>CM071137.1:13978298-16612465 GCA_036417725.1 Clanis bilineata
TACCCGCGGCTACGCCCGCGTGAGAGTCTTGACAAACATTCAACCCCCATTATCCCTTTAGAGGATAAATAATAATTTATACCATATATTATACAGTATTTTAAACCTTCCTCTTTAAAAAAACCACATCAAAATTAGTTGCGTAGTTTTAAAGAAAAAGTCATAGAAGACTGGTTTCACGACGCGTTTTTGTACGTTAGGCTCCTCCAGGAGTCTTAGACGCCACGCTGTAAAAGCGCTCCTTACAGCATTTATGACTGGAGACGCCCCTCATATCCCCTCTGCCGAGATACAAGATTCAAAAATATACCACGCCTGTGTCGTTCTCCATTAAAATTACAGTTTGCGCAGTTAACACGAACAAAAAAATTCCAATACATCTAGGTGACAAAAATATGGGGTTATATTTCATATGGGACTATTTTAGAAGTAAACTATTTACATTTTCCATTTCCATTTTTGTAATAGATATTACGTAAAATCGAAACCATATAATCGATTATCAATTGTATATGGAGCAATTGAATGATCACATCGCTTTACAATTTTATAGTGATGTAGTATGGTGCTTAGAAAATCGACATCAATGAATTAATATGTTGTTTGAACATTTACATAGTGAACAACATGTTTAACTACAATACTAAGTACAACAATAAAAAACAATTTTTTTTTCAATCGATAGGAAGTTCCATAATCCTTTTATATTCCGTATAATAATATATTTTTTAAATTTATATTAAGTGTTAATCAGTGCTTCCATTTGTAGATTAGATTTCTTACATAACAATTATTTTGTTTTATGAAAGTTTAAATTTATATTCAGACTATCGACACAACTATCGGTTGTAGTATGACCCTATTATTATTTGTTCCCCTTCTCCCGCGAAAACTGACAGACTTTTTTCCTCAGAGTAATAGGTGCGGGTCCTTAATTAAAACAACCTTGAAGCGCTCTGATGTTCCAGCCATCTTAGAACCACTTCGAACGTCTTTGCTGACTGGCCATCTTTAACTTGGCGGGCAATGCGGATTAGGTTGTAAACTTTTTTGCCCATGTCCGCCAGAATATTCACAAGTAGAAAACGAACCAGAATTGTGCCTCCTCGAAAGATATCGTTCGATATCCTTGTACAATTCTGATAACCATTTTCCGCTGCAGTCGATAAAACTTTGTTTTGCAGCGACGGAATCTGGATCGCCCCTAAGTTCCAAAGGATGGATCTGTCGCTAAAACTGAAAATGTGTCCGCCATTTTTTTGTTTTAATATTTATTATTATTTATTATATCACACAGCCAAGCGTTGACCCCGTCGTCAACGCTAGTTTTTAATTAAAAAAAAAACATATATTTTTTAGAGATCGAAGAGACAAAGAAAAAAGAAAGCATCGAATTAATAGTAATATTCGAGTGATTAATAATCGAATGATTCAATACATGGTTACCATAATTGACCCACCAGCCCACCACTATAAAATAAAAGTGATTTGGATTGTGAAGGTGATTGGGACACGTCAATAAATAATTTTAAAATCAAAGATAAGTCCAAATAAGTTAGTTAAATCTTTGTGTTTTTCTATGTGAGTGTTCTTATTTTTATTATTTTCACGCTATGACAATGGTGAGTTATTTTAAGAATTTATACAAGTTTACTTCATTAAAATAAGATTAAACAGTGCGTATTTCAATAGAATCTTATTAAGGTAAACCCACAGAGTACTTTGGGTAAACCACAAAACTGTATCAGGCGATTTTCTCATGTTTATGACATAAATGTTTACAAAATTAATCAAGTCGATACAAAAGTGGCGAGTTACATTGCGACTGCGTTTAGATTCTTTTCGCTTATTCAATATTCATAATTGCCTAGTTAATGATTAATAGATAAGTATGACAGCTTAAAGATGTATTGTTTTTTGATTATAAGATAAGTATTGTTAATGAGTGTATTTTTTTGCAAGGCGACGATGAGGCTGCTACTGAGCTTCTTTTGTATGGCGGTAATACTCCATTGCTCATACGCGCCGCCAGTTTCGCCAGAGAAACCCAACGAACATGACAGTGAAGTCAAGGATGACTTGGTAAGTGTGCAGTTGTATATATGTATGCATTTATGAACAGTACCTTAGTATTTTTTAAACAAAATTGTTTTTCTCCTGAATCTTGTATAATTTATTTTAATCTATCTATGTGTAAATACAATCGCTTTATTAATTTTATGTACATACATGTTTTTCCTGTTTTTTAAATATATAATGTGCAGAACAGAAATAATATAATTTTGTTTAAAATATACTATATGATAAGTACTGGTTCATAGTTGATGATTCATTGGTTTTCCCTTTACTTAGGAAAATCCCCGGTTAATAACTTTTGTTGATTTCTTATAGGTTCATGAAACATTATATTGTTGTCCTCCTGTCATGTGTAAAAAGGTTCATTATTTTTCAAATAAATATTTTTGTGAGATATTTAGATGCTGTGCGAAACTACACAATAATGTATTATGAAACTAAAAAAACATCTATCCATGATGCTCACGGTTGAATTGGTATTTTCTGTGTTTTAAGCCCTTCAAGCTTTTTAAGCAATGCTCAACTTCAAAACTATTGCATCCGATTTTTCTTTACATTAAATTAAGAGCCACTTGCAGCTCTATGATATAGAGTTACACCTTATCTTGATTTATCCTACAGCTAACTCCTATCTTTATATCAAGATTTGGGATAAATAGATATTATTCATGGAGCTGCACATGGCCCTAAAATTGAAAGAGTGAAAGATTTGTGTAAGCTAAAATTGGAATTTAACATTATAAATTATAGGAAAAATTATAAGTCTGAATATAATGTGACCATATTACTGGTTCTGATGCAAACAGCAATAAAATACCATCACATAAATATTTTGTAAGTAGTTTCACTATAAATATGTTAATAACTGAAGATGTCTAATATCCATGAATACATTTACGGATATTTAAAGTTTAAAGCATTAACCCGTCGGACAACAGACGGACGTCGGATAACAGGTCGGAGGCAGCACATATATATGTTACGTAAGCATATGGGCCACCAGAGGCCAAGCCGCCTGTGACTATCTATGCAGTTTAATGTTTTGTATAAAACATTCATTACCTTAATATGGAGAAGTGACTATTTTCAATTACTTGACTAATTATTCAACATCTTTTTAGGTATTGTTGAAAGTCTTATAACCGCAATGACATTGTTATGTTTAAATAAAATTAGATTAATCCAGCCTATTTTATTTATACCTCTAATTCATAGCACTTGAGAAGTACATGGCATTAATTGAATGAATTGTAATCATAATAATTATAGTGAATTTAACTAATACTCAGTATAATGATTTCATAGGTTTATATGAATGTTATTCATTAAAATTAAACTATTTTTACAGATTCTGTCACGATTTGGTTTTAATTTTTAATTTTTATGCCTGACTTTTCGAAAGCTTTGCAGCCTGCGTCTGACCTGTGACCACGACCACCAACGTGACCACGTAAAAATAGTTTAATTTCAATTAATACTCAGTATGTTGTAAAAAATTGTTTGTGATATAAATGCAGGAAGTATTCAAAAGTATGTTAAGGTTTTGATGATCAAAGGAGAATTATAAAACACTTTGCAAATTGCATTCCGCAATGATGCAATGCCACAATTATTGATGACATTAATGTGTTTTAGTATGTTATGGCTAATGCGAAAATTAATAAAGTTGTGAAATATCGTTATTTAATTGCCAGGCATTATGTCACTAATTAACACACAATGCGAATGTCTTAAATTCATCACAAAGTCGCGCATAGCAGTTCTTCTAACATGATTTGTCTAGGACTGAACCCCTTTAAGGGGGTTGACGTCAGGTAGATAGTCAGTCGTAATTCTGCAATATGCTTAAAAAGTATATTGTACTGACGCGACGCCATATTGAACTGAGATGAGAGTAGGTGGAAGATGTATGTGAACACTGAACATGTGTCATATTTGTTGCAGGAAGACTATATGGAGTATCACAGATACTTAAAGGAAGTAGTTCAAGCTCTGGAGAGTGATCCTGACTTCAGGGAGAGGCTCGAGAAGGCTGATGAAGATGATGTCAGGGTAAGTAATGTCAACTGGTACAAATTTGTTGGTGCTTACTACAGCAGGATTGTCGTGGCCTTCGTTAACATCGCGAACGTGTTTATGAATAATTATTATTACATCCTCAATATTGCATATAACAATGCGAGGCTACATAACACTATGTACTGTATTGATCTCTTTAACAAACTAAATCAAATGTTATGATGCCAATAGCCAGAGTTATTTGTAACCATAGCATTGTCATAAACCTTTGACGCGTTTGATAGTATCACGTTATCATTACTGTGGTCAAATATAAATTATATCTAATGCTTATATCTAACCACATTATTTTACATAATGGTATATCAGTGGTATATTTTTATAAACTCGTTAATATTCGATATGATTCGATTTTCGAGTGTAATGTATAGAGTGTAAGTTATAAGACTTTGAAGTTTGGTGTAACCGTCAAACTGCGGGAAAGAGAAGTATCAGTATAATCACGTCACGCCATAACAGTACGTGCGTTGAAAAGAGATAGCAAGATATCTGTGCAGATAATTGTATCTGATATCGCATATTGATGCGCCCACTCCAGAATTTAAAATATGAATTACTGCCTCATTTTTCAACCAATTTCAATGCAGTTTTTACAGAAAGGTTTCATTTTTGTTATCTTACACATTTGATGATTTTATATACATATAATAAATAAATGTGTACATAAAATCAAACATAGTAAAATACCCAATGATCATGAACAAAACTTGAACCATAAGGGAAGGCATGAAGGATGTACAGCCAGATTCAACAAAATTGGCCAGTTTGCTACCTGCCCTTGTCCCAAATTGGCAGTATAAAGGTAGAAACCTCAAATGAACTTACACATATGAAGTAGTGAGCAAAAACCAGTTTTGTACAAAATGAGAATCATAGCATACTCATAATGTTATTTTCAGACTGGTAAAATTGCTGAACAACTTGACTTCGTGAATCACAACATCCGCACCAAATTGGACGAGATTAAACGTCGAGAATTGGACAGACTACGTCACCTAGCCACTAAGGTGAGGCGGTGTCATTTTTATACATATTGGACAGAATAACAACACAGGTTGGTCCATTCGCGCTGACCTAGATTTCCGAGGTTATGTACTATCGCTCTTGTAATGAAAATGTAATGAGTGAGGTGAGTGTCCCGTTACGAAGGGGACTACTCTGTTTTCACTATGCCCCTTACTTATAAAAATATTTAAGCACTGCTTATCTTTATACCATAGGTTGTCCCTTTCATTTTTAAACAATGTAACGCAAGGAAAAAAGTGACAGGTTATTCTTAACCATTTGCTCAGCTAAAAATGCTGTTTTTAAGTAAGGCCCCTTATATTCAGTTGCATCGATTCAGATCGTCGGTGATGACGCAAGAGTGAGACCTATTATATTGTTTGCATACTTGACGTTCCAAGACTTCAATGCATGTAATCGATTTCAATGGAATAACCAACTTAATTAAATTACGTCATTGAGCTTCATTGATGTAATAAAATGCAAACATCTTTCTTTATATTCCTAACAATTAGGTTATACAGTCTTATAATAGAAAATAAATAGGCAATGTATTGCAATGGATTCCTATTTGATGTTTCAGCAATTCGAATTGACCAATGACTTGGATCCGAATATGGGCAAAGTACCGTCAAATGAACATTTAGATCACGCCAACCCACACACCTTCGAGATTGAAGATCTTAAGAAACTCATTAAAAAGACAACTGCTGATTTAGAAGCTGCTGATAAGAAGCGTAAAGAGGAGTTTAAGGTGGGTTATGAATAATAACATATTTTTGTATCACTTTTTTTATTACAGCCATTCTATGTTTAAGGTTTTTTATATCCCACTTAGCCTGTGAAAAGTAGGTACACGGTGCATTACTTACGGCCGATTTCAATAAACGATATCATGACGAGATTGATCCTAAACATTAATCAATGAAAACAATATTTTGCCACACTATCAAACAACTTCTTTTGATTTCACTTTTTACTTTATTTATTGAAACCTGTCAGCTCATTGCCTGTAAGACATTTTGCGAAAGCCTGCCAAGTTGGAAACTAGTCATTTCAAATCTAACAAATCCAAATTTTATCAATCAGTTCCTAGAACTCGGCAGCTCTCAGTTCCCTTTGTTTTTTTTTATTTCAAGTTTGACTGAGTGATGCGTGATTTGTAATCGATAATCTACGTCTATATACTCGTATGTAGGTTCTATAGAGATCCTGCAATATGCATAAAATACACAATATAATGAATTGAGACGTTTTTATCTATTTTCTCTGATATGTCTGGTTTTACCAGCTTTGTTGAATGTCAGTCATCAAGTGATTGTAGGTCTATGTGTGAGTTACAACTGTTGATTAACCTCTTATCTGGTTGTTTTTCTTGCACTTGTGTATTATCATTTTAATGAGATACATTAATTTTAATTTTGTCACGTATTATAGTTTTTTGAAGTATTGATATGTTTATAATTGGCTATACCTATTCAGTGCTCAGGGTCTATTATAAAACCCACTTTTTCCTGACCTTATCCCATCTTAATGTGGGTTCGGCGCTACATACTTTTTCAAGCATGTTGCAGAGAGGATTTGGCTTCGTTTTTACGACCTGCCGCCTGCCTGACGTCAACCCCCTATGAGGGATACAGTCCCGGGAAATTAAATTAGAATGTTTGCTTTACCCGACCTGGGAATCGAACCCAGGACCTCCCGATCGATTAGACCAAGGAGGAGACTTATTAAAAACCCACTTATTTTCACTATAATATTATGAAAGTGAGATAATATTTTGGTATCAAATAAAATAACTATTATCATTTAGATTATACTCGTAGTTATTTGATCTTTCCCTTTGATAAATCACATGTGAGTTCCTCGGTATTAGAATTTGAGCCCCCAGCTAAGCACAGCGACATGCTCGTTTCCTATCACACCATGAGATAAGTTAAGCTAACAGTGCATGCTCTAATAACATAAATAAAATAATTTATTATAGTTTCAATAAAGTACTTTTCGTAGTTATACCAAGTCCTTATTTTTCTTTCGTCATTGGTATAAATGGTACAATTTTTATGTCTAGGTACATATAAATAATAGGTTTTCATATTTTAATAACGTTGTGTTGTTATCTGGTGCAGGAATATGAAATGCAAAAAGAATTTGAGAAGCATCAGAAAATGGAGGCTATGGACGAGACGCAGAAGAAAGAATACATGGACAAAATGAAACAAGAGGAAGAAGCTAAGAAGCACCATAAGCCGGTACGTTATTTGGAATCCAATTTTCTATTCCTTTCTTTTGTATTACAATTTCATCACCTTCAACCAGCTCTTTCTATGTTTGACATTATCGTGTCAGCGGGCGAGTAACCGGCTATGAAGCGAAGTTGCGAGTTCGATTTCCATACTGAGATGAATGTTTGTATGGCCCAAAATATTATTTTTGGGTCTTGGTGTTGTGAGAGGGAAAGACTCGAAGTTTCTCATACCCACGACGCAGTACGCAAGACTGGTATGATAATATAAGATCATCACTGTGTGTGTGACTATTGGGTGTTATTCTATTCTGCATGTAGAGTCGCCGCGACATACTTTTCAAGGCGTATTGCAGAAACGATTTGGCTTAGTTTTTACAACCGGCTGCCTATCTGTCAACCCCCTCTGGGCGATTCAGGCCCGGGTAAGTTATGTTAGAACGTGTTGTCCACCGGGGATTTCAACCCAAAGTCTTCTAGTCGACTTGCTTATAAAAGCATCAACTCAGAATTGACCAATCTGTAGACTCAGGTCTACCAATTGTACCCTGACCTCAGGACCAATGACGCGTGTCCAGTACTAAAGAAGTATCAGCTCTTCTTTAGTCATTTCGTCAAGTCATTCGTCAGGGGGCCTAGTTTGTGAAACGAAATCCGCAGTTGCGAACTTCGTTTCGGACATTTTGCTATTCTATGTGGCTCACGTGTCCGACTGATATCGGTGCTGTAAGTTTCGTTTCGGAGAATGCTATGCTGTAAACCGTTTGACAGCCCACTCTTCGGTGTTTGACATTTATATGATCCACGTGGAACTATATTCAGTGGCGTGCATTTCATATAGACAAAGAGACATTGTCTACCCTGACAATTTGCTAAAATTACATGATGGAAGAAAAAAATGCGTTTCAAAAAGAGTTTTTAGAACAGCGCTGGTTGCATTATTTTAAATTGACACGAGAATGATCATGATGTTTAAAGTAATGCAAGAATAAATTGAAGAAAATAATTTTGCAAGATTTTTGTCTACCTTAATCAAAATGTCTGCGCACGTCACTGACTATATTAGTCTGTGCAGTGGAGTATCGGTCCCATATCGTTCATCAGATAACGTTTTATAGAATAGACACCCAGGTCCCTAGATCAAAATCGCCCTAAGTTTGTATTACGACAATAATCACAAGTTTAAAATCTTAACGGACCAACTTCAAATCCGATCGTGACCAAATTTATATGGGACCCTTGAATTAAGCTCTACCGAACACTAAAATAATTTTGAAAATCGATCCATATTTGCCGGAGATATCGCGTAACATACATTAAAAGCAGCGATAACTCAGTTGGGAATGGTACGGACTGCCGAGACAAGTGTCGGAGGGTCGAGACCAACCCCAAAAGGGAGCATACACCTCTGACTTTTCTATGTTAAGTGTATTTTCATTGTGAAATATCGCTTGCTGTAACGGTGAAGGAAAACATCGGGAGGAAACCTACATACCCGAGAATTTCGTTACAGGAATTTCGAAGGTATGTGAAGTTTACCAACCCGCATTAGGCCAGCGTGGTAAACTAAGGCCTTACCCCCCCTCTCAATAGTAGAGGAGGCCCGTGCCCAGCAGTGGGACAGTAATATTATAGGGCTAATATTATTATTATTACATTAAAAAAATACAGACGAATTGAGGACCTTCGCCTTTTTGAAAGTAGGTCGATAAGTTATTGTTTTCTATTCATCTCGCTCTAACTCAGTCCTTGTAATGAATCAAAACATACGGCCGAATGTTCATACACTTAAAGTCACCTTATGTAGTTTAAGGCCGCCTTATCTGTCAAAATTGTATGGCGAAAATCAATGTAAGAAGCCGTTAAAGTTGAATAAATAAATAAATACACCCAACAGTCACATACATAGTCCTGACCCCACACTAGGTGTAACCTGTATCGTGGGTATCAGAAACTACGAGAGACTTTCGGTCTCACAACACCCAGACCCGAAACAAATATCTATTGGCCACACAGACATTTGTCTCGGTGCGGGAATCGAACCCGCGACCTCACGTTTCATAGCCGGCTACTCGCCCGCTGCGCCACGGAGGCTGAATAGCGTTTGACCATTCGGACGTAAGAGTAGGTATTGTTTCGCAACATTCTATCAACATTCTCATATTGTTTTGAAATTGTAATCGTAAAATGGCATTTTGCTTATAATTTTTGCGATAAAACTAAAAGAGCTGATGCAATACCTCATGATTTGGTTGAAATTTGTTACGACTTCAAATGTAAGCTACTTTATTTCTTCTATTGATTTGTTTTCTGACGTTTTGTAAGTTGCCATGTTCTGTTCAATAATCTTTTTTAAATATTTCATATCTATTTTCATCTTTTTATCATAGCTCATATTTTTGGCATTGGTAGTTGTAGACACTTGTACCAAGCATTATTATTTTATCCGAGTAAGACAAAATGACTACACTAGGCCACATGGCCTGATGTAACCGTGGTGCAGTCCAGAAAAAAACAGCGGTTATCTGTGGTCACCAGAATCATGCTAGTCTATTTGTATTCTATTATTGTTATAATTTTGTCATTATTTTGTATTTATTGAAAACAATACGAAATCTTATATAATTATTTGCCCTGACTGACTATCAGCGCATAGCCAAAACGACTATGTTTAGAATTCTAAAATTAAGAACACAGGTTTTATTATTTTATAACGTAAGCATCTGCACAGAAATGATTTTTGGGAATGTCAACTACCCATTGGAGGCGATACATATATAAATTACAGAAGTGTCTCGGCTTCCGGAGACCGAGCCTCCCGCCACTATTTAGGGGGAATATGAAGGTAACGCAGGCAGATACAGAAAGGCAAAACTAGAATTATCCAATATTCTAATAACAATCTATGTACATAACAATCGCAAGTTTAATAACATAATGGACTGACTTTCAAATTTATCTGATCGTGACCAAATTTCTATAGGACCACCATTAAAATTAGCTCTATCTAACACAAAAAGAATCTTGAAATCGGTCTATAGTTGGCGGAGATATACATAGAAACAGATATACATACAAATACTGCTTTCATTTGATGTCTGTCAATAAAAAAGCAATATAATATACCCATTATGTATGTATTTTACGAATTACAGTTTTAAGTTTTCAATTTGCCTCCCATTATATTGATTTATTGTATAAACATAAAACTTTATCAAGGTTGAGGTGTTATGCGAGAAACTCGTTTTAATTTCTACAAAACTTGTATGACTTCCTCTATATAAAGGTTACACTTACTTATGCCTTATCGGTTTACTGGCAGCGTAATTAAATTGATGTCCGACATTTAAATCCTAAACTAGGCAGTCACAATTTTAACATAACATAAGCTCACGCCTGTATCCCCGATATGAAAAGCAGAGGCGCACTTGCGAACTAGAACACCCACATTTCGCCGAGCTTAGTTCCGTACCAGATGTTATAGGGGGCGAGCCTTTCGCCATATCGGGCACAAATTCCAGACTCCGGGCTGATATGGAAAAATCCAATATCACTTTGCCCGACCCGGGATCGAACCCGAGACCCCAGAACCGTAGTCGTACCGAAATACCACCACGCCACCGAGGCAGACACAATTTTAAGGGGTTTATAAATGACATAATCATTCAGACTAAACTCAACCAACGTCGTTCATAGTTGCCCCACTGTGAATTCCATCGGAAATAATGAGCGTGAGCTTACGAAGATTGTCGCCTAGATATAGCATGTAACTTTTTCTTGTGTCTGCCTTTTGTATAATGCGTTTGAAACAATACAGCTGCACCACCCCGGTTCTAAACAACAACTGGAAGAGGTCTGGGAGAAACAGGACCATATGGATCAACAATTTGACCCAAAAGTTTTCTTCATGATGCATGGTGAGTTACACATACATTATTAATTGTTATTATCTGTAACAGCTACACCACCCCGTGACCAGAGAACAATTGTTAGAGATATGGAAAAAGGGTGACCATATGGATTCAAAAGATTTCGACCCAAAGGTGTTTTTCATGTTGCATGGTAAGACACAAGGCGTGCCGCGTGCGTGTAGCTTCATAGGCATTGTGATAGTTTTGCGTTTTGGAGAGCACGTTGTCTGTAATGCAAAATAATAAATTGTAGTGTGTTCGCATGCTTCATGTATTTCGGGCGGAGCACGAATTATTTTGGCTATTGAATTCGAATCGAGTATGCTGCACACCGATTACATGTGGTTAAAATATCACACGCATGGAGTTCGATTGTCAAAATTATTATTGCTTCGGCCTTTGTTTTGTTGTTGTGTTTGTGCCGCATGTGTTGTATTTGAATACATTTTATGATGAAGTCATTAAATGTTTTCATGTGAAGTTATCTTGAGCATTTCGCATTTAAAAAAATACGAATAGAAATCCTAGTTGTACGTGATTAATAACTCGTTTCAGCTATACACTGTATTTTAGTCGAGGTACATATTTAAACATATGGCAGTTCATGCTTGCATGTAACAATGAAAGATAAATGACAGATTAAACTTTTTCTTTTTTTCCTAAAAGTCTCCTAACGTGTCGATACCCTTGTGTCAGCTACTTGTTTGATCTTATCGGTCATTACGTAATGAATAGCCTTTGGGTATGATCCGTCTCCCTTCATACTTCCAACCTGGATTAGGACAGGCAAAAATATGTATTTTTATGGAAATTCCCGTAAAAAAATAAAGTCACATATTTTATATACATTTGGAACGAGAATCGAATACTGAGTAACGTCCCTATAAATGTGTTCCTTGACTAAACTTACATACTGTATACGTTTATGTTCTATAATATGATTGCGCTATTATGAGTATTGTTAAAGTAGTTACGAAATACCTTGCTAATTTTGTTTTTACGCATGACGAGCTCTATTTACATGATGCTATTTTCATGCCTATATCTTTATATAGGCATGAAATCTATATTTACAGGGCCTTAGTAACCCATATAATGCAAAGATGCATTTACATGGTGCAAGTGATACCTATGTATATCTCTTTTACTATTATCTAACCGTCGTGTAAATTGGGCTCCTGTTTTTTATGTAAGAAATTTTGACTAGCAGTTATATTCTTTTGGAATAAATATTACTATGGCTCAATTGCACCACTATTATTAACCTAGGGTTAGTCCTAACCGCAAGCTAAATTGACAGAAAATGTATGAATGACATGTAACTTAACTTGCGGTTAGGAATAACTCTAGGTTAATAACAGTGGTGCAATTGAGCCTTAGTTGTTACTATTACGGTTAAAGAAGAATTTACCAGTAGGAAATTAGTTCCATGAAAGTACGCATCTCAAGAATGTTTATGAACCCAGTTATTGAGAATAATAGATGGACTTGACAAGGGTCAAATTTTCTAAAGAGTACTAGCCTTTAAACGTTGGATACAGCTAAAATGGTATCATAATCATAACCAAAGAAATTATATTATTCATTAAGATTAGATTGATGGCTTGTTCCCTAGACCCTGTTGGTTTGTGTACGTTTATGCGACTAGTTTTATCATGTAAATTCAGCTTAATAATCGCAAAAATGGTTTAAAGTACCTATTCTAAATCATGACCCTTAAATCGCCAAAATCCATTTGTCTCTAAAGTCCGTTTTGATTTATTTTTATTATATGACATGGTAAACTGCATACTATACCTGATGGCAAGCATAGTGCTGTCGAAAAAAAAACCCCGACCAGGAATGATCCTGGTCGACATGAGTCGGCTAGCATAAATGCTTCTATATAGATACTCGTGGTATTGCTTGGAAACAATTGCCCCATGTATGTATATATATGTTCAGCTGAGGAGTAAATAATACCCAAGTTATTAAACCACTTTCTGATTAATTTGGTTCAGACGTAGATGGTAACGGAGTGTGGGATGCGGATGAAGTGAAGGCTCTCTTCATCAAAGAGTTGGACAAACTGTATGGACCTGGTGGTCCGAACAAGGACTTGCATGAAAGAGCAGAAGAGATGGAGAGGATGCGCGAGCATGTGTTCAAGGAAAACGACAAGAACCGCGACGGCCTCATCGACTTCAATGAATTCATGATGGAGACTCAACGTGCCGAGTTCAATCAGGATGAAGGTTAGTTGGGTATAGCGTCCCGAACATAAATATTTTTGACATTCGAATTCGAATCGAGCTATGCGCTTCTATGAAATTTGTATGATATATTAATTAAATGCTATCAGTGCACAGCTTGCTACGAATTCGATTCTCAAAAATATTTATTCTCGGACCGCAGTTCAACTGATTTATAATGATGACTTAATACATCGACTTCAATGAGTTTTGAAGCGCCTGTCATGTGCCTATTTACCATTAATTTTCAATACACAAGAATCGATCTAAGTGTGGTATCAGGACTATGTATGTGACTGTTAGGTTTTATTTATTATTTATTAAATGTTTTGTTACATTTAATTTCATTATATAGGTTGGAAACCCATCGAAGAGAACCAGATTTACACCCAGGCAGAATACCAAGAGTTCGAGAGACGTAGGCTAGAAGAGATGAGATACTTACAGCAACGTGGTTTGGTTAGTATTTTGTATCATTATTTACATCACCTTTCATGAATCTTATTGGTAAACCTATGTCTTTGATGAAATATAATATAATCGGTAAGATATTTATAGAAATAGCAGCATTAGAGCATTTAAAGAACCTTAAAAAATAGTCCATAAAATAATGTTGTAAACCATAGTTTATAACTTTGTACTTTTCTTTGTCTTCAGGTCGATGCACAAGGACATCCGATTCCTGGCGCACAACACCAAATCCACCAAGCCCTTCAACAATACCACACGTATCAACAACAACAACAACAGCAGGCTTACC
Source organism: Clanis bilineata (assembly GCA_036417725.1). Classification (NCBI taxonomy): domain Eukaryota; kingdom Metazoa; phylum Arthropoda; class Insecta; order Lepidoptera; family Sphingidae; genus Clanis; species Clanis bilineata. The sequence goes on from CM071137.1 coordinate 13,992,606, forward strand.
ATCAACAACAATTCCAACAACAACAATACCAAGGTCAACAACAGTACTATCCACAAGGTCAAGTACCGCAGGGTCAATACCAGCAGCCTCCTCCACAAGGCTACCAGCAACCTCCGCAATACCAACAATATCAGCCTGCACAGGGACAACAGGCACAACAGGGGCAATTCCAAGCCCAACAACCTCAAGGTCAATTCCAACAACAACCTCCTCAAGGGCAATTCCAAGCTCAACAGGCACCTCAGGGACAATTTCAAGCTCAGCCATCTCAAGGACAATTCCAAGCTCAACAACAACCTCAGGGGCAATTCCAGGCCCAGCAACCTCAAGGTCAAGTACAAGGCCAGCAACCTCAGGGACAATTCCAAGCGCAGCAACCTCTACAGGGCCAGCAACAGCAACCTCAGCAGACATTGAATCAGGCTCAAGTGCCTCCTGTTCAACAAAATCAGGAGCAATCAAATAAGCCGGTTCAGGTTCAGAACCCTCAACAGGGTCAACCTCCTGTACCCCCCGCCCCCGTTCACACAAGTTAAGCACGTTAAAAATTGTAGTTTAGCTTTTAAATTATACTCCTTCAATAGAACACATCATAACAGGTGCCAAATTTGTCTCAAGCTTTTTTTTATTACTCTGAATGTTGTATACATTGATTGTAGCCTAACGATTGTATGTGGTATTATAATATAGACACAATAATATAATATCATACTTACTGCTTGCGTTTTTATTAAATAAAATAACGTTTATGGGTCCTCCAATGCTCTGCAAACTTTCTTTCCATCTGCCCTTATCCCACCTTTATGTGGGGTCGAAGCAACACACTTTTTCAAGCATGTTGCAGATAGGATTTGGCTTAGTTTTTACGACCGGCCGCCTGCCTGACGTCAACCCCCTATGAGGGATCCAGTCCCGGGCAAATTAAATTAGAAACTTGCTTTGCCCGACCTGGTAATTGAACCCAGAACCCCCGGTCCATAGCCCATATGTGCTGCCACTAGACCAAGGAGACGACTCCAATGCTCTGCAAACACTAGCTCAAAATTAAATCAACATCTAGAGGTATAGGCAGTTGGTGGGTAACAAGCTAATAATTACTTATATATATTGTAGGTACCTACTTATGAACAATAACCGTGTATCATAAAATGAGGAAATCTGCTTTCATTATTTGCGACTGCTGCCTATTAGTCGTTTCAGGGACTTACCCATCTCGTCATATGATAATGAAATATTCCTTCTGAGATACCTAGATACCTACGGCGCAGTGAGTCTGTATTAAATACATGTCTACTTGCCTGTGTTTTGTTACAGCATTTTATTGCAAATTGTAATAGATATAGTGTTCAAATAATTTCTTCTATAACGAATAAGCATATTTATTTTACATGTAAGAACTACCAATAAACACCTGTCTACGAAATACTAGAGCTAAATACAACTACGGTTTACGGTATTGCGCTTCGAATGTGAATGAGATTATCATTCTTTTTTTCATATTTACGCAACAGTAGAGTCAGTAAATAACAGATTAGCAATACCATTGGCATTGCGATATCCAGTATCCACGGACGACGGTAAGTAGGTACCTAACTACCAAACGGCTCACCAAGCACCATTGCTAGTTTCCCGACAGGACGTCCACTGCTGGACATAGGCCTCCCCCAAAGATTTCCAGATCGACCTGTTGGAATCAGACTGCATTCACGTACCGGCGACTGGCAAGGGCAGCGTTGGACCTCCACCTACAAGGTGGACAGACAACCTGATAAAGGTCGCAGGAAGTCGCTCGATAAACAACTTGGCGAACGGTAACTTAGCTTAGCACCTCTGCGAAGAATGGTGTGATCATAAGTAGGTACATATGTAAGAAACGAGCGACTATATTATTATGTTTGCATCAGAGGAAATGTTGTTTATGGACCATCCTTTACATCTACGTATGATGGAGTCACCGAGTAAATTGAACAATGAGCATGAGTAAGGAAACCGCCAGACGCCTGATTCACTCGTATCGCATTGTTTTGTATGCGGTGTGAGTCGCACCTTGACGAATCGTAAATAAGGCCAAGATGTTATACATTATACAATGCTCTATTTGTTCGTTTTATGTAGATTCAATTAATATTGATGGTAAACAACCAGCAACAACATGCGTGAATGTTGATAAAAGGGATGACAAATATTGATTTATCACCAAAGTAATCAATGAAACAGAGAGAAAAACATGTTTTGTTAATTATTATAAAACATAAACGGCATTGTATATAAAGTAGTTTGTCGGTGCCTATTACCTACCTAACATCAACAGATAATGTAGTCTATACAAATCTATCCCACGGGAACCGTACATTTTATATAAGCTCACGCCTGTATTCCCGAAGGGGTAGGCAGAGGCGCACTAGCCAACTAGAACACCCACATTTCGCCGAGCTTAGGTCCGTCACAGATGTGATAGGTGTTAGCCTATCGCCATATTCCAGACTCCGGTCTGATATGGAAAAATCCAATATAACTTTGCCCGACCCAAGGATCGAACCCGAGACCTCAGGACAGTCGAAATACAACCACGCCACCGAGGAAATCTACTATTTTTCCGAGATAAATAGAAGGTAGCTTAGTGTGCTATTCTAGACTAAGTATAATTTATATCTTTGTCAAATTTCATCTAGGTCCGTTTAGTCGTTCTGGGGTAACTAAGTAACAACATCCATCCAATCCCTTCGTGTTTATAATAGAAGTAGGATGGAGGTAATTCTGTCCGGTCCACAAATCACATCTTTACCACTAAATCCACCTACTCCCTTTTCATAGGCGCTACCTAGCCTTAACAGTGCTCATGGCTGATAAACATGGATGGCGCGAAAATAGCCAGTTCCCATCGGACGGTCATCGGTCTGTCTTATAAGTTGTAACTTCAAAAATATATCAACAATCAAATTTGCCCGATTGATGCTTTAATATATTTTTCTGATTGAAATAACCTTTTTTATTAGTTTCTGCCCACGTACTGACCTTATTAGAATTTGAATGAACTTCGTTGAATTAAATGCGGATTGAAGCGGTGAATGTAAAAGTTTCAAAGCGAATTTGCAGCGCTCAGCGAGCCGCGCTGACGTGGCCGTATGTTAAATGCGAAAGTACAACGATGACGCAATGCCAATTATGAGAACAAATCCTTACTAATTGAGTTAAATGTACTACCACTAATTATGTTGTTACTGAATTGACTCATCGCTCTGTAGATACAACTTATCAATGCTGATAGGCCACGAACTTAGGCCACGAATCTAGCTAGTTGACATGTTAATGTCATGAACAAAGATTGGACTCTTTTAGTGTGATTTTAGACTTAGGCTGAGATCTATAGAGCGAATTTCGACTAAGTCTAAGTAACGAACTCAGTGCGGATTTTGACTTAGTTCGAGTAATTTTTTATAAGAAAATATTTGTTTAGTCTGTCTGTCAGTCTGTTATTTTTGTAAAAAATGACTCGAAGTGAATCAAAGTTCGATTTAACAATCTCAAATACTCACTGAGTTCGTTGCTTTGACTTAGACTTAGTCGAAGTTCGCTCTATAGATTCCTTAGTCATACGGTAGTCGGGAACCAAATAATATTCTTTGGATTCGTGAGCGTGCAATTATGTCTAATACCATGTTTCTTAAACTTCGTGACCCCCTAAAACTTAAAGTGAAACGCTGGTCAATGTCACGAGTCGAAACGACGAACGAACGAGTCGTGAAGCATAAAGCCCACCTGAGAGTCGTAAAGATTTTTTAAGTCAAGTCCGCTGTGCCAAAAGTTTAAAGAACACTGTCCTTATAGTTTTCAATTGGCAGGTGATTTACAAATGACGCGGCTCTTGGCAAGCACATGACTAGTGATTCATGTGTTGATGGATTGATAACAACAGTGATTAATTCAGCAAAAAAGTGATCGCAGGCTTTGTATGTATTATTTTCAATGGGGAATAATTAAGCCATTGCTTTAAACATCAGCTGATCTTTACTAATGTTATAAAATTGGAAAGTTTGAGCGCGCTAATCTGTGCAACTACTGTACATACATAAAATTAACTATTTGCTCATAGGCTACTTTTATTAAGGTAACGAAGCCGATAGTAGCTAGGTAAATACACCTAAAACACATAATTGTAATACATTATTTTAGATGGTTGTCTTGAAATTAGTGGAAATTTTCAAGATTCATAGGTATATTCATGCATAGGGACATTCAGGTCAAGCCAATAAAAGCGTGTTAAAATGCTTTTAACATGGTTAACAATTATATGTTCTAGATTATATAAATTTACTCAGAGTAAATGTGGTTTATCTTCACTATCTTGATTTATATTCGAAGATTACGTCATAACCAACGAGTATGTGGGTAGGCCTATAGATATTTTTGTATCTAAATTCTAAACTTTTTCTATCCTAAAGTGCTGATTGAAATGACTTGTTTACAAATTGAGTATGAGGTGTTATACAACATGCATAATCAACCGACTTCCAAAAAGGAGAAGGTCCTCAATTCGCGTGTATTTTTTATGTATGTAACGCGATATCTCTGCCAAATGCGGACCGATTTTCAAAATTCTTTGTGTTCGATAGAGCATATTTCAAGGATGGTCCCAGATAAATTTGGTCACGACCGGATTTGAAGTCGATCCGTTTAGTTTTTAAACTGGTGATTATTCTTCTTGTTCTTGTGTAGCTATCCAATAGCTGATCAATCAGATCGTGTCAAATCTATGATTAATTTTAAACCGCTTTCAAAAGAAAGAGGTTTTCAAGCCGCGTCTCCTGCACCTGTTTTTCTCGAAACAAAACACTAAAACACATACGCAAAACAATGAATTTCGCTGTCTGCTGCTCATAGAGCAATAGACCAAAGATAAAAATGTGTAGCGAAGCCACCTTTTGTGTAGGTGTTTTGTGTAATGTTTTATTACAGGAGACGCGGCTTAAATTAGTCTGTTTTTTATTTATCTCGATATTTTTGACAAATGTAAACAGGTTTGCAAGATATTTTTTTTGTTCAGTAGACCTTACCGTTAGGTCCAAAATGTTTGGTCTAGCGGTGATGGGATTTTGAAGTAGGATTTTGTTCTTTTATATAAAATCTATATCTTTAATGTCTATAAAAAGAAGCAAACAAATAAAATAGGAAACAAACCGAGTGTCAGAGGCAATATTGTTCGAATTCATGGTCAAGTTAGTACGTGACCTGGCCGACTGGTTAAGGAAAAAAATCTGTGTACACTGTACATGTTGCCGAACAGGGTTTTACTAAGAAATTTAATTGAGATAGCGTCATTAGATACAAATATTATACTACTTATCTATTTCTTAGTAATTTGATTAGAATGTGTTTATGCAGTAACAATAGGTTTGCAAAATATGGTGTATCTTGCAGTGGCGTGTAGTCCATATAAATGCAGAGACACTGTCTACCCTGACAATTTGCTATTTACATAAAAGACCAAAAATTCGTGACCAAAAACAGACTGCAAAATATCAGTGCTCGGATTGTAATTTAATCGACATGAGAATAATGATAGTATTGGTTATATAAGAGTTTAAGGAAACCATTTTACAAGATTTTTGTCCACTCTGATCAGAATATTTGTGCACGTCATTTGAATTGTTTTATTTTATTATTTTGAAATAACTCTTTGTTTTTATATTGAACATATGTAATGTTGTTTTTACAAGAACTAGAAAGAATGGATAACATATAAAATGGTTGGACAAACATCAAAAACTAGGACAATAAGACTGTACTTTAATTTATGTGTGTATGATTAGACGGAATCCTCTAGTCTGCGTGGTTCCACACGCACTTGGTTATTTTGTATACACTCGATACAGTTGCTCTTAATGTTGATTTAAACAAATTGTTATTGCGATAACTGAGCGACTTCCAATTTACCGATCGTGACCAAATTTATATGGGACCACCCTTGAAATAAGTTCTATCGAACACAACAATAATTTAATAAAATCGGTCCATATTTGGCGTTGATATCGAGTAACATACATAAAAAAAACAGACGAATTGCGGACCTTCTCCTTCTGTGGAAGTGGGTCGAAAAAGAAAAATGTCAGGGGGGTTACCACCACCTCTTATAGCAGTTTTATTATAATCTTACTTGTACCGATTCCCATACAAAACAAACGAAGAACGATTATAATAATACTGCTATAAGAGGTGGTGGTAACCCTGCTGTTTGATCAAGTTTCCTTTTAATTTTTAGGTAGGCGAAACCTATCTGATGCTTCAGAGGAAAACTGATTGTTGCATTAATGTATTATTTCACAAGGCCTTTCAAAACTGTTTGTCCGTTTGTTTGACCGACTTCCAAAAAGGAGGAGGTCCTCAATTCGTTTGTATTTTTTTTATGTATGTTACGATATCTCCGCCAAATGTGGACTAATTTTCAAAATTCTTCAATTTTGTGTTCGATAAAGCTTATTTCAAGGGTGGTCCCATATAAATTTGGTCACGATCGGATTTGAAGTCGGTGTGTTAAGTTTTTAAACTTGTGATTATTCAAAACAGGTTGCAACGTTATATTGTAATATATTTTCAAAATTTCTAAAATAGTTTCTTTCAAAAACGTGGAGGCTACTAAACCCCCAAAAAAAATAATAACTAACAGTGTTATAATATTGTACTATGTACATACAAACTCGTACATTTTATAAGTATATAGAATAATAAATTCCTATATCGAATATTTTTAAACTTTGAGAGTAGTTTCGAAGTAATAATACTAGGTTTTTTGTTTAATTTCATTTTTCAACCCACAATATTTAAATGTATTTGGATATTTATTTCGTATGCGTGTAATGCCACGTCTCCTGCATATGGTTTTCTCGAAACCAAACACAATAATCACAAGTTTAAAAACTTAACTGACCGACTTCCAATTTACCGATCGTGACCAAATTTATATGGGACCACCCTTGAAACAAGCTCTATCGAACACAAAAAGAATTTTGAAAATCGGTCCATATTTGGCGGAGATATCGCGTAACATACATAAAAAAATACCGACGAATTGAGGACCTCCTCCTTTTTGGGAAGCCGGTCATATTATTCCTGCTCATTCACAATACGAAGTATGGACCACAGGTACTGAGAAAGTAATTCACGATTAATTCACGAAATATTATATTATGGTATTAGGTACTTACTACTTGTGAATATAAAGTTCAGAAATCGTTATATATTATTCTTACTCTACCTATTTATAAACTTGTTTTGTGTCGGAAACCTTTTTTGTTGACTACGGGTGACATCATTGTAATATTGTCATAGAATAGAAAAATGAACAGATGCGCAACTTGATTATAATTAACGTCCAATACTCATTTTTTCTTTCAAAGGTGTATCTTGTAAAGGTGTAGACCCTAGGAATTAAGAAATATACTAATTTCTACAAATATATTTATATCGTGTATCAGCAGTGAGGTATAACAGTGATATTACCTATTGTCAGTTTCCGATTTCCGATTTAATTCCACATTTAAATTTTCGAGACAAGTTTTTTGGCGATCAGCGAAATGGATGCTCTCGTCGTACTGCAATTTATGTCTTACAGGATAAATATTTTACCATACAAAAAATCAGTTAAACATTAACCATTTAAGAATGGCAAGACAAATCAATTATTTACTATTCACGCTGTATTAGTTTATCACGCTCAACCTTACTTCAAGACAAAACTCGCAGCTCTCCAGATTCAAAAAATCAACAACAACAGATAAGATTCGTCGAAACACGTCGATAGGGTCATCATTATTCTTTGACCTTAAGTTAACTCGTTAGCTGCTTGCTGCTCAGCTCTCATTCGCCACACACACTTCGTGGGGATCAGTCAAGCTAGTTTTATAATAATGAAGATTTTGATCGCGTTGGTCGGCGTCCTCGCCGTGGCAGTGGCCACTCCAACCACGACTCCGAGGAAGGTCCTTTGCTACTATGACAGCAAGAGTTACGTCAGAGAATGTAAGTAACTACATAACATAGCTGTGCGAAGCGAACATTGCTTTCTAATTTCACATACTGAAAATATTTTATGCTACTATATCTACCTAATAATTTTACAATATTACAATACATATTTAATAAAGCGTTAATTTCAATTTCATTTGGACTAGGAGTACTATGGCTTTTCGTACCTATACATTTCTTCACAAAATCAAGATGCTATGAGGCCTATAGTATATGATTATGTAACTATTCGTTATATAGCATCATAATAATGTTAGAAGTACATGGCATTAACATAATATAAGCAGGGCAATGCAATCTGAAGGAACCGGACTTTTGTTGGTCATACCCACTTATACCCTCGAGAGTTTGAATGGTGACATCGTGAACATTATAATCGAAAATCTTATGCTACGTATGTACATACCTCTTCGTATTACTATTACAGTTTAATTTAATTTGGGTTTTTGGACTAAAAATACAGTTGACTTCTTAAATTCTAGCACGCCTTTTCTACTGTTTCTGAAGAGCCCTAAGCCTTGTCATTCAATATTTATACATAATTCAATTTAGATTGAAAAAATATAACTTACAGTTTGTTTTGATTGTTTGGCCTTGTCAGATATCCGACCTTCTAAGTTTAATAGATTTTGCTGTTTTTATGCGGTCTAACAGACACAGATCTGATAGACGACGCCATCTCTTATTTAGTGTGGTGTAACAGATACGAAATTATAGACAAAATTAGGAACATGTAGATAGTCACGGGCCATACGCTTATGTAACATATATATGTGCCGCCTCCGACGGGTCATCTAATAAAGGTGATACTTGTTACGGCAGTTATATGTCTACCAAACTGACGAAAATTAATAGCAAAGAAAAGCTTTGTGGTGTCATTTCAATACTAAATTCCTTTTATAACGTTACAACACGTTAAAAATGTGAGATGCTTGATGTTCTAAAGGATTGAAGAACGACTGAGATTTAAGCAAATTATGTTGGTAATATAATACAACTTGATGTTGTAATTCTATACATCATTTGGCTGTGACGTCATAGTTCATATAGCTTGTAAAACGTGTTTTTGATGTTATCCAATGACAACTAGCTCTGTGTAGATTTATAACAAATTGTAGGCATGGTAGTTAGTCACTGAATTATTTTGTAATAACGTAGTTTATGACTAAGTAGTACCAGCATAAAAAAATAAATTGTCAACTCTTTTTTGTTTGCCTGCGCGATTGTCATAGTGGGCGTAGACTCGTAAGCATTATGTAGTTGATTTTATTGTTCCTATTGTTTCTTTTGCTATCTATAATATTTATCTTGCAGTATTGTACATATAGGTATATACGGATTGCGTGGGTCAGATTTTAATTTAATTATGCGGGATGACATCATGCAAAACCTAATTTCCACAGAATGCGTCACTACACACTGTGGTCAAAACAACATGGTAATGACAAAATTTTAACGCATGAAAACAATTACAGAACAATGCAGTTTTCGCCGTAATCAGTTAAGTTAGTCCGTTATTGTGTTGCATTACCAAGATTTTGTAAATATTTGGCAACTGCAAGCGAAATAATAACTAGCATTATACAAATATTAGCATACATTTACAGTGTACTAGGTATATTACCTGGAAGAAATTTAAAACCATTTATCTCTTTTACTTTCTATAAGCAATGTCGAGAACTTTATAATTAATACTGGATACTACCTTAACAATAGATATAATCACAAGCTTAAAAACTTAACTGACCGACTTCCAATTTACTGATCGTGACCAAATTTATATGGGATCACCCTTGAAATAAGCTCCTTAACACAAAAAGAATTTTGAAAATCGGTCCAAATTTGGCGTAGATATTGCGTAACATACATAAAAAAAAAAAAAAAAAAATACCGACGAATTGAGGACCTCCTCCTTTTTGGGAAGTCGGTCGATTATTACCCATAGTTTATCAATTAATTTCAAAACCGATTGTTTAATTTTCATAAATACTTCTTTCTTTCCACATTATGATCACGTTTTGAGAAAACCACATAAGTACGTCGGTCGCAAATATCTGGACCAGATCGTACCAGGGGTGCGTCCCCGTGAACGGCTCAAAAAGCGCTGGCAGGACGTTTCAGGAATGATGATAGACGTTATAGAAGAGTCAATAGTCTAACTGTGGAGGATGCTCAAGACCGGGCGAAGTGGAAGCGATTAAGTAAGAAGGCGGACCTTGACACTAGGTGGAGTAACACTGGGGAGAAATAAAAACTTCTTTATTGCTACCTGCACTTATTTAGCTTCAATGTTGGGTCGGCAAAACACTTCTTCAAGTGTTTTATTAAAAGGATTCGGCTTAGTATAATTGAATCCAGGACCTGTCGGTTCACAGGCCGTACACTAGGTATTTACATAACATAAGCTCACGCCTGTATCCTCGAAGGGGTAGGCAGAGGCGCACTAGCCAACACCCACATTTCGCCGAGCTTAGTTCCGTCCCGATGTGATAGGGGGCGAGCCAATCGCCATATCGGGCACAAATTCCAGACACCGGGCTGATATGGAAAAATCCAATATCACTTTGCCCGACCCGGGGATCGAACCCGAGACCTCAGGACAGTAGTTGCACCGAAACACAACCACGCCACCGAGGCAGTCACTAGACACTCTTTAACATGTTGAAGACGACATAATTACATTACATAAACGTGTCGGTCACCTGTGCTGCTTTACATAAGTATACATTTTTCTTTTTGTTATACCATTTGCTTATCTATAAAATATGTAAAATTACGATCGTGCATTCTGTTTACATTTTGTGTTTTCAAAATATTTTCGTACTTTTCCCAAAATGTAACTTTATTATGAGCCTTTCATTTTCATTGTCGGACGGGTTGGCACTTCACGCTATCTAACATGAATAAAACTGGAAACCTACGTCAAAGGAACTAAAAGATACGCTCCGTGGTTCTACTCCATGCTTTATGTATCTTCTGTAGACCATGCAAATGTTTCCTTTTGATGCATAACATTATTAACAAAAGTATAAGTAATGTTTAAGTGTAAAGTTACGTTTATTGACGCTGTGTTTAACTATTATTATATTCAATTACAAGAATTCCGAAGGTATGTGAAGTCTACCAAACTGCATTAGGTCAGCGTAGTAGACTAAGGCCTAATCTCTCTCATTAGTAGAGGAGGCCCGTACCCAGCAATAGAACAGTAATATAAAATATTACAGAGTTAACATTATTTATTCCTTATTTATTTCATTTTTTTTACATTTTTAAATATAAATTATATAAAAATAAATACATTTAAAAATATAAAAATTAATAAATATCACCCTCCCGATGACGAGGCTTGAGACCCAAGCCACCGGTGATTAGGGGCTCAGAGTGAGGAACCGCCTTACAATGCGTGCCGTGTCCAATAATGCCTTCTGTGTCTGGCTCTTGCCCCAACGCCCGATTGAGAGCCTCTTAAGGTGTTGGTCGAGGCTCTTTGCTATCAACCCATTAGCGGTAACGACTATCGGGACAATGATTGTTAATTTCACATCCTACATGTCGGAAATCTCGTGTGCCAGATCTAAGTATTTGGACAACTTGACATGGCTAACATTATTATTATTTATCATCGGCATTGCTATGTTCAGCAGTGGACGTCCTATGGCTGATGATGATGGCACTTTCGTAAAAGGACTATCGTAAAAACTTTATTCCTTCTATTTTTACATAAACTCGCGCCTTTTCCCCATAGTCGTAGACAGAGAAAACAGATTTTCCTTTGCTACGATTCTTGCCCGCCTCTTGCATCATTCAGTCTCATTACATTCTTTTACTTGCCGTTTTAAATGTTTTCTTAGATGAAGACAAAACAGACTTCTATGTATTACTAGACAAGCTGATTGGTACATAGAATTTTCGTTTTTGTGCGCACAAGTTTCCGTCAATTGACCGCATCTCACTATAGAGATCTGAGGGGTACTCGTACCGATTCCCATACAAATAAACGTAGTAAGACTATAATAATACTGCTATAAGAGGTGGTGCTCTTTTCCTTAGCCGTCAAATACTCGCTGTAATGTGACACAATCTTACTTTATACCGGGTGTTTCATAAAGTTGGTACCAATAACAATTCCACATACAGGCAGGAGAGCGGTTTATAGCACAATGGCAAAGTTAAAAAATAAAAATTGAACTTATTTTTTTTAATCCTTTATTAAGCATAGAGATTTTAAAATCTGAATACGACCTGTAAATCGTCGTAATTAACATAGGAATGGCTAGCATATAAACTAAAAATAATTAACTGCCCCATACTATGGGGCCCATAGGTGGTTTGTAAATGTACTGCAGATCACCCAATGGGTCAGAAAATTATTTGTCTTCACAAATTCAAGTTTCTATTATTAAAAAACTATGAGCCTTACGAAATTTTAAACTTTACTGCTAGATTGTTAACCATCCCCTCTTTAAGTGTAGTTATTATTGATACCAACTTTGTGAAACATCCTGTATACATAGAAGTCTTTGGTTCTTTTCCATTCAGTTATATAATACTCAATACCATAATAATATGGCATTATCTATAACATTTGAAGTCATGTAACTTGCACAATACATTCAATTTAATGGGCCAATTATTTGGATGCGGATGGTATTTTTCGTGAAATAAAATTACCCGCATGGCACATTATTGGCACTTTTATCTTTATGTAGATTATTTTGTTTAAGTTTACCATTGAGAACATATTATACAAATTCGTTAGTTTTTGGTGATTATATGGGTTGGTATGGGTTATTATTACAACTAATTCACGCCTAACGTCTAGTTTGATTTCTGTTTGTATCAGGAATTCTATTTTATTCCGTATCTCCGTTTACTGTGGTAGTCGTTTGGAATGTTCTATGAGAAATTATCTAATAATGGTGCCATTTCAATAATTCCACATTATAATACACGCTCAATTTAGATAATATTACTATGTAAATATTTTGTACCATCTACTCACTAATTTGACAGGAGTACAGATAGTTATTTCACTGGTATTCTACGCCTCCTGATCCTCTTTATAAGTATAGAGTAACAGAAAATTGAAAACAATAGCTGTGACGCCGCTCTCAGCAGTCGCAGCTAACTTCAATCTGGTTAAGTTATTTCGCGTCTATTGTAGAATCGTAAATGTATAACTGCCTCTGTGGTATAGTTGTATTGTGTACGCCGTACGGTGACCGTCCTGAGGTCTCGGATGTGATCTCCGGGTCAAAGTGATACTGCGTTTTTCTACTCAGTATCAGTCTAAACTCTGGATTTGTGCCCGATATGGCGATAGGCTCGCCCTCTATCACACCTAAGACGGAAATAAGCTCAGCATAATGTGGGTGTTTTAGTTCGCTAGTTCGCCTCTGTCTACCCCTTCAGCGATGTAAGCGTGAGCTTATGTGTGTATGTATGTAGGAATGTAAATGTATAAAGTATCTACCACACACCAGCCTGAATTTATTTAAAATAGTATAGGAACAGGATGCATGCAATTAATTACTTCACGGGTGGGATGGTCTGATGAATGTGTTGCAATCTCTCATTAAGAACGCTTTTAATCAAAATTACATTAAACAATACACATTTACTTGAATTCTGTAGAGGTGATTTACTTAGCGTTTAATACAATAGATTTATATTACAAAAAAGTAGGTCTTTGCAGACAGATTATTGGGTTCGATTCCCAGGCCGGAAAAGCGAATTTTCAAGATTAATTTGCCCTGGACTAGATCCCCCAAAGAGGGTTGACGTCACCTGACGTCAACCCCATTTGGCCTGCCTGTCTAGGCAGCCGGTCGTAAAAACTAAGCCAAATCCTTTCTGCAACATGCTTGAAAAAGTGTATTGCGCCGATCCCACATTAAGGTGGGATAAGGGCAGGTAGAAAGAAGAAAGAGGTCTTTGCAGACAGGATCAGTTGTATGTAGATATATTTCACATCACATTTTACGTTATCTGATTTTATTATTGTTTAATAGAATTTAGGATTTCAATGGCAATATTTCATAATATATGGACTTCATTCTTTGTTATATAGAAAAATCAATGAAAATACATAAATATAACATAAACTCACGCCTGTATCCTCGAAAGGGGTAGGCAGAGGTGCACTAGCGAACTAGAATACCCAAATTTTGCCGGGCATCGTTCCGTCCCAGGTATGATAGGGGACGAGGTTAACCTTATCGCCATATCAGGCACAAATGAAAATACACGTCCACTTAAAATCAGTCTTTTTAATTTTGTACCGGTTTTAACTTTATAACGTGACTATCTGACTATATTATTCACTTGGCACTCCAAACCTTGTCGGGATGACGGAAGGGGTCGTCACCTTTCATATTAAATTTATTTAATATCATCTTAACAAAGGGAATGTGATGAATTTATCATTACCTGGAACTCGAGATGTCGTTATTTCTGTTAAAATTTTCTGTTAATTTGAAAGCCAGGTGGTTTTTCGTTTAATTTCGACTGTGTAAGGTGCATTTGGTATAATAGTGCTAAAACTGGGTTCGTTAATTATATTAAATACTTTTAATAAAATGTTTATGACGATGACATGCCAGATAATCAATTTAAAAATAGCGTATAGTATACTTTTAATATTACATGAATTTTGTCACTATTAGGTTGATATGCTTTGCCTAATTATTCCGGATTTTAATTTTATTTTAGCCACTATCTTACGTAATTTCATTAGCGAGTAAAACAAAAGATAAGCAGTGATTAAAAATTACCTACCGAGTGAAATAACGATTGACCCTCTATATCTAGGTGTCAACACTGAACGGATGATAACAACTTTAACAAACAATGTTCTAGAAATTCTTGGAAATGTGTACTTAAACATGACGTAGTAACTTAACAAATCAGAATAAGGACAATACTAATTTTAAAACCTCAATAGGTAGCAACATAGTCGCCTCCTTGGTTTCGTGGCAGCATGTATGCGCTGTGGACCGGGAGGTCCTGGGTTCGATTCCCAGGTCGGGCAAAGCAAATTTTCTAATTTAATTTTCCCGGGACTGGATCCCTCATAGGGTTGACGTCAGGCAGGCGGCCGGTCGTAAAAACTTAGCCAAATCCTCTCTGCAACATACTTGAAAAAATGTGTTGCGCCGACCCCACATTAAGGTGGGATAAGGGCAGGTAGAAAGAAAGAATAGGTAGCATCAAACATTTAGATAGACTTAACGAGTTAAGATAAGAGACATTAAATTATAATAACACATTGAACTGCCTATTCGGTTAACCGTAAAGTTAAGGAAAAAATAACTAAAATAAGGTAAAATACCGCATTCAAGAGTTGCCTCATAGATAATAATTTGTTTTAACAAGACGAAATTCTAGGAAGTAAGCGATTTCCATATTGTTTGCAAACTTTATGGCGGTGGACGTGATTAGACTGATGTGTTTTTCTAAGGTATTGAATATTTTTTTACTGCCGACATTACTGTACTTAATGGTTATTTAAAATTTTCAATGAAAACAATACACATACCCACACAATCATACACACGTTTCAACGTCTTCTTTTTCGACTAATATCATTAGTTTATATTTACATGTATAACCTTAACATTTCGCTCGGTGGAAAATAAACAAATTTTTATTTCTTTATTTACAATAGAAAATTAAATACCATCCTGCAATATTATTATCCCAGTTTTTCACCACACTACTAATGGAAAGGGTTAGGCCTTAGTCTGACCACGCTGGCCTAATACGGCTTGGTAGACTTCACATACCTTTGATATTCCTGTGAAGAAATTCTCAGGTATGCAGGTTTTTCCTCAAATCTCAACTAAATGTACAATAATAATGTACTGAAATGTTTCGAGTTAGTAGACTCAATTCTTATAACAACAAGCTACGACTACTCCCACCGGGCAGAGCCCAAGCGACCCAGGGATTTGTCGGACTTTAATTTAAGAAAAGTTGTTCTTATTCTGTCCTGTGTCAGTAAAATATTAAAGAATGTGGATTTAGTAGGTATTTATTTTCTATGAATGTTCGGATGTAGAAATTAAATGCAGTTCGAATTAAATAAATAAATGAAAAACTCACTCGATGGCCTAACTAGTGACCCGAGGTCGAATAATTTTAAGAACCGATTCAAATCGAGATTTATTCGCGCTAACGAGATTTGGTATAATAAAAAATTTGCATTAGGCCGCGACGTGCTCGATTTAAATTATATTGTCTTTTGTATTGTTAATTACAACTAATACTAAAATAATGCGCTAGAAATATGTTCAATGTTCATAACTAACACTTTTCAACAATCTAATTTTTCTGTTATATATTTACACTGCCCGGATTTAGTGGAATTCAAATTCTTTTAACAATCGGAGATTGCCCATAAACTTTCGTAATAGAATACTCCGATGATGAATGATGAATGATCTCACAAACACCGGTCACTCTCACAGTCTCACTGCACCATCTTGGTGTTATTAGTATTATTTTAATACCTTCAGGCCTCAGCCTTATTTGCGACAATTTTAGATGCTTAGATACAGAACAATTTTAAGGGGCAGTCAAATTTTGCGGCAGCGACATCTGTTAAAGTGATTATGCTAAGCGAACATAAAATAGAGAAATTAAACAAAATCTAGCTGTAAACGGCCCGAGTAATGTTTACTCCGAGAGAAGCCTTGTCTACTGGGCACTTGCTAAATATGAAAATGTCCTTGTGTGTTGCTCAGTGCTAAGTGCTCTGTTGCCAACCTAAGTAGAAATAAAGTATCTTTCTGGCACGGTAAATGACTGATGAGCAATACAGAAAAAAAACAGCGACCACGAAAAGCCATGAGTTTCGCTAAACTGCACTTTAGTGACTACCAATGTAGTCACTAGAATTATACCTAAGATAGTTCATTCATAGTTTATGTAGTAGGTAATTTGTTTTGTTGTCCTTAAGTGATTTGAAAGCTTTTGAGCATATGATTGTGTTTATTAATGTAATATTTTTTTTAAGATACCTGTTTTGTGAGATAATAAGACATTCCGTGCAAAGCTGCAGGCATTTAAAGTTAATTGAGATATACATCCTTAATTAGTTGTGGATTAGTCCACATTTAGTTCTCTGGGAACTATAATAGTTAGATAGTCTAGCCTTTTTTAAAACGAAATATGGACGGATAAGGTTGTAAGGATAGAATTGGTTTATATAATATTCTCTCAGCGTGGCCTCTCAATAGTAGGGTTGGCGAAATAAACACCTTTACATCTTCATATTTATTTAGAAATAAATAATCTTCTCATCATGTAGATTTAAAATGAATGGTTATTATATATACAAAAGATTTGTAATGGTTATTTACTTTGACGTGCACAGGTATTTTATTAGGCTAGACAAAAATTTTGCATAATTATTTTTTTCAGTTTATTCTTGCTTTACTTTCATCATCATGCTCATTCTCACGTCGATTTAAAATAATACACCCAGTGCTCTTTGAAAACTCTTTTTTGTGACATTTTTTTTCTTTTATTATGTAATTTTAGCAAATTGTCAGGGTAGACAATGTCTCTTTGTCTATACGAAATGCACGTCACTGGTTATTTATACCGATAATTTGTATTGCAATCTGATTTTATACTCATAGTTGTTTTAAATATCTATTAGCTCTAAGATAGTATTGAAAGAGTATTATTCTTAGATGGCCCCTTAGAGTAATTTGGCCCCATATAAGTTGGCAAAAGATTCGAATAATTGAAATCAAAACTTCAAAAAGTCTAAAATAATGTCTGTTTGGAGTCGGTTTCAATACGAATGCATATTTAGTATTTACTGACAATCCATCGGTTCCAAAGATAGATTCATTTTAACTTATTAAAATCGGTTTTATAATAATAGGTAGCATTCAAAGAAATGTATGTATACTACTAGACAAGCTGTTTAGAAATAAAGTTGTGTCACATTACTGCGAGTTTTTGATGGTTGCGGCTAAGGAAAAAAGCAGGATCTCTGTAGTGATTTGTGGTCAAGTGCGCAAATTCTATTTACCGATCAGTCTGACTAATAATACATAGAAGTCTTTGGTAGCATTAGTAACCCTAGGTGTAATATTGCGTCACTCGGGTACGAACTGTTAAGTGGTTAATGTAACGGAAACAATGTAGTGTTGTCACTTTATACCTAGGCAGAACAGATAGTAAGATTATAATAAACCCACGCTGCCTACGTGACTTGAATAGAGCCGCCCGAATGAAGCCGCATTTAGACATAGAGATTTTATCGTACGTTCGACGCGAGATATTATCACAGAAGTGAATGACATTTTACGAAACCGCATCATAATGATACTTAATTTTAAATTGCTTGTCACGGCCTCACAAATATGCGTTTCCTAAAGTTCTCTCTATCTTAATGGGATTTAATAGTTACCATCTAATTCAAGAATATTTGGTGTTAATTTGATATTGACTTTGGCCTTGACTTCAAGCTAGCAAATTTTATTTACTAATTTACCACAAGCGCTGGCGATATTTCATTAGTTGCAATATGATGGATGTGTGTGTGATTTTAAACAAAAATGAAAGTTATATTAACACCTTCATAGTAAACATAGAAAGAAATTTCAAATAAAACCTATAAAG
This sequence comes from Clanis bilineata, assembly GCA_036417725.1. NCBI lineage: Eukaryota > Metazoa > Arthropoda > Insecta > Lepidoptera > Sphingidae > Clanis > Clanis bilineata. The sequence goes on from CM071137.1 coordinate 14,011,266, forward strand.
CTTGCATCAATTTAGCTGCAAATCGAATGATGAGAGGAAAAGAAACATCGTTGAAATAGAAATAAACGGCACGACGCGGCGTGGAAAGTAATTCTAGGTTATTGCATTTATTCCCGAGTCTTTACCTGTAATATTTTGTAGATGAAAGAAAAATTGGTTTATGACGAAGTTTATAGCAGATAAAAACACTTTGAAGGAACGTGGGTGATTAATAAAATGAATAGAAGAATTTCAAATTGTTTAAAACTACAATCATTTGAAAAAAAACAGGTAGGTACCTATAAATTTAGTACCTTCATAATATCAAGATAACTCGATAGAGTTGGAACGATTAATATCGGTTTAAAATTAATTTTTAAAATATTATAATCTTCATAAAACAAATAGGTACTTCATAAGTTCCTAAGAAAATATGATTATGTGGTAGATTTACAGCAATAAATGATAAGCAATTATCCAAAATTACATCATAATATTTAATCCTATTATTATAAATGTGAAAGTATATTTGAGAGATAGATATGTTTTATTTTTATGAATTTATATAATATGACATCAATGTTACAAAGATAGATATAAATAATCAATATTCGACTCAAAATAAATTATTAAGCATAATATTATTAATGTTATCTCAAATTTTACCATAAAAGTATGTACTATGAGTTTTAGAGCATAGAGTAGAGGTATATGACTGTTTTAAAAGGAGAGTGTTGCAAAAACAGTCTCTAATAAATTCAATTGCTAATGATCCTGCTTTAATATAGATTTATATCACAATTAAAAATGTTAGATACAATGTAAAGTGTAATCTATAGCCCTGAAAACTCATTGTAAGTCTCATAGCCCGTAGAACCGATACAATCATCCAACTCGTTAATTAGTTAATTGACGTTTACTTTTAAAAGTAATCCTCATCGAATAAAGCATACGGAATAAACGTACGACTAAAAATCTCGTAGAACGATATTTTACTAAATTTATAAATGCGTTATGAATGAAAACAGTTCCAAAGCAGGTTGTATAGCTATAAGGAAATACTTATGTGACTAAAGTTAATTATCCTAATGTCCGTTTTAATCAACCTTTCATTAACGTAAGGGTATGCTTAAGGCTAACGTGGCTAAAAAGGTGCGATTTAAGGCCGTTTTGATCATGAGCGTTGGATTTAATTTGAGCAAAGTTTGGTGAAATCGAGTATGTCAAATTGATAAGATGTAACTTCTTCCTCTTGATCTTGTCCCACTCCGCTGTGGCATCGCAACGCATTTCCCCAAGCATATTGCAGAAAAGATTTACCCCCTTATTTTATGCATAATAACTTAGAAGAGCGTAATAAGACCGGAATAGTACGTTTCATACAAATTTTATTCATAATCGTTCAATAGCGTTAAACATTCCAACGTTCGATAGTGAAAACATGGCCAATTCCGATCAGCTGTTTTAAGTTTGATGTTCTTTGTTAATGACATTAATTTTTTTTATAGTCTAGGACCCCATCTAAGATTGATATATATGATTTACTTATTTTTCCAGCCAAGACCAAGCCAAGACTTCCTATATGTTTCAAAGCTTGCCAGAGATAAAAATAAAGTTTTTTCTGTAACCAACAACATTGTATTCGATAGTATGTATTTGATATATTTAGTTCTCTGTTTGCTAAAGTAAGCAAAAGTAGGGTTATGCTTTCAATAATACCAAGATTTCAGGGGTTTTTACGACCCAGCCTACCTGACATTAACCTTCTCAGAGGCATACAAAATTGACATTATGGGATGTAACATCAATACTTAATAACACAGTCGAGGGATGCATTTATCCAGCTCAAGCTCGCATGCTGCCGACGGACTTGGATCCTGCGCTGTCGTTCTGCACCCATCTCTTGTATGGATATGCTGGCATCCAGCCCGACACCTACAAGATGGTGCCCCTCAACGAGAACTTGGATGTAGACCGCGCCCACGCCAACTACCGCGCCATCTCTAACTTCAAGGGCAAGTACCCTGGACTCAGACCTATGCTGTCTATTGGTGGTGATGCCGATACTGAGGACCCGCAGAAGTACAATCTACTTGTAAGTAATATAAGTATAAACTATATTAATGTTAGGTACAGTTATTTTTCAATTTCTATAACTTAGTGAAAATATCTTTTGGGGTTTATGGTTAAATGAATACTTGTTAGTTTTACATAGTAATATTGAATCTGATAAAATATGATAACTATAATTTTCCTTTTCTAGTTGGAATCGCCGCAGGCTCGTACCAGTTTCGTGAACTCTGCTGTCCTACTCGCCGAACAACATGGATTTGACGGGATCGATCTGGCTTGGCAATTCCCAAAAATTAAGCCTAAGAAAATCCGCTCTACTTGGGGTAAGCATTCTTTCTTTCTACCTGCTCTTATCAAGAACTCACTTTTTCAAGCATGTTGCAGAAAGGATTTAGCTTAGTTTTTACAACCGTTTGCCTGCCTGACGTCAACCCCCAGCTAGGGAATCAGGGTAAGCATTAACGTAATAGTTTATTAATTATTTATTAGGTACTAGCTGTTGCTCGAGTCTTCGTTGGTGCGTGGATATCCCACGAGTACCGTACATTTTTCCGGGATAAAATGTAGCCTATTTATTTATTTGCTGCTAATGTAGTTTCCATAGGTGAAAGAATTTATAAAATCAGTTTAGTACTTTTTGATTACGTGTTCATTATCTCACCTTAATGTGGCGTCGACGCAACACATTATCAAGCATGTCGCAAAAGGATTTGAATTATATTACGATCGCCTGCATGCCTAACGTCGTTTCCCCTCTAGGGAATCCAGACTGGTATATCGTATTAGAAAAACACCCGCTCAACTTAGAATAATATAATATGATTATATTTAATCTCATATTATATTTGTTATTTAGGATCAATCTGGCACGGCATCAAGAAGACCTTCGCTACGACTCCCGTCGATGACAAAGAATCAGAGCACCGTGAAGGATTTACCGCTCTCGTCCGCGAAATGAAGCAAGCGCTCAATGTTAAACCTAACATGCTGTTGTCCGTCACTGTTCTACCCAACGTTAACGCTTCGAGTGAGTTCTAATTTTATTGCTATCATGTTAGGGTCTAGTTCAGATTGTATGAGTTAATTAGTCACATTTACTTAAAGAATTTTTAAGCATTCAAAATCCTCACGAAAACTTGACAAATGATGCGACGTATTGACAGAACAAGGTTGATAGAGAACCACATTTTAGATTTTTGTGGTTTCCTTTTTCTAAGATTTCTAAATGCGTCGGAAGAACCTTTTTTTAACACGTAGAAATTTATTTGCAAATCTCTCCAAGCCGCAGCTCAGAGGTATGTTGGACTCGCCGGTCTAAACCGTCCTACCAAAAAAATCCCGAATGTGAAGTACCTACTGTTAAATTTATAACTAAGCCTATGACCAAGGCTTTTTCTATACTGCTTTGATTGGCTGCGATTTAAACCCACGACCTCCCGGTCCACAGCCCATGAATACTGCCGCTAGACCAAGGAGGCGACTACGATGTTTATCACGCGTACCCGAAAAAAAAACCAATAAAAGTAATTCAAAAGTTTTTCATACATATCTTAGCCTGTATCCAGCCATATGTAGGCAGAGGCACAGTAGCGAACTAGAACACTCACATTTCGCTGAGCTTAGTTCCGTCCCAGATGTGACAGGAGGTGAGACTATCGCCATATCAGGCACAAAGTCCAGACTCCGGGCTGATATTGGAAAAATCAAATATGACTGCCCGACCCGGGGATCGAACCCTAGACCTCAGAACGGTAGGCGTACTGAAATACAACACCGCCACCGAGGCAGTCAAAGTAATGTTTAATCAATTTAAAACAAAATAATTGTGGTCGTTTTGATAATAATTGTCAACATTGTTTAAAAAGGATATCAATATGACCTTGTTGCGAGCCAGAATAAGTGCAGCTATTATGGCATCGTCATATGAGATACTTTATATGGGACATTGTTATCATCTCATTAGACGTAATTTGATCACTACAGGCCACTGTGGAGATGTGCAAACATTTTCTTTGTCTTTGAGCTGTTTATAAACTCGCTATAAAGCGACAATGTACGGACAAAGCAGAACAAGTGAGATAATAAATGTGTTTAAGTTTTATTTACATGGCCGTGGGGAATGTAGTTTAGGTCAATGTTGATAAACCTATTATGTTGTGCTTTTGACAAACAATTCTTTGTTGCTAGGACCTTATCAACGCTTTACATAACACAAATGAGTTTAATGTCCGTTAATATGGTTACATAATTTGATAGATAAATGTTAAAGAAACGAACTCAGAGAGGATTTGGAATTTTTAAATCGAACTTTGACTTAGTCCGAGTCATTCATTCTTTACAAGAAAATCTTTGAAATAAAACTATTTTTACGGATTCTATCACGATTAGGTTATAATTTTAATACCTCACCTCAGTCTGACCCGTGACAATGAAGACTGCAAAGCCTTCGAAACGTCGGGAATAATAATTAAAACCTAATCGTGATAGAATCCGTAAAACTAGTTTTATTTCAATGTATAATATTCGCGTAAACTTAAGAAATCAGTAAGAAAATATTTGCTTAATCTGTCTGTCAGACTGTTATATTGTAAAAATGGATCGGACTAAGCCGAAGTTCGAATTAATAATTCCAAATCCTCATTGAGTTCGTTTCTTTGACTCATACTTAGTCGAAGTTCGATTTAAAAATGCCAAATCCTCACTGAGTCTGTTTTTTTAGTCTCTTTTTTTTATCTCAGCCTAAGAAGGCTTTATATTGGATACATAGTTTACTATGATGGAGGAGCTCCTTTAAAATAACATGGATGAATTGAAAGTGGGTGCTTTTGTTCTTTTTCGCCTGTGTTTAGCCTTTTAGGTATACATGAGAAAATACTATTTGTTTAAGTATTGCTGTATCGTTGTAATTACTATGACGGTTGGTCACTTTTGTTTTACCTATTCCTATCGTCGATATGTGTCCGTTCTCCTGAGTTATTTCCCACACATAAGCAGTTGAAAAGCAAGAAAAGAAGAAAAGCAGTTGATTCGCAGGATTCTTACAGAATTTGTTAATGTCTTACGCAGTTGTGCTTAAATTTATTTTAATTTCTAGTCTACTTCGACGTCCCCGCCATTATAAACTTGGTTGACATCGTGAACATTCAAGCCTTCGACTACGCCACACCTGAACGCAACCCCAAAGAGGCGGACTACGTGTCTCCAATCTACACTCCACAGAACCGCAACCCGCTGCTTAACGCCGATGCTGCTGTCGCCTACTGGTTAGTCACAGTTCCTTCCATCTCCCATTTTTCCACTCCAATGGGTTGCGCATAATTTTTATGGCGTGTACACACCAACAGAACGAATGTTCGCGAATCTACGCCTGTTGCGGTCATACAAACAAACTTTCGCTGTTGTGTGAATGCAACAAGTATAGATTCGAGATCGTTCGTTCGGTAAGTGTACGCGGCATTAGACGATGCAGAAATTCGGCCATGCCCAGCTCCCTGACTCTTGGCACTCGATACGAATTTGACTTTGATCCGGTTTCATCTATTAACTTAAAATTCCACCGAAATCGAGTTAAAAAGTGCGTTAATGTCGCATTAGATTTAAGAATTTGCCATTTGATAATTTTTATGATTTCGGTGGAATTTTAAGGCTGAGATCTATAGAGCGAACTTCGACTAATTAAGTCAAACAAAAGAACTTACTGAGGATTTGGAATTTTAAATTGAATTTGGCTTAGTCCGTGTCATTTTTTACAAGAAAATCTTTGCTTAGTTAGTCTGTTTTTCTTGTAAAATATTGCTCGGACTAAGTTGCAGTTCGATTTAAAATTCCAAATCCTCACAGAGTTCGTTTCTTTGACTCAGACTTAGTCGAAGTTCGCTCTATAGATCCTCAGTCTAGTCAATGAATCTAACCGAATCGTAGTCGTAGTCGCAATCGAAACGAGTTCAAGAGTTACTTTACAGGGCCCTTAGACAAGTGGCTTATGCTCTAATCGAATAGAATAATAAATGTATGGGAATGACATAAGAGTACGCTATATGTGGCGTACTCTCGGCGTACATAAGAGTACGCCGCATATAGCGTACTCTTATGTCATCCCATTATTCTATTCGACTAGCGCATAAGCCACTTGGCTAAACCCGCAGGTTACTGCCTGACGTTAACCCCTCGTACTATATACTATTACAGGTTGTTTCCTCTTACTATTACTACACCGCACTCTTTACTCATTACAGACATTTTAATGTAGGTATGTACATTATGATTGCTGACGAGAGGACCGATTGATGATTTCATATCCTTTTACCCTTTAAATGGTAAAGCCAGTTTAGACAATTTTAAGATCAGCGTGAAGGAGTCGGCTCGTCCGGATTACTACTATACCTGTATTTGTGTACCAGTGGCGAAGGGTCTATAAAATCAATTTTTTACTTGCTTCGCTTTTGCCTAATTGTTGGCTAATACATAGGCATTTATTTCAAAATAAAGTAGTCATTGGCTTCCCTTTATAAAATTGTTACCCTTCGCCACTGTCATGTAAATAAACCAACGTCATCGTTGGGACAAACTAGCTTTGAAATTAATTACCGTGTAATTTTGTATCAATGTTTAAAATTGGTTTGTATTTAAATGTAATATTATTAGTTTCTATTTTTTATATATTTTAGGCTGCAGAGCGGTGCGCCCAGCACCAAGATAGTGCTTGGTGTGCCTACTTTTGGTCGTACTTGGAAGCTTGATGCCGACAGCGAAATTGCCGGAGTTCCCCCACTACACACTGATGGCCCTGGCGAAGCTGGTATGTCTCTTTATTGTGAAATATTTATCATCTACCCAGCAAACAGTATGATTCCAAAGTCGACTGGTCAGTGGCCACATACGTAAAGACATACTACGGATAATATTTTTCAAAAAGGACATTAGATGATGATACACTTAGACATCGAATAAGACCGCGAATATTTATTATGAAATGGTATAATAGAAATAACTAAGGGCGACTTGCATAACTATTACTAACCTACGGTTAGTACTAACCTCTAGTTGAATGAAAAAAAAATTATGAATAACATGTAATTCATTACATGTCATTCATTTTTTTCAAATTAACTTGAGGTTAAGACAAACTGTAGATTAGTAATAGTGGTTCAAGTCGCCCTAAGTAGAAAGACTAAGCCTGTACAATGCAAGGCAGAAAGAAAGAGTAATTTACGCATTAGATGATGCATTAAACAATTTTGATAGGTCCTTACACCAAGACCGAAGGTATCCTGAGCTACCCTGAAGTGTGTGCCAAGCTCATCAACCCAAACCATCAGAAGGGAATGCGCCCCCACCTCAGAAAAGTCACCGATCCCAGCAAACGCTTCGGTAAGTTAAACAACACGGTTAAAGGCTTTATCTTGCTTATCTCATTTCATCAAAACATACAGATCAAATATTATTTTAGATATAGATTACCAACTGTATTTAGCTGTCTATATAATTAGATCGCAGCTGTACATCTTGCTTTGTTGCCATTGTACATAGAAGGTTTACCTAATGCTGGGAGTGAGTGAGCGTATTTAACTTTTCAGAAATGGGCTTAACGAAGGAGGATGATCTTACGCCCACTTTTGGTTGGTACTTATTTACAGAAGGCTTTTAGCTTATATTAACATTAAAGGTGATTGGATCGTTCATTGTCATTGAGGTTACGGTTCGTTAGGCTAAGGTCCCATTAAGCAAAGAATTTGCGGCTGACTATTCGCTTTTCATATCTATTATATTTATTCATACAATGCGGCGTTTCGCTTATCGACGCCGATCACTTGCCGATCGTTCAGTCAGCGATCGATTGCGAAAATCGAATATTTCTAATAGGTAAATTAGCAAAGTGCCCGCGCAGTTAATCCAGTTAGCCCAAATACAACTTTAATTTTAATTTCATCGCAGCGAAGAGTCAGCTAGATGGCAGTCTATAGCAAACTGTCTGTTTAGTGGGATCCCTGCATTATTATAATACATGTAAAATAACCGAACCGGTCTGAAGTTGTCACAAACTGCGTCACAGCTGTTGTTTATAGGTGTCTGTCTGTGTTAGTGTGAAGGTGGTGGTGGGTGTTAGAGGGCGGGATGTGATTAAGGCTGAGATCTATAGCGCGAACTTCGACTAAGTCTAAGTCAAAGAAACTAACTCGGTGAAGATTTGGAATTTTTAAATCGAACTTTGACTTAGTCCGAGTCATTTTTTACAAGAATATCTTTGGTTAGTCTGTCTGTTTTCTTGTAAAAATGGCTCGTACTAAGTTGAAGTTCGATTTAAAAATTCCAAATCCTCACTGAGTTCGTTTCTGTGACTCAGACTTAGTCGAGGTTCGCTCTATAGATCTCAGCCATAGAGTGTACTGGTGACGATCGTGTAATGCTGGGATTAGTTGGACAAGTTAACAGCCATTCACGAAATATTATTAAATGTTTATAAATTCTTAAGTTTGTCTGAGTTTTGTGAAAATCGTTCGCGAATTGGAGTAGTGTTGCAGACGCGTGAATATTTAAACACTTGACAGAATGTTGTTGCAAAAAATCCATACTCGGAATAAATTTAAAATGCCACTTCCGTCAGTTTCAGTGCGGATCTGTGTGTATTTTATACAAATAATATTTAACTAACTTGACTACTCATAGCAATGGGCCAGGGCGAGTGATAGGTATAATAAAAGTAGGTTTGATTTCCGAACCGAGACAATTGAGGTGATTGAATTTCCAAAATTTTGGGATTTAATGTTTGTACATATTTTAGCAGATATTAATTAGCACCCATACTAAATGTAGCACATATGTATTTTATGTCCATAACTTGTTTCATTAACGCTACGGCCTTGCGTACAATCGCATTATGTATGCATGGCACTATGTCGATTGCCCTATTAGATAGAATCAACCTAATTTAGATCTTAATTAACGTTTGACGTGAGGTAATAATGCATAAATATTGCTTTTAGCCCCAAATTGACAATGGTGTATAGAAATTAATGAAAATAGTGCTACTTAACTCCAATTTGATGAACCACTTTTTAAGAGAATTCACACTCATAAAAAATAAACATTCAATAATATTTTTTATTTACGTTGTCTATAATAATTGTTTGTGGTGTTTATGTTATTGTTACCTACTTGACAAGATTTTACTAAAAATACTATGTAAAGTTAAATAATCCCAAGCACTGCTTTTGCAAAGTCTTTGCATGGAAAATTAATATACAAAAGTTTAGAAATTATAATACTGTCATAGCGAGAACTGAGAATTATAGATGGAAATGGATTTATGAGAACCATTATTGTTTATAAAAATAATAATATAGTTATTATTAATACAACAAAAAAAAACTCAAAAAAGGAAATCCGGACCAATCATATAACAAGGACATGTTACAGGAACCTACGCTTTCCGTCTCCCTGACGACAGCGGCGAGGGCGGCCTCTGGGTGTCTTACGAAGACCCTGACACCGCTGGACAAAAGGCGTCTTACGTCACGTAAGCTGAAATTAAACATATACATACAGATTTAAAAGGTAAAGAAAGACCTGATAAGAAAGTCGCTGGATGCAAGCCGCTTCCAACAGGTTGATCTGGAAATCTTTGGTGAAGGCCTATGTCCAGCAGTGGACGTCCTGTGGCTGATGATGATGATACACACTCACGTCTACATCCCATGTAGGCAGGCAGAGTCTATTGAGCGCGACAAGCTGCGATCCTGACACTTATAATTACACTGTGACCTTTAAAGAGATTAATAACCGATTTACTTTCTTAGCTCATATAATTCAGAATAGATGCTTTTTTAACGGGGCTGATGGGGAATCAAAAGGGTTACACACATTAAATGCTGTGGAAGAAATTGTTACATTGAGAAATATTTCTAAAATGTAGATTGTAGATATATTAGAATTTTTTACTTCTAAATATGAAATATTATTATTATAGTTGGCTTTTTATTCGATTAATAATCTTGATTGACTTGGACTTTTGGTAACTTTTGGCACTCAGACTAATTTCTTTGTCATAAACGAACTTTAAATCGGAGAGTGGTTGAAGTTTATACATAACCTTCTAATCTGTTCTAGTCTGATATTGACTGTCTGTAAGGTGAAATAAAAAGATGAATACATACAGCTCATGCTTTTACGAAGGGGTACAGAACTAGAGAACTACAACATCCACATTTCGTTGAGCTTATTTCCGTCCAGATGTGGTAGGGGGTGAGCCGGTCTGTGAACGAAACATTGTTTTTTACAGGTCGAAGAATTTGGGCGGTGTGTCCATTGTGGATCTCTCCATGGATGATTTCCGCGGCCTCTGCACCGGCGACAAGTACCCCATCCTGAGGGCTGCCAAATATCGTCTCTAAACAACATTTTATTATTTATGACTATTAGTAACGACATGTAGATTATAATTCCTCATCATATTATCGCCTTTACTGTCTTGAATTGACTGGTCATGTTATTATAATATATGTTGCAATAGAAATTATGTAATAAACAATTTATAATATAAATTTTAGTTTATTTTATCATCTTGGTCTCCTGGCGTCTTGATCAGGTTAAGTTATTCTTATGTATGCGCCTACCCAAATTGAGGTGGGATAAGGGCAGATGGAAAAAAGGTATTATAAAATAAAGTATACGAGACTATTCCGTCGATGTATGCCGATGTAACTTCTATACACCAGTGTCTATAACACCTACATATTCCTTGTTCAAAACCCGCCGAGTCTCGACGATCGATAGCATCAGATTACTTTACATGGTGATGAGAATCCAAATTAAAATGTAATGCGGACTGGAGTTGATAAGTGTTAAATAGTCATTGTTTTAATACCATATACAATGTATCGAGTAATCTTTTCGCGAGTTAAAGTATTTAAATTTAGGTACCTACTGGATGAGAAAGATTAGGGGATAATCTCTTGAATATTTAGAATAATAAAACCTGGACGATACACTAGTCTTTGATATATGAATACTCTTTGTCTCTCTGGCTGAGGCATGTCAAAGATTGTTTTTACTTACGTTGCCATACGTTTCTGTCAATAAATCCAACGGTGGTGATTCACGTGATTACATTATTTTGAATAAATCTTTGTACTAGATTTTAATTCATAATGATAAAATACCCGATTAGTCGATTACATGCAAAAACGTTGAGACTGCTTACGCCGAATATTATATTTGCTCATACGAAGACATGTCCAGTGGCACAGCAGTTAAAGTCATGTCCTGGATCTGGTTCAGATGGGACGACTGGTGTGAAGCTACCGGACTTCAAACGTGCAGAGAGATCTGCACCGTGCCGGCTGGCATTCATACCCGATAATTGGTTCGTCTTCTTTTATTCCAAAACCGGTGTGTCAGGTCCATACATATTTGGCATTGTGCTCAGTAATTATTTGCTAAGTAAAGAAATATATGTTTTAGAACATGAGTATTATGGCGGTCTATCGATTGCTTTAATTTTGTGTTTAGCCACACAAAAATTTGGCGCATCATTTGCTGCCGCCATTGACGAACAAGTTGACGAAGTGCAGGCCATGTACAACAAAGAACGACAGAACGAAGTAGACGCGTGCGAAAATTTTGTAAAAGAGTGTAAAGAAGCGCAATGGCGTGCAGAAGGACAGAAAGTTTTGATGGATGCTAAGAAGGAATGTGTGGCGATGCAATTGGAATTAGAATACCGACGGAGAATAAAGGAAGTACATGACACAGTGAAGGGTAAAATGGAATACCAAATAAAGAAAGACAACATCGAAAGGCGTCTACTTCAGATATGTATGGTTGATTGGATTTTGGATAATGTGTACAAATCCATAACACCGGAGTTTCGAAAGCAATCCTTGGAACGTGCTGTACAAGATTTTGCTAATGCTGGACCCGTGAAAGGAAGGATCTTTTAAACATGATAATAATTAGATGATATTGAGTCGGATGTCGCGCCGGTTGTGAAAGAGCTACGAGCTATTATTTTCACGCCGTTAAAAGTTGATTGAATAATGTAAACAATGTTTTGTAATCTGGAAAATACATACATATTTGGTGCAATAAAATATATTTTATTTTAAAACATTTTGATTCTCCTACTATGTTTGCGATATTTTCTATAGCGTTTTTTTATTGTCCAATAGTTTTGTTCGGTATAGAAAACATCATCGCTCAAAAACAAATACGTGGTAAGTCTGGTTTAAGTTGATGATTAACAATTACGTTATAGATCTACCTGTGTTTTTTTAATGGCACTATTATGTGACTGCCAACCTTGGAGGTAAGGGGTGTAAATTAAGACGAGTAGGTGGTTTTACGGCCTTCTAAAGTTACACCAATCGTACGCGAATCAAACGGCCTCTATAGTCTAGTCATCTGCTTTCTGAGATGCTATCATTTTCTGTTTTCTATAATTTCTTTCATATGAAGAATTCAGTACCGATGTATGTTATCGGGCCATTCATACTATCCACAATACCGTTGTAGGTGGCGGTTACTTTATGACAGCTTTTATTTGTTTATTGCTTTATTTTAAAGCTAACCTTACAATACTGACGTCATCCTGGATCTATTTGGCTTAAGGTACTACGATTAAAGTTATGCACTCAGAAAATTTTGAAACAAAAAGGTCGTTGGGCCTTATTACTAGAGTGATTATGTATCTAAATTAATTTGTTATCACATTTTTACAGCAAAGCTTAGCGAAGGTGCGTTCCCTGATGGTAAGTGTTATCCAATGCCCATAGACATCAATCATATGAAAATATATTTTTGCTGCTTAACCAACTTCAAAACAAAAACCTTCAACGAAACGCAACAGCGAGTTGCCACATCATCTCAATTTCTGAAACCAAGTCGGGTCGACGAAGAGTTATGTCTACAAAACGAGTGAGTCGCATTCGTTTTGTAGACATAACTGTCTTCTTTTTATTCTCATCTTGTTTATAACAATTGTATTGCAGATCATCAGCAACACATGTTCTTATTTCTGATGTAGACGAAGAACATCAATTACGTAATATTGTATTCTTAAATGTAGACAATTGTAGCCGTATCGCATTGACATACGTACGACAATACAAAACAATAGGTTGAATTTATACAATGCCGTTCACAGTTACCGTTTCCGAGTTTCAGCCACATAGAGATGCACACGTTGTGTTCCAGATAACATAAGCGATTACGACTGGAGCGTGTGGTGCAAGTTTCAGCCTAATGGCTTCGACTGTACTGAGAAAGAACCCGTGCAACCTAAGTAATTCTTGTTTATTATTTTTAATTACGGTAACTGTCAGCTAAGGCTCTAGCAACTTATGTAGTAATCTTTTTTTATAAAGTAATTACGAATTGAAAATTAAATTACCGCAATAATATTTCAAGAATGACGTAAAATGGATTCCACTTTAGTTTTCTCTATGGAAGTTTTTCCTCCAGTCCAGTTAAAGTTAAAAAAGGAAATCCGGACCAATCATATAACAAGGACATGTTACAGGAACCTACGCTTTCCGTCTCCCTGACGACAGCGGCGAGGGCGGCCTCTGGGTGTCTTACGAAGACCCTGACACCGCTGGACAAAAGGCGTCTTACGTCACGTAAGCTGAAATTAAACATATACATACAGATTTAAAAGGTAAAGAAAGACCTGATAAGAAAGTCGCTGGATGCAAGCCGCTTCCAACAGGTTGATCTGGAAATCTTTGGTGAAGGCCTATGTCCAGCAGTGGACGTCCTGTGGCTGATGATGATGATACACACTCACGTCTACATCCCATGTAGGCAGGCAGAGTCTATTGAGCGCGACAAGCTGCGATCCTGACACTTATAATTACACTGTGACCTTTAAAGAGATTAATAACCGATTTACTTTCTTAGCTCATATAATTCAGAATAGATGCTTTTTTAACGGGGCTGATGGGGAATCAAAAGGGTTACACACATTAAATGCTGTGGAAGAAATTGTTACATTGAGAAATATTTCTAAAATGTAGATTGTAGATATATTAGAATTTTTTACTTCTAAATATGAAATATTATTATTATAGTTGGCTTTTTATTCGATTAATAATCTTGATTGACTTGGACTTTTGGTAACTTTTGGCACTCAGACTAATTTCTTTGTCATAAACGAACTTTAAATCGGAGAGTGGTTGAAGTTTATACATAACCTTCTAATCTGTTCTAGTCTGATATTGACTGTCTGTAAGGTGAAATAAAAAGATGAATACATACAGCTCATGCTTTTACGAAGGGGTACAGAACTAGAGAACTACAACATCCACATTTCGTTGAGCTTATTTCCGTCCAGATGTGGTAGGGGGTGAGCCGGTCTGTGAACGAAACATTGTTTTTTACAGGTCGAAGAATTTGGGCGGTGTGTCCATTGTGGATCTCTCCATGGATGATTTCCGCGGCCTCTGCACCGGCGACAAGTACCCCATCCTGAGGGCTGCCAAATATCGTCTCTAAACAACATTTTATTATTTATGACTATTAGTAACGACATGTAGATTATAATTCCTCATCATATTATCGCCTTTACTGTCTTGAATTGACTGGTCATGTTATTATAATATATGTTGCAATAGAAATTATGTAATAAACAATTTATAATATAAATTTTAGTTTATTTTATCATCTTGGTCTCCTGGCGTCTTGATCAGGTTAAGTTATTCTTATGTATGCGCCTACCCAAATTGAGGTGGGATAAGGGCAGATGGAAAAAAGGTATTATAAAATAAAGTATACGAGACTATTCCGTCGATGTATGCCGATGTAACTTCTATACACCAGTGTCTATAACACCTACATATTCCTTGTTCAAAACCCGCCGAGTCTCGACGATCGATAGCATCAGATTACTTTACATGGTGATGAGAATCCAAATTAAAATGTAATGCGGACTGGAGTTGATAAGTGTTAAATAGTCATTGTTTTAATACCATATACAATGTATCGAGTAATCTTTTCGCGAGTTAAAGTATTTAAATTTAGGTACCTACTGGATGAGAAAGATTAGGGGATAATCTCTTGAATATTTAGAATAATAAAACCTGGACGATACACTAGTCTTTGATATATGAATACTCTTTGTCTCTCTGGCTGAGGCATGTCAAAGATTGTTTTTACTTACGTTGCCATACGTTTCTGTCAATAAATCCAACGGTGGTGATTCACGTGATTACATTATTTTGAATAAATCTTTGTACTAGATTTTAATTCATAATGATAAAATACCCGATTAGTCGATTACATGCAAAAACGTTGAGACTGCTTACGCCGAATATTATATTTGCTCATACGAAGACATGTCCAGTGGCACAGCAGTTAAAGTCATGTCCTGGATCTGGTTCAGATGGGACGACTGGTGTGAAGCTACCGGACTTCAAACGTGCAGAGAGATCTGCACCGTGCCGGCTGGCATTCATACCCGATAATTGGTTCGTCTTCTTTTATTCCAAAACCGGTGTGTCAGGTCCATACATATTTGGCATTGTGCTCAGTAATTATTTGCTAAGTAAAGAAATATATGTTTTAGAACATGAGTATTATGGCGGTCTATCGATTGCTTTAATTTTGTGTTTAGCCACACAAAAATTTGGCGCATCATTTGCTGCCGCCATTGACGAACAAGTTGACGAAGTGCAGGCCATGTACAACAAAGAACGACAGAACGAAGTAGACGCGTGCGAAAATTTTGTAAAAGAGTGTAAAGAAGCGCAATGGCGTGCAGAAGGACAGAAAGTTTTGATGGATGCTAAGAAGGAATGTGTGGCGATGCAATTGGAATTAGAATACCGACGGAGAATAAAGGAAGTACATGACACAGTGAAGGGTAAAATGGAATACCAAATAAAGAAAGACAACATCGAAAGGCGTCTACTTCAGATATGTATGGTTGATTGGATTTTGGATAATGTGTACAAATCCATAACACCGGAGTTTCGAAAGCAATCCTTGGAACGTGCTGTACAAGATTTTGCTAATGCTGGACCCGTGAAAGGAAGGATCTTTTAAACATGATAATAATTAGATGATATTGAGTCGGATGTCGCGCCGGTTGTGAAAGAGCTACGAGCTATTATTTTCACGCCGTTAAAAGTTGATTGAATAATGTAAACAATGTTTTGTAATCTGGAAAATACATACATATTTGGTGCAATAAAATATATTTTATTTTAAAACATTTTGATTCTCCTACTATGTTTGCGATATTTTCTATAGCGTTTTTTTATTGTCCAATAGTTTTGTTCGGTATAGAAAACATCATCGCTCAAAAACAAATACGTGGTAAGTCTGGTTTAAGTTGATGATTAACAATTACGTTATAGATCTACCTGTGTTTTTTTAATGGCACTATTATGTGACTGCCAACCTTGGAGGTAAGGGGTGTAAATTAAGACGAGTAGGTGGTTTTACGGCCTTCTAAAGTTACACCAATCGTACGCGAATCAAACGGCCTCTATAGTCTAGTCATCTGCTTTCTGAGATGCTATCATTTTCTGTTTTCTATAATTTCTTTCATATGAAGAATTCAGTACCGATGTATGTTATCGGGCCATTCATACTATCCACAATACCGTTGTAGGTGGCGGTTACTTTATGACAGCTTTTATTTGTTTATTGCTTTATTTTAAAGCTAACCTTACAATACTGACGTCATCCTGGATCTATTTGGCTTAAGGTACTACGATTAAAGTTATGCACTCAGAAAATTTTGAAACAAAAAGGTCGTTGGGCCTTATTACTAGAGTGATTATGTATCTAAATTAATTTGTTATCACATTTTTACAGCAAAGCTTAGCGAAGGTGCGTTCCCTGATGGTAAGTGTTATCCAATGCCCATAGACATCAATCATATGAAAATATATTTTTGCTGCTTAACCAACTTCAAAACAAAAACCTTCAACGAAACGCAACAGCGAGTTGCCACATCATCTCAATTTCTGAAACCAAGTCGGGTCGACGAAGAGTTATGTCTACAAAACGAGTGAGTCGCATTCGTTTTGTAGACATAACTGTCTTCTTTTTATTCTCATCTTGTTTATAACAATTGTATTGCAGATCATCAGCAACACATGTTCTTATTTCTGATGTAGACGAAGAACATCAATTACGTAATATTGTATTCTTAAATGTAGACAATTGTAGCCGTATCGCATTGACATACGTACGACAATACAAAACAATAGGTTGAATTTATACAATGCCGTTCACAGTTACCGTTTCCGAGTTTCAGCCACATAGAGATGCACACGTTGTGTTCCAGATAACATAAGCGATTACGACTGGAGCGTGTGGTGCAAGTTTCAGCCTAATGGCTTCGACTGTACTGAGAAAGAACCCGTGCAACCTAAGTAATTCTTGTTTATTATTTTTAATTACGGTAACTGTCAGCTAAGGCTCTAGCAACTTATGTAGTAATCTTTTTTTATAAAGTAATTACGAATTGAAAATTAAATTACCGCAATAATATTTCAAGAATGACGTAAAATGGATTCCACTTTAGTTTTCTCTATGGAAGTTTTTCCTCCAGTCCAGTTAAAGCGTTTTGGAAATACCGCTTTGCCCGTACTGGGATTCTAACCCTGAACTTCCCTGTCCACAGTATATATACCAAACCAAAGAGGCGCCACTATAGTGCCCAAAATATATGAGAATGCATTACTTTAAAATATGAATATGTCATGATGATCTTCGTTCATTAACTACATTCGCCTCACACTGCTGCTGCACTGCTGAAAGACGAAAATTAGAACATAATATGATAACATGAATATGAACATAACGACCACTTATGGTTGAGTGGGTTAACGTCGGTTAAGCGGCGCTTCGTAAAAACCAAGTTCAATCGTTTCTGAAACTTGTTTGAAGAATATGTGTTGCGACGACCCCACATTGAAGTGGGATAAGGGCAGGGGGAAAGAACGTATAACACATAATTTAATGTAATACTAAAATAATTGCATTGTGACACATGTTATTACATAAGATTTGTTTCAGGTTTTATTACGACATAAAAATGGAGGACTGCAAAACATTTACTTTTGGTTTGTGCGGTAAAAGCAAAAATCACTTTGAAACACGGACCGAATGTCATGAACGTTGCGCAGGTATGTATTTACAAAGTACAGTTAAGCGTCCCTGCACTAAAACATTAGACAAAACGGCTACACAAAATGTATGGTCCATGGTTCTATGAGCAGGAGACAGATAAAATCATTGTTTTCCCTATGTGTTGTGGGTTTTGTTTGAAAAAAAAAGCACGTGCAGGTGACGGGCCTTTACAAAAGTTTCGGTGATCGTAGCCCGTAGGACGCAAATGTCAATCTAACCTCTTTATTCCTTGGTGTCAATAATAATTGGCCGGTTTTTTTATGAATGGTTAACTGTGTAATTCAACACTCGGCCGCGCTTTTATGTCTATGTAAATAGTTTAGTGCAAATACACAAACATACATACATAAGCTCACGCCTGTATCCCCGAAGGGGTAGGCAGAGGCGCACTAGCGAACTAGAACATTTCACCAAGCTTACTTCCGTCCCAGATGTGATAAAGGGCGAGCCTATCTCCATATCGGGAAGAAATTCCAGACTCCGGGCTGATATGGAAAAATCCAATATCACTTTGCCCGACCCGGTGATCGAACCCGAGGCCTCAGAACCCTAGCCGTACCGAAATACCACCACGCCACCGAGGCAGTCGCAAATACATTAATAAATAATCACAACATTAATAATAACAATATAAATTATAAATATTGTGCTTAGTCTCGGTAATGGTTTGTAACATCACGACGCTACCGCGCCGCGCCGTGACAGTGGTATCATGGAACCTCTATTAGTTAAAACTTCTCGATAACAATAATATTTTTGCACCTCAGTATGTTTGACTGCCTCGGCGGCGTGGTGGTATTTCGGTACGACTACGGTTCTGAGGTCTCGGGTTCGATCCCCGGGTCGGGCAAATTGATTTTGGATTTTTCCATATCAGCCCGGAGTCTGGAATTTGTGCCCGATATGGCGATAGGCTCGCCCCCTATCACATCTGGGACGGAACTAAGCTCGGCGAAATGTGGGTGCTCTAGTTCGCTAGTGCGCCTTTGCCTACCTCTTCGGGGATACAGGCGTGAGCTTATGAATGTATGTTTGACTAGCAGCTCTTGTGAAAACAACGTTATATTTGTTTCAACTATTGTTATCGTCATTTTTACTGTTGTTTGTACGTAATATACATACATAAATGTTAAAAGGCCTTAGAGTAGAAAGTGGATATTACAAGTGGGAAATTTTGCTTTGCAAATCTACATGTTTAGAAATATATATTTGACATCCCTTATGCCTGGAGGAATACTCTGCACTGCCATCTAGCTACCTTGTCAACATGTTAGAGAATTAGAGTTTGCGATTTTTAGCTAGACTAGGCGTTATTTTGATTATTTTCGTAACAGTTTTCGTTTCTATCAGAAGTTTACCATTTTATCTTGTATATTTTTTTACAAACATAATAATTTTAGTAAAAGAAGGTATGGTCCGTTTCAAAAATACATGTAATTATGATAGAAATGAAATAGTAAACAGTGATATATTGAGTCTCCGGTTTCTTAATAAGGAAACAAAGTCCCTTCGATTGATTTATTAAAGCAAAACTGTGCACGGAACGGACAAAGTCATTGCGTTATAATGTTATGTTAGTAATTTTGTTACCAATTAGCTCGGCAATATATAACTTGTGTCAATAATAAATTATAGGAATTTTAGTTCTACAAGGCAAGTATTGGCATTAAGTCTATAAGTATATACATACATACATAAACTCACGCCTGTATCCCCGATGGGGTAGGCAGAGGCGCACTAGCGAACTAGAACACCCACATTTCGCCGAGCTTAGTTGCATCCCAGATGTGATAGGGGGCGAGCCTATCGCCATATCGGGCACAAATTCCAGACTCCGGGCTGATATGGAAAAATCCAATATCACTTTGGCCGACCCGGGGAAAAACCCGAGACCTCAAAACCGTAGTAAAAATTATATTTTTCCCAACGAGTGGTCATGTAGAACTATAAAAGGTATTACACCTTTACCTCGAGCAGCATAAAATTAACAAATAACACTAATCTTCGAATGTATAAATAAATTTTCGAACCCTGATGGAGAAATTTACGTGGGAAGTGTCATGATTTAAATTAAGTTAAAGTAAGTAAAATTATATAACAGATCGATCTGGAAATATTTGGGGGAGGCCTATGTTCAGCAGTGGACGTCCTATGGCTGATGATGATGATGATGATGATGAAGTAAAATTAACGATCAATCTGGAAATCTTTGGGGGAGGCCTATGTCCAGCAGTGGACGTCCTATAGATCATCAGCTATAGCAGCTGGTGAAGTGAACATTTAAAAATATGTTTATTAACTATAAAAACGAGTATTTTCATATAAGTAATAGCTATTGTTCTTTTGAGTTGCCTTTTGTACTTTTAGTTAACAAAATGTGTTGACTATTATTACCCTACATTAGGAATGTCGCCTGTATCCTGGAGTCCTGCGAGTTCACCAAAGGTGATGAAAATAAAGCGAATGAAAAACAGGCCGTGAAACTTGTATAAGCGGCAGTACAGTCTCCTATCCTACCCATGTATAATATACGAAGGTCGCAAACCGAACTGCTTGCTTATTATCTATGGTTTTTCAGACGTCGGCCTGAGACAAGCGAGAGCAAATGTTTCGGAAAAGATATACTGCCGTTATCAACCGGACTTTGGGCAATGTAATAACTATTATCCGATGTAAGTTTCACAGACATAGATTTAAATAGACATTGGGAGTAGACTTTAATGTATGATGCAAATACAAAAGCGATTTAGCAAGTAAAATCGTTAGCTTGTTTCATGTTTAATTCCTGTATCTATTGGATCTAATTCTACACTAAGATTTAATTACCTACTTATTTCTTATTCTATTATACTATAATATTGATCTAATTTAATAGGTTTTTGTAAGTCGCTTTAACTGAAAACTAGCGCTGTGTAGTACCTATGTAGGCTGCAGTGTTATGCACTATCCAATAATTTATACGCCACTATAGCTTTACTATCTTTCATTAAAAGTGGATGTAGATGAATTTAACGGTCCCGGATCAGATTTCTGAGCTGTTATCAGTACATATCATCTAGTTAGGATGTAGCGAAACCCAAAGTCTGTTGCCTATCTACGTAGGTATGTTTTGTTTCGATTCGAACGACGTTTTCGAAGCGAATTATGTCTTTTCTGCTTCTGTAGCAATGACCTCTGGATTTTTCTAAGTTGTTTAAGCAGATTCCGCATTTGTACCTAAATACCATCAGCGGCGTGCAGTCCACATAGACAAAAAGACATTGTCTACCCTGACAAATCGACAAGGAAATAAAATAAATCTTAACTAATACCGATTTAAAAATTGCCGCGCACGGCGCACGGTTTATCGGTAGGTACCAGCGGCGCGTGGCGCGTACGACACGGTCAGTGACTGACCTTGCACTGATGAGTCTATGATACGTATTTCTGAAGAGCTCAATTTGCACGCATTAAAGCTGTTTTTTCTATGATCACACGGTTGTGTCGACCGTAGTGGCGTACGCTTATTGGTGAAATCAATGCACAAAAGTCAAGATTTAGATGTCGCCTCCTGTCAAACTCAAGTATAGTACGAACAATTTGAAAATGCGTTCACTTGTCATGTTATCGTCATGGTACAAGTACAATAAACTGAATCGTATAATAATGTTCACTCATGATCGATACATTCAGCATTCTTTCGTTCGTTCTCCAATAAATTTGATGTTGTCTTGTTTATTTATTATTTAAAGATTTTTTGTTGAAAACTTGTAATATATATTTTCATTGAAATGAAGTAGGTTAATAATAATAATATAAACATTTGTTTCTTCTGTGAGAATTGTGGTAAAATGTGTTTACTAAATGCTATTTTTCGAAACTTTCTTAAGACGAAAAAATCTACTATTTGGTACACAGAGGACAATCGAATTTCAAGTGCAACAATGTATTAAAGTGGAGTATGAAATGCAAGTATTTATTTATACACAAAGTAAAGTTACTTATATGGTTATTATAACTATTTATTTGTAGCTACTAGATAGTTAAAGTACCTACATGTAATTGTGGTGACCCATTTGACTCATCATGAAAGCTATTTTGCGGATTCGTCTTTTAGTTTCATTTAATAACTTTAACTCACCATTTTATTATTTACTAAATAGTTGTCATATTATTAATTAAAAAGATATGCGTCACGAATGTAGGAAAATTTTGATAACCTACATATTTCTTTGTTTAAATGCGCTAATGTCTGGTATTAAAGCACCTAGAATAACATAAGCTCACGCCTGTATCCCCAAAGGGGTAGGCAGAGGCGTACTAGCGGACTAGAATACCCACATTTCGCCGAGCTTAGTTCCGTCACAGTTGTGATAGGGGTGAGCCTATCGCCATATTGTCCAGACTCTGGGCTGATATTGAAAAAAAAACAATATCCTATTAGGAAGGCAGACTATTTCTGAATAAATAGGTTACCTTTTTGTAGCGGGAAAAGACACAAGGGAACTTTTATTAGTATCTATACCACTTATGGGAGGAATTTAATATTTTGCCTACCCTATGGAATATGTCTGTGCACGTCCCTGAATACCATCACCACTAATGTGAACATATTTTTATGCATATAATATTTTTTAAATACAAAAATGCTCTTGTAAATATCTTTAATAATTATTAATTTTCAGGTATTATTTCGACATAACGTATCGTGCGTGCCGAGGTTTTTCATACAGTGGATGCGGTGGCAACTTGAACAGGTTCCATAATGCACAGATATGTGCAGCAATATGCTCAGGATCCGTTGAGTATTAGTAATAAATGATTAGTGATTCATCGTCTATGTCAATTCAATAATTAATTCATATTGTGTTTCTTCACAAATTGGTACTTATCTACCCATTATGCTAGTTTAGAAAATACTGCACAAGTGTTAAAGGTTATAAGATTGAAAGAAAATACAGTTTAATTGAAATATCTTCATTCCCTGTTGCATTTAACTGACGATTTATTTTAAAAAGTGGACAGTTCCAAGGTGCTCCCATTTTGTGACAGGCATAAACTATTACGCCTGCCACAGCAAACTAGCAATGTGTTTTTATGACTACTCAATACACAAATTACTTTGTATGCTAAGTTTGGATTCTAACGCAATAAGAAATATCTATAAAACTAGCAAGGCGCTATTATAGCGCTATTATATATATTATATTATATATATTCCTCCGTCAACATAATAGGTATTCTGAGTTATAGAATGTTCTCTGGTCATAAGTTTACGTAGTAAAAGCCATAATGTAATATTTAAGTAACGTTTAGATTGAGTGCAAGTACGTGGCCTACAGTTTCCCGTGTAAAAACCACGAGCGTGAAATGCGCGTCATTACCGCTCATGTGCCTTTTAGGTCGACTACTTTGTTTTATCACCAGGAGAACCCAAGAAATGTGTGTCATTAGTTCGCGCGCCCGTGTCTTAGACAAAGGCAAGCATCTACGCGATATTCTACATGTCTATATCAAGTATCCAACACTATTGTTCAGATATTGCAATCATTAACCCGAGCGCCGTAATTTTATTATATGTGTATAACAAAGGACAAACTATGTGCCACCCTTTGGAATGGCTCATTAGTCCTGTAAACGCTATTACAATTTTGAAAACTTTGTTGTACTAACAGTTTAAATTTGTAGTTTATTGACTGTGTGAAATTAAATTCGCACCCTATGTCGCCGTTGTCTCGTTTTATGTGTGTCAGGATGTTATTAATGTTATAGAATACAGACTGCTGATTCTTTAGCATTCTGTTGGTTCGAATTCAATTCAAACAACGTGTAAACGTTTCCCTTTGCCGAGTGGTCTAGTTACTGAATAAAGATTTGAATTGAATGAAATAATAAAATAGTTTTCAAAATTGTATTAATGTAGGTACTAATTTTGGATGAATTTCCATTTTTTTAACGCAGTTTTAAAATGTCGTTCCGCGTCGGTATGAAATTAATTCGCAAGAATTGGCCACAAATCGGCTATTTGTCTGGTATTCACAGCGCGTGCCATTCGTCACGGGCAATGACAGTCGACTTTCCGAAAGTGGGCCTATTCGGGGCTCGCGTAGTTTCGTATTTTATATTTCGTGACACCCAACAAAGGGAGACCGCAATCTTAAAAACCGTTGATCCCTACCGAGGTTTAATTTCAGCTGAAGTGAAATCGAGTGAAGTGTACAC
The DNA here is from genome assembly GCA_036417725.1 of Clanis bilineata. Classification (NCBI taxonomy): domain Eukaryota; kingdom Metazoa; phylum Arthropoda; class Insecta; order Lepidoptera; family Sphingidae; genus Clanis; species Clanis bilineata. The sequence continues at coordinate 14,035,656 of CM071137.1, forward strand.
GCTTTCGCTCTTATTCCCTCGACCCTTCTTGCTGGCGAACAAAAATATTCGCTTTCAAAAGTTCATCTTGTACTCGATGAAGTTTTAACCATGAATATTTAGAGGCGTGCCTGTAAGAGCGCCTGGGAGTAGCTAACTGTATCACAATATTTATACAGAATACAGAGAGGACTTGTTGGCATCTAATTATGTTATTCCGTGTAGATTTAGAGTTGCATGGTACTGCATAATATATTATACGAAAATAGGGTCTAAAGCACAAAAGATAGGACGCATTTAAAATTATAATTTATGATGGAATTAGGTGTGGAAACAGAAAGCGATGCGAAACTGTTTTTCCAAAAGATGCTATAATGGCGAGACAAAATTCGACGGCATGATACTATGACTTACTGAAAATACAATCAGGGTTGAGAAGGTCCGTGGAGCGCGCGCGAGGACGGCATGTCGCGCATTCCTTTGTTCGGTATGCCTCCCTTTCTTGCAGAAGTCGCGCGGTTATAGCAAAAACGTCCCAAGAGCGCAATTTATGCACGAACTTTGGCCCACCGTTCTATAATCGCGCCCAACTAACGCACTTCATTATAAAGTACGAATAGCCGGCCGAATTTGTTTAGTCAGATGTTGCCCAACGGATCTTTTGATCCCCTTTTGTTCCGCGCTAAATCTCAAATTGACGGCGCGCCGAGAGCTCATATTTAATGAAGTTGTGTCTGCCTCCAACCCTATTAAGTAAAATGAAAAAGTTCAATAATATCATGTTCCTTTTGAAATCAAATTTGCTGCCTGTAATATCGTAAAGAAAATGCGTTTTTTGCTTGTTTTTCAATGATAAATTCTAATTAAGTGACTGTTAGTTTTTAGTGCGTGAGACGTGTATTACATGTCCCTATCTCTCATGGAACCTCATGTGTTTACTACATATTTACTGAAACAAAAGGCGCTTTTAAATCCCTTTCTTTCTCGCAGACACTTCAGATAAACCATGTACACATAGGGAAGGCTTTTAGGGGAGCCGCACGAAAAGAAAAAATACGTGATTACAGCTTTACTGCGTGGCCACGGTGACTTTGTAAAACCAGCACATTTTCCCGCAGTCGCGGCGTGTGAGGAAAACTCTTGTTATTTATGCACTGTACCAAAATGCAAGCACTTTGTGCAAGCAACATCTATGAAAGTCGACTGTCGGTTTGCAACCAATGGTATGTCATTGCATATTCTTTTGTTATAATAAACCTTAGATTAATCTAAGTAATAAACCTACGTTATAAAATATTATATGGGTAAGCGTTGAGAACAAATGAAATTAAAGTTCTTCACTGAGATGGATAATAATTTAATAAAGAAATCCGGAAACATGAACTTTGCTTTTACTTACATTAAGCCGCGTCTCCTGCATGTGTTTTCTTACATGGGTCACGCATATTACGTGGGTCACACAAAACACCTATACAAGACAATGAATTTTGCTGTCTACTGCTCATAGAACAATGCACCATATATAAAAATGTGTAGTGAAACCATGTTACGTGTAGGTGTTTTGTGTAATGTTTTAGTGCAGGAAACGCGGCTTAACTAGAACTTGCCTCGACTGTCGAGAGGTTTATAAACAAATCTATTCACGGGGACCCTACATTTTGGTGGGATATAAAATAGCGAATGTGATGTTTCATCTCTGTGCCAAACAACCAGATTTGTTTAGTCGTTCTAGCGTGATTGAGTTACGGACAAACATTTATCCATTCGTTGCTCGCATGTATAATACGAGTAATATAGATTGAGGGTTTTATTCATAATTGAACCCTTATCGAAGCTATAAACCGAAATTAGTTAAAATGCATTTTAAGCATATAAAAAAGAACTTCAAACTTGGAACAGCTGAAATTGGACATATTTTCACTGTAGAACGTTTATAAGCTCCACTAGGTTATTATGTATGAGATCGATTACAATCATTATCTATTTCTAATAATACCGAAATAAACCCTTATATCAATGTGTCCCTTTACCTTTCATATAATATTCGGCGACAATGTAACAACAGTTTAAATATGTATATATTCATGTAATCCATGTTTTCTAGAATTTGGCAGGTATTTCTATAAACAATAATAATATTTATTAAAGAAAAAAATCATCAGCCCTTGTTTTCTCTAAACAGGCTCGTGTCTAAATGAGACTTGTAAGTCACAGGGGCGGGTATTAGCATATAAATGAACACTGCAGTCTGGCGCCGCGACTCATGAGGATCTTACCTCCGTTCAACTCAAGATTTGTGCACACTGCACTAACTCCACTATCACTTGTAGATGTCATTTAGTGTTTGTGGAACGTACACATATGGAAATTCGGAAAGAGCAATGAAAATCTGTGGCACATAAACAAATGGAATGAATTGACTGCCTCGGTGGCGTCGGAGAATTGCGTGCGCGGTATGACTATCGTCCTGAGGTCTCGGGTTCGATCCCTGGGTCGGGTAAAGCGATATTGGATTTTTCAGTATCAGCTCGGAGTCTGGAATTTGTGGCCGATATGGCGATAGACTCGGCCCTTATCACATCTCGGACGGAACTAAGCTCGGCAAAATGTGGGTGTTCTAGTTCGTTAGTGCGGCTCTGCCTACCCCTTCCCGTTCGGGAATACAGCGAGTTTATGTTATGTATGTTAAAATACAGATTTGAAATTCATAAGTTTACGCCCGTATCCCCGAAGGGGTACGTAGAGGCGAGTTACAAAATTAGAGGACAATAGTTCTACCGTAATACTATCATCATTATGGCATTTAGAACTATTAAAAAATATATGCACCTTAATATTTTTACCTGTAAATGTCTACGGTACGGTCAACAATATTAGGAATCCATTTATAGATCCTTGGTTTCAAGTTAGCGTCGACGGCAGACTTCTAAATAACAAAGTTATGTACATTGTACATACACCTCTTCTAAAGAAAAACAGTAGAAGTTCGGAGTTTGTTAATGTTTACATTTACTTGCTCCGCTGGCGTTGTTACTTTGTCTACCTTCACAACATATTTCCATTTGGTAAGCCAGGAAACCAACAGTTCTAAAAGTAATCCTTTTTTTTATCTATGGAGGCAGGTTACTCTGGACCTGTATTTATGTACTAATAGACCGAAACCCGGCTGCAAAATCACTACGTTCATAAAGTACGCAGTCAAAATCTATTTTTTTATTAATTAAAATAATATTAATTAAAAATACTCGCGGACAAATTTTGATTGGTACCTTGGCAAAAATAGATTCCCTTATTTATAATCTAATAAAAAAATAATTCCTCTGTCTATCTGTGATTAAGACCAGGAAAACCAGTCCTTAGCGTCATCTACTTTAAATATCAAATCTTTTATTCTAGCCTACTTATACCGGGCACTCCACGAAAATTTTATATTAATTCATGTTTCGCTCATAATTAATGCAAATATCCATTATCGAGGATGTCAAAATAACGCCACAGTGTTGTTGGGAATTCGATCTGACGTGATTTAGTGCTTTAAAATAAACGCCTGAAGGCTCATACATCACGCTGATTGAATTATACATTCGCCGTCGCGAAAATAGTTATTCGTATTAAATAAATGATGAGTAATTTGAATAGAAATTGCGAGTATAAATGTTATGCGACATGGTGATGGGTGAATTTATCCTCAGTTTTTTAAAAGAAGGTTTTATTCATCTGTTTTTTACCGGACTGCCTTAGAAGGTGGATGTATCGGATTTAATTAAATAATAATAACAATACACCTAACATTCGCAAGCAGTCATGAGTTCATTAGGTTTTTTTATATCGGGGGTGACAGGAGCTACGACGCACTTACGTCCCCACAACACCTAGGCTGAGATCTATAGAACGAATTTCGACTCAAATAAACGAATTCATTGAAGATTTGGAATTTTTAAATCAAACTTTGACTTAGTCTGGACTCAAACTTGCACTTTTCACTTTTTCACACACTTCCAGATTTCCTTGAAAAAAATATTATAATTTTTACAAGGAAATCTTTGCTTAATCTGTCTGCCAGTCTGTTATTTTTGTGGCTCAGACTAAGTCGAAGTTCGATTTAAAAATTTCAAATCCTCATTGAGTTCGTTTCTATGACTCAGATTTAGTCGCAGTAAGCTCTATAGATTTCAGCCTTGGACCAAAACAAATGTAGATCACATAAATACTTGTCTTGGTGCGGGTATAGTGGGTCTCAAACCCGCGGCCTTTCGTTTTACAGACGACTACTGGCCCGCTGCGCCACGGAACCCGGAGAATTGTTTGAAAGTTCGTAAATGATAATACGAATATAATTAAATATGTATAATATCTTAGTTATAATCACTATTGTTAACATATTATAATCATCAATCAAAGTCTGTCTGTCTGTTCGCAATAAACTCAAAAACTACAGAACGGATTTTCATGTGGTTACATAGAGTATTCATGAGGAAGGTATTGGTGTATAATTTTGTACTTAATACGCGGTTGAAGCTGCCAGCAAAAGCTAGTTAAATTAATGTAACAAAATATTTAAATTACTGCCTCGTTGACGTGGTTGTATTTCGGTAGGTTTACCGTCCTGAGGTCTGGGGTTCTATCCCCGGGGAGAGCAAGGTAATATTGGATTTTTCCATATCAGTCCGGAGTCTGGAATTTGTGCCCGATATGGCGATAGGCTCGCCACCTATCACATCTGGGATGGAACTAAGCTCGGCGAAATGCGAGTATCCTAGTTCGCTAGGGCGCCTCTGCCTACCCTTCGGGGATACAAGCGTGAGCTTATGTATGTATGTATGTTTTATTATAAATAAATACACCCAACAGTCACACACATAGTCCTGACCTCACACTAGGTACAACCTGTATCGTGGGTATCAGAAACTACAAGTGACTTTCAGTTTCACAACACCCTGACCCGAAACAAATATCTGTTGGCGACACAGATATTTGTCTCGGTGCGGGAATCGAACCCGCAAGCTCACCTTTCACAGCCGACTACTCACCCGCTGCGCCACGGAGGCTGTCATTAGACTCAGATCATGTCATATAATCGACTTATGATACTAATGCTCGACGAATCAACTTGCACCTTCGCTTAACTTCTGTACTTAAACATTACACAAAACATGGTATTTCTAAATTTTTTTGTCTATGGTTCCATGAGCAGCATGAGCGAAATATGTTGTTCGGTGTATTATGGTATTTTTTGTGTTTTGTTTCGAAAAAATATGTGCTGTTGGGCTTAACTTGGAAGACACGTGAGTGAATGGTTTATGTTAAATATACTCTATAGTTTTCTATTCTGTACTCTGTAATTACTATTAAAACATTCACAATATTCTCTTTTATTATATTGAGAAATATATTTCGATGTCAATAACACCAAAATATAGCACTTTGGTACGGCGTTACCGCAAATGGCTGTGAAATTCAATTATAAATGAGCTTTACAAATTGTTTAAGCGTTCCGTTCGGATCAATTAATTTATTCCTACATTATAGGTTTTAGTTAACCCTTTCACTCGCCGCGTCACCCATGTTTGCTTTATAGGAAAATTAACAGTTGTATAAGAAAAATCGTTTTGGTAATGGGGACTTCGGTGGTCTTAGACTTTAGGTAACTTTATATCAATTGGTTTTTTGCGTAGGTACAAAATGTTTATAAAATATCGATATGGAGAAATGCAGTATTTAATAATATTGATATGGTTTATTTAAATTATTTTATGCACAACAATACAGTTTTTATAATTTAATGCAATATAATTACCACTGTAATATTCTTTTCATCAGCAACAGGACGTCCACTGCTAGACTGAGGCCTCCTCTAAAGATTTCCAGATCGACCTGTTCGAAGCGGCCTGCATCCAGCATATTTTATAATAATATAATTGTAAAAGTGTTGCGCAACCTAGGTTTCGATTAAAATAAGTTTCCACTACGCCAAGGAGACATTTTCAAATTTATTATTATTTTAGTAAATTTCCATGACATCAAAAATATTAAATGGAAAATGATGTGAAATAATTAATCATTACACTCAGTTACCACATAATACATTTTTTTTTACTTGAGTACCCTAATTAACGCCTTAATTACGAGAATATGCGTTAAGTGCGAAACTGAGAACACTTTATGTATGAAACATGAAAATAAGAATACTTTATGAATGTCGAACTACAAAGATGATCCTGTGAGTCACCGACTTTAAAAAAAGAGCTTCTCAATTTGTATACCGGTGTTTCATAAAGTTGGTATCAATAACAATTCCACATATAGGGAGAACGGTTTAAAGTGCAATGGTAAAGTTAAAAAATAAAAATTGAACTTATTTTTTTAATCAATTATTAAGCATGGGCAATTTAAAATCGAAATGTAACCTGTAAATCGTCGCAATTAGCATAGGAATAGCTTTTTATATGCTAAAAAGAATAAATTACCCCATAGGTGGTTTGCAAATGTACTGCAGCTGACCCATTGAGCACGGTTTTTTTCCTTCACAAATTCAAGTCTCCATTATTCATAAAATATGAGCCTTACGAAACTTAACTAAACATTGATTCCTGTACATACCTTCTACCTTCAGTAAATGTAGTTACTAGTAATCACTCGATAACCAAATCGTAACAAGAATTAGATTGTCTATGGCCTTGTTGCAGACTCTCGGAAATGCCAATACATCGCAGGTCGATGTCAGGAATTGCCAATCTTTGGTACAAATACATTATTTGCTTGCAATGAAAACATATTCGTACTTATTAACATGAAAATTTAGGTTTCCTTCCGTAGGTGATAGAATTTTAAAAAACGGTCAAGTAGTTTTATAGTTTACTTTTTTTTTAAAGCAGTGGCTAGTAGCTGAGTGGGTGGAAATGATTGCAGTGATCAGACGCGAATTCAGCACGGCGGTCATAGACCGTGAGTGAACTTCTTTTTTAAACGAAGTTATTACTATACTAACGAAGTTATTATTATTAGCTAACTCTTTTTCTACACTTAGGATTATTGAAGTTTACTACAATTTTTTTTTCGGGCACGGCAAAGGGACATTACATTTAACCTGTTGGAGGCGGCATAATAGAGGTACATATTACATTAACGGATCGGCCGCCGGCGGCCGAACCGCCCGTCACTATTAATGGTAAGTGCAGTGCAGTCCAAGAAAAGCAGCGACCACCGAATAACATTAGGATTATCAGTGGTCAACAGAAGCAATCTGGCCTATTTATGCTTCCTAACACTCTGGAAAGGAAAAAAGCAAATCAAAGAACTTGTGACAAGGTGGATGACCAATGCAGGGATGTATTACTTTTTAAAGCTTATCAGAGTGACCTACGATTGCGGGGATGGAGGATGGGGGATGGACTTGACTTCAGGCAGACTGCCGGTCGTAAAAACTTAGCCAAATCCTTTTTGTAACATGCTTGAGAAAGTGTGTTGCGCCGACCGCACATTAAGGGCATAAGGGCAGGTAGAAAGAAAGAAGAGAGACCTACGATTTATGATGACCGACGACGCTGAGCGCTTGCACTAATTCAGAATATTGCCGAACGTGTTTCACGTTAACACTGTTATGTTGGTTCCAGATATCGACGAGTATTCAGTTCCAGATATCTGTCGGATAAAATAGTTATGTTGGTACTACATTCGTTTAGAGTGCAGTGGGACGAATAGTATCGAGTTGGTAAAGGGTTAAGTGAACGTTACCTGTCGAATTGGATTATAGAATGACCTAAAATAACTAATAGTTTAAAGTTTAAACAATCGTTTGTGTTCACGATATTTTTTTTTCGAACATCGGCATTCATACTTTTATTTAGGACCACTTATATAGGTATCCTACACGTCTGTGGGGACCACGCTTATACTTAATCCTATTGAATTCATAATTAGTAAGTGACTGCCTCGGTGGCGTAGTGGTATTTCAGTACGACTACGGTTCTGAGGTCTTGGCTTCGAGCCCGGGTCGGGCAAAGTGATATTGCATTTTTCCATATCAGTCCGGAGTCTGGAATTTGTGCCCGATATGGCGATAGGCTCGCCTCATATCACATCTGGGACGGAACTAAGCTCGGCGAAATGTGGGCGTTCTAGTTCCCTAGTGCGTCTCTGCCTACCCCTTCGGGGATACAGGCGTGAGCTTGGTATGTTATGTAATTATTTTTTTTAAAGTTCCGCATTTTTTCATGTAGTTTAATATATTAAAAAAGTGCAATCTTAAGATTTTAAGCTAGCTAAATAGGCAGTCATTAAAAGTTTAAAATTATGCTGTTATACATTTCTGAACGCGATGTCTATTATAAATATTTAGGTAATATACATGTTAAAATAAACGTTATAACAACATCATTAGAGCGAATTACATCAAGTTCTTCGAAACTTTCTTGTAAGCCCTTTGGAAAGCAGCTTACTTAACTTTAATAACCATTGTTAATATTTTATTATCCTTTTTTAATGAACGAAATTCGGTTCTACTGACTTTTGCTTATTGCATAGGGCTACATATGTATATTATATTGTCTTCACTCGTGTTCTAGTTTTTATATTGTGTACTAGATTTTGCTCACAATACTACCCGTGGGGTAAACTTTATTGCCTATGTTCCTCGCATTATTACCCAGATAAAATTAGTCTGCCTCAACGGCCTACAAACACATAAACATAATATAAGCTCACGCCTGTATCCCCGAAGGGGTAGGCAGAGGTGCACTAGCCAACTAGAACACCCATATTTCGCAACAACTAAACCTACAACCTTTATGCAAAAAACATATCAATGCATCGCGATTCGCGTCGCACTATACCGTGTTCCACCCGTTTGATAACAAAGCTACAAATGGAATTATCGTGAACATTTTAGGATGAAAACGGCATATAGTTGTATTGAAGGCCAGCATCGATGATTCCTCTGGTATTGGTGTTCATGGACGGTGGTGATCACTTACCATCAGGCAGCCCGTCTGCTGATAATGTAAACTTCACAACATAACATAAGCTCACGCCTGTATTCCCAAAGGCATAGGCAGAGGCGCGTTAGCGAACTAGAACACCCACATTTCGCCGAGCTTAGTTCTGTCCCAGATGTGATAGGCTGCGAGACTATCGCAATATCAGGCGCAGATTCCATATCCAAGGTTGATACTGAAAAATCCAATATCACAATATGTAACTGTGTTATAATAAATTTAAAGAATTTTATAATTGATTTCAGTAATTTTGGAGAATACTTACACATCCATACTTTTTATAGCAGCAGAGCAGATAGGTCACCACTTGATTAGTGATGGGGCGAAGTCACCTCGTTGATATAGTTGCAACGTATATGGCCTGTGAACCGGGAAGTCGTAGGTTCGATTCCTCGGTACTCCCATACCCGTCCTAACCATCCCCCTAACCATCAAGTCATGCCACATGGTCCCCGAGGGAACCGTAATTAATTCCCGATGTAACCACTAGAGGCGGTCGGGTGTTTGTCATACAAATTTTACGTAATCATTAATCAATACTCGCTAGCGAGAAAAAAACTCACGCTTGAACCACTAATCCCCTATTGTCGGATACACATTCCAATAGTTGAAGTATTGTTTATTAGTAGTTATCATATCAATTATTTATCTTAAAATGGTGTGCTGCATGCAGAGTTAAACATAAGTAAAGTGAATCAGAATGCAGCTGTATTGATGACTGTGTCGTCAGTGAGAAAATATTTATGTTCCTTTTAGAATGTACACTATTATGCACCTATAGAGTGTTGGACATATTGTAGATGAAGTTAGTGACACAGATCTGTTCACTTAAATAATAATAATATTAGCCCTGTTATATTAGTGTTCCATTGCTGGGCCCGTGTCCAGCAATTCCTCCTCTACTAATAAAGATGCAGAGTTAGACATAGATGTAAAGTGAATCAGAATGCAGCTGTATTGATGACTGATTGTGTCGTCAGAGAAAAAAATATTTATGATCCTTTTAATATGTACTCTATTATGCACCCTATAGAGTGTTGGACATATTTGTAGATGAAGTTAGTTTCACAGAACTGTAGCCCGAGCACGAAAAACTAATATAAATGTAAATGTATTCGAGTTCGCTGCGCACTGATGACGTTTGGTTAATATTTCATACAAATTTCATAGAAGCGCATCGAGTTCGAATACATTTACGGTTGTCAGAAATTTTCCTGCTCAGGCCGCTGTTCACTTAAATACTAATAATATTAGCCCTAAAATATTACTGTCCCATTGCTGGGCACGGCCCTCCTCTACTAATGAGAGGGGTTGGGCCTTAGTTTACCATACTGCCCAAATGCGGGTTGGTAGACTTCACTTCGAAATTCTTATGAAGAAATTCCGAATGTAGGTTCTCTCACGATGCTTTCCTTCACATTTGTAGCAAGCGATAATGTACTGGAAAAACTAACATCTGGAAAAATAATTATAATTCTTAAAACTGTATTCAGGCCGGAACGCTTATTCATTTACCAAGATGAATAATAATGGCTAGGTACCTATATCATTATTGTGCTATATTTTGCCCAGTTATGCCTTGCTTCCACCCATGTGAAATGTCACTTGACATGACAAAACAACATTATGACAGTTGTATGCAACCTTAGTATGCAAAAATTAAATTATTAGAAGTTTGAGAATAATGGCTTGGTGGAGGCTAATTGTTAGAGGAATTCCTACATATGAGTCACCAATATTTTTATGTATAAGCAATTTTCTGGTTTGTCTACTACATTAACCCGTCGGAAACGGTACATATATATGTTACATAAGCGTATGCGCCACCGGAGGCCGAGCCGCCCAAGACTATCTACAAATCACTCTAAGACTACTCGATCAATTTTGCGTAAGCTTAATATGATCAAAATACATGGATATATTGTATCCCTGTTTCGAGTTTAATTTCGCATCGTGGGATATACATATGTTTTATGGAGGAATGTATTTGATATATTATTAGTTAGATCATCGTCTCTTTGTATATTGTTAAATACCTACATACATACGGGTGAAATTCAGAACCACCTTAAAGGAAGCTGCGGGCAAAAGCTAGTTTAAACGAATTGCATTTTGAGCTGAAGAATAGTAAAATACAAGTAGTTTGTTAACATGGATAATGGACCATGTATTTATTATAATTACATACTACATAACAGGATATTGACTAAAATGTTTGTTACTCTATCTAGGAATCCTATTATAAAATACTCACCCAGCTTTTTATTGTCTGACGTAAGTCACTGATGACGAACTAATATTATATTTTACCTACTTAAGTTAGACAAGCTTCTCGCTCGCGTCTTCACTCACGTTATATGTACAAACTGCGACTTTGTTTCACTTCCACCAGTTTCAGGGACGGATATTAAATGATTTTTCTGAATGCTTACTTATTTAAATGTGGATATGAACAGGCGGACTTAAAGCTTACTTAATTCATGTTGTTATCTGAGTAAGCTTTTTTAAGTGAGATGGGATGGGCTATTTTGTGTACAGTTCATGTCTTCTTATGTTGAAGAACTCTTTCACAAAAAACCAACGTAAAATTACAGCTCGCTGTTGCGTTTCGTCCAGTGAGTGAATTTTCCATTGGGCCGAATCTCCCCTCTCCTACCCAATACCTTTTACCGTCCTTTATTGTTGGCAACCCATCCATGACTCTATTGGTATTATGAATGTCTGGCTGTTGAAGATTATTTACCATCAGGTGACCCACCTGCTCGTTTGTCATTCTTTTTTTTCACTGTCCTTTCATGCCATAGGTATCGAAAACACTATACATCTGTGAGTGATAGAGCCACGCTGTAGACAGTAATGTCTTCAGGACGAATGGGCAGGCTTGACCGGTTTGATACCACTGTCTCACAGAAAACCGATACAGTGGCAGCGTGCTGTCGCGTTTCGTTCGGTGAATGAGATTTGCGGTGACCCATTTCCTCCTTCCTTTTCCCAATCACTTTTCACTCCCCTTCCGTTCCCTCCTTTTAGGTTGGCAACGCTCTTATCATTATTTTTGTGTCTTGGGTGTCTATGGGCGGTGGAGATTACTACCATTAAGTGGCCCATCTGCTCGTTTGTCAGTCTCTGCTATAAAAAAAATCAAGTATTATTCAAACTCTATAAAATATCTGTAGATATATACACTTACTTTATACTGTATAACTGAATTCTCAAACATATTCATTTTACCGTTACGTCCAAGTAAGCGATGTGATAACTTGCTTGTTACGTAACTGAGAGATGTGGGCCAAACTTTAAACATCATAAAATGTTGGTGGATGTTGCTTTTGAGACTATGTACTTATAATATGTCTTATAGTCAAGTAATGACATTGAAATGATTATTAGTTTATTAATTAATTATTATTTCAATTTATATTTGGAGTAACTGACACCATAAATCCTCAAAAACCAAAAGCTCTACAGATAAGTTATTTTGTATATGCGACATTGTTTGTATTATCATAGTGCTTATATTTGACTGTTATATCATTTTACAGCTCCGATAATACATATATTTTTAAACAATGAATCCGTTTTGTATCTTTCTCACGTCATGCATCCGAATGAATAAAAGTTCTACCTCTATGATGAGATGAGGTCACCGTATAGGTCCATTTTCTTTGTGGTTTTCTTTGTGATGTAAATTGTAGTAGTACAGTCACTAAATTACAAACAAAATGTAACTGTTTCCGTAAAAAAATGTTAGTGTTACGAATTTACATCGTAATGTTACAAATCAAAAAAGAATTTCGGCGCACAAATGCAATGTTCAACATTGTTCGTTAGAGCTTTAAAGCACTTCGGTACTTAACGAATCATTTTAAGATAAAACGTGACTCAAACCTTTTATTCCAATGCAATTTGAATTATGGATTGAAAATATGCAAATTAATTGTTTGTATTGACTTTAAATGTATTTAATAACAAGTGATTGTTTGGGTGTTTGTGAGCTTTAAAGTTGTCGAATTTGGAAGATTTTTTAATGAATCATGTCTTTACTAGACGTACATATTTTTATGAAGACATTTAGGCTGAGATCTATAGAGCGAACTTCGACTAAGACTAAGAAACGAACTCGGTGAGAATTTGCAATTTATAAATCGATCTTCGACTTAGTTCAAGTCATTATTTACAACAAAATCTTTGCTTAGTCTATCTGTCAGTCTGTTTTTCTTATAAAAAATGGCACGGATAAGTCGAAGTTCGATTTAAAAATCCCCTCACCGAGTTCGTTTCTTTGACTCAGCCTTAGTCGAAGTTCGCTCTACAGATCTCAGCCTTAGATCATGACCTACATTGACGGGTCATTTTTACCCTAGTAGACTTTATGCGAGCAAAATCGCAAACAATGGCTAGTATGTGACTATGTACAGTGATCGTTATTTCGTGTCGTGGCCGGTCGGTCGGCGCGGCGGTCACTAATCTATTATGGCCGATTGTCACCTGCTGTCTTGGTCTATTGGCTGACCAACGAGCATGCATACACATTAAGCATGCATGACTCACCGGAAATGTGCCGGTATGCATGTAGGCTTGTGGCCTCACAAAGCTGAGCGGGTATCTTTGTTATAGTGTTATTGTGAGTTAAATGTAATGAATGTGAAATTTTGATACATCGTCGAAAACATAAGTGTTTATTAAAACCGCGTCTCCTGCACTGAAACATTAGACAAAACTCGGTATTTCTTCAAATTTTTGTTTATGGTCCATTGTTCCATAAGCAGGGGGCAGCGAAATACGTTGTTTTGTGTAGTTGTTTTTTTGTGTTTTGTTTCGAAAAAACATTGAGATGATGAGATGAGACGCGCCTTAATAGTTACTTACTCTGTACAATGACTAATTTAATCCTGTATACTTATTTTGAATTCGCCTAAAATTATAAACTAGTCAGATTTTTGTCTAGTAGGTATCGAATAAGAAACAGCTTTTGCCTTACACCGTATATTAAAATAATATCGACTGTATAATTTGAATGAAGTTTTGGAGATGAATTATTATTAGTCGTCTACAACAATCTAAAGTTCCAAACAGACACAAACAAGAATAAATAGTCCAATATTCAACGGCAGAACTTATAACCGCTGTCCGTTAAGGGGCGGCTTTTCTGCTTAGAAGTTCCAGTGCTTGAAATACGTACTCAGGGAGCGGTGAGATAACAAATGATGAAACAATGACGCCATCATGGTAGGAGCAGGCAGGCAGGCAGCACTCAGCAGGCAGCAGGCAACCGACAGGCGAGCGGGGTAGGGGCGCGACGTTGCCGCTCCGCGCCCGCCTCCAGGCTGCTCTACTCGTTGAATCAACTGCCGACTCATACCGCGTGGTACCTCCAAGCGAGCGTCCGTGTACGACCGCCGCGCTCGCTCCGCGTCCGTTACGAACAAACTTACAAACTCGCCCAACTAACCAGTTCTCATACAAAGAAATTGTTTCGAGCCCCACCGAGTCGAGGCACTCCCGAATTTCCACACGTGAACCCAAACGTGCGCCCGTGCGGCGACTTTAAAACTTCCCAAACTTTGTTTATAAGCCGGCGGCCGGGTGCGGTGTGCATGTGTAAGCTTAAAGTCATGGCTGAACAAAGTTCTCACTAAACCGGTAAGTAAAACGGACTTAACTGGAAACGTGTGTTTGAAAATTCGAATGTATCGGACGATATTGGTACATAGTATGTGTTTATGAATGTCCCGCACATCGACTTCTAATTGGAATGTCATGATGTCGGGAATGTGGAAGGCTATTTACGATTACTTGCCTGTTGCCGTGTAAACTAGCTTCGACAAACTCAAGGCATTAATTAACAAAGAGTATGTTTACATCTTAGTATTCTACGAAGCGTCCATCGACTTGATTATTTGAAACATGATTGTTCGGGATGGTTTCTTGGTAACGCACGCACCGAAGAAACGGTTAACAAAGCTATGTACGTTATTATTACACAATTATTTTAAAGTGCATCCAAAACACCTGCAAACATATGTAAAACATCAGTAATCGGCTTTGTAACGAGATACAATGAATTGGAACGAGTTTTTAAGTCGTACAAGTTGCAAGTCCGAGCTTTGCACTGCGAGTAACAATCGGTGAATAAACAATCACCAAGAAAGCTACCGTTGAATCATTCTACACATTTTCTTTTTTGTAATTTAATCTTATTTCACTGAGAAACAGAGTTTTCTTGTTGTGTCTTAAGAGCTTTCCAAACCTTAATTGGATTTTTAATCTAATTAAAGAGCTTGCTTTGGAATTTTTATTCACAGCAATATTAAAGTATAAACGAGCTTGAGACTGAGGAGTCAAGATAGCTGAGCTGATAATACAAGTACTTGATCTAAGCTCTAAGATAAATGGTTTATCTATCTCGTGACAGATAAGCCGGAATAATAATTAAGTCACCGAGAACGTCGAGGTGAAGAATAAATTGAAAAGAAAACTACTTCAATATTTTAAGAATAAAGAACAATCCGAAACATATAAAAACGAAAAGGCATTCTAATAATAAATGGAGAGGGCTCAGGGCGTTGTCACTTGGATAATATTAAATTTCATTAATTGAATAAAGCCTATGAATAAATTTGGCAATTAGCGAGAACTAGGTAGAAGGTGCTCGGAGCCGGAATTCCATTTGGGGAACAAAGACTTTGGTTCAAACCCGGGCCGCAGTTCAAAAGCAGAAACACTCATCTCTTATAATAGACATATAAATCAGGTTTTGTTTGAACTTTATAATGAATGTGGATTGTGGAATTATGCGTGTCATGATTCGAAACAATTGGCTAATATCGTAGGCAACAAATTTTAAACCCTTTTAATGAATGGTAGCAACCAAAAGATTTATCGGCTGTGGATCCAAATGGAATAGGAGTAATTAATCGTCCTGAGATGAATAGATAACGAAGTTTATGTTTACACAGGGAAACGGTACCCTTTAATGAAGTTTGGAATTATTAATAAAACAAATTCGGAATTTATATTACCCCTGATTTGATTTGATGAAAGTCGTTTATTTCATATGGGATTTCACGGGGTTCTAAGTCTAAACCGAAATAATAATATATTAATCATGAAATCTTGGCAAATATACGGCTTAATAAGTATGTAACTAGAAATTTGGGAGGTCCCTTTTGGTTTGTACTGTAATATGAAAACTTCCACGAACTAACCGAATATGAAGCCCCACGCATTATTATTACTCCCTGTCTCTTGCTGCATCCTACATAGTCAACTTTCCTAATTTATCTTCAACTTCACTTCGTGTTGTCTTCGAACGTTATTCACTTTCGTGCTTATCCTTTAACACTACATACATCTTTCTACCTTGTTTTGAGTAGGCTCTAGGCTCTAGATCATCATGCTAAATTACTTCTTATTTACGTGATCGTACCCACGCGGACTGCTCTCCTGCAACTTCCTTGTCAAAGATATGCCCAGACACTCAGAATTATAATTAGGAACTTGTATTACGTTATTCGTAATTATAGTAGAACCTTTATTTTAAATGCTAACATTAAAAAGCATCTTCGATCCTGTTTAATTAAAACCGTTACAAATCCTTTACAAATGAATTCTATTCAGTGGTTTGAATTTTAGGACAATTGTCACCCTTGCTTTCAACTGAAGCGTCAAATTTGTACGGTTCGACTGTGAAAGGTTTACTTACTTTTGTTCATCGGCGCAATTTACAATTAACTGCCGCTGGATTGTAAGGACTTTTATTTACTTTGAGCTTTATGTATTAGAAAATGTGTGCCAATTATGGAATCCCTTAGTGTAGGGTTAATTTTTAAAAAGTTATTAAAGTGAATGCAAACCGCTCACATCGGATCGGTCAAGGATCTTGGGCGGGCTATATTCAGAAGTAAGCATTCTGTAGCTGATAGTGATGATGATGATGATATTAATAATCAAAATACAATTAAGGAGCAACACGTTAGCATACAACTCAAACTAAAATATTCTATAGCTGCAATGTATTTTTATATAAATCGAGCTGAGATGATATAAAAGTAGATACCAACCATACTATATTTGTGTTTATAAGAGAGGCGGACAAGTAGATTATCTGCCTCGTGGTAAGCTGTTATCGTCTATACACTAGCAACACTCGAGGCACTGAGAGTGTTGCTATGTAAAACCCTTTTAACCCGATTCTTGCGTAGAGTGGGCCTTAAGGGGATTATAGCGCGATTGCATGATAGTTTGATGTCATCTACGTTACCGAAACATTATACACATATAAAACTTACGCACTTATTCCCAATAGGATAGATAGAGGTACAAGACTTATCACTATAGTGTTCCATACACGATAAAAGGATATTCAGAGACCAGAAAACCAAATTGTGAACGGAATGAGAGTTTTGATTTGTTTCCTTAGATAATTAGTAGATCATTTTAAAAACAATATTATGAGAACTTAAAAATGAATATAAACTATTCAATGTAGTACTCTTATTTGGACATTATTTCATAAATAATTTACTAGCGCCAGCTTTCAACATCACGGATAATCCCATTATAGATCATATTAATCAGTTAATATAATTTCACATTGTCTTCAAACGCATCCCGCATGCATGTGTTGGATATTAATTACATAAAATTTTGCTGAAGCCAAATATTTAGCACACTAATATTATAACTGCCTCGGTGGCGTGGTGGTATTTCGGTACGACTACGGTTCTGAGGTCTCGGGTTCGATCCCCGGGTCGGGCAAAGTGATATTGGATTTTTCCATATCAACCCGGAGTCTGGAATTTGTGCCCGATATGGCGATAGGCTCGCCCCCTATCACATGTGGGACGGAACTAAGCTCGGCGAAATATGGGTGTTTTAGTTCGCTAGTGCGCCTCTGCCTACCCGTTCGAGGATACAGGCGTGAGCTTATGTTATGTTATGTAATATTATAAAGGCGAAAGTTTGTGAGTGTGTTTGTATGTTTGTTACTTCACGCTCAAACGGCTAGACCAATTTTAATTAAATTTGGTATGGAGGTAGCTGACACACCGAATTAGCACACAGCCTACTTTTATCCTGGAAAATATTGTTACGAAATAAATGTAAAGACGTTAAATTTTTCTTAATTTTGCCTCTAGATATACAATTCATATTGAACTGTGGTATTTGGAACTTTTAGTATATTGTCATATTTTATTTTTGATTATGGCTATCATACGCTAATTGTTCAGTTACTGCCAATATACCACAAAATGTCTCTATGACTTTTAAAAAAAAGGTAGGAGTTATATAGATAAATAATAAATAAATAAATACACCCAACAGTTACGTACCTAGTCCTGACCCCACACTAGGTATAACCTGTATCGTGAGTGTCAGAGACTATGAGAGACTTTCGGTCTTCGGGCCAAATATATATCTCAATGCAGGAATCGAACCCGTGGCCTCTCGCTATACAACCGGCTACTCGCCCACTGCGCCACGAAGGCTGTCGGAGGATATATCCATCTATACTAACATTATAAAGAGGTAATAAAAATTCGATAGTTTGTTTCTTTTATCTTTGGAAATAATCTACTTTGCTAATACCGCTTTATAATCGAATACGTCAGCATGGAGGCAAACTAAACCTCTATCAGGTAGCCTTAACACTTTAGTATTGAGGGATTCTAAATCATAACGAGCGGAGATAAGTGTGGAATTTCAACAAATCATTAAAATCGGACTAAATTAAAAGCAAACTGCAGGCCCGGACACTGGGGTTAATATCGATTTCCCTTTGAATAAAATCAATTCGTATGCATTTACTTTCATGATTTCGTATACGGCTGCTCACAATGCACTGTTAGTTTTGTGCAGAGAAATGCAACGCAGGTCACTGACTGAACAAAGCTCGAATAAACTTCATTACAGATGTTTAGTTAACACTGAATTTTCAACCACAGTCTAATTTCTACACATCTGATCTCTGTGTTTTGTTTTTAAACATTACTTTATTATTTAAAAGCCTGTCAGGTAGGAAATTAAAGGTGAATCTAGAGTTATTATGGACATAATATTAATGGCATGTATGCCATTCATATATTTTCTGTCTAATTAATTTGGCGTGGTGGTATTTCGGTACGACTACGGTTCTGGCGTCTCGGGTTCGATCCCCGGTCGTGCAAAGTGATATTGGATTTTTCCATATCAGCCCGGAGTCTGGAATTTGTGTGCGATATGGTGATAGGCTCGCCCCCTATCACATCTGGTACGGAACTAAGCTCGGCGAAAAGTGGGTGTTCTAGTTCGATAGTGCGCCTCTGCCTACCCCTTCGGGGATACAGGCGTGAGCTTATGTCATGTTTAGGTTGGTAATAATGGTGCAAGTCACAAAGTTACCCTAAGGAATTAATTTCATATCAGAAACAATTTTTAATATAAGAAATAAGTTTATACTATGATTTCTTAGGTTTACGTGAATGTTATTCATTGAAATTAAACTATTTTTACGGATTATATAACGATTTGGTTTTAATTTTTATGCCCGGCTGCAAAGCTTTCGAAACGTCGGGCATAAAAATTAAAACCAAATCGTGATATAATCCGTAAAAATAGTTTAATTTCAAAGTTTATACTAATGCCAATAGTTTTTAAACGTTGTTATATTTAGGACCTTTAGGGATTAAAAATTAGAAGTCATGTTTACAAAATATGATGAAGATTAATTACCATTTTGTATAATATTAAAGTGTATGTATAAACAGTGTAAATAAAATAAGTAACATTTAAAATATGTTTCTAGTATCGAAAGGTATGAAATTATATGAACTCGGCACACTTTTAAAACTGCAAGAATACTTTCACGACACAGTTAATCGATGACCCAGAGTCATGCACATGCAAAATTTACACTTTTACCTCACCAATCTAACATATTTGAAATCGCCTACGCTCTGCCATTTAAAATGGGCAAATATTATTTGAGATGTAAAAAAAACATGATCCGTTACGGAGAAACAGTCTCGGTGTTTTGATTTAAAGATGTTTCATTTTGCCCAAAGATATATTTTTTCTTTGATAGCCATTTTATTTCTGTTCATTCTGGGGATTACGAAGTTAATAAAAAATCGACGGTATTAGAATAGAAAAACTATCCCTCTGTTATTTTTTAGGATCAAAGGACGGCTCGTCATTATTTAGATTCCATATTATCTACCTGCCGTACATCGGGGCGGGCCTTTTTTGCATTTTGTGGAATATTTTTATTAAATGTCCCATAATAACATACTTTCGTTTGATACAGACCTACTATAACTATCGAGTCGGAGATAATTAGTTGACGTTGTACAAACAACTTTCCAAAATTAAACTTTCAGGTAATAACTTTATATAGTACATATTTCGACTCTGAGTTCGATGTGATCAAATCAATTGTCAGAAAATTAAATTGTTTGAAAAAATAATCATCATCATCAGCCATGGGACGTCCACTGCTGATAAAGATCGCAGGAAGTCGCTGGATGCAGGCCGCTTCCAACAGGTCGATCTGGAAATCTTTGGGGGAGGCCTATGTTCAGCAGTGGACGTCCTATGGCTGATGAAAAAATAATAGTTGTTGTTAAATAATTGTAACTTAATGTTGCGAATAAATAGATTCCAATTTCGCTCGCGTTAACGAAATATATAGTGGACGTTATTCTGTTGATAGAGTCTCTATTAATTAAATGAAAGAAAGCTTTTACAATTACTACATTTATGTAACATGTATACAAGTTAATTGTCGGGTACGTTAATTGCTACATAGTATGTTTACTATTTTACTTTATTCGAATCATAATTAAACGGTGCAAAAATGGTCATAACTTTCCCAGTTTAGCTTTGCGTTGAGATGTTTTGAGTATCATTAAATAATTTGATATTGAAAGCATTATATTGATGTCTATAGAATGATATTGGGGGAGGCCTATGTACAGCAGTGGACGTCCTATGGCTGATGATGATGATGATGATGATATTGATGATTCTTTAGTTATCATAGTACATATTAAATTCTATAATTGGTATGATAGGCTGGCCTAGAAAGCGTATAAGCGTCTATGTGAAAATATTGTTTAATACGTCTGATCCTCTTTGTAAAATCAAAACATGCGCACATAGATAAGTAAGTTCTCAGAACATAAAACAACTTATGGTCCCAAGAACCTGTCAGACAAGAAACAGGAATAGTCAGGACCCAGGATGCATTAAAAAGTAACCACGACCAACAACTGTTTGTGATTGCTCCGCACGATGTAACTCATATTAAATCGTTTAGTTTCGTAGTACTTATTTATGCTTTAATGTGATATTCATTGTATCATATTACTATTTTTGCAATCACTTAGTTAAATGCTAGTCAAAGCAAGGCTACTTGTAGTAACTACAAAAAAATAAAATAATATAGAAAAAAGTATAATTGAAATAAAACTTAAGCTTTTACGGATACAAAACAAAACAAAATAAATAAAAATCATAATGTGATAACATCCGTAAAAACTAGTTTTATATCAATGAATAATAATCGCGTAAAACTAAGAAATCGTTATGAAAACTATCATTTTCGAGAAGTGAGAACAGTTAAAAGTAACTCGTGCCAGGGCCATGGGTAGGCTCATGTATGTTACCTCTACCAGAGGAAAACGACAGACTAATGAGACGATGACGAAATATTAAATGTGAACGATCAAGCTTATCTTAAACATAAGTTGACTCCAAAGAATGGCATTAGCTTTTAATATTCGTAGTATTTTTTAACTTGACCAGCACCGCTATTACTAATGTAGAGTTAAACCTAATCACGATTTATCCTACAGCTTACTCTTATCTTTAAATCAAGATTTGGGATAAATAGAGATTTATCGCGGAGCTGCAAGTGCCTCTTAATCATTAAACCTAACATGACCTTTTAATGTGGTGATAAGATATACAGTTTTTGCACTGCAACGATATTACGAACGTTAAAGAAAACTGTAGACATATAAGAAGAACTCGAAAATGTTATAATGCTTTCCATTAAGTCCTCTGACGCACCAAATTCCTTTGAGATTGTCAATCATTGGCGATTGAAATCACAGGTGATCCGCTACCTCGTTTGCCGACCAGTTAGCACGAATATTTTTGACAATAGAATTCTATGAAATTTGTATGCAATATTAACCAAATGTCACCAGCGGGCTTAGACAAGTGGCTTATGCGCTAGTCGAATAGAATAAATGTATGGGAATGACATAAGAGTGCGCTATATGCGGCGTACTCTTATGTCATTCCCATACATGTATTATTCTATTCGACTAGCGCATAAGCCACTTGTCTAAGTGCGCAGGGAGCTCGATGCGAAATCGATTGTCAAAAATATTTCTGCTCGAGCTGCAGTATATAGATTACTTTATTACCTATACTATCACGCGAACATAACGTGATTAAAACGTCGGGATCCTTATTATTTCGAGCACCGTCATACCTGTGTCTAGAATAAAATGTCTACCGTGTGTTATATTATGTACGTTATCTTTTATCTCAGCCTATTGCCGTCCATTGCTGGACGTTCTCTATAAAAATATTATTATTCGGTGCATAATCGTTGATGTCTTTTGTATGAACTCCAAAATTGATAACATGTACAGTTTCACAATAAATGAAATTATATAATGCAGTTAGTAATATTAATAAAACATTAATTTTATATGATGTGTGATGAATTTAATTTTATGTTATGTTGTGTTATGTTTTAATTTTATATGACATAATTTGATAAATCGAGATCCTTAAATGCCGTTTTATCGTTTTAAAACATTTCCGTGTCGGTGTCATACATACCTAGACACGAAGTTAAAGATGATATTATAACATCTAAAAGTATAGGCACAATACCACCACGGGTCCAACCCACGCTCTGACATTTCCTTGGAACTTATGAAACTACTAACAGACCCGATGCGAAAGCAATGATATTCATTAAATTATATTTTACTCACGATGTAATAGGATAATTATCCTTGGGAGAGAAAAACATTATCATGAAACTGAAAATGTGAAAACAAAATTAAAATTCTTGTCCCAGAGAGTCAAAGAGATAATAACATTTAAAAGAATGTAATTATTTTACAAGCTAAGTCTGGAATAAAAATGTTATTTTTAAGTTTAAGTGTTAAATATCTAGCTTTGTTCTGTTTTAATATTCTGTCGCTTAGAAAAATGTTTCGTTTATCGTATAAGTTGTAACTTATAACCATTAAAATAAGAATGTAATGTAAGACAGCGTCCGTGGCGCAGCGGGCGAGTAGCCGGCTGTGAAGCGAGAGCCGCGGGTTCGATTCCCGCATCGAGACGAATGTTTGTATGGCCTACAGATATTTGTTTCGGGTCTGGGTGTTGTGAGACCGAAAGTCTCTCGTAGTTCCTGATACCCACGACATAAGACTGGATCTTAGTGTAGGGTCAGGATTATGTATGTGACTGTTGGGTGTTATTTATTTATTATTCATACTGGTCCATATTTTTTTTTATTAAAGTTGACGTTAGAATATGTCGCAATTTTAGTGATACCAAAGCATTATCTACATATTCAGATTAGAGAAACAACAAATTCACTTATGCATGATATGATCATTTATTTTATAGTTTTTACTAAAATTTAATTAGCATTACTAAATTTAAGGATGATGTATTAGACTATGTCAATGTACATTGCGTTGATAATTCTACAAATAAATACAAACGATATAAATAAAATAGGCAGTGTATAAAAGCGCAATAATTCCCGTACATTTCCGACGGTATAATGTGCATGGTAGTGGGAGTAGGTACCTTTGTTTGAATGAACGGAACAGTCACCCCCGAGTCCCCGACGCAGTTTTATGAAGTGTCTTCAAGTGTGGCTTTATGTCACACTGAAAGTGTTTGCCGTCATTTCATTTTACTACAAAACCATGCAATTAAAATTTTATTTCAGTTAGCTTTTATTATAGAAGTTGATAATTGAATAACGCTGGTATGGGTTATTTCCCTATCTTTTCATAATCCACTTGCACTAGATTTCTGAAAGGGTGTTCTGGCAACGTTAAATTAAATAAATGATACTGTAAAAAAAGGCGTTTTGAAATTTTGGCTCGCTTTCGGTCGTTCGGTGAGTGAGATTTCTGCCCAAACTCCTCCCTTTCCTTTCCCAATATATATTTCCGTCCTTTTATGTTGGCAACGTACCCATGATTATTTTTGTGTTGGGTGTCTATGGGCTATGGAAATCACTTTCCATCAGGTAACCCATCTGCTCGTTTGGCAGTCTCTGCTACATACAAAAACTTAATAGAATTGTTATAAGGCTTGATCATCATCATCAGACATAGGACGTCCACTGCTGAACATAGGCCTCCCCTAAAGATTTCCAGATCGACCTGTTGGAAGCGGCCTGCATCCAGCGACTTCCTGCAACCTTTATCAGGCTTGATATTTGATGCTTATTGAGTTTTCACATTGATTAGAAATCGACAAATACAACGTTGTGGACTGAAGCGTCTTCCTTCTCATGACTTCATGATGCTCTATTAGTACTTATATCAAAGAATTAATCCAATCCCACACAGTTAACACGGCCTCTGCGCAATAAAAATCAATTTCTAAGGCAATAACTTTCCAACGCAAAATCTTTTATAAAACACAGTTATTAAACGAAACCACAATACAAACATTGGCGGAGTAAACATTGTTTAGTTACTCGAAAAAATGGCAAAATATTAAAGAACCCCAATATCTCGGTAGGGATTACCGATTTTTTCCTCCGAAACTGAGAAGGGACGACGACGTTAATTTCATTTATGGGTGTATCCCACGTTCGGTGTTTTTCTCCCGCTCAGATTACCGTTGCCCCGATTACTCGGCACTCCTGACTCATGAAAATCTTGCGGTCACCTCATATTTCACTCTCGAGTTAAAAGGCATTAACGAATAATTGGATAGCCAGACAATTACCTATTCGTTCTATATCAAATTAGTTCAGTCACATAATACAGACCAATTAAAAATTATGCAAATTCCTGATTTCTTATGCGAATGTTATACATTGAAATAAAACTATTTTTACGGATTCTATCACGATTTGTTTTAATTTTTATTCCCGACGTTTCTGGGACGTTTCGGCGAAGATTGCAAAGCAATCGTCGGGCATAAAAATTAAAACAAATCGTGATAGAATCCGTAAAAATAGTTTTATTGCAATATATATATTGCAATATCTATTTCCGGTGGCCCATTTCCCCACTCCCTTTCCCAACCCCCTTCCATCCCCTTCCATTCCCTCCTCTAAGGTTGGAAACGCATCCATGATTCTTTTTGTGTCTTGGGTGTCTGTGGGCGGTGGAGATCACTTACCATCAGGTGACCCATCTGCTCTTTTGCCAATCTCTGCTATAAAAAAAATATATGCAAATGTTACGTCAAAGAGACAAAATAATTACGTTGCGAGAAATTATTTTTTTTCTTATTTATGTTTATCTGCTGATTCTTCAAAGCATTGACCGACGCAACTTTTTGTCATTAAACTTTGTTTCAGTTCTGAAAGATTTAATTTCTGGAAGCGAAGTTTTTGTAGCAAGAAGTCGGTTGAAATACTGCCTTCTGTTATTAAGTTATTAAAAAGAAACAAAAAAGATAAAATATAAATGGTAAATGAATAAAGACCGCTGATAGATTAGAGGTAAGTTATAACTTATACCGTCTATTGAGATCGGGAACTAACAATTGTTCAAATGTTAAGAGAGTTTAGCAGATTGATCAACATGTACATACATTGTCTGTTAATTAGTACTGTTTAATCATTAAATAGTGCAGGAAAACGCTTTGGGCATGAAACAAAGTATTTACATCTGTAGAAACTGTCCTTTGTTCTCTTGTATATAATTATTGTAAATGTAATTTCTGATACTTTCGCATTTGGAGAGTGAAGAAACTGCAATAATCCATTAAACAAAGCATTGTGTCAAACTTTAGTTACCTATCAATAAGTACTTTACTGAACTGTCGTCCGCCAGGTTTCCCCTAGGTTCCGCTTAGTTTGTGACGCATTCTGGGCTTTTCGAAACTTAGTTGAATTTATTGACTCCGAGGAAACCAGATAATGAGTTATTTAAACTTTGCTTTTAAATTACTACAAAAGTATTTAAGTGTTTTAGAAAAGACTGTATAATGGATACTGTGTTATTAGCTTTTCTGCGCTTATATAATAACGGGAGATCATAACCCGGACACTACTGGGGATACTTAATAATGCCTCTTCAAAATCAATGAAGCGAGTTTAATAAATTCATACAAAACGATATTATTACATCGGAATCCGCTCGTAAATGGGACACGGTTAGTCACCAGAAGTCTCATTGGGTTCGCTGCCTCTTCCCCGGATTCCGAGCCGGACCGGTTTGGGTTCACGTGGCTAAGTCACGGTCTCTCAGCGGGTATGAACAGGCTCCGTCGAACGAGTTCGCAAGGTAAAGATTGTAGCGTTAGCGGCTCTTACTTGGGACATGTGCTTGGGCCCACGCAGCGTGTCATAACCCTTCAGTTGCGTAACGGGATTTAATATCAGCTGGAAGGTATGTCTTCTGACGTACTTTATTCTGATTTTACGTTTTGATTGTGTTCAAGTGTAACTAGCATGTAGTGGAGGGCCTAGAAAGCCAATTTGTAGTATTTGTGCATATTGAATTACGAGATACAGACACCTATACGCGGATATATAAAACTAGTAAATGAAGTAGGGAAGTAGGAGCTCTACATTGTTATTGTATCGTATTTTCTAATAGACAATTATTTTGGCAGGACTTTTAAAAAGTTTTGAAACATTGCGTAGGTACGTGATTGCGTACGAGGTACAACGGAATGCCGTAGGAGACTTTTCGCATAATATTCGGAATGTTTTAGAAAGCTTATTCCTAACTCGTAAAAATCCATGTTAGCGGTTATGATGTTTCAAACAATTCCAACTTATATCGTAATATTCCACGTTTACGGTTTTCCATAGAAATTCCTTCCTTTATATTCCAGGTAGAACTCACATTCTCCGCGAAAAGGGTTCCGTAAAGATCGAGTTCGGATTTAGACGTTTGCAATAAATATAGGAACGCAACTTTCGATGAATCGTGACTCGTCATTTTGAGGTCAATAATTTTAGACCGCCGACTGATAATTCATTGGCTTTCATACTAGACATTGGATCTGTAGAGTTAGTCATGCACTCGATTTAAATTATAGGATTGGATTCGTGAACTTGTCACTTGTCACTTTTTACTGTAACACTGGCGCACTTTAAAACTCGATTTCATTGGAATTTTAAGTAATTTAATGAAATACGATTTGCACTACATTTTAGCTATTTTGTCCAATAAATCAAATCAAAGGAACGCACTACCGTATCAAATAGCGAAGTCCAGTCTCCTTGCCGGAAACCCACCAGCGACAACATAACACTAAACAGCGGCACATTTCACCCCCACAGAGTAACACAGGTATAAAAAAAAAAATCGTTTATGGAATCCATAAAATGTCACACATTGTTTAGATTCCGTATAAAATGTTTACTCTACCGCCAGTTCGGAAGGCTGGTTCGCCAGAGAAGAACGGGAAAGAAACTCTGACGTTGCTCTTTCGAGAATAATAAGCAGTTTACAGTCAATACCCACTTGGAACCTCAACACTATAGTTTACATACATACTATATATAATATATAAGCTACTTTTTTATATATAAGCTACTTTTTTATGCCCGAAGGGGTAGTTAGAGGTGCACTAGCGTACTAGAACACCCACACTTTGCCGAGTTCAATTCCATCCCGGATGTGATATGGAGCGAGCTTATCGCCATATCAGGCACAAATTCCAGACTCCGGGCTGATAGTGGAAAACTCCAATATCACTTTGCCGAACCCGGGGATCGAACTCGAGATCTTAAGACGGTGGTTGTACCGAAGTACAACTACGCCATCGAGGCAGTCTATATCACTACTCACCTCCGATTAGTTATAAGAAGAATATATTATTATAGTTATATAATAAAAAAAGGTTATGTGAAATATGTGTGTAGAAAATCAAATTATGTTATACAATTTTCTCTAGGTACATTTATATTCAGGTACTGCCCCTATTAATGATTTTGAAGGAGTTAATGGAGATATTTTGATTGGTGCGGTATACTTATTGATATTTACGTATAGTTTTGTTTTTATACTATTAGGATTCAACTGGAGACCTGGAGAGTAGTAGATATAAAAGAAGAAATTAAAAAAAAAACGAGGCATTCATTAGGTCAATGACTGTTCTCCGAAGTGTTTGATGCCCGTAACTTCGTAATATGAGAATAGAAAACAAAAAGATTTTTAGTTTTCTAGCAGAAAACGTATAGCACTTTATTTTACCCTCATAAAACAGTCCATTTTGCTCGCGGATTTATGGTATCGTGTTGTATGAAAATTGATTAGTTCTACCATATTACAATTATTTGTAAAAAAAATATTCGTAGGAATGAATGCTTCTTACAATATTAGACATGGATAGCTTTTTCGTCGTTTATTATGAACATGTAATTGTATCTGTGATAGTTTAATTGAGCATCCTAAATCAACAATACTTACCACAGAGAGAGAAAGAATAATTTTTATAAAGCAAAATTAGAGTCAGGGTTAGATCCAGAAAAAAAAAACAATTGCAATGGATAACGTAAAGTATGTAACTTAAAAGGCGTGGATAGAAATTCGTTGGCGAATAGAAATATACTTAATTGTAATCAACAAAAAATAATACCCAGCAGTGAGACAATAGGATAGAAAAATAATTGATTCTATGTTCTAAAAATCGGAAACAATAACGTAAATTCCTCTTTTGTTAGCCCTTACCTCGCTCCACACTCTCAATCATGTTGCAGAAAGGATTCCGCTTATTTTTAAGACCAGCTGTTTGTATAATAGCTAGGGGATAGCATAACCTTAATTAATAAATTTTAAAGCATTTCAACTTCGTCAACATATTTATTTAAAAGTCAACATGAAGGAATGAATTCTGTATAAAGAATGGATGGAGCTTTGGCAAAATGTCAGTTTCCAATTCAAATATTGAAGTTCTGGAAGTTAAAGTTTCGCGCTAGACTTCGGCGAGGGAAATTGAACTTGAGAGATTAGATGAAGTTTCTTTTTATGTTGTTTATTAAAGTTACGTGTTAGTGTACGGAACGTGGTAATGTAATGATTTACATAATATTATGTTATGTTGTATTCCTATAATTGACTTTGTGGCTAAAACATTATCTTTATCATCATAGACACAGGGCGACTACCTGCGACCTTTGTCAGGTCGTCTATCCACCTTCTTGTCTAGATGTCTTCATCCTGTATTATTTAATTCCGAGTCGACGACTATGTGTTCTTGGTTTCCATAACTTTGAGTGGTAGACAGTTACGTTTGCAGCACGAATGGGCTGGCTCAACCGGTTTGATACCACTGTCTCACAGAACACCGACGTGAAGTAGCAACTTGCTGTCGCGTTTCGTTCGGTGAGTGAGATTTCCGGTGGCACAATTACAACACCCCCCTTCCTTTCCCTCCTTTTAGATTGCTTATTTATAGCAGAGACTGGCAAACGAGCAGATGGGTCACCTGATGGTAAGTGATCTCCATCGCCCATAGACACCCAAGACACAAAAAGGTGGGTCATAGGTGCATTGCCAACCTAAAAGGAGGGAATGAAAGGGGAAGGAAAAAGATTGTAAAGGGAGGAGGGAAATGAGCCACCGGAAATCTCACCCACCGAACGAAACACGACAGCAAGCTGCCACTTTACGGCGGTTTTCTGTGAGACAGTGGTATCAAACCGGTCGAGCCGGCTCATTCGTGCTGTAGACGTTACTGTCTAAAGCGTGACTCTACCACTACATTACGTTTTACTAAGCCTTTTTGTTAGAGCTATCGCAATTTTAGAAGTTAATACATAATACAACAATCAATATAAATTTAACTACCTACATAAATAAGGACGGATCTGAGATCGACATATCTCTAAGATTGAGTGTATCTAGATTTCAACTCTGAATATTTTTGCGATAAGGCGTAGGTTTCGCAGTCATTATCATAATCGATAGCGAAGTTTGCATCAAGAGCCACTTCAATAAGAGAAGCGATAGTTGTTTCTGATAGATATTTATTTTTCTATAAAGTTTGAGTGAAGTTTTAAGTAGCACGCAAAGCTTGAATACAAAGCAGGTTGGTACCAATAGATATTTTGAGAAATTTCCTACACATTTTTATGAAATGTATTATAGTAATTTCGTTAATGGTAATGCAGTGCTTTGTCATTTTTTTGTATTGATTGTATAAAACACGTACGGCCGGTCTCAATAAACGATCTCAGTTTAGAGTGCAGATAGATCGCGATTATGAACCAATCAAATCAAGTCATTTGACGGAGTCATGTCCAAACTGTGTTTTTATTGGCAATTTTTTGTAATCTATCTGCACATTCGAACTACGATTGTTTATTGGAACCGGGCGTTAAACATCATTGTATGGAGATTCCTCTTTGCTTAAAGCGTTATGTACTAGCATGCTTTATACAGGTCGCACTGTAATAAACTGTATATAAAAATAGATACAACATAAACCGCGACAGAAAATTGTGAGAAAATCTAAAATACTGAGACTTATTGAAAGTTATGTTGTAAATTGCAGTGGTAATAGAGTTGCAGTAAATTGGATACATTCGCCTTGCACTTGTGTGGATCTGACGGGCGCCTGCGAGGAAATCCTTAAATCTACCAACTACGTGAGCTTGTCTATAATTCGTGTCAGTCGTGTTACTGTAAAATAACATGTTTTCACCACTTATTGCTCACATTGTGTCTTTAAACGTATTTGTGCCAGCTTTTGCCAACCTGATTGGATGGAAATCTAGTATAAATAATAACTAATTTGACTTTCTTCGTATGTCAGTTACACTAAGCTTAAATTTAACTCAATAAGAGTCAAACTAATTGCAACAAAACGTCGTATTCACCGAGTTTGAATGCACTGATTTGTAGATCGTAAAATTAAATACATATTATCCATACGTATTTAAAGGTTTATTTTAATAGTGACAGAATATATCCTAATGAATACGCCATACCCGAGAAGACACTTCTTTGTAGAGGAGGTCCGTGTCCAGCAGTGTAGCAATAATGGGCTTATACTTTAGGGCGACTTGCAGCGCTACTACTATAGATAGTAAAAAAAAAACATAAGCTCACGCCTGTATCCCCGAAGGGGTAGGCAGAGGCCCACTAGCGAACTAGTACACCCACATTCGTAAAAGTTAGTAAACGAAATTTATCCTACAGCTCTTCCAGATGTATTTTGTTTTTAAAAATTGAGTTTATTTAAAAACGTATAATGTATTGACTAATAGTGTATAAAAAGAGATAACATTATCATTAAACTGTGCCTTAGCTGGCAGCAGCACATGGCGCTGAAATCGAAAACGATATTGCACTTTCGGAAAAATGTAATATTAAAGTATGAAGCTTTGATCCCAATTCGAATCGAAATGTGCAGGATTATGTTAAAAATATGATCTTTAATCGATCTATGAAATATTTGTCTGTTTATTTATGATCTAAACTTTGATGAGTCTTTTCTGTTGACTTGATAGAATTAAACCATATTTTCATCCATTAACCGTGGTTTATATCCCTCAGAGGGGGTTGACGTCAGGCAGGCAACCGGTCGTAAAAACAAAGCCACATCATTTCTGCAACATGCTTGAAAAAGCGTTGCGCCGACCCCACATACAAACCCCTACAAACCCTACAAACCCCTTAAGGTGGGCTAAGGGCAGGCAGAAAGAGAGAACCGTGGTTTATTAAGCATAGTCTTATTAGCTAAGACTTTTCTTTTATATTATAATCTCACATACACATAACATACATAACACACATGACTGCCTCGGTGGCGTGGTGGTATTTCGGTACGACTACGGTTCTGAGGTCTTGGGTTCGATCCCCGGGTCGGGCAAAGTGATATTGGTTTTTCCATATCAGCCCGGAGTCTGGAATTTGTGACCGATATGGCGATAGGCTCGCCCCCTATCACATCTGGGACGGAACTAAGCTCGGCGAAATATGGGTGTTCTAGTCCGCCTCTGCATACCCCTTCGGGGATACAGGCGTGAGCTTATGTTTATAATCTTATTAGTTCATTTAACATTTCAGTTAAAGTAGCATTGGTTTTTCAATAAACCTCGATAGAGACTGAATGTTTTGAATAGTCACAAAAGAGTATTTACTTTAAACCCTTTGCATTGAAATATTCACTCTGATTGTTGAAATCTGCAATAGAATTTAACGAAATCCTATATAGAACACTTTACCACGTCATTGTTTACGACTTTACGAGTATTGGCAGGTGCAATTTATTTGCCACTGTTCCGGATATTCTCTAGAAGATATAATAAATAA
Organism: Clanis bilineata; assembly: GCA_036417725.1. Taxonomy (NCBI): domain Eukaryota; kingdom Metazoa; phylum Arthropoda; class Insecta; order Lepidoptera; family Sphingidae; genus Clanis; species Clanis bilineata. The sequence continues at coordinate 14,068,117 of CM071137.1, forward strand.
TTTATGAAGTCTCCAGTTAATAGTGTCAATATTTTACCGGGATATCGGAACGCCGATACTAAAGTAATCAAAAAGATTGGAAATTTAATTATTTCGGTGGAGAATACGCTCGGTGTTACATTTTAATGGTTTTCTTCATGATTGTTTGTGTCCGTAATATAAACAGTTTTATAAGAATCGCAAGTTTAGGCTGAAATCTATAGTTCTTACTTAAGTCTTGTACCAAAGTCGACTCAGCGTAGTCGTCTTTGGAGTGAACTAAGCGAAAGTCAACTTTTGCGTATTTATAATTCGAACTCGAACTCAGGCTAGCCATAGTTTGACTTTGCATAGTCTACTCAGACGTTATCGGTTTCACGCAGTTCCTTTGACAAAAGAAACGTAAGATTTTTATATATTTACAGGAGACGCGCCTTTATATTTGTAGGTTGTAAAGGAACGTATTACGTAATTAACAGCTGACAAAATGGCTGACGCTCTTTGAAATGTCAAGTGAAAAACAAACCGCATTATACATAAATCGTCTTATAATCCTTTCAGCAACATGCTTGAAAAAGTTTGCTACGCCGACCCCACATTAAGGTGGGATAAGGGCAGGTAGAAGAAAGAATAAACATGAATCGTCATCATTTGATAGTCAAAACATGGATTTATTATTTATTACTATTGTTGGCAAAATCATTAATATTTTGAAGCGGGCCATAATTTTTAAAGTAAGAAGAAACAAGATGATGATGATGAAAACATGATGACATAAAAAAAGCATTCTAAGCTCTAAAATGATGAAGTAAAGTGTAAACCACCAAGAGAATTACAAGGGCTCAAATATGCCAGGAGTCACAATCAGGTGAGTGAGTGAGGTGATCGACTCTGTCATACCTATTCCTAGAGCTCTAGCTAATCCACTGCCATTATTTCATATTAATATATTGACAAAAGTTTTATTAATTTATCAAAATGGTTAAAACAGGGATTTTATTATTTTTGAGACTGTTTACTAGCAAATTGTCTGTCTGTCTGTTTGTTTACTAGCAGCCCATGTAGAGTATAAATTGCATCTCAGTCAGCCAGCAAGCCCAAAGCAAAACCATGCCTTATTAACATTTCCTGCCAGCGGTAAACTGTTGAGGCATTACCATCTGGGTACCATCTGAGTGGTTAACCTGCCAGGCAAGCTTATTGTCAGCTAGACCATGCAAATTGCCATTGTGGTGATCTGCTGATTAATAATGAAAGATCTGAGGGAAACTCTGTCTGATATTTATTTCTTCTGTTTCAGAAATAACATTTTGAAGTTATTAAATTTTCACACATGCAACCAACTGCGGAACAAGTTATCAAACACAAGCAATATTACAGTAGTTTGTGCAGTAGGTATATTGCACAATAGTTGAGAATACCATTTATGTACTGTGTGGATTGAAAGAGGAAATAATAACGAGGATTGAGAAAGGAATGTTGCGGTGGTTTGGGCATGTAGAAAGGATGGATGAAAGGAGGCTGACAAAGCAAATATATATGGCAAGTGTGAATGGTAGAGGTGGAAGGGGAAGACCTCATCGAACATTCTCTGACCAAGTCAGAGATTTACTCGAGAAAGGTCAAGTTAAAAGTACCCTAAACCGACGTGCATGCATGAAGAATGTAATGAGACTGAATGAGGCGAAAGAGGTGTGTAAGGATCGTAGCAAATGGAAATCCGTTGTCTCTGCCTACCCCTATGGGAAAAAGGCGTGAGTCTATGTATGTATGTATGTATGTATGTATGCTCACTCAAATAAACAAAGGTTAATATCAGAGATTGTAATAAATAAATATTATTCATGATAATTATTATTTTATTTACCTACTGCAAATCAATTTCCTGACAACATGTAACCAATTCATTCTCAAAATATCTATACATTATTTAGGCCGACTACATAATAATTAATATAATATGTACTTTCACTGATTCACTGTCTGTTTAATATGACTGCTAGGTGGACAGACGACCTGACAAAGGTCACATGAAATCACTGGTTACAGGCCGCTTCCAACCGGTCGATCTGGAAATCTTTGGGGGAGGCCTATGTTCAGTAGTGGATGTCCTGTGGCTGATGATGATGATAATATTATTGGAGCAATAGCATGATGGTCACTGTTGCATTGTGGGTCGCCGCGATGAAGTCCGCCGTCCGTCCATTCCCACTGGTTCTCGGGTCACCTTTCGCGCTTTGCAAATGGCTCAGCAGAACGATTTTTTTAATTCTGAGCACGGTTTCGGGTTTAATGTTATATTAATTATTATTCAGGACAATACTGGAAGTTGTCAAAACATTTGTCTATTTTTTTGGCATCTTCTGGGTTACAAGTTTATTCCAAACAAAATTATCTATTTTCGTTAAACTTTAATAATTAATAGATCGATTTACAGTATAATAAACGGTACTGCAATATAAGAAAATCTCGTACCTTTAATTATTAAACATTTTCTAACAATAGTTTTGGTATTTTAATTTAAAAAACGTTAGAATGAATAAAACAATTTCTACATTTTATGTCAGTATTTCGATACTGGTATTATTGCATGCCGAACTGACAGACCGAAGTCAAGGTTTTGTGGACTTGAACTTAGCAAAGTTTTTCTTGTGAAAAATGACTTTGACTAAGTCTGAGTTCGATTTATAAATTCCAAATCCTCACTAAGTTCGTTTTTTTGACTCGGACTTAGTCGAAGTTCGTTCTATAGATCTCAGCCTTAGAGATGGACTTAAGATTTTTTCATAAATGTTAGTTTTAAGTTTTCTTTATTAATATTTTGTTTATAGAATAACAAATATTTTAATTAAATATTATGTAATATTATTTATGATTTCTTTCTTTCAACTTGCCCTTATCCCATCTTAATGTGGGTCGGCGCAACATACTTTTTCGAGCATGTTGCAGAAAAGATTTGGCGTAGTTTTTATGACCGGCTGCCTGCCTGACGTTAACCCCCTCTGGGGGAACTAAATTTTCAATAGTCAGATAACTTTATTCTGAGAGATGATTCTGTTGCTTTGGCAATGTTTGATCGTCAAAAATTATTCACCAAATAAAGTAATTTGTAGAAGTAAGAAAAATTAATTAATTGCGTTTTTGATATCTATACGTGACAGTGTTTAATTACGTTTAAAAAAAACAATAAATCAAACTGAAATCCTAAAGCCGCGTCTTCTGCACATGTTTTTTCGGAACAAACACAAAAAACACCTACACCAAATAAGGGTTTCCATGCGTCTCCTGCTCATATAACAATGGACCAGAGACAAAACAATTCTAGAAATACCATGTTTTGTTTAGTGTTTTAGTACAGGAGACGTGGCTTAATATCAGCACCGCATTTGGAATAAGCAAACTGTGGTTGTGGGCATTTGGCATTACACAACGATATTATAATACAAATATAGAATCATTGCGAACTGCTGTATTCCTCTGGCTTATTACGGAATGAATTGTGGTTCCATTGCGGCATCCTTGTTAGTATATTTTGATAGTAGTTATAAGGGACTACGTTTTTGGTTAATTAACATGACCGTCTGGCCAAACAAATATTGCTCTATAATTTTGTAGGGGTTCGAAGGGGATGATCACTTATCATTAGGCTAACTTGCTCAATTAACAATAATATTGCTGAGTACATTACTGGATTACATCTGTTCAAGTCAAAATTCATTGAACATTTATAAAATCTTGCGTTCAGTCAAAATTAAGATGCAAAAAAGGTATACAATACTACGGAGTCTATCCGCAAGCTATAAAGTTAGAACATATTGCATTATTTACGGACAGCTCACATAATATAGAGGCACTGGAGTTCCGTCACTTTTTGTCGCAAATTGCTGAAAAACTGTTGCACCTGTCATAAACAAATGTTTATATAAAAAGCTTTTTTTAATATAACACATTTTATTTTTTGATGAAACCTTCCCACTGATTTAATAAAGTATTTGAGCCTAGGAACTATCAGAGGCGTTGTAAGCTGTCTGCCTGATCTCAAGTTCTTCGAATGAGTTGACTAGGGTTAAAATTTGTGTTGGCGATAGACTCGTCCCCTATCATATGAAGGAACAGAAGCAAGCTTGACGAACTTACATACATACATACATAAACTCACGCCTGTTTCCCGTTGGGGTAGGCAGAGACTAAGGAGCGCCAATTGTTTCGGGTCAAACACACCTCTTTCGCTTCTTCCACAGTCATCAGTCTTTTCATGCACGCTCGTCGGTTATGAGAACTCCTTATTTGGCCCTTTTTCAGGAGATCGCCAATTTGGTCCTTAAAGGTACGTCTAGGACGTCCACGGCCGACACTACCATTCACTTCCGCTACATACATTTCTTTCGTCACTCTGCTTTCATCCATCCTTTCAATTGACGAACTTTGGGTGTACTAATAGTATATCTGGGTATCTATCGTGGAATCAAAGAGATTTAATATTACTAACTATAGAGGGGCTATCAAGCCAGTTTCCATACAAAAAAAATTATCTCAAACTTCAGTACCATTTATTGCAATGGGAAGGCGATTATTACAATTTACACACTAGAATATTCTGTGAATGGTTAAGAATCACCTAAGACAAGTTTTTTCTCTGAATATTATTAATCTGGTCAACCTGGCGCGCGTATATTCAAATAAACTGAGCGACTTATGACCATGAGGTCATAACTTTTGGATCACAAGTTTTGAGCTGTTGTCCCGTTTATACGTGGAATACAGGTGCGAGCTAATGCCATGTTTTTCGAGCAATTGGGTCAACTTTGTTGCAAATAAATATATTATGTGTGTAAGTCAAGATGCGATGATATTTTTATCTTATGTCTGGATATAGTTAAAACCCTACATTTCAATATGCTTACTGGTATAAATGTAATAACATTGTTGCGGTTAACGGTCACGATACCGAATGCTGATCATCCAAGTATGTATTGGACACGAACAACATTACCAACTGCAGCAAATTGCATTCATAAGCCTAGTTTGTACTTCAACTAATAACTCTCTATAATATTACGTGTGCAGTGAAATAAAAAAAAATGTAGGAAACTATATAGTTTTAATCACTTAGATTTTCTTTGTCTATGAAAAAAAAAATGTTGCTCATAAACATCTAGATATGAAAGGGACATTTCTTCTCCCACAGAATCTCTAATGGTATTCTGCTGTCTCATATTATGTTCAAAGAAAAACAATATTTAGTGACTTAATTATGTGTCAATATATGTCTTAATTATTTATGTCTATGAGGGCATATAGGCGATCGTCCATACATAGTAGTTCATTAAAGAACATTAGTGGATATAAATATCAGCATGCTGCTTAAAGATGGCATGCTGTCCACTTAAAACATTCGAATAAAAAAAAAGTTTGTAAGGTTGCTCAAACAACAGTAATTACTTATGGAGAAAATTCCTATAGTTATACTGACTAATTTACCCACGTATTTTCTGAACAATACTAGAAAGATTTATGTTTCACTTAATTTTATAATCCAAAACACCGCATTACGAATTATTCGATTTGAAAACTAACATCGCGCGGCATTGAAAGGCTCGTAAATGTCGCGATTGACATTTTGTTTGTATTTCTGCCACGTACTAGGCAGGAAATTGAAGGAATGGGAAACTTTACTTGTGAACAAGGCTAATGGCTGTTATGGCAAATGATTATTTCGAACAAAAGGCTGTTGTACAAAGTATACTATTCTATATGTTTCCATTTCCTACATTTCTGTTGTAAAGAGATTGAGGGAGAGTTGAGATTGTATTCTAAAATGTTCTTATAAATCTCTGTCTAGTTTGGAATATTACCTGCGTTGGTCTTTAACGCCTAAGCGATGACGCGACGCGACGAGAGTTTATCTGCAAAATGCAATCTACGAGCAAAAGCAGTAAATAAATATTGGAGAAAAGTTATAGATTGAGAACGGAAATGAAAAAAAGTTAACTGAATAAAAATGTAAAGTTTAAAAATACGTGCCTCTTGTGTTATTGCACTGTTTAATTGTGCGCTAAACTTACTCCTTAATTGTAGATAGGTACTAGATAGGTATTAATCTTTCCTGACATGTAATGTATGTCAGGAAACCTACAGTATCATAAAAATAATTCTTTTTAAAATAGCTGCAATGAAAATGATCCAGCTCACAAAACATTTCGTGTATACTAAATTGTATGTAGTAACGTTCCGTGTTTAAAAATATTTCACTCAGTTTTAATCATGCAGCCTTTTTGTTGCAATTTGTAAACATGGTCTACATCTAACCGGCGACATTTCCATTAACTTGTGGGCTGCGCAGACTAGGACACTGTATATTAGATAGCTATGGTACAACAAATTGAGTTTGTAATATGCTGAACGATGCACTTCGGCGTCACATAGAAGTTTTACATCCATACATACATACATAGACTCACGCCTATATTCCCTAAGAGGTAGATAGAGGTGAACTAGAGAACTAAATCACTCACATTTCGCCGAGCTCATGTCCGTCCCAAATATGATAGCCTATCATCAAATTTTAATCAGCTAATAGAAGTTACATCGCTTAGACACAATAAACACAGCTCTAGAGAAGAAATAAGATGAAATAATTTTAACAAGCGACGCGACGCCCACCCTGTCAGACTTCCCGTTAAAATCTCCCGCTTTTTTACTTGATTTCGTTGGAATGTTAAGTCACTGCAATTTTAATTTACGCTCCTAGGAGGGAAGAAGCAAATCGGTGGTGACATGCAACAACGATGTTACATATTAATTAGGTGAAGCTATTTATTTATTTATCTAAAATAATTGGCACGGATATAAGTACAAATATGCCTGTAGGAAAAATTAACAAAACATGCACACGATTTCATCTAGATGTTTATGAGCCATTTTATTCCACTGCTTCCTAGTGTTATAAATCAAATAGCCCAAGAAAATAAAATATATAATTTCATTAGTAGTCAAAAATAATAAAACCAACAAAAACAGTGGAAATAGCACAACGATCGCAAATGAAAGTTTATCCCGACAAGACAGCCCTAATGACGTCTTTAAGTGGACTTTGAAATACAATCGATAGCTGGAATTCATTAATTTAGATCTTCAACGAATCGTTGTTGCGAAGTGTTAGAGCGGATCTACATTTTTATTTATTTTATTTCATAAGAGTCACATTATCAGTTTATTTTGTCGACGGTCGCGGAACCTGCTTTTGCTGGTGGTAGGATATTCGTATACGACCACATGGTGTCTATCACATGGTGCTAAAACCTGCCATAGTGACACACACCTGATTCGCGTTCCAGGATCAGCCAGTGTACTTCTGGTTCTCTCGGGGGGCTTGCGACATGATTTGATGGTTGATTGGGACGGATATGGGGGTATCTCTGTGTCGGCATCGGTCATCCGCATGTCTTATCGCAAGCCCCTCGATTTGCTTTTCCCTCTTCGGATTCGGAGTGTGAAGAAGCATAAATATGCCGGCATGATTATGGTGACCGCTTCTTGTTCTATTTAAACCCAGTGCTTGTCAGAGGTCGCTGTTTTTTTGGACTGTACTACGCTTACCATAGTGTACCAGGTGTAGAGTAAACACTTTGCCGTGCCTGGATAAAAAAAACCCTTTATAATTTTGATTCAAACATATCGAAATGAATATTTAGTATTGCCTATGAAAACTTATAGAATATAATGCAGCGTTGCTCACTCGTCTCACAGTGCGTTTTAATCCGATTGTATAACGAGTAGGTTTGTTGTTGCATTGTGCGATACTTGATATTACTACTTCTCTAATACCTGACGATAATAATATCTGCAACTTACTTGGCGTTAGTAAGTATAATATTACTTGTTATTTGCGCTAGGGAGCTTAATATACATGGTTTCATATTCTAATCATTGTTGTTGCGATAAGCATATGGAGTCTTTCTCATCATAAGCCTTTGACGCTATAAGGGTCTTCAGCTTCACCATGTGAGACGTTACTTCGTTGCTGTGCCAAAGAGAGAAAAATAAGCACAGCAATTGCTTATTAGCCCTTATTCGCACGTGAGCTTTTTCAACGCGCATTACAAAACGTCTCGACATGACTGTACATATTATATGAGTGCTTGAATGACATTCTTACCTTATTTCTAATAATAAAAATACACCTTATTTTACACACCACCCAAAAAACATGGTGCGTGAAACTCAAATGCTCCATTTTAACGCTTATTTAACGCGCGTTGAAAAAGCTCTCGTGCGAATGGGGCCTTAGTTTTTGCTCCGCCTTTACCTCTACTATGTAATGAAGAATACTCTAAGGTGCCTAATGCTAAATAACATCCAAATCGATTCAATTAATTATAACTGTAATATTTCAAAGAGGAAAGATTTCTTTTTTGTGGTTTTGTTGGTAATGAATAGGCTCAAAAACTACTAAAGTGATTTAAAAAATCTCACCTACGAAAAGCTACATTATCAACAGGAACATAGGCTTAATAACTTTTTATCCTGGAAAAACATACAGTTCCTGCGGGATATCTACGCGAACGAAGTCACGAGCAACAGTTAGTCATTAAATAAGTATGTATATTTTATGTAACTCTAATAAAATTCATAGGGATGCCTCATTTATATTCATAGTGGAAGTTCGTAACATTTCTATGATATACAACATGAGACGTAACTATCATCACATCAAAAAAACCTATTCATGACGTAGTTATTTAATACAATTGAGGTTTTACAGTTTCGGCCCAGCCGCCTGACTTTTGACACTCGATTTGATTTCGCCTACAATTCGATTGCATTTTGTGACTTAAAAGTCCACCGAAATCGAGTTAAAATATTAACTTGTCATTCATCTTTTAACGCCACATTAGTGCACTTTTTAACTTGATTATGACGGAATTTCAAGGCACTAAATGAGATCGAATCGAGTGTCAAAAGTTACCCTACTGGTTTGAGTCTGTAAAATCTTGACAATATTTTGTAACTAAAATACTGTATTAGATATAATTAAATGTATGAAACGAAAATGTACTTCGATAAAATAATAAGAATAGTTATGTTATAATACTTATTTCACTAACCATTGCTTCAACGACGTTTCTCTACATAGAAATAAGTCATCTTTTTCGTCTTCAAAATAATAATTTACTTTTTAACAAAGCTATCATATCTCATTAGTAAGTAAAATGATTACAAAGACAATTATCTAAAATAAATAAAAAGAAAACGACTGATTCACTTATCTCGACAAAACCTTTAAGATAAGCCAATTTTCCAAAATGTTTTATTAAACTTTTGTACAATTGGAATAATTCATGAACATCTCAATCTTTTAGGTGCCAGGAAGGGAGTGGATTATAATACGATTTCGAGTACCTTCCTTTGATCGAGATAAGCTAGTATCGTAACATGGCGGGCAAATATATTCCAATTATCCCTTCATTAATGATGTCAATCGTCTGTTAAAGCCTATGTGTGGGTTGTTCAGACAACTTTATTATTGTCGCCGATACAACAAGTCGGTTCTGACAATATTATATATTGGTACTTACTTGGGGATTTTGACGGGAATTCTGACAAGATGGGCGTCGCTTGTTAAAATTATCTCATATTATTCTCTAGAGCTGTGTTTTTTGTCTTTAAGGGGTGAGGTTTAATGCATCAAATTTCAGTGAATATGGACAGTGTAATGTGGAAACTTTTTAAACGGTAATCTTTGATGAGTTTTGCTTGGTCCGTTGGGTAACTTTGTTCGGTCGATTCGCCGAGTGAAGGTCATCTGAGGGGCATCGCACTGGAAGGAATTACCACCCTAATCCCAGCAGGACCTTGTTATCATCCACATCTGGGTCTCATGGTCATTATGAAAACATAATTGCTCTGTTTACATTGACTGACTGATGTTATATAGTTAGTATCGCCTCCTTGGTCTAGGGGCAGTATGTATAGGCTGTGGACCGGAAGATTCGATTCCCAGGTCGCGCAAAGCAAATTTTCTTATTTAATTTACCCAGGACTGGATCCCTCAGAGGGAGTTGACGTCGTGGCCGGTCGTTTAAACTAAGCCAAATCCTTTTTACAACATGCTTGAAAAAGTGTGTTGTGACGACGACCCTACATTAAAGTGGCATAAGGGATGTGTTACGATCTAGCGGGGCCACTCGAGGTAGACCGAAAAACCAGTCGCAGTGCTTTGTTTGTTCAATCTACCTCACGAATTTATTAACAACAGGATAACGGCAAGTAGAAAGAAAGGTTATATAGTTAGACTTATCGCTGTAGAAAATGCTTAGGACTAAACGAGGTGTAAGTTTTTAAGTAGGAAGGCGGACCCTTACACCAGGCCGAAAGAAAGTCCTAGTCATACTGATAACACTACTCAACAAAATCACACATTTTTTCCTGTTTCCAGCGGTTTTTTAACTGTTTCTTACTATTTTAGCGTTGCTGATTTCGAATCTATCCTCAGCTTTTGTCAATTGGTTTGTTTTTTTTCCCTAGTGTACTCATAGTTACGAATATAGTTAGTAAGTAATATGATAGAGAGGTATTAGGGTATCATATCATATCAGGTACTTAGACAACAATTAGTATTATGGCTGATTACTGCTGGAGCATTTAGAGTAGTGGTTGTGATTCGACTCGTGCAAGAAAATCATTGTTTAAATAAGTTTTGCAAAAATGAAGATCTTATCATGAAACCGTCATATTACTTGTCAACATTTCTTCCCTTAATATCTCAATAACTAGAGCTGATATTGAAAAAAGGACTTCTTTAAAATAAGAGAGGCAACAAAACCACTGTTGACCTGTGTAATTAATTAGTAATATTGGTCTATAAGTATCTATTGGGGTTATAGGTAATGTTAAGTTTGACGTCACCACGATTCCATGTTTTCTATGTGAAGTGGGCGTGAAAACACCCTCATACCTGTTTTATCAGCCTTTTGAACTTTAATCTGTCTGGCGCCATGTGAAAATTCATGGAAAAATACACTCGAAAAGGTTATTTTTCTGCGTGTCGGTCTGCGATATTTTAACCCTAAACTTTTTTGCCTATTCATAGATGTTTTAATTGAATATACGATTTTAAAGATTTTATTTGATAAAAAGTACGAAACCGAGTAATATGCTCTTTTACCATGGAAAATAAATTACAGTTTAAATATATTTTTTGTATAATGATCTGATCTACAGATATTATTAGATATAATTAAGCCATCGTATAGAAAAGAAACAAACAAACTAAGTAAAATCAGTGTACATTAAGCACAAAATTCAGAACACATTTATCAATATAAACGAAACTGTGGGCCTTACTTATAAACATAGTTTAGCTGAGCAAATGGCTAAGAATAGCCTGTCACAATGTTTAAAAATAAAAGGGACAGGTTATTCTTTTCCATTTGCTTAGTTAAACTGTTTTTATAAGTAAGTTCCTATACCTATAGCCCCTTACTTATAAAAATATTTAAGCGCTGCTTATCTTCATACCATAGGTTGTCCCTTTCATTTTTAAACAATGTAACGCAAGGAAAAAAGTGTAAGTTATTCTTAACCATTTGCTCAGCTAAAAATGCTGTTTTAAGTAAGGCCCATAAAACTTCCCATTTGTTAGTTTGTTGAAAATATAACCTGTGGGCTGTGGCTGATGGTGATTTATGTAATAGAAATAGCTAAAACTAGAGCACATCTCATACGACCGAAAGTCCATAAATGGTTAATTTAACAACGATAACTACATCAACAAAAAATACACCTAATTTATACTTAAGATTGTAACTGCAACATGCCTAATTGAAATAAAAAAATTAAATGTTAATTCAAATCATAAATTCGCCTACAGCTGAATCGTAAAGCCAATATTTCGGAGTTTAACGATATCGTTAAAAAGTTTTTTCATTGTTCGTTCTCGGTCCAACAATGACAGCAGTTGTACTGAGCCTGAGAGAAAAAAAATGATACCCGAGGTGAAGCTTAGTTTACATTGAGTTTTCACTGTTATTTGACTTTCATCTTTTCAATTCTCCGTAATATTAATTTTGATTTTTTTATTTCGTTTCTGAACAGGTTTGTCGCCTGCTTGGTCTAGTGGCAGCTTATATCGTCTGTGGGAGGTACTGGGTTCGATTTCCAGGTCGGGCAAAGCTAATTTTGTAATTTAATTTCTTCGTGACTGGATCCCTCAGGGGGGTTGCCGCCAGGCAGGCAGGTCTTAAAAACTAAGCTAAATACTTTCGGCAAAATGCTTGAAAACGTGTGTTGCGACCACCCCGCATAAAGGTGAGGTAAGGGTAGGTATAAATAAAGTTACTGAACAGGTTTAAATTATATTTTATTATTATATTATATTACCTTCTGGGCGGCGCGGCGGCCGGTCGTAAAAACTAAGCTGAATCCTTTCTCCAACGTGCTGGAAGTGCGTTGTGACCCTACATTTGGAGTGGAATAGTGGCAGGTGGAAAGAAAGATATTTTGTTATTAAAATGGAGGGTTACGTAAATCCCTACTGCGGACAAGGGTTGGCTCTGAGCCTCTGACATCCTCATAACTCGTCAGACAGCTCTAGTGTTAGCAAAGTGTAGTAATAAAGTATTGATATTTAATAGTTATTAATACAGGAGAATTCAGAGCAAGTATAAGGCAAGAATGAATCCATAAAACATGATGTATCAATAGTTATTTTACGTGCCAAAACAGAACATTTTGTGCATATTATTACTAAATGATTTCAATTTATGAATTTCTAGCTGTCGTCCACGGAACCGTACATTTTTCTGGGACAAAATGTACGTGTTATTCTGATGTATAAATCTATATAACTGTAAAGTTTCAAAATCCATTTAATAGTCTACATATATATTAGAGGTAACATAAAATACCATAAGCTCACGCCTGTATCCCTGAAGGGGTAGGCAGAGGCGCACTAGCGAACTAGAACACCCACATTTCGCCGAGCTTAGTTCCGTCCTAGATGTGATAGGGGGCGAGCCTATCGCCATATCGGGCACAAATTCCAGATTCCGGGCTGATATGGAAAAATCCAATATCACATTGCCCGACCCGGGGATCGAACCCGAGACCTCAGAACCGTAGTCGTACCGAAATACTACCACGCCACGGAGGAAGTATATTAGAGGTATATATTATATTATATATATTATATGTTATGTTTATGTGTGAAAGAGTAACAACATCCATACATGCATCCTCACAAACTTTCGCGTTTATAATATTTAATAGAATAGTTAGATTGATAGAAATTATAATATGATATTTCAAAATATGTTTTGTTGGAAAACTTCAATGTATAGTGATGGCTTAACACCGAGCCGATTCATACATACCTACTTGGACAGATGGTTTAGCGAGTCTAGTGTTTCATTGCACCGATGTTATCTCCGCTTCATATTTTCTCGGCATTTATCTTTATGACATAATGTACATAAAGAGGTACTTATTATGTGTTTTTGATACGTTCCCACGTTAACAGACTTTCTGAGTTGGTCGCTGAATCCTTAATAACTTTAGTCTAATTTAATGACGACAACTGAGCTTAAAAATATCTCTGGATAGATGAGTTTTTGTTTTATTTATGAAGTTTAGCTGATAGGTTGTGGATTTATAATATTGTGGATAAGATGTATCATCCTCGTAAAATATTTATTTAAGTTAAATTCTTAAAAATTAAATAAACGTGAATAATAATAATTAGAAGGCTCATTAGTAGAATAGGCTCGTCACTCGTGTAAAAGAGTATAATAAAGGGTTGGCATTATATTATATAAATAGTTTGATTAAAGAAACAAAGCCATTAAAGTTTACGACGCCCGGTTCAACGGCTGCCCATTGTATTGGAGCTGTAAAACACTCTAACAGATAGAAGCGACACTGATTTGTTTTAAATAGTGACGGGCAGCTCGGCCTCCGGTGGCCGAGACGTAAATGTAACATATATAAAGTGCGGCCTTCAACGAGTTCAAGAACCAAAGTTGCTTTATTTGCCTATAATAATATTAGCCATGTAATATTACTGTCTCACTGCTGGGCACGGGCGTTCTCTACTAATGAGAGGAGTTAGGCCTTAGTCTACCACGCTGGCCCAAATTCTTGTGGAGATATTCTCGGGTATGCGTGAGGAAACCCTCACGATGTTTTCCCTCACTTTTATAACAAGCGACATTTCACAATGAAAACACACTTAACATAGAAAAGTCAGAGGTGTATGCTCCTTTTTTGGGGTTCGTCTCGAACCTTCGACAGTCGTCGCGACATTCCGTACCATTTCCAACTGAGCTATCACTGCTATTTTGCCTATAGGTTACCAAATTGTGTCAGAGCAATCAAAGAAATCTACATGATAAGATAATAAACACCTAACATTTATCAAAATGGAAAAGTAACCCCACTTTTTAAACCGCAAAATACTCTACTGCACGCTCGTAATTACGTTATAACCTATAAATAGCCTAGAGCATATCAAACAAGCACTTTGCCCGATGTCAAGCACTCGACTGTCGGTTCTGTTCTTTAATCTTTACTCTGTGGAGTGCGTCCACGTGCTCTATCACCACCACGCCGCGCCGCCGCGCCGCCGCGACGCGACGTGACGCGACGTGAGGCGTCGACTCGCGTTACGTAATGTGGACCGCATTGGTGCGTTAACACTACGCATTGAGGAAGCATGCGTTTCCGTGGGGGTTAAGGTCAGTAAACTGGATAGTAGAAGCTTTGATTGGCGTTTTGTATCGCTGTTTACTATGCATTTGCGTTCTATGCAGCGGCGATTAGAATAGCCGTGTTTAGTTTCGTATTGAGGTTTAGGGAACTTGAGTGATTATTTTTAATTGTTGTGTTTAGTTTCGGTTTTTGAGTAATATTCGGAAACGGCATTCTTGTTCGATGACCGAATGACGCAGTTATAGGTGACTAGCCTCGTGTAAGATGCAATTTGTAAAGTAGTAATTTTAATCAATATACATGGTATACATGAGGTATACATGATCTCCATTTTTTGAGGCGTTTGCAAGACGTATCCATTGAAATAAAACTATTTTTTTACGGATTCTATCACGATTTGGTTTTATGAACTAAATCGTGATAGAATCCGTAAAAATAGTCATCAATAAATAACATTCGCGTAAACCTAAGAAATCATTACGTATCCATTATTAACTAAGTAAAAAACTCATTTTAGATTTTAAAAGCCCAGTCTTTATACATAATTACCATTAAGTACCGACCGGCTCGGCTTCAAAAAAAGCAATGGCTCTCGAAGTTCGACAATAATTTTCGGCTGCATTATTATTAGACTTATTGCATCAACTTTACCGTTCTATAATAAAGAAGATTTTAGAAAACAATGCCATCAGCCAAATCAATGCATTCAGCTTGTTTTTGAATTATTACTTCGAAACAACAACCACATCTGGCGTAATTAATGGTACATGGATGAAACCACGGACCATGAAATGACACAAAACGTTGGCATCGTCATCAGCGTGCTGCGTGACGTCGTCAGCTCGCATCACCGTTAAAGGCTGATTCATATTTACAGACATTGCATTTAAACAGACCTTAGACAAAAGAAGATAGAGGACAGGGCATAACTACGAAGAAATGAAGCATACCTAATGTATGAAACGTAACCAAAATGGCGTCTTTGCGAAAGAAAGATTCCATTAATGTAACGGTTAGGCATCTTTTTCATATTCCGAAAGTAGTATTATAGCAAATAAAATACCGTGTTTACAATAAAAACATTAGTATTTATACGTTATTTAATTCTTATGACACGGTGACAACTTACATGTAAATAAATCGCGAAACTGAAATGGCGGAACCGGTTTCATAGTAAACACGTATTTTTCGTAGTTGTGCCGGGTTCTCTTATTTTTTTCTTTAGTTATTAAAATATTCTTTCTAATCCGGAATATGCGGGGACGGCGCCACAAACTGACGATGACAACCAGCGTCACTCTCTACAAACCTTGATAGAGCAGTAAGCCCTCATTCGCACGAGAGTTTTTTCACGTGCGTTAAAAACACGTTGAAATGGAACATATGAGTTCTAGTATAGTTGTTCCAACGCCGGTGTTTTTTAAACGTCGGGCGTTGAAACAACCTTATTAGAAACAAGACAAGAATTATTTTCAAGCACTCACATGAACAGAACAACAACAAACATTGAAAAAGCTCTCATTTGAATGTGGCCTTACGTTGCATGTTTGTAGATGTGAATTGTCCTTATATTAATTGTATTGTTTATTTCGTACTCTACTTGTGCATTTAAATCGAGCGCACTGTGCACCAACGGTAATATCAACGAAATATAAAAAATCTCGACTACCAATTATTATTACAAAAGCTCACCTTTAAAGTCAAAACAACAGATTTTAACACATAGTACGTGGTGTGATGGTGTGACTGATGTTTTCTGTTGAGGAATACTACTTTCACATTGATATTACCTCTAGTTCTTAATCTTAACCTACATTTTATATTAAGTAAGCTCTAATTTGATGATGGTGAAGCTCTGTAAATACCGAGTAACAAAAATTAATACAAGGCGACAGTACTCCTGTTTCCACGAGTGACAGGACAGGTGCATGGACGACCAGTATTACCCATCACTTCTGCCTTCTAACATACATAAATACACTCACGCCTTTTTTCAATGGGATAGCCCAATTTATCAGACTTCCAAATAATGTCAAGCAAATAGCTGCGGACATCAAGAACTAAAGATGTAGATGCAAGGGAGAAGTATATTTTGAATTAAAATTCATTCGCTTAAAAAAGCATTCTCAAGCTATAAATCTACATTCATATTTTGAGACGTTCCTCGCACTGATGATTATGAATGAGTTCCATTTTTTAAATAAAGTCTAGTCTTATTATATACATTTACTGTCTAGACTGAAACTTGGCATGCAAGCGTCTGGTCCGTGAAATAAGTTTGTCATAATCAGCAGCCCTGATGCTTTTAAAAATGATATTCAGTTTTGTTAACTATGTTACAATGTACTTTGTATGAGGGAATTGGTTTTGTTTTGGCTTGGGTAAATCTCATATGAAAGACTGTCTTGCTGTATAGTTAAGAATTCGGTAATGTTAATTCGGTAATTCAGTTAACATTTTGTCCAGTTAATGGTTATTGTAACCGTATCCCAGTATCTATCTATTGGGAGGTAATAAAAAAGTAGATATTTGTATTTTTGTAGTTGGCGATTCATGTCTACATTGCTATATTCAATTATACGGTAAAATTGACATATCGAAGTGTATATTACTCAAGCTATCATTATTATTGATTTTAGTTTGACATTCGCGAATCGAGTCTTCTTCGCGGAACAATTATATACCTCCAACCAAAGTCCCAGCATATTACACAATAATATGTATTACGAATTACGATACAATAAAAAGTATGTTTACGAAACCTCGAGTAAAAGCCTCTGGGTTTCTTCGACAAACACAAGTTTATTCGATTTCGTGGAAAAAATAAATATTTCGAACCTTTTCAATTTTGATGTGACTACATAAACACCTACCTGCTTACCGAGGATTGGTTTCTTACGTTTTGCTTAATACAATTCATGGCTTTTACATTTTGATTACAAAACAAGATTCGTTCGCATTATTTTGTTATAATAATATGAAAAATCCTGAATATTTTGAAGTTATGTTGTATGTTGGAATATGTTAAATTTTCCGTTGGCAGATGCTAGTTGGAATACCAAAGGACTCAGTATATGATACCGCAATTATAATAATTGAAATCACTTTTGAAATAAAACGTCATTATTATAGTTGTGGGAAATGTGAGTAAAGTCGCTCAACATGGTCAGGTTACCAGTTGGTGAAATTATTGTTAACTACAATCGGTTAAAGTACAATATGTTATGTTCGATCCCCGGTTCGGGCAAAGTGATATTGGATTTTTCCATATCAGCACGGGGTCTGGAATTTGTGCCCGATATGACGATAGGCTCGCCCCCTATCACATCTGGGACGGAACTAAGCTCGGCGAAATGGGGGTCTTCTAGTTCGCTAGTGCGCCTCTGCCTACCCCTTCGGGGATACAGGCGTGAGCTTATGTTTATGTTATGTTATGAAAAATATCAGATCGTTGGGATTTGCTGTTTGACGAAACTCCACCGTTGTTTGCTTCGTCATTAGCCACATTATGTCCTCTATGGTGCCCAAGCTCCCCCAAAAATTAGTCCCATTTACCATCCGTAGCGAGTAAATTCCCCTTTAAATTATTTTGTATTTTTGCCAATTTCTTCTATAAAATGTACTAATAATGATTTTGATTAATGGATGTATTGTATAAATTAGGTGCCAACAACAATGTTGTTTTTTCTAAGAAGCTTATTAATGATTTTACAAATATAAGTATTATTAGGTATATCTATCCATTCGTTAATCTAAGCATTAATTTCTGTAGGGCGACTTGCAGCGCTATCATTAATGTAGAATTAAACCTAAACTCGATTTATCCTACAGCTCGCTCCTGTCTTTAAATCAAGATTTCCGATAGATATTTAGCTGCAAGGGGCCCTAAAAAAACAAAAACGATAGGTTTATGTTTTGTCTTGTGGCAACATAAATGGGTTGTGGCCCGGTTGGTCGTGGGTTCGACCCCAGGTCAGGCAAAGCTAATTTTCTAATTTGATTTGCCCGGGGCTGGGTCCTCTTGTGTTTGATGTCAGGCGGGCAGACGCTAGTCGCAAAAACTAAGCTAAATAATTTTCCTGCGATTGTTTGAAAAAGCGTTGCGCGGACCCCACATTAAGGTAGGATAAGGTCATGTAGAAAGAAAGAAAGATAAGGTGGTTGGTTCCCCTACGTCATATACTACCAGTGAGTTATGTTTAGATAACGAAGGTTTTAAATTAAAATGTAGTACTGTATGTGACTGTTACATATGCGCTTATGTGGTTTGAAACAAGTTTCGTACACACAGTTTGGATACCGAGTTAAGCAAGCAAGTTAAACATAATAACAACTAATTTAAATCTAGTTGCGCCAATAGTTCAGCTTTAACCGGAGTTGATTACGACGGTCTAGTATGTAGCGGTAGCAGCATATTTTTTTTATCCGGGCACGGCAAAGTGACTATACTGCACCTGATGGTAAGCGAAGTGTAGTCCAAAAAAAACTAGCGTCCACTGACAAACATGGGTTTATCAGTGGTCGTCAGAATCATGCCGGCCTATGCTTCTTCACACTACGAATCCGAAGAGGGAAGAAGCAAATCGAGGTGCTTGCGACAAGATAGGTGGATGTCCGATGCAGATACAGGGATACCCCCATACCCATCTCAACCAACCATCAAGTCATGCCGCAAGCCCCTCTACATGCATACATGGCCATTGGGGTCCAGGGTTCTAATTAAACGTGGGCGGTAGTGTACATATGATTCATACACTACCGCCCAACAGGTCGGTCAAAAATATTTGCTGAAAGCTTATAGTCGATATCCTATGGTTGATAATGATGATCATCACGACTGATTGATATTGTTATCGATTATATATAAATAAATAATATAAGATCACGCCTGTATCTTGAAGGAGTAGACAGAGGCGCACTAGCCAACTAGTACAGCCACATTTCGCCGGGCAGATGTAATAGGGGGCGAGCCTATCGCCATATCGGGAACAAATTCCAGACTCCGGGCTGATATGGAAAAAATACAATATCACTTTGCCCGATTCGGGGATCGTACCGAAATACAACCACGCCACCAAGGCAGTCTTCATTATGGTCATCCTAAAAATTGGATGCAACATTCTTGCGGTGGCACCTACTGAATTTTAGCACTCCAAGGATGAGATCTATAGAACAAACTTCGACTAAGTCTAGTCTTAGTGAAAGGAACGAACTCAGTGAGGATTTGAATTTCTTAAATCAAATTTTGATTTAGTCTGAGTCTTTTTTTTCCAAGAAAAACATATTAAAGAGACCAATTTAGAGATTACTCGAGAAACGTCAAGTTAAAAGTACCCTAAACCGACGTGCATGCATGAAGAATGTATTGAGACTGAATAAGGCGAAAGGGGTGTGTAAGGATCGTAGCAAGTAGAAATCCGTTGTCTACCCGTATGGGAAAAAGGCGTGATTCTATGTATGTTTGTAAACAGATTGATAAACAGACTAAACAAAGATTTTATTTTCAAAGGCAAAAAAAATGACTGAATGAATGTACTGTACGTTAGTTAAAGTTCGATTTAAAAATACCAAGTCCTCACTGAGTTCGTTTTTTTGACTTAGATATAGTCCAAGTTCGCTCTACAGTTCTCAGTCCAAGACTCAGTGGATGGAGTGGTCAGAAATCACTCTTCAATCAATATTGTTTTTTTTGCCATGGTACCTATCTATATGAAGTGGCGGTAATAGGCGATATGCTTGGATTAGTTGCAGCACTTGCTAGTTGCTACTTATCCCACCTTTTAGGGGATATAATACCTACAGGTGTCAACTATGTATTTTCCTTTGAAAAATAATTTTGTATGCAGCATGGCTTTACGAGAAACTTATTCATCTTCCTTTATGCTCGGCGACATTAATTGACAGAAGGAAATGACGGGACGGGGGAACAAGCCCGATGCGACACATTTATCAGTTCACGTATTACGTTGGAAACTGAGGTTGGAAATATGTGGGGTTCCCGATCAATGTCACATATATGTCATATGCGTCGTCATAATATGATTTCGAATCAGTCGATATATTTTGTGACGGGACTGAGTTATGCTGAATATATCTTTATGGTTCCGTGGTCTTTTCACAAGTACAAAGTCTTTCGACGCAGGGGCGAATTATCGAACTAAAACACTCACATTTCACGGAGCTCATTTCATGATGCGTTTCGATGTACTTTTCTCTCTCAATTCACTCAATTCAATAGAAGATTGATATCCAGAAAGCGGTTACTTCTTCGGTCTTCTCTTTTCTAACCTCGGTCCCTTTCATTATCCCATAGGTTAGCGTAGCGCAGCGCAGCTTTAACCGGAGTATTGAAGATGTTCATAATCAATTACCACTTACCATCAGGTAGTCCACCTGTTCGTCTGCCTTTGTAAGCTAGAAAAATAGATACATGAGGACGCTCTATAACGTTATTAGGTGTATGCCTGAAAAAATCAGCATAGAAGTATTTATTGCGCCCACAGTTCGCTGAGCTTATTTTATAGAAGAGGCCCATAATCGACTTTAGATGTGCAGTCTAATCCCGGGCTGGCATCGGCATCTCGTATCTAATTTTTTACCGAAAACTAAAACAGAAAATGTAACTTTCGACCTGGATTTAGACAAGACAAAGAATCACGGTTTCTCAGTCTAAACACGCTGTCACTAGAGCAGTCAAGCTTTATGCATGCAACACAAGTAAAACGTGACGGGTGTATTAGAATGCATATGAATCATTTATGTACGGTCATACATATATCTGTGTATGTGTCAGCTGCAATTGCTTTGCCAATACTAGTATATAGCCTGTAACTAAATGGCCAGCTCTCAGATTGTATCTATAACGGATTGACATTATGGAATGAACTTATATTTTATATTCAAATTTGACTGAAGCGACGTCTGATTGGCCTCGTAAAAGCATACTGTGTAGTGTGCCTGTTCCAGATACGAAGCAATATTTTTTATATTGAAAAGTTTTGTGAACCTGTATGTAATGGATTATTTTTTTATGTTCATCCACATTATTACAAATGCAAAACTAACTCTGTCTTTCTGTTATATTTCCTCAGTTAAATCACTGAACCAATTTTAATATAAATTGATTTTAATAAAACTTGAACGCTAGGAAAGACTTAGGTAGAGGTCCTAGAAAAAATTCCAGTAAAAAGATAAATATTTATTCTAACAGTAATATTGGAGGCGAAAGCAAACATATAAATGGCTTAATTAAGGCTTATTTTGAAAAGAGATGACGCGGCCTCGTCCGTAGATATTAATTTTCTGCCAATCGCTACAATGCGCGATGAATTCCGTTTATCTTAATGAATTATTGCATTTTAATTATGCACAAACGAAATCGTATTCGCTAATGATGAAATAAACTTGAAAATCTATACGTATTTATTACTTGACCATTGCAAATTGTTAAACCAATTGCGGTTACGTCGCGTCGGGAGAGAGGACAGATTTCAATTCATACACCGTGGCGGATAAATGTAAACGCATTGTTGTATTGTCGTTTAATAATGCAAAAATGAAATACATTGTATTGTTTTACATCGATACATTATGATATTAGTATAACCACGTGTTACATTCAGTAACTCCTCCATAAAATAATACAATAAAATACTAGTATTCATATACCTCTATACTTTCTAATTAGTTACTAGTAGTGTTGAAAACAGCTGCCCGAGCAGATACATTTTTGACAATCGTAAATGTATTCGAGCTCGATGCGCGTTTATGAAATTTGTGTGAGCTGTTAACCAAATGTCATCAGTGCGAGGCGAGCTCGAATACATTTACGATTGTCAGAAATTTTCCTACCCGGGCTGTTTTTTTTTTTTTTTTTTTACAGGGCTTTTGTCCACATGGACACATCAGCCCTATTGTATGTTATTAAACTAATTACAGAAAATAATATAACTACATTCATCTGCAGCTAATTTAGCTACTAGTAAACACAGCACATATATAAAAATTAAAGTACCAACAATCAGCGACTAGGCGCTAGACTGATGGCTAACATACAGAGTCCTCTTGCCATATCCGTACTCGGGCTTGACAGGATGGACTGGATAAGACCCATGTCCAGTCTATTAAGTTTGAAATGCGAAAAATATTCCTCTCTTTCTGTTTTGTTTTTTATACATTCCATCAGCAACCCGGGCTGTTGTACAGTAATTATTTCACAGCAAAATTGTTTTCGAGATGCTTTTATAATCTATGTTCAGGCTAAATTTCCTATAAGTTTCTGTAGTTATTCTTGCTAACTACAAATACGTCATACATTAGATAAGTCTGATCTGTCCTTGGCACAAGTAAGGCGCACGTCCGATGATCCATCAGTTCATTTCCTTCACAAAAGCGCCTCAGCCGACGGCTTTCGACTGCCGCTAATCAGGCCAACTTCCTTTTACTTCGCTGCAAATCATCTACCAACTTCCAGGAACAATAATATCCTACTGTATGAATGTAGGAAATATTACTGTTAGACAATAGAGGAAATGTTTTCGTTTGCAAAAGCTTCATGGAAGATATTTCATAATGTTTGAAGTAGATTAGATTTTTGAAGATTTGAGTAACATCAACTCACGCCTGTATCCCCGAAGGGGTAGGCAGAGATGAACCAGCGAACTAGAACACCTACATTTCGCCGAACTTAGTTCCATCCCAGATGTGATAGGGGGTTTATTATAGACTTTTAGAAAACGTACTAGTCCCATTGTATTTGTGTAGATATAAATTTTAAATAGGTACATTTACATGTTTTTATGTCGCTGGATGCAGGCCGCTTCCAACAGGTCGATCTGGAAATCTTTGGGGGAGGCCTATGTTCAGCAGTGGACGTCCTATGGCTGATGATGATGATGATGATTTGTTTAGAAGTTATGCAAATCAAGTCGGCAGGGCAATCACCAAGAGATACTTGCATGTTTTAGCTGCTTTGTACATACTTGCTACTTAAAAATATTTTTGTTCAATACAAAAATATAAACAGATAAATAATTTACTTATTGTAACACTTTATCTGCAAATTAAACGTGTCAAGGTGAATTTGTTGCAATTTTTATGACGATAAGGATCATATTATATTCTTTTAAGAATGTTGCGTAGCCGTTTGGCACTTACAGTCACTGTTATGAGGTGGTGTATAGACGTTATTTTATTTTGCCCCGTAATTGCATAAATATATTAAGTTCATGCTGCGTTCTTCCAAACGTGTCTGTAATACCTATATTTTGCAAAAAACGATTAATTTTGCTAGGGTTTTTAGTGACAAAAATTGAATAATAAACGGATAACTCACCGTATCGGTCAAATAAAACTTAAAATGTATTGTTGAAGTCAATAGCTCTTTTGTTTCATTGAAAAGAGTCTGCAATACATTTTGTTTTGTAGAAGTTCAATATTTTTTATTTTGTAATATTTCGAATTGATCTAGCCGCCTCATATATGTATGTAGGAGTGTAAAAGCAATGTAAAACAAAAAACTACTAAACTTACTAAGCTCACTCATCTTTAAAAAAAATGCATCCAATAAGAACAAGATTTTGTCAAATAGATGAATCGACAGTACTTTCTTGTCTGACCTTCGATAAAGGTGACTGACCTCAACGAAGACACCTGTCTCTATTTTGTGTCTCTTATAAATAAGACAACCCGAAGATTTTTTTTATCACGGCTCATTCCGCGTTATAAAAAGCTAATTTTCCGGGATGATGGTACAGTAAAGTTTATTTTATCTAGCCGGCTGCGTAAGGTAATGTCGATGCTTAGTCATTTCGCTGTAAAATGTAACGGTGACGTAGAACGGTTATGCAGTAGATACCAATATAACCTGTTTTATAAAATTAAATTGTAATGCAAATCGACTGTTTATAGAGCGCATTTAAAATTTGCTCAGACTTGGGCTATTATTACATTTTACGCAAAACTTTTTGGAAAATATTATTTAGTTGTTTATAATTAATAATTTAGCGTACATTATTAATGTTGATAAGGATTATTAATGTAATTATTACATTATTTGAACATCAATCAGCAAATATATTCTACAATTGACCTTTTTTTAAATAGGGACCTAGAAATTGCATATTAAGACATTATTTAAATATTTGTATTGTTTTACTATTGATATATCAATGTTTATTAAGATTATTTTACTAGTAAACATTAAAAGATATGTGAAGTGAATACTCGTACTGTAAGTTAGAGCTAAGTCTGAGCCAAGTCTATAATAACAAATTACAAAATCCGACGACAAGGTTCTACTCGTAGATACGAGTATACTATATATATACCTTTAAAATAATGCCTTTAAAATAAAAAAAATAATGATTAAAATTGCGCCAGAATTTGTAGCAACATCCTACAAAATTAAACAAATTAGGAACCTCCTCCTTGTTAAGCTTGGTTAAAAATAAGTAAACACCCCTGGCATCTGTGTTCTTGTTTACACTGCGCGTGAAAGTTACAAAGTTTGCACTTTATTTCCCACAACTTTTCCTCAATCTACGACAATAGTCACAATTTGCTCTAACATCCAAAATGTAGAATTAGCTTTCCAGACTAGAATTTACACAAGTTTATACAAACAGAATTACAAAAACAGTTGTTTGTTATATGTTTAATTTAACTGTTGGTTTTAATTATACACGTTTTAATAACAATTGACACATACATACTGACCATTCATCCTCATAGGCAAAGACTTATATGTATACTACTAGACTGGCTGTTCGGTACATAGAATGTGCGCACTAAGTCTCTGTTAATCGATCTCTACTCACTATAAAAATCTGCTCTTTTCCTTAGCCGTGAAACGTCAAACACTCGCCGTCATGTGCCACAATTTTACTTCGAAACAGCTTGTCTAGTATATACATAGAAGTCTTTGCTCATAGGTAAATAAATTTATCTTGTGAGAATAGTAACACTGTATGATAGTTTATCAAACACAACGAAAAGTTTTTACGTTTATGTAGACAGTAACCTACGAGATCGATGATCAGTCGACCAGCGCCAATTGTTCAGTCAGTGCCCGCTGCCTATTGCCCGCTGAACTCGATGCTTCGTATAATCGCTTCTATTCGTTGTTTTTTCGTTCATGGTGTTTGTTGCCGCATTTTGTACAGACCTTTTGTACATTTTATCTAAGTTGCTAAGGAAAATTAGACTTATGATATTTATATAGCACTTACAAGGAGTGGACACAAAATACAAAGACTCACCTTTCAAATAATAACTGGAATAAATATAATCCTGTTGCAGTGAAACCTAAAGCTGCGTCGCTTGCACTAAAACATTAAACAAAACACGTACACAAAACATTGTTCGCTACATATTTTTCTTTATGGTCCATTGTTCTATGAGGAGGAGACAGAGAAAATCTTGTTTTGCGTATGTGTTTTCGTTTCGAGAAAACAGGTGGGCGAATTATCAGAAACAAAAAATAATTTGTGCTTTCAAAGTGTTATATTGCAGTTTGCAGATGATATTGTTGAATGCTTTTCTTCACAAGTAGAGTAAAATTATTCGCTTGGCACTCAGTTTTAAATCTTATTGTAGAGAAAACTAAGTGCAAGTGAGTTTAAGTTGTTTCACGGTATTCAGTTACGAAGTTTAAACTGTGGATTTTAGAGTAGTTGGCTGATGCACGATGTGCTCGGAAGTCAATTTATATGTACATACAAATTACCAATCGCATCCTGAAGGTGACACATCGCCTGCTTATTACCTAATATTATATTCATAAGCTTTGGGTCCTTTCGCTCCGTATTAGCTTTCAGTGCCATCGTAAACTTGTAGTAAAAATTATTCATCGGAGATGGTCTCTGTTGAGTAAAGTTTATTAAAATTGTTTTTATATTCTTATACTTGGAAATATAGGTGTCACAAATAATGTTTAAAAATGTAACATAAAAAAGTTTTACGAAATCCTAAAAATATTATAATATATTTTTTTATTTTGTAATTTGCTTAGTCATATTTTATTATATAGCAATAATTGCATATAAATTCCAATACAATAATTGAATCACAAGATAACTGTCTATTTTATTTTTTTTGTATTCCTTCCAAAGATCTTCATTACCTTTATACGAGACCATCCTAGAAATAAGCTATATGTAATACAAAAATAATCTTGAAAATAAGTTCATTTTCTACCGAAAATATCGCCTTACATAGGTATATAATAATTATAGACTAATTCACAAACTCTCCCATTTTAAAAGTCAGTTAAAAGAGAAGCTTATCAACTAAACACGATTGTCCAAGTTCTTTTTAAATATTATAATGCATGGTAATTGTTTTTGTATAAATACGATGTACACATTGCAATTCAATAAATTTACTGAGGAATTTATAAAGGTAGAATTCGTTTTGTATAGAAACTTCGCCACTACTACGAGTATATTGTTTTTATAAAGCAGATGACAGAAGCACTCTACGGCCATTACAAGTAGCTGTAACTTTTTTACTCTTAGTTTTTATGAGAGACATAACGTTGTGTTCGTGTATTTAGCGATCGCTTACGATTACTGCCTACGTGTATTAAACGTTATTATACGAATAATGTTGCAGTAAAGTTGAACAAATCTTTATTTTATTCCGCCGTCAGCGCTACGCCGAGATAAAAGCTACACTTGGCATTATAATTTGTTGATTGTTATTTTATTAATCGGATTCAATGTGCGTATTATACCAGATAATTCACATATACATATTATTTGAAAAAAACAGTAATTTTGTAATCCATATTCAATTTGTTCTACATACATACCTACATAGACTCACACCTTTGGGAGTAGGCAGAGACAACGGATTTCCACTTGCCACATCCTTACACACCTCTTTCGCTTCATTCAGTCTCATTACATTCTTCATGCATACACGTCGGTTTAGAGTACTTATAGTTCTATGTAGTATACTAATTTGTTCCAACAATACAAAAATTGACTGCCTCGGTGACGTGGTTCTATTTCGGTATGACTATCGTCCTGGGTTTCGGGTTCGATCCCCGGGTCGGGCATAATGATATTGGATTTTTCCATATCAGCCCGGAGTCTGAAATTTGTGCCCGATATGGCGATAGACTCGCCCCCTATCACATTTAGGACGGAACTGAGCTCGGCGAAATGTGGTTGTTCTAGTTCGCTGCACCTCTGCCTACCCTTTCGGGCACACAGGCGTGAGCTTATTCACATGTTTGAATATTAAAAATGTTCAGATAACCAAAAGGAATAGTTATTTTAATTGAGTACCGTACAATACATAAAACTTATTTCTAAGTTACAATTTTGTGTCAATTAGCAATCCTAAACTTTTGATGTTAAACGCTAATATACCTCTATATTTGTATATCATACACTGATAGTTAATTAATATTTTGAGTTGTATCCTATTCGAAGTTGCCCATTCAATTAAATATTTCAAAAGACAAGTGAGTTGATAGGTACTTGTAATTGGCACTTTGTTACTAGATACAGTATGATGGAATATAATAATTTGTCCTCTGTTTGGTGGTTTTCTTCAGGCTCACAGGTCTTGCTCTAGCTTCTTTACTCATTCCTTAGTTTAATAATACGAAAAGTACGAGTTTATACGAGTCTTCGATGTTGTACTTCCATTATGACACTTCATTTTCTTGCATGTTTGGCAATTGCCCTTTCAACTAACTTTTTACACAGAATCGTGTATCTCCCCTCAATGTACATTTTTTATTAAAACGTTTTTAATTTACTATTCCTGTGGTGTGACAAACTTAGCACAAAAACAAGTATACCTAATGTTACAATAAAATTCAAGTTAAGGGGCTTGACAATCAATTTGAGTGGTAGAGCCACGCTCTAGACAGTAACGTCTACAGCACGATTGGGCCGGCTCGACCGGTTGAATACTGTCTCACAGAAAACCAACGTAAAGTGGCGGCTTGCTGTCGCGTTTCGTTCGCTGAGTGGGATTTCCGGTGGACCATCCCCCCTCTTTCCCAATCCCTTTTTCCTCTCCTTCCATTTCCTCTTTTTAGGTTGGCAACGCATCCATGATTCTTATTGTGTCTTGGGTGTCTATGGGCGATGGAGATCACTTACTTTCAGGTGACCCATCTGTTCGTTTGCCAGTCTCTGCTATAAAAAAAATCTCTACTCATTTCGAAGTTTGGACGATCTAAAAAAGAATATAGATCTGTTATAATATTAAGTAAGGGCCTTACTGTTTCTCTTAAGTGACTAACCAAAAGAGCGTGTAGAGAAAATTATCCCATATTTAAAAAGTGTCTTAATATAAATACTGTAGGTATTATAGAATTGAAATGTTTAAAACAACGACCATTGAGTATTACGTACTCAATAATCTTACAAATAAGTACCATGCTAGAATAAAAATAAACCCAAATAAGCCTTTTTGAAATACCTCTATAAAACAAAACTACGAGTTTTGTTTCTGACCTTTACAAATAGAAGTTACTTTTAAGTAAATACCTAATGTATAAATATTATTATCCCGTGACTGTACCGTAATACCATTCAGTGAATTATGTACATTTTATAGCCTTTAAGTAGTAGCTGTTACGGTATAAAACTTTCGCATAATTTACCTATCATCTTAATCAAAGCTTGTTGAAGTCATTTGTGATACCACTTAATAATACAGCTCGTGTAAACCGTAGCTTCAGAATCGTCTACAGTTACGTTTTATAGGGTTATCAAAGTCTTATTTACATTGAAATAAAACTATTTTTACGGATTCTATCACGATTAGGTATTTAATTTTTTTTAAATCTTATTATATTATTATTATTTACATTTTATATTTTTATTCATAATATTATTGTTTTCTATATTTTTAAGACACCTTACTAAAAGGCCTAACCCCCTCTCATTAGTAGAGGAGGCCCGTGCCCAGCAGTGGGACAGTAATATTACAGGGCTAATATTATTATTATTACTAAAACTAGAGGGGAGATGGTAGAATGAAGTTCTCAAATATATACATATTTTTAATTTAGGTTTGATTATTTTGTAATATGTTCAGAGGCGTGAGCAAGAATATTTTTGGCAATCGAATTCGAATCAAGCTCGATGTGCGTTTATGACATTTGTATGAAATATTAACCAAATGTCACCAGTTGACAGCTTCAGCTTGATACGAGTCAAAATTGTTCCTGCTCGGGCCCCAGTTCATAGAATCTATCTATCTATGTCATAGATAATGAACCCTGTTGCAACTTGGAACAACTATGTTAGAACCACTGTACTACACTGTACTGTTATGATAAAGTTCGTATGAATCATAACGTATGAGTTAGAGTCAAAAAGCACAAGTTTCTATTCGTTTGAACTAAGCATGCATTCACTCGGAATTACTTGTTTGAAACTGAGTTTCACAAATGGAATTCATATGCTACCTTTAAAGTTGGAGTGGAATTCTTGGCTCCGTTGTTATATTTTACTTTTATATTATTTATTCTAATATGAAATTGTTACTTATAATTATTATGGCATAATAAATGTGCAGTGTACCGCGAGGCCTTGGGTTGAAATCTTAGGTCGGACTACGGACAATAAATAAAATAAAATAATCTTTATTGGTCATGAAAAAAGCACTTCTAACATCACAAGCAAATTCTTCATTAAGATGTTATCTTCTATTAACATTATCATGCTATACATTTGAAGCCGGGCAGGCAAGAATGGACATAATTACGATGAAGCTAAGACGGTCACGAGTAAATCATGATTTGGCTTTTTCATGACCATCTGCCTGGCGTCAATTTTATTTACCCTCTTGCAGAATGTGTTATGTATAAAAATGAAATGGGATATAATTACAAGTTTAAAAACTTCACAGACCTACTTCAAATCCGATCGTGACCAAATTTATATGGGACCACCCTTGAAATAAGCTCTATCGAACACAAAAATCGGTCCACATTTGGCGGAGATATCGCGTAACATACAAAAAAAGGACAGATGAATTGAGGAGCTTCTTCTTTTTTGAAGTTGATCGAAAAGTTTTCTACCTTTTTATCCCATTTCTATCTGTACAAAATCATACCATTCCATTATTTCTAGAAAAAAGAATAAAACAATAAACCGAGCAAAAAACCCAATTTCACAATATTTAACATAACCCTAACAACTAAATATTGAGGCTCTCATTTTAATTAGGGAAAGTCAATGTTTGAATTTTGATTTCATCTCGATCTTATTTGACTTCGTTGTATACATTTTGTCATTTTCAAAGTGGCTTGTTATACTTTTTAGTTGCATTAGCCTTTGTTTAACTATACAAGTTTTTAAACATAAATGAGAAAAGTTTCTGTGAGCGTACACGGGCGATTTACAAAAAAGTTATTAAGTTTCTGTAGGCCTTCTGAAGCTTTCCCTTTTGATATGACATGAAAAAATACTTTGTTTAAATGGTGTTATTTTTAAGCTTGTCTGACTCATTTGAAGGCAGTCTTAAAAAGTTTGAGCGAAACGAGCCGCAAATGTTTTGTCGTTTTATTAAGACTTTTAATTAGAACATAATATAACATTTTTCTTATGGAAATCTTTTCTTTCTACCTGCCCTTATCCCACCTTAATGTGGGGTCGGCACAACACACTTTTTCAAGCATGTTGTAGAAAG
The DNA here is from genome assembly GCA_036417725.1 of Clanis bilineata. NCBI lineage: Eukaryota > Metazoa > Arthropoda > Insecta > Lepidoptera > Sphingidae > Clanis > Clanis bilineata. The sequence goes on from CM071137.1 coordinate 14,099,464, forward strand.
GATTTGGCCAAGTTTTTACGACTGGCTGCCTGCCTGACGTCAACCCCCTCTGGGGTATCCAGTCCCGGGCAAATTAAATTAGAAAATTCGCTTTGCCTGACCTGGGAATCGAACCCACGATCTCCCGGTCCACAGCCCATATATGCTGCTACTAAACCAAGAAGGCGTTTTCTTATGGACATACTATATTAATTTTATATTGATAAAATTTATTCGTTGATATTTCCTAGTATAAGACTAAAGGCTCAACTCCTAACATATCTGGGACGGAAGTAAGCTCGGCTAAATGTGGGCGTTCTAGTTCTCTAGTTCGCCTTTGCCTACCTTTACGTTACAAGCGTGAGCTTATGGATGGATGAAACATCAAATTAACCTAAGATTAGAGTGCACTCACCCCACTAAGTTTAAATCACTCGGAATGAGACGAAAACTTTACTCAAAAGTTGTTTAAGGAGACAAGCATAGAAGCTGATTACTATAAATTAAGTTGTCGTTAGAACTTTAACAATTAAGAAAGTAGAGTCAGTGGACGAGTTATATTCGGTTAATGAAATGTTATTACGGTGAACAAGTTCATTAAAAAAGATTCCTTAAATTTGTTTTACAGATAATTTTTTTTAAATAAATACACCCAACAGTCACACACCTAATCCTGACCCCACACTAGGTATAACCTGTATAGTGGGTATCAGAGACTATGAGAGACTTTCGGTCTCACATTACCCAGACTTGAAACAAATATCTGTGGGTCACACAAATATTTGCCTCAATGCGGGAATCGAACCCGCGGCCTCTCGCTTCACAGCCAGCAAACTCGCCCGCTGCGCCACGGAGGCTGTCATTTAAAGCAGAATGAAGCATAGTGTCAGCTTTGTAAGTTTTGAATGTCAGGCTGAAAAATGTGCCTAACTAGTTTTAAATAAGGCATTATCTTAAACGATAGTTATGCTGCTCTTACTTTATAGTCATATTTCATTGCAAGACTGACAGCCTCCGTGGCGCAGTGGGCGAGCCGGCTGTGAAGCGAGAGGCCGTGGGTTCGATTCCCGCATTGAGACAAATGTTTGTGTGGCCCACAGATATTTGTTTCAAGTCTGGGTGTTGTGAGACCGAAAGTCTCTCATAGTCTCTGACACCCACGATACAGGTTATACCTAGTGTGGGGTCAGGACTAGGTGTGTGACTGTTGGGTGTATTTATTATTTATTAAAAGCGCCACTTGGAAATAATAGTTTCCAGAGTAATTTCTCTTTAAAATACCGCTACAACACAACTTTAATTAAACGGTTGAAATTAAAATCTCTTTATAGTAAAATTGCCGGCAAACTTGTCAATATTGGAATGAAGTTGCAAGTTTATCAACAATCCAAGCTCCGCTGCAGAAACTTCTTAATGTACACAGGGCGGTGGAAATCCACTTACAAACCGACAACAACCGTTTAAAACCTAGTTTCATTGTGGAAAATTGCTTTCCGATTGAAATAGACGAGAGATAAATCCTGGCGTTCGTTCGTTAAACTATCACAGCGAGTTACAATTATCCGGTTTATTGGACTGGGAATACGAGCCTTCCGCCTCTCATCATCGAGTGTATATTTTACCCTTGATAAAAATTGATTACTTTTCGACCGAATTCCACAAAAGGAGGAGGTCCTCAATTCGTTTTTTTATGTATGTTACTCGATATATCCGCCAAATGTGGACCGATTTTCAAAATTCTTTTTGTGTTCGATAGAGCTTATTTCAAGGGTGGTCCCATATAAACTTGGTCACTATCGGTAAATTGGAAGTCGGTCAGTTAAGTTTTTAAACTTGTGATTATCAAGAAACAACATGGAGTTTAGGATTGATAATATTTTTCTTCTAATTAACAAAGACTCGAGGAATAATTATGACCATGAAATTAGAATCGAACTTAATACGCAGTTACAGAGGTAGTATTTGTATGTTTTAATCAAATATGACCCATGAGCTCGATACGAATTCATAATAATAAAAACAAAAAGTATTTTTTGAACTTTATTAATTATTTGAACTAAAGCCTCAGTACTTATTAAAATAGATTGTCATCTAGAGCTTATGAAATAATGGATCAGTATGTGACAGTAATGTGAACTCTAACATATACACATATATAAAATAGAAAACTATATTAATATTGAATTTAAACCATCGCTCAACTTAGTGCAAGAATTTATAACCAAGTTCTGAACGTAGGTCAAGGTGAGGTAATAGTCTGATGCAGTAATTAACTTCGTCGAAGTTCAGTGCTCTGGCGTTTGCTTGTAATGTCTATAACGAAGTCTCCACACTTTATACGGAACTTGAGTACGTATTGGTCCATACTTAATCGAAACACGTTTAGAATTTTTTATTCTAATTCCTAAGAGTGACTTGCAGCGTTAATACTAATCTAGAGTTACACCTTATCTAGATTTATCCTACAGCTCACTCCTATCTTTAAATCAAGATTTGGGATAAATAGACATTTATCGCGGAGGTTTAAGTGACCCTAAGAAATAATGTACTTCCCACTTCTAATATTAGCACTCGTGTCAGTGTGTGGGTTGGGGACCGGGATGTCTTTGTTTCGATTACCATGTCTGGCGTGCTGTTTATTTTATCAACAACAGTCTTGAAAAAGTATATCGCACTGACCCAAATTAAGGTGGGATAAGGGCAGTTAGAATTACTTTATACTAATCATCGTAAAAGTATACTTTACCACATAAATAAAAACAATGTATTCATTCCCACAGTTTGTGTTCAAAGCGATATCAAGGGATTTATCTTTGAAAACAAAAATATAGATGGCTCCGTCGCTCCGTTGCTTCAGTACCTTGTATAACAATCGGATTCTTTCAATGTTATTTACTTTGAATGAAGTTTATCGGAAAGTTGTATTGGATTATGTATCGGAGTGGAAATGTTTGCGACTTTCTTTTACTGAGGTACAGCGGTAATTCGGTATGCATTACACTCCAGTGCAGATACTGCTTTTATTGACGCAGACTAATTTAGCATGATTTACAAGCAATGAAATACATTTAATGTTCTATTTGAATGTATAAAGATATTTATTTACTTTAAATCTATACATATAAATAAAATTGGAGTGTCTGTAATATTAAAATAACCGTTTTTACTACATGTAAGTATGAATTAAACAGTGCCTTGGAATTCAATGAATTAAGATAGCGTACGAAACTTTGTCGCTTCCTTGGTCTAGTGGCAGCATATATGGGCTGTGAACCGGGAGGTCCTGGGTTCGATCGGGCAAAGCGAATTTTCTAATTCAATTTGCCGGGGCTGGGTCCCTCAGAGGGGGTTAATGTCAGGCAGGTAGCCTGTCGTAAAAACTGAGCCAAATCCTTTTAGAAACATGCTTGAAAAAGGGTGTTGCGCTGACCCCACATTAAAGTGGGATAAGGGCAGGTAGAAAAAAATGACTACGAAAAAATTGTACAATTTTCTTTATCTTTATTGCTTATACATAAAGTATTTACCATAAAATTATAACATATTGTTTATATTTTGTGGTTTACATACTTATATCACAGTGGTGTACTCTACGCCTATTCAATAGCCCGAGCACGAAAAAGTAATGTAAATGTAAATGTATTCGACTTCGCTGCGCACTGATGACGTTTGGTTAATATTTCATACAAATTTCATAGACGCGCATCGAGTTGAAATACATTTACGATTGTCAGAAATTTTCCTGCTCAGGCCGCAGGTCCCTGAATGATGCTATAATCGAATGAAACAATATTGACAGTACACAGATAGTTCGGTAACTAAATTCCCCGCTGGTAAACCAAATCAAAACTAATTGTTATTCACGGGCCATGATTAAGAAGCTTGGTGTAAGTTCTCAATCGACTCTGTAGTTAGTCAGTAGTTACTAGTTAGGGCTCTCGTGCAACTTGCTCCGATACTCTTTACTATGTGCATCAATTCAGTGTTGAGTGAACTTAATTGGGAACTTGACTGTGTTTAATTGTATACATATTTTTATACCTCTATGTAATAGTAAATAAAACAAAAAAGAAACCCTTCTGTACAGTCTGCATCGAAATTGGATGAAAAATGAGACAGTAATTCATATTTTAAATTCTGGAGTTGGGTCATAGTGTGATAGTCTTATAACTTTTTATTTTTGAGAATATATCTATATTTCTGTCTGTTCCATATTTTCATCATCATCAGCCATAGGACGTTCACTGCTGAACATAGGCTTCCTCTAAAGATATCCAGATCGAACTGTACTCAAATTTGTTCGTTTTATAGTGGAATTCGTTTACAGTGTGTATTTATGATAATGACTTTGTTTCTGCCTGGCGTTATCCTGGTTTAATACTACTTTGGGTCTGGATCATCGTCTTGAATAAGACCGCTACCATCAGGTGTGGAAGAGTAAAAATGATGATTTTACTATTATTGTAACCAAATTATTATTAGATAAACCGCTCTCAACGATCTCTACAACACACACACACACACGCACGCACGCACGCACGCACGCACGCACGCACGCACGCACGCACGCACGCACGCACGCACGCACGCACGCACGCACGCACGCACGCACGCACGCACGCACGCACGCACGCACGCACGCACGCACGCACGCACGCACGCGCACACACACACACACACACACACACACACACACACACACACACCCACACACACACACACCCACACACACACCCACACACACACACCCACACACACACACACACACACACACACACACACACACACACACACACACACACATACATGTGTATGTATGTGTGTGTGTGTGTGTGTACATACATACACACACACACACACAACACACACACACACACACACACACACACACACACAGACAGACACACAGACACACACACACACACACACACACACACACACACACACACACACACACACACACACACACACACACACACACACACACACACACACACACACACACACACACACACACACACACACACATACACACACACACACACAATAGAAGCTTACGCCTGTATCCCCGAAGGGGTAGGTAGAGGCGCACTAGGACTACAACTAGTACATAAATATTTCGCCGAGTTTAGTTCCGTCCCAGATGTGATAGGTGGCGAGCCTATCGCCATATCGGGCACAAATTCCAGACTCCGGGCTGATATGGAAAAATCCAATATCACTTTGCCCGACCCGGGGATCGAACCCGAGACCTCAGGACGGTAGTGGTACCGAAGTATAACCACGTCACCGAGGCAGTCATCTCTACAAAAAATAGTAAAATTCGGAAGCGAAAATGCGACGCATGTATGCAATATTCCTACAAGAAATACGCGTTAAAACAGTTCACGTTCTGACTATTTAGCATCATTGGGATGCAATTTACCACCGATTCAAGTTCAATGAAATATTTGAAAAACGTTTGAAGGTGGGAAAAAATTCTATTAACTGTTTATTAGCAAGAGTGTTCCCCGTTGTCGGTTAAATTGATTGGCTGCAGTCGGCTCGGTGTCGTTGACCCTAATAGGGGCCATTAGGCGATGTTGTATCTCAACGAAACAACAAAAGGGATCAGTGGGTGGTTTATGGACATCTGTGTGTACAATCAAAAGGTTTTACAAGTTTCCCACACGCATATCGACTAACTGCTATGTTTTCCGTTCTACAGTAAATTCTTCACCAGATTAAAAGATATATACGAGTTTCTTACTCATATATTTAGGCTTGTAGGGTATCTCTAAAACCATTTTGATGATCCTTTCTTGTATTCGATATTATTTACGTAAGCATAGTGTCATGTAGGTAATCAACATCAACACAAGAGCGTTGTCCCAGGTTTAGAATTCGGTTGCATTAAAAAATACACTTTATTTAGACTAATATCGCGGTCTGCAATATAAAATGTTTTATAATTTGTAAGAATAAACTGAAAACTCAGTGCAGCAACTCAACTTTTGTATGCACAATATTAGTGATGTATGTATGTACTCATTTTCAATTTCAAAGTACCTACGCTAAAGACGGCGGGTAACAAATAGGGGAAGATATTTTATATTAGAAGTTACAAGCTTTTGCCTGCGTCTCCTTCACCTGGAAATTCATTTTCCGGGTTAAAAAGTAACTTTTGTGTTAATCCAAGGTGTCAGAGACCTCTATATCAAAATTTCATCAAAATTGGTCCAGCCGTTTGAGCCTGAAGAAGTAACAGACATACAAACACACCCACAAACTTTCACTTTTATAATATTAATGGGATTCCTGTCATAATTTGTTTATCATTACGCAGTATAGTTTAACTTCCATCCTAAGTATTTTCATTTATCCGGGTACGGCAAAGTGACTACATTATACCTAATGGAAGTGTGGTACAGTAAAAAAAACAAGCACCTTATTTCATTTTTATTTATATGTATTTCGCTCTATATCATGATACTCCTATGTAGATACTATCATGAATAGACTCAAACTATAAATAGAAAAACATCAGCGGCCCGAGCAGGAAAATTTCTGACAATCGTAAATGTATTCGAGCTCGCTGCGCACTGTTGATATTTGGTTAATATTTCATACAAAAAGCTCCGTGGACTGAGCAAAGCGGTTTGGAATTTATGCATCTTTGTGAACTCTTAAAAGGGCTTTTTTAATACTATAGAGTAAAATTTTGTTTAATTCCTATTAATATTACACATTGTATTCAAACATATAAATTCGCATTTTGCCTATTTTGCGGAACTGCTATAGCCCCTGTTCGTCAGGACAGTCTCGTCTAAGCCAGCTCGTATTAAAAAAATGTTTTTATTTGCAGGTAACTGAGTGTGGTGCTGTATTATGTCCGCAAGTGGAAGCTCAGAGTAATCCTCGATGTTCAGGAGGGGATACAAGACACGATACGTGCGCGTGGTGTTCAAGGCCAAGACGTGGAAGAGGGCGCCCATGAAGTTATTAAAGTGGCGCAGAAAAATGCCATCCACGAAGCAATACAATCTGGTGCCGAACGACGAATATGATCCGAGAATCCCCTTGCATCCAGACGAGGCGTTCCATTATGGCATCACCTTTCAAGCCAAGGTAAGATACATAGTGTACATTGTTTTATATATTGCACATCGTTTCGATAAAGTAATAGTTGATATTGTTTGAGCTATTATCGAATAAATGTGTGATAGTCGTCAGGTGGGAGTACAGCGAGATTGATTTTGTATTAGTGCTCGGGATTTCGTTCCCAGCGAAATAATTAATGGCTCTTATATACTTATCTCAAAATATACTGTCCTAACTTCGACGGCTCTTCTATCTCAAAGTTGTGTGAAGATCAGGTTAATAGCAACAAACTTTGTTTTATTTCCAACAAAGAAAATCCATCCGATCTATTTTTATTACTAAATTTATAGATACGGGCGTTTATTTTTCTGATAGAAATATCTTATTAGATTTCGGTTTTGTTTATGTGTATTGATATTTTATGTACAAATATTATGTTACATAGTTGAAAAATAGAGTTCATTCATTCATTCATTAAGACTTTATAAAAACATAAACTCGTTTAGAATAAATAAAGAAGATTGATTGCAATCTATAGGACAATCAGTCTATACGTAAACTAATTTCGTAGATTAACAGTATTATCTTTTGCCCGACGTTGTTTTTCATCCGCTTCATAGTATTTTTAGCTAGAATGAAGAATAATATTTTTCCTCAACACATAAATATTCACAAAATTGAATAGAACTTGTCTTATATACATAAACTCGACTAGTCTTCACAATAATTTCCTTTTATCGTCGTGAGAAATATCAGGTGGACCGGCCTGTGATATCACTTCACACTATATTTAATATCGGCGGTGAGTGTCAAGTTTGTAATATAAATATCTTTAGAAGGTCGTGTCGTATGGTTCTGACCTTAGGATACTTTTATAGCAGAGGGATAAAATAAATATCAGTGATGTGTGCATTGCCTATTTTGAAGAAAATAGGTCGGTATGAAGTTGATATTTTAAACTGCAAAGACACCTTTAGAAAAATCAGTTAATATTTATATAAGGTCACGCCTGTATCCCCGAAGGGGTAGACAGAGGCGCACTAGCGAACTTAAACGCCCACATTTCGCCGAGCTTAGTTCCGTCGAAATGTGATAGTGGGCGAGCCCATCGCTATATCGGGCACATATTCCAGATTCCGGGCTGATACTGAAAAATATTTATCGCGGAACTGCAAGTGGCCCTAAAAGTAAAATCAGAAATAAAACATTGCTTAGTTTCGCTCAACCCGTCGGAGGCGGCACATATATATGTTACATAAGCGTATGGCCCACCGGAGGCCAAGCCGCCCGTGACTATACATAGGTCCTAAGTTAACAAATCATCTAACATTATTCGAGCTGCATGGATGGTATAAATGCAGATTTATGACGGAAAGTTGATGTGGAAGTATAGAGGTTAACGGATAGCTGGTTTGCTATGTACGTATACCTCTATTATTATTATTTGCTACGATTTATAACGTGTCATACTGAAAATATATTATTGCTATTTACAATGCCCCTTATTTAAAAATATTTAGGCGCTTCTTAACTTAAAACTAGTATGACCATTTTTTTCTAATTATGTGACGCAAGGAAAAAGCTGACAAAGTTTGGCGTTACATATTATGCCATATTTCTATTTAATGAATAGTTTTGTTTCCGGTTAAACGTCTGCTATTCCCAAAATATGTTAAAGATTCATGCTCTTATTATTATTACTTCAACAATATACATATTTTTAAATACGTACACATTGTTATTAATATTTAGTTCACGAGTTGCTGTAGTACCATTCAAATTCCTCGCAGTCTAAATCCCCGTATCATCTGCGCTTTTAATTTTTCATGACGGTTTTATAAAAATAGCGGATTGTATAATACCTGCTGTTTGTTTTGATTGAATGCTGTTAGAGTTTGTTTATTTTTCTTTTAAACTATTCATCAAAGTTATATTTAATAAAACAATCTGTATTTGTATAACAATATATCGTGATTTTGTAGGTCTATTCAATATATAGGCCAAATCAAAACAGTTCAGTAGCTTTTTCTCTTCTATTAACCGATGCTTTTTTTGATAATTTTATAACGAGTGTTATCTAAAAAAAAACAATAATGGTCGAATTTTGACCACAAGGCCTACACTATATAGAAGTAAGATGCAGGCGTGAGCTTATATAAGTAGACGGGAGTGGTTGGATTTTTAATGCAAATATTTATTTTCAGTAAGTGTTAAAGTTATTCTACAGCTAAAAGTTATCTTATCAACTTATATTAATTGAGTTGTAGACTTGTGTGGTAGAGCTACGCTGTAGACAGTAATGTCTACTGTATGAATGGGCCGGCTCGATCGGTCCAATACCACAGAAAACCGACGTTAGCGGTTTGCTGTTGAGTTCCGTTGGGTTAATGAGGTTTCCGGTAGCCCATTTCCCCTTTCCCAATCCCTCCCTTTAGGTTGGCAATGCACTCATGATTCTTTTTGTATCTTGGCTGTCTGTGGGCGGTGGAGACCAATTACCATCAGGTGACGCACCTGCTCGTTTGCCAGTTACTGCAATAAAAAAATTGAATACAATTTATTTTCTACATAATTTAAAGCTATGTAGACAGCCTCCGAAGTGCAGCGGGCGAGCAGCTGGCTGTGAAGCGAGAGGCCGCGTTTTGGATTCCCGCACCGGGACAAATATTTGTGTGGCCCACATATATTTGTTTCGGGTCTGGGTGTTGTGAGACCGAAAGTCTCGTAGTTCCTGATTCCCTCGACACAAGATTCGATCTTAGTGTAGGGTCAGAACTATGTCTACACTGTTGGGTGATATTTATTTAGTTACTACAGAACATGCAAATCATTGACCGTGAGACCAGTTTGTGCCAATCTCACCCGGATGAATAGATAATGAGCTCATTGACGACCAACCGAGTCATCACTAAACCACAGGGTAAGAAATAACACGGGTCGTTGATAAATAACCATGTCACCGGATCGTGACGTCCCAGTTTGCAACCAGCCTTATGTAGGACAAACAGAACATAATCCTATAATAAGTGGCGATGCGAAGTGCGCATTGGAAAATTGTACAAGAAAATTATTGCAAAATTATATGAAACGATCAGTGTCGGCATGGATGAATACCTCTTCCATTTATTAGGTTTATTATACGTTATTACTGATGAATGGATTGACGGCCATCTAGGCGTGTGAGTAGTCGACTGTCAAACGAGAGGTAGCGAGTTCGACTCTTGGCCGTTTGATCTACATATAATTGTTTTTGGTTTGAGTGTTATGGAATCGGAAGTTCCTCGTAGTTATATTACTAGCTTTGATCCGCGGCTCCGTCAGCGTAATATTGTACGACCGAAGGGAAAAGCTTTTAATTATTATAATTTTACTTTGCTGTCACTATAATGTCAATGCTTAAAGTAAATTAGTAAATTCAGTGAAATACAAAACAATGTAACTATCATCAAAGCTCCATCTTAATATATCTACGACTACTTAACAAAGTCTCGGTTTACACAATGTTACTACTACACAGTAAATTACTGTAACTGTTTTGGGCTCAGACCACGCATATTCCAATGTGTTATTTACGTTAACTGTCTTATAAACGAAGGTAATATTAATATAATAAATAACAGCATAATGTATTTTGAGACATTAATTAACATCAAATAATGCAAGACAAACATTTTGTGATGAATAAATAAATTTTAAAAATATTGAAAACGTAAGCTGATATAAAGGTGGCAGGGAGTCGCTGGATGCAGGCCCCTTCCAACAGGTCGAACTGGAAATCTTTGGGGGAGGCCTATGTTCAGCAGTGGACGTCCTATGGCTGATGATGATGATGATGACGAAGCTGATATTGTGTATAGACCTCTATATATATATATATATATATATATATATATATATATATATATATATATATATATATATATAGTAATTACTAAAAGGAAAACTAATATCAGCATATAGTTAATATAGTATAGTAAAATATAACAGCTATTAAAAAAAATATGCTGGAAGTACAGCCATTAATAAATAAAGCCTTGGACCATGAATAAGCCTACATGTCAAAATAACAAACATTGGTAGGTGTATATGGTAGATGAATTTTCGTTTTTTATAATACATATTTGAGTTAAATGTTTAAGTACGTGTTTACATCTTGGCGAGCCCTTTGAGCGTCTTCAATATTTTGCTTAACGACAAAAGGTACTGTGAAATGGCCTATTGGCTATTTGCCACAATTACGGTCTGGCCGGCCAATACCTATTTATTATTACAAGTTATCAGGCCACCCGAAAGTCTGTTCCAAGTAAAACAATTTAAATTCAATTTGTAACATTCCACCCTGGCGATTCGTAAAATTTTGTTCACTCTTAACAAATCTATAACGTTGACAATAAATTTTGAGTTGGACGGACACTTTTATTATTTGCGACGATCGAGCGAGTTGGAATTAATTGTAGGACTTAATTGAAATGAAGAAATTCCTTTCTGTGTTTAAGTTTTAAAATGACTATTTTACTTGAATGGAAACGAATCTCTGTATTCAGATTTCATGTAAATATTATGTTAATTTTGGTTATATCGTTATAATTATTATAACAAAGACTCGTAATAATAACGTGGAGATCTGAATATTATGTCGTTAGTAATCATGTATCTCTATAAAAGCCTAAAGTACTGGTTTCTTAGTGATACTGATTTCAATTTAAATAATAGTAGTGCTCGGCCTAGGGAAGTGGTTCTGTAGGTCATATTCTCAATTATCAATCATCATTACTTAGTGCATATTGAGCTAATACGTGTACATAATCCTTCACGCCTATTGCACCTGATTTTTAAATCACAACGTCGCATTATTGTATATTCATACTCGGCATGAATTGGGTTCTGAGCATCAGAATGACCTGGCATCAGTGAAGTAATATCAAAAAGAGTGGATATATTAGACCACAATACGACAATAGTATGTAATAATAATTTCTATAAAATACTATAAACAATGCGAATTATTTCTTCTGTCAGTAAATTATATTTATTTTCCACCGCAAATATAAAACTCTATAGGAGTATTTATGTACGCAGGTTACCAACGCCAGGTCGGCCGGAACGGCTTCCTAAGCCAGGATTACGTGGCCTTTGCCGACTTGTTCCTTCGCTCTACGTCTTCCTCAAAGGTTATCTGGGAGATCGTCAGCGTTATTTTACGCATTAGAAATTCGGAAAGGACTCCCATTATCAACATAATGGTTGTTATCAGAGGGACGTTAATAAAAATAAAAATTGGTTCTGTGTAAAGAGGTCCGCAACCCATGAGACTCTCCATTCGAGTGGGGGCACACAATAAGGCAGACACAAAGAGCCTATTCATAGAATTGCGCTTACAACAACGTGCCGCGTGGATCCCGAGTTAGTGCTCCATAACGTTTCGGCTTAGTGGCTTATGAATGTTTTACAAGATCCAACTGAAAAGCTTCCCTGTATATCGTAACACATTAACTTTAAACCTGCGGACAAAGTGTGATGGAACGAGCTGTTTACGACATTTAAGTTTGTGAAACAGGCTGGTACTAACATTGCGACTTGCGACTTAAGTTCTTGGATGTTTAGTTTTTGATCGACTTCGAAATATGAATCTTAGTTTGTTATAATTTCTAAGATATTAAAATCGATTATTTCCGTTATAATAAATCAATTATTCATTGAAACTAAACTATATCTAAAGGCTTTCGAAACGTCGGGCATAAAAATTAAAACCAAATCGTGATATAATCCGTATAAATAGTTTAATTTCAATGAATAACATTCACGTAAACCTAAGAAATCATTAAATCAATTATTACACAAAATATATTATTTAAGGTTCTTTTGAGGAACTTCTTTTGTCGAAGTTATGGTGGGAATTAATAACATCCTGGATAGATTCCATGCATATTCTCTGGATTCATATTAGGTAAAAAAATTAAGTTAAAAATTATAATTACAAAATTATAAACTATACAGCTTTTTAAAGCATGAATATTACTTTAACATTATTGTCAACCTTTTTTGAGGGTAAATTACAATACCACGTTGCTTGTAAATTCCTACATATTGACGGGCGTCCCAATCCCCTATGCCTAAACTATCGGGTATGCTACTATAAAAAACATTATCGGAAAACGATTTAATGCGAATATTTCGGACCTTACCACCAATAGGTTTCTTTTACCGACCTAAACTTGTAGCGCATCGACGCAACTTTAAGGTACTGCTTTAATCTCTTTTTTTTCCAGGTGTCTTATCCCACCTCAATGTGGGTTACGTGCATCACACATTTTCAAGCTTGATGCAGAAAGGATTTGGTTTAGTTTTTACGACCGGTGGGCTGTCTGAAGGGCTTTTGGCGGATCAAATCGTAGAGTCACGGGCGGCTCGGCCACCGGTGGCCCATACGCTTATGTAACATATGTATATATGTGCCGCCTCCGATGGGTTACGCAAATGGTTAGAAAAACACCCTATTCCACCTAACGTAACCTAACATGGGAAACGTACCCAGAACTGTTAACAGCCCATATATGCTACCACTAGACCAAAGAGGCGATAAACATCTATTACATTTGTGATCTACAATATATTTTAAAACTTTACTTTGAGAACACAAGAAACCTTATCAATTTGTTACACATAATTCTCTCATCTCATAAGTCTTGAATTATTACTCGTAATACAAAAAAAAACAATGGATAGTTTATTATGTATATTTTAATTATTCTAACACTTTAATTTATTCCCAATCAAAGCATTTATTCATTTTTTCATAAAATGACAGATATTATTAAAAGAATGAGGGCAACGTTAAATCCATTTATGGTTAATGTGACTTTATTAGCCGTGAAAAGGTGAAACTGGATTAACCGTTTGTTAAGCACTCCCATCATTATCGCTTTGGAGATATATAAACTGACCGAGTTTTTAAGTGACTCACCGTTGAATACTTCGAATTTGACTCATGTATTGCAATGCAATTATGCAAGAGTCCTTCGCTCTAGCAAACTGATGTTAGCCAAGGAATATAATATAATAATATAATATCAGACTGCCTCGGTGGCGTGGTGGTATTTCGGTACGACTACGGTTCTGAGGTCTCGGGTTCGATCCCGGGTCGGGCAAAGTGATATTGGATTTTTCGATATCAGCCCGGAGTCTGGAATTTGTGCCCGATATGGCGATAGGCTCGCCCCCTATCACATCTGGGACGGAACTAAGCTCGGCGAAATGTGGGTGTTCTAGTTCGCTAGTCCGCCTCTGCCTACCCCTTCGGGGAAACAGGCGTGAGCTTATGTTTTATGTTATGTGTAATATAATATTAGCCTTGTAATATTACTGTCCCACTGCTGCGCACGGGTCTCTTCTATTAATGAGCGGGGTTATTATGCCTTAGTCTGCACCGCTGGCCTAATGCTAATGCCAGTGAAGTTTTGATGTTTTTATTTAATATGCAACTGTGGCCGAACAACAGACCTATCAAACGTATTCTGATAATATACTTAGTTAAAGGAAGATTATTTACAAAAGCAATTTAATACGTAGCAAAATATCATATGATTATAATTTATGAGCCATATTCAATCACCGCACATCACATTCTTTCGATTTTACTCTAGCAACGGTAAGTTTTCCGCTTTCCACGGGCGTAGTGTTGGGAAAAATACACTTTTCGGTAGTTTTTCACTTAGCGGCGCTGTGTGGAAACTTTTATATTAGATGGCGAGAAACTTCGCTACAGCTCGCCGCGATGCGACGTAGCTTCTCTTTCACGATCATTTTTTACCGACTTCAAAAAGAAGGAGGTTCAACAGACATAATTTATGGACAGACTACAAAAAAGGATGTAGGTACTTAATTTGTCTGTATATTTTTAGTACGGATATTACGCGATATCTCCACCAAATAATTACCGATTTCCAAGTGTTTGTTTGTGTTTTTTTTTTATAGCAGAGACTGGCAAACAAGCAGATGGGTCACATGATGGTAAGTGATCTTCACCGCCCATAAACACCAGACACAAAAAGAGTCATGGGTGCATTGCCAACCTAAAAGAAGGGAATGGAAGGGGAAGGGGGGGATTGGGAAAGGGAGGGAGTTACAAGTTAGGGACCTTCAAGAAAAGAGCCTATATCTACCTCAAAGGCCGGCAACGCATCCATGATTCCCCTGGTATTGTGGATGTTTATGGGCGGCGGTGATCACTTAACATCAGGTGACCCACTTGCTCGTTTGCCCCCTCTTCTATAAAAAAAAGGGAGGGGCGAAATGCGCCACCGGAAATCTCACTCACCGAACGAAAAACGACAGCTAGCGGCCACTTTACGTCGGTTTTCTGTGAGACGGTGGTATCAAACCGGTCGAGCCGGTCCATTTGTGCTATAGACCTTACTGTCTATAGCGTGGCTCTACTACTCAAAAATATGTGTTACACATGTGTTCAATAGAGCCTATTCCAAGAATGGACCCCCACACATTTTCACAATAGGAGATATTTTGGAGTCGATCCTTTAAGTTTTTATACATTTGTGTCGGTATGTCAGCCAAATTAATGTGAACCGGTTTTCGATAGGAAGTACCTACTTCAAGGGCGTAAATTAAAAAAAAAGGAAAGCATTCATGAGTTCTTACTTTAACTTACAACTTTGACTTAGTCCAAGTCATTTTTTTCAAAAAAATCTTTGCTTAGTCTGTCTGTCAGTCTGTTTTTCTTATAAAAAAATGTCTCGGACTAAGACGAAATTCGATTTAAAAATTCCAAATACTCACTGAGTTCGTTTCTTTGACTCAGACTTAGTCGAAGTTCGCTCTGTAGATCTCAGATTAAGTAGTGTTGCATGCATATTTGACTGGATGATGCTTACAACGCACTGTAAAGGGTTCCCAACTAAGGAATAAATAAAAGGGATTAATGATTCGGAAATTTTGATAACTAACAACGTCTAAGTGGTTTTCAATAGAATTTGTACGAAACTTATTTTTACTTTGGTCCACTATTACTCGTTAACTTCTAAAATATAAGATTTTTTTATATCAATATAATCATCTTTGCTTTTTATAACTCAGAACCAGTTTTAGCAATACTTTCAAGACGACCTTCAAATAAACTAAAACAGGTTGCCGTTCTATTATAACTAAAAATGTTCAGTATTATGTGAATGAGAGTGCCTTCTGCGAGGTCAATGTACTTTGATTATGTATGCAATTAGTAAATACTTGGACAACTAGTTTTATAAACAGTTTGATTTGCACGATACAAAAGGCGAGAAAGGCCAAACAAAAATAAGCTATTCTAAGTATAATTATTTTTTGGTACTTTTCGTAGAACGGTTAGGTAGAACTTTTGGTAAATAATTTGACTTATTAATAATATTAGCCCTGTAATATTACTGTCCCACTTCTGGCCATAGGGTGTCCTCTACTAATGACACGGGTTAGGCCTTATATCACTGAAGTAGTATGTATAAAACAATATTATACTCAGTAGCCCATTATTATATTGTTCTAAAGCAGAATAAAATTCAACATACTCAGTTTGAAAGCTTTCATATGAATCATACCAAGGATATAAACTTCAAAAGTTAATCAAAAATTCACATACATACAGCCACGAACGTAAAAAAAAGATGGAAGGAATGCTAGGAACATTGAAAGTGAAACAGGGTTTTAGGCCCATTCGATCTATCGACACGTAATGGCGTGTGTGTGTGCGTAGGGCACTTTTGTATGAAAATAGACTTAAAGAGAATGGTATAAAGAATACTTTTCCATACAAACGTTGAGTTAACATGACGTAAGAGCGAGAATTGTTCATATTGTCTTAAAGAATTACCCCCTTATTCATAATAACTTAGTGGTGCGTAATAAGACCGCAGTAGTACGTTTCATAAAAATTGTATTTGTAATCGTTCAATAGCGTTAAAACGTTACAACGTTCGCTAGTGAAAACATGGACGATTCCGATCACCTGTTTCAAGTTTGATGTTCTTTCTTGATTACATTAATTTTGTTATAGTCTAGTACCCCATCTAAGATTGATATATTTTTTTTATTGATTGTTTCCAGCCAAGACTTCCTATATGTTTCAAAGCTTGTCAGAGATAAAAATAATGTTTTTTTCTGTAAACATGCAACATTGTATTTGATTGACATATTTTAGTTCTCCTTAAGCTAAAGTAGCGAAAAGTAGGGTTATGCTTTCGATAAGACCAGGATTTCATTATGACTAAGGGGGTAAGTGTCTAGCTGCGCAAAGACCTATACATGGTGTGATGGAGGCGTCGCGCCGCACTTTTAAAAAGTCTAGTGTGGTGCCCTTGTTGTTTTCCCTTGTTGGATTCGTAGTTATAATTTATTTTACACGTTTTATTCCTACTGTAATTTGAAGTAATAATCACAAGTTTAAAAATATAACGGACTGACTTCAAAATTTATCCAATCGCGACCAATGGGACAAACCTTAGCATAAGCTCTAACACAAAAAGAATATTTAAAATAGGTCCAGATCTGGCAGAGATATCGTAACATGCATAAAAAAATACCGACGAATTGAGGACCTTCTCGTTTTTTGAAGTCAGTCGATAATATCAATACAGTAATCCCCAAGTGATGTTAAAACACTATTTATATCTACTGCATCGTGCATGTGTCGGTTCGAAGCGTTGGCGCCCGTCCTGTCGACACAATCCCTGTGCTCAGCCAGCTGTGAACCTTTCGACCCGACCACGGATCCGCACCGCCCTCACCAAATAATCTTTACCGCTCGTCTAACTTAATTCCATTGGTAAACTTCATTTCATATGCCAATAGACTGTAGCGTAAAAAAATAAGTTCACTAAAACTTAAAAAACAACTTCAAAAAGTCAAATATAATTTCCCTTTGGAGTCGATGCCTTTTCGTTCTAGCTACATTAGCTCTGGCACCGATTCCAAAGATTTTGTTAAATATTATGTTTCTTTTTTCAAAATACTCTGAACATTATTCTTTTCGAACAAAAGAGAGTCATCGCTTCACGGCTTCACGTATTTTAGACTTATCAGTGACAATAAGCACATATAAATACTATAATATACAAAATAACTAAGAAAATATTATTTTGTAATAACATTGACGAACTAGTGTTGACCTAAAAATTGCAGGATTTTGAGAGGATGCGCGGACAACCTGAAATTGCTACTGCGTCACCATTGTTGTAAGCCCTCATTCGCACGAGAGCTTTTTCAACGAGCGTTATAAAAGCGCCTGAACATGTCGGTTCATGAGATTGATTGAAAATCATTCTTGTCTTGTTTCTAATAAGGTATCTTCTACATACCGCCCAAAAAAAGCCGCGTTGTAAAAGCGCCGGCGTATGAACAAATATACAATTCCATTTCAACGCTTTTTTAAAGCGTTTTGAAATGCTTTCGAGCGAATAGGGCCTTACTCTTTCAAGATACTTTTTTGTGTGTTAAATTATTACATAAAATAAATTAGGTACCTAAATAGATTAAATATATTTTTATTTAAAATTATTCACTTTTTGTAGATTATTTTCGTTTTCTATATTTTACTAAAAATAGAAAATATACACATTCATTCCTCGTTACACAAAAATAACTTAATTATCGAGGGTGGTACGCTCGTATAGATTTTGTGAAGACACGTGCAATGCCCATTATTTCAAATTGAAGTTACGTGTGTTCATAACCTTTCGGAATAGGGGTTGGTCAGCAGTCGGTGTAGTTCTGTCAATTTTGCCGTTGATCCTGCGATAGTATCGCCTCAGTTCGCTTTGAGTGTGATAGCTGGCGAGTTTGTCAACCCGATTTTTACTTTCTGTTTTGGCAATGTTCACCACAACTGTGGTTGCACACGATTCGCGAATGTACCTCTACATTTGGATTGGCTTAAACTTTAAATTGTCTGTGTAATGTGTATAAATAGGGAAATCTATAGAAACAGCATAGTTTTTCATAAGATATCTTATACTTGCTTTCTGTATCTTATGAATTTCCATAGGAACGTCCTTCTGGGAAAAAGTATCTTATAACTTCACTTAAATAGATTCAACTGAAACTAGCTTTAATTTTGTATGAACAACTGTTTATGCAATATTAAAGCTTTTTAATTTTTAAATTCACGAAGATTTCATAGAAGACGATTTCATATTTTTATTAATAGTCCCAACTGTAGGTTTAACTTAGATTGAAATCTTCAGATGGCTCTTAAAACGATTTCTTTAGTTGTACTTAACAAAACAAAATAAATAACATGCCCTCTATAAGTTTTGAATGATAATATGGTAATCTTATATTTATTTCCTTCTGGCCTGTCAGTGCAGTTTTCCGAAGAGACAGAAGTGTAAACAGTTTGCACAGTTAGCTGCACTTGTGGAGTTATGTAGGCAAATTCATTTGCGCTTGAAATTTTTATTTAACATTGCAAGACCAGTGTAGTGTTAAGAGTCTGCTGAGATCAAGCTTTATGGCGACGGCCATGACCAATGAAATGTCTATAAATTTGAGTGTCAATTCACGTCATCATTATGATCATCCACGTCCAACTGCTGGCCATAGGTTTATCTTTTTTGATGTCATTGATTTCGTCGGAATAAAACTATTTTTACGGATTCTATCACGATTTAGTTATAATTTTTATGCCAGACGTCTCGAAAGCTTTGCAGCCTTCGTGGTCACGGGTCAGATTGAATCCGTAAAAATAGTTTTATTCCAATGAATAACATTCGCGTAAACCTAAGAAATCACCATTGATTTCGGTTTTGTGCAACCAGAATCATGTGCTGTTCAAATCCAAAGATGACCCGCAAAATTAATTATCCACGTGAATATTAAAAATAGCCCAATTGATATAAGCGAATATGATATAAACTACCTAGGACATATTGTATGAGATATTTAAGGTTAACCTACTGCAAAATAGAGTTATCAAATTATTTGTAGTTTATTGACATGTACCTCTAATATCTCTGCTAAATGTCGACCGATTTCAATAAATTGTATTAGATAGAACTTATTGCAAAGGTCCAATATAAAGCTTAAGATTTGATAATGGATGTTAAGGAAAGAACGTAAAGAATGGTTGGGTTTTGTACATAGATCAAGATTATTTTAATTTTTGATTTAGGATTTTGAATACGTGTGTTTTAATATATACGTCGGAAATTTTAATAAGAGCGTTTTTAATCAAATATGGGTATATAACTCATGTAATAAAATTAATTTTGAAGATCAACAAATCCTAAATTACGCAAATAGAAGACAGCTGTCTCGAGGTTCCATCACGAGAGCGCAGAATTTTTCGGCAAACATTCCCTCTAAATCCAGTCCACAATACGCTTTTGTTACTATTGTTATACTCTGACACACATCTAATGAAATTCTTGAATATTATTTATATTCGGCGTACTGAGACTTTCAAAATGTGTAAAAAATATAACATAACATAAATATATATAATAAAATCACATTACGTATGTGTAATTATTACCAACCGGTGAAGGTAGTTGTGAATGTACCTACATACTGGATTCCCAGCAGAAAAAACCTCGTAGTAGACCCAAAAAGTGCAGTAAAGACTGTATTTTGTTTGCTGATTGTGCGGGAGGCCAAATCCCACTTTAGGTTGTAACGCCAACGCAATGGAATGGAGAATAAGGAATGTAATTCTAATCCATTGTAATTCTAAATCACAAGTTGGGATTGTCCATCTTTCGTATCTTTAAATATAATAGGAATAACCAACAGAAATCTCTTTTTGGAATATTAAAGCCTTTATTCGAAAGATATAAATGAATCGTGGCGTCAGATAGGCCGAGTGGATTGGATTTTGAATTGAAGTGACAGCATGATGAAGGGACGGGTAGCTTCAATCTCGCAAACACCGCCACCGGCTTTATTTATAGCACTAACAAAAATATTTTGGACTTGTAATAGAATTAAACTTCTACTGATATTAAATTAAACAGGAATGGAAATATCATTTAGAAAATGTACTAAACTATCTTAACAATATGATGAGCAGGGCAAAAATGAAAACATGATAATATGCGAACAAATATTGTAGTATTTAGTGTAGTTTCTTACGATGAAAACATTTAAGAATGGTTCTAAGTTCTGTTAGTATTTCTTGAATATAAACTGAACTGCAGGGTTACCACGACCTCTTATAGCAGTATTATTATAATCGTTCTTCGTTTGTTTTGTATGGGAATAATGTACAAGTAAAATTATAATAATACTGCTATAAGAGGTGGTGGTAACCCCCCTGAAATTGTATAGATCTATAGAGGTATGTATATTCCTTTTATGACGTCAATATGAGATGACGTGTCGGATGTAGAACACGTCATAATATATGAACTGATTTTTTGTTATTAATGATGATTAACAGCATATCTTATACTAGTTTTTGCCCACGGCTACGCCCGCGTGGGAGTCTTGACTAACATTCATCCCCCATTACATCCCTTTAGGAAATGTATTTATGCAGGTTTTATACATATAAACCTTCCTCTTGAATCACTCTATTAAAAAAAAACGCATCAAAATTTGTTAGCTAGTTTAAAGATCTAAGCATACAGACAGACGGCGGGAAGCTACTTTGTTTTATACTATGTAGTGATTATCTTTCTCGCATTCCATTAAGCACGGTGGCCTTATATTCCTAATCGCATTAAAAAGAAAAATTCAAAGCCTTGAGTTTTGTCAAAGTGTCGCTAACGTAACCATTTGTTATTTATCCGTAGAGTGCACACGGCATACAATGGCCCCAATTAATTTATTATTAAAGCGAGTGGGCACTAATGTGTGCACTGTGTTTCTAAGTGATGATATTCTGTTTTAACTGCAAGAAGGTATAGTTTGGCAATAATTAGCACTTAAAACCGACTTTACCCTTTTAACACATTTAAGTCAATATTTTCGACTGTCTCGGTGGCTTAGTGGTATTGCGTGCGCGGTACGACTATTGTTCGGAGGTCTCGGGTTCGATCCCCGGGTCGGGCAAAGTGATATTAGATTTTTCAGTATCAGCCCGGAGTCTAGAGTTTGTGCTCGATATGGCGATAGGCTCGCCAAAAGCCAAATCCTTTCTGCAACATGATTAAGAAAGTGTGTTGCACCGACCACACATTAAGGTGGGATAAGGGCAGGTAGAAAGATATCGATTATGGTATCGGATAATAATTGTGCGATTCGGAAGGGAAGCTTGTATGATTAGAGCAAACAATTTTCCATTAGGACAATATAATAACATGGAACAAATAAAGCTTGTTAGGAGCATTCGTTTATGGCATAATAATAATGTTAACGAATCATTTACTGTTAACCTACGCAAAATGGGAGGAATTTCGTAATTCAATGCATGTGATATTAAAATATAGGGATAAAATTATCTAAACAGCGTTTTGAAGTGTATATGTATGTATGTACATATGTATGTATGTATGTATGTATGTTATTTAACGTACTCAGTTTATTTTTTTAACTAGAGTAGCATATATTTTGAATATAGCTAGAAAATATACTTATATTTTGTAAAAGAAAAGAAATAACCGTAACGTATTGTACTTTATAACGATAAGTATGCTTTATTCAAAAGTTGTCTGTACTTCGTTAGCTTCTTTGATATAAAGTGTATTCAAACACCTCAATGTATTTTTACAATCAGCGATATCAAAGATGTGATGGTATGGACTGCCAAAATAAGTACCGGTGCTTCGTGACCAACCCCCAAAAAACCTACCTCTGAAATGTAAGAATTTTCCCCACAATGCCTAACCCCTCTCATTAGTAGAGAAGGCCTGTGCTCAACAGTGCGACAGTAGTACTACGGAGGTAATAAGTGTCATTACTTTTTATTTTAAAAGGTTTGTTACATTTTATACAATTATACATAAAAAGAAAAATATATTTCTAACAAAAATTATTCCCCTCCGGTGGCAAGGCTTGAGACCCAAGCCACTGGCGGTTAGTACCCCAGAGTGAGGAACCTCTTCACAATGTGACGTGTCCACTGTCCAGGGTCCAGTAAATGTCTTCTGCATTTGGCTCTTGAAACTATAATTTTACCACTAAATGAGATGTCGCCAATAGAAACGGGACTGATTCTCGATTCACGTTTTCAAACCGTCTTCAAGTAGAAACAATTTAATTTCATTATGGGCCATTTTGTTTTCACTGGTGGAATAAATAAATATTTAATTTTAATTACATCGTCAACAAATACTATTATAATATTTTAATGAGTGAAAATTTTTAAACATTAGTATAATAAAACAACTTTTGTCCTCTGGTCCGCTCATGTGATAGTTGTTTTTTGCAACGTCTTTGTTTAAGTCTCCACGTAATTAAAGGTAAAATGTTGTTAAGAGCTTCTAAAGAGCTTTCATCCCCTATATTATCTTTATCAAGATTTTGGGACTAATCGTAGTCTATGATCTAGAACTCAAGGTTTCCTCTTACCAAATGTTATAACAATCGGTTCAGTTGTTTACAGAAACAAATATTGGTATGGATAATAGGTAATTGAATAATTACACCAGTTATAATGAAGGCAATAAAATCAGCCTCTTTAATTCGGGTACACACCAACTGAACGAATGATCGCGAATCTATGCCTATTGCATTCACACAACAGCGAAAGTTAGTTTATATGAACGCAATAGGTGTAGATTCGCGAACGTTTGTTGTGTTGGAATTGGTTGATTGGTTCGGTTTGAGTTAGATTGAACGTTTATAACGCCATAATACAAATAGGATGTCAAATATTTAGGACTAACAATAGCATCGTATCAACGTGCAAGATTAGGATTTCATATGTTCATATCGTTAATAAATCACAGAGGTGCGGCAGTCGGCACTCCTGGCACTTTGCACATTAAACTTGTGATTTGTCGACGTCGAGTCTCTGAATTTTTTATACATTAGGCTCCGGTCTGGGTTAATTATGTCTATATGTAGAAATGGGGCATTAATCACTCCTCAGCCGATCTGAGCTATTCCAGCATCAGGTTATATAACGAGGAGGCTGATTTTATTGCCTTCATTGTAACTGGCGTCATTAATCAACTACCTATCCATACCAATATTGAAAAAAAAATTCTTTCTGCACTGCCTCGGTGTTGTTGGTTGTAGTTTGGTACGACTACCAACCTGAGGTCTCGGGTTCGATCCCCGGGTCGGGCAAAGTGATATTGGATTTTTTTGGCTCGAAGTCTGGAATTTGTGCCCGATATGGCGATAGGCTCGCCCCCTATTACATCTGGGACGGAACTAAACTCGGCGAAATGTGGATGTTCTAGTTCGCTAGTGCGCTTCTGCCTACCTCTTCGGGGACACAGGCGTGAGCTTATGTTTTTTTTCTGTAAACTTCAGAACCGATTTTGATAACATTTGATATGATGAAAGCTTGAAACTCTAGGAAGTTATAGGCTACCTTTTGTCCCAAAAATTTTGATAGAGATAATATAGAGGGTGAACGCTTTTTAGAAGCAGAAGTAAAAAAAATAACTGTCATCACGGACGATTTAAACAAATAATTCGCAAAAAATAACTATCACATAGGCGGGACCGCGGACAAAATTTAGTTTATTATACTAAATTGGCAAATTTTCGGTATCTTTGATTATTTGCATTTTCACTCATAAAAATATAACAGTTGTATTTGTTGTTGATATAATTTAAATTAAATATTTATTATACAAATGAAAACAAAATAGACCTCAATGAAATTAAATTGTTTGTACTTAATGATGGTTTGGAAACGTGCTCAATCGAGAATCATACCCGATTCTATTGGCGTAGTTAACTAAATACACGAGTTTATAACGATATCGAAAACTTTTAGATGTTATTTACTTTACTTGCGCTACAATTAAACTGTATATTCTTTACAAACACAAAACACTAGTGACCTCTTTAGTAGGCGTGCGTGGGGCCAAAGCCAACACGTAGAGGCCCGTAAGACAAGTTTAAACTAATATGGGATGTGACAATTACTATTAGTAATGGTGGGGACGTTTGCAGTCGCACAGATGGGTGATCAGCTCACTTATTACAACTGTTCACCCTTAATCCCATGACCTCTGTTTCTTACGCCCGAATTGTCAAACGGTACTCAACTTGAATGGCTTCTTACATTGATTTTCGCCATAAGGCGACCTTAAGTGTACTGTGTATGAGCATTCGGCGGATAATGTTATTATCTAATTACTTCCTAAACGTCAAGATTTATCAGTCATGTTGTATCTAAAGAATATTAAAACAATGCTAAACAACTTCCCAAAATATTTTGTAACCGAACGAAACCGTGCCAAGCTACACAAATAGGCTGTTAAATATGAAAATCGTTCTCTCTGCTTCATTTGGCACAAATCAAAAGTCCAAACGCAAATGGGTACTTAATATGACCAATGATTTAACAATGCGTACAACCTGTACTGAATACAAAGTATTTATTCACAGAAGTTCGCAAGGCCGACCATCGACCACCCCCATTTACAATGAATCGTATCTTATTTTAAACGTTCATCGGTCTATGACCTGCCAATGTGTATCCATTTTGGCCTTGATACTCATTTTGATATAATGCAAATATTTTGCATACAATTAATTTATAATATTTTTATTACTCCTGGATTTGAAACTTCCATGATACGAATGTGGCCCTATATAATTCAAGCATGTAATTCAATAATAATATATTAATGCCTGGGTGGCGTGGTGGTATTGCGTACGGTACCAACTATCGTGCTGACGTCTAGGGTTCGATCCTCAGGTCGGAAAAAGTTATATTGAGTTTGCTACTCAATATCAGGCCGGAAATGAGCTCAGCGAAATGTGGGTGTTCTAGTTCCCTGGTGCGCCTTTGCCTTCCCCTATCAGGGATACAGGCGTGATCCTATGTATGATTTTTATTTTTATTTTATTTTATTTTATTAGGTACAGTTACAGACTACAGACTAAACAAAGGTAAAAATATATTACAAAATAAGCTTTTTAAGCCTGAAGCCCGATTACAACTATACGCAACAATTAATATGTATAAAATTGGTAACATCGCACAAAAGTTAGTGAGATAGGTTTATATTAAGGAAAGAATAAGATAATCTGTTATGTTACAAGCTTAAGCTATGATTACAAATATTACAAATTTTGAAGTACAGATTTTTTGAAAGCAGCAAAGCCAACGTTAAAAATATCACAGTCCATACCAATGTCATCATACAATTTGCACATTCTAATGAAGGGGTTGTTTTGTGAGACATTATTGGTAACGTGTGGTACACTGAACAACTGAGGAACTCGAACTGACCGTGTTGGTATCTTAAAGTATAATACCTCAACTAAATTGCAGTCAAACCGTCCATTGATGATTTTATGAAGAGTACAGAGATCGACTATTTTTCTTCGTTTATCCAATGAAACCAAATTGCATTTAGTTAGTCTATCACTATATTCAGGTAATTTACGCCGTAGACCATACTTAGTGCACAATGATCGGACGAATCTACGTTGAATGGATTCTATCCTATCACTATGTGTGTGGTATATGGGTGACCATATGGAGGAGCAATACTCCAGAGTACACCTTACCAAGCTAACATAGAGAGTTACGAGAGAAGAGATGTTCCTGAAAGGTTTGCCGATGCGGAGGATAAATGATAAATTCTTGTTTGCTTTACTGCAAATATGATCGTAATGATCCCTAAATGATAGTCTGGAGTCAAAAAAGATACCCAGGTCCCGCACAGTATCGACACGGTTTACTCTTACCCCGTTAATAAAGTAATTATACATATGAATATTTTTGTTTTTGGAAAAAGTTATCACGTTACATTTTTTTATATTTAGTTCCATGTCGTTATCGGCACACCAATCAGAAACAACGTCAATATCATGCTGTAGAGCCATACACTGCCCATGGTGGTCAATAATTCGAAAAATTTTGATATCATCCGCATACGCCAGACATTCACTATCGATAATGTTCAGTAAATCGTTGATAAATATTAAAAAGAGTAGCGGACCCAGGTTAGAACCTTGAGGTACGCCTGAGGTGGCCAAAAATGGGACAGAATCGTATCCGTAAAGTGCAACTAGCTGAGATCTATTCAAAAGGTATGACTTTAACCAACGCTGGAGATCTCCGTGAATTCCAAGGTGCTCGATTTTTTGCAACAACACTTTGTGATTCACGCGATCGAAAGCCTTGGAAAAGTCACTATAAAAGGAGTCAACTTGTTTTTTGACATTAAATGCATTACAGAGGAAATTGGTGTAAAGAAGAAGATTTGTATATGTCGACCTACCTGAAACAAATCCGTGTTGCTTTGGACTCAGTAAACACTTGACATGATTGTATAAATGACGGTATATGAGACTTTCAAATATCTTAGCAAACCAGCTGAGTATAGAGATGGGACGGTAATTTGTGATATCGTGTGGGTCGCCTGACTTATGAATAGGCGTTATTTTTGCTATTTTCCATAGAGACGGAAAAACTCCTGCACGCAAAGATTTATTATAAATTAATGTCAGCGGCCCAGCTAAGACAGTAGCACAAAAACGAATGAAGATAGGTGGTATACCGTCCGGACCAGCGTTCTTAGTAATATCAATGTTTTTAAGTTCTAATAGAACCTGGCTTTCGTGAAAGGTTAGTTTGTTTATAGCAAATGTTGACGGGGGAAATTTAGGTTTGTAGGAGCTGATGTTGTTTGTATTGTAAGTAGAAGAAAAGTATTCAGCAAATAGGTTGACAATATCAGATCCATTTTTAGCCACCTTATTACGGTAAAACATGGAATTCGGAATTTTGTTAGTGATACGCTTATTTTTGGTGTATCTCCAAAAGGCTTTGATGCTAATTTTAAGTTTATCTTCAATGCTAGAAATATACTTATTAAGACATTCACTCATTAAAGTTTTTGCTCTAGATCTGAGCATGGAAAATGCGTCATAATCGCGAGAATTCTGAAATCGCTTGTAGCGTGAATGAAACTTATTTTTGTTTCTAAGAACCTTTCTTAGGCCGTTAGAAAACCAGGCGGGATATTTGTTAGATCTATGTTTAATCTTAGGGGTGTTTTTGTTCAGGGAGGTTGTGAGAACGTTATAAAATAATTGAACAAAGTCGTCACAGGCGAGGTCAGTGGCAGTGGTGACCCAATCAATCTTCGAAAGATCTTCGGCACATTTTGTAAAATCCGTCCTACGAAAGTTTAGTACTTCAAGCGAAGGGCAGGTGTGTAAGGAAGGGCTCTCGTCAACAAATATAATTTCGATGGAAGGATGATGGGCGTCTAAGCGACTTATGGGTAAAGTTTGTATCACCCGGGTTGTGTCAGATTTAGATGTGAGGACAAGATCAAGTAGTCTATTATTTTTATTTAATATAGTGTTGATTTGCTTTATAGACGTAAAATGGCAGAAATCGTAGAGTGCACTAGATTTGTCACAATTTGAGCTCAAAGGACAGCTGTAGTCGGCTGACCAGGTTGTGTTACCAAGATTAAAGTCGCCTATAATACATGCAACTTGGTGTGGGTGTTGATCAATTATAGTTTTACATTTAGACATATACTCGACAAAAATATAAGAAGGTAAATAGTCTGGTAAATACACTGTACATAAGTTAATACAGGTTTTACTATTTAATTTTATTTGTACCCATAGGTCCTCAACCAAATTAGACTGCCAGTCAGAACGAGGTGTGACTTCAAACATCTTCGAGACAGCTATGAGAACCCCTCCCCCATGTCGCTTATTAAACTTACGCAAAAAGTTTTTATCGCGGTCCCTACGCATAACAAAGTATCGGTTATCGAATAATTCCGACGAGCTAATAGAATCATTGAGCCACGTCTCACTTAAACAAATTATATGAAAGTCATTGCAAAGAACAGCGCTATAGATTTCGTTGGTTTTGCTCTTCATTCCCCTGATGTTTTGGTAGTAAATAGAAAAGAGGGAAGCCATTAATAAATTTTAAACAAGCCAAAAAACATTGAATAAATGACATTAGGAACTAAAAACTAAACATGTACCAAATTAAGTTATTAGTTTTAAGCAGTCTCTATTTTTGATATGAATATACTGCGAATCCGGGTTTTTTCTCACGTATATGCGGCCATTGCGTATCCAGACAAACTTGTAGGCGAGCTCTTTGGCCTTCTTTCTGGCAGCGGCGTGTAGAAATTTGTTATTTGGAGAAAGATGTTCGGAAACATATATTTGTCTTTTTTCACCAGCTATTCCTAGTAGTGCCGAGTTAAGTTTATCACTGGGGTTGGCTTTATTGAATCTGTAGACTGCTGAATAGAATTCATCTCTACCTTTTGTGGTTTTAAATTTAACAATTATGTTCCGTGGAAGCTTACTCTCCCTATTTAGTTTAGCGACTCTCATGCAGCCAACTATATCATCCTCACCAACGCTGTGACCGATGACATTCGCACATTGCTGAATTATAATAGGTAAGTTCTCGTTCCGATACTCGGGAACACCTTGTATTTCCAAATTGTTTTCACGAAGATGCTGCTCAACGTTATTGAGACGTTCCGAAAGTTCATGGATGGAAGTGGTTAAGGCCATATTTTCACTTGTGAGATGATGGTTGTCTTTAGATAGGGTTTCAATTTTATGCTTCATTTCATCATGCATTTCGCTGAGAAACTCAACAGATTTGCGAAGCTCTTCCAACTCGCCTTTAAAAATAGCAAATTCCTTCTTTATTATATCGGAGAGTATGGTAGGTAACTCACCTTTTATTGCCTTGAGTATTTGTTCGTATATGACTGAGGTAAGGCTTAGATCTGTCAGTAGTTGAGAACTAGCGCAGGATGTTTCTGGCGAGAAAGTTGGCTGTTTCTTACGAAGAGTGATATTTACTTGATCGTGACTCTCCTCGACATCAGTGCTGTTACTTGAGCTACATGCGACTGGATCTAGGTTGGATGTACCGCGTACAGGCGTATTAGTATTTCCGGTTTTGGGTCTTTTACTAGTACATTCTTGACAAATCCATTTTTTCTTATTTGCATTAGTCATGTTGCGAAATCGTTTTTCAGGGATTTGTGCGCAGTCAAGATCGTAGAATTGGAAGCATTTGTGACATTGTAAGTATACAGATGTTGCGATACTATTGAGACAGCCCGCGCAAGAGCCTACGCTAGACGCCATCTACGATAATCGCGACGAACCAATATGAAGTTAGACAAGTAGGTTGATGATGCGCTTTACCAAATAATCTAGGAAATGAGCAGTAGATGTCGCTGTACTTAAAGAAATTGCTCTTTAGCCGAATCCAACACGAATATTGGCATGGGGCGTCGGCGTATTGCTGGCCTGAAGGAACGGCGGTGATTTTGACTCACTAGGTGATGGTTCGAGCCCCGCTCCGATGCAAGTGTCTTCAAGGGTTAATATTGCAACAATATAATTCTCACCAATTCCTGTAAGCTCACACCCACTGTCGCCATATGTGTCTCGCTTTCGCCGCCCACTGGGAGGAGAGTTCCTTAAGCTTTGTGCAAGAATAAACGAGAGGTACCGATTTGAATACGTCGACCAATAAAAATACAAAATTTGAGAAATAAATAAACGTGCGGACGACGCGTGCGCACTCTACCAAAGCCGAGACGCGAATGATGTGTACTATGTATCATCATCATCATCATCATCATCATCATCAGCCATAGAACGTCCACTGCTGAACATAGGCCTCCCCCAGATCGACCTGTTGGAAGCGGCCTGCATCCAGCGACTTCCTGCAACCTTTATCAGGTCGTATATAATAATTATTTAGGTTTATATTTTAATTGAATTACTATTATTTTTATTTTAACTCACGTTGTCTATATAATGATTGCTTAAGTTTACGTAAATGTTATTCATTGAAGTAAAACTAGTTTTTACGGATTCTATCGCCATTTGTTTCGTAGACACCGTGAGCTCTTACTGCATAGATCGGACAGTAAATAACTTACTTTTTAAATTTAATATGATTTTAAAATGAAGGTAGATATTGTAATATTACATTTTGGACAACTGACACCTCAATCCTTCCTGACCACGAAGGCTGTAAAGCTTACGAAATGTCGGGACTAAAAATAAAATAGATACAAAACAAATCGCGATAGAATCCGTAAACACTAGTTTTATTTCAACGTCAACTGTACTCTAATCGAGGAATTAAATTATCATACTCGGCGAAACACAGCATACCTCACATTGTTAAATTTACGGAGTTTGTTTGGCTCGCTGATCCAGCCGCGCCACTCGCCAGCAAGTTGGAGAGGAATTCCAACAACTTTGAACAACACAAACGGCTATGTCACCTGCACAGTTACTGTTCTGTCAGCTTTAGATAACAAAGCCTACTCAATTGAATTAACTGAAATTGTGTGCGGTTAAATATTAAATGCCCAAAATTCAGGCTATTGGCGAAATAAATGTGTTCCATCTACTGAATTATTACGAAAATGAACACACTCCTATTGCTTTCTTGGTCTAGTGAGTGTGTGTTGTGGAACAGGAGGTACTGAGTTTGAATGGTCGGACACTTTCCCCAGACTGAATCCCCAAAGGGGGTTGATGTTGACAGGCAACTTAAAAACTGAAACTGAAATTTGTAGATTGCTGACTAGATGTGTTAAGCAGATTTCACATTGGAATGGGATAAGGGTTGGTGGAAGATTTAACACAAATACAAGTATCCGCTTAAATGACGGATTTTGGTTAATGATCTCGAACTGGATGCATTGCATTGAAACGATTACTTATATCTCTTACCGTAATACAGTACTAGAGTAATGTACTGAAAATGACATAACATAAGCTCACGCCAGTATCCCCGAAGGGGTAGGCAGAGGCGCACTAGCGAACTAGTATACCCACATTTCGCCGAGCTTAGTTTCGTCCCAGACGTGATAGGGGGCGAGCCTAACGCCATATCGGGCACAAATTCCAGACTCCGAGCTGATATGGAAAAATCCGATATCACTTTGCTCAACCCGGGGATCGAACCCGAGACCTCAGGAAGTTAGTCGTACCGAAATACAACCACGCCACCGAGGCAATCCTACTGCAAATACATTTGAAAATATTCAAAATACATCCCAGCCAACATCTGCCTAAACTACCCATGACCTAATTTAGTACTAAGCCATGATATGTTCAGCCTTGCACATGATATGCCCGCTCGTACTAATAATGCACTACCCCGATGCAGTGGCGGATTTACAAAATTGCCGACAGTAGGCTATTTAACTTTTGCCACCTCTAATGAGATCTGAAATACCAAACTTAATCCACAATTATATTAATTACATTTTTCTATCAATAAAACTGCAACTTTATGATTCGTGCTCTATCATCCTTATTACATCAACTTTTCTCGTGATTAGTATCATTGAGACCTAGGGTACCATTATGTCAGTTCTAAGAACTTCGAACTACCTTTCGAAGTTTCTGAAGGCTTCAGACACCTTCTTTTTTATTTTTGTAAATCAAAACAAAAAAAATAGCTAATTTTGCTGCCCCTTAAAATCTGCCGCCCAGGCTTTAGCCTACTCAGCTTATTGGCGAATCCGCCTCTGCCCCGATGGAAGGCCGTATCTGGATTTATATTATTGTAGTAAGGAATTGTAATTATAATAATCACAAGTATAAAAACTGAACACACTAACTTCAAAACTTATCCGATCATGACCAAATTTATATGGAACTAACCTTGAATTAATAAGCTCTATCGAAACCAAAAATAATCTTGAAAATCCGTCCACATTTGGCAGGGATATCGCCTAACATACATGAAAAAATACAGACGAATTGAGGACTTTCTCCTTTTCGACTGACTTCCACAAAGGACTCCTCCTTTGTGGAAGTCAGTCCTCAATTCGTCTGTACTTTTTTATAAGTAGATTGATAAGGAAAAGTAACTTTAAGGTAATTAAAGAGAGAGGAAACTGTCTGAGATTAATAATTAATTACAGTTTTTTTGCTATATTTTACTTTTCCTTCAGTTTATTTTAGGAAAAAAATTGTTTATTTTAACACAGTAAACAAAACATATATTTGTCTCGTTTTATTTTTAAATAAGGTTTTCCGTTCCTTGTTTTGATTATGGTAACAACGAATTACACTGTCCAATTTCATTGTCTCCTATTCATGTAACAAGGGACCATAGACAAAAAGCGGTCGTAATACCATGTATTGTGAAGGTGCTTTTTTTTATTGCAGGAGACGCGCCTTTACCATGAACGATAGTCTGCTTCGAAAACTAACTCCCCAGTGAAATTTGTGACATACTGAGCTTATAGATTTGAAGTTTAGGACTGGCTAACGAAACTAAGGCCTCATTTGCACGAAGGCTTTTTCAACGCGCGTTAAAAAGCGTTGCAATGGGCCAAATGAGTTCTAGTATAGTTGTTCACATGCCGGCGCTTTTAAAACGCGGTGTTTTTTTTTGGGCGGTATGTAGAATATACCTTATTAGAAACAAGACAAGAATAATTTTCAAGTACTGATAAAAAAACAGACAATTTGAGACGCTTTTTTAACGCGCATTGGAAAAGCTCTCGTGCGAATGAGGGCTAAGGCAAATTTTGAGGTAGCGGCTACCGCAAATTTGTGAAAAACTAAAATTCCAATGTAGATTAATGGAACATTTAATTTAATACGACAATATCCTCATTGTTTTCCTTGGTCAAATTGCAGCATATATGCTATGAACCGGGAGGTCTTAGGTTCGATTCCCATGTTGGGCCGGTGTTTTTCTAGCATGATTTCGGAGACCGTATCCCCTAGAAAGAGATTGATGTCATGCAGGCAGAAGGTCGTTAAAACAAAGCCAAATCCTTTCTGCAACATGCTTGAAGAAATGTGTTGTACCCACTTTGAGGTGGGATAAGGGCAAGTGGAAAGGAAAAGGTAAGAGAATCTCAATGAAAATTGCCTCGTGTTGCAAAACTACGTAATTGGAATGGAACATTCAAGTAATCCTCGATTGTAATCGATTTTTGTAAACACACCCTTGTGTTGTCTCGATCGACAGTTTCTTTTAATCAATATTCTGTTTGCCACCACTTCCAATTGTTTGTTGGAGTAGTCGTGCGAGATTCGGTGTGTAAACGGCACGTCTAAACTAAACGTCTAAACTACCCTCAAACGCGAAGCTACGATTTCGATGTTTCACATTCGATTACTTTTTTGTAAAGCGTGTGAAATGTTCGAGAGATGTTGAGTGTCAGTGGTCAGGAAATATTTGCAGCTTTAGTAATACCAATGTACGTAAACGGCACTTTATTGTGACATTTATTAAGGTATTATGTGGGATGATTTTGAAATTATATTGGAAGAAAATTATTCCACTCGAGGTCCCGAAATACTACTGTAATACGTGAAGCTTATAACATTTTCGTTTCTCAAACTTAAAGGGTTTTTACAGCCGTTCCATAAAAATAGAATTACCTTTTTAACATTTATATAGGCTCGACCCGAACCAATTTAAGGTTATAGTTGAAGAATTGAAGAACTTTAACATAACCGAATATCGTTTTATAATTTAATATAGATATTAATTAATCTATGGTCATCTCCTTGGTCTAGTGGCAGCATATGTAGGCTGTGGACCGGGAGGTCCTGGGTTAGATTCCCAGGTCGGGTAAAGCGAATTTTCTAATTTAATTTGCCCGAGATTGGATTCCTGAGTGAGGGTTGACGTCAGTCAGGCACCCGGTCGTACAAACTAAGCCAAATGCTTTCTGCAACATACTAGAAATAGTGTGTTGCGCCGACCCCACACTAAGGTGGAATAAGGGTGAGTAGAAAGAAAGATTAATTATTATTAATCTATGGACAATCTCTACATTCTACTTGATAAAACAATATGCATGACTGCTCATGTGACAAGTTCCTCTCATGTAAATATCGTACTTCAGCGCATCGAAAGCATTGAGGTGTGATCAGATAATGGTCTTCAGTAGCGTTGTTGCATGCAATAGTTGCTATTCATGCTATTTGTATGTAGTGACATCAGCATTGTATCACCATTTTAAATTATCTGTTCCAAAGTTTTTCACAATTTTTGTTGCAATAAATGGTGCCTATTGTTGTAACAGGTTACTGTAAGCGTTACCATCATAATATGTAATAATATTTTCCTTCTACCTCTATATGAAGATACCCCTAAGTTACTTTATAAAGGAAATATTAACTGAAATTCTGAAATGAAGTTAAATTAAATTAAAGTTATTAAATGAAAATTTCATCATCATCATCATCAGCCACCGGTCTGATGGACATAGGCCTCCCCAAAGATTATTTATTAAGCCACATTTTTAGACATATAAATTTCATCGTACGTTTGTAAAACCCCTACATTAGCGTGTCTCACAATTAAATAAATAAGTATTGTGGGATATCTCCTCGATGAATAGGGTGGGGGGATTTAGGCCACCGAAAATCTCACTCACCGAACGAAAGGCAACAGCGACCTGCCACGAAGGTGTGAGACAGTGGTATCAAACCGGTTAAGCCGAACTAATCGTGCTATATTAGGTAACATAGTTATTATCAGTGTCAAGACTATTGTTGAGCTTATGTTGCATATTTTAATAATGTAAAGAGGATATATAACAATAATAATAATAATAATAACCTAGGCATAGGCATAACCTTGTAGCCAAGATCCTACACCAGCAACTTGCTCTTCGATATTGCCTTGTGGCTTCTGAGGTGCCTTATTATCAATATGTCCCTCAACCAGTTCTCGAAAATAGTCATGCAACGCTCTATTGGGATCGATCTGTTATCACGGACAGGACTATTATTATGGCCAATAAGCCTGATATTGTGGTAGTAGATCGATTGACGCGCCGGGCGATGCTTGTTGATGTCACGATTCCGCATGATGAGAACCTTGTGAAAGCCGAAAAAGACAAAATGTCGAAATATTTAGACCTGGCACATGAGGTTACTCGCATGTGGGATGTGGATTCAACAATCATCGTTCCGATAGTCATTTCTGCGCATGGTTTAATACCACTGAGCCTCGACCAACACCTCAAGAGGCTCTCGGTTGGTGTTTGGGTCAAGAGCCAGATGCAGAAGGCAGTATTACTGGATACGGCACGAATTGTGAGGAGGTTCCTCACTCTGGGGTCCTAACCGCCGATGGCTTGGGTCCCGAGCTTCGCCATCGGAGGGGAATATTTTTATGTTTTTAAATGTATTTATTTTTATAGCATATATTTAAAAATGTAGAAAAAACTTTTGAAAATAAAGAGTACTGAACATAATAATAATATATATAATGTATATCCAACAGGTCGATTTGGAAATCTTTGGGGGAGGCCTATGTTCAGCAGTGGACGTCCTATGGCTGATGATGATGAAAGAGGATAATGTATCAAAAGAGACTACTCGGATATGTTGATACTGGTACTTTTAAATTGTATAAAGAAGAAGATATGGCCCCTTACTTATAAAAATATTTGAGCGCTGCTTATCTTTATACCATAGGCTGTCCCTTTCATTTTTAAACAATGTAACGCAAGGAAAAAAGTGACAGGTTATTCGTAACCATTTGCTCAGCTAATAATGCTGTTTTACGTAAGGCCCATGATCTTATCGCGAGAGATTGAACTAAGAATTGGTCTGTCAAATATATTTAGTAAAACTACAAACATCTTTTAATTATAGTATTATTTAGGAAACAAGAAACATACATACATACATAAGCCCACGCCTGTATCTTCGAAGGGGTAGGCAGAGGCGCACTAGCCAACTAGTACACCCACATTTCGCCGAGCTTAGTTCCGTCCCAGATGTGATAGGGGGCGAGCCTATCGCCATATCGGGCACGAAGGAAACATGGTAATAAGGCTATTATGGATGGAGTTTACACTATAGGTATAGTGTCACTTATTTAAAACTTGGAGAGAGGAGGGACAGAATGATATCAAATTATGCTCCTTCAAATCGGAAATAAGTACCCATTGAATAACGTAGTGGTATTTGTAATGCCGCGCGTTCACAACATCGCATTTAAATACATTGAGATTCGTGACTGCGAGCCATTTCAATGTCGTTTGTCGTTTCTGCGTACAAGATCCTTTACACGCAGTAAAAGGCGTCACGGTGTCTTTGCGTGCGTTTAAAAATGGATTACTTGCTTTTGAATTTCCAGTTTGCGAATGGACGTAATTATAAATGTTCATTGAAGTTATTTTGCGTTTCATTTAGTTATAAATGTTATTTAGTCGTTTTTCGTACTAGGTTGCAATTGTAAAATTTCGTTAATGTTATTTGCCATAAAAATTTTCTTTTCTTTATTTATGAAAGCATGTTTTATTATAAGGTCATTCGTGGTTCTGCGCCAGAAGAAGTTAATAGAACCTGCAATAAGATAATCAATATAAATCCAATTTTTTCTCAAAGTAGTACTAAATACTAGTGATAAGAGGTGATTGCCCTGAGGCAATCACCTCTTATCACCAAAATGGCTATAGGCTCGCCCCTTATCATATCTGGGACTGAATTAAGCTCGGCGAAATGTGGGTGTTATAGGTCGCTAGTGCCCTTCTGCCTTCCCATTTGGGGATGCAGGCGTGAACTTATGTAATGTTATAAGAGATATGACACGGGGTAAAAGTTTCACGTTAATAAATTGGGTTACGTAAAAACATATTTAAATCCATGCTTCTTAACTAAGCTACTTTTTTTAGCTAAGTTATCTACCTCAATGCCTACAATGAATTCATTCATTGGAATGGTACACCATGTACACAAATACACAGGTGTTTTATAGCAAAAAATGATACATCATGCAATTATGTGTCTTATATAACATGTTTCATTGCATAGATATAACCGGAAGCAGGTGTACGCCGTATATGTCAATTACAAAGGGCTTTAATACGAAAATGGTATGGCATTTCATAGCAAGCTTCTGTAAAACCAGTTTAGCGGTCATTGAATCACGTTCGATGCATTTTCTGATGTGTATTGTGGAATCCAGACGTGCCGAACGCTGTTTGTAAATGACCTACTGGGTAAGGCTGTCGTGGAATATAAATTTACGTCTATAATTATTGTGGTAGGATGATGATTTAATTCTACATTCATTGCACACATTGTTGGTATTGTAGGGCGCATTGTATGTTAAAATTATAAATACATGTTTTTAAAAGTAGATTTTTCATTTTACAATTTGAATTAAGATGTATCTCTTTCGTTTGTATGTTTGTTACGTAATATCTCCGGCAAATTTGTATCTACTTCTCTAAAAAAAAACTTTCACGCATTTTCGAAGATTTTCCCAATATCAAGGTAAATAGAGTAATTATAAAGTTTTCGCAATGACCATGAGATCCAGATGTGGATATCTGAAGGTCTTGCTGGGATCATGGCAGCAATTCCTTCCAGTGCGATGCCCCTCAGTCGACCTTCCCTCCGCGAAACGACTGAACAAAGTAAGCCAACGCACCAAGCAAAACTCATCAAAG
Source organism: Clanis bilineata (assembly GCA_036417725.1). Taxonomy (NCBI): domain Eukaryota; kingdom Metazoa; phylum Arthropoda; class Insecta; order Lepidoptera; family Sphingidae; genus Clanis; species Clanis bilineata. The sequence continues at coordinate 14,138,058 of CM071137.1, forward strand.
ATCACCGGTTAAAAAGTTACCACTTTATACTGTTCATTATCGCTGAAGTTTTGTGTATAAAATCAAATCACTTTAAAACAAGAAACACAACTCTAGACAATAACATGAAATAATTTTAACAAGCGACGCTCACTCTGTCAGACTTCAAGATCTTACTGTCTTCAAGAAATTGTTACCACATGACGTAACTTGCTGTATTTGCTATTGTCACATCTATTACTCTATCGATGCTATAAAGCACGTAAACAAATACGCCTTTTAGGCAAGGCAAGTACAATATCGGTTTAATTCTTTTACTATTTACCTACGTAAAGAATCCATTTAATAGCAGCCCGAGCACGAAAAACTAATGTAAATGTATTCGAGTTCGCTGCGCACTGATGACGTTTGGTTAATATTTCATACAAATTTCATAGCCGCGCATCGAGTACGAATACATTTACGGTTGTCAGAAATTTTCCTGCTCAGGCCCCTGGTATTTAAAACATTTTATGAGCAAAAAAGTAGAAAAGAATGTAATAAAACCCCTTTACAATTGGCCGGAGGCTTCGACATCAAGTGCGTAACATCCGGAATGTATTGATTAAATTTGAGCACGGACCACTACGCCTACAGCTTTGAGGTATCAATTTTGTGGCCAACGTCCACTCCATCTTCGGGATTTATTGATGCTATCTTCTCGTGACCTTTCTGGCCAAATGTCTATCCTATAAAACAGTAACATTAAAGATTCATGGGACTAATAAATCATTATCTGTGGGAATCTTAATGTAACTTATTAATAATTGTCTATTATTCCATAACCAATAGTCCCAATGAGATTGAACGACATAAATATTTGAAATAAAATTAGTAACGTCTCCTTTGTCTAGTGGCAGCGTATATAGGCTGTGGACCGGGAAGTCCAATGGGTTCGATTCCCAGGTCAGGTAAAGCTAATTTTCTAATTTACTTTACCCGGGACCCCACATTAAGGTGGGATAAAGGAAGGTAGAAAGAAAAAGAAAATGGCGAAGTTGAAACTCAAACAATAAGCCAAAATAATTTTTGTTCTTAAGTGTTTTTCAATTTAATTAACGTGGTCGCCTGCGGCTGACAGCCATGTAACGCAAACATTCTCTGTAGTTTTTATGAAATAAAATGAGCTAATTTAGTGTCCAAAGACGTGCTCGAGGCAAAACCTGAAATATAAAATTGTTATACATTGAAATTAAATTACATTATTTCTTTCATACGTTATCCGTTTTCAAAGATCAACTTGTTAACAACATTTTTAAACAATAGGTTTTCGTGTGGTTCATGATACAAAGATTTTTACAAATTAAGGCAGACCGAAACAGTACCACTAAACAGGTTTACGAAATGTAAAACTGGATGAACAGTTTGGTAAACGATTTAGTTGATTGTTAAGAAAAACGACATTAGTCATTATTTAATACATAATACATTTGGTAACTAATTCTTATTAGTTAACATTTTCCGTTAATTCAATTTCTAATATTTATTCCGTAAATAGGCCTCTAGGGGCACCTATACCTGTCATTGAATCTACCGGTGCTGTAGAAACCCCCACTGGCAAGGGAAAAAGCACCAAGAAACTCAGTCGTGGTCTTTTACGTATTTTAAACAAAGTAAGATTACACAAACATAACATGAGCTCACGTCTGTATCCTCGAAAGGGTAGGCAGAGGCGCACTAGCGAACTAAAACACCCACATTTCGCTGAGCTTAGTTCCGTCTCAGATGCGATAGGGGGCGAGCCTATCGCCATATCGGGCACAAATTCCAGACTCCGGGCTGATATGGAAAAATCCAATATGACTTTGCCCCATACGATAGAACCCGAGATCTCAGAACCGTAGTCGTGCCGAAATACCACCACGCCACCGAGGCAGTCAATAAGATTGCATTTTTATCAAAAAATATAATATGTCTAATGGTAATGATAAATAAAATAATGAGAATAATTAATGCCATATGGATTGATTTGCATACATGATCAAATGCTCGCCTTTAGTATACATACATAGGTGCTAAAAATGCAAACCTTTATAGTTTGTAAGCAAACCAAGCAGACCAGTCCACACAAGCATCACCCGCTCACGAGTATGACGCACGTGCCAGCCATCAGCCTCCTCAACCATGTTGCAGGGAACTAGTAATTATCCTCTATTTCCTGAATTCTTATAAAGAATAGCGTTTTTGCGTCAATGCCTCTACCATCACACTCATCCAAATAGAGACGATTCTAACATCGATTCCTTTGCGTGACACGTAAATCGCCGAGATGTTGGAAAAGACATCATGAAGTCATATTTTATTTTCATTTGAATAATAATTAGTCATTAAGATTATCTTTGTCATTTTATTTTACACCATAATAATTATATTATTGTCCAAAATAAAATAATAATTAGGATTAGATGATTCCATTAGGATTTAATACATATAATTTGAAAACGATATAGTTCAATTTTAACCCATTGGAGTCGCAGATACATATGCTATATAAGCGTCTCGGCCACCGAAGGCCGAGCCGCCCGTCATTATTTAAAAATCAGCAAAAATATGACAGACTACAGTCCTATTTTGAAGTGTATGGAAGTACAAGCACAGTACACGAACAGTAGGTAAGTCAATTGTTGTTGTGGCATCAGTTCCATATAAGACTAATTTTGTTCAACTTCCGAAGTTAAAAACAATTAAGGCCGGGGCTCTTGGACTGATAACAATTTCATTACGTCGACAGTAACTTCTCGTGAGCATTATAAAGATGGTTTCATGAAATGAATTTTATTGCGGGACTAAAAGGTAAGGTCATGACGTAACTGAATAAAACGAGAAAGAAGTTACCTCGAGGAGTTCACTCAACGAAGCCAATAACTGTGGTTAAAGATATCCAGAGTATGAAAGTTATTGGAAATTTTTGCGGGTTCAGTTTTGTTAACTTTCTATAATGCCTTTTTCTTTTAGCAAAATTTGTTTCATTTAACCTTTATATTTGTTTTCTGTAATGGAAAAAGAAATTACATTTTATTGTATGTATCCTGAAGCTGGTCTGAGCACGGTTGTTTATCGGGTGTCGTGATTAATTCCCGTTCTAGCCGGGTGTTGTTATCGGAGAGCAGAATATCACGTATTGGTCTTTATTAGCTATCATCGTTATGAATCTGGAGCCATTTGTTAGTAATTGGATCCTACGTGATTAGATACTTTGTAAATAATAACGCTAGGATTTATGTGCCGTTTGCAGTTATAAGAAATCTGTTTCAACAGATTACTACTACCTGCAAGTAAAATCGAAGTCGTGAAGATTTAGAGAACTAAATCTAGAGTAACTTCAATAATTGTTCTAAATTCCTTGGCTTTTTTTTGTCAATTAATTAAATATAGTTTGTTAATTTTTAAATAATTTCAATAATATCTACACTTTTTTACATATGATGTGAGTATGATAATAAACGACGGTGCGTAACTAAACATTAAAGTAGACATTAATAATGGATTAATATAAGCTGTCTTTAATCCACACTAATAAATCCCGGCATGTAGAAATATTTATTGGCAAATGAATAACATGGTCACCAAAGTGATGTCCGTTAGTACCTCTATAATCCACTTCAAAATCCGCATGCCTGTATTATCGGATGTATTTAATAATACAGGTTTATTTCATGTGCTTTTACCAATATATAGCCCTAGCAAAGAACAAACATATAAAACTAAAAAAAAACTATTTTACAAAAATAATGTTGTAGTCTGTACCTTCCTCCAATAAAACCAAAGAAGCTGTGTAACATTATCCAATTGAGATGAAAGAATGTTTCTTTGACCCTTCATGCAAAAAAATATGATAACAGAGCGACAGACGGACGCTCTTCTGACAGCCATTAGGTTTGCAGTCAACACTTTGATTTTAACAAGGGGTCCGTGAAACCCTCGTAATCCGTTTACGCGTCACAAGAGGCCCTTGTGGCCCCCGAATGGCGACGTTTTGTCAAACGTCTTACTACTTAGCTTTCTCCTTGTATAAACACTTGTATTTTATACATTAATGACACTTTATGTATCTCGTTTGAAGCTTACTTGGTGATGAAATGAAATGCGGAGGGTCTTAACATTGTGGTCCATTTTTGTATCAATATTTATTAATATTAGTTGTCTATCATGCATAAGTATTATGTATCATTATCATCAGCCGCAGGGTGTCCACTGCTGGACATAGGCCTCCCCCAAAGATTTCCAGACCTGTTGGAAGCGGCCTGCATCCAGCTACTTCCTGCAACCTTTATCAGGTCGTCTGTCCATCTTGTAGATGGACGTCCAACGCTGCGCTTGCTGGTACGTGGTCTTCACTCGAGAACTTTTCTGCTCCATCGGCTATCGGTTCTACGAGCTTTGTGCCTTGCTCACTGCCACTTCAGCTTGGTAATCCGCTGGGCTATATCAGTGATATCTACTGATCTCTTCATTCTTAATTTGATCGCGTAGAGAAGCACCAAGCATAGACTATCCATAGCTCGTTGAGTGACTGTGAGCTTTTTAATACGGCCCAAGTATTGTATATACCTATACTGTTAGTTTTGTTTAGCAGACAGACAGGGCCAAAAAGAGCCGGTCGGGCTTAAATAAATTCCAGATGGGTGACTCAGAGGGCTTTGAAAGTGGCTGTAGGCAAATAAGGCCACCTTCTACTTCCGTCAGCGGCCGCGGCGATTAACAACAGGCTCGTTCCATTCAAGTCCAATTTTATGAAATCACAATCGCTTTTTAGCTTAACTCGACGGCTATTTGGTCGGCCACCTGGGGCAGTCAGATAAACATTGATTTATAATTGTTCGTATGCCGAGTATTTACTCGCCATTAGCGAGGTATACATTAACGCAAGTGCATGTATGTATAACGAACTAATTATTACCGGAGATATTTTCTCTTCGAAGCATACGAGTATTATCAATTATAGTAAGACATGACGTGAAACTCGAAACCTTATAACACATATCTCGAAAATAGCAATTTGAGTTTATTCTTTCACGGAATGACTGTCATATTACTCAAGACCAAAGCATTGATGAAATAAAAAAAAAAGATATTATTTTACTTACGATTTAATTTTCTAATCACTAGATAATATGTAATTAAAAACTAAAAATAGATGATATTATATTTTGTACTCATACAACGCCGATGTTATAATTTATGTTTCTTTTTCCCAGGTAATTGGAGTTAAAATGTTTGAGAGAGCGTTTTATAAAAGGTAAATAAAGTGAATTAAAAATTATGCAGCCATGCGAACGTAACGCTACTTTTCTTTTCCATTCCACCTTTGTTCTTTACAATGATATTTAATTTACTAATGTATAATACGTACTTAACTTGCGGAGCGAATTGTAAAGAAGGAAGGCGAAGGGAAGAATATCCAGCGAATTGGAAAATTAATTAATTTCGATAGGAAATTCAACCTAAAAGATGCTTGTAAAACATTTAAAAGGTACTCAAAATGAAAACAAAGTGAATTTTTCAATTTAAATGTGATTCCTTTGCAAAAGGTGTTATTAAATTTGCCTCCGTGGGCCCTCTGTAGGATAGTTAAAACAAGATTGTTCCGAAATTAAGGGTGAATTTCATTAGTTATTAAGACCTTCTGAGGGCACAGTTTTTCTTTGATTGTACTGAGGTGTTTGCTTTTTGTGGTTCCCTAGTGTGGCATGGATTACTTTAAGGCAATTTAATTTTTTTTTTTTTAAACATATATTTGTATGTATATTAACTAAATAGGTATGTAAGATACTTACTATTGTTATAAATTGAAATTTTAATATAATGCGTTTATTGGTTTATCATTCCATACAACAATGGTACAGTTTGTATATTTTTTCTTACACATTCACGAAGCTGACATAAGCTAATTAAAAAATAAACTAATGAAAACAAACGCGTTGAACGCGCAACGATTGATATTCGAATACATATTCGAAAGTCGTTTTCGCCACACCCTCTGGTGGAGCACTTGATACCTTAAAGATTTTCAGAAACTTATATTTTCTGTGAATAGTTAAGACAAAGAGCTTTGTATTACATTGCACTAAATATAATATCTACATTGAAATAAAACTATTTTTACGGATTCTATCACGATTTGGTTTTTAATTTTTGTTCCCGACGTTTCGAAGGCTTTGCAGTCTTCGTGGTCACCAAATCGTGATAGAATCCGTAAAAATAGTTTTATTTCAATGTATAATATTCGCGTAAACTTAAGAAATTAGTATAGAATATCTACAATTATATGAAGAAATTGAAACGAATGTTCAAAGGATCTTAATTTACACAAAGACAGTGAGAAAGGCAGGAATGTTAGCAGGAAATATCTTATGACACTCACTGCTGCTTTTATCACATATTTTCAGTTCGCGTTTTACTAAGCTAGGTCACTCGGGCGGTATTTGAATACTCTTTGTTGAATTCAGAACTTTAACTGGTCGGTGGCATGATATCTATCCTCATTTGTAGCGACCGCTTATTCAGGCTGAAAACCGTGTAGTCCCAACCCCACACTAGGTTTAACCTGAATCGTGGTTATCAGAAACTACGAGAGAATTTCAGTTTCACAACACCCAGACCCGAAACAGAAATCTGTGGGTCACTCAAACATTTGTCTCGGTGCGGGAATCGAACCCGCGACCTCTTCTTCTTAGCCGGCTACTTGCTCGTTGTGCCACGGAGGCTGTCATGCTGTGACAACAGCATTGGCTTGACAACAGTCAATGTATTCTTGACTATTGCTGCCACTATTTACATTCAAAACTCCATGTCTATTCAAAACCATATATTTCAATGTGAAGGTACTACAATCTAAGGATAATCTGCGAACAAAGTTTCTCGGTTCACGGTTCACCCCTTACGGGATTACGCTACACGTTTAATATAAAAACTTGTCGGAATCCGACAACTCGTTACCAACAGATTATTATAAGTTACAAGGCTTACACGAATCTCCCACTTATATAAATCTTTATATATCTTAATTGTTATTACTAGTGGTTTTCTAGTTTTTTATCCGACCATGGCAACTACTATTACACCTGCGGCCCGAACAGCAATATTATTGACAATGGAATCGTATCGAGCTCGCTGCGCACTATTGACGTTTGGTAAATAATTCTTACAAATGTCATAGACGTGCATCGAGGTCGATTCGATTCGATTGTCAAAAATATTCCTGCTCGGGCCGCTAATGGTGAGCGCAGTGCAGTCTAAAAAAAAACGACATAAAATGGGTTATTGATGGTCAGGGGTCACTAGACTTACGCCGGCTTATTTAGGTTTCTTCTCACTTCGAAAAGAGACGATACTACTATTTTTGTGTTACTGTTGGATACTAGGTGTAGTATGCTTGGATAGTAATTTCTAGGTTCATTGCCCATAGGGTGTTGACTTCAGACAGGCGGTCATAAAAGCTAAACCAAAAATTTTCGGCATCATGCTTTAAAATATGTCGAAATCGGATAAGGCGTGATAGAAAGAAAGAAATATGCAAACTCAATCTAATCATAAACAGCATGAAAAAAGTTTAGAACAAACCTTCGTGTGCAGATATTATAAACACTTCATTTACACTTCTAAAAGCTGCAAAGAGCTTCCAAGACGATGCGAAAACAAATATGTCTTCCAAGTCAGAACTAACTTTGATACACCTGAGTTAATGTTGGACTAATTTTAGTTTGAAATTTGTTTAGTTTAGTATACTTTATAAAACTAGTATTCCTCACAATCAGTGTTCATCTCTCCACTGTTAAATCATTTGTTATAGAATGACAAGGCAAAATTATTTAGTATCTGGAGTAACCATAAATTATCTCAAAAGATGTTTCGTTTTCACAGCAATTCTCTATTACCTTTAAGTATTCATAGCTCTTAAACGGCCCGGAGCTACCTGAAATAAAATCCACCTACTTTCTCAGAGACTCAGACTATTTTGGGTGTACGTACATATTTAATACTCAGAAATGAGGTGCGATGAAAGGTTGCTTTAATAAATGAAGAAGGTCGACCGCACTTTAAATTTTCCGTCCGTGTGTTAATTCTGACCTATGCGATCAATTATACCAAATACAATGTAGATGCAATTTTAGATTAGGATAGACGAAAATCTTAAAAAATTCATTTTTTAAATCTTCATCATCTTATCTTATTAGCCCATATCATCCCACTGCTGGGGAAAGACCTTCCTTTTATCTCTTCATTCATACGATCAGCTGCAAACTCCCAAATGATCCAGCAATCTTCATCATATTGCATTTTAATTATATTTCACTCATCACCATTACTTTCATAATAATCATCATTATCATCATTGCCGTATTGATTTACAGGAAGGATTCAAGTCAGTCAGGCAGTCGGTCGTAAAAATTAAGCCGAATTTTTTTGCAACATGCGTGAAAAGTGTTGTCCACATACCCCATAGTATTTTATTTATTTATTTAATTATATCAATATATTCATAACAGGATTTACACCCAATGCGATATATATTGTCATACATTCTAAAAATTACAAACATATATTATTTATTATTATATTCTATTTCTAGGATTTATTAATTTGTGAGAATGTCGAGTAGGATACTTGCAGATGTAAATAAAGTTGTTGAAACTGTTACTCAAATTACTTACTTATTTAAAAGTGTATGCGCAAAATATACCTCTATACCTCTATAAAGATAGAATTAATGTCAGAGGTATGCCACTTGTCACCTGTGGGTGATGCAGAGACGAGACAATGTGGCTGTATATTAATTAGGGCAATTATAAAATCATAACATAAGCTCACCCTTGTATCCCCGCAGAGGTACGCAGTGGTGCACTAGCGAACACCCACATTTCGCCGAGCTTAGTTCCGTCCCAGAATATCGAATAGGAATATAATAACATTTTTACTCAATATCTCCCTTCTCTAGACGCATCCTCTACTTATAGGTACTTGTAGTTGGGAAGCTCGATGACATTATTGACCTGCCCGCACTTGATAGTCGAGATTATTGGTTTCTCGAGCCTCGTCGTTGAATATGACTCCGCTTTATGATATTACACGTATAGATATATAATTGCATGTATATGCTTTTTATTAGATCATTTATCGTCATTGGCCTTAGAACAATGTTTAACAGCCTAAATGATATAGGTTAATAATTCCCAGAAAAATAATTATCTGACTAAATTCAACAAATAAGACATAAATTAGGTTAATCTAAGCGGTACTCTGTTTAAAAATTATATTTATTGAAATTTATCATAAAAAGCTTATTGAAGAAATGTGTAAGCAAATCAAAATCACTCAAGTGGTTTTATAAGTATAGCTTGCACAGACTTCATTAGCGTTTTGTTTTCATAGGCGCTGGGTTGACGACTGACCGGCACCTCCTGGTATCCCCTGCCCGTCGTAAGAGGCGACATATGGGGGCCATCAGGGCGTTGTTCTGTCGTAGCGCCCCTTTTAGTACTTTTTTTACATGCGACCCCGAGATGGACGGCAGCACAGGTGGTTGGCCTCGTACTGCCGTTGACGCCGAGAGCGTCCTTCGGCGCCGGAGGCTTAAGAGCGCCCCCGACAATGTAAACGGGCCGCAAGGCGAAGCCTGGGCGTCTAGGAAAACCCGGAGCCGTTCCAATGCGCCGAAGAGGGCCACCGCGGGTTTTTTAATCGGTATTGCAGGTGTAGGGTGTACATAGTGTTAGGGACTCGGCCCAACGGTCGCCTAGATGTTTTCCATCTCTCCTGGGCAGCTTAGCGTTGGTCGTAAGACCGGCGAATCCGACATAACCGTCACGTCTCCCCCAATATGTGTCGGTAGCGGTAAAACTTTTCCCCGCGAAAAAAAAGTGTTATGTTTTCATAGACTGTTGTTAATACAACTGATGGACTGAGCTAACCATGCCATTCTTCATTCACCTTATGATGAAAATGAAGTAGACATTTGGGCATTCAATTTATTTAACTACAAACTGGTTAGCTTTAATGCTCAAAGCTTCCTGGTAAGAGTTTTGTAGTTAAGATTTTTATGCGCCCAACTTTAATTATTCGTTACATATCCGACACTTATGTCTTAGGGCCATTGCAGCTCCATAATAAATCTCTATTTACCGCAAATCTTGATTTAAAGATAGGAGTGAGCTATAAGATAAATCTCTATTTATCTTTATAAAGTGTAACTCTATACTAGTAGTAGCGCTGTAAGTCGCCCTTAGATCCTAACGCGAGCAAAGAATCTGCAAGAACTTTCCACTGCGTCTTTAATCATAGTCCACCCTTTGTTTTTATTAATAAATGAAAAAGATAAAATATAATTAGACATATTACAATGAATAAGAGGTGATGCAAATCGAGCGTTTAACTCATTGAATATATTAGCGATTTATTTAAGCAATGGAAACCTATCGTCGGTGCCTGTTTTGAGTGTGCGTCTTGAATATAAATGAACTTCCTACGAGAAAAAATGTTATCCATGTTTTTAAAGTAGCTACGAATTCTTCTTGTCCTCCATAACAATGGAGCCTTGAGCCGTTTATTACCTCGCTAATAAAATTATAATCTGAAATAATTCATCATACATGATTAATGTTTTATAACGAGCTAGACAATGCTTTTGTATGAATGAATTTTTAATGCACAATCCGTCGGTTGTTACTTCTTAATGCCTTTGAAAGCTTCTCGTATTATTGGGTCACGTAATTCAGAATATATTTTGATATTTATGTATGTGCGGATGTTTTAAAAAGGAATGTGAGAATTGCTCTCTCCTCGTTCAGATATTTCAAAAATAATTTTAAGCAACGGGTCGTGATTCAGGGTCTGCATGTTTTTATGTATGATACCCAAGTAGTTTCTTTAATTAACTAACAAATAACTAAAGAAAGTTAAATAATTACCCGGTAACATGACACAGTTGACTTTTTTCACCGCGTTTTTATAATATCACTTTATTTTCGGTTCAGGTTCTAGTTCTTTGAGATACGCGCTCATTACGACATGATTACTGGGTGATTTTCTATAAATTTCCATAGACCCAAAGCCTCCTGAGTAAGCTAGATAGTTACGATCAAAATCCGAACTTTAAGTATGAACCCGTCCTCATTCAGAAATCGATTTTACAGTCTATCGCTTTTCAGTCAGCAAACCGCTGCGCCGAGTCATTTGTCAATCTCTGTCGCTGCTTGCGACGAATCGCCTCACTTTAGAGCAAAGACAGGTGAATTATGTGCATCATTAAGGGCACATTTACAATAATATTCTATCACGCCTACATATCTAATATTGTGTCGATCAATGCTTGATATTCTACTTTTGATAGATTTCAATATTTTTTCTTTGCTTACAGTAAAGAATTATTTGAATCGAGTAGGTATATACATATTTTGTACTGTGGAAATAATGTGTATATGTGGAAATAACATTATCCTAAACATTACTTTCACCACTTGTCACAGTAAACTATTATCCATTATAATATACAGTAAGTACAACATACATACTGTTAACTATACCTAAGTGTATTGTATATGTACTCGTAGTAGTGATAAACGCTAGAGTTCTGTCGATATTATGGCGGAGTAGGTTTTTGCCATTGGTTGTGTAAGGTTTGCCTGAGAATAAATGTCCGGAATCCTCTGACCTCGTAGATGACCCAAGATTAAGGTTAATTCGTGTTGGAATTTCATTAAATAATTATCTGAAAATTTTTTCTTTTCAAAATATTATTAAAACATTCTGCCTGGTGTTGTTAGATATTGGCATCTTTTGCGTAATTTCGTTGTACTCCGGAGTACGTGCTCGGAATATCATGAAGAGCACTTTACGGGCGCCCGTTCTCATCTACCTGCTCTTAAAATATGACGTCATTGTCTTAAGCAGATACAGCCCCTGAAAGTGATCATTATATCATAATATTATGCTGATTTATTAGACTTTACATTATACATCTGTTTATTACGTATGAAACCATATTATAATTTATTGTTTGTACTTGACAAAGTATACGTTTAATAAATACTCAAAATAGTAAATTGTTTCAGAATGGTGGCTCACCATGAGGTTTTTTGACATTACACGCTAGTGTCTACGTAAAATAATTTGTATGAAAAACACCAATTCCCCACGTAACCGCTAGGGGCGTTCGGGTGTTTGTCATACAAATATTTTACGTAGTCGATAGCATAAAATGTTAAAAAAATTTCATTGTCGAGCTACTGAAACCAATTTCAGATCTTTGTACTAAATTAACAATCAATTTTTGCTCTCAAATTTTCAACCTTTAATTGACTTATATCCTATCGCTTTAGGTCTAAATATTTTGTCTGATTCGTTCTTAGTTTTTTTTAAATGTTGCTTTATAATTTTAGCCACACAAAAGTAATTTCATTGGCTTAAAGTACCAAGAAGTTTAGATATCTCTTGATATTGAAATAAAACTATTTTTACGGATTCTATCACGATTAGGTTTTAATTATTATTATTATTTGATTTTTGGGAATAATAATTAAAACCTAATCGTGATAGAATCCGTAAAAATAGTTTTATTTCAATGTATAATATTCGCGTAAACTTAAGAAATCAGTATCTCTTGATAGTTTCTGTGAATGTTTTCTCTATCTTCAAAGGTTATAGCCGCCGGAGAGGGTCTCTAAATAAACCCACCCTTCACTTCACTACGAGACTCAATTTTCCCCACACATTGCGGTGCAGTAAAGTACCCATCCAAGTAAAAAATAAACATTAAGGACGTCCCTCGTGTCACAGTGTTCGTACGCGCCACAGTATATGTATTTTATATTCTATTGCTCAAAGTTGTTATAGTGATTTCAATTTTGCTTTAGGAATATCATATTTTATTTTATTTTATATAAAACTGTATAAATGATAGAATATTGACGAAAGAGATATACAAGACGAGTTTGGAAGGAAAAGTCTGTAAATGTCGACTACATCGCACTTATTTTAGGCAAGTCGATGATACATATATTACCTAAAGGACAGGTAATAATTAAAGTTTAACAAAAGCTTCAAAACTGACCACTTAAAAGTAAAAAAAATTACAATTCCTTCCTTTTTTCGTCTTTGGAGTCGGTGCTGGAGCCAATACAGATCAAATGAAAAGGCACCGAACTTTAATTATGTTAGTTTTTTTAGTGTTAGGTATAGATATTTGTTTACTGCATGAAAATTCAAACACTTATCGGCAATAGATACACATGTAAGTTCATATCTTGAATAATACTGAACCAATTTTGATGAAACTTGCACCCATAGGGAATACCCTACGTTGCAAGATGTCTAACCCAAAGAATTATCGAAATCCGATTAATACTTTCCGAGAAATACGTGGACAAACATACATACACTTATGATATTTGGCACATTTGTTTAGAACCCCACATCGACTAACATATCCGAAAATTATGCAATTCTGACAATATTACATACTTACGGGTCGAATTGATAACCTCCTCTTTTAAGAAGTCTTTTAAAAATTACCCTAAACTGACGCGAATGCATTATGAGAATGATGTAAGTAGATGAAGCAAAAGTAGTACCTATGTGAGAATCGGGCGAAGTGGAAATCTATAGTCTCTGCCTATCCCTATGGGATACAGGTGTGATATTATGTATGTATGTATATAAAACTATTTTTTCAGCTTTGGTTTATCTGGACGATGCGTCTGGTGGAAATAATACTTACTATGTTGTTAGATACATGTCTGTGACTGTGTTGTTCATCGATGGTGTAGGTTTCTAAAATGATAATATATTTAGATACATATTAACTTTCTAATTATTATGGGCCTTACTTATAAAAACGTAAACGTTTTTATGAACGTGAGGAAATGGCTAAGAATAGTGAGTGTCACATTATTTGAAAATAAAAGGGGCAGATTATTCTTTACCATTTGCTTAGTTAAACTGTTATTTTAAGCCCTTACTTATCCTTACTTGTCCGTACTTAAAAACGGAGAAAATTAAGGAAGAATCAATTGACTAGGTACTTCCAATAGGATTACCCAAAATTGGGTTACAGTCTTCATACAAACATATGTACAAATATACATATGAGTACCTTATTGTATAAAACTTTATCAAACGGAATACTTAATAGGGTGAAAGGAAAACTATCGTATTCAGTTTGATATAATGGTAAATTGAAAGAAAAATCTCATTGGCGGAACTACGCTCATTTCAGAGGGTTTTATATGTTATTTTTGAGGTGAGCGTCCGAAACGGACGACGTAAGAAAATCTCATCAAAAACATAAATGTGAAATGAGAGCCAACTTCAATATTATGATATTGCCTTGGTTGTTGACTTCAACGACAAAAGAAGTGAGATCTAAATTGGAGCCAAGTTCAAGGTCAGTGCTGAAAATTTATAACATAAAATATTTCATAACAACTTAAAATATAATTTCTTCTTATAACTTAGGATAATATACATACATACATACATAAGCTCACGCCTGTATCTCCGAAGGGGTATGCAGAGGCGCACTAGCGAACTAGTACACCCACATTTGGCGATAGGCTCGCCATCACATCTGAGACGGAACTAAGGTCGGCGGAATGTGGGAAGGATAATATGTATATTGAAGCCTAAAGTCTGACTTGGCTAGTTCTAATATACGAATGACAATGAAAAATGCCATCAAATGCATCTAAAACATATACCGCATTCATTAGGTGTAATGTATAAATGGTACATATCTTGAAACTTACAAAATTCAATGTACCTGCCAAATGTAGCGCCTCTTCCTGCTTCATTTTACACACCATCGTGTCATTTGTGATTGATGAGAGTTAATCATAGTCAACTACCAAAGTGATTTCAAGAGCAGTAGTATTATCACATTAGTAATAAATAAGCATTTATTAATAAGAATATGTTCAGCAGTGGACGCACTGTGGGTGATATGATGATGGTCATGAAAATAACTTCTCGGACTAAGAAATTAAGAATTTTATAGAATCGAAAGAATATATCCAATTAGATTAAAAACAATACAGAAAAGCATTTATAAGACGTTAATGTATTAAATTAAAATTAAATGTAAAACCCATCTCTTTGAACTTGGCTGAATAATCACAAAACGCATAATATCTTATTAAAAACGCGAGTTAAAACCTATCTTGTGACTATCTTATCACTCCACAATCTTTTAGGCATATTGCAGAAAAGATTTAGCTCTACTCTTTACAACCGGCTGGCTACCTGACGTCAACCACCTATAGAGGCCCAGTCTTAGCAAATCGTGTCAGTCAACAATACTGACCAAGGAATCGAACATAGGACCCACGACTCACAGCCCAGTTGCCACCAGACCAGGGAAGCGACTACTCTAATGAAGATACAAAACTATAAACCTATCAATAAAGACTCTAAGGCTGAGAACTATAGAGCAAACTTCGACTAAGTCTAAGTCAAAGAAACGAACTCAGTGAGGACTTGGAATTTTGAAATCGAACTTTGAATTAGTACGAGTCATTTTTTAAAAGAAAATCTTTGCTTAGTCTATCTGTTAGTCTGCTTTTCTTGTAAAAAAAAGACTCGGTCTAAGTCGAAGTTCGATTTAAAAATTCAAAATCATCACTGAGTTTATTTCCTTAGACTTAGTCGAAGTTTTCTAAAGATCTCAGTGACTCACGACTCAGGACTAGTATTTTAATATGATGTCTAGACTACTTCATAACTACCTAAATGACAGGTAATAATAATGATAAAATGGCAGTTTCATGAATACTAGTGATCGGAAATAAACTGTCAATGAATGTTTAATGAATGGAACTCGGTCCGTAAAGCTTCGCACATGAATTTCGGCTACCAAAATAAAATTTTGTTGATATTGCCTTTTAAAGTGCATTTAAACTACCTTCCTTAATTTTATGGTTACCTACTGTGTTATCTATATATAGTTATACATTTTGGCTGAACTGTCTTATATGGACGTAAAGTGGAAGCTCGCTGTTGCGTTACGTTCTATGAGTCACATTTCCGATGACCCAATTTCCCCTACCCTTTGCAATACCTATGCCCCTTCCTTAAGCAATTTATCGATGATTATTTTGTATTATAGGACTCTATTGAAGATAACTAACCATCAGGAGACCCACCTACTCGTTTGTGGGTCTCTGCTATAAAAAGGAGTATATAGTATCAAAAAACTTCGTTTGTTTAAATTTCCCAAGAGTATTAAAATCCACATCACCATAAACCAAAAAGATCTATTCAACATGTGTAAAAATACCCTCCGCCGACCTCAAAGAGTATTGATATTTTGTAACGAGGTTTTCGCTATGAGTATGTAGCAGAATGTGGGCATGTGATATGAATTTATTCATAACCACGTGATCGATGTTAGGCCATCTATCATTGGTTAAAATAACAGTGAAATATTTAAAAAGCCGTGTGATAAATTAATGTTTACGTTGCGAAAGCCTCATTTCTGCAGAATCCGGACACATAAACTAGCTTTCGCTTGTGGCTCTGCTCGTAGAATGTGCTGTCGTATTTCCGGGGTAAATACGAGAACTAGCACTCCTCACTCCTCAGCTTCTTTTCGTGCAAAAATACTACCCTCCAGGGAAAGGGAAAAAATAAATGATATACATCAGTGGTGTAAAGGGTAAAGGGTGAAAAATTTCAAGAAATAAAAAAAAAATTAAACAACATTAGTAGATCTTATGTGATCTTACTGGATTGCTAATTTTATTAAATATTTTCTGCTATAGGTAATTTATTCCCCATTAGTACCTAATATATTGAGTTATTTTATTTACTACAAAAATCTTTTTTTAATACCATTATTTACTTATAAGTGAATATTTATGTTCTTCGTAGACATAAACATCTTTAACCATAAGAAAGCTCGTTTGACCCGGAAATGGTAATATGAAAAAGCAAAAGCATACTTCTACAAACAACTATTACAAAAATAATACATTATTGTGCGACACAAAGCCCGGAAAAATATTATTGGAGATACTTTACTACCGTAAACATTACACGGAAAAAAGATTGTGTTACAGTCCAAGTCGAAAAAGCGAAGCTCAAAGTGAAATAGAAATTCTAGCACAGTGTTTATTCTGCACTCCTGTTTCGGTCGGTCGCCGGCACTCGAGGAGCTGTTAGTAGTGTTAGTAACAGGCACATCCGCGAGCAATATTACACACCGAGAACTTTGATACAACCGCGCCTTGTTGATCCAGCGGCAGGCTATGAGCTGTGAATTGAGTTCAGGGTTCAATTCAAAGCGATTTTTCTATCACAATTTGACCCGGACCAAATCCCCTACAGAAGGATTGACGTCATGCAGGCAGCTGGTTATAAATACTAAGCCGAATCATTTTTTTTTATAGCAGAGACTGGCAAACGAACAGATGGGTCACCTGATGGTAAGTGATCTCCACCGCCCATAGACACCCAAGACACAGTAAGAATCATGGGTGCGTTGCCAACCTAAAAAGAGGTAATGGAAGGGGAGGGAAAAGGAATTGGGAAAGGTAGGGGGGGGGGGGCAAATGGGCCACCGGAAATCTCACTCACCGAACGAAACGCGACAGCAACCTGCCACTTTACGTCGGTTTTCTATGAGATAGTGATATCAAACCGGTCGTGACGACCCATTCGTGCTGTAGACGTAATTGTCTACAGCGTGGCTCTACTACTCATTTCTGCAACATGCATTGAAAAATGTTGGTTTCGTTTTGGTTGGTTCCGCTGTGGTCTTGGTGTCTGCGACGTGGCAGATAAAACTGCAGGTACGTCGCTTGAGATGGTATGGCCACGTTTTGAGGAAACCACAGGACTACTCCTCTATTCGGCCGCAAGTATCTGGCCCAGATTGTACCACGGCTACGTTCCCGTGGACGGCGGAAAAAGCGCTGACTGGACGTTCTGGAGGAAGATATGAGAGCTAATGGACTTACTATGCAGGATGCTCAAAGCCCGGCGAAGTGGAAGCGTTTAAGTAAAAAGGCGCACCCTGGCAGAAGGCCTTCGGTCTGGTAGGAGCCAGGGTGCGTCTTTATCCCGGAATAACGCCAGGCACAAAGAAAGCTTTGAAGTGTTTGTCCCGATTCCATGTTAATGTGGGATACGTGCAGGTTGATGGCGAAGTTTGATATCAACCCTCTGTCTGTCGTGGAATGCCAAGTTTCACTTTAACATGACAAATAGCCGTGTAGATTATAGCTACATATCACAAAACGTCTAACAGAATTAATATTGCGTCATCGTAAATCAACAGTACACGTGTTCGCACGTACACACTTAATTAACAACATTTTCAACTAATTAATTAAAGAGTTTTTAAGAGCATTAAGTTATGAGCTTTATCTTATGTAACTCTGACAATACTTTTATGCTTTGGTATTTGTATAACAACAAAGAAAGGTTAGATAATGATAATCCTGCCTGAAACGGCCGTTAATTTTTTAATACTAGATGTATATGACCTTTAACAGCCTACCATACTGTGGACCGGGAGGACCTGGGTTCAAATTCCAGATCGCGAGTTAACGTCAGGCAACAATCGTAAAAACTAAAGCCGAATATTTGAGTGGGATATAACAGGCGGAAGAGAAATACCACCTAACAATACCAAAAAACAAAATAAATACCTTTATATTTGTACTGTTTCTCTTTAAGATTTCTTAACCTTCGTCAAAACCCGTCATATTATTTGTGCGTCTGCTCGTATGCGCGACACTCTTTAATTTGACGCCTTTTCACGTACCCGCTATTGTTTAGCCCTTTTGAATTATATTTATCATCTGGAAAATGGTTAATAGAAATATATTCTGCCTCGGTGGCGTGGTTGTATTTCGGTAAGGTCTCGTGTTTGATCCCCGGGTCGGGCAAAGTGATATTGGTTTTTTCCATACCATGGAATTTGTGCCCGATATGGCGATAGGCTCGGCCCCTATCACATCTGGGACGGAACTAACTCGGCGAAATGTGGGTGTACTAGTTGGCTAGTGCGCCTCTGCCTACCCCTTCGGGGATACAGGCGTGAGCTTATGTTATGTATGTTACGGCATATCCCCGCCAAATGAGGACCGATTTCCAAATTCTTTTTGTGTTCGATAGAGCTTATTTCAAGGGTGGTCCCATATAAATTTGGTCACGATCGGTAAGTTGGAAGTCGGTCAGTTAAATTTTTAAACTTGTGATTATAACAAGTTCATCTCAAATAATTAAAATTGCATGAAAACCCGTGCAGCACTACTTAAGGTTAGTTCGGAGCAAACGAGACGACTCTATTACGAAGTTATATGTCGTCTATGTCGCAATTTGCAGAGCTTTGTGATTATTAACGTTAATTGTTTTAGCTTTAACATTTTTCCTTCAATCATTCAGGAAATAAAAGTAGATAAGAAGATATCATCAGCCATAGGACGTCCACTGCTGAACATAGGCCTCCCCCAAAGATTTCCAGATCGACCTATGTTCACCAGTGGACGTCCTATGGCTGATGATGATGATGATGATGATGATGATGATGATGATGATGAAGAAGATATATTTTCACAACTCAACAAAGTTTTATTGAGGTAGGACTGGATGTGAGGATGATATTAACAAATGCTGTTGTATTTTCACAAATTTTACGACAAATGAAGAAAACGGATTAAGAAAGTGGCCGAGAATGGAAAAGGTGCTAAGGGAATGCTTTCGCCATTAAAATCGCCTTTAGACGTGTTATCCATAAAAGAGGTTGTTAAAATAAATTAAATAAATAATTACTACCACAAATAAAAAGACGTCGCGTCGCTTACAGTAAATTTTGCAAAGTGTAACATTAAACTTGATATCTTGAAGACATGTTACATTGCCTTCTTTTTATTTTAATCTAATTTGTAAAAGATGTGATGGGGGTTAGTCTATCGCCAAATGGAAACAAATTCCCGATCCCGGTCTGATACTGAACAGAAAAACTCAATATAATTACCCGACCTGGGGATCGAACCCGAGACTCAAAACGGTCAAATCATACCGCGCACGATATACATCTATGTACGTCACCAAAGGAATTGTTAATTTATGTATTCTGAATAAGTTATAATACTGGTAGTCCTTCAATTTACAATAAAAAAACGAGTTATTATTACCATCCTACTAGGCTACTATTCTCCTTCGTGATATTTGGTCAAAATGATCAGTTTTGTTCACCAAAAGGCCTCTTATCATACGATAACCTTTCACAAAGATGACACAATTGACACTATCAATTGTGTCATCTTTGTGAAAGGTTATCGTCGATTTTCCAAAATGAAATCGGAAAATGTTACGTAACATTGTTACGGATACAAAGAGAGGCTGTGTTAATCAGATCGTTGTTAGTTACTCTTAACAAGCCCTTTGTTTGCAATCCGAACATATAATTGGTGTATTTAGAACACAGACACATTTTGAACATAGCCGTTTTGAGCCCTTCGGAAAAAAGGCGTCTTTACATTGATTTGCTTCTTCTCTCCTTGGAATGTGGAGAAGCGTGTATAGGCCGGCATTGTTCTGATGACCACCGATAGACCCATTGTCTGTGGTTGCTGGTTTTTTATACTGCACTGCGCCTCCCATAAAGCAGTCGCCTCCTTCGTCTAGTGGCAGCTTGTATGGGCTGTGGACTGGGAACTGGGATTTTCTAATTTGACTGGATCCTTTAAGGAGGGTTGACGTCAGGTCGTAAAAACTAAGCCAAATCCTTTTTGCAAAATACTTGGAAAAGTGTGTTGCGCCTACCCCATATTAAAGTGGGAAAAGGACAGGTAGAAAGATACACTGCGCCACCCATCAGATGTAGAGTTGTTACTTTGCTAATAAAAGGTGAATTCTGACGATCATTTGTTGGAACGACTGTATGAACAAGTTGGAATTCTTCTTCCACATTACTTGTAGTGCATCAATCTTCATACTCTGTCAGCGGATTTCAAAACCTTTTAATTTAGTGTTGCCCTCAATTACTTACCTTTCGTTCTAATCTTTCAGTAATAACAGTCTTATGGCTCAACTATTACATATTTAGTTTTCGTTTTTATTTCATTGTTTTATTTAATTTTCATCTTAAGATTTTCTGTAAGTAATCGTTATGCAAACTTATATACATAAACATGGACGAATCTATATAGCGCTTATATTTATATTTAAAATAAGTTTCCATTAAATTACTGTCCAGAAAGTGCCTTTACCCCAACAGATAAATCAGTTATAGTATCGAGAGATGATTGTTATAAAAGCACTTGTGCTCAGGTCAGACTCGTTACTAGTTTGAAAGTGATCACTACGCGGTAGCTAAGTTAGGCTGTGAACAATAAGTCAGTTACACTTCTGTTAAGTTGCAAAGGCCATTAATAGTAGGTACATCCCGACAATTAATCATTGCGTAGATATTGCGTAAATTTGATTAATAAACCTCGAGATTAAGTGAGAATAATCATTTGTAATTATTTATTTGAATTCAGCTGCCATATAGAAAAGCAAAACTAGCTTGTTACAATATCTATGTGTTGCTATTTAAATGATTTTGTGTTTTATATCATGTTATTCTCCGTTATAAACTCCATAATCAACGTTAAAATCTAGACTAGGTACACTAGAATACCGATTTTATGATGAGTCAGTTTTACAAAGCGGTATTCCACCATGATTTTTCATTTTTTATTCTCACTGTTACTTTTAACAAAAATGATCTTGATCGTATAAAATTTCATTGCATAACATTTATTTAGTATTTTGATCTTTTGCTAGTTTATGAACGATTTATATATCTACTGATTTCTTAAGTTTACGCGAATGTTATACATTAACACCTCAGTCTGACCCGTGACAACGAAGACTGCAAAGCCTTCGAAACGTCGGGAATAAAAATTAAAGCCTAATCGTGATAGAATCGGTAAAAATTGTTTTATTTCGATTTATATATCTATCGATATAGTATTGAAATTTAAAGAATATACATTTTATTACTAAATCTGATCTAGCAATACAACTTAAATAAGCAAGTAGTATAACATAAAATAACTGTTAGCCACCGCAACATAAATAACATGAATGATCAATCATTTGAGGTTAAAAGGCTTACAAGAATATATCAATGTTCTAATGAAATTACTCTCCTTCCGGCTAATGCCCCTATATATCTTAATTACTGGGTGCACAATTATTTTATTTTGTCACCGTCGCGTCGTCGCGTCGCGTCGACCGTGTGCCTCCGACGCTGTAAATTATGCGGAAAACGTGTAATCACCAAGAAGATTAACGCATAAATTATAAAACAGAAACCACTCTCATCCAGCCATGTTGCATGCTTTCTTATTGAATTTAAGAATAGATTTAATGAATATTTTAAAAATAAGAAATAATATAATATGGTCTTTGAAAGAGGCCTATATAATACGTTATTCTAAAGTCCTATGACTTAACAAGTAGATAGCAAAATATATTAGTGCATAAATAAGTAGTTCTAAGTATCACATAAATAAATAATAATAATGTAAAACTACACATAAACATATTGCAGGGGGGTTACCATCACCTCTTATAGCAGTATTATTATAATTTTACTTGTACCGATTCCCATACAAAACAAACGAAGAACTATTATAATAATATTGCTATAAGAGGTCGTGGTAACCCTGCAGTATTCTAAATTATATTGAACCGATAATGTGCTCCGTACTCATACATATTTTTTAAACAATTACAAATATAAGAAATGAGGCGTCTCAATACTAGACAATCAATACAATACGATCTAATTACAAAACAATTTCCTTAGTGATGCAGTTCATGATGATTACATACAAGGCTATAGGCGTACCTATATGTAATGTAGTTCCGATGGCAACTGTAGCCCATTTCCCGTTGTGGTTTAATCCACTTGTAGTTTCGTCCGTAAGCCCTTGACATGTACACGTATTTGTGAAGCCCCTGCACTGCAACGAGGTCACACTGAGCCTGAGGCTCTTTTCTTCGCGCAACCATTCACTTGTATTCACTGGTATTCACGAGACGAGACTTCGTCCAACCCGATCCTAAATTATGCATGAAAGCTTTACACCGACCCAGGGACGACTCTGTAATAAAAAGGGCGTGTAACATAACTACAAATGAATGACTCTCTTTGAATACAACAAAAACAATGTTCGTTAAAACGCCTTAATTAATTACCTACCAGACTTTTTGTCTTCAAACGAAGCCGAAACTTGGGGTACTGACTGATTATCTGCCGTGGACAATTACAAGGATTAGTGCGGAAAAGTTTTTCGCTGTTGAACTCCTAGAGAAAGTTTGGGTCGACATTTATTCTGTGAGGGTTTATTTTACGGGTCCAGAAAAATCCTGTGGACTTTTTGTTAAACACGCCAACTTTGCAAATAGTACATCCGCTGTAACATAGTTTTTACTGGTCGACGTTGAATTTTATGGACAGTCGGACTCGACTTCGAGAGATGTGAATTAAACTTGTATTTATCAGTTACCATTGTCGTAGGTCATATTCAACGTTATATGGAATAATAGAGAACAAAACCAAAAGCGTTCTATTTATTGGATGCTGTGGGCGATACAATTTCACTGTCGATTACGTTGATATGCGGCTCGGTACGGGTGGCGTGCGGGCGGCGGGCCAGTGAGCACCTCGCATCGCGTCGAGAGTCCGAGACTCGTGACTCAACGCGTCCTTGACGAAGACCGGTCTAGATTCTGGTCTCTGTCTCTAACCAATATGGAATATTACATATCAAAATCAGATTGTACTGCCTTGGTATTATAGTATTGCGCGAGATACGACTACCATCCTGAGGTTTCGGGTATGATCCGTGTTTTAGGTGAAGTGATATTGGATTTTTCTACTCAGTAAAAACCCGGAATCTGGAATGTATGCCTATTATGACGATAGAATTGCACTGTCACATCTGGGTCGGAAATAAGCCTGGCGTTCGCCTCTGCCTCCATCAATGATACAGGCGTAAGTATTAGTGGCGAAGAGTCCATACAACCCGGTTCCTAACGGCTTCACTTTTCCAGATTGTAGGTTAATAAATAGTACAATCTAGAAGAGAAAATAGCACTAGCTTACCTTTTGAAAATGTTCACCCTTCGCCACTGGTCTAAACTAAAATCTATAAATAAATTAAAATCAAATTAAACGCATTGAATAATGAGTTGAACATCTGTTAAGCCGATTTGTCGAAACTGCGGTAACGCGTCCACAATCACCAGTACGGCGTAGTAAAAGTTATGTAGGTACACGAGAGCATTTCACGTCATTAACAGATTATACATCAGTCGGATAAACCTTTTTGCGGCTTTTGTATATGATTATACTGTACGGATAAATACTACTGATATATCAACAATGCAATAATAGAGGTTTAGCTCATTTAAAAATGTGCTTTGAGTTTGCGGATTGTATTATATTGATACGGAAATGTTATAATCAATCATCAGTAGTCTTTTTTATACTTTAGAAGGAAGTTCAATAAGCGATTAAAACGATGTCAAGGCCATATTGACAAATTCTACCAAATTCGGGTGTTTGTCATTATGTATTTATCCTGTCATATCTAATTACTTACTATTAAATTATTCACATCATATGAAGTGATCTTTTGCACAAATATGAGCGACAGTGTGGTCAGAGCCATATGCGAATCCTAGTGCTATAACATTTCCTTATCATTGTTGCGTTGGGTAAAAACAGAACAAATCCAAGTAAATAGTAAAAATGTGTTTATTTTTGGCAATCGACAAGAGTTGCGTATTCCATGACGCGCGCTCGCTGTCAATAGTTCACTCTGTCCCGCATACTAATCAAATAGTTGTCAGACAGGCTATTCGATTTATCGTCCATGTCCCCTATATGAAAGCCTCTTTATAAGGCCACTTCCACGAGGTCTGACATGCCGCCAATCTGCCTCATAACGATGAATACGTAGGTCGTATTTTCTGTGCCGAGAGGCGACATTTTGCTGTACATTTTCTAAGAAACCTTATATACCCCCAGGATTGCCAGTAATTAAGAGTACAATTATTAACGTATCGTGTCTTATGATGGTGCAAACTATTTTGTACAAAACACAAGTGCACTGTAATATTTTCGACATGTTAAATAATCACATATTTATATAGTTTTGTAACATGATAGAGCACCTGGACAATTCTAATGCAACGGTAATTTTCTGTTTAGGGTATCTACTGAGAGAATTAAAAAACATACGATATTTAACCTGACTAAAGTTTCATTGAATTCGGTGAAAATTCTACAAACAGTTGGTGTTGTTTACCTCTGCTTACCCTTCGGAGCTTCAGCTACTGACGTAATATTTACCAAAATAATAATTTAATTTCAATGTAAATAATACACGAATATGAAATTTAATCAAACATTAAATAAATCACTGCCAACAGGCATGCAAATAATTAATGAAAATAAACAAATTCTACGAATTTCACTTGAATATCGAGACCATTCCCTAAAATAATAAGCTTTTAGAACGTCTGAAAATTGTGGCCTTTATGCAGATATTTTCATATGTAAACATAAATTTAAAGTACAAACCACTACATATTATTGACTTTCATTAGGCTAAGCTATATATACTGATACTATATATGCTGCTATATGTATTGCGTTTACTAATTATTATATTATTTAAATAGGATAACTCTAGTTTTAATATCCACAATTTAGGACAGAATTAGTTGATACTTTTTACGTTATAATATTTAAATATATAGTAAATGGAACATTTTGGGCTAGTAAATTTTGTTTAATTTTACACCAAATATTCGCACTGCAAATTATCAGGCTAATAAAAGCAAAGCCACGAAAGATTAAACCCGAAATAAATGTTTAGCTTTAACATATTAAGTTTTCTCAGGTTACGGTTTACTTTTATAAATATGAAATCGTTATGTTCTTTAGATTCTCTCCTTGCAAAGAGCGGATCCTATGGCACTTTTAATATAGAACTGTAGTGTTCTTGGTGTAGTATGAAAAGCAATTACGGTGTCTCCGTTGAAATGAATTATGTGACATATTATTATTGGTACAATGTACGAAATAATGTAATCGATATTCGATACAGAACAATTGAAAGAACGATTGTGTTCATGTTTGAAAAAAATGTGTAACGATTCAATCCGTCGGTTCTCTTCCTTACGTCAACGATTTTGAGAGCAAGAGACAAAATTTTGTTTAAGATATGCACCGCTTATGATTCTTTAGAAAGTCTGAAAAACGCTATATAAATGTCTATACATATAATTGTAATAAAGACTGCTTAAAAATGTAAACATCCTCTCTTCTTCTTCTTTATTTAAAAAATATGGCCTCCATCAAAGTTTGATGATTTTGCCAACGACAGTGTTTAATAAATCCATTACTCAAAAAAACTAGCTAGTCAGACATCTTGAAAAATCCTAAAACATCTTCTCTCAACATTTTATAACGAAAGGCAACTTATGTCATTATTATTTATGTCACAATTAACTCTATTTAAGCGTAAACCCCATTTAATGCGTCGCACGTCGTCTATCTTAAATCTGGGTTTAACAATACAAATCGGAGGTGAGTTAAGTAGAGTTTAGCAGTAACGTTAGATTTAATAAAACCAAACTTTTAGGGCCACTTGCAGCTCCGCGATAAATCGAGATTTATCCCAAATCATCAAGATAGGAGTGAGTTGTAGGATAAATCAAGATAAGGTGTAACTCTATATTTGTATCTAATAGCGATGCAAGTCGCCCTTACTAGATATGGCACTGTTACAAGTCATGACATATCATAAACGAGTTCCCGACATCATTACCTGCGTTATGACTTTTGCTGATGGTCTAAGAGACCGTGGTACATCGACCTTCATTCATCTGATAACCAGATGAGACATATTTTTTATCAGACATCAATTATTTACAAACACATCTAGAGGTATAATAACTTACCATTGTATGTCTTGCCTTTTTATTGTTTTATTTCATAACGGTTTTTTGCAGCCAAGCCTATACGACTGATTTTGTAATTCAATTATCTTTCTTATGATACCAATTTTTATTGATTTTATCAGATCGGTGTAGTTACTTATACATATTGACATAACTGCTTATACCTGCTTGCCAAGTAGCCATGAAAAATAAGTAGGCAAACCTACCAAGGCATATTCTCATAAACTATCATTTAAATTTTCTTTTCGGTTAGCAAAATAGTGAGTCATGAAAAAGAAAATTTAAGTAAAAGTACCTATGAACATATTTCGATATGCGTGCTATTATAGACGCGTTTCTAAATAAATAAAAATATGTCTCATCTGGTTATCAGATGAGTGAAGGTCGATGTACCACGGTACCACCACCTAGCATGACATCTCGCAATAAATAACCATAATAACCCTTCACCAGATAGATAGATGACACGTTAAAGGTCGTAGCACCGACGGATGCAGACGGCTTATGACCTCGGATCTGCAACAATGCATTTGTGCACACTATGATGTGTGCACAATATGACATATACATAGACATGTATGTATCTACATATACTCGTTACCATTGATACCACTGATTGAGAATACGATGAGCGATCATCGGGGTTTTAATGTATGTTACTCGATATTTCCGGCAAATCTGACCCGATTTTCAAGATATTTTGTGTAGTAGAACTTATTCCGACGATGGGATGAATATTGTTTTTTTTTTATTGTTGTGGCGATCCGTCCGCCGCATTGTAGACCAATTTTTCAGTAAAACTTAATGAGTTTCCGCCCCAAGTTCTGGTATCTTATCAACATGAAACTCGTGTCATTTTCTATTAGTTATTTTCGTCTGATTGCAATAAAAAAGGATTCGCACGACGTCCAATAATGATCATAATTTTTATTGTAGTGTCACAAGGATACAAAATTATATTGGTGCTGCCAACAGTCAATTGCATTTTTACTTGCATGCTCGCTTGCTACAATATAAATTATGGAACCAAGCGATTAGCCGAAGAAAAAATAGAGATAATCAAAAGAGATAAATAATGTTACACAAAGTTTTCCACCGCAATAATTTATACCACCAATATTTCCATATCAATTTTATTCAAAAATTTTTCGCAGCTCCACAGATTTCGTACATATTATTGGCACTCGATAAAAGAATTCTTAGTAATTTTGTTATTCAGATATTGTTTCTGTACACGATTTTGAATTCCGCCCGCTCTTGAAGTATCGGGATTCGGGGCTGAATCAATATTGTTCATCCCCTGCTTGTAACATCACCCCGATATTGCTTTCGATAAACGATATCTATCACCCTTGATGAATTCCGAACGAAAAATTAGATAAATTAGTTAATATATTGTTCATCAATTAAGATGGCAATATAGTGTCAGTTTCTACCTAAGATAGTCGGTTCAAAGAGTCCATCATCATCATCGTCATCAGAGTTGTGAGAATAGAAGTTTGAAAAAAAATGTGCTTAAAAGACTTTCTACAGGAACGCTTGCAAATGTAAGCATTATTAATACTAATTAAAATACTAATTTTAATCAGAGAAAAGTAATATTTTTAACCCAACTTTATAATATATGAATGGCCATAGACCAATGTCAAGATCCAAATGTTTTAATTTTGATAATATTTTTTATCGGCTTTATTCGTCCCCTGTTAATAATAATTGTTCAAATATTTTCGGGCCACTTGCAGCGCTAATACTAATCTAGAGTTACACCTTGTCTCGATTTATCTCACAGCTGACTCCTATCTTTAAGTTAAGATTTAGGATAATTAATAGGGATTTATCGCGGAACTGCAAGTAGCACTGCAAGTAGAGTTTACTTCGTGTTTCAATGAACAAAGGATTTGGCTTATTATGAATGTTACTTAAGTATAACAACTGATATTTTTTTGTCTATTAACTCATTTCTTTTAAGCTCTGTTTTTCAGTATTATATTATATTGCTAATATAACATAACATAAGCTCACGCCTGTATCCCCCAAAGGGTAGGCAGAGGCGCACTAGCCAACTAGTAGATACACTCACATTACAATGCTAATATAACTGGGGTCTAAGGCTGAAATCTATAGTTCTTACTTAAGTCTTGTACCAAAGTCGACTCAGCGTAGTCGTCTTTGGAGTGAACTAAGCGAAAGTCAACTTTTGCGTATTTATAATTCGAACTCGAACTCAGGCTAGCCATAGTTTGACTTTGCATAGTCTACTCAGACGTTATCGGTTTCACGCAGTTCTTTTGACAAAAGAAACGTAAGATTTTTATATATTTACAGGAGACGCGCCTTTATATTTGTAGGTTGTAAAGGAACGTATTACGTAATTAACAGCTGACAAAATGGCTGACGCTCTTTGAAATGTCAAGTGAAAAACAAACCGCATTATACATAAATCGTCTTATAATCCTTTCAGCAACATGCTTGAAAAAGTTTGCTACGCCGACCCCACATTAAGGTGGGATAAGGGCAGGTAGAAGAAAGAATAAACATGAATCGTCATCATTTGATAGTCAAAACATGGATTTATTATTTATTACTATTGTTGGCAAAATCATTAATATTTTGAAGAAGGCCATAATTTTTAAAGTAAGAAGAAACAAGATGATGATGATGAAAACATGATGACATAAAAAAAGCATTCTAAGCTCTAAAATGATGAAATAAAGTGTAA
Organism: Clanis bilineata; assembly: GCA_036417725.1. NCBI lineage: Eukaryota > Metazoa > Arthropoda > Insecta > Lepidoptera > Sphingidae > Clanis > Clanis bilineata. Next base: position 14,167,762 of record CM071137.1, read on the forward strand.
ACCACCAAGAGAATTACAAGGGCTCAAATATGCCAGGAGTCACAATCAGGTGAGTGAGTGAGGTGATCGACTCTGTCATACCAATTCCTGGAGCTCTAGCTAATCCACTGCCATTATTTCATATTAATATATTGACAAAAGTTTTATTAATTTATCAAAATTGTTAAAACGGGGATTTTGTATTTTGGAGACTGTTTACTAGCAAATTGTCTGTCTGTCTGTTTGTTTACTAGCAGCCCATGTAGAGTATAAATTGCATCTCAGTCAGCCAGCAAGCCCAAAGCAAAACCATGCCTTATTAACATTTCCTGCCAGCGGTAAACTGTTGAGGCATTACCATCTGGGTACCATCTGAGTGGTTAACCTGCCAGGCAAGCTTATTGTCAGCTAGACCATGCAAATTGCCATTGTGGTGATCTGCTGATTAATAATGAAAGATCTGAGGGAAACTCTGTCTGATATTTATTTCTTCTGTTTCAGAAATAACATTTTGAAGTTATTAAATTTCCACACATGCAACCAACTGCGGAACAAGTTATCAAACACAAGCAATATTACAGTAGTTTGTGCAGTAGGTATATTGCACAATAGTTGAGAATACCATTTATGTACTGTGTGGATTGAAAGAGGAAATAATAACGAGGATTGAGAAAGGAATGTTGCGGTGGTTTGGGCATGTAGAAAGGATGGATGAAAGGAGGCTGACAAAGCAAATATATATGGCAAGTGTGAATGGTAGAGGTGGAAGGGGAAGACCTCATCGAACATTCTCTGACCAAGTCAGAGATTTACTCGAGAAAGGTCAAGTTAAAAGTACCCTAAACCGACGTGCATGCATGAAGAATGTAATGAGACTGAATGAGGCGAAAGAGGTGTGTAAGGATCGTAGCAAATGGAAATCCGTTGTCTCTGCCTACCCCTATGGGAAAAAGGCGTGAGTCTATGTATGTATGTATGTATGCTCACTCAAATAAACAAAGGTTAATATCAGAGATTGTAATAAATAAATATTGTTCATGATAATTATTATTTTATTTACCTACTGCAAATCAATTTCCTGACAACATGTAACCAATTCATTCTCAAAATATCTATACATTATTTAGGCCGACTACATAATAATTAAAATAATATGTACTTTCACTGATTCACTGATTCACTGTCTGTTTAATATGACTGCTAGGTGGACAGACGACCTGACAAAGGTCACTTGAAATCACTGGTTACAGGCCGCTTCCAACCGGTCGATCTGGAAATCTTTGGCGGAGGCCTATGTTCAGTAGTGGATGTCCTGTGGCTGATGATGATGATAATATTATTGGAGCAATAGCATGATGGTCACTGTTGCATTGTGGGTCTCCGCGATGAAGTCCGCCGTCCGTCCATTCCCACTGGTTCTCGGGTCACCTTTCGCGCTTTGCAAATGGCTCAGCAGAACGTTTTTTTTTAATTCTGAGCACGGTTTCGGGTTTAATGTTATATTAATTATAATTCAGGACAATACTGGAAGTTGTGAGTTGTCAAAACATTTGTCTATTTTTTTGGCATCTTCTGGGTTACAAGTTTATTCCAAACAAAATTATCTATTTTCGTTAAACTTTAATAATTAATAGTTCGATTTACAGTATAATAAACGGTACTGCAATATAAGAAAATCTCGTACCTTTAATTATTAAACATTTTCTAACAATAGTTTTGGTATTTTAATTTAAAAAACGTTAGAATGAATAAAACAATTTCTGCATTTTATGTCAGTATTTCGATACTGGTATTACTGCATGCCGAACTGACAGACCGAAGTCAAGGTTTTGTGGACTTGGACTTAGCAAAGTTTTTCTTGTGAAAAATGACTTGGACTAAGTCTGAGTTCGATTTATAAATTCCAAATCCTCACTAAGTTCGTTTTTTTGACTCGGACTTAGTCGAAGTTCGTTCTATAGATCTCAGCCTAAATCCGCAACTGTGCACGCAAGATTAGAAGATCCATTATGCAACCTCGTATTTTTCTACAGTGTTTTCCACACTGTTTTTTTCGGTGACCTTTATATAGATAACTAGCGAAAAATGCGCGACACATGTATGTTTCGCGAAATCTCCGCCAAATGTGGACAAGATTCCTTTTGTGTTAGATTATTCCAAGCTTATTCCAAGGTTGGTCCCACATAAATTTGGTCACGATCAGATAACTTTTGATGTTGGTCCCATAAGTTTTTAAACTTGTGATTATTATAATTACTTAAAGGTAGCGCAGCTGATTATTAGACTATAAATAGGTCAACCTACATATTCACACAGTAGACATAATTTATATGCACACCCCGAAAGCACGGTAATAATAATCACAAGTTTTTTTTTTGGCTCATGAGGGTACTAAATTTGTATAAAATTGATACAAATTTATGTGCCTTTCTTGCGGCATGTATGAGGCGCTGGACCACTGTCCTTAGGTATCCAGGTGGTGCGGGTCCCGGTGATTGTGATGAGCCGATTAGGATTGAGCGGGGTATATTCCAGGGTGACAGTTTGAGCCCTTTATGGTTTTGCCTAGCCCTGAACCCTCTCAGCACTCTTTTGCTGCATTCAGGGTTAGGATACCGTTTACGCAGAGGGAGTCAGCCTATATCTCACTTGCTCTACATGGATGATCTCAAGTTATTTGCATAAAAAAAATCTGAATTGATTGATTTGTTAAAATTAACTGAAAATTTTAGCAACTCAATCAATATGGAATTTGGTGTTGATAAGTGTGCGGTTATCCATGTGGCACGTGGGGAATCTATAGTCTCTGATGACATATTACTCTCAGAGACTATACGGCTCAGGTCCCTCTCGGAAACGGAAACCTATAAATATCTGGGTATGCCCGAGGCTTTAGGTATAATGGTTGCAGACGTAAAACAATGGGTGAAAGTACGTTTTTTCAGTCCCCTGACAAAAGTACTTAATAGTCTTTTATCAGGTGGGAACAAGATCCGTGCTTTCAACGGTTGGGTTATGCCTGTACTCATGTACACCTTTGGCGTACTCAGATGGACTCAGACTGAGTTAGATGCCCTGGATCGAAAGGTCCGAACCCTAATGACTGCACATCGTATGCATCATCCACGATCATCGGTGATGAGATTGTATATCCCGCGGAGATGTGGGGGCCGAGGCTTACTTAACGCTAAGGACCTCCATAACCGCGAGATGTGCAATCTCAGGGATTATTTCCTTCACAGTGATGTGGATATGCATAGGTTTGTAGTTATGGTGGATAAAGGATTCACTCCGCTCTCCTTGGCGAACGGGAATTGGCGGAGGCCTGTTGTATTGGGCACTAGGGAGCGCAGGGAGATATGGAGAGGCAAAGAGCTCCATGGGCGGTTCTACCGTTCCCTTCATGGGCCAGATGTAGATCCGACCGCCTCAGTGGCTTGGCTACGTTTCGGTAACCTTTTTGGGGAGACCGAGGGTTTTGTCTTTGCAAGTATGGACGAAGTTATCAAGACGAACAACTATAGGAAATACATCATGAAGGACGGCACGGTCGACATTTGTCGAGCATGCCACCGTCCCGGAGAATCCATCAGGCATGTTATTTCCGGTTGTTCGTATCTTTCTAACGGCGAGTATTTGCATAGGCATAACCTTGTAGCCAAGATCCTACACCAGCAACTTGGTCTTGGGTCCCGAGCCTCGCCATCGGAGGGGAATATTTTTATATTTTTAAATGTATTTTTATAGCATATATTTAAAAATGTAAAAAAAAAGTCTTTAAAAATAAAGGGTACTGAACATCACAAGTTTAAAAACTTAACTGACCGACTTCCAATTTATCAATCGTGACCAAATTTATATGGGACCACCCTTGAAATAAGCTCTATCGAACACAATAAGAATTTTGAAAATCGGTCCGCATTTGGCGGATATATCGAGTAACATACATACAAAAAACAGACGAATTGAGGTCCTCCTCCTCTTGTGGAAGTCGGCCGAAAATGCATATATTCATGATTTTATGAATTCGTGTATTGATTTTATTTTATAAATAAATAAAATAAAAATTTTAATGGTCACGTAGGCATATCAAATGCACTTATGACAGGTCACAACAAGATCTAGGAACATTTGTACAATAATCATGTTATAACACTATCAATTTAGAAAACAAGCAGGCAGGTATGGACACAATTATAAGGATGGGGCTTAGATAAAGGGTTGTCATTTGTAGGAAAGGAAACGAACGGGATATGGCAGGAACTGCTAGCAGGGAATTGACGGGAAAATAAAATAGGAAGCTTGTAGGATTTGATTGGAAATGTGGGTAAGGAAAATCACGCCGTGGACTACAAGGCCCTATCTAACCTAACCTACTGATTTCTTAAGTTTACGCGAATATTATACATTGAAATAAAACTATTCTTACGGATTCTATCACGATTAGGTTTTAATTATTATTCCCGACGTTTCGAAGGCTTTGCAGTCTTCGTTGTCACGGGTCAGACTGAGGTGTCATTTGTCCAAAAAAGGTTAAATAAATAAATAAACCTAATCGTGATAGAATCCGTAAGAATAGTTTTATTTTAATCTAACCTAACCTATCAGCCTTTCTCTAGCTACCTACGTATGACCCGATGACATGATGCTATGCATTTGTGAAAAATCCCAAAACATTTTTGCATAATATTCTTGACTTAGACTCACCCCCTGCCATTATCATAAGTAGTTAACAGTTGGCACCCGTCTTCAACGAATTAGCTACGCTCCATTTTCGACACAATCTTGTTATGACGTCCTCGATCAATTTGCATCTCAAATTGTTCGTACAAAGGATGTCGCAACGTGAGTTCGCCATAACTTTAATCGCGTGGAAATTTACGAGAACGCTTATGTACCCTTTTTCATATTTCTTTCCCTCCTTACGTTTCATGTGACTTCATACATTTTTATGCGGAAAAATGTATGAAGATTTTTTGGAGCCTTTTATTTCCTAATCCTCGAGAAAACGAAGTGATAACTTCAAAGTTTACGTTTACACATATTTTCTTTAAAAAAGATAAAAAAATACCCAAAAGAAAACAAATTAATCATGTGGAATGTTCGAGGTTACCTACAGCAGATTCAGAGAGGGTTGACGTCAGGCGAACGATCGTATAGACTAAAGCTAAATACCTTTCTATAACACAATTAACTAATATCAAAGTTATAGTATCAGATTTTAATTACATCTGAAATATATTTAATATATCTGGAATTTGTGCTCGATATGGCGATAGGCTCGCCCCCTATCACATCTGGGACGGAACTAAGCTCGGCGAAATGTGGGTGTTCTAGTTCGCTAGTGCGCCTCTGCCTACCCCTTCGGGGATACAGGCGTGAGCTTATGTTATGTTTATATATTTTCCCCGTTTTTGTATCTAGTATTAATAATTAACTGATTCAAATTACTGTTCTTACTACCTATTAATAAACTACTAACATTTATCATTCCTGATTAAAGGCTACCTTTTTATACTGCCACCCAAATGTCTCAAATTAGTCAACGTTAGTAACAAAACCCTTAGTAGGACATTTACCCTATTTAGGAGGCTAATGAACTCTACCTATCACATAATCCAATTCGGAGACAGCGATACGGGATTAGGTATTTTTGGTAGGTGTGGCTTAAGAGCCTACTGTTACTTAGGCCTAATTAATGAGCATATTAAGAAAGAAAGCAAATAAAGATCAAAAAGTTATTCCAGAAATGTAATCAAACATTTATCTACCTACTTAATTATATATTTACTAATAATTATAAATATATAATATTTTTATTTATGTTTCTAATCAATAGGCTTAAAAACTGAACCGATTTAAAAAATACACCCAACAGTCGCACAAGTAATCCTGGCCCCACACTAAGATCGAGTCTTGTGTCGTGGGTATCAATAACTACGAGAGACTTTCGACCCGAAACAAATGTGGGCTCCTTGGTCTAGTGGCATTATATACGGGCTGTGAATCGGGAGGTCGTGAGTTCATTGCCCAGGCCGGGCAAAGGGAATTTTCTAATTTAATTTGCCCGGGACTGTGGATGCCTTAGAGGGGGTTTACATCAGGCAGCGGGTTGTAAAAACAAAACTAAATCTTCTCTGCAACATGCTTGAAAAAGTGTGTTGTCGCGACCACCTTACATTAAAGTGGGATAAGGGCAGGAAGAAAGAAAGTATCATATCTAGTAGTAACATATCTATGTACGTTGCGATTATCTGACTTTTTTTATCTTACTTGAAGTCATAATTATTCTAGGTTCAAAAATAATTTAAAAGAATGTGGATATTTACGTTATATTATATTAATACACTTTAGGGGTGTGGTAATAGTTACTGAGAACGCAATATGATAAAATCTAAAATTGATTATTTATAGTTACACTCTATGCGCAGGTATTCAGACCTATTGTTTCAATATAATACCAACTGAAGAAAGCTATGCAATGGGGGAAATGTGTGGAATTAGGTTGAGAGTTCCTTTCGTTTGAAATCGAAGAGAATCGTTCGATGTATGCCGTGTTAAAGGACGGGAATCTATTTTCCTTTCAGTGAAGCGCGACTTGGCATCACAAGAATTCCAATCGTTCATGTTTCATTTGATTTATTTTTTATAGTACCATAGTTATTTACAAGCTTAAGTGCTATCAAATCTTATATAGAAACTGATATTCGAGTGGTCATAAATATTCGCGCCTACTTTCGCCCACAAGCAATGCGGCCGACCGGAGCTTTTGAGATTAGAGGTGTACAGGTAAATTTAACTAAAGAACTATGATGGTATATACAATATATACTATTACCATAAAAAAAGGGAATACTCATTGGCAATAATTACTACTTTGAGAAAATGAAAAGCTTGCAGATTAAGTAAAATTTGTGTTCGATTCACTCCATAATATCTTCAAGGGATATTAATAAAACCAACTATTGCTTTAAATATAGATATGCTAGAGCCTAACCCGTTGCTGATATAGGAGTAACAGATTTTTAGTTCCTTCAATATGTCTTTGAAATATGAAAAGAGTGAAAATAAAACGCGGTCATACCTACAAGACCCCAATGTGATTTAGCAATTACAGAAACATTACTTGTCTTCGACGTGACTACCCGTTTATTGGTTTTGGCAAGCGACGCGCCACAGCCCATGCGTTATCATGCTCTTTGAAATACATTTTATTTATACATTTATTGTATACTGCCATCGGAAATAAAACTACAACTAAATAAATGCACAGTTTTCCTATTAATTATTGTTGTATTAATACTCTTTCTTTTACTGTCGCGACCTCGAGAACTAGCACTAACCTTAAAAAAAATGATCAATTAAATAATTTCGAACAATTTTAAAATTTAATTATTGTAAGTATTAAAAAGAAATGACATCTACTTATCATTTTACGCAACTGCCTCTGCAGGGGAGTAATGTTTTTGTACTGTGAGTTGTGACTCGCACACAAACTCGCACTGACGGTCCCGGCAACAGCGAACTGCGAGGTTTTCACGAGGTTTTTGATCCCAACTTCAATAAGTTTAAATCAAAAATAAACTCCAGCAACGGCGGACCCGAAATATAAAACATAGTAAAAATGATAAATCTGATAGAACAGTTTGCTTAAATATATAAAGATATTGCAACCGCGATATTTTCTGTGACGTGAAGAAAACGTATTATCAAGGTTTTACAACAATATCAAACCAAAGTAGAGAAAATATTTGAAACGAGATTAACTATGTGTAAAACGGATTGAATCTATTTAAAGTTAACCGTAAAGAGTCTAATATTAAACTAGATTGATTACCTATGATTTGTAATCTAATATTGAGATTAACAGATATTGTGTGGTGCATTTATAATTATAGTGATCACCCTGTGGTCCAAACTCGATGATAATTCATTAAAAAAATTGCTTTATGTACTCCTCCTTAAAAACTTTAACTGTGTCAAATTTCACGTTCACACTTTAACGCAATTCTCTTAAACAGGGGTACGGTGTTCGCTTCACATATTAATATATAAATCACACTGCTTTGAACGGCCCTTAATTAATTATGACGGTTTTAATGTGGTTATCTTTGTGAAAACAATGCGAACGTGAAAATATCTCAAAAGGCCTCGTGTCATTCCTAATAGGTTCACAAAGGTTTTTGAAACGTCGTTACCTATGTATTTTCTAAACCAATATTTACGTTGAATTGGTAAAAAAGTTTTGCAATGTATTAAAAACTCTATTACGCCGACATACGACTTCCGTCTTGAGGTCTCGGGTTCGATCCCTGGTAAAGTGATATTGAGTTTTTTTTGTCATCAGCCTGGAGAATGGAATTTGCGTCTGATTTGACCATAGGTTTTGCTTCTATCTTATCTGAGACGGAAATGAGTTCGGGGAAACATGGGTGTTCTCGTTCGCCGCTGCCTACCCCTTCGGGGATACAGACGTGATTCTATGTATGTATACCTTTATTTATTTAATAAAACGCCTATGAGATTGTTTCTGTAATATTACAGATCATAATCCTAACAAACAAATCTTAAACTCAAGATCTAGATTATCTTTCTTGACTTTCTTACTCTTTTGTACAATAAATAATAAAATTTCTTTACATTTTACTGAAAACATCATAGTAAGTATTCCAAAGGGCTAATGCATGGACGCAAATCAGTTAAAATCAGAGTAAAATAAAATGCAACTAGATTTTTTTATAACCTTTTATCTCTACTATATTAAATGAGTGTCTGGGATGCGTTACGGACAAAATTCATTATGACTAAGTGCAAAGGAACGTAATATACGGTGATAAATCGAAAAAATCGTAAGTTTGCTGCACGAAGTCGATAGTCTATGCATTTAACATCATATTATAAACGGTTGCTATTCTGTGAGTATTGTGATACACTAAATTCACTTCACGTCTTTGTTGCAATTATGTTTAACTGTCTAATTTGAAAAGTAACAATAGATTTTATTGTAATAGTTAATGTGTCATCAAGATCAGAAACATTTAATCAAAGAATTTTAACGCATTTACTATTAAGTTGCCCACTTCAGCATGTATGGGCTGTGAACCGGGAGGTCGTGGGTTAGATTCCCAGGTTTGGCAAAGCGAATTTTCTAATTTAATTTGCCCGGGACTGGATCCCTCAGAGCGGGTTAACGTCAGACAGGCAGCCGGTCGTAAAAACTTAGCCAGATCATTTCTGCAACATGCTTGAAAAAGTGTGTTGTGCCGACCCCACATTACAGTGGGATAAGGGCAGGTCGAAAGAAAGAAAGATTATTAAGTTGCCCACTTGGCCGTTCGCCGGCTTTTATTATAAAAAATATTCCACTTGCGTATAGAGTTAATGCGATTTGATTATCTTTTATTTTAATAAGTTTTTTAAAATAACCTAATGATACTAAAATGGTTATTCGACCTGAGCAGAAATATTTTTGACAATCGAATTCGGTTCGAGCTCGCTGCACACTGATAACACTTAGTTAATATTTCATACAAATCTTATAAACGTAACACAGAAAATTGGCGTAAAGAGGGTCGTTGTCACGTTTCGTTCGGTGAGTGAGATTTCCAGTAGCCCATTCCCCGCCTCCCTTTCCCAATCCCTGTTCCCTCCCCTTCCATTCCCTCTTTTTAGATTAGCAACACACCCATGATTCTTTTTGTGTCGTGGGTATCTATGGGCGGTGGAGTTCACTTACCATCAGGTGACCCATCTGCTCGTTTGCCAGTATCGCTATAAAAAAAAAGCATCGAACCCTATTCTAATTCGATTGTCAAAACTCAAAACTAGTCGCCACGCACGCCTCTGTTCTGAAATAAGATGTTTTTAAGTCCTTTTAACGTATTTTTATTAAAGTTGTTATTCACCATCAATTTGCTTTGCGATTTAGGTCACTTATAACAAAATTATTATAGTTTTGTTTATTTTGTTACAGTACATCGGGACTATGGATGTGCCTCGACCCACCAGCCGCGTTGAGATCGTTGCTGCTATGCGTCGTGTTCGCGTAAGTTACTCATGAAATATCTTAAGTCTTAAAATTGAAAAAATAGGTACTTTACGAACATTGGAAATACAATAATCACAAGTTTAAAAACCTAACTGACCGACTTCCAATTTACCGAGCGTGACCAAATTGGGTAGACATTACTGTCTACAGCACAGCTCTACCACTCAAAAATAAAATCATGTCAAAAGTTATAGGTAAACATTGAGTAAGAGAAATTAACTTCTTAACTTTGGTTAATACAACCAAAAAACATACAAGATTACATATAAAATATGCATTGAAGTAAAATGTACAAAAGTAACACATTTTTTTTTTTTTTTTGCTGCTCACTAAACAAGTGAAAAGGGTTTCAGAAGAATATATCAGGTGAACGTGTACCGTCTGGGCAAAAGTCCCACACTATAAAAACCTTTCGTTGTTGAATTCAGTAATCTGAGGATTGAATAATTTATTGTTGTTTGCGCCTACAAGAAAATAGAATGATATTACGTCGTTTCCGACTGAAACTTTACCACTACATACTTGAATACAGTATAACTAATGTAAAAATATATTATTTCATAACATAACATATATAAGCTCACGCTTGTATCCCGAAGGGGTAAGCAGAGGCGTACTAGCGAACTAGAACACCTACATTACGCCGAGTTTAGTTCCGTCCCAGATGTGATAGGAAGCTATCGCCATATCGGGCACAAACTCTATATTCCGGGCTGATACGGAAAAATCCAATACCACTTTGCCCGATCCGGGGATCACACCCGATACCTCGGGACAGTAGTCGTACCGAAATACAAGCACGACACCGAGACAGTTGAATATAATTGATATTATTACATGTGACATCAAATGGAGAAATAAAGACAAAAGACGGATTAATGACTATGAACTTTTATCATCATAATCGTATGTATAACGTCACTTCCAATACCTACTGCTTCATTTCAATACATTTACTATAATGAACCTGATTAAGAGTGTGCTTCGATAGTGCTTACTTATGTAGTGAGGTAACAAAGGATATCCGAGACAGTATGAATATTTAAAACGCTTTTAAACATCTGGCACAGGTCTGTCGAGATAATGTCATTTGCAAATACTAAGCTGTGCAACTTTCCTGGAGCATTTTTTTCTGATTCTGCTTTAACCTCGTCATCCGTGACGTAATAAGTATACCTAGATTTAAGGCTTCCGAACAAAATTAAACATAGAATATCAGTTTTGCATAATAAAATACTACATATATAATTTGTATGACTGACTGACCTCTCTGACCAAGTCAGAGATATACTCGAGAAAGGTCAAGTTAAAAGTACCTTAAATCGTCGTGCATGCATGAAGAATGTAATGAGACTGAATGAGGCGAAAGAGGTATGTAAGGATCGTAGCAAGTGGAAATCCGTTGTCTCTGCCTACCCCTATGGGAAAAAGGCGTGAGTCTATGTATGTATGTATGTATATATAATTTATTTATAGAAAATGCACGAAACATTTGCAAATTAATTGCACTATGTCCATAATTAGAGAAGAGCTGCACGGTCTGTTAAATAACTATATTCGGCTGGGAACTCATTCATAAGTTGTCCGCAAACTTTTTGGTCCTCATTATTTCTTGAGCTAAAAGATCCCTTGTTGGAACGGAGCGAGTTGGTAAACTTAAAAGTGTCACTGACGCCTGCGATAGAATTCGTGTAATACTTTTAAACAGTTTCTGAGTTCTTAACAGATGGAAATTGTGACTTTTGTGTTTGATATCTTCTTTTGCAAATTACTGTAGAATATTTATTGTAGCGTATAGAATTAGCATCAAAGTACTTCTATGGCGATGGATGGATTCGATTTTTGTTTGATTGATAAAAATAACAAATATTTCAAATCTTATTTTTACGAAATTAAAACATCTTTTTTACATTATGCCCCTTACTTATAAAAATATTTAAGCTCTGCTTATCTTTATACCATAGGTTGTCCCTATCATGTTTAAACAATGTAACGCAAGGAAAAAAGTGACAGGTTATTCTTAACCATTTGCTCAGCTAAAAATGCTGTTTTAAGCAAGGCCCTATATGTTTAAGTATGAAAAACATTTTAAAAATGTACTTCACTTCGTGAACCACCGAAATAGAGTTATAAAGTTCGCTAGTGTGGCGTCCAGTACCAAATAACAAGTTTTCGAATCCAATCCTAAAAAATGTACTCGTGTCAAATGTAGAGTTGGTTGGATTCCAATGTGTAATCTGCCTAAACTAATATATTCAACCTATGAACGCGGTCTACGAAATGTGTATTATAAAGCAAAAAATCATCGGTATTGGAACTTGGAAAATCATAATACCTTCGTGGCTTCGTATAAGGGAGTCGGGTGAGATGGGACCGATAGTGTTACAATGAAATATGAATATGACATCGTGACTTCGCGCCCAACTGAATATAAATGAAACACTGTCCCACATTCAGAGCAAAAAGCTTGATACGCTGACTTTTAGGATTATCCTCGGTGATATTCTTTAATGATTTTATACAAGACCGCGATCCCATCTGGCCGACTTTGTCGCAGTAATTTTATTCTCAAAGTTTCTAAAATGTTTTCGATGGGATAATGGAAAGTGGATGGTATAACATTAAGATTATTATAAATGTAATAGCGTCTTGTTGTAACTATTATAGTCATGTTAATTAGGAATGATAGTACAAGTTTAAGTAATTCTCTACCAATAATCATTATTTAGAGGTATGTATTGTAATTGCTTATTATCTGAAATGCCGTGTCAAGTAATAATTTTCTTAAATGCAATAGATTCTTAGATTTCAGTGCCTTTCATATTGTAGATTATGTTCAATAAAAAAAAATTAAAATATTAATTTGAGAGAATTTGTTGTTTACGTGTTTTTAGATACTATTTAGGTATTTTTAATACCTCCAAAATTTAAAGCAATATAGAGACGGATTGCGGTATAAGACGTAAGTTAGTCAAGCGTATCCGGGTTTCCAAGAAAAAAAATCACTTAAGAGTTTAGCTAAAAACCTGGATTTCGATTCTTGAAACTCACCTACCATTGAGAGCTATCGCTAGTAAATTGAGTTTTGTGTAAAGAATCCACGCAACCGAAACTTATAATGACACATTGAAATCGAGAGCAAAGGCTCGTTTTCTACACAATTTAACTAGCGGAACTTATGTCCAATCTATATCTTAATGTTCAATATACGAAATTAAACTCAGAGACATCAGTAATAGAGTTAGTTTTTCATACACGAGGCACATACAGGAGGCAGTGACTCGGTAGTAAGTGGTACTAACACTCATAGATAATAGAATACTAAAAGAATCACGGATGTGCCATCAATTATACTGATAGGAAGGTATTGGGCAAAAAAACGATATATATACTTCTACAATGACAGTTGACGCTATATTCACGAGAGCACCAATTTATCATCATCATCATAATCATCAGCACCAATTTATATTCAATATCAAATACAAGTTTATAAATACTGTGTACCTATGTCAACCGGAATGAAAAATATAATAATTTAAAATCACATCACAATCAGGGGATACGAGATAAGTTATCTGAATTTCGCTGTCGGTAGTAATTTTCTTGCGCATCCAGATAATAACAACATAACGTCATGCTCATATTCCATAGGTAAAGGCAGAGGTGGAATTGGCCCATGCAATGCTACCGTCCGCTGAATTCATTTTCATCCCGATATATATGATATAGGGCGAGACAGTTCTCGTTCGTTTAATATGGTTATTGGACACAGTTCCCAATCGCTAAAAACTCATTATGTAACTTGAGAAAACTTGAATTAATAAATAGCTCTCTGAATCACGAGATCGAAAATAAACTAATCAAACTAAATAATTTGGGTAGGTATGGCGCGGCGATCAACTACGCTCCCGGGTATAGTTCAATATTGATTAAACTAGTTTATTAATTTCCGCCAATAAACTAGGGAGTAACGACGAGGCTATCGTCAGCCCTAAACCTAAACCCAGATTAAGGTCACCGTTCATTATAACACCGTAGGACCGTCAGCACCGGATCAGCATAGTTACAATATTTCGATAAAATATATAGAGTAAACGGCGCGTTGCCCCTTTGTTTTTATAATTAAGAGCCACTTGCAGCTCTGCGGTAAATCTCTATTTATCCCAAATCTTGATTTAAATATAGAAGTGCGCTGTAGGATAAATCGAGATAAGGTGTAACTGTGGATTAGTAATAGCGCTGCAAGTTGCCCTAAGATATTGATCTTCACTCACAAATCTAAATGCATATTGTTTGTCACACGGCATAAAGTCCATTTTTACTAGGTAAATCGAGAGGCGAGCTGGTGCTGGTCTGATGCTGAGGTGTTGTGACGATGATTTTAAAGATCACCAGGGATCCGAACCCAGACCGTCCTGTTCCACAGCCCATATACGATGTCGCTAAACCAAAGAAGCGATAAGTAATAAACTTGTCTAAGAAACAGATAAAATGCATTACTAGGATGGCAGTGCTGAGTAAAAATCCTCTCAGCCTATTACCGGCTCTTAGCGTAATTGTACGCCAACTTTAACCTTTATGAATTTATTCTGCCTTTAAGTAATGAATACCTACATTACATAACTCGTATTTAACTTGTATGAGCCAATTTAATTTCCATAATCAAGTCGTTATAATACTTGTGAGTAATATCAATGTCTATCAGTTACATTTCAATTGTTATCATAACTTTCTGACAATATTTTCTACTGAATAGCAGCATAATAAGCTTCAGCTAAGTGCAAGTGCAGTCATGGTTTATCTCGAAGCTAAAAATATAAAAAACACGGTATTGCATATTGACGATTTATATTATACACGGGTGATACGAAACGTAATTTTACTCATATGTCCATTGCATCAGGCGCTTAGTCAACAACCACTAAAATAACTTTCAAAAAAATTATCTAAACCTAAAATATAACACATCCATTTCGAAGTCCTATCCTCTTAAGTCATCACCTATATAAAGACTTGATGTATGTTCGTACTAATCTCATGTAGCAAATCTCCAAAACGTTATGATTGACAGACATCCAAAATCCAAACTTCTACATAATTCTCAAACTGTGATTACTGGTTTTCAGGTGCAATTTAAATTCGATGTTGATCACCATAACTCTTCTTTTCAGTATGAATTCAAGGCAAAAGGGGTGAAGAAACGCAAGGTTACTGTGGACGTCTCCACGGACGGTGTGCGGGTGTCTGCACGGAAGAAGAAAAGTAAAGACAAGGTATGCTCAACTTATGTAAATTTTAAATAAAAATAGCGATTATCTGGGTGCTTTCCCTCATAAGGGCTCGATATAGTAATGCGTTCAGTAAAACTAAGCCTGACTCTTTGTCAGCCGATGCCACATCAGAGTGGAATGTAGGACGGTGGAAGGAAAAGAAGTATAGTCGAAAAGATACACCTCCACAATATTTGGGTATCAACGCAACAGCAAAATAATTTTCTGCCGCGACATGGTAACATATACATACGTGTGGCATTAATAAAAAAAAAAATAGCATATTTTGTAGTCGCTTTTAAATTCCATTCAAGTGAATTGTATTATAAAACTATCTAGGGCTATCAATGGGTTCTTAATCGTGATAATCGTGATCGCTATAATTAGCCACAGTTTTATTAGAACTTTAATTGTCCTAAAATAACGTATTTTCTATCTAGATGTTACTTGCTTACGAGAAAACGTTTTAAACGCAATTACAATTAGAATAAATGTTTAAATAAGCCCGAGCAGACTTATAGCCAAAAAAGTTAGCTCCTGTTACAAAAAGCAATCAGTTTAATTACTGTGATTGTGAGATTTATTTGGGGTTTTCACCACTCTCAAGAGACATCTAGATAGATCTATCGTTTTAGAAACGTGAAACCGCTAAATACAGAAATCCATTTCATTGACTGCTAAGCCTTAAAATAAAATAAGTAATAGGAGATATTGAGTTTTATTATAATTAATTATCTTCACGGAAACTTATGTGGGGCCTCTTGATTTTATTTCAATATAAATGGATATAAATTGTTCTTTACGGAGTACCGATTTTTGCAAAGTTAACATATTTATTTTGTCCATTTTTGTTAGACTACCTATAGAAATGTAAGGCACGTACGTTGTTCAGTATATTATTACCTGAGAAATTTCACATTTCTGGAAAGTATATGTGTTTAACTAACAAAGAACATTTTCTCAACTCCTTAAGTAAAAAGTAAGACGTCGTGTTGCCAAGTTGAAAATTATACATAGGTAGCTCCCAAATGCATTATACTTTTATATTCATGACATTCTGATAAAAATTTATATCAGGACGCGTCCTCAACTCAACCCCAAGTTAAATTGAAAACTTCGACAGATTCCGTCTGTGGATTCTATTCATACTGCAAAAGTAATTTGGATGGATTTCTATGACCTCACATTACAAGCATAGCTCAATCTGTCTCTAGGGTTAATTCGTAGTAAGGTCAGCTGAATAAATACTATGGCTCGAAGCGATAAAAGTAGTTAATCTGTTGTATTGTAGTTATAAACTAAATACGGTACGAAACTATTTTGTTCCTTGTGCCCAAAATTTAATATTTAGATTTATCTGCTAAATTATCTACAGCACAAATAATTTGGAATAGCATCAAAATAAAATCAAAACGTTATTAACACTTCGTTCTGGGGGATCTCAAACAATTTTCGTAATAGCTTTTAACGACTTAATGCCCTGTAGAACTATGCATTTAAATGATGTTAAACAGTTTATTATGGATGTGAACTAAAAATTATCAGTTCGCTTCTGACGGAGATAGAAGTGAGCAGTTGGTTTTTTCGCGAGACCATTAATCATGCCGGAGATATAATAGGCGGCTGTCAACCTGCCGTCTACGAGGAGCCGACGAAGACCCTTTTGTTACATCGGTCTTTTGTAGCTTGGGGCCAAGAATAACTGCGGTCCACCCCTTTGCAGTTGTACATGCGACTTTATTAATTCTGCCGTTCCATTTATGAAATCCAAATCTATTCCAGCATTTCGAATTTTCATTACTATTTTATTTGGATTAAATCTTTCAAGTATACATTTTTAGTTAGCACTTATTTGACAATGTAACACTTTTTTGTCTATGAGTTATAATCAGAATACTATATAGTAACAACATGATATTACATCAATAAGTGATGATTTAAGATAAATGAAACGTTAAAATAATCCGCTACGAGCTCACCAACATAATGGTAGCGATAATAATCCCCAGTGTTGTTATCAGTATTCCCGAACGATGGCTTGTAATTACGTTTCAAGGCTCCAGGCTAATTGGGAGCTATTTCTTAACATCACGAGCTCGACATAACTCTCTTTTCGGGACTATCGGCTACAATGAAGTCGGCCGTATTTACGTTGAGTAATTTGTGTTTCATTTAACACTGTCCTTTCATTTCGACCATTTGAGCTATTGTTATCTCCATTGAAATCTCTCACTAAATTAAGGAAAGTAGTGTAACTGAGAATTATTTTTATTAACATGCGTGCCTCTTGTTACAGAGCTCGGCTTCGAAACTGTTCAGTCGCAAGAACACTACCAATGAAACCATTGAGATCATGCACCATCCCATTTATCGCATCTTCTATGTGTCGCACGACAGCTCCGATTTGAAAATTTTCTCCTACATCGCCCGCGACGGAGCCACTAATGTCTTCAAGTGCAATGTGTTCAAGAGCAAAAGGAAGGTAAGTGGATAACTTTGTGTTCGGAGGAACGATAAGTTCACATGTCCTTTTTACAATGATTTTATTGCTGTCTGTATTTTCGTATTTGAAGTATGGTATCGTGAATTTGGCATTTTTACAGTAAATTAATATAAGGTAGCTGTTAGGTATTAAAGTTTAAGTTTAGGTATTAAAAAATTAGTTTGGAAACGAAATACGTCATTATAGTTATATTAAGTGTAACCCTTGGTCAGTATGTATAAAATGTTACTATTTACAACATCAATAATATTTTGACAGCCTTCGGGGCGCAGCGGACGAGTAACCGCTGTGAACGAGTTGCCGCGTGTTCGATCCCCGCACCGAGATAAATGTTTGTGTGGCCCACAGATATTTGTTTCGGGTCTGGGTGTTATGAGACCGAGTCTTTCGTAGTTCCTGATACTCACGACACAATACTCAATCTTATTGTGGGGTCAGGACTATGTGTGTGACTGTGGGGTGTTAATTATTTTACCTTTTTTTTTTAATGAATCAGTTATGAGCCTATTTTGCTCACATGGCAAGGTACAACCCATATTCCCTGCTTGGGTCTTGTTTAGCTGACACGACGCGAACATAATATATATCTATGAACCTGGAGTCACTTCCACAAGGAGTACAGGCTTAATTAGGGTCTTACTGCGGTGTTATTACGGGTCTAATATCAGACCCTCTAATTTCACCGATCTTGCGGTCACACTTACTGCCAGCGATTTGTTGTCTTTTGCTATTTACATTTTATAATGTAACATTAAAGTTAAAATGGTTTATGAGTTTACCACCCCACTAGTCTGTGTATCAGACACTTGTTATCTAAAAATATTTTATGGCGTTTTAGTCGATGGAAATGCAAAATATTTAAGTTATTGTCTTTGAAATGAAACAAACGTATCACAGTAACGACTTTTTAAGTCGAATGCTAATTGTTTTCCAAATTATGTTCGAGTTGCAATGTTGTGGTTCAGTTATTTAGCAAATCACCTTATCTTACTATGTTATACATTAGTTTTATCGACATGCCTAAGAATTATTCTTTGTGCTCAATATAAGCATCATCATCATCATCATTATCAGCCATAGGACGTCTACTGCTGAACATAGGCCTCCCCCAAAGATTTCCAGATCGACCTATTGGAAGCGGCCTGCATCCAGCGACTTCCTGTGACCTTATCTGGTCGTCGGTCCACCAATCATAATATTTGCCAGCAATCAGTAGTTACATATATACATACATACACACTCATACCTGCATCCTATGAGACTACCAATATAATCAATAATAATTGATACAATGAAAAAGCCGTTTCAAACATCGAGAAGAATATTTTAACCTTCAACAGAAAGACAGGTTAAAAATTGCTAGCGAGGTATTTCCCTACTTCTTTTTGATACCTGTTGAGGTGTTCCTCATTAATATGATAATATTCCTCTAATAAAGAAGATCTTCTTGATAGACGGGTCTTATGCTGGACAAAGCTGAACAGTTCTTCAGTCTAGAGATTAAAAAACACAACTGTGAAGTCGAACCCAGAATTTTAAAGATTGTTTTACCTATGCTCTGTGCCACAATTTAAATAATGAATCTTCATCATTAAAGTAATTAAAATGTTTTGATAATATATAAGTAACAAAATAACACATAACAATTTAATAGAAATTACAAACTGATTTCTTAAGTTTACTCGAATATTATACATTGAAATAAAACCCGTGACAACGAAGACTGCAAAGCCTTCGAAACGTCGGGAATAAAAATTAAAACCTAATCGTGATAGAATCCGTAAAAATAGTTTTATTTCAAGAAATTACAAAATTAACTATCAGGGGAAGAGAAGGTTTTTACATCTCGTTCAAGACTTGTTCATGGTAACTTAAGAGCCGAGTTACTAACGGCGTCAAATAGCCTTCAACATTAATCTGGATTAGCTTTGTTTTATAAAAGATCTTATTTCTCTGAACTTTAGAGCAAATTCTCTTGAAAATATGAATGTAATGCTTTGATTATAGCATCATTATGATGATGAAAGTTTATCGTCAGACTTGTGAATGTCAATTTTCGCGAACGTGCGTTAAAGTCGATCAGGAAATATTTGAGGAGGCCTATGTACCGCAATTAAGTTTAAGTGGCTAAAGATGAAGATAATGATAAAATGGGGCATTTAAAATGAAGGCTGTGATTAGAAATAACCATGTCACATGGCAAGAATTTTGAATACGCTTTAGTTACGTGACGAAAAACAGTAGTTTGGGCTGTTTGTTTGCTTTTAGTTATCGGTAACTTTTTTTTATATAGAGCGTCTAGACGCGCTGGCTTAAAAGTTTTATTCTGTTAACTCTTTAATTGGAGGTAGTCACACACTGAGCTGCATTAAATCAAAACTCAGAGTCACATTGGGTGCAAAATATACGTCTAACGTAGTCCTTATATTAAGGCAGCTTTTGCAGTCTCGTCATTTGTCGTTCCAACTTGTTATTTACTAGCAAACATTTATTTAATTTATCTTTGCTCGCAGTTTATACCGCAGTTTCCATATACTACTCGTATGTGCATGTACAGATACCGTAACTGAATCCACCATATTTTTACATGAAAACGACGAACACGTCCAAAGGTTAGTAAAATATGGTGGCGAAACCAAAATATTTTAAATTGAAAGCTCAGCTTCAAATTGCAGAGAGTAGAAATGAGTTTTCGAATACCTAACGCGTATTTGCATTCGCTAGCAAATAGAGGCTTTGGACCAATATATTTCGCACTGCAGCGGCGGGTTGGCCATTTGAGTCTGCATTCAAACTATATATTAGAATTAAGCTATATTTATAGGTTATTTGTCGGAAATATTTTTATTTAGTACGTATTTTTATTTTTAACAGTTTTAGCGTTATTCAAAAATGATCCTGAAAATATCAAAACATTGAAAGCGGTTATTCCTCAGTGTTGCTAAATGATCATTAAGACATGTTAAAATAACTAGCTACTAAATACCGATGTCAGATACTTGATCTTCCATCGTGACCCTCCTCAACGAGCCTGCACTAATCCGAATGTTACGTAAATAAATAAAAGCAATGTTAGTTATCTAAGAATTCGAAACTGTTCTGTGGATTCCTTCACGTTAATTGTCTAGAAGCGTGTTCGCAATTTCAGAAACCCTTTACGGGAATGTCAGGACAATCCTTAAAGCAGTCAAAGTTACAACTCTAAGCAAACTTGAAGTACGGCCGTACTTAGGTTTGTTGAACAATTTAGAAGCACAGTTTCCTCAAAATAGGATGACGAGGGTGCACAGGATTAGTTATTCACAATGCTCGAAATGGATGAATTTTACGGGAGGGAACGCTTTTTCCCCTGCGTGCTTAAAATCTTACTTTTGTGAAATGGAACGGTCATTGCACGAAAGGAAACGCCGTTTCCATGCGTTCTCTACACTGCTGTGGTTATTCAGCATTATTTTATATTAAAATCTTCTCTTGTTATTATTCGCGTATGCATACAAATATCACTGATTAATAAATAGAGGATAATGGAGTTTATTTGACAAAAAAATCTTAGAACTGAATTAAGTAACGTCCGATTAAAATAACCAGATAACTTTTATCTGAGGGATGTTTTTGTTGCTTTGACTGATGTTTACGTTTACTGTCAATGCGTTAAAATGTTACCCCAGATAATAACAATAAGTTATCTTGCTTTCAAAAATCAGCCTTAAATCTGCTTTATTTGGACTACTAACAGAATTATTAAAGCAAGTGCTTGTTTAGTTTGGTCTTTGATCTTGTATATCATAATGTACGCGACTACGCGAGGAGTATTTCCGCTGATGGATAATAAATATTCGGATCTTTTATGAATATGTGCCGGGTGATAAATGCTTTTAATATTTATCACGCTATATATCGTGTCGTTATTTACCCATAAAATGTTACTAGTGATCAGTTTTTATTTATGGTAATATTGTCTGCTTCATTGCGATGCTTTTATATCTAGCAAACTATTGGCAGAGTTTTTAAAGTATAGACATTTGATAGCAGCCGTGGTGCAGCAGGAGAGTAGCTGCCTATGAAGGGAGAGTCTGCAGGTTCAATAAAAATGCGTGAAACAATTGTTTTATATTTTTCGGGTTCAGACTTCAGACCCGAAACAAATATATCAATCGAAAAAAGTGTTGTGGAAGTGAAAATTTCTCGTTAATATCTAATACCTACGACGCAAGACTAGTATCTTAGTATGGGGTTGGTGACTGTTATCTATATAATAAAGTAATGAACCACCTCATGTCAAAATTCGTTCTAGTTCCTCAATTCAGTTGAATTACAATATTGTATCACGAATAACCAAGTGCTACACACGAGACGCGTCAAAAAAGTACGAGACAATCTCATTCCGAGGCGAGGCGTAATTTAATTTTCTTTCTGAATTCTACTCATGTAAATTGAAATAAAGGTAAGAGATGACTCTATAGAAATATCAGTAGGAACGGGTCGACGCGTTCTGTTTATGAAGATCGCAGGAGCTCGTAAACACCGACCCATATAAACCGCAGCTGGCGTATCACTCGTGCAAGGAATATGTGAAAATTACCTCTCGTAACACCCTCTAGAGACCGGCGACGTTGATGGCGCCAATGAAATTGACTCACTTATTACAAGAGAACGTAATGTATAGCATTAAATTATTGATGAGACTTGCCACTGATTTAGAGGTTGTAATAGAAGTGTGTTCGTGGAATCATTTTACTATTGGTTGTTTTGACGTTCATATAACTTGTTACGATGAAATTGAAGCTAAGAGGCATACCTTATAAATATGAAATAATAGCTGTTGCCCGCAACTACGTTCGCGTGGAAATTTATTTTCCAGGATAACATAACATAAGCTCACGCCTGTATCCCCGAAGGGGTAGGCAGAGGCGCAACTAGTACACCCACGTTTCCAGGATAAAAGTGACTTATGTCATAATCTCATGTGTAATCTATTATAACTTGTTTCATCAAAATCCATCCAGTAGTTTTTGCGTGAAAGAGTAACAAACATACACACACACACACACGCAAACTTCCGCCTTTATAATATTGGTATGATTCGATAACTTTAATTATCGTAAGTGGTTGGTATGATATTTTTAAGGTAAATATTTAATAATTATTTCGTATCTACCCCTATAATCTAAGGGTAAAGTAAAGAAATAGATCATACGGATATTAAAGTTTATCCAGGTATAATCACAAGTTTAAAAACTTAACAGACAGACTTCAAAATTTATCTGATCGTGAACCTTATTTATGTATACGGGACCACCCTTGAAATAAGCTCTATCGAACACAAAAAGAATCTTGAAAATCGAATCGTAGAGGTACTTTTTTAGTACAGTACAGACGAATTGAGGACTTTCTCCTTTTTTTTGAAAGTCGGTCGAAAATAAACAATCATTTTCATATATGAAGTAATAATAGTATTCATGTAAAGGAATCTTCCAGTTTAATAGTTTGTATTTCTTTTATTTAAAAAGTAGTAGTGACGTCCTACAGGAAACGAATTTGGATTCATGTATATATATTTTTATTTTTTTATAGCAGAGACTGGCAAACGAGCAGATGGGTCACCTGATGGTTGATCTCCACCACCCATAGACACCCAAGACACAAAAAGTATCATGGGTGCGTTGCCAACCTAAGAGGAGGGAATGGAAAGGGAGGGAAAGGGGATTGGAAAATCTCACCGAACTAAACGCGACAGCAAGCTGCCTCTTTACGTCGCTTTTCTGTGACACAGTGGTATCAAACCGGTCGAGCCGGCCCATTCGTGCTGTAGACGTTACTGTCTACAGCGTAGCTCTACCACTCAATATACATATTTGAATCCAACTTCGAACTTTATACTAAATAGGCATGTGAATGTACTTGCACACGTCATAATACAACAGCAGCTTTCAACTTGTTTTATAGAGACTATAAAACCACCTGAAAGGTTTTATTGTGGATTAGATATATATACTTTTAGGTATTCAAGTACTCGGATAATAAACAAGTCCATAGTGAATAGAAACTTTAAAGAAATAATATACATACTATTACAACGTACTCGACTTTGTGCGAAATGAAATAACGAAACAACATTCACTAAGAATTTTAGTTAAGTACTGTTAAAAACTGAAAAGCTATTTAAACGGACTTTTGGCTCTTTCATTACCCTTTCACTCGCTTTTTTATTTGTCTTATTATAATAAAGTCAGTCATCAATATCGAAGCGTTTTAATTTATCCACGAAAAAAGGAGGATAATTTTTCTGTTTTAGGCCCTATATGAAAAACATCGGTTCATTCAAATAGGGCCTGGATTGCTTCAAACACTTGTTGACATCAAATGCCTCCAAAGAAATATTTTCGCGGCTTAGCAAGAAAATTTGATATTTACACTCTATATAACTATTGCTAACTTCTCCATTCAACAAATGTTGAGACTCACTTTGACCCACATTTGTATGAAATAGTTCACAGTGTATGCGACTTATTGAACTAGTTATTCGAGAATGGGCTGTCTATGAATATTCATAGGTAAAATATTGTTCTTTATTTTTATTTACAACATCAACAGAAATATCAGACTATCTTTCCTCTAAATAAAAACGGCATGACGCGTTTTTTTTAATGCAGAAATGATAATGTGAGAAATAAATCAATTAACATATCATAACATAAGCTCACGCCTGTATCCCCGAATAATATAACCATAATATATCTTTGGGGGAGGCCTACGTTCAGCAGTGGACGTCCTATGGCGATGATGATGATAATAATATTAATATGGTCAACCGCCTTATTCTCAGTAGTAACAAACCACATCGTGTATAATTTTCTACAAGTTTTTAAGTAAATAGCTAAATAATAAACTAAATCATAGGTATAGAAATTTTATTAACAGCTCACTGCATCAGTAGCTTTGTTAAGTCGATTTTAAAATTCCATTTAAGTTGAGGAGTTCTTTAGTGACGCAAGTGAGAATACCATAGAAAAATGCTGCCGTCGCGTCGCACGACCAAGCTCATGCAGAAAAATGACAATTTGAAAATAACAAGTATAATACGCGGCCTGGTAAATGATGGTTATTATTCTTGTGATATATTATTTATATTAATATCCAGTGACGTACGAGAAACTAGCCATCTATAGGGTTTCACATAGATCTTTAGGTACACTTTATTGACTAAGTCATGATTACTATCCAACCATAGGGATCAATAGCGTCGCAGTCGCTATCACAAACCTGAGCATCTTTCGAGTATTTTGTATGCAGTACTTGATTCCATGAGGCTCCAACTTGCTCATTATGCTGTTGCAGTATTCGTACGTTTGTCCCGACAGAAAACTGTGACATCGCCAAGAATAGGGTTGCTGAACACGTTCTAAAAGAAAATTTACATCATAACATAGTTTACGCCAAAAAGAGTATGTATGAAAATAGATAAATAATAAATACACCCAACAGTCATACACCTAGTCCTGACTCCACACTAGGTATAACCTGTGTCGTGGGTGTCAGAGACTATGAGAGACTTTCGGTCTCACAACACCCAGACTTGAAACAAATATCTGTGGGCCACACAAACATTTGTCTCAATGCGGGAATCGAACGCATGGCCTCCCGCTTCACAGCCGGCTAATCGCCCACTGCGCCACGGAGGGTGTGAAAATGGAATCAAAATATGAATAAATCAGGTTGTAGAAATATCAGGTTAAATTTACAATTACCGTGATATTTTAACATAGTTCCTAATATGTGTGAAATAGGTGCCATCCCTGATGTCAATAATATTAGGTTGAGAAATCATGACACTTGGAACGTGTTTTAGATGCAATTTGCTGTCTTGTGTGCCGCATCGGGCGCCGGCGGACATGGTCATGCAATTTTTTCTTTATTCTTCATCAGAAGCGTGAGCAAGAATAATGTTGACAATCTTATTCTTCATCTTTAATATGTAACCTAGTATAACGTGTTAAATTAACAATAATGCTGTATTAGGTCTCTTATTAGTTCCCTTCAGAGGCTCTCTTAGAAGACGAGCTATAATTATATTGCTGTTCAATTTCCAGATATCTCCTACGAAATTGGTCCCAGGATTCTATTTTATCGTACGATCAAGCCTCTTTAGTTATGAATCATTATAATTGCCGTTTTCTGCTTGGTTAAAGTAACTCAAACTAGTAATATACAGAGAGTTTAGTTTAGTTTAAAATTACTTAATACAAATTATTCAACATATCATTATTTAAAATCATCGCTTTAACTAATTTAAAATTGGTGCAGGTGAATTGACAATTGAAACACGTAGGTATGAGTTTGTAACTTCAAATATTAATATCTCTTCAATTGGCCCAGAATGCAGTTCTGTTGTCTCAGGAAGGTCTTGCGTAGGCGTAATTAGTGCGAGTTCTAAGAAGAAAAACATCACATATATACAAAATTAGGCTCGCCCCTATCATATCTGGGACGGAACTAAGCTCGGCGAAATGTGGGGTATACTAGTTCGCTAGTGCGCCTCTGCCTACCCCTTCGGGGATACAGGCGTGAGCTAACGTTACTTTTGAATAATTATACTTCTCTATGTGTTGGTTTACATCCAAGTCCAAAGCATTGTTAATTAGCAGTAAAACGTTATATTCGGACATTAAGTAATTATCGGTATTGAAACTGGTTTGAATGTGGTTTACGATTTTCACTACCACACATTTCTAATTTGTATGAAGGGATTTTCTACGACATATTATTTCCAATCGGCTCTTTGTTCTGCTTCGTAATTATCATCATCAATAACAGCATAGTTACAATCGCCTATAACATAATCACCTCTTGAGATTCAAATTTATCATATGGTACTCTTTACAGCTATGTCTACAGCTTTTAAGTTAGATCTCTATCGAATAAACATATTTCTAATTTAATCTTTCAGCTCGTTAACAATATTTTGAGATACGAATGCTACAAAACGGAAAAAAATATTTATCAAATTTTTCCAAGCGTTGTTGAATGCATACATATAAGTGTGGCAATGACGTCGTTGGTAAATTGCCGCATATTGAATTATTAATTGATCATTTTTTAGAAACATAAGTGATTAATTAGTAGTACCTAGGATTATTAACTTATATTATTCGTAAAAAGGTGAATGACGATGGAGCTAAAAACAATCCATAGTGCTACTAGAACCCTTCGCTCGACATTGATTTTTGTTCACAACCTTGTGTAATAGAATATCCGCTATATTATGCGGCTAAACTACGTCAACTGCCCTCAATTCACACTTCCCTAACGTTGCACTGTACTAAGATTATATTTAGAAACGTCGCTATGTGCTATAGGTATCATGATGCTTTACCTAGTTCAACTTACTAGACTTTTGTTAACGAGTTACAATAAGACGAATTTATGAATGCACTAACGGCGGAATACTGAAATACAACTCCAAATATTTAAAATCGTGTTGTGTCATTTGAGACTTATGTTAAAACTATACAGCGTTCAACAAAACAAGAAATTGCGTTTCAGAAATTGAAGCTTAGTGATTTACAATCAACGTTTAGGTCACCATCATTACAAACAAACACTACTCTAATCAAATCATCTACTTAACGGTTCTTATACCTATGTCTGAAATCGAGACACGATTATCTATATAATGATTGTTCTGCAACGACTTTACTCAGGACAGATCGTTCAAAGATAATATCGATCGACGAGAGACTTGAGCATTTCTTGACAGGCACTATTATTCTACCGTTCTCCTTAATCACACGTTCACGCTTCACTAAAAGAGCCCAATATTGTGAGAAGGCGTGATCTCCTATGTCGACTGTAAGGGTCGGTTGCCGCCGTCTCAATTGAATGCCTTGACCGATTTGAGAAATTCTGCTATCATATAGTTTGGAAATAGGTCGCCTAACAATAATATTGAACTAAAATGAATATACGAATGGTTTAAAAATAAGATGCTGTAAAATAACCTGATAATAATATACACATAGTCCTTTGTGGATTTATTGAAAATAGTTTAAGGGCATCTGATTCATAACAAAAATATTAATAAAAACATAACAGTGTATTATGAACTACCTATACAAATTAGACCCATGACAGGTGAAGCCATATTCTATCTATCTACGATCGGAAAAATGACTCAACTTTAATTTAAATTATGCTCTTATTAATTACCTTTTTAAGGCTCATCTATAATGAGATTCTATTAGAGGACCAAGATAGAATCTGCTCTCCAGGGAGTTGCGGTCAATAGAATCTGGCTTCCGTAAAACTCTCACTGTAATAATATTTTTAAATTCCAATTACGCATTTTGGCACGACACTTAAAGTTATTGAATATGTAAACGGTAAACACATAAATCGAAATCTATCACACTATCGGTTCATGTTATTGACTCCCTCTAAATATATCTTGGTAGGAACGCCTCTGCTCGCCTGTCAAAATGTTATCCCATTTATTTATGTTTGCGCAGGGATTTATAAATTTAATAAATTGTTTTATGTGATTTGATGTTTATATTATGTAAATAGAAATTCACAATGGCAGGATATGACGTATTTACTGCATCGCTCGGGAAGAATATAATGCCGTTAGGAACAGCTACAGACCATTTATTAGTTGATAGTTACCTTCGTTTCATCGGTCTTCCAGTATTTCTTGGTTAGAAGGTTGAGCAACGTGCATCAACCTGTTGGTTAGTTGTTACCATCTTCTATGGACATAAAAAATAACAGAAAGATAGCTAAGGAACTGCCTACTGTAGTTTGAAAGTGAATGAGGATTGAGAAAAGGCGATGGTGTTTGGGCCTCCGTATATTTCACTCATCATACGAAACGCAACTGCCATTTTACTCGGGTATGTACACACACCTCCTGTTTATGGTCAATATAAATCTTCTATTCCACAACCTGTTCGACTTTTATAATCAATTACAGTCTCGGATCACTCGTTCACGTACGCCATAAATATTCAAGGAGTAACTGAGTTGTTTTCGTTGAATCGTTTGCGGCCGCTTTTTAATTACACCAATTGATCCAAGAGCATTTTATTATAGGGGGGATTACGATTATGGCGCTTAGATTCTCATCTGGAGTACATGCGAATGCCAACGAGCACTCTACAATTTGAACGAGATAAATAGAGATGTGAG
This sequence comes from Clanis bilineata, assembly GCA_036417725.1. NCBI lineage: Eukaryota > Metazoa > Arthropoda > Insecta > Lepidoptera > Sphingidae > Clanis > Clanis bilineata. The sequence goes on from CM071137.1 coordinate 14,196,749, forward strand.
GTCTTTCCGTACTATCAACCTGGAGTTAAACAGGTGAGGCAACTATGATAGATTGTAATATTTCACTCAAGCCGCCGGGAGATCCGATGCATAAATCATTTCAGTATCTTTGAAGTCTTGGATATAAATGAAAAATAGAATATTTTAATGATTCCATTTAACTGAAGCACAATCTACTACTGCTCGCGTGATACGTGTATGAATATTAATAACTTTCCTTTTTCTGTCGCCTTTTACAATTAAACATGCTGCTATAATACGAGTATAAATCCGTCTTTATTCGCAAATTTTTACAACGTACTTTCTTATAATTACTAAGTAGATGGTTACATCAAATATGCATTATATTTTATTATAGTTGTGTCTGCTGTATCATTTTAATTCATTCCAACATTTCATATACAGTCGGTTGTTTATAAGATAATTGACTCATTGTTTCGATTGAATATTTTTACATTATGGGATTCATCATACAGTATTTGCTAATGGCGGTTTTCTCGGAAACTACATTTTCTGCCATTTTATATTTGCACTTGTCATAATCTGTCAGTTTCAATATGTGTCAGCTTTAATGTTCAATGTATTTATCTTAGACTAAATAATTTATCTTTCACCAATTTCTGAAAAGATGATTAAATCATTCATTTGACAGAGGTTCGGTTTAAAGACCGCTGTCCAATGATGTTAGACTATGCCGCTGTCTTGTGGGAAACTGAATCATAACTGCGTTTCTAGTACACTTTTCAAAGATATTTAGTTAAATTCAAAGAAACGGACCATCTTGTTTACTAATTCACCTTCAACTGACGTTCAAAAAGAGGAGGTTCCTTATTCGCTTGTTCTTATGTTTTCATGTCGGATGTTGCGTCACATGATATATCTGCCGAGTGTAAACCGATTTGATCGCTCCCTTTATGTATTTGATATAATTTACTTTGAAGGTGATCTTTATTAGTATAAGGGTATGAAATATCTGCATAATATAGGTACAGGTCGTCAGGATAGTTTTAATTTTATTTATTTTAACTTGAATTAGGGTTTTGATAACAAAATTTACAGTACTGCAGCTGTCACAAATATTATGATTTATTACAACAATTAACGCGAACATATTATTAAGTACTTTTTAATAAATCCTTTCACTCATTAAATTATCTCTTTTTGAACTGATAACATGCTGGCTGCCCAACATGCTTTAATTTTTTCAGCATATACTCATATATTGACTTTGTTTTCGTTCGATATATTTGTTTTTATTCATAACGTTGCATGTCTGTTTGAAATATTATAAATTCCTCCGTTACCTGTTATCACATTATTAACAAACTTCTTTTCATGTTTCTCCAAGAAGTGTACCGCTTGGAAACATGCGAAAATGTTTATTTGTGGTACTTGGAGCGACTCGCGACGCACGCGCAAACCACGCCTCCGCCACTTCAGTTCAGTTGTTTCGTGGGAATCCACACCGGCGCGCGTGTATTGGTACATTCTTCTTGTACATCGAGAAAAAGACTACATGTACTCGCAATCGTTCGACATTAGAAGATGTCCAATCACAGGGACCAAAGTAAACAGAGGCGAAACGATAATCTACTAAAAAACTTACCCACCGAAGTCCTTTTGAAAGCTAGAAGCACCTTAGTATCACTCGGTGGAGCTCTAAAATCCAAACAAGATAACCAAAGTCGTTCAAAAGTACCCAAACAAGACACAAAAGACAAAAAGAACCAAGAAAAATTAAAGAGCAGCCGTTCGGAACCAGAATTCAGTGATGTTCGGAAAAGGCATCGAAGCAGGATCGAGGAAAGTGTTTCCCGCGATTATGTCACTGGTGGAAGACCTAGGCCCCTATCAGTTGGTGCAACAAAACGATACGACAAAGATGTAGAAGATTGGCACTGTGGTAGTTTTTCAAAAGACATATCCCCTTTACGTCAACGACAATTTGATTCCACGGAGGAAGTGTGCGTGCAATCTCGGCTTGTTATACCTGTTATTGACAGGCTTGGCAATCCAGATGTTTCCCTGCAGGATGTTACCGAGAGGCCGCGGAAAAAGCTTTCGTTTCGTGAACCGTGTGAAGTGGTTGGTAGCAGTAGTGCGACCCTCGGCCGGTCCAGTAAACTCATGGGGGTTAACAGTCTCACGAGGCGACCGAATAGAGTATCATTACGTTCTGATATGCGGTCTTCCAGTTTAGAAGGTGTAGACTCTGATTTAGAGGTGAGTGTAAGCAATTTTAACATGTATCACGGTAAAATAAACACGTGGTCTATGTTTATAGTACTTATTTTTGTTTTTATCAGCCAGTTTTTTATGTGTTCATCGTACGCTACTATTGCAATATTATGTATCTACAATCTACATAGTGGGATTGAAACTGGCTCAGAAGTCCGAACAATTGCTATTAACGCAAAATTAGCAGACTTTGATGGCTTCATGGAATAATAGCGATCTACCTCGATGTATTTTCAACGGCAAAATATGAACAGCTTGTTCAAGATACGTAATTAAACTGTGTAATTACGTCAACCAGCAATGGTTCCCATGTGTAATAGAGACGAGTGAAATTATATTAATGAAAACCAAACAATTAGAGCAAGTCTGTAGCGTTTTGTTGCGGTTTAGTGGCTTCAGTGGCGATCAGTTTATCACTGAGAACCGATCATTGTTTATTTTGATTGCCGCGCCGCTGTTTGCAACCAAGGACCGCGACCGCGCTCATATATCATCATATCAGGGAACCAACGGTTTTTTATAAATCGAAGTCTCCAGTGATATCTACGTATTATTTTGCGCAGCCGTGGTCTTGCGTCAAGGGCGATACTTCCGTCGTCGTTTCCATTTATTATTTAGAAAACTTTAGGAAACAGGTTATGTTTGTATGAGATATTTTGGAACTGCCGCCGTCAACGTGTGAATTACGCACTCGTATAAGTCGTATACTACCGAAGCATAGTCTTGCTGTCATTAAATCTCTCAACCTCTAGGTTACGTTCTAAATCATAATGCAAGTACCAAAGGTTTGAATGAAGCCTTCACAATATGTGTCGACGTGTAATGTGTTTATATCAACATTATTAGTACTATACACTGATACATTCCTAAGATTTGACTATATTTTCGAGTTTAAAACCACAATAACCATTAATAATACAAGTTTCTTAAATAATTTTCGTCTTCAAAATCCGTGTAGTTTTGTCTTAAATGATTATTTGTTCGTTTTTGAAATTCTCACAATTATGCTAGACTGATACTCATCATGATCATCATTAGCCACAGGACGTCCACTGCTGGACATAGGCTTCCCCCAATGATTTCTAGATCGACCTGTTGGCTGACTGACTCTCTGTACTATACAATTCCTAAATATAGTAAAATGTTACTATCAAATCGCAACGCCGACTTTCCCGTCGCTTCTCTGACATAGCAATCGTACGCGTCACTAACAGCGTCGCGTTGTAGCATGCTGCTAATAAATAGTCTTTCATAAATGTACATATGTATAATAAAAATATAATAATATTATTAATATTTGCCCTGTAATATTACTGTCCCACTACTAGGCACGGGCCTCCTCTACTAATCAGAGGTGTTAGGCCTTAGTCTACCACGCTGGCCTAATGCGGGTTGGTAAACTTCACATACCTTCGAAATTCCTGTGAAGAAATTCTCGGGTATGCAGGTTTCCTCACGATGTTTTCCTTCACCGTTATAGCAAGCGATATTTCACAATGAAAATACACTTAACATAGAAAAGTCAGAGGTGTATACTCCAGTATATCCCAAAATGGATTTTGGGGTTAGTCTCGAACCTCCGACACTTGTCTTGACAGTCCGTACCATTCCCAACTGAGCTATCGTTGCTTCGTCTGTATGCATATTGTAACTCTATAATAATATGTTACTGTAAAAACCCGAACTACGGTTAATATTAGGTTTAACTAGTAAATCTTAATGGGAGAATTTTAAAAACAATTAGATATTTTTACCAATAGAGTTTAGTACAAAGGTAAGTTTTATCAATCAAACAATAAATACATTTCTTTTCTAATTACGTACATATCAGTGTCGACACTTTGTCGTTATATTTGGTCTGGTGGCAGCCTATATGGGCTGTGGACCGGGAGGTGCTAGGTCGATTCCCAGGCCGGGCGAATTTTCTAATTTAATTTGCCCGGGACTGGATCCCTAAGAAGGGGTTGACGTCAGGCAGGCAGCTTGCTTGCTTGAAAGTGTTGCGCCGAACTCACATTGAGGTGGGATAAAGGTGGGTAGAAGAAGAAGAAGAACATCTGTGACAAAAGCTTACATGAATTTAGTTATCATTATGATTTATTTTATTACATATATCAAACCGAACCTAACCGAAGACTTCTATATCTGTCTATTTCGACATTTACCATGTCTTAACTTGAGATATACCGAGTGGACTTTGATAAAAGTTCGAAATGAACGATAACCACAGAACATTTCGGACTTACCATTCAGAGTCAATAAATGTTAGGTTTTACCGAAAAATCTTAGAAATTCCCGTACTTTGGGTTTTTACAATGACATACTATACCTACAGTGCAACCTGCTGACAGACTGACGCAGTTACCCCGCGTGACTGACGCCAGTGACGGAATCATCGGCAGTGTCCAATTTTGTACTTGACTATGTTTGATTATATACACCTGTTTATATGTAAAAGCAAATAAAACAAAAAAGAAACCCTTCTGTAAAAACTGCATCATTAATTAAAAAATGAGGCAGTAATTCATATTTTAACTTCTGGAGTGGGGGCATATTGTAGATATCTTACTATACCCTTCCAACGCATGCACCCTTATGGTGTGACGTTATTTTACTGATACTTCTCTTTCCCGCAGTTTGACGATTACACCAAACTTCAAAGGCTTATAACTTTTTAATTTTTGAGAATATTTCAATATTTTTTTCTGTTTTATATTTTAGACGACGTAAATTTCATATAAAATAATTTTAAAAAATTAGTCAAGTATCCAATTGATAGTGCTTGTTACCTCACGTCTATTACCACTGCGTACACGTTTTAGAATAAACAATACCATCCGAAGTTAGTCTAAACTATGAAGAAATCTCTCATACCATCTAGTTGTACAAATAATCTCACTGACACAATATTTAACATTTCATATTTCACGTAAGATGTGTTTTCATAATATTTCCTTATACAATCATATTCACAGGTGCAACGTGGCCGGATCCGTATAAATAGATGACATACCTTCATTTTATTATTATGTTTCACGTAACATAAATTTTACATATTTATCTCTGTGGGTGTTCTAGTTCGCTAATGGGCCTCTGCCTACCCTCTACCTCCTGCACTAAGATGTTACACAAAACCCTTACACAAAACATGATTTTCTTATCTATGGCCCATTGCTCATCGCGCAGGAGACAATGAAAAATTTTGTTTAGTGTAAGTGTTTTGTTTCGAAAAAACATGCGCAGCAAATGCGGTTTTATGAACTTCGTACCCTATCACACCTGTTTTCCGGGATTATTTAACATGATTTTTGCGGTTGATTAATTTAAATTTAGCCAAGTTACAAATCGCAAAGTCCCTCCTGCGGTTTCTGACGAACGGAGTGCAAAACAACACGTACCTACGATAGTTTTTGTCCTAAGGGACATGACAAGAATCATACTACTTGATAATGCATGAAACGTCGTCCGAATATGCAACTTCATGAGGCTGAAGCATATTAGGACAGACATTTTGTAGACAGTAACGTCTACAGCACGAATGAGCCGGCTCGACCGGTTTGATACTACTGTCTCACATAAAACCGACGTAAAGTGGCAGCTTGTGTCGCGTTTCGTTCGATGAGATTTCCGGTGGCCCATTTCCCCCCATCCTTTCCCTCCCCTTCCATTTCCTCCTTTTAGGTTGGCAATGCACCCATGATTCTTTATGTGTGTTAGGTGTTTATGGGCGGTAGAGATCACTTACAATCAGGTGACCCATCTGCTCGTTTACCAGTCTCTGCTATAACAAAAAAAAAAATGCTGATATATTCTTCTGTTCTGAAACTCTACCAATTTTCCCAACTTGGTACTTTCTAGTCTATAGTAATAAGATAACTTCTATAGGAATCAAAATTACGTCCTGCCCCCTGACTCTTCACACTATTCGAATTTGATTTCGATTCGGTTTCATTTATTGACTTTCGGTTGCATTTATTTTCGAAATCGAGTTAAAAAGTACGCTTATGTTGAATTAGATTCGAGAACTTGGTCATTTGATAATTTTTAACATGACATTAGTGAACTTTTAACTCTATTTCGGTGGATTTTCGAATCACTAAATACTATCGGAGTACATATTTTGCCGAACTTGTTTGCAAATGCCACATTTACTTAGATCGGAGTTATACCAACATGTGAAGAAAAACTCTTTTATCGTAACAAATACGATTTTATTGCTTGCAGAAACTGATGCATCCATTAAACAACCTCATAATAAAACAAAACACAATCGAATTATAGTTCCAGAACGGATTGAAGACTAAAGCAATAGCATTTCTTTGACCTCACTCCGCCAGAATGACGACGTCAACGAAAATAGACGCCTGACGTGCTCACGGCAATGAGGTAGCTAAAAATTATGATCGCTATAAAGGTCATTGTCTCGGAGTTATCGACTTTTATTACGTCGCATACGAGTTCCCAAATGCACCTGTTAAATATAATTCTACATTTTGTTTATAATCTTCTACCTGCCCTTATCCCACTCCACCGTGGAGTCGCAAGTTCGCAACATTTCAAATAATGTTTCATAAAAGATTCGGATCAATGTACTAACTTTATCCATAGAATCATGATTATCATAATCAGCTACAGGACGTCTACTGTTGGACATAGGCCTCCCCCAAAGATAATAATAACAAGTTTTCTATAAAAGATATAGTTATAATTAAAAGGGCAAAAGGGATTTGCAAATATTGTAAAGAAATCACAACAGCGGACGGACTTGTGAATGGAAAGCTATAAGTTAGGTATGAAGAATGCTGTTATCGTATACACCTATTAGTGATAGTTGGTTAATATGGGAGAGGTGACAAAAATGAAATCTAGAAAATATTAAGCATTCTAAATAGGTATCAAAACGGTCTCAATAAATTACAAGCCATGGATTAATATTACAACCCGTATTGTAATCAATATCAATACGAAATAAGAAACAACAAAGTTTGTATCGATCAGTAACGTTAAGATGTCAAGAAAACGGCGACTGCTTTAGGCCGTAGCCCGTAAGCCATCGAAAGCTATTTTCTGGGAACATAATTTCCCAATAGGTACCTAATCAGTGAGTGGCTTACAAATATTAGACGGTTCGATCATCGATCAGTGTCAAACTTTCCTATCTTTCCCACAAATAGGCCCGAACATTGTTTGTTATGGTTATTCTCAAAGTTGAGTGATTGCTGATTAGTTTAGATTGAGCTTAGATTAGTTTTGTTTGCGGGGTTGTTAAAACTAAAACTTATTTACATAATCAAACAGGTATCTACAATTATGTAGGTATTGATTCGTATTCTTTTTTGTGCGTTTGACGAATTTGAAAATTTCGTTCGAGAAGAAATTACATAATTGAATAATCTTTCTAAACGGAAACATAAATTTCTCAGGATAAAAGTAACCTATGTATTCCAGTATATAAGCTATTTCCGTGTCATTCAGATCCGTGACTGAGTAACAAATATCCATCAAAACTTTCGCATTTATAATATTAGTATAGATTATTATCAAATTAAGCAAGTGAATTAATGTCGGTCGTTGTATTTCGGTAAATTGGTTATTTTAACTTTAAATATGGTGCTTAACTATAATACTAATTCGATACTTACACAAAACACTGTTTAACTTAAACCGCATCTCCTGGACGTGTTTTTCTTGGAACAAAATAAAAAAACACCTACAGAGACAATGTTTTTCGCTGCCTACTGTTCTTGGGACAATGGAGCATAGATAAAAATGTGTAACGAGACCAAGTTTTCAGTGTATATATAGTGATCTTTTTAACTCTATGTCGGTGGAATTTTAACTCACTAAATGAAGTGGGTACGTGGTCTCTACTCGAGAACTTTTCTGCCCCATCGGCTATCAGTTCTACGAGCTATGTGCCCTGCCCACTGCCATTTCAACTTGCTAATCCTCTGGGCTATGGTCGATCTGGAAATCTTTGGGGGAGGCCATGTTCAGCAGTGGACGTCCTATGGCTGATGATGATGATGATGATGATGAAATGAAGTCGAATCGAAGTCAAGTTCGAATCGGGTGTTAAAGGTCAGCCCCCTGGTAGCAGTTGTACGCGACTTCGTTCGTGTGGAAATTTAGTAACAAATCTAGCTCATGGGAGCCCCACTTTTTTCCAGGATAAAAAGTAGCTAATGTGCTTTTGCAGACTATAATCTATATCCGTGCCGAATTTCATCCCGCTCCAGTCGTCCAGCCGTGTAACAAATATACCTACATCCAAACTTTCTATTAATAATATTAGATGTAATATAAGAAAACTGAGATCAACCTCTCACCGCCGCGCTGTCATAATGCTTCATTTTTTGCATTTCGGACCCACCGTACCACCGGTCGTACCCCTGGTGGTACGGTGGGTCTTTGAAAGTTAAACGGTACCACCAGCTAATAGTGTTGTATAACCACGCTACAGACCCACCGTACCCTTCATAGCCACCAAATACGCTTATTGTAATAAGTCTTAAACCAATATGTTCCTAAGTATTTAATGAACTTTATCATTTGTTTCATGCCATCAGACTCAGCTTTTACATATTGAAACCCACGTTGAATCTCGCCATCTGAAACAAGCGGTAAGGTACTCGCAGAGCTACTATTCTTCGTCCCTGTTTATTTTTGGTACATCGAAAAGACTTCGCTTTCTTCCAAATATTGCGAGTCCAGTGGTAATAACACACCGTAATGAAATATTTGGGAATACTTGGCTTGTGCCGATGATAACGGTATTTATCACAAAGAAAAGCAGTTCCGCCATTTATTTTGATAAAATCCATGCCTATCGAGTTTTCAATATTGTCCATTATAGAAACTGGTAACTAATATACATATAGAGGTAGTTATTTAAATAATTTAATGATTATGTCTATATAATTGGTAATTTTAAATCTAATACTAATTTAATTTAATTTTAAGTTTTCATTGTATTAATGGATCAAGTTGTCCGAATTTCAACAAATAAAAAATTGTATAAGTTAAATTTGACTTTCTTAAAAAAACGTTTATAAAATTGTTACAGTTCTAATAAAGAGATCGAATTGCGTAGTGTGTAATATAATATTGCCGCTTCTAAACATAAATTGAATATGCTGTTAGTGTAAAATACTTACCGTCCACCATAGCACCAGGGCTGCAGGGGTACGGACAGTGATAGGGTAGATAACGGCACATCACTACTGTCACTTTATATGGTGGTACCGTTTAACTTTAAAAGACCCACCGTACCACCAGGGGTACGGCCGGTGGTACGGTGGGTCCGAAACGATTTTTTGCATACTGATATGTTTAGTAAATGTTGGTATTGATCAATCATTAGAGTTCCGAAGTAGGGTTAAATATTACTGAAATATAATTTTAAGCACATCGTCCATAAACATATATTTACTACCTGTTTTACATAAGTAACAACTTAATCTATGTTGTATTAATAGAATTTGTACGGAATATCGCTTTATACTTTGGTCGACTATTACTCGTTAACTTGTAAATCCTGTGTAGCCGTGATAGTTTTCCTTTTAAATAAATATATGCGACTACCATATTTTTTCACATTTCCAGAACCAACTGTTTAGCTGGTAGGGTGTGCGGACACTTAACTCTAACAGAGATTAGTAATTGTTTAATTTTTCACAAACGAATTCTTGGATCGAACAATGGTTATAGCAAACCCTTAATGATTTTAAGTGACCTATCCAATGATACCCCACACTATGGTATAATCGTGAAAAAATATTTAAACCCCCACTTTACGTGTAGGGGAGGTATAATCGAGACAAATAATTTAATCCCCCACTCCTACACGTAAAGTGGGGGAAGTTAGTTTTTTAACCGACTTTAAATAAAAGAGGGGATTGAAATAAAACTATTCTTACGGATTCTATCACGATTAGGTTTTAATTATTATTCCCATTATTATTATTATTATTATTTATTTAGGGAATAATAATTAAAACCTAATCGTGATAGAATCCGTAAGAATAGTTTTATTTCAATGTATAATATTCACGTAAACTTAAGAAATCAGTATATAAAAGAGGGGATTAACAATTAGTCGGAATCTTTTTTTTTAATGTATGTTAAAGGGTATACTTCCCAGGTGGTCCCATTGGCACCAAGTTAGGATCTGATGATAGGATCCTAGAAAAATCGAGGGCAACCCTTAAATTTTATAGGGACCCATAGTCTGTTTTATATATTTTCTAAAACTATTCAGGTATTAGCATCTGGTACTAATCATCTCATGTTGCTGAGCTGATGATGGAAAATAAACTCCTTAACTATTAGGAGTTGGTGCATAGTTCTTTCAATATTACAGGCTATTGAACACTAAAATAGATAAATAATTATTAAAGTTTAACAAAAACTGAAAACAGACTTCTTAAACCAACACTTAAAAGTAAAAAATAACAACAATTTCTAACTCTCTTTGGCGTCGCTGCCTTTTCATTTAATCTGCTTCGGCTTCAGTACCGACTCCAAAGTTAGTAAGAAATTGTTGTTATTTTTTACTTTTAAGTGTTCGTTTTTGAAGTCGGTTTTTCGAGGTTATCTTTTTCCACTTTGTTGGTGTGGTTGATATACCCATGTATACCCATGCCAAATTACAGTGTTCTAGTACTAATAGTCTCTGAGCTAATCAGCGGTGAGAAAACAGACAGAATAAGGTGACGAAACTATAACAGTTCCATTTTTGCCATTTGGCTTCGGAACCCTAAAAACTAATCAATTTCATAACACTCTACTCTACCCATCTACTATTCATAAATATATGAAATTTAGTAAATTATAAGATGAATTCATAATATGAAATGAAATAAATTGTATTCTATAAGTAAGTGCCAATGACGCACAATATTATTATTGCGCAGGTACTAAATTATATATTTTACGTAACATTTTACAAAATCCACATCTGAGCTACCGTGATGGGCTTTATCGCTACATCCATATTATGATATTGATTATTTCTCATACAATGTTTCGTAGATTTCATGGTAATACTAAAAAGTGTTATAAGCAGAATCCGTTTGGATAACATATGGACAAGCATTACAGAAAATTTGCATATCATTAAAATAATGGCCTGGAATTCTGCACGTAATTTGTTTCTTTGATTTTCTGTTAATGTGCAAAAACTAGAAATCAAGATAGAAACTAGGTGATTACAATTCAAATTTTATGCGCGTGCTATTTTTCAACGAAACATAACGTAAATACTAAGATGTTACAGAAAAATGCTATTACAGTGTCATTAATTAAATCTCTAACTAAAATGCTGAATGGTTAAATTGTTACTTACACATAATATTCATATATTACATATCAGAAGTGTACCTACATACATAATTGTAGAATTGGTAATTTTATAATATGTAGTGCTGTTCAACCTGCATACCTACCAACCTGTGTACTTTCAAAATAAATAAATATTTAAAATTATTTCATTGTTTTAATAATAGCAAAACTATTGTTTAAATGCTTATTCTATAGTAGAGAAAAACGACTATAGAAAATAGAAAAAAGAGTAATTTTGTACAACAGATTACAAGCCAACCCAGAATTTTTCCAAAATGAGCAATTATACACCTTAGTGCCACATAGGTTGACACTTTGATATATGTAATTAGTTATACCATAGGTTTAATAATATATCAAACTAACAAAACCGCAACCTAAGCAGCGGTTACAGATATCGATGGCGATCAACCGCAAATTCATGACCTAACGCTATTATACATCATAATACACAAATCCTATATTATTTACCTCTATATTGCATTTAACATAATTTACACAACCGCACTAGGCATTGACACACGCGAAAACGTTAGTTTTATACGACTGTGAAGAAATAATGGAACTGTTTTTCGGTTTACCTTACATAAGACGTTACCCTAAGTAATACATTACCGTTATGGTTGCGAAAGTTTTATTATATTAACTCTTCGTATAAGGCGACCATTTAATCCGTAAAAGATATAGATTCCTTCACGAGAAAGAGGCTTCCTATTTGGAAACCGATAACGTATAACTAGTAACTATATTTGCAGGTATCGTGTTTTGTGGCGGATCTGCGAGAACCTTTGGTATTTGATGCTTGGTCTATGATTAACTCTGCGAAATTACTAAGACACTTGAGCTAGGGCGCAAATGTAAGGTTTTCTTATTTGACATACGTCTAATGAATTCATATTCGTTTTTGTCCTTTTTCCATTTGCACACCACCACCACATTCCACAACCAGATTATTTGTCATGAAACAATAATTGAACTCAATAAATGAAGTACTACCTCCAAAATAAATTTACCTCCAAATTAAATCTGTAGAAATCAGGAACTGTAAAGAATTTATATTACATAAACCTTTGTCGTTTATAAAAAAGACTGAACTAAACCTGTTGTTAAAGTAGGTCTTCTTTTTGGTCATGCACACTTTGTAGAGTGGTCATGTTTGTTGAGATACACGATATACACGGAGATACAGGCAAGTCGTCAACGTCATCAGTCTTTTCGGCGGCGACTGTAGATCTTGTAATACTTCTCCATTTTTGCGAGTGCACTCTGTTATTGATGCCGTCCTGACAGTATCAGTTCAACGAGTAGATCTCCTATAGCTTTATTTCCTTCTACTTGATGTACCCCTATTAATTCTATAGTGTCTTCACTCCTCGAATTATGCCTAAAGAACTTTATTTTTCACCATGCAAGAATTAATGCATGACAGGTACAAATAGGTGGGTTAATCAGCAGACCAAAAATCAAAACTAGGTCGTTATTTTCACCTAAGATCTAAACATTGAGCCAACAATTTGCGTTTGATATGATAAGAACATGTACGGCATCATAGACGAATGATAGTCAGTTCAATTGGCACTTGGCCGATTTTTTCTCAAAGCTCACGTTCCTTGTCAATTGGTATATGTATTGTCATATTAGTGTCAATTTATGAGAAAGCTCGAGGCGTGACACGCACTGATGTCAGACATATCTCTTTCTGAACTGCAAGTGATGGCGATGTCTGGCTGGAATCCAAGAAGCACTGAACCGGTAGACGTTCATGCCGTCGCGATATTCAGAGTTCATAAATCTGATGACCTGGAATTCATTTAAGAGGAAATTATTTTAATACAATTAAGTACTATATCCGGCACAGCTCCTTTATTTTTTTTCTTTCTGTCACCGATACATTAGGTTGTCTTGAAAAAATCACTATTAGAGAACTATTGTTAAACTCACATAAAATAAAAGAATTGCGGGATAGGCCCATCAAAATAAAGACAAATTAGGTATTCTGAAACCAAAATAGTCTATAGTTATGAAATGACATATACGTAAAAAAAAAAACGAAAAATAATGTATAATCTCAGGATCAGATGTACCACTTTTCGAATTTTAAACGTGTGATTTTGCTATGAAAACAATTATTTTATGTAAATAAATTAAATATTATTTCTGTAATGCCTCAGACGTATTTTATTGTTTTAGGCCAATTTCTCGTACCATAATAACAAAAACCTTAAATGATTGTTATCTTGAATTGCGGACTAGAGAAATTCAACTTTCTGTAGTTCGATAGGTAATATAGTTTTAGATACAATTGAGGTTAAATTATATTCTCTTCTGACATTGCCTTTTTAGTTTTTATACAAATTAAACAAAATTCAAACGAAAATCGAAAGGCCAAAGCCGAGACTTAAGCTGGTCGCGTACAAAAGGATCCGAGGGTTTTAAACAAGCGCTCGGCCTGAATAATCTTTTTCGATCTGTTACGCGGCATGAATGAAAGGAACATTAATTAAACATATGTTATATCCCACGCCTAGCCTCCGCCCGTTTCATTTTATCTCGGTGTCAAAATGACTGTACGACTAACCCTTTTTATGTTCATAGTATGTTTGATGATATGTTATTTTAACAAGTTAGGGCTAAACTGATATGCTACTTTAACTCTCTACTTATGTATATTCTTATGGGTCATTTAATTTTGACAAATCATGTGGTCTTAAATGACATAATGCAATAAAAATTTTTGAGTTGGGTTTTAGTATTGGCGTTGGTGATGTATATTAGGGATATTTGACGATTAATTATTTAATTAACAAACATATTTTGTTTTAATCTATCATCAGCCTCTATATTACATCGGTCCACTATTCTCTTCTAAAACATTATATAAACTAATACTTTATTGGACTCCTCAACTGTTGAATATTTTTTTTAACCATAAACATTTTTACCTTGGTGCAAACCAACTTCGACATTGGCAGAATCATTGCAAATGCGTGGAAGCTATTTATTTAAAAGAAGACGAATGCGAAGATAGTAATAATAGAATCCCTTATAATATCTGTTCACTATGACCGTCGAAATAATCACATCCCTATTAATAACTCTCAGTTCGAGATGAGCTGTGTAACGTATATTTTATATTAAAATATTTTTAGCAGGTTTGATACAGATCATCTTTTCTAAGAGCTCGTTATTGATTTTCTTACGGCTCATCTCATTCATCTGTTTGGTGAGGCGGACGAAAGAATCTGTATATCTTAATAAACAGTCTAAGCAAAAGGCTAAGCCGATCATGTGCGGTAGATTTATCGAAATGTCGAATTTACAAATCCTTTTAAAATTACAAAGCAATAAATGAATGTTTACGGTTAAGAGCACTTAGTAGATATCGATTTCAGTTTATATTCGACACGTTAGCCTACAATCGCATTAAATCAATTTGTATGTGTATTGCACATTGTACACACTACATAGTACCTATGTAGTTGTAAGCCACTGTAGAATGGTGATGATAATAATGATCATGATAATGGTGATGGCAATAATGGTAATCATGACGATTATGATGACGATGATGATTATGATAATAATTATGATGACGATGATGATCATGATATCGATGATGATGATCATCATGATGATGATGATTTTTGATTTGATTCTTTTATTTGTTAAAACCGTACATGAAATGATATGCTTTGTTTGCAGAGCCAGGCCATGAGGATTGTGCGCACCGTGGGTCAAGCATTTGAAGTTTGCCACAAAATGCAAACTAACAACCCTGACCAACCAGCTCCTTCGACGTCGTCTGCCGTCGATGACATCGTGCACACCGACCGCGCCAGCGACGTACCACCCTCCAAAGGTTTGATGCAATCCCGACAAACCCACAGCGACACCGCCAATTTTTATTTACTTATACGTAGAGCGTATGTACTTTGCGTAGAGTATAATAGTTTCGAACTGTCTAAATACGCATCAAACTGATCTGAAAGTTAAATAGAGCTCTATTTGATTTTAAAACCAAACATTTTTAAAAATGTATTTATCAAACAATTGCAAAGTGGTGTGTTGTGAGACCGAAATACTTTGAGGAGCCATCGACAGCCATCAAACCGCTTGAACAATCAAACAATTGGCTGTTTATTCAGAGTTTGAAGCGGTTTAAACAGTTCGCAACACACGAGCTGTGAGCTGATATATCCACTTAGCAATACTGTTTGACCAAGCTTGGCCGAGCCTATTCCCTGCATAATGTGAGTTTCAGTATACCTCTACAATTAAACTACGGATAACTATTGCGACGGCAATTGATAATTGCAATTGCATTACGATCACGTTCTTTGATTACTAATCTTCCAACTGATGTTACCGCTGGCGACAAGCCTCTGCGAAATTAAATCTAAAAACAGTTTGTTTGCACTGCGAATGTGGTATTTAAGCTGACTACTGTGATTTATTTGACTTGCAAAGTGTTTAAAACAGTATATCTTATGATAGCAGACGGACTACGCAGCTCGCTTTCCTGGAAACTGGAACTAATTAAATTCTACCTGTTAGCACTTATATTTTTGTATCACAAATATCTAAAAATAAAACGTACGAGGCCGGACGTTCCTTGAATTTGTCGTAACAAATGAGTGTGGAAACAAAATAAGGCGATAAAAATTATTGCAGATTATAATATTATTTGCACTTTAGGTATTACGTACTCCGCATGTAAGTGGAAAAGTCACACTGTAGACAGTATGTTTACTGAACAAATGGGCCGGCTTCACCAGTTCGATATCACGGTCTCAAAGAAAACAGAGAGGAATTGGCTGCAGGCCGATGCGTTTTTTCTTCGAATGAGAACTCTGTTAGTCAAAATCCGTTTCCCCATCTCAAGCCCTTTTCCATTCCTTTATGGTTGTTCCTAACACACATGAATCTTTTTACGCACTAGACATTGGTACCGCCGAAAGCTCATACACTTAAGGTCGCCTTATGTCGTTTAAGGCCGCCTTATATGTCAAAATTGTATGGCAGAAATAAATGTCTTCTTCTTCTTCTTAGTCGTGCACTCTTGGCAGAGTGGTCGTGGTTGTTGAGATGGTGGTACACGGTAGGTCGTCAACGTCATTAGTCTTCTTGGCGGCGGTAACAGAACTTGTAATTCTTCTCCACATTTGGCGGTTAGCAGCATTGCGTGCACATTCTGTTATGGAGGACCGTGTCGTCGTTCTGATAGTATCCGTCCAGCGAGTAGGGGACCTGCCTCTACCTCTCTTTCCTTCTATCTGACCTTGGACCACAAGTTTATCCATAGAGTCTTCATTTCTGGAAATGTGCCCGAAGAACTTTAATATTCGTTGCTGGACAATCGACGAAAGTCTGGTCTTAATTTTTAGTTCCTTTAATATTGACACGTTTGTGCGGAAAGCTGTCCATGGTATCTGTAGGAGGCGCCTCCAACACCACATCTCCAACGCGTCAATTTTACGGCGGTCCTGTAGTCTTATGGTCCAGGTTTCAGCACCATAGAGAAAGATTGGAAAGACTAGACAGTTCATCAGTCGTACCTTTGTGTTTCTGGTTATTCTTCTATCCTTCCAAATCTTTCCCAACCTTTCCACAGCAGATCTTGTGACTGCGCCCCGTCGTTTTATCTCATCCTCGCAGCCTCCTTCATTTGATATAGTAGAACCGAGGTATGTGTATCTCTGCACTACTTCGCAGTTGGCTATGCTTTGTAAGTATGGTCTGTTATGTTCAGCTCGGTCTACTATCATCATTTTAGTCTTGTCCCTGTTGATAACAAGGCCGAATTGTAGGCTTAATGTTTCAAGGCGAGTAAGGAGATCATGCATATCCTCTACTGTCTGGGTAAAAAGAGTAGTATCATCAGCATAGCGTAGGTTACTAATCAGCCGGCCACCTATTGAGATGCCTTTGTTCCATCCTTCTAAGGCGATCCGCATTATACACTCTGTATATGTATTAAACAGCAATGGTGACAAAATGCACCCTTGCCGAACGCCTGATTCAGTGTGGAATGCGTCGGAGAGCACATCATCGACACGGACAGCTGCTACTCCTTCATCAATGTAAGAAGCCCTTAAAGTTCAGTAGCGTTTGACCATTCGGGCGATAAACCGCTTATGTCGTCGCCAAACATCAGCTACAATGAAGCTATACAGTATGCTAAAATCCCATTTCACACTGGACGATCGCGCGCTGATCATTGAGCGGAAAGTCATAAATTGTACAAGTGGTTTGTGCCAACTAGGTATTAGACGACGGTTGTATTTACGATTGCAGTTGCCGTCTGATGGTCAAGGATTCCATTTTTGTAACAGTAAACGTAATTTGCATTTTATTTTACAAAGGAGAATTGTAATAGCTCCATTTAGTGTTGAGTATTAAGGCAGTTGTGTTAATGTCGAACCATCCGAACATTACAAAGGCGAAACAAACGGTTACCACGTGTTGCGTAAAGCGCGTCTTTTTCCGCTTTTTTGTGGCCGATTTATAATTAGCGTTTATGTATGTTTTATGACATTTAACGCAACGTAGACACCAGCTGGTTTGATGAGTGAACACATAAATGATGTTACCTTAATCTTTACGATTACTAATTTCCAGTCTTTCAGAATAATTATGTTCGCAAAAAAGTAATTGCGATGTTTCCATCTATAATCATACGTGATACGCTTTTTTCCTGTCAGTACATGGATAAGTATTATCCATTTTTATTGGAATATTTTGGTGGTTGTTTTTTTATCATTAGCCTAAAGCCATAATTGTAAAACTAAATAATTAAAATCGAAATACAAATAAGTTTTGATTATGAACTAAATATTGACTGGACAATTAACAGAGGTAAGAATTTTAGTAACTAGAATAGTGAAATAATTATAACATCGTAAACATAGTTTGGTTTTATGATTAATTAATGCATCTGGCGAGACGTCATGGATAATTTAGTAAAAACATAAATAATAATCCTCGTATCCGGTTTTCCGGTAGCCTACATTTCAGGCGGCCAAATTGGCTTGTAATCTTTGTGCAGTATATTAATATGCATTCTGTTAACTCAAAATAAAACATCTTAAGTCTGTATTATAAAATACTTATCGACTGACTTCCAAAAAGGAGGAGGTCCTCAATTTGTCTGTTTTTTTATTTATGTTAAGTGATATCTCCGCTTAATGTGGACCGATCTTCAAAATTCTTTTATTATAATTTCTTATATTTTGTGTTCGATAGAGCTTCTTTCAAGGGTGGTCCCATATAAATTTTGTCACGATCGGATGCGAAGTCGGTCCGTTAAGTTTTTAAACTTGTGATCATAAAATACTTCTAATTAAGTCATAAATACCCATACAGATGGTGCAAGTTCTTACAATGTAGATAGAAATTAACATAAAACTGACTATTACGCATCGTATCACGTATTTTGAAAATACAAAAAACAAAACATTTTACATTTTCTCGAAAAGGTAATAATACAAAAATATTTTAAACAAATGATTTGTACAAAAATAGAGTCTTTCAATTTCACATTTATTTCCTGGCATCGAAAAAAGAGATGAATCACAAAGTTATCTCGACAAAATTAGGTAAACACCTGCAAGATTAGGTCTGTAAGTGAAGTCCTAAGAGGATACCGACGGTAAATAGCTTGTGATGATTATGATTTTTCTATAAAGTTAATACGATACAACAATGTCAACGAATAAGATTGAAAAGGTGAATTAAATAATAACACAAAAAAATCCATAAAGAATTTCAAGTGGTGTGCATTTTTAATAAAACGTTGGTACGAATAGGTACTATAAAGACCCTTACTTCTTCCATAGTATTTTACGCATTCTTTGACATATAATACAATATACAGGGATTTCTCTATATTTTCCTTAAGTTTACTCATAATAATTCTAGAAATAAGGATACAAAGAAAAATAAGCAACTGGCTAGCAACAACTGAAATGCTATGACGATATAAAGCAATAGACTGCCATTGGATAGGAAATTCCAATTTTCAAACTAAAGGGAGTCGCCAAAAACCGCAACATTTTCCACCTATCGTAGAAACCCTTACACTCCAGTCTCCACACCGAAAAAGGGACCCATTTTTGTTGCGGCGATAATAATAATCAATGCTTAATATGCCCTTCCTGATACGAGGCTTAAAAATATTGTTACCCTAGGCAGCCCTTGGCTGTGCCCCTGACATTGCTTATGTCTACGAGCGGCGATAATCACTTACCATCAGAGAGGCTACCGCCACTTCTTATAGCTTCATCATCATCATCATCATCATCAGCCACAGGACGTCCACTGCTGGACGTAGCCTCCCCCCAAATATTAAAACTTATAGCAGTACTATTATAATATTACTTCGTTTTTTTTATACGGGAATCGGTGTAAGTAATACTGCGTTAAGACGTGGTGGTAGCCCCCAGATGGACCGTCTGCCTTCTGCCAATAAAAATATCTTTATATTTTCAAATTTAAAATAATAAAATTTAATGTCAAATATACTTAGCTAATTACACGTAGTTCAATAAAAAACAAACTGTGGTATCACACACCCGGTATGAATCATCCAGCCGCTTTTACGACCCTCATCAGGGTATCTGTCCATCTGTCGGGCTCCCGGGGCCCCACCCCACGTCTTACGTCTTCCACTACACATACATACATACATAGACTCACGCCTTTTTCCCATAGGGGTAGGCAGAGACAACGGATTTCCATTTGCTACGATCCTTACACACCTCTTTCGCCTCATTCAGTCTCATTACATTCTTCATGCATGCACGTCGGTTTAGGGTACTTTTAACTTGCCCTTTCTCGAGTAAATCTCTGACTTGGTCAGAGAATGTTCGATGAGGTCTTCCCCTTCCAACTCTACCATTCATTCATCATTTACGTCTTCCACTACGCGCCAGCCATTCAAGAATCCTTTTAAATCAGCAACGTTATTAATAATGTAAAAGCTTATCTACACTATAGCGTTATAACACTTTTACCAAAGCAAAATAATTGTTTAATTAATAATTTATAGCTAATTACTAGGATATAATTGATATAATTAGATCAACATTTCCAACGTAATCCGTCTGCTGAATATTATGAAATATACCTACTTCCTTGATACGCTGAGCAAGATCAAATCAATTGGACATGTGTTATGGATTTATCTTGATATATTATAATGTTATTTATCTTTATCACTACATGCGACATATATTGCGATGTTATATAAATAAGTGGCGCAAATATGTACGTACCTATGTTTTATTATGTTATGGAATATGGTGCGACCATGGCGAAGTTACTTTTTGTTGAATAACACGATAACAATAAGTAACTTTTTCCTATGAAACATAGAAACATTTCCATATCATGTTGTTGCTCAGTAATATTAAATGTTGATTCAAATTATGTAATTTCGATGTGGATGCACCATTAAAATATTTACAATATGTGTTCACTTGAATTATAGAATAGGGTCATTTGAGCATCTCTTATTATCTTTGTGTGCGTGATATAAACACTGTGTCCCTGCCGATATATAGGATGAAGGCGACACTGTCACACAAATCATCTACATTTGAACACACATACTAAGACGCGCACAGATGATCCAGAATATCTATAAAAATAGTTTAATGGCGCTTGTAGCAATGTCGGCTGTCATCGTGTTTATGACAGAGCAAAATTGTTTAATATTAAGACTTGGTTTGTTCAGAAGGTGGGTCAGAGTGTGGTGCTTCGGAGTCTGCGGCGTCCACTTCTAAGGGCATTGTGGAGGAAGGCGCTGTTGGGGGCAGAGAGGAGCCAAAAAGACCTACTAATTTAGAGTTGCTGCCTCCACCGCCTAGGAAGGAAGGAAAGCGCTCACCACAGGTAAAATCCTTCTTTTTGAAGTATGTCAAAAAACTGAAACTGGAATTGATACGTGATGTTACGTTATTAACCTATAATAATCAATTAAAATTAATGCCAACTTTGTCACAGCTTTACTTGCTACTCTCGTTAAAGATATAGTGGCTTACTTATAAAAACAGTTTAACTGAGCAAATGGTAAAGAATAGCCTGTCCCTTTTATTTTCAAACGATGTGACACAAGGAAAAAAGTGACAGGCTATTCTTAGCCATTGCTCAGCTAAACTGTTTTTATAAGTAACGCCCATAATGTAATAAATAATAATGGTTTCGCCAGTGAAAACAATTTTGAGGCAATATTTAGGTGCCATGGTGGTCGCATTTTCATTTTGTAATAAATAAAGGAAAATGAAACGTTCTTTACTATCTAATCCCCGGAGTATACATACTTTTCATAGAAATATATTTTTCTAATATTCCTCTTAATCGAAGGTCTGAAAATTTTAGAAACTGTGCTAATGCCCTACGACACTAAATATACAAAACACGTATTCGGACATAATAGAATCACATATATAAAAAGAAGTCTATACGCCAACACAAGTAAATCCGCGGGAGAGCTAGTAATTACATAACATGAGATTATCATACTGCATCTGGACTTTAACTGAACTTGCTTAGTTATGAATTCTATTCTATTTGTGTCTGACCCGTGACAACGAAGACTGCAAAGCCTTCGAAACGTCGGGAATAATAATTAAAACCTAATCGTGATAGAATCCGTAAAAATAGTTTTATTTCTATGAATTCTATCTTACCATAACAATACCCGAACAAAACTTAAAAATAGTAACATTATTATCCAAACTGAAAATAGTATCGACTCCTCAAGATAATCGCTCTACCGCATTGAATTCGGGAAGCGTTACAATAAATCAAACCCATAATAATATCATCGGAACGGTTCTAACTCCGACGAGTGTGTTCGCCTTCACTGATGTGAATTCGCAAGCGTATTAAACATAGTATTGAATAATGAATAATACCATTGTCGCACTGCCTCTGTCTGTTTAGTCTGTGAGATTAAAACTGATTGATCAATACGTAGAGTTTTTCGAACCAAATATGTTTGAGATTTTGGAATTTCATGGATAGAAATTGTATTATATTTTAATATTTTTGGCAGATTTTAATCTTAGGCAATAATAATTTTACGATCTTCAGAATTGTATCGGGCTATAGTTATAATTATAAGCCGACCAGCAAAACCAACTGTTTTGATGTATGTCGTATAATTGATTAGTTTTCTGCTCGCGGCTTTGGCTGCGTCACATACGCATTTTTCTATACTCATTCTCGTATTCAAATTATGAGAAATATTAAAATACGTGTACATACTTATTTAACCACACACAGTTTAAGTAAAGTCCAAAATTATTTCCGAAAACAGTCAAAACTCGTACAAGGTCTGAAGTGACTGGTTTGGTTAAATTTTTCGTGTCTGCTTACCTCTTTGGGAATACAAGCGAAGATTTATTCATGTTCAATTTATAAGAAGTTCCCAGTATAATATCGTAGGCGTACCGTGTAAGTACGGGTCATATCTGTATCTGTTTAAATTATGTTTGCACTATACACAAAAAAAGATTTATGTACGCCCTACCGCGTAAACAAATTACTATATGAATAGATTATTGTGACATTAAACTGTGTATCGTTTACCTTGAACGTCAAGATACTGTTATATAACAGTTGGTTATAAATAGATCTACAGTTTGACTGTAAGGGCCGCGCCACACTACGACGTATTTGTGGGCTTAGCACAGATTTGTGGGCTCATATAATTTTATTCAAATTATTTACCGCCGAATGCTGACACAATTAAGGTCGCCTTAAATCGTTTAAGGCTGCCTTATCTCTTAAAATTGTATGGTGAAAATCAATATAAGAAGCCGGTAGATAGTCACGGGTCGCTCGGCCTCCGGTGGCCCATACGCTTATGTAACATTGTATATATGCCACCTCCGACGGGTTAAAGTTGTGTAGCGTTTGACCATTCGGGCGTTATACTGCGAATAGGATAATTTGTATCACTTTTAGATGTCAATAATATTTTAAAAATGTATAAAGCTTGGTTTATCAATACACAACTAAAACAGTCAGTAAAATCATGTACAAATGAGCCATGTTTATATGAGGACAATTTAAAAACCCCAATAAACGTTGCCTATGTTATTTTTTGTATAAGTCGCTTTAGATCTTAGGACTGGAAATTAAAAAAATCCTTTGGTCTTTATTGCGTCCCGTGGAGTAGCAGACAAAAGGCAAGGTACGTATAAATAAAACTCTATTTGAATTATGCTCTTCAGAGAATACAAAATTAACTAGAAAGATTATCTAGTTAAAAAAATTGGAAAATTCCATTACAATGGTAGCTGTAATTTCTGCTAAAATTTAATTAAGTTAAATTAAAGGTGCTGTTGATACTGTTTTACAATACATATGCTTCATTCCATGAAATAGGCAATATACGAAAAGTCAAATGCTTTAGTAATTATAAATCAACAACTAATATTGGCGTTCAATCACAGTATGTCTGCCGCAATCTACCTATGATGCGAACACACACAACACATCTCCGGCGACATGATTGTTTATTAAATCAAACGTTCTATTAACAAAGTACAAACGCAAAAATAAACATCGATCCGTGGATGAAGACATTTCGCAGGAAAAAAATAATTTTATCACTCGTATGATAGACGTAGACATAACGTGTTTTATTTTATAAAATATATTAAACTGAAAACATTTATTTTGTAAAATCCACACGGAGTTATGAATAGCGTAAACACTAACAGGTGTAGCATTCACCTTTGGACTGTGGCTACAGACGAGTAAAGAGAAAAGTTCATTAAAACATACGTACCGAGTTTATCAGACGTTATTCCATGTTACTGCATATTTTAGTTCACTCATTTGTAAATAATAAACTCAGGTATAAAATAAATATTGTTGCAATGATACATGTAGAAAGTAGAACTGATTCAGAAAATGAGTGAAAAAATATTAAAGCCCGTATTGGCAATTCACAATCAGCAAATCGTTATTAGTAATTAATAAAAAAAATATGCAATGTTACCAAAGATTCTGGTAACTAAACAATGACTCACAAGATCCCGAATAGAAATATTTACTAAAACAAAGAACTGTGCGCTAATGCTATATTTACTTCATTCTATCTCCATCATCAGCATGTTTTATATGTTTACATTACCTTTTTATACCCACGTTCGTTTACAAGCATTCGTTCAGGTATTTTATTAATTATTTGATTGCAGCGAACAATCGTGCCTCCGAGCATTAACCTTCCCGAGCTGCCGGAGTGCGTGACCAAGGTTGATCTGACTCCTGGAGTGGAGAACGTGAGCGACGGAACTACACCGCTGAGCGCTCAACACCAGCTGCAACTGTTGAAGGAGCGACTGGAACAACAAGCGCAGCAAACCCGCGCTGCAGTGGCCCAGTTACTGTTACTGCGTGATCAGCTAGCAGCAGAGCAGGCAGCTCGTTGCGAGGCCCAGGTTTGATCACGTTTTCTTATTGTACCCGAATGAGACGAGCAAGTCGCTCGCCTGATGGTAAGCAATACGACTACCTATGAACAGTAGCAACACCCGTTCTTTAAATAACAAATTACTAAGTGGCACTGCAGTGTGCACTGCGCTCGTCACCCTGAGACATTATAGGCCTTTCTTATAAAAACATTTTTGCTTATCTGTTCGTTAAGATTAGCCTGTCACTTTTTTCCTTGCGTTAAATTGTTTAAAAATGAAAGGGACAACCTATGGTTAAATATAAGCAGCGCTTAAAATTTTTATAAGTAAGGACCTATAATACTATGTTAAGTCTCGTAATTCCCAGTTATTACATTTATGTTTTTAATTAAATCTAAGGGATTTTATATCTATGATTGTTTACGTAGAGAGCCACGGTATTTTCTTTTTCTTTATTAATATAATTCTTGAAGGAAACACTGTTAATGATCGATATTTTGATCTATCAACAATTTTCATCAATTTTATAATTTTACGTATTTACCGACATAGTTAATAGATAGCGTAATTAGATTGCGTTCAAGAATGATGTGTAAAACAGTGAAAAAAAAAACAAGATATTGCATATTACCTCTATATGCATACATACTGTATCCCCGTAGGGGTAGGCAGAGGCGCACTAGCGAACTAGACCGCCCACATTTCGCCGATATTATTTCCATCCCAGATGTGATAGGGCGCGAGCCTACCGCCATATCAGGCACCAATTCCATATGATATACAACTTTAAAATAATGGGAAATAGGGTCCGAGAGAGATCAAGAGATTGGGTCAACAAGTTAAAATTAAGCACAATATACCATAGAGTACGTTGCGGTCGGCGGCCTAGCTCTATGGAAACACAGGCATGAGCTTGAGATAGAGAAAAACTTTTCCATCACAAAGACCGAAGTGCGTGGGTACGCATCGCATTCACACCGCGTAGCAATTCTGTTTTAATAGTCAACATTTAATTTTCGCAATGAGTACGAACATTTATTTTTGTCACGTATTCATAATAATATTATAATACCCACTCTGAACATTGAATGCAGCTGAAAATTAATACAACATAATTGGGTACTTGACTATGTTTGATTTTATATATATTTTTATATGAAATAGCAAATAAAACAAAAAGAAACCTTTTTGTAAAAACTGCATTAAAATTGGTTGAAAAATGACGCAGTAATTAATATTTTAAAATCTGTAATGAGCAAGAGTGGGAGCGTAGTGGGGATATCTTGCTATCCCTTTCCAACGCACGCACCGTTATGGCCGTGACGTGATTTTACTGATACATCTCTTTCCCGCAGTTTGAAGGTTACACCAAACTACAAAGGCTTATAACTTTTTTATTTTTGAGAGTATTTAAATATTTCTTTCTGTGCTACATTTTAGATGACGTATTATATAGTATAAGATCAAATTAAAAAAATAGTCAAGTACCCAATTATAAATATTACTAATAATATACTTTTATATAAATAAACAGTAAATTCTTACATTGCATCGTTCAAAAGAGAACTATAATTTAGATACCATACTGCGGATTGTAGATACTCTTCAACAAACACATTACATGAATAACACTATAACTATCAGTACTCCATCAGTGATAAGTATAACAATAAAATCATAATGCATTTGTAGATATGAGTTACGTGTATGACGTACGAAAAACAATCGCTAGGTTATTTATCAAGTCAGTTATTATTGTGAATTCAGTACTACCTGGAATATTATAAGTTCCTAATATACCTACTACATTGTACTTATATATTTCCTTTTTTCCTCAAAAAATGTCTTATGGGATTTTGGCAATTTTGAACGTCAAATAGTAGGTAATCTGCTGGTAACGTTAACTCGTTTATTATTATGAAGTAGTTTTAAAATTTTAACCCAATCACCTTGATTAATAGCAATAAAACATTACGACGGGGTGTATGATCACATAAGTGGCTAATACGTAACATGACTAAAATCCTATATTTTAGTTATTGCATTAATGTTGTACAAAAATCAATAGTACTAAAATTATTTACTTTAACGATTTAATTTATTTGAGTTTAAGAGTAATGAAATATACAAAAACGCTTAACTAAAATACTTAGTACACTACAAAATACCGGTACCAACAAAACATTTACAATTGATGAAAATTGTAACAAGTCTCAAATCCGGAGGCACGCGCGCCATAGCGCTTCAGAGATTATAGACATAAGCCAAGCGGTAGACACGACGCGATGCCATTCAAAACTGCGCATTCAAAGCCCACTCTTTGTATTTCAGGCTCGCACTCACCAGCTGTTGGTTCACAACAAGGAATTACTTGAGCACATAGCTGCTCTGGTGTCACATTTACAAGAGCGAGAAAAGGGCTCCTCGCGACCGATCAGTGCTCAGCAGCTGACATTCTTGCCTCAGGTTCGTATTCTGTTCTAGATAAAGTATTTTTCTTCACTTCTGCAACTTAACATTTTGACCAAAATGAGCGAATGTGTTTTTATAAGGGTGTTGATGTTGATATTTATTATGTTGTTTTCAATGCACTAAATCTGCCCATATTAAATTGTTAGAATGACCTAAAATTAGATTCCAAATAATGTGAACTAAATTTTGGTATTCTTATAGTTTTGATGTTTTTTTATTTTAGTTTAGTTGGTTGTAGAATTGATACTGTTGACTTTAAATTAAAAATTACATATTATTTGGTTTTCGTTTGATTTTAATTCGGTTGGCTACAAAATACAAATGAATATAGATTTATTTATGTTCACAATAGAATAACAATATATGTGTTTGTAAGTTCACGAATCTGATGAAGTAGAGTTTTTGTTCTATTAAATGTAAAATTAACATTTTCATTGTGATCAGTAAAAAGTAAAAATCCCAACTGCCTAAAAATACATTCGCTTAGAGTATTTTTGACTAGACTTGCAGACAGAGTAAACAAACATTTTGCTCAATATTTCACCATAAGCTTTCATAGTTCAAGACCATAGTCTATCTCTAAAGCTAAGGTGATTTTACAACATCAACATAAAATTATAATTTGTAATCGTAACCGTTCTATTGGATGTAATTGACAGAACAAAAGTAGTAACAAGAAATTTAGTAGATATTTATTTCTGGTAAAACACTGGTGATTGTGGAAAAGTAGGCAATATACCAGATTGCACTGTCTGCAAGATTTATGCTACTAAAGTAATAAATATTTATGTAGAAGCTTATATTTTATTTTGAAGTTGTTATAGAAAGCATGCTTACTGTCTTAGATTTTAATACTAACCCATTTAATTTTAAGTCATTTTTGCGTGTTACACTTATTTTTTTAATATCACACGAGTTGGTAGCAATCGTTACAAGTGGCTGCGTGCGCCTGTGTTTTATTTTTAAGTGTTGCAAGTTGTAAATATTGATATGTGCGGCATTTGTGTCATTGCAATATTTTGGTTTGTATTTATTTTTATAATTTATTCATAAATCATTATAAACACTGTAGTATATTAGATAAGTAATTCTTTTAAAAACAAATTATATTCACCAGTAGGTAGGCATGTAAACACGATGCGAAAAATATAAAATAATATTAATAAAATATTTAACGACATTTTTGACATCTTTATGTAATATTTAAGTTTATAATATCTAACAATTTCACTTCAATAAATCCTTAAATCGCTATCGAATATAGAAATGGAATCCCTTTAGAGCGATACATTACCATTTATTTAATAGAAGCCTTTTGCCAAAAGGTTTTTGGTCAAGGATTTTTTTTCGTTTCGCTCTCTTCGATTCCAGTACAATGTACTTCAGTAATAAGGTTGCTTACGTTTTTTATCAGTAATCCCATCCATTATAATGATAAAATCAGTTTTTGACTTGCCATCATTTTAGTTAATTTTACGCCCCTAGATACGCTTACGATTCTAGATAGCTAAGCAACGCTAAAATTTACGAAATATCTGTCATATCTAAATTTCAAAGTTGGTAGGCGCGTGATCAACGCTATTGATTTTTAATCCCGATGTGTTTTGACAGTGGCATTAAAATCAAAGCTCTGTTGAATATTAATTTTATCACCGTCGTTAAAGTCGCTTATCTTGCTCTAAATTCATTCATTAATAAATCTCCAGTCCATGTCATGTAATGTCGTACACCATGCCATAAATGTCATTAAACATTTAATATTATGTTCCATAGTGCATGTTTCTGAAGGCGGACCCTGACATTAGGCTGGGATAACGCCACGCAGAAAGAAATGAAAGTGCATGTTAATGGATTTTTTAATTTAATATTGATACGCTCCAGAACCTGAGGATTTTCTATTATATGGATAACCTACAATAGAAAATGTTTTACCACATTCAATAACAATCCCGTCATTGTGTCAGCTTATTCATTTATAGCCTGTTTGTCAATGAAGTTCGCTTAAACGTTGTGATTTTCCTGTTTTATACTTAATTAATTTGTTAACGCTGCTGGATTCAGACTCAGGCCGAAGGAGCATTCAACGATGCCATCAAAACGGATAAAATGACATCTAATGGCAACAGGCAAGCCAACACTGGCGCCTTAATCAATCTTTTCGCTCCAACCACCAAAGGCAATCAAAGCATCGATAACAATAATCTGCGCTTGTCACCGTTCTCTTTGTCTCCTGCTCCCGAGCTCGCTAACGGAGCCAGTTCGGCGCCATGCTTCGGCGGAATGACAAACGAACAAATACAAAACTATCTGATATCAAAATTCCAAGATATGGGCGGATTCCCCAACGGCACTACCGAGCGTAAGACAAGCATGAACACAAACCAACAGTTTTTCCAAAACTGCAACGCATTCCCGCACATCCCACCACTGACAAATCACTACAGCAGCAATGATTTAGCCAGCTTATTAAACCACCAGGCTTACAAAGATCTATGTGGATCTGAACAACTCGGTGCTACTGCTGCTCAAGCCATGAGCCTAGGGCAATCGGAAAATTCTCTATGCAGTAACAGTCAAGCCACGACGTCTAAGGACTCTTCGCCAGAGGGATTCAGCTCTGATGACGGACTTCCATTTATCATGCCGCTGTCTCACAATGGCACTTTGACGGCTACAGATGATGATGGCAGAGTCAGGCTTATTGTGCCGGTTAGTCCATCAGAGAGCACTTCAGATGTCGCAGTCGAGGTACACCCTGAGCCCCAGACGTCATCCGGGCATACTCTGAAAGTTCCAGGATCTGATTGCCTGCTCGCTCCAGCTGCGCCGATCACTCGCAGCACTAGCGAGAAAGTGCCCAACCGCAGCGAGATGATGACGGCTCTACGTTCGCAGTGGACAAGACATACCACCAAGTAAACCAATTATCGTCACTTTTGTATTGTACGAATCAACTGTATTTTGAACCTTTAAAAGATTTTCAGTCTCATATACATGTATAAACATCTTGAATCTAGAAAAAGATCTAATTTTTGTTATGATTATAGTTTTAAAATATTTACATTGTTGATTTATTATATTGTTTTTAATTTAATATAATGTGTAGATATACTCGTAAATGTCGTTCAATAACGACTCTATGAAGGTGCCAAAGAAGCCACTTCTAATATTGACTGGCGAAAATTATTAGATTAGAATATTATTGTAATGAACTTTGTTTACATATCATGTGTAGTCATCTATTCTAGTCTGTTATTCAATATTGTTTTATTTTTGTAATAAAATGAGTACCTATGTATCAGGGAAACATATCCTTAATCATATCGCGATTAAAGATAGGTTTTAGTTTTATAGTCATATTCTTGTTATGGTATGAAGTAAAAATCAAGCCGATATAAATGCTTTAATACGTCGTAAAATTCAGATATCAGCCTTTATGGTATGTATAGTATCGAAAAGTACGCGTTCTTTGTGATTATTTTTGTCTTAATATTTAAATACCTACATAAACAAGAAAATATCGGATGTATCATTTTTTTATTTTTCAATTAAAAAGGTTATTTCTTTTACATTATTATCATTTAACGTAAATCAAAACATGTAAATGAAATTATAGTAGTATAGTTTTAATAATGTCACAAAATATTCTTTTGTTAATAATTACCATGGTAAATAAAATTGTTTCATTACAAAGTCCAAAAATAGCCAGTATAAGTACCTGGATATTATTAAGATATATTTTACCTTTTATTTATAACAATACAACGTTATATTTTTAAGAAAGATTCATTTTCTTTCAGTACACTTATTATATGAACGTGGATGCAAATGTAAAGCCAAAGTTAGGGAAATTATCAGAGGCCGGAGCAGGAAAATTTTTGACAATTGTAAATGTATTCGAACTCGTTGCGCACAGTACCCCTAGTACGAGTTAACGCTTCTCGAAAACTATGATAGTTATCGTCAAATCTCTATACATATAATTAGTTCATTGCAGTTTCCGCAAGCGGCGCTACAAGTCAAATGTATGGAGTTTTAACGATAACTATCATAGTTTTCGAAAAGCATTAACTCGTACTAGAGGTGCTGATGTCATTTGGTTACATAGAGTATCGAGCTTGAATACATTTACGATTATCAGAAATGTTCCTGCTCGGGCCGCTGTAGGAAATATTACGTTTAATTTGACGCCAATTGTATAATAATAAGGACCAAAGGCACATAACTTCACAACTCACAGACTTTTTAATGTTGACTTCATACAGATATTATTAATGTCCCGGATATAGACATTATATATTCAAATAAATATATTATACAAAATTTGTAAGACATGTAATGATCTTACAAGATTACTTTCAGTATTATAATTAGTTAAATATAATACGCTATTACTCGAGATCTTTACTTTGCATTTAAAAATCTGAATGTGCCATATAAAAAATCCTAAACATCTATTTTATCTGAGTATATTATACAGGTATTATACAATACCATTTCATGTTCCATCTCATTGTGTAGTACATTTTGGAATAAGTGTATGACATTATTACCATCTAGTAGACACCGTGTGAATTGACCCCACAGAATATCAAAATATTGGGGAACATAAACACCGTTAGTTATTACATAATAAATATTATAATATTACATATTGATGTTAACACACATAAATATTATAATATTACACATTGATGTTATTAGTGTATTTAAAACATAAATTATTATCTGCATTATTAATCGATGTCACGTTAATAGTCATAGCCGAGTATAAATGTGTAGAATATAATAAAAAAATACAGTTTAAACTTAGTTACTTCAATATCAATGTTTACTCAAAGCTTCAGTAGAACATTTTGCAAATTATTTATGAAATAAAGTGAGCACGGGTAAGACAGGCTAAAGTGTAAGTTCGGATATCGCTATAATACTGTGAAACTACAGACATTTTTAGATGTTTCAACTTTTATGTGCGTTGGGACTCTGGGTATCAACTTCTATGCTAAAATTAATTTAAAAATGTCTAGTTTCGCATTAGTTTAGCTTGTACGATGTTACACTTCGTCCGATCTCACCCGCACTCACCTTACCATTATTAATCATAGTTTTACGACCACGTTTCAATGTACCTGTGTCCAGTGTACTCGTTTATTAATTAGTATGATATACTTGTTCTACAAACGTAGCTAAAGAAAAATCGTGACCGGGCTATTTACTACTCCCGTATTGATAAATATAGTGGAAATTAGATGATGTATGTTAAAATATCCGAGACGGTGTGAGTGTTCCTAGCACGCCTATGATAAATGTTATACCCAATTGTATCTTTTAAATAGGAAAATAGCTGAAAAATGTGTACTCACCGATTTTAAATATGAATGTGCGATGTCTACTACAATATTATATCAATAGAAAATAAATTAACCACATAATATTAATTATGGTATCATTCCATTTCATTGTAACTGCTACCTATTCGTGTGAAAAATAAAGATACATTACAAATGTCTAATTTATTTATTTCCCATTAACAGGACCTAACTAACGTGAATAAATTGAAGTTCTACATCTTTATTTAATTTATTATAACCATATCACATCACATTTTTAAAACTTTGATAAAAACGCAGTAAATATAATATTAAATATATATTTTAGAACAGACAACTTTATTAGTGATCACTAACTATTTTTTTTCGTATGGACTTATGCTGTTGGCAATTGCTTTTACAGCTTCAACTGAATTTATAGCTGGCGCTTATGGCGCTCTAGCCAGAAATATATTCATTTGACTGCGATTGAACATTAAGCTGTCTTTTCGAAGGCTCAGACCTCATATTGAACTTTCGCTGGGGACCAGAATTAATTAGAGATCGTCTCTGTATACTAGTATGCCGAGGGTGTGATGTGGGAGATATTCGGACTTTCGGGCGGATCCGATGTCGGGGTCTGGTGTTAATATTACAATTATTGGTATTGAGAAGGGAAAGGGCTGCTTCGACAGCAACTGTGATGAGATCTTTGAGGTCTATGAAAACGTGTTTGGGACGACGACGGATGGACAACTAACTCACGTTGTATATACTATTAATATAAAGGAGAATTTGGTTTCGAACTTAGTTTTAAAATCAGGATAAACAACATTTTTTTATAACAGTCACTAGTAAACGAGCAGATGGGTCACCTGGTAAGTGGTTTTCACCGCCCATAGACACCCATGATACGAAAAAGAATGGCAAAATTTAATAATTTTATGTCTTATTAATACCCCTATTATGAGAAAAAAGAATAATTATTGATAATTGTAATAACTAGCTATCCAGCTATGTAGATAATCGTAGATTTTTTTCCAACGGGGATTTACAAAAATTACTGTATTTAGGTAAGCCAAAAACTAGTCAATTTGATACCCAAAAGTATCTTGTTGTAAACTTCAGTCTTAATGTGTTTCGTGCGTAGATTATTGCGTATTACCTGATTCAAACTCTTATAAAGGAACTAAAGATGACAATAAACGGACGCAATATAAAACGAGTCAAAACACGTCGTACTGTTTGACAAGGGCCTCTAATATTCGCGCTTTCTGAAAAACACGTCGATATTCTTAACTTTTATAATACCTTGGCAACAGTACAAACACACCAATGCTAACGAGGCGTATTATTGCTTTTATTAACATTTCCTTTATTTTCTCTTTATACTTTGCACGCATTGTGTCGGACTCTGGAGGTGGTTGGTGGTGGATATTTATGTAAGTCTACAAATTTCATAACCTAACATAAGCTGACGACTGTCTTCTAAAGGCGTAGGCAGAGGTAAATTAGAGAATTTAGCACACGTTTCACCGAGCCTATCCATTGTACCATAGAAGACGTAATGGAGACTAATATACTGCCCGCCATATCAGGCAAAATTTCCAATCTGAGTAACTCATGTGGGATTTTGCGATTTGAATAACTCAAACACAAATTGTTATTCTGGAATTTCGAAGGATCTTACGGTTATGAACCTCAGTATACCGCCATCAGACCTAAGAGGCGGTCAGCAATTATTTTAATTTTTAGAATCAAATAAGTTATGTAATTGTGTAAGGTTTATATTTAATGGTATCAAAAATAACTCGGTTTAAAATATTGGGAGTTGAGTTTTGTTCAGCTGTTAATGTTTTGTCACATAACTTTATAAAATTGCTTCAAAAATACACTAGTAATAATTTTCGCATCATATTTATTATATCTTGTGTAAAACACTATAAATTTTTCTTTCGTCGATCCACAGCATCATTTCCGTTTTATCATTGTCTGTAAATAAATTTGAATCTATAAAAAATCGTTGGCAATCATGGTTGAAATATGAGATGTCAAAAATTTGGTAAAATTATTGCGATTTCGCTCTAATATTCTTGTTTGAATGTTTAATATCAACTCTCATGTCATTGTCATAAGTTAAAGCTCTTTCCAAACTTCCAAGTTCCTTGTTAGAGGCTAATCTATATAACATAAGATGATATCGTGGCTGCATAAGCCTGCATTTACTTTGATGTTAACCCCTTGTTTGTTCTACGGCAGTTGTCTTCCACTGCAAAGATAGACCGATGGTTTTCGCTTCTGCCTGCCAACCCGCCGGCCCTGTCCCGGCCTGAGAGCGGTTTCATCTCAGGCGTTGAAGAAATGCATGACGCAGCAACACTCGCTGAAGCCAGAAATTTACTCTTACAACTGGGCGCCAAGAAGAAACGACGTCTCCTCCCCATACGCTTTACTAGAAGAAAGATTTTAGTAAATAAACACACGTTGCTATAATACAGTTCGATATGTGTGTATTGTTCAAAAAAGCATTATACGACCAACTAATCTGTCACAAATCACAACAGATTTTTAGTTAAATGGATTGGAACAAACTGGACAGAGAGCAAAAAAGATTTCATTTCAATGTCGATCCGGATAATCCATCGTTTCGATACGCCAGACTATGTCTAAACCAAAGGTCATCGTAAAATATAACAGTAAACGTCTTGCATAAATTCATTTATTCTATAAACATTTCGGCTTGTTTGCTGCCTTGTACACTAAACGTGTTTATAGTGTTAATCAATATAAACAAAGAATCCATTATCTAATAGTTTTTTTGAACAATACTCACAATTTCGTCGTGCAATTTTCGTACTATTCGTTCGATCGTGGTTATGAGTGTAGTTAAGATATTATTTTAACTATTACGTGTTCGAAACTGCTATACTGGACTATTTACATTACCAATGGTTGGTGCTCTCCGAGTAAATGGA
Organism: Clanis bilineata; assembly: GCA_036417725.1. NCBI lineage: Eukaryota > Metazoa > Arthropoda > Insecta > Lepidoptera > Sphingidae > Clanis > Clanis bilineata. The sequence continues at coordinate 14,232,512 of CM071137.1, forward strand.
TATAACGCTAATACGTAGTTGTTTAGTTGAATTGCAGTGATCTCAATTGCCTCAATTTAGGTTTACTCGAAAACTTGCTGATGGAACTAATGAAATTCCGTTAACGTCCACTTTGTTTCCCTTCTAATTACATAAGTGTTCTAGTATAAATATATATGTTATGCTTAGTTGAATTCTTACATTTCAGTGCAGTATTACTATTTGCAACTTAGAATTTCTTTTTGTTTCATAATTGTTTTCAGGTGCTTTTGCATATTAATTATCAATAAATATTTTAATTCCACAGGTAAATTTTACATACCTAGTACCTACCTAATTATAATAAGTGAGTGCTTCTTTGATTTTAATGAATCTTTGTGTAGGTGTTTTACATTGGTGGAATTCTAAAAAATAATTACATAGAGCTTAAAGATAAAGTGACTGCCTTGGTAGCGTAGTTGTATTTCGGTACAACTACCGTCCTGAGGTCTCGAGTTCGATCCCTGGGTCGGGCAAAGTGATATTGAATTTTTCCATATCAGCCCGAAGTCAGGAATTTGTGCTCGATATGGCGATAGGCTGGCCCGTATCACATCTGGGACGGAACTAAGCTCGGCGAAATGTGGGTGCACTAGTTGGCTAGTGGGCCTCTGCCTACCCCTTCGGGGATACAGGCGTGAGCTTATGATATGTGTAAAATAAAGTTGAATTAATTACATAATATTACACAAAATTAAATTACTTTATAAGATTATTTTTTAACATTAAATCGGGGCTGTTATCATGAATTCTTGATAACGTTCTTGAAATTCAATATTTTTATTATGTTCGTATGTTTTTGTTTTTTTAAATATTTTTTTTAATATAAGGTGTTTGAAATTGACAACGCGTTTGCGAGTTGTGACATGTGTTAGCTTAAGTAAAAAAAATAGTTTAATATCTTAAATTTCATATTGTGCATTTCTAGGTTAATTCGCCGTACATCTTTGAATATTATGGTGTTGAATACTCTTAGATAAATTACTATTTACAGCACTCAAACTGGTCAACAATTATATCTCCAACTCTATTTGTTAATTTGAGTTTATATTATCCTAGTTTATATTACTTGAATAGTTTTCTTAATTAATTTTGTATGTAATTTACGTCGTCTAAAATATAAAACAGAAAGAAATACTGAAATATTCTCAAAAATAAAAAAGTTATAAGCCTTTGAAGTTTGGTGTAACCGTCCATCTGCGGGAAAGAGAAGTATCATTATAATCACGTCAGGCCATAACGGTACGTGCGTTGGAAAGGGATAGTAAGATATCTCCAATATTCCCCCACTCCAGATTTAAAATATGAATTATTTCCTCATTTTTCAACCAATTTCGATACAGTTTTTACAGAAGGGTTTCTATTTATTTGCTATTACATATACGAGTATGTGTATAAAATCAAACAAAGTCAAGTACCCAATTTTACTTCGACGTTAGGTTACAGGTCGCCTCCTTGATCTAGTGGCAGCATGTATGGGCTGTGGACCGGGAGGTCCTGGGTTCGATTCCCAGGTCGGGCAAAGCAAATTTTCTAATTTAATTTGCCCGGGACTGGATCCCTCACAGGGGGTTGACGTCAGGCAGGCGACTGGTCGTAAAAAATAAGCCGAATCCTCTTTGCAACATGCTTGAAAAAGTGTGTTGCGCCAACCCCATATTAAGGTGGGATAAGGACAGGTAGAAAGAAAGAAAGTTAGGTTATAGGTATGTAATATGTAGGAAAAAAATATTTATATATTTAAAAATGTCCCACTTCCTGACAAAAAATAGGTCCACTGCTGATGAGTGTGCTTATCATATTTATTATGAGATGTACGGCAGTTTTAAGAAATAACGACTATAATAATAATTTTGTAGCTTGTATGACATACAGCGACCAAATATTTTGAAACTTAAATTAATTCCAATTCCGTGTACTTGAAACTACGTAATAACAATGCAATGTTTGCAATAAGTGTATTTTGTTAAGGAAATCTGACTGAAAGAGACTGTTATGACAACATTTCGGTAGTTATTACAGAGCCGCGTGTCTTGCACTTGGTTTTCTCGTGGTTCTCTAGAGGAGTTTGCAGCATGACTTGATGGTTGGTTGAGACGGGTCCATACCCCCATGGGTATCCATGTATCTGCATCGGACATCCGCCTGTCTTGTCGCAAGCCCCTCGATTTGCTTCTTCTCTCTTCGGATTCGGAGTGTGAAGAAGCATAAATAGGCCGGCATGATTCTGACGACCACTGATAAATCCATTGTTTGTCAGTGGTCGCTAGTTTTTTTTGGACTACACTACGCTTACCATCAGGTGCAGTGTAGTCACTTTGCCGTGCCCGGATAAAAAAAAAGTGATTTTTGTTGTCTCCTGCTTATAGAACAATGGACCATAGATAAAAATGTTTAACAAATCCATGTTTTGCATGGGTGTTTTGTGCAGGAGACGCGCCTGAATTTGTACTCATTTTGATCAGACTGCTTCGAAGATAGATAATGTTTTTGTATCTAATGAATATAGACTGTAGCGTGTAGTGCCATAATTAAATTTCCTATGTTGGATTATCCTAAAATATATTTTTAAAAAGTTGGAATAACTAAAATACTTGAATTAAAAGACAATATGAAAGTAGGTAAACAAATGGCAAATAATATATAGCCCACGGAATATGTTCTGAAGTTTGGAGTTTCGATATGCGATTCATTCATTCGTTTTTTTTCAGTGACTATAAAAGTTATCTGGTGATAATTTTCATCTGGGGAATAATTCTGAAGTTTCGACAGATGTTTCACATTGTCTATAAAATGAAAGTATCGTATAACATTCCATGGAAATAAAGAAATAATATAAATATATTTGCTTTGGTGGCGTAGTGGTATTGTACGGTACAACTATCGTTCTAATGTCCCGGGTTCGATCCACGATCGGTTGATATTGAATTTTTCAGTATCAGCCCGAAGTCTGAAATTCGTGCCCGATATTTCAATAGGCTCCGCCCCTATCACAGCTGCGACGGAACTAAGCTCAGCGAAATATGGGTGTTTTAGTTCGCTAGTGCGCCTTCGCCTACTCCTTCGGGGATACAGGCGTGAGCTTATATTAAAAATAAATTTTAAATAATTTGCTAAATACACATACAACTATTTTGCATAGAATGCATTGATCACATTTTAGAACAAACTAAACATAAACTTTACGGTTTACTATTTAGATAAGGTTATACTAGTATTATAATCGTCAGATTTGAGGGCGGTCATCTACACCAATAAAATTATAATTGTATTTTAGAATAGGGGATAAGTACATAATGTGGTTTGCTGAAGCATAAAAGGCTCTCATAAAATTCAATAAGCTGTAACTCTAATAGTGTAACGTTTCAGATGGATCCTAATTTAATTAGTTGTAATAAAGAGTGATTGTATGAACTGACTGATAATTGATATAGTTTTGTGTTCTTTGGTTAATATATTTTTAATTTTACGTATAAGTTATTTTTTATTTCAATAACATTGCAATATATTCATTGGAATACTTGTTTGGTTTTTTATTTATCTAACCTTTGTTTTCAGAGAATTTGTGATTAATAACTTTCCAGACAAATCAGTACTTCTCGAAGTAATAATATGATTCCAACTTGTTTATCTTTAAAAGATTATCAAATAATAAAGTGGAAATAAAATTTAGATTTATTCAATAGTCTTTTGCCAAATACCCTTATCTCAGTTTTAATGTGTAGCCGACGCAACACACTCCTTCAAGCCTGTTGCAGAAAGGGTTTGACTTTAGTTTTTACCACCGACTACCTTCCTGACGTCAAGTCACTGCCGCCACTAGATGGAAGCGATAACAATGCACAAGTCCATAATAAAAACCTCGTTTAAATTGACCAGTAATTAAATGTACAATCGTCTGCCGACGCAACATTTTTATTTTTATTTCATTGATATTGCCCATAATGCCATATATGTCACCCCTGAGGACAAAGCATACTATACACAGCACACATGAACTGTATTTAGAATAACCATGATCGGCCTTACTAATAAAAACGGTTTAGCTGAGAAAACGGCTAAGAATAGCCTGTCACTTTTTCCTTGTGTCACATTGTTTAAAAATAAAAGGGACAGACTATTATTTACCATTTGCTCAGTTAAACTGTATTTATAAGTAAGGTCCATTACGTTTTTAAAGAGAGACTTCATTGCAACTATTCTGTAGAAGGACGTACGTGCAAGCTTTGGAATGAACTCCCTGCGTCGGTATTCCCCGACTGTTATGTCTTTTCTTCCTTTCCATGTCCATGGACGTTATAGCATGGGTGGCGGTTACCGCTTACAATCAGGTATGTTCCAGCTCGTCTGTTCATTTGGGCAACGAATTGCCTGCAGATACTAATGAGATGAGATAAAAAGAATAAGCTGTCTTTAATCCTCATCTGATGCAGTAGTTACCTTACACACGAAAATGGGTTTTCTTTCCATATTTATGAATAATTATATGTCGCTTCCTTGGACTAGTGGCGGCATATGTGGGCTGTGGAGCGGGAGGTCCTGGGCTCGGTTCCCAGGTCGGGCAAAGCCAATGTTCTAATTTAATTTGCGCGGGACTGGATCCCTCAGAGATGGTTGAGGTCAGGCACCTGCCTGACCTCAACCATCTCTGAGGGATCCAGTCCTACCTAGGCCTACCTAGGCTGTCGTCAAAATAATCCAAATCCTTTCTGCAACATGCTTGAAAAAGTGTGTTGCACCGACCCCACATTAGGGTGGGATAAGGGCAGATAGAAAAAAAAGAAAAAAGTACGTGCAGAGACGAAGGATGCGATAGAAAGAATAAGTTTTGCTGTGCTTTACCTAATCCTCACCTAATGCAGTAAGAGTTTTAGTCTTATACACAAAAAATGGGTTTTCTTTCCATATTTATAAATAATTCACGCGTGATTAAAGGTATCTCTCTAAATTAATATTCTATGTTATGGATTTACAACAAAATAGGATTTTGAAAATTGCTTAATTTATATATACAGCATCGACTTCCATTCATCGTTAACAATGTAAATACCTTTATAATACCGAAAAGAACTGATTTTGAAGCTTAAACCAACATACGCCAATGTCTCTACTACCTAAAAAGAGGTGGCAATGGGCCTCATATATTCCCCAATACCATCTAGAATATTACCGAGTACCTACTTTGTCTTGCTTTCGTACCGCGCGACACACTAAATTAAGTTATTATTATACAAAATGATGACATAGCACAATATGTGCCAGAGAAATAATGATTAATAATCACTATGATTCATTTAAATAGAAGTTAAAATAATCGACATGCGGTTCGTTCGAACTTATATTGAGGATTTTATCAAAACCCAATGGGATAGGAGTACTCTATACCTCTAGATACGAGAGAATTTATAAAGCTGATGACCATTAGATCATACAACACTCACTCACTCACTTACACACATATACACACAAACACACAAACACACGCCCATAAGCGCCAGTGGGCAAACTATTAACATTTTGTTAAATAAGACTTAGCAATTACAAATTCAATGTTACTACAATGTGGAACAGCGGGGTCTTCTGACACAAGTATCTATGAATACGTAATAGAAGATCCTAATCATGTATCTATATTTGTAACAGAGAGTTAAATAAATATTTTATTTCATTTCATTTCGTTTCGTTTCGTTTCGTTTCGTTTCGTTTCGTCTCATTTCAGTTCATTTCATTTTATTTCATACAAATATGTGATTGCCGATGGAATATCAGAACCCCTTTAGAACACAGAAAACAGCTAATAAGTGATAACTTCTTTCTTTTCAGTGTCGGTTCAAACCACAGTAGGTACAAATATATTCGTAAATTACATACAACGCTAAATGGAGTACATAACATAAAATAGATAATAATATATTGCCTTCTTTCATATTATGCATAACCTTGGAAAGACTTTTAAGTAGTAGTAGTATCTATTGTAGTAAAACATAACGTATTTACAGCAATTATTCATCGCACATGTTTGTGTAACTCTGTCGTTTTAACTGTTTCGTACTTTAAAAGGAAAAATGAATCTTCTAAGATTTTAAACTTTTGTCCATCTGTCTGCTTGACAATAAAACATAACATAACATAATAAAATTGAAATAATATCAAATGCATTAATAGGGTAATTTAAATAATGTAGGAAATTGTCATCATTGGAAAAAACTATGGAAGGAACGAAGCCTCAAGTATTGAGCAATGATTTCCACCAATACGACAATAACACAGTTTACCCAGATGGTTTAGTTTTTATTTTATCCATACATTTGATTAGCAGTGCTTGCATTAGCTATTTGTAAACAACAAAAAGTAAAATATATAAGTATCGAAAACCGATCAATTTCTTTTTAGTTAAAGTCAGATCCTGTGAACTATCAAAAGTAATTCGTACTCTATAACTACTAAATAACTAGAGGCATTGATTTGTAAAGTTTAGGGTGACTTACAGCATTTAGATAAATCCTGATTAATCTTAAATCTTGATTTAAATACACGAACCACATGTAAGTTGAATCGAGGATCACATTACACCACATATATAATGGCTGAAAACACTGTTTTTTATGTTAGGTGGCATATTATAATATGGCTGACTAACCTTTTACTGAACGAATGTAAATAAGCCATGTTTTTTGTACCAATATTAATCTGAATCATAGTAAGATAGCTTTTTTATCTCTAAATCGATGGTCCAGGTCCTTGACATTAATATTGTAATGTTTTTGATAGAACTTGTACCCACTCAATATTATCATTTTCTATGTATTAGAAAACCATAGAAAAGTCAGTTTATTCAACAGTTTAAACTAATGGATTTAATTCACGTGGAATTTATAATAGATATAAACTAGTGTTTCTAATTATTCATCATCATCAGCCATAGGACGTCCATTGCAGAACATAGGCCTCTCCCGAAGATATATCGTACGTCGTAATAATATTGTTTATTTATATTTTGTACAAAACTGATGTACAGGCAGACTTAATGCCAAGGGCATTCTCTACCAGCCAATCTGAGGTGGTGCAGAGATGGTAGGTGCATAAATAAAATATTATCATGGCTTCAAAGTTAAAAATATGTTCTGTGATCGATGTGCACCACCTTTATATAAAAACATTAGATTCAACAATCACACAAAGCATATTAAATCAGCAAGGTAGAATAAACAGAATATTACATATTAGTTTCTTTTCATACCTAAAATAGCTGCAGTTATATTGTGAAATTAGCAAATTACGGGTCCTAAAGTTCACTTCAAATAAATCAAACAGAACTATTACATGTTAAATTAACACAAAGACAAACGAGCGAACTTGACATAAAAACAAACACCAAACGTGGTTAGCTAGGGGTAAAGGTAAAGTTTCCGAAATTCGGCTACGTGCCCGAATTATTAAACACTCATCATATACGAATATTATAATGAGTATGTAAATTTGTTAGCGGGATTACAATAATGGAAGATTAAACAGATCACACCTACGTCATTCTTAAGTACATAAATTGACTAGGTACAGACAGTGGTGAATTTGCAGTGCTAGCCACCCTATGCCGGTACTAGCTGCCCCCCCTTGTTTTAAACCGACTTCAAAAAGGGAGAAGATTCTCAATTTTATTGTATATAAACAGTAGACTTCATCAGTAAGGTAAAAATTGCCGAGGATTTTGTTTCGTATTTGGCCGCCCCTAATAGTACAGCCGCCCTAGACCCGGGCCTAGTTGGCCTTAGGGGAAATCCACTGGGTGTACCCAGATATAGATTGATAGAAATATACAAAGATCTATAGATCTAACAATACTTTTGTTTCACTTAACCTCAACCGGCGGAAATGTATGAAAAGATGCATGAGTGTGGAAGAGGCAAAAGAGGTATGACAAGATCGTAGTGTGGCGCTCAATAGTCTCTGCCTACCCCCATGGCATTGGTGTGGGTGTGTATGTATGTTTCTCTAATTTGTGTTTCCTTGCAAAGAAGGGTAGATAGAGCACGGGCCAAAGCCAGAAAACGAAAAAAAAGAAAATAAATTAAGAATCTTCGGAATTTAAAAATTGTATTATTATAAATGCGAAAGTTTGGGTGGATGGTTTGTAGCTCAGTCACGCCAGAACGGTTGAACGGATATGTATAATAATAGTCCAAACGCATATAGTCTGAAACAGCAATTACATAGACTACTTCTAATCCTGGAAAAATGTACGAGTCCCGTGGGATAGATTTGTTACTAAGTTTCTACGCGAAGGAAGGCGAGGGTAACAGCAAGTCTTAAATAATCCTTAGGTACTACAAATAAATCGTTGATATCTAGCAATCCACATACAAAACTCTTAAAAACTACGCAAAGTTCCTTAAAGGTTTATGATAAAGCTACTCGTATTATATAGACTCCCTATAGAGGACATAATAATATTCATAAAAATATTCGTTATTAACACGATTGAAATAGCCACGTCCTGGTTAAATACCAGAAATAAACACAACGATTATATCACGTCACAATTATAGTTCCAGCGTTCACGGAGTACAAGGAGGAAGACTCGTGACCGCTTAATAAGTGACCATTGTCATTTAATAACACATTTACATTGCTCTTAGTTAAACGTGACCTCACTTGGTACATTATTGGTGCGTATACGAGCTGATGATGAATTCCCTGTTTAAATAATAATATAATGATAAAAAATAACCTAACCTAACTCAACAATCACAATCATAGTCCTGACCCCACATTAGGTATAACCTGTATCGTGGGTATCAGAGACTTTCGGTCTTCGGTTACCTAGACCCGAAACAAATATATATGGGCTACACAAACATTTGTCTCGGTGCGGGATCGAACCCGCGACCTCACGTTTCACAGCCGGTTACTCGCCCGCTTCGCTACGGAGGCTGTCTGTCTTTTAAAGATTGTAGGCGACAATTAACAATATTACCGTAATGTATATGAACCACTGTCCACTACCTCTAGTAAGGTTAAATTCAAAGGAGAATTCATCATCGAGTCACGAGTATACTGCAACTGCAGGGTACAAACAGCGAATGCAGCTGTTACAATCGATTGCAGTCACAGAACAGTTAAATAAGATGTTGCAGACAACCACGATGGTCGCGACTCTATTGTTTTGTAGTTTTTTTTTTGTTTTGTAGGTATTTTATACAAATGATACTGATTGTGCGATGTGTTGTTATAATGGCCAAAGGGTGTCTCGTACCTAGTACGCACTAGCGCGAAATATAATTTAATCATCATAATCATCATCAACCATAGGACGTCCACTGCTGAACATAGGCCTCCACCAAAGATTTCCAGATCGACCTGGCACATAGCTCGTACAACTGATAGCCGATGGGGCAGAAATGTTCTCGAATGGAGACCACGTACCGGCAAGCGCAGCGTAAAACGTCCACCTACAAGGTGGACCGACGACCTTATATAATTTAATACTCGTCATAAATTATGTATTCACAACTAGGGAATATCTTTACAGTCTTTCATGCGATGACAATTTCATTCTCTGTGAGAATTTGTGCTGATTTATGCGGGAAATGAGTGGCTCAAGGATCACGTATGGTGCACCGTGTAAGTGTCCGATTGTTGATGGACAAAATACCGAGAAATGTACCTAATCTATCAAAACTTATCGTGTTGTATCATGACAAACATTTATCATCTGCCTCTAGGACAATTCATAAAATACTGTCATGACTGTACCCGAAGGAGCGCAATGGACGGAGTAGGTACCGTTAGCGTGTGAGATCAAGGTTTTTCCTGTATACAATTTTCAATTTCATGGGAGCGTTCCCACTGTGTCTACCTTGTGTACATATGTACCTAAGTATGTGGTAGCCACACATACTCGTAGACGTCTAAAGCGTGGCTTGCATCTGTGAACAGAGTTGTTTTTATGTATCTTGGCACGATTGACACATCCTTATTTTATTAATAATATTAATGATAATATTAGCCCTGTAATATTACTGTCCCACTGCTGGGCACGGGCCTCCTCTACTAATGAGAGGGGTTAGGCATTAGTCTACCACGCTGGCCTAATGCGGGTTGGTAGACTTCACATACCTTCGAAATTCCTGTGAAGAAATTCTCGGGTATGCAGGTTTCCTCACGATGTTTTCCTTCACCGTTATAGCAAGCGATATTTCACAATGAAAATACACTTAACATAGAAAAGTCAGAGGTGTATGCTCCATTTTTTGGGGTTGGTTTCGAACCTCCGACACTTGTCTCGGCAGTCCATACCATTCCCAACAGAGCTATCGCTGCTTCTTATTTTATTAGGAATAGCCAAAAAATCGAACACATAGTGCCCATAGATATCTGATATATTTGTGTAGCTCATTAATATCTATTTCAGGTGATTGTTGAATGTAATTTATAAAAAAAAATTATAATGATTTATAATTTTGAATTCCATGAAGCGGGTAATTGCAGATGCCCTAAAAAAACAAAAATATAATGAGACGTGCTTTTCTATTTTCCGATATGGAATTTGAGCCTAGAATCTTGTCATCTTGATTTACAGCCAATGTTCACTGCCCCTAGGCAAGTAAAGCCGTATCAAAATTCTCAACTTCGTATTTAGTGCATTACGCAGAAATTTTGATCCAATATTACACGCGGAGTTCGGCGTCATAAGGTTCTTGTATTATTAATTAGGCTTGTTTATGTCCCATGTCACAAGTTGGTACAAAGTGTGGCCCTTGCTGACTATCTCATTAAATCTTACTAGCCACTAACTTTGGGCCAGTTTCGTGTACTGTGATTCCAAGTCCCTCAACAGTAATACATATGTCTGGCGTTGGACATTCAAAGGTCATACTGCCTAAACACTGGGCAACATTGTTCGAATTATTTTTACTGGAAATCTCTGCTCCAACAGTTTATTTTACTAATAAAACGATTGTAATACTTTATTTATTTAATAATTTTACCGAATTCAAATGGAGAAGGTTCTCAGTTCGTCTGCATATATAATTATATTTTTATTTATGTTCACCGATTACTTCGAGACGCTAAGACCGGTTTCGAGGATCCGAGGATTCGAGGATTTTTTGCTTTAAGAGCTATTTATTATCCTTTATGAAGCTAAACAAGTTACAAATGACATAAAGTTGAACTGGACTTTTTCAACCCGATTTTTAAGTTTTGTTAAACTATATATTTCAAAATAATATCACTGTTCATGCGTATAAGAGGACTCAAAAGACTACAACATTTGAAAGAGCTACGTTGTAGACTGTTATGAGTACAACATAAATAGGCCAGCTCGACTGGATTATTACCACTCACAGAAAACCAACGTATGTGGTTAATTTGCTTGTCTTACTTACGGTGAGTGAGATTTCCAAAAGTCCATATTATTATATGTGCCCTGTCCCACTGCCATTTCAACTTGCTAATCCTCTGGGCTATGTCAGTGACTTTCGTTCTTCTACGGATCTCTTCATTCCTATAGCCGATGGGGCAGAAGACCACGTACCGGCAAGCGCAGCGTAGGACGTTCACCCACAAGGTGGACCGACGACCTGATAAAGGTTGCAGGAAGTCGCTGGATGCAGGCCGCTTCCAACAGGTCGATCTGGAAATCTTTGGGGGAGGCCTATGTTCAGCAGTGAACGTCCTATGCAGATGATAATGATGATGATGATGATATTATTATATCCCCTCCCTCTACAATCACTATTTCTTTCAAGCAGTGGCTTGACCGTTCTCCTGGCATTACCTATATTCATGAGCGATTTTGTTTTGACTCTACGGCGCAGTTAAGTAGGTACCCCACAAACATGAGATAGGTACCCGCTTGTGGCACGATAGGGGACATACACATATAATACAATTAGGTACAAGGTTTCTTTTCTTTTCCGCATTATATCAAAGATAAAAGTCACATTTCGGTCCATAAACAACATCTGTGCTAAGCTCATGTAGATATGTTACTGGGTTGTACGAAATTGTTTTTTTGGTGTTGCATTGTATTACCGGGCAAATGGTATTACAAAAACCATCTGGCAAACCTGGAAAACGAACCTAGAATATCCCAGTTCGCAGACCAATAATGCGACATTAGCAATGATATTATCGAGATGAAAATATAATATTTATGAAAGGTTATCTGTCATATCAATCACCACAATAAATCACTGCACGACGGAATTTCGACGCCACTCCTCCGCGGATAAGATTGTAAATGTGCCATCAATTCGATAAAAATTTATAAGTTTATATATAACGCCTTTCCGCCCTTATATACCACGTGGGGTTAGCCTACTATCCGTTATAAGGATCCTTCACAATGTGGAAGAGACATTTTTAGACCCTATACGTTTTTGTTACGCCCATTGCCCATTTTAGGAACAGCTGGAGATATTAAATTAATCGAAATTAATACATTTCGAGGTACATACTCAGATTCTAGTTTTTATAGCAATGAAAGATCAAAGCTTCAAGGAACTGACTACAACCTGTATAATAATGACGTTGAAATTCCATAATCGTTAATATAAGCCAACGCTTACTAACATTCATCACTTGAGATCGGCTGAATATTTGTTTTTTTTAAATATCTATTAGTAAAAAAAGAGGTAGGTGTTAAAAAGAGCAACGTCAGAGTTTCTTGCCCGTTCTTCTCTGGCGAAACAGCCTTCCGAACAGGCGGTAGAGTTAAAATTTGACGGAATCTAAATGATGTTTGAACATTTTATGGATTAATTAAATATTTTGATTTGATTTGAAATAAAAAAATATATACAAAAAATTCGGAAAAACGGAAAGTGCATTTTTATGAGCTCAAGATCGCTTATCCAACAATGCATGAATTATCTGGAAAATCTACTTAATCCGAACAATTACAATGGAAAGTTGGAAAGTGCGGTATTTAGTAATCTCTCGATTACTATATTTTTTAGGAAGTTAGTCATGCAGAAAATTAGGTGTTAGGATATCATGTGCACATGCACATGCACATCATGTGTATGCCATGGAAAGGAATGGGTATGTGCTGGGAAGGGTGGGGTCTTTGAGCCGACAGAAGTCACTCATCGTCCAAAATCTACTAATCTGCCACTTCAAATTGGTTTTGTATGAGTCAGTAATAATAATTATATTTTATATTAAACTCATACTGCAGGCAAAATTCCACAACAACACTTAATATCCGTTTTAATAAAGACTGTGCGAGCATACTTGCACTGTTTAATAGCCGGATCTTATATCTATTTATTACTTTTACTTTAAGAACTAAGGAGAATTATTTTACTCACTAGTCATAAGTGTATGTCTGTACGAAATAGGTCCAATAGTAGACCGTACTCGTACAATAGGGAATACAATCATCCCGTCAATTACATACGGAGCTGCGCTCTATTTCTGAGATTGTCCAGACGGCTTTTATCACCAAGGATATGAAAATAAGTAGCAAGTATCTACAAACTCGGTGGCGTAGTGGTATTGCTTGCGAGTTATGACTACCCTGAAGTCTCGTGTTCGATCCCGGGCCAGGCAAAGCCATATTGGGTCGTTCTGAATATCAGTTCGGAGTCTGGAATTTATACTGATATGGCGATGGGCTCACCAACTATCATATCTGGGACGGAAATGAGCGCGGCGAAATGTAGATGTTCTAGTTCTCTAATTCGCTTCTGCCTACCTCTTCGGGCATGTAGGCGTGAAGACGACGTATGTATGTAAATATTTACAAAAAACCTTTTATTCTTATGACGGATCAATACCGCTCAAATCTTGACCCAGACCTATCATCATTAAACTTACATATACAAACTATATCAAGATTGTAGCTTTCCGAACAAAGAAATATCTTTTCAATGACGCCTCGGCTCCCACAAGCAGTTAATATGGGGAAGGAAACGCGTATCTCTGACTCAAGAACCAAGTACTGACCCCTGATGCCGTCCTCATACATACACGGTCATAATCATTTAGAATGACGTAAGAAATACATATTATATTCATTTATTGCGAAAGTTTATCTTATGAATTCCGACGTGAATGTGTGCAGTAGTCGCTTATGGTCAGTGATGTCAGGTAATAGGCATTAAGAAGATTTTTAATTTAATCTATATGATGTGGTCTTAGGAATAGGTACAATATGATATTATAATTCAGTGGTCTCTTCGACTAAAGTGAGATCATATATGTATATTACTTTATAATTTACATTGCTTCTTCTTTGATGATTTTAAGCTAAACTGTTATCGTTTATTTAAGATTACTTCTTTTTAATATATTATTTTTACTACTATTTTATGTATTCATGTTTGAACTCAATTTTGGAATCATTTTGTATTTAGTAATTTCAATATTTCTTCAATTCAGATGTGCGATATTATAATGTGTGAATTAATAAAGCCACTATACTCTCATGGCAGTAGTCCTAGGTATCTGGAGATTCCAGGAGTTGTTACTTTTAGTCATGAGACCATTTTAATGATTTACAGGAGTGGAGTTCTAATCAGTGGGTTTAGACAAGTGGCCTATGCGCTAGTCGAATTGAATGACATAGAAGTAGGCTATATGCGGCACACTCTTATGTCATTCCCATACATTTATTCTCTTCAACTATTCTATTCGACTAGCGCATAAGCCACTTGTCTAAACCTGCATGTGAGTCTAAGTCAATTAAGTATAAAGATTAGCAGTCTATAATCGAGGGCTGACACCATGATTGTGCCGTTTATTTTGTTTCAATAATGAATACTTTAAAAACATATTATCTCAATTTTTTTCAGTCATAAATTAATTTAACATGAATAGTCTACATTCTTGACTAGCAAAAGACAAGAGTGTCAGTTGACCTAAAACATTGATATGAAATGTAGAGATACTTCAATAACGATGGTTCAAATGCGTATCAAAATGTTATCTACTTCCTCATCTCTTCTATATAACTTCGTGTTAATAATTTTGCAGTGGCTTAACAAAAGTTGACTGGGCAACACTAATTCCAGTCGAAAACCAACCAAGCAAGTGCGCGGGCGTGAGCGTTGTCGGTCTACACTCCACACACGCGCCGCAGTATACCGCGCTCTATGATTTACCGTTAAACATGTTGTAAATATCAGTACTCATCGAACGTTGGTGACATTAAAACAGCTAATATAGGTAAGTAATACTCATTAAATAAATAAGTTAAGTTTATGCAATCCGGCTGTGCAACATCTTGCAATCAAAGGAATGCTATGCGAATGGTGAAAAAACATCACGAAGGTCTGTTCTGTTTAAATTTCCATAACGTGTCACGACTCACGATTTACATGACTTCTTAGAGGACAGACCTTAAATAAAATATGCCGTAATAATACAAACTTGTTTGCAGAGACACCAAAAACACAGATGCTGCTTAGTGCTTACTCACTTGCTAACACGGATAGCGATCTTATAACAAGAACACCACTGAATTATTTCATATTATTGACTGATTAGTATAACAGCTATAGCTTAGTATTAAATACTTATATGTCAGCAAAATAAGTGGAGTGTGACTTGTATGCGCATAATTGTATCGTGAAGCCTTACGTGAGTGAATAAAGCAAGTGCGATTAACTTAGTTTATGCTGATCAGTACCTTTGTCCTATAAAATAATAATGCTATTCCTATATTATAAAACGTGTAGAATAGGGAATACACAACAAGAATTATATTAGTCTATCCAGTGTCAGAAATGGACTTTTTCACTCCATTGACATTTTCCCTGCGTTCCAGAATTATGAAACGCTGCATTTATGACGATAGGCTCGCCCCCTATCACATATGGGAACTAAGCTCGGCAAAATGCGCCTAGTGCGCTAGTGCGCCTCTGCCTACCCCTTCGACGATACAGGCGTGAGCTTATGTTGTTATGCTTATATGAAATGGAACCGTTATTACACGAAAGGGAACGGTGTTAGATTATTTTTTACGAAAGGGAACGGTGGTTCCACGAAAGGGATAATAATTTAACGTTAGAAGAGACAAGAGCCCTACATATTATAAAATAGATCAACCTACTTTACCTGCTACTTACTGGTACTGGCTATTTTTCTTTTATATACATACTTACATAAACTCACGCCTGTTTCCCGTTGGGGTAGGCAGAGATTAAGGAGCGCCAATTGCTTCGGTTCAAATACACCTCTTTCGCATCTTCCACGGTCATCAGTCTTTTCATGCAGGCTCGTCGGTTACGAGAACTCCTTATTTGGCTCTTTTTCAGGAGATCGCCAATTTGGTCCTTGAAGGTACTAATCTAGGACGTCCTCGGCCGAAACTAAAATTCACTTCCGCTACATAAATTTCTTTCGTCACTGTACTTTCATCCATCCTTTCAACGTGGCCAAGCCAACCGAGTTTTCTTTTATATCATTAAGTATTATATCCTATAGGTACGTAATTGATCATTTTAAAAGAAAATAAATAAGTACGTAATTTAGAAACAACTTATTTAAAGGATTTATGGAAAGTAATTAATTAATCTAGCAGGAACTATTGGTTAATTGGGTTCTGGTGGGATGTCCCACATGTTATACTTTTCCGACCGCAACTCGATAGCATCCTTAATGGGACTGAAGTTAAGGTCTGGAAATATAATTGACCGACTTCAAAAAAGGAGGGTTTGCGTTCGATAGAGCTTATTCCAACGGTGGTCCCATATTAATTTGTCATTGATCGGATTAATTATGATGTCGGTCCGTTAAGTTGTCTAACTTGTGATTATTAACAAAAAAGTTACAAAAATAATAACAGTTTCTAATTAATTATTGACCCGTTTTTTATTTAGTCCTGCATTTCAGATTCTTCCCAATTAGTAAAATGGATCGGATAACGTTACTTAATTGTTAATATAGTCCATCGAGTTGATCATTAAGGGCGTCTTGCAGCGCTACTACTAATGTAGAGTTACACTTTATCTCGGTTTATCTCACAGCTCACTCTTATTTTTAAATCAAGGTTTGGGATAAATAGAGATTTATTGCGGAGCTGCAAATGGTTCTAAATGGAATAAGTCAATTTTACACATTCATTCGTAAAACTTGTACTCCACTCAAACATGAGCCTAAGAACGGTGAGAACAAAGAGGACATATCGGTGAGAGATGACTGGTGTAGTTCTCCCTCTCTAATCAATTAAACTAGATGTTCCTTCCGTTGAAAATACATAATACCTCTATAGACATAAGTACCTATATAGCTAGAATGGTAGACATCTGTCCGTATCTAATAATGGCCGGTTTCAATAAACGATCTCAGTTTAGAGTGCAGATAGATCGTGATGATGAACCAATCAAATCAAGTCATTCGACGGAGTCATATTCAAACTGTGTTCTTATTGGCTAATTTTTGTTATCTATCTGCAGGTTTCAACTGAGATTGTTTATTGAAACCCGGCGTAAATCAACAAGTTTTTAATTTATCTCAGTAGTCGTTCATAATTGACGTTATGATCTAATAATATAAAATTATATTAGCCCTCTAATATTACTGTCCTACTGCTGGACACAGGCCTCGTCTACCAATGAGAGGGGTAGGTACGATATGATCTATTTTCTTAAAAATGATGATTATAATTTGTAAGTAATGGTTCACGAAATATTATCTAGATTCTAGAGATTTTGGAATTCTGAGAGTTCCGAAAATAAACGAAGCGATATTTTGAATTATAAGGCTTCTGTTTCATTGTTATATTTAAAGGCCACCTGCAGTTCCCCGATAAATCTCTATTTATCCCAAAACTTGATTTAAAGATAGGAATAAGCTCTAAGATAAATCAAGGTGTAACTCTAGATTAGTAATAGCGCTGCAAGTCGCCCTTAAGGTACTTAATTCACTTAAATATTGTACGTCATGTTGTAACACTTGTGGAAAATAAAAGTATTGCTCTTTTAAAATATAGATTCATAACTCCATTGACGTAAAAGTTGCCTAATATATGCCTAAGTTCTAACTTGAGTCTACCTATTGGTATCTACTATCCAATGTCTACCTGATGGACGTAAAAAAAAGAAGGACGAAGCACAGAAACATCGAAATCTATCGACACGTAATGGCGGCGACTGAGCGTATTATCAGTGTTAATGTGTACATAGGGCACTTTTGTACAGGCGCGTTTGTGTGCGTGGCTTCTTTGTAGCGTCCGTTTAACTATAGGGAGATGGTGTTTTTTTTTATTTATAATAATATTTTTATTTGATTCAGGTGGACATCCTGGCGCCTATTCCCAAAAAACATGGAGCCGGTCCTACGGCAAAAAGTGGGGCCGGTCTCTCTGGAAAAAGCATTGGATCAAAACCCATGCCCACATTCAATTCAACTAACAAAGCTAGCGGCTCCGGATCAGTCAGCAAGCCTCCTAGCGTTCCTTCAACTTCTTTTGGCAAGAGTTATAATATGACACCCTCAATGAGTACGCCGAAGGGCACCAAAAAGACCACTTTTAGCTTATTATGGATACCAAGTAGAAGAAACAACCCTAAAAAGGACGTCGTATGGCAAACAAACAATTATAGTAATTATAAAGAGAGAATGCCAACTATGTACAATAGTAATTTGTAAGTACACACATAATGGATCGCTTTCATTAATCTAAGGTTAAAGATTGGCTTTATTGTACGGGTGGTGACGACGTCCTAACAAGTTTCGCGAACGGTGAAGTGTTCAAAATAAAGGCGTGTCTCCTGCACTAGGTTTTCTTGAAACACTATAAAAAACACATACGCAAATTATTGATGATGATTTGCTCCTGCTCATAGAACAATGGACCATATACAAAAATGTGTAGTGAAACCACGTTTTGTGTAGGAAGGTGTTTTGTGTAATGTTTTAGTGCAGGAAACGCGGCCTAAGAACATGTATCGATATAAACGCTTATGATAGGTAAATTCGTCATTTTATTACAAACTAGGCCTAAAACATGGGTATAAAACTAATTTTAAAAAACGGTGTTAATAATTTTTTTTTTGCTGCACAGATAATTTTGCCATGTTATATCATGATAATCATGACATACTATCTTCATTTTCACCATTGATCATGCCTAACGTGTACCCATTGTTTCATCAGCAAGTAGCAACCTTTAAGTATTTAAATTCCAAACGCGTTAACAAATTCTATGAACGTTAAAGTTCCATATTAATATTCTGGTACGACATACTTTTCAGAAAAGTCGCTAGAAAGAATAAGTAGGTACCCAGATACGTACCTACGTTGTCAATGCCACGTGACAAGTAGTGTAGTTACGAATAGGTATGTAAGTAGTACCTATTAGGTACTTTTTGCCCGCCGTTCGGCTGCGGCTTTCCCATTAAGCAATTAGTTTGCGGTTGACATAATTGCCCTCCTACATAATTAAGATAACTAGAGCATCCAATCCAATCCATAGTCGCATCCTTGGTCTAGTGGCAGCATATATGGGCTGTGTACCGGGAAGTTCGATTCCCAGGACGGGCAAAGCGAATTTTCTAATTTAATTTACCTGGGACTGGATCCCTCAGAGGGGGTTGATGTCAGGCAGACAGCCGGTCGTAAAAACTAAGCCAAATCCTTTCTGCAACATGCTTGAAAACTGTGTTACGCCGACCACACAATAAGGGGGGATAAGGGCAGATAGAAAGAAAGAAGAGCATGCAGTATTCATTATAATGCGTAAATACTAGCTTAACTCTAAACAGTTTGATGCCTTTCGCTTACCGACCAATCGACCGACCGACCCGCGGCCACGGACGTAAAAAAGAGATGGACGGAGCGCTAGGAACATTAAAATTGAAACAGGGTTTTCGATCAGTCGCCGCCATTATGAATCGAATTAGCCGTAAACCCTGCTTCCCTTTCAATGTTCCTAGCGCTCCGTCCATCTTTTTTTTACATCCGTGCACGCGGCATTAGATATAACAAGTACCTACCTATTGCGAGTCTTAAGCCGGGTCTTGTGTACTAAAACATTACACAAAACACCTACACAAAACATATATTTCTATATATGGTCCAATAAGGTCCAATGTTCTACGAGCAGGTGACAGCTAAAAGTTGTTTTGCGTACTTATGTGTTTTTAGTGTTTTGTTTCGAAAAAGCTAGTGCAGGAGACCCGGCTTAATATGTTTTTATAGTAATTATTGCGAGTATTAGAGAATTGAGATGATGGAATCCATTTTGCAGCACTATAGCTGCCTGAAAGGGAGCGAATTATAAAATATACCTATATGGTTTACCTATTATAGAATTATTTCCGATGCTTATGGTCTAAACATTAATGTGTTTTTAATAGCCAACGTTTAAAAATAATTATATAATAATAATATATTTTATCATCAATTAGAAATCGATTCTTTAATCGATCGTTAGTTAATATTTTCATACCATCCCTAGTGGAGCTTTGGTGTTGCCAGACTTCAGATTTATCGGTACATTTACTATTTTTGCAGCGTATGAGGCCCCAGTATTTTCAAAACAAATAATTACATCATATTTCACAATACTTACAATTAATGTGAATTGGCAGACTTCACGTCATGTCCTTACATCAATTCAATGTATACGTACACCAAATAACTTTATATACCTTTAGCCCGCGAAATCTATTTATTTTTAATTCCAGCTCAATCAATAATATTCATAGAAATAATATCATTATAATCAACACTTAATAACAATGAAAATTGAGCATATTCTTTTGTTCAGGGTTAGTAAACCACCAAACAGTTTAAGGGGCAAGCTCCGCACTAATGGCAAAATTATAATTTTAGTGTTTTTTTTTTGGAAATTGCAGATCAATATTTTGTTACAACCTAATACTAAATAAACCATCCCTAATGGCGAAAAATGTTTTGCGCATCTAGCTATTGTACCTATGTTTACTGGATTAAGAGCATAATTTTCAATGTTATTATTTCGCGTAACTGCTTATCCGTTGTGATTATTTGTGCAAAATTATTTTTATTGTTATTTAGTTGATTGCTGTCGGTAATTAAAATTCTTGCTCATATATTTTATACAGAAAAATAAAAAATGAAAAATGCACAGGGCCTTATGAAGTTATGACAAGTGACAAGTGACAACTGGCAACACTTGTCCTTGTTTGCACTGCGCAACTCGTGACGCCCGTTTTTGTCATTTTTTTGTTTTTTTTCGATGTTGCACCATGGTCACAGAAATGCGCACAATGTTCTTTATTAATCTTATGATTGATTGAGTATTGAGTGGAATAGGTATCTACCTACATATTATAATTATTTTGTTTTTTCAATACGTATAAATTTAGTTTAATGACTTCGATGTAGTTTATTTTGCTTTTTAAAAGTGGTTGATAAAAACTTTTTAGTCAGCAGGGTTATTGTTTTCGTCTGCATTTGAAACATGCAAGAAAACAACAATTTTGATTCAATCATCAATACTTGGCGTCGGTTATCTGGAGAACAAGTTAAAACTGCTGTAGTAAGGTGAAAAGTACCTAGTAACTGTGATTAGTAATTTGAACATATCTCGCACTTGTGCTTGGAATTTTGTTTACATTAAGATACTTCATTCGAAAGACAATGCATTGTCAGCAAACGTAATATTCTTTGTACTTTTGTACCTATGTTTGTGTTGCGTGATAGGTATCTCCCTATCTAGACTGAGTGTTATGATATAAATTGGAAGATTTACAGTTGAGTTTTGTTTCAAGTATGTCTGGTGATTCGCAAGCTTACAAGAAAAAGGAAGAGGAAGTAAATCTGTTGTTATCACAAAACAAACCACCAGTCGCTATGAATGTAGGCACAACCGTGACGTTAGCTGATGCAGCTTCTGACACAAGAGACCTTGAGAATATTGAAGACAAACAGGAGTTTGCCCAGGATGTTAAAGAAGAGAGTAAAGTTAGTAAACATATACTAAAAAGCTTGTTTCATTTAAGTTGTGTCTCCTGCACCTGCTTTTCTTGAAACAAAGCAAAAACACATATGCAAAACAATGATTTTAACTGTTTCCTGCTCATAGAACAAGGGACCATAGATAAAAAATACATGTTTTGTGTATTGTTTTAGTGCAGGAGAAGAGGCTTTACATTTACATTGAAACATAGAAATAATTCACTGTCTGAACAAAAACAAATAATAAATTATCAGGTTTAATAATACATCAAAAAATGTCTGTCTTATTACATCAACCAAAGAAACTTAATGCAAAAAGTTAATATACCTATATACTGATTTCTTAAGTTTACGCGAATATTATACATTGAAATAAAACTATTCTTACGGATTCTATCACGATTATGTTTTAATTATTATTCCCGACGTTTCGAAGGCTTTGCAGTCTTCGTTGAAGAAAAGACTGCAAAGCCTTCGAAACGTCGGGAATAATGATTAAAACATAATCGTGATAGAATCCGTAAGAATAGTTTTATTTTAATATACCTATGTTGAATATAAGCGACAACATTTATTTTATATATTTATCAGTAGTGACAATGTCGGTTATTTCCACATCATAGGGTCATTTGGTTATATATTGATATTTTTAATTTCAGGAAGCTGCAGGTGACACAAATGACAAAGATTCCAACAGCAGTAATAAAGACTATCTTGAAAACAAAGGTGGCACAGACAAATACCCAGAGAATGTGGACGAGAAACGGAAAGACTATGGTGATAAAGTAGACAGTGTGTATTTAAGACCACCTCCACCTGGAAAAACTAGATCAACTGCCTCTCCAGATGATGATGAGTGTGGTATAAAATGTCTTTACTACACTCTGCAATGTTGCGATTGTGTCATTATGTAAATTGCCATAGCTGATGTTAAAACTGCCATCCAATCACTAAATGCCATTAATAAACCTAATTATGAGATGCATCCAAATAATATGGGAAATATTGAATAAGGTTCTTAAAAAAATACTTATGACTTTTACAGTAAACTAGTTGAAATAAAACTATTTTGACGGATTCTATCATGATTTGGTTTTTAATTTTTATCAGTCCAACCCGTGACCATGAAGACTGCAAAACCTTCAAAACGTCGGGAATAAAAATTAAAAACCAAATTGTGATAGAATCCGTAAAAATAGTTTTATTTCAATGTATAACATTCGCGTAAACTTAAGAAATCAGTAAGTAAACTAGTTATTAGGTCTATCAAATTTCATAGCTAGTGGAGTCACATCTTAAAATTAGGTTTATTTACTTAACAACATAAGTGATCAGTAGGCCAACCATGTTTTTTTTTTTACTTTACTTGCTAGCAACTCTGTAAAATATTTGAATGACAAAGACCTGAACGCCTATAGCGGTTACGCGGGCAACTGACGTTTTCCATACAAATATTGTACGTCCTCGCTCGCGTAAATACGTGCAACAAACTCCTGGTTGAGCTACAGATGGCAGAAAAACTCTTATGTTCTCATATGCATTTATGATGCACTCTCTTGATCATGTTGGTCATAAACATAGAGATAAACCCATTAGTTTGCCAATCAATAAACTGCAACGTAGGGCAACTTGCGGCTCTTAGATAAATTTCGTTTTAACCCAAATCTCGATTTAAATATACAAATGAGCTGTAGGATAAATTGAGATGAGGTCTAACTTTAAATTAGTAATAGTTGCCCTTGTAGTTTTAGGTTTAGTGGCTTTTGGCTATTAGTATTAATATGATATACTCATAGTCATTACTATTTATCTGATTCATTCATCGCAGTTAGAAGTACAGTATACTTACGCAACACTATCATTCAGGTTAGATATACTATGACTTATTTATTATAATCTATATATTAATATGTGAAGCAAAAACATTGTATCCCTTTTTAAGATAATAGCACAAAACCGGATGAACGTGAAATTTGACACAATGAACGTTTATATGGAGCTATGTTTTAAAGTAATTGTGGTAGAATTTCGACCACTAATTATATTAATAACACATTCATACTATTTACTATCATTGATAAGTATTCATTGAATACAGATAATATATATTCATACAAAACATTCCTAAAGCATTTATCCTACAAACACACATACAATAAAAAAATATAACTTTTATATAATACTCTTATATCATATTTAACCCTGTGATTTCATCCGTTCATTATAAACAAACTCGTAGCCATTTCTAAATTATTTTTAATTTTATGCAATTCATGAAATAAAAATACATAAGTGCACAGTATGAGATTTTTTTAGTTAATGTCAAAGTATTTTTGCGTTTTAGTATATTATTTTTATTAGGACTAATTTACTTTAGTTATTTTTATTTAAGAAACAAATGATATTATTGTTAGATCTGGAATTGCGCTGTGTGATGTTTATAGTTAAGCCTATTTGTGACGGTTTTAACTTGTAATTATGGCTCAAAATTGCACACATTTAATGTATGTTGCCATTTGTAACCACTTGCAACAATTGGGTATTTGACTATTTTTTAAAAAGTATACAAGGTTATTCATTAGTTTATCCTAAATATGTAAAAAAATATTTTGTAATTTATTTTGATATATTTAGTTAAAAAAAGCAATAATATTGTGTACAATTTGCTGCCTTGCTGCTAAATCTATTAACGGTAGATACGGGTGACGTCATCTTTCCTTACCATTGATACCAAATCTCTTATCAAAAAATATTGCGAAATAATATGTATGATTTCAAACAAAAAAAAAACGAGTCAGATATTTCGTTATTCAGATATTGATTGTCGATCACATCCGCGTTGAAATTAGGTTGAGCTTTAAACAAAAATACAAAATAATATACCAAATAACCTGGCAGTATGGCTTCGGATCTTAGGTCTTAGGCCATTGTGGAACAAAAATAAAAGAAAAATGAGTAATGTGACTGGTGTTTACAGTCACGTGACGTACAGATAAAAAATAAGTATTTAAATTACTAAAATAAAATTATCCTTGGAGTATTTTAATAACTTTTTATTGCACAAGTTATTTCGAAGGTGAATGTATGTTCCTACAGAAATGCATTGATATTGGTTTCTACAGTCAAGTACCCAATGATATAGCCTATCCACTTGACGAAACTAAGTCAGTGGTACATCAGGCTGGGGTGTGATTTTTGGAGCAATCCAAACAAGCTTACTCCCATCACAAATATGTTGGCTCATCACAAATATTGTAAGCCCTTCATCTGTTAATTGAATGAAATAGGTGCATGTGTGGTAGAAGGTAAACACGTTATAGATTTGAGAAAAGGCCCCTAAACATCTGAGATTGTTCATAAGTATTTTGCAACACCTTATTATATATCCCTATGTTGTTTATTCCTATAAACTTATCCAGGTCAACTATGTGCCAATAGCATTTAAGTTAGCTCTAGTAGGGTTGTTTGGCAATAAAAGCTAAAATATATTAGTCACCTTCATCGCTCATGTCTAATAAATTCAAAAAAGCATTTCACAGTATTATCAAATGAGCCTTGTGTTGTTTAACTACCAAATCCATTGCTCAATTTTTCAATGAAATTATCCATATCACATCTACCAGACACAGTGGCGTGCATTCCGTATAGACAGAGACACTGTCTACCCTGGTAATTTGTTATTTACATGAATCATTACAAAAAAATCGTGTCAATAACAAATGTCAAAACAGCAGAGCCACGACTAAAGTTTGAATCGACATGATAATGATCATGATGATAGTAATATTGATGTTAGAGTTGAAGTAACTGATTTTGCAAGTTTTGTCTACCCTGTTCGAAATATCTGTGCACGTCACTGACCAAACAAGACTTAAAAAACAATAAAATTAGAATAAGCCTTGTTCTCTATGTAATGTTAGTTAATTTCCCATGGATGTTTTTTTTATATATTGAATACCACTGTTTATGAAATACATTCCATGATTTTTCCTGATTCGTTGTGATAAAGAAGTTAATATATTTTTGTATGTGTAACTTTACACTATATTTTAATATGGAGGTTCAATTATTTTTATACTATGTAAATCCATTATATTTCTACTTGATGTAATGTTTGGAATATAAATTAGTATTAACTTCCATAAGATATTTGTAGCGATTTAAAAGTGTGGTCTCATGTTTCAATTGTGTTCATTTTAAGCCACGTCTGCTTCCATTTTTGAAACAAAGTACTAAAACACCTACACAAAACAATGTTTCTTTGTCTCCTGCTCATATAATAATGAACCATTGACAAAACAATATAGAAATACCGTGTTTTGTGTAATGTTTTAGTGCAGGATACGCGGCTTAAAAGTGTCAAAAAATAAATGTTTTATAGGTGTTACTCCCAGTTGCACAATAAATTATATTAATACAATTATGATAGTTATAGCTGGTCTCTATCTTTTCCGTAATTTGGCAGCTCGTTTTTCGCTCCGGTCATTGTAGTCCAACGGCAGGCTCCCGTTGTCTCTTCTGTTGATGAACACGCTGTATCTATGGTACATACAGTTGATAAGGTCACATACAAAATGTATTTGGATCCGCTAAACGTATTTCTTAACACACTATAGTTGTTATGTTGTTTATTTTGCTATGGGTCCATTCATTTGAACAGGGTGCTTTTTTGATTCCTAATAATGTTTTCAATTCTTAACCTTTTATTCGTGTTAACTTGTACTTTATTTTAACACATTTGTCAGGTATATAATGTAGCTTTACTGATAAGATTTTGACGAACTCATACAGGAGTTATTTATAAAAACATTTTGTATTATGTACTATTTTTGTACTGAATAAAATGTAAGACTAGAAAATGCTGAATTTCATTTCATTTACGTCATGGCGACACTAGCTCCACCTTGCATAAATTATAGTTAAAACAATGTAGAATTGTTTTAACTATAATAATATTATAGTTAAAACATGATCTGTTCGAACATGTATGTCTAAATCATCAGGTACAAAGAGATTGAATACTGTCCAGGTAAAAAGTTATAACTAGATCCCCTGAGGCGTTGAACGTAGGGCTTCAGTTGGGTTTCAGGCGGGCGCCCAGCTATAAAAACTGGCGGAATCCTTTCTGTACCATGCTTAAAAACTGTTATGTCAACCTCATAAATGGAAAAAAAGATAAGTTGTAAATTGCCATATTTGCAATGTTTTTACCACTATCGAGCTCTATACGCGCTCATGCCAGTGTAGTACAGTGTACGAAATGCCACGCAAATATGCGCGTAATGAGATCAATTTGTTCGTGTTCGGGGCAGGTCGGTCTGCGGATCATAAGGCAGAAAGAAAAATACAAGAAAAGTCAGTATAGTTCACATTTATTACAACCAATACGCAAAACCACGACTTGTAGATTCTAGTACTTAAAATGAAGAGATAAATGCAGTATTACCATGTATATTTTATTTAGGTATGTGTTTATGTACCAATATGCAAGACATATTATAGCTGATATAATATACTCACGACTGAAAAATGTATGAGACTTACTATTATTTCTTCCATTTTATGTTTTTAAAGTACATAATTAGATATTGTGCAAGTCTATAGTTCACAAACGGCTAAATATGTGATAGTACTTCTACATAGTAGCATATTTTCACATAAATATTAAGAAGTGACACGATAAAACTTACTGCTAGAATATTATTGTATACATCAATCATATCAGACTAGTCTAAAAAACAAATTATATTCATACATCATATTCAATGTAATATTAACTAGTAATATTAATAAATATAAATCACCTATTCGACTATGTACCTTTCCATAAATAATAAGAGACGGATTTCAATGGTCTCAAAAATGTGAGATCGGAAAGGTAAAACTTAGGTGCTGTTTAAAGTAAAAAATAAGTCTCTTGTAGATAATTAAAATATTATTCATAACACACATTACATCTTAAACAATAAAATTAATTGATTAATAATTAAATACGTACTATTTTGTAATATGCGGAATCTACGTTTTAGACTCCGCATCTTATACAACTAGTTAATTGGTAACTAAAAATGTTATCTAACAAAACACGCGCTGAAAAGAATTTTTAATTATAAAATGTCCTCAACACATAAAATTTTGATAACTACATTTTTACATTTTTGGTATACTACTACATAGTTTTAATATAATACATTAAATATAATTTTACTGTCATATAATACTTATCGAATAAAGAGGGATAGGTCGTGCTTTATAATAGACAATGCATATTTAAGTATATACACATCTAACTCATTTTATTTTACTTTACTAGGTACATAGATTATAAGAAGACCTTTACATTAGAATAGACATTTGAAATAAAATGATACGAAAGTCTATAATTCACTTATAAATCTTTTGAAAATAATTGTATATTTTTTTTATAAACTCACGCCTGTATCCCCGAAGGGGTAGGCAGAGGCGCACTAACGAACTAGAACACCCACATTTCGCCGAGCTCAGTTCCATCCCGGATGTGATAGGGGGCGAGCCTATCGCCATATCGGGCACAAATTCCAGACTCCGAGCTGATATGGAAAAATCCAATATCACTTTGCCCGACCCGGGGATCGAACCCGAGACCTCAGGGCGGTAGTCGTACCGAAATACAACCACGCCACCGAGGCAGTCTCGAGTAATTGTATATTTTATGTAAATAAAATATGACAATAATTAAAGATATGAAAATTAAATTAATTCTTATAATTAAATTAAGATTAAGATAAAATCCAATACAACAAGTATTACGTTTCAGTACAGACTGAATCAGTAACGTCATCGCCACTTCATCATCATCAGCCATAGGACGTCCACTGCTGAACATAGGCCTCCCCCAGAGATTTCCAGATCGACCTGTTGGAAGCGGCCTGCATCCAGCGACTTCCTGCAACCATATCCACTTATAAAATATTAATTAGTTTAATACATTTCAATAAGACTTATAATAAGAATATCTAGTTACAGTTAATAACGACCGAATAATAAGTACCACTCACTTTCAATTACATACTTAAATAGCACTTTCAGTCACAACTTTATGATTGGCGAACGCCACCAAACATATAATTTTATTATTAAAGAATATCCCAGTATATAAAATAGCTACATACAATAGTGCAGTAGTTAATTAAATTTATAAGATTTTAGATTATACATCTTAATTAACTGAAGCTATGCATGTAAATCTAAACATAGAAACACATAAATATAGATAATAAAAAGTTATGTACTATTTAAGAACTTTTATCTAACTCTCACTTTTATGACAGTATAGTTTTTTTTTATTGCTGAATATTTTCGAAATGCTACTCCATAGCACAATGTATATGATTAGCAAAATGCAACTATTTTGATTAACGTGTGTATATTTTTCAAATTGATTAAGGCAACAAAGCTTCACATAATGTTATTAGTTATATTATGTACTAAGAATAAAACTGGTACACTGATTTCAATAACAAATACTGTGCGTCTCTGATTTATATTATTTAGTTGAGGTGTGTTTAGACGAAACGAGCAAATTCTCATTTAATGATCATTCTATATGAGATAAAGAATCCTTTCGTTGTACCTATCTATCTGACTCTATCTTGATGTTCTACGCCGAAACTAAACTATCATTTACACATAAGTACTGACTGATATGCCTTGTTCCAGCTCTTTATTTGTTTAGTCTAAACCCATCTTTAAGCAAAAAGAAAAAATGACGTTGTTTTTTACCAGTTGCTCGGTTTCCAAGATACCACATAAAGCACAATAAATTATTTATATTTTCATCTCAGACGTGTAATGAATTAGGTATGTGGTATGCATGTAGCTCCAATATGTTTCTGAGATGAAGATATTACACCTACTTTAAAATGGATATTTTATGTAGGTTTCATTGCGAATAAGTTCCGACGCGGTTAGGTTACATTCGACGGTCTGAATTTTACTATAATTTTGCTCGGCATTAACTCACACATCACAGCCGACAGAAATATGTATTTATAACCTATCTAAAAAGTCTACTCAAAAACATATAAATATGTATTCACTTAAATAAGGCAACGAACCAAAATATTGCAATGGTTCGCACAAATACTAATATTTCATATGGATCAGGATTTAACACGCGCTGATGTAATAGTTATATATTACATCAGCCAGCCTCAGTGGCGCAGCGGGCGAGCAGCCGGTTGTGAAGCGAGAGACCGCGGGTTCGATTCCCGCACCGAGACAAATGTTTGTGTGGCCCATATATATTTGTTTCTGGTCTGGGTGTTGCGAGACCGAAAGTCTCTCGTAGTTCCTGATACCCACAACACAAGCCTCGATCTTAGTGTGGGTCAGGACTATGTTTGTGAGACTATTGGGTGTTATTTATTAATTTAGTAAATAACTTAGCCTAAATTTAATCAACTACAGTGCATGTGTGCGTATTAACTCACTAGTACATTTATATTATGTTATCTCACTATCGAATGAATTAAAGTATCCGATCGTATTGATATTTCGTATACCCGCTCTACACACTGGACAAGACTTCTGAGATTTTCTGAATACGAAACTGTGGTAAATATGTAGTCTTGGCATTGTCGCTATTTTAGGCATTGGATATCAATCATTAGGTGATCCACACAATAAAAGTTTTTGGTTGTTTTAATTAATTTTCAGGGTCAACTCCCCTCAACCAAAAATTTGAGTACACCAAAATTATTATTTGCACAAAAAAGAGCAAATTGTTCCTGAGACGATTTCATCTATTTCTTTCCTAGTTTCCGTTTTACCCATACTGTTCGAGTTAAAAAAAAACATCCATGTATGACGTTACCTGTTATAGGTATACAATAACTGCAGCTCAAGCAGGAAAATTTCTGACAATCATAAATGTATTCGAGCTCAATGTGCTTTTATAAAATTTGTATGAAATATTAACCATGTGTCATCAATGCGCAGCGAGCTCGTATACATTTACGATTGTCATTTATCAGAAATTTTCCTGCTCGGGCCGCTAGTGTCACCGAGACATTCGGCGATACACTTGCCTAATGTGTGGAGCGTGGTCTTCAAACATTATTCCTATTCCATGTAACATATTCTCAAATTGTGTGTTCGAGTCTACAAGCCAGTATTTTATGAACATTGCTCGATACATAATACTGTTTAGGAACAATGAATATGCTTAGTACTAAGTTTGCGACGATGAGGTGCAGATTTCAGATATGAATAGCTAAACATAAAAAATATGTAGGTCGATTCTTAAGGGCTCGATAATAATTTATTGCAACAATAACATTGAAAATCTATATAACTATATAGATGGTAATTTATGTTTCAACCGACTTCAATAAAGGAGGTCTTCAATTCGTCTGTATATTTTTTATGTATGTTCCCCGATATCTCTAACAAATGTGGACCGATTTCAGATTATTTTTGTGTTCGATAGAGCTTATCCAAGGGTGGTACCATCGGATAAGTTTTTAAGTAGGTTCGTTAAGTTTTTTG
Source organism: Clanis bilineata (assembly GCA_036417725.1). Taxonomy (NCBI): domain Eukaryota; kingdom Metazoa; phylum Arthropoda; class Insecta; order Lepidoptera; family Sphingidae; genus Clanis; species Clanis bilineata. The sequence goes on from CM071137.1 coordinate 14,263,952, forward strand.
ATCGTTTAAATGAAACTAAGGGCCACTTACAGCTCCGCGATAAATATTTATTTATATCGAATCTTGATTTAAAGATAGGAGTGAGCTGTAGGATAAATCCAGATAAGGTATAATTCTAGATTAGTAATAGTGTTGCAAGTCGCCCTAAGTCGACAATCGATTTTCATCATCTTTACTTTAGCCACTACATAAACGCACACTTAAGTTGTTATTTCTATGTATCTGTTACTTTATAATGTATATTTTCATTCATACTACTTTAACCATGATATAATATTTCTCACTATTTCTTCAAGAATATTTTCTTATAAACATATGCCCGCAAGTCATGCGCCGCCTATCCTGTGTGTCTACTGCGCTGAATACCTAAGCTTCCCCCATCGGAATTGTTGCGAATAGTCATTAAAATTTCAAAACTTCAGTCAAATTCCCGATATTGATAGGTTTTAATTTCAGTAGTTTGTCAATCAATACTCTAATCTTTTGACTTACGTACTCATTTCTGAGGAAACAATCATACGAGTATTATAATTACTGCCCACGTCACACATTTTTATATTTGAGTATGCATCTCATTGACCTCCGGCTGAGCCGCCCTTCATTATTTAATTGAGCTTCGCGAGGAAATCTGCACACCTGATAATACGGCCGCAGCCAGGTTTAAGTTTGGGGGATCAAGAAAATGAAACAACACTAAGGCTCAATTGCACCACTATTATTAACCTAGAGTTAGTCCTAACCGCAAGCTAAATTGACAGAAAATGTATGAATGACATGTAACTTAACTTGTTGAAGAAGTTGTCTTGTTGAAGAAGAGATAAAAAATAAGGTTAAGAAAATAAAACACTAATGTGTCACCTAACATTAATATTTGGAATATGAATATTCAATGTTAAAAAAATATATTATAAAAATGTAGTGTAAATATTATATATTGGATATTTGAACCCCCCGCGCTACGCCCATGCAGGAATGGGCTTGACATGACTTATCATAAGTCCGGCAAAATTATTACATTACACACTATGCAGTAGACTGCATAGTCAATATTGTTGCCAAATAGCAAAGCAGTTGTACACTCAAATACGTATAATACAATATTTTCATTACTCTTAAATGAGCCGCGTCGTCAATCATCGCTTCTTATTTCGTATGCAGTAAGATTAAAAATTGAGTGGAGACATTTTGGACAATCTTTACTTGTCACCGACTTGCCAATAGTTAAAAATCCATATAAATGTTATACAGGAAGACATTGTTACATCACACAGATTTTATTTCTAAATGTGTCTAAATTAAATAAACACCTATAATTTTTGTAGTAATTGATATCCATGATATCGTTAGATTCAACACTTACACGGTAAGTTAAAATATGACTTGTAATTAGGCAACTTTACTGGATTGTGCATGCATGCTTTGTTTTGGCGGTGCAAGTCTTGTTCTAAATTACTTTAATCCAATCGGCAAGAATATACTTGAGTTGTATACTCATATTGGGCCTTACTTATAAAAACATTTTAGCTGAGCAAATGGTTAAGAATATTCTGTCGCTTTTTCCCTCGAGTCACATTGTTTGAAAATAAAAGGGATAGATTATTCTTAACCATTTGTTCAGCTAATATGTTTTTATATGGCCCATTATGTATATTCGTGACCTGTAGGTTTGTAACAAAGCTTATTAAGCATAAGGCTATTTCACACGATATCATTTTGTTGATGATTGTAGGCAACAATAATAGTATGGTTTCATAGAACATTCTTGCACTCTTCCTATATTTATTCGAAATTCACCTCGAATGCCATGAAAAAGTGACATTTTTTTCGAATATGTCACTCGTTTATAAATATAACACCAATAATTTGTTAATTATATTATTGCTATTACAATCAAGGTATTAATGTACACATAGCCGATAATCTCTCTCTGAATGAATATAATAACAATAGAGCATTATATTGCTGAAAATGAAAACTAATAGTATAGTAGCTAAAATTACTACTGACTTAATTAGAACTCCCATGTCCATACCATTATAGTAGGATTGCTAATTAAACGGAGTAATCTGACATTTCAAATGTTGCCACCTTTTCATGTCAATAGTACTGTGGTAAACAGATCAAGATTATTAAAACATTTCAATTCAGTGAATCATTTCATTCTTTCGTTTTCTAAAGTCCAACTTAAAGTCGTAATTCAATTAAAATTTAACTAGACCAATCACTATATTTTGAAAGTAAGCAACATTATTTTGAAAGTGACATTTCGATCTGTCAGTTTACTCCGTCTAATTAGCAATCGGAATATAGTATGGTGAATAAATGACTCAAGTCGACACCAGATAAGTTACCAAATCAATTTTGATATAAAACGAGATAAGTAAATATAAGTCGACTTGACAACATATTCACACTAGGTACGGAAATCATTGTAGTCGATAGTTCACGTATAAACGTAATAACATACTTCACCAGATGGATGGAATTGAAATAATTAAATCGAATTAAGTAAATCAGAGTATTAAATCTATGACTAATATATAATAGTTTTATATGTTTATACTAAATGACACGACGAAGGGCAATACGATTTTATGAGGTCGATAAATGTATTGCTTATGTGTAAAGTACAGTCAGAGACGGCCCTAGCGGACGGCAGAATAGCTTTAAGGCACCCAGACAGCGGTATTTAAGGGGCACTACTAGAAGGATCAAGCCGTTTCTATACAAACGAGGGAACCACATCGACATAGACCATGGATAATTTAATTAATCATGTAATTGATATTACAAAATAAATGAAACCTAAGCACAGCAATATTTGTGCGAACAGTGTGAAGTGGTGGGATGACGTGATCGAAATATTCCGTCGTCATCTTTATATCTTTGATATTAATTTAATAACTATTTTTTTTCATCTTACATTTCGAATTCCGTTGAACTACAGAAGTAGTATCGTCTATCTCAGTGTTATTTACTGTGTGATGAATAAATCAATAATAACAAAGACTATTTTTTATCGAGGTATCTCGAAATATTTTGTTTATCGAATGATGATTAGTATAACCACCCACCACTAGCAATGGGCATTTAATAATGTAATATGTATCAATCACTAATGTGATGAAATTGATGATGATTGAATCATGGAATTCGAAATGTAAGATGAAAAAAAATAGTTATTAAATTAATATCAAAGATATAAAGATGACGACGGAATATTTCGATCAATATGTATCAATCACTAATGTGATTGATACATATTCGACTTGGAGTGTAGTATCCACGATTTGTGGAGGAAGAGACTATGAAAAACACTTTGTCTAACACTGTATGGCTTATGTTTAAAACGGCTTCTAGAAGGCACTTAGTGAGCGTGCTACAATTGAAATGTTAATGTATAAACTGTCGATAAATCGCAATTCAGTCATAAATAAACAGCACCAACACTATAAAGTGCTGGGTGGCACTGCATTACTTTTGTCGCCTAATCACTTATTCTGTTTACTCTCATAATTACATCATTTCACTAACTCCGGTGCATCTTATCCAGATATTAACAATAGGGAGGGGTTTTAGACTATCTAGAAGGGTCAAAATAGCCAATTAGGATTTGATACCACATAGTACTATTGCGTATTAAAAATGTTAATAATCAGTCACTGAAATCGCTAGGGCCGTACAGTACTGTGTACATCTCACTACTCACACGCAGATATTAAAAACACTAAGTGGGCTCTACATGCATAGACTTCTGTAGGTGATGTAAAAATGTACGCGTCAATTGTTATATACATATTGTTCGCATCTTTTATACTGTATACGTATTTTACCATCCAAAATATGAGCCCAGGTGGCAGTCTACGCACAGATAAGAGCCCACTTAAGTGCTGTTTTAAAATACAAGTCTCAGATATATTATATAGATACAATTAAGGCTAATGTGACTGTATAGTGTATACTACGCGAAAGTTCTATAACTATATAGATATCACACACTGTGTATAATATACATTAAGTCGTTAATAATTAATAATTCGTTATAATTTAAGTAACACACTTAAATAGGCCCGAAAGCTTTGGCCGAAATACAAGTAAAGAAACTAATTAATATATAAATATAAACTAGCAAGAATACTATAGACGGTTGGTTAAAGAAAATAATAATAATTTCCGTGCATCAGAAAACGTTTTCTACTGTAAATATATACGTTTCTTCTATCGTGTATACACGTAAATGCAAAATGTACCTATCGCTGTATATATGGTAAATGTCATTAATATGCCTTTTTAAAACATGTTATATTACGAAATACAAAGTACAGTCCATAGTACAGATTTTACCACAATAAATAATCGATTTACCATTCGATACCTATCACCTTACCAATCACGCGTAATCAAAATAAAGAATTTAAATAATATGTATATTATGTACTCATACATAAATTGTCTCATCAGTACATTTTGAGTTATAGTCCGATTGCTAATTAAACGGAGTAAAATGACATTTCCAATGTTGCCACTTTTTCATCAAAATTAAATAGTGCTGCAGTAAAAAGATCAAGATTACTTAAACATTTAAATTCAGTGAACCATTTTCATTATTTCATTTTCGAAAGTCCAACTCAAGTTGTAATTCCTGCCTAATGTGTGATTGAACCTGCATGTCTGCTTAATTATAGTCATATTAAATTACTACATGCTAAGTAATTGCATGTCTACTAGAATTATTGTAATAGTTCACTATAAACAAAACTTACAAAAGCTATGAATGTGCGGAACGTAAATGTTCTCAAACAATAAAATGTAATATTTTTCATTTTCATTGTTATTATTTCGCCTATCTGTTGTGATTATTTACGCAAAATTATTTACAGAAACATTTAATCGAAGGGTTAAGGTGAAATTTCTAAAATACGCAATACAATTCTAATTTTGCAAGCTAGTGCTGAGTTTTTGTTTCCTTGAATAATAAAAATTGAACTGGATCAATCACTATGTTTTGGAAGAAAATAAAATTATTTTGTAAAGTGACATTTCGATCTGTCAGTTTACTTCGTTTAATTAGCAATCGGACTATAGCGTACTGGTTTTTGCAGTGTCACATATTAATTTAAGTCAGTGGCCTAAATTTAAAAACCGCAAAATATTGCACATCCCCTGTCTATCAGACAAGTGATTAAACCAAAAAATAATTTAACCGAAACAACGTACAACGACTTTATGAATACCACACTAATCTTTGATTAAGTTCCGTTACGTACATAGGGCGAAATGCAGCTCTTAGATAGATATCGATTTAAACATACGAATAACATGTAGGTTAAATCGAGTTTAGAACTAACTCTAGATTATAAATGGTGGTGCAAGTCACCCCTAAATTATTTTTAAATAATCTAAGTATGAGCGTGAATTAATTCTTGTGTACAGGCAAAGGATGCGCTTCAGAATTTACGACGAATTTTGACAGATCTATAACAAACCTGTCGTCGCTAAACAATAAGTACAGGTACTTAAGTGTTTCAGAAAGGAAGAACGACTCCATCATGTCGCGAGGTACCGGCTTCTCAGACTTTACGTTAGAAAGGGATGTGTATCCGTTTGGCACCTTGGCATATTTCTCGAAACTCTGAAAGTTTTCAATCCAGTCAGTAATTTACTCCCATATTACTTGTTTTCAATAACAAGATAACATTTATTTGGCGAATTATTGTGACGTTTAATGTATTAAAATATTGACTGTTATGAAAGTTCTCACAAAAAGCATGCCATGAATTTTGACGGCCTCCGTGGCGCAGCGGGCGAGTAGCCGGCTGTGAAGCAAGAGGCCGCGGGTTCGATTCCGCATTGAGACAAATGTATGTGTGGCCCACAGATATTTGTTTCAAGTCTGGGTGTTGTGAGACCAAAAGTATCTCATAGTCTCTGACACCCACGATACAGGTTATGCCTAGTGTGGAATCAGGACTAGGTGTGTGACTGTTGAGTGTATTTATTATTATTATTATTGCACTTGCATATCTCAACTTTAACTATTGTCTGAACTATAAGAGGCGATAACCTTCGAGTTTGTTTCGGAATTCCTTCTCAGGGATTAACACGAGATGCTTAAGAGTTTATTTTTAAATATATTTGGCATGTAAAAGTTATATATCCTATTTGGAGAATAAATATAAGATATTTGCTGTGTTGCTACAAAAAGAATTAATAAAATACCTGGAATATTTGCCAACCCCAGTCCTGGTATGTGGTGTTGCCAGTAATCTGGTACATGTACCAGAGGCTCTCCAAGAATTCAGGTCGAAGGAGACTATGTGCATCCGCAGTCTTTGTATACATGTCTTCTGTGGGGCTTGCCTGCAAGTACATAATATAGATATCAATTGATTTTTGTAATCGATTATTAATAAAACTTATTAATAAAAATATAACTGGGCATATTGTTTTAATTTTTTAAGCGATTTCACATCATCCAATGACTTATTAATTGTCATTGAATGTGTAGTACCACTACTGTTTCTTACAAGTCATTTCTACTTTAATATCTGTATAATAATGTTAAAAGATATTGATTTTTTTCTTTCTTTCTTCCTAACTTTATCCCACTTTAATGTGGGGTCGGCGCAACACACTCTCTTAAGCATGTTACAGAACGGATTTGGCAAAGTTTTCACAACCGGCTGCCTGCCTGACGTCAACCCCCTCTGAGGGATCCAGTCTCAGACAAATTAAATTAGAAAATTAGCTTTGCCTGATTCAGGATCTCCCGGTTCACAGCCCGTATATGCTGCCACTAGACTGAGGAGGCGACTAAATCATAACCATCACCATGAGATTTATACCTTTTATTTACACAGCGAGCAAGTTATAAAGCGATAAGGCACAAGTTTGCACAAAAGACAAATGTTTATGTAATCCTCAAATAATCAACTTACAAGATTGAAGTGAGTTATCTCTGGTGCTAGGAATGTTGGATGGGCAGCGTATGTCAAGTAGCATGTGTACAGAAGTTCCTCTGCCATGGTCATGTGCCAGTCAGGCAGCCCGTTCGAATGACCCAGGGCCAACGTACCAGGCAGGAAACATGTCAAGTGGTCCATCTTTGGGTTAAAAGCCTGCAATATAATTACAAGTTTAAAAACTGAACTGACCGACTTTTAATTTACCGATCGTGACCAAATTTATATGGGACCACCCCTGAAATAAGCTCTGTCGAACAAAAAAATAATTTTGAAAATCGGTCTACATTTGGCGGAGATATCGAGTAACATACATAAAAAAAAGACGAATTGAGGACTTCCTCCTTTTGTGGAACTCTCCTCCTTATCGGCCGAAAACATTGTTAGATTTTTTTTTAAATGACAGAACTAGTAAACTTTTTCAGACAGCATGAATGGGCTGGCTTTACTGGCTGATTAACAACGTACATAGACCGATGCGAAGTAACAACTTGCTGTTGCGTTTCGTTCTTACGATAAGTGTGATTATTGTGAATTATGTAAATAAAAATGTAACTGGAGCTACTGAAATATTAATTTAAAGGCCTATTACAATAAAGACTAATTTTCCGATTGTCTTTATTTATGTACTTTGCTTCGAATTTTCCTGCTTTACTTTTAAGGCTATATTTTAAACCTCTTTTTTCATTATTTTCTACAATCATATGTGTGTGTGTGTGGGTGTTTGAGTATGTGTGTGTATGTTAATGACGTTGGTGAGAGCAAAATATATACCGACCTCGGATCCTGCAGATAGTTCGCCAATAAATAGCCTCTTGTTAGGAGATGAACGCTTCGCTAGGAACTCCCGAACACCTTCGATTGCGGTCAGATAATCGTCTAACAAACTGAAATCGAATGGATCATTTCAAATGTTTACTTATGCATGTTAATAAATAATCAAGAATTACAAATAGCCTGGGGGTGACTCCTGACGCTCGAAAAACAAAATGCCACCGAAATAGTTAAAAAGTGCATTAATATCACGTTAAAATTACCAAATTACGAGTTCTCGAACGTTATGCAACATTAGCGCGCTTAAAAGTCGATTTCGGTGGAATTTTAAGGCAATAAATGAAACCAAATCGAAATCACAATCGAATCGAGTGTAAAGAGTAAGGGGGAAGGTTTATGATTACCCAAATGAGAAATTTGTTGAAATATAAATAATTTCGCTTTGTTAAACATTGAAAAATGCGACCTTATTGACCTGGCAAGATAAATCGAGACGACAAATTGGTTTTAATTGAAGCACCCACAGGCCACAACCCATAGTCAAGAACATAATTGTTTATACATTCGCATTTCGAATTTATCATTCGCGTGAAATTAGCATTTTGTTAAACTTCTGTTCTGATATGGGAGACAAATTATTTCCATGCATTAACTTTGTGCACATCTCACTAAGGCATTCAGCAACAAAAAAAATATGACAAGTTTTATTCAGATATTACCAATAATGATATCGAATGATTTTTATTTATAATAAGTACAATTATTAGTAGTATTATGCTATATCTTCAACCAGTTATAAAAAACTCCAGCAGACACCGAAAATTCACAAAACAAAAGTTAACTACAACACAACATCGCATTGCTATAGAGACAATTCGCTCATTATAAAATAGCAGAGGTGTGACATTGCATAAAATAATAAGATAAACACTTACTAGTTAATTGTCTTTCCAGTTTGCAGCCATTGCTTGAGCAAATATTCATAGTAGCTGTCTCCTCTGGCTCCTAGGGTCACAGTGGCATGGGGTAGGAAATGCCCAGTATTGGGATTAATAAAGATTGGTACTAGACCATGCTTCTTTGGCAAATGGTGTATTTTTTCTGACACAGCTGCTGCGGCGTCCTGGTCAAAATTCATAAGTATACATTAGTCAATCATAATTAATATCACCGTAGTTATGGACATAAATCTTATAAATTAAGAACTATATTAGCGTGATGGTAAAAATATCGCCTCCTTGGTCTAGTGGCAGCACATATGGGCTGTGGACCGGGAGGTTCTGGGTTCGACTCCCAGGTCGAGCAAAGCGATTTTTCTATGCTTTGCCCGAGACTGAATCTCACAGAGGGGGGTTGACGTCAAGAACGCAGCCAGCCAAAAAATCTAAACGTGTGTACTGCAACATGCTTGAAAAAGTGTGTTACACCAACACAACATTAAGATGGGATAAGAGCAGATAGAAAGAAAGTAAAAAAAATTATATCCTGTCATGTGCCTCTTCTGTCAATGTTAGTATGTGAACTTCTAAAATACACGAGTTTGGTTTCATGATTATAATTGGACCGTGTTGTGCAGAAATGATCCAACCCACATTTTTTATTGATGCCAACATGATCTTAAAGTCTAAGCCATTATAGACCATATTGATGTAAAAAAGAAATGTGGCTTGGATCATTTCTGCACAACACGGTCCAATTAAGGCAAATGAAAATAAATGTTAATTAACGAAGTGTTTCATTAAAACACATAATTATGTTATAACAAAGTCAGCACTTAATAAAACAAGGAAAAACATAATTTACCTCGAATGTAGGATTGTTACTAGCCCGGGAGAGTTGACGAAACTCTAGCTGCACGGTAGTGACCTCAGCTGTGGTGCTATAATGGGACCATTCCGGAGCATGAGCAGTCCTTGTCCCCAAATTAACATCTGAATATGGGATGCCAGACGGCGATGAGAATGCGGCCATTAGTCTATCTCCCAGATCCACCTACAAAAAATTATCAGCATTTGTAATCTGTAACGCAGCACGCCAGTAGAATGCTGTAAAGCGAAAGACCGCGTATACATTTTTTGCACCGAGACAAATGTTTGTGTGCCCCACAAAAATTCGTTTTGGTTCTGGGTATTGTGAAGCCACGTTTTGTCTTGGTTTTTGCAGGTTTATACCTAGTGTGGGGTCGGACAATATGATTAATGTTTAATATAGTTGCCGGTAACCTGGATAATTCTGTCCTGTACATGCTCAGCTTAGTCCAATAAAAGTAGAAATTTACAATAGCTAACCAAAGTATAACCAAAATATTAATTAGTTTTTATTGTATCATCATAGTATTATATACACCATATACATGAAAAGGATGATAAAGGTCACATGAAGTCGCTGGATGCAGGCCGCTTCCAACAGGTCGATCTGGAAATCTTTGGGGGTGGCCTATGTTCAGCAGTGGATGTCCTATGGCTGATGATGATGATGATGATGATGATGATGATACATGTTGAATACACTTACAGCTTTATCTAGGAACATTTTATCTTGTGTGAAATGATGAACTGCAAGCAAACCACCAAGGATTCTGATAGTGACTTCAAAGAAATTCACATCTTTATTCTTTGTGAACACAAGATCGGATTTTACCCATTGCTTGGCTTCTTCGAATTCTGAAAACAATGTATATTATTAGCAAATAAATGAAAAAAACAAGAAATAGTGACAATTGATGATGATAAAAATAAGCCTGGAGTTTCTTTCTGCCTTTCTTTTTCGGGTCGTCATCCGTAAGTAGCTAGAGAAAGGCTGGTAGGTTAGCTAGGATAGGGCTTCATGCACCAATCCTAACTGCTTCCAGTATTTCCAGTCAACCTCCTGCCACCATTCCTGCCATATGCCATTCCCTTTTCCACAACCCACAACCCTTCCTGCACTCTATTCTTATCTACCCATATCACCCTATCTTAGCCATCCCATCGGTATTATGTAATAAATGTATAATCGGTATTATGTAATAAATTATATTAATCTCAATTCAAAATTTGCTTGTGTTGCATTTATGACATGCTTTTTTACATGCCTATATGACCAATAAAGTTTTGTTTAAATATTTTTAAATTGGTAGTCTTTTTTTTCATTATAATAAGATTTAACTTCAAAGAGGAACACTACAGGAAAAGCAGCATACATAAAAATTCTTCACAAGGATGTTATAGGCACTGTAAGTATGCCAAACTGTGTCAGGTCAGCATGGTTATTATACCAAACACCAAACCCCTCACTTTAAAGAAGGCTACGAGTAGGTCTTGATCATTATGTTACATTACCTTCATGCAATCCCATGATATAGGCAGTGTCCATCCCATCAACAATGGTGAGACCAAGGGAGAACCAGTCAGATGACATTCCAGACACAGGTTTTAAGTTATCATGTCCCCAGGCATGATCCTTGTATCCCCTCCATGCATGTTTAAAGCTTTCGACAACAGCTAATTGTCGAGCGTTTTTGGGTCCTGCAACATTGACATTATTTTTTTTATTTTTATACTTCATTCTATGGATCATAAATAGTAATACTGATGATTTTCATACCTGTGAAAACCATTTTCTCATTTTGTTCAGTATCCACAACTGCTTTAGGTAATGCTACGTCTGCTGCTGTCTCTATACCTAGGGAAATATTTCTTAATGGTTCCTGTAAATGTATAGTAATTCAAAGCTTTTTTTACATACGTCAACAATCAAATTATACACGAGTATGATTTTTACCTTTTAGGAAGGGTACATGTATTGGGAAAAGAGAGTAAGGGTTTGATTCTCAAATACAATTTAACAATGAAACACAACAGTGAGGTGCCATTTCTGCGGGTCATTGGTATGAAACTGTTGGTTGGCCTATTTTTGATGAAGATAAAACTGTCTACACTCTACAGCTTCTACCAATCAAATGACTAGTCCATTGTAATAATTATTAACAATAGCTTATGAATTTACTTAGGAGTGACTACCAGCACTTTAACTAATTACACCTTATCTCGACTTATCCTACAACTCACTCCTATCTTTAAATCAAGATTTGGGATAAACAGGGATTTATCGCTGAGCTGCAAGTGACCCTCATATTGTTGATATCTGTTTGGCATAACATTGACGGACGAACTTCAAAATGTAATTACATTTTGAAGTTAGTCCGTCAATGCAATATAAATTTGGTCACTATCATTTGATATCAGAATAAGCTCAAATCTAACACAAAAATAAACTATAGTAGGATTGCTAATTAAACAGAGTAAACTGACATTTCGAATGTTGCCACTTTTTTATGAAATTTAAATAGTGCTGCGGTAAAAAGATCAAGATTATTTAAACATTTCAGTTCAGTGAATCATTTCATTCTTTCATTTTCTAAAGTCCAACTTAAAGTCGTAATTCCTGCCTAATGTGTTATTAGTACTGCATGTCTATTGAACTATAGTCATAGTAAATTACTTCATGCTAAGTTATGGCATGTCTACTGGAATTATAGTTATGGTTCATTATAAATAAAACTTACAAAAGCTATGAATGTCCTGAGCGTAATTTTTCTCAAATAAAAAAGTAATATTTGTAATTTTCATTGTTATCATTTCACGTATCTGTTGTGATTATTTACGTAAACTTATTGACACGGTCTTTTAATCGACGAGTTAAGCTGAAATTTCTAAAAATACGCAATAAAATTCTAATTTTGCAAACTAGTGTCGAGTTATTGTATCTTTGAATGACAAAAATTGAACTAGATCAATCACTATGCTTTGAAAGTAAGCAACATTATTTTGGAAAGTGACATTTCGATCTGTCAGTTTACTCCGTTTAATTAGCAATCGGACTATACGTAGCATCCATAAAAAAATACCGACAAATTGATTACCTTGTACTTTTGAAAGTAACCAAAATTCCTATACAACCAATAAAATTATCAGTATTAGTAGTAGTACATATTTTATTATTAAAGGAAGTGATATCTCTAATCACATAATTATGAAACAATGAATTTTTTTAATCACTGGTTTTATCAGCATTCGGTAATGTGAAACTATACAGAATTAGTCATAGATATAAGTGTAACATAAGGCTGAGTAACTTCTGTTGCTCTATATCATGATAACAAAGGATCATTTTCATAGATAATCTGTTAACAGGTGCCCCGTGGGGTTGTGAATAATATTGTATTATGTGAGCTGTTACATAATATAATTTATCGTAAAAAATAATTTGTTAATTAAAAAGAAATATTATTGCCATAATTTATCTGGGCCACATAGGGCTTTTCCGCTTTGTAAAGCATTGTTCTCACTGCTAGCGGAGTAGACACATTAATTACTTCTTTTACTTCACAAGAGAAAATTGCTTGTACGCTTAACTCTCTTTTGATAGAAATACAGGTGGGTATCAAACTTAATGTCTATTTCCTTTGATTCTACTTTTGGCTTGATTTAAGCTGATGACCAATATCCATCCAAGGTAGTTGCTTACCATCAGGTCTGCTCATCTTGCTTCACAAATCAATTAAAAGGAACAGACTTTCTTTCTACCTGCCCTTATCCCACCTTAATGTGGGGTCGGCGCAACATACTGTTACAAGCATGTTGCAAAGAGGATTTGGCTTAGTTTTTACGACCGGCCGCCTGCCTGACGTCATCTCCCTATGAGGGATCCAGTCTCGGGCAAATTAAATTAGAAAATTTACTTTGCCCAACCTGGGAATCGAACCCAGGACCCCCCGGTCCATACATGCTGGCACTAGACCAAGGAGGCGACCAATTAAAAAGAACAGACTAACCTGACTGATATCATTTTTATCATCAAGATTGAGCGATACTTTGGTTGAGTAGAGTAATACTAGAACTGTAGCTGCTATGACAACAACAGCATATACTATTGACCGCTGTAATCTGGATAGCCGATTCCATCTCTGAAATTAAAGGACAATGTTTTTATACCAATTTGCTATGTCTAGGCATGTTTAAGTCCATATCATGAACAATATATTTCCCCTTGCTCTATTGGCCTACTCCCACTCTAATGAGTTATGCAACATATATTTTTAGGCATGTTGCAGAATGGTTATGAATTTTGTTTAGACCAGACTCTGATTTAGGAGCCTAGATTAGGCCTTGAGGAGCATACATGTTTTTCTGACACAATTTGCCTGGGACTGCATTAACATTACACATTGCGAGTAATAAAACAAAATATTTCCTGCTACATGCTTAAATAGTCACAGGCAGCTCGGCCTCCGGTGGCCCATACTCTTATGTAACATATATATGTGCCGCCTCCAACGGGTTATGTGTGTGCCAACTACTCATTGGAGTGGAGTAATACAGAAAAATAAACATTATTTGTGTCATACAAACCCTTATGATTTTTCTGTGATACACTTGGTCTGGGGTTAAAATATGTCCACTATTTGCTTTAAGATTCCATTGGTTCAATGAACTTTGAGATCCTAATGTCAACTCATCGTCATTAAAGTCTATTTGGGTTTCGTAATTTGATTCTCTCATTTTGGATACAATTTTTTTAATGTAGGCAAATTAATATCATTTTTAAATCTGGAAAAAAATAAATATTCATTTAAATATTGGTGAGTATTTCGTCCTCAGTATTAAATTTAGAATATAATACCAAAAACTATCTCCAGAACTGGTAAAAAACATGCCACTTCATAATTTACTTGCTTTAATGTATGTGTAACATTATGTATCAGCATAAATTTGTTTTAATTTGTTCTCTTGTTTTCATGGAAAATTGTTTTGTATTATATATAAAAAACATAATATGTATTCGTGTGTTACTGTAGTTAGACTACCAGCCACATATACATAAAAATAGAATTATCACTTAGGTGCTGAAACATTATACAAAATTGATAGGTACATGCTTTTTGTAGTACTTTTTTTTATTTTGATAGCACGAACAATGGGTACCGGTGCACACGAAATATTTACATTGTAAGCTATGTTTATAGTTGGCTTGCCTTATTTACTTCCACGTCTGCAGTCTGCAACCCGAAAACTCATTACCAACCGAGTGTCGCAACTTTAAAATTATTCTCAACTCCCGATAATTTTAATACTTGTCGAGAATCACTCAGCCACTCACAACAAAATCATGAATAAATCTTGATCTAATAATTGAATTTACTTCTTTCCACTAAACTTAAAGCTAAAATTAGTTTAAAATCATATGCCAAAGCCCAAATCAAATTCCATCCTGCCGGAGCACTCTATCTATCCGATCACCGATGATTCCAATGTCGGTCGGCCATTGGTCGGTCAAAATCGATTACTCCTAGATAATATAGTGATGTGGATGAAAAAAATATCAAACTGGTATATCGATATAACAGTACCTACAGTACGATATTAAGAGGAAATTGTGTTGATAAATCAATAAACAAAACCTTGAAATGTGCTATGATGAAATTTGTAGTATAAAATAATTGATATTTTGCAAAATATCTTAGTTAGAAATTACGTGTAATGGAACGTTATTGCAAAACCCAAGTGACGTCGTTGCATTAGGTAGTGTTTCTAGGTTTGGGTACATTTCCCAATTTTGCGGAAAACTGTTGTTATGTTTAGTATGGTGCTTGATGAATGAGATTTCTGAGGTCCTCCTCTTTCCAAATTCTTTTCTTCATGTAACTTTCCCACCGCTCCGCTCAGGATTCAAGAGTGCAACTTATTTTTACTTCGTTATTTAATGAAATAGCTTACTTTATTCTAAAGCCGGGTCTCCTGCACTGGCTTTTTCGAAATAAAACATTAAAAACTATTAAGTTAAAAACACATACAAAAAACAACGATTTCAGCTGTCAGCTGTTATCTGCCCGTAGAACAATAGACTAGAGATGAAACGGATATCCGGTAACTATCCGGTATCCGGCCTATCCGGCATTGTTTTCACTATCCGGCCGGATACCGGATAGTTAGTCGGTATTCGGCCGGATACCGGATAGTGAAATTAAAAAAAAGTCATTATTTTAAACAAGTAAAATCATACAAGGTTATGGACAACTTTTATTTTTATAATGGCACGTCAAAAATTTTTGTTTTATTAATTAGTTTAGTACTCAAAATGAACAAGTGGCAAATTGTGGTGAATGAATACAAAATTTTCCGCATTTTTTTTATAGCAGTGACTGGCAAACGAGCCGATGGGTCACCTGATGGTAAGCAATCTCTACTGCCCATAGACACCCAAGACACAAAACGAATCATGGGTGCGTTGCCAACCTAAAAGGAGGGAATGGAAAGGGAGGGAAAAGGGATTGGGAAAAGGAGAAGGGAAATGGGCCACCGGAAATCTCACTCATCAAACGAAACGCGATAGCAAGCTGCCACTTTATGTCAGTTTTCTGTGAGACATTTGTATCAAACCGGTCGAGCCGGCCCATTCGAGTGACGTTACTGTGTACAGCGTGGCTCTACCACTCAAATCATTTGTTGGTAAGAAGCGACTCCGCTTGGCTTTACACTAGACCAGTTTCTCAAAATAGCCTTTCGCTGTAAACGCTACTGTCATATGCTGAAATACAAATTCTAGCAAACCTCGACAACTGCGGGTACTGATTCAAATGAAATGACCACCAAATGTATGGATCTTGACTGCGATCGATTCAAGATGTCTTTAAGAAAAGTCAATCTCGTTAGCAATTGGATTTTGTTTTTCTTGGTCACGACATTATTTTTGTTTTGTTTTGTTTATTACAATGTACAATTAATTAACACTGTGGTGATGCTGTATGACTTTAGTAGCAATGGTATGATGGTGGTCTCTTTCTATTGTAATCTGTGATCGGTCTAGGTAGTCATGCTCGCTTAAAAGTCCATGCTTGTGTCGACGACGTGTGCCGTGCCGGTCAGTTCCCTGCAACATGGTTGAGAGGCCGATGGCTGGCACATGCGTCATAATCGTGAACGGGTGCTGCTTGTGGGGACTGGTCTGCTCGACTTTTTTATTATTTTACTATTTGTATCCATCGGTCTAGTTTACTGTTTATTCGCCGTGCTTGTGGGAGTCGCTCAGCAATCGAAATAGTACGTTTTATTGGTTTTATATTACATTGAGGCAACTTTTTTGTAAATTAGCTGCTCTAATCTAATGAAATATGTCTATGATTTATTGTTTGTTTATTAATATCTAATTGTAAACTGCTTACTAATACTTTTTTTCGAAAAGTACAACGTCAGAGTTTCTTACTCGTTCTTCTCTGACGAACCAGCCTTCCAAACTGGCGGTAGAGAAATTTTTGACGGAATCTAAATAATATGTGACATTTTATGGATTCAATAAATTATTTTGTTTTGATTTTTTTTTATATACAAGTTCAGTTCAGGCCGAATATCCGGTAGCCGGATATCCGGCGCTCCGGCCTTGTAACTTGCCGAATATTCGGTATCCGGTATCCGGTCAAACCACTATCCGTTTCATCTCTACAATAGACCATCGATTAAAATGCATGTTTTGTGTAGGTATTTTGTATAATGTTTTAGTGCAGGAGACCTGGCTTTAGACCGTGTACAGTAAACGTTGTTATCATGAACAAAGACGTTTGTGGTGGTGCCAGTAAGATAATATATTTTAGGTTATATGAAGATAAATAAAAACCAATATTTATAGCGTGAGTCATCGATATAATAATATACCTATTATATCGATGGCGTGAGTGCTACATTTTGAGCATTTTTGCTTTTTTCACTCTGAAAAATGACAGCAATCTACAATTTGAATTTGAATATTTTTTAAAAATGTTCTTTTGTAACACATGTACCTACACACACCGACATGTAGAGTAAACTATTTTAATAAAACAGTGTTTATGTAAAGGCGCATCTCCTACACTTGTTTTTTCGAAACAAAAAACACCTACACAAAACAATGTTTTTCATTGTCTCCTGCTCATGTAATATTGGACCACAGACAATTTTTTTAGAAATACCATGTTTTGTATAATGTTTTAGTGCAGGAGACGCGGCAACCCGTCGGAGACGGCACATATATGTTACATAAGCGTACGGACCACCGGACGCCGAGCCGCCCGTGGTGGCGGGTACACACCAACTGAACGAATGTTCGCGAATCGTCGCCTGTTGCATTCACCCAAAAAACCTTTCGCTGTTGTGTGAATGAAACAGGCATAGATTCGCGAACATTCGTTCGGCCGGTGTGTACCCGCCAGGACAATTTAATAATAACAATAGGTACTAATATTATGTAAATATCCACATATGCTCAGTTGGGAATGGTACGGACTGCCGAGACAAGTGTCGGAGGTTCGAGACCAACCCCAAAATGGAGCATACACCTCTAACTTTTCTATGTGAAGTGTATTTTCATTGTGAAATATCGCTTGCTATAACGGTGAAGGAAAACATCGTGAGGAAACCTGCATACCCGAGAATTTCTTTACAGAAATTTCGAAGGTATGTGAAGTTTACCAACCCGCATTAGGCCAGCGTGATAAACTAAGGTCTAACCCCTCTCATTAGTAGAGGAGGCCCGTGCCCAGCAGTGGGACAGTAATATTACAGGGCTAATATTATTTTTATTTTTTTTATATCCACATACCTGTAAAATAGTACGTTGTTGGGTAATGAAGTATAAGAAGTGGAATATGATAAATGTTTTTGATTTGCTACATCTCAATAAAATATTCCTTTTTTATTATTTTTTTTTTAATTTTCCCTTTCGGGAAGGCAAAGGGATCTAGCCCATACAGCCTCGTCTTAAGTGCTTTTTATTTCTTTATTTGCTTATATCTAATTTTCACAAGTGCAATGAAATCGGATGTGTTCGATTTCAAGGCCCTGCTGGAGTTTTGGCGTTAATTCATTCTAGTTTGATGCTTTTCAGACGATTTTCTCGCAGCAGAGGAGTCGAACATGGTCGACCCATCCACCCGACGAAAAGCGTCCAAAATCACTTATTTCAAAGCTTCCACATACTGTCCATCTTCGTTGATGTTTATTGCTTAGATTCACATCACATTTAAGCCACAAGCACAACTTTAGACTAGATATGAAATCATTAAAACAAGCGACCACCCGCACCGTCAGAATTCCCGCCAAAACTCCCCTTTTTTATTATTATTTTTTTTTTAATTTTCCCTTTCGGGAAGGCAAAGGGATCTAGCCCATACAGCCTCGTCTTAAGTGGTTTTTATTTCTTTATTTGCTTATATCTAATTTTTCACAAGTGCAATGAAATCGGATGTGTTCGATTTCAAGGCCCTGCTGGAGTTTTGGCGTTAATTCCTTCCAGTTTGATGCTTTTCAGACGATTTTCTCGCAGCAGAGGAGTCGAACATCGTCGACCCATCCATCCGACAAAAAGCGTCCAAAATCACTTATTTCAAAGTTTCCACATACTGTCCATCTTCGTTGATGTTTATTGCTTAAATTCACATCACATTTAAACCACAAGCACAACTTTAGACTAGAATATGAAATCATTAAAACAAGCGACCACCCGCACCGTCAGAATTCCCGCCAAAAAAACCTTTTTTATTATTTTAGGTGCTCCTGACAGTGCAATGGAATCGATAACTGCCGAAGATTGTGGAAACATTACTGCGGGTTTCAAGTCGCGATGTCGTTATTATGTAATTAAAAAATATTGAAATATTAGTTTTAGAACATAGATTTTATTAAAAATTAAATAAATCAAGCTGCAGTGCTAAGTTGGTTATTTTTTTTAATATTTTTTAACGATGTATGCACCAAGCACATATAGAGCCAGGTCTGGGGCACTAAAAGATTACGCAAAACACCTACGCAAAACATGGTTTCTCTATGTTCATTGTAATAAGGTTCATTGTGTACATTTTTATCTATGTTCCATTACTCTATGAGCAGGAGACAGCGCAAATCATTGTTTCGCGTATGTATTTTTGTTGTTCTGAAAATCCAGTCCTGGGTAAATACAAGTTAGAAATATCGCTTTGCACTACCTTGTAATCGAAACCAGGATCTCCTGGTTCACAGCTGCAGCTCGTATATTGTGCCACTAAACATAAACATAACATACATAAGCTCACGCCTGTATCCCCGAAGGGGTAGGCAGAGGCGCACTAGTGAACTAGAACACCCACATTTCGCCGAGCTTAGTTCCATCCCAGATGTGATAGGGGGCGAGCCTATCGCCATATCGGGCACAAATTCCAGACTCCGGGCTGATATGGGAAAATCCAATATCACTTTGCTCGCCTCGGGGATCGAACCCGAGACGTCAGAACCGTAGTCGTACCGTACAGAGCTTTTTTGTGTACCCAGATTTTTTCCAATGGGTCAAATCTGTTTTGTGGTCAATATGCCGATCTTGCTCTACTTTAAAAAAAAATGGAACCAATTTATCCGTAATAGAGCGAGGTGCATCTTTGACATCAAAATTAAACTTAACTTAACTTTACACAAAACACCTCCGCATAACATAGTATTACTACACGAGACATCGTTGCATTATTTATATTGAAACATTTAAACAAATACATAATTAGATTTAGATACATAGATACCCTTTATTAATACCTAATTTGAAAACGGGTTTTTCTGCGAAGTGATCATTTTGGAAGTCTTGATTTCTAAATCTTTCCTTAAACATTAACGGCCGGTTTCAATAAACGATCTCAGTTTAGAGTGCAGATAGATCACGATTATGAACCAATCATATCAAGTCATTTGACGGAGTCATGTTCAAACTGTGTTCTTATCGGCTAATTTTCGTAATCAATCTGCACATTCGTACTGAGATTGTTTATTGAACCTGGGCGTAAGTCGGCAAACGAGTCAGCTATACAATAGTTAAGTGACAAGACCCAATGAGACGACGTTTAACCAAAACCTATCTACCTTTACAATACTAGAGTATTTGATAGTCTCACGAAACGCTCATTCTCCAATTCATGTCCATATTTTATGATTATAAGAACATCTTTCGTTTCATTGAGTGTTCAACTGCCTTAAAAGTTTAGGAACATAGACCTAACTGAATACACTGTGCCTTTTACACTCGCAAACGCAAAATTGTTTAAACGAGAAATAACTCTTATGGGCTGGAATAGACTGTTTATGTAACAAATATTTCATCTTCTGATTATAACGGGCTAGTGATAAAATTTAGGATTTGATCGTGAAAGAAGTTTCCTTAGGGCCAGTTTAAGTTGATAAACATACTATTCTAATGTAGAGGTACATTCTTTCGCACTAATTCATATAATCTATTCGTACTTAAGATGTTTAATTAAATTGATTTTAAGTGAAAATTACATAGAGCAAAGCTAGTTGCCATAAGCCTTACCCACCGACATCCGTCTGGAATGGCAAGAGTGGGGATAATGTTGGTGGTATTGGTTGAACAGTGGTGTAGAAATATCCCGTGAAGTGCATCATCGGGACAAAAATTACTAATAAAATGGCGGCCTCTAGTTTCAGTTTTGGCACTGGATTCCACGTTTGGAACTACGGAGCGATCCAAAGGACCCAGATACGTCCTTGCTATGAACCTATATGATGGGCTATTAAACTTATGATTACAATAACTGGCTCAATAATGACTTTCACTCTCTTTGGACTTAATAGTCATGATGACAGTGACAACATTGACATATTTTATAGAGTTTTAAATCGCTGTTTTATTGTTGTTTTAACAATTTATCAAATAGAAGAAATCAAATTATTTAATCGATGCCCCAATCTGAATTCTGGCCATTTCCTAGAAGTAAGGTCACTGATGTCGGATTTAAAGGAGAGCCCTCTGTTATGGTAGGTATTAAAGACGTTTGAAAATATAATATGGACATTGCTTGTGGCATTCATGAGATGATTTGTTGTTATTTAATAAATATATATATTATGTACCCTTAGAATTATAATTAAGCCCTGTAATATTACTGTCCCAATGCTGGGCACGGGCCTCCTCTACTAATGAGAGATTATGTACCCTTAATTATGCTTAATATATATTGGTTTTGTATGTTTTGTTGCTCTAAAGTTGAGCTCGTGGCGGTCAGAATAACTACATGTTGCGTTAGTGCGTAGGTACTTCCTATTATTTTCAATTGATCGAATCCGTTTATTTTTTATTATTAGGCTTACCTAGTCATTATTTAGTATTTCCCTACAATGCACTATATTATGCGATCGAGTAGGTAATTTCCGCATTTCAGAATAATATGCAAATGTTTATAGGTAGGTGTCTGACTACCTATCTTATTATACATAATTATGTTAATAGTCCATTATTGTTTTATTAAGAACATTTAAAATGTTAATTATTCATTTAAAGCAAAAACAGCTCGGCGATATGGAGGGTCAAGTTAAAGAAATTCAAATGGAATTGGCAGCAATCAAACGAGATCGTATGGATTTATTAGCTCAAAAGCAAATTAAAATGTCGATGCAAGTAAGTTAACATACTATAATGAATTATTATATTTTTTTTTTATGGCAGAGACTGGCAAACGAACCGATGGGTCGCCTGATGGTAAGTGATCTCCACCGTCCTATGTCTAGTAGTGGAGAACATGGGGTACGATGATGATGATGAATTATTAGGAAAGAATCAGTATTTGCGTCAAGGAAGTGGCCATTAATATCGACACCGATTCGACTTAATCTGATCGGAAAGCAGCCTCTGATCTAGGTTTTTTCAAAGCGGGGGCAAGCTGCCATTTAGGTGGTTGACTTATTCTAAACATGTAAAAAAATAATTCGTAATTTATTTTCATATATTAAGTTAAAAAAAGGAAAAATTAATACGTATAAGTAATTTTGTTTGCCGCCAAAACGCTACCTGTCAACTGTAGCTACGGGTGACGTCATTGTTCCTTATCATAGATACAAAATCGCTTTTAAAAAATATATTGTTGAAATAACATTTATGATTTCAAATTTTAAAAAAACGTGTCAGATATTTCGTCGATCAGATATCGATCGTCGATCACATTTGCGTTGAAATTAAGTTGAGAGTTAAATAAAAATACGAAAAAACACTGTCAAATAACCTGGTATAGTAGGATTGCTAATTAAACGGAGTAAACTGACATTTCGAATGTTGCCACTTTTTCAAGAAATTTAAATAGTGCTGCGGTAAGAAGATCAAGATTATTTAAACATTTCAATTCAGTGAACCATTTCTTTCTTTCATTTTCTAAAGTCCAACTCAAAGTCGTAATTCCTGTCTAATGTGTGATTAGTACTACATGTCTACTGAAATATAGTCATAGAAAATTACTGCATGCTACGTTATAGCAAGTCTACTGGAATTATAGTCATGGTACATTATAAATTATACTTACAAAACCTATGAATGTGCGGAACGTTAATTTCTCAAATAATAAAAGTAGTATGTGTAATTTTCATTTTTATAATTTCGCGTATCTGTTGTGATTATTTACGTAGACTTATTGACACGGTATTTTAATCGATGGGCTAAGCTGAAATTTCTAAAAATACACAAAAAAATTCTAATTTTGCAAAGCAGTGCCGAGTTATTGTATCTTTGAATGACAAAAATTGAACTAGATCAATCACTATGTTTTGAAAGTAAGCAACATTATTTTGGAAAGTGACATTTCGATCTGTCAGTTTACTCCGTTTAATTAGCAATCGGACTATAGTAGTAGACTTTAGATCTTAGGTTTTAGGTCCTTGTGGAACAAATAAACAAGAAAAATGAGTAATCTGACATCATGCATCGTGATTGATGTTTACAGTCACGTGCTTCACCGATAAAAGATTAAGTATTTGAATTACTAAAATATAATTATCCTTGGAGTATTTTTAATAAATTCCTATTGTATTCACAGAAATTCATTGATATGGGTTACTATAGTCCAGTACCCAATTAGCCTAATTTTATCGCACCTAAATCAGTACTGTCTTTACCACATGGGCACACGGGGCTCCCGAAAGGCTGAAAGGACATATGTAGACTCTATTACAAACAATTATTTTCACTATGTAAGGCAGAGGTTCCCAAGCCTGGTGATCTTTTTTTTAGCTCATATATTCATATTTTCAAGGGGTATATTATATCATCTTAAACCCTATGTATGCAAAGCTCATACCTACTAGCTTGCATGGTGACCTTTTTTGCTAATTTTTTTTTATTTTTTATTTTTCACCCAACACTAGTGTTGCCAGATTCATTATGTGAAATATCGGGACACAAGGTTAAAGTGGTCGGGACATAGGTTTTCAAATCGGGACGTTACCGGCCGATTACCATAACAAAGAAATCAAACTATAATCAGTGACGTGCATAGGCATTTCGATCAGGGTAGAAAAAATCTTGCACAATTTTAATTGAATATTATTTTCTTTAACTTTTGCGGCACCATCACTATGGTTATCTTCTCCTTGTCGATTTCAAACATAAACCGAGCATTGCTATTTTGAAAATCTGTATTTAGTCATGATTTTTATTCTTTGTTTATGGAAATAGCAAATTGGCAGGTTAGACAATGTCTCTTTGTCTATGTGGACGGCACGCCACTGACTATAATAGGTATTTTTTTCTAAAGATAATTAAAATTTATGGTCCAATCTCAGCATTGGCGAAGTTTGAATGCGTTTTTTAATCGCAGTTGTATACCCCACACTTAGACGATTTGATCCTGGGATTGAGTTCGTACTTCCACTCAAGCTTTTGTTTGTCGCGGGGAAAAGTGATTTACCATTGCCGCCGCGCCCGGGGGGTTGGACTAGGGATGATCGATATTCATCGATGTTTAATAAACATCGATATTGAACTGGAAAATATCGATGTTTTGACATCGATGTTTTGGTTTCGATAACATCGAAATATCGATGTTATGAGCATAAAATATCGAAACGTCAAAATATCCTTTTTAGGGCCATCTAGCGTTGTATGTACTAGCTAGGGACTAGATTGCTATCAAATTCAACTATTTAACGGTAGATGACGCTGATCAACGTAATTAAAGTAAGCTGGTTCCAATAAACGATCTCAGTTCGAATGTGCAGATAGATTACAAAAACTAGCCAATAAGAACACAGTTTGAACATGACTCCGTCAAATGACTTGATTTGATTGGTTCATAATCGCGATCTATCTGCTCTCTAAACTGACATCATTAAGAGGCATTTCACATTTTATGCGAGATTTCCAATATTTTGAGCGCCTAATTTACCATGATAAGAACGGGTTGAATGCCATTGAATACATTCAAAATATAGATCGATTCTTTTTGTTGACGTATTGTTTAAAACATTTACTAATACTACTTTGATTTTTTAGTAGCGATTAATCTCCCGTACCTTGTTTCTTGAAAATAACGAAACAGGTCATCTTCAGGCTCCTAATTCTCTTATTAAAAGTCATTAAATGGACTTGAGAAAAATCCTAGATATCAGGCATATAAAACTGTTGACGTTTGGTTAACAGAATATCGATAATTAATCACACTAATTGTAAAAAAAATAAAGACTGTGACGATTTTTACGATTTATATCCGAAGTTTATCGCGAGTTTTTGCAAGGAAGCAAAGGAAGCGAACAAAAAAAGCAAATTACAAGAAACTATTTGTACCAAAATAATCTTTGTTTTGTAAACAACCTTATTTTGTAGGTCAAATGAAAATATTTTTATTAATAACTTACGACATACATAATAATATTTTTTTTGTCTTTGACCCTTAGTGCGACATATTCTGTCATATTTTTTTTGTTGTCTCCCACACACAACGACGGATCTGGTGTCATAACTAAAAAGGTGGTCGCCATGTTTTTTTTTTGTTTTTGACCCGATTTACTTCAAAATCGTTATTAGGGCCACCGAACAAGTCCGAAGGGCGGGGTCAAAACTAAAAAAGTGGTCGTATTATTGCGTTGTATTATTTGGCAGCTAGTAATCTATATAAATAAAATATATAATACTAGCTTTTACCCGCGGCTCCACACGCGTATTTTTTAGGACTAAAGGGATTCTCTCTCAATAAATAAATACACCCAACAGTCACACACATAGTGCTTACCCCACACTAAGATCGAGTCTTGTGTCGTGAGTATTAGAAACTACGAGAGACTTTTGGTCTCACAACACCCAGACCCGAAATATATATCTGTAGGCCACACAGAGATTTGTCTCGGTGGGGGAATTGAACCCGAGACCTCACGTTACACAGCCGGCTACTCGCCCGCTGTGCCACATGCGCATGTAGAATATTTAAATTAAAATGATAAATCCGATCCACAAATTATAAACTTTTCCCTTCAATCCTACAATTTTAAGCATGTGGAGCTGCAAGTAAAAACTAATTGACTTATATTAACTATTTTTAGCGCCCTCATGATAAAGTATTATTAGAATAGTTAGTTTTGTTGTTTCACAAATATTATTAATTTTTAGTTCAAGCAATGAGACGCCTGCAAATAGCTTCATCTATTTCGAAAACACGAAGATGTAATAATAACAAAGATAAAGATCACAAGTTCAAATTCAATCAACACAAATATAACTCTATGCGTGTGTTATAAAGTAGCTTTTTAATTGACATGAGCAAGCGTTCTTAAATTTGAATTTTGAAATTTAGAATTCTATCGGCGTCCGACTGTAGGCAAAAGAAGTGCGTAAGCACTCCTTTGCTGTCCCATTTTCCGAGCGTCAACTGTGCATCTAGGTAAATAATGTATCGATGCCTTTATGGGATAATTTATATAATTTTTTTTTTTTTTTTAATTTGATATTACACTATGTTGTAATAAGACTGGCTTGTTTTAGTATACATCTACATATTATATATAATACTTTACAATACATATAGTACATTATGATAAAATAATAAAATTAAAATTCGGATGACTCGAGTTTAGTGAGATGCAAAAGTATCAAAATGTTTTAGTCGCGCCATGATCCCTTATCTTCGATTCGTACGCGGCTCGGGTGTCTATTTACCTATTCTGGAGCAGTCGAATTTTGTGAAATGGCTCTTAATTGAAACCGGCCGTAAAGGGAAAACACCTCATAAAGTTAATTTTTTTACAGAGTGTGCCCAAAAATATTGGGAATAATAAATTTTTTCTTGTATTTAACAGTAAACCACAAGTAAACAATAAGAAAAAAAAAATAGAATAGACAGTTTTACTTGCTACCGAAACATCGATGTTTAGACATATCGATGTTTTGCTATCGATGTTTATCTACATCGATACTTTTGAATTGATGTTAACATCGATGTCAACATCGATGTTTTTCTAATATCGATCATCCCTAGGTTGGACGTGGCGGGTATGTTCGCCGGCCTTACGACCCAGCGCAGTGATGTCCGGGAAAGATGTGCGACATCCAGGCGACGCTGGGCCGAGTCCCTAACAAATTCCCTACCGGTGTAGGTATTGCCGGTGCAATACCGACTAAAAACCCCGCGGTGGCCTACTTCGGCGCTTAATGGGGTGGTCCCGGGATATCCGGAGATATACTCGGATTGCTACCGGAACCGCCCCTGCGCGGTGCCGCCTTGCGGCCCGTCTCCAATTTGGGGGGTCTCAAAAGCCCCCGCCGCCGAAGGACGCCCTCGGCATCTACATCAGCACGAGGCCGACCATCCGCGGTGCCGTCCGTCCCAGGGCCGCATGAACAATAGTACTAAAAGGGGCGCGACCCCGGAAGGCCCCTATTAGTCGCCTCTTACGACAGGCAGGGGTTACCGAATTCTCCAAACGCTCCCATTCCACAGGGCAGGAGACGCCGGTCAGTCATCCACCCGGCGTCTCCTACGTCTCATTTGTCGGCGGGTAGGATCGGTTCGCTCACGATACCGCTCGGCGCTCTCCTTCCGCGAGATGACGTGTTCGCAGAAGGAGACCGTCGTTCGTCATGACTTCCGGCTGCCGACCATGGCGAACACCACCGCCGGCAGCGAGAGGTCGCCTCCGAACTTCCATTCTACCTACACTCGAAATATGCCCAGCCTAGGACTAGTCACGTCGTAGTCGCAAAAAACCTCGGTGCCAGGCATGACCTGAACCATGGTTGAGATCCGGGAGGCCTAGCGTGCAGGGGCTAATTTTTACGAGATGATCATCTCATAGAAGAAGAGTGCCGAGAGAGATCGGGAACGATCTAATCTTTGATTCTTTGATTTTTTTTTTATCTGATCCCTCCAGCCGCCAGAGGAGGCATAGGAGGCGCGACTAGCAGGTGGCTGTCGTAGCGCCCCCAAGATGGACAGCAGCGCCGGTGGTCGACCTAGTTCTGTCATAAACGCCAAGGGCGTCCATCGGAGGCTAGGGTATATGAGCGATCTGCGATTGGAGACGAGCCACAAGGCGGCACCGCTTAGGAGCGATACCAACCAAAGCCTGGCCCAGTGGCGCCCGGTTATTTTCCATCTCTCACGTCAACCGTCGCGTATCTTCTCAGAGATGGCGTCAGTAGTAAAAGGGACAAAGTGTCCCCGAGAAAATTCTATTTCCAAGATTTTTCCGCTAGTTAGCTTCGTTAAAAGTATATAAACAGAAAAACTTTGACGTGACTTGACCTACCCGTAAGGGTCATGTTAGCGAAAACCACGCCGTGGAGATGAAGATGTAGCGGTGGTTGTACAACCTTACACGTTTAGACTGAATACGCAAATTAGTGTCAGATTAACTTCAGGAATGTCGCTTGAAAGATATTGTCACATTTTGAGCAAACCACGGGAGCAGTCGGTCGCAAGTGTCTGGACCAATCGTGCCAGGGGTGCGTTTCCGTGGACGGCCCAAAAAGTGATGGCTAGTCATATTGGAAAAAAAGTATAAGAGCTGATGGTTTCATTGTTTCATTGGATGTTCAAGACCGGGTGAATTGGAAACATTTACACAAAACAACTATTTAGCTGGCAGAACGGGACACTTTTTTATCCACGGGGAAACATTTTCTCTTTACGGATATCTCCCAGCCTGGGGGCAGTGGGATGGTTATACCCGACTCGTCGGCCTTCCGAGGATGGATCCATTACCAAATACCTACACGGACATTATCGACTAAAAATCCCGTGGGTAAGGTATGGGAGGCGCCAGTAAATGACCAGGCGCCTCCCTTATTGTTTGGCGACTGGAATCCAAGCATTCCCAATCCCGTCCACCGCTTTCATTGTGCAACACAACACGTACACAGAAGGAGGCCATACCGCGCCACGAACTCCAAGTTCCGACTACCGACCATGGTAGCTTCTGTTGCCGGCAGAAGGAAGCCGTTACCGGGTCCAGCTCTGAGAACGTATTTTTCATCTCTGGCTGGACACACTTCGAGAGTGTGCTGGGACGAATCCTCGAGGCAGATGCCACAATGGTAGCACATAACAAATTCTTCCTATACTATCTTACATGAATCAACTGAAGCACCCAAATCCAGTCAGTGCCTGCGTCAGACTAAATGTCGGCGCGCCGTGGCGCCTGTCGCCATTCTCTAAAGATAGGACGCACTCCTGCGATGGTCCTAGAGCCCGCACTCGCGCTTTCCCGCCCGGTTAGCTATTCATCCACGATAGTATTACCAAGAGGGCCTCTCTCCGCAGTATGGGTGATCCTTTATCTCCGCGGAGCCAGTCTCAACAAAAATGGTTTTACCGCCATAATATTTACTACTTTGTCGGTAAGCGAGTATGAGCGATTATTTGACTGATTGAAAATTTCAATTAAAGTACATGCTAAGATGGATAGTCAGAAATCGGGACATTCGGCGTCCCGATTGAGGCTAAATCGGGACGGGTCACCAGACCCCTGATAGTCGGGACGTCCCGCGCAAATCGGGACATCTGGCAACACTACCCAACACCTAGTCCTGACGCCACACTAGGTATAACCTGTATCGTGGGTATCAGAGACTATGAGAGACTTTCGGTCTCACAACACCCAGACTTGAAACAAATATCTGTGGGCTACACAAACATTTGTCTCAACGCGGGAATCGAACCCGCAGCCTCTCGCTTCACAGCCGGCTACTCGCCCGCTGCGCCACGGAGGCTGTCAATTCATACATACAAGTATATCTCATCTAGACACTGGCGCCCCCAGGGAAGCTCGCCTCAACATTTGGGAACCCATGATCTAAGGAACCCCCAAATTGTTGTGTGCCCATGGGCCCACGCATGCCTTAAGGCGCCCCTGTCCTAAATTAGGGCGCCCTCCAGATTTTGCTGCACCTCAAATCCTGTCGCCCGAGGCACGTGCACCCTCTCGTCCCCCCTCTTGATTCGGCACTGTCCGAAAGAGCTCTTATATCCAGGCATAAACAAGAAAAGACGTTTTTCAAAATAATAAAGACTGAAGAGTTATTTGGACTGAAGAGTTAGTTAGGTAGAAATCGTATGTGCCTCGCCTCTTTGATCTAGTGGCAACATATATGGTTGTGGGTTCGATTCCCAGGTCGAGTCAACACAATTTTCTAATTTAACTTCCCCGGGACTGGATCCCCCAGAGGGGGTTGACGTCAGGCAGGCAGCCGGTCGGTATGTTGCGCCGATCCCACATTAAGGTGGAATAAGCTCAGTTAGAAAGAAAAAGTCTTCAAAAATAATTACATAGGACTTTGTATGTTCATGACGTTCAGTTTCAGTGCTAAGAATTTAGATAGGACGCGCCGATTTGAGAATAATTTTGATGTCGGCAAGTAATTAAGCAATTCTTTCTAGCGATAGGCAGTGTCAGCCAAAATTCAGGATTGGGTGTGTATTGCCAATTACTCTTCACGCAAAAACAACTGCATGGATTTTGATGAAACTCTACAGTTATATAGATTGTACATCAGAATAACATAGGCTACCTTTTATAGAGATAACAAGTTATTTGGCCATAAATACCATAACATAACGATAAGTATTAAGTAAGTTGGCAAAATTCCTTCCCTATGGGAACTCATTTGGTGGATCTAATGCTGCCTAAACCGTTAAAGTTACATGGAGATAATGTATGTACTGTACAAGTATTTCTCATAAACAGTTCTAAATAAAAGTCCGTGACGATCATATCTTTTATGTGGAAGCCATTATAACCAAAATAGTCAGGTATAACGAAATTTAAATTTGATACATTTTTATAAGGCTCGTTTTATGGTATTAAATTGATTCTTATCAAAATAAACACCTTTAACCGTTTTGTTATTTAAGGAAGATGAACTTTGTCCTTTACACAAAATAATTTGAACGAATAGTTTAGAAGTTATGATGATATGTAAAGAAGATGAACTTTGTCCTTTACACAAAATAAGTTAGACGAATAGTTTAAAAGTTTTGACTAATATTAGAAACATGAACCTGAGCGCAAGTTGCAATGTCGCGCCGCGCCGCACCGCTATTTGTGAGCGGACGGCGCGGCGCGGCGCGGATGCGAACGCGAGCTGGGGTTATCCCAGAAAATAAATTTTATCCTGGCCAACAAATTTCCAACAAAAACAAGGCAAACAAGGCAACAGCTAGTAATATATATCTTTGAAATGCATAGATTTTTGTATTAATAGATTTAGATTTCTTAAGTTTACGCGAATATTATACATTGAAATAAAACTATTTTTACGGATTCTATCACGATTAGGTTTTAATTATTAGTCTGAACCGTGACAACGAAGACTGCAAAGCCTTCGAAACGTCGGGAATAATAATTAAAACCTAATCATGACAGAATCCGTAAAAATAGTTTTATTTCAATAAATAGATTTATTGATTTATCTGTTTTTGTAGATTTCACTTATCACTTGTACAATAATTACATTCGCTTTGACGTAGGTAAGTGCATTTACACCGTACATTATTGCGACACTTCACGTAATAAATGTATGACAATAATTAGAATCGGTAAAGGGGAAGACCAGTTATGAGTAACGTCTCAAAGTACGTAATGAAAAGTGCTGACGTCTATTAACAGAAAATATTAAATCAACAAAAACAATATGATTTCAATTGGTTCTAGGAATCAGAAGGTGATAATGGTACAAACGCAATAAACGAAACTTACATCAAAACTCAAGGAAACAGTTGCGACAAATATACTGAGGTACCTTGTATTCTAAAATATGTAGTGTCGCTTATTTTTGGAATACACATGCGCGCAGTCGCACTAGTAACTATTATAAAAATGCTAATTAACCCTTTAATTTAAAAATACATATTTAATCGCATGTGTTCCAGACTTTCTGGGAAATTTTTAATTTGTTTCTAATTTAAAGGTAGTCAAACTTCGTGAGGAGCTAATGAAAGCTAAAAATGTTGCCGAAGAAGAAAGACTAAAAAGGGAAAAATACGAACGAAAGCTAAAGGATTTGGAATTTAAGCTGAATAATATATGTTACACCGGGATATTAACTGAGACGAAGGTATTGGCAATAGTTAACTACATAGATATTGTAGGTAGATAAATGGTGATTTTAGGAAATTTGACGTCATAAGTTCGATATATAATTTTCTATAATTTATCATAACAAACAATTTAATGATATTCGATTTCATCTGCCTGCAGGGACATTCCGTTTTATATACATTTTTCTACTATAATCCAGTATAGTAGTATAGACTATAGCCACCTCCTTGGTCTAGTAGTCTGGTTCCTGGGTTCAAATCTCAGGTCGGGGAACGCGGTTTTTCTACGGGTTTGCTCCCCTAGAGGCGGTTGACGTCAGGCGTTCAGCCGGTTGTAAAAAAGGCTCCGACTGAGTTTTTCTGCAACATACTAAATAAAGGATGCTACGCCAGTTGTTACTAGAATGAAACAATAAGAATAAAAGTGTAGTATTGGAAAATAATTTAGTTATTTCTGATAGGACACTGATGCTCTTGGTCTAGAACTCTAGAACAAGATAAACAAAGAAAATTTTATTATGTACGGTCCCCATCTTTCCATTGTAGAAGATACATACATAGACTTAGCTGGCGTGTACTTATGGCGTTAATTGCTTTAATACACGGAAGAATTGGAATCTTAGACAATTCATTATCTAAGCTTTGTTACATCTATTGCAACAATACCTTATGTAAACAAAATAATTAGCGTTCTAATAACAAAGGATGCCCGGAAAATTACCGACGAGGAGGTTAGCATTTTAAAGAAACAAATGAGAGATATAAAAGACGAACTAGAAGAATCAAAGTTAACTGTAACTGAAAAGACCGAACAATTACAGGAATACAGAGTCAAGGTACCCCACATATTTAATCATTCATAACAGTATGTATATTTTACAATATTATGGGCAGTAATAAGTAATGAGAAATGTTGATTAATACGTTCCATTATAGTCCGTTATAGTTCACGAAAATAAATGTTATTTATCTACAGTATCTTCAAGCACAACAAGAAGTTGAAGAATTAAAACGACAATTTGACATAGTTGAAAGCGACAATAAGCAGGTTTCAGATCAGCTGCAAATCGAAATACAAAGGATGAAGGTGGGATACTCGCTTATTTTAGATTTTTTTCAATATAGAGGTATATAACAGTTTTCTAGCTTGGAAAATAATGAAATTACTTGTATAGTGCGTTGCTACTTGTATGCATTCTAATGAGTCTGAGAAACATATGGCTATGTTTTCGTTTCTGACCAATTCTAACATTTTCATAATTTTATTTAGATTTATTTGCATCGCGTAGTAAAATGTAACTAATATCGCAGCTACAGTAAGTCCTAAATTAGATTTACAAGTCATTCGTATATTTAAATCGAGATTTACCTAAGTCGCCCTAAAGGTGAAAACTTTAATTTTCAAAACTACGTAACTACTGAAATAAAAAATAATACTAAATTATAATTAGACGATAATGATTAATCATACAATAATATAGATGCAGTTTCAAGAAAAACTCCAAGAACTAGCGCCGCTGCCCGATTTACTAAAAGGAGCGCAAATACAACTAGAGGAAGCCAAACAGCTTCAAAGGTTAGCTGAAGACACGTCGCGGCAGTTATCTAATGAGCTACATCATGTAAAAGAAAAGGTTTGATTACAGTTACTGTAATAAATTGATTTCTTGTGTTTTGGTGGGAATTCTGACAGTGCAATCGGCTACGTATTAAAATTATTTCATATTATAGTAGTATAAAGTTGTGTTTGTTGATTAAAGTTATAACATAATTGAAGATGTTCCATCCAAACACTGAAATAAATTAATTTAGGTGTATGGCGAACTTGTTTCATCGAATCACCTCGAGAAAATAATCTAAAAAGCAAGGCTCAAAAAGCAAAACTCCAGAAGACCTTAAAAAGTCCTCGAATATAAAAAATATTTATTTTATTACTGACAAATTTGTAAGATTGGCGAAATGTGGGTGAACACACACATTTCGCAGTTTGTTCGGGGATATAGGCGTGAGCTTCTAAATAAGAAAAAATATAAACCATGCTTTTCCGAGATGAAAAATTAACATAAGCTCACACCTGTATCCCCGAAGGGGTAGGCAGAGGTGCACTAGCGAACTAGTACACCCACCTTTCGCCGAGCTTAGTTCCGTCCCAGATGTGATAGTGGGCGAGGCTATCGTCATATCGGGCCCAAATTCCAGACTCCAGGCTGATATGGAAAAATCCAATATCACTTTGCCCGACCCGGGGATCGAACCCGAGACCTCATAGCGTACATACTCTTATCTCATTCCCATACTTTTACTATTCTATTCGACAACCGCTTAGGCCACTTGGTTAAGCTCACAGGCCTGAATTATCACTTCTATTTCACAAAAAAATCGGTGTAGGTGATATAGCTTACTGATGCGTTTCGTAAGGTGAGAGATTCCCAGACCTTAAAGCACGGCGGATACCAGACCTTCAATACTCATTCTTTATCTTGCCAGGGTAAATATCCTCGTGGCATAATTGATGTCTACGAGCGATGGTAACCAATTACACAATAAAAGCAAAAGTCGTAAAGCGAGTCCTTTACATACACATTATTACTTTCAGCTAACAATAGCAGCAAGCAATTTGAATCAAGAAAACCTCGATAAAACAAATCTTTTGGAAGACAACAAACATTTAAAAGCAGATATTGAACAAAAAGAAAAGGAAATCGACGTACAGTCCCGAAAAATAGACGAATACAAGTTTGTTATACGTTTTTTACTTCATAATGTATTTTACTGGCAATTAATTTATTGTTTTGTATAAGTTACTTCGTTTAATTGGTTCGTGTCCTAGGTACTTCATGCTCATCAACAGAAATTCCTTATAGCCAACTGTAAATTGTCTTCAGCATATATTTGTTGAAAATATGTACATAAACAACACTTAAATATTGATTATTCATTACCAATTCTGAAAGTGGAAACAGGACTGCATATAGTATCTAAAGTTCATAATACCTCTAAATGAATTAATAAGTGAGGTACAACAGAAATAGGTACAGAAAATGTTAGGCACAAGGCAAATTAATTTTTTTATAGCAGAGACTGGAAAACGAACAGATGGGTCACCTGATGGTAAGTGATCTCCACCGCCCATAGACACAATAAGAATCATGGGTGCGTTGCCAACCTAAAAGGAGGAAATGGAAGGGGAGGAAAAAGGGATTGGGAAAGGGAGGAGAAATAGGCCACCGGAAAGATCGCTCACCGAACGAAACGTGACAGCAAGCTGCCACTTTACATCGGTTTTCTGTGAGACAGTGGTATCAAACCGGTCCAGCCGAACCTTCGTGCTGTAGACATAATTGTCTACAGCGTTGCTCTACCACTCAAACTTGCACTAGAACCTGTATATTATAATAAACATTCAATTCTAAAGGTACAATATTACGATTGATTCTTACTAATTTCAGATGCCAGATACTGAGACTAGAGGAAAAACTAAACCAAGAAGAAGTAAGATATAATGAAAAGATGGCTGAATGTTCGCGGTTAACTGAGAATCTGGATGAACTACGTGAAGAAAGCAACAGATCTTTAAGTAGATCTAAAGAAAGGTCGGATTCCATGCGAAGATATATGCAAACACAAATTTCTGAACTTGAGCGTCAAATAATACAGAGTCGAGCACAATACAGAGCAGTACACAAAGAAAGAGACGAGGTAAATTATAATACAAGTTGTGTATTATACTATATCACTGCAGTGGGTTAGGTTTGAGTCTTCTGTTTGAAGTCACGGCTAAAGGGTTGATAGGTATTTCCTAATTTTAAAATTCTATTAGAAAATTCAGGTAAGGATACAAGTTTCCTCACACAATTAGTGGTCATTAACCATGAATACACATTTAAAGTCAGAATTCCTTTTAGTTTTGTTTTCGAATTCTCGAATATTGTGACTCTCGTTTCAACAGTCCATTCCACTCCCCGTTGAGCTACCGCTGCTTTTTTGTGATAAATTATAATAAAACTAATAAACACTGCATATTCGGGGTATGGTAAATTACAGCTTAGTGCATCAACCTAAGATTCCTCTAAGTGTCAGTGAGTGCGTTGAACCATCGTTCTCGTTGTTTCTAATTGATAATAATTATGTATTGAATTGAGTACTTGACTATGTTTGATTTAATACACAGTTTTATATGTAATTGCAAATAAAACAAAAAAGAAACCCTTTTGCAAAAACTGCATCTACATTGATTGGCAAATGAAGCAGTTTCATATATTAAATTCTGCAGTGAGCAAGACATTAGTGGGCTGACAAGTTTAGTGGGGATATCTTGCTATCTCTTATTTCTCCAAAGCACGTACTTTTATAGCCATGACGTGAATATACAGATGCTTCTTTTTCTGTTGTTTGAGAGTTCCTCGGGATTTCAAAGGGTTATAAGGCTTTTTATTTTAAAGAATTTTTCGATATATCGTTACTTTATTTTATATTGCTTAAATATTACATACAATTAATAAAAATGCTTATTATAGTCAACTGCCCAGTTCTAAAACTCAACTTGCTAAAGAGTCATAATTAATATCCATAGAGATTGCTGATAAAATTGGTCAACAGCACGAAGTGATCTACAATTGAACGTATTCTACGTAATTATCTTACATTCCTTGAGATACACTAACCTCATCTGTATTTGTCCCTAAGCTATCGTTTCTCGGATAACTATAAAACTGTGGGCGGTCCACGATGGATATCACGCATTAGATACTGCATGACTACCCAAACAAATCGTAATGCATGCAGATAATCTTAAAACGCTGTAAATGAAAGTTTTGCTGTGCTGCAAGCACAATTTGACTAGTTAATTAATACAGTAAACAATAAATACATCAAGTTGAATAAATTAAACTAATTCATGAGTCCTTTCACGGAGTGAACGAAACCTTTCAAGGAAAATCCTAAACAAGTGACTACGTGTTTTAGATCCGTCAACGCATGCAGATGCAAATCAACAACCTTCAAGAGAACTTTGAGCTAGTTGAGATCAGACTTCGTGCTCTTCATACCCAGGTCACGTCATTAATGAACACTTCGATACTTGTGCTCGCTGACAATGACGATAATGAATTCAACTAGCCTGCCGCAATAAGCTGTTACATTTAGTTATTGGTTATTTGAAATTTATTATTCTTTATTAAATTTTGCATTGAAACGACTGTTTTATTGATGGTACCAATACGTAATCCGCTTACGTGTGAGGATGTAGAAACTGGCGAAGGATGTAGGTAATACTCGTAGTAGTGAAAGTAGAATTATAAACCTAAAAAATGCTTTTCCGTGAAGCCAATTGTGATTGACAACTTATTAGTTATGCATATAAAATATAAACATTCTGTAATATTCGGCGATCAGTGATTATAATATTGCAGTTTTTGTGGTACATTATCCACTAGGAATGTATTTATTATAGATAGCCGGTTTGAATTTTTCGTATACGCTTGAATACATTCACATTAAGCGCGTAATGGCTGGCGACGCTGGCTGCCTACAGTCAGCCAGCTTTATTTGAACGGAACCAAACGGCGCGGCGTGCGCGCCCTTGCTCGACTTGAGGTCGACCGTCGTGCCTCTCGACTTACTGCCTTGTTTAATGTCAA
Organism: Clanis bilineata; assembly: GCA_036417725.1. NCBI lineage: Eukaryota > Metazoa > Arthropoda > Insecta > Lepidoptera > Sphingidae > Clanis > Clanis bilineata. The sequence continues at coordinate 14,301,661 of CM071137.1, forward strand.
CGCATAACACCGACCTTTTTGTAACAACATTTTATTTTTTAATATATTTATTTTGTCCTTTTCACGAACTTGTTACGGTTTTACTCTCGATCCTGGCTTAACCTGTTCTCTGGTTGCGTGGTCGCATTCCCTTTTTCAGTACCTGCTCTTTGTTTAACGCGCTTGTTAGGTACCGACTTATGTTAATTACCATCGATTAGTTTTTATTATTCTCTAAAAAATATTAGTGTCTGTTTTAAAAGCTGGCCGGCAATTTGGTACTGGAAATTATTATTTATGCAGCAATCGGCAAGATGTTATGAAATATTGAATGATAGTGAAATCGGAATACTTATATCGTGGGTGTCATTTCTTATGGCAATATATTAAGCACGTGCCGAGAAGTATCCTTAACACGAAATCGTACGTACCTAGTTACAGTCCAAGCATCGAGGTCTGGCCGTTACCTGTCTAACTTAATCACTTGTCCTCGACCACGGCTTTGTAATTATATGCCTCACTCGAACAGCCATTAGATCATGTGTATAAGATAGCTAATTCGTGTTTCGCCGTAATATATTATTTGCATTGTGCATACACAAAATATATTTCTTACAATTTGGGTTTATCGTCTAAACTGTTAGAAGACGTATCAATTTTAAAGATCTACTTAATATTTTATTACTATAATAAAAGTTTGTGAATTGTTTGGAAATATACTTGATCGCTACTTCTAAAATCTTCAAAATTTTAATTACGCGCCTTAATATTATGCAGGAAGGAAATGAACAGTCGAAATAATAAATATATTTTGTTTCATTGTTAAAAATAAAATGTTGATAAAGGTCACAACAATTATTTTTGTGTGCTGGGTACCATCAAGGCAATTAATTATATTTCTTACAATCCGATTAGAAACGTAGCAATCATATTACTCTGGGTCCCAAGGGAATCTTATTACAGGTACGCTGCGCACCAGACTCCCTGCTTTCTTCACTGATTGCTTCCCCTCTTTATTTCGTTTCATTCCTTTATCGGATTTTAAAATTGGACGTTTTATTGAGTTTATGGCCGTAATAACCTGCAGTTTGAATATCAATTTTCACATTTAGTATGGTAAGTATTGAGTAATGTGTAATGGTAGTTGCTAGTGTCGATAAACACAAGAACAAATAAAACATCAAATTCCACTCAAACGCATATATTTTGTTTGATTTTTTATGTTTTTGGTGCTCCATTTTTTGTTTGTTTGTGTCTTTCTTTAAATTATAATTTAATACTAATAATAGTATAGGATTCGCGAAACGCGCACAGCCTCCGTAAATGGGCAATAGGGAGCTCCGTGCACTTTCCGAGTCCCGGGCAATGAGCTCGGCATAATAAATAATACAATAAGGTACAAAAGGAATTCGACGAAGTACCATCGGATGGTTTCACACTCGCTCACACACGCTCCACACATGCCAACAACAATCTTACATGTATAATATCACTAGCTATACAGAATGCGACAAGGTCGCGTGCACTGAACCGTTAATGTGTTCTAAAGGTAGGGCAATCACTCGAAATGCGAGCCCTTAAGCTTCTTAACAGCATTGGTGAGGTGCAGCAGTTCTGTGTTTAGCTGCCAGATGAGCGTCTCTAACTTGTCGACGGAGTCGAGTACTTCTACGCGCTCCGTGTGCGGGTTGAATCTCACTTCGAAGGGTCGGGACATGGTGGACACCCAGCGTCTACAAAAAACAAGTCACTCTTTAGACACAAACCACAGACACTATAACCGTACTTCAAATTTGTTGGAATGTAAAATACCTGAATTTTTCTTTGGCATCTTCGAAACTCTCGGCTACATAATAGATAGGCTGGTACTCTTGATCTTGGTAGGGTTGTACGGATGTTGAAGCGGGCTCGAACGGTCTAAGTTCAGGCTTGTCACTGAGAGCGTGTAGTAATTCTCCAATAGAGGATAGGAGAGCTGCACCGTAAGCCTTCAATTGTTGGTTTTCCTTGCAAAGTCCGAACTCTACGGTAAACCAATATACCTGCGCAAAGAAAAGAACATTCACAAATGTGTACTGCCCAGTGGCTGTACTATAGAATCAATTCGCAAGAGCATATGGGCCCATTTCAAATTTTATTCGCTTGGCATACATGATAAAAGGAAATAAAATAGTCATTTGTTTCCGAAACTTACAGTCGAGAGTTTCTCGATTTCAGGATCCGAGGCGCCGAGGGAAGCAAGTCCGATTTCTTGTGAGAATTGGGCGAAGCTAGGATCAGCCAGGAGCGGTATATGTCCAAGAAGCTCGTGGATACAATCACTGAAAAAAAAAGTATTAACATTACATTACACTATTAAATCTATGTTTGCATTATCGATGGGCTCGCCCCCTATTACGCCTGGGACGGAACTAAGCTCGGCGAAATGTGGGTGTTCTAGTTCGCTAGTGCGCATCTGCCTACCCTTTCGGGGAAACAGGCGTGAGCTTATGTTTATGTAATTATTTATTATTATATACTTTCATATAATTATCTAAATATGTTCTTTGACGAAATAATGTTTAGACTAGTTAGTAATTACTCGGACGCTAATAACTATTACTTAGCGACGTGACTACAAAACACTTCCATTCCGGCAAAGTGAATATTAATTCAATAACAGTTGCCTTTGATGTTAAAAACTTGTCACGGGATGGCATCGTAATGGCTATAACTAAGTTCTTAGAGGCGGGAAGTATAACGATGTTACAGTCCCATTATGTCCCGTCGCTTCGCTTCCGAGCTGCGTATTACTAATTTCAGAATAAAATATTTCTATAACATTTCTACCATCTCCTATATCTATGCCCAGATATATAAGGAACTTAAATCTACCTACTTTGTTTTGTTTAAGTTTACATTAACAACTAGGACTTATTGCGTAATTATTTCCGCAAAAATACTCGTCAAGGCAGAATTCAGAACATAATTAAATTATCGGTAACGAATTTTGGGCTCATACGGAGGTACTGGTTTAATTATTATCTGTATTTCCGTGTTTACAAGTGGAGTTGTAATTTGTATGTCTGCACTAATTTGGCACTGCTCGCATATTAAATAATATGTTAAATCAATGAGTAAATCAAGTTCTAAAACACTTACGGTTCTGGCGTGTGGAAGGGCGAGTTGGCATGACGTACATATTGTGTGGATTGGAACACACGGAAGGCGAGTGACGCGAGGAAGTCACGAGCTGTTAGAAGACCGGCTGCGGGGCGGAGGGTGAACCCAGTGTGTTTGCGCAGGAAGGTGCTCACATCCTCCAGCTGGGGAATGCGATGAGGTACGAAGATGTCTGCTGCTTGTAGTTTACCGAACGCCACTTTGTACTCTTTGCAAGCATGTTTCGGCATCAAGTCCAGAACGGTGTTGAACACTCGCTGCCAGGTAGCGTTCTCGCTTTCGGTGTAGGTGATGAACGGGATCGGATCACCGTATTTGTAAGCGAAAGCGATCTCCGCAATTTCCTTCCTACGCTCTCTGTATTCCTTGTCAGCAAAACCAGGATGGTTCATGTCCAATTCAGGTTCGTATTTGGTCATAAGATGGTTGCAGTTATCGAGGTCGGAAGCGTGGCAAGGGAACCAAGGGGTTTTGCTGGAGATGTTGTTCTCTGACATCAGATTTACTCCGGCGAAAGCTGTTGACTGTCGAAGTGATCTAATCAGTTGCAGAAGATTGATGCGCGACATGGAAACCTTCAGTAAGGCATCAAATTGTACATCGGGAACTTGAGACGGGCGAGTTTCAAGATGTTGGATGCATCCCTTGTAGTTGTCGATGGTTTTAAGAATGCGAGTGAGAGAACCCATCCCATCTCGCATGCGGAGGAGTAAAGCCGCTTGTTGGATGGCTTGCTCCGCTTCAGGGGATTCACTGGCAGCATTTTGGAGTATTACTTCCTCTTCAGTCAACGTGTAATCTACAAAGAAATATAATATTAATAAAGGTTTCTAAATGTTTTTGAAATCATCAAACAAGGTTATAGTTATCGAATAGTTATTTATAACATGCTAGAGTTAATACTGACCCTCGTCTGCTTTATCGTCGCCTATGTCTGCATCCGCTAAAAGTAACGAAAAAAAAGAAAATAAAATAAACAGAAATAATTAAAATAAACTGTATAAATATGTATGTGTAACAAATATGAAATTTACCAAGGTGGCCATTTTTAGTTTCGTCTTGTTGGGTTCCGTCTTCAACAGTTGGGGTAGTGTCGCTATTGCCAATATGAATTCCATCTTGGATAAATTCGGAGTCCAAGCCAGAGTCTAAATTTAAAATTAAAATAAAATAAAATTCATGCAAACAAAAAAAAGAAATAAGAAATTAAATAAACAAGTTTTGACTCGTGCGGTTTGTATCTTCGTTCGGGTTCAATGTTAATCTTTTTAACGGTCAAGTGAGTGTGTCATATCGTGAAATGTTATCGTGTAAATCACGACGTTTTATCAAAGAGCACATTACGACATTTTTAGAGTAAATTATTTTTATGTTGTTTTGAGTAATTAAATATGCGTACCATTGGCACGGGCGCGAGCTTCTTCAAGCACGCTTTGTTTCGTCTGTTTCACAACCAGGGTCTCGAAGCGAGCATCGTCTACAAGCGAGCGACGGCGGGATGGATAGCCGTTCTGTAACAACACATTAATTAAATTAATACATAAATCATTATTGGATTATGATGATGATGATGATGATGGATTTATGATTTTATCAATGTCAGTTGATTATATTGAACTATGTACTAATCTACTGCGAATTATTGCAATTTTGTTGTCATATTTATTATGTATAAGTTATATTCTTAGTATTATGTTTGATTTAAAACTATTTTCCTATTCTTAATTTTATTTATAGTTGACTTGTTTTGTATTATGCGTTAGTCATCATTTTTCACATTTATTATTCTAAGCTTAGAAGTAAAAAGCTTTCTAATGTTAAAGTCATCTCTCGCGAAATACAAAGGAGCTTTCTGCGAAAATTGTTTTGATCCACAAAGTCCTCATAAATATAAAGCGGTCACATCGCATTATATTTCATGTGCGAGCAGGAATTGCTTTTACGAAGTTCCTAAGCTTATTTCCTGCGTGTGGCCGGGTGTAAAGTGCTTCCATTATTCCTCACTTCGCTCTCGCGCCGGATGCGACATCCAACAGTTGAAATCTTTCAAAAGAGCTGGTGTTTCTAGATCACTGCTCCCGAATGGAATCAGTTAGTGTAATTGCTTTGAATGTCGTTACGTATACGTGACAATGGGAATCGGGCGATGTGCAGTCGCGTTAAAGTCTTTACCTCGTCGTTTCGAGTTTTAATTGCAAAGTCACAACTGCGGGCATCAAAGGATCTCTCTGAAGTCATTAGTAAGCACTTAGTCATATTTTACGTATTTATATTTTTGTGTACTTTTTTGTATGTTTTGGTGTTTATTTAACTTAAACGTTTTTGTTTTTCCGATGTTTTAAACAACAAAGAGCGCATGACCAATATCGGTAATTATTTGGCTCATACAATTTGTCGGACAGTGAATCTTAATGACGTGTTTAAAGTAGCAAATTTTAAGTTGCTAATTTACCATCAACTTCCCCGTGAGTGGGAAATCCGGTGACAAGTGGCATTATTGTTGTCTGATGCGGGTGTGTATAGGTGCTATAACAATGGATAATAGACGTATTTTCTTCATTCAAGCTACTTGCCGTTGACTTTGATATGTTAATGCGTGTGGCGGTGTAATTTCCGTCGCATAGCGTAAGGGAGCGGGCGGGGTGCGCGGGCGGCGAGACCTAGCATTTTCCACTAGAGTGGCCGTGCAGGCCTATGTGTGTCAAGGGTTGCGCTAATCATTCGCTATTGTTGACTGCCACCCGAAACGGAATAAAATGATGATTTTAACTAAAAAAATAGATTCGGACAATTCTATGTTTGTTTACGTAAATCGATATCGCGGAAACAGTGTCGAGTCGTCTAAAGGTCCGCCTAACTGGAGCGGGTTGGATTCGGAATCCGGTTGATATAGCCTTGGGGTGCCCAAGTGGCCACTTCACCATTCCAATCGGCCCGCGGGTAATTAAACCAAGCCGGAGAGTGCCGGACGCCGACCTGCCTCTACCCTCCGCGCTATTCTATTACCTATTTACGTCTGTGGGCATTTGATTGATTGTTAACGGATTTGGGAAACAAGATTTTATTAAAATATTGATTTTTATAGCGACACCGTATTTTTCTTGTTCATTTAAGTTTATACTATTCGTAGGAATGTTTTGTTAGAATATGGTCTATAAAAAGCTGTACCGAAACAAAACATCGATTCAGTTCCAAACAAAGGAAGTGATCGAACCAACTTGAATTATATTCGTTTATTATGCAAAAAATGAAATAATTGCCATAACCAGAACAATTTATAAATTATGAATAATTTGACCGCGACGAAGAACTTCTATTGGTCAAGGGCGTATCTAAACAGCCTCGGATCTGTTATAAACAGATTTTAGATTTAGTTCTTGCGTGACGACGTCTAATTAAAATCGAAACAGTTGTTGCGCCGTACAGTTATTATAAGAAAATAGGTCATCGAAATGATCATTTTATAGGAACGTTGGTCAGTTTGGAGCGCAATGAGTGCGCTCGTCTGTAGTGTGACATGATTAAATTTGAACGATCAGTACCGATTGCAGTGGACGGGTGAGCGTCGCACCGCACGCATTTCGACCTTCGACGGTCAAGGAAATACAATCATTCAGGTGCCAATTATAAAATACACGTTAATTATGACACGTTAGTTAAGGCCTAGTTTATAGCTTATCGCTGAGCGTGAACACAACCACATCAATAAACAATAATCTCTTCGCTTGGCAGCACACAGCTAGTACCCATGGGTTAGTTAACTGAAATACGCTTTATCTCAACAATAATGAACTTTCAATGCACACTAAGAACATTTCGCATCAGCTTCGTAACAGATGGGTACTGACTTGTAAAAGTATTATAAGATATTTATATTCAGAGGCAATCAACTTGTAATTACAACAAAATTGATGACACGAAGTAAATATTACAAGTCAGCTCCTTGAATATTGACAATGGTAATTATTATCTGTGTAGACAATGATGAGACTCATAATTAGCGGATACTTTTCTGCGGCTAGTAGCGAATTGAGCGAAATATCCGGCGCGTGCTCATGAATGCGGTGCGCAGTGCGCTTAACATTTCGTACGCGTTCTGTTACCTTTGTTTACACGGCCTGCGCTCTTATATATTTAATATTATTGTTTGGCGGGTTGTTACATAATCCCTCACACGACATGAGAAAGCGATGACTTAATTGCGAGACAAAATAATGAGATTACGCGATCCTTGCCCGCTCGTTGAGTCGTTCTACGTAATGATATCCGTGGAAGTGAGACTACGCACAGTTTAACGAATTGTTAACAAGTGAAAACATAATTTATTGTTAATTCGACTGGATTCATCTCCTTACACAATGCTTTCACACTATTTTTTAACAATCTCCCGTTATCAAGGTTTTCTCAAATGTTTTGTATTGCTCGTTCAAACAATGCTTTGTTATGATTCGTATTTAGTTAAATAATGACATTATGCAAATAAAATCCGTTATTTGAATATTTCTGAATCAACTGTTTGCAAATGTTATACTCGTTTTATATTTTATTTATAATCTAATGCACAACCTTAATAAGTTTTACACCCATTGCATTTATTGTGAAACACTTATTTCCTATTATTTTAATTAAATATTCGTCGTTAATCTTATTTTGAACATTGTTCGAGTTAGTTTTTATTTTTGTAATAATTATTATACTGTAAACATCTGTGTATTAATTAATATAATTGTTTCTTCCGCTCTACTTTGCTATTGAGAAACGTAATATTATTTCCCACAATAAAAGCCTTTGAGGCGGCAATTTTGAATTGTGCCGATGTAACTTTTGAACAAAGTGGTACGTGATAAATTATAATTAATTATTATTTTCCTAATGAAGCAACAAAATGTCATGTTTATAAGCTAATGTAGAAAGTGACTGCTTTTATGATTGGTCCATTTGAATGATTTTTGCTGAATAAAAGTAAGTATTTTTAAAACCTTATCAATATTAAATTATTATTAAATTTCTTGGTGACCCATCACAATAACAGTGACGATATGAATGTTTACCATAATGTAGTGAGCAAGCAATGTAAAGCGAGCCATGGATTCAGGTCCTGGCTTCCATAAGGCGAGCTCCTCACCTCAATGCTGTATGATTTCTTGATGGCGAACATTTCGCGGTTCTTCTGGGCTGCTGCGACTGCCATTTCTTCTCACGACACACCACTGGGACCGGTAGAGCCTGAACGTAGGGTTCACTGCGCGTCTAGCTAGCGTATTGTCTGCGAGAGCTGTTTGTCTCGACCACGGGCTTGTGCCTGTCTGTCTGCGACTCGAGCTGTCGTATTACTATAGCTAACTAAACTTTGGATTGCAAACAGACCAATGCATGATGTTCGTTCGTAAGAACAGTTTAAATAGTGTTAGGCGCGCGCCTCCCACCCCGCAGCGCCTTTCGTGGCGCATGCGTCATTATCAACTCCCCGCACGCCTGCCGCGCACCTTCGATGCCCTCTGAGCCTCCTCACATGTTACCACCAACCCTCAACCCTTAATGCTCATGTGGACTCTTCATTATATACGCAGTGCTGGAAGTCTCGTTGATGCTGGGTAGGTACCATGAAGGTATTCCCTCAATGTCACACCAAATCCTTGGTAGTATCCGGTCGTCTACTCAAAAGAAAATCTCACATTGTTTTTGTTAAAATTGCAATATTTTGCGGAAAATATATTAATCATATAAATATGCAGTCATTGTTATTCTTATAGTAGCTTTTTAAGTGTATAAACATAGTGTTTCTTATATTATGAAAAAATTATGAATGAACTATAGATAGTTTTTTGGCACCTTTATTCAAATCATTCATTCTCGAATGCTGTTGACAAATATAATACAAAGAGCATATTTACAGCAAAAAATCTTATTCGACACAGAACTTTAAAACTAACTACTTTACTAAAATTCAGATATATAATTATTATTGAGGGTAATATTAATAATTGCCATGCCCTTTTATATATTTTTTATTCTACGTAATCAAGGTTAATTATTATTGTAACTCAATGTTTTAATATTAATCACAAACAATAATTTATGCAGACATTGTAAGCAGCTTAACAGGGTTTGGGAACAGATTTCTTGCAACATTAATATAATATTATATTGGAATGTCAGTATTACCAAAAACTATGCTAATAAAAGTCTAAAATTATGTTATTTAAATTGATATTGAATTAGGCATCGGGAATTCATCTTGAAATATAATTATAATTGTTTAATGCATTACAATAATATCCACCGCGTATAATTTTGCGTTGCTAGGATATTATATATTTTTCATTGCCAAATAACTTTTATTTGGAGAATTTAGTTACATTGCCAGATGTTTCACACTTTTATTTGTTAAGGCTTAATTTTGTAATGGCTTGATAACTTTTATCTGGAGAATTATTTTGACATTTTGGCGTTTCATTAATGTAACACCTATCAAATCAGCAGTTACCTGATTAATAAAGAATGGACCCTGAAATGTCACAATTTTTCCCCACATAAAAGTAATCTTGTTATTGGCCTAAAATCTCAGTAACTTATTTAATTCTCAAGTTAATACGTGTCCAATGCATAAATAACAATGTTTCATATTTTTAGTGTCATAATAGCTCCTTGTAGTATAATATAGAGGTAATTATTATAGTGCTTAGTAGAGCGGCTCAGCATCAGTTGGGTATCTCTACTAATGAGAGAGGTTAAACCTTTATACAACTTCAGCCTAACGCGGATTAGGCTTTCGAAATTTTATTAATAGCAACCTGCTATTGCTTGATTTTAAGTATTTAATTACAAAATCATTTTAAATAAGGCTCTTCGTCCTCTCTCTTCCTTGTAAATTGTCAATTTATCTATTTCTTCATCAAATTTATCATCGATGTCGGTGGACGGTGCAGATCGCTTACCATCACTCGTTCTGCTTGTTTCAATTTTGTCAAAAATAACTAAATTGGCAATTTAAAAAGCGCCTTTAAAAATATATAAAATATTTTCAAATATTACAATAAATCAAGCGCGACATTAGTATCTCCATAGTATTATTATAATTTAACACGCTTATTTTACACGGTATTAAATGAAACAAAATTAAAAATAACTTAATTTTAATCGGAATAAAATAACATAAATAAATACACCGAACAGTCACATACATAGTCCTGACCCCACACCAGGTGTAACCTGTATCGTGGGTATCAGAAACTACTAGAGACTTTCGGTCTCACAACACCCAGGCCCGAAACAAATATCTATAGGCCACACAGACATTTGTCTTAGTGCGGGAATCGAATCCGGACCTCACGTTTCACAGCCAGCTACTCGCCCGCTGCGCCACGGATGCTGTTTTAATGTGAATTTAACGGAGTATTAACTAAATAGAATTATCCAAACTAAAGTAATACTATTACGACATATTAACAGTGTTTTGTTTTTAAGTATAATCTAATTATGGTTTAATAGGCTATAAGTTGTATCAATTCTGTGTGAATAAGGTTGAATTAAATTTTTCCCGTTATATCGCGAGAATGGGATTTCCCTTTCATTAATCGACACTTTCCCTGTGTTGTGCCTATACTTATCTGATTATCTCGGTTAAAGAAGTTTAAACTTCATTAAATACAGTGTGATATATATTAAATATGAAGATAATAAACCATTTTTCTTCCGTTAGTCCATATCCTTGCTCTTAAGCCACGTACGGTATGAATTTTAAAATTATTTTAAAGCAAGGATTCAGCGTAGATAAATAATACATAACTATTCATTTTTTCTCTATAAATTCGCAGAATCCTTACTCTGAAACTGATCGTAACAATCCAAATATTTGAGTAGTAGAGTAACACTATAGACAGTTTATCACTCTATTTTTGCTTTACATCGACTGCCTCGGTGACGTGGTTATATTTTGGTACGACTACCGTCCTGAGGTCTCGGGTTCGATCCCCGGGTTGGGCAAAGTGATATTGGATTTTTCCATATCAGCTCGGAGTCTGGAATTTGTGCCCGATATGGCGATAGGCTCGCCCTCTATCACATCTGGGACGGAACTAAGCTCGACGAAATGTGGGTGTACTAGTTCGCTAGTGCACCTCTGCCTAAGTCTTCGGTGATACAGGCGTGAGCTTATGTTATGTTATCGAGTTAGTACTCGACCGGTTTGATACCACTGTCTCCCAGAAAAGCGACGTAGAATGGCATCTCACTGTTACGTTTCATTCGTTGATTACGTTTCATTCCAATGGTCCAAATCCTTCCACTCCTTCAATGCCTATCCCCTCCCTTTAAAGAACGCAGCCGTTATTATTTCTGTGTAGGCATTTTGTATTGTATACCAACTGATGGTTCGAAAGACCGATATTATACTATATTCAATACGCCGTATCGTTTTCCACAGGATAAAAGATGTTAAAGATTGATAATAATATACTACTTACATTATTATGAATATATCACAAACATAATAATCAATTTTAAATTGGGGCCTAACTAGAGAGGAATTGCCTCAGATCGGCAGAACATCGTAAAACTAAGCCGAATCCTTATTACAACATGTCCGAAAGTGTTGCGCCAAGAACACATTGGATGCGATGGGGCAGGTAGAACTTGAGGTTTCAAATTAGTAGCACTTATGAATTTTCTAAAAAGAGACAACCAATTTGCAACGCTTGGCAGACGGGTTGGCGACGGGTTGGATAAATTAACAGGTTGGTCTGGATATCTTCGGAAGTGGCCTATCTTCGACAGTGGTCGTCCTGTGGATATAATAATAATAAATATGCCCAACAGTCACACACATAGTCCTGACCCTACACTTAGATCGAATCTTGTGTTGTGGGTTTCAGGAACTATGAGAGACTTTTGGTGTCACAACACCCAGACCCGAAACAAATATCTGTGGGCCATACAGACATTTGTCTCGGAGTAGGAATCGAAGCCGCGATCTCACCTTTCACAGCCGGCTACTCGTCCGCTGCGCCACGGAGGCTGTCGATGACGGATGACGATAAATTTTTCTTTTTTAATGTAGGCTAAATCTAAATACATGTTACATAGATTAAATAGAATGAATAATAATACGGTATGAAAATTATTATGTAATTAAATATTTAAGGATGTAATTTATAAGATCATGCAAGACGTGCAGTTCCAACAGAAATTTACGATAATTTTATTTACTAGCTTGTTCTGTTGAAAGAAGCAATTATTAATACGTATTCCTAAAGATAATGCATTTATACATTTAACATACGTATAGCCTAAATTGGCCTTCAAATTAGTACTGTTAAAATGTACGGTTATCGGTGAATCTAAATGCATTATTAATCCATTTTATGCCTACTAATTTTTATTCCAATATGCGATAAACTAACACACAACAAAAACATTTATTTGCATATGATAAATATATTTTTCACCGTTAAGATGAATACAATTAGGTATTCATTGGAAAATTCTCACAAAATGCGGTTTCGTAAGGAAATTTCCCTTCAGGAAACAGAGTGCGAAAATATTGTCATAGCTCTATAACTACAGTGCAATTTCCATTCATTCGGATCCAATAACATCGCACAATGACAGAATCATCTGAGGAAACCACAACGATCACAAGGGTCAATAATATGAGCAATAAAGGTAAGTTACTATTACAAATGTAATACATGACGTAGGCAAACAATAGGCAGGACTAGGTACTTTTTATACTAAGCGATTCATCTTTCAATTAAGAAAACCATAATGTATTGTCCTTAACTATAATAAAGTGACTAGTCATTTCTTTAGGGTTACAAACATATATTTCATCGATCACATCAATCTATATTGAAAGGAAATTCGTGGTATTATAATTAGCATAACATTACTAAATACGACCACTCAACTTTGCGCATATTAAACTTGGCGCGGCTTTATGAAACTTGATTCCGACGTCACATGTTTGGGTTTACCGTTGATCATACACTATACAGGTTCCCATCCAAAACTCGCGGACATGTTACGTCAAAAATCAACATAAATTCGGGGATTCCTTTATTATATTTATTTCCACACGACGTCATCATAGTTTACGAGAATTTGGCAATATTGGTCAAATTTGGGTTAAATTAATTCACATATTCGACTTCTGATGTTTGAATGGTAACATTTTATTTAAATTTTTGATTTATGGTACATAAAACAGCTGAGGATCCTAAAAGATTTGTCCGTTGGACTATTTTATTATATTGCATCATGTCTAAGAATTTGCTTTTAAAAAAAGTTGGTATGAGTATACAAATAAACGTCCTAATTGACTATGGAAAACGTATTAAACAGTTTTAGAAGATAAAACGATTTCCGTTGTGCAGTAAGCGCGTATCCAAATGAACATGAATGAAAAACACACAGACAGATTCTTGTGACACACAGATATTTATATCGAATTAGGATGTTGTGAGACCGTAAGTCCCTAGTAGTTCCTGATACCCACGAAACAGATTAAACCTAGACAGGTAACCTATGTAACTGTCGGGTGTATTTAAAAAGTAATTAATAAATAGTACAAGTAAGTATAAAATAGTACAAGTTAGGCTCAATTGCACCACTATTATTAACCTAGAGTTAGTCCTAACCGCAAGTTAAGTTACATGTCATTCATACATTTTCTGTCAATTTAGCTTGCGGTTAGGACTAACCCTAGGTTAATAATAGTGGTGCAATTGAGCCTAAGTAAAAAAAAATGCTGTTTGGCAGCCGAGTAGCACGTCATCATACCTTCAAGATAGTTACCTCTTAACTCCACGAGGAAGAATGAAGAAATCTGCCTCTGTAGCGCCCACGCTACAATTCTCCATATTACTGCGATGTTGTTGCTGACGTAAATAATGCCTGGATTTTTTGACGACAGGGATAGAAAAAATGACGGTATAAAAAGTCCTATCTTACGTGATGAAGGAGAATACAGTACGATAACCTGAGCTTAATACTACTATGTTACGTCATTATTCAGCTACGTGTAACAGTGCACTATATAATTATACTGTATCTCTAAAAGGCTGTTAATAGTTTTTGTTTTCTACGTACTTTAATGTTAGTTCATTGTATTTCCCACAATTGCAATGATTTGGCTTATGTTTTTACGAAGTGTGTCTTATATTATTCCCCTCTGAAAGATCCATTTTTGAGTGGCAGAGTGACGCTGTAGACAGATTTACGTCTACATTACGAAAGGGCCGGCATGACCGATTGTTACCACTGTCTCACAGAAAACCGACGTAAAGTGGCAGCTCGCTATCGCGTTTTGTTCGGTGAGTGAGTTTTCTGGTGGCCCAATTCCCCCTCCCTTTCCCAGTACCTATTATCCTTTTAGGTTGGTAATGCACCCTTGATTCTTGGATGTGTATGGGCGGTGAAGATCACTTACCATCAAGTGACCCATCTGCTCGTTCGCCAGTCACTGCTATAAAGAAAAAAAAGATCCAGAGGGCTAGTCGTTTTGGTAAACTTTGAAAAAAAATAATTTTCATTTGATATTCCGTGATGGTCGGTTTTGAAACCAGTTTATAAGATTTATTGATTGATGAAAATAGTGCTACGGACTAGTGGCAGCATATATGTGGCATGGGAAGTCCTGGGTTCAGTTCCGAGGTCGGACAGGATTTTCTAACACGATTTGCCCGGGGTTCCCAAAGGGGACTTGGCCTCAGGCAAGGTTAAGTTAAAAATAAGCCAAATCATTTATTGAAAAAATACCTACGTTGTGCTGATCCCACATTAAGGAAAGATAAGTTATTATAGAGGAAACGAATAACACCGAAACTTCTAGTAAATTCATAAATATTTAACACACGTACTCCCTAAAATATTAGAATATAGAATTACGACAGAATAAAACCATGGTTCTATGTATCATTGACCACGATATCGTGCAGGGTCATGGTCAAGAGCAAGACCATGTATGACTGATTTTGTTGTATCCCCTGGTTATCGAGATTTACTGAGTAATACGCATGTAATGCGTCAGAGGTCAGAGCGCGGAAAAGCGGCAGGGTCATCGTCCATTGTAAAGCCATAACAGACCAGGGGGAAATTCTCACGCATTTCGAATTCGACTTAACAGTAGAAAAATGTTCAAACACGATTTTATTTTATTTCGAAATGCGCAAGAATTGTTTTTATAATTGCTGAACAGCATTTTTTTATCCGGGCACGGCAAAGTGATAACACTGCACCTAATAGTAAGCGTAGTCTTTCTAACTGGCCTTCTGCCAGGGTTCGCCTTCCTACTTATACGCTTCCACATCGCTAGGTCTTGAGCATCCTCCATAGCGAGACTATTGGCTCTAATATCCTCCTCCAGAACGTCCAGCCAGCGCTTTTGGGCCGTCCACGGGAACGCATCTCTGGTACGATCTGGCTGATAGTAAGCGTAGTACAGTCCAAAAAAAACTAGCGACCACTGACAAACAGTGGGCTAACAGTCGTCAGAATCATGTCGGCCTATTTATGCTTCTTCACACTCCGAATCCGAAGAGGAAAGAAGCAAATTAAGGGGCTTGCGACAAGACTGGTGGATGACCGATGCAGACACAGGGATACCCCATACCCGTCCCAACCAACCATCAAGTCATGCCGCAAGCCCCTCGAGAGAACTGGATGTACACTGGCTGATCCACACACGGAATCATTATGCCAGGTTTTAAAACCATCTGTACGGTGGTGGCCATCCGGTCGGTTTTTTTTTTTTTTTTTTTTATAGCAGAGACTGGCAAACGAACAGATGGGTCACCTGATGGTAAGTGATCTCCACCGCCCATAGACACTCAAGACACATTAAGAATCTTGGGTGCGTTGCCAACCTAAAAGAGGAAATGGAAGGGGAGGAAAAGGGATGGGGAAAGGGAGGGGGGGGGAAATGGGCCACCGGAAATCTCACTCACCGAACGAAACGCGACAGCAAGCTGCCACTTTACGTCGGTTTTCTGTGAGACAGTGGTATCAAACCGGTCGAGCCGACCCATTCGTGCTGTAGACGTACTGTCTACAGCGTGGCTCTACCACTCAAATACGAATATGTTACCACCAGCAAATAATATATACGCTAAACTGGTCGCTGTTCCTCTTTACGCGTGAAAAGTACTTTAACGCGGGCGAAGCTGCAGGCAAAAGTAAGTATTAATATATCATAAAATCTATAGTATTCAAGTAATTTACAAGAACATAATAATATTAGTGTCTTGGTTGAAAAAAAAAACGGTTGTTGTTTAATGCGAAGGTGACTCAGGTAAGGTATTAATCGTTAGAGTACACAGCACTTAATAACGATAGCAAAATATTATTATTTATGTGTTTCTGGTATCGTGACGTCACACTAATGTTTTTAATTTTATTATTCTTCCCAATATAGTGGCAAAGTGATATTGGATTTTTCCATATCAGCCCGGAGTCTAGAATTTGTGCCCGATATGGCGATAGGCTCGCCTCCTATCACATCTGGGACGGAACTAAGCTCGGCGAAATGTGGGTGTACTACTAGTTCGCTAGTGCGCCTCTGCCTACCCCTTCGAGGATACAGGCGTGAGCTTATGTTATGTTATATAGTGACGACAATATTTTTTTTTTTAATTAGTCTCATCAACATGCTTTATCGATTTTTTATTCCATAGATTAAGGCTGAAATCTATAGAGCGAACTTTGACTAAGTCTGAGTCAAAGAAACGAACTTAGTGAAGATTTGGAATTTTTAAATCGAACTTAGACTTACTTAGCCTTAGTGCTTCAACTTAAATACATAATACAGTGGGTACACGACGGATTGTTCAATCTCAATTCACAAATTAAGTTTCAGATTTGCGAAAGCTCGCTAGAAAGTTTCGTCTCACTCGACGAGTTGCACATCCGCCCACCCCTTAGGGATGCAAGCGTGAACTATTTTTTATTGTTTCAATTTACAATAACATTTACATCATATCGTTAAGTATTTAAGTTTAACTGTAACTCATTTATATGATGTTTTATTAAATATGTATTAAAACACTACAGAACTCAAATGGGTTTTGCGGCAACTAACGGTCGCCTCCTTTTTCTAGTGGTAGTGAACATAGGCAGTAGTACACCGGAAGGTCCGAGTTCGAATCCCAGGGCGGACGAGGTGATTTTCACAAACGATTTGCTCGGAACTGGAGGCCGACTTTTGACACTCGATTCGAATTTGAATTCGATTTAACTTCAAAAGTGCACTAATTTCACGTTAAAAATTACCAAATGACAAGTTCTTGAATCTAATGCAACATTAGTGTACGTTTAAACTCACTTTCGGTGGATTTTTAAGACAATCAACGAAAACGAATCGAATTCAAATTCGAATCGAGTGTTAAGAGTAAGGGGGCTGGATCCCCAAAGTGTCTGACGTCAAGCAGGCAGGTTGTGGAAACTAAGCCGAAACCTTTCTGCACCATGCATAAGTATGTGTCACCGACCCTACATCAACATGGGATAACAGCAAGTGGAAAGAAAGGTTGCGGCAACTAATATTACCCGTTTCCGAAGCGAGCATAATGATTCATAAAGACGCGTACTCTTTACCGTAGCGTTTATAAAACAAACTTTTTGCCGTTTGTTTTTGTTAGTTACGTTATTTGTTTTTGTTTAGGTCGAGGTGTACTTGTATATTGCAGTATTGCTTAACACTAAAGTTTACTTTAAACAGATTTATTCTGTGAACTTCATTTATTCAAAAACAACTTTTTAAATAGTATGACTTCGGATGGATGAATAAAGTTTATGTGACGTTAAAATAATGTGAATAATTACAATTATACTTCAAAGATTCTTTAAACTAGTTAAACTGGACACCTGTTTAAGGGGAAATACTCATGCTAGATTTTGCTGCTGTATTTGATGGCGGAGCCATGCCAATATAATAAATAAAACGGATGGAAAAGACGCGGTGGGTTTCTTGAACGTATCTGTAGCAATATTTGGGAATTCAGTTATAACATCTTTGATAAATGTAAAAATATAATTTATGATCTTAATTTACATGCATACTCATAAAGATTTACGTCTGTATTCCCGAAGGGGTAGGCAGAGGTGAAGTAGAAAAGTAGAACGCCCATATTTCGTCACGTTTTTCTTGATGTAGGTATACCTCTAGGTCTTTGTGGTAAAGCCACTATGTAGACTGTTACGTCTACAGCACGAAAGGGCCAGCTCGACTGATTTGATACCATTGTCTCACAGAAAACCGATGGAATGTGGCAGCTTGCTGTCGGGTTTCGTTTAACGAATGAAATTTCCGGTGGCCCAATTCCCCCCACCTTTTCCCAGACCTTTTTATGTCCCCTTCCATTCCTTCCTTTTAGGTTGGCAACGCACACATGATTCTTTTTGTGTCTTGGGTGTCTATGGGCGGTGAAGATCACTTACCATCAGGTGACTCATCTGCTCGTTTGCCAGTCTCTGCAATTAAAAAAAACTACGTAAAATAAATTATGTATTTTAGTGAACATAAAATAAATAGTTTTATACTATTTCAAACAAAAAATAGTGATTAAATATCCGATAAATGGGCAGGTTTATAGTTAAATATTACTTATTTAACAGCAATATAGGGCAAAGAAAACTTATTCAAAATCAATATATCACAACCCTATAGTATGCCGTATTAGCAATAAGACACGCGTAAATTGCGGTTAAGGGCAAAAGGAAAACCTGCAGGTAATAGTGGTCGTATTTTATCTCAATATTTCTCAGGTTAAACCCACTCTACAATTTACGCGGTTTCCTTATAGTAAATAATGTGGGCGAAAATTAACTGGTCGCTGGAATTTTTAATGATGCTATGAGGACAAGTTGATGAGCAACATGTCTATGAATTCTAAATCTAAAAAATGTATCTGCAGTAGTACAATATTTAATATACAGTTACAGTCTTCATTTTTAAAAATCCCGCATTGCTACCAGGTAAAAACAAGAGATTTCCTTATTTGTAACATAAAAAGCACAAATAAATCAAAATGAATATCGGAATGACACGACATGTTAGCACATACGAGTTGTGTATTCAATAATGACCTGCAATGAAAGTCATACAAAGCAAGTAAAACACTAAACGTCTTTATTTAGCAAGTAAATATTATTATGCTTGTAATCAGTGCCGTAGTGTTCAACTTCACTAAAGTCTAAACAATTGATTATGCGATTATATTTTTTCAACTTTGGCTTATGCATTTAATAAACTTTAGGTAACAGTAACCTGAAACTTATTTCAATACGAGAGTCATAGATGTTAAATGAAGTCAAGCTGCTATGACTCTCTCACAAATTCCGACAGAAAAAAATATTCTTGAGTGGTAGAGCCACGCTGTAGACAGTAAAGTCTACAGCACGAATGGTCCGGCTCGACCGGTTTGATACCACTGTCTCACAGAAAACCGACGTAAAGTGGCAGCTTGCTGTCGCGTTTCGTTCGGTGAGTGAGATTTCCGGTGGCCCATTTCCCCTCTCCCTTGCCCAATCCCTTTTCCATTCCCTCCTTTTAGGTTGGCAACGCACCCATGATTCTTTGTATCTCGGGTGTCTATGGGTGATGGAGATCACTTACCATCAGGTGAACCATCTGCTCGTTTGCCAGTCTCTGCTATAAAAAAAAATCTTATACAACTTTAATATTACATTTATAAGCCTGCAATTACATTTATCCGCCCATTTCCTTGTTTCTATCAAACGGAATTGCTCATAAGGAAAGAGTTATGATGGTCGGGAACTTACCTTTTTTGCAACAAGATTGACAATACCCAACTTATTTCAAATTAATCATTCACGAAGATTTAATTCTGTGCAGGTATTTCCGCGTACGTCATTCGAGACAATTATGTTCCATTTTGCCAAAATATACATATAGAAAGTACCATCGAGAGTTAGGGAATTCCTCTTGTGAGTCGCGAGTCAGGTAAAACAAGTAGCTGCGTATACGTCACAGTGTGGTGTCTACATCGTCTACGGTATACAGTCTGTCGAGAGCCTGTATGACGAGCGCGGTGACGAAAAATCACCGCTATCGTATATCTTGATGACACATAGCTACATAAAAAGTCTTATGAGTGGGGAGGCCCCTGATTTATCCGCTATTTTGAATCTAAGTTTTCTCATTGTTTGCAACGATTCATATATCAAAAATGTTTTATTTGGGATATTTTTGTCAAAATTATTTACTTATTACCGACTTTAAAAAAGGACAAGGTCCTCAATTCTTCTTATTTTTTATGTATATATGTTACTCGTTATCTCCACTAAATGTGGACCGATTTTCAAGATATTTTTTGTGTTTGATAGAGCTTAATTCAAGGGTGGTCACCATCGGATACATTTTGAAGTCGGTCTGTTAATATTAGTTAATTACTCCATCGTAATGTGTTTGCAGTTTTTTTTTAATGCAGTTTTTGGGTCATCCACGGAAATGCACTCCTGGTACATTGTAAAATCCTGGCCCCGACATTGGCGACCGACGGAATCAAAACGTGACAAACGTGATATTTCTGTTCGACATTTATATTACAGTTATAAGAGTTTATTTTAATATGTCCTAATAATATTTGCATACAATGAACACTAATAGCGATATTAATTGGACCGTATTGTGCAGAAATGATCCAACCTACAAAGAGATAAAACAAAATTATTGACACCAATATGGTCTATTATTGGTTTAGAACATGTTGGCATTAATAAAATTTTTTAGTGGGTTGGTTCATTCCTGCACACCACGGTTCAATTGGACTGTGTGGTTTCAATTTTGTACTGGTCAAAGGCCTCTTAAAACCATATACGAAACCCCACAAGTTTCTTCTTACAGCTGAAGTAAAAGAAAAGTAAAAAAACAGTACCTAAAAACATTAAAAATAAATAAGCCTTTTGCTTTTACTTTATATTTTCATCATCATCATCTTTTTTTTTTATTGCCAAAGTGGGCAGACGAGCTAGCGGTCCGCCTGATAGTAAGCGGGACCGCCGCCCATACACTTAAGCAATGCCAGGGGCACAGCCAAGCCGCTGCATCTTCAGCCATGGGACGTCCACCTTATAATATTATTTTATAATGTTATTTTAACATATGTATTTCTTGATGATAAATATGGGGGTTACTGTTGTTGAAGGAAATAATTGTCAGTTTCGTGAATCATATCGGAGGCTGACAATAATAATTGAAATACCCTGGGTATTGATTGATTGATTTTATTTATTTATTAAAAAGGTTTAAAATATGCATCTGGGGATTTCCGGTTAATCGTTGAAACTGTGCCATCTGACTACTGCCATAAGTGTTTTTTTTGCAGTGTATCCAATGCTTGTGTAACTTATGTAATGTTTATGTAACATATTAACTTTTAGGAGTTAAATACCTGAGAATTGAATTATTATTGATTTATAGCACTTGCTTTATTGGTGGTGGAAAAACTAGCTTGAGGAAACATAATAATATTAGATATTATTTTGTAAGATTTGCGATATTATTCAGTTGGACTTTTGTTACTAAAGCATCCCAATTCAAGTATCTGGGGGATTTCCTGTATAGCCTTGATATTTATATACCTACTATACAAAAATACAGAACTATAACCAAACCAATGGGATTTTATAAATACATCATCATGAATCGAGTACGTATTGAGGAAATATTGCTTTTGATAAAAACGGTTGACTATAATTTAAGATTAATATTTGTGTTCATTTACATATTGATTGTTACCTAAAATGTTATCTGTGTTATGCAGCGACGACGTACTCTAATAGACACCTAATGATCGACATTTCCCTTCATACCAAGTCTACCAACTAGCCGAGGTATGAAGAAGCGGGGTACTGCATTATTATCTTATGCCATCCTTCTGGTATCTCAAAAGCTGGTTGTTTTTGAAACAGTTCTGTACCTCTAATATAATATTTATATAGATTTTAAATTTGTTAACGCAGGAGTACGAGTATTTATGGCTCAGTATATGGTCAAATCTGATTTTAACTTATTGAGTGGTCCGCTATATCAGATTTTATAGTTAGATGAGTTGTCACATATCGGTAGCCTGTAATGCGGCGTCTATCACGGTGTGTCGTCTTTGTGTTATATACAGGGCGTTTCATAAAATTGGTATAAACAATGACTAGACTTAAAGAGGAGATTGTTAGCAATCTAGCGGTAAATTTTATAATTTTGTAAGGCTCATAGTTTTAGAATAATGGAGACTTGAATTTGTGTCGAAAAAAAAAATCCGATTCATTCGGTCATCTGCAGTACATTTGCAAACATGTCATTTTTTTTAGCATTCACGACGCCATTCCCATGCTAATTACGACGATTTACAGGTCGCATTCCGATTTTTAAATCCCCATGCTTAATAATTGACTAAACAAATTAAGTTATTTTTTATTTTTTAACTTTACTGTTACGCTTGAAATCGTTTTGTGTATGTGAAATTGTTATTGGCACCAACTTTATGAAACACCCAGTATAGATATACTATACTACGTGTAGTTGTCTTATGAGACCTGCCTATATAAATTAAGGAAAAAATACCGAATAAAAATGAATTATTTGCATACGGAAGTAAAATGGTATGAAACTTCTATTCACAACAATGAGTTTGTGGCAGTCTAGGATCAAGATAAACTGTGGTAAAAGTAGGTCAGGCATAACTAAATTCGCATTCATTTGGTCACATTGTTGGGCACATCTCGTTTAGTTTTTAGATTGATTTTTTTTTTATATTATCTAATATAATATAGTCGCCTCCTTGGTCTAGTGGCAACATGTATGGGCTGTGGACTGGGACGTCCTAGGTTCGATTCTCAGTTCGGGCAAAGCTTATTTTTTAATTTAATTTATCTCAGATGGGGTTGACATCAGGCAGGCGGCTGGTCGTCAAAACTAAGCCAAATCCTGTCTGCAAAAAGTGTGTTGAGCCTACCCCAAATTAAGGTGGAATATGGGCAGGTAGAAACAAAATATAATATGCATTCACACAACGTTAATTGAAAAGAAGTTTTTTATTAGGAAGACGATACAGATCAGCATTATTTGAGTCTCCACGGTATCACCAGGTACTATCACCTAACAGGTGAACCTACGGGCAAAGGCTAGACATTTGAAAAATAACATAACATAACATAAGCTCACGCCTGTATTCCAGAAGGGGCAGCCAGAGGCGCTCTAGCGAACTAAAACACCCACATTTCGCCAAGCTTAGTTCCGTCCCAGATGTGACGGGCGGACGCCCCTAGGGCGAGCCTATCGCCATATCGGGCACAAATTCCAGGCTCCGGGCTGATATGGAAAAATCCAATATCACTTTGCCCGACCCGGGGATCGAACCCGAGACTTCAGATCCGTAGTCGTACCGAAATACCACCACGCCACCGAGGAATTTGAAAACTATACTCTTCATATTGACATGACCATCATTATACTGATGATTGTGACTTGTGAGTTATTTTATCAGCTGATTATGTTAATATCCGCGACCAAGTAACCGAAGCAAACGTATCTAGCGATAAGGGCGAGAGTCATACGGTATTAACAAAGGTTATTGGTATATAATATATTTTATAACTATAAAACTCCTTATATATAAAGAATATGACTACCTCGGTGGCGTGGTTGTATTTCAGTACGACTACCGTCCTGAGGTCTCGGGTTCGATTCCCGGGTCGGGCAAAGTGATATTGGATTTTTCCATATCAGCTCGGAGTCTGGAATTTGTGCCCCATATCGCGATAGGCTCGCCCCCTATCACATCTGGCATGGAACTAAGCTCGGCGAAATGTGGGTGTTCTAGTTCGCTAGTGCGCCTCTGCCTACCCCTTCGGGGATATAGGCCTGAGCTTATGTATGTATGTATAAAGGAAATGATTAAAGTTTGATAAAAATCTAGTGAAGAACAATAGCTCAACCATGAATTTGTTGCACGTATTTACGCGAGCGACAACGTAAAATATTTGTATGGAAAACGTTAGATCCTCGCTATATATATATATATATATATATATATATATATATATATATATATATATATATATATATATATATATATATATATATATATATATATATATATATATCGCTATAACCGCTAGAGGCGTTCGGATGGTTGTCATACAAATGTTTTACGGAGTCGCTAGGGAATAATGTCAAAAAACTCATGGTAGGCCTAAAGGTCGGTCACCTGATGGTAAGTGATCTCCACCACCCACACTTAGACGCCGGTTATAAGTTTCGTACTTACATACACTCTTTATACCTCAAATAAATACACCCAACAGTCACACACCTAGTCCTGACCCCACACTAGGTATAACCTGTATCATGGATGTCAGAGACTATGAGAAACTTTCGGTCTCACAACACCCAGACTTGAAACAAATATCTATGGGCCACACAAACATTTGTCTCAATGCGAGAATCGAACCCGCGGCCTCTTGCTTCACAGCCGGCTACTCGCCCGCTGCGCCACGGAGGCTGTCAATTGAGGATGATATATAGAGATTGGGAAAGGGAGGGGGGAGTGGGACCACCGAAAACTTCACTCACCCATCGAATCGCAACAGCGAGCTGCAGCCTGCAACTTTACGTTGGTTCTCTGTGGCAGTGATTTCGAACTGTTCGAGCTGGCCCATTCGTGCTGTGGATGTCTACAATGTAGTAGTCTACTAGTAATGTTACTGCCTACAGCGTGGCTCACCTCTCAAATTATAAAATATAATATCACTCGATTTGACACGTTTTTTTAAACCTTATTACATAATATACCCCACATATGGTTTATTTAATTGTTTATTTATGAAGTAAATGTGTATCACGTAATGAATAATAGCATAAAACGAAATACAAACACATTTGAAGAAAACTTTAATTAAATTAAATGAATCTTATGATTAAACATTATATATGGTTGTGTCAAACGAACTAATTTTTATCGGAACTTGTTTTCAAGGAATATGAATAACACAATTTTTTAACTAGTTGCTATGCCGAAGACCCTTATAAGTATCAATATCATATAAATATGTATATGACTGTTAAATATGTTAATTAGAGCCTATTTCAAACATTATAATATAATAAAGATTGTTAGAGTTGATTTATCAACTTAAAAAAGTGTTTATTTTTAGTGATATTTCTTCGCTTATCACTAACTTTCCTCGCACTGTTAGAAAAGTAGCCTTAATCAGGATAGGCATATATTTATATATATTTCTCTCATATTTACGTATATTGTAGAAAATAGTAACTTACGGGGACACGTCGTGAATTCTTAGTTTCATCATTGCATGACGCGCCCTCGTAAATGTCAATTTCCTATTAAACTCTTGCATTGAACGTGCGATAAACCCTTTACATCTAAATGTCGCTTAACTAAATGAAAATGATAAAACATAATCTGAAGGCCATTTGCTATAAATCTCTGGCATATATCGGTATAAATTATTTTAACTGATTTACATAGATTAAGAAATACGAGCAAAATGACGACTTTATGACGGGTACGCCGTATGCTTATATAAAGTAGTCAAAAAATAATGCATTGTTGCATGCCTTGTTAAGTATCTATATACTGGCGAGAATTATGGAAGTTCTTCATATTACCACAAATCGTACATTTATCTTAAACCATACACTATAGTATACTGTACCTACAAGGTGGACCGACGACCTGATAAAGGTCGCAGGAAGTCGCTGGATGCAGGCAGCTTCCAGCAAGCTGATCTGGAAATCTTTGGGGGAAGCCTATGTTCAGCAGTGGACGTCCTATGACTGATGATGATACACTATAGTGTATAGAACCTGATAATAAAAATGAAGAATAGTATGATGGAAGTTTTGAAGCGCCGGCGCTATTGATAAAAATGTAGGGACCATTTCACCAATATCTAATATCGAGAAAAGTGTTTCATTTAGTTGATACGTTATCTCAGTTGGTTTTGCCATATTGATGATTTCCTATACCTCTAGATGGCAAAACCAATTAAAAACAGTCATCATTGTCGCACATTTATCAAATTGTTTATTAATTACTTTTAAATATCGAGTTGATGAGATTGTGTGATTTTCTTATTGATCCTTTTTTGTTATCGGAGGTAAAAGTGTTGTACCACAGCCATCACGTATGGGGGAAATGTGGCTGTTATATGGAGTCGCTGGTCTTAAGATCCAGCGCTATAATACCGATAACAAATAGAAAGCATCCGACCAACACTCAGCCGAGTCTTTACCAGTATATACAGTGCATATTCTACACCGGCAATACCGACTGAAAACCTCAGGGTGGCCCTCTACGGCGCTCCGAGTTTTCCAAGGCGAGAAGCGTCTAGGCTTCAGTCGAAGTCGCGGGGCCGCCTCGCGAACCGTCTTCCATAAGCTTCCTCCGCTGAAGGACGTTCCCAATTATTGCTATTGGGTTATTGTTTTTACGATTAATACAAAAACCCAATAGCAATAATCGGGAACATTTCTGTAACAATAATTGAGTACCTATTTATAGTTGTAACCTGTTTTGTGTTAAATAAGTATCACTGCCTCGGTAAATAAGACTGCCTCGGGGACGTGGTTGTATTTCGGTACGACTACCATCCTGAGGCCTCGGGTTCGATCCCCGGGTCGGGCAAAGTGATATTGGATTTTTCCGATAGGATCGCTCCCTATGACATCTAGGACGGAACTAAGCTCGGCGAAAAGTAGGGGTTCTAGTTCGCTAGTTGACCTCTGCCTACCCCTTCGGGGATACAGGCGTGAGCTTATGTATGTATGTAAATAAGTATCAGCTCGTAATATTTTAGCCTTTATCGTAGAATTTTCGCCGGTTTTTTTTCGAATAGCAATAGGGATTGTGGCTCGGAAATAACTTTGAGGTAATATGGGTATTCTAATTCCCTTGTTCACCCTTGCCTATCCCTTCTGGCATACACGCGTGATCTTATGTACGTAAAATTAAATAACAAAAACCAGGAACTGCCTACCAAAATTATATTATGTAATTGATAAAAGAAACATGGAAATATTTAGGAGAATAAATACGGTCAGGTTTCTTCACACTTCAAAACCCGTGAAGTGTATATTAAGCAATTAGGACTGTATAAAGTAAATAAATGCTCCCCAAAATACAAGGTAACAATGCTACTTAATTTTTTTATACCTTTTCTGGAATCTAGAGTAGTCATTTTGTAGTTAAAAATATGTGACCCATAACAACTAAATAAAATTATATATTCGTTATTTATGTTCTTATAATACAAGTACTTGAGCGTATTACGAATCGAGTTACTGCAAATTCAACATTTGAGCGCTGTTTACATTTCCTACAAGGTTTTGATGTATATAAGCATATTATGGCTGAGATTTGCTTCTTCCCTCTACGGATTCGGAACGTGAAGAAGCATAAATAGGCCGGCATGATTCTAGCAACCACTGATAAACCAATTGTTTGTCAGTAGTCGCTAGTTTTTTGGACTGCACTACGCTTATCATCAGGTGCAGTATAGTCACTTTGCCGTGTCTGGAAAAACAAAGAGAATCTTCTCCATGTTGCCACTGTACCGTCCTTCTATATGAACAGCTTTTCTGACTTCTTTGGAATAATTAGTATTTTCTTCAGCGGCCATTCCTGGAACTGAGTCACAGGTGGAGTCAGTGAACATGTTATAATACTAGTAAAAACTGTAGAGTTGGTACATTGAAACAATCTTAGCGACGCCTTAAGTCGTGTTTTGCCATTATTTCTATTGTTAATTTTTCGTTCTTTTTTTATTCGTTAGGCATAAATAGGCCGGCAGACTGCACTGCGGTTACAGTCAAGTTTAGTGTGGTCATCTTCCAGTGCTCTGACAAAAAAAAAGGAAACGCTCTTCCACTAAAAATAGTTAATTTTAGGCACAGTGGTTTTTTTACAGTATCAGATAGTATCTTTAGTAATGTATCCGCATCGATATTCTGTAATGTATTCAGTTCTATTATGCACGCCATTTATATGGTCGTATAGTTTTATTAGCTGATTTCCTTTGTTATTTGATAGGTTTGAATTTTTTACTGCAATGCTTAAGTCACCATGCATGTCTGAGTATAGAATATAAATTGCTTGATACATATTGCACATAATGTTAAGGAAGCAGCGGCCTGAGCAGGAAAATTTCTGACAACCGTAAATGTATTCGATACCGTAAATTTGTATGAAATATTAACCAAACGACATCAGTGTACAGCGAACTCGAATACATTTACATTTACATTAGTTTTTCGTGCTCGGGCTACTGGTGTTGACAAGCAGCGCCGTAATGCACACCAAATAATCATTATTAACAATCGATAACATTAGTCTTAATATAGGTTTCTAGGTAATTGGGTACTTGACTATTATTTTTAAATTAATTTTATATGGAATTTACATCGTCTTAAATATAGAACAAAAATAAATATTGAAATATTTTCAAAAATAAAAAGGTTATAAGCCTTTGCAGTTTGGTGTAACCTTCAAACTGCGGGTAAGGGAAGTATTAGTATAATCACGTCACGCCATAACGGTACGTGCGTTGAAAAGGTATAGCAAGATATCTCCAATATGCCCCCACTGCAGAATTTAAAATATAAATTACTGCCTCATTTTTCAACCAATTTCGATGCAGTTTTTACAGAATGGTTTCTTTTTTGTTTTATTTGCTATTATATATAAATATGTTTATAAAATCAAACATAGTCAAGTACCTAATTCTTCAGATGGGTCTATGCTCTTTGTCCTGACTGCCTATTAACAATACCACATGCTTTATTTAACATTTAATTGACAGACGACCTGATAAAGGTCGCAGGAAGTCGTTGGATGCAGGTCGCTTCCAACAGGTCGATCTGGAAATCTTTGGGGAAGGCCTATGGTGCAGTGGACGTCCTGTGGCTGATGATAATTTGATTTTTATCCTAGATGGCTGGATATATAGGGGCAACATTTTGTAATTGTTTTACTGTACATTCTGGAAATAAACTAATCATTCTTAAAATCATATAACGATAAGAAGTCGATGTATATATATATATATTTAATTATAAATATGCACGTCAGGGCACTTAGGAAACCCACTAAGCGTAGATAAAGCGCCTAGTGTGCACACAGCGTTATTTTATAAAAATGGTCATTATAAATCGTAAAACTCTAATCGTAGTAATTAAGTTTTAGTTTAATTTATTTTCAATAAATACTCTCGGAATATTGCCAGATTGACTCATATTGTGAAAATATAATTATTTTTTTCTGACTAGATTTTATCGCTGTAACAACAGGCTCACGTCACTTATAAAATTATAGATCTAATATTATTATTCATTACAATATTACAGTTATAACAACTTAATTCTAATCCATTTAATACCCGATGTTGCACTAATGAGTTATAATTGCCATAGTTCCGTAATAATCAGTAAGCGAAATATATCCAGAAATTTTTAAATTGGTATTTTTTCGGCAGTCAATGAGTAATACCTATTTAAATGGGCTTACCCGGCCTCAAAATAAGCAGTTTCGGAATAAATTGGATTTTTTTTAAGTATTATAAAGTATTTTTAGTTGTTTTTTTATAGCAGAGACTGGCATACGGTCAGCGGCCTCAGCAGGAAAATTTCTGACAACCGTAAATGTATTCGAACTCGATGCGCGTCTATGAAATTTGTATGAAATATTAACCAAACGTCATCAGTGCGCAGCGAACTCGAATACATTTACATTTACATTAGTTTTTCGTGCTCGGGTTACAGATGGGTCACCTGATGGCAAGAGATCTCAACCGCACATATAGACACCCAAGACACAAAAGTACTCATGGGTGCGTTGCCAATCTAAAAGGAGGGAATGAAAGAGAAAGGAAAAGGGATTGGGCGAGGACGGGAGAATTGGGCCACCGGAAAACTTACTCATCGAACGAAACGCGACAGCGAGCTGCCACATAATGTCAGTTTTCTGTGAGACAATGGTATCGAATCAGTCGAGCTGGCCCTTTTGTGCTGTAGACGTAACTGTCTATATAGTGGCTTTACCACAAAGACCTAGAGGTATACCTACATCAAGAAAAATGTGACGAAATATGGGCGTTCTACTTTTCTAGTTCAAGCCGGCCTATTCGTGGGTCTACCACTCAAAAATAGTAGAGCCACGCTTTGTTGTATATGGGTTTAGAAAATAATAGGTCAAATGTGGACCGATTTTCAAGATCCTTTTTGTGTACTTATTCCGAAAGTGGTCCCACAATTATAATCTTACGTAATATAACATTATAAGAATATAGTTTATATTCTGTAAGCTAGAAAGATAGATAAGAAATAGACTAGCCGCCCGCCCCCGCTTACCACGGGTGCGGAATTATCGGTGTTTCTCTACTATAGAGGTATTATGCATGTATTATACATAAGTCCTACGCTGCGCTTGCTTGCTTGCTCCTAGGTCGCAGGAAGTCGCTGGATGCAGGCCGCTTCCAACAGATCGATCTGGAAATCTTTGAGGGAGGCCTATGTTCAGCAGTGGACGTCCTATGACTGATAATGATGATGATGATGATACATACGTAAAAACCTTCCTCTTGAACCGTTGTGTAGTTTCAAACCGCATCAAAATCCGTTGCGTAGTTTTACAATTCTAAGCATACATAGGGATGGACAGCGGGAAGCGAAGTGCAATCAGTTGCTGTTGGTAAGGAAAAGGCCTTGATCCGTTGTTTGCGTGTTCGAATAAAAAAAGTGCCTACCACCGACGGTTGTGACGAGAAGATATCTTGCAATGCTTGTGGAAGATAACAGTAATACTTTGTTAGTGTAGGCTGATAATCACCTGTTATAAGATATAACAAATATCGATATAAATGCCTCGGTGGCGTGGTTGTATTTCGGTACGACTACTGTTCTGAAGTCTCGGGTTCGATCCCCGGGTCGGGTAAAGTGATATTGGATTTTTCCATATCAGCCCGGAGCCCGATATGGCGTGGCTAGTGGGCCCCTGCCTACCCCTTCGGGGATACAGGCGTGAGCTTATGTAATGTAAATAATAATAAATACACCCAACAGTCACACACATAGTCCTGACCCCACACTACACACCTATCGTGGGTATCAAAATTTACGAGAGACTTTCGGTCTCAACACCCAGACCCGAAGCAAATACCTGTGGACACACACAGACATTTGTTTCGGTGCGGGAATCGAACTCTCGACTTCACGTTTCACAGCCGGCTACTCGCCCACTGCGCTACGGAGGCTGTCCTAACAAGTCCTAAAAACGATGATAATTTCATTTTCTCGATACATTTGATTATCAGCGCCACTTGCGGAAACTGCAACAAACTAAAATAATTGATAGAGAATGAAAACTATCATAGAATTCCAAAAGTGAGAACTGTCAAAAGTAACCTGTACTCGTACAGGAAGTCATTAAACACAAATAGCTTATGGTTTTATAAAGCTTAATGCTTAGGGCATTTTTTATGTTTACTAAATTCAATTCATAGTTTTTATTGCATTCTTTGATATAACTTGTATTTATGTACGTAAATGAATGTAATTATTTTATCTAAATTTTTCAATGTATCGTGTCACGGGTCGAAGCACGTTATTTTAAGTAGCTGATTAAGACAATCCAATTCCTACCAGTAGGTACTTAGAAAACGAACAAAGAATGTGCTATGACATTAAGTCTCTATTCATCATCATTATCATCATCAGCCATAGGACGTCCACTGCTGAACATAGGCCTCCTCTAAAGATTTCCAGATCGACCTATAAGTCTCTATTACTGAGATCAAATTGTAATAGGCCCTCTCTCGTATTTAAAGTAAAACTAAAATGCTAGCGGAATGTACAAAGTTATTTAAAAATGTCTGGAAAGAAATGGAATAAAGCGTTTTGAAAATTTATAAGCGCTTTGTCGCAAAGTATGTATAACACATCACGAAGAAAATTACAGATTAATTGAATAGAAAGATTAATAATTTTAATTTAATAATCAGTCATAACAATGTCAATGATTTTTTTCATACTATATCCTTAACGCTTATAAAATATGTATATAAATTTTAACTGTATTATTACATAATTATTATTACTAATCTAAAACTCGTGCGTGTTACGAAACAACCGTAATGTATAATTAATCGCTTCAGTTATTATTATTCATATCAAAAGTTATACGTGTGTGATTTTCATATGATTATGTGCTACTGTATTTAAAATAGTTATTCGAGGTTTTTATATTCTATCAGTTAATTTTATAGTTTGATAGTTGTAATACTAAGGCTGAGATCTATAGAGCGAACTTCGACTAGGTCTACTCTGACTGATCTACTTTGACTTAGGTCAAAGTCACGAACTCAGTAAGGATTTTTATTATGTCCGAGTCATTTTTTTAAAGAAAATCTTTTTTTTTGCCTGTCAGTCTGTTTTTCTTATAAAAAATGACCCGGTCTAAATTAAAGTTCGATTTAACAATTACAAATCCCCTGAGTTTGTGACTTTGACTTAGACTTAGTCGAAGTTCGCTCTATAGATCTCTGCCTGAGGCCCACCCTACTACTATCTTAAAAACAGCGCGTTTGACGCTGAACTATGAACTATGAAATTTTTGATAAAAATCTGTTTTTGTAAAGAAATACCTCTTACGACTATCGAAATCGAGTCGAACTGTTTACAGATTATCGATTCGAAAACTTAGCCGAACTGCAGGACTCAGACCAAGTGGCACAGGTGTACTTCACGTACTAAAATAAGCAATTGTGTGGATATGGTATAACAAATCAAGGTTAATTAATAATGGCCTATCAATAATTCATGATTACAGAAATATGCGTCTCATAAAAGGTATTATCACTGTGTAATTGTTGCAATGATATTTTATTTATGATTTGAGTTGCTTGCATTCAACTGAAATCGTATCAACTGGTTTACCAACGCAATGTATAAGATGTTGTGCTGGCAAAGCTTCCCTGAGTATGACGCATTGTATTCAATATTAACCGTTTACAAAGAATTATACTATTTTTTTTATTCTGCGTGGTGTTATTCCGGTTCCGCCTTCCTACTTAGACGCTTCCACTTCGCCTGGTCTTGAGCATCCTCCAGTCAGACCATTAGTCCCCATATCAACCAAAACGTCCAGCCAATGATTTGTGGGCCATTTACGGGGACGCACCCCCAGTTCCATCTGGTTCAAACACTTGCGACCAATGTGTGGCCTAAATTAATATGAAACTAATAAATATTTAAAATATAATACTCGCATAACTATATAACTATATGTATACTGTACTATATGATTGCCTCAGTGGCGTGGTTGTATTCGGTATGACTACTGACCTGAGGTCTCGGGTTCGATCCCCGGGTTGGGCAAAGTGATATCGGATTTTTCCATATCAGCCCGGAGTCTGGAATTTGTGCCCGATATGGTGATAGGCTCGCCCCCTATCACATTTGGGACGGAACTAAAGTGGGCGAAATGTGGGTGTTCTAGTTCGCTAGTACGCCTCTGCCTACCCATTCGGAGATACAGGCGTGAGCTTATGTATGTATGTATGTATAACTATATAATGAATTGTAGAAATAACTTTATTTGTCCATGACTACAAGGCACAAGCTACAGCACATTTCTATTTAAGCATTCATGAGTTCTATTTGACCATCGGGACTATATTAAGTCCAAACATAGGACATATAGTATATGACATGTTATGCTATGACTGGGACCAAAGGTACATATGTCTAGGGTTATCCCTCTATATGTTATGTTCTCAAGCGAGATGGGTCGCAGGACAAAAACAAATTTCCACTGTCAATGGCTGCCTACAAACAGGAAGAACCAACCTTTTTTTTGTAGCAGATACTGGCAAACGAGCAGATGGGTCACCTGATGGTAAGTGATCTCCACCGTCCATAGACACTCAAGACACAAAAAGAATCATGGGTGCGTTGCCAACCTTAGATGAGGGAAATAGGGATTGGGAAAGGAAGGGAGGGGGAGAATGGGCCACCGGAAATCTCATTCAGCGAACGAAACTCGACAGCGAGCTGCCACTTTACGTCGGTTTTCTATGAAACAATGGTATCAAACCTGTCGAGCCGGGGCGTTCGTACTATAGTTGTAATTGTCTACCTCTACAGCGTGGCTCTACCATTCAAAAACCTGCTTTCTCAATCAACCTGCCATCTGAACATACTTTGTTCTGATATTGCATTAATAATTACTGGTGGGAGTTTGCTGCTGGTCATGATGAGTGGAGAGATAAAGGGGAGGCCTTTGCCCAGCAGTGGGATGATATGGTCTAATAAGATTAGATTGCATTAATAAGAATATGATAAACAGCGCGCCCAGTTACGCATGAATGGTGAATTTGTAATGTATTATGGTCGATTCAAAGTCTAAATTGGGACTCGTAATCAGTGAAATTTTTTTAAACAATGGACCATTACATCTTATGTGCAACTTCGAATGTACCTCTAATATGGAACACCAAATATATTTCCGTGATAAAATATGTAAACAATGACACATACATACACACATAAGCTCACGCCTGTATCCCCGAAGGGGTAGACAGAGGCGCACTAGCCAACTAGTACACCCACATTTCGCGCACTTTAGTTCCGTCCCAGATATAGGGGGCGAGCCTATCGCCATATCGGGCAAAAAATCCAGACTCCGCTCTGATATGGAAAAATCCAATATCACTTTGACCGACCCGGGATCGAACCCGAACAGTAGTCGTACCGAAATACAACCACGGCGTCGAGGCAGTCAACAATGACACATCTCAAATATATAAATAACAGTATCGTTGGCCATTCTGTCTGCACCACAGCTTCACTGCGTGATACGAATTTTAACTGATCCCTGTACAAATCCTAACATTGTTAGAACATAACGTATACAACTTTCATGAGAGACATAAAGAAGAACTACCTTATTATAACGGGTATTTCCATCAAAATTCTGAGAAACATAATAATCACATCGAGATTATTATTTCATCATCATCATCATCATCCACAGCCTGTAAGGTCCCACTGCTGGGCATAGGCCTCTCCCATATCATGCCATTCTTTACGATTCTGGGCCATACGCATCCAAGTTCGACCTACGATCTTAACCAGGTCGTCGACCCACCTTGCCATCGGACGGCCAACGCTGCGCTTACCTTGTCTTGGCCACCATTCTGTTACAGTCTTACTCCATCTATTATCTGCTCGCCTAGCCACATGTCCTGCCCAGCTCCATTTGAGCCCCATAACAAATTGTCCGATGTCTCGAACTTTTGTTCGGCGTCGTATTTCGATGTTTGGGACTCGGTCCTGCAGTTTAATGCCGAGCATGGCTCGCTCCATTTGATTATTATTTATTCAGATACAATTCATCAAAACCACAAGATTAATTAGCGGCGATTTTTAATGAACGATCTTTTAGAGGAAAATGTTGTACATATTAAAATGCATACGAAGCATAAGTATAAAGTGATGTGGGTCATTAACCTGAGTGCGACGAGAGCTCGATCTGTCGGCAACTTGAGGAAGTGCATTCAACAGCCGAAAGCGTGAGTAACTCCGTCAGACAATATGACCGTTTACTTTCAAACAATAGTAGCGAACGCCGACCTATTTTATAATGCAACTTCAAAAGATTATTAACCTTCTTAATGTGTTTATTATGGTCCGCTACAAGATGCCATATACGTAACGCTTTTCGGGCCTTACTTATAAAAACTGTTTAACTGAGCAAATGTGACACAAGGAGAAAAGTGACAGGCTATTCTTAGCCCTTTGCTCAGCTAAACTGTTTTTTATAAATAAGGCCCTAAAACTTAGTGTCTTATTCATGATAAAACCGTTATCGAAGATATAAACCTATATTAGTTAATATGCATTTTAAGCATATAATCGGCCGTTCGAAATCGGCCATGATTTCACTATTGATTTTTTATTAACTCCACTAAGTTATTATGAATATTAAATGTTCATGTTAAACCGCGTCTTCTGCACTAGTTATTTCTCGAAATATTACACAAAAACACATACACGTAAAACAACCATTTTAGCTGTCACCTACTCATAGAATAATGGACAATCGATAAAAAATACATGTTTTGTGTAGGTGTTTTGTGTAATGTTTAGTGCAGGAGTCGCGGATTTACTGCAGTTTGCGTTGCAAACTGTTTTGGTTAGTGGATCCATATGATATTTTTGTGTGTCCGACTGGATAGCGACCATCGTAATTCGTTTGTAAAAACTAAGCCAAATACTTTCTGCAACATGCTTTAAAAAGTGTGTTGCGCCGATCCCACATTAAGGTAGGATAAGGGCAGGTAGAAAGAAAAATCTGAGTTTTTCCCTAAGAGGACAAAAGGTTCTAGTTACAATAAGGATGTTTTTTAATGGAACATACACCATGGACCAATCCACTTGAAGAAACGTGATAAGCTATTTAAAATTCACTCACCATACGAAACGCAACAGGCAACATCAAGCTTTTATTTAAAACTTCATATTGGTTTTCTGTGAGACAGGTAAAATAGTCCCAGCTGGCTCATTCATAAAACCTGTCTACAGCATTTTTGCGCACGGGTTATACATAATTTATTTGTATTACTTTTATACCCAAAAATGAGAATAAGAACAAAAATAAATCTGAATTTGTTTTATGATTAAAAAATGGTAAAACTAAATCAATGAAAATACTTAAAAATTTACATAGAAATGGTTTATTGAAAGATACCGAACATCAATTTATGATTTTTTTCTTACAATAGAATTTTAAAAATATTGTTACATTGTTTAGAAGTGAACAGTTTTAGTTTTCCTGTTATGTTCAGTGGAAGTTTCTCTTATTAATCCCCAAATATCTCTCAAAGTCTCACACCATACTTTCAGTATACTGGCCTTGGTAACGTC
Organism: Clanis bilineata; assembly: GCA_036417725.1. Taxonomy (NCBI): domain Eukaryota; kingdom Metazoa; phylum Arthropoda; class Insecta; order Lepidoptera; family Sphingidae; genus Clanis; species Clanis bilineata. Next base: position 14,338,754 of record CM071137.1, read on the forward strand.
TCTCAAATTCCACTATATCTTGATGGAAACGTTCCCCTTGTTCTTCCGAATAAGCTCCCATCATATTAACTTTAAATTTATCCAAATGAGAATGTAACATATGCATATTAAGAGACATTCTACATTCGATGATGGAAAAATTAATTGGACGCGACAATAAAAAATTGACAAATCGCTTGAAGTTCTTAAAAAGCAAATATTTTCGATTTGTAATCACATATGTATATATGTGCTTATATGATCAGAATATATGAAGTAACCCATGCGCAATTTAAAAAAAAAATGTTGACCGGTGTAATGTAGGCAAAATTGTCTTGGAACAGTATGACTACCATATTTTTGCATTGACGTCTTTCGTTATTACTGGATTATCTTAATATTCCTTTTAAGCGACTCAAACAGGTTTCTAGTCAAAAACCGCGGTCACTAGGCAGTGATACAACTAAATTTTTCCTCTTTTTTACCCTCGAAATACGGACAATTTTTATAAGCGTCAGTTTCCCCATGACATTTGGCGTCACAGCTTCGCAGTCACACACACGCTGGTCACCACAAAATAAGTAGATAACATCGAATAAGTGGACGTTCGTGCAATTTATGTAGCTGGATTTAAATTATCAACTTTCGTCTCAGTAGACCGGTTCACTTGACAATGAACTGTCGCTAATTTATATTATTAGAGGTGTATTACGTCGCCTCCTTGGTCTAGTGGCAGCATATATGGGCTGTGGACCGGGAGGTAGTGGGTTCGATTCCCGGATCGGGCAAAGCGAATTTTTTAATTCAATTTGTTCCCTCAGAGGGGGTTGATGTCAGGTATGCGGCCGGTCGTAAAAACTAAGCCGGATCCTTTCTGCAATATGCTTGAGAGTGTGTGTTGCGTCGACCCCACATTTAGGTGGGAGAAGGGCAGGTAGAAAGAAAGATAGAAGTGTATTATATTGCAGCGCTGACACCTTTATTTTGTCAATATTTAATTGTTTATTTCTGGAATGTTACTGTTGGGCCTCCTCTACCAATGAAAGGTATAAAATAGGTCTGGTCGGACTAGTAATAGACTAAAGAGTCCTTCGCAAGTCTTGTGAGGACGTCACAATTTTTGCTTCACTTTTATAGCAAGCGCAAAAAAGATCGGGGATGTTTGTTCTCTTTGGAGTTGGTTTCGAAAATCCGATATTCGTCTCTAAAGTCCGTACCACTCCCAACTCGGGCCCTATGAAGAAAAATTCTGACAGTCGTAAATGTATTCGAGCTCGCTGCGCACTAATGACATTTGGTTAATATTTCATAAACATTTTATAGACGCGCATCGAGCTCGAATACATTTACGATTGTCAGAAACATTAGTGATAATTGCATAAACATCGTCTGTAATATGGTGTTTCATTAATTCCAGACCCCTACGAACGAAGTAAGGGAACGTACCCATATTACGTGACCCGTTCAGGTACCGCGCTTAGTCACCGGTTTTGTTTCTTAGGTTTTCGTCACGTAGTCCTCTATCTCTATCTATATCCTGTAGGGAAATCTTTTAAGGAAAGCTTATTCCAGCTATATTCAAATACTGCGCGCAGCGTTTAACACTTTTTAAAGTCACAGGTGGCAACACATCATAATATTTTATTTTTTAACTTTTCTTGGACAAAAATATTATGATTCAAAACCCTATTTACAAATGACTACATGAAAACTAGAGGGGGAAGTGGGAACTTGGCATATACTACGGGGGACTAACGAGTGGGGAGGGGTATAAAAAATGTCACGTAGTATGGGTAAGTTCCCTAAAGGACTATAAATCTATATCCTCCACATACAAAAACCTCGACTCAATAAAAGGCCTCATTGAGTATTAGCCAATCATAAATTAATAAGCACAATGCTGTATCATGTTACATACAAAAGTATTACAATTAGCTGTTCTATGAGCGAATATTAAATTTCGCAATTGCAATGAACAATATTTGAATGAAAAATAAATGATAATAATTGCTAATATATTTGTACTTATTCTTATCAAGGTACTTTTTAATTAATATTCACTGCGGGGTCTAGTTTTTATCTGGTTTGTCAAAATAAATGCCAGACTTCAACCGATGTAATGGTTAGTGAATGTTATATACCAAAGACAAATGTATGAAATTTGTTCATGTTCAATAGAGGTACTTTTTGTATCACGTGTCACGCGTTATCTTATGCAAATTATGTATCTATTTTCAAAATTACTTTTGGCGTTCGATAGAGGTTACTTCTTTAGTCGCCTCCTTAGTCTAATGGCATAAAATATATGTACTGTGGACCGGGAGGTCGTGGATTCGATTCCCAGGTCGGCAAGGCGAATTTTCTAATTTAATTTGCCCAGGACTGGATCTCCCAGAGCGGGTTAACGCCAGGCAGCCAGTCGTAAAAACTTAGCCAAATCCTTTCTGCAACATGCTTGAAAAAGTGTGTTGTGCTCACCCCAAATTAATGTGAGATAAGGGCAGGTAGAAATAAATTTCGATAGAGGTACTCCCATAGAAAGTGCAAGATCTAATGAAAGAGTACAGAATATAATACCGTTTAATAATATGTTTTTAAGTCTGTTTAAAATTTGTGTATACATAAGTTCACGCCTGTATCCCCGAAGGGGTAGGCAAAGGCGCACTAGCGAACTAGAACACCCACATTTCGCCGAGCTTAGTTCCGTCCTAGATGTGATAGGGGGTGAGCCTATCGCCATATCGGGCACAAATTCCAGACTCCGGGCTGATATAAAAAAAGTCCAATATCACTTTGCCCGACCCGGGGATCGAACCCGAGACCTCAGAACCGTAGTCGTACCGAAATACCACGACGCCACCGAGGCAGTAAAATTTGTGTATAGTTACGAGTATATGAATATTTTGTGAGAAACAGGCCTATGCGTGTGTCATCAAGAATCACCTAGATTTTTTGCGAAAGTTAAGTTTTATTATCCAACAAGGAAAAAACACAAGTTGGCTTTTACAATGTTAATTTTTCTAAGTTTATCTACGGCTATGGCAATGACTATTACATCCAACTACTTAATTGATTCCGAAAGAAATAGCTACAATTATTTACCTTTTGAACTAATTAAATTGCAACATAAATGGGATATCGTGCTGATCCCCATATTTACAGGGTCATTCAATCGTCAGTCACGAACATTGCTATTGACAACAATAAAATTGCCGAGAGGCTTTTGATTATAGCGGAGCGTTTTTTCACATGGCCGCGTTGACTCGATGTAAAATGATTATAAAATTAGCCGCTCCTCCTTGAAAAATTGACGCGAAGCTCTGTTTTTATTCAGTTAAGAAAAAAGTGCTGTAGGTTGTCTTATGTAGCTATTTTTGTCTCGCTTGAACAAACTCGTGAACGTTAACAATTTATTGTTCTAGAAGGATTTTTTGTTATGTTGTTTAATGTTGGTTTAATGTGCTTTTGCCATACGCAATTGTACCTTAAATTGACCTAATAACGACTTCATGGTCAATTTGGATAACTTACAATTATACTTTTAACGCTGAATATTTTTTGTCCACTACATAAATAAGGCTTGGACGTAACATAAGCAAAAAAATATTATTGTGTCATTACGAAGAATCAGTCCAGAAGAGCCCACACAGCACGATTCCTTTAGGCTTACCTTTGCCGAATGACGAATAAATAGCTATTAATTCAAAGACAAACTAGCATCGGCTTTCCTTTTAGAATTTTTTCACCCTTCGCCACTGCGAAGAATTATTACAACCGCCTACTTGTTGTACCGCAGCGTGTTGTTAAATCTTGTTCGTTCATTTGATATTCATGATATTTTTGACATTGCATGAGGATACAACAATTTTATTACCTACTAGCTTTTAGCCGCGGCTTCGCACGCGTATTTTGTAAGGCCAAAGGGAAAAAATTTTGATTTGTCGATCCACCCTGTCGTTTTAGTCTAAATATTCTACAACGGGGCGATCCAGATATCGATTTTGAAGCAAATTGGACCAATAACAAAGAAAAACAAAATGGCGGCCTCTTTTGTCAGTTTTGACACCTGTTCTGTCGTTTGGAAACACGGAGCTACCCAGATATCTATTTTGAAGTCAATCGGCCCAGAAACAAAGAAAAAGAAAATGGCGGTCACTTTTGACAGTTTTGACATCGGTTCCGTCGGTTGGAACTATGGGACGACCCAGATATCGATTTTGAAGTAAATCGGCCCAGAAACAAAGAAAACCAAAATGGCGGCCACTTTTGACAGTTTTAGCATCGGTCCCGTCGGTTGGAACCACGGGGCGACCCAGATATTGATTTTCAAGTCAATCGGCCCAGAAACAAAGAAAAACAAAATGGCGGTCACTTTTTAAATTTCAACCCCGGATCATTAAACGGCATAAAAATGGTAATTCGTAAAAAATTAAATGTGACTCAGAAAATATGGTAACGCCGTCTATTGATAAATTTGAAAATCGCTTTCAGGCTTCATAGAACTCCCAACAATCGCACACATAATGCAAAAATATCCGTTTCTTTTGATAGAGTTGACCGATTTGAATAAAACAAAGCCCAAATGTTGTCTCAAGATGTGGTCTACGATTTCCTATACAGGTGGTTGGTAGTTGGTGGTTTTCATTTGATACGTGTACAAACACACAGACAGACAGACAGACAAAAATTCTAAAAATGATAAAAATCTGTTCTATTGCTAATTCTAAACCCCACAATTCGTTTTTTTGGAAATCTAAGTAATGTACAGACGCGCGATATTTACATTCTTATTATATGTATTGATCAATTTCTATTGTTAAATATCCGTTCGGAAAATGCTTAATTAATAAGCAACTAGAATTAAAAGAAGCATCCATTTAAAAAATAAAATCCGGTATTATTATCCTATGTTGCTTTTAACTTTATCCGACACAAAAGTTTCGATTTCAAGTGTCTGTTTACATAATAATAGGGGTAGAAGGTCGACAGGAAGTTGCCGTTAGCGAATTTCTTCCACTGACTGATTCATGCTGTTTACTGTTGTCGCACGTTCACAGTATTTTATTGCGGTTAGCTTAATTATTTATTTTCATGTAATTATCTTTATCGCCTTGAGACGTAGTGGGCGTTTGACGTAAGTTCGAATATGTGGAATAACCCTGTTGAAATAATCAATCGTTTTCTTAGAAATCTTTTAAATTCGACTACAACTACTTATGACGATGACATCTTGTTACCTTCCTTAACTGCTTGTTATATTTGGATGGCACGTATCTAAAAGACTGGGCATTTTGTGGTGAATTTATACCTATATCCTATATTAACCTTATAAATATTGTTTGTGTCCATCAAATTTATTTTTTGCTGTCATGAAGTTTTTCAAATTATATAAACGTGTTTGATGCATCAAAATCTCATGTGAAATGTCTATAGCACGTACTCTATTTATTCATACATAATACCTTTTTGAGGGCCGTGTGCAAATTACCGTTTTCGAATTGTGTATGCTGTTATGTGTGGAGGTTGTATGTTTCTTTTAAGTATGTTATATATGATACTACAATCCATGTGTTGTGTGTGTTTTATGTACAAAAAAATACCAAAAATTATACATTGAATCTAATTATAGAAGAAAAATAAGGACTTGGCATGACTAGGAAAAAATGTGTATGCCTAATGTAGATACGAAAATGGCAGCTTGGCGAAAAAAAGATCCCAGTTATATAGTAGTTACGGAATTAAGCTTCTTCAGAATCCGGAATTAGTGTTACTATAAAAAAACACCGTATTAAAACCAATACTATGACAAATACATGCAAACAAATGACGATAAAAAAATGGTGTAACCGGCATGAAAATAAACACAATTTTTTCGTAGTTATGTACATAATGGTATACCAAGTTCTTTTTTCTTTTGTCACTGATTAAATCGTTCCTACGAACCTACACGTTGCTGACGTTTTGTAATAACCCAGCTTTTAATTAACACAGCTGGACTTGCAAATAAATAGGCAAGCTTAATTTAGTTTCATCATTGACGGAACTATTTAAGTTACAGAGGCGGTTGTAAACGTCTCGAGTACAAGCGAAGTCATACGCTCATAAGAAATGAGAAGGCGGATTTCAATACTTTTTGCTAGATCTTAAAAAAACTCTCCAATGGAACCAGGATCTTATGGCGCTGTCTTTTTTACCAGTTGATAAACATTTTGGTATCATTTTCTTTCGTATTCTTCAAATGATTCTAAAATGGCTGCTACAGGGCAACATATATTGCATGCTTTAACTTGAAAGTAGCGGTAATATTAAAATACAAGGAACATTGCTACAGTCATTGTCACGATGGCCATCAAAGTTCTTCGTACTTTTCTACGATATTTATTACGCGCGATAGTAGTATGCAATCTCTACTTAGTACACAGGATGTCCCGTTACTATATAATTACCAAAAGAGGTGTAATAAACGAAAAAAATTAACGTATCGTACCATAATACCCATTAATTTTAATTAATGAGCAACGGCTTTACAATCTATCTCACACTGTCATTTGTCCATATCACGGGACACCCTGTATATGACTGCCTCGGTAGCGTAGTTGTATTGTGGTACGACTACCATCCTGAGGTCTCGGGTTCGATCTCCGGCCGAGCAAAGTGATTTTATGTTTTTCTATTCAGTACGTATTTGTGCAGAGTCTAGAATTTATGCCCGATATGCGATAGGTTCGCGTCCTATCACGTCTGGGACGGAAGTAGGCTCAGCGAAATGTGGATGTTCTGGTTCATTACTTTGCTTCTACCTCTATATCTTCGAGTATATTGGCGTTAGTTTATTTATGTGTATACATTAATATAGATTTACGTTACATCTGCGGATATAACGCATGGTTAAAAGCTGTAAAGGAACGTAACTGATTCTATTTGTCTATCAAAATGTAATTTTCCTCATACAATCACCTGAACGTAGCGAGTTATTTAATATCCTGTCAATTTTTAAATTAACTTTTTTTTTACTATTTAATAGTATCTGTAATGTGAAGTATTTATGTAACATCTAATGTACTTGATATATCTTGTTTGTAAAGATTAATTCCTCAAAAACCGAGAGAAAAATATTTATGATCAAATATCCGTGTAGTTGTGACTGAAACTACTTTCTACATTGAACAAATAGTGCTAGTACCTAGCTCTCCTTGAAGGTTGACTTTCAGAATTCTACTGTACTCCAAGTACAAGGATTAGAGATGAAACTCGGTTTTATATGCCTTTTAGATTTTTAAAGAATTTGTGTATTCGCCAGTCGCGTAACTATACTGTTGAGGGCTCGTGGCAAATTCATTGAATAGTGGTCTTTCAGTTGTGGCTACCTATACAGCAGAGGTTCCCAAACTTATTGTGTCAAATGCCCTCTTTGAAAATAAATTGTTTTTAGTACTTCCCATTTTTTTACCTACTTAGAGACCACTTAACTTCTTAACAAATAACTTCAAATTAAATGAATTGTGAGCTATATTAGCGGAGAACCCCTTTTTATGGGTCTCTTACCGCCCCTCTTTAGGCATGCAGCGCCCACAGAGTTACGGTTTATAATAGAGGTATAAAGTAGGCATACAAATATATATTTTACGAACAGTGGTCTTTCATTCAGGATATATATAGAATAAGATAGGCACTGTACTGCGTGATCTATCAACTGCCAACGTCTCGTTTCTCTCTCACAGTAGTTATGAGATAACACTTTCGTGAGAAAAAAGTAAAAGTAGAGGAGATTAAAGGAGGCAAGTGCCAGGATTTCATTGTTTATACTTTTTACTGTAGATTATGAAGGCGCGTCTCCTGCATCTTTTTTTTTTAAACAAAACAAAAGCACATACGCAAAACAATGATTTTTGCTGTTTCCTACCGATACAACAATAGACTATAGATAAAAATGTGTAGCAAAACCATGTTTTGTGTAGGGGTATTGTGTAATGTTTTATTGCAGGAGACTCGGCTTATTATATACAATGGGCCTTATAGAAACAGTTAAACTGAGCTAATGGTAAAGAATAGTATACTAATGGTAAATAATATAATACTTTTCAAACAATGTGACACAGGGAAAAAAGTGACAGACTATTCTATTAGGCTTATTCCGGAAATCTAAATGTGTATATATATAACAGGAGTATATTTACTCGGCTTTCCGGAGAAACCAGAGAAAAAATAAATTGAATTGCGTGATTATACTGCAAATTGCAATCATGCATTTTAAAACATTGCATGAATGGGTATCAGGCATGGGTAGCAAACAAAATAAATAGCCGAAAAACTGCACAAAGAGCAATAACACATTTATATTTTTAAAGCGGCTAAGCTATATATAATACTCCACAGGTTATCATCCTCCGTCTGTCTATCCTTATTACTCATCAATTTGACTTAAATAAATGTAAATAATGTTCCATGAACCACTTTCAAACATAGGGTAAAATAATCACAAGTTTAAAAACTTAACAGACCGACTTCAAATCCGATCGTGACCAAATTTATATGAAACCACCCTTGAAATAAACTCTATCGAATACAAAAAGAATTTTGAAAATCGGTCCACATTTGGCGAAGATATTGCGAACATACATAAAAAATACAGACGAATTGAGGAACTCCTCTTTTTTGGGAAGTCGGCCGATAGTCAAAGGTTTAAAAACTTAACAGACCGACTTCAAATCCGATCGTGACCAAATTTATATGAAACCACCCTTGAAATAAACTCTATCGAATACAAAAATAATTTTGGAAATCGGTCCACATTTGGCGGAGATATCGCGTAACATACATAAAAAAATACAAACGAATTGAGGACCTTCTCCTTTTTGAAAGTCGGTCGATAATAGGAACAATATTTTTTTTTGTGTACTCTATAATTTTTTTTTTTTTTTATAGCAGATACTGGCAAACGAACAGATGGGTCACCTGATGGCAAGTGATCTCCACTGCCCATAGACACCTAAGACACAACAACAAGAATCATGGGTGCGTTGCCAATCTAATGAGGAAATAGAAGGGGAGAGAAAAGGGATTGGGAAGGGTAGGGGGGGGGTGAAATGGGCCACCGGAAATCTCACTCACCGAACGAAACGTGACAGCAAGCTGCCACTTTACGTCGGTTTTCTGTGAGACAGTGGTATCAAACCGATCGAGCCGACCCACTGTAGACGTTACTGTCTACAGCGTGGCTCTAGAATGTAGTTGTAACTGATAAAATTATTATATTTATTGTATGTAAGTGGTTATCTATTGATAGATCTATAAAAATATGCCTCTTGCAGCTCTGCGATAAATCTCAATTTATCTCAAATCTTGATTTAAAAATAGTATTGAGCTGTAGGATAAATCGATATAAGATGTAACTTTAGATTAGTAATAGCGCTGCAAGTCAATAGTCTAATGTCTATGTTATGTGTTATGTTTTATACGCTTAACCATCAATATAATATACCCTAGATGCACAGTTCTTTGCAAATATTCTCCTAAAAAGTGGTATCAGGAACAAAACAAAGAAAAAGATCACAAGTTCTAATTTAATCAACAAAAAAAAACCCTATCCATGTGTTATAAAGTAGCTTATTAATTGACACGAGCATGCGTTCTTAAATTAGAATTTTGAAATTTAGAATTCTATCGGCGTCCAACTGTAGGCAAAAGAACTGGTTAAGCACTCCTTTGCTGTCCCATTTTCCGAGCGTCAACTGTGCATCTAGGTAAATAATATATCGATGGTTTAACGTATACGCTTCCAAAGTTGTCAATGAAAGCATTTATCTAAATTTGAATTGTGTACAAAGACATGTGTGTATACTACTAGATAGGCTGTTCGGTACGTAGAATTTGCGAACAAAATTTTCGCCAATTGGGTACTTGACCATAGTAACCAATATCAATGAATTTCTGTAGGAACATAGATTTATCGTCGAAATAAACTGTGCAATAGAAATTTATTAAAAATATTCCAAGGATAATTTTATTTTAGTAATTTAATACCTAATTTTTTATCTGTGAGTCACGTGACTGTAAACACCAATCACGAGATATGATGTCACATTACTCATTTTTCTTTTATATTTGTTCCACAATGGCCTAAGACCTAAGATCAAAGTAATACTGCCAGGTTATTTGGTAGACTATTTTCGTATTTTTATTTAAAGCTCAACCTAATTTCAACGCGGATCTGATCTGATCCACGAAATATCTGACCCGATTTTTTAGTTTGATATCATAAATGTTACTTCAGCAATATTTTTTTAATGAGCGTTTTTGTATCTAAGGTAAGGAACAATGACGTGACCCGTGTCTACAGTTAACAGATAGCGTTTTAGCGGCAAAATAAATTATACATAATATTTTATCTTTTTTTTAACTGACTATATGAAAATAAATTACGAAATATTGTTTACATGTTCAGCATAACCTAATAAATAGCCCTGTATACTTTTAAAAATAGTCAAGTACCCAATTGACCGGAACTCATTATAGAGATTTGAGGGTTACCACTACCTCTTATAGCAGTACTATTATAATCTTACTTGTACCAATTCCCGTACGAAAAAAACGAAGTAACATTATAATATTTACCCAGCTCTTTTCTTTAGCCGTCAAACGTCGAATACTCGCCGCAATGTGACACAATTCTACTTTAAACAGCTTGTCTAGTAGAATACATAGAAGTCTTTGATTTCATACAATAAATCCCGCCCTTACCTTGCCTCACACATCAGGTATGGCTATGAAGCATATATGTAATAAAATGGCCTTTTAATAATTAATTTATCAATTGTAATTCTTACCTATAAAACGGTATATTAATTATACTGCAGGTACTTTATTATATTAAACATTAAAGAACTCGTAAAAGGAATACCTGGAAAATTGATGAATTAAGATTTCTGAAGGACGTATAATTATCAAAGAACAGGAAAAAAGTGAAGCTGGGAATCCCTGTAATTGTACCTCTATATATAAATTCAATTGGAGTTACGAATAATTTATAGTGACAGAAATAAGGTACATTCCCGCTACATGTCACAACTACGTGGAAGTAAGACATTTGGTCAGCTTTAAGAATCTTCTTTTATTTTCCTTTATGCCTATTTACAGTAATATGAATCATGATTTCCGAGTATCTACACAATTTTTCGATTCAATGCACATTACGTAAGTTTTTGTGGTGTAATTGACATAAAACATCGATATTTTTGCAATCGTATTGTTTAGTTTTGTCAGGGAATTAAATGATAAAAAAACTCGGTTAAAAACTGACTGCATCGGTGACGTAGCTGTATTGTAGTACAATTACCGTCATGAGATCGCGGGTTCAACCTTCGGATAGAGCAAAGGGATACTGCAATTTCTGTTTAATATCAGCCTGGAGACTGGATTTTGTGCCTAATATGGCGGTAATAAAATTAAAAACTTAACAAATCGACTTCAAATACGATCGTGACCAAATTTATATGGGAACACCCTTGAAATAAGCTGTATCAAACAAAAAAATAATTTTGAAAATCGGTCACATTTAGCGGAGATATCGCGTAACATACGTAACATACACCTTATGAGTGGTAGAGCCATGCTGTAGACAGTAACGTCTACAACACGAATGGGCCGGCTCGACCGGTTGGATACCACTGTCTCACAGGAAACCGACGTAAAGTGGCAGCTTGCTGTCGCGTTTCGTTCGGTGGGTGAGATTTCCGGTGGCCCATTCCCCCCCCTCTTTACCAATCCCTATTCCCTCCCCTTCCATGTCCTCTTTTTAGGTTGGCAACGCACCCATGATTCTTATTGTGTCTTGGGTATCTATGGGCGGTGGAGATCACTTACCATCAGGTGACCCATCTGTTCGTTTGCCAGTCTCTGCTATAAAAAAAAAAACATATGAAAAAAATACAGACGAATTGAGGACCTTCTCCTTTTCGAAGTCTGTCGAAAATAACATATGCAGACGAACCAATTCATAAGTAGATACCAAAGGTACAGCCACTGCCTACTTTGGTAAGGATAGCTTTAGAAATTAGGAAGGGAAGTGGTTATTTTTAACTCTGTCACCACACGAACTGCTAAATTTCGTTAGGTTTCTTTGACAATGGTAATCAACATGTTGAGTTGGCCAATTCATAGAGTAGGCAAAAGTGCCTATAGCTCTAACATTCAATTATGTATATATATAATTCTTCGTCTACCTGCCTTAATCCCACTGCACTGTAGGGTTGACGCAAACTTTTTTATGTGCATCAAATATAAAATCCATCAAATACCTATAACTAATATATATTATAGAGGTATATAACCATCCAATCCAAAATTAATTAATTAAAAAATGATCGAAAATTAATCTTGAGGAACGTTGAATCCGTAGACTTAATCCTCGGGAATTGAGATTCTTCATTATTATTCGAATAGACGCGAATCTTCTAAGGATATAACTTTTCATTTTATCTAGTACGTATGATTTTATTATAAATTGAAATTCGAAATGCGTGCCGTATAATCTAGCGTTTACATTTTGTAATTACTATAAGTGAACCAAAAGCTTAATAAATTATTACTTGCCTGTAAAATATGCATAATAACATGCAGAAGACTATTAGCCTATTAATGTATGAATTTATCGATGTTAATTACCGTGACCAACAAATAAACATGATTCTAAAACTATCACGTGATGTATTAAAGTAATTAGATAACTTTGTACCATTTTTTCAATAAATTAATGTTTAGTATTTCCTTGTTATGTTTAATAATTCGTTTAGAATAAGTATCAAGGTATTTACCTAAGCATTATACTTCTGTTGAATTGCAGAGGCAGTATAATAATTATATTCAGTAGAGCCTTTCGTCCAATCACATTACATAACCAAAACAAAGTTCTTTAAATGTTCTTTAACAACGTGTACATTATTGTATACATTTTAGCCCCCTCTTAGTGCGCGTGAAAATTTATTAACAAATGTATCCCATGGGAGTCTTACATTTTTGCGGGATCAAAAGTAGCATATTTCATCTAGATCCGTTCAGCAATCTGGCCTGATTGTAATAAACTTTCATCGATCCAAAACGTATTTATGAAGTATTGTATAACCCATTATATTGTATGATCTAAAATTATTTTACTTCCCCTCCTTGGTCTAGTGGCAGCATAGATGGGCTGAACCGGGAGGTCCTGGGTTCGTTTCCTAGATCTGGCAAAGCGAATTTTCATATTTAATTTGCCCGGGATTGGATCCCACAGTAGGGGTTGACCTCAGCAGGCAGCCGGTAGGAAAAGCTAAGGCAAATGATTTCTGCAACATGCTTGAAAAAGTGTATTGCGCCGACTCCACATTAAGGTGGGATAAGGGCAGTTAGAAAGAAAAAAGAAAGCACTTCATATTTTAATTGAAATATTACGGTAATCGTTTTTGTATAGGTATTCCTGGGGAGTTACCACCACCTCTTATAGCAGTATTATTATGATCTTACTTGTACCGATTCCCATACAAAACAAACGAAGAACGATTATAATAATACTGCTATAAGAGGTGGTAACCCTGCTGACCGCAGAAAAACCGAACTGACCGGTTTTACGACTTTCGCTAATGTATGTTATGACTCATCTCAACGCCTAAAACTATTACGTCATATTAGGCATGCCATTAATATTAATTATTTATTTATATTACAGCTGATAACACATTATTTTGAAACGATTTATCGAGTGATTTTGCATAACAATTAAATATGTAGATGAATAATGTTAAATTATCTCTTTTTACCAATTGAAATGTACTGTCATCATCATGGAGTGCCATCTTCTATTTGTAGATTGGAGGTCAATTGATGGAATCTGTTGCGGTTTTTGGCGATTCGCTTTAGCTCGGAATATCGCTGGGCGGTAAATTATTTTAGGTCGTCATACCACTTCTGTCGTTGCCGGTCGAGAGCCATCTTCCCCGGTATCCTAGCTTCTAAAATGCTTCTGAGGAAAGAGTAGTACGGTCCTTTTTGTATATGGCCACTTTTAAATCCATATTTAAAAATATAATCCTTTAAAAATAGCGTATACTGCACGCAATCTTTGCTTATTTTAGGGCATCTACTCTTTCTTTCTAGCTGCCCTTATCCCACCTTAATGTGGGCTCGGCGCAACACACTTTTTTCAAGCATGTTGCAGCGAGGATTTGGCTTAGTTTATACGACTGGCCGCCTGACGTCAACTCCTATGAGGGATCCAGTCCCGGGCAATTTAAATTAGGAAATTTGCTTTGCCCGACCTGGGAATTGAACCCAGGACCTCTCGGTCCACAGCCCATACAAGCTGCCACTAGACCAAGGAGGCGACATTTTAGGGCTACTGCTTTTATTAATAATTTAATATTTTAATTCAACCTTTATTTGGCGACCAGTGTTCATTATTCCCACAAAATTGTCACTTGATGTCCGTCGCGGTTTTGGCAGATAATTTAATTAATTAATTTAATTACCTTGCTCTCGTGGGCTTTGGTATGATATGACGACAATTATACATGACTCGATGTTTTGACAAAACTTTGTTGTGTACAAATATAAATACATACCACTAACTACATAATGTTTCTTTCTTTCTACCTGCCCTTATCCCACAAAAAAAATCAAATTAGAAAACTTACTTTGAAACCTTTCAGAAGCTACAAACATATATATATATATATATATATATATCGGTGGCGTGGTGGTATTTCGGTACGACTACGGTCCTGAGGTCTCGGGTTCGATCCCCGGGTCGGGCAAAGTGATATTGCATTTTTCCATATCAGCCCGGAGTCTGGAATTTGTACCCGATATGGCGATAGGCTCGCCCCCTATCATATCTGGGACGGAATTAAGCTCGGCGAAATGTGGGTGTTCTAGTTCGCTAGTGAGCCTCTGCACGCCTTCGAGGATACAAGCGTGAGCTTATGTATGTATGTATGTATGTATGTATGTATAATATGTACATTAATAATAACTTTATTACACGAAATTGCTCTGTTGATACCTTAAAGTCACTTTGTTGTTTATACCTAATTTTGTTTTATTTTTAATTCAGATGGTTTTCCCTTTGGCAATTAGTATAACTTTTATAAAATTACATTTTTACTGGTTGAATTCGCTGCGTAATTATTATGCATTAAAAAAGAAAAGAATATAATATATTAAATAATGTTGAAGGACCCATCCAAATAAAGTAGTACAGTCACGGACGTAAAAAAAAGAAGGACACCAGCTCGCCTATAGTTAAACCGACTCCACAGAGAAGCCACGCAGACAAACGCGCTTGTACAAAAGTACCCTACACTACATATATGTACATTAACAGTCCTAATACGTTCATTCGCCGCCATTACGTGTTGATAGATCGAATGGGCCGAAAATCCTGCTTAAATTTCAATGTTTCTAACGCTGCGCCCATCTTTTTTATACGTCCGTGAAATCCTCAAGAAAGGAATTGTGAAAAATATCTTAGGAGTAGCATATACGCAATGAATTTTAAACGAAAATAGGTTTTACCAATTACCGAGTAATAGTCGACTAAAATTCATATTACATTTCATACAAAATCTATGGAATACCACTTAGATGTAGTTGTTAGTTATGTAAAATGGGTAGTAAATTCAAGTTTAGGAATTATGTACCTAAAATCAAGTTTAATAAAAATGTATTATACTGTGTATGGTCAGATATGCTGCGTGCACTTGGCTGGTCTTTTTAGTAATCAATCGATGTATTTAAAAAAATATATGTACAATATTTTCAAAAAATGCTAAAAGTCACAACAAAATGGAGTTTAGGGGACGGGAGGGCCAGGACGCTCTACCAACTGAGCTACCCTCCCACTAGTCATAAATTCTCTGTCAGATATTAATGAATTTATCAATCTTATTATAATGCTATGATATGGGATTTTGACAGAAAGTCTGACAGGGTGGGCGTCGCTTGTTAAAATTAATTCATATTATTCTCTAGAGCTGTGTTTGTTGGTTTTAAGTGTTGTGGCTTAATGCATCAAACTTCAGTGAAGATGGACAGTATAATATGGAATATTTTAACCGGTGATCTTCGATGAGTTTAGCTTGGTGCGTTGGCTGGCTTTGTTCGGTCGATTTGCCGAGTGAAGGTCATCTGAGGGGCACCGGTTTGGAAGGAATTACCGCCATAATCCCAGCAGGGCCTTGAGATCATCCATATCTGGGTCTCATGATCATTGTGAAAACATAATTGCTCTATTTACCTTGACATTGGCTAAATCGCCGCATATGTGTGGAATCCATTATTTTTAAAAGAAGTAGAAGAAGAATGCTTATGATATGATAGCCCAGATTCATTATTATTTCGGTAATTCCGCGCATTGTAAATACTGACCTAATCTAATAAAAAAACCTAAAAACCGTCTTAAAAATTTTAAACATAATAATTTCTTACTCTCTTTGGACAAGGTGCTAGGATCAATGCAAATTGAATAAAAAATTCGGAGCCTTTTACGGAGTTAATTTAATTTTTTAAGTTGGTTTTAAAATTTTGTTGCTATACATACTTACTACTCACGGCTGTTTCCCGTTGGGGTAGGCAGAGACTAAGGAGCGCCAATTGCTTCGGTTTAAACACACCTCTTTCGCTTCTTCCACAGTCATTTCTTGCACGCTTTCGGTTACGAGAACTCCTTATTTGGCCCTTTTTCAGGAGATTGCCAATTTTGTCCTTAAAGGTACGTCTAAGACGTCCTTAGCCGACACTACTATTCACTTCCGCTACATACATTTCTTTCGTCACTCTACTTTCATCCATCCTTTCAAAGTGGCCAAACCACCTAAGCATTTCTTGCTCAATCCTCGTCACTACATCTTCCTTCAATCCACATTTCTCTCTTATGTTGTTATTCTTCACTCTATCATTCAACTTCAGCCCACACATACTTCTTAACGATCGCATCTCCACCGCATTTATCTTACTTGCATGCTTCCTCTGCCCCACCCAAGATTCACTTCCATACATTAGTGTTGGCGCCAGAACTCCTCGATGAATGACTAACCGTGCGTTATTTGTTATATTTTTGTTAGCAATTTTTGTTATTTCTTTATATTTTTATTAAATATTACAATTGTTAACGAGTTCGATTTAGTTAGTGTTTTTCCAATTGTAGGCAACGTAATAGGCTGACCTTGAATATCTAATAGAGACTGGTGTTTCCCCAAAGTATTATTCATTGGTAGGGCGAATTATGTGACAATGAAATCAGTTCAAGTATTATTCCAAACGGATGTGAGCGAATTCTTTGTAACTACATTATCTTAACAGAAAAACCTCGGTGACTCCGTCACAGATTGCCTCGGTGGCGTAGTTGTATTTCGGTACGACTACCGTCCTGAGGTCTCGGGTTCGATCTCCGGGTAGAGCAAGGTGACCTTTGGATTTTTCCATATCAGCCCGGAGTCCGGAATCTGTGCCCCATGTGGCGATAGGCTCGTTGCCTATCACATCTGGGACGAAACTAAGCTCGGCGAAATGTGGACATCCTAGATCGCTAGTGCTCATCTCCCTATCACTTCGGGGATATAGGCGTGAGCATATGTGATGACATCAGTGGAAGTATTATGCCAAAGGGATGTGAGAGAATTCTTTGTAAATACATTATCTTGACAGAAAAACCTTTGCAAACTACTAGCTGTTGCTATGAATGGATAATGTGTTATGTCTGTTATGAGGTTAAATACCTAGTTTACAACATAATAATTAGACGGCTAAGGGCCACTTGTAGCTACGATAAATCTCTATGTATTCCAAATCTTGATTTAAAGATAGGAATGAGCTTTGATATAAATCGAGATAAACTCTAGATTAGTAACAACGTTGCAAGTCGCCCTGACTGACATCTATAGAAACCAATAGAATATATGACACATATAAGAGCTATTGTCATTTATTAATACAGAAAGAAAATAAATTATAATAAATTTGAATTTAACATTACAAATAATATTAAAACTACAATTTTTACTTTAATTTAACATAAAAAAAAACTTAGTGGCAGCATGAAAACAAACCGCAATGTTTACAGAAGAACAAGAAATGCGATATTTGAATAAATCCTTGTATTAAAATATCTTATCTACAGATGGGTTTGATGAATAACATTAAATTAATCTTTGTTGTAATTAGATGTATTTACAATAATCCTGCCTTCCATTGCCTCAAAGATCGCGTGTTCTGAAAACCACGATAGACACGTAAACCTAACACAAATTATTTCATCTTAATGGCGTTTGCACGACAGAATTTTATGAAGAACTAGCATTACCCTCGGGTTCATTTCCATAGAAACCCTTTTCCAGGTTAAGGGTACCTTACCAATGTATATTTTATATATATATATTTTATAGCAGAAACTGGCAAACAAGCAAATGAGTCACCTAATGGTAAGTGACCTCCACCGCCCATAGATACCCAAGACACAAAAAGAATCATCGGTACGTTGCTAACCTAAAAATAGGGAATGGCAGAGTAGGGAGAAGGGATTGGGAAAAGGAGGAGGGAATTGGGCTACCGGAAATCTCACTCACCGAACGAAAGACGACAGCAAGCTGCCACTTTACGTCGGTTTTCTATGAGACAGTGGTATCAAACCGGCCCATTCGTGCTGTAGACACAACTGTCGACAGCGTGACTCTACCACTTTTTAAATTATTATATTAAATGTATGTATTTTTAGTTAGTATTAGAAGTTTTAACTCTGTAAAGAAAAACATAATTTATATATTTTAAATTATATATTTAAATTGAACACACATTGCATAGTTTAAAAGTTTTCATAGTTATTGCGGAACTAACTCAAAGCTAGTTACTGCAAAATCATCATCATCATCAGTTGTCCATAATCAACGTCCACTTGCGTCCACATCTTTATTTTTTTTAGTGCGGTGTGTTATAAAAGCGTGTTTTTTTAACTATTATTTATTATTCTGTATGTCTCAAAAGGCTGATCAAGTAGTAATATTAATGTCATGCATTTATTACACTCATGTCTCAATAGCAACAAAAGTACACATATTTGAGATGGATTTTGCGTAATGACCTTATAGTATTCAAATTATTTTAAATTTATATATAATTACATCATACTTACTTCATTTAGTGGAGATTTCAACAATAGTAACGATAATTATGGGCCTTACTTATAAAAACATTTTTAGCTGAGCAAATGGTTAGGAATAGCCTGTAATTTTTTTCTTTGCGTTACATTGTTTAAAAATGAAAGGGACAACCTCTGGTATAAAGTTAAGCAGTGCTTAAATATTTTTATAAGTAAGGGGCATAGTCTGTTCCGCTTTGTTGAAGTGCGGTTAAAGTGACACTACGTATGACGTGTTCCGGGATTTAATAATGGAATGTGTATATAAGTTAAAAAACGTATATATTTCCGAGTTCCGTTTAAGTACGCCTTCGTAACAACCAAGCTGGTTGTCCATAAATTATATTCTCAGGGTTGCCGCTAGCAATTATGTTCAGAGAAAGAGTAATAAAAAAAAACAGTGACCATGATACAAAAGTTCAATAAACGTTAATCTTTTTTTAACAAATAGCGGCGCTGTTAGTTTATTCGTGTTCTGAATCATAAATACAAACTACAACCTCTTACTCATTCCTCATACTAATGAAAATGAAAGAGTCAATAGCAATGTTATTAAATTAAAAAATAATTGAATGATTATCTGTATGGGTTTTGCAATCGATACATCCAACGAAACATTAAAAATGAATGTAAAACATGTATTATCTCGTGACACTCCTGTTGGCCGCGTTGATCGACCAGATATGACAGCTATATTGGCAACAAACGTTTAGTGTAATAACCCCGGCGGCGGTGCGGACGGTGCGGTGCGGCGTGGCGCGGCAGCGTAGCAGTTTTAGGACCTTGGTGGAAATAAAGTCCTGCACAGTTTTTTCAAAGTGATCGAACTCTGTTTCAACTTGCAGTTGAGTGCACAAAACCTGTTGTACAAAGTACTAGCGCCTTGACGGATAGCCTTGTTTCGACCTGTTTTGTATTTGACCGGATGCTGTAGTGTTTTGACTAAAATTCACAGGATGAGATGTTGACTGCTTTGTATTTTAATTTAGGCAATTACTTTCGTGAATAATGGTGGAGTTGAAACGTAAATATAATTAAATGCTTAAAAAATAGCGGTCGTTGAGGTAACAAAATTCGACGTCAAACTTCTTCCATTACCTTGCAAAGAAGGATTCTCTAAACTTCTAAAGAGACTGTTTACATATAATACTACACGTTTTAATCAAATATCTTAGTATTAATAATTAAATGTTTAAATAATTGCTTTTTAGTGTAATTATAATTAAGATTTTTATTACGATCAAGATCTTTATTTAGGTTGAATTAATCGCTAGGGATCAAACACTTAAATGTATATTTTTGAGTATATTCAAACAGTATTATTACATGCTAATATTAACATAATACTCGTACGTTGAGCATATATATGTCATATTATACGATAGATTGAGTATTAATTTAATATTGTTCATAATGATCATAGCTTGGCCATGTGTGATCAACTAGCATAAGGTGGACAAGTAATCGTTGTTACGTAATTGAACAAAAGGGGACATATAAACCGAATTGCAGCTAAATACAAGGTCTTGCACAGTCGACCTCCACGTGTTGGCTAAAAGTGGAATGACATGAACTACTTCGATTTATTTATTACTTAGCCTACGCGTAAGCTGAAATAATGGAACGTTTAAAAATTTGATTAAGACCTGAGGTCATGTAAACATTTCTCGCTGCGATTACTAGGACATTGAGCCGAACATTAATAGCCCTGGTTACTGTGGCGTGTACTTAACATTATAATATTACTGTTTTATATCCAGGGCTCCACCAGCGTGGTAGTTTTTTGGCACTCCTTTGCATTTGCTCATTTTCATCCACTGCATCGTCCCTGTCGGGTGTTATATGACTAAAAATAACCTTTGCCTTATTTATAGCAGAGACTAGCAAACGAATAGATGGGTCATCTGAAATATAGCAATTATCAAGATTCAAAATGATCGGGAGGCCCAGATCTGGATGATCTCAAAGCCCTGCTGGGATTATGGCGGCAATTCCTAACAGCGCGGTGCCCCTTAGATGACCTTCACTTAGCGAATTGACCGAACAAAGCCAGCAAACGCACCAAGCAAACTTATCAAAGACCATCGATTAAAAAGTTTCCACATTATACTGTCCATCTTCGCCGGATTTTGTAAAAAAACCAAATCACATTAAACAACAAACACAACTACAGACAATAACATTAAATAATTTTAACAAGTCACTCCACGCCCACCCTGTCAGACTTCCCGTCAATATCCCTAAAAATGACAATTTTGTTTAAATTTTCTGGAAGTTTTATTAAAAATTCACTGTCGGATGTTGCTTGATACACAAAATAAACAGGTATTCGCTTCGTGACAAACTACCTAGAAGTCGGCAGACCACAAATCAACATAAAATGAAGGCAATAAATTCAACGACAATAGCTTGATTGCATTATTTATTATTATAGTGTTGCCTAAATTGTTTTTTTACAATGATACTACAGTAATTAGAAATGTCCTCCGAAAGGTTTTATATCTTCAAATCTCGACGAATATTGTAAATTCCAAATATATAAACACTTATTTTGAGTTGTCACCCCAATGTGAACTACTGTTTTATAATTCTAATGTAAAAGTAATAAATTGTAAGACAATAACTCCACACTGTTATAAGTATTGTATTGCCTAAGTTGTTTTTTGCTGTGACCTAACAATGTTTTTATATCTTCAAAAAACTTAATAATTATCTTCAAATCTAATGAGTAATGATATTAATTACAGGTTGGCATTCTACAGTGAGAATATTAATATTTGTTGGTATGGATTAAATATATTATTAGCTTAGCACTTTTTTGGGCTTCCAAATCTACATAAAATAAATAATTAGCCCTGTAATATTATTGATCCTTTGCTAACACGAGACTAAAGGAGGCACCTAATGAGGGTTTGGGCTTCTACCACGATGAACTAATACCGATTGGTGAGTTTCACATACCTTCGAAATTCCATATCCACATAATATTTGATTCGAATTGACGCTAATCGACGAACTTTTACTGTGAATTGTAGAGTATTGTTGTTCGTCATGAATTTCTTAACAGCATATTTTATGTTCTGGTTTAAACCTTGTATAGAGGATTGGTAATTAACTGACAGGTGCCTTACTGCAATAAGCAGAAATCGTGCTCTTCACAGTATTGATCACAGCCAAGCTTGTTCAACGAATTGTTATTGAGATTCGATAAATACTTGTATTATGGATGTTCATGGGCGGTGGTGATCACTCAACATCAGGTGACCCACTTGCTCGTTTGCCCCTTCTTCTATAAAAAAATACTTAATTGTAGGCATCTTTTGCGTCTTTTCACTGTGTTTTTGAATTCGCCAGGAGTACCTAAAGTACTTTCTTGGTGCCTACAATCAACCAATTTTAGTATCTGCAGTTCTTTCAATTATTCAAAACTTGTTTTATGGAATCGTAGTCAGTGGCTGACTGCTATCAGAAATATTTCGAAATCTATTTTTATCTAACTTAAAAAAGGATCAGGTTCTTAATCACGTGTATATTTTAATACCGTGTACTTATGTTGCGACCATATTGATTAATTAATGTTTATACATAATGACTAGACTTTATTTAAACTAAAGTATGTAGATAGTTTGATAAAACATTACTTTAGCAATTTATCTACACATTTATATGCCGGATAGCTCCATATAGAACTTGAACTTGAAATGTGATGGGATAGGTAGTATAGAATAAAAAAATACAAAACAGTATAGATATGGCAATTGGGTTTGATTCAGTTATTGAGTGCCTCGGTGGCGTGGTTGTATTACGGTACGACTACTGTCCTGAGGTCTCAGGTTCGATCTCCAGGTCGGGCAAAGTGATATTGCATTTTTCCATATCAGCCCGGAGTCTGGAATTTGTGCCTGATATCGCGACAGGCTCGCCCCCTATCACATCTGGGACGGAACGAAGCTCGGCGAAATGTAGGTGTACTAGTTGGCTAGTGCTAGTAAACTAGTATATTATAATATACAAATATATATATATAACATCATTTTGTGCTTCATATATTGCCGATGTATGGGTGGATTTTGCGATAACATTTATAAACTTAAGTGCAATATTTAAGGAAAATGAACTGCAATCAACAGAGGAAAATTATAGTGCCTTTAAGTTTTTGTAACATTTATCTGTTATTAGTTTAAATGTCTGTTGAATATTTTAGCCACCTTACTAATAAATAATCGTTTAAGGGAGTGACCGGACTTATAGAAACCAAATTTGTAGGACTGGACATAAGAGCTTTACTTTATATTACTGCAATGAAAACGTAAAAGGCGCTACTCGTCATCTAGTGGCGCAATCTTTTACTATATGGGTTTTCTGATTTTTCTGATCGGCTCATCTATAGTCAATTTCGTATATGGGGTATATACACTCCGTCCGTTCCGTCTATGCAACTCAACTAAAGTTTTTATATTGTCCACCAGTGGATCTTTTCTTTCTTTCTGCCTGCCCTTATCCCATCCTCATATTGGGTTAGCGCAACACACTTTTACAAGCATGTCGCACTAAGAATTTTGTTATCGATCCAGTTCGATCCAGTCTCTGGCAAATTAAATTAGAAAATACGCTTTCCGACGTGGGAATCGAACCCTTGACCTCCTGGTCCACTGTCCATATATGTTGCCACTAGACCAAGGAGACGACAAATGTCCCAACTTTATCTCATTATACACCAGTGCGGGACGACAGGAATGCACCGTCCATTCGCCGTATATACTAATACATATCCTTATCATCATCATCATCATCAGCCATAGGACGTCCACTGCTGGATCCTTATAATACTTGTTTATAATTCCGTTTAAAATATAACCACTCCTATTCTTTTCCTTTAAGTTGGCAAAGCAGTCATTAATAATTTGGTATCGTGAGCATCTATGGGCAGTGGAGACTGGAGATCATATTTTTTTAGCCGAAGCTAACAAACGAGCAAATGGGCCACCTGATGGATAGTGATCTCCACCGCCCATAAACACCCAAGATACAAAATAGATCATGGGTGCGTTGCCAATCTGAAAGGAGGGAAATAGGGATTGGGAAAGGGAAGGGGAATTGGGCCACCTGACATCTCATTGACCGATGGAAACGCAACAGCGAGCTGCCACTTTACGTCGGTTCTCTCTGAGACATTGGTAACAAACCGGTTGAGCCGACCCATTCGCGCTGCAGACATAACTGTCTACAACGTGACTTTACCACTCAAAATAACTAGGGACCTAGTTGCGCATTTGCTACTCTATTTTAAAATCGTTATTGTCTTGCTGAGGTAAATACTGACTTCCTATTACGATAACTCGGTATTTAGTCCTGCCCTTCATTATATTATTGCACATCGAATGGTATCGATATAGATTATCACACAATATGAAACAAGGAAAAAAATAACAAAGGAACGAAACTAACTAGTCTAAAACGATAAACGGTTTTTTGCTGCATACCGTCGATACGAGGAAATTAATTAAAGCACCATAAAAGATAATATGTGACAAGATCAGTGTTATAAATCTTATATCGCTCACTGTTCAGGCGGATACGGAACTATTTATTAACATGTACGTACAGGATGCATTGCTAACGGTTATTAATAGGGTACTGGATATTTTTATTATCGACCGACTGCCAAAAAGGAGAAGGTCCTCAATTCACCTGTATATTTTTATGTATGTTACGCGATATCTCCGCCAAATGGCCGATTTTCAAAATTCTTTTTGTGGTCGTCTCCTTGCAGCATATACGGGCTGTGGACCGAGAGGTCCTGGGTTCGATTCCCAGGTCGGGCAAAACACATTTTGTAATTTAATTTGTCTGGGATTGGATCCCTCAGAGAGGGTTGACGTCAGGTAGGCAGCCGGTCGTAAAAACTAAGCAATATCCTTTCAGTAACATGCTTGAAAAAATGTGTTGCGCCGACCCCACATTAAGGTGGGATAAAGGCAGGTAGAAAGAAAGAAAAAAGTGTTTGTTTTTTCTGTTACGTATAAAATAAGATCAAAATAAATACGAGTACTGTATTCATTGTATTACACATGACATATAAAAAAAACATATATTTATATGTTTTAGTCACGTCCTTCGTGCTGATAGCTTCTGATATAACATCTCGATAATAATCAATGAGTACACGATCGGTTAATAACAGTTAACTTCAACGGCTTCGGTTGTACTCATGTAAATTAGACGACAGACG
Source organism: Clanis bilineata (assembly GCA_036417725.1). Classification (NCBI taxonomy): domain Eukaryota; kingdom Metazoa; phylum Arthropoda; class Insecta; order Lepidoptera; family Sphingidae; genus Clanis; species Clanis bilineata. The sequence goes on from CM071137.1 coordinate 14,364,127, forward strand.
TGTTTGAATAAAACATACGATCAAGGTGGTTATGTGTGTGATATTAGCAGTGGTCAAGATACATTAATAAACTTCCCACGATCACACACACATGTGACTTACACATTTACAATATTATTTTCTGCGATACATATGTAGTACTTCAATAAAGTAATTTCAAAATACGTATTTTTCCTTTCATATATGATAATCGTAAAGTATAGAAACATAAAAACCGACTTTAAAAGTCCAGTAGTGACGTCAGTGCTTGTTGAGACATTTACTCTGCATTAGTTCATCCGGTATTAGTCAAATAATTATAATTACATGACACTACCCTGAAGAAAGCTCCATTAAATAAGTATACGAAATTTATAACATCGTATAAGTAACATAACATAACATAAGCTCACGCCTGTATCCCTGAAGGGGTAGGCAGAGGCGCACTAGCGAACTAGAACACCCACATTTCGCCGAGCTTAGGTCCGTCCCAGATGTGATAGGGGGCGAGCCTATCGCCATATCGGGCACAAATTCAAATTCACATCGTATAAGTATCTACAGTATATTTAATTTATCGAATACGTGATAATCTTTAAATAATTTAAAGTGTGTAAATATTTCTATATTTGTTGTAGATATCGTAACATACTCAAAGAATACAGATGAATTGAGAAACTCCTGCTTTTTTTGGATTATAATTTTACGACAAAATATTTCGTGCTTCGCCAGTCTTAATACAGACAGGCAAATGCCATAAAGGAACTGTCAGAATTCCATTGACACCCTTTATGTTTGGAACCATATAAAATATTCCGTAATGGACAGGAAAACCCAATAATTTTACCTCACGTACACTTCAAATCGAAAGCACTTTATAAACTTGAATACACCGTGGTGTTGCGATGACACTTGCACCGTTGAATGTAAAACCCAATTCCATACGAGTGGCCTCTTCGGAACCGGTGCGTCATTCGGTTGCATTCGACACTTCACCTGTTCCGCACACATTCCGACATCTTCATGCGAGACACGAACGAGTAAATCCGTTGTACTGCGCATATTTTTTAACGGATAAAACTAGTGGCTAATAGAATTTTATAATAGAAATAGATTGGTTTGCAGGCTATGATAGATGATTTCCATCGCTTAAAGGCCCCTACCAAAACTTAAACACCACCAAAGGTAGGGGACTGGGAAGCGGAAATCTCTCTCTGGATTTGGGTCAGCAGAATTGTCGATAACTGAACGAAACATAGAAGCGAGCTACCATTCCACGTCATGTCTATGAGACAGAGGTATCAAGCCAATACAGTCACCTCACTCAAGCTGTTAACTAGAGGTATATCTCTAGTTAATGAAAAAAAAGGTAACCCAGTAAATACATATTTTAGTAGAAACATAGTCTTACGCCTGTATTGCCGAAGGGGTAGGGGAAGCGAACTAGAGAACTAGAACACCTACATTTCACCAAGCTCATTTCCGTCCCAGATGTGAAAGGGGCGAGCCTATCGCCAAATATCCCTTTTATATATCACTGGTTAATGTGGTTTTTTACTATAAAACAAATAAGACGTTAAACGAGTACTTGCTTTTAGTTCAGAGCTTATCCTAAACAGAAAAGCAAGTGTGGTATTATAGACTACAGTGAATATAGATTGATAGAATATTCTAAATCTTAACAGGGTGTTTAGCGCAAGTTTTGATAGTTTATAAAGCCGATGATAGTTGTTATCGTTTTCTCCTAGCAGCGCCTCTTGTGGAAACTACAACGAAGTAAATGTATACGGAAAACGAAAAACGCCATCGATTTCGAGAATTATTAACTCAAAACTAACTCCTACTAAGGGTACGGGTGAAGATGGCCGTATCACATAATCGTACAATACATAAAATAACTAACAAGATCGTGTATGACTATGAGGAAGCTAATATTAATGACATTATAATGTTATGTCAGATGCGTCTGTTATGTGTTCCAATTAAATATTACATAGGACGTGCAGTTCATCAGAAAAGGTAAAATATGGACGATGAGTTGTGATCAGCTCCTATAAATTATATATTAATTACATTGCTTATGGATAATGATCGTAATATATCTTATTATATGCAAACCTTTGCTAAAAAAGGACTCACATACATAATCAGTGAATGTAAAATTATATTTTTTTATTTCTATATTGATTTTATGACCTATTTTTGCGAAGTGACTACACTACGTCAGAGGGTTTAAGTAAGCTTTACAAAACATACTTACAAACATATAAGTACCTACATACATACTTCTCGATACAGCACCTCTTGCTGAAACTACAATGAACTAAAATACTGTACTTTCGGTTCTCTCGAGGGTACCCGTTTTCGCGCACATACCGCCCAATCGACTTAAGCGTATGCAAGTCCTGCAAAACGTCTTTCTAAGACGAGCGCTTAACGCTCCGTGGTACGTCCGTAATCACGACCTCCACGTGGACACCAACTTGCTGACCATCAGGCACTTTATGCAGATGGCGAGCAGACGCTATTTCGATCGGGCGGTACACCATCCGAACGCCCTCGTCCGACAAGCGTCAATCTATACTCCTTTCGACCGTACGAAATGGAGACGTCCCAAATCCGTTTTGTCGTTTTACGGTTCGTAACCCGTTAATGGGTTGCCCTCAGCATGGCCACCTAACTTTATGGGTTCTCAACGCACCTGCGTTCACCCATTAGACCGGTGTAGCTGTGTAAGCCGACTCGGTCGGGCTGCCAGAGTTAGGGCCAAAAAAAAAATTCTCTCGAGGGGCTTGCGACATGACTTGATGGATAGTTGGAACGGGTATGAAGGTATCCCTACGCCTGCATCGGTCATCCGACTGTCTTATCGCAAGACCCTTGATTTACTCCTTCCCTCTTCGGATTTGGAATGTGAAGAAGCATAAATAGGCCGACACGATTCTGGTGACCACTGATAAACCCATTGCTTGTCGGTTGCTGGTTTTTGGAATACACTACGTTTACCATCAGGTGTAGTGCAGTCACTATATATATATTAGCCCTGTAATAATACTGTCCCACTGCTCGGCGCGGGCCTCCCCTTCAATGTCTACTCTACTATACTGTGCCCGAATAAAAAACGTGTGGAGATAATAAAATTTCAGCATTGCAGTAACTAGTAAGACTAATTTATACTAAGAGTACTGATGGTATGTGCAGTGGAGTGCAATATCAGCGGCTGAATCTGGAGAACTAGCTGGACACTCCGCTCCGTCACTACAATGGTTCCGAACGACCACAACCGAACTAAACGTAATATCCAGCTGTCACTTTACGACAGTTTTTTGGTGGATATAGTGGCATCAAGCCAATCGAGTCTGTCGATTACTGCTATCCCACTTTTTTATTGATGTGACTGGCAAACGAGCAGATGGGTCACCTGACGGTATGTACCATCGACACCCAAGACACGAAAATCATGGGTGCGTTGCTAACCTAAAAGGAGAGAAATAGGGATTGGGAAAGGGAAGGAGAATTGGGCCGCCGGAAATCTCACTCATTGAACGAAACGCGACAGACAGCTTCCACGTTACGTCGGTTTTCTGTGAGACAGTGATATCAAACCGGTCGAGCCGGCATATTCATACTGTAGACGTAACTGTCTACAGCATGGTTCTACCACTCAAAGCCACTAATTTTATAAAGGCAAAAGTTTGTGAGTGTGTTTGTATATTTGTTACTTCTTCACGCTCAAACAGCTGGATCAATTTTAATGAAATTTAATATGGAGGTAGCTGACCCCCTGGACTAACCCACCATTTATCCCAGAAAGTAAATTACTACGCCAACGGAGTCGAGAAAAGTTAGAGTTATTATAAATGAATCCATGTATATATTGACAAGCCCTTTGTGATACTTTATACTGATTACTATACCCTGTACAGTTATTATCCGTTATTTAAGCCCAGCAACACACAACGTCACAGATTAAATAATAATTTAATTATTACATGTATCAAGATAACTCGTTTGGTATTATGAATAATTTACTTGCAAAACTAGTCTCTAATGGTAAACACACACGGCTGTATTGTTCATCAGACTTAATAAAACATAACCCAGAAAACGGGATACGTTATTCAAATTAGGGGGCGTCCATAAATTACGTGAGGTGTTTAAGGGGGGGAGGGGGTCGAGTCAAATCTCATCTAATCTTACGTTGGAGAGAGGGGGGGTCTCGGCAAATATCACGCAATTTTTTTTCTGATTTAAACAAAAAAAAATTATACTATTTTGGTCCATTTAATCCAGATTGTACATGCGTTTACGTAAGAAACTCACATTTTGAAAAATCTCACGTGAGATTGGGGGATGGGGGAGGGGGTTGAATAAAATCTCACGACATCTCACCAGGGGGGGAGGGAGGGGCAGAAAATTTAAAAAAACACCTCACGTAATTTATGGACGCCCCCTTATATATATTTCCAAAAAGGAGAAGGTCATCAATTCATCTGTATTGCTTTTTAATATTATGTATGTTACGCGACATCTCCGCCAAATGTGGACCGATTTTCAAAATTATTTTTGTGTTCGTTATAGCTTATTTCAGGGGTGGTACCAAATAAATTTGGTCACGATTGGATTTGAAGTCGGTCTGTTAAGTTTTAAACTTGTGATTATGAAGGTATAAGAACCAAACTGCTTACGGCCTAATCTATCTCATTAGTAGAGTAGGTCACTGCATTGAACGAAGAATATTTTGAAAAGGGCAGCCAATGCTTACTTATTAGTCTACATTCTTCCAAAGGGAAGTCTCTAAGAATGGGATTGTATGCTACTTCGCTACTGGTAGCTCCTTGCCTGATAGTGGTACAGTAATAGGTCTGATTATAATATTTTAAAGTATATATTATAGCAGACTGGCAAACGAGCAGATGGGTAACCTGGTGATAAGTGATCTCCACCGCCCATAGAAACTGAAGACACAAAAAGAATCATGGGTGCGTTGCCAACCTAAAAGGAGGGAAATAGGAAAGGGGAGGGAGAATTGGGCCACTGGAAATCTCACTTACCAAACGAAACGCCACAGCGAGCTGCCACTTTACGTCGGTTTTGTGTGAGACAGTGGTATCAAACCGGTCGAGCTGGCCCGTTCGTGCTGTAGAAAAATAGTAAAAATTATATATATATATATACCTCTATATATACATATTATAATTTTTAAGTAATACAAAAATAACCCAATAAACATAATTAAATTGGTGTGTAACGAGAGCAAAATGTATATAAATCGCAAAACACATTGGCAGTCTGTCAGCCGCGGCTCACGAGCCTTTGTCATACGATTGTAATTATCATAAAAAATCACGGAAGTTGATATTTACAACAGCTTATTAGTCAATATCGATGTATATTTCATAATTAAAACTTTAATATCACGAACTGAAAACCCATAGTTTATAATGATATTATTCACTAGCCTTTGTTCACCGCGCTGGAGGCGTAAAGTCTTCTTTTATGATATAGAGAAGTCAATGACGTGCATTTTGATTATAAATAAATACACCCAACAGTCACACACATAGTCCTGACCCCACACTAAGATCGAATCTTGTGTCGTGGGTATCAGGAACTACGAGAGACTCTCGGTCTCACAACACCCAGACCCGAAACAAATATCTGTGGGCCACACAGACATTTGTCTCGGTACGGGAATCGAACCCGCGACCTCACGTTTCACAGTCGGCTACTCGCCCGCTGCGCCACGGAGGCTGTCGAAAAAGGGTAGAAAACATAAAATATGCATAAATATTTTCTTCTATAAAATTATAGCTTTATAATGTGTAACTTGCATTTGCCTTTTTTCTTTATGTATGTGATAAGCCAATTCCCATTATAGACAATGCCTCTTTGTCTATATGAACTGTAGGCCACTGAGAGTCGTCCACCTGAATCAAAGTGCTGGTCAAAAGTGGCATATATCATTTTAATCCAACCGAAGGTTTCATAATTTGAGAAACGATTACCAAACTCACATAAATAAGTATATTAATTTATCGATCTGTAGGTCAATAGGAAATTTCTTGAATATAATATATAATTATATATAGAGTATAGAAGTAGATTGGTTTATTGGCATGTCATAAACTAGTGACCCCAGACAGCCAACAAGGATTATCACATCTTCCGGTCACGATATCGTCTCATTTCCGATGTGGGCTAAAGGCACTATATTACGAATTGAATGACACTTTACAGATAAGTTATATTAGCCGGTTTAACCCGTCACTAAACTCTGTTTACTTGTTTTGGCACGGTCCGCTAAAATAAATCAATGCGACGAAAGAATTAGAAGGTCACGACGTGTATTTATAGAAACGGAAACATTTTGTGTAAAAACCTGCTTGTTCCAACACTCCTTTTAATTAAAAATAATTAAAAGTAACGCCAATTAACTCTAACTTGTTGTTTAATCAACCTTAAATTACAGTGTTTTGCATCAATCTTTGCCTTCAAACACAATAACGTTATAATAATGTACCTCTATAATATTCTTCAATGAGTAACGGTACCATGTTTACAATTTACGTGACATTGTAGTTTACTTATAAAGACAAATTAAGTGCTGGGTTACTCTAGCTCATCGTGGGTTCCGTATTAAATTTTAGTTTATATGTATACGTTTTGTTATTTCTTTTTTGTTATAAATTAAATCTCTATGCGGTAGTTAAATGTATTTCACAATTTTTTTTCCGAATTATGCCGAGTAGGCATAATTATCAACCACTACCACGGGAAGTACCCCTTAATGACTTTATGATGATTAAAACAGTTCAGTTTAGCTTTGAAAGATTTGGCTATATGTAGCAATTAGATTTCGTTTAGAATATGAGTTTTTGCAGAAATACCATAAATTTTTTCTATACTTTTTTTCTACTCCACTTGCCATTACCCCACTCCAATGCGGGACCATCGCAACATATCCTTTCATGCGTGTTGCAGAATCCCCGTTTAGTTTTTACTACCCTAACTACTACTACTACTAGACAAATTGACTGTTAGAAAACCAGTTTTATCCAATCTGGGATTCGAACCTGAGACCTCACGGCAAAGGATTTATACATTGCCACTAGACCAAGGAGGTGATATGGAGGCAAGGAGAATTCTAGTCTTCCAATTCTTAAACCCTATAGTTTTTTTTTTATGCGAGCACGGCAAAGTGACCGTGTCTACATCTGATGGTAAGCGTAGTGCAGTCCAAAAAAACTAGCGACCACTGACAAACACTGTGTTTATCAGTGGTCGCTAGAATCATGCCGGCCTATTTATGCTTCTTCACACTCCGAATCCGAAGAGAGAAGAAGCAAATGGAGGGCTTGCGACAAGACAGGCGGATGACCGATACAAGGATATCCCCATACCCGTCTCAACCAACCATCAAGTCATGCCGCTAACCCCTCGAGAGAACTGGAAGTACACTGGCTGATCCTGGAACGCGAACCACACACGGAGTGTGGGTCACTATGGCAGGTTTTAGCATGTGTGCGGTGGTGGCCATCCGGTCGGATACGAATATTCTACCACCAGCTAAGTCAATCACCACCAGATCAAGCTCGTTTATGATAAAAATATCAATGACACATTTACCTTGATTCTATAAAGTGTTCGTTATCCATGTTTAGGTACGGAACCTTAAATACTGTATAGTTCACCGTGCGAAATACAAAAGTGACATAATCGGTAGAATATGAACCGTGAAACAATGTCAGTAAAAACTAGGTCTAACTTTTTGTATCGTGATAGGTACGTTTTCTAGGAACCGTGTCTATGTAACCACGAGTTACAAACAAAAAGTCAGGTCTATTGTGTTTTTACATATGTCATATTACATACGTGCCACAAAAAGGTTTTGCATGTATGTAATGATATCACTTATTTTTATACTAAAAATAATATTTAAGTGGGCAATGGTATTGTTTACGCCGTAGTTTAAGACGTTTGGATATAACACAAATTCACACAAGTAGGTCACCAAGAGTGCAGGGGCGGTTCCGGCTGAAGCCTGAGCGATTCTCACCTAGGGGAACCCGGGGCCGTCTCTAACGTCAAAGAGGCCACCGCGGGGTTTTTAGTCGGTATTGCTGGTGTAGGGTGTACATAGAGTCCTAACTCTACACGGTATGATGTTTTCCATCTCTCCCGGGCATTATGGCGCTGGGCCGTAAGACCGGCAACTCCGACGTAACCGTCACGTCTCCCCCTAGGCGTGGCGGTAGTGTTAAAACACTTTCCACCGCGATAATAAAAAAAAATTCACTAAGCGTACTCGCTAGCGACTCCGTAAAACACCCAAACGCCTCTAGCCTATAGGGAACTGACGTTTTTGGTAGAAATTATTTTACGAAGTCGCTAGTGTCAAATACCAAAAAAGCTCATGCTTGAGCTACTATAGTATAGTATAGGATGCCAGTATAATAAATGCACCGACTTTTGCCACAATCTTTATAAGTGTTCACTCTTATACACTTATACTCTTATACACGTCTACTTTATTCATTCTTTCTACCTGCCCTTATCCCACCTTAATGTGGGGTCCGAGAAACACACATTTTTAAGCATGTTGCCAAAAGTATACGGCTTAATTTTTAAGACCGGCTGCCTGCCTGACGTCAACTTCCTCTGGGGTATCAAGTACCGGGCAAATTAAATTAGAAAATTGGCCCGACCTGGGAATCAAACCAAAGACCTCCGGGTTCATAGCCCACATATGCTGCCACTAGACCAAGAGGCGACATACACATCAAGTTTATTAAGTTATACTTATGTATTTTGTTACACGGGATCCTGTTGTGAAAACAAAACGGAGTCCGTCTATTACCTTTAAAATGTCTCGCCTACTCATAAGAAGACGCTTAAAACAATCATGTTTAACCTTATAGTAATCGCAATTCTAAAAAAGCAAATGAGATAAATTGCAGCAATTTAACAATATAGCTGTGCGTAGCGTCGCCTTGACCCGAGCAGTGGGCTAACGGCAGTCGTGAGTGGCGGCTAAGGTAGCACCTGGTCAGGAAATGTACCTCGATTGCTCGCTATACCGGTTTTTACCTTTCCTCGCAGGACAATGCAATAATAGCGCTTGGATACTAAGGCTGAGATCTATAGAACAAACTTCGACTAAGTCTAATGGACTCAGTGAGGATTTGGAATTTTAAATCGCACTTTGACTAAGTCCGAATCACTTTTTACAATTAAATCTTTGCTTAGTCTGTCTGTCAGTCTGTTTTTCTTCTCACACTCCGAATCCCTCTTCATATTCGGAGTATAAAAAGAAAAACCGACTGGAATGATGACCCATTGTTTGTCAGTGGTCGCTAGTTTTTTTTGCCTGCACTACGCTTACCATCAGGTGCAGTGTAGTCACTTTGCCGTGTCCGGAAAAAAAATGTATGTTTTATTAACAAACTAACTTTTGCCCGCGACTTCGCCAGCGTGAGAGTCTGTCCCGTCGTATTTTCATTTTCACTGATGGGAATGAATTTACAAAAATCCTTTCTTAGTGCTCGCCTTTGCCATAACAGGAATCTTTGTGTAAAATTTCACGTTCCTAGTTCCAATATTTTCAAAATTCGACTTTACGCTTAAACCTTAGTCAGTTTCTCCTTTTATATATAGAGATTATTTTTGGCAATGGTTTTAGTATATAATGCATAACAAAGGTGTATCCCGTGTTCGCTAACATTTATTTATTTACTAGCTGTTGCCCGCGACTTCATTCGCTTCGAATAACAAATCAGGGTGGATTTGGAATGGGAACCGTAAATTTTGCAGGGAAAAAAGTAGTCTATTTGCTATTCTAAACCGCCTAATTTCATCTAGACTAGTTCAGCCGTTCGTGATTGATTCAGTAACAAACATCCATCTACACAAACAGCATGATACAGTATTTCTGCAGCATGTACTCTCTTTACTAACTCTTTAATATAGCCAGATAAAACTATGACAGATTGGTAGCTAGACGGTAAAAGGGTAAGCAATGTTTAGTCATGCTAAATGCCATGGCTATGGAGGCCTCTACGGCCGCTGAACTCTGCCGTTCCCCATCACTGATTACTGATCACCAATACTTCCTAATGATGGATAATTATGGACACCGAGACGGTTTTACCCATAATATTTTAGTCGCTGATTAAGAAAATGATATCGTTACATACTGAAACGAAACATAAGGAGTTAAAAAAAACTTATTTTTTTTAACGCATGATAAATAATGAGTATCAATATCAATCATAAGTGTTAAAATGGATTAAGGTTTCCTGCCTAAAGAGGCCATAGGTTAAAAAATCTGCTTTTACTTTAGTCATAGGAATTTGGGAAAAGAGGCTATTCTTTCTTCAGAGGTCGGTGATACCTTGAAGTTGATTTTGGTATAATAAACGATTGTGATGTATCTATTACAAAATATTATCATCATCTATTCGCCAATCAAATCTCTAGTATCATATAAACCACACACAGACCTTTTCAGTGGCGACGGGTCTATACAATTCGATTCCTACCGGATTGCCTTTTCCAGATTGTAGGCTAATAAATGAGTTTTATTTAAGTACTATCTAGAAGAAAAAGTAGCCCTAGCTTCCCTTTTTAAATTTTTCACCCTTCGCCACTAGACGCTTTAATCCCTTTATATAATAATCTAAGATATATACAGCAATAAGAGACGTGTCAAACTCGTCTTAATTAGTCCGAAATATTTTGCGTTAGCCAACCCAGAAAATCCAGAAACCGGAACTCTGAGAAACACAACTACGCACTTAATACAAAAAAGCCTTACATACCTAAATTAATCCCTAACTACAGTTCCGTAAAACTGTAAAAGCATTTTTTATACAATAATGTGCCCATCGAGTTATATTGAAAAAAACCTGATCAGAAACAGGAAACGCGCACTGTTTTAACGATTGCCGGAAATAAAAAATGGCGCAAGTTTACGAATCAAATGTGTACTTTTGTATATACAATTACGCTGGCCGATATCGATCTATATTGTTAAAGAAGGATTGTTGCTTTGCAAAGCCAGATAGGCGTTTAAAAGTCAGATTAGAGTCGTACCGGAAAACATGAAGCTAAAAAATAAATGGTCAGATTACTTTCGGAAGTAAATAATTATGAACCGCTTTTAATACACTGATTGATGGACTCTTAATGTACGGAACGTGTTCGTTAAATATAGAGCTGTGTAGTATAGCAATAAGTAATGACAAAAAGTGCTTTATGGGATTACTTGTTTCGCAAAAAAAGAAATAATTAGGTACATTACATAAATTTGAGTGTAAGTTTACTTTACCACACCACCAAACCCGGAAACATTAAAATATCACAAAAGTAAATATTCATTTAAGAAAATGTAACATAAATATTTATCAATTTATTATATTATTAAAGATCATTAATAACATAAATGATGATTCATTTAAGAAAACAATATTTGAATGTGTAAGAACTGGTTTTAAATCTAGACTCGTCTGAATGTCTTATTCAACTACAAAATATTTTGTTGTACATACATACATATATAAACTCTCACTTTTTTCCATAAGGGTAGGCAAAGACAACGGGTTCCACTTGTTATGATCCTTACACACCTCATTCAGTCTCATTACATTCTTCATGCGTGTAGGTCGGTTTAGGATACTTCTAACTTGACCTCTCTCGAGTATATCTCTGACTTGGTCAGAGAATGTTCGATGAGGTCTTCCCCTTCCAATTCTACCATTTTTATTTTATTTTCGACTCAAATTTTTGTCATGCTAGAAAATACATAAAAACTCAAAATTACCGATGAACGATTAAAAAATTAACTTAAAATACCATTAAATAGCACCTTGAAACGCTTTTAAGTATCCAATTAGCAATGGGTATTCATTACGCAAGAGGTATTGAAGGCAGTGTTATTTACCTATAAAAAAGTAACGTGGTCTCCAGACCACCGGAAAAGCTACACAAATACTGACACTTGAAACAAAAAAGGATGTTTATAAAATTAAAGTACCTACACAATATATGGAAATAATTAATAATCTATATGCCATTAATCGAGCTGTTGGAAGCGGCCTGCATCCAGCAACTTCCTGCGACCTTTATCAGGTTGTCTGTCCACCTTGTAGACGTTCAACACTGGATCGATTGATCGAAGGTCGATCTGAAAATCTTTAAGAGAGGCATATGTCCAGCAGTGGACGTCCTGTAGCTGATGATAATGCAATTAGTACCTATTATAGAGGTATAATATAGGTTGGATGCAGGCCGCTTCCAACAGGTCGATCTGGAAATCTTTGGGGGAGGCCTATGTTCAGCAGTGGACGTCCTATGGCTGATGATGATGATGATGATAGAGGTATACAAGATGTTGCAAAAAGGTGGTTGGAAATTTAACGGTAAAATTAAAAAAATTGTGAAGCTCATAGTTTTTGAATAAACGTGACAGATTTGTGATGAAAACATTTTTATTAGCCCATTGGATCATCTGCTGTATAATTATAAACTACCTATGCAGTAATTAATTATGTTTAAACACTGGCATTCTTATACTTACTGCGACTTCTTCAATTGTTAAATCCTTATGCTATCCTAATACTTATCCTTATGCTTACCAAAAGGTTTTAAATGCAGAATGAACACTTGATAGAATTATGAACGTTAACTAATAATTATTTTAGAAGTCGTTAAGAAGACAATCAACTTCTTTACTATCGATATTATTATGTATATGATGTTGATTATTTGGGATCATAATTATATTATCAATGCTGTGTGAGTGAATATGTTTCTTTAACAAAATATTATTGTATTAAATTAAGGCATATTGAGTCAGCTCATGACTGACATTATTATCTTTCGTAATTAAGCTTGCTTGACAATACATAAGAACTGAAATAAATATAAATCTACGGCTAATAGGACCACATAATTTTTTGCGGTACCCACAGCATGCAGACCCGTTTTTGTGTCAATATTGTCACGTATTACAGACATTGATTAAGGTCCTGTAATTTGTGTCTACATGCTTATTATATAAATCATGTAATTTAGTTTTTGATTTTTACAATAACATATTATTTAGCGGATGTAAACGATTATGTTACGTTCATCTAATTTCGTATGCGAACTTTATCCGCATCCGTCAATTTTAAATCCGCAATCTATTATTCCTGCTGCCAATATATGCATACATTACTTTTCATATCATATACATATTCATATACGACATTTATGTTTCATTAATATACTGCTTTGGTGGCGTATTTGTATTGCGGTACGTCTACCGTCCTGGGGTCTCGGTTCGATCCCTGCGTCGGGAAAAGTTATATTTGGTTTTTCTATTCGGTATCAGCCCGAAGCTGGACGCTGGAATTTGTGGCCTATATGTCGATGTATCGTCGCCTATCACATTTGGGACGGAAATGAGCTCGACGAAATGTGGATGTTCTAGTTCTCTAATTCACATTGATACAGGCGTGAGCTTATAGATGGATAAATAACTCTTTATTGTACACCAAGAAAAAACAAATTATAATATTAAGCAATACAAAGTGTAAACAATAGGCGGTCTTATCGCTTACAGCGATTTCTACTAGACAACCTTTAGATGGAGAAGATTTAACAAAATAACAGTGATCGGGGTGTATTTAAAAGTAAAAATAAAATAAAACAAGAAACAAATAAAACAACAAACTTATGTATGTTATAATAGACATATTTCTGCGTAGAGTAATTTACTCGAAGACTTAAAATTCGTAGTTATTATTGAGATTGTGCTATTGTGTGTCCTACAAGGTAGCGTCCTTCTGCTTCTGTGTCTAGGTCCAAGCAAGTCACGACACATCTTATTAGGGCTATGTAGTTATATTTTTAGTCACTTATTACATTTAATTAACAGTAACGGCGCAGAGAAACATTACAGGCGAATCTAATGACAGTTATTTCTACACCTCGCCAGTGGCAATAGATAATTTCATTACATTTGCTCAAGTGATATAATAATTAACAAATTGCTCTGTTTCGATCACAGTAATTAAAATTGGATAACTGGTATTAATTGTAAGCGCATTACGCATGCATGGAATGGTGAAACAGCGTCGACACGCCTTGTCTGACTTGAAGGTTAAAGTCAGGGTCGCTATATCTAACACTTCTGTGGATAAACCGACTGTTGACTGTCGCCTGCCCGTCCGCTGATAAAAACAGCCTCCTGCAGGTCGATTCTCAAAGGTTTCATTTGTGAAAACAACGTTGCGACATCGTTGCGGCAACGATGTTTTCATTTTTGTATTCAGCAAGGTACAAAGCGCACGCACTAGCGCTATGCGTGATGACGGCGCTTATGCGAACTAGCTCTCTCGAGCGAGGCGTTTGAAATAAATGTATGGTAAATGGTATTCTTTATGACCCAACAACGTTGAACGCTCCGTCGATCTCAACGATGTGGCGTTGCTTAGAGAATCGACCTGCTTAGTTTTCAGTAGATCATAATAAAGATTTGTATTTTTTCTCATTATTTGTAGTCAAATACATTGTACCCAGGTAGAATTAATATACATACAGAAAAAGTTAAATAAACGCTGAAACAATTTAAAACTCACATTTTTGAGGATTTCTTCTTCCTCGAGGAAGAATAAATTAACGAATTTATCTTATTTGACTGACTTGAATAAATAATTTTATTGCACGTTACGATAACAATTCGAGGTCTTTGGTTGGATTCCCGGGTCGGGTAACGACAAATGAGGAAAAATGTCAAACGTCATACCTATACTCAGTATCAGACTGAAATTTGGAATTTATGGTTCTGCAGTCACATGTGGGACGAAATAATCTCGCCGAATGTTCATTTTCGAGATCATTTCTGTCTACCCCTTTGAGGATACAGATGTGAGCGTATGTATGTACAGTAGGGTGGTCCACGCCCATATGGTGAAAAAAATATATTCAAATTTAAGTGTCGCCACCCCCTTGATTTGTTACACCTACCATTCCTATTATATGTGAAAAATTTCAGCCCCCTATAGTATATACAAGGGGGTGCTCATGGAATTGGAAGTTTCCAGGATTTTAGGTAAAACACGTAATTTGAGGTTTATTAATATTACAAGTATTTTAATCAAATAAGTATACAAAGTATTTAAATGTGATCAAATTTTGGTAACAAAGCTATAAATTAAAATAATATTAGTTCATTCTTTCAAAACTTTGTTTGTTATGTCCTTTTTGGAAGTTTCAGTAGAGACGATTTTCCTGTTTTGTTCGACAATGTGAAGTAAAAACTGCTTTTCTTCCTCATTCTTAGTGAGTATCGTGTTGTAATCTTCAAATAATTTAACACCTCTCTCAGCTGTATCATTAACAACACGCAAATTTTTTATGCAGCTTTTGCCTTAAAGGTAATCAGCATTATCATTCCAAGTCTCAGGAGGTAATTGCAAGAAAGAGTCCTTGATATCAAGAACTGAGAGAGGTTTCAACGTTCTTCGTTGTTGCGAAAGCTTCTAATGTGACTTCTGGGGCAAGTTTAGCAGAATCACCTCGTACTGAACAATTACCGCAGTCAGATTTTTTTTTTAACATTGGCCTGTTTCTCACCATCGGTCAGCTTGTCAGAAAACAAGGCAAATGCAACTAGTTCATCTGACTAATACCATAAGTGACGCTCTAACACACTCCTAGCTGCTATACCGATTTCGGAATCAATGGCTTCGTACAATTTTAAGCTCTTCCAAAGTAGTAAGTCATTTACTGATGCATCTGCTGCCAAAGGCGCTTCGATCCAAATTTTGGTGTAGATGAGCACAAAATCTAACAAATCGAACAACTTGTTTTTCTTATCTCTTGGTAAGTTTAAATGCTTGTAAATTATTTCGAAGTAAAAAAAACTTCTAAGCATACAGCAATTTCGCCATCCAACAAGCATAATAAATCGGACCTGGAGCGCGCCAATGTATCTTCGCAGGTGGTTTGTTCAAAACAATCATGGTAAGCTTTATTAGCTCTTCGTAATCATCACGAATTTGATTCTCTCCGGATAGAGCGGTTGTGAGGCTCTCAAGAGTATTTTCAGCGAACTGTTCTGCGTTCTTATCGAGGTCAAGACAATCGTAGTGCTCCTTTGGTTATGTTTCTCAAATATCAGTGAATCTTTTGAATAGTGGGATTTGAGGAGAGCTTGATAGTCTACAACACATACACATAAGCTCACGCCTGTATCCCCGAAGGGGTAGGCAGAGGCGCACTAGCCATCTAGTATACCCACATTTCGCCGAGCTTAGTTCCGTCCCAGACGTGATAGGGGGCGAGCCTATCGCCATATCGGGCACAAATTCCAGACTCCGGGCTGATATGGAAAAATTCAATATCACAAGTCTTAAACACAGAGTAAATATTTTTGAAAGCATTATTTCAAATACGTGATGACGACAAGCAAGCCACTAAAGATCACGTCTTGTCTTTTCTTCTTAAAGAGAGCAAGCTCCCTTTTTAGCACCGGTGTTAGAAGCAGTAGTGTCATAGATGACACATTTTATTACACTGAGTTACTTCACAGTCTAGTAAATAAGTATCAAAACGTTTTAAATTTGTCTATAAAACTCTCTAATAGTTAATTTTAATGTATATTTACTAATTTAACACACAAAAATATCTTGTAATAAAAAGTAAAAATTAAGCATTTTACACAAGAAAATCAAAAACAACATTCGATTGAGCACTCCTTTCTACTTGAGCTATCTCGCTGAAATTTTACTATGTTATTACTATGAATACATGTAACATATTTACGGGGTGGCCAAAGGAAAAATAATAAAAAAAATTTTTTGGACCACCCTAATGTACAGTTGTCTTAAAACAAAACTCAAGGGATCGACTAGCAACTTCAATAGTTCTTCGATTGGAGACAAAACTATATGGACAACCCTTAGAATAACCTATATCGAACACAAAAAGAATCTAATATCCTAAAATTGTTCCATATTTGGCGGAGATATCGCGTAAAATACATAAAGAAAAAAGACATACGGACGAATTAAGTGCCTGCTTTTTTAAAATCGGTCGATAATACAAGTTTGTTTACATTCTATTGAAAAATAGTGTAAACAGTGAATAGTTTGGTCAACGTCGCGTCGTCGAAGGTGAAAGTCAAGGCTGCACGTACTAGTGGTGAATAGTCTAACAGCCGCGATGCGTTATATAACCAATCGCATAATAGATATCATTTCGAACATTGGCATTGCTACTGTCTATCAACCGACTTTAAACGGAGAGGTTCGCGAAAATCTGTATTTTTTTACACACCGTACATAAATTCACGCCAAAGTAACCACGAACTAGAACACCCACATTTTGCCGAGGTTTTCGCCTCAGATATGATAGGAGGCGAACGTTATCAACGGGCCTAAATTCTAGAATCCGGGCTAATACTGAGCCGAAAAACCCAATATCACGTTACCGGACGGGGATCAAACCTGCGACCTTATGGACGGTAATCGTACCGCGCACGTAATAGGTACAAATTAGAAGTAATAAAACGCAGTGTATTTTTATGTATGTTGCCGGAGGGGAAAATGTAGACCGATTTAAGATTATTTTCGTGTTCAATAATGCAGGATCTCATGGTGATATGTGTAAATTTAAGATGAAGAATCCTAGAGTAAACTCCTTAACAAACAGCATATACATTGCTATTGCGATCTTGGAGTTTGTTTTTGTTGTGTTACGTAGACAGAAAAGTGATAATTACACTCGGGGTACTTGATTTTTGAGTCATTGTCCCTTATAAAAATATTTACGCGCTTCTTATCTTTGAGAATAGCTTTTATTTTCAAACAATGTGACCCAAAGAAAAAAGTAACAAACTATTATTAATAAGCAAAAATAATTTCATAAGTTAGGCCCATTGAGATAAAACTATCCAGTGAATCGTGAGGTATGTTGCGATTTGCCCATTATTATATTTTAGTATTATTTGTGTTACATTTTCATTTAAGGTCTGACATACTTTGTAACTGGATTCGGCGCATAATCAATCATGAATAATTTTAAATATTTAATCATTTATTACCGGAGGTATGTATGAAAAGTTTAAAGTAAAAAAACGGTACAAGATTTTTTTGCGGGAAATACATTATCATATCTTTTTTCCTGTAACGCAAGTGTTAAAAAACTTTATTTTATGTTAGATTTTGAACAACGAAAGTGAAATGAGCTGGCTAATCGTATAGAGTAAACTGTCCTTAAATGAGAACAGACGATTAAATTAATAATGCATAATGTGATAAGCGAATGAACGAAATACTAAAACGAACGAACGAAATAAAAAAATATATCATTTTAACCGACCGGACTCTTTCTTCAAGACTAGATTCATACTTGTCATCCTGTAATATGGGCTTTAGATGTTAGAACATCACGTGATACAACGCGTACAAGTTATGTATATTTATAAAAATATAACTTTATAGAAATATAACTTGTACTGCCTGCTTCGCGTGCTTTTTTGTTTCTGAAACTCATTTTGATTCGTTGCTACCTACCAACCACAACCAACCAAGGACAAAACAAAAAGCACAATTTAAAATATTTAGATAACGTATAATTGGTAATTGATAGATATATTGTGCAATTTGAACAGCCATTAAATCCTAAGATTATAAATTAATTGATATATTTTACCTATTATAATAATGATGTTAAAGTGACTGGCGGCTCGGCCACCGGTGGCCGAGACATTTATGTATAATATATAATGCCGTCTCCTACGGATTAAGCAGGAAGGCGGACCCTGGCCTGGAAAACTGGGATAACGCCAAACAGAAAGAAATAAAGAATAATGATGTAATTAGATATAGCTATTGCACTACATTTTATTCAAAGATTTTCTCGACATAATAATAATTTGAAGCTCAGCGCTGAGCGTTCAACACAAAGGTGTATAGATGACCTGATTAAGGTTGCAGAAAATCGCGAGGTGCAGGTGCAATCGCTTCCAAAAGGTCGGCGAAATGTGGATGTTCCAGTAGCTAGTTCGCATTTGCCTACCCCTTTAGGTATACATTCGTGAGTTTATGTATGTACTAAATTATAAACCACTTCGCATTACATTGCTAGTGAATCTTATGTCATTGCCTTCGTACTTACAATTATAGTGCCATTAGTTCCAGAAGTCAGAACTATGTGTGTGCAGCCACTTAACGTCACACAAATGTACTTAAATGAGGGTCACTACAATAATTTAATGATTGATGTAACTATGTTTCTTGTGTTCGAACATAAATAATATGTTATTATAAAAATCTTCCATATTAATTTTTCAACCGGTATCAAAAGCAGGAGTTTTTATTTTTTTAATAGATACTTTATTTTTTAAGTATATACTCAATATAGCAAAATGTAGACCGATTTTTTTTCACTTACTTTACAAGGATGTAGCCATATAGTCAAGATCTGATGAATTTTAGTCAGTATTAACCTTTCAATAGAGGTAATTTTTATCTGAAGGGTATTTCTTTCACAAGGACAGATTTTTCATATATTATCTTCTATATATTATCAAATTGTTCTTTAAAATAAAATTTATCTGCCTCAACTGGTCGTTACTCAACTAAACTATTGGATATATGTATAATGATGTACGTAAATAATTTCATTTCATAAAATATGCTATGAAATGAATTTTTTTATTAAATACACTTAACATTCCTATACTAATCCATTTTATTTATATTATGATATTAATAATGCATTTCATAGACCGTGTCTAACGGGTATTTGTTATAAATATTCTTAGATTTGCATTGTATCGATCGAGTAAATAAATTGTGATAGCATCCGATTACTGGGCCCGATCTTCAAAAGACTGGAATAGCTCTAACCAGTCTTGTCCAAGTATTATCATACTACATATTTTTTCTGTAGTCATTTATTTCTTTATCTTATTATGGTATGTATTTTATCTTCTCGTCGCCTCCTTGGTCTAGTGGCAGCATGTATGGGATGTAGACCAGGAGGTCCTGGGTTCAATTCCCAGGTCGGGCGAAGTTAATTTTCTAATTTAATTTGCCCGGGACTGGATCCCTCATAGGGGATTGACGTCAGGCAGGTGACCAGTCGTAAAAGCTAAGCCAAATCCTTTTTGCAACATGCTTGAAAAAGTGTGTTGCGCCGACCCCACATTTAAAAGTGGGATAAGGGCAGGTAGAAACAAAGGTATGTATTTTATCTTCTACCAAACTAACTTAATCTAATCTGCGGGGTTAGCCAAGTGGCTTATGCGCTAGTCGAATAGAATAAATGTATGGTAATGACATAAGAGTACGCTATATGCGGCGTACTCTTGGGTCATTCCCATACATTTATTCTATTCGACTAGCGCATAAGCCACTTGGCTAAGCATACTGGTAACGGCGTAACTTTTATAAACATGATGCAGTGCATTTGAGTCTGCCAGCTTAACGTAAAACCCCTCTGAGGGATTAAGTTTTGAGCACATCGATATATTATTAAATTAGATGCACAGTTGACGCTCGGAAAATGGGACAGCCAACGAGTGCTTAAGCACATACCTTTTGCATACAGTCGGACGCCGATAGAATTCTAAATTTCAAAATTCAAATTTAAGAACGCTTGATCATTTCATTTAAAATGCTACTTTATAACACGTGCACATGGTTATGATTGTATTGATTTAATTAGAACTTGTGATCTTTTTCTTTGTTTTATTGTTAAGACCACTTTTTAGGAGGATATTCGCAATGAACTGTGCATCTAGGGTATATTATATTGATGTTTGAGCAAAATAAATCTTATTAGAGAAGTCGCTCCCAGTCCACAGTATCCATGATATACGTACTACGCATTATTACGGTTTGTATTTACTTTCTTTCTACCTACCGTAATATAAAGGTTGTCTCGTTGAGATCGTTTTTGCCCGACCTGGGAATAAAATCGGAACCTTCCAGTCCATAGCCGCATAAACCACTAGATGACCAGACCAAAGAGGCGACTACTAAGGAACCTATGTATTTTACTTGAACTAAATATACTTCAAATGCCTCCGTGGCCTGGTGGTATTTCGGTACAACTACGGTTCTGAGGTCCCGGGTTCGATCCCCGGGTCGGGCAAAGTGATATTGGATTTTTCCATATCAGCCCGGAGTCTGGAATTTGTGCCCGATATGGCGATAGGCTCGCCCCCTATCACATCTGGGACGGAACTAAGCTCGGCGAAATGTGGGTGTTCTAGTTCGCTAGAACGCCTCTGCCTACCCCTTCGGGGATACAGGCGTGAGCTTATGTTATGTTATGTTATAAATATACTTACGCCAAATATTTGCAAATTACTTATTCTTTAGTTTATTCAACTCTAACTCATTCGGTAACTATAAAACATAAGATTACATAAGCTCACGCCTGTATCCCCAAAGGGGTAGGCAGTGGCGCACTAGCGAACTAGTACATCCATATTTCGCTGAGCTTAGCTCCGTCCCAGATGTGATAGGAGATAATACTATAAAATGTAACAATTATTTGCTAGTTACGATTTGCGACTAATGCGTCACGATTTTTTCGTTCTACATACTTTATTATTTCTATTACACATTGGAAACCACGTAAATGTTCGTACTGGAATAAGCTGAATGATTAATGAAATAGTAAATAATGTTGTTAGTACTGAGAACTTAACTTTGTTGGTAATTGTATCCTTGTAGTGATTGACAAACCTACCTTATAATGATTCAAGACAAAGGTAATATGACAGGATATTAAACACAAGCCTTTAATATTGCACTAATGGTAAAGATAAAAAATAATAATTTGAAGGATTGCAAGTGCACAAACAATATAATGTTAAACGGAGATAGCTGAGTCATCAGTCATCACAGGAATTGTAGTTCTAAGGCGACTTGCAGCATCATTACTAATCTAGAGTTAGTCCTAAATTAGATTTAACCTACATGCCTATGTTCCCCCTTCCTTTCCCAATCCCTTTTTGTCTTCCCTACCATTTCCTGCTTTTAGGTTGGCAATGCAACTATGATTCTTTTTGGGTCTTGGGTGTCTATGGGCGGTGAATTTCACTTATTATCAGGTTACCAATCTGCTCGTTTGCCAGTCTCTGCTATAAAAAAAATGTATGTACGTCCTGGATTTGATAGGGGGCGAGCCTAGCGCCATTTCGGGAACAAACAGACTCCGCGTTGATACTGAAAAATTAAATATCGCTTTGCCCGACTCGGGGATCGAACCTGAGACCCCAGGATGGTAGATAGTCATACCGTAATACCACGACGCCACCTAGGCAGTAAATATTCAATTCAATATTTGTCTGGTGTAAAACATATGCCTCTTCTAAGGCATATGTATTATTGCGACACATATTCAAGGGCAAGAAGATGGTCGAAATCTACGAAAATACTTTGGACGCATTCAAACGACTATGTGTAATACTAAAATATCTTCACGTTGAACAACAATGAGGAAACACGTTGTGGTTACGGAAAACGTTACGATATTACATCATCCGCAGCCCGTATGTGGGCTAATTAAAATTATCCAAATTTTCTACTATATCAAGGTATATATACTATTTGACTATATCTAACATCAATATAATATACCCTAGATGCACAGTTCTTTGCAAATATCCTCCTAAAAAGTGGTCTCAGGAACAAAACAAAGAAAAAGATCACAAGTTCTAATTAAATCATCACAAATATAACCCTATGCACGTGTTATAAAGTAGTATTAAAACGAAATGAACAAGCGTTCTTTAATTTGAATTTTGAAATTTAGAATTCTATTGGCGTCCGACTGTAAGTAAAAGG
Source organism: Clanis bilineata (assembly GCA_036417725.1). NCBI lineage: Eukaryota > Metazoa > Arthropoda > Insecta > Lepidoptera > Sphingidae > Clanis > Clanis bilineata. Next base: position 14,386,959 of record CM071137.1, read on the forward strand.
AGTGCTTAAGCACTTCTTTGCTGTCCCATTTTCCGACCGCCAACTGTGCTTCTAGGTAAATAATATATCAATGATATCTAATAAGAACAGACTTAGGCTATAAAGGAAAATTTAGCTTCCCTTTAAGCTATGTACATCATTTAGAACATTAGACAATATATTATTTACTATAATAATATGTAATAGATGATCAGAACAACGACGGTTACTTAAATTATAAAACAATATTATTATGATTAAGATTAAAAAATATTGTTAGGAACTTCGCGTAATAACTTTACCTCTTTATAATGTATTTTTTATGTACACAATTAAGCACAATTAACACGTTCATATGTATGTGTGACCCTTTCAAGACCACATACGTGTTTTGTTCCGGCATTGCACAGTTCGACTTAAATGAGAACAATGTCGAGGTCGAAATTGTGTTTACGTACTCACGCGGTATTGTTTAACACCATAGCTTAGAATTGCTACATTCGTCCACCAGCCCTTATCCCATTAATGTGGGGTCGGCGCAAAATACTTCTTTAAGCATGTCACACAAAGGATTTGGCTTAGTTTTTATGACCGGAGCCTGCCTTACGTCAACTGATCCAGTCTCGACCTAAACTCAGGACCAACCCCCGGACCCCCCCGTTCACAGCTCATATATTCTGCTACTAGACCAAGGATGCGAAATTTAATAGAATTGCTACATTATATAGTATACATATTATAGCTACATCATTATACCATTGGATATTAGGTACTAAAATTGCTTTTATGCCTCCTCGGCAGGCTATGGCTCCTAAGTCCATAGGAACTAGGAGCCTAGGAGGCCCTCCCACCTGCACAAGTGAAGACTTATTGGAGGCGACAGACACAACTCAAGGAGTGGCGAGTTTCTGGTTAGTAGGGACCTGAATCGAATTGTTGTTATTGGAGCCACACGAAAGAAGAAGAGGTCGCGTTCAAAATCTGGCAATCTAATTGTTGTACGCAATTTACCCTGGACATGATGCCCCAGAGTGTGTAGGCGTCAGGCAGGCCGTCGTAAAAATTCAAACTGAGCAATTAGATACTATGGTGACGAGCAGTGGCATGACGCTTTTTGTAATTTAAAGTTCTGGTTCGATTACTTCTGTTAATGGTGTGGTGTTAGGTGTTTACAATTAGACTGCTCGTCTCGTCATCGTTAAGTTAAGTAATAATTATGATTAAGCATAAGCCGCCTCCTTGGCCTAGATAGGAATGGGGGGGGATAGATTTTTGTCCTGGACTCGAATATCAGGTAGAACATTCCGTGTTATTGACGTTGGACGTTAGACTGGCTGTTAGTGAAAAATAATTATGTATTCTTTTTTGGAACATGGTTGAAGTGTTTTGCACGGTACGCCGACCTTATATTAAAGAGGGATGAGTGTAGGGAAATGGAAGAAGATAAGAGTCCACCTATTTTAATTTATAAAGAAAGATTCATTTAAGTCATAATATATCTTCCTCCGGAGCGATTAATATAATTTTTGAGACCGACCAAAGCAGTTATTGCAAAAGTTGTCTAATTAAATAACTGTTACGAATAATTCAGATTGCTATCGTTGCATGAACTGAAAAGTGCAACCTTGTCCTCTTTGACTGAGGGCGAATGAATCAAGGCGAATATATGCAAGCTGCAAGCGACACCGACCCTCCGCCAAACAGATTTTATCATATTTGTATAATATTATCAACAATCTTAAACAAAGCTTGTTTCGGAGCTCTAGCGCCTCCATACTTAAGCTATATAGAGGTAGATATCTCGAGGTCCTGGGATCAAACCCCAGGTCGGGCAATTATATTCTGTCTTCGAGTCTTTCGTTAGCGAGACTGAGTGTGGTTGGTAAGTCGAACTAAAAATATAAGCTCGACGAACCTAGTAGTACCTCCGCCTTCCCTTGGAGATAAGACGCGTGCTTATGTTATATGTGAAAAGATATAAAAGCTTATATACCTCTACATAGATTCATAAGCCACAGGATTTTCCTGTAGCTGTAGATTCTACATATGATAGTAATAGTGAATATAATAAATATAAATGGGTGGTATGCTAAGATGCACACACCGCAGACGGGGATTGACTTCAGGTTGCGAGCCTGTCATAAAGATAAAGCCAAGTCCTTTCTGCAACATGCCTGACAAAGTGCTTTGCAGCGACTCCACGTTTATGTAGAAAGAAAAGTAGAGTAATTCTATAAGCAATTTTCTCCACAGATTGAAATGACTAATTCGCCCGAGTTACAATGCCTCAAACAAGCTCGAGCAACAGCTTACTGCTACGTTTTGTAGGTATTATCAGTGAGATTCCTGGAAACTTAATTAGCCTCCACTTACTAGTCCTTGTTCCTTTCTTTTCTAGGCCTCTGTAATTTATAATTCTAGCTATGGCTGAGGGATGCCATTTATATGAATAAGGATTAATGTATCATACATACACTATACACCGAGTGGTAGAGCTGTGCCTTTGTATTTGAGTAAGACTGCGGGTGAAATAAAAGCGTTTATGTAGAAAGGCGAATTCTAGTACTAAGCCCGATAACGCCACACAGAGAGAAAAGGAAAGAAAGCTGCAGATATCCTGGTTTGTATATAAGAAGAATATGTAGTTTCTAGTTTATGCTGGGACTAGGCCGGTGCCAACAGGTCGATCTGGAAATCTTTGGGGGAGGCCTATGTCCACCAGTGGACGTCCTGTGCTGATCACGATGTAGTTTAAATCAAGGTAATCCATTACCTTACAAAAACGCATTCATTTATTGATACCGATGGCTTTTTCAGTGTAAAACAATATCGTTATGGAACCTATGTACGAGTATCTATAGTCACCTCCTTGGTCTAGTGACAGCATATCTGCACTGGGGACCGGGAGGGCCTGGATTCGATTCTCAGGTTTGATTTTCCCGGGACTAGATCCCTCAGAGAGGATTGACGTCAGGCAGGTAGCCGGTCGTAATAATTAAGCCAAATCCTTTCTGCAATATACTTGAAAGAGTGTGTTGCGCCGACTCCACATTAAGGTGAGATAAGGGCATATAGAAGGAGCTATATGTCTATAATACATATTACATATAATATAGAGGTATATGTCTATAATGATTTGGAAAGTATAAGGTCTATAAGCCCGTGTGAAGCCAGCGTGGTAAACAAAGTCAGATCCCTTCACCAGAAGGTAAACATTGGATTGCAGGCGTTCCTTAGAAAATATAACAAAAATCCTCATAATATGCTTGTTGTCTTGGCTTCTGTTACAAAATAATAAAAGATTCCTAATTTTAGGTGAAAATGTACCATGCTAAAACGTTACTTTTCTTTTGATCTAACATGGCGATGTGTGCGGTACAATACTTTAGGAAAACGGCACTTAGTTCCCCATTTTATTGTCTAATTAAGTGGCCGAGTTAGAGGTCGATGTTTATTGCATCAACGGCGTAATCTTTTGAATAAATTCAATGTCAAGTGCGCGGGAGTCGTGTCGATCAGGGCACGCCGGTTCGGAGGACGACTCGTGTCCACTGTTTACTGGGGCGAGGTTTGTTCGCATAAAAAATCGAGTCATGCACGTAAAACATTGTGATGCACATTCAGGCTAAGGTCTTTAGTTGAGGCTCGCCCCGGTGTCAAGTACACGCCGCCTCTCCAGTCCACTGTGGCTTATAAACGATTACCGCGTTCACTTACTGTACATCTATGATTTAGCACTCGAGCTACACTGACCTCTTCGATGCCTAGTCCTGTTGATATTCTTCTATTAAATTATTTACGTTCAGTTTACAATTAATTCCCTATACCTTATTTATAGCTCAACGTGTAGGTTGCAATGTCGTAATAGTTTAATAAAGGTTTAACTTACGAACAAGTCTGTAAGATACACAAATATGTACATATTATATTAATTGTAATTATAAAGTTTAAATATAACAAGTGTTTATATCTTGCAATACTTGATGATGTCATTAGTAGCAGGCTAATAGCTGTGTTTAGTTCAGTCAAAATAATTTTCTGTACTCAAAACTATATATAGAAGTAGGTTCGTTTGTTTGTAGGAATCTATATAAATAAAGTGTAATAATAGTTTTGAGTATACTGTACCAATCCTGGGCACAGACCTCCTCAATTAATACTGAGGATAATTTGATGACATAAGCTAAATGGGGATTAGTAGTAGGGTTAGTAGCAGGTAGGAAGAATCATCAAATTCCAAGCTTCTCATCAAAGGGCCAACAATGAGGCAAGTTTCATATCTGTGTCTTGTCCTTATCACTCCCTACTGAGTTGTCACTACTAATTTAATCGAAGAGTCAAACGGTAACAATTCAGTACTTGCGTAATGTATTATCTAATACAGTTTAGTTAGTGCAGTGCAGTCAACAGGTAGTTTAATTCATGTGATTACATGCTCTAAACTATCTGTTGACGTTGTTCATTAGCTGCAGTAAAGTCTGATTAGATTTTACTGCAGCTAATGAACTCGGCTTAATCCGCAAGGACATGCTTGTTTGTTCAAGAAACCATTTAGTAAATAAGGTTAGTACTTTACCAATATGACTGAATAATGAATAACAGATCTCGATAGATTGGTTAAATTAGTTTTATTTTGAGTTAAACAACTTATTATACAATATGTTTGATATGGTTTGTTAGCTACTAGCTAACCTATTAAATACCTAATCTATGTTTACTAATATTACTATGCGAAAGTGTGTCGTTCTTTCCCACAGAAATTAAGCAAAGGACTGAAATATTTTGCTGCACAAAGGCATATATAGGACGATGGGTGAAATCGTCAGTCAGACATCCTAAATATATCGAGAATGATTTACACCCGGGCAAAATCGAGTACAAGAGCTAGTAAAATAAAACAATATATTTTAGAATGATAATGTCAGTTGATGCATTGATTGATAAATCTACAAAGCGGATTATAGCGTTTGACGGTCGCGGCACGTGATTGGAGGAAATAGACATTATTCTAACATTGATACAATAAATAAATGGCTTTGTGTACAAGATTAATAGAGTGTTAATAGATGCTATTAAGTGATCGCTGAGGATGTGTATTTTAATATAAAGCAATCTGATTAAAGTTATCCTTGAGACATTTATTCACCGGAGTTAAGACCGTGATGCGGTCTAACCGAAATGCGCAAATCGTAAACTATAATGTATTAGAGCCTTTATACGATGATAGGCAATTATGTTTAATTAGTGATTGTGAAGCCTAGTTTGTATAGATGAAGATTACCATACAATAAAAGTATAAGAAGGGCGATCTAGTTTTGCACAACTCCGTATTGTTATGCAATTATCCGCGGTTTTGCTCGCGTTTCTTGAAGTAGTATAATGTTGGGTCCGAGCAATTCAATTTTTCAAGAATGTCACAGAAAAGCTTCGGCTTTGCTGCTTTCCTGTGGAGGCTTCATCATCATCAGCCATAGGACGTCCACTTCTGAACATAGGCCTCCCCCAAATATTTCTAGATAGACCTGTTGGAAGCGGCCTGCATTCAGTGACTTCCTGCGACCTTTATCAGAGGCTTCATCATCATCTCATCCACAGCCCATCTCATCCCACTGCTGGGTATAGGGCTCTCTTTTTTTATGCTTCAGTCCATGGAAAATCGCGCTCGAATATAATTGATTATATTGACGATTTCAAAAATAATTACCCTGTTTGAACATAATTAATTTGAAAAAAAAAATTAATTACAGGGATGTCCATTGTTCAAATTATTATCATATTAAGTTTCATTAAAGTAAGTTTTGCATTAAATCCGTTCAAACGCATATTATTAACAGTTTTATTTAATAGTATAGATCATAGTGCAGTCAGTTTACAACTGCGAAGGAACTGAACTAATTATACAGGACCGTGATTCCAATAGTAAAGCAACCTTAACGCAGCCTTGGATGTTCACTTTACACAAGTTTTAATTGATAATAAAACTAATTGTGTTCAGAATTATAAAATATAAACTAAGTTTTTATTGGTTTAAAGCAATAATAAAGAGTGACTGTGCTTACTAGAGTAACTTCGTATTCTGGAAACTATAACGCCTGCACGAAATTGGGTCAAATTTCACAACTTAAATGGAGTTTCTCAAACTATGTACACAGCCACAGGTAATAGTGTGCATTAAGAAAATAATACAATGTGATAAGAATATTAAATTGGAATTTTTAATTAGACATTCGACTTAGTCCGAGTCATTTTTTAAAAGAAAAACAGACTGACAGACTAAGCAAAGCTATTCTTGTAAAAATGACTCGGACTAAGTCGAAGTTCGATTTAAAAATTCCAAATCCTCACTGCACATTCAGTGACTTTGTGTTCTTTATGACTGATTTGTCGAAGTTCGCTCTCGGATCGATCAATCGCTAGATTTCAGTCTAATTTTCAAATTGTATGACGCGGCCTCGTGAAAGACAGTTTTTAGTTACATCCACGTCTCGAAAATATAATTTTTTTTTCTATTTATTAACCTACTTCTAAGAATGAGGTCCTTAATTCGCAAGTTTTTTTATGTACCTATGATAGTCGATATCTCGGGTAATTGTAAACCAATTTTCAAGATTGTTTTTGTTTCCGTTGTTTTTATGCTCCATCTTACTACAAGAGTCATACAATTGGCAGCCTCCGTGGCGCAGCGGGCGAGGAGCCGGCTGTGAAATGAGAGGCCGCGGGTTCGATCCCCGCACCGATACAAATGTTTGTGTGAAACACAGATATTTCGCTTTAGTGTTGTTTAGTTTTGGGTCTGGGTGCTGTCAGACCGAAAGTCTCTCGTAGTTTCTGATACCCACGTTAAAGGTTATACATACATTGGTCAGGTCTATGAATGTGGCTGTTGTATTTATTTATCAATTTGGTCAAGATCTGGTGAACATTGAAGTTGGTTTTTAAAAGTTTTATCTTAAACTTTTGATTAACAATTCGAAGTTTAGTATTATATTTTAATTATTTTAGTAATTACGCTAGATTGTATTTAATAAAGTGACTAATGCAATTACGTTCAAACCTGTAACGACATAATAAAAATTATGGTAGTCTATAAAGAAGTCTATACTAAGATTTTATTGATAGGCAATTACAATTAGTGGTTAGACTGCCTCAGGGGCACAGTTGTAATGCGTGTCTGGTATGACTACCGTCATGTCTGATATTTGATTCCCAGTTCAGGAAAAGTGATATTAGGTTTGTATACTCAGTACCAGTCCGGAGCCGAGAATTTGTGCCCGATATGGTGATAGGCTCGCCCTCTCTCACATCTGAGACGGAAGTGAGCTTGGTGAAATGTTGGTGTTCTAGCTCTGCTTACCCATTCGGGGATACAGACGTGGTCTATGTATGTTTATTACGTATGTTTAAAATTGCTACAACTGGCAACCACAAGAAACCTTCCGAAAGTCAACGGTTGTCGGAAGACGGAAGTCAGGTGAAAAGACACAAAAATATATAAATTGAAATTATTGGTATTAGGTTTTTAGTCAATCTAATTAGGCGTATCTAGGTTTATCTCAGAGTCAATGCCATCGTAGTTTCCACTTCATGCCCGATTGAAAATTAGTGCTACTAAAAAGTGCAATTAACGAATTGTTTTAACTTAAATCCGCTTACAAAAACGTAACAGCAGGGACTTCCAAAGAATCGAAGGCAAAAGGCTAAAGAATATTCGAGAATTCGTTTGAATTTAAATATTAAAATAAAGTAATCTAGCCAGCCATCCAAACCAGGTCAATTGCGTGTTATATAATATAACCGCGCATGCTTTATCACGCGTTCTAATTACTTCCCAACAAAGCTTTATTAGAATTTAGATCACTATATAATTTTTTTTCTTATTAATGCCAAAACTGAACACATTATTCTCGTTTTGAACATATCCGCGTAGATGTCGATAATGTTTAACGTGACCATACGGCAATACTTGTTGGATTACTTTATAACGACGCGACGCGACGTTAATATTTTAAGTCGCATATTATTGATTCCGATTAAGTAGGTGTGATACAAAAACAAATATGATTGTGATGTGATATGGAATATAACTGATTACACCAATCTTGAGTGGTAAAACCACGCTGCAGATAATTAAGTCTACGGCATGAATGGTCTAGCTCGACCGGTTTGATACCACTGTCACACAGAAAACTGACGTAAAGTGGCAGCTCGCTGTCGCGTTTCATTAGGTGAGTGAGATTTCCGATGGCAGAATTCCCCCTACTTTTTCCAAACCCTATTTCCCTCCTTTTGGTAACACACCCTCGATTCTTTTTGTGTCTTGGGTGTCTATAGGTGGTGGAGATCACTCACTATCAGGTGACCCATCTGCTCAATTCCCAGTCTGTGCTTTAAAAAAAACCATATTATAAAGGGTTTTTGAGTGTTTTTATATGTTTGTTTCTTCGTCACACTCAAACAGCTGGACCAATTTTGATGAAATTTGGTATGGAGGTAGCTGAAGCCCTGGATTAACGCTTAGGCTATAACATATAACACATTTTTATCCCGAAAAAATTAATATCCCACAAAATAAATACCATGTAAGTGGAGTCGTGGTAATTGGCAATGGCTAGTACATTATACTGCCTCGATGGCATGGTGGTATTTCGGTACGACTACGGTTCTGAGGTCTCGGGTTCGATCCCCGGGTCGGGCAAAGTGATATTGGATTTTTCCATATCAGCCCGGAGTCTGGAATTTGTGCCCGATATGGCGATAAGCTCGCCTCCTATCACATCTGGGACGGAACTAAGCTCGGCGAAATGTGGGTGTTCTAGTTCGCTAATGCGCCTTTGCCTACCCCTTCGGGGATACAGGCGTGAGCTTATGTTTATGTTAAGTAGTACATTATAATAGGAACAAGAGTCATTGTTAGATTTCTTGTCACATTATAAATTAGGTAATATTACTAAACTATCTTATTGATATCTGTGCACTTAAACCAAAGCCTGGCGATAACCATATTTGTGTTTTCTTGTTATGCACTATAATGTCAAGGTTCAAACACTTTGAGGCTAAATACCTGCGCCTAGTATTCATAGACCACGAAATATTCTGCGGTTTAGGTTCAAACGCGTTATTACATTAACGTGTAAAACCAACGAGGCTTTAGTGCAAAAATTGACAAAGTAATTTATAATAGTAATTAGTTTTTTTGTTTGATTGGTTATAGACAAACAACCGCCTACGTGATCGATCAAATGTTTCCAGGAACAAGGTGGTTAGAGTAGGTCGACCTTCAGATCGAAGATAGGCCAACATCGGTTCCAGATCATGCTTTCTGGCGCAATAGCCGGCACCGGTGTCGACAGATCCGGAAATTACGTTTAACCTTCAAAGAAAAAAGTTTGCGAAGCGAATTCACTGCACAGTCTTTTAACTAGATATTATTATTATTCTCGTTGAACAAAAAACGTGGACCTGCATTGCCGTCTAGGTTACTTTTCCTTCACAGACTTGCGGTCGCCAACCCGACAGAAACGCCTAATTATACAATAAAATGATATAGAACTGTTAATGTCTACCACGTTCCAATTTATTGCAGTTGGTATTAACCGATTTGATAAATTCATTGTTAAGTGGCCGTTTGTAAGTTTTAAAGTCAGGCTAAATACTTATTGAGAAGTAGCTACGTATTCAGAAACTATGTTAAGTAATACAAATCGCAAAGTTGGTTTAATTTACTAAACCGCAATTTTTACGATTACTAACAGCTTCTGACTGCCTCCGTGGCGTGATGGTTTTCGGTACGACTACGGTTCTGAGGTCTCGGGTTCGATCCCCGGGTCGGGCAAAGTGATATTGGATTTTTCCATATCAGCCCGGAGTCTGGAATTTGTGCCCGATATGGCGATAGGATCGCCCCCTATCACATCTGGGACGGAACTAAGCTCGGCGAAATGTGGGTGTTCTAGTTCGCTAGTACGCCTCTGCCTACCCCATTGGGGATACAGGCGTGAGCTTATGTTATGTTAATGTAACAGCTTCTGAGTAGTCGCTTGTAAATCGAAAAGCCATGAGTTCGGTCCCCGCATTAATACAAATTATAATTGCAGTGATCCACGAGAGTGATCCATAAATATAGGATAAATCCAATAGTTCTTCGCAGTTCAGGATATTTATTCTGAGATCATCATCATCATCCTGAGATCTAATATCGACGGTTTCAAGGCAAAGTAGTTTAAGCGATATTTTTTGCGATAAAGAGTCATATTATTTGGAATCAGCTATTTTATTTTCCCTGTATCTATTGAGCCTCAGTGAGTGTGGCCTCCTTGGTCTAGTGGCAGCATGTATGGGCTGTGGACCGGGACGTCCTGGGTTCGATTCCCAGGTCGGGTAAAGCAAATTTCCTAATTTAATTTGCCCGGGACTGGATCCCTCATAGGGGGTTGATGTCAGGCAGGCGGCCGGTCGTAAAAACTAAGCCAAATCCTCTTTGCAACATGCTTGAAAAAGTGTGTTGCGCCGACTCCACATTAAGTTCGGATAAGGGCAGGTAGAAAGATTAAGCCTCACGATTAATATTGTTATAGTGTCATCTTTGTTTCTGAACCTAACTTCTAGAACTTAGAAGCTTGTTTTTATTGTGTACTTGTATAATCATAAATGAGTTCAAGTTTTATAATCACTAGTTAGATGAGAAGCTATGAGCCTACAAACAATCATCTGCTTCGTACACTTGACATGTGGTAGAGGCGTTGGTGTGCTGCCTCGCGATAATTCTATTCTTTGTTAAACCAAAAGCGGTGCAAGCAGCTCCAATCAACCTACGAGTAATGTAAATAATAATAAAGCCTTTATTTACAGCCATAATTACAGTAACATAGTTATATTTTTTTTGTCACATCGGTATTTATCTGGCTGTCTTGCTTAAGAGCATAGGCCTCCCCTAGAGTTCTCCACGTGTCAATGTAAATAATTCAACGCTAATAATCTTGGAATGTTACATTTTATTCTACACAACGTCAATGTGATGCAAATAGATCTATTCTAGACATGATACATAATTTTAATAATTTTAAGATAAAAATTCTAACATAAGGTGAATTGTGTTCGCTTGTGAAAATAAAACTGCGATGTCGATTTGAACTAGTGTTATAAATTTTTTTATTGCGTTTTAATTTTTAAAGCATGGAACCACATATTAACATTATTTTTACATAGACAAAGTTTCTTAGGGCGACCTGCGCCACTATTACTAACCTACAGTTAGTCCTAACCTCAAGTTAAATTGAAATATAAATATATGAAGGACATGTAATTAATGGAATGTCATCATATATTATTTGTTATTCCATGTAGTACATTAAAAACATAAGCTCACGCCTGTATCCCCGAAGGGGTAGGCAGAGGTGCACTAGAGAACTAGGACACCCACATTTCGCCAAGCTTAGTTCCGTCCCAGATGTGATGTATAGCGCCTATCGGAGCGAGCTTATCGCCATATCGGGCACAAATTCCAGACTCCGGGCTGATATGGAAAAATCCAATATCACTTTGCCCGACCCGGGGATCGAAGCCAAGACCTCAGAACCGTAGTCATACCGAAATACCACCACGCCACCGAGGCAGTCTTTATCACAAACTATGACTATAAAACCCAGAGTCGCTAACAAAACTAACACATTTTTAAGTTATATGCTAGTTATGTCTGATATACACCTCAAGGTAGTTAAAAATAAATTTGAAAAATTACTAATAGTGAAATGACCTATAGCACAAGTCACGAACTTATAATATTCTTTTGTTGTGAATGACCTCATGTTACAGCAAAAACTAATCATAATAATATTACGTGTACGAAAAGGGGAAATCAAGGAACAGTGAACCTTGCGTGGAAGCCATTTTAAAAGAAGGACAGTGAACCACAAAAATCTTAATAAATAAATAAATACACCCAACAGTCACACACCTAGTCCTGAGCCCACACTAGGTATAACCTGTATCGTAGGTGTTAGAGACTATGAGAGACTTTCGGTCTCACAACAGACTTGAATCAAATATCTGTGGGCCACACAAACATTTGTCTCAATGCGGGAATGGAACCCGCGGCCTCTCGCTTCACAGCCGGCTACTCGCCTGCTGCGCCACGGAGGTTATCAATAGGTTCTATTAATAGGTTCTACTTATGGATAAGTCAACGCATTCTTGCTATATAAATGGTATAAGGGTGCGTATACATAATTGTGGTAAGATTTTTAATGACTGTGTGTGCATTTCCACTATATAGTGACTTTTTTAAATGCTTGTAAACTTGTTCTTTAACTGATGATTGATGTAACCTATCCTTGGCACCTTAGGTCTTGGATTACGCTACAGTCACATTTTGGAAGTCTCTCCATTTTGGGAATAAGATTACGTTATTGAAATTTAGCTTTAAATATCCTTCAATCATATTATGTGTTATTAAGCCGCGTCTCCCGCACATGTTTTTTTCGAAACAAAACACTAAAAACACCTACACAAAACAAGGGTTTTCATAGTCGTGGTGTGTGGCGCACAATGGCGTGCAGTCCATATAGGCAAAAAGACACTGTCTACCCTGACAATTTACTATTTACTCAAATAAAGAATAAAAATCATGACAAAAACCATTTTTCAACATAGCAGTGGCCGGCTTATATTTTAATCGACAATGGTGATGATGATGTTAATGTACCAGTTGAAGAAAATCATTTAGTAAGTTCTTTGTCTATCCTGCACATAGAACAATGGACCATAGATAAAAATACATGTTTTGTGTATGCGTTTTGTGTAATGTTTTAGTGCAGGAGATGCGGCTTAACATTCATCTTGAATGTCTGATAGCATTGGAAACAATTTTATTCTTAAACAACAAAGATTATAGTGTATACTTATCTTAACATTCGTTGTAGCACATTATTAAGTATACTGCACAATCAGGAAATGCAAAATGAACCAATCTATTTAATATGCTGATTAATATAAAAGTAAATGTTTTCGAGTCAATATATTTTTTACAGCAAAGACTGGTGAACGAGTAGATGGGTCACCTGATCAGATGGTCTTCACCGACCATAGACGTCCAAGGGATGAAAATAATTATGGGTGCGTTGCTAACTTAAATGAAGGGAAATAGAGGTTGGGAAAGGGGGTAATTGGGCCACTGGAAATCTCACTCACGGAACGAAAGTTGCCACTTTAGGTCGGTTTTCTGTGAGACGGTGGTATCAAACCGGTCGAGCCAGGCCATTCGTGTTGTAGAAGTAACGTCTACAGCGTGGCTTTACTCCTATCAAAATCTATATTTTCTAGACTGTTATTAGTTTTTTGCAGGCTCTTATTTGTCACTAAAGCGTTTTTTTTTTATCCAAAAACGACAAAGTAACTACATACACTACGCCTTATTACCGCAGTGCAGTTAAAAAAACAGCAACAACCAACAGAAAAATAAATAAATAAATACACCCAACAGCCACACACGTAGTCCTGAGCCCTCACTAGGTATAACCTGTATCGTAGGTGTCAGAGACTATGAGAGATTTTCGGTCTCAACCTAATCGTGATGAGTACTACACTAGTTGATCCTAGAACGTAAACCACACAAGGAGTGTGGGTATTACATTATGGCACGTGTTAGCCCACGTGTACGATGGTCGCCATCCGGGCGGATACGTATATCCTATCACCAGCAAAATCTTAGACGAGCTGTATTTTGCTACTTTTTTTTATCCGGATAGGGCAAAGTGACTAAAACTGCACCTGATGGTAAGCGTAGTGCAGTCAAAAAACTAGCGATCATCGACAGACAATGGGTTCATCAGTGGTCGCCAGAATCATGCTGGGTTATTTATGCTTCTTTACACTCCGAATCCGAAGAGGGAAGAAGCAAATCGAGGGGCTTGCAACAAGACAGGCGGATGACCGTTGTACCTCTAGACACAGGGATACTCCCGTACCCCCCTCAACCAACTATCAAGTCATGCCACAAGTCGCCGAGTCAGCGAGCAAGCCGCAAGTTGGGGTCAAGAGGACCCAGAGGGGACCCGAGGGACCCAGTCCGCCAAGCTGGTCTAATTTGGCAATAAGAGGAGAAATCTTACCAAGATGAATCCGTAAATAATTACTTAGAAGTAATTGTTAAATATCCAATGGGATTAAATAACTGTGTGCCTGCTTCGGTGGCGTAGTGGTATTGCGTGTTCGGTACGACTATCGTTATGAGTTCTCGGGTTCGATTCCCGGGTCGGGCAAAGTGATATTGGTTTTTTCAGTATCAGCCCGGAGTCTGGAATTTGTGTCCAATATAACGATAGGCTCGCCCCCTATCACATCTGGGACGGAAGTAACCTCGGCAAAATGTGGATGTTTTAGTTCGCTAATGCGCCTCTGTCTACTTCTTCAGGTATATACGCGTGAACTTATATATGTGTATGTATGTATGTATGGAATTAAATAGGACTGCGTGTGCGTGGTACTTCACCATCGTACACTTTGGTTAATGTCAGTGTAAAAGATAAATTGATGAAGTTCTAAAATTTTAACGTAATTACAATAGTGTAATCAATTAGGTATTAAATCTTTCATATTTGCTTTAAACAGGTTTTTTATGGTAATGGCTTTAATAACAGCTCATTTTTGGGTTTGTACTAAAAAACAAACCAGTGCAAGTTGTTTTGTTCGTTAAAGGTACATTTTAATTTTTACAAATTTATAAACATGTTTACTTTTCAACATTAGTCGAATTTAACGTAATGTATTTATTTATATAAATAATTATGCCAATTATATTATAATTATATTCTCTGTAACTGTTATTCGTGCTTATATCCGCCTTTTTCTTCGATTTTTGAGTATGGAGCACTAACAATGGTGTTGTTCAAGCGATATTAAGAATAGTGTAATGATTAATAAATCAAATTAAGTACAAATCAACGTAATAGTTGAATAAAGTTAGTTTCTTTTATTTGTCATCATCATCATCAGCCATAGGACATCCACTGCTGAACATAGGCCAAAGATTTCCAGACCTGATGGAAGCGGCCTGCATCCAGCGACTTCCTGCGACCTTTATCATATTATTTGTCTTATTCAAATTTAATTTATTCATTTGAACGCCTAAATTTATCATATCTGATTAATATCTAGATCATTACAAATTAAACTTAAAAAGAAAGTTAGATTTTTGATAAAACATTGCAACGGTTTAGAACAATTGAAATTGTAATTGTTTTTTTTTTACTATTATGCGATTCGGAATGCTATTCCGAAGTAGATACATACATTAGCTCACGCCTGTATCCCCGAAGGGGTAGGCAGAGGCGCACCAGCGAACTAGAACACCCACATTTCGCCGAGCTTAGTTCCGTCCCAGATGTGATAGGGGGCGAGCCTATCGCCATATCGGGCACAAATTCCAGACTCCGGGCTGATATGAAAAAATCCAATATCACTTTGCCCGACCCGGGGATCGAACCCGAGACCTCAGAGCCGCAGTCGCACCGAAACACCACCACGCCACCGAGGCAGTCCGAGGAAGTAGTAAACCTGTTTGTGGTAATTATTAATATTATATTCTTTTTTATAATTATTACAACGGATACATTTAATTTTGCTTACACAATGGATCTTGGGTTATACATGTATATTTTAAAAGTTATTTTTAAATATATTATACCGTTTGCGACAGTTATTATTTTGGGCAGGAAGTCCAGTCATGGTACTTGTGAAAAGATACTTCGCGAACAGCGGAACAGTTTTGAAAGAAGAACACTACGACAACTTCCGTTGCGCGGTAGGCGAGTATTCGGCTGTAAAGCGAGAGGTCACAAGGTAGGGTGCTAGAATGGACCGCCTCGACCGGTTTGATACCACTGTCTCACAGGAAACCGTCGTAAAGTGGCAGCTTGCTGTCGCGTTTCGTTCGGTGAGTGAGATTTCCGGTAGTCCAATTCCCTCCTACCGTTCCCAATCCCAATCCCCGTTTCCAACGCACCCATGATCCTTTTTGTGTCTTGAGTGTCTATGGGCAGTGGCGATTACTTACCACCAGGTGACGCTCTTGCTCGTTTATCATTCACTGTTATAAAAAAAAAAGTTTCGATCTCCGCAACGACCCAAATGTCTGTATGGGCCAGATATTTATTTCAGTTCTAAGTATTGTAAGACCGAAACTCTCTCGTAGCTCTTGATACGTCACAAGACTTGTATCGTAATGTGGGTCAGGAGTCTCAGGACTATATATCAGTGGCAAAAGGTCCATACAATTAGATTCCTACCGGCTTCCCGTTGTCAGATTGTAGGCTAATTAAATAAAAAAAATAAAAATCTTTATTGATCATGTAGGCATATAAAACCACGTATGACATGTAAAAAGCATAATTTAGATTTAAGTATTTCTTATAATATTATAGAATGCTATGAATTTGGAATCAGGCAGGCAGGTTATTCCTCTACAGTTAGAAGAATAGGGTCATATGGGGAAAGGGGAATGGAGTAAAATAAATAAGTATTATCTAGGTAACATATGGAAGGGAAAGTAGCACTGTCTTCCCTTTTGAAACTTTTCACCCTTCGCCACTGTTATATATGTGTGACTGTTAGGTGTTATTTATTAATTTACATAACGTCCTCTGGACTGCATCATCGTTGATACTATCAGCAACACTGACATAATGATACTTGATTCAAGTGATCATTACTATGACTACATCCTAAGTATCACACTCTAAGAATATAGAAAGGCGCGACTCCTGCACTTAGGTTGAGATCTATAGTGCGAACTTCGACTAAGTCTAAGTCAAAGTCACGAACTCAGGGGGATTTGTAATTGTATAATCGAACTTTGACTTAGTCTGCGTAATTTTTTACAAGAAAAACAGACTGACAGACTAAGCAAAGATTTTCTTGTAAAAAATGACTCGGACTTAGTAAAAATCCTCACTGAGTTCATGACTTTAACTTAGACTTAGTCGAAGTTCGCTCTATAGATCTCAGCCTTAAACACTTGGTTTCGATACACATCTTTTGTTAATGATCCCTTGTTCTATCAGCAGGAGACAGCCAAAATCATTGTTTAGTATGTGTTTTTGTTTCGAGAAAAACATGTGCAGGAAGCGTGCATAAGGAGGTAAAACAATGTTAGTTTTTAGCAAACCATCTACTTTATGTTCGCTGAACGCTGCAAGTCAATATTTTATGTGCGGCGGTGATCACTTAACATCAGGTGACCCACATGCTCATTTGTCCCCTCTTCTATAAAAAAAAAAATTAAAAAAATCAGTATATCTATATAAATATATTTGCTTTAAACTATTTTTTTCTTTCTACCTGCCCTTAACCCATCTTAATGTGGTATTGGCGCAACACATTTTTTTCAAGCATGTTGCAGAAAGGATTTGACTTAGTTTTTACGACCGGCTGCCTGCCTGACGTCAACCCTCTCTGTGGGATCCAGTTTCGTGAAAATTAAATTAGAAAATTGTCCTTTCCCGACCTGGGAATCGAACCCAGGACATTCCGGTCCACAGCCCATATATACTATCATTAGACCAAGGAGGTTTAAAACTACTATAGAAGCTAAAAAATATTTAATAACATTCAACATAATGTGGTCTAACCTATGACATAATCTAAGCATTAATGACATAGGAAAACCCAGTGTAACTAAGCTCTACGCAACCATTAAACAAACAAACGTACTTAGGTGTTAATTATTATTGGACTATTACTATGAAGGCGACTATATTTAATTTGCTCTTATCCTCATTTACTATGCAGCTTAATTCACACATATTTTTCCTGGTCTGGGATTTTTTAAAGCAATCACACGTTACCCGATGGTCAGTGACCGCGCAACATCGACCATAGATAATTCATAAAGTCGATGCCGTCCATAAACAGTCACAATATGACATGATTCCTCCTCGCTTCATTCGTCTAGTGGCATCGTACATCGTAGTGGCTGTGAACCGGGAGGTTCTAGGTTCGATTACCAGGTCGGGCGGGGTGTTTTTCTAACACGATTTGCTCGAGATTGTAACTCAGAAGGATGTTGACGTTAGGCAGGCAATCGGTCGTAAAAACTAAGTCAAATATACTGATTTTACGCGAATATTATACATTGAAATAAAACTATTCTTACGGATTCTATCACGATTAGGTTTTAATTATTATTCCCGACGTTTCGAAGGCTTTGCAGTCTTCGTTGTCACGGGTCAGACTGATAAGCATAATCATAATCTGTCACCTAATCGTGATAGAATCCGTAAGAATAGTTTTATTTCTAAGTCAAATATTTTATGCAATATGCTTGAAAAGGCGTGTTGCGTTAATCGGACACCCGTTGGAGACGGCACTTATATGTGTTACATAAGCGTCTCGGCCACCGGTGTCCGAGCCGCCCGTCACTATGATATAGGGGCAGGTAGAAGAATATGACATGATAATCCATTGAAATAAAACTATTTTTACGAATTCTATCATGATTAGGTTTTAATTATTGGGAATAAAAATGAAAACCTAATCGTGATAGAATTCGTAAAAATAGTTTTATTTCAATGTATAATATTCGCGTAAACTTACGAAATCAGTATGATAATCCATGCTATGCCGATCTTGTATAGAAGAAATCGGTAAAAGAATCTTAAAAATCGGTCCACGCAATCGGTCCACATTTATCGCAAAACATACATAAAAAATACAAACTAAGTGATTACCTCCCTCTATTGGAATGGATGGAAAATAAATTATAATGCAAAGTGTTTAAATGTAAGTTAATTGAAGCTGTTATTTTAGCCAACACAATGATGTGATTCATCAAAACATTATCGCACAAATACCTTATTATAATTTTTGAAAGATGTAAAATAGTCTCTTTGTATCCATTATAGTTTAAACGAAGCCATTACATGGATATTTGTAGATTTGTTTTGTGTTATTTTCATTTCAGATATGTAGATATATAGATAGGTAACTCCTTACTGAACCATAATTAGGAAACAGCGGCCTGAGCAGGAAAATTTCTGACAACAGTAAATGTATTCGAACTCGATGCGCGTCTATGAAATTTGTATGAAGTATTAACCAAACGTCATCAGCGCGCAGCGAACTCGAATACATTTACATTTATATTAGTTTTTCGTGCTCGGGCTACATTACAAACAAAAACCTTTAACTATAAAATGTTACAATAGGCGGTCTGGCTAAAAGCGATCTGATCTAGACAACCTTCTGAAGAAGTTAAAAAGATCAGCAGATAAGCGGAGGTTTAACTGCATTTCTATTAACGTTATGGACAAATGGATGAAAAATTTGTTTAATTATATGACATCAAGAAGTCTTTGTATCCCATGTATACGAAAAGAGGCTTAAGAAGTGTAAGCACATGAGTTTCGCGGATTTTTAAATAATACCTTTAAAAGAATTTTGAGTCCATTTTCTTTCTACTTATTACGAAGTATTTTGCAGATATTTATTTTAATTCAATTAAATTTTCTGCCTCGGTGGTATTTCGGTACGACTACGGTTCTGAGGTCTCGGGTTCGATCCCCGGGTCGGGCAAAATGATATTGGATTTTTCCATATCAGCCCGGAGTCTGGAATTTGTGCCCGATATGGCGATAGGCTCGCCCCCTATCACATCTGGGATGGATCTAAGCTCGGTGAAATGTGGGTGTTCTAGTTCACTAGTGCGCCTCTGCCTACCCCTTCGGGGATACAGGCGTGAGCTTATGTTGTGTTATTTAATTTCTAGAGAAGTATGTTGTACAGAATACTGAGTTTATTATTATTTGTATTATTTCTTTTTCCTGGCAATATCCTTGCCTTACGACACGATTCGCCTTCCGACTTCAACGCTCCCACTTCGCCCGGTCTTAAGCATCCTCCACAGTGCAACTACTGACTCTTTATATGCCTCCAAAACGTTCAGGCAGCTCTTTTTGAACCGTCCACCAAAATGAACCCCTATTACGATTTGTGTAATGCAATCATAATTATCTATTTTATATGCCTAGAATTGGAAATCTGATGGAAAAATTGCAAATAAGTTCATTTACATACCTTTAAAAAACATTAAAAATGTACTTCAAAATTTTAATAGGCGGCAATGTATAAGAATATTATTAAAATCATATCCTATATTTATGAAATATCAGATCATGGCTGTATAAATAACATTAAAGTGTGTTCCTAATTGAAAAGGGTAATAAACTGTTATCTAAAATTTAGTAACATTACTATATTATAAATTCATATATATAACGTAGTTATCATTATGTGTTTTCTGGAAATTAACTCAAATGTCCATAAATTGATTTTCTGTATAACCTTCTTAACTACTTTCCATTAACGAAAACAGAACCAAATTGATGTTAAGAAAGTATTTTGTTTGCATTGAGCAGTTTGTTTGTACTAACTTTAAAATGCGATATTTTTTGTAGGGGCAATAAGTATTACTACTGAAATAATAATCTCAAAAATAATAATCGAAATAAAAACAAAGAGTAAATAGAAAACGCCTATAAAGATTAATAAAAAATAGAAAACCCCGCGAAAGAAATCGCCGCCTTGGTCTAGTGACAGCATATATGGGCTGTGGGCCGGGAGGTCTTGGGTTCCTCCATTCACAGGTAGACAAAGCGAATTTTCTGATTTAATTTATCCGGGACTGTATCCCTCAGAGAGGGTTGACGTTAGGCATGCAGCTGGTCGTAAATACTAAGCCAAATCGTTTCTGCAACTGGCTTGAAAAAGTGTGTTGCGCCGATCCCACATTAAGTCGGGATAAGGACAGATAGAAAGGAAGATAATAAATAGAATACACACTAATGAGCTCACGTCTGTATCCCCGAAGGGGTAAGCAGAGGCGTACTAGCGCACTAGATCGTCCATATTTGGCCGAGCTTATTTCCGTCCAGGATGTAACAGAGAAACATACATCATAAGCTCACGCCTGTATCCCCGAAGGGGTAGGCAGAGGCGCACTAGCCAACTAGTACACCCACATTTCTCCGAGCTTAGTTCCAAATGTGATAGGGGGCGAGCCTATCGCCATATCGGGCACAAATTCCAGACTCCGGGCGGATATGGAAAAATCCAATATCACTTTGCCCGACCCGGGGATCGACCCCGAGACCCCAGGAACAGTCGTACCGAAATATAACCACGCCACCGAGGCAGTCGATGTAACAGAGAGTGAGTTTTTAAATCGATAAAAGCACTCTATGATTTTTAAAATGTTGCTGAAATATTGAATTCTATATTGCTGAAATAAGTTTTATTAACTAACTATGGATTAAGCACTTTACCGGTTTTATTAAAATGTTCCCATGACCGCAATAAAATGTAGTCTAAATGTGTCGTGATATGGGTTTCATTCTAAGTGCAGTTCTGCGTTTGCTGACACATTCATCATTCCGATGTCATGTCGTATGGAAAACGTGATATTACTTATGTTACAACTCACGAGATTAGACACTGTATTTTTATTATTTATATTTTGCTACTAGCTTTTGTCTCTGGCTCCGGTTGAATGGACGTTGTAGTTTTATAAAAACTTTATTAAATGAATGGTTTACATTACCTCTTAAATAGATAAATAAATACGGTAAATTGTGATCTTTATAGAAATGAAAGCTTTTGTTATGTTATTAACTTAGCACAAGCTGAGGCCTACATCCTGAAAGAGGTAAGCAGGGATGAATTTGATAACTAGAGCACCTAGGTATCTTTGTGTTTTATATGTAAGATATACGTCTGTGGGGCGAACCATACTCTAATATCCGGCAATTTATTTGTCCTTTTTTAAACCCTGTGCAACATAAATCTCATCTTATGTCTTGGTGCAGATATCATATGACATAAATAAATAAATACAAGATGTGAGGAATGCAACTTTTTCGAAGACGGTTCAAATTGTGTGATTATCAATATTCTGATAACTCGAAAATTACTTTATAGCACAATAGAATATTTTTGACTCTCATGACATTCAAAAATATATATAGTTCATGGTCATACCTGCGCTGTTTCTAATGATTATTCATAAGTTCCTGACTTATGAATAATCATTAGAAACAGCGCAGGTATTGATATAGGTAAATTTAATTTCAACAGAGAAAAGCGCAATTATTTGAATTTTAGCTCGGTTGTTGGAGCAATTTTTATAAAGAATACTGCCAAAAATGATAGTACTGGGAGGGGACAATGCGCTGATGCCTGGTTGACGTCGCAATTCTGCACTCAGGTGATCCGGTATCAGGGTATCGGGATCAGGCGTTGTAAGTACGTTAATTGTAATAGTAATTGTCGCTACAATAACTAAGTAAGCGTAAGTTACCCTTTGTAATTTTGTTTTGCAAAAATGTGACTAACAGGATACAAGTGGTACTAACTGTTAAGCAGAGACTGACAATTGAGAAGGTGAGTCAACTGACGGAAAGTGAATTAACAACAAAGCCAGTGGCGTAGCTACAGCGCGGTATCGGAGCAAAACCACGGGCCCAGGACCTTAGGGGACCCTCGCACCGCCGGCCAGGAGAGCCCTTCCTGAATATACATAACTTGACCATGAAGACTTGGCCGAAAAGACCATGTTCATGAATTTGCCACGGGCCCCCGAGACTATAAATAAATAACTCACAATAGTCACACACAAAGTTCTGACCCCACACTAAGATCGAATCTTGTGTCGTGGGTGTCAGGAACTACGAGAGACTTTCGGTCTTACAACACCCAGACTCGAAATAAATATCTGAGGGCCACACAAACATTTGTCTCGGTGCGGGAATCGAACCCGCGGCCTCTCACTTCACAGCCAGCTACTCGCCCGGTGCGCCACGGAGGCTGACAAATTCGCGTAATCTTGTGCTTATTTATGCAAAATTATTTACACACACATTTAATCGAAGGATTATCTGAAACCAAAACAATAAAATTGAATCCACAACGGACGTCTTAATTCGACCAATATGTTTTCCTTTTAAAAATATGTACTTGATCACAAGAAACGTCCCTGATTTCAACGTATTCGGGATGTGGAAAAAAAGTCAAACGTGCGAATTTAAATATTTAATAACCACGTGTTTAGTTGTATAGTGGTTATGTAAATTATGCCATTTATTGCAATATTATTCTAATACAAGCCGAAATTATTTAACAAATTATAATTAAGTAGTAAGAATGAACAAATTAAAAGTAAAAATAAAACGGTTGTAATACAGCAAGGTTTGGAATCACGTAGCAGTTTTTTGTAATTAGTTTCCAGTTTATAGTTTCTTTTTTTAATTTTACAAGGCAATGAAACAAGCTGCTGGGGCACTTGATGTTAAATTATAAGTTCAGTCCATAACGATATGGATTTCGAAGATTTTTCTTTTGGTATACGAGGAGAGGGCTCACCTGATAGTGAGTGGTCATTATTATTCGTTCCAACGTCGTTGGTTATCATCGCCCGTACACATTGGTAATGCCAGGGTTCCGAGTTCCCGCGAAGGCTGCGGTAGAATGCAATTGCATACGCCGTGGCCTTCGCAATAGGGAGAGGGGGGAACTCCGCGGGGTTTACTCGGCAGGACGGTGTTTATCGGTGAGTCCGACACACCTCCAAGTGTTGACTCTGAGAAATCTGTAAACAGATTCCCCGTGTAAAAAAGGGTTCCAAGTTAGTACATACTATTTAGTATAGGAGCAGAAAATGAGCGGATTTGGGCGTCCGAAAATCTCAATCAATGTACGAAACGCAACAGCGATCTGTTACCTCTTGTTGGTTTGCTGGGTAGTGGAAATAATCCATTCACTGGTCAATTCATCCAAGATAACATTACCTAGAGTGGCTAACCTTTAAATTACCTGCATCCATGCTATATATGTATATATTGTATACTTTAATCCCTCAATTAATATGTATAATAAAAATATGTTTTTTTACAATTTAATCTTTAAGGCCAAACTGTCTGGGTGATGAGTGAAGCGTAAATAACTCTACTTTTAAATGTAGTGGCCGATCTTGACAGGTATGTTAAAATCATGTGTATTATAGTCATTTACATTTATTATATTTCAGATAAGTATACAAAAACAGGTAAAAAATACATCGAGCATTGATATCTGAAGTATTATAAGAAGGACACAACAAAAAACGCTACAAATATTGTTTGATATTAATTTTTGATCTGAATTTAATATGTATTTTCGGCCGACTTCAAAAGAAGGTATAAGGTAATCAATATGTCTGTATTTTTTAACGTACATTACGCGATACCTATGTATCTCTGCCAAATGTAGATCGATTTTCAAAATTATATTTGTGTTCAATAGAACTTATTCCAACATACTATAATATTTACAGAATCTAATAAATTTTAAGATCATTCTTCTTGTTAGTTGCTATCTCTACAGTTTTACCAAATTTATCTATAACTGCAACCATTTGTTTATTAACTATTTAATTAGCTTTGTTTCATAGATCGTTAACAGATTTTCCTTTTTTCTGCAGAATCGACGATATTTAACAATAGAAGCCTTTATTTATATACCTACTACTAATAATTACTACTTATACTCATTAAGGTGTAATTTCGACCACTAGGCGGACTGTTCAGAATTTTAAAATTTGAACAAAGCATACAATAAAAATTGCATGTAATTATTATTGACTGCCTCGGTGGCGTGGTGGTATTTCGGTACGACCACGGTTCTGCGGTCTCGGGTTCGATCCCCGGGTCGGGCAAAGTGATATTAGATTTATCCATATCAGCCCGAAGTCTGGAATTTGTGCCCGATATGGCGATAGGCTCGCCATCTATTACACCTGGGACGGAACTAAGCTCGGCGAAATGTGGGTGTTCTAGTTCGCTAGCACGCCTCTGTCTACTCCCTTCGGGGATACAGGCGTGAGCTTATGTTATGTTATGTATGTTATTATTGCTCAATATATATTTATATCAGCGACATCTAGGCCATAAACTACGTACTACGTAACATAAATGGTTTTATAATATTATACTGCTTTGTTCACTTTCTTTTTAAATCTGCTCAAACAGATATCAAGTAGAGTTATGACAGAGTAAGCTTAATTTTTTTTACATTAAGGAATTATTTTTTAACTTACTCCACAACAAATTATATTTTATTAACTCCGCAACTACCGCCATCTATCGTGTAGTTTAGAGTTTACTATAAATTTTATAACATGAATTATATTTTAGTTCAAGTATTCTTCTCTAGATGGTGTAAATGTAGACATAACAAATGTTTATCACTAACATTATTTTGATAGGCAAATGTTTTAGTAAACACTTAATGATTGTCGCGTAATTGGCATTATTTTGTCTTTGTTAACATATAATTAGTTCTCTTGAAAGAGTAATTTTCTAACGACAATGTAGATTATTATAAATTTATCATGTAAAGTGATGATAAACATTTTAGAAGTATTAAAAACTATTAAATAGTGCATCACTTGTACAGTGCGGTATGTTTTAGTTTTAGTAAAATCAAAATAGTTTGGTGACAATTAAAAAATACAATTTTATTGTGCATTATTGGTTTGATGTTAAATAGACTCATTTAATATAATAACTGGATGCTCTCCCGGGTGCAGCTAAAGGTGAATGACCTGCGTTTTACCTATAACGCGCAGTTCTAGGCGAGCGGCGCGGTGCATTCGGTAACCATAGTAACGAACCCCGGATGGGTGGTGCGATGCGCCGCGATCAAGAGCAGTGCCGAGCATTTATCTCCTTTGCACTACTGCCAGAGCCTATAGTAAATTGTATTTAATATAAATGTGCCATCCACGCAAAAAATAATCAGTTCTTTTTGATATCTCGTACCAGATGCATGCTGAATCGAGAGCAACGAGCGCTAGGTCTGTAATTTGAACATGTCCCTTTACGTGTTTCCCGCTATATTCCTTTTATGATCCTTCATAACTTTTGTTTTGTTTTGTTTCCCTGGGATGTCGATGTCTTTGTTTTATTTGTCCATCATTCGCTTACCAGATGAGAGTCGATATTAGCGCAATAACGGCCGAATGTTCATACACTTAAGGTCGCCTTATCTGTTAAAATTGTATGGCGAAAATCAATGTAAGAAGCCGTCAAAGTTAAATAGCGTTTGACCATTCGGGCGTATATTAATTAGGGAACTAAGAAATCCTTAGTTGACATAGTATCAACAATAATACTATCTCAACTAAGGACTAATTGGTACATATATTGTTTTTTTGTAATTGTGGTAATTGTAGGTATTTAACATTGACTTTTGGGTTATGTTATTTGTAGCTTTATTTGTTTAGTTAGAGCACAATTTATTGTACACAAAACGGAATCTCCGAAAGGAATAGGATGATGTTAACTGTCCTTTAAAATTGTATAATGAAATAGATTTCGTGAAAATACAGCTTCTCGTAAAAGATTACTGTGATTATTATTAGTTGATTATAAAACCTTATTGAATATCATACATATAGAACATAATAAAGTAACATTCAAATAAAATTTTCGTTACAATTGTGGCTTGTCGTAAAATATTACTATTAATCAATATAAGTTATCAAAGGAATAAAGAATCTGCATTAACAAAGTGTTAATAGAGTTGGTATTGGTTAATTCTATTATGTAACTTGTTTTGATTGTCATACATACATAAACTCACTCCTTTTCACATATGGGTAGGCAGAGACAACGGATTTCCACTTGCTACAATCCTTACATACCTCTTTGATTTCCATTAGGTTAAATAAAATGGAAAACAAATAATAATAATTTTAGCGTTCGGAGTAAAAAAATGTAGAGCTTAATTATTGAAATGTCATACTGTCGTTTGAAGCATTTTGGTTATACATTAGTCGTTATAATTTCAAAAACAAGACCGTTAATTCATCTCATCTTTCTATGAAACTGAATTATCTCTGTCGAGTTGGTGTAGAGAAAAAAACTGGGAAAGACGCGGCTCTCTCACATCTCATATCTCTCTCTCTCTAATCTTTACATGGCATATTCTTCTCCTTCCAACTCTTCTTATTCTTCCCACAAGTGTGGGATCAGTAAAGCATATTGTTTTCAAGTATGTCGCAGAAATGATTCAGCTTAGTTTTTGCGACCATTTGCTCCCAGTCACAGTCTTCATACGCTGACACAAGACCAAGAAGGCGACACCAAATTTATAATTTCTAACATAACTATTTTTATAGGATTTATATAATGTAATTGTTATACTTCATAAATTATATTATAGTATTTTCTTTTTATGTGCGAAATCTCTGTTATTATAATATTTGCTACTCATTTTTTAGAAGTAATATTATTGATAACTATGTAATACAGAATACATTACGTTGCTAAATTAATCTATGTATGATATTATGCAATTTTATGTATAAATAATCGAATATGCTATATCAGCAACAACAGCTTGGTTATAGTCAGCAAATATAATCGTGAAATCAACGATTTTATTTGAAATATTAGAACTTAAACATAGAGAAATTGCCAAGGAGTTATTAATTTGATATAATTTTGATATATATTCTCTATTAAAATGTAATGTTTGGTGACGAACGCTCTTAGTGATAAGACCGCTTGTTGCAACATCAGTTATTGGAACTTATATTTTTTGTCTATTTTTCAGTATTATATTTTTTTATTGACAAAAATAGAAATTGTCGCCTCTTTGGTCTAGTGGCAGAATATATGGGCTGTGGACCGGGATGTCGTGGGTTCGATTTCCAGGTTGACTAAAGCAAATTTTCTAGTTTAATATACTTGGGACTGGATCCCCCAGAGGGGGTTAACGTCAAATAGGCAACCGGTCGAAAAAAAATAGCAAAAACCTTTCTGCAACATGCTTGAAAAATTGTGCGGCGCCGACCCCACATTAAAGTGGTATAAGGGCCGGTAGATAAAAAGAAAGAAAAATATAAATTATGTATAATTAATATGATATACACTATATAGGTATGTCAATATTTGGCAAATAGGATGCGCAACAAGACCTACAGGGCTAGGGCACGGGAGATAAATCAATACAGCTGTCCAATTTCCTAGGAAACGCATGACGTAGATGCACCTAGCGCCACTACGTGCAATCAGTTAAACTGACCGGTTTACAAACTGCTCTATGAATCGTTTAACATTTATCGTGTTCGCAAGTTACTGTGTCAACAGGTGTTAGTTAAAAGTTTTGGAGGAAGGTTAGACACGTTTAAAAGATACTTTTACTTCTGACTAGCTTGTGAGTATATAAATAGGTTTAATTATTACAGGTCTGGACTGGATTAACCATATTATAATTAAGGAACTCAACCCGTGAGTATATTTAACGTCCTTCTCGAGAGTCCCAACTTGTGCAATCGGAGGAACCCGAACTTCTTTAATTGTTTAATTAAGAAGATCTTTTGAAAATTCTACCTCGTATTCGAACCTTGTGCCACGGGAATATTAGTCAACTTATACATCTAGTATCGCTCGCCGCTATGATATTTTATTAAGGCTATTTTGTAAGATAAGTTCCATTGTTGTGATGCTTGAGTTTATTGATTCTCTTAAGCCTGGTGGGCGTTTACAAAATTCTGTTTTAGATTTTATTATTTAATGTTCTATAATTGATTCACCTTCAGGGGTTGATGCAACGCCAACGGCCGGTTTTGATATAAATAATATTAGGCCTGTAATATTACTGTCCCACTGCTGGGCATGGGCCTCCTCTACTAATGAGAGGGGTTAGGCCTTAGTCTACCACGCTGGCCTAATGCGGATTGATAGACTTCACATACCTTCGAAATTCCTGTGAAGAAATTCTATGGTATGCAGGTTTCCTCACGATATTCTCCTTCACCGTTATAGCAAGCGATATTTCACAATGAAACGGTTTTGATAAGTAAAGTTCAATAGTTTCTGCATAAAAATATTATTTCCACCGATCCCAAATCGAAGTAGGATAATGATAGGTGGAAGAAGAATGTGTTGCTGAGTACAGATCTTTTAAAAAAATCTCAATAAAAATAGATTTCACAGAAAATACATTTACAATCTAGTTATAGTCAACTAAAGTTAGTTCTATTAAGTCGATGTAGATCAGCATATGAAATTATTAGTTTCAAAATAATCTAGTACGAATAACAGACGGAGGCAGCTCTGTTAATATAATATTGTAGGCTTGGGCGCGTTTGATCGAATCAATAAATTCAGATCTCAATTCTAGGAATCACATTTTATCGAGTTATCGAAACCTCGGGCGTGCATCGGTAAAGTTAGTGGCGCCCTCTACTCGCTTGCATAAACACAGTTTAGACAGACTCAGAATTTTATTAAACTAGATGCAATTTTATCAACCTCCTTGCCAATTTGACGCTTTTTTATCTTTTGTGCTTATAATCTTTCAGTGATGTGTTGAGTGTCGCTAGTGGTTCGTTAGTTGAAAGCGTATCCTTTAATATTGATGTAGATAATCAGTCACTTTCATACTCGCTCAGGAAACTGCACCTGTTGAAAATGCATCTTGATTAACTAAACATAAGTGTTAGAGTGTATTATTATTTTATAATATAATTTCCCTTTACTCGAGTAGGTTCCTCTAGATGTATTTAGAATTTAGAGTAATAAATGTAAATACAAAAGTAAAAGGTACACACTAAATGACGATTTATTAAATCACAATGTAATTAAATATAGTTGAAAGTTGAAAATGATGGGAAATAATAACATATTCCTTTTAGAAAATGAGTTATCATTAAAAACTAACCATTATTTTGACTACTCGCGTATTCTTGAAATTTTGTGCTAGTAGCGGCACCTGTAAGAAACAAATTACCTCTGGAAGTATTTATCTTAATTTTTATGGTTAGTCTGTTTGTAGAATATGATATAAAAATATTATAATGATATCAGATGTTTATTTAAAGTTTATTATTTCATTGATTTCGTCATTGAGAATGACAATTTTTGATATATTTTTATGAAACATATTGTTAAATAATTGTTATAAATAATACTTGAATGATAGTCATATGTAAATACAATAATCTTATTTAGAATAATTACTTGATTATCAATCTACATGTGACCGCTTTCTAAATGAACCGTGAAAGCAGCAGTTATCATTTGATATAAGGTAAAGTGTGTTATAGAATAGTAACTATAAAGTTTATTTACGTCCGTTTTCCAGAAATATAAACATATGTCTTATCAATTATTATATTTGTTGTATTTTTTGTAATGTGTTACAATTTTGCAGCACATGTGTTTTTGTACATATGGGGCCTTACTTAAAACAGCATTTTTAGCTGAGCAAATGGTTACGAATAACCTGTCGCTTTTTCCTTGCGTTACATTGTTTAAAAATGAAAGGGATAACCTATGGTATAAAGATAAGCAGCGCTCAAATATTTTTATAAGTAAGGGGCAAGTTGTTGTACGTAAGAGGTTAGAATTAACAGGTTCTAAAAACAATAATTTCATCATATTTCTAGATTAAGGATCGTGAATGCACTTTACTTCTAGTTGGCAGATGCTGTATGGTAAACAAAACTTTAATAAGGCCAACAATCTTGGACTAGTCGTGCTAATATTGGGTATTGCAAACAATGAATATAAACTGTAGGATCTCAATTCCTATATGTACATAGATAGTTTTCATCAAAATAAATAAAGAAAAATTAACAATATGTACAATTTCCCTTTTGAATTATTATTTTCGAAGCTACGCCTCTGATTTCTCGATCAGCAGCAAAATTAATTAGACAAAAATCAAAATTGGGTTGGTATTCTGTCGATATGTAATCATTTTGATTTTTTTTATAGTAGTGACAAAATAAAATGGTCTGTTTAATGAATGTTAATTCGATCACATCTTCAGAAACCAGGGAAATAAAGCTTCATTATTTCGTAATATTAATAATTGTCATGAGTATACTGTTACATAAGTACATTTATATGTGTTTGTTGTTTGTATTGAAATATATTATATTGTACATACATACGTAACTAATAATGTTGTATATGTCAGCAGATAGAGAAATAAATCCGAGGCCAACAGAAATGGCGGATCAGCATACTAGTACTCGAGATATGACCCAAAAGACCCAGCATTTGGTGCTGGAATCACCGGAACCTAAATCACCACTTGTTTCCACGGAACCGTCGTCGCCGCCGATACTGCCGACGCCTCTAATGCCTCCAACGCCACCTACACCATCAACCCCGCCGCCATCTACGTCACCGACACCCTCGTCGCCATCGACGTCGTCGTCGACACTCTCATCTCCTCCGTCAACACTACTACAACTGAAGCCTCGTGCTCTGTCGGCGCCTTCAACGCCAATAAGGTTATGCACGCCGCTGACACTAACATCACTGCGGTCACCATCCACACCACCGCCGACACCGGTATCACCGCTACTGCTGACATTACCGTTACCACTTACAACGTCAATGGCATCACAGCTGCCTCCAGCGCCACCGCCTCCACCGGCAACATCGCCGCCTCCGCCCCCACCGCCATCACCGCCCTCATCGCCGTCACCGCCCCCATTGCCGCCATCAGCGTCACCAACATCGTCGTCACCAGCATCGCCTCCGACACCGACCAAGTCAACGCCGATGCGGTGCTTGTCGGTGATGCTATCGGCGTCGGACGCTCCATGGTCATTTAGGTAAGTCCAATATTATTATCTATTTATCTATCAGTGCTCAGCAGGCTGAAAATCATGGTACTTATTTTTTTCTACCTGCCCTTATCCCACCTTAATGTAGGGTCGGCGCAACACCTTTACAAGAATGTTGCAGAGAGGATTTGGCTTAGTTTTTACGGCCGGCCTGACGTCAACTCTCTATGAAGGATCCATACATCCATAATCCATACATCCAGGGATGCTACTTATTGAATATTATAATACCTGTTATGTGTAGCAGTAATAAAAAAGTAAGAAAAAACAATCAGCCCAAAATAGTGGAAAACAGCAGAGTTGAAAATAGACTAGTAGCTTATTGTTTTTACTTCAAGATACCTATAATAACACACGCTTGTTTTTTCCCTCATTTGACGCTTATGTAAAAATGTAAAAAATAGTTTAAATTATATGAATCTCTTAAAAATGTATAATATTAACTGCTATTTTTACTTCCAATAACATGTTTTTTTTTAATTTTAGAACATTCGAGTTGAAACGGGTTTTTAGAGTGTCGATTGGAATTACGTAAGCGAATTGTGGGCAAACTTTAATTATTCACTATTTAATTAAATTTACAAGAAAAGTTTGTTTAATTCGCAATAAAATATTTGCAATACTGCATTTTAGAGAATCTGATACTATTATAAAATATATTGCTCAGCTTTTAAAGGTATCTGTTTCCAATAAAGTACTATAATAGAGTAAAATGCATGAAATGTACAATTTATACCTTTAAAATAAATAACCATTTAACATAATATACTCGTAATTATGTCAATATCTGGTCAATTTTGCCTACACCTTTTAATGATCCGGCTCCATCAGGTTACTGTTGTCTCACAGCAAGCTGTGAATTTAAGTCGGTTTTCTGTGACTTTTCGCTCATAATGGAGTTTTCTCGCGACGGTAGTTTGAGGCAAGCCTCTAATGTTCTCGGAGTACATAGTTAGAGGTAATTATTTACTATTAACAGGAACTTGTATGCCTGTTTTCATTCGAAGAAAATTCAAGAAAATATTCATTTGAAATTTTTAAGCGCCAAACACGAGTTCATAACCCAATTTGCTAGTTCATTAAAAACAATTACCACCTCGTTAAAAGCGTCATTTTTTAAAAGACATTCAAAGATTGGCTGCCTCGGTGGCGTGGTGGTATTTCGATATGACTACGGTTCTGAGATCTCGGGTTCGATCCCCGGGTCGGGCAAAGTGATTTTGGAGTTTTCCATATCAGCCCGGAGTCTGGAATTTGTGCCCGATATGGCGATAGGCTCGCCCCCTATCACATCTGAGACGAAACTAAGCTCGGCGAAATGTGGGTGTTCTAGTTCGCTAGTGCGCCTCTGCCTGCCCCTTCTGGGATACAGGCGTGAGCTTATCTTATGTTATGTGTCATTCAAAGAAACCATGAAAACATCAGCGGGACATTTTAAATAGCTTAGTCAAATAAACCCGGATGAAGGTAACCAGTTCCAGTTCTACCTCAATCGTTGGTGCCGCAATTACGTCAAAGCAAATAATTATTTAGTTGGAAATGCCGACAAGAACCAAAAAGATATGCTAGTTACAGCGATAACTTTGCACGTTAAAATGCGTACTTCGAGTAAATACTTACATTAAGAATTTATAGAAAGAAGTTGTATTGTACGGTAGGACTTATATTCCCGTTCGATGTCTGGGTCGGGTATAATCACAAGTTTAAAAACTTAACTGACCGACTTCCAATTTACCGATCGTGATCAAATTTATATGGGACCACCCTTGAAATAAGTTCTATCGAACACAAAGAAGACACAAGAATTTTGAAAATCGATCCACATTTACCGGAGATATCGAGTAACATACATTAAAAAAAATACAGACGAACTGAGGACCTCCTCCTTTTGTGGAAGTCTGTCGAAAATGACGCTGAATTTTTTTATTCAGTATCAGCGCGGAGTTTGAAATGGCGACAGGGTTACCTCCTATCACATCTGGGAGGGAAATGAGCTCGGCGAAATTTAGGTTTTCTATGTCACTAGTTCGATTTGACCTACCTTTTCGGAGATACAGGGGTGCACATATATACATACCTATGTATTTAAAAATAATTTCCTACACCAAAAATGAAAATAATCACATTGAAGGCATCCGTATTCCACGTAGTATAGATGAATCTCATTTTTTTAAAAACGAATGCACCTTGTTCAAATCAATTTTCACAGGAAGTACTCTTTAAGCATTACCTCTATGACTATGATGACTTTTCCACCGTCTAGTTTAATAATTAGATGGTAGGGACACAATTTTCATGACTTTAAAAGTGTCTTAAAATAGATAAAATAAATTATAACTATTTAAGTATAAAAGTGATTGTTTTGCTTTCTCTAAGTACAAATAATATTGATCCACGTAGTATATTGGAAGTAGTTTCAGTATAAGTTTCGCTACTTTGAATTCCAGATTATTCTTTAATACTTTTGCAAGCATGTTGCAGAAAGGATTTGGCTATGTTTTTACGACCGTAAACACGGACCAAATCCTTTCTGCAGTCGGTCGGGTGCTTGCCTGACGGCGACCTTCTCTGGGGGATCCAGTCAAATTAAATTAGAAAACTCGCTTTGCCCGACCTGGGAATCGAACCCACGGCCTCCCGGTCCACAGCCCATATATGCTGCCTCTAGACCAACGAGCCGACAATACTAACAAACAACATTTTCATAACACATATTTCTTCTGATATAACTTTAGGTTCTTCTTTCAATTCAATATTGAAAGGTCTTTTTCTAACGTTGCAATATTGAATACAATGCATTTTTCAGGCATCCCTTTTGAAATACATATGTTACCTATAGGTAATATGTGGTTCGCAATGAAATGTCTTTATTAGTTTGTATTATAAAATCGATTCATAGACGTAATTATATCTAGGTTCATAATTTAAATAAACACAAGCATAGTAAATATGTAAATGGAATGTGAGTTCTAACTAGCTCTGTTAAAATATTTATTCCATTACCTCATAATATCGATTTCTTAGATTTTAGCGAATGTTATTGTAGTATATTTATTAGTAATTAATAAATAATGGTAATTTAAATAACAACCAAATTGCGTGGGAAAAGATTCTTTAATGACGTTTGTTTTTAAAAACCAAAAAGTCCGAGGTCGTATATCTTTAAAAACTATGGAACTACGCAGCAGTATTCAAATATCGAACACTGCACTCCTCCCTCATTACTCCATAGCCCTGAGAATACAAAACAAAAAATAAAAAATTAAACCTCTAAACAAAACAAGTAAGGAATATACTTAGTAAAATTTCTTATAATCTATATCCTTTCTTGGTCTAAGAGTTCTTTTAAGAGTTCTATCATCTTCGACAGACGAATGTGGATTAGGACAATCCATATTATTAGAAGAATCTCTGGGCTCTGAATTATCGCAATGTACGACGTTATTTCCCTCAATGTGTTCCTTAGCCTCCTCCCAACCCTCATCTTCTTCTCCTTGATCTTTATCAGTTTCAGATACAGCCTCTACGTCAGTTGTCGTATGCTGTTGCACAACCCCCGAACTAACGCCCAATGAAGCGGTTGAAGGCTCTAAGGAGTCAATTTCCGGAGATAGTGGATGAGGAGATGAAATGTCAGGCTGTGAAGAGGCTGATATTGAAATATTTTCATCCACATCAACATTGTTATTAAGCACATATTTTCGAATTTGATCTACATGCCGAATACATGAAGTTTCAAAATTATCAAAATAAATTTTAAACATTCTATTACCTATCTTATTAGTTATTTTGCCTAACACCCATTTAGCTTTATGAACAGAAAACCATTTTGCCCATACAATTTCACCGATTTTGAAACATCTAGAATTAGTAAGGTTATTTTCATGACTGAACGTTTCCTGAAAATTCCCACCTTCTTGAGGTAAAATGTTGTCTAATCTGGATCTCAATTCACGACCAAACATTAATTTAGCGGGAGTATCTCCGGTAGCACAATGAATTGTATTACGATATTCAAATAAGAATCCAATTAACTCATCATGTAATTGTCGTTGTGACAAGGTTCCTTTGCTGTTAAGAATACTTTTCAACATCTTTTTACAAGTCTTAACAGAGTTTTCTGCTTGACCATTGCTAGATGGGTGATAAATAGGTGAGTTTAAATACTCGATACCATTGTTTTTACAGAAAAAATGAAACTCTGTTGAAGACAATTTAATGTCATTGTCCGAAACGATGATGTTGGGTATGCCAAAAATCGAAAATACGTCTTTCAATTTTGAAATCAATGCACATGTTGAGGTGCCGCAGCTCATATTGATACACTCCAACCATTTACTATACGCATCAATAATAACAAGATAGACCGTTTGCCCTACGGTCATGTAGTCTATATGTATACGGTACCATGGCTTAGGCGGACGCGGCCAGGGTGCAGGCGGTGCGCGCGGCGGTGCGCTCGCCACCGCACAACAAACGCTACAACTACCTACTAACTGTTCAATATCGCGGTCTATACCCGGCCACCACATCCTACTACGCGCCGCACTTTTGGTTTTAACTATCCCAAAATGTGCGGCATGTAATTCTTTCAACAGTGTTCCACGATATACACCAGGAATAATTATTCTATGTCCACGAAATAGACATCCGTTAATTACCTCCAAGTCTGATTTATGCATAAAATATGGCTTGATACTAGGACACGTAATTTTACGCGGCCAACCGCGATTCATGTACTTAATAATTGTTTGTAAAGTCTCATCGTTAGCCGTAGCGCGTTTAATGTGAAAAAATGAAACCGGCTCTGTATTTGCATTCATAAATGAAAGCGGAATCAGAGTATCTTCTTGACTATTACCATCATCAAGCGATTCCTTACTAAGAGGCAAAGGGGCTCTCGAAAAAAAATCTGCAACTAAATTATTTTTGTTACTTATATACTCCACAGAATAATTATATGCTGATAAAATTAAGGCATATCGTTGGAGTCGGAGAGCAGCCGTTATTGCTATACCGTTTTTGTTGCCAAAAATTGACAGCAATGGTCTATGATCCGTTCTCAATATAAAAGGTTCTTGTCGCCCGTACAGATACTGATGAAAGTGTTTAACCCCGAAAACAATAGCAGTAGCCTCTTTTTGAATTTGACTATAGTTCTTTTCACTAGCATTCAATGAACGTGAGCTGAATGCAATTGGTCTTTCTACGCCTTCGGAAGTTAAATGCGATAATACCGCGCCTAATCCAGCCGGCCCAGCATCCACCGTTAGCAAGAGTGGCGCCTCGGGATCAAAATGAGCTAACACACGGTCCGACGCGAGCTCCTGGCGTACGGCTTCGAGAGCGCGACTGTGACGCTCTTCCCAATGCCATTGCACATTTTGTTTTAATAATTCGTGAAGTGGGTGCAACAATGATGATGCGTTTTGAATAAAATTTCTATAGTAATTAACTACACCTAGAAATCTTCTCAATTCAACTACATTTGTAGGAATAGGGGCCTTTAAAATGGCTTCTACTTTTTGAGGACAAGTTTTAAGCCCCTTTTGATCTATAACATATCCTAAATATGTAACACTCTCTTGAAAGAAGGCACACTTCTCTTTTTGCAGTTTCAGTCCTGCATCACTCAATCGGCGTAATAATTCTCGAAGTCTAGCTAAATGAAGAGTGCGATTAGGTGCTGTAAGGCATATGTCATCATACCAACAAGATACACCATCTATACCCGCAACTAGGGTTTCAATAGCCCGCTGGAATATAGCCGGCGCGTTAGCGAGTCCATATACGAGACGTGTATACTTAAACAGCCCTTTTGGTGTATTAATAGTTGTAAGTTCTTGTGAGGATTCAGATAGACAAAATTGATTGTAAGCATTGCTCAAATCAAGCTTGGAATAATGTTGCCCGCCACCGATTTTTGCAAATACTTCCTGAATATGAGGTAATGGAAATTTGTCAATTTTTAAATCCTTATTAAGTGTACAGGAGAAATCTCCCGCTATTTTAACCTTTCCATTTTCTTTTAAGACGGGAACAATAGGTGTTGCATAATCAGAAAATTGCACGGGAATTAAAATACCTGACTTAACAAGTCTATCTAACTCCTCGATAACTTTGTCTTTGAGGGCAAAGGGTATTGACCGAGCTTTGAAAAATTTTGGTACAGCATTTTCTTTAAGATGTAAATGTACTTCAAATTTATTAAAACGGCCAAGCTCATCCTTCCACAAATCTGGAAACTCTTTGAGGATCTGCTGCACCTCACTATGCTTTGAATCAATACTTAACATATTGTTATCAGATAAACAAACTAAACTCATATTAAATTTTGCCATAAAATCTCGCCCCAGTAACGGCGGTCCACCATCTCTGACAACATAAAATTTAATCTGCCGCTTCAAATTATTATATTCAACTTCACAAGAAAAAAAACCTAGGGGTGTGATTTTATGCTTGGTATAGAGACAAAAAACAATATCCGAAACTATTAACTTAAAGTTCTTAAAATTTTGCAAATAACATTTCTCAGACATAACACTACGTCCAGCACCACAATCAAGTTCCATAGAAATTGTTATATTGCAAATATTTACACTAATCTTTAAAGGTTCGTAGTTCACATACCTCAAATTAAATAAATCACATTCTGTACAAGCGTGCTTGTCGTCACCTTCTATGACAACACTGTTTATAGGCAACCTGTTGCCTTTTTTAACAGCACACATCTTCTTTAGGTGACCTTTTTGACCACAAATAATACACCGATATTCTTTAAAACGACACTTGTCCGCGAGATGATTTCTCAGCCCGCACACAAAACAACGAACTCCAACTGCCGCCGGTGCTGTCACC
Organism: Clanis bilineata; assembly: GCA_036417725.1. Lineage (NCBI taxonomy): Eukaryota > Metazoa > Arthropoda > Insecta > Lepidoptera > Sphingidae > Clanis > Clanis bilineata. The sequence continues at coordinate 14,425,465 of CM071137.1, forward strand.
GCCGCCGTCGCCGTGGTTGTCTGCATCGGCCCCTTATGTGCTCGACGCTCTTTCACTCTAAACACCGGCTCCTGTTTGATGGGCCGCTCCCCGGTCAATCCACCGACAGAAGACCGCGCGGCACGGGCACATGCCACTTGTTGTGCTATCTCTAATGCCTTAGACAACGTCAGCGACTTGAGGTCTTGTTCAAATAAGCGATTTCTTTCCGGACCTACCTTTAGGCCTAGAATAAACTTGTCTCGCAAAAGCATATCCAACTCTGTACCGAAGTCGCAATATACGGCGAGTCCTCGTAAACGCGCCGCCCAATCCTCAAGACTCTCATCATCGGCTCTTGTGGCATCATAGAACTTTGCCCTGTCTGCAAACGTTGACCTTTTAGGCTGAAAATGGTCATCGAATAATTCCACCAATTTGTCCCACGAAACATCTTCAACTTTTTGTGGATGAACAAGGTTTTGCAAAAGGCGGTAAGACTCATCGGATAGATGGGTCAATAAAACCGCACACCATTTTTCGGCTGCGATTCCATTTAGTGCAATGAAGTTCTTGAGCTTGCCAATAAAAATTTGCCATTCTTGCTCCTTGTAATCAAAGATATTCAAGTTACCAATAAAACTAGACATTATTATCGTTCAAATACACACGTAGGTACTCGTCGCCAATTGTAGTATATTTATTAGTAATTAATAAATAATGGTAATTTAAATAACAACCAAATTGCGTGGGAAAAGATTCTTCAATGACGTTTGTTTTTAAAAACCAAAAAGTCGGAGGTCGTATATCTTTAAAAACTATGGAACTACGCAGCAGTATTCAAATATCGAACAGTTATACATTGAAATAAAAGTTTATACGGATGCTATCGCGATCTGTTTTTATTCTTAGTTCCGTAATTTCTATTATTTTGGGCTGATTATTTTGTCTTACTTTTTTATTACTGCTACATAACAGATATTATAATATTCAAAAGCTTTGCTGCATTTCATAGTCACGGGTCGGACTGTAACGAAAATATTAGTGTTAAGGCGCTTCTCTTTCACCTGTTTTTATAGAAACAAAACACAAAAACACCTACACAAAACAATGTTTTTCACTGTCTCCTGCTCATGGGACAATGGACTATAGAACAAATGTGTAGTGAAACCAAGTTTTGTGTAGGTATTTTGTGTAATGTTTTAGTAAGAGACGCGTATTGCCTTAACATTTTTGATTCGTCAAATGATTTCTTCAGATATTGTTATTGAACTTTTGCAGAAAAAATTATAGAGTACCTAAGTATAGCGATAGCGAAAAGGAGTCACTGGCTACAACTTGAAATCAATTATCTATCGTAAACATTATCATCATAAACCAAATATCACGCTAAATATAAAATCTATTTGGAATTTTAAATACATATTCATAAATATCCATGATGAAAATGCGCGATGAAAACATTTTCGCTCACATATTTGTACGAGTATAATAAATACATTTCAAACATTTTCATTCGTCCTTTAGGTAGCGGTTTATAAAATACACGGATCTTTAAAATTGTATACACCAATAAATAAGAAGGGTACCGTTTTGACCGGACTGCTTATAATAAACAATGTAAAAAAATAATAAAGAACGGAAAATAATTGTCTGACAACGAAGACTGCAAAGCCTTCGAAACGTCGGGAATAAAAATTAAAAACCTAATCGTGATAGAATCCGTAAAAATAGTTTTATTTCAAAATAATAAAGAATGTAAAACAATAACCAAGTACCAACATCATCGATTATGTGTTGTGTATAGCCATCTTATTGCATGGAATAAAGCTCTCTGCCCCTAGCGCAAGTAGATTCCTTTTGACGAATGCGGTCAGTTCCTTATTGAATAGAAAATTCCAGGGGTTTCATTTAACAGAAACAATGCACGATATCAAATATTTTTCTTAGGAAATGCTTTGTCAAGTCTAGACTTTTCTCGAGGAAATAGTCAATAATGCCTTAATATTTTCAGTTCCTTGCTCCAAGGGGAGAAAGCTGTCAAATTAATAATATTGGGGTTATTTGTTTGATATAAAAGACGTAAGCTCACGCCTGTGTCTCCGAAGAGGTAGGCAGAGGGGCATTAGCGAACTAGTACACCCACATTTCGCCGAGCTTAGTTCCGTCCCAGATAAAAGAGTATTTATAATATTAGTTTAGAGTCGCCTCCTTTTGCCCGACCCGGGGATCGAACCCGAGAACTCGGGACGGTAGGCGTACCGAAATACAACCACGCCACCGAGGCAGTCACTGATTTTTATATCATCATCATCATCGTCAGCTTCTGTTTGCCCACTGCTGGACATAAGCCTCTTCTCCCTTGCGCCACTGATCTTTATTTTGCGCTAAATGCAACCAATTATTAGACAAGATTATTAATGACTGCCTCAGTGGCGTGGTTGTATTTTGGTATAGTGATATTGGATTTTCCTATATCAACCTGGAGTCTGCAATTTGTGCCCGATATGGTGATAGGGTGCCCCCCCCATCACATCTGGGACGGAACTAAGCTCGGCGAAATGTGGGTGTACTAGTTGGCTAGTGCGCCTCTGCCTACCCCTTCGGGGATACAGGGGTGAGCTTATGTTATGTTATGTGTAAAAATCTGCAGAAGTTGTCAGGCGCAAGGGTTAGATTGCGCAAGGGGTGCATCTCAAAAACGACCATGGCATTAGACTGAGATGACAACAGGCAGAAAGGCAAAAAGTCCTTTATTAAATTAATTATCTTATAGAATGACCGACTCATTAACTTTATGGCCTTTATATACAGAAAATCGAGCTTTGCACACGTGCTCCTTTTAATATAAGACAAGGAATTAAATTCATTTTAGTAGTTATAATGCGAGTTTAGTTTTTCAGAAAAACTCAATAGATAATGGGAAAGCTCTCACACGGGTGGAGCCATGAGCAAAAGCTAGCAAATAATAACTAAGATAGGTAATAAATAGTATAGATGCTGTAAACAGTAGCTTCTGTGTTGACTTTTGAACGGAAATTGTTCTCTTAGCTCTATAATAATTTCCGATGCATAAAGTACATCCCCTTACCAGCTAAACGGCTGTATTTAGAAATGGGAAAAACATCATAGTAATAGAATATAATATAACGAGTTTGGAAAAACATCATAGTAATAGAATATAAAGTAAAACTATCACGACTAAGCAGGCTCTATATGTTAACGATATCTAAACAGGTATATTATGTAATTGTTATAATTATTATCCCATATTGATCTTATGTAGTTCTAGAATATCATCTTCATCAGCCATAGAATGTCCTCTGCTGAAGATAGGCCTTCCCCAAAGATTTCTATTTCAAGTTCTAGAATATGCTTGTAACATATTTATAGACAAATATAAGCAGTGTTTTTATTTTGCAACTATGTAATAATTATAATATAAATGATCTGTTTACCTTAAATCAATTAAGGTCACTATTTACCTTGTAGCGGTCAGGTCAGGGATGATATTTCTCAGTTCCTCAGCTACTTATCATAAGGTTATCGCAACTTTAGGATTAACCACATGTCTATAAACAACTGCTTTCAGTTACCCCTGTTTTGCTAATGAGTAAACATGAAGAAATCCTAACGCAAAAAGCATATTATATTTTTATACCTGACTGCCTCGGTGGCGTGGTGGTATTTCGGTACGACTACGATTCTGAGGTCTCGGGTTTGATCCCCGGGTCGGGCAAAGTGATATTGGATATTTCCATATCAGCCCGGAGTCTGGAATTTATGCCCGATATTTCGATAGACACCCCATCACATCTGGGACGGAACTAAGCTCGGCGAAATGTGGGTGTTCTAGGTCGCTAGTGCGCCTCTGCCTACCCCTTCGGGGATACAGGCGTGAGCTTATGTTATGTGTTTTTATACCGGATGTTTCATAAAGTTGGTACCAATTACAATTCCACATACAAGAGAACGATTTAAACACCCTGCATATTGTTTGTGTGTGAAAAATATGCTTTTTAAATGAATTTAAATATAGTTTGTTACTTTTTCCTAACTGTGCATTAAAAGTGAAGTATTATTTATCGCGGAGTCTACGAAACTTGATCGTGCCTAGTTGATGGTTGTGGTAGTTGCCGCCCCACTCCCACAGGCTAGGCGGCGACCTGCACATACTCAGTACTCGACGTCTAATTAGTTAACTGTGAACACGGTTCAAGACTGCCCTTTATCAGTCGCCGGCTAACTACGTACATCAAGTGCACGGTGTTACGGCCAGATAAAGGATAAATTTGCAGTTTGTTTATGCGTTGCATCGTAGTGCGGTGTGAGCTGAGAGCGAGGTGCGTCAGTGCGCGCGGCGTGCGTCCGCCGGTGCACGCGTGCATCCCAGCTGCGCATTAATCGTCTGCCAGCCGCGAGCCTCGCACCATGACCGACTGGTCGCCGGTGCAGCGCGTGTGGCCGAACCGCTACGAGGCCTACCAATACAATATGTTCCCAGGGTACCAACAAGTGCTACCTGGTACCGTGCCAAATAACATACCAGTGCAACAGCGTGTTCAAGAACACCACAGTATGCCGGTATCACAAAGTTTCCAGCAGAGTTTGCCGCCGTCGCCGAATTTAATTCCAACGCAATATTTTATCGACCAGCCCAACGTGCCGATGTCACAGAACTTGCCGATGCTTGAGGGATATCCTGTAGTGCAGTTTTCGCAGATGCATGAATATCCCATAGCGCAGTATCCACCATTGTATCAGAGCCAGGTTTCTCAAAGTTTACCGATAACGCAATATACAATAGCATCGAACTTATCATCTCCGGAATGCATGACAGATCCTGCAAGTGTTCCTTTGCCTGATGACATGCCGGTGCCGCAAAATGTACCTTTACCTGAAGATGCGTGTATGCCACAATACATAGAGCAACCACCGGAATACTCGATGCCATCGTCGTCTAGTCTCACGATGCTGTTGACTTCGCCCCCTTCGCTGCCGTCGACCTCCGCGCTACCGCCACATGCAGTACATCCTTCCCGCAAGCCGTGAGTAACGTGCTCATTGTTATTGAGATTACTGAATCAACGAAACGCCGCTGTTTCCTTGGCTACGCGATTGTTTACACAATAATTCCACGTGACTTGCTACAGGAATGTGTAAAAATAACCTTCATTTTGTTATATTTTTTTTGTCACTTTTCGGAAAATGCGACGTACATTTTTAATAATTTTCTCCTTGAAAAATATTAAGAACCACCTTTTATTAAACACTTTATTTGTCATCGTCATAATATTTAACTATATAACATTTACGATGCAATAATAATTTCCAGCACGAAAAATATCGCGTTTTATCATTCTTAAAAAAAATCTAGACAGGTGTTCGCGTATTTTGTACTGCGGTAAAATATTAAGAAAAGTAATTTACCAAAGTAGAAAAATATATAAGATTTGAGTCACCTGTTTTTAATAATATTATACAGGATCTCTACTAAGATCTTTGCCGGATTCTTGCTTCTGAAAACCTCTGGGAAATTGTAAATGTGCCGTACCGGAAAAGTTGTGACGGGAAATCCCAGAAAGTCAGCGACGGAAACGGATAAACTTAAAAGCAAATCAAGAAAAGCGATATCTCTATCTCTCTCTAGCTATATCAACAGGTAGTTTGTAGATGTCTTTTGAGCGCGTCTACAGCCTTATTGGTCTAGAGATGACATAATTAGGGTGTCACTCGTAAGGCCCTAAGTTCAAATTCATGACCCAGCTCGAACAATCGTAATATGTACTACGGGTACAGTTATTTTCTAAAATTTACTTATGCATAGTAGATATAAATAGGAAGTCGCTGGATGCAGGCCGCTTCCAACAGGTCGATCTGGAAATCTTTGGGGAAGGCCTATGTTCAGCAGTGGACGTTCTATGGCTGATGATGATGATGATGATCATAGTAGATATTTGCGTCCTGTTTGTCGATAGGCTCTCCCACTATCACACACACACGCTGGTCTAATATGGGTTAGAAATTCTTGTGAAGAATTTTCTCAGGTAAGCAGCTTTCCTCACGATGTTTTCCTTCGCAGTTATAGCAAGCGATAATTCACAATGAAAATACACTTAACATAGAAAATGTCAGAGGCATGCTCTTTTTGGGGGTTGGTTTCGAACCTCCGACACTCGTCTTGACAGTCCGTACTATTCCCAGCTGAGCTATCGCTGCTTCATGTATTTAGAAAAATATTGCGAACACAGAACGAGAGCAAACACTGGGCACTCATTAAAGTCTGTAACTTTTAATATGGCCGGCGAAATTGTTTATACTAAAATGCAAAATCCCAATACTCTGGTACTAATAAACCTGTTTATAAAACGATCGAATAAACAGAAGGTATTGCTTTAAATTGCACACTGGGCCTTTGCAACTGCACTCTATATTTAAAATATGTAAATGAAATACGAGTAGCTCATAAACGCACACCGAACAAACAAACAGGCCAGGTACTGAAAATCATATATGAAAGCTTTGATATAAAGGGAAACCTTCTTCAAATTGCACATGCTCTCATATCAGTTTCAATAATGATGTTTAAATGTGTGGTCGCAAATAAAAAGCGGCCAAGTGCATGCTGCATATCTGATTAAGCACAGGACAGGGTTCTGAATTAGAGTTAATTGCTATTGAAATATAAGTTTAATAGAAATCATTTTAAGCACATCATCTATAAATGTATATTTACTAGATGTTTTACATAAGTAATACATAGATGATATGTAGTATTTAATTACTTACTTAACTATTACTCGTTAGCCGTAATAATTTTCCTTTTTAATTAGTTACATAATATATTTATGCGACAACCTTGATATTTTTCTCATTTCCAGAACCAACCTTTTTGCTCATAGGGGGTGCGGAAACTTGACTAACAAAAATTAGAACTTTAAAGCTTAATATTTCGCAAATGAATTCTTAGATCCAATGTTTTTGAACAACCTATCCAACAACACCCCACACTATGGCATAATCGAGAAGAAAAATCATCCCTCACTTTAAGTGTAGCGGTAGGGTACCCCAAGAAAGAAATTTTTAAGATTTTATTTTATAACTTTGTTGGTATAATTAATAAGTACACTCATGCTAAATTACAGCTTTCTACTACTAATAGTCTGTGAGCTAATCCGTGGTCAAACATATAGTCCGACGCACATGACGGTACTATAAGGACTCGGACTATAAGGGTTCCCTTTTTGCCATTTGGCTTCTTTCTTTTTCTTTCTACCTGACCGTATCCCCCATTAATGTGGGGTCGGCGCAACACACTTTTCAAGCATGTTACTGAAATGATTTGGCTTAGTTTTTACGACCAACTGTCTGTCTGACGTCAACCCCCTCTGAGGGATCCAGTCCCAGACAATTAAATTTGCTTTGCCCGATCTGCCATTCAATCCAAGACCTCCCGATCCACAGACGACGACGCCGACGGCTTTGGAACCCTAAAAAGCAACAAAGGACTTTGAAATTTTATCACCATTACCACCATCAGCCTTGATCCAGGATAGCTTCGAGTAGTATTCCTGGATATTTGGACTACTACATGAGCTGGTTAACTTAGATTATGCCCCTCTTTCTTTATCCCTTAATTTACTGCCGACAGCGGAAGTCGACGCAGTGTAAAGTGTAAGAATTAAGTTACTATGTTGAACAGCTAGGTTCCAAAGTCTTTTTATACCATCCTCTAAATAATATAAGAATCTGTTGCATTAAATTTTAATGTCATATCCCATGGATCGACGTTAAAAATATGTGTTTTTCAAATCAAACAATAAGGCCTCGTGCCCGCTGCGCTACGGACCCTGGAGGATTTAATTAACTTTCAGAGTACTTGATGATGTGTTTCTTTTAAAGAAAACAGAAAAGAGTAACAATATTTTGAAACGAAACTTCAAGTGCCAATTTTTTTGTCTCAAAGGAAAAATGTAATATCCCCGTGTTGATATACGCAGGTAAAAAGGGGAAGTGTCCAATGTCCAATGTCGTTTTAAAATCGTCCGAGGACTTTTGGCTTTCCAGCAATATTACATTTTTTATTGTTTCATACGGGATTGTTTGGGAAAATAACTCTTTTTCAAGTTGTTTTTCGTTGCCTCAGAGAAATGAGTCTGCCGAATATCCTAATAAAATCACTTTCAGACCCGCAAAATTCACATGATTTAAAAAAAAACGGGCAAGTGCATGCTGCATATCTGATCACGCACAGTACAGGGTTTCGAAGTAACGGTAACTGTTACTTAAATATAATTTTATTAGACATAATTTTAAGTGTATGGTCCATAAACTCATATTTACTAACTGTTGTATATAACGAACAACTTCATATAAGTGATATTGAAAATAACTTGTACGATTTTTTTAATTTTCCTTTGGTCGTCTATTACTCATTAACTTGTAAAGGCTGCTTACGCGCTATAGATTTCCTTTGAAGTTCATGATATATACTACCTCTGTAAATTTTTTCACGTATCCAAAACCCACCGTTTCGGAAATAGAGGTGGGGACGCCCTACTCTACCAAAAATATTCACTTTAAAGCTTAATATTTCGCAAACGGAGCCTCCCATCGAAAAATAGTGTTTATTTAAAAAAAAAAACTATCCAACGATACTCCACACCATAAGACAGTCGAGAAAAAATATCCACCTTTTTACATGTAGGGGAGGCACCCTAAAAATATTTTTCAAGATTTTTATTCTACGTATTTCTGAGTTTGATAGATATGTAAGTATACTTGTGCCGAACCACAGCCCTCTTCTAATACTTATAGTATCTGAGATAAACAGTGGTCAGACAGACAGACAGACAGACAGACGGACAGACGGACAGACGGACGGACATGGCGAAACTATAAGGGTTCCTTTTTTGCCATTTGGCTTCGGAACCTTAAAAAGGTTCCTTAATTATAAAAATTCAATATCGATAAAATGTTCAACGTTTTACTCGGCACATGCCTGTCACGAGTTTTGCATTCACCGCCCAGCCTGGCGTCCAATATTTTTTTTATGTCACCTGCCATTTCATATGCGTATTAGTGTTTTGTTCATCGCGACTGTTGTAGACGTGACTTTATTGTAAAATTTAATAAAAATGTTCAAAGTTACTATGGTAGGTATTTTGTGCACTTCACTATGTTTCCGATGTTAAAACATCATTCTGCTTAAGTGTTTGCCTCTTTTGGTATATAGGTATAACATTGTACATATAAGAAGTATGAACACAATATGTAAGTTTACGCTTTTTCGTGAAAAGCACAAACTATATTACAATTTACCTCTATATTACAATATACCTCTATATAGGACTCTATTAAAATCGTATTTATTTATTTAAAACACAAAACAGGTTTCAATCTAATATAGGCACAAATTACTACAAACAATATTTAATAAACAAATAGTATTGCTATATAAAGGTATAATATCGTATAGAAGTTTTTAACATAATCATAATCTCGGATAATTAATTCGAAAATATATAAATGGAGAAAATAGCTGGTATGCTTTTACCAAGCCGAGTCTCGCCGATTATCAATTTCGTACTTACATACACTTTTCTATATGCGTCAATGAGTGTTCTTACTTTAATTTACTGCTTTAGGACTTTATAACGTTTTTTCGTAGCAGTGACTGGTAAACTAGCAGGTGGGTCACCTAATGGTAAGTGATCTCCATCGCCCATAGACACCCAAGGCACAAATGTATCAAGGATGCGTTGCCAACCGAAAAGGAGGGGAATAGGGATTGGAAAAGGGGGAAATTGGACCACCGGAAATCTTACTCACCGAACGAAAAGAAACAGCGAGTCAACGTTACGTCGTTTTCTGTGAGAAAGTGGTATCAAACCGGTCGAGCCAGCCCATTCGTTCTGTAGATATTACTGTTTACAGCGTGGCTCTACCATTCAATTGTAACATCTAAATTCATGTAACTCAAATAAAATGAAGGGTAACTCAAATAAAATCACTGTTAACAAATTTGTCAACGATTTTAACCCATTATTGACTTAAAATGACTTAGATATGTATTTTAATTTAATAATATTATAAATTAATATTTAATGGTTCTGTGACAACTTTAGCCGTTTAATATTTTTCATGTTAATTTGAAATTATCTTCCACAAATTATTTTAATTACTTAAATAATTTGTAATTTTATGTACAAAGTTACATTTCATACGCTTTTAATTAATGAATTATTTTCTAGTACCTAAATATGTCTGCACTTCGCACCCATGCTTGATTAAGTTAAACGATATCACAGAGAAAAAGTGTCTTAAGTAATAATAAGAGTAATAAATAGTAATTAAATCACATTATATTTTCTTCCTTGGAATCATGACTATTTTTTACAGATTCGATCGCGCTTTTGTTTTGTATTTAGTTTATTTTAAGTCTCGACGTTTCGAAAGCTTTAAAGCCTTCGTGGTCACGGGTCGGAAAAGCTTCCGAAAAGTCGAGACTTAAAATAAAATAAATACAAAAACAAATCGCGATAGAATCCATAAACACTAGTTTGATTTCAATAAATAGCGTATATTATACTTCTGCATATTACCATTGATGAACTATTCCAATTGTAAAGCAACATTTACTTTCAAAGTTGCGTTGGACTGTTCTGCCATTCGAATTAACTGGTCACCCCACCTGAGCTGTCTGTCCGGATTCTGTTGAAAACATATCAAAGAGCGCCCTAATTCATCTAGCTTCCCACTTAATTTTGAGCTAAATACCAGCTAAACGATGTCGGCAAATTTTCAACTCAGGTATAACACCAAATACAAATAGAATAGCAAAAGTTGGCACTAGTTTCTTCGTCGCATCCGTGCATGATTTATTGAAACTTTATGAATTAACATAATCGTAATTGGAAGTAAATTCTCTATTTTCTGTCTGAAAATTATACAAAAATATATATGCAATATTTTTTCCATGTGACTTGGCTGTCAGATGTAATACAGTGTAATTGCGAGGCGTATCGCTATATTTAAATCTTGGCATGGCTTACCGCACAGCATATAAGCGTTATCGGGAGGACGCCCTTCCACTTTTACCATTAAATTGGTAAGATATGTTGTGGTGAAATTATTTTGATATTATCCATAACATTGTTAGTGTTGTTTTGTATACATTTATACTCAGTTCGTCTGTTTTCGGTAGATATTGCACAATATTTTAGCGGTGTATAGAATATTGAGGATACTTAAAATCGGGGAAAAAATACATTAGGAAGCATTTAGAAAATTGGAACCTTACACTAGGCGGCAATAGCGTCAGGCAGAAAGAAAACGTCTATGAGACTGATTCTTTCGATTCGAATTGGAGCAATCGATACGGAGATAATGCAAACTGAAAAAAAATTACGAAAAAAATCTTCGAAAAATTATTATAATTTTATACACATTTTTCTTTTTATATTTATATCATATCACATCACTATGCACTCGAATTACCTCTATTTATTTTTCACCACCCAAAAGTTGACTGGTACAGAATGTTTCAGACATCATCAAGTCCTGTGCTCATTTCTTACATAATATTTACAATTAATAAATATCTTCAAAATCGCCTTCTTTCTTTCTATCTGACCTTATCCCACCCTAATGTGGTGTTGTGCAGAAATGATTTGGCTTAGTTTTTACGACTGGCTGCCTGCCTGATGTCAACCCCCCGTTCTTGGGAGTCCAAGGTAAATTAATTAATCTTATTTAATTTGCTATACAGCGAAATATTGCAAATCGCCAATATTATGTCATTAATAATTGTAATCAAATTACTGTTAAATATTTTCCAATATCAGTAGGTATGTATAGGTTGCTCATATAATAATAATTACGATACGAACACAATATACTATCAGCGGTGAAGAGCATAAATATTCATAAAGGAATCCGATGCTATTTTATGCATTTTAGACCTCAATAGCCCACTGCTGGGCAAAGACCTTTTCCTATGCGTCCACATGGGTATTTTGTGCAATTTTTTTGTAATCTGAACGATTCGCGGTAATAATACCAGCATGCTCATGGTCTGACAGATTACATTATTTTCTCAATATTCACAAATTACATACATTTACTCTGCCCATAGACACCAAAAGAATCATGAGAGTGTTGCCGACCTTAATACAGGGTAATAGGGATTTGAAATGGGAGGGGGATTTTGTATGGCCAGAATACTACATTATGTTTTTTATACAAAAAAAGCCGAAATGAAAAGTATTGTACGGAGCCATCGCCACTGCATTGTATTGCTTGCCAGCGAAAAAGGATACGTTGATATCACTGCGAATGCATTATGTTTTGCACAGTGTATACAAAATTATAGCAGCGATATTGTTACATTTTTAACACCGGTCGCTGCAGATATATGAGACATGTCGACCTTGCATAATGCCGGGTGGTAACATGCATTTCGCTAGGATATGTGCAGTATAATACCAACGTTCGCACAATGCTCTGGTTACTAATAACTTTATGCATAGACGGTGTGTATATTGCATAGTAAAAGCCTACACCTGGATGGATGATATGCGCCTATTGTCATGACATTATCTTATGTACGAGGAATGCAAATAGAAAGTCATTGTGATTATTTACATTACTGAAAGGAAATAAGATTGGAGAAATGTGGGTGATCTAGTCTCTTCGGGGATATATGCGTTAGGTTTTTGTTTTTATAATTTCTCCATTAAATAAATACTTTGCTACTCAATCATCATCATCACCAGCCACAGGATGTCCACTGACAGCAGTAGAGGAAGGCATATGTCCAGACATATGCCTTCCTCTAAGGTTTGTTACTCAATATATAATTTTACTCATTTTTTTTAATTTGCTACTCAATATTTGACCGTATTAAGTCAAAAAATATATATTAAAATAACGTAAACATTAAAATATCTTAATAAAAAAAATACCTGATATTGTCGATTGGTTCGCCCTTTATCACATCTGGAACGAAAATATGGATGATCTAGTTGGCTAGTTCACTCTGCCTAACCCTTTGAGGTTAAATCCGTGAGCTTATGTGTACATGAATAAACAAATGTCTCTGTTTTCACATTTCATATTCCTTGTGGGGTACCTGATGATATATGGGTTCACTCGAGGGGCGGCATGACTTGATGGTTGGTTGAGACGGGTATGGGGGTATCCCTGTGTCTGCATCGGTGATCTGTCTGTCTTGTCGCAAGCCCCTCGATTTGTTTCTTCCCTCTTCGGATTCGGAGGTTGAAGAAGCATAAATAAACCCATTGTTTGTCAGTGGTCGCTAGTTTATTTTTACTGTATTACGCTTACCATCAGGTGCAGTATAGTCACTTCAGCCCGGATAAAAAAAATATACTAGTAACCCTATTGTGATTTAATGATATAACGCTGCAAAATTGCGATGCTCTACCTAGAGCTCACGCAAACATCGGGACAGCGTGCATATCAATCGGTATATTTGCTTTACACAACAAACTTTTCCGTACACGTGATATCGAAGAATACTTCCCTAACACAATTGTTACAAAACCATATTCCTTTCAATCCTTTCAAACTCTGTTTAAATGCACTTAATTGTGAACCGAAAATAGTACCCACTCATTGAATTTTACGTTGCAATCTAAAGTTCGATGTAGCGAACCAGTCTTTGTTGACATAAAATTATGATTGCGGTCAATGCTAATTATATAGTTCGAAAAGGTAACGAATGATTTGTAATACAATCTTGCCAATAGACTTACCTATCTACGCGTTGTAATTGTTTGTGATGGATATTAATTGATTGCATTCGGTACATGATTTAGGAATCTGTTTATATTACATAGAGAGCATTTTTTAAGTTGATATATTAGTATCTAAAAATAAATTACTGCTGCTGCCTGTCTGACTGCCTCGGTGGCGTGGTGGTATTTCGGTACGACTACGGTTCTGAGGTCTCGGGTCCGATCCCCGGATCGCGCAGTGGTATCGATTTTTCAGTCGGAGTCTGAAATTTGTGCCCGATATGGCGATAGGCTCGCCCCCTCTCACATCTGGACCGGACTAAGCTCTGCCTACCCCTTCGGGAATATAGGCGTGAGCCTATGTTATGTTGTGTTTTATAAGGTATAAATTAAAGTATATATGTAGGCCCTTTTAATATTGTCATATTTAACACATATTACACTTTCCTATATGAATTTCATACCTCTAATGAATATCACTGTGTCCTACAGGTGTATCAGTTCAGGCTAGCGGGATATCCGGTGTTGATTAGCACCGGATGCTCCAATTAAGCTCCTGTATATTTTCTACCTTTCTTTTACAATATCTCATCTAGAATTATTATTAATTTTTTTTTCTGGGAACACAACACTTTTAGTTTTCTCAAAATAATTTCTAATTATTTTCGCTTTCGTATTACTAGCAATAACAATTTTATAGACATGAAAATAAAAATAAGTAAGTCAATAAATAATAATAACAATCAGATACTGTCCGGATGACGATGATTCCATATAAGATACGAGTCTTGTTTTATGGATTTCAGTAACTACGAATGACTTTCGGTCGCAACACACAGACCGCCACAAATACAAATTAATTAGATTTTTTATATATTTTTATCTTTTTTATAAGCTCACGCCTGTATCCCCGAAGGGGTAGGCAGAGGCGCACTAGCGAACTAGTACACCCACGTTTCACCGAGCTTAGTTCCGTCCCAGATGAGATAGGGGGCGAGCCTATCGCCATTTCGGGCACAAATTCCAGACTCCGGGCTGATATGGAAAAATCCAATATGACTTTGCCCGACCCGGGGATCGAACCCGAGACCTCAAAACCGTAGTTGTACCGAAATACAACGACGCCATCGAGGCAGTCGAATTTTTATGAGTATTTTAATTGTTATTAGACTGTTTAAATGCCATTCCCTTCTTGTAGTGGCAGCACTGTGAACCAAGAGGTTATGGTTTCGATTGTCAAGTCCAAGGGAGAGGTTTTATAACAGATTTTTTCCGGAACTGGATCCCCGAAAAGAGGGCAGATGTCAGGCAAGCTGGTTGTAAAAACTAAGTCGAAACCTTTATGCGATATAAGTGGGATATAGGCAGGTGCAAATTAGTATATTATGCCATCAAATCAGTATTACTCATGCTATAATTCGTCGAGCGAGAGGATGTTTAACATTAAAAACTATCGTATTTCGCATAACTGGTAAGCGATAGCTCATTCTCGGAAACATTGCATTACATTTAGATACCGATATGCAAGAACGTATGAAATGTTCACAGGGTATCGTATAACTGACTGCTTCGGTGGCGTGGTTGTATTTCGGTACGACTGCCGTCCTGAGGTCTCGGGTTCGATCCCCGGGTCGGGCAAAGTGATATTGGATTTTTCCATATCAGCCCGAAGTCTGGAATTTGTGCCCGATATGGCGATAGGCTCGCCCCCTATCACATCTGGGACGGAACTAAGCTCGGCGAAATGTGGGCGTACTAGTTGGCTAGTGCGCCTCTGCCTACCCCTTCGGGGATACAGGCGTGAGCTTATGTTATGTTATATTATGTATCGTATAACTAACATGTCTTTGTAATGCGTGTGGGATTCTGATATCCAGAAGCAATGACGTGTACAGTAATTTTTATACCCGACGTTTCGGCGGTCAGTCCGCCCCGTGACCACGAAGACTGCAAAGCCTTCGAAACGGGAATAAAAATTAAAAACCAAATCGTGATAGAATCCGTAAAAATAGTTTTATTTCAATGTATAATATTCGCGTAAACTTAAGAAATCAGTATACTGATTGGATTTCAATGAAAGTCTTCAGTTGTTTATTTGTTTGTTACATCACATATTATAAAGACGAAAGTTTGTGAGTGTGTTTGTTACTTCTCAAACGACTGCGTCAATTTTGATCAAATTTGGTATGGAGGTATGTAATAAACATATAGGATGGATAAACATATAGGCTAGTTTTTATTTCGAAAAATAATATTTATCCCGGCAAATAAATTCTTATGTGAACGGAGTCGCGGCCCACACTTAATTATTACTATCGACTTTTTTGCAACTTCTGAACCTCGATTTGGCATCAATTAACATTATTAAATATTGTACAATTCTTTTTCGAATATTAAAGTACTTTATCTATATCTATGTGTTATCATCAGCCATAGGACGTCCACTGTTGAACATAGGCCTCCTTCAAAGATTTCCAAATCGACGTGTTGAAAGCGGCCTACACCCGGTGACTTCCTGGGACCTTATTAAGTCGTCGATCCACCTTATAGCTCTTATTTCTACATATTTGATAATTCAAGCAAGCAATATTCTTCGTTTGAAATCGGTTAAAAAGATTATCAAAGCGTAATCTAGGTACTATTGTATTGCATAGTCCAAAGTCCATCCTGTTCTATAAAACTTGCTCTATGTGGGCGGAAACCCGATGGAATTATATTAATTTATAATGTCCACGACCAATCAAGTTCATGTAATGACTGTCGTGAGATGAGGTTATTAGATTAATCAAATTAAACAAATTAAATGTATAAACTTTTTTTATATCAAGGACTGGGAACGAGCAGATGGGCGACCGCCCAAGGTAAGTGATCTCCACCGCACATAGACACCCAAGATACAAAAGGAATCAAAATCAACATCGTCACATTATGGATCAGTAGCTGTTGCCTGCGACTCCGTTCGCGTTGAAGTTTTTTCGGAATAAAAAGCAGTTTTTTTGAGTGGTAGACAGTAATGTCTACAGCACGAACGGGTCGGCTCGACCGATTGGCGACTACTGTCTCACATCAAACCGACGTACAGTGGCAGCTTGCTGTCGCGTTTCGTTCTGTGAGTGAGATTTCCGGTGGCCCATTTCCCCTTCTATTCCCTCCTTTTAGGTTGGCAATGCACCAATTTTTTTTGTGTCTTGGGTGTCTATGGGCGGTGAAGATCACTTACAGGTGACCCATCTGCTCGTTTGCCAGTCTCTGCTATAAAAAAAGAAGAAAAAAAAACCTATGAACTAATCCAGGGAGCTACCTACCTACATACCAAACACAAAAATTGGTCGAGCCGTTTGAGCGTGAAGAAGTAACAACGCACTCTCGCTTATAATATTAGGGCGACTTGCAGCATTGTGTAATAGTGCTCAGTTTTCTAGTGCCATAATCTAGATTTAGTCGTAAATTCAATTTAACCTACAGGTTATTCGTAAATTTAAATTGAGATTTACGATAAACTGACATTTATGTAAGTGCTGTAAAGCTTAGGCTGATATCTATATAGCGAACTTCGACTAAGCCTGAGTCAAAGAAACGAACTCAGTGAGAATTTTTAAATCGAACTTCTACTTAGTCTGAGCCATTTTTTACAAGAAAAACAAACTGACAGACAGAATAAGTACAGGCATTTTTGTAAAAAATGATTCGAACTAAGTCAAAGATCGATTTAAAAGATCCAAATCGTCACTTAGTTAATTTCTTTGACTTAGACTTAGTGGAAATTCGCTCTATAGATCTCAGCCTTACGCCCGAATGGTGAAACGCTGCTCAACTTTAATGGCTTCTTACATTGATTTCCGCCATACAATTTTGACACATAAGGCGGCCTTAAACAACATAAGGCCACCTTAAGTGTATGAACATTCGGCGGTTACTGTGATAGTGCTAAATCGTTATTTTAAGTAGCTAAAACGTAGTAGGTACAGGCAGATGTATAGTATATTTACATACCTACATACACAAACTCACGTCTGTCTCCCCGGGGTAGGCAGAGGCAATCTACACAAGAACACCCACATGTCGCTGTGCTCAATTCCGTCATCCGTCCCAGATATGATAGAAGGCCTATCGCCGCATCGCCCATCAATTTTACTCAGGGTCGATTCTGCAGGTCGATTCTCTATGAAACGCCACAACGGTGCGCTCGACGACGAGCTCGCGCAGTGCACATCGTTGAGATCGACGGAGCGTTCAACGTTGTTAGGCCTTAGAGAATAGCATTTTCCATACATTTATGTCAAACGCCTCGCTCGAGAGAGCTAGTACACATAAGCGCCGTCATCACGCAAAGCGCTATTGCGTGCGCTTCGTGCCGCAACAATGTTTTCACAAATGAAACCTTAGAGAATCGACCTGCTGAGTAGATAATCTTAATGTCAGAATTTACAAGTTTTTTTTTATGTAATATTAGAGTGTACGGTTTTATAATATGTGGAGTGCTATAGACGATATTACCTTCTGCATATAAAAGTTTTCTCACAAGGGACGTCGCATCGTTCGCGAACTGTCATAGTATTTTTCCAAGGGAACTCTGATATATTGTGACTTTTGATAACGTTTATAAATAAATAAAACCTTTATAATTACAAATCCCTCACACGTAGATACTGGTCCCGCGTCGTGAGTATCAAAACGGAGAGGAATGGACCCCGGGGCCCAACATTTCAGAACCGACTACTCTAACTTTCAGAAGTGACGACTGCGCCAATGGTCGGTGCGGAAATGGTCTAAACCTACGTATATGAAGCGCTTTAGTTGACATAACTGCTTATTTTTAAAAGTAATCATATTTGACATCGGCATTGAAATATAAACCATTTATAAGTACATATATTATAATATATCGCTAAATAAATATTATTAGCGTTTGACATAAAAAAATATATAATTCTAGATAGCCTATTGACCCTAAATTGTAACTAAGAAATAAATTTTATGTATTATATGCTATTCCTTGGTGACAGTGGCAGTATATATGGGCTGTGGATGTACCAGGAGGTCATGGGTTCGATTCCCAGGTCGGGCAAAGCGAATTTTCTAATTTAATTTGCTTTGGACTGGATTCCTTAGAGGGGGTTGACGTCAGGCAGGCAGCCGGTCGTAGAAACTTAGCCAAATCCTTTCTGTAACATGCTTGAAAAAGTGTTTTGCGCCGACCCCACATTAAAATGGCATAAGCGCAGGTAGAAAGAAAGATAAGCACGATAGTCTTTCAAAATAACTAGTTGTTCTCTTTACCTGAAAATTTTGAATTTTCAGAGATGTGCCCTTTTCGAAATTGCTCATTCAATTAATGACTACCTTTATAAAACATCTGATTCTTGGAATTTTAAATTTATTTTTGTTACAGGGATAATCCTCGCGAGATTCGCAACAAGGCAGAGAAACAGCGCCGCGATAAATTAAATCGCTCAATCGCTGATTTGGCTTCGATGGTGCCGCCAGTTGTAGCGGCTTCGAGAAAAATAGACAAGACTGGGGTTCTTCGGTTAACAGCCCATTATTTAAGGGCACACGAATACGGTGAGTTTTTTGGGTAAATGATTGTGCATCTTGAGCATGAATACCGCTAAGTATATTATCATTATCATATGCATGTTATCATTATCATAAGTATTTCATTGCATAATACAATCACACATAATCACAACAATAATGACGGTGACTTCAACAGGATAAAAGTTCTAAATAGTTTCGTATTTATTGCATTGCATTAGATTGTTATTGTTTCAGATTTAAATTAAAAAATCGTTATGTGGAATTGTACTTAATTTTATTTTTAGTGCTGTTTCGCTATATTTGAAAAACTAAGCTAAGAAATGGATTAAATATGGTGACAATGATTTCAAAAACTGGATTATCATTAATTTAAGTGCTTCTTATTTAAATTATGCATGATGTGACCTCATAAATCATAGAAATTAGGTTACTATATTGTAAAAGGCTTCTAATATGTATTAAACTCCCTCCATTTAAACAATGCTTTAAGGAATGTCCGATGGGCTACTTTTAATACTATGAGAATTGTCTACACGTCTAGAAAAGCAAAGTGTAAGACAGTATTTTCACACATACATTTCCCTTATATATCCTGCGGGCTGCGAGTAAACTTCTAGATTTTTATACGAGTATTTTTATATTACGTAGCAATCTCTTTTGTTTTATAGCATGGTATTACAATTGTAGTAGTACTACACTAATACTGCATATACACATGATGAAATCTAGTCGTATATATATTTAACAAAAAATTACTTCTTTGAATATTTTTGCGAGCCCTGATTTATCATGAAATCAGTTTAGAAGAAAATTATTGAAATATTTTGGACATAGGAAAGTTATCAATTATCTATTGCGCCCCATTTTTTATCATTCACCTTTCTATTGGACTTCTTTCTTATTTTGTGGAGATGAAAGATGTTCTTCGTATTTTTCTCAAATTATTATAATTGGAAATGTCTCGACGTTGTATAAATAGAACAGAACTATCGATCCAATTAATTAGTATATCTTTAAACATCTATCAAGATAAGTCTCACGCTAAGAAACATTTAAGCTGCTAGCACGAGTTAAAGCGCGTCGCGTTTTTCTCGAAACAAAATACAAGAACATATACGCAAAACTATGATTTTGGCTGTCACCTGCTCATGGGACCATATTTAAACATGTGTAGCGAAACCATGTTTTGCGTAGTTACTTCTCGAAAACAAAATCCTAGTTAACGTTTTCTCTATACATTTAGTTTAATTTGTGTGTAGTTTCCGCAAGTGTCGCTGTTAGTCAAACGCATATAGAAATCGAAAGCTATTATGTTTTTGTTAAAACTACTACCGATATGTTAGAGTGTATTTCAAGCCATCATTTTGATGTACAAATTCAATGTTGTCTTATCGGGTACTGGAATTTATGCCTGGTAGAGTCTCATCTCTATTCCCTCATTCGATGAAAAATATCGAATGAAAGAATAGAGATGAGATGATGATGATGAATAATATAAACCGTTAGTCCTTTCTATCCTACGGAATGACATGAGAATGCCTTTAAGTATTGATTGTGTTGCTTTAGTATCTAAGGAAATTATGTTCATATTTTCCTTTTTAATACTGCCGTTGTCTATTCTTTTACTCGACTACAAGGTATAAAAGATAACATTTAATTTCCTTTGGATGCAAAGTAGTAGACAGCAATCATATTGCTATATTAAATATTACCTGAAGAAAGTGGTTACAAACGACGTAGCTGCATTGTAACTCAACATTCTTATCAACTTTATAGTCTATGCCGATGAAATGCGCTCGCGGAATTTTTATCAACAGTTGCTAAGTTTGCATTCTAATTTGTTATTAATGATAGTACCGGTCTATATTTATTTAAACACTCCATTACTTTGTTTTTTACGCTATAAATAATAAATAAATAAATAACATCCAACAGTCACACACATAGTCCTGACCCCACACTAAGATCGAGTCTTGTGTCGTGAGATTCAGGAACTACGAGAGACTTTCGGTCTCACAACACCCAGACCCGAAACAATATCTGTGGGCCGCACAAATATTTGTCTCGGTGCGGGGATCGAACCCGCGGCCTCTCGCTTCACAGCCGGCTGCTCGCCCACTGCGCCACGGAGGCTGCCAGTATAAAGTAGATTATTTGATGTAATGTTCGGACAAATATTATCCATGGTATCGTCATGTCCATAAACATAGTGTTTATATTAATTTCGGAAAGAGAATAACTTTAATACGTTGACGCGGCAACGACGCAGTTGATGTTGATCCAGTTTCACGATTAAATTTGCAAATATTGTCTAGTTTCACCACATTCCATCATATAATTGTTATGTGTTGGTATGCGAGCTCCACCCATACCAATTACGTACCTTGCGCTGTGATATGCAGAGCAAAAATGAAGAGTGCAGTACTAGCTATGAGTAGTCGCAGTCTGAGGTGAATCATAATTTAGTTGGATTATCAGCGATGCAGGTGCGCATATTTTGTACTGTTTTATTAATGTCTTGTCATTTTCCACATACAATAACATAACTTTGACGTGATCAAAAGACAGTGGCTAGGTCGGTTAATTGATCGAGTGATGTATAGATATGTGGACATAGAGATCTATGTCTAAAGCTCGAGTTTTCAGGAGTCAGATAACTTTTAACTGGGGAATGGTTTTGATGTTTTAGTTGAAACACTTGTCAAAGCAACAAAATAATCCAAGAAATAAAAATTGTGACCTATTAAAAAAGCCAGCCCTAGGTTTAATACGAATAATAACATAAATAAATAAAAATTATTTTTTTCATTATTTCCAGGTAAATTTTGTCGTTTTGATAGTTAATGTGTGGACATCTGACAAAGCAAGAACCCCTCAGATAAAATTACTGATTACAGCACACTTTTTAAACTACTAGGTTTAATTTGATTATTTAATTTATGTCATTGATCTTATATAATTATTTTATTATACTTTATTTATCACACTCTACAATAAACATAATTATGCCATACATATATTTCGGAATGCAGTCAGTTATAAGTATATTATATCGTTAATTATATTTGATTATATTATGTCTTCAATAAATAAATAAAAATGATATGCTATCGAGAAATATTTTGAACTAAGTGCAACATAATTGCGCACCAGAAGTATCAGTAGCTAATACCACAGAGTGATGACTCATCAAATTACAATATTAATATCATAGGATACTTATGTCAACAAATATAAACAGATAGGTTGATGTAGGTGTGAAAATGATTACCATTTATTGATTTTTAAACTGTCGAAGAATTATTAGCTAGCAATATAAACTCAAGCCTGTATCCCCGAAGGGGTAGGCAAAGGCGCACTAGCAAACTAGAACAACCACATTTCGCCGAGCTTAGTTCCTTCCCAGATGTCGCCATATAGGGCACAAATTCCACAATGATTACTTATCTTGAAATGTAGGGTTTTGTTGATTGGGTCCAAGTTTGTTTACAAGCAATATGAAATAATCTTTTTGCTTTTATTTTATTATGCTTATGAGATAATATCGCCATTGTCGTGATGTACCTCTACAGTAGATAATGAGTTTTTTGTATTTATAGTCATGGTAATCTAAAATATCCACTGCAATTGAGTCACTTAGTAGCGGCCAATAAACTTCTGTGAACTGCACGGGCTATTCCTGTCCGTGGCTCACATTTGTGTCATTTCGGATTGTACCAGAACATGATTTCTTCGCAGGCAGCTCGCAAAAATTTGTTGACAGCACAACAGACTGATTGCATGTTGCATAATGTAAAGTGCTTATGATTTATACTTTTGTTTACAACTTGGTTGACTGACGGATTTATAGCTAATTAATAGAATACATGCCGTGCAAATTAACGAGTTCAAAATAAATGAGGGGGAAACTAGCGTGTTTATTTGAATATTAGTTCAGGATTTTTATCAACACTTGTTAAATTGCGTTAATCGTACCTAAATATGTTATATTATCGTCTGAGCAGTTTGCAACAAAACCTATTGAGGTTATACGATGACTAATTATTGCACGGTTTCTGCACTTCCAATAGAGATTTTTGTATTCGATAACTAGATAAAGGTACTTAACATAGGATAAATTGAGAAATAAATATACAAAATAAATTAAGAAGAAAAGGAAAGAAAAAAGAAACGAAAGAAGAAGAACTTAGGATATTATGTTGTAGTTATAAAGGCTATGTCTTACTTCTTGTGACATTAAAATTCACTCAACACTGTGATTCATAACATTGTGTAACAATCCCAGACATATAACGATTTATTAGTTGTAAATATTGATAGGATTATTGGCGCTCATTTGGGAAGGCCTACGTCCAGCAATGGACGGCCATAGGATAATAATAATAATCAATAAATGAATAGATAAACCATTGCCAAATATAGGCCAGACGTAATTTTTTCGCAAAATCAAATGTCAATGTGGATATCTATAATTGTTAACAAACGCAATCGTGTGAAATAACGTGAGGATCGCGAGCTCACGTGTACAGCCATGCTCTCTAAGGGCGCTACCACACCGCACCAAATCAGTTATTTTTGTTTCAATGTCAGCTTAGACAGTACGCGCGACCTAAACCCGTTCTATCATACCACCAATCGCAAATATAACAAGTGCAAATCTCTCTTGTTTCTTCATTCTTATTAATATTCACAACAAGGAACACTATTATTACCCTACAAGACTCCGGTCGCGATGAGAATTAAAATTTATGTCTTCAACAACAATAGCCGAGGTCTCGATGTTAGTCACTTGTTTAACAATATGCGATCAACTTGTTGGAAATACTAATAAAATTAAATTCGTAGGAGGCTATTACCTACCTACATTGGAAAACGTAATGTAAAGAAAACCTGTTTTGTTTACCGTTATACAAGCTATATTTAATATACAGGGTGTATCATAAAGTTGGTATCAATAAAAACTACACTTAAAGAGGGAATGGCTAGTAATCTAACGGTAAAGTTTCGTTAGGCTCATAGTTTTGAATAATAAACTTTAATTTGTAAGGAAAAATGCTTTTCTGGCTCAATGGATCAGCTATAGTACTTTTTTTCACATTTTAATTTCCATTCAAATACTATCGCTTAATTCATAATAATTAATCAAAATCATTAGATGAATAATTTAAATCAGAACAAAAACCAATTAATTCAAGAAAGAATTTAGTTAGAGAAAATCTAAAAACATGAACACAAACAAAAATCGTCTAATATAAAGTTGAGTATTTACAAAGGATCTATGGAGTAATTAATTATTTTTAGCATACATAAAGCCATACCTATGTTAATTGCTGCTATTTAGATGTCGCATTCCTATTTTAAAACCATCATGCATAATAATGCATTAATAATTTTGTTCTATTTTTATTTTCTAACATTACCATTACGCTTTTAATCGTACTCCCAGTATGAAGAATTGTTATTGGTACCAAGTTTATGAAACACCCCGTATAATTATACTCTTTGTATGAAAGACAAACTAAGATGATAGTTTTTAACCGTTTTAAAAGTGAAATATTACTAAAAATGAATTAGTTTGAATGTTACGAATGTGTGCGTCTATAATTATTGCAATAGATATTGAGATAATAATATATTTACTGATAACGGACGTAAAGAAAAATAAGGACACCATATCGCTTATAGTTGAACGGACGCCACAGAGAAGCCACGCACACAAACGCGCCTGTACAAAAGTGCCCTTTGCACACACACGCCATTACATGTCGATAGGTCGAATGGGCCGAAAACCCTGCTTCACTTTCAGTGTTGTTCAGCGCTCCATCCATTTTTTTGCGTCCGTGTTAACGATATTATTGCAACTATTTATGCATTCAATATAAATTATCATGATTAGGGTCTGTATGGTATCGCCTTATTATTCTTGTGGCTGCATACATATTTAGGCCGAGAACGGTTCGTTCTGGTCTCTGGATTCAAATCCAAACTATTAAATTAAATTCGAGATAATACAGTCGATAGAAAGGAACTACAAAATATATTTTACTTAATTACCTAATATAATTACTTTTACTACTTAAAAATAATAATCATTACTTGCAGGGTAACCATTGACACTCAATTCAACTTCAACTAGATTTTATTTAGTTACTTAATATTCCACCCAAATTGAAATGTCGCAAATGGATTAGAGAACTTATCATTTGGTACTTTTAACTACTCGATCTCGGTGGAATTGTAAGTAACTAAATGAAATCGGCTACCTGCGACCTTTATCAGGTCGTCGGTACACCTTGTAGGTGGACGTCCTACGCTGCGCTTGCCGGAACGTGGTCTCCACTCGAGAACTTTTCTGCCCCATTGGCTGTCAGCTCTATAAGCTATGTGCCCTGCCCACTGCCACTTCAACTTGCTAATCCTCTGGATGTCTAGATGGATGGATAGTCGCTCCAGCGGCCTGCATCCATGCAGGCCGCTTCCAACAGGTCAATCTGGAAATATTTGGAGGAGGCCTATGTCCAGCAATGGACATCCTGTGGCTGATGATGATGATGATGAAATGAAACCGAGTCGAAGTCGAAACGAATATCAAGAGTTACCCTACTGATTTTTAACTTAGGATTAACTGACTCGCAGCACTGACTTGCAGCGCTATTACTGATCATTCACCGTATCTCGATTTATTCTACAGCTCACTGATTCAATAAATCAAGTTTTGGGATAAACAGAGATTTATCGTGGAGCTGCAAGTGGCCCTAAGAGTCAAGAAATTATCACTTCTCAGCCTTTTGGCTAAGATCAAAGTGCAGTAGTATATATAAAAATATTAATATCTTAAGTAACAAAGGCTAAATTATTCGATAGTCCCCTTCAATAGCAGGCATTATGCCATGATTCTGACCCAGTTTTGGGTAGTCTTTTCTTTAAACTAAGTATCTGTTCTTTTTAGTTGAATAAAAAAGAGAAAAAAAAAGTAATATGTATTCAATTTATATTTACCCTGTGTTATTTTATTATCTCGCTGTTGGGAACGGATCTCATCTACTAACAAGATAGGTTACGACTTGTCACACTGGCTTAATGCGGGTTAATTTTTCATCTACAGAATTATCAGATATTCGGGTTTCCTGATGATGTTTTCCTTCACCATATAATTACATTTAACAAGACTTATAGCTTGGAGGCTAGAATGCAACATGTGATCTCTAGCTCAATATTTTTATCTAACTCCACACAACCCACTCTTAAGATTATTTTCTTTATAGAAGGGAAAACGAGCAAATGATTCATCTGATGATGACTTTTTCCTCATATTCACTTTAACCTATCTTTCCGAATAGTTACTATTCACGATTTACAGTTAGGTTTATTTTCTTGGCTACTAAAAGCAGTTTTCTTCGTAGTGTTTGGTGATACGCTGGCTCAAGTCGCGAAACAACAGTTCAAATCGACCTCCATGCGAGCTGTATTGGGGCTCTTCAATGGATTTTTACTCACTGTCACCTATAAGGGCATCATCGTGGTTGTCTCTGAGAACGTCCAACAGTATCTTGGATACACAGAGGTAGTATATCATGCAAAATTGTATTGAAGCTTAGACAGAGATGAATTAGTAGCTATGAACATGTTATAATAAGGATATAAAGTTGTTAATGTTATTCCAAAACAATGATTATCTTCAGTCCCTTTCTTATGACTAGGCAAGCAAAAGTGCTGTGGGTTTTCAACTTAATGTTATAATTATGCTGGCCTGCTTTTGCAAAAGTTTTCAGACCAGTCCGTATACAGGTAATTTTGTTGTACCTAGATCAGCGTGGCGATTGTTTTTTGTAGATCTTCTCATTGAAGGTTGAATAGAACCTACCAGATTTATCTTATTCTTAAAAAACGAATAAGAATAATAGGATGAAAAACTAATAGGAATCTTACTATAGGCATATGTAATATAACGTCATGTTTTCACTGTTAAGTTGGAAATGTTGGGGCACAACATTTTGACAATAACACACGAAGAGGACCAAGATATGCTGTTGAAGCAAATTATGCCGAAAAAAGAATTATTGGGCTCCAATGGAGAACTATTAATTCCTGATGAACCCGACGGTATTATGAAGATAACAGAAGCATTGGGTCGAGAGAAGAGAAAATTCGTTGTGAGGTTAGTACATTTTTAATCGTAGTATTAGTTTAGATGTTGTCTTAAAATAGCTTTGCAACAAAGATTACAATTAAATTATACGCTTAGTGTCTCTGATTTAAGAAATTACATAATTAACTTGATAAGGCATCAGAAAAATACTTAGTAAGTTAGTACCATCAATATTTTGATCCATAATTTTAATATGAGGTTATTTATTTATTCATTTACACAAGTAACTTACAGACATATCCAATTCGTTACAAGGCAAAGCTAAGGTCGGCCAACAGTAGTACTCTAAATGTATTATCATAAAATATGTCCAGTTCTGGGTGTTGAGCTAGCATATCGTTAAAAAGTGCTATTACTCTCGCGGTGGGGGCATTACTTGCATTAATAGAGTGAATACCCGCAGGTGCAGCCAGCAGACAGTGTCTACGTCTCTATATTAAATCAATTAACTATTTGACTGAAATATTGATCCCAGCAAGAGAATGATAAAGCTGCCCTAGCAGGAATATTTTTGTCAATCGAATTCGTACCGAGCACGCTGCGCACTGATGACGTTCCATTAGAATTTAGATGCGCATCGTTTAGTCGCCGCCTTGGTCCATTGGCAGTACATGGGCTGCGGACCGGGAGGTCTTGGGTTCGATTCCCAGGTCGGAGGATATTTATGTGATATCAAAACATATAGTGACAAATCACAAGGTTTCTTTATCAAAGCGAATATACCTTATAATGATACTTATAATGATCATAGACAAATAAATTAAAGGTTGAAAAAACTCAGCCAACGCTCTGAGCCAGACCAGTATATCCGCTGCCATGTGGAAGGCTCGTTCCGTAGATCAGATAAGGCATGCGCCGGCCCCAACCGCTGCTGCCAGGTGGTACGTCGAGCTCGCGCTAGGAGTGAGAACCATTGCACCAGCGGCAATGATGTGGTATGTGCTACTACGGAATCTTAGGGTAAAAACAAATTAATAATATAATTAATGAAATTTGTATTCACAAATGACTGTGATGGATGATTATTATTTATTGTTTGGATGTTCTATTTAAATCCTTGCTTGCAATTTATTTTGTAAAGGTAGTATGTATGTCGCCGGACTAACACCACATGTATCTTACACACAGCTGATGTGGGCTGAGAGATATCCAGGGGCACTCGAATATCTGCATTTTATTTAAAAGAACATTGGAGTGTGACCATTAGCGATACATTACTTACCACCAAGATACTATTGATAGAATCGCTCATAAAATAAATCACCAAAATGAAATGCCACTTTTGATGTTCTCCAAACATCAATCTAGAGTTGATGTAGTTTGCTCAAGAAATATTATAGTTCAATTTTTTATAATAATATTCGATCATCAATTAATGATGCAGTAACAGTAATAATTGCTAAATAACAACAATTCCAGGTATTTATCGGCGTGGTTCGTCCCGAAGCTGAGACTTTCAAAACAGAGATGGGCTTAGAATCTTCGCGTATGGAATACCGCACCCGACACTCCATCGATGGCGAGATCATTCAGTGCGACCAGCGCATCGCCCTCGTCACTGGCTACATGATCCACGAAGTACAAGGAGTTAACGCTATGAACTTCATGCATAAAGATGACGTACACTGGGTCATCGACGCGTTGCGTGACAGTAAGTTCAGCTGACACTTAGCAGCGAATAATAAACAGCATTACACACACATCCTAGTCTGTTAATGCAGCAACAATGTCGGCTGTACTATGTATGTTTTTGATAGACCTTTCTAGTTCTCAGACAGACTTAATAACGTGTTATTAACCAATTTCAATTTTACTAAAATATTACTGGTGGCTTTTTGAAAGATTGACTAATCCGTTATAAGTTTTAACCTGTTTAGATATTACGGTGATCAATAAACATTAAGCTGCTATATCAAATTTCTTGTGTTTCTTAACTTCGAGAGATGAGTTTAAATCGGCACTCATGTCTACTAGATGAGGTGATGTACCAACATGGTAATCAAATTTGGTGGTATCATTGGCGAGCAAGTCAGCTTGTATCGCGGAATCTTGATGTTTGAAACAAAGCTGTATACAAGGTACTAGAGGTACTTACTCCTTATTATAATCGAATTAAGCTGACTTGAGCACAGCAGAACGCAGCTTCGCTCTGCTTAATTTTGATTGATCACCCTTACTTGCGATGCTTGCGACATAATTTTGTTGTTCAAGAACAACTACTCACTTTAGTACCTCAACGTGAATTGATTTAATTAGATGGTAACATGTATTTATTCATTTAGAAAAAGCTAAATTTCATATTAAGTACACTACAATCACTTAATTTATATTTCACATTATAGCGTTTATAGATTTATATCCAAATTCTAGTAAAAGTTTGTCAATATGTTTTATTAATTTAGATATTAAGATACCATTCCCTTTTTTTCTTTTTATAGTAAGATTTGCTTCTACCTAAATATCTACTCTATATATATAGTAGAGGTATATATGCTATTATATATGCTGCAGTTCATTGTAGTACAACAATTCTGAATAGGATTATTTATTTAAAGAATATTCCCTAGAATTATAAATTATGTCCGGGGACTTAAAATCGTCTATTTACTGTGTTTTTTTATTAGAATAACCAATTTGAAATCATTATTTGCTGAGAGAAATTTATTACCTATATCACTGTATTATCGTGAACTATTTGCACTTCATGTAGTATGATCCCAATAATTCTATAGATTATAAGTGTAATTCTGGCTTGTATATTGTATTATAATTATACAAATTAATAGTGTCCACTTTTGTCCATATTTAGTCATGCTTATGAATTCTAGACTCCGTACCTTATTCGTAAACAGAAATGCTTATATGAAGTTGTATGATTACACGCTTATGCCTCTGTAGACGTATGTAATGGGCACGTATTGTAATTTTGCATTGGCGAATGATGCTTTACACAAATGCTTCATTTAGTTAAGGATGTTTTCATCTCTCATTTATTTAAAAAATATTAAAACTAGCTTGCGATCACGCATTACCATTAATGTTTTAAGTGGCAGAGCCATGCTGTAGACAGTTACGTCTACATGACGAATGGGCTCGATCGGTTTGATACCACTGTCTCACAGAAAACCGACGTAAAGTGTCAGCTCGCTGCTGCGTTTCGTTGGGTGAGTGAGATTGGTGGTCCAATTTCCCGCTCCTATTCCCAATCCCTATTCACCCCTTTGGCAACGCACTCATGATTCTTATATGTAATGGGTGTCTGTGGGCGGTGGAGATCACTTACCATCAGTTGACCCACCTGATCGTTTGCCGGCTTCTGCTATATAGAAATGTATTTAGCCGCATAGCGAATAATAATTAAATGGGCTCGTAATAAGAAACTAATATTGACACTGAGAAATGTTTTTCATGCAACAAACGCGCGTGAGGAGAACGTTATGGATTATGTCCAACACCTTAAAGGGAAAGCCTATGTGTCATATAGGCATGTATGTATATAGGTTTATATTGACTTTTATTGCGAAAAACGGTTACTATTGACCGGAAAATTGTATTTACCAAACGCTAAAATTGGCAAAAGGCTAACATTAAAATCTTAGTAGGTTCACATAGACAGAAAAAAATGCACGTCATGTAGTTACGACTTTTTATAATAATTATGCTGATTTCTTCCTTCAACCTTCATAATTTGAAACTGCTCTTTTTACTGTGAAGTCGTCGCTTTTGGTTGTTGTTAGTTTTTGCTTACAAAGTTGTGTTGCTATGTCAAAACTTGGTACTTCATGGTAATTTTAATTCATGATCTTTGATAAAATATTTTATAGAATGAAGTGTCCTATGCCCACCTTATATTTTAATCACTACACTTCTAATAAGCATCGCATATAACAGTACCCACTCTTAATACAATCTGAAGAGTTTTAGATTTTACGTCACAATACTTAGCTTGAAGAAAAAGTTATCATATTTATTCAACTCGAAAAACATACAAATAGAGCACTCCTGCATCCCCGGAAGGGTAGGCAGAGACGAACTAGAGAACTAGAACACATCACCGAGCGCATTAGCGTCTTAGATGTGAGGGGGGGCGAGACTATCGCTACATCAGATACAAATTCCAGGCTCTGAGCTGATACTGAGTAAAAAAATCCAATATCATCCTCGTCGAACCCGAGGCCTCATGACAGGTGTCGTAACATCTCCCACAACCAAGACGTCGAAACAGTCAGTTAACTCAAAATTCACGTGAATTGTATCAAATAATATAATAGTTTAACAAAAACATAAAACCGACTTCAGCATTTTCATACATTTAAGTCCCAGATCTTCAAAACGTACTGAACCGATTACCATGAAACTTGACTATTCCCTAAGTTGGAAGATACCTAGTGCAATACAAAAAGATCCATCGCAATCTAATTTATAGTTTCTGAGATATAAATGGACAAACATACATACACTTATGAAAGTTGGTACATCTATTCAGACGCCTTTATAGACATATGCAAATATCATGCAATTCTAACAATATTACATACATACGGGTCGAATTGATAACCTCCCTTTTTGAAGTCGGTTAATAAACGACGTGAGCAGTAAAATACCTTTCCAACAATCAGTACAGTCATTTATCAAGCGAACTTAAGTCCTAATACTACTTGTTTACCGACTCTACATCTTGCCTATCTATATAAATTGTTATTATTAGAGATAAACACTTTCTACTTTTCCACTACTCCGCATAACGACAAGTACATTATCTATTAAACCGATATCTTTATATAATTGCTACTTGACATTGGCAGTTAAAATCCCTGAATGGACAATTTATACTGATTTGTACAGTACCCAGTATTTAAATCTAAGTATAGTATTTTCATAATAAATATCGCCTTCCTATTCTAGTGCCAGCGTGAGCTGTGAACAAAAAGGTCTTGGGTTCGATTCCCAAGTCGTACGGGTGGTTTTTACCACGATTTTTCTGGGATCGATCGGAATGTTAATCTCAAAAAGTTCTTAATGGATAACGGAAAACGTATTGTAAATGGAAATTTGATTATATTTATTTTATTTATCATTAAAAGTCACGTAAGGTGGTGAGTTCGATTCCGAGATTGGGAAATTACAAATTTTATCCACGCTTTGTTAAAATATTGTAATTAAATAAACAACTAACAAAAAACTAGTTTGGTGTCCATTAATGCTATTTTGGTTTTAACAAATCGGGTCAGGAGTGTCCAAATATTTTTAAATTAAAACCTATTTTATATAATAGTATTTCAAATATTTGAAATCTATTTGATAATATCATAAGAATTTAAAACAAATTTCAAGTTCATATTCAACCAAGCACAATTAGTGATGAATAAACATTAACTTTTAAAAATCCAGGTTATCAAAATATAGGTATTCCGTTTTTAGAAAAACTATAAAATATCTTGTTTAAATTATTATCGTTAAATGAAAATACATATTTTTCGGGTTCTAGACATACGTTTTATCACGTCCTTATTCTATTTTTCTGACAACAAATAATTATAAGTTAAAAATTAGACATATTCTTTACAGTGTACGATCAACATCGCCTCTACGGTGAGTCTTGTTACCGGCTCATGACTAAGAATGGAGAGTTCATCTACATGAGGACTCGTGGAAGACTCGACGTAGACAAAGACTCTAGGGTCGTAACTAGCTTTGTTTGTACTAACACCGTAGTTGACGAACCAGAAGGCAAACACCTGATCAAAATGATGAAGAAAAAGTTTATTATGAAGACAAAAAAAGAAGGCGAGATTCTTAAACTTATGGATAAGGAGGTAACTTTTTTCAACTGCTCTACAATATACATAATAATAGGTATCATTCAAATCCTGAATACGTACTTATTATAGGTACTAATGCAAAGCGTGTATATCCTCAGGATATGTAATGTATATCTTGTAATACTATTGGACATAATTGGGTACTTGACTATTTTTTAAAAAGTATACAAGGCTATTCATTAGTTTTTCCTAAACATGTAAAAAAATATTTCGTAATTTATTTTCATATATTTAGTTCAAAAAAGCTAAAACTATTATGTATAATTAAATTTGCCGCCAAAACGCTATCCGTCTACCTGTAGATACGGGTGACGTCATCTTTCCTTACCATAGATACAAAATCGTAAATATATGTATAATTTTAAACTAAAAAAGGGTCAGATATTTCGTCGATCAGATATTGATTATCGATCACATCCGCGTTGAATTTAGGTTGAACTTTAAACAAAAATATGAAAATAATATACCAAATAACCTGACAGTACTGGATCTTAGGTCTTAGGCCATTGTGGAACAAATTTATAAGAAAAATGAGTAATGTGACATCATGCATCGTGATTGGTGTTCACAGTCACATGACGCACAGATAAAAATTGAGTATTTAAATTACTAAAATAAAAGTAAAGTTATTAACATTACTCACTTTTAATATTTATTGCATTTCAGGAAGCTAATAAAAAAGGACTCCCCGTTGAGGACCCACGCCAGCTGGAAAAAGTAATTCTTCATCTGGTTACAAATTTGCCATCTCAGGGTGAGGGAAACACAGCTAACAAAACAACAGTTAGCGGTTCTACCAAATCTCGACATCTTGCAATAATTCCTCCCAAGAAGGAAAGAATTGTCAGCGCTATTGAAAAAATTTATAGTGTAATGACTTTTCCTAAGGGGCACCGTCAAGACGAGCTCATTAATATTTCAGAAGAAGAAGATAAGCAAACAGAAGAAGTAAGTTTACCCAGCACCTCGCATAGTGGTGTAAGTTTTATTGAATTGAGCTCTAACGATGGCTCAAGTGCATCAGGATCAGAAGCTGACAAAATCACTGAACTAGATCAACCATTAATAAAGAAGCACCTAAAAGATTCAGTAAAAATGCCGGAAACATCTATATGCATGGAACCACAATTTGTAGATTTTGACTTAATCACTCAACCGATTGAGCCCGCTCAATACAACATAATGACACCACGAGAGATAGAGGATTACTATAATGGTAACTATTTCTGTCCCGCGGCTAATCAGTCCGCTGTTGAATTAAAATATCAGGTGCTCTTAGCACCTGAAGTTAAGAAAAATGAAATTGTGACCGAAGCGGATCAGGACATCTCCCAACTGGCGATGCCATCAACATCCAAGAACAGTTTAAAACGCCCCAACGAATATACCGAACGCAATATTATTAAAAAGAAGCTGTCAAACATGAGCAATGACTCGGATGATGATTCGGCTGATGAGGATTTTTCGTGCCTTGAAGCACTATTTGATGAAGAAAGTAAGTAGAGTTGACAGCATTATCAATGAAATGTGAAATATAAATTATCGTTGAATTTTAAATAATTTCTAAAAATTACTTTCGCTGTTTTCTTTTTCCAGTGTTGGATCAACAAATACGGTCAAACATGAACTCCTTAGAACAAAGCATTGATCCAACATTTCCAGATTTCCTAGTAAGTTTAATTAGAATGTAACGCACAAAGATAAAATGACGAAACGATACAATACGGCAATTACTACCCATATTTGATATGTCGACGTTATTACTACCAAACTCATGTTCCATCTTTCTTATGCCGATATACGGGTATATATGACAGAGTGAAGAGCTTTATAAACTGCTATGTTAAAATAGGCACATCCCCTATTTACCCAAGACCTGTCGTTGTGTAGTTATTTGCTTATCTGTGAAGTGCCGAGTTGTTCTGACTCGCTCATCATCATATGACCCGTAGGTCAACCATGAGTTTCTTGACATTTCTCACTAGCGACTTCATAAAATATTATATACAAAATCTCTATTAATATAGAAGACTGAGTAAGGTGAAAATAAACTTTATAAATCCATATCTATTTATAATTTCAGATTTCCAATGAAGTTGAAGAGATTTTACAAAAACTCGAAGATGGACAAAATGAAACTACGGCATGCGTTTGAGGTGATAAATAAAATATTTGGATATCATTACTATGACTGGTCCCTCGCGAAACAAAATCTAAGCTGAACGATAAAGTGTAAGTCGTTGATATTTCGAGTTGCAAAATGGTATTTTAACGAATGCGAACGATTTTGCTTCAGCTAATGCGAAATGATGCATATAATATCGATGTATTTTCATGTTTCGATTTGACTATGTCCACTTATTTAGTACCAAGATCTCTGAATATTTTAGATTAATTTAGACATCTTCTTAGATTAAGTAATTATATTTTAGTGTCGCTCAGCCATAATCGCAAGATATCAAAATTACGGGTTTCTGTAGTCAATAATAATGTAATAGAATTTAGGTATTTTTGTTGCTTATCATCGACATTTTACCTAGGTACATTACGTATAAATGTAAAGAATATAATATATTTTGTTTTCAATACATTATTCAGCTACACCAAAATGGAATATAGTTAAATAAAATAAACACAGTTGCACAAAAATAACAAATAAAAATTGTAATTAATAATAATTTGTTGTCGGATACCATCCAATGACAATTGACTAGGTTCAAATTAGCCAAATTTTATGTTACAAAAACCGCTCTTGCATAAAAAGGAAAAATATTACGTTCCTTTTTAGAGCTCTGTAGCTGAATTACAAAAAAAAAATGGTTTGCTTGATAATTTTAATTATAGTTTCGTTATGTCAGCCTATCTGTCTGTCTATCCATTTATCATGGCTACTTTACTCGCAGACTACATTATTAAGATTTAATTTTCTATAGTATGCGTTTTCTATGAACCGCTAAATAACGACGATTTCAAAAGACAAGTTAGTATCTGGACAATGGTTTTTCCATGTGCGCTGGTTATTTATGAATAAGTCTTCAAAATAAAGTGCCCAGACGACTTTTTTGATTAGTCAATAGCTGTCGAGAAATCTCTCTAATTATGTGGTGAAATAATCTTCAAAAACTTAAGTCAAAACATAAAGAGAACTTGCAACAAAATTTGCTTAAAACAATTTTATTTTTGTTATCTATTTTTCGGGTATGTTTTGGAATTTTTCTATTAAGAAACCCCATGTTGTTTTTGTTCTGTACCAGGTAGTTTTGCTTCGATTGTAGCTGTAGCGATAATATTAAGCAGGAATGTCTGGAGCTTAAAAAGTGTATTCGGATATTTTATGACAAAATAATTTACATTTATTGATGTAACTTAGATTTACTGATGTTACTCTAGAAATTATGATAATTTTATTATTATGAACGGAAATATTATACCAAGGCAGTTTTTTTTACCAAAGTAGCGCTTAAAAGCCTAGTCACTCAGACCCGTATTTTTTCTTATAAAAACATATTTTATAAAAATACCAAAACAAAAATAAAGTCCCTTATAGGATTCGATTATTTTGTGTAATTTAGTATATTAGAATGTTTATTCGTGTTTTGAAGACTGAGTATTTATATTTGTTGGGATTTATATTTTTTATTTGTAAAGAGTTTATTAATATAAATAAAATACGTTTCCGCATTTTTTGTGTATTGGTTTTAGGATGTCTCTTACTTTGTTCAATTTTCAAAAATTCGCGAAGCGAGTACTATCAAATATTCCGGTAATCATTTTGTATTATTGGAGTAAAAACATATTATTAATAAAATTAGTAGTAGTTTTTGAGAAAGGACTGCAAACCGGTAAATATTAAAATAATGTTTTGATACCATTCTGGACTTAACAAGGTATTGATAATAATCCTTTGCTAAACTACGTTTGATTTAAATTTTTTATGTAATATCATATTTTTATACATCTCTATTAACATATTTTCTTCATATATTTTTATCATACTGGCCGAATGTTGGCTAGATTTATTCGATATTATATCACCATAAAACAGGGATTCATTAATATCAAATTCAAACGGCGAATGTGGAAATAAATTATAGTTGAAACTGTAACATTATTTTACGACAAAGGTATAAAATATGGCATAATTGTCATTTAGTAGTAATTTAAATTTATTCATTAAATGTGCCAATACCTTTAATATACAATAAGTATAACAATATATCAATATATGTAGGAATTGAATATCTGAATGTTTGTAGTCAATAGTTATTGATTTAGGACTTTCTGTATCTATAATTTGTCTGCCACTAATTTTGTCAAAGTATTATGTTCAAATTGTTTTCGATTAAACTTTCCAACATGGGGATGTATTCCCTCGCTGTTAAAATCATGGCATACTAGCTATTGTCAAGAAAACTAATTAGAGAAATAATAATATGATTGTAGTTAAAAAATGTGGCTTTAAAGGAAAAATTACGAGATTTTTTTAAACATTCAAACAGAATCAAATGAAAATAGAATTTTTTGGCGATAAATGTTTTAAAAACGGATTATCTTTTTAGGTTTTAATAATCTTTGACCACACGCAAAAGTGATGGCTACTTAAAATTACATATTAAATTAAAATCTTATTCTAGTGTCACTCAAATTTTTTGTGAATGTAGTGCTATAAGCAGAGGGTTTTAATTCAAACGAAACAAATGGAGAAGATCACTGATCATTGACGGACTGGGGGGGGGTTAGTCTAGTAGAATATGTCAAAATCTACGTATGAAATAGAAATAATTTAATTACTGATTAGGTACCTAAAATTTTTACCAGTAAATTTTATATATATACCTCTATATATATAAAACTACCTACAGTATAGCCATCAAAGGTACACAATGATTTACTATTCTATTTATTTCGCTAAATTCCTCTTCTTTCTTCATATACAATTTCATAGGTTTTCACGGTTTAAAGGTATTTCTGAGTTTCTAAGAACATTAACAGTTGACATATTTATACCTATGAAAAAAATATAAAACTGTTCAACTGAGCAAATGGATAAGAATAGTCTGTCTCTTTTATTTTCAAACAATGTGACACAACGAAAAAAGTGACAGGCTATTCTTAGCCATTTGCTCAGCTAAACTGTTTTTATAAGTAAGGCCCTTAGTGTCATATAACTGTCAAAATGACAGTGATCTTTCTCATAGTTATAGCTTAGTCACAGAATTCAACATTTTGTTACTATATACCTCTATCGGTACTAAAGGTATATTATTGAACGTATATAATATGGCTTATTGACTGTTGTTACAGCCGAGTTTAGACTTAAAAAATATCAAATGGTTAAGTTTAAAACCAATTTTTGAACAATTTACGAGCCCAAAGGGTTCTTAGTTGACTCATTTGAAAAATTGACTGAGTTTGAGTATACAAGTTATGTATTTTTTGTTATTTTTGTTGTTTATAGTAATATATTGCTATTACTTAAGATTACATTGATAATTATGGTAGAATATAAAAAAATATTTTATGAGTAACGTCTACCTAATCTTAGTAGTATATTTGCTATTCATTAAAGAGAATTGAGGTTGTTTTCGTTGAATCTCATTTGTAAATAAGCACAAGTTGATAAGTAAGACTTGTTTACACTTTGTGAAGCAGCTGATATTATATCCAACTTCGTTATCAAACATCAACCTGTTGAAGCAACTTCACAATGTGCAAATATGCCTGTAGTTCAAACATCAGTTTTTAAGCTTCTCGCTAGCGACAAATCGTGAAATATTTATATGAAGACACCTGTAGTTTTGCCATGAGTTTTGATGATATTTCACGCGCGCGACTACGAAATTTTGTATAAGCTCACGTCCGTATCCCCGAAGGGGTAGGCAGAGGCACACTAACGAACTAGAACATCCACATTTTACCCAACTTAGTTTCGTCCCAGATATAAAAGGCGGCCACTACTATATCGGGCACAAATGCCAGGCAAAAAAAAAAAAAAAAAAAATTGAAAAAATTCAATATCACTTTGCCCGACCCGGAGCCGAGTCGAACCGAAACACAACTACGTCACCAAGGCAGTCTACGTAAAATAATTTGTGTGAAAACCATCAATTCCTCACTTAACCACTAGAGTTCGAGTGTTTGTCATACAAATGTTTTATGTAGTCGCTAGCGTGAAATGCAAAAAACTCATAGTTGGGCAACTCCTCTAGCAGATACGTGGAGAATTAATGTTTTTCACTCAATTTCCTACAAGGTGGACCGACGAACTGATAAAGGTCGCAGGAAGTCGCTGGATGCAGGCCGCTTCCAACAGGTCGATCTGGAAATCTTTGGGGGAGGCCTATGTTCAGCAGTGGACGTCCTATGGCTGATGATGATGATGATGATGATGATTCAAATATTTTACGTGGTCGCTAGCGAGAAATGTCAAAAAACTTCTAAAGTTGGTAAATTTCATTAACTTGATTGTGCACTTATAAATTGATAGATGCAATATAAAATTAACTTTCTTATTCACGTTTTGGTAAAGTAACAGTATTGTAGAACGCCGTCCTTACTATTTTGTGATATACAAATTGTTTCATTCAGCCCATGCGTAATCATCAAGATGAATATGATATCTCATTGCTTTGGTAACAAAAGTTACAATGAAATAATTACAGAAAATTATGTTTTCATAATTTCTAACTAATCAACTTTTTACGTACATACCTACTTCAATAAGCCGTTAAAAGAAGTTTGTGCAGGACTCTATCCACGTCTTGGTGTAAGACATTTTAATTTATTATTACTTCGTAGTCAATACCAAATCGGTTAAAATACTCTAATTGAATTTTGGTAAAATAAGTGCATCTTTTGTTTCAAGTCGCCTCATTGGTCTAGTGGCAGCATGTATGGGCTGTGGACCGGGAGGTCGTGGGTTCGATTCCCAGGTCGGGCAAAGCAAATTTTCTAATTTGATTTGCCTGGGACTGTATCCCTCATAAAGTGTGTTGCGCCGACCCCACATTAAGGTAGGATAAGGGCAAGTAGAAGAAGAAGTGCATCTTTTGTTTCATCTTGACGAAAAGCAAACATTAATTTCAAGTGACCTAGCATCTATCGCTTTATGTGTATATGGATCGAATAAAGTATAAGTATAAATTATACATTAGCGTTATAGACAAATCAATAATTGTCGATTTAACACACAATGTGCCGCGGAGCTTATTTCGTGGATTAGACCTCATTCATACGAGAGCTTTTTTAACGCCCGTAGAAAACGCGTCTCAACATGTCTATTTATATGAGTCCTTGAAAATCATTCTTGTCATATTTCTAATAAGGTATATTTTACAAACCGCCCAACTCCCGGCGTTTAAAAAAAGCCGCGTTTTAAAAGCGCCAATGTTTACATAACTATACTGGACACTGGCAGTAATGTTCCGAAATTAGACGGAATCAGTTGCCATTCATTGAAAAAAAAGTATACTGGAACTCATTTGTTACATTACAACGTTTTTTTTAACGCGCTTTAAAAAAGCTCTCCTGCGAATGAGGCTTTAGACGTTACCATGTAATTTATGAATTTTTGTGAATAGATGTTTGTGAATAAATATGAATAAAGACGTGTGTATTTTATTGTAAGATATACCCATACATTTGCAGTGTAGACCCGGTGCAATACACGTTTTGAATGTTAGAAGGATTCGGCTTAATTTTTACGACTTGCTGGCCGGCCTTATGTTAGTCTCCTTTGCTCGATGCATTTCGTTTTTATTTTCAACATATTTGATGGTAGATTGATTACATATTGTATGTAGTGATTACCAAAAAACCTAGCTAATTTCCTAAACACCCAAGGCTTCATCAGCAATTTAGTGTTTTTTTTTAATAATTAACGAAGGCGGATGCTTCACTTGTTAGTAAGTGGTACTGTCACTCATAGACATTGGTTATGTCAGCCGATTTATTTGTGAAACAATAGTTTTTGCAACCATCAACTTTTCCAAGTTGCAGCAAAAGTAAAAAAGGAAGTATGCGTAAAAACATTATTAGAACATTTTATTACGCAGTTACATTTAAATTATTTAAATGACACTGATTCAATATAAAACCAACTTTCTAAATACTCTATTGTAACTACATTGCAGCAATTAATTAGACATTACAAGTACTTGTAACAATGAAATAAAACCATTTTTACGGATTCTATCACGATTTGTTTTAATTTTTAGTCAGTCTGACCCGTGACCACGAA
Source organism: Clanis bilineata (assembly GCA_036417725.1). Taxonomy (NCBI): domain Eukaryota; kingdom Metazoa; phylum Arthropoda; class Insecta; order Lepidoptera; family Sphingidae; genus Clanis; species Clanis bilineata. The sequence goes on from CM071137.1 coordinate 14,466,955, forward strand.
GACTGCAAAGTCTTCGAAACGTCGGGCATAAAAATTAAAACAAATCTTGATAAAATCCGTAAAAATAGTTTTATTTAGATTGAGACAGTAAAAGTAAGACTGTCATAATCATTCTTTAGTTAAGTACTTGAATGGAGAATAAATTGTAGTAAATTGAATGTGTAGGAATTTTAGTTTGTAGTAGACATCAATATCATATACTCATATCGATGGTAGTAGAATGAAGAAATAAAACAAAAGTAAATCATCTCAGGGTGGAGATTGAAAGTAATTGACTAACTCATCATTTCTTTTGTTTTTTTAATGACCCTACAGCTGGCAGCCCGACCGAGTCAGCTTACTCAGCTACACCGGTCTCATGGGTGAACGCAGGTGCGTTGCGAACCCATAAAGTTAGGTGACCATGCTGAGGGCAACCCACTAACGGGTTACGAACCTCAGCTCAGGACGATCACTGAGAAAGAGATGTTGAAGACATCATCGATTAGGGGGGAACTCATAATTTGAGATATACAGGGTCTATATAGGTAAAGGTATATAGGTCTCATTAATTAATGTAAGGATACTAATAGGGAGTTTAAACATTCATTTTCAAAACTTTATTGTTAATTATGTTACATTGCAGCCCATATACTATAACATCAACTTACAAAGTATGATTTTCATCATTGAATTTACAAAAATCGTATACATATACATATTGGTATTATCGATTATATATTTCTTTCATATACTCGGATATAATTAATAATTTTAAAACGGATCTGACTTTTATTACAAAAAATAAATATAATAAATCCGTGTTACACGGTGGCGATTAAGCTGTTACATTTAATGATACAATAGCTAATATGGTTGATACAACGCTGTTAAATTCACAGATTAAAATATTATTTGCATCATACATAATAATCTGTTATAAAATTAAATTAAATTATCTTAAAATTACTATGAATTTAACACCCTTACCGCCGAATGTTCATACACTTAAGGTCGCCTTATCTTGTTTAAGGCCCCTTTATCTGTCAAAATTGTAAGGAGAAAATCAATGCAAGAAGCCGTTACAGTTGAGTAGCGTTTGACCATTCGGGGGTTAGACATTTGGCACACAAGAGACTTTATATCCAGAAAACATCAACTTTTCATGGCTATGAGGAACGGAAAGGAAATGGAGTTATTCGACGTGAAGCAATTGCCTGTTGAAGCAATTGATAATTACCTCTACAGATATATGGCAATATTGTGACAATATTCCTCTAAATAATTAATTGAAAAATAATTATATTAAACATAAAATATCCCAATTATTTTTTAGATGTATATTTAATATCTTTTATATATGAACTTTGTACGTATGTTGCGTAATATATCATGTATAATTAAATACAATATATCATGAAATGTGACCTCCAAATCGCCATGTTCTAAAAGCATTGAATTGAGTTATACTCGTAATAATTCGCTTTTGGATTTAAAATAGAATGTAACATCTCCGGAAAAACTTAATCGTAAAATGTATGAAATTAGTTATCATTTGTATGTAAGAGCAAATATTATGATATATTTTTTATTTCGAAATTTCATAACATTATTTTTTTCGTTGAACAGACTTAACTGACAAGGAACTTGAAACTTACAAAATTTACATAATATTTTGCTATAATAGAGTAAAAGTAATAAAAAAAATAAGATTTACTTGAAATGTACTTAAATTTATTGGAGTAATGGTATATTTTGTATAATTATTATTATATTGCATAGTGTATGCAATACTAGAACTAACTACATACTTTACTTTATAAAAGTCGCGTTAGCGTTAATGACACTGTTGTATACCAACCCCGTAAGTATATACTACCTACATGGTATATCTATAGTGCACTCGGTTTATTAAAGGATGATCAAATTAACATAATGAAAAAGTGTCTTTTTTATTTCTGTAAAACATGTTGGGTTTCTTAAATAATGCATCTAAAAACTCAAGTTTGGCGTGACATGCTATTTTTCAGATGCATAATTACATTGCTCAGCCTTCATGAAACCGGGCGATAAATCGGGAGCTAGTGACACCATGCATCAGGGACGTTTCTATCAAAAATTATTCTGTTGGTTTCACGGACGTAAAGAAAAAGATGAACGGTGCACTAGGAACATTGAAAATGAAGCTGGATTTTCGGCCCATTCGATCAGTTGCCGCAATTACGTGTCGATAGATCGAATGGTCCGAAAACCCTTTTTTACTTTCAGTGTTTCTTGCGCTCCGTCCATCTATATTTTTAAGTCCATGGTTGATTTACATAGCGCTTATTACGAGCAGACTCAGTATAACTAACGCTGCGTCACTGACGCACGTAAATCAATCGTGGGAACTCTGCCATACTTAAATATAAATGACGGCGCCTATAAAATACGAGTATACTATAAGTAAATCAACGTAATTATTCTAAACTCCAAAATAAACTAGCAACATATTTTTAACAACTTCAACACTCTATGCCCTTACTTATAAAACTTTTTAAGTGCTGCTTATCTTTATACCATAGGTTGTCCCTTTCATTTTTACGACAATGTAACGCAAGGAAAAAAGTGGCAGGTTATTTTTAACCATTTGCCCAGCTAAAAATGCTTTTTTAAGTAAGGCCCTATAGAATTAACCTAAAGATTATGGGCCTTACTTATAAAAACAGTTTAACTAAACAAATGGTAAAGGATAGCATGTCCCATTTATTTGCAAACGGTGTGACACAAGGAAAAAAGTGACAGCATATTCTTAGCCATTTGCTAAGCTAAACTGTTTTTATAAGTAAGGCCCTATGAGTCGTAGTCATAAAAACATTTTAGCTGAGCAAATAAATCATTAAGAATACCTGCCACGTTTTTCCTTGTGTCACATTGAAAATAAAAGGGACAGAATATTCTAAAGTCTCAATCATTTGCTCAGCTAAAAAGTTTTGATAAGTAAAGCGCATTAGTTTTGAGCCAACGGTAGGTAATATTAATATAAATTAGGTGTAAGTGACATGACACTGTCAACATTATGATTTATTGAATAAAATACATAAATGTAATAATATAACATTTGAATTTACATCTAAAATAGTAAATTCCCTACACAATCTAATTTCCATTTTCGTGAAGGTAGTAATCATATCTGTTAACGCGAAATCGGTTTCGGGAAGATTTACGACAATGCATTAAAAGCGTATCAGATACAATTGAATAAAATAAAACAAGAAACTGCGAATTGCGTATTTTATGCATTGTTATAGTCTTCCTGAAGTACTTAAACCGATTCCACGTAGATGGGTGTGGTCATTATTCCTATAATTGCTTGTATCGGCTAAAAGTACTACAGTGCGAAAAAACCCATTTATATTTTAGATTAAGGTTTCAGTGTAGGCTTAAAAGAATCTAAAAATATCCATAATTTTCGGCACAAATTGTTGATTAAGGTATTAAAATACTTTTTTACTGACTTTTTTTATCGATGGAAATGAAAATGAAAGATTTATCTGCCGGGACCTTGACCAAATGTGCCAACTAATTTTAAATGCTATTGATTTAAATAGTTAGCTATGTATTTTAAAAAAGTAACTACAGTATCCGCATTATACTATATTGTTTTAGCAAACTCTATGGACAGCTATGCAGGAGACGCGGTTTAAAGCATAATCTAAATCGTCATAAAAGCTGACGCCATTATGTCACACTGAAAACAGAATCCGATGTAAATTTAAAGTGGCTGATCGGAACACGAGAAAAACCGTGGCCTTAAAGAAAAACAGTGTTACTTGCGGCAAACAAATATATAAAACCGGCATTACAATGATATACGGGCCAGCTTCATCTACGCCGACAATCAGTCGTAAAACCGTCAATTTTACTCGTATATCAATCAGCCGCTCTTAATAGCGCCATTATTAGAATTTGGAAAGAAACATTATTTTCAATATTGTTATAGATAATGGTATTCATACTGTTATTATATAACATTGATAGAAATACAATTCACGTCTTGATTGAGACCACCTTAGGTCATGCGGCGCCGTTTACGCGCATCAGACTGGCATGCCTGGAACAAAAACAAGTTGTATCGTTTAAACTTCCATTAATGAATACGACCTATTTTTTTAATAGCCCTTTAATATTACTGTCCTACTGCTGGGCACGGACCCCCTCTAGTAATGAGAGGGGTTAGGCCTTAGTCTATTTAATCTGTTATTATTATTTATCATATGCGAACTATCATCATCATCATTATCAGCCGTAGGACGTCCACTGCTGAACATAGACCTTCCGCAAAGATTTCCAGACCGACCTGTTGGAAGCGGCCTGCATCCAGCGACTTCCAGCGACTTTTATCAGGTCGCCGGTCCACCTATAGTCAGTTTAAATTATAATTACTTATTTTCTAATGTAATCATAAGTTTCTGGGGATAACACATTATACAACTTTATATACATTTTATTACAGCCACTCTTAGGTCGAGTTGCAGCGCTATTACTAATCTAGATTTACACCTTATCTTGATTTATCCGTCATTTTAAGTTTAAATCAAGATTTGGGATAAATAGAGATTTATCGCGGAGCTGCAAATGATCATAATAAAATTATATGCAGCATACAGTTATAATATGTATAGATTTTGAATTATTTTATTTCGTTTTTTTTTTTTACTTTATGTAGAATATACCTTATTAGAAAAAAGACGAGAATGATTTTCAAGCAATCGTATGAACAGACATGAACTTTAACGCGCGTTGAAAAAGCGCTGGTGCGAATGAGGGCTAACTCGTGCTAGCATCTCAAATGTTCCTTCGCGAGAGACTGGTGCAGGAGGCGGGGTTTTATAAGTTTCCTTACCTCGTTTCAAGACCACCTTTGCTGCAACCGGTCCCTCTCCTGAAATAGGAACTCAGTCTCCTTCTTGAGCCTTTCCGACGTATGATGATACTCCGGGTCGTTGCGGCCCTCCCGAAAATTTTTCAACTTTGACACAGCGAACACCATGTCTGGAAAAATTGATTTTTTTAATCTAGAGGCGCTAAGATTTAAAAAAAGCAAGTCGATTTAAAACATAATATACAATGGTGAAAATGTTGTAATGATTAGGTAATTATAGATTTACCACAAAAATAAGATTTGCAATTTTCTTAATCCTAGATGTATGCTATTAGTTTTTTCTTTCTACCTGTCCTTATCCCACCTTAATGTCGGGTTGACGCAAAACACTTTTTCGAGCATGTTGTACAAAGGGTTTGGCTTAGTTTTTACCACCGGCTGCCTGACTGACGTCAACCTCCTCTGAGGAATCCAGTCCCAGCTAAATTAAATTACAAAATTCGCTTCGATCAACCTGGGAATCGAACCCAAGACCTCTCGGTCCACAGCCATGCTGCCACTAGATCAAGGTGGCCTAACGTCTGTATTATCTAACAATAAGCAAGAAGCAATTAATGCACTTATACTACAGACATGTATTGTCATATTACATAATTCCGTCCTTTCATGAAATAAAGGGAGAAATAACAGTCGAATATATATAAATAGTGTAACGCCTATGTACTTGAAAGGGTAGACAGGTGAACTAAAGAACTACACTTTCGCCGAACTAATTTCCATCCCAGATGTCATAGGGGGCGAGACTACCGCCATATTGGGCATAAATTTCATAAATTCAAGACTCCGGGCTGATATGCACAGAAAAACTCAACAATACTCAGCACGGTAGTCGTACCGCGCACGCAATACAACTACGCCATCAAGGCAGTCACAACTACCCCACCGAAGTATGGGTAAGTAAGCTTAACTAATATACCAGGCGTATAGTCTATGCCCCATAATAATTACATGATTTTTGGATTCGAAAAATTCAATTCTGGGACGGAACTAAGCTTGGCGAATTGTGGGTGTTCTAGTGCGCCTCTGCCTACCCCTTCGGGGATACAGGCATGAGCTTATGTTATGTTACAGCTCGAGCGCACTATAACTAACACACCTATGATGTGGCCTCTGTTTATTAATTGCTTAATTTTACACTTCATCGATCAGACTGGTCGGCCATACATTACTTATTCGAACGAAATATATCATAAAAATTAAATAGCTAAAGCACACGTCAAAGCAAAATGAAATTCGAGCATAACGATATTATTTCGGTAATAGAAAATTATGGCTAGATCAAGATTGAAATCTCGCTTTGCACGGTGCATACTGCAAAGACAAAGCTCAATTTACGCTTTGTTACCAATGATTATTTGCGTGGCACAAATGAATTAATTCGCAAAAGATAGCTTTGACACTTGGTAAACATAAAGCATAGAAGCTAAGAAATATTATTTATCAAATCAAAATACAGTACCCTTAGTAAGAGATTTCCTCGATTCTGGAAATCGACGATAGTTTTCAGTTTTTCCATACATTTTTTAGTTCGTTGTAGTTTCCGCAAAGCGGCGCTGCTAGTCAAATGTATAGACAAAACGCAAACTATCGTCGATTTCGAGAATCAACAACTGTCAAAATAAACTCGTACTAGGGGTACAGACCTACTAGAAATCGCAAAAAGAGAAACGACATCATGCTAATAAATTAAATGCAGGCGGCCGACAACAGTGAACATAGGTCGCAATGATTAGCAACTATTTAACGGTGCAGTATCATCACCTATTTGAATTTTGCTATCTTTGACCTAAAGTTTGAAATCGTTTACACATTCCTATCAAAACATATTATGATTCCTTGTAATGTATGTAGCCTGATATGGATAATTAAATGAATAACAGACAGACTCTGACTTCTGCCCTGTACAAATCTGGGTCTGTTGTGATTCAAATCAACACAATTATGTTTATCAGTAATGTAAGCACATCGATCACGAGTATCAAGACATTGTATACAGTTCGATATACCTTACTACTATTTTAAATGAAAGTTTCGCTGGATGGATATTTCTTATGATCTGAATGAAAGGGACAGAGATAAATAATTATGGTCTGGAACAGCACATAGGTTACTTTTTGAAAATGTGCAGCTCCCGTGAGATTCCAACGAAGTCGCGGACTATAGCTAGTTGTATAGACAAATATGTAGAGTCGCTATGGCCTTTCAGGCATGTATGTAAATACTTTATGAGTCGTGCAACAAAATAAAACAAAATAAGTTGATATCATTTTTAATTTTGATGAAAGTAGATGAAGCGAAAGTAGTGTGTCAGAATCGGGCGAAGTGGAAATCCATAGTCTCCGCCTACCCCTATGTGATACAGGCGTGATATTATGTATCTATGTATGTATGTATGTATTTTTCTGGTTCCAAAAAACAGATTGATTTTGTAGAAAAGTAAAATCGCAATCGCAAGAATAAGTTCGCAAATCGCATTAATGCAATAAATATTCAGAATACATACGATCCAGTTCGAAGTAATGCGCCTCGTGGAGAAGCAGATCTAAGTACGGGAAGTCATTTGGCAGCAGCAATTTCTTGTTGCGAAGAAAGTTGAGGATGTGTCGAAACATTCCGCCATCTCGATCAATGAAGTAGTGCTGTTTTAGGGTGTCGAGCACTATCGGGATGGTCCCATTGAACATCTTGCCTAGGCGGGATTCGGGATATCTGAAAAACATTAGTATTTATTCATTAAAACAAGCAATAATCACAAGTTAAAACTTAACTGACCGACTTCAAAAATTATACGATCCCTTGAAGCTCTTTCGAACACAAAATCTTAAAAATCGGCGAAGATTTACCGGGGATATCGCGTAATATACGTAAAAATTTAGACGAATTGAGGACCTCCTTTTTTGAAATCGGACGAAAAGTAGAATATTATAGGTACATATAAAACTGTTTGTAGCCTATTCCACGCAAAGACGCTATAGCTTTTTATCATGGGAAGTGTTTGGACTTTCGGTTAATTACTTCCAGAAATAAAGTATTGTGTCTAAGAACTACCATTTCAATAAATCACGCGACAAATATTAATTAAAAAGCCACAACTTCGCGAAATCCAGCCGACCGAAACGGACCGAAACGTTCCGGCCGACCATGCAGGTGTAAAATCGACGATATATTTGCTATTGTGCCCTGGAGTGTGATGATTAAGGAACGAATGAGGAGGGGAGGTAAGAAGGCCAGGAGGGGGTACCGAGCGAAGCAGTCCGTAAGGCCCGCGGCGACGCCCCCAAGCGTTCGCCGCTCCGAAGCGCTCTCTCATCGAGAAGCAACACACCGGGCCCAGATAAAACAACCTTATTTACAATCTTAAACAAGCTAGCTATATATTGCTTCATGTCCTTGTATATAGGTATTCTTTGAAGGAACTCCTTTGAGTCCGTTCTTTCATTTGCAACAGTCTGCTTGGTTTATATGGACAATATTGACTGCATAACTGGATTCTATAATATAATGCCAACTTCGTGGCGTATAAGTGAGTATACAAGTAGAAAAGTAATAAATTCAATCCCTTTGTAAATATTTAATCGGCATGCTTCCGACCTGTCTGTTTTGGGCCCAAAAGCTTTTGGTAGTATTTTACACACGGCCTCTTTTATGACGTTGGCGATCATATAAAGTATTTTTTTAGAAAATCCCCTAAGGTGGTGTAACGGGGGATAGAAGTTGGTATAGAAAAGTATAATATTATAATATTATTATAAGTATATAATAATGATTTCTTAGGTTTACGTGAATGTTATTCATTGAAATTAAACTATTTTTACGGATTATATCACGATTTGGTTTTAATTTTTATGCCCGACGTTTCGAAAGCTTTGCAGCCTTCGTGGTCACGGGTCAGACCACGAAGGCTGCAAAGCTTTCGAAACGTCGGGCATAAAAATTAAAACCAAATCGTGATATAATCCGTAAAAATAGTTTAATTTCAAGTATATAATAGTTGGTAAATACAACGGAATATTCTCACGCGGGCGTAGCCCCGGGCCGAAGCTAGTTTAGCATACAGAACATGAATGGTAATAAGAGGATGGGATCTTTTTTCCCCTATAAATGCTACTCCGTTTGATACTAGAGGTACTTTACGAGCTAATCATAACATAATTAAAGTTTCACAAAAACTTAAAACCGTCTTCACCATTTTCACATTTAAGTCCATATCTTCAAAACTATTGAACCAATTTTGATGAAACTTACACTATTCCCTAAGTTAGAAAATACCAAGTCCAATAAAAAAAATCTACCGTTATCCGATTTATATTTTTTGAGATATACGTAGTCAAACATACACATACTTTATAAATTTGGCATATTTCGTCAGATGCCCATATAGACTCACATATGCGAAAATCGTGCAATTTTAACAATATTACATACACACGGGTCGAATTAATAATCTCCTTTTTAGAAGTCGGTTAAAAATTAATGATATTTACGTGGTAAGTGTCTCCAACGATGACGTGTAAATGGTGCCGCCGACGTCGATGTGAACCGGTGCGTTAAACTTTGTGGTGACAGCGACACGGGGTATACCGGCTATTGGCTTCTTATCCATACCACTCCCATCTGGCTGGGGACTGCCTGGCTTCACTGGTAACATTGTTACTGGAAACAAAGAACACATTTAAGGACACTATAAAGAACAGCAGCAGCAAAAGTGGCAGCTTGCTGTCGCGTTTCGTTCGGTGAGTGAGATTTCCGGTGGCCCATTTCCCCCCTCCCTTCCCAATTTCTTTTACCTCCCCTTTCATTCCCTCCTTTTAGGTTGGCAACGCACCCATGATTCTTTTTGTGACATGTGTGTCTATGGGCGGTGGAGATCACTTACTAGCAGGTGACCCATCTGTTCGTTTGCCAATCTCTGCTATAAAATAAAAAAACACTTTATTAATAAATAAATAACACCCAACAATGAGATTATAGTCCTGTCCCTCACTGAGATTGAGTCTTGCATCGTAGGTATTAATGAGGTAATTAGAGAGGGAGATACTTTCAGTCTTACAACACCCAGACCCGAAACAAATAAACATTTTTCCCGGTGCGGGGATCGAACCCGTGCCCTCTCGCTTCACATCCCGCTACTCGCTTATTGCTCCACAGTGGTTATCGAAATTGATTTTTATTTTTAAAAGTCTTTAACATATTTTACCGAGGTTCTGTAAAGTATGTATAAGAACGTGTGAGTAATTTGAGCGTTGTCTCAATGTAAAAGTGCGGCGAAGACGTGAGGTTGCAGGCGGGCCTTCAGCGTGGGAGCATCCGCGACCCACTGCCTCCGCTCCCACGGCATTCTTTGCTATCAACTTAAAACTACAATTTCATGGAATTCCTTCGTGATCATACAGTGTGTAGGCTATCGTATTCACATTTTCGCATAGGTATAAAAGACTTTTCTTTCTTCCCTTTATTTAATGTGGGGTCGGCGTAACTCTTTTTCAATCATGTCGTAAAAAGAATTTGGATTAATTTTTAGGACCGGCTGCCTGACAAACTCCTTGTCAACACGGGAATAAAATATAAAATATAAAAGATAGAAGGTATAAAAATGTAAACGTTCCCGTGCTTAACTGATTCTTTCAGCAAACAAAACTCCGACGTCCGAGCATGTTTACCATCGTGTAAACCCCAAGCGTTATACCGGACAAGTCCAACTTCAATTATTTTTATCTTTGAATGCATCTCTGACACAGACGGATAGTGGTGGCCTATCTCGCCATTTCACACCTACCGCTCTATTCACGTGCAACGTCTTTGCTTTTGTGAAGTAAAAGATCTACTTTTTCATTATTGCTTATTTGAGTAGCATTTACTTACGTATGTAGAGTGGAAAATTACAACAATCTTGCAAAGTTGGCATAAAATGCACCCAATAAGTATGTGAATGTAAATAAACACTCAAAAGTGTCGTTATGAGCGCTAATAAGCACTAGACGGAATAAAAGCGCGAAACTCGTGATCCAAAAGTTGTGACCTCGTGGTCATAAGTCACTTGTATTTGAACAACCGCGCGCAAGGTCGTGCCAGCGTAATAATGTTTAGACAATATAATTGTTTTACGTGATTCTTGAACATTCTCAGAATATTGTAATGTGTAAATGGTAATGAGCGCCCTCGCATTAATAATTAATATGATAATAATAATACTCCATAAGTTGTAACTACAAATCATGAACTAATTTACATTCATGAAGGAACCAGTTGTAAAATCAAGTAGCAGATATTCCGCTACTGTATATGTAGCAGGGAGCCGCTAGGGGGCGTAACGTCGCAGGAGCAAGCCACTCTTACCTGGCTGGTTTCATTATAAATAAGCCTCGGGTTGTTTGCCTGCTCCCCGACAGCCGAAATACCTATACCTATCACTGGAAACGCGCCAGCTAATAAACACGGCCAATCCCAGATTATCAACACGTTTAATTCTAGACCATAACTGATAACATTAAATTTAGAATATTAGCTAACAGAAATTTCAACCATGAATTCAAAAAAGTATTTTTAACAGCAGTCTAATAGACAGCTTGTCCCGTCGTACTTTATTTTAGACCGACTTCCAAAAAGGAGAAGGTCCTTAATTCGTCTGTATTATTATGTATGTTCCCCGATATAATAAATAAATAATAAATAACACCCAACAGTCACACACATAGTGCTGACCCCACACTAAGATACTAGTTTTGTGTCGTGGGTATCAGGAACTACGAGAGACTTTTGGTCTCACAACACCCAAACCCGAAACAAATATCTCCGCCAAACGTGGATCGATTTTCAAGATTCTTTTTGTGTTTGATAAAGCTTATTCCAAAGTTGGTCCCATATACATTTGGTCACGATCGGATAAATTTTGAAGTTGGTCCGTTAAGTTTTTAAACTTGTGATAATATAATAATATTTTTAACGATCGATGTAAAACAAAAAATCGTTCAATAAACACGCATGACATTCCGAATATCTGCATTTTCTGTACGTCTCTTTAAGGTACGTTGATTTTTGATAAACAATTTACACATTATCATTTTTACACGTTCAGAGATCCGTGGTACGAGTTTAATTTTTACCTACGTATTCTACACACACATCGGCTCACGCCTGTATCCCCAAAAGGGTAAGCATAAGCGCACTAGCGAATTAAAACACACACATTTCGCTATGCATGACAACCTCCGTGGCGCAGCGGGCGAGCAGCCGCCTGTGAAGCGAGAGGCCGCGGGTTTGATCGCCGCACCGAGACAAATATTTGTGTGGCCCACAGATATTTGTTTCGGGTCTGGGTGTTGACAGACCAAAAGTCTCTCATAGTTTCTAATTCCCACGACACAAGACTCGATCTTAGTGTGGGGTCAGGACTATGTATGTGACTATTGGGTGTTATTTATTTATTTATTTTATTTATTTAGCTCTGTTCCGTCCCAAACGTGACAGAGGGCGAGCCTATCATCATATTTTTATGTTCAATTATTATTACCAATATCACTTAGCTCGATCCGGAGATCGAACCCGAGACCTCAGGACGGTAGTTGTACCGAAATATATCTACGCCTTCGAGTCCGTTCAAATCGAGTCAGTTCAAATCGAGTTCGAATGTTGATTTGACGCAGCAACTTTGGTTCGAATACTACGTCGAAAGTTATTCGTGCCAACAGCTCCATAGATCTCTCATTACTGTAATAACTAGTCAAAACAAAATAAGGAGCTCTAGGAATTTTTGGTGACTCATGAAAGTGGGATAAGGGCATTAAGAACGAAAGATGAAAACAAAATTAATACCAGAGATATTAAACGTAACAGTAAAACAATATTATAACTATTTATCGTTGAGGCTGGTCTAGTTAGCTAAGTTGTCTTCTAAGTCTTGTAACAGTGTGTATGGACTCCTCAGTCCAAGTCACTCCTCAGTCTTCCTGGTCCTCACCAGGAAGACGTGAGTGCAAAACCTGGTCAGGCAGAGCTGTCCTTTGAGCATAAGGACCCATTCACCCAGGACCTTATCCAAAGGGGTTGGAAAAGGGCCAGTCATAAAAACTAAACCAAATCCTTTCTGCAACATGTTCGTCAATTTTTCAACCCATAGATTTGTTATGTAAGTTCCCTTTTATATTTTTTTTATTTATTTTATATTTATTTATATATATAATGCTACTTTCTTTCTATCTGCCCTTATCCCACCTTAATGTGGTGTCGGCGCAACACACATTTTCAAACAAGTTGCAGAAAGGATTTGGCTTAGTTTTTACAACCGGCTGCCTGCGTGACGTCAACCCTCTCTAAGGGATCCAGTCCCGGACAAATTAAATTAGAAAATTCGTTTGCGCGGCCTGGGAATGAAACCCAGGACCTCCCGGTTATATATGCTATATATGCTGCCGCTAGACCAATAAAGATACAAATAAATAAAACATTAACTCATGTTATATATCATGTACCATTAACTCATATTTTATTGATTATTTGTTGCAAAATCAATTTTTGATGTATAAGGCAACTTTAAATCTAAAATGGCTGATTGACATTCTATAATACGGACCTTAGTAAGTAAAAATATTAAAGAAATATCACGGAGTATTTTGGACAAGACTGACCAAATAGTGTCGGTGTGGTAAAGGCGTGGACAAGCTCGCAGCGATCGTGCGCACCCTGCGGTCAGTACGAAGCCCTCAGGCAGCGCGCCACCCAATATCTCAGCTTTAGTTTTTATAACAGGCGTTTAAAAATACAGTTTACATATAAAGTCACCTAAGGCTATAGTTTTATCTGTGCTTTTACATACATACATGTACATTTTATCTGTGCTTTTATTCGTATGTTATAAACAACATAAGCGTGCCAATATCCCAGAAGGGTAGGCAAAGATGAATTTGGCAATGACGTTATTTCGTCCCGTCCCTGCATATGGTAGGAGGAGTCTTCCGCGATACCAAGCATAATTAATTCCAATTTCCAATAGGAAAAATTTTATTTTTCGAATGGAAAGCTTTTTACCACACAACAGATAATTATTCATCATCATCATCATCATTTATCAGCCATAGGACGTCCACTGCTGAACATAGGCCTCCCCCAAAAATTTCCAGATCGACCTGTTGGATGCGGCCTGCATCCAGCGACTTCCTGCGGCCTGGCAGTGGGCAGGACACATAGCTCGTAGAACTGATAGCCTATGGGGCAGAAAAGTTCTCGAGTGAAGACCACGTGCCGGCAAATGATTATTATTGCCTGGGATTTGAAGACATAACTATGTCTATGTTTTTAAACTAAATACCAAGCCATTAGACCAACGATGCGACTAATATTCAACATGGTTAAAAAAAATAACTAAACGCAATGGTAGCAAGTTATCACTCAGTGCGCCATTGGACTCTTGACGGCGCGGAGTAGTTGAAGCAACAGATGATTATTAATTTGATGAGAGTTTAATTTTTACCATTTCAAGTATGAGATATTTCCACCAAATTAATTACGCCAATTAAAAAGGACTGCACTCTAAAACTATTTTAGCTAATTGCAACATTAAAAGACAAATACTTACGTAGGTACATGTATGTACTATAATTATCATTGTATCATACTAATTATGTATTAAGCTGAATAGGGGCAAATGTGACGATAACATTAGATAGAGCAACGATGTCAGTAAATAGAACGACAATAAATTGGCGATCAATTTATTCAATAAGTCAATTACAAGATCTTGTGGAGCCAGCAAACTTGGTGTTGAGTTCTAAGAAATTGTGCTCCGTATTTCCGGCTCAGTAGAGCAACCGACCGAACTTCCCTGTTCGACCCGTAGTGTCGCGGCGGTTGTGTCGTGCTAGGAGCAGTTAATACCAGCACTACACGATTGTCTAACAGTGGAACTGCATGAACAAAGGGCCTTACTTATAAAAACAGTTTAGCTGAGCAAATGACTAAGCCTGTCACTTTGTTCCTTGTTCATTTGAATAAATGTTGCATCGTTTGAAAATAAAAGGGACAGGCTATATTTTACCATTTGCTCAGTTAAACTGTTTTTATAAGTAAGCCCGAATATGTATACGTATAGAGTAGTATCGGTGATGTACATCATTCCGATCAGGGTAGGCAAAAATCGTGAATAATAATTTTCTTCAACTCTTGCGGCACCATCACTAGTATCATCATCTCCCATTCGATTATTATTATAAAATATAAGCCGAGCATTGTTATTTTGAAAATCTGTATTTAGTCATGATTTTATTATTTATTTATGGAAACAGCACAATGTCAGAGTACACAGTATATCTTTGTCTGTACGGACTGCACGCCCCTGAGTAGTACGGAGTTCGTGGGTGTTCGAAGATGGTGGAAACTGGAGAGTCATGATCGATCGTGAGTTAGAAGTTATGTTGGATTGTTGGACGATTGTGTAGTGCCGGCATAATAGATCTTGTAGATATTTGTGCTGTTTGTAAGTGAATTAAGTTTCGTGACATTTGTGTAAAGATACATTATAAAGATTTTTCAAATACACCAATTATTTTTATACCCTGTATATAAAGTATCAAAAGGCTGAATTTTGCAGGTATCATCAGGTCAAGCATTGTGTCGTCGTAAAAAACAACTTTTTTCGAGCACCATTTTGTTGAAACATGAAATAAAGTAGCTCATTAATAATCAATACCTTTTACATTACGATGATACAACTTGTTTCATTGAAATTATTTACCGATTTTAATGCCACTACATTAAATTATTAGGCCGTAAAATTTACTTCCATTAATGAATATTTTCGTGGAATCATTTCACATTTAATGCACAAAAACCGTTGGCATATTATACACACAAATAATAACATTAAATGAGAACATAAATCTACAAACAACCAGCATCAGGAAACAAGCCAAGCGGCGCGACAAGCAAAGTTAACATTTTTTGAGTGGTAGAGCCACGGTGTAGCAGTTAGTCTAAGACCTATTGAGCGAACTTCGACTAAGACTGAGTCAAAGAACTCGTGAGAATTTGGAATTTTTAAATCGAACTTCGACTTAGTCCGAGCCGTTTTTTACAAAAAAAAAAACAGATTGATAGACAGACTAAGCAAAAATTTTCTTGTAAAAATGACTCGAACTAAGTCAAATTTCGATTTAAAAGTTCGAAAGCCTCACCGTGTTCGTTTCTTTGACTTGGATTTAGTCGAAGTTCGCTCTATAGATCTCAGCCTTACGTCTACAGCGCGAATGACATGCCTCGACCGGTTTGATACCACTATCTCACAGACGACTTAAAGTGGCACCTCGCAGTCGTGTTTCATTTGGTGAGTGAGATTTCTGGTACCCCAATCCCCCCTTCTCTTTCTCAATCACTATTTACCTTCTTTTGGCAACGCAACCATGTTTCCTTTTGTGTCTTGGGTGTCTATGGGTGGTGGAGATTACCTATATAAGGTGACCCACCTGCTCGTCTGCCAGGCTCTACTAGAAAAAAAAAACCGAGCTCAGTAGCCCAAGAACGAAAAACGAATGTAAATGTAAATGTATTCGAGTGCGCTGCGCACTGATGATGTTTGGTTAATATTTCATATAAATTTCATAGACGCGCATCGAGTTCCAATACATTTACGGTTGTCAGAAATTTTCCTGCTCAGACCGCAGTTAAGTGATTACACAAGTACAACATCTTTACCAGTTTTAAAGAGAATACTAAAAATAACAGTTGACGTATCACTTTTAATGTTTCCGGAGTTTAATAACAAATAACTCTTATGATTTCATCAGGTCTGTTTTTGTCAGTTTACCTGTCCGTCCACTTTACTCGAAGACTATTGGCACTTTTTCTTTCTACCTGCCCTTATCCCACCCTAATGTGGGGTCGGCGCAAGACACTTTTTCAAGCATGTTACAAAGAGGATTTGGTTTAGTTTTTACAACCGGCTGTCTGCCTGACATCAACCCCCTCTGAGGGATCCAGTCCCGAGAAAATTAAATTACACTGAACGAAGATTACTGGCGCTATAGAGATGAATATTTAAGCTATTGTTATATTGGTATTTTAATCACTCTACTGCGGAACACCATACTGCGGTTGATAAGACAAATAATTGTATTACTTATTTAATCAAGATATAAGGTATTTTAAATTATAATTAATATTCAATTTTATCCGGAATCGTTTTAGCGAAATACAACCCGCGCTTGGCCGGGTTTTTATTTATTCATTTGTGATTTGCCCTCTCTTAGTTAGCGTTTGTACAAAGAACTGGAGAGAGCCTGTGGGGTAGCCCGCGGTTGGGCCGTCCTTCTATTCCAATTGTAATTACAGCCTGGAGGCGCATCGAGCCAAGCGCGAACAGAACCCGGATAAAACGTTGTTTGAGGACAAAACGAATATTTCGAGATAAATGCTAAAGTGAAAACTTTATGCAAACTATGGCTTCATTTTGTTGAGTGCATTTTAAATTTTTATACAAGCAATTGTTATTTTGTGTGATTACTTACCCCTTTATTCATAATAACTTAGTACAGCGTAATAAGACCGCAATAGTACACATCATAAAAATTGAATTCATAATCGTTCAATAGAGTTGAAACATTCCAACGTTCCATAGTGAAAACATGGCCGATTCCGATCAGCTGTTTCAAGTTTGATGTTCTTTCTTAATGATATTAATTTTGTTATAGTCTAGGACCCCGTCTAAGATTGATATATATTTTTTATTAATTGTTTGGAAACAATGAATAAAAAATATATAGCCAAGACTTCCGATCTGTTTCGAAGCTTGCCAGAGATAAAAATAATATTTATTTATTTAATAAGCATATATTAGTTCTCTTTTTGCTAAACTAGGCAAAAGTAGGGTTATGCCTTCGATAAGACCAAGATTTCATTATGAATAAGGGGGTTAGTATTTACGTGACAGATAACTATGTTTTTATACAAACGAAATACTTAAACCTCTATTGGAAAACTGTATTGATCTAGGTATACCAAATATTGATCAATGTGGCGATCGTCGTAACATTCGGTACGATATACCACGTAGAGCCACGCTGGAGTTAGTTATGTCTACAGCACGAATGGGCCGGCTCGACCGGTTTTGATATCACTATCTCATAGAAAACCGATGTAAAGTGGTATCTTGGTGTCGCGTTTCATTCAGTGAGTGAGATTTCCGGTGGTCCAATTCTCCCCTACCTTTCCTTATCCCTATTTCCCGCCTTTTAGGTTGGCAATGAATCCAAAATTCTTTTAGTCTCTTAGATTTCTATGGGTGGTAGAGATCACTTACCATCAGGTGACCCTTCTGTTCGTTTGCCAGTCTCAGCTATAAAAAACAGCCTTAAGTTAATGTAGGTGTAATGTACATAGTAACTGATTAAGAGTCACTGCACTTATATAATTAAACAATATGTACGTAAATATTCCTTGTGCTAACTCTACGGATAGCCCAACGAATATAATTAATTAATGAATGTAATGCTCAGTTTTTAATATCGTAAACTACATTTTTAAGCTGTTATTCAGAAGGAAAACTCTACTAGATTTCACTGCCTAATTCAAAAAACAGCTTCACTGCTAAGCAGTGACGTGCACAGACATTTTCGACAGGGTAGACAAAAATTTCCCTATATGATGTACATTTAGTGGCTATTTGGAAACCGCACGTACTGTTGTAAGATATTTTAGAATTTTAATGTTAACTAGACTATGTATAAGCATTGCCAGCTATAGGAATTAACTAATACTACATGTCTGTGGCTAATACTAATAAGATCAAAGATATTTTTACATTTGTCGATATGCTATAGTGACATCTAGCGATTTATATTGAATCTTTTTTAAGATTGCCATCTATGGGAATAAACTAGAACTATGTATTTATTATGAATGATTAGAAGTTGCCATGGTTAATGCAATTCAGCGAAAATGCACCGACCTCAAAGTGTTCCTGTGTTCTACAAAAATAATTACTAAGTCATTATTTAACGTTTACATACAAAATAGTGGTTACTTGATTATTGGCTCTGCACGATACTAGCGCCGTCTAGTGAATGTAAATTTACGTGGAGGGAATTCTTTAAAATAAGATTTAACGTTAATTAATTATTATTACAAAGTATAAAAGACAAATTAGTTACGATAGTGAATATTATATAATAGATTTCAATATTGATCATAATATTTTTTATTTACATTTCAAGAAATTATTTTGTCCGTGGTAAAACGTCAGGATTTCACTGCATTATTGAATAAAATATTATTGCAATACCTACCTAAAATAAACTATTTTCGAGATAGATAAATCTGGTAAAATTATATTACGAATAGTTACTAGTGAAACTTCCTTTAAGTTCCCTACGGATCTGCACCATCAGCGGAATCTGAAGAAATAATTCATCATCTTGATAACCCACCTGTAACGTGAAATCATGACTACTTGGCTGCATAGCTTTTGCTCTTCAATCGCGATAGAAGTCATAACATGCAGATTTATAAAAGCACTATTCACTGCAGTTAGTTTAGGTGAATATATAGTAACACACATACTATTCTGAGCAATAAATCGGTGTTTTAAAAAAGCTCTTTCCGAAGACGACAAACGTAACACTCCACGAAACATGCCGCATGATAACAATGGAAATTTAGTAATTTTTAGGTTAAAATCAGACAAACATAAATAAACATCTCCATTTTTATAAGAACGAATAATTTTAGGGATGGAAAACTATGATAGATTATTAAAACTTCAATTCGATTATATCGTGAAGTATCGATTAAATTGTGAAGTATCGATTTCATTGATTAATATTAAAATCTCCTTTAATTACATAACATAACATAAGCTCACGCCTGTATCCCCGAAGGGTTAGGAAGAGGTGCACTAGCGAACTAGAACATCCACATTTCGCCGAGCTTAGATGTGATAGGGGGCGAGCCTATCGCCATATCGGGCACAAATCCCAGACTCTGGGCTGATATGGAGAAATCCAATATCACTTTGCCCGACCCGGGAATCGAACCCGAGACCTCAGGACGGTAGTCATACCGAAATACAACTACGCCACCGAGGCAGTCACTACGCCACCGAGGCAGTCTACTAATTAGATTTTCTTAAATTGAAAATATGAAGTTAAATCGTTGAAAAGTTTATTTTGGTTTTACTCAAAGGGAAAGGATATAAGTTTAACAAAAACTATAAAACTTTATTCAAAATTCAATCTAATCATTGATTTGAATCGATCAAAATATCGATATTTTATATGTCCACCTCCATGAGTTCCTTCTCTACGACATCTGCGAATTATTTGAACAAATATTACACGAATGAATTAAAATGTAGTGTGACATTGAGAACGTTACAAGAATGAACGCATTTTCAAATCGGAACGTATTACATTTGATGTTGTCAATATTCAAAGCCAAAAGTCAACTTTCGTCAGAAAGCTACCAATATTATGATTTACATGTGTGCGTCGTCTGAAGTAAAGACACTCACACTACTATTATCCAAATGTGTATATACGTAACGTTTTTAATTCGTGCATTGCGTATTTAGCTTTCGTTCGCAGTCATATTGCTGACGTCACTCGCCACTGCGCGACGGCCGACACGGTAGCCGCGCCACGATTTGAACTTTAAGAGGCCGAAGCGCGCGCGTCGCGCGGCAATTTTTAAAATATATTACGTTGTGAATGTTATGGTCCTTTATTATTTTACTTTATTTAATTACTAAAATGTCAGGGTAGACAACGTCTTTTTGTCTATATCATATGCACGCCGCTGCTGCTAAGGAGAGTCAGAGACAGTCGCAACAACATTTTAAAAACTAAAGCTGAGAGTTTCAACTCTAAGGTAGAATTATCTATTATATATATGAAAATATTTATACAAACTGCCTCGGTGGCGTGGTGGTATTTCGGTACGACTACGGTTCTGAGGTCTCGGGTTCGATCCCCGGGTCGGACAAAGTGATATTGGATTTTTCCATATCAGCCCGGAGTCTGGAATTTGTGCCCGATATGGCGATAGGCTCGCCCCCTATCACATCTGGGACGGAACTAAGCTCGGCGAAATGTGGGTGTTCTAGTTCGCTAGTGCGCCTCTACCTACCCCTTCGGGGATACAGGCGTGAGCTTATGTATGTATTTATACAAACACTTTTAAATACTAACACTAAAAATAAGCTTATTACTAACACAATATGGATCTTTGTTGTCCGAAATAAATTACTATATTATTATATTATTTACTTCCAAACAGAGGGGAGGTCGAGCGATAATTGAAATTGAAATTAAAATTACTTATAACATCTACGCGCTTGTTATCTTTGATAATAGTTTGTCCCTTTCATTTTTAAACATTGTGACACAAGGAAAAAAGTGACAAACTATTCTAAAGGATAAGAAGCGCGTAAATATTTTTGTAAGTAAAGGGCATTGTCTAAAATAAGTGTTATGATTCACATCACATAAGCCCATGCTATATCTATAGATATATAGCATAAGATAAATATCCGGAAGTAGGTAGAGTAGATATAAATATTACGTACACAAATATTTAGATTGGGGTAAGTAGACAAAAAATATCTGAATTATTTTTTTCAATTGTTTCAACACCGTTATAGCTGTGTCGATTCAAAATATAAAGAAGTGCAGTAATTTTTAATATGTTTTGGTAGTGTTTTTTTATTGAATTAGTAGGTAGATAGTACCTTTTTTATCTCTATGTTCTGCACGCTACTGACTAGATGCTCAAGTATTGCATTTGCATGAGCTTATTTCTTTCGTATCTGCATATGAAACCGGGCGAGCTTATCCCCATACCAGACTCCAATAAAATTCAACCATTGGGAACTTTTATCTATTCGCATTGTAAAATCCAAAAAAAATGTGATTATTCGATCTTCAAGTTGAATTCCTTATATCCTATCTTTAGTTCAACGACCAATGAGGCGGGATAATACATGCATTTCAATAACAGAGGACTTGATTAAAAGTTAGAAAACCGTCTTGAAAACTCGGAGTTGCATCTGATTGTGAAGTTTTCCAACTTTCTTTGTCCCTGTCTTCAGATCTTAGCTTTTACAAAGGGCGACAATAGTGAACTTAAGCCCTACGGTAGTCGAGATTAAGATAGTCCCAACTCCTAATATAATCATAATTTGAGGCGAATCTATCGCTAGCCAGCACGAATAAAAAATTAATTTAATTTCAGAGTTTCTTGTCCGTTCTTTTCTGATGAACCAGATCGGAACTGTCCGTAGAGAAAAATGTTGACTGAATCTAAACAATGTACATCATTTTATGGATTCTGTCAATTATTTGATTTGGTTTGATTAATATTGATTTTACACTAGAATATTTTAACAGGTACGAAAATAACCCTTTAAGTTTATAGTAACAGGCGAGTTACTGAGTACGCGACGATTTTACGGGCATATATTTAAACACAATAGAAAGTTGCCGCTAGCAGTACCAGAGGCAGAAGGTGCCCTTTCCGTTTATCAATAATTTATGTTGACTCCCCCGGCATTTGCGTCTTAGGGTCAGCGCAGACTAAGCAAAGCGTTCAAATAGATATTATTATTCATTTATAGACTAATATTAAACACTATCAAGATAACATTACAATCGCGTACTTGTATTGTCATTTCATCGACTTTAAAAGATGAAAAATATATTCTAGGTATCCAATCTACATAAAGATATCTAATTGATGTGAGTTATGCAATATATTAGGCACTGACATGTCGATCAATTTTCATTCATATAAGGAATTAATGTTATCTTATTATTTTCAACTTATCTTTGACATTTGTAAATATCAGAAATAGATTTCATCCTACCGATGACGAGACTGGGGACCCTAGCCACCGGCGCGGCGGTTAGGGGCTTAGGAACCACCCCACAATGCGTGCCGTGTCCAATAACACTGCCTTCTGTATCTAACTCTTGACCCAATGGCCGATTGATCCTCTGAAAATTATTATTACAATTGACTTTTCAATATTTGTTCTTCGAGTCGATTATCAACACTTTTTTACATAACATAACATAAGCTCACGCCTGTATCCCCGAAGGGGTAGGCAGAGGCGCACTAGTGAACTAGAACACTCACACTTCGCCGAGCTTAGTTCCGTCCCAGATGTGATAGGGGGCGAGCCTATCGCCATATCGGGCACAAATTCCAGACTCCGGGCTCATATGGAAAAATCCAATATCACTTTGCCCGACCCGGGGATCGAACCCGAGACCTCAGAACCATAGTCGTACCGAAATACCACCACGCCACCGAGGCAACACTTTTTTGATTTTCATAAATTAATTTAAACTGTTCTGCTATTTTACCGCTTAGTTTGCGCCAACCTTAAGCCAAAAATAGTATATATTAGGTACGCCAGTTTCATTGCAAAGATTCCTTATATTTTAAAATGTACACAGTCATCATCATCATCAGCCACAGGATGTTCACTGTGAACATATGAAAGGAAGGTTGGGGCAATCGCCAAAGGCAAAATAAGCGATAGCGGAAAGGGTAAATATAATATCCATAATATAAATCATGAATTGGTAATTTTGAGATAATTTTCGATTGCGATTTGCGTTTTTTTCCGGGCCACACTGGTGACCAGAGCGGTTTAAAATTGCAATAGATTCACGTAATAATCAAATTCATTCTTCTTTTTTCTTTCTTTCTATGTACTAATACTATCACTATATACTAGTATAAAACAAAGTCGCTTCCCACTGTCTGTATGTCCCTTATGTCCCTATGAATGTTTAGATGTCAACGAATTTTGATGCGTTTTTTTAATAATTAGACATAGAAATATCATACATAGAACCGCAGTACAGGGCCACGGCGTGAAGGCGTTCTGGGTGAGCCGGTTTAGGTACCCAACGCCGCACGGCGTGTCAGTGTCCTATGTCAAGTCTTAGTATGAAGAGCTCCCACAAATTTAATTATATTATGACGAACTGCGCTATCAAAGGATGTCACAATACAATGAACAAGCACCAAGGAAATATAAAGATAACATTTCAAAAGTAATTAATTGCTGACATGTTTTAATATTAAGTAAAACATTCATCAAAACTACAAATAAAATTGTAAAAATGACAGACGCCATTTACGTTATGAATCATTATGAATGTTGCCAATAATGCCAACCAATTTACCCATTTTTTAAATACTATTAGGGATAATGAAATGAGAGGGAAATGCTTCCATACAATCTTGGGCCTAGATTGTAAAAGGATGAAAGTAGTGTCAATTAATAGATATAGTATATTATGAGATCATTACTAAAACTTTGACTTAAATAAAAGTGAGGTTATGGAATAAACTATACGCAAACAAATGATATTCTAGTTAAAATGCAAATCTATATTCATATTAAACTAATTAACTCTGCGATAACTCTGTTTGTGCAGTGGCGTGCACTTCGTATAGACGAAGCTACACTGCCTATCCTGACAATTTGCTATTAAAATAAATAATTAACAAAATCAAATAACACAGCTTAGCTTATGTTTGATATCAAAATGGGGATTATGATGATAGTAATTGGTGATGTAAGGGTTAAAGAAAATAATTTTCAACTTTTATGCGTACTCTAATCGGAAAGTGTGTTTTTTGCGTTTTCATGGTTATGTCACTGTACCGATTTTTATGTAAATAGGTATGATTAAACCTAAAGGATTTTCTTTTTGTTAATCTTTTTTAACGAACAAATAAAAACCAAAAGGAGACGGGGATCTTTGGGCCAAAATGTAATGAGTTGAGATATGGCCCAAAAATTTGTCATTTTTTTTATTTCAAAATATAAAAAAATCTGCCCGATTCACAATCTAGAAAATGAGATATCTGAAAAATAAGTAAAGGACATTATTAAAATAGAATCGATTACTTTACCGATTAAGATGAATGAGTTAAAATATATATATATATATATATTTTATATAACAAATATATATATATATATATTTGTTAATCTTTGTCAGACGTTATCGAAGCAGAAAATGTGCATAAGTGACAATTTTATTGTCCTCATTTATTCACATTTGCTAACATTAGTGGAAATGCCTTTGTTACTTGAAATGCTTAGGTACGCAATCTATTACATTTTTAATACATATTGTTAAATATTATGAACCGTAGAAACTTGAAGTTTTACGGTTTCTTGTCCTATATAAACTTATCACGATGTAGGAACTTCAAAAAAATGTGGTGATTAGATCTCTCTGATGGCCACTCCGATATATGTTTAAGAAATCACGTATAATAAAGAGTCGATTAAATAGTAAGAAAGAAAAGAAAGAAAATATTTTATTATCACAAAAAAATGTGACAATCAGGTGGCCACCTCAGCTTAATGCTGTGTTGCGACGAGTGCTACAACACAGCGCTGGTTTTAAGTGGGCACCTAAGTGACGCCTTCGACATAAATCAGGCCAAAGAAAGATACGGCAATGCATAACGAACGCATATATGAGCAGCTTGTTGACATCGAAATGTGACTGAAATTATTTCACTCGTAAAAATACTATTTTTTCATTACAATAATTTGTCCTAGCTAACATGTTACACGTCATCCGCACTTGTTAAAAGTATCGATTCTATGAGCGAACTATTCGAAAATACGATGTTTCTAATGTTATTTTAGGAATTTGTCGTAATTTGAGCTTTTGGTACAATAGATCAGACTAGGCCGTGGGCGTTGTTGAAAGCCGAATCCTGTCTACAACAAGCTTAACAAGTTTCAACCCCACATCACAGTGGGATAAAGGCCATTGAAAAAGAGTGGGTGTGGATGAATGAGTCACTAAGAATAGAAAATAAAACTTTAGTGTAAACTGCCTCGGCGGCGTGTTTGTATTTCGGTACGACTACCGTCCTAGGTCTCGGGTTCGACCCCGGGTTGGGAAAAGTGATATTGGATTTTTCCATATCAGACCGGAGTCTGGAATTTGTGCCTGCTATGGCGATAGGCTCGCCCCCTACCACATCTGGGACGGAATTAAGCTCAGCGAAATGTGGGTGTTCTAGTTCGCTAGTGCGCCTCAGCCTACCCCTTCGGTGATACAGGCGTAAGCTTATGTTATGTAAATAATAGTATCTACCCTGTAAGAAGGACCCTGGAGTACCCTGAAGGGCTCTCCTACGAAAGACCTACAGTATAATAATTTTAGTGTTTAAATGGCTGTGTATTTATTTTATTATGAAATAGGTAAGCAGCAAAAGTTTCGTCATTCGCATTTTAGAGTAAGTTTAAGAAGTTTTAGTTAAACTTATGTATGCGTATGTTAATGTTAGCGTTATACTAATTCATTAAATTAATTAAGATATATAAAGCAGCGATAGCTCAATTAGGTGTGGTATGGACTGCCAAGACAAGTGTCGGAGGTGCGAGACCAACCCTAACGAGAGCACACACCTCTGACTTTCTATGTTAAGTGTGTTTTCATTGTAAATTATCGCGTGCTATAACGGTGAAGGAAAACATCGTGATGAAACCTGCATACCTGAGAAATTCATCACAAGAATTTCGAAGATATGTGAAATCTACCAACTCGCTAGGGGCCAGCGTGGTAGACTAAGGCCTAACCCCTCTCATTAGTAGAGGTGGCCAGTGCAGTGCTCAACCGTGGGATAGTAATATTACAGGGCTAATATTATTATTATTAATTAAGATACATTTCAAAATAGCTTCATTGCTAACTCTTTGATTTTCCTAAACCTAGTATAGAAGGTACTTAGTTATCTACGCGATTGCCTAACCTCACAGTTAAGATTTCAACAAACATTAATATTTCGACTCCCGTCTTGCGAGTTCAGCTAATTATGAGCGAGTTAATTGGGACGTAGTAAATTGCAGGCCTCTTCCTACAGGTCGATCTGGAAATCTTTGGGGGAGGCCTATGTTAAGCAGTGGACGTCCTATGGCTGATGATATTATACTTGCTATTTCTTTTCGACTTCGTTCGTATGAATATCCTACGGGAGCCGTACATTTTTCAGGATAAAAACTAGCCTATTTCACTCAGGAATAATGTAGATTTCTACTATTGAAAGAATTTTTATAATCGGTGCAGTAGTTCTTACAAACTAATGCGAAATTTTACAAACTTTACCTCTTTATATTATACCTCTAGTTTAGATTTTATTTATTTGGTAAAAGATTGGGTGAATGCCTCGGTAGCGTGGTGGTATTTCGGTACGACTACGGTTCTGAGGTCTTCTGGTTCGATCCCCGGGTCGGGCAAAGTGATGTTGGATTTTTCCATATCAGCCCGGAGTCTGGAATTTGTGCCCCATATGGCGATAGGCTCGCCCCCTATCACATCTGGGACGGAACTAAGCTCGCCGAAATGTGGGTGTTCTAGTTCGCTAGTGCGCCTCTGCCTACCTCTTCGGGGATACAGGCGTGAGCTTATGTTATGTTATGTTATGTTATGTAATAGATTGGGGAGTCCTTTGCCCAGCAGTGGGACTCAATGGGATAGAAAAGAAAGAAAGGAAGAAAGTGTAGTTTCGAGTATATTAATTTCTAATACTTAATTTGACAGCTCCTTGTATAACGAGAAACGCAATTTAAATTACCGTACAATAAATTAGGTGCCTGTGGTCTATAAATATTTATTTGATAGTTTGGACCTGTCTCTCGGAGTTCCTGTACCTTCGACTCAATATTTGGTATCTTGTCTTAATTAGGGCGTATATTTAATTATTTTAAGAAAATGCGTTCTATAAGCACTTGTGCTGTAAGTTGTAACAAACAAAACAGAGATGTAAAGAAAATAAGTTGTTATTTTTAAGGAACAAATAAACATTATGCAATGTTTTGTTTCTTCGTTACGAGTTAACGGCATTGTCTAGTTGATACTGTGTATCCGATTGCTTTCTACAAATGCAACCTGACTCACACAAGATTTGTTTCCTAAGTATATGCTTCTACATATACGTAGATAAAATTGATTATAATAATAATAATATTAGCCGAGTAATATTACTGTCCCACTGCTGGGCACGGGCCTCCTCTACTAATGAGAGGGGTTAGGCCTTAATCTACCAGGCTGGCCTAATGCGGGTTGGCAGACTTCACATACCTTCGAAATTCCTGTGAAGAAATTCTCGGGTATGCAGGTTTCCTCACGATGTTTTCCTTCACCGTTATAGCAAGCGATATTTCACAATGAAAATACACTTAACATAGAAAAGTCAGAGGTGTATGCTCCATTTTGGGGTTGGTCTCGAACCTCCGACACTTATCTCGGCAGTCCATACCATTCCCAACTGAGCTATCGCTGCTTATATAATTGATTAATTAACATATTTTGTACCGTATAATGAAATAATTCTTGCTTCCAGTAACTACGTGTTATTTTCGATCGACTTCAAAAAAGGATTTTACGTATGTTACGCGATATCTCCGCCAAATGCGGACCGATCTTCAAAATTCTTTTTACACATAAAATACATGAAACGTTGTAGATATTGATAGATAGTTGATATATCATCATCATCAGCCATAGTACGTCCACTGCTGAACATAGGCCTCCCCCAAAGATTTCCAGATCGACCTGTTGGAAGCGGTCTGCATCCAGCGACATCCATCCTGCATCCATTGATATATGCGGATTCAAAAAGCATAATTTCTGTGATATTATCGTCTCGATCGAGATAAGATCAAATTCTTCTTATGTAAATTTTCGCTCATTATTCTTTCTTTCTACCTGACCTTCAGACACTTTTTAAAGCATGTTACATAAAGTATTTGGCTTAGTTTTCACGACCGGTTGCCTGCATCACGTCCACTCCCCTCTAATTCAGGTCCAGGCAAATCGAATTAGGAGTATTTTTTCCGACCTGGGAATCGAACCCAGATTTCTTCGTCCACTGTCCATATATGATGACACTATACCTAGGAAGCTTTCTCTTATTATTATCAATAACTTTCAATCTGAAGGTTATTTATACATTGTAAGCAATAGAATTTTAAAAAGATTACCGAAATAATATCGACATAGATTCGTTGGGAATATTGGATGAAATCCACTATTTGTCCGCTTTGTTTTTTTTTTGCGCTGCGTTCCTATTTGTTTGCGATCGCAAAAACCTTTGATTCGTTATTTCGGCAGGGTTATTAAAACCGTCCAATAAAGCAACAGTTACAGAACTCCATGCATCTGTAATCGCAGCAATAAGTACCGTACGTTATGCTGAAAGGGACTACGCCAAAGTACACGATTTACATAGAACTAGCTTATGCCCGCGGCTACGCCCGCGTGATAGTCTTCACAAACATTCATCCTCCATTATATCCCTTTGGGGGATGAATTAATGCATGCATTATACATATAAAACCTCTTGAATCACTCTAATTACTTAGAGTAATAACGTATAGAGATATAGTCTCATACAAAATTCCTTCGGAAATTGAAGCCGATAACGATTCAATGTGTGCATCGTCGGCGCGTAACTACTTGAGCCGACACACACATACGCACGTAAATAGTGTTGCAAGTAAAAGACATTTTACCAACAAAATAGGGAAATCGAAAGTGTTCTAATAATGATACACTTCTTTTATTCTGAACTTAAAAAACATTTGTATAGTTTTGAACCGACTTTAAAATAAAAAGGTTCTGAATTTTTCTGTATAAACATAACTTTTTTTATTAATTGTTCGATAGAGTTGTTCGTAATGTTCGCGTTCGCGTTGTATGTGTATGCTTGTGTATGTATAAATATTATGATTATGAATTTATTTATGTATATTATATGATATATTCTTTTATAGCTATATATCGCAATGATATTTAATATTATGAGTATATGTAACATTATATTTAATACTTTTTTTTTTCTTTTTATATATTATCATGCGATCAGTCACGAAGACTATAAGCAGATGCGTTGCAGTAGAATTTAACACTACCCTCATTTTTATTTTCTTCATATACACCCGCCTTGTCTTTTCTCTGCACCACCCAAAGGTTGACTGGTAGCGAATGCCGCTGGCATTAAGTTCGTCTGAACATATTTGTGTATAATGTGTTTGAAATAAAAAGGAGACGGAAACACTTCCATACAATCTTGGGCCTAGATTGTAAAAGGATGAAAGTAGTGTCAATTAATAGATAGTATATTATGAGATCATTACTGAACATTTGGCGACTTTTTGTAATCTGAGAACATAGTTATGAGCCTCACTTTGACTTAAATAAAAGTGAGGTTATGGAACAAACTATACGCAAACAACTGATGTTTATAAGTACAAATCTTACGTATTGATATGTTTTAATGTAGATAACATACGCTCACGCCTATATCTCCGAAGGGATGGCAGAAACTCGAACACCCACATTCGATAACTAAATGTTGATCACAAAGACGATTATTCTCAGGAACATAATATTTCTACAGACTGAGCAACATTGTTCTATTTAAAAGATGGAAAACACCCAAAACGCACACGCACGAAACAATACGAAAACGAAGCAAATGAAAACGATTTTTTACAGGGAACCAGCTAAGGTCTGAATGCATGCCGCCAAGCTATTCAGTTACTGTTTTTTTTTTCAGAACTATTTATTGTTAGTTTTTATGTTTTCAATTATTTTTACTTGAATTAATCATCCGGGTCTAACATTATATATACATACATACATATATACATATATATATATATATATATATATATATATATATATATATATATATATATATATATATATATATATATATATATATATATATATATATATATATATATATATATATATTTGTTAGTTTTTCACACATATTTATTAACACATCATATTTTAATTGAACTGCCCAATTTTCGAAGAAAATTAAAAAATGAAACGCATTGGTCATGCATTCATGCATTACAGTACATCACGATTCGTTCATCGCCGTTGGCGTCTCGTACATATAAAACGCACCGAGGTCATAAATCATTATTTTGCCACATTGGTTGCAAAACTCACATGCAAATATGATTATTTTATATTATAAAAGAGCCGAGGATATAATGTTGGGCGGTTGCGAGGCGAGCGCGAGCGGTGGTAGCGCCCGAGGCACCACAGCGCGCCGCGCCTTCGCCGCCGGCGCTCTGCCTCCACCGACAATATTAAGGCACACCTAGCTCGGCTCTTGATACCTCGGGCGAAATCACCCGAGGCGTTCATCTGCAGAACAATCATTTCTAAAATTATTTCGAAACTGCCTTGAGCATTCGACTGTGAGTCAACGCGAACGTTCGGCTCACTACCGCCGCGGGCCGGGGACTTGGAGATAGGCAGATCCTCCAGGAAATTTGTTGCCATATTGTGTTTAATATCACTAGCTAACAGTTTATTCCGATCCAATATCTAATATTGGTTTGTATGAAAGTTGATGCTTAAAATATTCATTAGCTTGTTAGCTATGTTGACACACACGTGCAACGTGCTCGTATGCGTATAAATAATAATTATTGCGGATTTGTAATTAAGCCGGTTTGTTTGCTGGTAATTATCTGCACATAAACATGTACAAGTCAGTCACCCACAAGTTGTTAATATTTGTCAAAGGGCTTCTGTTTGTGCAGCGAGTGGGTACACAAATGCAGTCTGGGCTATGTTAATAAAATCCTTAAAACCGGATTTCAACTGAAAATGTCCACCGGATAGCCGTAGGGCAGTGACACGATATAAAACTAACTATTTACCACTGTGACTGGATGTTTTATATAGTGTATCACTTTAGCCGTTACCATTTTAGCCTCCAGCGAAGCATGCCTACGGCCTGGTAACTTATATCAAACTTATAATAACTGCGTTATATACACTTACGATTATATAGTATATATAATGACAAATTAAATGAAACGAAACTAAGCTCAGCGACATGTGGGTGTTCTAGTTCGCTACTGCACCTCCACCTACCCCTTCGGGGATACAGGCATGAGCTTAGATATGTTATCTTTAATAATAAAAAGATGTTTTGATTTTAAGTATCAAGCATAAATTGCCATTGTCTTATCTACGTAGATTTGAAATTATTTTATTAAACGTTTAAGCGCGACTTGCAACATCATACATATCTTGATACATCTCGATTTATCTTAAGTCTAGATTTTATTGTACGAATTATATGTAAGTTTTATCCTTAGGATTAACTCTACATTAGTAATAGTTACCTTAAATCAAAGGACATGCAAAAATAATATCAACATTGACATCATAGATACTGGCGACTTATTCTATTTGAAATTACTCGTGTCTCATACTCGTAATAGTCTTTAGTATACTTTCAAGAGTCACGGGCGGCTCGGCCTCTGGCGGCCTATACGCCTATATAACATCTATATGTATAAAATGACTCAAACTAAGTCAAAATCCTCACTGAGTTCGTGACTTTGACTTAGACTTAGTCGAAATTCGCCCTATAGATCTGCGCCTCATTGTACCTCTATAAAACTGCCTCGGTGGCGTGGTGGTATTTCGGTACGACTACGGTTCTGAGGTCTCAATCAAAGGTTCAAATCAAATCAAATCGTTTATTGAATCCATAAAATGTCACACATTGTTTAGATTCCGTCTAAAATGTTTACTCTACCGCCAGTTCGGAAAGCTGGTTCGCCAGAGAAGAACAGGCAAGAAACTCTAACGTTGCTCTTTTTGAGAATAATAACCAGTTCAGTCAGATATTAATATACAACCAAAATAAGAAAACAAAAAAATTCAATAATTTACATTAAATTAGAGCAGCTAATCTACAACAAGGTAACCTCCATGTAAAATAAAAACAATAAAACGTACATTTTCGATTGCTGAGCGACTTCCACAGGCACGGCAAATAATCGACAAACTAAACGGATTGATAAAATTAATGAATGTAATAAAGACGGAGCAGACCAGTCCGGACAGCAGTTCAGTGGTATGACGCATGTTCCAGCCATCGACCTCCTCAACCATGTTGCAGGGAAGTGACCGACCCTGCACGCGAAGCCGCCACAAGCACAGACTTCTTAGCGAGCATGACTACCCAGATCAATTACAATAGTAAAAAAAAAAATCACCATAACATCACATTCGATCCCCGGGTCGGGCAGAGTGATATTGGATTTTTCCATATCAGCTCGGAGTCTGGAATTTGTGCCCGATATGGCGATAGGCTCGCCCCCTATAACATCTGTGACGGAACTAAACTCGGCCAAATGTGGGTGTTCTTGTTCGCTAGTGCGCCTCTGCCTATCCCTTCGTTGATACAGGCGTGAGGTTATGTTATGTATAAAATAATAGATATTTGTTTGATAAATAAAATAAAGGCAAATATACATAGCCAATTGATATGATTGTTAGCCATAATATAAGAATATCAATTCCTTCTAATAAACAACGGTAATCTATAAAAAAAAAAAAACAGAGAAGCATATTTGGGCATGTAATGAAATCATATTATTTTAAGGTGAATTAATACTGCAGTGTTATCGTAGTATGACAATATTATGATGTATTAGATTTTATCTATGAAACTGTCGAAACACTATGGATGTTCATATAACCGATATGTAAATCAAATTAAAAATGAAGCAAATAAATAGACTATGTTGTACATTAAAACATATAATTGGACCGTGTTGTGCAGGAATGATCCAACCCACAATTTTTTATTGATGCCAACATAATCTATACCATTATTAGACCATATTGGTGATAACAATTTTTGGTCTTTGGGTGAGTTGGATCATTTCTATACAACACGGTCTAATTGAGCTATAATTTCATTCACAGACGCGTGTATAAATGGATTAATGGACTATCAATTAAATGCATTCATTAAATGTTTACTGACTTCTGAGAAACTAGAAGTTAATCATAACTAAGTTCCTAAACGATATTTTATTTACGAAGGCACTGCTCTTTAATTTCTTAACTCTAGAGTAGAAAATCCTGAAACAAAACCTATCTTATTATAATAACTTTTCTCATTATGTGTAAAATCATCTGATAATTACGTCACTAATATTTTTTTGACAAAACTGACTCTGCGGATTGATCTCATTTCTAATTAACTTTATTACTAATACTACTAACTTATTGTCAGTTAATTCCCATTATTTACTCTCTGTTACATCGTAAAGTAGGTATATTATAAAAGTGTTTTATAATAATCAAAACAATATTATTAAATGTTTCTTTCACTTCAATATTAAACTGAGTAATAATTAAATATGCCACAATATCCATAACCCAGGAGAATAATAAGCCAATGTATGATTAAAAATACGCCTTTTACATACTTATTTAACTTATAAATTATTTATTAAGTAACTCACCGTTAACACGATGTTGGGCGCTGGAAACTCGGATGGAAACAAGCGGGAAAATATGAACAACTGCGACACTACCGCGCTCGACGTCAGCAGAGTTAAAACTGACTAGATGAATTCCAAGTTAGTATGCGAAGCTATGCAACCAATGCTCAGTTCATAGCAAGCTACGACAGCGCGAAGCTACATGTTCCCCGTCCTTGCATAGTTGCCAGCTCTTTTTTGTCTCCAAAAAAATAATATAAAAAACTTTATAAAAACATTTTTGCTTATTTTATCTCTAATATTAGTTTGCCACTTTTTTCATTGCGTTACTTCGTTTGAAAATAGAAGAGACAAACTGCGGCCTGAGCAGGAAAATTTCAGACAACCGTAAATGTATTCGAACTCGATGCGCGTCTATGAAATTTGTATGAAATATTAACCAAACGTCATCAGTGTGCAGCGAACTCGAATAAATTTACATTTACATTAAGTTTTCGTGTTTGGGCTACTGTTCTTAAAGATTAGGAGCGACTTATTTATTTTTATAAATAAGGGTCTATGCTATGCTATTTAATGGGTTAAAATTTAAAGATTGACCCTTTCTTCTTTGCGTCAAACATTTTGAGTGATCGACATAAAACACTGTTTAAGTTCAAGCGCGTATCCTGCACCTGTATTTCTTAAAATGTGTGTTTTACATACGCAAAATAATGATTTTCGCTGTCTTCTGCTGATAGAACAATGGGCCTTAGATAAAAATGTGTAGCGAACCCATGTTTTGTGTAATGTTTCAATGACAAAATATTTATCAAAACCCATCAAGAGTAACAAACATACAAACATACACACTGACAAACTTTTGCCTTTATAATATTAGTGTAATTAGTGTGACATAATTTTATTCCTCAGATCCCTCAGACGGGGTTGACGTCAGGCAGGCAGTCGGTCATAAAAACTAAGTTAAATCCTTTATGCAACATGCCTGAAAAAGGTATATTGCGCCGACCCCACATTAAGGTGAAATAAGGGCAGGCAGAAAGAAAGAAAGAGTGTGATATAATTTTTTATTATTTCATGCAAGAAGATTATGCTGGCAAGTATTGTGAATTATTGAAACATTTAACTTAACGCCATCTTGCGAAATCAGTGGTAATAATAGGCACTCTACAGCTCGTATGTGAGTATCCATTGTATTTGAATCTAGAGTAAATAGAAAGATGGCGATTTGTACCGATTTAATGTCATGTATAAATATTTATTAATTCTCTCTATGTTTCTTTCTTTATCTTTCTTTCTACCTGCCGTTATCCCACTTTAATGTGGGGTCGGCGCAACACACTTTTCCAAGCATTTTTCAGAACGGATTTGGCTTAAAAACTAAGGGTTTTACGACCGGTTTGCTGACTGACGTCAACCCCCTTTGAGGGATTCAGTCCAAGGCAAATTAACTGAGTAAATTCGCTCTGCCTGACTTGGGAATCGAACCCAGGACCTCCCGGTCCACAGCCTGTATACTCGTATTATGATTCTACTAGACCAAGGAGGCTTTCTTTCTTCTTTCTTTCTTTATGTAGGTACAAATATTTATTTCTCAGGTATTAATAAAATTGTTATGAATTTTTACAAGTGCATTTACCATTTTTGTTACCTCTGATTTGAAAAGTGGTTTCTAAAATACTATTTTAAATCACATCAGTTATGGATTCAAAGCGTTTGACCACGCTTCATGCTAGTAAATAATTTGAAATTCTCATTATGGTCGTAGTAATAAAAAGCAATGTAAACCGGAGCTTAACGTGAAAGTATAAGTTTAGTAATTAACTAGTGTTTATTTATGCAGACTGTATTTACGTTTTAAGTTTACAGATACTCATAACAAAATATTAGACTAGCTGTTGCTCTGGACTCCGTTCACGTGGAAATTTATTTTCCAGAGTAAACTGGAATATAGTTGGAGAAATATGACTATAAAGTTTTATCAAAATCCATTTAGTAGTTTTGCATGAAAGAGTAACAAACATACATACACACTCACTTTTCGCCTTTATAATATTAATGTGATAACAGCTACGCCCGTGGTACTGCTCGCGCTTTATTATAAAATAATAAAAAAAATTGCCCTGTAATATTACTGTCCCACTGCTGGGCACAGACCTCCTCTACTAATGAGAGGGGTTAGGCCTTAGTATACCACACTGGCCTAATGCGAGTTGGTAGACTTCACATACCTTCGAAATTCTTGTGGAGAAATTCTCGGGTATGCAGATTTCCTCACGATGTTTTCCTTCACCGTTATAGCAAGTGATAATTCACAAAGAAAACACACTTAACATAGAAAATTATCATTATCAACCTGTTATTGTTTTAACATCTTTATTAATGTACAAGACTATTTCAAAAGCGTTGAATTACAATATTATGTTAATTATAATTAGTCATTTTAGCATTGATCAATCGCCTCCTCGGTCCAGTGGCAGCATATATGGGTTGTGACTGCGAGGTCCTGGGTTCGATTTCCCTGGGTCGGGCAAAGCGAATTTTCTAATTTAATTTGCCGGACTGGATCCCTCAGAGGAGGTTGACGTCAAGCAGGCAGCCGG
Source organism: Clanis bilineata (assembly GCA_036417725.1). Classification (NCBI taxonomy): domain Eukaryota; kingdom Metazoa; phylum Arthropoda; class Insecta; order Lepidoptera; family Sphingidae; genus Clanis; species Clanis bilineata. Next base: position 14,503,763 of record CM071137.1, read on the forward strand.
TCGTAAAAACTAAGACAAATCCCTTTAATTTGGTGACACTACATATTTATTCAGAACATAGGCCTCCCCCAAAGATTTCCAGATCGACCTGTTGGAAGCGGCCTGCATTCTGAGACTTCCGGCCTATGTTCAGCAGTGGACGTCCTATGGCTGATGATGATGATGATGATGATGATTTATTCAGAACCTATATACATACATAAGCTCATGTCTGTATCCCTGAAGAGGTAGAGAGAGATGCACTAACGAACCAGAACGCCCACATTTCGCCGAGGTTAGTTTCGTCGCAGATGTAATGGGGGGTGAGCCTATCGCCATATCGGTCACAAATTTCAAACTCCGACCTGATACTGAAAATCCAATACCACTTTTCGGTACGCACGGTTCAAACCCAAGACTTCAGGACGATAGTCGTACCGCGCACGCAATACCACTACGCTACCGAGGCAACGCAAGTTCTTAGTACCAATAACGTCCCCGACGTAACCTTTTACTATAACATAACATAACATAACATAAGCTCACGCCTGTATCCCCGAAGGGGTAGGCAGAGGTGCACTAGCGAACTAGAACACCCACTTTTCGCCGAGCTTAGTTTCGTCCCAGATGTGATAGGGGGCGAGCCTATCGCCATATCGGGCACAAATTCCAGACTCCGGGCAGATATGGAAAACTCCAATATCACATTGCCCGACCCGGGGATCGAACCCGAGACCTCAGAACCGTAGTCATACCGCAATACAACTACGCCACCGAGGCAGTTTTACTAATACTTTACCTGATTATTTTACTTGAATGTACGGAAAGAGCTAAAACTAATTACACTGCTATATAATCAAAGGCGATAGATACATAGCAACCCAGCATAGGACACAACTCCATTAACATGCTTTATCTGAGCTAAGAGGCCCGTCGGCAACACCCCGAGGCATTATTATGATAATAGGCGCAGTGCCTGAGGTTTTGCCGTTGGCGATGCTATACAAACGCGCTATAGCTACAGGGGGAGTTGTATTACGTTCGTACTCGTGTAGAATAGCCTGCGGCTTTGGCACTTATAGCAGTCAGTTGGCTCCCGCGGTTGTGCCGATGGCAGTGTTTTATTATGTAGAAGGCAGGCAGGTTGGTAAACGAGTAAGCGCCTTACGGCCGGTTTTAATAAATGATCTCAGTTTAGAGTGCAGATAGATCGCGATTATGAACCAATCAAATCAAGTCATTTGACGGAGTCATGTTCAAACTCTGTTCTTATTGGTTAATTTTTGTAATCTATCTGCACATTTGAACTGAGATTGTCTATTGGAAACGGGCGTTAATAAAGTACCTACCATAGATAAGCCGTAAGTCTACCTATCCTTGTTGTCTCTTTAGTGTAACTAGGACTCAAGAGCTTCTTGATTCGATTCCCAGGTCAAATATAAAAAAATTTCTGACATGATTTGCGTAGGAAGCTGTTTAGAGTAATGGCATTTAAAACCTTATATGAGGATATCTCATTATAAAATATTTGTAAGAAATATGATGTAACTAATATTAGAGGTACAACAATAAAATAAAACATCTAAGTGCGTATTGGACCTTGCACAGCGAAGAATTCCGTAGTAGGATTTTACTAAGATAATCATGGGTGTGTTGTCATTCTTATATATTTGAATTTGGTCCATCTGAAATCTCACCATTTATGCACTTAAACAAAAAACGATTTAAGGAGATTTCTTGAATTTATAAAAAAAACATATTTATTAATATTCCGTGAACATATTATATAATAACATAACATATGTGATGATGGGTCATTTATCAGATGCATAATTAAATTGAGCCTGAATTTGTGGCACATTCTGTATATATTTAACCTACTTAATTATTTCTTTGTAAATTTTACTGTAACTGATGTCAACGTTTACATACCATTCAAAAGAGGGCAGCTTTCATCATGTGGAACAGTGGGAGAACTACTGTTTAAAGGGTTAGTAACTAGATGGCAGCGCTAAATAACTTCGAACCTTGGATGGTACACAAGTTAAACGTTGACTGAGTTTTAATTTAACTCGTCGTACGGGCTTTGCGTTTATTTCCCCGAGATGGATCCATATAACATTTGTTAGGGCATTAACCAAATAAATGCTGTATATCTTTTTACCTGTCTTTATCCCACCTCAATATAGGGTCGGCGTAACACACTTTTTAAACATGTTGCAAAAAGAATTTGGCTTGGGTTTTTACGAGTGGCTACCTGACTGACATCAATCTCCTTCTGGGGGAAAAATAACCAAATGCATGGAATTTATGTAAATAAGATCGTATTTGCAAATAGCACTGAAGAAGAAGGTAGGGGCGCAATTAGTACGACCACTTTTCACGACGCCAATTTCAGTCCCATCATGTGATAGGCTGCGAATTTATCGCCTTCAGAATTTCATACCCTGTTTGATACTGAATAATAAACACGTTATCAGACCAGAGGACTTAGGCTGAGATTTATAGAGCGAACTTCGACTAAGTCTGAGTCATAGAACCGAACTCAGTGTGGATTTGGATTTTTTAAATCGAACTTCGGCTTAGTACGAGGCATTTTTTATAAGATAGACAGAATAAGCAAAGATTTTCTTGTAAAAAATGACTCAGACTAAGTCAAATTGTTAGAACTTGAGTGGTATAGCTACGCTGTAGACAGTTACGTCTACAGCACAAATGGGCGGGCTCGACCGGTTTGATACCACTGTCTCACAGAAAACTGACGTAAAATGGCAGTCTGCTGTCGCGTTTCTTTCGGTGAGTGAGTTTTCCGGTGGCCCATTTCCTCCCTCCCTTTCCCAATTCCTTTTCCCTCTCCTTCCATTCCCTCCTTTTAAGTTGGCAACGCACCCATGATTCTTTTTGTGTCTTGGGTGTCTATGGGCGGTGGAGATAACTTATCATCAGGTGACCCATTCGCTCGTTTTCCAATTCCTTCTATAAAAAATGTTAGATTTAACAATTCCAAATCCTCACTGAGTTCGTTTCTTTGACTCAGAATTAGTCAAAGTTTGCTCTATAAGTCTCAGCCTTAGTCTGATACCTCAGTATGGTAATGGGCATAGGATAATAATATTATACATATATTAATAAGGACTATAATGGACATACATAGGCACTATAACTACTTCACCGAGGCATTCGATGGAATAATTTGTGTCAGTGGTAGTAAAAAAAAGTTGTGTTTGTCATGTTCAAACATCGATATATTATTTACCTAGACGCACAGTTGACGCTCGGAAAATGGGACAGCAAAGAAGTGCTTAAGCACTCGTTTTGCCTACAGTCGGACGTCGATAGAATTCTAAATTTCAAAATTCAAATTAAAAAACGCTTGCTCATTTCGTTTAAAAACCTACTTTATAACACGTGCATAGGGTTATATTTGTGTTGATTTAATTACAACTTGTGATCGTTTTCTTTGTTTTATTCCTGAAACCACTTTTTAGGAGGATATTTGCAAAGAACTGTGCATCTAGGGTATAATATATTGTTACGACTACATACTAGAATAATCGCTAACCGAACGCGCCGCGCCGCCGATTCCATAAATATGTCGAGCGTTCTAGTGCGTTCGAGCCGCGCCGACGGCCGCGTGACGTCACGCGCCGATAAGGGATCGACGAATATAAAAGGCGTGTGTGTGTTGGCGGGACACAGTGTTTCTTCGGAAGCGATCGAGTGCGAACAACGAGCGACAAGCGAATATTCGGAGCGATTATTTCGACGCGTATTGTGTGCAGTACAGTGTTTAATTTTAAATAAAGTGCTGAGTCAGTTTCGAGAACAGTCGGCGTTTAATTGTTTGTCCTGAACCCCGTTAGCCCGTAACATTTGGTGTCAGAAGTAAGGACAAATGCCGGTGTTCCCGAAAGACGACGAAGGTATCCGTACCCGAAGCCAGCGCCAGCAAGAGATGGACCGAGGGCGTTTCGAAGATAGTCCGGCACAAGAGCCGGTTTCGCAGCCAATGACGCAGACGACTGCAGGCCCATCTGGAGTGTCACCGACGTGGGCACCTAGTGAATTATCGGCCATTATGTCGATGCTGCAAGAGCAAGCTCGACGTCAAGAGGAGCAAGCTCGACGTCAAGAGGAGCAAGCTCGACGTCAAGAGGAGCAGGCGCGTAAATTGGAGGAGCATCTGCAGCGTGGGCAAGAAGAGCAGGTCGTACTTATGAAGAATTTGCAAGCTACGGTCGGAAAGGAATTAAAAATCATGAAAGACCAAGTGGACCAGCATGAGCAGCGTATTGCAAAGGCCGAAGCCCAAATCGCCGACGTCAAACAACTTGTAGAAACACGTGTGTGTAGTGCCGCAATTTCTGTGGTGGCTGCACCGTCAGGACGTGGTTTTAAAGTACCACCATTTGATGGCACATCATCTTGGTCGGCCTACAAAATTCAATTTGAGGCCGTGATGCAGGCAAACGGGTGGACCAAGGATCAAGCCAAGACTGCTCTAACCTTAGGTTTACGTGAGCAGGCCTTAACCGTCCTGGAGGCTCTTGGCGGAGATGTTACATATGACCAGCTGGTCGAGGCCTTGGAGTCGAGGTATGGTGATGCCCACCTGGAACACGTCTTTCGTGCTCAGCTTAAGAATCGAGCTCAACGTAATACTGAAAACCTACAGCAGTGGGCCCTGGAAGTTGAGAAGCTGGTTCGTAAAGCTTACCAGTCCACACCTGCACTGATTGATGGAATTCTAGTGCAGGCTTTCGTCGACGGAATCCGCGACCTAGAGGTGCGGGCTGCTGTGAGGCTTGGGCATCACGAGACCCTGAAAGATGCGTTGGCTCACGCGCTGGAAGTGGAGGCTGTACGACAAGACCATCGAGCTCACCGCATTAGAGAGGTTGTGGCATCATCTCCACGTAATCATGTTCAGAGGTACAGTCCGCGTTGCTTTAACTGCGGTGAAAGGGGCCACCTCCGCTTGAACTGTAGAAGACGACGAGGTGAAAGAGAAGATAGACCTGACAATGAGATGAGTAAAAGCAACTGGAGGCACAAGGTTAACACCGCCGAACAAGCAGCAGGGAAACGAGTAAAGGCCAGGACTATGGGGCGGGTGCTGGCCGGGGTCCATGAAGCCCCAAGGGTGTTAGTCTCACAAGCACATGATGGGAATTCGTTAACCATTAGAGGCGAAGTCAACGGAACACCTTGTAAGCTGACGTTAGACACTGGAGCTTCCCGCACGGTTGTTAGTATCAGACTTGCGAATCGGTTCCTTGGGGACTATAAAGGTAACCGTGGACATATAGAACTTTTAACAGCCACCGGTCAGCACATATCCGTCCAGGGTGAGAAGAGTGTACGGCTAAAAGTAGGTGAAGTAATTTATCTGCATGATGTCATTGTGGCTGATATTGTTGACGATTGCATTCTGGGCCTGGACTTCATGCGAAAACATGGATGTGAAATCGACGTCAAACAGGGCGTGCTGAAATGCGGATCAGAAGAAATTTTTATGGAAGGAGCACCATCAGGAAAAGCATACTGCTTGAAGAAGACTGTGGTCCCACCTAGATCAGAAGTAGTTGTACTAGTTAGTCTGCCACGGAATTCTGGTCCAAAAGAAAGGTGTGTCCTCATTGAGAAGATTGACAATGATCATCCATGGAAAATAGCGAGAACCCTGGTAAGGTCTGCAAATAAGTCGGCTGTACGCGTACTCAACCCCAGTACCGAGCCACAAGTAATAAAAAAGGGTGTGGTAATGGGTTCTTGCGAGGAAGTGGATTGGATGCGCAAATGCCAAGATTTACCCACGGTGACGAGCATGGCACCTGCGAAATTCGACGTGTCATCACTTTTGAAAGACTGTGGTGAGTTGTCTTCAGAAGAGATGAAGAAGGCCAAGAAAATGTTAACACAGTACGCCGACATCTTTTCTTCTAGTGATGCTGACATAGGAAGAACTAATTTGGTCCAGCACAAGATTAACACAGGCAACGAGTTACCGATTCGTCAGCGACCAAGAAGATTGCCAGTTGCCAGAGAGAAAGAAGTGGATACCATGATTGACGGGATGCTGAAGGATGGTGTCATAGAGCCTTCATCTAGTCCATGGTGCTCCCCAGTGGTCTTAGTAAAAAAGAAGGACGGCAATATGCGGTTTTGTGTAGACTACCGTCGGTTGAACGATATAACAAAGAAGGACAGCTATCCTTTACCAAGGATTGATGACACTCTAGACACGCTTACCGGAATGAAGTGGTTTAGCACGCTAGACTTGAAGAGCGGTTACTGGCAAGTGGAAATTGACTCAAGAGACAAGGAGAAAACTGCTTTTTCTACTGGTAAAGGTCTATGGCAATTTAAGGTTATGCCATTTGGATTGTGCAACGCTCCTGCGACTTTTGAGAGGCTGATGGAACTTGTACTTACCGGACTGATTGGGGACGCTTGTCTTGTCTACTTGGATGACATCATCATAGTGGGCCGCACATTCGAAGACCATCTTCGCAATCTTGAACGTGTCTTATCGAAGATTCGGGGGGCTAATCTTAAACTGAGTCCCAAGAAATGTTCACTTTTCAAGAAGCAGGTTAACTTCTTAGGACACATTATTTCAGCAGCTGGCGTACAAACAGACCCCGACAAAGTTGTGGCAGTCAAGGAATGGCCAGTTCCGAGAGACAAAACACAAGTACGTGCGTTTTTAGGCTTGTGCTCCTATTACCGGCGATTTGTGAAGAATTTTGCAGACATAGCCAAGCCTCTACATAAGCTTACAGAAGAGAAGAGACAGTTTTGCTGGGATGAGAATTGCGACACCGCATTCCAAACGTTAAAAGACCGTCTGTGTAATACACCTATATTGGGTTATCCTGACACTGCAAACGACTTTATAGTGGACACAGACGCAAGTAATACTGGTATTGGCGGTGTGTTGTCACAACGAAAAGGAGAAAAAGAGGTTGTGATAGCTTACTTCAGCAAATCCTTATCTAAACCTGAACGGAATTACTGCGTCACAAGAAGAGAACTGCTAGCCGTAGTCAAATCACTGCAACATTTTAGTAAATATTTGCTCGGGCGGAAATTCCACCTACGAACAGACCATGCTGCCTTGAAGTGGCTACTGCAGTTCAGAAATCCAGAGGGTCAAGTAGCAAGATGGATTGAGTTGCTACAAGAGTTTGACTATGTGATAGAACATCGCAGTGGGAAATCTCACGGTAATGCAGACGCTCTATCAAGAAGACCTTGCGCAGAGAACTGCAAGCACTGCGTCAAACAAGAGGTTAAGGAAGAAGTGCCTGTGCGAATAATAAGGACAGACCTCAGCAACGAGTGGCGAGACACGCTACTGGAAGCGCAGGATAGTGACGTAGATCTAAAACCGATCTTTGAGCGGTTAAAAGCTGGTACCACGAAACCTAAATGGCATGAAGTTGCAGCGTTAAGTTCCACTACGAAGAGCTACTGGGCCCAGTGGGACAGCTTGGTTATACATGATGGAGTACTGTGCCGTAAATGGGAAAACGCAAAAGGCGATCGATGTCATTTGCAAATGGTAGTCCCTAGAGCTAAGATCCCAGAAGTTCTGCAGCTCTACCATAATGGATTATCAGGAGCTCACATGGGGGTCAAAAGAACTCTGCTGAAGATCCGCGAAAGATTTTATTGGATCCACTGCCGAGACGATGTTGAGGAATGGTGTCGTAAATGCACAATTTGCGCGGCTGTGAAGGGTCCTCATACACGAAGTAGAGGAGCATTAAAAATTTACAATGTGGGAGCTCCATGGGAGCGGATTGCTCTGGACGTAGCAGGACCTTTCCCTGCAAGTGACAGCGGGAACAAGTACTTCATGGTGGTCATGGATTACTTCACGAAGTGGCCGGAAGTATTTGCCATTCCCAACCAGGAAGCTTCAACAGTCGCAGATAAATTGGTCCATGAAGTATTCTGCCGGTTTGGAGTACCTTTAGAAATTCACAGCGATCAAGGACGTAATTTTGAATCCCAAGTATTTCAGGAAACATGTCGAGTATTGGGCATTCACAAAACCAGAACGACCTCCTACCACCCGCAATCTGATGGCATGGTGGAACGATTTATTCAAACGTTAGAGAGATACCTGGCAAAAGTTGTAGAAAGCAGGCAAAAAGACTGGGACAAGCACATTCAGCCGTTTCTAATGTCATATCGTAGTGCGGTTCACGAGAATACGACGGTAACACCAGCTTTCGCTAACTTTGGAAGAGAATTACGACTGCCTGCTGATCTGATAACTGGTATCCCTCCTGACACCCCGCGTAGTGTAACAGACTACGCGGACGATCTGCGCAAGAGATTGAATGACGTATATGAACACGTCCGAGTGTCAGGTCAGCAAATGTCCGAGAGGATGAAGACCCGCTATGACCGAAAAATGAACAACAGCGGTTTCGACGAAGGTTCACTAGTATGGTTGCACAACCCAGTTCGATGCAAAGGCAAGTCTCCCAAATTACAAGCGAAATGGGACGGACCCTATAGAGTTGTCACCAAAATTAATGATGTCACCTACCGAATCCAGAAAGGCCAGCGATCTGCACCTAAGATAGTTCACGTCGACCGTTTAGCGCGTTATTATGGCTGTAACAATGCTCGGGACGAGCATGTCTTAGGAGGGGGCAGTGTTACGACTACATACTAGAATAATCGCTAACCGAACGCGCCGCGCCGCCGATTCCATAAATATGTCGAGCGTTCTAGTGCGTTCGAGCCGCGCCGACGGCCGCGTGACGTCACGCGCCGATAAGGGATCGACGAATATAAAAGGCGTGTGTGTGTTGGCGGGACACAGTGTTTCTTCGGAAGCGATCGAGTGCGAACAACGAGCGACAAGCGAATATTCGGAGCGATTATTTCGACGCGTATTGTGTGCAGTACAGTGTTTAATTTTAAATAAAGTGCTGAGTCAGTTTCGAGAACAGTCGGCGTTTAATTGTTTGTCCTGAACCCCGTTAGCCCGTAACAATATTGATGTGTTCAAACTATGCGTCTAACGTCCGAAAACTGGAAAGCTACTCAACTTTAACGACTTCTTACATTGTTTTCCGCCATAAAATTTTGACAGATAAGGCGGCCTTAACTGACATAAGGCGACCTTAGGTGTTTGAGTATTCGGGAGTAACAAACGAATGAGAACTATATATGTCTTAAAATTTAACCATACGCACTTTTTGAAACTGTCGTCGTTATCTTGTAATTGAAAGTATAATAACCTTGTTATTATTAGAAAATGACAATGCAAAAAAAAAACGAATTAATCATAAATATGTTAGTTTAAAATCATTACTAAACATATTTGTTGCTTCGTAGATAGCTGACAAAATCTGCATAGATCGTATTTTTTTGAAGTCAATGACTCTTATTTGAATTTAGGATAAATACTAATGTATACAGGGTGTGTATTTTTTAATCTATACATGGTGTTCAGTTGAATGAAGCTTAATTTAGATGCAGAATGCTTTTCGGCTATAATAAGCCTTTTCTTTATTTCCACTAGAAATTTATTTCTTTCCGCTTACCTCAATGTGGGAACGGCGAAACATCCTTGGTAGAGTATGTTGTAGATAAGATACGGCTTAAATTTTATGACCGGTCTGAGTATTGTGGGACCGTAAGTCCCTCGTAGGGATACAAGTTATACCTACAATACAAGTTATACCTAGTGTGAGGTCAGGACTATATAAATGACTGTTATTCATTATTTAGTCAAATACAAATTGTATTCATTCTTTTTTCCTACGTGCCCTTATCCCACCTCCATGTGGGGTCGGCGCAACCCACTTTTTCAAGTATGTTGCAGAAAGGATTTGGATTCGTTTTTACGACCGGCTCCCTGCCTAACGTCAATCATCTCTGAGGTATCCCGGGCAAATAAAATTAGAAAATTTGCTTTGCCCGACCTGGAAATCGAACCCAGGACCTCCCGGTCCACAGCCCATACATGCTAGCTTCCACTTGACCAGGCGACTCAAATAAAAATGTTATTGAGGAACATACATAAATATCCAATTTTAATGAGGAATATAATTTTTATTCCACGTTGGCTTCATGTTTTCATTGTCACCATTCTCCAGATTTAAATTGCTTCCGGCGGTACTATTTTATAACTTTAGCAGGATGTAGCTATTTCCGACTTGTTAAGCGAATTCAAGATCGGATTTTACATTCTCTTTTTATGTTCTACCTCTATATTTAATGGCGACTCGGTTGGTAAATTATGTTATACAGGTGATGGTAAAACGAAAACTGTAGCCAGCGCACGAAAAACTAATGTAAATGTAAACTCGCTGCGCACTGATGACACTGATGACATTTGATTAATATTTCATACAAATTTCATAGACGCGCATCGAGCACGAATACATTTACGGTTGTCAGAAATTTTCCTGCTCGGGCTGTAGGTCGACAGAGCATCTTAATACTTACTGATTGTATTACAATTCATTCATTCACTCAGTGGTGATATCTTATCTGAAAATGGATATTTTAAAAGTTATACATTATCTGAAAATGGATATTTTAAAAGTTATACATTGAAAAAGGCAATATATTACTAATCTAGAGTTACACCTTACGTATAATATTAATTATCTAGTTTAGATACAATTCTATCTATTTTATCCACCGACTTCCAAAAAGGAGAAGGTTCTCAATTCGTCTCTATTTTTTATGTATATTACGCGATATCTCCGCCGAATGTGGACCGATCTTCAAAATTGTTTTGGTGTTCGCTAGAGCTTCTTTCAAGGGTGGTCCCATATAAATTTGTTTAGCATCGGATTTGAAGTAGGTCCGTTAAGTTTTTAAACTTGTGATTATTATTAATCATTGTGCATTCATCGTCTCTCTCGATATTGGATTTCCACTCTTCTAAAATTCGTTCATGGACGAAGGGCTTACGGTATAATTGATTTAGTGCTTTAAACTATGCTCCAACTATTAAATGGGCCGATATAACTCAGCACTTACTAAAGGACAATATCGTTTGACCATGAAGTACTTAATAGATCTTGTTTAAACTGTTTCGGTATGAATATTGGAGCCGTCGTGTTTTGGGGAAGGGGAAACGTTGTGTTGTATGTAACCTGCCTTGGTAGCGTAGTTGTTTGTCGGTACGACTACCGTTGTGAATTCTTGGATTCGATTCCGATGTCGGACAAAAAAATATTGGGTGTTCCTATTATCAGTCCGGAGATAGCGATAGGCTCGCCCCCTATCACATCTGGAACGGAACTAAGCTCGGCGAAATGTGGGTGTTTTATTTCGCTAGTGCGCCTCTGCCTACCACTTTGGGGATACGGGAGTGAGCTCATTTTATCTTAGAAACTGGATGTGAAGCCTCTCAAGACATGAAATATATTATACTTATATATAACATTTACATACATACATACATACATACATAGACACTCACGCCTGTATCATGGGGGTAGGCAGAGACTATTGAGCGCCACAATCTACGATCCTGACACACCTTTTAACATAACATCTATATAACATTTCTTATGAAAATATCAAATATACTTCGATAAAATATTCCTCGAAGACGTAATATAATCTTCATTGATATATTTTTCGGAGTAGCTAAAATCGATAACATAAAATATCACTTATCGCTAAAGGTTAGATTGTACGCAGATAGAAATATTAATGAGGTTATTACATGCAGAAACTTGTGTTATCAATCAATGTCATTATACCCTTACGCAGGAAAATGTATTTTCGGCATTAATCCGAGGAATCTTTCATCAGGAACTACAAATATCGTTCGCTTGCCAAGTATCTTAGTATTGATCATATCCATATTCTGTTTATTCTCTTCCAAAACTAATTTGAAATATCAATTGGCCAATAATGTGACTCATATAGATTATATGGGTCACATTATTGGCCAATTTGAGTGGTAGAGTCACGCTGTAGATAGATACATCTACAGCACGAATGGGCCGGCTCGACGGGTTTGATACCACTGTCTCACAGAAAACCGACGTAAAGTGGCAGCTTGCTGTCGCGTTTCGTTCGGTGAGTGAGATTTCCGCGCCCCACTTCCCCCCCTTCCTTTCCCAATCCCTTTTTCCCTCCCCTTCCATTTCCTCCTTTTAGGTTGGCAACGCACCCATGATTCCTTTTGTGTCTGGTGTCTATGGGCGGCGAATATCACTTACCATCAGGTGACCCATCTGCTCGTGTGCCAGTCTCTGCTAATAAAAAAAAAACCCTGTATATAGTAATTATTCTTAATCCTGCATTTTTGCATAATTGTATTTTTTACTAAACTGTACTAGCTACAGTAGATTCTTCCTAGATTAAATTTATATTAATATTATAAATATGAAGTTTTGGATGGATGGATGTTTATTACTCAACCAAGCCAGAACAGCTTAATGGATCAAGAGCACGAGCTCCATGGGCTGCAGGAATATTTTTGAAAATCGAATTCTTATCGAACTCGCTGCGCAGTGGCGACGATTGGTCAATGACTAAAGAAAAAATAAGAGGACCTGGCATAACTACTAAAAATACGTGTTTACACATACATAGACTCACGCCTGTATACCCGAAGAGGTAGACAGAGGCGAACTAGAGAACTAGATCACCCATATTTCACCGCGCTTATTTACGTTCCAGATGTGATAGGGGGCGAGCCTAACGCCAAATACGTGTTTACTTTGAATCCGATTCCGCCATTTTAGTTTCGCGATCTCTTTATAATACATGTAAGTTGTCACCGCGTCATAAAAAGTTATACATATTTATTGATTTTATTATAAATACGGTGTTTCATCTACAATAATACAAACTTCGGAATATGAAGAAGATGCCTAAATAATGGGATCTTTCTTTCGCCAAATCGCCATTTTGGTTTTGTTCCATATATTAATAATGGTTATTTTTTTCGTAGTTATGCCTCGTCCTCTATCTTCTTTTGTCTAAGCGTTTGGTCAATGCCATACAAATGTCATAGACGCGCGAACCATAACCAGTATAAAGTATAATATTAGCCCTAAGTAGGTACTCTGCTCCTCCTCTCCTCTATTATTAAGAGGTGTGGGTTGTATATACCACGATGATAGTCCTTGTCATTCTAAATGTGACCTACTGCAAATATGAAATAAAACGCTTTTAATCTTAATCTTGGACGCCCGAATGGTCAAACGCTGCTCAACTTTAACGGCTTCTTATATTGATTTTCGCCATACAATTTTGACAGATAAGGCGGCCTTAAACGACATAAGGCCACCTTAAGTGTATGAACATTCGGCGGATAGTGTGCCTGAATTCATCAAATCATTGGAAGTGAATCTTAAACGTCTGCATTGCCATATAGGGGTAGTGAAATGCAAATTACGAGAAGTTATCGAATGAGTAGTTAATTAGAGGCGTGCAGCATGACGTAAAACATTTACAACTGTACTGTCATCTCAATGTCAATTCTGTCATTCTCAATGAACTAATAAGTCTTGTACAAGGCTTGTCATACAAATACATATAGAAATCATGTTATTCTGGTTCATAGATGTATCCTTTTTTAACGGCGCTACTTCGAAACCTTACCAAAACTTACACGACTTAATATCTGTAATTAAGTCGTGCTGCAATTATATCTGCTCGTATTTGCATAGACAAGCTGGATTAAGGTATCATTGTCTCACAAAAAATTAAATGGATTGCTAATTTGGTTACTCATTTGTATGACGAATGATATTGTTGAAGGAAAAAAAAATCTTCAGCTCTATTTTTCTTAAAACTGAATATTGTTGTGATCGGTAACAAATAACTTCCAGTGCCTGCAATATTATCTTAGCAACACATTCAGGTAACAAAAGGGAAATTTTGCAGCATTGCTATACTATATACCATTGGTATCGCAGTATTGTTATACCAATTGCTAAACGATCATACCCAGCAATTTGGTAGAGCGTCATATTAACTAAAAGTAGGTACGCGTACCATATCACAGAGAAGGAATGTCAATAAGATTAATTCTATGGTAATGTTATTCCTTGTGAACAGCGGGCCGTAATCCGTCCAGATCGAATACGAAATGAAGATGTATGCAAATGGCCTTGCGTGGATGGAGCACACGATGTGATAAAGGACAGGCTTAGCAGGCCGCTCCCTACAACGCGCGGATTTTGTTTCAGTACCTATCATAAAACAATATAGTTAACCCTCATTCGCACGAAAGGTTTGTCAACGCGCGTTAAAAAAGCGTATAAATGGAACATATGAGCTCTAGTATAGTTATTCAAACGCCGGCGCTTTTAAAACGCGGCGAACAGAACAAGAATAATTTTCGAACACTCATGTAGAGACATGTTGAGATGCTTTTTTAACGCGCGATGAAAAAGCTCTCGTGCGAATGAGGCCTAACAATGTTAAATTGTACGTTGAAGATGCTTGAGACAACCACTGGTCTGGATAATAAGATTTAAGCTTTTATATGAAGATATATTTAATTTCACTTAAGGAAGGTGAATGAATGAGCCGGTTTCATCAGGATGTTATTATAACCGGTAGCTTACTGTAGATTGTAATGTTTTGTATGGTATATCCGAAGGGATATCTGAAAGCCACTTCCAGTAGCTACTCCTTTATGGATAGGTCCATGGTAGGTAGGGGTTTGGCTGCAGTGACGTGCACAGACTTTCCTATCTGGGTAGACAAAAACTTGTAAAACGTTTTTCTTTAACTCTCACATCACCATTATTTCATGGTCAGCTCCATGGGTTTAAAATATAATGAAGATACTGCTTACTAATTTAACAATGAATTCCTTTTCCAGCAAATTGTAAGGGTAGACACTGTCTTTTTGTATATATGGAATGCACACCACTGCTTGGCTGTGCCCTTAGCTTTACCCATGTGCATGGGAGATGATAAATTCCTCATCAGTACCCCTAGTAACTAGTTAATGCTGCTCGAAAACTATGATAGTTAGTCTCCATACATTTATTTAGTTCATTGTAGTTTCCGCAAGCGGCGCTACTAGTCAAATGTATGGAGTTTTAACGATAACTATCATAGTTTTCGAGAAACATTAACTCGTACTAGGCGTGCTGGTGACCGGTCTGCTCGTCTTCTAGTAAATTAATATGTGAATTTGGAATTAAACCAATCACTAAGCATCTACCGCTATAATATTCTACCTAGTGTATAACTAAAGTGTTTTAATATTTTTTTATATTAACTTATACAATTGTTTTTTTTATATAGCACAAAATGGCAAACGAGCCGATGGGTCACCTGATGGTAAGTGATCTCCACCACCCATAGACACCCAAGACACAAAAATAATCATGGGTACGTGGCCAACCTAAAAGGACGGAATGGAAGGGGAGGGAAAAGGGATTGAGAAAGGGAGGGGGGAAATGGGCCTGCGGAAATCTCACTCACTGAACGAAATGCGACAGTAAGCTGCCACTTTACCTCGGTATCAAACCGGTCGACCCGGCCCATTCATGCTGTAGAAGTTACTGTCTATAGCGTGACTTTACCACTTAAAAAATGCTTTAACAAAGTTAATACATATTTCTTACCTGGCATGGCAGAAATACGTGTAATTTGTGTTCTATTAAAATAGCATTTTATATAAATGCAACAATTCTCGCTTATTCAGTTGTATCGAGGCCAGACACAATGCAATAATAAGCTGATTAAGCTATATCTGGATTTTCGACATCTTTATGAAAGTGGCACAAATAGAAAAGTAAATCTTTTGCATTTATACAATTTATAATGCGTTTTTGAGCAAATCGTTTTGAATTTATAACAGTATTAACTTATATCATAAAACAGTCGTATTTATATCCTCTTTCTTAAAGTAGGTTAATAAATAATAATATAAATTAGTTATAACCTCTCTTGGGAAAATCATTTCGAGGTCATGAATTTATTTTTACATCATATTTTAAACCACAAAATTAATGATAATATACATAGTACATGTCTTCTACAGCAAAGTAATCCAAAATACCACATTTTCTGATATAAAACTTTATGAAATTGCCTTTTTAATGATATTTTTATACAATGACAATGTGATCAGTGCAAAATAACACAAAGTAATGGTTAAGAAGAAGAAGAGGAAATAACAAGGAGAAAATGTGCAGAAATAATGGAAAGAAGAACTCGAGATCACATGAGATGATAATAAGATTATCATCCTGAGTATCCTCTATAATAAGATAACTATAGAGGATACTCAGGATACCCGAACTGGAAAGGTTCCAAACTCTCTAGTCCGATATGACACAAGTTGTCATGATACGAATTCCCTCTTTTTAGTTAGGGACCTTAATTCGAATAGTAGGTCAGTAACATAACGTAATAAAATTTATTGAAGAAACGCAAGATAAATAGGTTGAAGAAACCAAAGAAATATAAATGGCAACAGACTTAATTGTGGAGGCTTCGAAGCAATTATTATTTATTTATTCCCACCCACAGTAGATCATAGCATCATGATAGTAAATATTCTATCGACAAGACGTGCCTTTGAAGAACTTCATAGTATCAACTTGGACGTCCTCACTCGTTACTTATTTTGTTTCTTTTTTTCAATTATACTTTCCACTATTATAATCAAAGACTTCTATGTATGCTAAACAAGCTGTTTAGAAGTAAGATTGTGTCACATTACGGCCATTACGGCGAGTGTTTTACGTTTGATGGCTACGGTAAAGAGCCGGGTTTAGACAGCCTTTTAGAAACCCGCAGATCTCTATAGTGAGTTACGGTCAATTGACGGAAACTTAGTGCACACATTCTATGTACCGGTCAGCCTGTCTAGTACTATACATAGAAGTCTTTGATTTTGATAGTTGTAGTAGGAATAATCCTTATTTGACCACAAAGAAATCCCGTATGTTCAAACATCATGAACATTTTACGTGCCATTAACCCACTCCATGTGAGGTCGTTACAACACACTTGTTAGTCATGTTGTAGGAAGGATTTTGCTTACTTTTTCTGACTAGCTACCTGTTTTATTTCCATGCCTTCTGCGGAATCCAGTATTGGATAAACCGCGTTAGAAAAATAGCGATGACTGACATGAGATTCGAACCCAGAACCGCCCGGGGAACAGTTTATATAGGCTGCTACGAGACCAAAGAGCGATGTACGAAGAGTGCATGTATGATAAAGTTATGGCCCACTACAATTACAATACTGAGAAAACATAGTATAAGTCAATTATGTTGCAACATGCAAAGTTACCTCAGATGATATAATGTAACCTATATCTTCCCAATAATCGGATCTGTTACATGTTATTTTCAACTTTCGTATACTCTCGGTTACGTTGTGCCAAAATCTATCTGAGAGCAGAATACAGTTGGCACAGACGCTGCTCTACTACAGCCGCCTGTATCGCAAATTTTGGCAACGGTCCCACGTCGCCCCCATACGTAGAAGTTACACAAAAAGGCTCATTTGTCAAGGTTTCGTTTTGTTATTGTTACTTAAACACTAGCTACTAGTTGTACCTTTATAAGAATAAAGGTACAACTAGCAGCTAGTTTTGTTTTATCCAAGCATATAGTTTTTACTTCTAAACAGCTTCTCAAAAAAGACGATAGTATATAAAGGCACAAATATCATAATGAGTCAAAAATATTGGCATTCAAAATAGTTTCTATGTAATATGCATTGCGAATATCTACGTCACTCCCTCACAAATTGCCATCAAAGGAAGTCATAGAAGAAAATTATATTCACAGTCAGAAATGGTATGTACCTTGTGTAAAGAAAAGAACAATAAAATTCCCGATGAAATTTTAAGCTTCAATAAAATATCCGTCTTCGTAGAATTTCAGTTGCACACATTCGATGTGCAATACGTGACATTCCTTCAATAACTGGAAGGAATTATTATTCTCTTTCTGTTTGTAACAGTGGAAACTATCATATTTTACATATAAAAATAAATATCCGATAATAGTAAGGTAAATATATAGTATAATGATTGTAACAAGCATTTCGGCAATCTTCATTGTTAAGGTATTACTACGAATATGCCTCAAAAATCAGGGTTACTTAAAAAAAAATATTTGACGTTAATCTAATTAAAGCATAGGCATATACTATATGCAGTGAAAGCACGTCTCTTGCATATGGTTTTCACGAAACACTACACAAAAATATGTAACCAAAACAATTTTTACTTTTAGACACACTTTGTCTCCTGCTCATAAAACATTATATCATGGACAAAAAAGTGTAGCGAAACGATGTTTTGGGTAAATGTCGTTGTGTAGTGCTTCGAGAAAAACATGTTCCGATAGCTCGCCTTATAAAGGACAGGACCTTTCCTATGTATAATAATACCATAATTATTAGATTATACTCGTATAACTATTATCACACAAACGACTATAACCCTGAAGCTGAGAAAGGTCGCAGAAGTATTAACCGTAGTATTTATTCCTGACAATGAAAAACTTAAGCCATAGAGCTAGTCAATACATACAATGAAATTCTGGGCCACAAAGACTGAATAATTACTTTGCATTCGTACTTAATAGGATGTAATGAAATAGAATACCGGGTTGCCCTTCAGAAACTATTGCTTCGTTCGTAAATGATGTGTGTAATGGAAACATACCTTCAGATTGCACTGACATTACATCAATGAGGCTAGGTGATAATGTTTGTAATTATTACTTCATGGATTCTGCACACTGATTAATATTACTACTGCTTTTGCTTGGGGCTTCGTTGATGTGGAATGTTTTTGTCATGTGTTACAATAAAAGTAGTCATGTCCATCACCAGTCTCGATACTATTCATGTATCTCTACAAAGTCATGTCGACGCGAAGCTCTGCCCCCCAGAATGTTCAAAAAGAACTAAGAAACCTCGAAAGACCAAGTAGATCCACGCTGTAGATAGTAACATCTACAGCACGAATGGTCCGGCTAAACCGGTTTGATACCACTGTCTCACAGAAAACCGACGAAAAGCGGCAGCTTACTGTCGCGTTTCGTTCGGTGAGTGAGATTTCCGGTGACCTATTTCCCCTCCTCCCTTTCGCAATCACTTTTCCCTTCCCTTCCATTCCCTCCTTTTAGGTTGGCAACGCACCTATGATACTTTCTGTCTTAGGTGTCTATGAGCGGTGTAGATGGGTAGATCACTTGATGTTAAGTACCATCTGCTCGTTTGCCAATCCCTGCCTATAATAAAAAAACCGGGCAAGTGCATGCTACATATCTGATCACGCACAATACAGGGTTCCGAAGTAAGGGTAACTGTTTTTTTTCTACCTGCCCTTATCCCATCTTAATGTGGGGTCGGCGCAATATACTTTTTCAAGCATGTAGTGGAGGGGATTTACTTACTTACTTTTTACGACCAGTCGCATGCCTAATGTCAACCCCCTATAAGAGATTCAGTCCAAAATAATTAGGAATCGAACCCAGGACCACCCGATCCATGACCATACATGCTGCCACTAGACCAATGAGGCGACCGTTACTAACTGTTATTACTTAAATATATATTTATCAGAAATCATTTTAAATAGTCACGGACGGCTCGGCCTCCGGTGGCCCACACGGTTATGTAACATATACCTATATGTGCCGCCTCCCACGGGTGTGTCTGGTCCATAAACTCATATTTACTACATGTTTTACATAACTAACAACTTCATATAAGTGATATTGAAAATAACTTGTATGATTTTTTCATTTTACTTTGGTCGTCCATTACTCATTAACTTGTAAAGCCTGGTTAGCCGCTATAATTTTCCTTTGAAATTCATGATATATGCTACTACTGTAAATTTTTTCACGTATTCAAAACCCACCGTTTTGGAAATAGAGGGGGGGGGGGGCTACTCGACGAAAAATTTTCACTTTAAAAGCTTAATATTTCGAAAACAGAGCCTCCAATCGAAAAATAGTTTTCGCAAACCCGCATTATTTTTGAAAGACCTATACAATGATACCCCACACTATAGCATAGTCGAGAAACTTATAGTAACGACATGGAGAAGTGTTTTGTTTTTTCGGTATACTAGCGTGTACCCGCGACTCTGTTCGCGGACATCCTATGGCTGATGTTGGAGATGATAATGGCGATAGAAAGAACTAAAAGAGGCTCAGTGAATGTGGGTATAATAATTGTGCCTCTGCCTGACCCTTCGTTCGTTATATATTACATTATATTTATATTGTTGAGTGGTTTAAACGAAGAAGCTTCTCCATACTTTCCATTTGTCAATAACATACACGCTCCGAGTACCCTGAGTGGTCCCATTACCTTGTATAATATAATTAATGGAGGCCACATGCGACCTATTAGCCAATGCATTTAAAATGTATGATATGTATGATACTCTGGGGTATGTTAAGAGTAGTACAACTATGTAGCGGATATATCAGTGGATAATCTTATACTACGAAGGTAGTATAAGACTACTTACGTACGTATAGTATAGTGTTTTTTCTCAGTCTGTCGTATTTTTTTATTGATTTATACAATATTTTGTCTAATGTGGACCGCTCTAGAATATTATTGTCAATATGTGTCAGAGACTCGCATAAAATTGGTGTGATCGTGTCGTATCTGATCTCCGCAGTCCGACGAACCAGAAGAAGTTTTGTCTGTTTTCAAAATAAAGAAAACTATCATATGAATTACAAAGTAAACGAAAACTATCATCGTTCGATAAGTTAGTGTCAAACTATTTCGAACAAGTGGCACAAAAGAATCATGGGCGCGTTGCCAACCTTAATACCAAAATCTCACTCAGAAAATGCTGCTGCTTCCACTTCATGCCAGGTTTCTGTGGGATAAAAACTAGAGCATATTCAAGAACTGGCTACATAACGAGAAACTTCTACTATACCATTACCCATATTACAATTCATTGTATATCCATTTTTAAAATCGCATTTTATTTATAAAATTTAATTGATATTTCTAACTGAAATTAATCAGTACATTACTTAGAACATCAAATATTCAGAAATAAAAGATAAACTACTGATTGACAAATAAAAATGGATTGCGTATGAATAAAATTACGCATTGCAGGTATCACTGAAGGCGTTTCCACTTTCCACGCATATAGTTCCATAGTGCGAAGCTATAATTCTGAGTGTCTTGAAACGTTTAATCCCATCTGAATTTGTAAAATATTCTTTCCATTTAATTGATGATCTATTGTCTGCGAGTCTATTGTATAGCTTGCCAAACTTATCTATACTTGCAGCGAAATTAAAAAATCATAGTTACTCAAACTAATTTCTAATTTTATGTAATGGAATGGCAGTTTAGAAAATCACAAGTTTCATGCATTGACAGCATCTTTAGCGGGGCGAAAAAGCAGCCAGTTGTAAAATAAGCGGCCGGGGGTTCGTTCGATTATGCCGAGACAGCTTGTATATCATATGTTTCGTATGTGAGTGCTATGGAACCGAAGATCTGACGTAGTTCCTGGTATCCTCTACGAACGAGATATTTAGTTTATTGTTGGATCAGAACTACGTATGTAATTGTGTGGTTATTATATTATATATTAATTATCTATTTATAACTTATCTGATAATATTAAAACTAGTGGTGCCTGCAGGGTTTCCACCACCTCTTATAGCAGTATTATTATAATCGTTCTTCGTTTGTTTTGTATGGGAATCGGTACAAGTAAGATTATAATAATACTGTTATAAGAGGTGGTGGTAGCCCTCCTGCACCACCACAGATAAACATGCTAAGCTGTAGCACGACAGGTGCTCGTGAAGCTGTTTGTTTGTGGTTACAAAGATAAGGGCGACTTGCACCACTACTACTAACCAACGGTTAGTCCTAACCTCAAGTTAAATTGAAATAGAAATATGTGAAGGACATGTAATTCACAACTGTACTAGACAACTAGAGTACCCATATCCCTCCTACTACGCTACTCTCGTGCGGTATAAGACGAATCTATGTACAACGGCATAGCTCCTACCATTACCGACAATTTAATATCCCTAATCTCTTGTAATTTTCAATCTACAACATGCTACCATAATCACAAGTTTAAAAACTTAACAAACCGGCTTCAAATCCGATCGTGACCAAATTTATAGGGGACCGCCTTTGAACTAAGCTCAAACGAATACAAAAAGAATTTTTGAAAATCGGTCCACATTTGGCGGAGATATCCATGAGATATCGCGTAACATACATAAATAAATAAATACACCCAACAGTCACACACCTAGTCCTGATCCCACACTAGGTATAACCTGTATCGTGGGTATCAGAAACTATGAGAGACTTTCGGTCTCATGACACCCAGACTTGAAACAAATATCTGTGGGCCACACAAACATTTGTCTCAATGCGGGAATCGAACCCGCGGCCTCTCGCTTCACAGGCGGCTACTCGCAAAACTCTACATTAAAAAAAATACTGACGAATTGAGGACCTTCTCATATTTGTCAAAAATTAGAGGGCTACCAAAGAACAGTAAATATAAGAATTCATAAATGTAGGCACACCCATCCTGTAGTTGTGATTTCATCATTAAAATCATGCGCATGACATAACACGGTTCAACTTAGCCCTTTTATTGTTCAGGGTAATAACGAAGTTTTAACAATATTTCTGGTTTACCTTCCCAAAATAGAATATCACAATCCCGTTTTGATTGTTTTAAGGGCACTGTATATTATAATAGAGTTTGTTACTTTGCCTTAGACTTAGTCGAAGTTTGCTCTATAGATCTCAGTCTTAGACAGTATGTGTGTTGTCTATACGAGTTTCATTGGTCTGATAGTAACGTGTTTGAGTTCTGGAATTATGAAGTATCTTGTTCGACTCACAGGTTATGCAGTTCAGTATTTTATAATTCCTCATTTACGTACTGCACATGTGATACCACACTACCGAGGCAGTATAAAATAAATAATAATATTCGGACTGTTACATTACTGTCCCAGTGCTGGGCATGGGCCTCCTTTACTGATGGGAGGAGTTAGGCCTTACTCTACCACGCTAGCCTAATGCGGGTTGGTAGACTTCACATACCTTCGAACTTGTGGATAAATTCTCGGGTATGCAGGTTTCCTCACGATATTTTCCTTCACCGTTAAGCAATAATTCACAAAGAAAATACATGTCGGCGCCATATCGGGCAACCACCCATATTCATGGCGTAATACAAAAACACATGTCCTTTTAAACACTTTCATATTTTCTACAAAAGTTCACAACACGATATACAGCACTTTTTGACAATTAAACTTATTATTACACATTTACACAAATTAGCACTGGATGTATTAAACATCATTTACACAAAATTACTGTCACTGCTGCTGAACAGCGATGGATTTAAATAGGAAACTTATAATAGATATACCGTCCGAGTTTTTGTTAATAATCGATAACATTCATGATTTTCTTTGAAACTAATTTAAAACAAGACAAATAATTATTATAAAAACTAAGAGTTCTCTAGGCCTTTAAATAATGAATTGTTATTAATTCACAGCTTAATTAAAACACCGCTATAACAATGTAACATAAAATTACAGTCGGCGGATATCCGCCAAGCATTATTAATTTAAAGTATGATATTGGTTAATTGTAATCCAAACCTTAAAATCAGATAAATATTAAAATCACTTTAGAGTGATAAAACATAAATTTACGACATGCTTTATAAGTTCAATAATTATTACACAAACATATATCCGGTTACTGAAAGTTACTTTATAACATAGCTTTAAAACAATTTAAACATTCAGATAAAACAGCAAATAATATTAAATGATTAATAGAACGTAATTCACTCCAAAATTACAATGATCTTAGTTTTTCAGATAGTAACAACTTTATATTTTTGTTTCTTAATTGAGGGTGTAATGCAGATGCGCCCATACGGCCATACTGACCGAAGCGCGCTCTCTGCGCTTCTTTAATACTACTCTAATAACTTATCTAAGAGTTAAATAACACGTAGAGATAAATATAAAATAATCCACATAAAAATACATTAAAAACAAACAGAAAAGCGCGCATAAAGAAAAACCAAATTCATGGCATCACCCATCACGGGATCTAGCCATCCAAAAGGCATCACCCATGCGGGCTCTAGCCACTCAGACCGGGACAAGGATACGCGTGGTGGCCAACCAGCGTTTGAGGAAGGATGTTTTGGATAGGTTTAAAAATAAATAAACAAAAATAAACTGTAATCCACTCAAAAATATTTTCATCAAAAAGGCATCACCCATCCGGGGTCTAGCCACTCAGACCGGGTTACTAGGATACGCATGGTGGGAATCCAGCGTTTAAGGAGGGATGTTTTGGATAGATTTAAAATAAGTAAACAAAAATAAACTTGAATTCAGACAAAAAAAAAACAAAGAAAAGTCAATTCGCTACATTCTGGAGTAGCATTTTCCTGACCCATGTTCTATTACTTGCCCATACGGTCATTTTTCATTTAAAACTGAAGGGGTAGGTTTTAAGAAACAGTTACTACAAACCAAATCAGTCCATCTGCGGAGATCGATATTGAAAAGAGGAAACATAACTTCTATGTAGCGCTATAAACACAGTAAGAGTTTCGGAAAGGTGCTTGTTACAAATAGCACCACGCCACGCTATAAAAAAAGGCTGTTGTTTCATGGGCATACCTTCACTATACGCTGCAATATAGAGCAAAGAAGATAATTAGATAAATAGTTAAAAAGAAAATAGTGTTAAAGACTAGCGTGCCATCATAAAGCTTTACCCGTGGGAAAACTTTCTTTTTTTTCAAAATCGCTCGTCCATCCTATCCAAACACGAATTATGAAACAAGATTGCTTAGGAAACAACCAAATTCATAGACATAATTCACACAGTAACATTGTCTCAGTTATTAAGTATAGAAATAAACTTATCAGAAACTAGGATGGGGGTTTTGAAATAATAGGCAAACCTACACAAATAACTTTTCCGATATGAATGCTTTAGGAACAACCATTTGTCAGGATTTCTCTATTTAAGATCACTTATTTACTTTATATCAAAGACATTCATAAGTGATGTGCTGAATAATAAAAAGAATAGTTTTATTATACTGTAGAGCATGGAGCAACAACTCCCTTAATCAAAACCATTCCTTCTTCCTCCCACCTGACTTTAACCCACCTTAAGGCGTTGTCAGCGCAACACACTTAAGACACACTTAAGCCACACTTAAACTCTTAAATCAATCAAGACCATCAATAATATAATCGATAATTAAACGAAAAGCAATACAATAAAAACAATTTTAGTGGGTAGTTTCGCAAATCTGTAATTTTGCAAATCAACAATATGTTGCCTTTTAAAACCATTTCGATCACTATTTTTAAACTTGTCCAATTTTACGTATCCAAAAAGTTTTTCAAAAATAAATTATGAAACTGTGCGCATAACGCATAACTCAATAATAAAAAAATCTGGGTAAATACCTGTACAAGGTAATAAACAGCCTCGACCAGCTCCCGTGGTCGATGATTCCGGCCTCACACATTGTCCGTGCTGTAGCCATATACTCTGCAGCCTGCACAGTGGCACAACTGCCTGCTTCGTAGATTCCAGAGGTCGTGGCACCGGATCGCCCAGTGTGCGATCCCACCGCTGCTGTCGGCGCCATATCGGGCAACCACCCATATTCATGGCGTAATACAAAAACACATGTCCTTTTAAACACTTTCATATTTTCTACAAAAGTTCACAACACGATATACAGCACTTTTTGACAATTAAACTTATTATTACACATTTACACAAATTAGCACTGGATGTATTAAACATCATTTACACAAAATTACTGTCACTGCTGCTGAACAGCGATGGATTTAAATAGGAAACTTATAATAGATATACCGTCCGAGTTTTTGTTAATAATCGATAACATTCATGATTTTCTTTGAAACTAATTTAAAACAAGACAAATAATTATTATAAAAACTAAGAGTTCTCTAGGCCTTTAAATAATGAATTGTTATTAATTCACAGCTTAATTAAAACACCGCTATAACAATGTAACATAAAATTACAGTCGGCGGATATCCGCCAAGCATTATTAATTTAAAGTATGATATTGGTTAATTGTAATCCAAACCTTAAAATCAGATAAATATTAAAATCACTTTAGAGTGATAAAACATAAATTTACGACATGCTTTATAAGTTCAATAATTATTACACAAACATATATCCGGTTACTGAAAGTTACTTTATAACATAGCTTTAAAACAATTTAAACATTCAGATAAAACAGCAAATAATATTAAATGATTAATAGAACGTAATTCACTCCAAAATTACAATGATCTTAGTTTTTCAGATAGTAACAACTTTATATTTTTGTTTCTTAATTGAGGGTGTAATGCAGATGCGCCCATATACACTTAATATAGAAAAGTCAGAGGTGTATGCTACATTTTTTGGGGTTGGTATCGAACCTCCTATACTCGTCTCGGCAGTCTGCACCTACCATTCCCAACTGAGCTATCGCTGCTTTAAAAAAAATTGGTTATTATTGTGTTCAACACAAAAACCTATAAACAAGATGCAATGATAAATAAAATGCCCTTATTGACGGCATTCTGTCTGCACTTATCAAAAATACGACAGATATAATCGATGACCAGTAAAACCACCATAAAAATAGTAGAAATGGGATCGCATACTAAAACAGGTCAGTTTTATGGAATAATTCAACCGATTTAATGTGCGGTCACCTACTTGATTTTTATCGTCTTCGAAGCCTCTGCGACACCACGGGAAAGTTTGGTTTTGTACAAAAGTTGTGTATAATATTCAGAGACGTGCACAGACATTCCGACCAGGATAGACAAAAACTTGAAAATGATTTTCTTTAACTCTTACGTCATAATTACTATCATAGTCATCTTCATGACGATTTAAAATACAATCAGGCGACTGCTTGCTACTTTAACAATTTGAATTCTTTCTTTTTAGTTACGAATTATGTAAAAAGCATTTGCTTTTAAAAAGATACAAAATTGCCAGGGTTAGCACTGTCTCTTTGTCTATATAGAATGCACGCCACTCATAATATTAGTAGTTGAAGTATGATATTTTTTTTTAGGTGGGAATAAAATGTATATAGGAAAAACTACAACCACGCCTAAATTCCAAATAAAGATAACCTTCAAGAAAATCCTTTTTATTCGGTGTTATTTTTGGACCACCTAGCCGGGAAAAATTTAATGAGATGAATACTGAAATACTTTATAGTATTTAAAAATATTGTGAGGGACAGAAAACAAAAAAACATTACTTACCTTCCGGGGCAATCAGGTAAAAAGATTGATGCAACATAGGACAGAAATGAGCTCGTGATTACCATCGGAGTATACATTTGGTAAAAATAGCTCCATACTCCAATAATGTCTTGCGGCAATATACATCGCCATTAGTGTGTTGTTTTACATTATTATTAGGTTTTACATAATTTTAAGTTTTCCATAGTAGGCTCTAGTTTTAATAACTACTCGTGTCGGTTGGGAAGCCTTACACAAATATTTTATAAGCGAGATTTCGCCTAGTAAATTTCGTTATCAAAATTCGATAGGTGAACAAAACTTACGATTAGGTTGGGACGAAGTAGGTCTGACTGGCAATTTATTGGCTCTTAAAAAATTCGGGAAGAACTAGAGTTCTTCTTCTATTCGTTGCTTGGTATTTTATTTCGTTAAACGCATGTTTGATGGCGAGAATTCTACTAATTTTATAAACGTGAATGTTTATATGTGTGAGTACGTTTGTTACTTACTTTTTCACGCAAAAACTTTTCGATGGATTATAATGAAACTGTACAGTTATATCGATTATACATCTGAATAACACGTAGGCTACTTTTTATCTCGGGAAGCTCAAGCCTCTGTCAGAAATTTATATCGCCAAGTTTGGCACAAATTCCTTAAAAAAATAAAATTAATCTTATTCATTGAAATAAAACTATTTTTACGGATTCTATCAAGATTTGGTTTTAATTTATTATTTCATATTTAAAATTAAAACGAAATTGTGATAGAATCCGTAAAAATACTTTTATTTCAATGAATAACATTCGCGTAAACCTAAGAAATAATTATGAAACTTATTGTTAAGTTTAGTACAGTGAGATTACCAAAGGCCTAGAGTGTTTTGTCTTTCCGTTCCCCGTTCCTTTCCATGTAAACAGTAACTTGGCTTAGAGGACCTTGGAATTGCCACGACAGTAACCTCTATTAGGTGGCCCTTTTGCTCGTCTCACTTCGAAAGCCAACAAAAACTGAGCAGCCCTGCTCATACAATACAAACGTACTTAGTGAATAATGGCGCATTAATTAAGGACGTTCCATAAATACGCACACTGCTTATTAAAACACTGGCAAGAATACGAAAGCTTAAACATCTGGAGCTTAGCACGGAGCGGTTAAGTTCCGACCCTGAATCGGGCACAAAGATGTGGCAGAGACTAAGTTCTCTTTATACAGAACAAAGGGGTTCATTATTACACTTTAATCTCACATATTGTGTGGTTTTATTTCATACTAACCTTTGCTCGTGACTGCGCTCCATTATAAGTATTTTTGTGGGAAGGTAAAGTATTTTATTACACTTATAATAGTATACTTTTTGTAATAGATTTTTTTAATTATTTTGTTCGAAACACCATTAGATAATACACGTAATACATAATATCACAGTAAATATTCTTAGTGTTAATATGTTGGATTTGGAATTTTTAACTGGAACTTCGACTTAGGCCAAGCCATTTTTTTACAAGAAAAGACTGACAGATAGACTAAGCAAAGTTTTTTTACAATAAGCACAAATTTAAAAACTTAACAGACCGACTTCAAATCCGATCGTGACCAAATTTATATGTGGTCATCCTTGAAATCGGTCCACATTTGGCGGAGATATCGCGTAACATACATTTAAAAAAATACAGACGAATTGAGGACCTCCTCCTTTTTGGAAGTCGGTCGAAAAATGACTCGGTCTAAAACAAAGTTCGATTTAAAAATTCCGAATCCTCACAGAGTTCGTTTCTTTGACTTAGACTTAGTCGAAATTCGCTCTATAGATCTCAGCCTTAAATACGTTATTTAACTTAAGTATTTTATTGAAATAAAACTATTTTTACGGATTCTATCACGATTTGGTTTTTACTTTTTTTATTTTTATTTTTATTATTCCCGACGTTTCGTTTTTCGTTTGCAGTTTTCGTGGTCACGGACGGTTTATTTCAATGTATAACATTCGCGTAAACTTAAGAAATCAGTCATTATGTATTTTATGCATATTATTTTATATATCGGCGCAAAATCGCAAGCTTATTTAAAAAGCCGTTGTTATTTCACGTTATTAATTCATTTTACAATTGTTAAACTGCTGAATCGTTAAAAGATTCTAAAAAGTTAAAATAATCGTTATAATTATTTCTTTGACATTCGATATTCGGTATCGAGTAGGTAGTTGCAAATATTGCACCCTATAAAAGGAGTGTTCAGAGCAAATTCGACACAGTCGTGCTCCGGCACTCGGACTGTCCACATCCCTGACTAGACGGTGCTGTTGAGCACCGTTAATAAAGGGAGGTAGTGAATTTCAGTGTTCACAGTTGATAAATAGGATGAGCAATCACCTTGTTATCAAAAGTGACGTCAGCCATGCTGACGTCACCATTTTTAAAAACAACGTAAGCGTTGGCCCTCCGACATCAGAAGTGGGATCACTATCCCACTCATTTAACTTGAACCTTTCTGCCCTGACAATCCATACTTTCAATCCGATGGATACTTTCAATCCAACGGATACTTTCAATCCCACGGATACTTTCAATCCGACTGGTATTTCAATCCGACTGATATTTCAATCTGACTGATATTTCAATCCGACTGCTACTTTCTCAATCCGAGATACTTTCAGTTCGATCGGTACTTTCGAACTAGTTTTTCAGGGCCTTTGTGGACCACGTTCAATAATAAAGGTCCAGGCCACAGCATCGTCCTTCCCAGTTCCTTTAGAACCCCTGTGGACCACGGCGTAAAGGACCGCTCAGAACCACAGCATCATCCCTAACAATACAAAAAAAAAAAACTGTGGACCACTGCGTACAGGACCGCTCAGAACCACAGCATTATCATAAGAAAAGTGCAAAAATGCGTGGAGCATTTGCAAAAAAAGGAAAAACCTTTTCAGAGCCTCTGTGGACCACGGCGTACAGGACCGCTCAGCGCCACAGCATCGACCCTTCCCGTTCCTTTAGAACCCCTGTGGACCACGGCATCATCTCCGTAAGAAAAGTGCATAGATGCGTGGAGCATTTGCACTCTGACTACTGATTCATAAAAAGTGCATTGTGTGGAACATTTGTACAAATGTTTATAATATGGTCTAGCAAGGCTGGTCGGATACCTCCTCTAAAAACCAAATAAACTAGGGCACGCGGTGCGTCTAAATACTCGTATTCTGATTTGTGTGCAATTTCATCTTAGAATTCAATTGAAAAACGAAACTACCTGAATTATGGTCAGGATTGATCGAGACGGTGTAAGTGACACTGTTGCAGTCATTTTTGAAGTCTAAATGTCAACATCAGTGGTCAACTTGAAAAATCATAAGTGGTCAATTTGAAAAATCCACGGTGGTCAATTCGGGAAATTATTTTGTGAGCTAGGTAATTTTGCCCGCTGAGTTTGTTTCGCCGGGTCTTCTCAGGCAAGGCCGCGTTTGGATCCGGTGGTAGTTTAAAAAAAAATCGGAATCTTAAATAAACGAGGCCTTTCAAAATGACCGTATCGGCGTACAACCACAAGCTTTCAATAGGAGCACGTGCTATTTCAAATGACAAGAAAGAAAGAAAAGAAAAAAAAAACTCATTACAAGGCTGGTGCAGAGCACGCACCGCCTATCAGCATGGCCGTATCGGCGCAAAATCGCAAGCTTATTTAAAAAGCCGTTGTTATTTCACGTTATTAATTCATTTTACAATTGTTAAACTGCTGAATCGTTAAAAGATTCTAAAAAGTTAAAATAATCGTTATAATTATTTCTTTGACATTCGATATTCGGTATCGAGTAGGTAGTTGCAAATATTGCACCCTATAAAAGGAGTGTTCAGAGCAAATTTGACACAGTCGTGCTCCGGCACTCGGACTGTCCACATCCCTGACTAGACGGTGCTGTTGAGCACCGTTAATAAAGGGAGTTAGTGAATTTCAGTGTTCACAGTTGATAAATAAGATGAGTAATCATCTTATTGTCAAAAGTGACGTCAGCCATGCTGACGTCACCGTTTTTAAAAAACAACGTTAGCGTTGGCCATCCGACATATATTATAATCTTTTTCACTATATATATTTTTTTATAATTAAATGGTTATTTTAGAATTAATCGCAAAAAATTACAAACAATTTCACCATAACTAATTCACAAACTTGCCATACTATAATTGGAACGTACGTAAATGGTTCCGTAGAGGCATTGTTTACGCCACAGCGCGAAGAATATTGAATTTTGAAACTAGACGACGCGATGCACTCTATTAATTAGATGTTTATTAATAGACTTACTCCTTATCAAGTTTCGTCTTGTTTAAGTATAAACAGAAGCTATTTTGTATTCAGATTAATAGGTAATGTAGCTAGTTTCCACGCAGGTGTTTAACCCGTCTGAAGCGGCACATACATATGTTACATAAGCGTATGGGCCACCGGAGGCCGAGCCGCCCGCGCCTATACTACTAATTAAGTAATTAACACGTCGTAAATGTAAAGAGAGAGAGAGATTTAATATTACTAATATAGACAGGCTATCAAGCAAATTTTCATATGTACAAGAAAACTGATCTCAGTAACGCTATCTATCACTTATCACAATGCGAGGGCGCTTATTACAATTTACATTCTAGAATTTTCTGTGAATGTTCGAGAATCACGTAAGACAATTTTTTGGTCTCAACTTTATTATGATTGAGTGATTTATGGCCACGAGGTCACAACTTTTGAATCACATATATCACGCCATTGTCCCGTCTAAGTACGATTGAATGTCTTTGTAAGTAACATTGCTATTATGATAAAATAAAAATGAATTAAACAAAATATATGTATATTAAAACGAATTTAAATGGAAAACTATTACGACTAAGCAGTCTTCACAAGTTAACGGGTCGTTAGTAGTCGTAAGTTAATAGTCAAATAAAGTAAAAAAAGAAGATTCGTACAAATTCTATTGAATATTACTTAAATGAAGTTGTTAAAGTTATTTACAATAGGTAGTAAATAAAAGTTTATGAACTATATACTTTGAATTGTGCAACAAAACTTTTAATTAAGAAAATAAATTTTCACATTTGAAATTGTTAATGTATTAGTGAATTATAAAAAAAGTAATTTAGAGTAAAAAGGGGGTTTCGGGGATGGGCGAGCCAGGATTCGAACCTAGAACAACCTGTCAGATAGAACAGGCGCTCTACCATTTGAGCTACTCTCCCATACCGTTAGTTATTGAATTAAAGAACCTTTTATGCATTACCATCTTAGTTAGAGCTTTTCTGATGATAGTTTTTATATTAAATTATACATAGACTAATCCCCTGTTCATAAATCACCTAGATATTCACGGGCGCCTCGGCCTCCAGTGGCCCATACGCTTATGTAACATATATATGTGCCACCTCCGACGAGTTAAACAGAAATTAGGTCTTTGTAGGTACATCAATGTAAGATCAATTCCAAGTAACATTTCATACAAAATAATTTTAAAAACTTGAAACCATCTATAGTATTTGAAACCAAATTTCGTGACCCTTAATGTCCAAGTCATGATAATAAGGGTAAAGTAATATTTTGACACGTTTGCTTTCTTAATAGTATGAAACGCAAACTTTCATCCATGAATAAATAAATAACACCCAATAGTCACACACATAGTCCTGATCCCACACTAAGATACTAGTCTTATGTCGTGGGTGTCAGGAACTACGAGAGACTTTCGGTCTCACAACACCCAGACCCGAAACAAATATCTGTGGGCCACATAAGCATTTGTCTCCATGTGGGAATCAAACAGCGCCCACTGCGCCACGGAGGCTGTCATAAAATATATTATTTTATGCGGGACATAATTAATACAAAATCCGTAACTTTATAAAAGACTAGCTGAACAGACAATCCTTCAACCATTAAAGTTTCTAAATGTTTTCTAAAGCAGAGAGTTATTAAAATTTTAAATTGTTTAAACAATGTGAAAAAGGAAAGAAAACTTTTGTCTGAGTGGTCTATCAACTATTATAGCCATCTTGACCTAATGATTTCTTAGGTTTACGTGAATGTTATTCATTGAAATTAAACTATTTTTACGGATTATATCACGATTTGGTTTTAATTTTTATGCCCGTTTCGAAAGCTTTGCAGCCTTCGTGGTCACGGGTCAGTCTAAGGTGTAATTTGTACAAAAATGTTAATATTACATTATAAACATAAACATAACATAAGCTCACGCCTGTATCTCCGAAGGGGTAGGCAGAGGGGCACTAGCGAACTAGAAAACCCACATTTCGCCGAGCTTAGTTCCGTCCCAGATGTGATAGGGGGCGAGCCTATCGCCATATCGGGCACAAATTCCAGACTCCGGGCTGATATGGAAAAATCCAATATCACTTTGCCCGACCCGGGGATCGAACCCGAGACCTCAGAACCGTAGTCGTACCGAAATACCACCACGCCATCGAGGCAGTCAATATTAAATATTACATTATCTACCTTCATTTTAAAATTATACAATTTTAAATTTAAAAATACCATCTTTACCTAGTTTGCTGCCTATTATTTAGAACTTGGGTTCGATTTCCAGGTCGAACGAGGGTTTTTTAAATGATTTTACGTAGTGGCTAGTAAGAAATGTAAAAAAAAAAATATTTTGAGTTGACACTTGATCTGTAGAGCATAAATAATTTCGAAAATCGAATACGAATCGAACTCGACGCGAATTTGTCTCATATTTAAATCAAATGTCATCAGTAGCCCGAGCACGAAAAACTAATGTAAAAAAAAACGTTTGGTTAATATTTCATACAAATTTCATAGACGCGCATCGAGTTCGAATACATTTAAGGTTGTCAGAAATTTTCCTGCTCAGGCCGCTGTGCTCAATGAAATCGATCCGACTACGGTTGGTAAAATTATCTAAGCTTGGACCTCGGCGGCAATAGCTCGAATAATTAATCACTACATTCTAATCAAATGGCAGCTCCAACGTCACTGAATCAAGTTCGCTACGCACTCATGAGTCATGAGTTCATGACATTTGATTGTTTCACGATCATTCGTGAAACAATCAAATGTCGTCATGTCATCATGATCATCTAGCGAACTCAATCAGAGCCCGATAGTCAAAAGTCATTCGTGTTATGAACTCTTGTCAGGTTTAAAATCGATATCTAATCCGCGGAGCCATCGTTGTTTCGCTTTTTTGGTAATATTTTTTCTGGTATATTACACTTTTGACGCCCGTTTCTTTTGACTCGAATATTGTCAAAATACATTACATCATGATCAAACAAAGATTTATGTAAGCTTTAATCAGTTACCTATTCCTTGATAGATTTTTTTCATTACTAGGGATTGTGGCATCTACTATTTTTGAATGTTCTTTGTTCTTTTTAATGGTAGATCGAAGGTAATCAAATTGAGATAACTTCTTTGCAATAATAAAATTGCTACATGTTTCTATTTGCGAAGGTATGACACAAATTGGGCCTCAAATCGTTCAATATTTAAGATAACCTTAGACATCATTTGAATTAATATTGATTTAATTTCAATCCCTATTTAAAAAATAGCGTCCAAATATTATACCAATAGAATTTACTATAGAGGTATAAGAAATTGCAAATTAACGAACAAAGAAAAGTTTGCATTTTAAACACTTTAACCTACTTTTGCTATTATACACGATATTTGCTTGCGTGATTTAATGGCAATTGTGCATAAAACTGGTTGATTGTTGATATATTTCTAGGTCACATTGCATGTTTGTATATTCGCTTCAATCTCCCCTATTATGTGTTCCACTTTTCCAAGCACGCTATGGTCGTGGGCGGAGCGCACCTCGTAATTGATGTTATATTATTTTCATACATCAGGAAAGTTCATTAACTTTTTTATAGGCGCAACAGTTGAGTAGGATATTAATATCAACATTATTAACATCGTCAACATCAGCTACAGGACATGCACTGCTGAACATAGGCCTCAATCAAAGATCTCCAGTTCGACATCATAGGGTATTATTATGATATCATTTATTTAATGTAATTATTTTGTTCTTCTTATGTTTCCCAGAATGTGTTATACAATTGGATTGTAAAAAATAACACACATGGTAGATAAATCCGATACGTCAAATTGCGGAATCAGTCAGGGTAGGTATATGTTATTGTAAAATCTCGTAAAATTGTTAATCTTACATTTTATTTATAAATCTTAGAGTTTAACGACATGAGTTCGTAAAATGTTAGTATGTATTTATAACGTCTATCCTTACTCTATCACTTACAAGTCTGTCAAGTTGTACATCATAATAGAGGCATAGAGGTATAGGTATAGAGCAACAAGGCATTGTCCTACATTTTCGCAATAACCTGCAATGTGTGTAAACAAACGAATGGTATTGCATGACGTCACTTGATCGTAATGGCCCTCTACATTTGATTGCCTATCAGACTTTGATAAAAAACAATTAATGCAATAAAAACCCATAGTGCATTTGTGCTTCAACGTGGTTCCTCTAGAAGTAAAACGCAGACCACAGAGTAAAAAAACAGTAAGGTGCAGTATTATATACTGAAATAAAACAACATATACAATGAAAATTATTGAACAATACACAGATGCGAGATATTATAACATATTGATATAGGTGTAGAGAGAGATATACGCTGCGATGGTATACACTTGCCATGGTATGGTCACGTTTTGAGGAAACTACCTCTATAGGAGCACGTCGGTCCCCAGTGTCTGGAACAGATCGTCCCCATAGACCCAACCACACCAAAAAGCGCTTTGGGGGATGATATGAGAGCCAATCTTACTTTATCTTACTTTCAAGGATGCTCAAGGCCGTGCGAACTGGAATTATTTAAGTAGAAAGGCGGACTCTGGCACTAGACCGGGATAATGCCAAGCAAAAATAAAAGATAATATATTAATGAAGAACTATACTATTTTAATTATATTTGAGTGTCATACACGAAATTAAGGCTAAAAAATATATTGTAATACAATTTTGGTACAAACAAGATATTCAATTTATTTTAACTATAAATATAAATAGTTATAGAAAGCTATTCAAGTATAGATTACCTACACGTACGGTATAAACGAGGATAGCGATTTCGCAAAGAATCGTCTTACGACTCCCGCAGGGTTAGTAAAATGAAGTTTTATAAATAAAATGATATTTTATTTATAGAACTAGGTCGTTTATTTATAAAATATATTAAAATGGAACCATTAATTTTATGTCGTAGGAGTAATCGGAAGTATATTCATTCATGACTTTTAATTTTTTTTTTAATTTCTGCCTAGCCAACATCCATATCATGTACTTAGAGCCTTCCAACTTAAAATTCGTTCATCTATCACAATAAGCCCTCATTCGCGCGAGGGCTTATTCAACGTCCGTTAAAAAAGCTTCTCAAGAAGTCTGTTGATATGAGTCCTTGAAAATCATTCTTGCATTGTTTATAATAAGGTATATTCTACATACCGCCCAAAAAATACCGACGCGTTTTAAAAGCGGCGGCGTTTGAATAACTACACTAGAACTCATTTGTTCCATTACTACGCTTTTTAACGCGCGTTGAAAAAGCTCTCGTGAGAATAATGCCTAATGAAACACCATACCATCACATAAATACGTGTATACATACCACGCTTTTATAAATCAAAAGTTAGAAAATCGGCGTTGTAAACATTCAGCACGAAACCGTTTGATATTCTCGGATTTACTTTACGATAAATAAAAGATGTTACCCGCGGCCGTATAAAAGTCGCAATGCGGTGCATATTATTGTCGGAATTGGCAAACGTGATCGTGCCACGGCCCCTGTCGGCAGTAAATCCTACTTTAGAAAACGTTATGTCCGCTCGTATGTTCGTGTAAGGGTTAATCCAACTATGTATATCATGTATTAATAAATGCAAACGTACTGAGAGAAGGCATTCATATGCGCCAGAGTCATGTTTTAATATTTTCATCATAAAAGACCGACTCGACTGGTCTAGTACCACCTTTCTTTCTACCTGCCCTTATCCCACGTTAATGTAGGGTCGGCGCAATACACTTATTGAAATATGTTGCAGAGAGGATTTGGCATAGTTTTTACGACCGGCCGCCTGCCTGGTGTCAACCTCGTATGAGGGATCCAGTGCAAATTAAAGTAGAAAATTTGCTTTGCCCGACCTCGGACCTAGCAGCTCCAGGTCCACAGCCCATACATGCTGCCACTAGACCAAGAAGGGGACTAACTGGTCTAGTACCACCACCTCTCGATAAATCTGAGTGAAGTGGCGTCGTATCCTTTCTCTTAGTCGCATATATGAGCTGTGGTTCGATTCGCAGGTGGGCAAAGCGATTTTTCTAATTTGATTTGCCCGGGTCTCGATCTCCAAGAGGGAGGTTGACGTCAGGCAGGCAGCCGGTCGTAAAAACTAAGCCAAATCATTTCTACAACATGCTTGAAAAAGTATGTTGCGCCGACCCCGCTTTAAGATGGAATAAGAGTAGGTAGATAGAAAGAAGTGGCAGTTTACTATAGCGCTTCGTGCGGTGAATGTTGTTTAATAGGATAACTGGAAAAATTCAGTGGAACTAGTGGGATAGATCCGAATCCAAGAGTCGAAATATTTCTCTGTTCCCAAATCTTTATTATTTCCTTTTTGGGCCAATGACGCAGCCATGATTCTGGTAGCTCAATCTACCGAGATTGGAATGGAATATAACGAGAATGGAATATGGAAATACTGAATGTTGCACAATGATCCATTGATGATAAGATAGTACGCTGCCGTAATTTTGTAAATTGTGCTCAAACCGCGGTGCTACGACGAATTTATTACTCCAGAAAGGGTTTACTTCAGACAGACAGCGGGTTGTAAAAATTAAGCCGAATGTTTTCTACAATTGAAAGTGTATTGCGATTTGCGCCAATTCAATATAGAAGTGTTATAAGGATATAGATAGACTGATGGGTTTACCACGTTGCTACGCCGCGCCTCGTAGCAAGAAAATTGTGCGGAGCCGATTCCTTAGTGGGTACTACATTGCTAAGGCAACGAAGCTTTATACTAATCATAGTATTTTATAATACTGATTTGAAAATTCATATAACTTAAATTATAATAATATTGTTAGTGCAGAACGAGCTTGGTAATAGCTGGAGCTGCATTGTTCAAGTGCGTGTCGTAAACGGGTACTACGGTCCGGCGCTACGGTCGCTACGTAAGCGGCGAATGGGTAATAATGGGTGAGATTCAAAATATATTCTGTAAACGCATGGCGAACTGGTATGTGTATAGTCAGAACACGCACTCATTGTACAAAATCCCACGCTGTATGGACGCGATCATTTTGGCCCAAACTTGATGGTTCTTACGACACTCAGAGATCGCTATAGTTGAATTCTTTTAAAGGCTTTAAAACACGAGTGACAGGGCCGAAAGCGCTGGTCAGTATTCTCTGCGCATTCTTCTTCATGTTCATTCTGAAGTTATTCGTGAGGTGATGAAGATAATGTTTTTGAGATTTTAAAGGCTGAAGAAGGCGCTTTTTTATGAGAATATTATTTTTTTAATATTATTATTTATTTTTTTACTCAACCACGAATTTTTTACATACATCGCTAGAGAAAACCTAAAATACTTGTATGATAAACACCTAAACGCCTCTAACGATTAAGTGGGGAATAAATGTTCTTTATACAAATTATTATAGGTAATGGCTACAAAGAAATGTCAAAATAACTCATGGTTGAAGTACCGTTTCATACAGTTGTAACTTTGAGAATATGTATAACGTTACTATTAACACAAATATTGATACCAAAGAAACGATTGTATTACCAAAGTATTTACATAATTAAATCCTTTTGCCGTCAAAGCCACAAAAGAAATAATTCTTGTAAAGAAAGTCAGTGACCGGTACATAATGGGTTCGGGGTAGGTACGTCGACCTGTGTTTGAAGTCAGTATTGTTATTCCTGTAGATACTGATATATAAGGAAAGATACCATTAATAACAACATGATACAAAAGCAAATAAGGCCTTGGTCACACCTAACTGATGGGTGACCAGAACGGGCGCGGCAGGCATGTTACTGTGCACGGTCGCGGTAGGCGGTTTCGGCTACCGCGACCGTTTATATATTTTTAATTTAATCGCACAATAGCTGTGTTTGTAGAGCTTTGATGTTTGCTCTTAGATGGCTAATGGCCAATATTAGCTTTGAACGTGCAGCACAATGAACACATGTCATATCATTAACATCGTTGTAAACTATATTGGAAGGCGGTTTGTTCTTTATTTTGTTTCGCTTTTTGTCCAGTACACGTCTTCTTTCGTTTTGTGTACTACTTACTGTACACTGGACGGATGTCATAGTAGGCTTTATGTATGTTACCTTAAGTGCCATGAGCCTCGGAATCTCTAGCTCATGTAACTATTAGCGATCTTGTTATTAATGAATACTGTGGTGCTGAGGCTGATTCGGTAGAGTAGTTGTATATTGATACGACTGCCGTCCTGAAGTCTCGGGTTCGATCCCTATTGGGTTTGTTCGATATTGTTTTTTTTTAT
Organism: Clanis bilineata; assembly: GCA_036417725.1. Lineage (NCBI taxonomy): Eukaryota > Metazoa > Arthropoda > Insecta > Lepidoptera > Sphingidae > Clanis > Clanis bilineata. The sequence goes on from CM071137.1 coordinate 14,543,657, forward strand.
ATCAGCCCGGAGTCTGGAATTTGTGCCCGATATGCCAATAAGCTCGTCCTCATCACATCTAGAACGGAACTAAGCTCGGAGAAAAGTGGGTGTTCCAGTTCCCTAGTGCGCCTCTGTCTGTCCTTTCAAGGATACAGGCGTGAGCTTCTGTTATTTGGTACCGTAACTCCGTCGTAGTTCCTGATACCCACAATACCGGTTAAGCCTAAAGTGAGGTTAGGACTATGTATCTGTTGGGTGTGTGTACTTATTGTCACTTTTTGTAAAGGGTATATTATGAATTGTTTGTTGAATCTTAATTATTATGTTATTTTTAATGTAAATAACTGATATTACAGGCAAACTGTATAACAGTAATTATTCCAACACAAGGCACATTGCAGCTTGGATGACGGCTTGGACACGGCGAATGATTGACGGTGTCGACAGTCGATCAACGGTATTATGCATATAGCAACATACTATTTGCATTGTTTTATATATTTATAATGTCTTGTTTAATTTTCGATATAAAACAAGCTGGCTCTACCAATCTTGGTTAAACCATACCAAAAGCTGCACAAATTATCAGAGAAAATACCTATACAAACAAACACCTAACACAAAGTTACTATTAATGTAATTTGTATAATAATTATTATTCGAAATCACCTCCTACGATATTATATACAGTCCCCTGACTGACACTCGATTCGATTTTGACTACAATTCGGTTTCATTTATTGATTTAAACTTCCACCGAAATCCAGTTTGAAAGTGCATTAAAATCTTATATTATACACTTTAATATTTATAAAAGCGTATAATATAATATTTTAGATCATCATAGTCTTAAATAGTCACGGGAGGCTCGGCCTCCGGTGGCCCATACGCTTATGTAACATATATATGTGCCGCCTCCGATTGGTTAAAATACAAATCAAGGAGGGAACAAAAGCAATAATTATTTAGGTATAGGCTAATTAAATTGTGCACAAAAATACACTCGCAATAATTATATTAATCGAAATTAAAACCCTACAAATAGACCAGCAACATTTGGTTATTTTGCAATGCAAACAAATAACCAAAGAAAGGACGTCGTTAACAAATTCAGCTTTGCTTACAAGGCGAGCTTATACAAAACAAGGAAAAGATCCAGTTTAATAAAAACAATTCCCTTTTGCCAGTTTCAGGGACTTATGTGACTTTTTTCTTTAATTTAATTTGTAGGTACATACAACGTTGCTTAAATAGTTCCATAAATAAATGTCATAAGTTCTTCGAACGTGCTGCCACGATAGTCGAATTCATTGACAAGATTAGATGAAATTCGGACGTATATTCGCAACGATCCACAGCAGTAGCTAATTGCGGAATGAATATTAATTGGAGGGAACACCGCGAGCCGCAATACCGCCGAATATTCTACATCAGTATAAACTGTACAGTATCGCTGCTACTTAATAATACAGTGTATGGCTGATAGTAATATTATGACTCATTATATTATTTAAAGGAGTGACTCCTGCAATTAAATATACACGATACTAGATGAAAATTAAGCTATGACGCTATATTGTCAATTATATGTATATGACTAAAACGATGTCGGGAAAAATATGTTAATAAGCAGCTAAATCGTTTGTATTTATTAGACTATTATTTAACTAAGCTGTTAAAAAGTCTCTACTTAAATCGAATGTTAAAATAAAGTGTCACCACAACCACATAATTTGCAAAATAAATTTTAAAGTCGGTCTTATAAATCAAGTGAGATTTATTTTGTACGGTGCAGGGTGGCGCGCAAGTTTGAAGTTTGAATGCCAAGAAGTCCAGTAGTGTAGTAATTAGGAGGTGAGTACGCGTCGCATCGGTTGAAGCGGCGCGGCGCGGCGCGGCGGTCGATAGCTGGAGCGGCAGGCGGTGGCGGCCCGGGTCACGCCTGCTGCGATCGATAGCAGCGCGGCGGGAACACTCGCTGCGAGCCAGCATTACGCGCTCTACCACTAGACGAGTACGGCAGCCAGGCAATCAGTGAGCCAGTCCAGGCCAGTCCGCCGCGCGACACCGGCGAGCGGTAAGCGGCGAGCGACGTGCAGCGAGCGGTAGCAGCGGCGGCAAGCATCGCCGAGCACGCGCCACACTCGCTCCCATGCGCTGTCCGCACGCGACATGAGCGGCGCTAGGCCCCGCAGCGCGCCGCTTCTGCTGGCGTTGGCAGCCGCCTTCCTACCGCAGGCAAACCATGTTGCGTGAGTACTGCATACATATTAACTGGCGTCGCTGGTGACGTAAAAGTTTAGTACAGTTCCTCGATAAGCTGCGACGATCGTAAATCTCGGCGGGGCAGTAAAACGAAATGCATTACATTTACGATGTATGACAACGTTATTATTTTTCCTCTGAGATAAAATAACTTCGCTCGTATATCAACATGGTGAAAAAAATTAACAGTTGACGGTGCAGTTCTATGAATTATTATTTATTTTCTTCGGCCGAAATTCTATCAACGCTTGTAGAATTGTGTTGGATTTTAATATGTGTACAAAATTGAAAAAATATTCACATTTAAAAAAAACACGTGACAATAATGGGTGCAAAGGGATGAATATATTGTATTATGGTTGATACAAGTCACCGATCTGATAATTCGAGTTAACCTAACCTAAGCGTTATCATAATTAATTTAAAATTCTGCACGTATTATGACGCAGTATTAAGGTTGTGCCGCAAGGAAAAAAATATCTTTGAAAGTGATGGGACTAAGATAATTTTTATATAACTATTATATTAGTGATAACCACAATAACACAAATGGAGGATGGAATAAGGAATAATTATTTAAACTAGTTTTTTGATCAAATTACAATGAACGATTTGTCCTTGTACTGATCAAGAGTATGAAATTTTATGTAACATGCCGAAAAGTTGCCCATCTAATCAATATTCATATTTGAACTTTTACTCCAAATTAGCGATGAATAAGAGCTCATTCAAATGGCGTCACTGCAGCTTATTATAAATCGATTATATTTCCTTCATTTTATAATCATATTAATTATAATAACGTATACGAAAAAATGACTTTATTATAGGAAAATTGTACCCATTGTTTCTAGAATATTTAAATTGATATAAAAGTATGATAAATGTATATTAAATCATCAGTGAACCTGATTGTGTGTCCTCAGTAGTAATAACCAATTAATCATATTTAATTGTATATTTACAAACAACTATAATGTTATAGTCGACTTGTATTTATAACCAATTATAACATCAAAAAATGTTTCTTATTTCTCTGTAGTGAATTCTTTATTAAATGATATAATAGGATACAGAGTCAAGGAGAGAAGGATCTCCTCACATGGTGTACAGCAGAAGCATAAATCAGCAAACAGCATCTTCATGTGCTATTTAATTAATATAGCTTCCGGAGAAAGTAATATTATTACATAGGAATAAATAACATTCGTTCTTCTACGGATCTCCTCATTCCTGATATGATCACGTAGAGAAACACAGAGCATAGCCGTCTCCATAGCTCGCTGAGTGACTGTGAGCTTTCTAATGCAGAAAAGTTCTCGGGTGGAGACCACGTACCGGCAAGCGCAGCGTAGGACGTCCACCTACAAGGTAGACCGACGACCTGATAAAGGTCGCAGGAAGTCGCTAGATGCAGGCCGCTTCCAACAGGTCGATCTGGAAATCTTTGGGGGAGGCCTTTGTTCAGCACTGGACGTCTTATGGCTGATGATGATGATGATGATGAAATAACACTAATTTTTCCAGAGGAAATCCATTCAATGTTAAATTTAATTTTGTAATTAAATTATAAAAATTCCATTATGTTAATATTACTAAAACGCTTCGAATGAATTTCATATTTGTTTGGTCATTGCTTAACAAACATCGCAATGAATGCGGAAATAACTTTTCCTTACAAAATAATCTGGCTTTTATATAAAAGTTCACCAATGATTAACGTACCATTAAGGGATTTATTTAACAAAATATTAAGTAAGCTCACGCCCGTCCCCGAATTTCACCGAGCTTAGTAGTTCCGTCCCAGATGTGATAGAGGGCGAACCCATCGCCATATCGGGCACAAATGCCGGTTTTATTTAATTAATAGTTTATATTTATTACAATAATAATTATTATAAAATCGCTCCTTCGTGGTATAATCTTGACATATAATTTATTATTCAGATAATCTTACTACTAATATAAGTGCAAAATTTGGATGGATGAATGTATTTGTTACTCACTCACTCCAAAACGGTTAAACGGATCTGGATGAAATTGGGCACGGATGTCTGGAATAGCACACATAGGTTAATTTTTATCACAGAAAAATGAACAGTTCTCGTGAGGGTAGATTGGTTAGTGATTATATCATTATTTTTCATATGAATAGTCGATGTTTTTCATAAATATAACCTTTGGTAAGTTGGCACCTTTCAAGTATTATAAAAATATAATTAATCCAACTTAAATATAGATATTTAGTAATCTTAAGACAACTTGTATGTACCTACCAATTTTCAGGATTCGTTTTGTGTTCGATAGAACTTATTCCGGAAGCTGGTCCTATACACATTTGGTCACTATCAGATAAGTTTTGAAGTCGGTTCTCTATGTATTTCTTTATTTTATTTCCTTTTATGTGGTGAACAGTAAATACCTACTATAATTTTTTTGTCTAAACTTCATTTATGCCTCTGTAGCGTGCATTGCGTGGCCTGTACGATTACAGTTCTGAGGTCTCAGATTCGATATCCAAGTCGAGTAAAATAATATTGGTATTTCTATGCATTATTAGCCCGGACGTACTACATCTAGGACGGAACTAAGCTCGACGAAATGAGGCTGTTCTAATTCGCTAGGGCGCCTCTACCTACCCCTTCTTAATGTATGTATTAACCGGGAGTCTGGAATTTGTGTCCGATATGGCAATAGGCTCACCCTCTATACATTTGGGATGAAAAAAGTTCGGAGAAATTTGGATGTTCTAGTTATTTAGTTCGCCTCTGCCTAGTCCTTGTTTTAGTTGCATGCAATCAATATGTACGTACTATTTAATAACATGACTCAGTATAAGCTCACGCCTGTATCCCCGAAGCGGTAGGCAGAGGCTCACTAGCGGACTAGAACACCCACATATCGCCGAGCTTAGTTCTGTCCCAGATGTGATGGGGAGCGAGTCTATCGCCATCGGGCACCAATTCCAGACTCCGGGCTGATATGGAAAAATCTAATATCACTTTGCCCGACCCGGGGGTCGAACCCGAGACCTCAGAACCGTAGTCGTACCGAAATACCACCACGCCACCGAGGCATTAGCTAGGTTCTTATCTCTGCTATTTAATAAACTACGTTAAAGTTAATACAATCGACTTTAGTTTCTGCTAGTGAATTGTTCGCGTTGAGGAGCAAAAAACATAATTCTCTTATCCCTAATACCCCGTCACCAAATCTAAGGCTGAGATCTATAGAGCGAACTTGGACTAAGTCTAAGTGAAAGTAACGAACTCAGTGAGGATTTGGGATTGTTAAGTCGAACTTTGATTTAGTTCGAGTCATTTCAAAACAGACCGACAGACTAAGCAAAGATTTCTCTGTAAAAAATGACTCGAACTAAGTTAAAATCCTCACTGAGTTTGTTACTTTGACTGAGACGTAGTTGAAGTTCGCTCTATAGATCACAGCCTTAATTTCTAAATATGGAACCTTTTTTGATATCCTTATCGACTACGAGTTTCATGGTTTCGATTTTCTGATCAAAATCCGACCAATGTGATGAAAAAAAAAAACGCGTAAGAAATATGAATATAATCTAATTTAATTTGTGCCCGATATAGCGATAGGCTCGCCCCCTATCACATCTGGGAGGGAACTAAGCTCGGCGAAATGTGGGTGTTCTAGTTCGCTAGTGCGCCTCTGCCTACCCCTTCGGGGATACAGGCGTGAGCTTATGTTATGTTAATTTTTTTTTTTGGAATTTGTTATAAAGGTGACCAAAACAGTCGATAAGGAATTAGTAACTTGATAACTTGCTTGACGCCAAAACCTTACAATGATGACTCATAGGTTTTTACCATTTCGTGAATACAACTGAATAGTTAGAATTGTTTAAAATTTCATCGTTAAATACTGTTTTTTGTTTCTAAGCTCCATTTCGGCCTTTTACAATGTTGTGGGCATTTGCATACGATTTAGGTAATCAACTCACGCGAGTAGAACACGCGAAGTGCTATTTAACCCAACCTTAAGTACCGAACCAATTTTCCGAGTAAATTCGTAGTAATAAATCGATATGGTTTCGGGATGAGGTCCTAAGGTTTCAAATCAAGGTAAAAGCTGTTGTTAACTACCTAATCACTAGGGTTGTACCAGAAATGTACGTTTCAGTTAGATTATTAGTCATTATTAGCATTGTGTTTTAGTAACTGAAAGGTTCTTTAAAAAGAAGTAGATGAAAAGTATAGTTATTATATGAAAAGTCATGAAACTTACAGTAAGTAGAGTAGGCGAGTAGTCGGCAGCGGGAGAGCTACATTACAGGACTATTATTATCTGTAATAAAATAAATAAAAATAACATATACTAAATCGCCTCCTTGGTCTAGTGGCAGCATGTATGGACTGTGGACTGGGAGGTCGTGGGTTCGATTCCCAGGTCGGGCAAAGCGAATTTTCTAATTTAATTTGCCCGGGATTGGCCCCTCAGAGTGGCACCCCTCAGAGGCAGGCAGCCGGTCGTAAAAACATAGCCAAATCATTTCTGCAACATGCTTGAAAAAGTGTGTTGCGCCGACCCCACATTAAAGTGGGATAAGGGCAGGTAGAAAGAAACATATACTAAAGGAAAACTGACTGATCAACTGACTGACCGACGTATCAGTGTACAGCCAAAATCAATAGAATTAGGAACGTGCAATTTTACACACGGCTTCCTTTTATGATGCGAGGTAAGCACTACAGCATTTTTGGAAATTCATCTCCTAAGGAGGTGAAAATGGAAATACGACGGGACAGAGTCTCACGCGCGTAGCTAGATTTTTTCACAAACCATAGATTTGATAAGACTGATGCCTAGACCAAACTACGGCAAAACCATTGAAGCGATTTTGTCAAAATTTGGTGTAAAGAAACTTTAACTCTAGAATAAGAACTGGACTTTTTGTCTCAGAAGCCTGACTAGAATAATATAGTGATAAAATTAGAGATGTGCATAATTAATTACAATAATGCATGATGTAGGGGTCAAAGGGGTCTCTTTATTTTATTTATTTATTTATTTATTTATTACAAAATCAATACAAGCTTACCGTGAAACAAAACCAAAACGCTTATATGACAGTTATATATTAAGAGGAGAACAGTAAAGGCAAGGAAGTTATAGTAGATTCGTGCATATATAAATTTGAACCACTTAAAAATAAATATACAATATTACTCAAAGTTTGAGCTCCATCAGCAAATATGTCGGCATCTAATCCAGTTTTTAAGGTTGAATTTATCAAAACTATTGCTTTGGCAATGGGGCTTTACACCCCGTCGAAGATTCCAACCACCATATATCGGAGTATGAGCCAACCTCACCTGCACATGGTGAACCGTGGTGGTTAACCGCCGGTTCTGGCGAAAACAGGTTCCTGCTTGATAGGTTGTGAGATGAGGACGGGTCATCCCATGCAATACCTTGCACCATATCATGTAGAAGTATATATCAAGTATCAAGTTTGGCTAAGATCAGACTTTTTATGGCAAACGAGCAGGTGGCTCTCTTTATGGTAAGTAATCTCCATTGCCTATAGACACCCAAGACACAAAAAGAATCGTTGCCAGACTAAAAGGCAGGAAATAAAGATTGGGAAAGGGAGAGGGGACCTGGGCCACCGGAAATCTCGGTCATCGAACGAAACGCAATAGGGACCTGCCACTTTACGGTGGTTTAAAATTTGGACCACCCTAAAATACTGCAAAACTTGAGACATTTCTAAATTAATTTTAAAACATAAAAGGTGACGCTCAGAGTCCTAACCACATAAAAAATGACTTTTAAAAACATCTTCAGCTTCGTAGTATTTTAGCAATATCGGATCTTACACTTTATGTGATATAAGCTGAACTCATTATAGCACGGAGAAACGCGACAGAAATAATAAACAAAAAAGTCTCAGAAAAACCTCCTACGCAGGCGAAGTCGGGAACAAAACCTGTTTTTATATAAAAAAAAACTCGCGTAGACAAATCTCATACAAAGCTACAGTAAGACACAAAAACGCAAAAACGTCTTCCACGAGGAATGGACAGAGATAATAGAGCTCTGCAAAGTAATGAGTCTTTTTCATTCACTTAATTTCTTTAATGAGTTCTTTGAAACTTTAACATTGTTTTCGATTCTTTGCTTCACAATAATGTTGGTAATTATGGCCTTGATAAGATTTTGCTTCAATTTGTAAAGAGACAAATACAAAATTCTTTAGTTTGATGTTTTAAAACTGATAATATTATTATAGTCGAATGGTCTAACTGTACTGATAAAATTGATGAAAAATAATTTCAATTTAACCTATCCCAAAAATTATCTATAGTGGCATCGTATACGGTTTGTGAACGGAAGATCGAGAAGTCCGAGATTTGACTCCCATGTCGTGCACCGCAGTTTGTCTAAAACAATTTGCTGAAATATGAGTTCTCTAGCCAGAAGAATGTAGACGTAAGCCATCTAAAAGTAAACATCATAATATATATATCATATATATATATTCATTAATTCTTCATTCATAATGAAGTATGATAAAAAAACAGCCAACTGCATGCTGCATACCTGGTCACGCACAAGACGATTCCAAAGTAAAGTTAAATGTTAGTGAAATATTATTTTACATTAACAAAAAATAAATGGGAAAAATTGCGTTGAAAATTGTTTTAACACAATTTTTCCCATTTCTTTTTCCCATTTCCATTGGGAAATATAACCTAAAGTATAATTAATAATAATTACAGTAAAAATATAATGTTAATTTTATTGTCAAAAAATTGTAGGAGTAAGTACTTTAAAAACGTTTTGTTGGTCTGGCAACAAATGTTTATTACCTATGGAGCTAAAAATTATATCGCTAACCAGCGACAAATAAAATTATAATGAAATGTAAATTGCCTTCAGTCCTGCTGCCCCGTCAACTTGCTCGCATGTTAACAATATTTACTTAAAAACCAATACATTCGATGGAATTTTCACTAAAAATTATCATAATTCGGTTAGTAATATCATAATTCGGTTTTTAGTTTAACTTTCAATGGGGTTTGTTTTCTGAGTATCCAAAATAGATTCATAAAATATGATACATAAAACAGGTTTTAATAAAAAAAATTAAACCATTTATTTTATCCACCTGCTCTTATCCCTTATACTTTAATGTGGAGTCGTCGCAAAACACTTTTTCAAGCATTTTGCAGAAAGAATTTGGCTTTGTTTTTTCGACCGGCTGCCTGCCTGACGTCAACGCCCTCTGAGGGATCCAGTCCTAGATCTTTAATATCCATATATTTTGAAATAAAATTATTTTTACGGATTCTATCACAATTTCTTTTAATTTTCATTCCCCACTTCGTGGTCACGAGTTGGACTGAGATATCATTTGTTCGTGATCCGTAAAAATAGTTTTATTTCTATGTATAATATTTGCGTAAACTTAAGAAATCAGTATCCATATATTTTGTAAAAAACGTTATTTCCCTCTCACAGAAACAACAAAGCTAAAATATAGAAAACCCAGAAAATGTTATGGAACAACAATCTTCACTTCGCATTCCTATGTATGTATCTTATTATATCCAGCTTCTTTTCCAAATATGTTCATTTTAACTCGTATAAGGATAATAGTTTGTTCACAAAGTAAAAACACCTTTGCAACCCTATTTGTTATTTGAAACGGGCCATTTGATATACAAATACTTTATTAATTTCCATGACAAGAGTAGGTAGAAAGATAGTTACAAGGCATTTTAATGTATATAAATTACAATGTGTAATTTTATCACAACGTATACAATGTGTTACATAATTTACGCACAATTTCAGACACTCCAATTCAAACATATGGATACAATAATAATTCATAGACTGAAGTGATCTTTACAACAAATATTTTATGTAAAAACCTTTATTACGATCGGCGTTAATTATTTTTATTAACCCCCAACCAAAAAGAGAGGGGTTTACATTTTTTACGTGTGTATCTATGACTCTGTGCCGCTGTGACTCTGTGTGTCTGTCTGACATGAACCGATTCTGATTTACTTTTGTTTATTTGTTACAGAATTTTGTTACCTATTTCATTGCATTTAAAAAGGCCTTATCACCTGGTACTGCGCTTTAATTTCGGTTGTTGGGAAGCTTTATCAAAGGGTTACTGTTATTTACTTAGGCTCAATTGCACCACTATTATTAACCTAGAGTTAGTCCTAACCGCAAGTTAAGTTACATGTCATTCATACATTTTCTGTCAATTTAGCTTGCGGTTAGGACTAACGCTAGGTTAATAATAGTGGTGCAATTGAGCCTTAGTTTTACACTTTAATTAACCTATTTAAATAACTACTAAATTCGAAACAGAAGCCTATTCTGCATAAACTTCTATCAGGGTGTGCGTTAATTATGTTACATGTTGTATATTTATATATCTACAAATACATTTTTTGTACGAGCACTATATTATAAACTTTACTACACCAGTGACTACTGACAAACAATCAGTAGTCACTAGAATCAATGTCGGCCTATCTATTCACATTGCGAATCCGAAGAGGGAAGAAGCAAATCGAGGTCTTGTGACAATACAGGCGCATAACCTCCTACCACCAGCATAACATATGTAGGTCCTTGGATTTATATTCGCCTACGTAAAAAAACAGCTATAGCTCAGTTGGGAATGGTACGGACTGCCTAAACGAATGTCGGAGGTTCGCGACCAACCCCAAACCGAGCACACACCTCTGACTTTTCTATGTTAAGTGTGTTTTTATTGTGAAATATCGCTTGCTGTAACGGTGAAGGAAAACATCGTGATGAAACCTGCATACCCGAGAATTTCTCCACAAGAACTTCGAAGATATGTGGAGTCTACCAACCCGCATTAGGCCAGCGTGGTCGACTAAGGCTTAACCCCTCTCATTAGTAGAGGAGGCCCGTGCCCAGCACTGGGACAGAAATATTACAGGGCTAATATTATTATTTTTATGGTCAACACCGTATACAGTAAAATTCTGGGCGCAGATCCAACTCGCGGTATGCGCATATTAAGCAATAAATTTTTACTTCATACTGAAAACATTGGACGCATGTGTACAGTTTCCAATAAAGTTGTCACACTTTGTGTGTACGGTATATGTATTTATTAAACCTAGCTTACACCCTTACTTGTTTAGTCATTTGTAAGAACATAATTTAAATATGAATTTAATTTTACAACGTGAGATTAATTATTGCTTCTATATGTGCATATATGTATGCTATTTAATTCAACAAAAAATAATACAAAAAGGTTATCAGAAATATTCAATATTAATAAAGATTAGTATGCTGTGAAAATAACCACGTAGTAACGCGTATCTCAGAATAGCAGACCGCTATTAATTTTTAATTTAGATGAATTCGAAGCTTCATACAGCTTGATTGCAGCGTTCAAGGATATTAGCTAAGGAAACTCGATTTAAATATCTTTCAAATATAAACGATATCAAAATCGATGTCAACGATACAATGTTATTTACGCAATGTACTAAAAAGCTAGCATTGTCTATAACTGGATACACAATAACAATATAAAACATATATTAAACCTAAAACCTCATAACATACAAGACGACACAATAACAACTTTTGTTGAAATAGACTCTGGGTATAACTTATTCCGAGGGCTGCATTATATCCGATGCTTAAATTACAAAACTTAAATATGCATTTGCATCACATACCTGCGAGACGGTGTACAGAATATTAAAATAGCTCATTTTCGCGTATCAAGCGAAATTATACCTTAATACTAAGGTACAAGGGTCGTCAGTAGTTAGTTTTCAGCAGTCCCACGCCCGTACCCTCGCCGAGCTCCCGGCCCGGACTATATTTAGAAAGCTGTAAAAGGCGTCAAGTTGTTTAAAAATGTAGGTTTGATCAGGCTGGATCTGAACGTTTATTTTTGAATTAAGGTGTCCATCAAATTTAATCTTGCACCCTAAGATTGGATCATAATATTTGCGTTGTTATTAATAACAGAACATAACATAACATAAGCTCACGCCTGTATCCCCGAAGAAGTAGGTAGAGGCGCACTAGCCAACTAGTAAACCCACATTTCGCCGAGCTTAGTTCCGTCCCAGATATGATAGGGGGCGAGCCCATCGCCATATCGGGTACAAATTCCAGACTCCGGGCTGATATGGAAAAATCCAATATCACTTTGCCCGACCCGGGGATCGAACCCGAGACCTCAGAACCGTAGTCGTACCGAAATACCACCACGCCACCGAGGCAGACATAAAGTTTAACTAAAACTGAAAACCGACTTCACAAACGCGCACTTAAAAATAAAATAAAACAACAATTTCTAACTCTCTTTAGAGTCGGTGCTGACGCCGAAGCAGATTCAATGAAAAGTCGCATTTCAGTTTTTGTTAAACTTTAATTCTTATTTATCTATTTTTAGTGTAATATTGAAAGAATAATCCACCAATAATAGGTAAGGAGTTGTATTTTCCATCATCAGCTCAGCAACATGAAATGATGAGTACCAGACGCAAATACCTGAATAGTTTTAGGAAATATATAAAACACACTTTGGTTCCCTATAAAATTTGAGGATTGCCCTCGATTTTTCTACGATACCATCATCAGATCCTGACTTGGTTCGAATGGGACCAACTGGGAAGTATACCCTTTTAAACAAAAAAATAATTTCTCGAATCGGCCCAAGCGTCTTCGAGTAATCGGGGAACATACATAAAAAAATATTCCGACGAATTGTTAACCTCATCCTTTTTTGAAGTCGGTAAAAAATAGGAAAACCTTCCTACATCTTCGCTACCTAATCTATTTAAGAGGGTCGTAAGTGTTTGCAGATATAATGAAGTGAGCAAGTGAAGTGTAACAAATTGCATACCGATAATTGGTATTCCTCACCTTGGCGTCTCGTTCGTCGAGATTACTGTTAATTTTGTGGGAACTATTGGGGCGAAGCACATTGGCTACGATCGTTAGCGTTAGGGATTAGCCAACTAGATTTAACACGAAACCGAGTTAACCGACCTTATATGCCTAAACCGAGATTTATCACCATGAAGTGCATTTCTACTTAAAATTTGAAGGTCAATTGGTGGAATCGATTTTTGGCGGTTCGCTTTAGGTCGGAACATCGCAGGGCGGTCCAATTATTTTAGATCGTCGTGGCATCGTACCACTTCCGTTGTTGCGACCTGGGAGCTCTCTTCCCTCATATCCTCGGATTTAATTCTGTTAGTGTGAATTCTATTTTAAATTTAAGGTACTTTTGGACATTTATGGTTAAAATAACAATTACCATAAGCAAAAAATAAATATGTATGTACGTTAGTAATTATATCAGAAAAGTATTTGGCTAAACTCTTAGCTAAACTATAAAAAGCATTTACGTCATATTGTAATTTACAGTGCACAGCGGTGTTCTTTGTTACCATTTCCCAACGGCTAAAGAATAAGAGCACCCAGCATAACTACGAAAAATACGTGTTTAATATGTAGGCGGTTCCGCCATTTTAGTTTCTGCGATCTATTTAAAAATTAAATGTAATTCTATTTAAACGATCTATTTAAAAATAATTGTCACCGTGTCATAAGAATTAAATAACGTATAAATACTTATTGATTTTATTGTAAATACGGTGTATTATTTCCAATAATACTAATTTCGGAATATGAAGAAGATGCCTAACTGTTATAATAATGGGAACTTTCTTTCGCAAAGTCGCCATTTTGGTTTCGCTCCATACATTAGGAATGCATGGAATCGTAGTTATGACCTGTCCTTTATCTTCTTTCGTCTAAACCTTTGACTTCTTTTGTTTCGTGGTTGCAACTGACACTACGCGAATAGAACTGAAGTTATTAATTGTGTCTAACTCGGGATGCATAAACTTATATTTCCTAATCCCCCCTATCTGTAAATTTGACTAATTTTTTTGCGGGATAACGATAGTTTTGAATTTTCAGAGACTCGCCAAGCCTCATTGCTCGATGTCATTGTTGACTCTGCCTCACAATAGCTCAACCATGAGTATGTTGCACGTATTTACGCGAACGAGGACGTAAAATATTTGTATGGAAAACGTCAGTTCCCCGCGTAACCGCTAGAGGCGTTCGGGTGTTTATCATACAAATATTTTACGGAGTCCATATCGAGTAATGTCAAAAAAACTCATGGTTGGCCTACTGGTGTTCAATTGTGGATGATGAGATGGTCGTGTGGGCGGAATAATCTCGTAACTGATTGCCTTGACGGAGCCATAACCTTAGTTGTCCTTTCTCTGAAGCATCTAATACTTAAATTATACATGCGATCTAGTTATCGTGTTGTAACAAGCTTTTTCGATTTTTCATGTCTTTGGAGATAAAAAATAACTTTAAATAGGTATATGAATATAATGAAAATGGCCAAGTGTCGTTCTTGAATAGGGGCCTTGAATTGATGTTGCAGTATGGATATACTGCAACATCAATTAATTCAAATTATATAGTGGTCAATTATAGTGGATACTATATCTAGATAGTTACGGTGTATATTGCGCAATCTGCAAGGACGTAAACTTTTCACCAAACAACGCAGTAACTGACTATTTTGGGGGTATGGTAATTGCAAACTATTAGTCTAGTTTAAAACTGGATTGAATTTGCCAATTTGTTTATTGGTTTTGTCTAGTTTCGAGACAAATAAATTGAAAGCAGAGGAGGAACGTTGTTTAAACTACCTACACTGCCAGCTTTACTAAACAGAAATAATATATAATCAAAATTATCTGGTGTAACATACACGTGTATAGATAAAAATGTCATTTCTTACTTCGTTTTTTTCACTTCTACTTCTACGTTATGTCAATTAAATAAGTTGTTATTATTTAGATTCAGTCGGATGGGTACGCGAAAGTTTTGATGCTCCACTCTCGAGATGTTTTATGATGACGCCCTGCGCGTCGAGTGTCCTCAACTACTTTCCAATTATTGAAGCTTTTTGCTCAAAGCCGCATCAACAGGTTTCGAGAATAAATTAATATATTAATCAACAGTTGATAGCTAATGAAAATATACTGCATTAATTGATTTACATGTTGCTTTGCACATGACATTACTAGCTGTTTCCTGCGACTTTTATTAACTAATCTATCCTACGAGATCCGTACATTTTTCCAGGATAAAAGTAGTCAAAATAGCTATACCAGACTATAATTCATCTCTGTGCTAAGTTTCATCCAGAACTGTCCAGACGTTCTAACGTGATTGAGTTACCATACATTCATAATATTAGCATAGATTCAATTTTGATACAATATTACTTTATTTGGTACCTACGTACAAACTCACCTCAAGTCTTGTTTGAAAGCCTGAATAACTATTGATATCGTAGATCTTTAATAAGATGCAAACATCAACTTTGCCCTGCAAACCTCGGAAGGGAAGAAATAAAAAACATAACCCCCTTCCGAGGTCGGTATCAAGTATATCAGGTAAAACACAAAGATAAGTAAACTTTGTCAGTGAAAACTACGAAGACGATGTCAATAAGAGAAAGGTTACGTAAAGACAAAATTAGTTTGTTATCGACTCGGCCTCGACTATTGAACTTTTATCTAAAAATGTATCACAATATTTACTATTTACGTAAATAGAGACAGTGTCCTGTATCTCCCCGCCCTGTGGCTGGGGGCGTTTGGAGAATTCCACCACGGTATCCCTGTCCATCGTAAAAGGCGACTTATTGGGGCCATCGGGGGTCGCGGGTGCGCAGTGGGGGGCTGTCATAGCGCCCTTTTTAGTACTTTATGTGACCCCGAGATGGACGGCAGCACGGGTGGTTGGCCTGGTGCTACCGTTGACGCCGACAGCGTCCTTCGGCGGCGGGGGCTTCTAAGCCTCTCTGACAATGGAGACGGGCCGCTAAGCGGCACCGCGCAGGGGCGGTTCCGGCTGAAGCCTGAGCTCCTCTCGCCTAGGGAAACCCGGACCTTTCCAATGCGCCGAAGAGGCGCGGTATTGCAACGTGGTCATCACACGGACACCCCTGGGATGGGGCAGCCGGTGGTTACAACATCAGGGCGTAGCCCTCTGGTTGTGATGTTCCTCGCGATCCGCAAATACGGATCGGTCACGGGAGGTCGCGTGAAGCGCGATGGTGTCTGAATGGATGGTGTACGCTGAGGGGCACTCGTGATCTCCTCTTCTTGCCGTCTACGCGATATCAAACCCAGCCAGGTGGAACCCATTGGGGAAGCCCAGCTTAGGCGATCAGCAACAGACGGCGTTGGTGAAGATCATGATCACGAGTTCCTCGAAGCGACACCATGATGAAGGAGATGTGGTGTGTAGTGTGGTGTGTGGATGTGTGTGTGTGAGTGTCGCCGCAGCTCTGGTAGCTGCGGCGGCTGCAGCAGCTTCGCGTAGATTACGCGAGGAGATCACGAGGTAGCGGCTTCCCGTCCGGAGGTCGAGCGTGCAGCGGAGCCAGGTTCTGGAGGTGAGGCCAGGGTGAGGCGTCCGCGCGCTCAAACATCCTTTTGGCGAGCCGCTGGACGAAATCGTCCAGGCTGTCCATTCGAAGATCCCTCTGGATCGTGGAGTTCCTGACGTAGTGCGGCGCGCCGACGATGGTGCGGAGCGTCTTGGATTGGACGCACCGCAGGCGCTTTCTGGACGCAGGTCCAGTCAGCGCGAACCATGCCGGCGCCGCATACGTGAGGCGCGAGCGGATGTACAACTTGTACACTCCGATCTTCGCACGCAGAGGTATCTTCGACTGCAGTATGGGCCTCAATTTCGTTATCGCTATGGTTGAGCGGTGGATGATCTCCTTCACGTGTTGAGACATTCGAAGATTCTTGTCGATTGTGACGCCGAGATACTTGACCTTGGGGGCCCAAGGTATCTCTTGGTCGAACAATCGCAGTGGCTTCGCAGGTTTGATCGCCTTCTTCGTACCTCTCGACTGCATGGCCTGTGTCTTCCCGACGTTCACGGACATCCTCCAAGCGGCGAGCCACTCGGGTAGGCGGTCCAGTGTGCGCTGGATCTTCGTGGCGGCGAATCTGGCGGACGGTGATGACACGAAGTACGCCGTGTCGTCAGCGTACAGCGCTATCTGGACGTCGTCCACCACAGGGATGTCGTCGGTGTATCGGGAATACAGGATCGGCGACAGGCAGCTTCCTTGAGGTACGCCGGCGGCGACGGGGCGCTCTTGGGAAAGAGCACCTTCAACCATGACGTGGAATCTTCGGTCCTTCAGGAACGATTGGATCAATCTTGTGATTCGACGGGGCGCGTCCGACGTCGAGACCTTGTAAACGAGGCCTTGGTGCCAGACGCGGTCGAACGCCTTCTCCATGTCCAGGAATACTGATATGGTGCACTCACTGTTGTTTCTGGCCGTAGTGAGGTGATGCAGTACTCTGGTCAATTGCAGCGTGGTGCTGTGTCCAGCGCGGAATCCGTACTGTTCTTGACGTGGCGTCAGGGGTGACACCAGGTGACGAAGCAGGAGAAACTCGAACACTTTGGAGGTCGTAGGCAGCAGTGTGATCGGCCGATAACTCTCGGGCTTGAGGACGTTCTTCTTCGCCTTGGGCAGCATGATGACTCTGCCGGATTTCCACCGTTGCGGAAAGTGGCCCGTGCGCATGATGCCATTGAACAGGCGCGTCAGTGCCGCCACAGTCTTGTGGGGCAGGTGACGTAGCGCGCTGTTGGTGATGCCATCATCGCCGGGCGCCTTCCTCGGTTTTGTCCGACGGATAGCCATCCGTACTTGCCCTGGCGAAAAGAAGATCGGGTCCTCGTCGGGGGTTATCGGCTCCGCGAAGTATTCCTCCAAACGTCGCTCGATGGATGCTTCCTGTGATGAGTTCGTACTCGGGTTCGGCTGGAATTGGCGTTCTAGGTGCTCGGCGAAGATCTCTGCGCGATCCTCAGCTCGGTACCGTTGTGTTCCGTCGTTGTGCAGAAGCGGTCTTACTGGAGCTGGGGTGTTTGTGACATTTCGACACAGCCGATGTAGGGCTGGCCAGTCGTCCGTCGTTGTGTCGATGTAGTCTTCCCAGGACTGGGTATTGTGAGCTTCCAGTTCGGCTTTCACCATCTCGGCGAGACGGTTGAGCCTCGTCTTCAACTGCGGGCATCGGGTTTGTTGCCACAGCGTTCGGTCCCTCCTCTTTTGATCGATGAGGTCCCGAATGCGACGGGGAATATCCGGAATTCTGCTCACGATCGTGATCGGAGACTTCGCGGCGTCTAAGGCTTCCTGTAGTCTGGTCGTGAGGTCGTCGGCGAGCTGATCAACGTCGGTGGCGTTGATGATCGCCCGAGAAGGCGTGTTGGTTTCCAGTGCTTCTGTAAAGATGTTCCAATCTACTTTGTAGCGTGGTCTCGGAGGATTCACTCTGGTCACGGGGTCCGGGATCACGACGAGTACTGGCTGGTGGTCAGACAGTAATTCGTCGTTGATGACCTCCTGTGTAGGCTGGCTCGGCAGTCCGCGGTGGATGATGATGTCGAGGGTGGCCGGCGCATGCGCTGCCTCGGAAGGGTAGCGAGTCGGAGCGTCGGGTCCCTCGGCGATGTATCCATGTGACTGCGCATCGTTGAAGAGTCGTCTGCCTGCTGTGTTTTCAGCGGAGCTCGGGTTCCAAGACGAATGTTTCGAATTCATGTCGCCGGCAATGAGCGTCGGATGTGGCGAGTCCAGCAGGGTGCGGACGTCAGCCACGTCGAAGTGTGCCCGTGGCGGCCGGTAGGCCGCGAACAGACGCAGTGGGTTGTCGGCGACACAGACTTCTACTCCAAGTGCGTGCATGGAACCGAGTTGCTGTGACGGCAGGGTTTGGTGCAGGATTCTTCTTCTGATGGCCACTAACAGGCCGCGGTATGCGGTGTTTGTTGCAGAGACCTCATCTTGACGATAAACGATGTACCCGGGAAGTTTGCACTTGTCTGCAGGCCTCAGGTGAGTCTCGTTTATCAGTACCACGTCGATGTCCTGATCGCGAAGAAGCGGCTTGAGTAGTACGGTTTTCTTGTGTAAACCGTTGGCGTTCCAGTGTAACACTCTCAGGGGTCTAACAGCCATTGTAAGTGGCTAGGACCCCGAGTATGTACCCGAGTGTGTCCTCTCCATTTTTTATGAGTGATACTAAATCACTCAAAATGGTGGTGAGGGCTTCGAAATCTAGTTTCGATTTCGGTTTTCCGGTGGCGCTCTGTCCCGTTGGCCGCTTCTTTTGTTGCTGCTGCTGCTGCTGCTGCTTGGGCTTCGGTGTTGCTGCTGCTGGAGCTGCTGGAGCTGGAGCTTGAGGAGATGTAGGCGGTGAGGCGGTGGCCGTCGACTTCTTCTTCCTGTTGGCCCTCTTCCTCCGCTTTTTCCCTCCCTGGGAGAGATGAGGGTTGTTGGCGGGGGCCATCAGAGACGCCGGAGCACTCTCTTCCACAGTGTTTGTGGAAGCTGCTGGGCGTCTGTCGGTGACGGCGATCGCGCCGGCTCTCTTGTTCCGGGCCTCTGACCGGAACACGGGGCATGCCCTGTTGCACGCGGGGTGCGCACCTTTGCAGTTTGCACAGGTGGCGGGTTCCTCGCGGGGCCGTGGGCAGTCCTTGGCGGCGTGGCTCTCACCGCAGCGGACGCAGGCAAGTGTTCTGTGGCAGTTGTGGCTGCTGTGCCGAAACTGCTGGCATCTGTGGCACTGGGCCGGGCCTTTCTTGCCGCGCCAGAGTTCTATCTTTACGCTCGGCATCGAGACGAGCTCGCGTACGTCCCAGATCCTCTGGTAGTCCGCGGTCTTCTTGATGAGGGCGTAGAAGATGCAGCCCGCTCTCCCCTGGCGCGCCTTGATGGGGCGTACGTACTCCGCTTCGAAGCCTTTGCTGCGAAGGCTTTCGATGATGTCCTCGGGTTCGGCGTCAAAGGGTAGCCCTCGTATGGCTACCTTGAGGCTGCGTTCGGCTGGCAGGGAGTACGAGAACCAGGAGATTCTCTCTGTCTTCTCAAGCTCCGTCAGGTACCGTTGCACGATGCGGTACTCTTCTCCGTCGCTGGGGGTGAAGCGGAACCCCCCTCTTCCTTGAGGTGCGACGTTCGCCGGGCGCCCTAATTTTCCCCTTAGGGCGCGCATGTGGTGAGCCCAGTTGGGAAGGGCCTCCACTACCAGAGGCGGGTAGCGGGCCTTCTTCTCCTTCTGGGCTGGCTGCGTTGCTGGCTTCGGCGAGGCGGCAGCGTCCGGAGTGGTGGTAGGAGACGGCGGCGGCGATGGCGAGGCTGGCGGGTCGAGGTGGACCCGCATCCTCTTTGTCGCTGCCGCGGCATCAGGGCAGGAAGGGGCGCTTACTGCGTCCTCCGCTTCCTCCTCTGAGGGGCTCCTGGGACGTCGGCCACTGGCCGACTGGATCCCGTCCATGGGCTCCGGCTCCTCTGGACGGGGACCTGTGGGAACCATGGGGATGTTAGTGGTGGTGCTAGGGAGCGCCCGAGGGGCGCTCGACCCAGCAGGGGGGTGCACGATGGTTTCGCTTGCGCAAAACCTTTCGTACACGGCGGCGATGGCGTTGATGAAGTCCGGGTTGGACTCCAGTTCTGGGCGGCTTGGTGTGTTTATGGGCGGCTTTTGGGGTCGCCCCTGCTGGGAGTATGGAGAGTATGGCGCGGCCCTCACGTGGTCGACGGCCATGGCCCTGTAGTCAGGTCTACAAGGCCCCGGCGCGTGACCCCTTGAGGACCGGGGGAGGCTCTGAGGCGGGCCTGTTGCCAGGCCGGCGTCAGAGCCGGAGGCGGAGGTGCCCGGGGTAGGGTCGGACTGGCGGCTCTGGGGCGGGCCTGTCGATAGTCCCGCCGCGACAGAGACGCCAGGTGGACCCTGTGCCGGGCAGGCTTCCCAGCCCCGCGCGGCGGCGCCCGGCCGTCCCTGGTGAGGGACGACGGGGGGCCCGTGCGCGGGGTCGGTTGTCGGGCCCTGAGAAGGGCCGCCGGCATGACCCTTGGAAGGGCCGGCCGGGGAGCTCTGAGAAGAGCTGTTTGGGGTTGAGCGACCCGGTTGGGTGCTCATGGCGTCCGGCGAGGAGCGAGTGCGCCGCGACCCTCTCGGCTCGACGTCGCGGGGACGTCTGCCGGGCAGTCAGGCGACCGCGTGGCCTCCTCCGCGCTCCGCCCTGCAAAACAGTACAGAGCGCGTCAGAGGTTTATGCTTTTACAGTGAAACGGGTTCCGAGAAACCCGCCCACTGTTAAAAACACGTCCGTACGCGGCAAGGGGGTCCGAGCGACTAAGAGCACGTGTGCGCTCCGCGACTCACTGGCCGATCCGCGCGGTATTGCCGGTATAGTGTGTAGTACATAGTGTTGGGGACTCAGCCCAACGGTCGCCTAGATTCTTTCCATCTCTCCTGGGTGGCTTAATGTTGGGTCATAAGACCGGCGAATCCGACATAACCGTCATGTATAGCGTGTCGGTAGCGGTAAAACGCTTTTCCCCGAGAAAACAGAAAAAAAGTGTCCCGTATCTCGCTCGGTGTTGTTTTCGCACGAACTCATTCGTTGGGTATTGATAAGGGTTATTGATTTGTTGAGTTGTTGAGACGCTTTTTTAACGGACGTTGAGAAAGCGCTAATGTGATAAGGGCTTACGAAGAATATCGTTTAAGAGTTTCATGTTTTTACACTTTAATTCATCAAACCTTAGCCTTTGTAAGCTACCACGGAGTAAACTCTACTGCAAAAACTTAAAATCGGTTCTCATTTGGCGGAATTGGGTACTAGACTATGTTTGATTTTATACACATATATATATATATATATATATATATATATATATATATATATGTAATAGCAAATAAAACGAAAAAGAATCCCTTCTGTAAAATCTGCATCGAAATTGATTGAAAAATGAGGCAGTAATTCATATTTAAAATTCTGGAGTGGGGGCATATTGGAAATATCTTGCTATCCCTTTTCAACGCACGTACCGTTATGGTGTGACGTAATTATACTGATACTTTTCTTTCCCGCAATTTGAAGGTTACACCAAACTTCAAAGGCTTATAACTTTTTTATATTTGAGAATATTTCAATATTTATTTCTGTTCTATATTTTAGACGACGTAAATTTCATATAAAATTTATTTTAAAAAAATATTCAAGTACCCAATTATCGCTAAGTTATTTAAAATATATAAATTATAAACCCATTTGTTATGAAAGGCTTAAAATTTGAACGTGTAGTATTTCTGTATGAGGATAAATTACATGCTGATGAAATGATGGTGGCGTGGTGGTATTTCCAAATTCATAGCATTCTATAATATAATAATATTATAAGAAATACTTAAATCTAAATTATGCTTTTTTGACATGTCATAAGTGCTTTTATATGCCTACGTGATTAATAAAGATTTTTATTTATTTATTTATTTATTTATTTATTTTATTTATTTTATTTCGGTACGACTACGGTTCTGAGGTCTCGGGTTCGATCCCCGGGTCGGGCAGTGATATTGGATTTTTCCATATCAGCTCGGAGTCTGGAATTTGTGCCCGATATGGCGATAGGCTCGCCCCCTATCACATCTGGGACGGAACTAAGCGCGGCGAAATGTGGGTGTTCTAGTTCGCTAGTGCGCCTCTGCCTACCCATTCGGGGATACAGGCGTGAGCTTATGTATGTATGTATGGTAAATTACATTTCTTTGTCCCCGCCTAGCGTTATCCCGGCCTAATGACAGGGTCTACCTTCCTACTTAAACGCTTCCACTTCACTTCTTGAGCGTCCTTCACCAATCAATATCATTACCGTTTATCACAAGAAAATATTTTCTTTTGAAGTTTTCACATCAAGATAACAATGTAAAGAGCTTTGACGAAATGAAAAAAATAATACTAATTTCATACATGAGTATGTCGAGTGAATGAAACATTGATCACGGCGCGTCGTCGTGGCTGTCTATACATCATGTTTTTGACTTGTAAGTTGTAAACAAAATAAAGCAAATAGTGCTTTGAACCTTTTATTTATTTTGCGACTTCAATACTGATTTCGCCTTTGAAGTTAGAATATAAGTTCCTAATACCTGCCTTTTATACCACAGTTGATTGATATTTCTTGTAATTTCTTCAATAAGGTTTTATAGTTTTTAAATTATAGATTTCGGCCATAACCACAAATGTGCCACCAGAAATCTTACTGAACGAATCGCGACAGCACTGCCACTTTACGTTTTTCTGTAAGACAATCAAATTGTACGGACCTTGGGCTCAGAACAAATATCGACGACACATAACCTTTTTACCCAACTTTTTGGGTTGTACTACCACAGGAGATGTAATTAGTGGCAGTGTATATGAACGGGAGGTCCTGGGTTTGATTCTAAGGACGGGCGTGGTGTTTTTCTACAGTTTTCCCGGGATTGGATCCCCTAAATGGGGGTTGACTTCAGGCAGCTGCAGCTGGGTCGTAAGAACTAAGCCAAATTCTTTATGCATTATGTTTGAAAAAGTATGTTGCGCGGACCCCACATTTAGGTGAGATAAGGACAGTGACGTGCACAGACATAGCGATCAGGGTAGACAAAAAACATGTAAAATAACATCAACTCCTACATCACCATTACTGTCAAAATTATTATTTTGTTACTTTAACAATTTGAATTTGAATTTTGTTTCGTTATGTTTCTCTGAAAATAGCCCCAATTGTTAGCGTGACTTGTCTATATAGAATGCACGCCACTGTATAAGGGCAGCTAGAAAGAAAGACCACCACAAGAGGTGTATACCGAAATAACGTTCTAATAATTTTGTCAGCGTTGTACCAATTTGTCAGTACTCCTTCTAGTACAATATATATTATTAATACGTATCAAAGAAAGATTTTTCTACCTATATATATATTTCTTTAGCATTTCATGGATCATCGTAATTTTACATAATAAATTGTTTTAGTTAGTAATAATGTAATCGGCTTGTCTATATAGCATTACGGTATAAAGAAAATCCTTTCGAGATTGGATTCTGTGATGTCCTATCAAGCTTTCGACGTGCGCCTCAAGTAAAGATTGATCTGAGAGTAAATATACTAGTCAACAAAATAAGATCTCCTAGGCTTTTTACACGAACTTTCAAAATAATATTTACAACATAACATAAGCTCACGCCTGTATCCCCGAAGGGGTAGGCAGAGGCGCTCTAGCGAACTAGAACACCCACATTGCGCCGAGTTAGTTTCGTCCCAGCTGTGATAGGGGGCGAGCCTATCGCCATATCGTGCACAAATTCCAGACTCCAGGCTGATATGGAAAAATCCAATATCACTTTGCCCGATCCGGGGATCGCCACCGAGGCAGTCTAATATTTATAAATAAATAATATTTATGTATTTGTCAATGAACTCGAAGTTGGGTTAAATACAAAACTAGCTGCGAGTTAAATAATATTAATAGTTCTCGCCTTCTTGGTCTAGTGGCCGCGTATACCTCTATAGGCTGTGGACTGGGAGGCCCTGTTTTCGAATAGCATGTAGGGGAAAGTTGAGTTTCTAGCATAATTTTACTACAATTTTCTCTTAGAAAGTGTTAATCTTAGGTCATAGAAATAAGCTGAACCCTTTTCTACAACGCCCTTAAAAATGTGTCGCACCGAGTGTGTGAGGTGGCGTTACTGCTCATTCACACGAGGCTGATTCGTTTTATTTGATGAATCGTCTTTTTCACGATTAATTTTTTTTTTTGACGACGGTAATGCATTTTATATGCGCGTGTTCACAAGCATTACGAATGGTACGTCTTAAATCACGTATCGTCTTATAAAAACATGCATCGTAATTTTTTTTGTGACGGATTCGTTGTCCGCCCAGCGGGCCTGCACCTGCATCGCACAAGAATGTGAACATCAATTCAAATATTTTGCCGAATTGCGATAAGACACGATTTCGTATGCAATATGAACGTCCATCCGTCATGACTTATCGTGTTTTTGATGGATCGTTAAAAACGGAATGAGCCTTAAGGGTTGATAGAAAGGAAGAATATACTAAATCAGGTGTTTGTTACAGGGGCGCGGGCGGAGGCGGCATGTTCGGTGACGTAAATATATCAGCCATTTTGGATTCATTTAGTATTAGTTACGACAAACGAGTAAGACCAAACTATGGAGGTAAGTAACAAGCGACAAATATTTTATTGTGTTACATATTAAGCTGCGTCTCCGGCAAAACATTACACAAAACACCTACACTAAAACATGATTTTGCTACACCTTTTTGTCTATAGTCCATTGTTCTTTCGGCAGGAGACAGCGAAAATCATTATTTTGTGTATGTGTTTTTGAGTTTTGTTTTGACAAAAACACGTGCTGGAGACACGCCTTTAATAAACACGTACAATAAATAACTTAAATTTTATTCTCAATATCAAAATGGTAATTTTTCTAAACATTTTACAATACAAAATAATTGAGCTTATTTGATCGCAAACTCATCAAATTATTTCAGTCCTTTCCCTTCTGTTAGAGAAACTGAAATCGAAAATTTAATAAAATATTTTATATCATAAACTATATTATTTCTATGAATTTACTATCTCATCGCTATTCAAAACATCAAACACTTTCAATTTAGTAATATAATAGGTTTATAGGAAATAAGAAGCTAACAACTAAGAAAATTATTTATACGAATACATTTTCCTTTAAAAGTGTTTTCTGCCTTGTTTACGCTGTTTATTGAAGTCGTACTTAAGAGATTACGCCGTCTCGAGGAGGTACTTCATTTAATATACATACGAAGTACACTGAAAGTGTGTTTTTACTTAAGTATCTCTATCTTATAAAGTTAATAATAAATTTAAAAAATCTGGTTTACAACCCTATTAATGATTCAGTTTTAATATAATGGCGATGTAAAATGCACGATGATAATATTGTATCGTATTAATATAAGTTGACGGAGTCGCCTCCTTGGTCTAGTGGCAGCATGTATGGGCTGTGGGCCGGGAGGTCCTGGGTTCGATTCCCAGGTCGGGCAAAGCAAATTTTCTAATTTAATTTGCCCGGGACTGGATCCCTTACAGGGGGTTGACGTCAGGCAGATTAATATAAGTTGACGGATAAAACATAGATAATGAGAGGATATTATTGAAATTTATCGAGCCAAAGAACATTATTAATTAACTAGTCATTTTCACAATGTCGGAGTGACTAGAGAATCATATTTCGATCATAAGCATCAGAGATGTTGTTATAGATGTACTTACTAACTAAAGCACAAATTGTGGTGATAAAAGCGGCTATGCCCTGAACTTCCCTTTACAAAAGAAAACTGGTTCATTTTTAATTTATTTATTTATTAAATTAAGCCACCTTATAAATGACAGTTACAAGTTATTATAGTTTCTATCATGCGAGAAACTTATTCCATTTAAATGAGCCTTAAATTTAGCAGTAATTGTAACCGTAAAAAGGGTTAAGAAATCATGAGTTTAAATCTCAGGTAAGGTTAAAAAAATCAATTTGAAATAACAATTGAAAAGACTTTATAGAGGTAGATCAGTAACTCGACTATAAGTTTTTATGGCATTTCACGCAAGTGACTAAAATAAATAAATAAATAAATATTAGCTCTGTAATATTACTGTCCCACTGCTGGGCACGGGCCTCCTCTACTAATGATAGGGGTTAGGCCTTAGTCTGCCACGCTGGCCTAATGTGGGTTGATAGACTTTACCTAGATTCTTGTGAAGAAAATTTCGGGTATGCAGGTTTCCTCACGATGTTTTCCTTCACCGTTATAGCAAGCGATAGTTCACAATGAAAATACACTTAACAGAGAAAAGTCAGAGGTGTATGCTCTTTTTTTGGGGTTGGTTTCGAACCGCCGACACGGGTGACGCCGAGACGAGACTCGGCAGTCCGTATCACTCCCAACGGAGCTATCGCTGAGTGACTAAGAGTAAAGTAAAATATTTGTATGACAAACACCCGAACGCCTCTAGCGGCTACGCAGGGAATTGACGTTTCTCATATAAATTAATTTACGCAGTCGTTGGCGACAAATGTCAAAAAAACGAGTCGAGCTACAAATGCATCATAATACATAAGTGAAGTTAGAAAAGCCATAAAAGAAATACCTAAAAGAGGTTTAAAATCGAAATAAGTATGCACCTAAGCCAATAACCAGTTATTTCATTGTCACTTTTTGACTTTCAGCGGCCCGAGCACGAAAATTTTTGACAATCGTAAATGTATTCGAGCTCGCTGCGCACTGATGACATTTGGTTAATATTTTATACAAATTTCATAGATAATCAATACAATATTATCCTACAAAGGGAGCGACCACAATTATTGGAATCGCCTTGAGCAAAACAGAAGGATTTTATAACCATGCAATAAGAGACAAAAAGTTGTTTTTCCTCCGCATTTCGGTACGGATCATGTAATCGACACCAATCGTAAACGCATTTCTAGTCCCATTATTGCGACGTCAACAATACAATCCGATCACATTCGTATGGCATCAAACGCGACGCTTCGAACAAGCGACGCTACACCGGAATTTATGTAGTCCACATTTCAACGTTGACAGAGCTCAGCGACATGGACTGGTCGATCGATAATGTAATCCACCGCCGATCAATGGCATCGATGGATGATCTGCGGTATCAATGGCTGGTCACCTACGATTTATTGACTTTATGTGACGTGATTATCATCAGACACAGGTCGTTCGCTGCTGGACATAGGCCTCCTCCCTCAACCCGATTTATTTACCCCGAAATACTGAAACGCAACTTAAATAATAAATAAATACACCCAACAGCCTCACACATAGTCCTTACCCCACACTAGACGTAACCTGTATTGTGGGTATCAGAAACTACGAGAGACTTTCGGTCTCACAACACCCAGACCCGAAACAAATATCTGTGGGCTACACAGACATTTGTCTCGATTCGGGAATCGAACCCGCGACCTCACGTTTCACAGCCAGCTACTCACCCATTGCGTTACGGAGGCAGTCAAAAAAATACTAAACACTTAAAAACTAAAGATCGTCTTATTTCATTTGAAGCCACTTTATGTGTCACAATTGTATGGTGCAAAACAATGTAGCTAGCTCGATTGGAGCAGCATTTCAGTATTCGTGGGTTAGATACACATTAACGGCTTAAGCCTGTTTCACATTGATAAGTGTGGTCACTTCTTAGATTCCCAAAACAAATTGGCTTAGTACATACAAATAGGGTTTCGTACACTGTGAAACAAATAGTTATTATGCCGTGCAATGTAGGTAGGTACTACAAAATGGTTCCTTTATAAAAAGGAGAGTGAACACCAACTACATATAATTAACTCTTATATTCGCGTTATTGCATATTATAAAATTCATTTGATCGTAGGGAGAGGAACATGGAAACAGTTTAAAACAATACTACATTTACAGGTAAAATCTAACACTTGTCATGTCACATGTGTTGTGTATTATGTCGATTTCAGGACCACCCGTGGAAGTGGGGGTTACCATGTACGTGCTCTCCATCAGCTCTCTGTCTGAAGTGAAAATGGTATCTTATTTTCAAAGCAATATTAAAGACACAAAATAGCAAAGTTTTTGTCCCTTAGTACATCACCAACATTAAACCGTTCATCGTAGCACCCGTGTCCACGGTTCGATTGCATTGTACAATAAGCGCGACGCACGATAAGGTCATGCTCGTCGCGGGTCCGCGTCATGACAGCGCGAGTGTGTGGTGCACTGTGTTCGTTATGTCGTACACTCGCGCCGCATGCCCGAGCACCGGCACCGGCATGGCACCGGCACAGGCACCGGCATCGGCACCGGCCGCGCCCGCTCGTACCGCTCGCCATCGCACGCTCTCCGCGCCTCTCGCGTTCTCCCTTCGCTCGCCCCGTTCGCCCCGCTCGCCCCGCTCGCCCGGCGATGGGGCACGTCACCGTGCTCTGGTTTGGTTTTCACGGCGCGAGGCGCGCGCGCGACTTACACTTGGGCTTGATTGCAGGTCCGCCAGTGGAGGTGGGCGTCACCATGTATGTGCTCTCTATCAGCTCCGTCTCCGAAGTGCTCATGGTACTCGCCACTGTCAGTTCACGCTTGTCTCGGTCGCTTCGGCAGCCGCGCCGCTGCGACCGAGCAGCCCCAGACACGAGGCTGCGAGCATGTCCGCGTTTGGTGGAGCAGACCGCCCTATATCAGCCCACTTGCCTTCTTATTATGTGTCATGTGATACTAACATTTTTTTCAATTCATCCCTGACGTCATAATAAGAAAAGCAACCATT
Organism: Clanis bilineata; assembly: GCA_036417725.1. Taxonomy (NCBI): domain Eukaryota; kingdom Metazoa; phylum Arthropoda; class Insecta; order Lepidoptera; family Sphingidae; genus Clanis; species Clanis bilineata. The sequence continues at coordinate 14,573,215 of CM071137.1, forward strand.
ACTACCTTGAAATTATCCAGTTGTGTGTTCTTGCAGTACTCGTAATTCCAAAGTTGCCGAAATTAGTTCGGAAGTGATGACGTCTGTTAATTATTTTTACATGTGCAATAATAAATTAGAAACCTTCACAAGTTACATTTTTACGGGAGTCATGAAAATGTTCATACTAGATTAGACACAATATTCTAACAGATCATCATCACTTATAATATCTTGTCATTATTTTTCAACTGTCAGCTCTCATACTTATTGTGTTAGCTTCTGTAATTACAAATATTGATTATTCAGTCATAAAATTAACGGAAGCAATTAAAAACTTGAATACTGTGGATTTGCGACGACTGTACAACTCTTATCGTAACTCATTTTGTAGTTTGTCGTGTATGTACGTACTATATGTATTTAATGGAATAGTGCCAACTAAATTATAATTCTCTGTACTCTACAGTGACTTGAAATGTCGATACAAGCTGACTGTACCCAAACAGTTGTTTCAAACCACGCTTCCTGACCTTTATCTTGTACATTACTGTTTACTACCATGCTTTTTTGCTGGTCGGAGGAAGTCATTCGGTTCAAAAAGAGACTGATTGAGCTTGCTACGCGTATGTTTGGGTGAAAAACCCCGATGTGGAAACCAAATCAAAGTTGGAAAGGTCACAATGAGACGTGACCCATGGCCCGGGGGAGGGGTGTGTTGATTATATACCAAATCGTAAACTCACGAGTCGAGATCATCAATAAACGTTAATTTGTTCCACATTCCTTTTTCCAAAGTTTACAAACGTGTTAAACGCGCGGGCTTGTTAGCTTCAATCAAGACAGGATTGCCTTTATCGAGCCGTGGGTGTCTGCCTGCGCCGCGCCCACTCACATCGCCCTTCCCAACCACAACAGCACCTACCTTCCTGTTCATTATTAGATCTCACATGTGTTTTGAAGGCTTCATATTATCACGTCTAAACTTTTTGCACATTTTGTTTATTTTTTATTTTTTCAAGCTTACCGCTCGATTTGTTTCTTGGATGCCGTAAAGTGGCTATGTCGGTATAACTCAACTTTGCGTGCATCTTCGAAAATAAAGACCTTCGGACATTCGCAATTTCTAATTTACTATTTTATTAAGTGTCGCAATCGATGTTGTCCCAAACGTTGTGTGAAACGAAACCTTTTCCAAATAAGCATGCAGATGTTAGATGTTTACGTACAAATAGCTAAGTTCTTTATTTAAAACTTTCTTCAATGTAGTTCAAACAAACCGTTATTTTACAAGAGCAAAGAACGAACATAACTCCTACAAGATAGGAAAGCCTACAAATTAACTTATTATAAATTATTTTTGGTCTTGTAGGAGTTATGTCCAATCAATTGAATTGCAATGAAAGTGTCAAATTGATAAATTATCATTTCCTGTCGACTTATATTTAATAGGTATAATGTATAACATATTGTATCTTTATTCTTCTCAGGACTTCACGCTGGACTTTTACTTTAGACAATTTTGGACCGATCCAAGATTAGCGTATAAAAAGAGGACGGGTGTGGAGACGTTATCTGTTGGGTCAGAATTTATAAAAAACATATGGGTTCCTGACACGTTCTTTGTAAATGAAAAACAATCTTATTTCCACATAGCAACTACAAGTAACGAATTTATACGTATTCATTACTCCGGCTCTATTACTAGAAGTATCAGGTAAATATAAGTTCTATACATTAAAACCAATTTCATAGGTAAAGTTTTGAATGCCATTTTTCTTTGAAATTCTCTTCAGCCATAGCCCAGAATGTTAATCTTGCTCTACCATATTGGCAAGTGTAACTTGTCAACAGTTTTACTCGTACTTAATGATATTTGTTTTAATTTTACATTGAATCAATTATTTGTTTGTACGTTTATTATTTCTAAACTATACAGTATGGATAATATTGCATGAAAGAAAAATATTATTAACGGGTTTTTAAAACGTGTATATTTTGTGTTTTTTCTAATAAACAATTTATATAAGTCTTTTTGTTATTAATTTGTAGTTGTTTAGATTAATAAGCACTATTATGAATGATTGATTCCTAATGATTTCTTAGGTTTACGTGAATGTTATTCATTGAAATTAAACTATTTTTACGGATTATATCACGATTTGGTTTTAATTTTTATGCCCGACGTTTCGAAAGCTTTGCAGCCTTCGTGGTCACCTGATTCGCAGTCTGACCCGTGACCACGAAGGCTGCAAAGCTTTCGAAACGTCGGGCATAAAAATTAAAACCAAATCGTGATATAATCCGTAAAAATAGTTTAATTTCTTTTATTCCTATTTATATTTTTTTGTTTAATCTACAACATAATTGTTTCAGCTCTTGTATTATTACCAATAGCAATTACATTATTTTATCGCTTATGGTGATCAATATTATATACCCTGTTTGTTAGTTTTACTGCATTTAATATCCAATTTGTATTTTTTGCATCAATATTTGGTCAATTATATATTACCAAATAGGTTTAATATTTGTACTGTTGAATATTTTTGTATACTGTGTTGATAGTTGCGCATTTATACCATCGATATATTATTTACTAGATGCACAGTTGACGCTCGGAAAATGGGACAGCAAAGAAGTGCTTAAGCACTACTTTTGCATACAGTCGAACGCCGATAGAATTCTAAATTTCAAAATTCTAATTTAAAAACGCTTGCTCATTTCGTTTAAAAAGCTACTTTATAACACTGACATAGGGTTATATTTGTGTTGATTTAATTAGAACTTGTGATCTTTTTCTTTGTTTTATTACTGAGACCACTTATTAGGAAGATATTTGCAAAGAACTGTGCATTTAGGGTATATTATATTAACGATTTATACCTTCATTTCAGGTTAACTATAACAGCATCATGTCCAATGAATCTCCAGTATTTTCCGATGGATCGACAACTATGTCACATCGAGATAGAAAGTTGTAAGTATAAAACATATTAATATTATACTACTTTTAATAAACTCACGTGCCCAATTATTGCGTGTTTTTACTAACCACCACTGCTAATAAAATCTATTTTATATTTTTTAATAAATAATTTATGGTATTATCCATATAATACTATACGTATATGAGAGTAAGTAATGTAAGCACGCTTTGTGTGTCGTTAGTCTTATATATAAATATTATGGATTTTACTAATACATTAAAACTATCGTGGTACATCTCAAAGATGATAGAAAAATAAATGAAAGAGATACGTGTGTATTTGTGCTCACCATAAGCAATCATTGATTTGATTCTTACCACAATGCAAATCACTAGGCTTACCGATATTGTGTTGTGACCACTTTTTGTATCACAGATGCTACTCAGGAATAACTTGTGAGCACAAGCGTTAAAACAAATCGTCGACACGTGCTGCGATTCCCCTCGTGTTTTCATATGTTGGAACGTCTCCTTCTCGTATACAGCACCCGCAGAAGGCAGACTCGTAACGATAGATAGTAAGCGAAACAAATGATAATGTGACATCGACGCTGCGACATGCTGAGCGGGCCGAAGGAGGCGGGGACGGTGACGATCGCAGGTCCTTACGTCGAGGGCCGAGCCTCGACACCGCCGCAAACACCTACACACCCCGCACCATTGCCGCTTCAGCTCCTCACCTTCTCACAGCACATCACATACCGCATAGTGTATACAGACCATCACCAGCATGATTACGTATAAACTTTCGTCATTACCGCTCTGTCTGTAGACTCTTTAAACTACACTTTGTTATAAACTGATATTATTATTTATAGACAGTAGAATCGATGTACCCTAGTAGATAAATCATTTTTATTTCTGCCTTTTCAGTAGGTAGAATTTAGTAGACTTATATTTTTCTATCATCCGTTGCGAGTCGATCCGAGTGCCTTACGGCGCGAGTTTGATGCATATCGGTTGGTCTCGCTCCGTCTGGCCCATTCAAGTTCGCGAGTCACGTCCTGAGATTGGCGCGGCCGCGTGAGGGATACGCGATGCTTCGCAGCGTAAGTGATAGCGTTTTGTGTGTTTGGCATGTCTCCGGAGTCGGATACACTATGAGAGACATTCGGTACAATTGGAAAGACGGACTGGCCAGTGTCGGCATGAGCAACGAGGTGCAGCTGCCGCAGTTCCGCGTGCTCGGCCACCGACAGCGCGCCACTGTTATAACGTTGACGACAGGTAACAGATTGCATTAGCCGCTCTCCCAGCACTATCCGTCCATCGCTCTGCCACCGACCCGTCTCCCTCAGCCCGTGTGCCGATGATCAATACCGTGACACTAGCACACACGCTAACACGACACGACAGCCGCACGACATGACGCGCGAGTCTGAGCTCGCGAATCCCCCCGCTCTTACCCCGACCGAATGATGACTCGTGTTGTAAAACCCATTGCGATGGGCCTGGGGTTGTTTCATTTATAATGTCCGCTGCGCACAGTCGGCTACACCATGCGGGACATCAGATACAAATGGAACGAGGGGCCCAACTCTGTGGGTGTTTCCAGCGAGGTGTCACTGCCACAGTTCAAAGTGCTGGGTCATCGCCAGCGAGCCATGGAGATCTCCCTTACAACAGGTACATGGGTTCGCGGGGGAATAAAACAACCACTTGTGAAATTTTAAAAGACACCACAACGTGGAACACTGGACAAAACAGCCACGGATCTTTCACGTCCCGCTTTTGTTTTTATGCACTAAACACTGAGTGGTGTGATATTATAGTCATGTAACCTTATGACTGTGTTTTACTAATACTAATTACTATCTAAAGAAATAACTACTTCATTAATAAAATGACTTTCGGGGTTTTAGTAGTATTTTCAAATTCAAGAACATGTATTTTACGTAATCGATAATACGAAATAAAAATAATTTTATGCATTGTAGTATACAACTTTTATAAAATTATTAATAGGTTTAACATAATACGAATAATTAACAATTTCATTTGCAGGAAACTATTCACGATTGGCATGTGAAATACAATTTGTCCGTTCTATGGGATATTACCTAATTCAGATATACATTCCTTCTGGTCTGATCGTTATCATCTCATGGGTGTCATTTTGGCTAAATCGAAACGCTACTCCGGCCCGCGTGGCTCTGGGAGTCACCACTGTACTGACGATGACCACGCTCATGTCCTCTACCAACGCCGCTCTGCCCAAGATTTCTTATGTCAAGTCGATTGACGTTTACCTCGGCACCTGCTTCGTGATGGTCTTCGCCAGTTTACTAGGTAATTATAATCATGTTATTTTAAAATACTATAGCAAAGCGACTTTATATTTTGTATAAGGCGAATTTGGTTTATGTGCTATAGTTCTGCACCGTTGCGAATAATGTCTATCAACAGTATAACAAAATTCGACAAAACTTTAATATAGACAGTCTTTTCATATCTTTACAGAATATGCCACCGTAGGTTACATGGCTAAAAGGATACAAATGCGTAAACAAAGATTCGTCGCTATACAGAAGATAGCGTCCGAAAAGAAGATACCAGTCGATTGCCCGCCTGTTGGTGATCCTCATACTCTTTCCAAAATGAGTACATTAAGCAGATGTCCTCCAGGCAGACCGTCTGTAAGTTATTATCTAGTTTCAGAAATCATTATTAGATTTTATTTTGGTAAATTTATTTTCATTTTCTTAATCAGGAGGTCCGTTTCAAGGTCCACGACCCGAAAGCGCATTCAAAGGGAGGAACACTAGAAAACACAATTAATGGAGGCAGAGGTGGTGCAGATGAGGAGAATCCAGGTCCGCCACCTCATTTATTGCATCCTGGAAAGGTAAATTGAGTTCTAAGTTAAAAGCTGAGCGTATGCTTGCGATAATGCTGTGCGATAATTTGTAAGTAATGAATTTAATTTGCGAATGTACTTCACTTTGATGATAGCGTGGTGTGAAGACTGGATGATTTCGATTTTTATCTCATTTAAAATCTAAATGTACATTATTTGTACTGCAACTTTGTCTTGTCCATTGATTCATAATTCAGTCATGTCACTTTAAAAATGCGTAAGATACACAAGTTGTCACATATATTATTATCATTCGCTTAAAGTATATATTTCATTAACGCGATGACAACACACTAGTTACTTTACTTGTTACTATATTTAAATTTTACTAATAAAACCTATGTGGATGTGGATTGGAAATGCTAAATAAAGTTCTGTCTCTTTTCTTTCTTATCCATTGCGTTACATTTTAAAAATCGAAGTCATCCACTTATTATGTCTTAATTAAACCAAACTACGTTATCTTTCAGGACATAAGCAAGCTGCTGGGTATGACGCCATCCGACATCGACAAGTACTCACGTATTGTGTTCCCAGTGTGCTTCGTATGTTTTAATCTGATGTACTGGATCATATACCTTCACGTGTCAGACGTCGTGGCTGACGATCTGGTTCTTCTGGAAGAGGATAAATAGAGGGCGTTTTATACGTTCTACTTGTTTCTCCACGTAATCTTGAATATTAATTTGAAACATGATTCTAACTATAGAGTACAAAAATCTATAAAGACCGTGTCAAAATCCATTTTAGGTGAATGAAATAAGGTTGGAATTTTAGAGAATTAATGCTGTCAATAAGCCATAAAATATTAAGCGTAATAATTTGATAAAATTAATGCAGAAAAACTCATATGAAAAGACTAAGGTTTAGACAATTATGATGTAAGCCTGTCCTTTGAGATTACTTGAATGTTTCAAATTAGTATTGTTTGTGGCGGAGTAAGTGGAATGCAAGTTTTATAAATAAATCTGATGCTCAACTTTCTCTGCTTGATTTATTGATTAGTTTTAGTAGAATTTTGTAATTATATCTAATAAACTTAGTGATTTATTTATTCTTTGCTAACATTGTTGTGACAGAATCATTAGGTATTTTATTTTAAGCCGTAGTCGCAATACGTACCAACAATCCTTAACTATTTAGTCAAAATATCGTAGCTTTACGTTTTGACCTGTAATAATATTTTTTATAATTACTTAACTTTGCTTTCCATCAACAAATACGAGTTGATTTTGTGACGTAAATAGCTAATATTAATATTTTCCATAATCATTGTAATCTCAGAGATTTAATCATGCAGTCAGAAATCAACTGTGTTTGCAAATGCTAATTAGGTACATTTATATCTACTACATAATTAACTTATCAAATATACATATTATGCACAATATAAAAATCCTATTGCCACCATTATAGTGACAACGAATAGTTAAATTTTTATTCACTAGTTGCATGCATGCGCGAAGTTACATTGTTAAGAATTTATAAACCTCCAGCATGTATGTACCTACTTTTGTCGTATTAGATATGGGTTTTTAATATTCTGGTTACACATTTAGTTCGTATTTCGTATACTTTTATAATATTCCCTTAAAATGACTTGTAAAATATTCCCTTACATTTACTTGTAAAATTTTGAAAGGTAGAAATATATATTATGTACGTATATATAATGTTTATAAAGTATATAGATACATTCCATAGAACTGTAGGAAACAAACCTCCAAAAATATGGAAGTATATTTGACCCTACCCCGGTGTACAATAATCCCTGCAAATATAGTAAACACATAGTAAATAGGTCCTGCGAATATTCACCAAAAAGTGTCTTTTACAAGATATAATAATAAACTACATAAAGTGCTCTGAATTTTGTGATAATGACTTGTCACTTCAGTGAAGTTCTTATGAAAAAAGCAAAGTGGCCTCATACAGATTTAAAATTTTACAATGACAGAAAATATTTTCTGATAGCAGTGACGACGACCTGCAAGTAAGGTCGGATGTCGCTTAGTAGGCGGTAAGCTCAGTTGCAAGATATCGCTTCGGTTCAGAATGATAGCTCGACCATGTGTTTTTTTGGCATTTCACGCGAGTACGTAAAATATTTATGTGACAAACACCCGAACACCTCTAGCTATTATTAAAGTTAGATTACAGCGTCTTGTCGTCGTCGTTGTGTCACAGTCCAATGTACAGGATTACGTGTGCAAACCTATGTTTTCCTGTGAATTATTTTCTAGTGCCGGAGCGGCGTTAAGTAAGCTATGTCGTTTATATAGATTTCATGGTCTACGAGTATCACATCTATTACTACAGTGTCGTAATAAATCTATACGAATTCTTCGTACTTATGGCATCGTCCCGTACCATTGGCAAGATGCCATGAAACTAAGCGTTGTCGTCTTTAGCTTAACAACTGCAATGCCCATTTTCCTACTTTAGCAACTGAGTTCTGTGCGATTCGAACAATTCAAAACTTACCAAATTTGGACGAGAGGAGACGTCGAACAAAACGAGAAGTCAATTAATATCTCGAAAATTATAGGATTAATCGGAAATATATAATAATGTACATGATTTTTGTGGTCGAAAAAACACATATTTTGTCGTTAATAAAATCTGAAAGAATATTAATTTCATCTTTAACAATTCGCTATTTCTTTACTAGCCGCACAGTAGTCCATGCAATGCTTTCCTAAATTAGTTGGAATTAGATGAATTAGCTTTTTTTGCTCGCTAATACTATTTCCAAAGCTCATGTAGTTGAAAAGCGTTCTGACGATTGAGCATTAGAGAAAAGCTGTCAAATTGGAAAGTTATTGGGCTCTGCATTATAGCTGATGTCCTAAATATGCAATGACGCAATTTCCCATTTCACAGCCCACAAGGGTACCCTCAGTTATCTGAAGAGCAGGGTTCCTGTCATCAGCTACGACCAAACTGCAGGCATTTTCAACTATTTCCTTAACATCGGAAAACTACCAACATTTCTTTTTCAAATTTCTTGAAGTCTTTTAATTGAATACCTCAATCGATATAAGTATCCATAGGTATTGTTATGTATGGGAAAACATTTTTTTTATTATATTTATTCGAGTGTATACATTATATTGTAATATAATTATTTATAAATTGTAGGTACATAAATGTATACAGATTTACAAACAGAAGCAATATCGAATAAACATGATAATAACAGGCCTTATAAATTTTCACCATTTAAAAATTATGGAATTGAAATAGTCGTAGTACCTAGTCACCTATATAAAAAATATAAAATCTATTAATTTTTTATAACGAGAAAGATTACTCGATTACTATTCAGATAACTATTATTGATTCGTAGAAAGGAATATAATGTAAATGATAAAAATGTGAAATAAGCTAAAAATATAAAGTAAACAGATTTAATTAATATAATATACAATTGTGTAATGTTTATTTTATTTTTTAATATATATAAACATTCTTGTTATAGCAACCTACGTATATACGATATATTCAGTTTATTTTTATTTTGCACTATACGTAAGTACTTAAATAAATATTGTTTAGTGCAGTAAATATCAATAAAAAATTAAGAAAATCGTGCATTTGGGATAGGGCAATTAATCACTTTTTTATATAAAAAGCTGCTTGTTACTTTGTTATACTTTATAATAGAATGACAATCCGAGTCGGGATACTCCATTAAGCCGCAAAGGTAACGTAATTTAGTCATTATTACTTTATACTCTGCAATTGATCCAGTGATCAAGCATTTCAATTCACGCCTATCTGAAATGCACAGTTATATATTGTATTTACTACATTAATTTGTGGTAGAAGACCTTTTAAAGTGTTGGTACAGTGGCGTCGCGGTAGCTTCGTCTTTCCGAAACGAAATTCTAAAGTATATGTTTAGTGACTAGCTAATAAGTACGGGACAAATAGATCTAAGTATATGTGTATCTATGGCGTAATTTATAGAACGCACGTAGATTTTGCTCTGTTAGCTCTAACTCTACATAAGAGTTTCATTTCACGCATAACTTTTTAATACAAACTGTGTGGAAAAGTTATTGAGTAACGATGTTTTAACCCAATAACTATTAAAGTATTTAAACATCGACAAATGAGAAAAGTAACATTCCATATTAATAGCCATAAGGTAATTACACTTGTATAGTAGAAAGTTATGCAATTATAACCAATGTTGTATTATCCATATCTTGTCGTTTCTTCAGAATTTTAAACATAACAGCATAAAAAGAATTTATAATTTTAGTTTTAAATGTTATGCGTGAAACGTAATATTCGTACACTAAGCTAGAGCAAAGTTTGAGTGCGGTCTATAAATACCATTATTAGTGTATTACATAATTTATAATATTAGCTACGTATTTGTGTATGCACGTACTTAATTATACAGAGACTAATCACTACCCGATATATAGTCATTAGTAACATTTTCATTTCGATTAATCCAGAAAAAAATTAACTCATATTTTGTCCTGTAGTGTTAATTTTTAAAAGCATCATTATAGTGCAGATAGCTCATTACCATTTTTCTCAAAAATGATTGTACATTTTCACCAACAACAAGAACTTATACTTTGAATCTGTAATATTTTTTTCACATAGGCAAAATCTATCCAATCCCACCCACGATAAAATGTAGTATAATTGGTGCATTTTCATCATAGGCCTGTATCCCCGAGGCGGTAGGCAGAGGCGAACTCACGAACTAGGATTGCCACATTTTGCCGAGCTTATTGATATAGTGATAGGGCAAGCCCATCGCCATATCGGGCACAATAAATTCACAAGTTTAAAAACTTAAAAGCTTGCTTCTAAATTAGAGGTATTATTATTGCTTAATAACGGTCCAAGCAGGAATTTTTTGACACTTAAATTGGTATCGAGCTCGCTGCGATAAATATTTGATACAAATGTCATAGATGCGTATTGAACTCGACATGAATTAGATTGTTAAAAATATTCGTTCACGGGCCACATATTATTGGGTATTTGACTATGTTTTATTTAATACACATATTTGTATGTAATAGCAAATTAAAAAAAAGAAACGCTCTGTAAAAACTGCATCGAAATTGGTTGGAAAATAAGGCAGTAATTCATATTTTTAATTTTGTAGTGGGGGCATATTGGAGATATCTTGCTATGCCTTTCCAACGCACGTATCGTTATGGCGTGACGTGATTATACTGAAACTTCCCTTTCCCGCAGTTTGACGGTTACACGAAACTTCAAAGGATCACAACTTTTTATTTTTGTCAAAATTTTAATATTTCTTTCTGTTTTATATTTTAGGCGACGTACATTTCATATAAAATTAATTAAAAAAAAATAGTTAAGTACCCAATTGAAGTCAGAAATTGTTCAGTTTATAACTGTTAAGTGTATTTAGACGTATCTTGTGGTTGGTGAAAATGAGAAGGATTATGGAGGAAATTTTGAATTGACAGCCTCCGTGGCGCAGCGGGCGAGCAGCCGGCTGTGAAGCGAGAGGCCGCGGGTTCGATTCCCGCATTGAGATAAATGTTTGTGTGGCCCACAGATATTTGTTTCAAGTCGGGATGTTGTGAGACCGAAAGTCTCTCATAGTCTCTGATACCCTCGATACAGGTTATACCTAGTGTGACTGTATGGGTGTATTATTTATTAAATGATAAACACTTCCATGCCAAATGCGGCCGTACTTGTTAATTCAAAAGAAAATTTATATAAGATTGCTATAAAGAATGAGTCATAAATTAATATTATAGCGTATAAAATGGTATAGTGTAACTTCTATACATGGATGAGTAGAATTTATAAAAAAAACTCGTTGTATGTAGGTATTTATTGTAAAACTATGTTTTATGTATTAATTAACATATTTTTTTTTGTCAAAATAGCAATGATCTTTCACATCGTATTGTCACTGCTCGCGTACCTTCGGTGTTATCACAATATGCAATTAGATGTGTTCTTTATTATAATAAAAGATCTCATTAGTGATTACTTATTTAAAACAATGTACTTTTATTTTTATTACTACATACATGCGATACTTGTCTATCGTGATGGCCATTAAATTAGTTTCGGCGTGCAGTACAACGTTTCTACGATGAACTTCAGGAATCTTCGTGTTTGTAATTATTCTACTTTATTTTGTATCTGAACAAAATAAATAAAATAGACTTGAGTCATTCGGATCGTTACCTAATCAAAATAAAACAAATCAATAATCTGGTTTTATACCCTAATAAATTTCATAATTAAAATACACGAATATTCACGAAGTATTCAAATGTACATATTTAATCTAGGCACTACATGTATGTATGTATGTGTATATATTTGTAACTATAAATATTTAATTTTTATTATTACACAAAGATTTGTTAAAAATATTGTCAAATTACAATGAAAAATTAAAAATAATAAACATCTATGTTATTAAACTACATATTTGCAAAAGTACCATAGAAATAGTATTCGTTTATAAATTAATCCTATTACGAATCTTTTTACATTAATTAAATTAAACTTGATACCTACTCTGTCACTGATTATTAAAATGAAAGTGGTATCAATTAAATGGAAGAAAGAAGATTTAAATCCAGATAAATACTATAAAGGAATTCTAAGATTAAACAATTCTAATGGAGCAATACAAAAATAACAATAAAATCTCAAAGTACTTTAGAATTTTGCTGTAAAAACGTGCTGATAATAGACTTATCAAACGATTTCCATTCAAAACAGTATATTTTCTTGATGAAATATGAGTTTGGATTTGAAAAGTTAAGCGACCCGAATTTCGATCGGACGTTTATGTCAGACAGGTCATGACCCTACATTTTTGGATTCTTGCCAGTTTCAAATAGGACTCATATGAAAGATTTCATGATGAAAGAGAAGTTTTTATAATGAGTGGAAAACTTGCTTAATGTGGGTCGGTAGATTTTAATTACATTAACTTGGGTATCCAGATTAGGTTGTATAAAACATTTTCTATTCAATTTCGACGTCTAATGATAAATATGTATTGCACCAACTTACGTCTAGTGCCTAATTCCTTCGCACTTAATGTTAAAATATAAATACTGAGTCCCACGTATTACAATTTTAATTATAAGTTTCGAAAATTTCGTTTTATGAATATAAAGTACTATGAGAGTTCAACCGGCGGAAATAAAGAGGTATGAAACAATATATGAACGTGGACGAGACAAAAGAGGTGTGTCAGGATCGTAGCTTGTGGCGCTCAATTGTCTTTGCCTACCCCTATGGGAAGCAGGCGTGAGTGTGTATGTATGTTAAGTACTATGAATTAGTAATTGGTTCCGGTTTCGGTCGGTGCCGATATCAATCCGACTGTGCAGATAGATCGTGAAAGTGAACCAATCCAATTGAGTTATTTGAGCGCATCATGTTCATCAAATTCTTATTGACAAATTTTTGTGATCTATCTGCACATTTGGATTGAGATATTTATTGGAACCGGGCTGAAAATATATCAGAATTGACGAATATTGCCGAAGCGTATAACTTTAATCGTAATACTCCATGCACCAGCTTCTTCATCGAAAGCAAAACTATAAAGTAAAAGTAACGGCTAAAGACACTAATTTTTGCCGCTGTTTTCTCGTTACTTTTGTCATTTATCTTTGAACTGTTATTTGCTAAGGTAAATGTCGAGTAAAAGTTATTGCTTTTACTTTAGCTTAATTATTTATTTAGCTGTACATGAAAAACTGGGGATATATGTGGAAGACAATGGCTTAAAACCACATCATAACTTTACGTCATCTCTCTAAAGAAATCCTGTTCAAGTAATTCACCATCACTACATTTAAGCCACCGTATTCATAATAAATTCATAGATAGATCAAAAATTACTGCATTGCTCACTATTATAAGACACATGAAAATATTAATTCGATGCACACTTAAGTATAAAATTAGATTAAATTCTAGAAAGGTACTTATATATAAAACTTCTTTTTATTGGCGATATTAAATAGCTCAAGGTACTGTTTATTTAGGAAAGGATATAATACACTGAAAACTTGTGTACTTATGACCGAGCGGTTACCTCAGATCGTAATTTTATACACCAAATAAACGGTTGGACTTATTCAGCGGCTAGATAGCATTTTGAGCGTGACTTTTGATATATTTTTTTAGTTTATAGATAAATAGTTTACATCAATATAAGCCTCAATTAAATTTACCGTACAACATAATTATTATTGTACAAAGTTTATTGTTAATATAACAACAGATATTTCACATCTTATTATATTTTGTAATAGGCACATGCCTACATAACATACACCACATGCCTAGGTACAAACCTAATATAAGTTTTAAGGCATTTAACGTTTATAATAAACGATTAAAATAAATCAGATTTACAGATTTCATTTTACGGTCATGATTCATGGGGCGGACCAAGAATGTTTCGGAACATCGGGGCTAAAAAACAAGTCGCGATAAAATCCTTAAAAACGTATTATTTCCATAAGTAAACACTGTTTTCTGAATTGACCGATGATTACTATTTCTATTAGCCGCCCAAAGAAAAATGTTACTACTTACTATTTATTTTATACCCCCACAAATTGCAAAACTAAAGTCATAGTTCTCTAAAAGAAATATATAGTTTTTTTTGCCAATACGTTATTTTCATATGAATTGAAACGCAATTCTTAATTTGAAATAGGGTTTACTTAAAGCTTATTTAAGGACTTTGACACTCTTATGATCAGTGGCGGATTTGCCAATAGGCTGAGTAGGCTGAAGCCTAGGGCGGCAGATTATAAGGGGCGGCAAATTTAGCCAAATTTTTTTTTGTTTTGATTTACAAAAATAAAAAAGAAGGTCTGAAGTCTTCAGACACCTTCCAAAGTTATTTCGAGGTTCTTAGAACTGACATAACGGTACCCTAGTTCTCAATGATACTAATCACGAGAAAGGTTGATGTAATAAGGATTATAGAGCACGAATCATAAAGTTGCAGTTTTATTGATAAAAAAATGTAATTAATATAATTATGGATTAAGTTTGGAATTTTAGATCTCAGTAGAGGCGGCAAAAGTTAATTAGCCTACCGTCGGCAAATGTGTAAATTCGCTACTGCTTATGATCACAAACCAAGGAATAACTAATAAGTTATGACGTTGTTACATGATATTTTAAAAAACACAACGTTACTTCTTTAGCCGCTGTTTTAAATCCAGCCCTATAGAAATATGTAGAAAAGTATACACCAATAGAATATGCAATAGGTTCGTCATATAATTCGTAGAATATAATAGATCAAGTTTAGAATACGAATACAACGATGCTGTGAGAAATATTAATCAATTGGTATAAAATTTTACTATAAACGATATGACGATTAAATGCATTTATATTTATTTTGTATCTGACAACTTCGGCTACGAGAAAAGGGCAAGTTACAATTCTTGTGTTAAGTAAAATATGTATGTGTGAAGTATTTGTTTCAAGTTTGTGAGACCGAACGTATGTTTTAGTTCCTGATCCCCACGACACAAGACCATGTCTTATTGTGAGATTAGGAACAGTCCTTCTAGTCACATGTGGCTATTGGATGTATTTATTTATTTCTCAGTTATTCATATTTGTGTAGTTTAGCAGTCTACATATTAAACCGTATTGGCATCAGTAACATTTTTTAGAATTCTTTTTTGGATCATGATGTCTTGTCTGCTAAACTATATTCGTTTTGTAATATGTTACTTCGTAATTAATTGTTCTTCAGTCATATTGATTTAATAATATAAAGTGATAATATTTTAGAGAATGTTCGTTATGATCTCATTGTGAAGTTTGCGCAGTTTTTTATTATTGTTGTTAATTACGACGTCATCTATTCATGTACTTATTAATAAATGTAAAAATAATAAAGAAAAATAAAATCATTTTTCAAATAAACAGCTGTGTTATTCCACCTGCGGGTATCAGATTCTCATTATGACGTACTTACAGTCCACTAACGTTCCTATTATCCTTGGAAGTCCGCCAAATATTCTCACCTGGAATATCCAGCGGTCTTATGAACAACTTATGAAATTTGGGTAAAATTATTAATTTAAAATAATTCTGAAATTGAATGTGCTAATTTCGAATAGGCGTCGTCAACATCATCTTTTTTCTATCTGCTCTTATGCCATTTTAATGTGGGGTCGGCGCAACACACTTTTTCAAGCATGTTGCCGAAAGGATTTGGCTAAGTTTTTACGATCAGCTGCCTACCTGACGTCAACCTCCTCTGGCAGATCCAGTCCCTGGCAAATTAAATTAGAAAATTCGCTTTGCGCGACCCAGGAATTGAATCCACGGCCTTTCGGTCCATAGCACATATATGCTGCCACTAGATCGTCAACATCATCAACGGCTTTTATTCACCCATTTATACACTTAAATCTTAAACTGTGACTATAATACTTGTGTATGACGCGCCATCTCAAATAGTTCTGATTGGCTCATGTTTAACATACCTTACATGGTACAATGTCGTCTAGGCAACTACTCAGGGCTGCTGATCTGCAGGGTTACCACCACCTTTTATAGCAGTATTATTATAATCGTTCTTCGTTTGTTTTGTATGAGAATTAATACAAGTAAAATTATAATAATACTGCTATAAGAGGTGGTGGTAGCCCCCCGGCCCTCAAACACTGGTCAGTTCATCATCCCCTATTATACATTTTCCATTCTATCTAAATATCTGTATCATTTCTACCAGAATAACTTTCTTTCTAACTCCCCCTATCCCATCTTAATGTAGGTTCGGCGCAACATAGTTTTTCAAGCATATTGTAGAAAGGATTTTGCTTTCGTTTTTACGACCGTCTGTCTGACGTCAACTATCCTCTGTTCAAGCACCCGTTCGATTTGGGATGGCAATTCTAGGATCAATCCTATGGCAATTATGGCAATTCTAGGACCAATCCTAGAATTGCCATCTGCCATCAATAGAATTAATCCCAAGCAAATGACCAAGAGTTATTTTCACATTTCACCTTAGCAACTCTGTAAATTAATTTGTATGAAAAACGTCTATTCCCCACGTAACTCCTGGAGACGTTCGGGTGTTTGTCATACATTATTTACGTAATCGCTGGCTTGTAATGTCAAAATAACTCATGGTCATTTGGGGTTAATTCTGGTAGATGTTAAGCTGCACAATCTCTGGCTTACCTCTTGACACTGTACTTCCTTGGACACCGGGTATAAGGATGCAAGCTGACATTGCTTAGGGTATTGGGTTCAAGCCTAGATAGCTCAATCGCTATTTGTGAAATGCCAACTCATGGACGAGCTACCGCATGAGCCTCAGCTGAGGTTTCTGGGTTTAAGTTGTAGTTCAGCCCTCCAGAGTAATTATTTTAGTCTGGGTCTTCTTCTACCTGCGCTTATCTTATTTCCATGTGAAGTCGGCGTAACACATTTTTTCAAGCAAAAGATGAATTTTTACGATCGCCTGCCTGCCGATTTTTGACTCTCCCTCATAATTTGCGTCCGAGTACCGATTTCAATTTGGAAAAATCACACATGACTTGTTTGAAATTGGAATTTGTGCCCGCCACATCAATCCTATTGCCCGACGGAAATAAGCTCACTGAACCGTTGACAGCAACTGCGCAAATATATCATACAATCAGTCACGCCTGTTATCCCGACAGGGTAGGCAGAGCGTAATTAAAGCCACTACAGTTCACAACAGTTATTTCCGTCCTTTTATGTGATAAGCGGCTAGCTTATTAAATACCTGGCACAAATTTCCGACTCCGGGCTGATCTTTAGCAAAAAAATCTAATATTACTTTACTTTTACTTAATCCGAGGGTCGGGCCCGAAACCTTAGCGTAATACAACTACGCCATCGAAGTACTCATAAAATATCTTATAAAAGTTATTTAAATGAGTACTTACTATAACATAACTACAATAATTAATGTATTGTGCAATATTATAGAGCTCAGTTGGGACTTGGGAGTGACACGGACTGCCAAGACGAGTGTCATGGCGCGTATGCACCTGCCGAATGAAGGCGAAATAATCTATTCCCCTTGCGTTCACACAAACAAACTTTCGCTGTTGTGTGAATGAAACAGGCATTATTCGTTCGCCTTCTTTCGGCCCGGTGTGTACACACTATCAGAGGTTCGCGACCAAACCTAAAACATGCGTGCACCTTTGATTTTTAGGGTTCTGTACCTCAATAGGAAATAACAGAACCCTTATAAGATCACTTTATCGTCCGTCTGTCCAGACCCTTTTTCTCAGTAACGCGTGGAGGTATCAAGCTGAAATTCATATCAAATATTAAGGTCTACTGTCCCTTGGAGCTGTGTATACATCAAACTTCTAAGCTAACACAATCAAAAGATACAGCCGTTTATGCTGCAAATTTTCGACATTCGCAAGGGAATCAAAATGTACAGGGTATCCCGTGAACTCAGAATCTTGAAATTTGTTACGAAGCAACGTCTTATAGCACAGATAAAGGAAAAATTGCGAAATTCATTATATACCTACACATTTGTACGGAACCCTCAGACCTCGGTGCGCGAGTTCGACTTGCACTTGGCCGGTTTTTCTATGTTAAGACCGTATTTATACACTTGTACTCGCCACAGGTTCAAATAAAAGTTCAAGATACATGTATACGTAAGATTTTATTAATAAAACGAATGTATAGTTCATTGTTACGATTTAATTGCTATGTATCTAATATCAGTGACGTGCACAGGTATTCCGACCAGGGTAGACACAACATTGCAGAAATATTTTATTCAACTTCTACCGCAGCATCTTTATCATCATCATCCTCGTGGCGATTTGAAATATAATAAACCGGGTTGTGTTATTTTGTTCATGCTGTTTTGTTATGTACAGGTATGTAGTAGTGCGTAAACTCGCTGTAACTTGTGTGCGTGCTGCGTCCCGTACCCCGCCTGTAACTTATATACTAAGTTGTCAGGGTAGTCAGCGTTTCTTTGTCTATATATGCTGCACGTCACTGTCTAATATCTGGACCTAGACGTCTGATTTATACGGCTTCTGGACGGAGAAATAGAATGTAGTCTCCTGTTGT
This sequence comes from Clanis bilineata, assembly GCA_036417725.1. Classification (NCBI taxonomy): domain Eukaryota; kingdom Metazoa; phylum Arthropoda; class Insecta; order Lepidoptera; family Sphingidae; genus Clanis; species Clanis bilineata. The sequence goes on from CM071137.1 coordinate 14,592,162, forward strand.
ACGTATTTGGTTGGTATGTTATTGAAATTGTTCTAAATCTGAAAAATATAATCATTCTAAAGTGTCAGAATTCGCCAAATTTAAAGCGAGCTGCGAGAGCTAATGCTAAAATCTGAATAACGTTGTGTTTTTTGGAAATTTCAGATTGACATTTTATAAAAAAAAATTATACGTCTGATTATTATATCTCTATTAAATTATAGTTCATAGCAATTTTCAAAAAAGCTTACGTGCAGAACGCAACCCAAATTAAATGTTGTTCTTTTACTATACCTAAATGCCATAATTACGATTATCATTGTTAATAATCCCCATATCTGTTGTGTCTATATGCGCGAAAATATGTACATTTGTAGGATTGAGCCGAAATTTCCAAAAAATACTGATCTCAACACGAATAACGCCCGAATGTTGAAACGCTATTCAACTTTATTGGCTTCTTACATTGACTTTCGCCATACAATTTTGACAGATAAGGCGGCCTTAAACGAGATAAGGCGACCTTAAGTGTATGAACATTCCGCGGTTAGACATTCGCTCAGCGGACGCAGGTTCAACGAACTCTTCGCATAGCTACATAAAATTTCTGGCCAGAAAAAAACGCTTAGGGCTTGTTTTACAATCACTAAATAAACATTGACAGGATCATATGGGTAATACTCATTATTAAAAATAAAAATGTACATTATAATTTTTTATTTTTAACAATAAACATCGAAACTATTTTAAGTACTTATACGTTAAATACACTTAGGGCGACTTGCACCACTATTACTAGCCTACGTTTAGTCCTAACCTCAAGTTAAATTAAGTAATTAGTGGACAACAATTTTGGCATATTCCCTTAAGTGAATACTATAAGAAATTCCTCTTTCCAAAGACAGTGTAATCACATCCATGGAAGGGTCAATTTTGCGTTTTTGTTAATGACAATGGTCCATATAACCCAAATCAATTATACAATATACTAATAATAGATTTGGTACATATACTTTTATTTTGTGAAACTAAAACAGGCTCTTTATCAATATACCTGTCCAAACAGAATAGCGGCCCGAATATTTTTGACAATCGTATTCGATTCGCGCGTCTATGAAATTTGTATGAAATATTAGCCAAATATCATCAAGGCGCAGCGAGTTAGATACGAATTTGATTGGCAAAAATATTCCTGCTCGGGCCGAGGATACGAACGTTACCTCGTATTGAATACGAATGATCAAACTTTAATATGATCCGTTTTATGTCCGCCCTCGTAGCGGAGCCACATTTTCTCGTAAAGTTTCTCAAGGCCGCGGGCATAATGTTCGCAATCAAATAAAGTGGTGTCCAACCGGGCTTTTGACACTTTAGCTCTTATGTATTTACGGCTGTAACAAACAATATGTTGTGATAAATTGTTACGCAATAATGTCTACTTATTTCCTTTCCAGACGTGATAGGGGGCGAGCCTATTGCCATATCGGGCACAAACTCCAGACTACGGGCTAATACTGAATGGGAAATCCTAACTTTTCCCGACCTGATCAACTCGAGACTTCAGGACGATAGTCGTCTCTCGCAAGCATACTATTCCACCGAAGCAGTCATGCAGTAAAGACAGTACTACAGTATTCTAACATATACGTAGTCTAATTTAGAAATATAATATTGTTCATTTATATTGTTGCCTAAATACTAAAGCTACTTGACTCCACCAGAGTATGCGCAATTAAGCACTATGGAGGTCAACTACAAAATTGAATTTTATGTAGAAAGTTTAAAACATTATATACGACCTGGATTTCATGCCGGCGACGGGTCGGGGGCTTTCTCGAGTAAATTATGTAAGCACCGAAATGGAGATGCAGGTACAATTAATTTTAATCAGGATATTTTAATAACTAGTTAACTAAGATGTATTACAACAGTAGACAGTTGGTAGTAAATCGTTGATCCAGATGCCATCTCCTGTTCCTAAACGAAATAATAATGCGGTGGTATACTATAAATAGAACTTTTTATCGAGTTTGAAGAGGCTCTTGTGGCAGAGTTACTGAGCTTTGATAATTGAATTATCTACATGAATCCATTAAATTATCCATAATAACCACGTAAACAGGAAAGATTTCTTACTATAGTGTATCGGTGCCCAGTTTTATAGCTATGTCTTCATAGTCTTTTCTATTTTTGGCAATGAGCTCCGAGCAACCAAGAGCAGTTAGTTGTGATGCAGCAACTCTGTAAAAATTAGGTGTAAACATTAATAAAGCTAAAGATATCAAACGGCGGTAACTAAAACATTTTTAGTTTATCTAGTCTGGAATGGGTTGTATATTTTAATTAAGATTTACGACTAACAAAGTGCTATAATAAGATCACAAAAGAGATACCTTGAAGCTAATGTTTCTCCGGGTAAAGTGACCACTGGAGTACCGGCCCATAGAACATCCATGGCAGTTGTATGTCCATTACACAAAGGGGTATCTAAACATATGTCTGCTAGTTGACCGCGCCGCACATGCTCTTCTTTACAAGCTATTTTAGTAAACAAAATTCGACCTGGTAACAGTCCTGTAAAAAAGTCACATCAATATTTTAGTAATATAAAAAGTTTCAATGAACTTAATCAAGAACATAAATATTACCTAAACTCTGGGCATACTTTTGAATATTCGGTTCTCCGGCGGCTGGAAAACTTAATAACCATAAAACGCTATTTGGCACTAGTTTTAGGATATTTACCCAAGACTCCACAATTCTTGGATCTGTCTTATATAATTGGTTAAAATTACAAAATACTATAGCATCATCAGGAATACCGTATTGTCTCCTCGACGTGTATATGATACCATCAAAATTTTTTTCGCCAGAAGCCACTTTTTTATTACAATAATTCATTGATATACCATTATGTATAGCTACACCATTAACCAATACCTAAAACAAGATGTACTTAAGTTAATGAACACACTATATAAAATTTGGAAAAAGTAAACTTTGATAAGCTGTTTTCAACATTACCTGAGTCTGATTAAGGTTTATTGTCGTTTCATTTACGTAATTCGGAATGTTTACTTTGCTTACATTTACTTCAATTGGCTCGAATTCATCAAAATCAATAATCTCTCTCTCATGAGTTGTCTTGAACACTTCTTCAATATTTATACTTTCGGACGAATTAAGTAGAGCCATATTTTGGTCAACGTCATAATTATTATTATTAAATACTACTTTATATAGCTTTTTCAAATGCGGAAACATTTGTCTGTGATCCCCAATAAAATAAGTATACGGCATATAAGCAAATTTTTCACTAAAATCTGACGCCGTTGATAAGGGAGAAGAGACTTCATCAGTGATAACATAGTCCATATATTTGGCGCCGCTTGTGCCTGGGTACCCCAGCCACATAACTTGTATAGGTGCTGGTTTCATGGCAAAAATTTCATTTCGCGCGCCTTTTGTGTACCCGTTCATGTTTATCAGAATGTTTATACCGTCATTATGAATTTTTTTGGCAGCTGCCACGTTACACGTAATAGAAGACAAATCAACAAAATTTTCAGAATCTTTTACTATTTTACTACGGAATGTCGTACCATCATCTACATTCAGAGCATAACAAAAAACTTCGACTTTGGACCGATCGTGCAAACCAAGGATCGACTGCATTAAGTGAGACGTTGGATGATTCCCAAAATCACTACTGACATAGCCAATTCGTAATCTTCCTTTCAATTCCCTATTATGCTGAAAGGTAACACTGTTCAACATAATATTAACTTTTTCGGTGTATAAATTAGCATGTCGAGTAGCAATTTCTTTTCTTGCTGCATTAGATAATGGATACAAGATGGAATGGTGTGGATGTATTGACGACAACTTTTCTGTGTTTAATTGTTCTTCAACTATCGCTACAATATTATGCATTCTTTCATAGTAATCCTCCCAGTCGCATATAATTTGTAAGCAGTGGGCTAAGTTGCAATAAGCGTCTGGAAAGTCGGGTTTGAATTTCAAAGCATTTTTATACGATTCGATTGCATCATCAATGTTGCCCATATCTTTATAGATGCTTGCTAAATTACAGTGCGCGTCGGCAAACGATGGATTTATTTGAATTGCTTTCTTGAAGCATACAAGTGCTCCGGCTACATCTTGCAATTCTCTAAGAGTGTTTCCCATGTTACTGTAAGCGTCTGCAAACTTTGGTTGAATATTTATAGCCTGTCTGTAATGCATCAATGCTTCGCCGAGTTTTCCTGTAATAATTAATGAATACTATAACTAAATTACAAAATTACTGCACGTCCACGCAAGTGCGGGTTGTTATTCAAAAGGTGTTACCGTCGTCATCAACCATTTTTAAGAGACGAGAAAAATCTGTGAACTAGACTTAAGTTCCCCTTTAAAATAATTTGTAATATAAACATAGACATCTTACAAACATCTCCAGCAATATTTTATTGTAAACAAATATTTTATAGAATCCAAGATAAATTCTGTTTGATCATTAGATAAATAAATATAAAAAAATGAACAGGTAATAAAAATACAATTTGCTGAATTAAATAAACAAACGAATGCCTACTGAATTATAAACTAAACAACACAACTCGTATAACGTAACTATTACGAACCTTGTTGTTGTAACAGCGACGCCAAATTGCTATGAGTTGCTGCGAAATCGGGGAACACTTCCAAAGCTTTCATATATAATTCAGTGGCTTCCTCAATTTTGCCCTGTTCCCTTTTGACATTACCGAGATTATTCAGCGTATCGACATGCGAGGGACATAAACGTAAAGCTTTGTTATAACATTCTTCCGCTTCGGATACAAGGCCTTTTTCTTTAAGCGCATTTCCAAGATTGCAGTAGGCATCCGGAAAATCTGGTTGAAGTTCTATCGCTCGTTTGTACGTATCTATTGCTAAGTCGATGAAGCCTTGTTTGTAGTACAGACATGCTAAGTTTCCATGGATAATACCACTCGTTGGTGAGAGTTTCAGTGACTGAAGATAAACCGCTACCGCTCTGTAATAGACAAAAATGATGTGAGCACAATCAGTTACTATTCTACAAGTATACCTAGCATACTCAATGTTTGCCTTACGGATCTAGACAGTGATAAATCCGCTGGCACTGGCTTATTTCCTTTTGGCAACTGAGATCAAACCCTTTCTGAGAAGAGTTGAATTCTATACTACAACTTGTATTTTGGGAAAATAATCATGAATAAGACAGCTTTGAAGCAAGAACATTGGAACAATCAAATTTATTTCTTGGAAGATTTATATTTGCATTTATATTTGGGTATAAAGAAAAGTGTGAAAAGCTTTTGAACAGTATAAATATTAATAATAACGTAAATATATTAATTTAGGAATTATGAGCTGTAGCAAGAATTATGAGTTACACTTTAAATTTATAATTAGTCATACTAAAAACCTGTTAAAATAAGAATCAAAATGGTTATGTTAATTTAAAAGAGAATAATATTGCAGCAATTAATAATAAGTTTAATAGCTAATATAATCTTATGTTCTAACTGCCCTTATCACATCTCAATGTGGGGTCGGCGCAACACACTCTTTCAAAATGTTGCAGAAAATTATTTGACTTAATTATTACGACTGGCTGTCTGCCTGACATCAACCACCCTCTGGGGGATCCAGCTCACACAAAGCACATGACATAAATCGCTTTGTTCGATTTGGGAATCGAACCCAGGACCTCCCGATACACGGTCTATAATTATGCTGCCGCTAGACTAAGAATACGATAATATACTAATAATGACTAAGAAGGTAATCCATAATAATGTAACTTTCAGAACGATTTACGAGTTCTAAACTAAGCGTTTAAGCCTGTACTTTTGGTCTCATGAGTACGCAATAACCGTACATACTTGTATGTATATTAGAAATACAATGAGTAATAAGAATAACTTATTGTATTCTATTGAAATTCGAAGTGTACAGAATTTGTAACCTTTAACAAGTCAGTGACAGTTAAATTCTCTGTATTTTACAAAGATCGTTTCGTCGTCTTCCTAGCAATGAGCATAACATAGCCTTTGAACAAACTTTACATGTAGAAATTCTGAGCGCCTTTATCAGGGCCGTCTTAAGCCATGTGTGGGCCCACAAGAATACGGAGGCCCTTTGGAGAGCAAAAATAATTGATCGTATAACAAAATGTATGTACTTATCAGCTTTTGGAGGGCCCCGTGAGGCCGGGGACCGTGGGTACGGGCGCCGTGTGCCGTTATGGTAAAGACGGTACTGGCTGTTCTTTAGAATCATAAGTAGCAAAATATACGTCGGTGTATTATATAAGGATTAGACCAAAGGATGTGGAAAAAAACTTTTTTTAATTTTAGTGGTAGATTTTGCAAAAATGTCGCTTATTCCAAGGCTATTAGGCATTTATATAAAAGCCACATTTGTAATTAAGAAATTTAGTTCGTCTTTCCTGGTAGTCCCAAATCTACCGTCCACGCTATTCCAGCCTAGTGGGCGTAGACATTGTATTTTCCCTTAGGTATAATATAAAGTGTGTGTAGTACGAAGTTAGTCAAATTTTTCGCAGACATTTTCATGCAGTTACCTTTTGATCTTATTTTTGAACCAGGTGACACATCCGTTGGAGAAGTCGGTGGCCTGCGCCGTGAGTCGTGGCGGCGCAATGTTGATGACCGTATACACGACGATGCATTGGTAATCCATAACACGGACATGTCCTCAGCGCGTGCAAGGTTGTACTGAGTGGTGACGGCCGACGCGACGGGGCAGCAGGCGGGAGACACACCGAGCCAGGGGCAGGACGCGTCACAGCCGCGGCCGACGACGCGCCGCGCCCGCGCACCTCGCCAATTTCCCCGCAGCGACAGCGTCGCCTCTGCGTAAGTCGCGGCCTTCGCCCGACCGCACGTTTATACGCTCAAATCGTGGGCATTTATCACAGAAACGATTACAGAAGCGGACACCATGCGCACCCGTCATTTAGTCGCACGTCGTATATTTAAATCGTCCCCTCGCTACAACTGCTGTTCTGGGTTTCATCGAATCGTGGACAGAATTTAAAACTATTTACCTGGTAGCTGGCATTTTTTAAACTTGCAGAACTCTTTGGTCTAAAAATAAGATTAACCTCCAGACATTTATTCATTAGCCATCAGCTGTTGTCGCGATATAACAGCTGTTACGTGAGTTTATTTTCGCGACGATTGTTTACTTTTCTGGTTGAGCGCGTCGAAAGCTTTAAACTATTTGAAAGACAGCTAGGGTGTGATGAATTACAGCGATGTACTGAAGAACGGTGCGATAAAACTTATTAAACGACAATAAAATGTTTACTTGTAATAAAGCGTGCAGGAGAACGAGGTAAATACAGCGATATCGATTTGCGGTGGAGTCGGGAGAACGGCGGCGGTGGCGGCGTGCCGACGCGGCGGGATCTTAGCGCGACTGCCGCTGGGCTTTCCCGCTGGAGGCAACGCGTCATGCTCGCTGGTAGCTACTGTTGTCATTTGTTAATTGTGTTGCAAAAAGCGTCGAAAACTTTTTTAAGTAAGTACATATGACTGAGCACTCCACATTTGGTTGCGCTCAAGCTACAACGAGAAAGGTGGCCCATCCCCGGCGCGTGCTACTGACCTATTTCCTCAGTCTTTTAATGGTACAAATAGGTGTAGTAATTTCAGGCCTTTAATTGTTCTGAAAGTATAATTTAAAGTTTACACAAAGTTGTTTTTTTATACATGTTTTAATGAATTTTGTTTAAACACTATTTGCACTTTATCATTATTATAATCTAGATCCTAAATTTTGGTGTCCAATTGCTGGAGAGTGACCTCCTTCAACTTCTGCTACTTCTTACGGTATTGACTAGCTCAAGCAGTCAGAAGTGCGACACTAAATGTATAATAAAATAATTTGGATAACACCAAAAATCATACTAGGCACTTAAACTATTTAAAGGTCTAAAATTGGGAATAAACATTAAAGGTTAAGATGAAAACAACAGATAATTAGAGAAATGATATATATTCGTATAATTAATAAGGTCTCAGGCCTCTATTTTGGTTATAACAATAATATTTGTACATTAATGAGACAGCAAAATTTAGAGACCCAATTTCGAACAAAAAAAAATTAAAAACGTTTGGCTCCAACGGGATAAAAGCGGCATTAAAATCACGTGTGACATCCGAATTTTCAATGTTAAAATCTAAAATTAAACGCCACTCTTTGTCGGTCACTTGCCAACTTTTAAACGTTTTTGACAGACACGCTTGTATATTGTAATAATTAAATTCATGAGCCATTGCCAAGGACTCGACACTTATTTTACCTGTGAACTAATTAAGTTTTTTACATTTCATTAAGAAACCTGCTCATTCGACACAGATGTCTGAAGTTTGGAGTTTAGGTAAAGTTTCCATTTATTTTATTTTATTGGACACGGTCCAAAAATGTTGGTGTATTTCGTAACGACGCCGCCATGGAGAATTTCAGTTAGAATTATTACTAAAATTAAGAAACATTTTTCGTTTCGGTGAGGATGGCATATTTTTGCTCAGACAGCAAAAATTCCCGATAGTTTAATTTTGAGAGATAATAATCTTTGATTTTACTTCAGTAGACTAAACGAAAGTTCCCGATGAAAACTAGGCACTAATAAATTTCAGTTTACGTACACATGTATGGAATTTAGGAAGTAAGTATTTATTGTCGTTTACTTTGGTGCTAATAATGGAAGAGGTGTATAGTTTTCATGGTTACAGTCACCATAGGACAGCCCATTTTTATTTTTCCGAGGATTTGCTGCATAGTCTAGCCCAAAGCAAAAGCTGTTTGGTGTAATGTGAAATAACTATATATATACTCGAGAAGGTAACACTAATGAAGGTTGTTAGTTTTTCGAATAAAATAAGATACTGGTTCCATTATTTCTTGTGGTTGTTGATTCCAGTAAAACGATTTTAACTGCTTATAAAAGCACAGATTAAAACTTCCTTTTACTTTTTTTTTACAATAACTAGATATCATCCCGCCGTAAATTTTAACACAAAAACAAAATTTTATGAAGAGCAGTTCACGTTTATGAATTATGAATGAGTAAAATAATGAGTACATAAAGTATAGACTTTGTAGTCAGTATAATAAAACATTTGAATTCGCTACAAATTAAACTTTATTCATAATATATTGCACTTCAAACAGTACACTAAAAGTGTTGTTGGTAACATGCATTATACTCACGGAATGTATAATAAAATGTTGCGTGAATTTTCCATTAACAATAAATGCATTTATGCCTAACATAACATATTATTTTAATTGAATACACAAGAAGTAACATCCATTTAATTTTCTGATAACATTCATATCGTATTAATTACATATTAATTTATATGATATAATTTTAAATTTTTATATTCAGTTACTTGAATTGCTTAATACACAGAGTAATTTTAAAATTTAAACAATCTGTATTTTAAAAGTCGTAACAGCATAATACGAGACTATTAGTCTATTATTTATTAAAAGACATATAATAGATGACTTAACACATCGTAATTTTAGTTGGCAACATAGTTTTTGGCTAGCTCGTTATCCGGTCTGGTAGGATCTGGTCTTGGCGACGCGCCGCGTTCAGAGTTCGGTGTGCTACCGCCAGATGCGCTTTGTGGACTTCTCTCGTGAACCTAATAAATAGATGATACGTTAGTGAGTTACTCAATGGACAAAAATAAACTCACGAGCGTTCCAAAGCTATCTTCGATTCCAGTTAAAATATTTCAGAGTTGTGTAATATTATCAGGAAGAAATATTAAATTGTGTCAAAAACACATTCAAAAATTGTATTCTATAGGTCTAATTTCATAGTCACAATCACAATGTAAATACGTAATGAACATACATATACATATACAATGAACATATTTTGCAATTAATCTTTAATAATAACCCAATTTTTTATTGCCTTTAAAAGGTTAGGTTTTAATTCTTGAAGGTCATATACATAAGCTCAAAAATATATTTTGGAAATATTAGAAAAACGACCCCCGAATCACACCTTAAGGTTTCTGATATAAATATTAATGTATTTCAATTATTACATAAAAGATTGCACTAGAAGATGTAGATGAAAATTGTGTGAATCAAATAAAATATTTCGTCAATTCCAGAACAAGGTACATAATAGCAATATATATTTATTAATTTATTTAATTTTATAACGACTATACGTTTGTATTGATAGTTTATAAAAATGTAAACACAAAATAAAATAATGTAAACGAGTGACTAATGTAACGTTCCATTTTATATCCCCCAGTTTGCCTCACCAAAACATAGTTGCATTTGATTTATTCTTAGTACCATTATTTGGAAATTATACAATGTTTTGTTGACTTTGGCTAAACATTTGTGCAGTTGTTCGCTAACGATCCAATTTGTATTAGTTACGTTTCAGGATTGCATGTTGTTTAGAGCTAGCGGGCCCGGGTGCATTTTGCCACTGTGGCTCTATCTTCTTTTGTCTAAGATTGAAAGCACCTAGCTGACACATCGTAGTGGTTGTGCACCCCCGTGTATTTTTCTAGACCGAAAAAGAGTTACAAAACTGTGACGGTAACTAAAGTCACCTGGGAATTCTAACTCTTACTTATTTTTTTGGATCCTAAAAGTTACGGTCAACATCATAAACTCATGAAACCCCGTCAAATATCTGCGTCATTTAAACGTAAGTTTCAACACTGTTTTATAAATATTTAGAGTTTCTATTTTCACAGTCGAATGCTTTACAAATTAAATCGAAATAACGTGTTGATACATATACCGCTCTAATCGATGTTTTTAGGTACATCACGCTCAGTGATCCGCGCTGGCCTAATTTTTATTTAAAAGCTTAAAATTTTCACGTTATCCGCTGTAAGCCCCGATATCGAAGAATTTATGTTTGATATTTTAAAATACATGAAACAGAACGTTTGATTGATGATCAAAGTTTTAGTGATTGCAATATACATTGTACATGATTCATGGTTTGTTTGAACAAAATTTTAACTAGACAAGTAATGGACATTTTTTTCGGTTACAATATTTTAACATAAACGCTACGGCTCACCATTGCTTTAGTACGAGTATTAGATATTTTTAAATCTATAGAGCGAACTTCGACTAAGTCTAAGTCAAAGAAACGTGAGGATTTGGAATTGTTAAATGGAACTTTGACTTAATCCCATAGACTTCTATGTATTTACTAGACAAGCTGTTTCGAACTAAAATTGTGGCATAAGACGGCGAGTGTTTGACGTTTCACGGCTAAGGAAAAGAGCAGATTTCTATAGTGAATTGAGGTCGATTAATAGAGACTTAGTGCGCACATTCTATGTACCGAACAGCCAGTCTAGTAGTATACATAGAAGTCTTTGCTTAATCCGAGTCATTTTTTACATGAAAATCTTTGCTTAGCCTGTCTGTCAATCTGTTTTTCTTGTAAAAAATGGCTAGGACTAAGTCGAAGTTCGATTTAAACATTCCAAATCCTCACTGAGTTCGTTTCTTTGACTCAGACTTAGTCGAAATTAGCTCCATAGATCCCAGCCTTAGTTTCAACAAACTATCAGCCATGTTGTTAAAACATCGCGTCGGGTAAACCATGCTATAACTATAATGGAAACGTGAAAGCAGTGCCAATTCGTTCCACACAGATTAACTTTACATTTCAGTGTTATTCGTTTTGACAGGGTAGTGCAATGTTTTTACTTTGATGTTTTTCGCATTTATTATTCTAGAGGTATTATGATAATTTTATGTTTTATTTGAAAGATGTTTTTTTTTATTTGTAGTCTGAAAGTGCACGGGTAACAATACTTTAGTCAACATGTATTATTATTTATCATTAGAGCTAGTAGGTTGTCTAGTAATGTATCTCGTGTAATTGATGGCGACCCTTTCACTATCAAAGTCAATAAATTAAATAAAACTATATGTGATTAATACTTCTACGCAAACGGAGCACATTGAATATATAGATATATTTATATATGTATGTATGTCTAAATCTGTATTTTAGTTAGTAGGTAGATAATGACGTCTTTACCGAAAATAAATAAAATTTCTTATGTATATTACGTAATATTTTCGCCAAATGTGGACCGATTCTATTCTATTACCTATTCTATTAAACCGTACTTATGCAAGAAAAATCCAACTCACAAAAAATATAAAATATAATTGATACCATTATGGCATATTAATAGATAAAATTATATTGGCAAAAATAATTATTTTCTGATTAGTTGTATTTTTTAATAACTACATCCATTTATTATTCCATAGGGTTTAGGAACATAAAAATGTGGTCTCATGTAAATTGTGTCAAGGTTTCACTAGCTGCGATGGAAATTTGAAAATACGCTAGCACACCCCAACGCGCGAGTTTAAAACAGTAGCCCGAGCAGGAAAATTTCTGATAATCATGGATTTGTTCGCTGCACACTAATGACATCTAGTTAAATTTCATACATATTTCATAGAGGCGCATCGAACTCGAATACATTTACGATGGTCAGAAATTTTCATGCTCAGGCCGCTGGTTTTATCTTTTAATGTTAGGTTATATGGGTACCTGAAGACCTGTGTGCAGCATATTCGCAATGGTCTCAACATCGACAGTCGAGTCCTGTGCCGAGATCTTTTTGAGAGCAGAAGAAACTATGCAGAGGTCACCTCTCAATTCAGACACCAAAGCAGTAATCTTCTGCGCGTTGCTGAGAACTTCGACGCTCTGAGTGTACGGGTTATAGCGCACTCCAAATGGACGCTGAATGCTCTCCGCAAATGCTCTAAAAACATACATATAAACTTTAAATTGTTTGCAAAATGTAAAACTATTTTACATTTCCTCGAAACCCAAAAGTGTCGAAGAGATCCACCGCGGGGTTTTTTAGTCCGAATTGCCAGTGTAGGGTGTACATGTTGGGGAATCGGCCCAGTGTCGCCCGTATGTTTTTCATCTCTCCCGGGTATTATGGTGCTGGACCGTAAGACCGACAACTCCGCCATGACCGTTACGTTTTCGCCGCGATAACAACAAAAATAATGTCAGGTTAAAAAGGTTTCTATGTTGATCCACACCTTTAAAATCCAGCCATCCAAACCTTTTCTTAACATTACTAGAATGAATCTGTAATCATTAATTATGGTATACTACGGATAAATGAAGAGAAAGATCATAATGCAGAAATGCTGACTGCCAGTAGTCTGAAGGGTATCTCTCCTGAAGTCATTGGAATCATTCACAAGATGGACACTACGAGAATATAACATAACATAACATAACATAAGCTCACGCCTGTATCCCCGAAAGGGTAGTCAGAGGCGCACTAGCGAACTAGTACACCCACATTTCGCCGAGCTTAGTTCCGTCCCAGATGTGATAGGGGGCGAGCCTATCGCCATATCGGGCACAAATTCCAGACTTCGAGCTGATATGGAAAAATCCAATATCACTTTGCCCGACTCGGGGATCGAGTCCGAGACCTCAGGACGGTAGTCGTACCGAAATACAACTACGCCACCGAGGCAGTCGAAGTCAGTACCTACGAGAATATGTTTTGAAAAAAGCACATAGGTATGACAATAATATTGATGAGTCCAAACATTTTACAAAATTATTGGGCTGTCACAAATAGGCAACTTTATATTACGCTACTCATGGCGTTCGGTAGGTAGGTATGGTATCCCTAAAATAGATTTATCGACCATTCGTTACACGTTATTAAAGACTTACAGTTAGTAAAGAGCTGTAATAAAATTATGTTTACTGTCTATACCATAAAATAATCTATTCGTATCAGTTAACATTATTTTTATTGATGTAAATGGCTTTAAACGGAATCCAGTTCATGCTCCAAATATTTTTATTCAGTTACTGAGCGTATCTCAACTATAAAGCATGCAGTAAATATATAATAATAGGGACCTTCAAGAAAAGAGCATATAGATTCCTCAAAGGCCGGCAACGCATCGACGATTCCTCTGGTATCGCGGATGTTCATGGGCGAAGGTGACCGCTTACCATCAGATGGCCCTTCTGCTCGTTTGCTACGCCATTCCATAAAACAAAAAAAAAACTACTAAAGCTATTTCCCATGAAGTATATTTACAGAAGCGCAGCGTTGGGCTTCCACCTACAAGGTGGACAGACGACCTGATAAAGGTCGCAGGAAGTCGCCGGATGCAGACCACTTCCAACAAGTCAATGTTTCTATGTAGAAAACTTCGACGAACGGTTGAACGGTCCGGATATACTTGGGGGCGGCCTACGTCCAGCAGTAGACGTCCTGTCGCTGATGACGATGATGATGATGTTTACAGAATAACTTCGAAGCGAAACTAAGACTTATGTTTTATTACTATACCCTAAATATATTTTACCAAAAGGTGAGAAACTAAAAATCTTAGGACGGGATTTTAAATCCTTTTTATCACAGTAAAATTTTATACCCAGATCTCTAACACAAGACTCGCGTGATGCCTATTTGTAATTCTCTTTGGGCCCGCCAGCTACTTGTGATTCAACACAGCTAGTTTATATACATTTTATTTGCATTCAGTAAATGCCATTTCTGAATTCATGTGAACCGTAATTATGCCTGTGAAACCTCTATGTTCTTTATTTCAGAAAATCAATCCAATTTACCTTTCATGATAATTATATTTCATTATGCGATATTTGTATTATTTCTCGGAGTCTGGAATTAGTGCCCGATATGGCGAGAGGCTCGCCCCCTATCACATCTGGGACGGAACTAAGCTCGGCGAAATGTGGGTGTTCTAGTTCGCTAGTGCGTCTCTGCCTACCCCTTCGGGGATACAGGCGTGAGCTTATGTTTATGTTTTATTTAGAGTCATAACAGTATAAATGCCATAATATTATTTAGATAAATTAATCTTATCATGAAGGTAAAACGGTCCCTTATAAATCTTTACAATATTATACAATCTTTACTTTATTGAGGTGAACGAACCAGGAAAATAAATGGAATAGAAATTTCTAATTGGTTGGTATCTAAAGTGAACACACGCCCATATTCACGACTCACTATCACAGAGCATTTTTATTTGTTCAAGTTTGGCATACCTCTTTTTGAATCATTTAATCTCATAACATGCATACATTGCAGTTGAAATGCAGTCCATGTGTTTAAAGCCTTAGTAGTTTTTAACCTGTGGCTTTCTTATCGCTAGTTTGTGCTACTCACCAGTAAGCTAAAGCTGCTTCATATATCATGAAATTATTTTTAGGACCTGAGTTCGGCAGCTATTACGTATAAAATATTAAAGTAATAATCGTAAAGTGCCGTATACCCGAGGAGGATATTTATATGACCAGGACACTTCTTAGCCCTTAAAGCACTATAAAATTATAATAATATAGATACGTGTAGATTAGCACATAACATGTATAGCTATATACTAAATATAAAGGCCGGCAATGCATCCACAATTTTCCCGGTATTGTAAAAGAGGTAAATAAAAATGAAACCACTTCCACTCGCTCTATAAAAAAAGAGAAGCTGAAGTAACGCAACTAATGGTCCTACAGCTCACTGATCTTATTCCCGTTCCATGAAGTGATAGAAGACCAGCATATTACCATATAGGCCACAGATTTCTCATCATGAATCATAAGCATAATTTTTTATCAAATTATACAAATACAATTTCGGCTACCTCACCTGAAATTTAAATACAAAATCTTATCATTTCTAAGCCTAAAAATGCTGATACGATTAACAGTGGTGCTAAAATATTTCCTACCTCATCTTCTCCTTAGCTTCTTCAAACGATTCTGTATAATAATATGCATTCTGGTAAGAAGTGATGATGCATTCTTCATTAACAGTGAGGTCGGGGTCGAAGCGTTTGATCTTTGCAGGAGTTGCGAGTGCATGCTGCAACTCAGCCACGGAAGACAGAAGACCAGCTCCATAGACCCTGAACGAGCCATCAGGCTGACGGCACAAGCCAAATTCCACCGTGAAGAAATACAGCTGAAATATTACATGTAATTTTGTTTCTATTGGTCAATTCGCTTATAGGATATCCTAATATCGTAATTGCCGAATCTTGTATGGACATCTGTAATAGTGCTAGTTATTTAAAGGATGCGATATTGATACCTATAATAGTTATCATACCTAATAGATAGTTATCATGGCTAGTTATGTTAACTATATTACCGGAAAACACGTTTTACCAAATGAGGAAAAACTTACTCCCATCAACTTAAAGCTTTATATTTAGCAACTTAATTTATTCTACCTTTCCTTATTCCTTTTTAGTCTATTCGGTACAACACAATTTTTAAGCATTTTGCAAAAAGGAATCGGTTTAATTTTACGACCGTTTATAAGGGATCAACCCTATCTGAGGATTCAGTACCGGCCAAATCGTCTTAGAAAAACCACTTTACCCATCCTGAGATTCGAACCCAGGACTTCCCGGTCCACATTCTACGTGCCCCGCAACTAGATCAAGAAGGCGACAATTTTGCCTCTATATAATTGAATATTCTAATACTGTAAGACGATAACATTTCAAAATTGTTTCAAAACATGTTTGTTATACATTTCAAAGTGCAGCTCAAGTTCCAAACCCTGCAGTATTGAACTTCGTGCCACTATTAAATACATTCCTCTCCATGACGTTCTGGGAACTTTGTAGTTGAAAATTTAAACTCTGTTTAGAACAATATCGAACTTTGATAATAATCTATCCAGAATGCTGAGATAGAGCAAAGCGCAAGTAAAGTTTGTACTAGATTACATACCGTAGCCAATTTATCGACGTCTTCATCGGAAGCACCGAGTGACGCCAAGCCAAGTTCTTGAGAGAACTGCGCGAAACTCGGGTTAGCGAGTAAAGGCATGTGCCCAAGAAGTTCGTGGCAGCAATCTCTGTACAAAGGACGTAAATTAAATACCAATCAATAGCAAATCCAAGTTTAATATCCTCCAATTTATACTCATTTATTTGATCATGGAAACATATTTACAGATATGTATTTTCCTTCTGGTAAGAATTAATTTTATTTTGTAACTGGTTAGACACCAGGATTCTTTTAGTTTTAAAATAAAATAATAAATACACCTAATAGTCCTGACTCCTGACCCCATTCCAAGTTTATCCTGTATCATGGGTATCAGGAACTGTCACTTGACTTATGCTCCCACCACACTCAGACCCACACAGTGGATCACACACACTTTTGTCTCCGTGCGGGAATCGAACCCGCGGTCTCTTGTTTCATAGCCGACCACTGCACCACGAAGGCTGTTTTATATTTAAATTATAGTTATATAATAGCTATATAAAATATATGAGTCACAACCATAATTAAATTAAAATAAAAACATTCAGTGAAAATAAAAAGTAATCCAACCAAACAAATATATTATAAATACTTACGGTTCTGGTGTGTAGAAGGGATCCGATGAATGTCGGATATACTGAGTGCAATGAAAGACTCGGAAAGCGAGACCAGATAGAAAGTCTCTCGGCGACAAATAACCAGCCACTGGCCTCAGTTGAAATCCCGTCTTACGTTTCAAGAAGACACTTACATCTTCCAGCTGAAAGTTATCTTATTTCCATAATTTGCCGACTTTTTGGTACGTTTGGCTATGTGCCAAGAGGCATGGTCCGTGTGATCGCAAAACTCGTATAAATTTCAATGATTAGCCATAACTTCGTGCGTGCTGTGAGACTTTGAAAATATTTAATAATGTTTATTTATCTAAGACGTTATTACCAATAAACATATTTATTATTATTTTTATATTGTTATATATTGAGTGCTAAATATTTACTGTTATTTAATTTTCGTGCATAATCACGTTTAAAAATAGATATTTTTTAACATAAAACCTAAAACCTCATATAAAACCTTATTTCTACATACCGAGTGCATAGTATATTTTTTATTGGTGTAAGAAAGCAGATGAGCAGACAGGCCCCCTGATGGAAAGTGGTTACCGCTGCCCATGGTCATCAGCAATGTTAGGGACATAGCCAAGTTGATGCCGATTTTAAGCCTCGAACACCGAAGAGGAAAATTCGTTCCAGAGTTTGGAGGTACGTGGGAAAAATGACCTTTGGAAAGCACAGTACTAGAAATAGGTTGTTCTAATTAAAATGGATGAAATTTCCTTCGATGACGAGTGATGCGATAGTAGAAAGGAAGCGATGGAATCTTCTCGAACAGTTCTTCAGAGCACTTCCTGTGGAACAGTCAGTAGAGTACACAAGGAGACCCGATATCACTCTGTGTAGCCAACGGTTCCAGACTATCCGAGAGACTAGGGCTGTCGAGAATAATATAATGATATATAATTCGAGAAGCTCGCCTCTGTAAGCAGTCAAGTGGAAGTACTTGGTTTTTGGGTACTCCAGCCCAGAAGTGTTAGCAATACTTCCCGTGAGGCCAAACCTGTGCTTTGTAAAGCGTGAGTCGTTTACCGGACGTAAGGTACTGTTTAGCCCTGTTGAGGACACCTAGTTTTTTGGAAGCTAGTTTAGCTTTACCTTCCACAAAGCTCCTAAATTGGACATCGCTCGATATCTCAACCTTAAGAATATCAAGGCTTTCGGAAGCCTGCATTTCTTGGAACTGTGGCGCCATGACGAGTGGGTCCTTCCTCGCGTTGAACATGTAAATAAAGTTTCTTTTTTTGCCTCCAAAACTATTAGTTAATAGTAGATTAATGATCCGCGACTTCCTCAACCTAATGAATATTTCTATACCGCCGGAATTGCGGTCTACATTTAATGTTATTTTTGTTGCCTACTGATGTCAGCTAACCTATCAATCTTTCAATGAAAATTCTTATTTCAGTGCGGACGTCATAAAGTACCTAAAATACTTCATAACGTTTTGCTTACAATGCAATATCATGGTGGCAAATAAAGGCGTGTTGTAATTGTAAACATGATCTAGTGCTAGACATGTTCAAAATATCTTTTTTACCGTTTTCCGATATTTACAAATATATCAATCTGTCACCTGCGGTAAATTGTCCTCCCGATAGCCGCAGTACTTGACAAGTTGGGGCCAGTTCTCCAAGTATTCGGGGCAAGCGTGCTTCTGATACAGTTTGTGGAGTTCCCGGAACACAATCCCCCTAGGTCAGACATGTTAGTATAATAATTGACATACAAAACTTTATCAAGAACATTCATTAAGATTAATGGTTGAAGCAACAAGTGACAAAAGCATCAAACATGTAAAAATACATCGGGGCCCATAAAATTTTGGGACGAGGAAGAAAAGATGGTAAAATAAGGAACAATACATTCTGTTTTACTAAATATTTTATTTATATATTTCCGTGATATCAACGAAACTTAAAAATTCCGTCATTAGTATATCTTATAAATAATTCAGATAATTATTGTACAGTTTGTATGCGTGATGTATTTATATAGAGACAATCACTGTGTGCATATCATTATTAACTTGATTGAATATGATGGCTGAGGCGTCTGCTGTCTACATAATATTCAAATATATTCGCGCATACATATGTAGTAGGTATACTAACGTGCGCAAGTACAAGATGTTATTGCAGCGCGGCGTCAGCTCTTTACTCCAGTAATAACAAAGTTAGCTTCAATTAGCCCGCAAATGAAAAACACGCCTTTAGATCGTGCATGTTTAATTATAACATTGCTATAACACTTATTTAACACAGTGAAACAAACTGCAACCCAACACTGTCAAAACAATTTTGTTAAAATAGAAATCATACTAAACATTACACAGATAGGCATGCATATAAAACGGCTGTTAGTTGATTAAAGTACAGTACATTCGCTTGCAGAGCAATCTTTTCAAAGGAAATAAGGCTTTTGCAGAGTTTGGCTGTTTTCAACTCTTTTCATTTCGCTTGAGTGAGACATTATTGTAAGGAAAAATGAAACATAAAATGTATTTAATCACTCACCACGTCTTAATCTCAGTTTCGGTATATTGCACTTTGGGAATTGGTTGGCCACTGAAAAAATTACTCTATTGTACTCGGTTAGATACATATTACTAAAACTATTGTACATTAATACTGAGTGGTTTAGTATTCCTAAAACAGATCCACATTTTGTAATGTAATCTCAGAGTAAAGGATATATGAATTAAAATATGATATTAGCACAAAGATACTTATGTACTTATAGTCTTGGTTTAAACATTAATATAAGCTCAGGCCTGTAGGCTATATCCCCGAAGGCGAAAGGGCACTAACGAACTAGAACACTAACATTTCGCGATTAGGTCGGTCTCAGGTGTGATAGGGGGCGAGCTTATCGTCACATCGGAGACAAATTCCAGACTCCAGGCTGATATTGAAAAAATCCAGTATCACTTTGCCCGACCCGGGGATCGAACCCAAGACCTCAGGACGGTAGTCATACTAAAATACAACTACACCATCGAGACAGTTAAAGATGAATATCACTGAGTTTTCGAAATTACGTTTATAGCAATTGTTAATTATTCGCCCACTTCGTCAGTGAACAGCTCTTATTTGCCTAAGAACTTAGCTTTATTTCAACTTTCTAACTTATGTGATATATTCTATTCTGAATGACATAGAACACTCCTCATTATCACATAAGACAAATAATACACCCAACAGTCACACACCTAGTCCGAACCCCACACTAGGTATAACCTGTATCGTGGGTGTCAGAAACTATGAGAGACTTTCGGTCTCACAACACACAGACTTGAAAAAAATATCTGTGAGCCACACAAACATCTGTCACAATGTGGGAATCGAACCAGCGGCCTCTCGCTTCATAGCCGGCAAATCGCCCGCTGCGCCACGGAGGCTGTCAAATAATATATAACAAGAAATAAAAAAGAACCAATTTAAGACCTTGCAATTTCGTATGAAAACCTTTAGATAGATACAAGTTACTAACAGGAATATAAAATTGCTAAGAAAAGAAACACTTACTACTTGTAGTTGTTGGCGATTGCAGCGAATTGCTCCCGCCGCTTGCGATAAACGGGATCTTTGAAGCCGGGATGATCGGCGTCCAGTTCCGATCCGTACATCAGAACGTTTTGAGCACGGTCCAAGTCAGATATCTTCCGAGGGAACCACGGCATTTCGCCGAAGTCTACAATAAAATTGACGCACTCGGATATTGCTATTGTAGTAAAGGAAGGAAAATTGTATTTTGTTATTTTGTTCGGAACTGCTTATTTTTGTGTTAAGTGTGAAAATGTTGACATAACTGTTACAGCTTTTTATGATTATGTATGGCGTTATTTTAAACTAGCTTTTACCCGTAGAAACGCTTTTGAATTTAAATTTGATGGATCTAAAGTCTAGGTAAGAGCCTGTGCTCAGCATAATATTTTTCAAGTATATTGCCGAATGGCTTCGGCTTCAGTTTTACGACCTGTTGCCTGTTAACGTTAACCTACTCTGGGGAATCCAGTTCCAAGTAAATCGTGTTAGAAACATACAACATTCATAATCATGATAAAAGTTAGAATATTCGCCGACTTGGGGACGGCGAAATGTTTTATCTAATAAAACTACTTACGGTTACTCCCTTAGCATCAAGCTTTACTTTATACATTATGTCGTTTAAGTATATTATAAAACTTTACAAAGATCTTCAAAAATTCTTCTAGTCTTATTCAAGCATGTTCCAGAAAGAATTCGGCTTTAGTTTTTACGATTGCCTGCACGCCTGTCATTAACACCCTCTCGGGGATCTACTCCTGAGTATATTGTGTTAGAAAACTCGCGCAATTTAGTAAATTACTTGTCATCCCTCGCGTTTTTTGTGCATTACTGCTTCTCTCTCGTGGGTCGCACCGTGATGTTAAATATAACTTCGCTATGATATCGTCATTCAAAGATACATTTGCATATAAATATAATAACACACATTACCCCAATTTCGATCTAAAGTAGTCTGATAATAGTCTCCATAGTATGACATTACTATGTGATATTAAGTTAGTAGTAATAAAGTTAAAACCCGACTACAGCCCAACTTCCATAGCAAATGCATTTAACTATAATGTGATTTGCCTCGGAGCCGATGTTACAGTATATTGTACACTGAACAGGAAATCGTGTTAAAGGCATAAAATCATATTTCTACTTCAATATACATTTTTACAGGCTTACGAAGACAGCTAGGATATTCATAAGATTCTAAGAATAAGTACTTACTCATATATTAAAGCCTAAAGCAGTACTCGATATACAACTTTTTTTACTATCGAATGACGAAAAACGAGTCTGAAAAATGTCGTGCTATCTTAATATAAGTACTACTTACCATAAAAAAAGGTTTATTATTTATTACTCTAGGTCCTAGAATAAACTTCTGCGTCTTGACCCAGTTCCCTGGCTTTTTATGCGGTTTCATCTATTGACTTAAATTTCCACCGAAATCGAGTTAAAAAGTGCAATTATAATATAATGTTGCATTAGATTCGAGAACTTGGTAATTTTTAACGCGATATTAGTGCACATTTTACCTCGATTTCGGTGGAATTCTCAGTCAATAAATGAAACCAAATCGTAGTCGAAATCGAATCGAGTGTCAAAATGTACCCAGGATAGGACAGGACACGATAAACCTGTGTATTACTTTAAAAAAAATCTATTCACACGAATCAACTACAAAACTTCAAGTACAGCACTATATTCGAAAAAGTTTTCTTGTTAATAGTGTCAACAAATCAAAGTTTGAAAATCAAAAAGAGAGCTAAAGAATACAATAACTTAAATAAAAGTGACGAAGTTACACAGCGGTGAAAATTATAATTATGTCTGAGTCGTCGTCAACTTTTAATTACTTTTTGTTGCATTTTCTTTCTCAATTTTCTTTCTTTCAATCGTTATAACAATTTGTTAGAATTTTACTTGGAATTTAACTAATTAATTTTAAGTTGTGGTTTTGTCGTGTTAATTTAATACAATAATTATACCGCAGATTGTTATTCTATATTATGTGTTTGATAATATATTTGAATAGACTATGATAAAAAATGTACGAAAGCATAACGCATTTCATTTCCATAGTGATTTCCCTGGGGTTTTAATGTTGGAGCTATGTTTTTGCCTTTGTAATAATGTCTTAATAGAATAAAATATATTCATCTTTTTGGTCGATCTTTTTTCTATTTATATGTAGGAACAAATTTGGGTTTGGTATGATCATTAAAAAATGAAGTAGGGTGAAATATTTGTATAATAATATATGGACGGCACTCCAAAGATTTATGATTTAACAATGCAATTTTTGTTCAGAGTGAGTTAAACAAATAATCAGAATCTACGTTTTAGAAAGTTTTTCAAATTTATGTATTCATTTAAATATCTTCAGATTGCAAGGATCAATCTGATGCTGCTATGCAGAAATTTACTAACCGATAATGTATAAAAAATTTATTGATTGATTGACGCCATTATGAAATAATTGGTTCAGAGAAGGTTCATATTGTCGTCTATATAAATTTTATATTTTTTTAATTAATCATTAGAAGGTGACTTCTGAACCACAATGTATATTTTTCCAATTAATTTACATTAATAAGTTTATCTAGTTTACATACCAAAACTAGCAGCAGCCGAAAGTGGCGTTGGAGGAGGAAACTCATCATCCATTTGAGTAACCACTTCGAAGTCCTGGACTTCACGTTTCAACATCCTCTTCAGCTGTTCCATCCTTTGAAGGTCACATTCAACGTCCACAAGGATATCAGACTGACGAACCGAACAAATATGTTAGAATTGAGAGGAAAAATTTATATAAAATATTTCCAGTATGTCGCCGATAAAGTATAGCAGTATACACTTACAGAAGCAACTTCAGTCATAGACTTTCTCGATTCTATATGAAGAACATTGATGCCCAAATCTTGGAACACTGTGAGCGCACGAACTAATCCCCCAACTTGGTTCTTCAAAGTAAATATCACTGAAATCCGTTCGCTTTCGGCATGAATCTGAGCTTGTTGGCGAGCTGCAGCCAACTCGCCGAGTTTGGGGTGATGAGGTGAATCATTCTTCACTTGCCAATCGGATCCATTTCGGTACAACCAAAGTCCAAGAAGACCTTTGCCAGATCCGCTCATTTTCTCTTCTGAAATTTAAATTTCCAGACTGAATTCTATGTTTGCAATTCTAGAATATATTTAACGGATCCGTTGAAATCGTATATAATACTTATATAGAAGGTGTAGGGTAAGTCAAGATACTAATGAAGTGTTAGGGATGCGCTAGTGCAGCCAGGGACACACTGCGCCCTTATCCGGCGAGAGTTCGCTTTATAAAGAGAAGAGGCGCGGGAGACTACCGGAGGGTGGGTATATTTGATTGGCTGAATCAAGTGTTCACAGTAACTTGGGAACGTTCTCTTTTCACACCGTAAAGGCTCGTTTGCACTTTCACTTTTTCTTATTATTTTGTATAGTGTGTTTTCAGTACGAAACGAAAACCTTAACAAGGCTTTTAAAGCTTTACTTGTAGTGTGTTTTTCATACATTTTTTTTGTATTGTTCAAATTATTTTCAATAAACAATGTGTGTTTGTAATACGTTGACGACATGCAGACATCCGGTCGTAAAAAAATAAGCCAAATCCTTTCTGCGACGGACTTAAAAAATGTGAGGCGCCGATCCCATATTGAAGTAGAATAGGGGTAGAACTTTCTGTATAGAGTCGTTAGAATCATATAAAAATACAAATCCCATAGGTTTTTTGAAGCTTCTATTTTTTCATATCGCTTCACCGTCATAGTGACACGAGCATTAATGATGAAATATTACTTGATACCTTTACACAATATAGCTCCAGTGATATTTCGTAATTTCTTATTATTAGAAAATTATTTAAATTCGTTACAATTTTATTAGATTTTATTAGATTAGGTTAACCGTCGGAGGGGGCACATATATGTATATGTTACATAAGCGTATGGGCCAGCGATGGCCGAGCCGCCCATGACTATTTAATCATGTAAGGTGGATAATCAAAATATAGTTCATATGATAGTTGGAAAGCCCTTAAGCCAAATATAATAATAACAGGGACCTACAAACATATAATCTTAGAAATCGACTTCAAAATTTATCTGATATTGGCAAATTTATATAGGACCCTTGGAACATTAAAATAATTTTAAAACTTGGAATCGTTTTTGCCGGAGATGTAACATACATAAAAATACCGAAATGAGAACTACCTCATTGAAAGTCGATTGAAAATGAAAGTATTCTTTCTGTAATACTATAGGTAATGTATCTTTATCTTTATTCTATTTTCAAAAGCTTTAGAAAAGAAAACTGAATTTTAAAGTAGAAGTCGGTGTGAACGCACAAATCAACGTTGCGCACATTGGTCACTCACACAGCGGTGTCTGGAAGAGTGAGTCGGGACTTACGAAGGACGTCCTTCGACCACTCCGTAACGGTGTTAAACGATTTACTCGCTGTATTTATTACCATTGTTTAGTGAAAAGAGCATCCCCTATCATTCATTATCTAGTGGAGGCTGGCATTTATTTACGCGCTCGCATTACCTTTATAAATGAAATCGGCAGGTGTTTTGGATGCTTGGTTAGTTCAGTTGGTCTGTATAACGATGCTGAGGTGGAAGATATCGTGAGATTTCTTTTTGCACTGACAGCGGTAAATCGCTTTGAAGATAACTTTTTGCTTCGGTTACAGAATGCTATGTTCGAATATAAGAGTAATAATTGCTATTGTCATAGGTATTGTAGATGTATTTATATAAATATGTATTTATATAAATACATCTACAATACCTATGACAATAGCAATATTTAACGGATAAATATGTATTTATATAAATACTCACTACAGTAGCCCGAGCACGAAAAACTAATGTAAATGTAAACTCGCTGCGCAATGATGACATTTGATTAATATTTCATACAAATTTCATAGACGCGCATCGAGCACGAATACATTTGCGGTTGTCAGACATTTTCCTGCTCGGGCTGCTGCAGTAGACATCGTAAGTAAAGAAACAAATTATGGGCGAATCATTGATGAACATATTGTGAAGCAGCAGATATATAAAAAAATAGTTCGTTATACCGCTGCAATTATAATAAACGTTTTTTTTTGCAATACTTATTATCCACATATGGTTACAATAACTGGCATGTTTATTTTAAATAATAAATTATGATGTGAAATAAATCAAACCGCAGTATTACAATTACGTTTATGTAAAATACTTTAAAAATGAAATAATAATAAAATTATAAAATAATTTAATAATAAAAATCTAAATATTTGCTTGGCAAGTTCACAGGGTTGAGACTTGAGTTTGATACCGCCCCATGTCATCGTGACGTGACTATCACAAAAGCTGGCCAGCGTACTATCTAACGTCATTCATGCCTCGTTAGCCAAGAGAATTAATTTCCTACCAGCCATATTAGACGATTGAAAATCTAAAGTCATTCATCTTTTATATAAGATAATTTCGTTGGGTAATTAATGGTTAATTTAGACTTTTTCTAGAGGTTTTCGTTTTTTATTGGTGTAATCATTAATATAATATACCCTAGATGCACAGTTCTTTGCAAATATTCTCCTAACAAGTGGTCTCAGGAATAAAACAAAGAAAAAGATCACAAGTTCTAATCAAATCAACACAAATATAACCCTATGCTCGTGTAATAAAGTAGCTTTTTAAACGAAATGAGTAAGCATTCTTAAAATTGAATTTTGAAATTTAGAATTCCATCGGCGTCGGACTGTATGCAAAACGAGTGCTTAAGCACTCCTTTGCTGTCCCATTTTCCGAGCGTCAACTGTGCATCTAGGTAATTAATATATCGATGGGTGTAATAGATACATGCCTATATAGTTCTTACAAATTATGACATTATTATAACAAAGGAAAATCTTTTTTCTGTCTGCCCTTATCTTGCGTCAATGTAGGGTCGGCACAACACACTTTTTTCAAATATTTTGCAGTAAGGATTTGGCTTTATTTTGCAATCAGCTGCCTGCCCGATGTCAACCCCGGGGTATTCAGTTCCGAGAAAATAGTTTTAGAAAAACACAACACAACAGTGACGTAGTTGATTTGCGTGCGCAGAACAACAACCGTCCTTAGGTCTTGGGTTTGATCCCCGAGTCGGGTAGGTATTAGGATTTTCTATTCATTATTATAGTCTGGAATTTGTTCCGGATACATCTCTATATACGGCTGTATAAAGATTGCATCTTGGATGGAAATGAGCTCGGTAAGAAGTGGGCCTTTGTCTACCCTTTGGAGATATAAGCGTGAGCCTATGTATGTATGTAAAAAGAAATCAAACCTATAAATGAATGTGGAGTAACGTCAGTCTAATCTAGGGCCGGCGCTATACAATTTTCAATCATGTTGCGTATAATTTTGCATTCGTTTTTATGACCATGCCTATTTATTGTCAACCTACTCTGGGAAATCCAGTTTGAAGATTAAATAGCGTTTCTAAAGACCGTGGTCTGCACTAGTAACTTGTAGTAGTGTTGTAGATAATCGATTATTTTTTATAATCGATGATTTTTTAAAGACGTATTATTATATTACCTGACTGCCTCGGTGGCGTAGTTGTATTTCCATACGACTATCGTATCTTAGACTACTAAATTTTACCGACAAGTGCAATAATTTTTGTGGTGTGGTTTTTGTTATGTGAGTGCCCATCACTAACTTGTAGTTCCTCGAATAAATAAGTTAACGGTCAATATTCCGTTCTTAATCAAGTTTGCATGTTAGTAAATCGAATGAATAACACGACGACGTATCTTTCAATACAAAATATTCCAAATGCAAATAACTCATTGGCGTCAAGCGAAGCTTTTAATTTAATTTCCTCGGAGACTCCGCTGGGCGCATCTCTGATTTCAAACGTTATTTTATTATTATTCACCAGCACTTCAATATCAATCATTTGCTTTACTCCCACAATGTTTGTACGTAAACAACAAAAATATGTTTGCTATAAAACTTTATTGGGAAAAGTGCTATATTTGGATTTCATATTTCCCAGCGGATATGGACTTGATAAATAATACGATAATTTCAATATTAAAAAAAATATTTTGTACCCACTTATATGTAAATTACATAAACATAAGCTCACGCCTTTATCCCCAAAGGGGTAGGCAGAGACGCACTAATTAATTATTGTGTAAATTAATCCCAATTTAATTAAAAATGTCATCGATAAAAGGTGTGCCACATGAATTCCTAGTGGATTATTAATAAAAAATATACATGAGTTGGAAATTACGCTCATTACGGAGATAGCTTAACCCTTATTACATGAAGAAGAGCGGGGGAGGGGGGGGGGGTAACCTGGGAGCTCTAGTTTTCTTTTTCTATTCTTCACTTATGCCTATCCATGGAAAGTTTTTTATATTACGTATAACGGAAACTGATGGTAAGTGATCTCCCAAACAAGACACAAAAATAATCATGGATGCGTTGCCAGCCTAAAACAAGAGGAACAGAGATTGGGAAAGGGTGGGAGATTTATTTATGTACGTTGGTTTTTTGTGAGTCAGTGGTATCAGACCGATCGAGCTGGACTTTTCGTTCTGTAGACGCAACTGTCTACAGCGTGGTTCTATCACTCAAGCTATAGGATAAAGATAGCTTAGGAATTCCCAAGCTTCTATTGTCATATTGTTAGGTTTGAAAAAACTTTTACAATAGTATAAAGACAACTCATAAAAAATTAATGATAATAACGAGATCATTACTCAAACAAAGCAATTAAGGGAAACTATACGAAGCCAAGCCATTGTACAGTGGACGTGAAAAATGCAATTTTCAATGATTTGGTAATAAAAGTAATTTCAAATTCAATGGAAAACCACTGGTAAAATAGCAAAAGAGTAATCATCACATCTACAGATATGGTAGTTAGATATAGAAAAGACATAAAAATATATTTTCATAGATTTTCAATGAACAAATTCATATTTTTAACGATTATAACTGCAATCATTTGTAAGACTCAACCATGAGTAAAACACGTTTCTCACTAACGACTTCGTAAAATAATTAAACATCTAAACCTCTAGCGATTAAATGCGTGGTAAATGAATATTAAAAATATCTATATTGGGAGTTCCAGTTGGCTAGTGCACCTCTGCCTACCCCTTCGGGGATACAGGCGTGAGCTTATGTTATATTATATTTTTCTAAGCGAAGATACTTCCACTTATCGTATGAATATCCTACATTAAAAAACGTATGAAATGTAATTTGGAATAAGGCCAAAGCAGATTTGCCCCATATAATCTTTATTGGGATGAGAATTTAAACGCTTTTATGTTGGTTATCATTTCGTCACATTACGTCATTTCTAAGTTTTAAGAGGTTTTTTTAGAGGGGGGTAATCGATAAAATGGGCCGATTGATAATAAGTTTAGTAATCACTGTATCTTATAATATAATATAACTAGTATAGCGCTAATTTATTTGTATTTTGGGTTTATAGATGCAATAACCGGGCATATAGCTTTTGAGTTTATGCCCTTTATTTGTATTTGTCACATTTGATGTTGGCAGAATTGTGCCAAAGAGCTATGGGCCTTAATTATAAACACAGTTAAGCTGAGCAAATGGCTAAGAATAGCCTGTCACTTTTTTGCTTGTGTCAGATTGTTTGAAAATAAAAGGGACAGGCTATTATTTACCATTTGCTTAATCAAACTGTTTTTATAAGTAAGGCCCTATATCCCTAGAATAATAATAATGCCCCTTACTTATAAAAATATTTGAGCGCTGCTTATCTTTATACCATAGGTTGTCCCTTTCATTTTTAAACAATGTAACGCAGGGAAAAAAGTTGCAGGTTATTAACCATTTGCTCAGCTAAATGCTGTTTTAAGTAAGGCCCAATATGTATTCTTAAATAATACTTAAATTAGTCGCCTCTTTGGGCTGTGTACCAGGAAGTCGTAGGTTAGATTTCCAGGTCGGGACAAGAGATAATTGTAATTATCCCTGTGTGAGTGGAATGACATCAGGCAGGCAGCCCGTCGTAAAACTAAGCCAAATCCTTTCTGCAACATGTCTGAAAATATGTTGCGTCGACTCAATATTAAGGTGGGATAAGAGCAGATAGAAATAAAGATTAAAAGATTATTCATATTTGTTATAAGGATAATGTTAGTGTTAATATTTGTTATAAGTATTATATTAGACAACGAACACAACGGGTACTTGAGTTTTTTAAATTAATTTTATATGAAATTGACGTCGTCTAATATATAGAACAGAAATCAATATTGAAATTTTCTGAAAAATAAAAAAATGATATGCTTTTGAAGTTTGGTTTAACCTTCAAACTGCGGGAAAGAGAAATATCAGTATAATCACGTCACGCCATAATGATATGTGCATTGTAAAGGGATAGCAAGATATCTCCAATATGCCCCTACTCCAGAATTTAAAATATGAATTACTGCGTCATTTTTAAACCAATTTCGATTTTTACAGAAGGTTTTATTTTTGTTTTATTTGCTAACATATAAATATGTGTATAAAATCAAACATATTCAAGTACCCAAGTCTAAAACCCAGTATTACATTGACACGAATCTGGATTGGTTATTTGTGATGGTCGGTAAGCACTCATCCTGCCCGCCGCGTCCGGGGCACGTTCAGAGAGGAAAGTCAACATAGTAAGCCCCTCTAGCGTCGGCGTCTGACGCAAGACCTCATACCGCCATTACACCCGCTCAAAGCCGTTGTATTCCCGCTTCCATTCTGTTTACCTGTTAATACCTCCTTGTTCAGGAGTTTAGTTTGAGATTCACAGCTTTTTGTATACAAGTACTTTAGTGTGACAGCCTTCGTGGCACAGCGGGCGAATAGCCGGCTGTGCAGCGAGAGGCCGCGGGTTCAATTCCCGCATTGAGACAAATGTTTATGTGGCCCACAGATATTTGTTTCAAGACTGGGTGTTGTGAGACCGAAAGTCTCACATAGTCTCTGACACCCACGATACAGATTATACATAGTGTGGGGTCAGGACTGGGTGTGAGACTGTTGGGTGTAATTATTATTATTTATTAATGTAATGTTATATTTATACATTGTTTCTTTCTACCTGCCTTTATCCCACCTTAATGTGGGGTCGTTATTCATTATTCAAGCATGTTGCTGAAATGATTTGGCTTAGCTTTTACGACCGGATGCCTACTGACGTCAACCCCCTCTGAGTGATCAATTCCCGAGAAAATTAAAATTAAAGCTTTTGCCCGACCTGAGAATCGAACCCAGGACTTCCCGTGAGTCCCGGTACACATCCCATATATTCCGCCACTAGACCAAGGGGGCGACAATTATATTTATAAATTGATATACATAATATTCTAACACAATTTGTCCGGTAATTAATCCCTAAGAAGTGTACCTCAAGCAGATGGCCAGCCGTAAACACAAAGCCAAATCCTTTTCAACCGACTTCCAAAAAGGAGGAGGTCCTCAATTCGTCGGTATATATATTCGACGGTCCCTACGTACAAAGCGACATGTAAAAAACTGAGGTTTTCAGGAGAACGAAATGAAGTTTATTTATAAGTGTAAGAATTGTCAAACTTGTTATCTGGTTCGATTAGTATTTAGAGTAGAATTATTAGAATACAAAATAATTAAAAAAAATATCTTTATAGTTATGAGCGTATGGACAATCTAAAGCCATATATGCAATAAAAATTATGACATTTTGACTTGTCTTTATATACGTAGGGACCGTCGTATATTTTTTTTTATATATGTTACGCGATATCTCTGCCAAATGTGGACCGATTTTCAAAATTCTTTTAGTGTTCGATAGAAATTATTTCAAAGGTGGTCCCATATAAAGTTGGTTACGATCGGATTTGAAGTGGGTCCGTTAAGTTTTTAAACTTGTGATTATTGCAATATTGTAGCAAAAGTGTGTCGTTCTGGCTTCTAATAATGACTCCAAAAACTAAAACTAAATCCTTATTAACTTAACATCAGTTGATCTACTTGCTACAACCTTTTCATTATCTACAAATATCATTATAGCATAGCTTAATCTAAAGCGTGGGTATCAGAAACTACAAAAATATTTTGGTTTCACAACATCCCGATCCGAAACAAATCTTTGTGAGCCACACAAATATCGGGAATCGAACCCGCAGCCTTGTTTCCCAACGTTTTACAGCCGGCTACTCGTCCAGTGTGCTATGGAGATTGTATCATTAGTTTATTCATGTCAGCTTAATAATAATGGGCTTACTTATAAAAACAGTTTAAATGAGCAAATTGTAAAGAATAGCCTGTCTCTTTTATTTTCAAACGATGTGACACAAGGAAAACAGTGACAGCCTATTCTTAGCATTTGCTCAGCTAAACTGTTTTTATTAGTAAGGCCCAATAGCTTTAAAGTATATCACCCACTTAGTTATGGCCGACATGACACCATAGAATCACTAAAATCAAGTACTGCGGTGTGATATAGTCATAGATATTGGGCCTTACTCATAAAAACAGTTTAACAGAGCAAATGATAAAGAATAGTCTGTCCCTTTTATTTTCAAACAATGTGACACAAGGAAAAAAGTGACAAACTAATCTTATCCATTTGCTCAGCTAAACTGTTTTTATAAGTAATAAAAACGTATAATGTTTAATCGATTTTGTATTTTTGTGGTTTTAAAAAAATTAATATCTAATGGCTGTCAAAGGCAGAACGAACACACAATTATTAAAACTTTATCGATTTGTGAATTTAATAAGAAATCACATCTTAGCGTAATTACGTACGTATGTAAGCAACAATTACGAACTTTCTTCAAATACATAATTAATTTTCATAGTTCGTGACGCCAATTTTCTTAATAACTTTTACTTTCCAGACAACAAAAAAACGGTACGGCGAAGACCTCAAGATTTCTCAATCTTATAAGCTGTATCAATAACTCCATTCATATTTTGATTCGCATCGCGGTTTGAATGGAATTTCCCGCTGATACATCATATTCATCGTGCCATATAGTATATTTTTAGAGTGACACATCGCGCTTGCTCGGAGGGGATGCAGGGTGCGCGCGCACCCTCTCTGTTCATGCGCCCTCCTTAAGCAAAGACAATGGAGACGGTCGATAGTGTTGCGGGACCCAGTCGCGCATGCGGCACAATCCCAACTCAACAATCAGGTGTACCGACATGGCCGATAGCGAGTTTGAGGAATTTCGCCGAGTATTCGACAGATTACCGCAACATATAAAAGCTCCGACACCGTTTTATTCGTAAGTACAATTATTTGTATCTCCTACATTCGTTATATCACAATCCTCCTTATAATATGACACATCGGAAGTGGTGCTAATTTGTCACGTGAGCGGCGAGATTTCGTAGGCGTTATATTATTGAACCTTCGATGGGTTTCTGTGACACAACAGGTTTGTGAATATATCCATGTCGCTTTTTAGGTTAGTGCCAAATGTTGGTTTGGAGGATGAGTCGCCGTCATCGAAGAGCGAAGGGTCACCCGAGGAGGACAGAGAGTGTGGCGACGCTGAGGTGCCGCCGGCTGCAGAATCTGTCGATTCATCGCCACCTCAAGCTGACACTACAGATTCGCAAAGAAGCCCTCATCACCAAACCTTCACAAACGAGAGGAGGCGGAGAAAACTACCCGAGATACCAAAAAACAAAAAATGTAAGTGGAAGTTTCATATTCATCGCAATTAATAGATATTAGATATTTATTTTTATGGCCACATTTACCAAAGGTCATGTGGTGTAAATTTATGCTGGCGTTGTTGTTTATAATTTTGCAACTGCGCACATGCGATCGTGGTACCTCAACATGATTTTTCATGATTTACTTTTGTTTGTTCTTAGCTTTGGCGAATTTTGATAATATGATTAAATCCAGTTTTTCGTTAGCAAAATTATCCCGAGCCAACATAATATTGATTTTATATTATGACATATTCTTCAACGTAAATTAAAAATCTCAAGATTTCTAAACCTCATTTATTATTTCTTAATTCCAATTTTCATTTGCTAATGTAATCTAAGTAATTTAATATAACAATAATTTAATAATAAAAAGACAGTGAAAGAATTTAAAAATAATTCTGTACTTAATCATTTTTTATATATTTTAGAAAGGTCTTAATTAATATAGTACCTGATGGGTTTCCTGAGCTGTAAAGATTTTGAAAAACTACTTTAAAGTTTTTTTTTTATGAAGGAGCATCATTTGTTTATTATCTGATATGATTATTGGCAACCAACAAAAACGAATATTTTTTTTATGAATCCTGTTAGATCCTATTATTTTGAGAATATGTTATTATTATTATTTTTGTTTTATATTTATAAAAATATAAACCGCAAAACACGACAGAAATTAGCAATTATGACTCAGCAACAAGTTTTCTCTACCTATTTCACAAATAATAACATAACTAGAAATACCAGTACACTAAAAATAAACAAATAGATAATTTAAAAAAAAAGCTAATATTTTAAAGATTTAATATATTATGAATATCACAAATAACTATTTCATCATCGTTTTTACAGAATAGATTTTTCATCAATATGTAGAAACAGCGTTCAATATAACGGTATAAATTACAAATTTTAATTCTGTACACATCAGCTGGAAACCTTAAGAATTCTGCGTAGCACCGGAAAAATGCGTAGTCAATTAGGTCACGTATTATATTATGAATTCATCATTTTATTGTTTTTGTTAAACAACACTTATAATAATTATAATTGTTATTATGTAAACATTTTCCCTTTCAATTATAATACTTAACTACGAGTTGATATTATTATAATATATCATTTGAAACTTATACCGTTCTTTTTATAACTTAACATACATACAATTTAAACACAACACTACATCATAAAAATTACTCTCCCTTTCTTAAATAAGTAATCTTATCATAAATAAATTAATCGATTAATCCACTGTACTTATTTACATCGATTTTTGTCACGAATATGTATTCGTGAAAAAAAATCGATGTCTCACGATGTCTCACATATGTGAGAGGACAATGATTTCTGGAATACAGGTCACAGAACCTAGGACAGAGATCGGGGCCTTCATCAATGATTTGTACCTTTTATGTGAATAAAGTCTTGTTATAATTATTATTATTATTAAATAGTACTTTACACATTATGCTGACTTCACCTTACAAAGAAAGACAGTTTTTAATAAAAAAGAATATATAATATCTATGTAACCTGTATTGTGGATAACAGGAACTCCATGACTTAGGCACCACAACACTCAGAATCGAAAAAGTAGCACTGGATTATACAAACATTCCTTTCGGTGCTACAACCAAACTTCAGCTTCTCACAGTCTAGCCGGTGCGGTACGGAGGCTGTCGCCAATGGATTTGTTATTGTGAATGTTAAATAATTCACTTTAATTACCTATATCGTCTTCAACACAGCGAAAAGCATTGCCTTTCTGCTTAGCAGTAACTAACTAACTTTACTCAGTAGTAAAGTTTACTTTACTTTAAAGTCGTCCTTAGCATTTATTCATCATCATCAGCCACATGACGTCCACTGCTGGACATAGGCCTCCCCCAAAGAGCATTAGCATTTATTACTACATACTAATTACAGAGGGGATATTCGTAAGAAACATTTTAAAGTTCTTCTCTAAATCAATATTGATAAGCGGGACTGCATGTACCGTTATAACTTCTAGGACTGGACTTATGTCCTAATACACAATTTTATTACTTACAGCTACAGTATTAGCTTGCGGTCAACCAACATCACTGGCTGATGAGTTGGGAGCATTGACTGGATTGCTTGTAAGGCCAGGATGTCATGGAAGGCCATTACTAGTGCTCAAATGCGGATACTTACTCGACGAAGACTCAAGTCCAGACTCGGAAAGACTGCAAAGCCTGGGTGACGTCGATAGCGGTCACAGTACGGCACACTCCCCCATCGACACTGGCCCCAAAAGTTTATCTCCAACGCCACTACAGCAAAATGGTCAGTTCGTATTATATTCCATCCTATACCTTGTTCAACGATATAAATCATTGTAAAAGGCGTGGGGTACCAAATATAAAATGTTACAAATATTATATTCATAAAAGTAAAGTATTTTTCTATAATGTTGTGAGAGCACCGCACGTTTTTACAATGATTAATTTCGTGGAACAAGAAGATTCAAAAACAAACTCTTTATACTAAAAAGTTATTTTCATTTTTTAGGGCGGTGTAAAAACTAAGCCAAATCCTTTCTGCAACATACTTGAAAAAGTGTGTTACAGAAAAGATTTGACCCCACATTAAGGTGGTATAAGAGCAGGTAGTAAGAAAGAAAGTGCGGTGTGTTATAAAAGCGTGTTTTTAACATCTATTACTTATGAAATAATAATGTTTTATTGATATGTGAAATATTATAGACGAACACTAGTATTGTCTTTCGGCGCTTCCAGTATCACCATCATCAAGTTGCAGTATTAGTGGCATCAACTTCGCCGGCAACATGACCACAGTACCACACAGCCAGTTGGAAATGCTAGAAGCAACTCACAGGGGACTTCACAAATTCAACCCGAGGCATCACGATGAGATCGAGGTGGAAATTGGAGATCCGATATATGTACAGAAGGAAGCTGATGATTTGTGGTGTGAAGGTTCGAATTTATTTAGTTGAGAAACAAGTTAATCAGTAGTAGAACTCATATTTTTTAAAATAAAACATTCACTTCACGTCAATTCTTTAGGCATCGATAGCCATAAATTACCCGACAAAATCGATGTAATGAATATACAGTGAAACATAAACTTTATAGATTTGTGGCTTCGTGTCTAAATGAACTGTTCGTAATATAACATTTATGTAAGACCTTAATGTAAGACTCTTTATAACATGCAATAATGCAATAAAAATACCACTTTTTCCTTACAGGTGTTAATTTAAGAACAGGTCAACAAGGCATATTTCCTTCAGCATATGCAGTGGATATGGATTATAATGATTTCGACCCTGCTAATGCAAAGGTTAAACGGGAGCGATATTTACTAGGGTAAGTCATATTTATTGAAAGGTTACCTTGTATTCATAGTAAAATATGAAGTCTACAACCGACACAAAGAGCTGAAGGCGTAAAATATTATTTAATTAGTGAAAATAAAATACACATTGAAGAAAATAGCGTTGCTCATCAAGAATCTTTAATTGAAAAACTAATACTACATGCAAATATTTGTTGTGGATTAAGAACATTCACAAACCTAGAGAGTAATTCTGCTTAAAGAGATGTATTTGTTGTAGCAATGTACAATGTTTCTTTATAAAGATATTCAATTTGTTTATAGATATATGGGATCAGTAGAAACGTTAGCTCACAAAGGAACAGGCGTAGTGTGCCAAGCTGTTAAGAAGATTGTAGGGGAGAATGCCACTGAACCTACGATGCAGCCTTGTATATTAGAAGTTTCGGATCAAGGTCTTCGTATGGTGGACCGCTCAAAGCCCGATGTAAGTAAATTTTTTAAATCACGTCTATTATTAGAGAATTAGGCTGACTTGACTTGATCGTTATGATCATGGTTACGGCTAAAGTGGCTAAGTATGATAGTATATAGCCAATAAACGGTGTAAATCATATTATTTGACGTTACTATACATATGTAAAGAAACTAATAATACAATTAAGGATTGTTATGCAAGTCAGCCTAATATAATAATTTATAATAATATAATAATTTATTTCAAACAAAGCCATACAAGTTCCTACAAACATACATGAGACAACTAAAACTATTTCTTAAGGCAATAAAAAGGTTATAATCAATGCCTGTTGTCTCTCAAACTAAGCAAAGCTTGTATCTTGAGAGACAGTTTGTAATTGAACTTTTTCAGGTCAGAACCCGTGTGGTATATAAAACAAAATTACAATGTTTAGTTATAGCCTAAGAATACGTTTCAAGCGAGGGTCGTTTCTGATAGGTGTCGAGACACAGTTAATAGTATTTAACGCATCCGTAACAAGCACTAATACACAGTTTCAATTGTTAATAATGCAATGATCTTTAATGAAATAAATAAGTCCTGGTTACAAACGTTTTGCATATATATTTTTTTAAACAAACAATTCCAATAGGCAAGGTTAACACTTTATTTCTAAAATAAACTAATAGAAATGCAGTATAATGTGCCAAAATGGCGATATTAATATTCTCATGGTCATGAAACGGTACAGAAAACATGACAGGTTTATAAGAAAATCTTTCTCATTACCTTTTTCATTGCCAGTAGTTTTTACAGAAGAGCAGTTTGATGGAATTTCAAAAATACATGTTTATACCCATAACCTTGATTTTAGACTGTAAAGCGAAGAATGTGCCAATTATAACCGCGTCAGAATCTTTATCCAATACGACCTGTTGGTCTTATAAACACCGTTACTTGCCAGTTATAACAAACAGTCAAACAATCAATCAAACGTTTTATGTTCACGTCATGAAGCAGATGCCGCGTATGATGGCTACCGATAAACAGAACAAGACTGTTTACAAAATCAATATCTTTAAATTATGGTAGTTTACTAAGGCCACATAATGTTTCATAAATTTTCGAAAAGTGTGTTAAGAACTTAAGAATGAATGTTAGTCATTGATGAACTTACTGTGAACTCTAGCAAATATACAGTTCAATGTGTTTTTAACGGACGTCAAAGATCGGCGGAGGTTATCAATTCGTCTGTACATTCTTTATGCTTGTCGAATATATTTTGAAGTAAATGAAGACAGATTTTCTTTAAATCTTACTTCAACCGAAATTCATTAAATCTAAGTTCCAATGAAAGGTGTTACATGAATAGTTGTTTTACTAAGAGCTGCTAAGTACCGTATAAAGCTTTCTTTGAATTGGGCATAGGTTCCAAATACCGATTTAGATCGAATGAACATGCACTAACTACAAATACAGAATTGTTGAAGTCGGTTATTAAGCTTTTGACTCATAATCAGCTATATTTATTGGCCCTTACTTATAAAAATAGTTTAGCTGAGCAAATGTCTAAGAATAACCTGTAGCTTTTTTCCTTGTGTCACATTGTTTGAAAATAAGAGGGACAGGCTATTATTTACCATTTGCTCAGTTAATTTATAAGTAAGGCCCATAATGATTAGTAGGTGGTCACAATCATCATAAATAACATATACCGATTTATCTATATCTCATCGGATCAAAGATTCCGTGTCAATCAGTATGGTCACTCCATCACAATTCTTAGGCTGAGATCTATAGAGTGAACTTTGACTAAGTTTGAGTCATTTTTTACAGAAAAAGCTTTGCTTAGTCTGTCTGTTCACGTGTTTTTTTTTTGTAAAATTGACTCGGGCTAAGTCGAAGTTCGATTTCAAAATTCCAAATCCTTTCTGAGTTCGTTTTTCTGAGTCAGACTTAGTCGAAGTTCGCTTTATAGATTTCAGCCTTAGGAACAGTGCTTAGGCTTACAAGAGGGCGCGTCATGACCCTTGTCGAACACCGTATGACCTGATTACTACTACTTAATAATTCAAACTGAAGTTCTCACAATACATTGGATGAATATTTTAATTAAATTGATTTTCCCAGTAGATTGCATACAGTTTGCAAATAAATAAATAAATAAATAACACCCAACAGTCACATACATAGTCCTGACCCCACACTAAGATCGAGTCTTGTATCGTGGGTATCAGGAACTACGAGAGACTTTCGGTCTCACAACACCCAGACCCGCAACAAATATCTGTAGGCCATACAAACATTTGTCTCGGTGCGGGGATCGAACCCGCGGCCTCTCACTTCACAACTGGCTACTCGCCCGCCGCGCCACGGAGGCTGTCAATTGTCAATTGTCAAAAAATGGAAAGGGAATTATCGTTTTAGGCTTATTCTTCAAGGCCGGACAGGGTCAATTCAATTCCATGACGTATTTCTTCATATACATATTCTTAAAAATAATACATGATTAAATATATAACTGGTCACCTAACTTTATGGGTTCGCAACGCACCTGCATTCACCCACTAGACCGGTGTAGCTGTGTAAGCCGACTCGGTCGGGCTGCCAGCTGTAGGGCCAAAAAAAAGTATTAAATATCCATGTATATATGTATCTATTTCATTATTATTTTTAAGATAATTCACTTTAGTAAACGGTGCACATAATATCAGAAAAAGACCCATCCAACCTGGGAATTGTACCCAACACTTCCCGAATGTCATGACCAAGGAGATCAAGGATCTTGTCAAGCTATAAAAATAAAACTTTATTACTGTCGAAATTAACACCGTTGTATTTGCACACAGAGAAATCGGAGTGGACCGTGCATTGATTACTTCTACTCATTGAAGAACGTGTCGTTCTGTGCGTTCCACCCTCGTGATCACCGATACCTGGGCTTCATCACCAAACACCCCACGCTGCAGAGATTCGCTTGCCATGTATTCAGAGGACAAGAGTCGACGAGGCCGGTCGCCGAGGCTGTTGGGTATGGTTTAACTAGCGACGATTTAATATTCATCGTGATAGATATACGCTCGATTATTTGGAATTTAAACGCTTCATACCATTTCATGTCAATTCTTCTTCTTCTGACAAATAAAACAACAAATACTATCATTCACTAACTTCATCGCCTTCGTTTGCATTATATTTAAATTTTATTTTATTAGGTACAGTTAAAGACTGCAGACTAAACAAAGGTTAAAATATATTACAAAATAAACGTTTTTTTAAACCTGAAACCCGATTACAACTATACGTAATAATTAATATGTAAAAAAATGGTAGTATTTTATATGTACAATTCTTTCTAATGTTATGTGTAACAGCGTTCGTCCTGCATTACTAGTCTATTGTACCTTATTAATTCGTCGATGGGTTTTATTGCTGTCTAATACGTGATGTATGTTATTGATGAGCAGTTTAAATAATTTAGCTGAACAAATAAGTTTTATATTTTTTTGTAGCAGCTATGTGAACATTTAACCGTATTTATTCACCATTAGCTTTCATACTACTCAATAAATATCTATTAGTTTTGATTTAGGGACTTTGTTCTGAGGTTGTTTTACGCTTCACAGAAAATCAAGATATTGTTTTCATCTTCCATCTGCCCTTATTCCTTTCCAAAGTTAAAGCAACGTGTTTTGTGTTGCAGATAGGATTTGGATTAGTTTTGACGATCAGCTGCCTATCCTTAATTAGTGTGTTTACAGTGTCTCTAATTTTTAATGACATATTCTACTTGTACTAGTTCGCTATTGCGCCTCTGCCTACCCCTTCGGGGATACAGGCGTGATTTTATGTTATGTTATGTTATATTCTACTTAATTATATTAGTTAGACTTGGGTAAAACATAATTTCGTAAATGTCACTATATTGTGTCTCCATGTAGTGAAACATATAATATAATGACACTATATTTTACACTTTTACTTTCAGGAGAGCATTTCAAAGGTTTTATCAAAAATTCATCGAGACCGCGTACCCAATCGAAGACATATACATAGAATAAAAAACAATAATGTACCATCAGCAGGTCGATTCTCTAAGAAACGCCACACCGTTGCGATCGACGACGAGCTCGCGCAGTGCACATCGTTGAGATCGACGGAGCGTTCAACGTTGTTAGGTCTTAGAGAATACCATTTTCCATACATTTATGTCAAACGCCTCGCTCGAGAGAGCTAGTTCGCATAAGCGCCGTCATCACGCATAGCGCTATTGCGTGCGCTTTGTACCTTGCTGAATACAAAAATGACAACATCGTTTCCGCAACGGTGCCGCAACGTTGTTTTCACAAATTAAACCTTAGAGAATCGACCTGCAGTATATATAGCTTTCTTTTAGTTGTAGTCACAGGCAGTAAATGAGTAAAGAATTTTACTAACTTAACAAAATGACATCATCATTGTACTCAATAAACAACGTATTTTTCCTTTCAAATAATAATTGTGTATTCTATACCTCGTATTCACAGCAATATATTAACCAACATAAGCTTAAAAAGTATTATAAAACTATACATATAAAAGCGTGAGAGAGTACTTAGCGTAATTTGAGTCAGAAAAAGTAATATGTATCTAGATACAAGAAACTACTAGTTATAGACTTTTGTATTATCGTAGTAAGAAGTTGAAATGAAAGAAAGTAAGGAAATGAAAGAATTGGCAAATCTCTTTGCTATGCTATTATTATTAACACATTTAGCAATATTATAAGCATGAGCACGAAGTATATAGAATTTAATTCAATACATTTAATGCTAAGTATATCATATCAGCTTTTGGGAAAATGCTGTTTGAGAGAATGTGATTCCGTAATTGGAGAGGTTGGACAACATGGTATTTGCAGACCGCAGCGACAACGACCAGTGGCGTGCATTATATATAAACAAAGAGACAGTGTCTACCCTGACAATTTGCTGTTTACATAAATCGTAACAAAAAACGAATTCAAATTATGAAAGTAGCAGGCACTGGTCTGATTATTTTTTAAATCACCATGGAGACGACGATGACAGTAATCGTGATGTAAGAGTTGAAGAAAATAATTTTAAAAGTTTTTGTTTACCCTGATCTGAATTTCTATGCACGTCACTGATAACGACAGTAAATTAATATTGATTAAATACATACAGACCAAAGAAGTCGCGGCGGTAGGTACTATCGATGCTGTCTGCTGTCGAGTTTGAAATCGCTCCTTATAGCTGGGATTCTGAGAAACGTTGCTACAGTGGCGTCATTTATGTTGCCGCTGCGAGTAACGCCACGTTACGTCAGTGTCGTTAGGTTTATACACGCTGTCTTTTATTTATAGAAGCTTGTACTTAGTATTCCTCTATCGCGGTGTCACTCAAACTGGAGCTACTCAGCTACATTGCTCAAAATCCCAGTTTAAAGGAAGTTCTGCCGTAATTATTGCATCAGTCTTGTATGTACATACCTATTACGGGTTTGAAAGGAATTGAATTCATTTTAACGTATGTAAATATTAGAGTACGCCTGTGACAGAAAATAATTCGACAACATCGATCGCTATGTCGCAAACCGCCTTCCTGTACATGTATGTAATACAATGTTAATGGTAAAATTTACCTTTAGAGTAATACATACAATACTCTACAAAGCCTTGTAATAATAATAAGTAATGGACACGTAGAAAACTCTGTACCTCATGTAACAAAATTCAATTATCAGCGGCCTGAGCAGGAAAATTTCTGACAACCGTAAATGTATTCGACCTCGATGCGCGTCTATGAAATTTGTATCAAATATTAACCAAACATCATCAGTGCGTAGCGAGCTCAAATACATTTACATTTACATTAGTTTTTCGTGCTCGGGCTACTGTTCGGCTGCTGCAATTGCATATTTAACGATAGAAGTTATAATACAAACAAATAATACATTATGTTTGGAAAAGGGTCTTAATTGTTTTGAAAATTATTTGTATAGTAGAAATACTGATTTCTTAAGTTTACGCGAATATTATACATTGAAATAAAACTATTTTTACGAATTAAAAATTAAAACCTAATCGTGATAGAATTCGTAAAAATAGTTTTATTTCAATGTATAGTAGAATCCAAAATAGTAACATTTCTGTATCATTTTTCTTGTTTTTATAGAAAAATAGATTAACCGGAATTGTTCGTGATAAATTGAAACCAATGCAATACTATTCAATAAATAAGTAATGTTTATTAGTTTCTTCTCTCTACCAGATTACACAATTTCTTAAGTTTTTTCCATAGAGAACAAAAATTAAATTATAGTTATAGATTACAATAATATTAT
Organism: Clanis bilineata; assembly: GCA_036417725.1. Classification (NCBI taxonomy): domain Eukaryota; kingdom Metazoa; phylum Arthropoda; class Insecta; order Lepidoptera; family Sphingidae; genus Clanis; species Clanis bilineata. Next base: position 14,636,082 of record CM071137.1, read on the forward strand.
GAGTAGTAAGAGATATAAATAGGTCTACAGATGTATCCTTAGGTCAACCCACAAGTTGTGAATATTGTGACAGGTAATATACGGAATAAACTAGCAATCTTTATCTTTATAAATTAAGTGCATGATCTTGTAATAGATTGATAAATATCAAACTGTCGTCAAGTTAGTCTTACCAGTACCCCTAGTAGGTACGAGTATATGTTGACTTTTCTCGGTTCTCGAAATCAACGTTTTCAGTTTCTCCGTATTTTTTTTACTTCGTTGTAGTTTCTGCAAAGTGGCACTGCTAGTTGAATGTATGAAGTAGATGCAAACTATCGTCGATTTCCAGAATGAAGAACTGTCAGAGATCTCGTACAAGGGTTACAGGTCCGTAGCAGTATAATATCGCGCCATGTCGTAAAGGATCGGTTGCAGCGCGGATGAGCTACGATGTATAGAATTGTGATATAAAGAACATTCTACTTAACGACATTACTGTCGGAAAAATAAATTATTAATTATCTAGTAGATTGTTGTTTATTTAACGACAGAAAAACTTTGTACAAAAAATTTTCGAGAATCCTGGATGACTGAGATAGCAATGTGTGATTATTCCGTTGATTTCAAAGTACGTCTCGCGGCCCAAGCACGAAGCACGAGTAATTTTGGCAATCGAATACGTACATATCTAGCTTGCTATAAACTGTTAGGTATAAATATGATACACACATTATGAGCTCACGTCGACCTCGATTCGATTGTTAAAAAAACTTAACGGACCGACTTCAACATTCAATCCGATCGTGACCAAATTTATATTTGGCGAAGACATTCATAAAAGTCTCAGATATATTGAGGACCTCCGTTTTTAAAGTCGGTTGATTATTCATACTTAATACTCGGATATTCATTCCAGAAATCGACGAGGTTTGTAAGAAGGCAACAAGAATTAAATGAAAAATCGTATTACGTGAACATTGTTTGAACGTAATCTAGCGATTGTAACAGATTTTTCTGTAGTAAATATCACGCTTTCTTATATCGATGACAAAATGTGTTGAGCAAACGTAATCAAGACAACATTAGCTGGGTTCCGTCGCGTGTAATACATCTCGAATTCTGCATATGGTCAAAACTATGAGCATTAAATGTACAGAATACTGCGATTAAGACACGTTTCGACAATCAAATCGGTCGGAATTCCGGAAATAACTTTTATTGACATAAAAATATGCGCATTGTTTTATATGGTCGGTTAAAGAACTTATTCCAATTGCCTTTCAAAAGCAATATCATCATCAAACAAATTAAAATAAAAAAAAAAACACATTTGAAGTAGCGTCGTATCGTCGTGATCGTAATAATTAGTTTTTAGAATACTTTAAGGAGTACATTTTTTGAAACAGCGCTTATTTTTGTTTTTTTAAAGTTTTAACGTTTTTATTATTACGTAAAGCGATGGAAGCTAAACATTCGGTTGTCCTTGGACTTGTTCAGGCTTGGATGATTGGTAATCAGTATATCAGCTTCTGGCTCACCAGCCAATATCCTACCACCGTTGGATATTATTCGTATCCGACCAGATGGCAACCACCGTACACATGGTGCTAAAACCTGCCATAGTGACCCACACTTTGCGTGTGGTTCGCGTTCCAGGATCAGCCAGTGTACTCTTACTTCCCCTCGAGAGATCGAGGGGCTTGCGGCATAACTTCATGGTTGGTGGAGACGTGTATGGGGGTATCCCTGTATCTGCACCGGTCATCCGCCTGTGTTGTCGCAAGCCCCTCGATTTGCTTCTTCCCTCTTCAGATTCGGAGTGTGAAGAAGCATAAATAGGCCGACGTGATTCTGACGATCACTGATAAACACAGTGTTTGACAGTGGTCGCTAGTTTTTTTGGACTGCACTACGCTTACCATCAGGTGCAGTGTGATCACTTTGCCGGGCCCGCATAAAAAAAATACTGGAATGTTGAAACGTTTAACCGTAGTATTGGAACATAATAAATATTGAGCATCAGCAAACAATCAAATTACACATTATGGGTGTTCTAGTTCGCTAGTGCGCCTCTGCCTACCCCTTCGGGAATACAGGCTGAGCTTATGTTATGTTATGTATACCATATACAAAAACATTTCTCAAGAATGATTTGCTCCAAAAACCTTCGTAATTTAAACTTTATCACAAAATAAATAAAAGTATTGATACAGTCGGTCTTCTTCGAAAATACGAAAAAGCTGATGCCCAATATTTATTCGATTGTACTGTACATATTTATCCATCGGATATTTCCCGAACACAAAGGCGCTCGCAGCTCCAAACAATTCGTGTCGCATCAGTATTACTAATTACACACTTCTGGACCCGGCCTAATACCTAAGTAATAATAATATGCTATTCGAATCTCGAACACTGTGATATGGATTTATTTACTTTCAGGTGAAGATAAAGAATTAGGTCCGAAATACTACTAAGCATTATTTTCTAGTAGACATATCTTTTTTTAAATTATTTGACGTAAATTATTATTGTGGAGTTAATAAAAAATTACGCAATTCTCCATAATGTTTGTATCTAAAACTCTTATAAATGCCAAATGAGTGCTATAAAATCATTCTTGTCTTGCTTCTAATAAGGTTTATTTTACATAACGCTCGGCGTTTAAAAAATGCCGCATTTTAAAAGCGCCAGCGTTTTAATAACTAACTTTTTTAACGTACCTACGTTGAAAAAGCTCTCGTGCGAATGAGGTCTAAATCACAGGTATAGTGACAGTAAAACGGACTTGATAAAATATACTTTTGCTTTTGTACCACATTTCTAAATCATGTTACATGTATGAATCAATGTACGATTTATCCAATTAATTTGTCATCCCTTCAAACTCAACTATTGTTAAAGGGGTGAATAGAAATTCGCATATGCATAACAAGTACTAAGATTGATAATTATTATAAAGTAAATCATAAATTGTGCCCGAAATTGAAAGTATGTGAATTGTTTTCGTTATGTTGGCTAATTATTCAGTTAAATAAATGTTTGTTTTTAATTACCCACAAGTTTATCTCCTCTATTTAAAACAAAAATATAAAGGTGACTTCGAGCCCATTTAAAATAATTTTACAAATGGAGCATCGCGTCGAGACAATGTGATTACAATAATGCAACGTTTTAACTTTAGGATCATTTGTGCGAATCATAGTCATGGATTATGTTTTTGTATAAATGTTTTAAAAAGTACATGTTTTTCGACATTCAAATCTTTTCTCACGGAATATGTAGAGTTTTTTTGAGATAAGCCACGTTAAGTATTATATTATTAAGCTTCTATCGTTGTCAGCTATATGTAGGTATATAGTTGAATGTACAGAATTCGGCACTTTAGTTATAAATCCTAGTAGCCTCTTTAGGTAATATTTATTGTCATGTATAACATACCTACACCATACTGTTTGTATGTCGCTATTTTAAATTGTAAATATTTTGATATTCTTATAAAATGGTGTGTTCACACTGCAAGTTTGGTTCAATTTAATGCAGTCTGATAATTGAGTTAAAATTTAAATTGATTGAAAACATTGAAAGTTATCTTATCTCTGCGTGAAACGGAAAATAACTAATTAAAATCAGAAACTTGGTAAAATATCGTGACACCTAGGCACAATTTACTCTCAACATTACTTAGAATTTATTCTATTCATGTATGTATAATAATATACATTATATATATAACCTAAAAACAATTACATTATATTTATAACTAATATCATCATCATCATCAGCCACAGGACGGCCACTGCTGGACATAGGCCTCCCCCAAAGATTTATATGTAACTGATAAAGGTCGCAGGAAGTCTCTGGATGCAGGCTGCTTCCAACAGGTCGATCTGGAATTATTTGGGGGAGGTCTATGTCCAGCAGTGGACGTCCTGTGGCTGATAACTAATATAAATAATAATATTCTGTTGGTACTGTACACGTTTAAATTAATTCAATTATTATTACCCATCGCATCCCATTTCTATGTGATGAAATGCAAATACTTTTTCATATTTGTAAAACAAACCCTAAAGCAAGAAAAGTTTAAGGAACATGAATGTTTCCTATCACAATATGTAATAATAATTATATTTTTTTTTTATTAATTGGGACATGTAGAAATAGAGATACTATGTATATTAATCGATATTTGCAATGTGAACACGGCCTAGACGATGTAAATAGTATAGATTTCTTCGGCATAATCTGACCATAAGGAAAGAAGCGATAATATCAACAAATTTTGCTGTGAGCTGTGACCTATACGAAAATATATAAAAATATTTATTTTTCCAATAAACGTCATAGCATATTCGACACAAATTGCGTAAGACATTAATAATTATAATATTATTTCGGACTAAATTGAGTGTGTTATTTTACCCTAGAAATCTTCAAATCCTAGTAAAAGGTAAGATCATCATCATCATCGTCAGTTTCTGTTTGCGCACTACTGGGCAATAAGCCTCTTCTCCCTTGCGCCACTGATCTTTATTTTTTGCTAAATGCATCCAAGTTTTTTCCTGCGGTCACTTTAATGTCGTTCCCCCATCGGGCTGCTGGTCTGCCAACGGATCTTCTTTCCTCCATAGGTGATAATAGGTATTATATCTAAAGTTAGACAATACTCGTACAATGGCCATTACTGGATTTGAAAGTCACCGCGTGATACCGCCGGATACCGCATTCATTTTACTTATGTTGGCACTACGGTAGGTACGTCAAACAAATGTCATAAAGTTCCTTGTATTATACAGGGATGGCGCCATCGGTTACGAGTGCATGTGCACAAAGTTTTGGGAAAAGTTTTCGTATCATACGCAAAGTGAGTGTAGTGAAATTTACTTCAAATTGAAACTAAACGAGTGACAATGTAGTGTAAATATAACCTAATCAAACATATTATCAATAAAATTATGTAATAAACCATCAATATAATATACCCTAGATGCACAGTTCTTAGCAAATATCCTCCTAAAAAGTGGTCTCAAGAATAAAACAAAGAAAAAGATCACAAGTTCTAATTAAATCAACACAATTATAACCCTATGCACGTGTAATAAAGTAGCTTTTTAAACGAATTGACCAAGCGTTCTGAAATTTGAATTTTGAAATTTAGAATTCCATCGGCGTCGGACTGTATGCAAAACGAGTGCTTAAGCACTTCTTTGCTGTCCCATTTTCCGAGCGTCAACTGTGCATCTAGATGTAATCTACTATATAAAAATAAGTCGGGTTTTCCCGTCTGACGCCATAACTCCAGAACGCACGAAACGATTTCCACGGTTTTGCATTCGTTGGAAAGGTCTCGGGTTCCGTGAGGTTTATAGCAAAGAAAATTCAGGAAAAATTTCAACAGAAAAGCGGGAAAATCTTTTTTCACATACAGCGCCATCTCTGATACATAGCATGTACTACAAACCAATATTTTAAGTAGATGGCGCCGGTGCGTGATACATTGTTTGACAGCTACTCATTGTTCTCTGCTCAGTTAATTTCATGTGACAAACCGGTATTGTGTTCACTATGAAATTGTGAAAAAAAAGTTAAAGAAATTAGTTATTCGTTTCCTAACATTTACCATCAAATCAATCACGTGTATTGTGCAAATTATATGTTTACATCGTTTAAAATATAGAACAGAAATAAATATTGAAATATTGTCAAAAATAATAAGTAATAACTGACAGGCTGACTCATGGGGTGGCGGACGGGGTGACTGACGAGGTGACTGACGGGATGACAGATGGGGTGACCGACTGGGTGACAGACGGGGTGACAGACGGGTGACAGAAGAGTGACAGACGGGGTGACAGACGGGGTGACAGACGGGTGACAGACTGGTGACAGACGGGGTGACGGAATGGGTGACCGACTGGGTGACAGACGGGGTGACAGACGGGTGACAGAAGAGTGACAGACGGGGTGACAGACGGGTGACAGACTGGTGACAGACGGGGTGACGGAATGGGTGACCGACTGGGTGACAGACGGGGTGACAAGCGGGGTGACAGACGGGGTGACAGACGGGTGACTGACGTGGTGACAGACGGGGTGACAGACGGGGTGACGGACGTGGTGATAGACGGGGTGACAGGCGGGTCACAGACTGGGTGACAGACGGAGTGCCCGACTGGGTGACAGACGGGTGACAGACGGGTTGACAGTCGGGGTGACAGACAGTGTGACTGATGGGCTAAGAGACGGGGTGACAGACGGTGTGACTGACGGGGTGAGAGACGGGGGACTGACGGCCGAAGTAGATCATCCCATTACCTCCTTTAGAATTATTGGATTATAGGTGCCTACGACTCACTCTTTCAACCCTCTCTCTCATACGCAGACGAAGTTGCGCGGGTCAGCTAGTAAACCTATAAAATTATGTACAGACTAGAGATAACGGTTTTCCATTTGCCTCGATCCTTACTATCTATATAATATTTACTCTAAATAATTCTTGATTTATGCACGTAGGTATAATGCATTTATTTATTTGCATTGTTTGCATATTATGATTATAATTATATGTTTTTTTATAATCAAAAGGCCATTAGGATTAGGCCAGCGTGCTAGAGTAACACCTAACCTCTCTCATTAGTAGAGGCAGCCCGTGCCCAGCGGCGGCACAGTAATATTACAGGGCTAATATTATTATTTTATAATCATTGTGATTAACTACGAAAACAAGCTGGTGACACGAATTGTATGTAGCACTCTATAAATGTCAACAGAGTTTAAAATTTAATTACACAGTCTGCAAATTGTGCTGCGAATCCATTATTATTAAATCATTTACATTACATCATTTACTGCCCGCGGTTCCCGGCATGGAGTTCTCCATCATGATATTTTTATTTAAACAGTATTGATAAAAAGTAACTGGTTCTTAAAAAGTAAATTAAAGGAAGGCTAGTAAATAGGCTCATATTTCACATTCAAAAAATATTTACTTCAAGTCACAGTACAAAACGATTCATTGTTGTTCAGACAAATTACCGAAAAATATTGACGAGTATCACATAACATCCATTTTGCCCAATATAGTTGGAAATTCGTTTTGACACTAATAATAACGATTGGCGAACTTATTAATAACGTTTAAATAGTAGCTGTTGCCCGCTGTTCCGTCTGCGTGAACGTCATTTTTCCGGAATATAATATGTGGTCTATGTGTTATTCTGATATATAATCTTTATAATTGCAAACTGTCATAAAATCAATTGAGTAGTTTTTGCGTGAAAGAGTAACAAACATACATGACAATAGATGTCTCGCCATAGAAATACACCGACTTGACTGACCAACATTTATTGACAGTATAGCAGAAATGGACGGAGCATTCACATATTATTGACGTTCATCTCTATCGATTGCTAACGAAGCAGCTTACTACCAGTTACAGTACTGAAATGTTACGCCCGATTCTGCGCTGCCGTTTTTCGACCGACAATTTGAGGATTTCGCAATTCACAAAACGAACCTATTCAAACATCTCGCAAAAACTACAGGCGAATTTTTACAACAATTCTGTTGGAATAATTCGCCTTATAATAATGTAACAAGTATTCCTTGTTAACAAGTATTCCTTGTTACATTATCTTTCACGGCAAAAACTATAATACACCAGATGGTCAGCGTAGTGCAGATTTAAAAAAGAAAGAAAGAGAAACTTTCTTTAGACAATGTCTCAGACAACAATGAGCGGAAAAAAATGTAATAAAAACAAAACATGTATTGAAATAAAACTATTTTTACGAATTCTATCACGATTAGGTTTGTCTGACCCGTGACAACGAAGACTGCAAAGCCTTCGAAACGTCGGGAATAAAAATTAAAACCTAATCGTGATAGAATTCGTAAAAATAGTTTTATTTCGCGTAAACTTAAGAAATCAGTATACAAAATATGTAGTACTAAGAGGTAACAACTAACAAATTAGGTTAAATATATATCTAGAAATCTTTGAGGGAGGCCTACGTCCATCAGTAGACGTCTTGTGGCTGATGATGATGATGATATACCAGCGATACTGACGTACGATGAGTTTAATGGTGGACACCAGAATCACGCAGACCTTCATAAATGGATCTTTCAACTCCGAGAAGGAAGGCGGCAAATCGAAAGGCAACAAAGCATACGGAAGACCGGTGACACAGGAATACAAGGTTGTATCCATATCAAGAATACCACATCAAAATTTTTTGAGTGGTAGAGCCACGCTGTAGTCGGTATACCTACAGCATGAATGGGTGTGTGTTAACACTGTCTCACAGAAAACCGAATATTGTGGTAAATTCATCAGGTCATTTTATATTGTGGAGACCTTCAACAATAGGGATCGACGTCTGGGATAAAAAATTGAAAAGCCTGCCGATGCTATTTTTTACGAATTTTGTGGTGTTTGCATTTTTGATACTGGTGTGTAGTTCGTCGATATTTGCTGTTCCGGTACGATGAACAGTGAAATCAAAACTCTGCCTCAAAACTGGGCCAACTTTTTAGATTGGTGCAGAAAAATTTAATTTTCTTTGTACCTACCGTACCTTAATATCGTTCCTATTTCCGAAATCGTCGGTTTAAAGACGTACCTAATATTTAAATCATAAGACAAATATTATACTGAATTTAATTTCACGCTTCTGATTGAAATTATTAATTCCAAATGTCCCCACATGAATATTTTATTAATGTGTCAGCTTCAAAGAGCATCGGTATGTAATCAATATAATACCAATTTTATTTAACATTATTTTTAAGAGTATTCAATAATATTATCGATTTGAAAGCTAGTAAAAAAATTAATTACGCACCATGTGTTTGACTTGGGTGAATAATATTAAAAGTTGCGTCAAGACTCGTCAAATTGATTTTGACTTAAATCCAAAAACAACATAGAAAGAATTTCATATTTGTTAACAAGTGGGCACACTGAGCCTGCATGAGTGAATATAATTTATTGCCATGGTTTGATTTGCAAGGATTTTATTCGCCTAAATGTTACTGTAACCATTGATAATTTATTATGTCATATTGTGAGCTATTTATTCGACACTCAATTGACTACCTACTTTAAAAGGTAATAATCAGCTTTAGCACAGAACTTCCGTTAAAAGTATTAATATATAATATTATAATCATTGTATGAATATAATTGATAATTGATTATATAATAGCTGCTGATTTATCAACATAATTTACTTAATTTTTGATACCTTGGGAGTCCTTGGCTTAAGTAATGGTAGTTTGCGTTTTCCGGTAAGAATCTATACTAATATTATAAAGCTGAAGAGTTTGTTTGTTTGTTTGTTTGTTTGATTGAACGCGCTAATCTCAGGAACTACTGCTTCGATTTGAAAAATTCTTTTTGTGTTGGATAGCCCAATTATCGAGGGTGGCTATAGGCTATATAACATCACGCTATGACCAATGGGAGCGGAACAGAAATGAGAAATAAAAAACGTGGAATTGATATCTCAGAAACTACTGGTTCGATTTGAAAAATTCTTTTTGTGTTGGATAGCCCAATTATCGAGGATGGCTATAGGCTATATAACATCACGCTATGACCAATAGGAGCGGAGCAGAAGTGAAAAATGTTACCAAATCGGAAAAATTTATATCTCAGACAGAAACTACTGGTTCGAATTGAAAAATTCTTTTTGTGTTGGATAGCCCAATTATAGACGGTGGCTATAGGCTATATAACATCACGCTATGACCAATAGGAGCGGAGCAAAAATGAATAATGCTGCTAGCGGGGAATTTTATATCTCGGAAACTACTGGTTCGATTTGAAAAAATATTTTAGTGTTGACCGACGGGATGAATGATAGGGTGACTAAGGGGTGACTGACGGGGTGACCGACGTGAGGAATGACGGGGTGACTGACAGGCTGACTGATGGTGTGGCGGGCGGGGTGTCTGACGAGTTAACTGACGGGGTGACAGACGGGGTGACAGATGGTGTGACCGACTGGGTGACAGACAGGGTGACAGACGGGGTGACAAACGGGTGTCAGAAGGGTGACAGACGGGTGACCGACGTGGTGACAGACGGGGTCACAGACGGGTGACAGGCGGGGTGACCGACTGGGTGACAGACGGGGTAACCGACGGGTGACAGACTGGGTGACAGACGGGGTAACCGATTGGGTGACAGAGGGGGTGACAGGCGGGGTGACAGACGGGGTGACAGCCGGGTGACAGACGGGGTGACAGACGGGTGACCGACGTAGTGACAGACGGGGTGACAGACGGGGTGACAGACGGGGTGACAGACGGGTGACATACGGGTTGACAGACGAGTGACCGACCTGGTGACAGACGGGGTGACAGACGGGGTGACAGATGGGTGACAGACGAGGTGACAGGTGGGGTGACCGACTGGATAATAGACGGGGTGACTGACTGGGTGACAGACGGGTGACAGACGGGTGACAGACGGGTGACAGACGGACGACAGACGGGGTGACGGACGTGGTGGCAGACGGGGTGACTGGCGGGTGACAGACTGGGTGACAGACAGGGTGATCGACTGGGTGACAGATGGGTGACAGACGGGTGACAGACGAGGTGACAGACGGGGTGACAGGCGGGGTGACAGACGGTGGGACAGACGGGGTAAGAGACGGGGTGACAGACGGCGTGACAGACGGTGTGACAGACGGTGTGACTGACGGGGTGAGAGACGAGGTGACTGACGGCCGAAGTAGATCATCCCATTACCTCCTTTAGAATTATTGGATTATAGGTACCTAAGACTCACTCTTTCAACCCTCTCTCTCATACGCAGACGAAGTTGCGCGGGTCAGCTAGTAGTATATAAACCTGTAAGGAAGTGAGGAGCAAGCAGTAAGAATATTGTAACTATACGCAGTGGTGCTGCCCAAATAAATCGCTGATCAAACTCTAATGAGAAATTATTATTCCACGTAATATATTACAACCCGACTGCATTATCGTTCAACAAATCCCTTTTGTTAAATCCAAACAATTCCTACTTTAAATGGCATACTTCAACATTTTATTAGCTCAGTTTCATCTTGCATCCTTAGTAGCGTTTCGAAGCAAGGTCCAAGCACTTAGAGCTGCCCTTGAACTAGTTCCTTTCACTTTTATTCTGCGATCGCTTACCTGCTGGGTCACTGTTAAAAACCCATTTCAGAAATAAGCTGCGCTGCTTTGAAACAAATTACCTTCGAACTTGAATCGATGGTACAATAGCTTAGCGTTTATTGAAGTTTGTTTATACCACGGACGTAAAAAAAAGATGGATGGAGCGCTAGGAACATTGAAAGTGAAGCAGGGTTTTCGGCTCATTCGGTCTATCACCATGTAATGGCGGCGACTGATCGAATGAGCCGCAAATCTTGTTTCACTTTCAATATTGCTAGCGCTCCATCCATCATTTTTACGTCCGTGGTTTATACCTACATTTTTAACACAGACTGGCAAATGATCTGTAGCCCGAGCACGAAAAACTAATGTAAATGTAAATGTACTCGAGTTCGCTGCGCACTGATGACGTTTGGTTAATATTTCATACAAATTTCATAGACGCGCATCGAGTTCGAATACATTTACGGTTGTCAGAAATTTTCCTGCTCAGGCCGCTGGTGGATCACTCATGAATAAATCATAAGTACTTAATATATAATATAAGCTCACGCCTATTTCCCGGTTAGGTAGGCAGAGGCGAAATAGAAGATCCAAATCTCGCCGAACGTATTTCCATCCCAAATGTGACAAAAGAAGCCTACCACTATCATCATCATCAGCCACAGAACGTCCACTGCTGGACATAGGCCTCCACCAAAGGTTTCCAGATCAACTTTTTGAACTGTTTCTGTTGGAAGCGACCTGCATCCAGCGACTTCTTGAGACCTTTACTACCATACGGGGTACAAATTACAGACACGGCTGATACTGAGTAGAAAATTCACATTATTTTATTCGAGGGCCCAATATAATTCCGCCACCTAGGCAGTTGAGTAAAATATAAATCGTTGATGCGTTCACCTGGTAAGGGATGGATCTTCTCCGCATATAAACACGCACGATACCACCAAGTTTCAGGTACCTTGGAAGCAAATAAGAATTGGGAAGGTTGGGTTCGTGTCTCCTCAAAATTTATAGCAGAGACTGGCAAACGAGCAGATGGGTCGCCTGATGGTAAGTAATCTCAACCGCCCTGAACACCCAAGACACAAAAATAATCATGTGTGTTGCCAACCTAAAAGGAAATAATGGAAATCAAATTTAATTTTCTCTAACATCTAAAACTTTTCGCATAAAATGTATAAATCCAATATATAGCTTACATTATTTACAGATTGCCATTATCGGAACATGAATATACAATGCCTATATATGCATAGCCAGATACGATCGGACACTATCCCGTAATTTAATTTCCAGGAAATACTGTTGTATTCGCTGGAATTCGTTATGAAAATCAGTGTTTATTAGCATGAAATGAGCCACATGAACCAAAGCCAATTGCAATATAATCTTCCAATACACCAGGGAGTCCCGGGTTCAATCTCCAGGTTATGTTACACGTATTTTTCTTCTTCCTATCTGCAACATGCTCACAAAAAGTATGTTGTGCCCACCCGAGACAATGGCATTTAGAAGAAAAATGACTATTCCCGACCATTATATTGTCAATGTATTTAATAATATCATCTTTGTAATATTACTGTCCCACTGCTGACCTCGATGGCCTAATGCAAGTTGGCAGATTTTACATACCTTCAAAATTTTTGTGGAGAAATTTTCGCGTATGCAGGTTTCTTCACGATATTTTCCTTCACCGTTATAGCATTTGATAATGCACAATAAAAAAGCCCGAGGTGTATGTTTGTTTTTGGGTTGGTCTCAAACCTCCAGCACTAGTCTCTGAAACCCGTATCATTCCCAACTGAGCTATCGCTGCTTCAATGTACTTACATAATATGTATTATTTTAATTCAGTTTAATTTCAGTGCATCATTCAATTGCTTTCATCTTAGAATTGAAGACGGGCGATAAGCCTTTTAATGAACATGGACTAAAACTATTTCTTCCGTGAATACTCATGGGAGTTTGTTGCTGACGGCACTTTCGTTGACTATAATTCGTTTTTATCTTACTGGTGGGGACGAGCTGGAGATATACTGACTAATTTGCTGCCGTTTTATGAAGATGGATCAAAATATTTTCTTTCGTGAAGGCAGATGTTCGCTGCTCACCTCTTATGGCTGACTAAAATCAATGAGATGTACAGGAGCACTTTATTCAGAAATAGGATGAGACAGATTAAAAAGATAAAGAATAATAAATATTAAGTATGACTTTTTATGTTGAACTGTTCGTTTCAACTTGACCTAAATCACACTCTGTGTCACACTGTAAGTTACGTTAAGTAAAACTAAAGAGAAGTTTCTATTTATAAGCTCACCTTGGCAATGATTTTTGCGGAAATAATTTTATATTCCGCTTCACCTCTATTCATTTTAAAACATCTCGCGAGACTTTTCTCGGTGTTTTGAGCTTACTCGAAGTGTAGACAAGATGGCCCTCGGCACGTTTTCAACTTGAAGTAAGTTTCTGTATACCTTTTTATGTACTGATGACTTAAGTTGACGCGAATGTTATACATTGAAATAAAACTATTTTTACGGATTCTATCACGTTTCAAAGGGTTTGCAGTCTTCGTGGTCACGGGTTGTACTGAGGTGTTCTTGTCCAAGAATGTTAGTGTTACAATATCTACATGGATCAAAACGTCGGGCATACATATAATCACAAGTTTAAAAACTTAACTGACCGACTTCCAATTCTCCGATCGTGACCAAATTTATATGGGACCACCCTTGAAATGAAAATGCTCTATCGAACACAAAAAGAATTTTCACAAACGTTCCACATTTGGAGGAGATATCGAGTAACATACATAAAAAAAATACCGTCGAATTGAGGACCTCGTCCTTTTTGGGAAGTCGGCCGAAAAATTAAAACAATTAATGACAGAATCCGTAAAAATAGTTTTATTTCAATACCTTTTTATGAATGTAGAACTAAAGTGACTGCATAGTACATATTTAAGATTCATTTATTATAAGGTGGCATTGCAAATGCAGAAATAAAAGTAAATTTAAGAACGGTTTCTACTTGATGTAACCTATACAATATTTTTTTTCCTAACGAAAAAAAAATCAATATACTTCTTACAAACGAACTCACAAGCATGGCGTTATTGTGCCTCACACTGATGCATAGCTGCGGCTAGTAATCTTATTATAAGGTTTTTGGAAATATTTTATATTTTTCTCTTATCCTTTATTCTGGTGCTACTTATTCAGAAGACAATATTTTTGTAATGAAATCTAAATGTGTCTCATAACTAAAGTTGACTCAAAGTTTCTCAAAATTGGAGGACAGTAGGTGACTTTGTAAGATAGTAAAAAACAATAGAATTTCGATCTTCTTCTTAATACGGCAATGCAAGGCTTTTTCTAAAGGTACTTAATGATTACATTATCTTTGGTGTTTTCTGGGAAATGAATATGTAATTGTTAACATTAAAATCTAAACAAACAATTAATCATCAATCATTATGTTTTAAACAATTAAATCTTTGGGGGTGTGGGCTATGTTCAGCAGTATACGTCATATGGCTGATGATGATGATAATAAAATAAAACAGTAACCCATAATGTCTAATATTATAAGTGCAAAACTTTGGATGAACGATGAATATTTTATTAAATTATTATCAATTATTATACTCTTGTCAGAGTACTCTAAAATGTCACTAGTTAAAATTATTTTGAATGTCATTTCCGGCCTAACATAGGCCAACGGGGTGCTTGCATAATGCAAGCTAGGCGGACGATTTGAATGAAACGAGTGCGGTATTTTATACATCCATCGGTAACCGAACCATATCGCGATTCAATTCTATCGTGGCGCCATCCAGTAGATACGACACTTAACGTAGAGGTATTCGATACTGTCTACTCATAAAACAAAAACGTGAGTACGTACCTTAAAATAAAATATACATATTAATATTTTTCGACAACCAGGTTTTAATTAATTATTAATTTATTAATGACACCCTACGTTTAACTGTTTAAGAAAAATATTCAATGTAATATAGGGCCTTACTTGGAAAAAAGTGACATGAGTATAACAAATTCAAAATGTTCCTATTTCGTCCTATTATAATTAGAGATTAAGTACTTACAGCAGTATACTCAGCTGTGTTAAAATATGCGTCTAACTGATTATAACGTTTTTATGAGGGAGGCCCTTTGTGCTTAAGTCAGTGTTTATATCTTTCGCTCTAAAACTATCTGATTTAAAGTAGACAAGTTTGAATTAGTAATATTTATTAATCAGCACAATCGTAGTTAAAATTAGCAACATAACATAAGCTCACGCCTGTATCCCAAAGAGGTAGGCAGAGGTGCACTAGCGAACTAGAACACCCACATTTCGTCGAGCTTAGTTCCGTCCCAGATGTCATAGGGGGCGAGCCTATCGCCATATCGGCTACAAATTCCAGACTTTCAGAATTAAAAAAACCCAATATCATTCTGCCCGACCCATGGAACTACCCCAAGATCTCAGGACGGTAGTCGTACCCAAATATAACCACGCCACCGAGGAGGTACTTTATACTTATACATTGGTAAAATTAACAATTTAAGGAAATTAATTCACTTCTTTAGTTTGATATAATGAATGTAAATACTAAAAATGCGAAAGTTTGGATGAAAGTTTCTTACTCAATCAGATCAGAGTGACTGAACGGATATGGATGAGATTTGACACAGATATAGATATTATTTAATAGATTAGAAAATGTACGATTCCCGTGGGATATATTTGTTAATAAATGTCCACACGAATGAAGTCTGAAGCTTAGGCCCGACCCTTGAACTTTCGACTTTAGAATGGTAGTTGAAGTTGAGTTGCGCTCAATAAGTGTGCTTAAATCAAATGTGAATACGCAAATTCTATTCAAATAATTATTCGATAGCTAACTGTGTAACGAGTAGTGTCCTCTGATTCCAATCTAATTAATATTGAACTAATAGGAAAATGCAATCATGACCCATATCCGTATCGTAATCGGCTTTTACACCTAAAAGCGGATTATATTCGTGTAACGATACTCGTAATGTAATAAATAAAGGTTTTAACAACATTTCAGATATATTCATAGAAATATCATACGATATATTATAATGTTCTTAGAAATAAAGCACTAAATTAATGAACTGTATTGTGATGGCGACTCTTAAGTATAGTACTTATGTAAATAATTCCTTATAAGTAAGTACCTACCTAGGAAGTCGCTGGATGCAGCCCGCTCCCAACAAGTAGATCTGGAAATCTTTGGCGGAGGCCTATGTCCAGCAGTGGACGTCCTGTGGCTGATGGTGATGATGATGATGATTTATATATTTTTTCAGTAACAAATCAGAGTCTGGAATATATTATGGCAGACAGTGCAATAACTTCGGGCCCTATCACATATTTTTCTACCACCTTATTTTACTATTGCCGTCGACGACATTATGAATTTAAAGCATTGATTAAACAAGTAAAATTGTATATCAAGAATATCTTTTCCCATCATACTATTTTCATTATTAGAAGTGTTGGCCGCTAACTGTAGCTCAACCATGAGTTTGTTGAACGTATTTACACGAGCGAGGACGTAAAATATTTGCATGGAAAACGTCAGTTCCCCGCGTAACCGCTAGAGGCGTTCGGGTGTTTGTCACACAAATATTTTACGGAGTCGCTAGCGAGTAATGTCAAAAAAGCACATGGTTGGCCTACTGATAGCTTGTTGATTAGGATTAAGCTGACATAAAAAGCTTACAATTTTATAATTATTAAAGATAGAATATATGTCCGTTTTAGGCTTTGACCTTTGCAAAGAGGGACCACGACTTAAGATTGAAGACCTAAGGTCAAATAATTTACTTCCACTTTTCAGCCATGGATTAATTATTGTCACGTGGATTTATAACCCTATAGGTCGTCTATTTAAAAATTGAAGGAATAATTTGCAGTAGCACAAATAACAATAGAAAACAGTTTTAATATTATAAACTCGATGTTGTATATCGTATTCCGTGTGTGTAGACGTCTGTGTGTGTCCCGTAAATTATCTTAATGTTAGCACGTGAAGTTAGCTACACTATCACGTGAAGACAAACTGATCTATATGGACTGCTACAAATAAGTATAGGTATACGTAGTAAAGGTATAGGGTCTTACTTAAAACAGCATTTTTAGCTGAGCAAATAGTTAAGAATAACCTGTCACTTTTTTCCTTGCGTTACATTGTTTAAAAATGAAAGGGACAACGTATGGTATAAAAATAAGCAGCGCTCAAATATTTTTATAAGTAAGGGATATAAGGCATAGAAGGAATAATTGAAAGTGTAATAATGGTCAACTTAAAAAAATATAAAATTGGACACAATATGTTGTTTGGTCGGCTCATTGGTCTAGTGGTAACGTGCATGGCCAGTAAACCGAGAGGTCCTGGGTTTAATTCACAGGTCGAACGGAGTGTTTTTAAAACATGATGTGTCCAAGACTAAATCACTCACAGAGGAGTTGACATCAGACAGAGCTGACCGTAAAACCTATGCTGAATTTTCTGCAGCATACTAGAAAGTTACACTTACTATAATACTTGTTTGGTCTATGTAACTTATTATCCCGGGGAAAAAAACACAGGAGTAAAGCAAGAACTATTTTTAAAATATACATAACACATAACATAAGCTCACGCCTGTATCCCCGAAGGGGTAGGCAGAGGCGCACTAGCGAACTAGAACACCCACATTTCGCCGAGCTTAGTTCCGTCCCAGATCTGATAGGGGGCGAGCCTATCGCCATATCGGGCACAAATTCCAGACTCCGGTCTTATATAGAAAAATCCAATATCACTTTGCCCGACCCGGGGATCGAACCCGAGACCTAAGAACCGTAGTCGTACTGAAATACCACCATGCCACCGAGGCAGTTTTAAAATATTTACGATATAAAATGAAAAGTAGATATAAAATGAAACAAATATTACAGATCACATAATTTATTGGATCACAGAACTAAATTTCGTACAATGTAACTACTTGTTATTAAGTTATTCAGTTTGAGCAATACCATTAACCCACACCAATACCATAATTTTAAGTTTTGTATTCTGAGAGATTGGAAGAGCACAAATATATAAATATTCCAATAAATTCAATGAACAAACTTTAGGTACAATTTGTTACACATAGACACAACACATTTGGTACGTCATAGGTGTTAAGAAACCTTGATATTTTAACAAAACTTTATGAATAATGATAATAAATATTTAGAATCTTTATTGCTCATAATTCATCAGCAAAATTGGTGACCAAGCACTGCAAATCACACGCTAATGTTAAAAAAGCAACTAACAAAATTGAAGAAAAATTTTATGCAGAGACAGAAGTCATCAGATTGTTGTGATTAAGAATGTTTAAATAATCAGATATGCATTCAGTGATACTGAAATGATATTTAAAATATATTACAGCATAATTTATAAATTCAATTTAATCTAAAATCGGTCAATATAACACTTTGAAAATTGGCTCTCTGAAGTTCATGTATCAAAGTTAAAATGTTTGTACTATCAATATTGTATGACAGTTCTACGTTACTGGCAAATAGATTATTGTCAGTTAAATTTTGAAGTAAACTTATTACAACTGGGCTAAATCCTTGCAACCTTGTTTTGTGGTTGCTCGAATTAATTTTTGTCAAATTCTGTTCAATTATTTCAAATGTTGGTTAAATTTGGTCCATTTTTATTAATATTGCATTTACAGTTGCTTGTACATTAGATGTATTTCAATTGCGTTTATGATATTAAGTTTTTTGAAATATGAAATTGAAACAATGTGATGGCCAGTCTTTTGAAAGGTAATTTGAAACCATATATTATGTCATCGTATTTGATTTGTATTGTGAGTAAATATTGTAAATATGTCATCCTGTTATTCTTTTTAATCTACAATGATTTCACATCTCGCAATAAATCTTTTCAAATAATACTGCATTAATTTAACCCGTCAGAGGCGGCACATATATATGTTCCATAAGCGTATGGGCCACCGGAGGCCGAGCCGCCCGTGACTATCTACAGCATCTCTCTATCCATCCGCATTAAAGAATTCGAAATATAAGGCTGAAAATAATTCGAATCAAACAAATGGAGGTACAAAGGCTAACGATCACCAACGTGGCAGTGGAAACGTCTCCAATCATGACCGCGTAGTTAAAAAATGCAGTCCGATATGAATCAAATTAGAGATCGATATTTCGAATCCGTATGATTTAGTTAGTTTAGTCGCCAGGCTAGAGTTTAAGCCGCGGTAGTGATTAAATCAGACAATTAGTGTCCTCCTCCAGAGATTTTAGATGACTGACTTTTATTTATTATTTGTAAGACTGAGCTGTCTTTAATCAATTCTTTTTATTTCAAGAACTAACTTTCCTTTCACATTAGAGGACTTTTAAATAAAAGTCATTAGTTTAAGCTCTTAGTTAAAGGATATAATGGATTACACAGGTTTCACATAATTTTATTTAATTCAATACGCATACATTGTATCTATATTTAGAATATTCGTATAATTCGAACTACAAAATTAAGCTCAATAAATGATTAAAAGTAAAGTTCTGATTAAAGTTTTCTTTTAAATTCCATTAAAAATAAACTTTTGATAATATTCAAAATTCATTTTAAATCATGTCCATGTTTTCACAATCATACAAGGGTTACACTATTATTTCTTAAACGATAATCAAGATACAGTCTCAAATTTGGCACTAAAATACGATGTTCAACACTACCGATTGGTGAGCAATTTATACTTTAACTAACCACATTAAAACTGAAGCGATTACAATACGTAGATTATTGTTATATCGATACGTAAATTACAATGACAAAAGAATAATAAGGACTTGGCGTGACTACGAAAAAAAGAAGTATGCCTACTGTATGGAGAGAAACCAAAATGGCGACTTGGCGAATCAAACGTCATAGTAATATAGCAGTTAGGCATATTCTATGCCAAGTTATTATTTCTCTTTTGTCGATGGTAAATTATCATTAATATTGTCTAAGACTTATTAATTTGTGTGCTTTTGCAGGCTTATAATCAAAAGTTGTAATCAACTTAGAATAAAGATTATCTTGTGTATTTTATTGCACGGTCCAATTATTCCTAGATCTAGAAAATCTCTGGGATGATGGTAATATCAACAATTACAAGTGCAACATAACGACAATCATCGCTTTACCATGCGAGTTATATCTATCTGAATTACGTGATATTAGGGTATATATCGTGTGTATTTTATTTGACGCCTATCATAATAAATTATCTTATTTTCTCTAAATTGATTTTACTTTCACAATATAATTTGTTTAATTATTCTAAATTTATTTAAATGTGATTTAGAATTTGGTTTCGCGCGTGAGGTTTACGGGCGATGCATGCGTACCAAATATAGCGACAAGTCCACAACTTTCCATAAGAAATGCATTTGAATCCAAGACGTAGTTATTTCAGTAACAGTTACTTCGAAGTTTACTTGTTTTCAACCGCATTAATACTTTCTCATATGACATATACAAGAATATTCCTCATTATTAATGTTACGTCATAGAATATTCAATTTGTGGGACGCAGTGAACCTCATATTGTGTTATATTAACCTTGGTGATGCTAATCGCTGTAACAATCTGGGTACGTAGTGGTAGTTAGCAGCACACGCCACGCCCGCTCCCCCTGACGCCAAGCTACGCTACGTCCTTACTAACTAGGTGCAATATAATGCAAATTTCACGAACTATATAATTATTTCCATTTCATAATTTACATTTATAATCCATAGTTTATCAAATGTTTAATTTGTATCTATCACTTTGGCTGATTGTTGTTACTTAACTGTAAAGTATCAAGTGATAGACATTATTTTAAAATGTGAACTTAAAACATTTATAAATTTTGAAATAATGTTAACAAATCTCATATTGAAACAATTCTTGCACAAATCTCGCTACCAGAAAGTACTTACAACGTTTTTATAACATCCTAATAAATATTTTCAAAAACGTAACAAACTAAATAACCAGTCTTTAAATTGTGAATAATAATTATAAATTCCTCTTCCAAAAAAACCAAAGACTCGCTCAAACCTTAAACCTGAAACATTTAGTACAGGGAAGTAAGCGATGTCAATACAATTAACAATCTTAATATTATGCATTCTGATTGTATACAAAAACGGGAGGCAAATAATGAAATCTGTAATATCATACCTACCTAACCTATTTATTACAATTCCTAAACGATTTAATTACTTATTTGCACTTCCTTATTAAATATACATAGTTAATTTAAACGACGTTGAGCAAATTCAGAAATAAAAATAGGATGAATATTTAACAAATAGGTTCTCAAATAACATTAACAAAATAACATCTCAATTAACTTTTACTAAACACATTATGACAATAAAATACATTTATCAATATTATAAAACATTTGAAGATTTAATATTAACACGTAAAATTTTACAAACATTTTATAAATTATTTTTCATTTATATTGAAAACCAATGTATAATCGTAAATGAGTCACAGCACAAGTAATAGTTTACAACAAACTCTTCAAATAACGTCACCATCCATACCCCTTAATTATTGCACTTATTTAAAACTGTGTCAGTTTATTACACCGACATTATTGACATCTATATCTATTTTAGATATATCCACCTATACTGCTGAGCTTTGATTACTAAACACCTCTTCATCTAAACGCTTCAAGCTTTAACCTCAGAAAAAAAAAATTGTTTGATTACTGAAATACAAACGGGCGCAATAATCAC
This sequence comes from Clanis bilineata, assembly GCA_036417725.1. Lineage (NCBI taxonomy): Eukaryota > Metazoa > Arthropoda > Insecta > Lepidoptera > Sphingidae > Clanis > Clanis bilineata. The sequence goes on from CM071137.1 coordinate 14,658,063, forward strand.
CCCACGATTTTACATTTGTTTGTATATTACGTTGATACACATGTAAATTTTAAACTACGTAGAAAAAGTGTTCAGTGCACTAGATTTAATATCGAAGTGTATTACCAGTGTATATTTGTTTAAATTGAACATAATAATATTTTTTAATCTAGATCAATCGCGTACTTGTACCCTAATCGTATATATATTATATATAAGTATTTACACAACGACTCGGCTAAGACCCGTGACTGTAACGGAGTTAGTTACATTGCTCCCTCAACGTTCCGTCGTTGGGTATTTGAAATACAGACTTTATTTTTGGTTATTGCGTAGACGGAAAGAATTATTAGTTTTCACGGACCAGCGGCCTGAGCAGGAAAATTTCTGACAACCGTAAATGTATTCGAACTCGATGCGCGTCTATGAAATTTGTATGAAATATTAACCAAACGTCATCAGTGCGCAGCGAACTCGAATACATTTATTTACATTTACATTAGTTTTTCGTGTTCGGGCTACTGATAAGTTATCACTGAAAACAGGGCACTAATTATATTAGGGTACTATGATGGTCTAACAACTGTATCTAATCAAAGAGCTACTCTTATGAATGACAATTAATATTTAAACTTCATGGAACGATTTTTAAAACATATTATTTGATATAAATGGCTGCTTTATTTCCCTTTTTACTTACTCCTACTTTAGTCTACGCTTGAATTATTAAATCGTTATGTATTGTTTTATCTTTAAATTTTTCTAAGGGCACAGTTGGCTAATTTTTATTTTCTTCTCTGATTAAAAATATGTAATGAATGCAAAGTTATTGTATCGTTTATTTAATAAGTTCTAAAGATGTATGTAAACATTGCTAGAAGAAACTATAAGTTTAGAATTGACAACAATAATGTTCTATATAACTGCATCTAAAATGCGCAACATCCACTAAGCACGATTTTATATAAATGTATATGAATATTTTGACTTCTAAACAAAAGTACTTTCCAGTGCAATACAGTGCTATTACAGAACAAAATATTGTAATTTAACAAATTGCCTAAATTCCATTGACAACATAGACACATTTGAATACTAGGTACATTATTATTCTTACTCCCTAAAATAATTAAAGGTCTTGAGTGCCACTTATGTAATACCGAATACGTAACTATGTTTCATACTAAATAGTAAATGGTCATGCATCGTGTTCATTAGATAATGAAAAAAGAAGTATTCCGGATACTAATGGTTGATATTCTTATAGTCTTTCTAGACTGTAAATTCCAATGCGGTATAATCAGACCAGTTAATTTTCCTCGCCAAGTAATACCAGGTCATCGGCAACAACGTCAGATACGTGTAGATAAATGATCCAGTACATTAAGTTAAAGCAGACGAAGCATACGGGGAACACGATGCGCGAATACTTGTCGATGTCCGATGGCGTGGTGCCCAGGAGCTTGTTGATACCCTGCAAATATCATTAGGCTTCACTTTGACGATTAGATTTTATGTTTCTGCAGTACATTGAGTTCGCTGCGGCCTCGCAAATCGCATCGCAAACATCATACAGCTACAATCGCTTATGCACACTCAAGGTAAATAATAGCAATCGCTTTTTCAAATGGAATGTACATATATGTTGAGATGGAAGTACCTTTGAAGCGTGGATGAGGTGTGGTGGGGCTCCCGCTTCTTCGTCAGGTTGCGGTGCCGGCGGCGGCGGTGGTGCTCGAGCACCATTTATCGTATTCTCTAAAGTGCCACCCTTCGAATATGCTTTGGGATCGTGGACTTTGAACCGAACTTCCTGTGTATGGAAATACTTCGTCTATCATATTTTGCCTATGTCAACTTGATTGGGGGGTTCCTAGTAATACATACCTGACTAGACAGCGACTATCGCACACAATTTAGTCAACAATTCAAGATAAATGTTGAATGCACTATTAGCATGAACGAACATGTTCCAAAGTCTTTGCGAAGTAAATTCAGTAATATGGACTTTAGGTTGCCATAATTCTAGTTTAGCATTAGTTTGCAGTTTGCACTGCATCGTACTTAACCTTAGGTCAAGTGTAGTGACTTGCTGAGCCAAGATAAAACAATAGCAAAGATAATTTTCTAAATAAATAAATACACCCAACAGTCACACACCTAGTCCTGAACCCACACTAGGTATAACCTGTATCGTGGGTGTCAGAGACTATGAGAGACTTTTGGTCACACAACACCCAGACTTGAAACAAATATCTGTGGGCCCCACAAACATTTGTCTCAATGCGGGAATCGAACCCGCGGCCTCTCGCTTCACAGCCGGCTACTCACCCGCTGCGTCACGGAGGCTGTCATAAATCATCAATAAACTAGAATTTAATGTTTCTCTGTTAATTTTATTTGTAGACGTTTTTATGGGCCCGATTTTTTTCCCCAATAGATGCTTTAGCTACTACACTACCAGTGGCGTGCAGTCTATATAGACAAAAAGACACTGCCTACCCTGACAATTTGCTATTTACATGACTCAAGACAAAAAATTCGTGACCATAAACAAATTGCCAAAATATCATTTTGGATTGTATTTTATTAGACATGAGAAGGATGATGATAGGGTAGTGGTATGTAAGAATTGAAGAAAATCATTTTACAAGATTACTGTCTACCCTGATCAGAATAGCAGAAATCTTATAATTCCAACTCGTCCCTATCTTTCTGTTTGATAAACGTTGCAGGATGAAGACAATTTTGCATTATCTGAGACTCGCCGAGCTTCACTGCTCGGTGTCGTAAAATGCGTGCCATTGTTGATCCTGGCTTACAGAAGTTACAGTGGCGGGTGTGTGGGCGGGACAGTCTCGTACTCTGATAAGAATGTGCACGTCACTGTACACTACATTCATAAACTATTCACATACTCAAATGTTTGCTATCAATTGATAAGAAAATCTATGTCACATTTTATTGGAATTCGGTCGTATTGGAATAGTAGAATTATTAGAATTCGTACCGAAGATCTGCTCGGTGGCGCAGGTCTGTTTAGAGTGCTGGTACGCGGTGGTGGTAAAGGTTCAGATGTTCCTGGTGGTCCGTCTATTTGCATTTTTTTTTCAGCAGCCATTTTCTGAACAGCAGTGAATCTTTGTTTCCTCATTTGTATACGTTTTGCCATATAACCCACAGTCGCGTACTCTGCAATAAAAATAGAAACGTTGATTAAAAAAGTTAGATTGCCTAAGCACACATCGCGAAGCAAGACCAACTGAGAACCGTTTATAGTACACACAGAAAGTCAAGTGTTTGTTTGTGAACTAGCGCAACTCTTTAATTAATGTAATGCTTTGAAAGGAGGCACAGGCCTAGTTTTAATATAAAAGATTAAAATAATCTTGCTTTTGTTCAAGCCGTGATGAGAAGATATTATATTCTTCTAAATTATTACCGAAACGTCCTTCCTTTTTTGTTACCTAGTAAACTGGCGAAGACCATCACGAAGCAGGTGCCGAGGTAAACGTCAATAGATTTGACATAAGAGATCTTGGGCAGAGCGGCGTTCGTGGAGGACATGAGCGTGGTCATCGTCAATACAGTAGTGACTCCCAAGGAAACTCTAGCAGGTGTGGCATTGCGATTCAACCAGAATGATACCCATGATATAATAACAATAAGACCAGATGGTATGTAAATTTGAATCAAGTAGTAGCCCATAGACCGGACGAATTGTATTTCGCACGCCAACCGTGAATAGTTTCCTGCAAAAGAAATAAAGTACTGAAAACGAATTCTGAATAAATTTGTAATATACACCTACTTGAAAGATTTAAAGGACCTATACTTTTGTACAAAGTATATAACATTGTATTGATGATGAAGCAAATCAACTTTCCAGGGTCAAGTACAATAGGAAAGTTGTGAATAAAAATATTAGGTAACTTAAGCGAATGCATGCGAGTCTATCAATCAAATATAATATGAAGTATTGAAGAAGCCACCGATTGGTCAGTGTCCGGTAGGAGTGCTCTAAGTGAAATGTGTCGGTGCTCGATACCTGTAGTGAGAGAGATTTCCATTGCTCGTTGGCGATGACCCAGCACCTTGAATTGCGGCAGTGACACTTCGCTCGATACGCCCACTGAATTGGGTCCCTCGTTCCACTTGTAACGGATGTCCCGCATGGTGTAGCCGACTGTACCATGCAGAGATATGGAACGATAATATAAGCACCCATCGCACTGGGTTTTTAATATATTTGTCGAGGTGAATGAGTTGGTCGGTCTACCAATCTACCGAGGTGAGGTGTGTTCATATAACAGCAGCGTTAGGTATGTCATACGTAGTCGTTTTTACTTTAGGAAGCATTTTCAAATTAATTTAAGTTAAACTTTAACTACCGAATGTAGAAGCTTCATGGGTCTGCAGCTCAATTATAACGGAAAGTTTGTTAACATTATTTTTTTTTTCAAAAAGCAAAAATCGAGAAGAGTTAGTCAAAGTAAGATTTGATTTTAAACTTAGTAACGAGTGGAAGCCAGATGAACATCATAATCGAATAATCAAATTTACTCACAGCTTTCGATTTCAATATTGCACAATTGACGGTCCATTGGAAAGTATTGTAAGTCCATCGGACAGGAGGCGGTGATGGTCAGTCTGTAATAAGGACAACAATAGCATTTCCATATTCTTAGTACAAATACCACATGAAAATATTTTTTGCTATAAAACAACATGTTAATTCAATAGCCTCACCTTATGCTCCGTGTAATAGATCCTGAATGATGAATACGAATGAACTCGTTGCTCGTAGTAGCGATGTGGAAATATGATTGTTTTTCATTTACAAAGAAGGTATCTGGTACCCATATGTTTCTAATAAATTCTGATCCAACAGAGAGAGTCTCAACACCTGTCCTCTTTTTGTAAGCTAATCTTGGATCTGTCCAAAATTGTCTGAAGTAGAAATCCAGCGTAAAATCCTGAAACATTTAGTAACGTTGTAGGAACTGTCGCTACTTAACAAGCAGGAACAATGCATGTTACTCGACATAGACTCGAGTACAAGTATGTAGCTTTTTAAAACAGTGTATTAATTTGGATTCAAAACGTCCATCATCGGATAACATTCATTGTTTGTACGTTTCACGTCATAACGATGCAAATATATCAGTCCATATCAGGCAATATATTCGGATGAATATAATTATTCTCTTATGCAAGTGAACATTTGCGTGTTCATCTGTAGTTGAATGAAAATATCAACATATCAGACAGACAGTGATTTTATCATTTTCATTTACATGCCAACTTTTCATCTGCATGGCCTTCTGGCGTACATTGTAAAATATTATGACCGATAATTAACTTAAACACTAGTTTGTTCCCTTCTTTCTTACTTAAAAGGTGTGAACGAGAAAATCCATCATATCATCATTATCAATCCATATAGCTATATCAATATCCTGCCAACTCCCTTCATCAATAAAATTTAGACGACAGACGGATGGATTCCGCTAAAAACTTTTAGTTACTAATTTACACGAATGACATGGCGAGTATTGAAAACATAGTTGCCCTTTTTGATTTAACGGTGGCATAAAAGTTCGATGCGGAATTTTCAATAACGAAATGTACTTCGGGAAAATAAAACGCCATTTGGGAAACTGAATTCAAATATTGGCTAGGCGAAAAATTCATACTTCCACAGTGTTGTCAAATATATATAGCAATTTAAACTTCAGGGTATAAAAGTGTTAACGCTTTGATACTGTAATGGTTGAGTCACTGCATTACATTCATCTATCCAGGAATTGTTTGACAAAATTTTTACAATAGTACCTATTTAAATACCTATTAAAACCTTATTTACACACTTAAAAATACTTTATAACAAGCACACGTTTATGTTGCAGTATGCATAATTTTGTTTTTACTGGGAAATAGAATAAATTGTTGAAGACTACCTTAACAGGTGTCAATACATTTTAGTAATTAGGTATATAAAATTAATGAATACAAAAATATAGTAATATCAACATAATCTCGCGTACAAAAAATCACATGTGCTTGCAATTAATTCTAAACTAATTAATACTATATTAACGGTCGGTCAGGGTCACGTCCTGAGGTGACTTTTTCAGTCTCCTTGATTTGGTTTCCACTAGGGGTCATACACCCTGGTCTCATTTAAACACCACCTTGTTTTGGAACCGTTATCAAGGGTTACCGGCGCCCGAAATATTTAAAACAACCAACACCCACAAATACTATGTATGGAAAATTTACGAATTCCAAGTTCATTGTAAATAAGGGTTGAAAGTAAGACACTGTAATATCATTAATCGTTATGTGTACAAAAAATCAGATTTTTATGTTTTCCTATAAAACAACAAACCCAAAGAGCAAGTGTTTAAAATTTCCACTTACGACCGGAACTCACTGGACAACGTCACAAACAATAAATACATTCATAGCAAGACTACTAAAGGAAGAAATATTAAGGCGAGTGGCGGATATGAATTATTATACGCCATTTGAGAGACAATAGTAAGAAACCCACAGACACAACAAACACCTACTCAAGAACACAAAAAGCTTAAACAAAAACTTAAAAACAACAATGGAGCAAATTTAAGTCTTGCTTGGAGGGATGCTTAATGGCAAAGTACATTTTAGTATGTATTTTAGACACGCCCAGAGAGGCGCACCACTACTGCCGCTGTTCAGTAATTAAAGCAATTTGTATGTGAAAGAAATTATTGAAAAGTGGTGCGTCGCCGTCCGGGCGATCAGCTCCATAACGCCGGCATGCTCGCAGCCTCGTGTCTGGGGCTGCTCGGTCGCAGCGGCGCGGCTGCCGAAGCGACCGAGACAAGCGTGAACTGACAGTGGCGAGTACCATGAGCACTTCGGAGACGGAGCTGATAGAGAGCACATACATGGTGACGCCCACCTCCACTGGCGGACCTGCAATCAAGCCCAAGTGTAAGTCGCGCGCATGTCGCGCAGTGAAAACCAAACCAGAGGACGGTGACGTGACGCCTGGAGTCCCTCGATCGAACGAGATCCAAAGTGTTCTTTACATTAAGTGCAACACTTAGGAACCTTCGCTCGACCGAGGGCCGCTAACATAAACGTAGAACTTATCGTCATTTCTCTGTCTAAAAATGACCATCTACGTAAAAGTATTTTTTATTATTAAATACCATTTTCACTTCAGATAAGGAGCTGATGGAGAGCACGTACATGGTGACTCCCACATCCACGGGCGGTCCTGAAATGTTACATCAGTTACATTACCTGAAGCTACCCTGTTATTAATTTTTCGCACAGGCACGTATAAGCTTCTATTATCATCATTTTTTTCTTAATAATTAGATCAATGTATGTATTCAAATTGCGTGGTATTTAAATAGCTTTTTATTTTTGTTAGTTTCATATTTCCGAACGCGTACGTCGTCAACGTCCTCAATAATGGCACATCCTTAGATTGTTACTTGACGTTCGTTGCCAAATGCTGTATTTGCTTCTAGTATTATAATCATCACAGAATATTTGTCTTATTGCCTATGATCTACAATTATTCATTTCATTGTAACTAAGCTGTGAAATTGCAATCAAACCAATGTATTAAAACTTATTTAAAAGGCAGCTGTTTACATGTTCTGTCGTTACCGCTATCTATATCGACAGGTGAATAATTAAAATAACTAGAAATTCCAGAAAATACAGGCAAATTTTTTAAAAGTATTGGAAACCGGCGAAAGCAGTGAAGTTAAATACTGTAAATAAATATACTAAGACAAACCTCCATAATTTGGCCTGACTCTCTTGTCGTAGCTTACACTTAGGGAGTCCAAAATGGCAGAAATATTGACGTCACCAAACATCCCTCCTCCGCCCGCTCCCCTGAAACAAAAGTAGTGTAATGTATTCCATAATACTTTATAGCAACGGCAACAGTTACTTCGCAGCATTGGTATTTATTATGCAGTGGGTTTTATACGCGGCTTACGAGTATTGGAGTATCTGAGTTTGCAGCTTCCCCTGAATAAAGCTTCCCCGGAATAAAAATAGCCTGTATATAGTACTGCTGAATGCTGCTGGCTGAATATTATCATTATTTGCAATACATTAAGTCAATTCCAATTTACGATTAACACTATTGTCCGAATAACTTCTGAATCCAATTTATTCTTAAATTTATTTCACCCGATACTGCAATCGCAGATAATGTATACCGCACAAAATCTTAGTAGTACAATACAGTTTATTGAATTAGTCGATTTTAAAACCTCTATAAATCTAATCTAAAGAATTTCTTAGCTTTACGTGAATGTTATTCATTGAAATTAAACTATTTTTACGGATTATATAACGATTTGGTTATAAAACCAAAAAAACTAAAAATTAAAACCAAATCGTGATATAATCCGTAAAAATAGTTTAATTTCAATAATCTAAAGAATCTAATTTTAATCTACGGAACTAAGCTCGGCGAAATGTGGGTGTTCTAGTTCCCTAGCGCACCTCTGCCTACACCTTCGAGGATACAGGCGTGAGCTTATGTTATGTTTATGTTTTTTTATAAATCTAATCGGTTTTCTGTTTCACGCAGTTACGCGTATTTGCTTATGATCCGGAAATTTCTTTACAACAATTATTATATATTATTATCGTTCGACTTAACAAAGGAGGTAATTAACTTTTAAACTCCAAAAAAGACATAACTGGAACCGAACGCAAGCAACAATTAGTAAAGAAAAGTCATATAACTGCAGCAGTTTACATTCAAATATTGTTAATTTTAAACACAATAATAATAATATTAGCCCTGTAATATTACTGTCCCACTGCTGGGCACGGGCCTCCTCTACTAATGAGAGGGGTTAGGCATTAATCTACCACGCTGGCCAAATGCGGGTTGGTAGACTTCACATACCTTCAAAATTCCTGTGAAGAAATTCTCTGGTATGCAGGTTTCCTCACGATGGTTTCCTTCGCCGTTATAGCAAGTGATATTTCACAATGAAAATACACTTAACATAGAAAAGTCAGAGGTGTATGCTCCATTTTGGGGTTGGTCTCGAACCTCCGACACTTGTCTCGGCAGTCCGTACCATTCTCAACTAAGCTATCGCTGCTTATTACAAAAATATTCAAGTAGAAATGACATCGGAACGCAATACCAATTAAGGCCGAAATACCAATTCCAAATTGGAAAGCACTACGTCAAAAGCCGAGATGCGTTTACTTTACAAATATCAGTTTGTAATTGGAAATCACCGGAAAATCAGAATAATGACGTGGATATCAATGAGCCCAATTTGCTATCAGTAGAGATGTGGGCACGGTAAATAGCTTTCAACCGAGACCGACATGCTGCGGTTACGTACATTAGAGGTAGTAAATGAACCTTGTCTATATTGTAGCTATAGTGATTTATTACTATCTAGTCGTTATATATCACAACTACTTTAAATAACTATACGCACATTTATTCACATTCTTGTTCTTCTTATTGAATTCAAATTCATATAATGTACTTTATATAATTTACATTTTCATATAATATATACACTTTTCATATAATGACTGCCTCGGTGGCGTGGTGGTATTTCGGTACGACTACGGTTCTGAGGTCTCGGGTTCGATCCCCGCGTCGGGCAAAGTGATATTGGATTTTTTCATATCAGCCCGAAGTCTGGAATTTGTGCCCGATATGGCGACAGGCTCGCCCCCTATCACATCTGGGACGGAACTAAGCTCGGCGAAATGTGGGTGTTCTAGTTCGCTAGTGCACCTCTGCGAACCCTTCGGGGATACAGGCGTGAGCTTATGTTATGTTTATGTTATGTAATATGTGATATTAATGTACCGCAATGTAGTACAAGCGAATGAAGCCTAACGAGCCATCAATTAATCCGTGTAATTACTGCTAAACATTCATACTCTCGATTCTCGAATGCACATCATTGCTAATGCATCAACAGTCAGCTTGCGCTTGTTAGTGCCTAACGTATATACAACTAATTATCGAAATCCTCCAATCCGATAATGTCTATTGGCCATCGACTAAGATGTTTAGAGATGACGTTATGAATTGGCTTAATTTACAGCATACAATGAAGCTTCTAAGCATGTTAATGTTGATGTTTTAATACCTATAGAATGGTTTGAATAAAAAAACTTTGTTGTAGTGTGTTGGAGACGATTGTGTGAGCAATAAAATTGATACTCCGCGCATTTAAAATAATGTAATAAATTTCCATTTCCTATAAACAACGAAAAATTTAAATGTTAAATCGGCATGCAGCGGTTAAATTATCCGGATGAGTAAATAAATACTTAAAATCATTATATTGAAATATTTTATTAAATTATGTAGAGTGAACGGTTTTATTTCAACTGAAATTAATTTTAATATCGTATTTATTATGCGGTAAAACCCAAATTGTTAATTAAATATAATATTTTTCTTCATTTTAATTATTTTTAAACGATCATCTCAAATGAAGTACTGAGCGAAAACAGTAAATTAGTTTGTACCCGTGGTTTTCCTCGTCTGGGCATTCTGACTTAATGAAGCTCTGTAATATCTTTAAACAGACTAAAATAAAAGTAATATGTTTTAAAATAATGCTAACGTTATATTATTATAGGTCTAAAGATACTCAATGACAAAAGAAAAATAAGGACTTGGCGTAACAACCAAAAACCGTGTTTACTTTAAAGGAAGAAAGTTTCACTACTTTAGTTTCTCGATGTAATTATTATGAAAGTTGTCACCATGTCATAAAACTTAAATAACGTATAAATACGATGTTTTATTTATAATAATACTAAGTTCGAAATGTGAAGAATATGCATAACTGCTATATTTCTGGATTCTTTCTTTCGTCAAGTGGGCATTTTGCTTTCTCTGCATAGAGTGAACTTAACATCAGGTGACCCACTTCCTCGTTTGCCCCCTCTTCTATAAAAAATAAGTATATTAGCAGTGGCTAAGGTTTTTAATTCGTATTCATGTCAAATTCTTATTTTTCTTTTGTGAGTACATGTTACTGTATAACATACACTGGCTGAGTCCATGAAGTGATTTGCTTGAGCCGTTATGGCAGATTTTGCAGTGCGAACGTCGGAGGCTATTCATTCATCTACTAAAGTTCGTCGTGCACCTTTCTAAAATAACTTTTAAAACCGAAGTACCTAATTACCGCTTACATAAATGTACGTACAGGCTTGCGAACTTTGCCTGCACTACTAGCTCGTCCATCGGCTTCATAAGCCTTTCCATATGCCCGTAGACTGAGGGCTTAAAAACTTTATCTAATATGAAACTAAATTTCATCATAACCTGTACCCACAGACCAGAATAAAGTCTGTGGCGTTAAAATAGCTACAGCCAAGACAAGACAAGAAGAGAATTATAAGCCTCAAGTGTTTTAAGGCATCTTCTAGAATATGCAACAACAGAGACTTTATCATCATCAGCCCCAGGACGTCCACTGCTGGACATAGGCCTCCCCCAAAGATTTTCAGATCGACCTGTTGGAAGCAATTAAATAAAATAAAATAAGGAAATCCGTAGAAGAACAAAAGTCACTAATACAGTCCAGCGGATTAGCAAGCTGAAGTGGCAGTGGGCACCGTAACTCGTAGAACCGATAACCGATGGGACTTTATCGTAGTTCATAAATTAAGGACTTTACTCCAATTTATGCCGTAAGTACCCCACAATAGTTCGTGAAACCTAAAGTGCATTTGAGCCTAATTTAACTTAACAAGCTGTGAAACGTCTCAACTTGCCCTCTTAATTACGAAGAGTTCATCACTGTAGGCTCTCAGAGTGCTTTAGGAAACAATACTTGGTTAGTAGTGAAAGCACCTGAAGGATTTTGGATCCGGGATTCTGACATAGCTACGTCTTTTGTATTTAAAACTTGTCTATCTTTCTTTCTACCTGCCCTTATCCCACCTTAATGTGGGGTCGGCGCAACATACTTTTTCGAGCATGTTGCACAAAAGATTTGACTAAGTTTTTACGACCGACGTCAATCCCCTCTGTGAGATCCAGTCTTTTGTATTCAAAACTGTTAATAATGTTATTAGTGTTTTATACTCATGCATCAAGTAGACATTAATTGTGAGAGACTAATTGCAGTTGAATAATATTTTTCATACATACCTACATAGATTAGAACACCCACATTTCGCCGAACTCATTTCCGTCCCAGATGTGATAGAGGGCGAGCCCATCACCCTATCGGGCACAAAATCCAGACTCCGGGTTGATATTTAATAGAAAAATCCAATATAATTTTTGTTCGACCCAGGGATCGAACACGAAACACTGTGCTACCGAGACAGTCAATATTTTGTGCTTGATACATACATACATACATAGACTCACGCCTTTTTCCCATAGGGGTAGGCAGAGACAACGGATTTCCACTTGCTACGATCCTTACAAACCTCTATCGCCTCATTCATTACATTATTCATGCATGCACGTCGGTTTAGGGTACTTTTAACTTGACCTTTCTCGAGTATATCTCTGACTTGCTCAGAGAATGTTCGATATATATTTTCCAAAAAATATTAATTTCACACTGAGAATTTAGATCATATTGTCATATTAAAAGTCTCCTGTCGGTATACTTTTAGCAATAAAAGTGAAACAGTAAAATTGCTCACATTCGTTTAGGATACAAAACATCGAAATATTGTGTTCTGTACCATGAAAGCTATAAGCTGTGACCCTCTTAGATATTAATTTATAATAATTAAGGATTAGGTACTTCCTCTTTTCAACTTTTAAGTATCTTTCTTACGCGATTTGTGGACCGATTAAGATTCTTTCTGTATGATAGCGTTTACTCCAAGGTGGTATCTTATAAATTTCGTCAAGATATTGATGTTGATACGTTTTGAAGATTGATTTTAATTTTTTAAACTGTTAAGGGTGACTTGCACCACTATTACTAACCTACAGTTTATCCTAACCTCTAGTAAAATTGAAAAAGATGTATATGAATGACATGTAATTCATTAAATGTCGTCATATACTATCTGTAATTACTTGTAACGAATTACATGTCATTCATATATTTCTTTTTCAATGTAACTTGAGGTTAGGGCTAACTGTAGGTTAGTAATAGTGTTGCAAGTTACCCTTAAAAGTTTAAAGTGCAAGTCGCCCCAAGTATAATTTATTTAGCACTGGCTTTAAGTATTGTCAAACAAAATTCTTTACATACTTATTTCTCTAAGGAACAGACAAAATAAACGTACAGTTTACCCATAACGATGTGTTAGTATGAAACAAAATCATACTACTGCAAATTAAACAGTGCCTTTGTCCGAAATACAATTTAACGCTTTTGCAACTTCATTAACAAGATCGTACGTACAAAGCGTTGCGGTTTCCGTACTCGTAGGTACATTAACAAATGGACTCTGCTATTTCTCTCACTATTCACCGAGTATTTTAATACAACTTGTATGTAATATGTAGAACAATATGCAAGCTGTTAGTTTATAATGGTTCCGGAAATGTATGTGGGCTGAAATGCATATATTGCATTCGGTCTATATTGTTATTAAAGAGAACAATCCCACTTGCAGGTTATTGTTATGGAACATCATGTCTTGAGGCACTTACTGACTTATAAAAACTATTTATAGACTTTAGTACAAGTTTTGTGAGTGATAGAGCCACGCTGTAGACAGTAAAGTCTACAGCACGAATAGGCTGGCTCGACCAGTTTGATACCACTGTCTCACAGAAAACCGATGTAAAGTGCCAGCTTGCTGTCGCGTTTTGTTTGGTGAGTGGGCTTACCGGTGGCCAATTAACCCCCCCCCCCTCTCTTCCCAAATCCATTTTCCGTACCCGTCCATTCCTTCCTTCTGGGTTGGCAGCGCATCCATGATTCTTTTTGTGTCTTGGGTGTCTATGGGCGGTGGATATCTCTTACCATCAGGTGACCCATCTGCTCGTTTGCCAGTATCTGCTAAAAAAAACAATGGCAGTTTTGGGTTCTCCACACATTTCAGTAGTACTTGTAGAAATTACAACGTACTAACATAATTGTATAGAGAAATTGAAAAGTATCGTTTTAATTGATAATGTATTTAATTTATAACGAAGATATTTAGTCGCTATTTGCTTCGGTGGCGTATATCGGTACAACCACCGTCCTGAGCTCTCGAGTTTGATCCTCGGGTCGGGCAAAGTGATATTGGATTTTTCTATATCAGCCCGGAGTCTGGAATTTGTGCCCGACATGGCGATAGGCTCGCCCCCTATCAGAAATGGGACAGAAGTAAGCTTGGCGAAATGTGGATGTTCTAGTTCGCTAAGGCCCCTCTGCCTACCCTTTTGGGGAAACAGGCGTGAGCTTATGTTATATTATCGCTATAAAAATGAAATTTTACACACGGCTTCGTTTTATGGCATCAGCGAACATTAAGAAACGATTTTTGGAAATTCTTCCTTTAATTACGGGGGTTGAAAGTTTGTATAGAGAAAGCCTCTCACGCGGGTGTAACCGCGGGCAAAGGTTAGTAATATATACAATTTGTCATAATACACAGATCCTAGCTAAAATTGAAGATAATGTATAATATAATTATAATGTATCTTTGTTCCTGTCGATGTATGTGTGTGTAGAAAATAAATGGTTTAAATGGTTTTAAGATACTTTATTGGAAGATGAGTCCTATTGTGACTCGGCATCGAAAGCAAAGGCGCACGGTGCATATCTCAGCTTTATCTAAATTGGTAGAAGATGCAATTTGAGTATTAGCTATGAACAAAATCTATTTCTGACGAATGAAATTCGATTGAAATGGAGACTACATTCATGAGTATTTGTCATTGAATTGTTACTTCCATGATTAATTTTATCGACCGACTTCCACAAAAGGAGGAGGTCCTCAATTCGTCTGTATTTTTTTTATGTATGTTACTCGATATCTCCGCCAAATGTGGACCGATTTCATTTCAAAATTCTATATGTGTTCAATAGTGCTTGTTTCAAGGGTCGTCTCATATAAATTTGGTCACGATCGGTAAATTGGAAGTCGGTCAGTTAAGTTTTTAAACTTGTGATTATTTATTGTATTTTTATTCATTTTTTAAATGATATTTTACTATTTATAATGTGTTTACCTTCCACTTTTTGGTAATTTCGAAATGAATACTTTCAACAGTAACATGGAAGGTAATATGTAATCTAGCCTAAACCCTCAAATGCCATATCATATTTCACAGCAGCAATCTTGTATTTTGCTTAGTGAGACCCGAGAGCATTAATTAATAC
This sequence comes from Clanis bilineata, assembly GCA_036417725.1. Taxonomy (NCBI): domain Eukaryota; kingdom Metazoa; phylum Arthropoda; class Insecta; order Lepidoptera; family Sphingidae; genus Clanis; species Clanis bilineata. The sequence goes on from CM071137.1 coordinate 14,673,365, forward strand.
CCTGATGAGATTTCCTAGAAATGCAATTGACGTATCCGCTTCCGACGTAGCGTCGTGCTCCTAGCTTAATTTAACCAAGATAATATTATTAATATTGAACGTGTAATCAATGACCTCCATATAATAATTACAGGTTGCGAAGCGAATTAGCTACTAACAGCTCCTATCTGATTGCTTACACACTGAGTTAAACACAACATAATATCAGACAGATTAACCTCTGTATCCTGCAATATTGCAATTTGGGAGTACAGTGTTGAGCTTGTATTCACAGGAAATTATGACAAAGGCCTAATTGGGATTGCATAAGCTCATACCAATTTCCCCGAAGGAGTTGATAGCAAATAGTGGATTCACAGTTCGGCGAGGTTAGCTTTGTCACATAATCAGGAATGAGCTGAAATAATACCTATACAGAATCTTAGGTTTATGTGTGGTTTATCGGAATTCAAACACACAAACATTTCCCTGGTGTAGCGGGCGATGAAGCGAGAGACCGCGGGTTTGTTCGTACCGAAATAAATATTTGTGTGAACCATTATTGTTTCGGGTTTGGATGTTGTGAGACCGAAAGTCTCGGGTAAATCTTGATATAGACGATACAAGACATGAATCTTACAGTGAGACTGTCTGGAAATGTTGATATCAAATCCTCACTGTTTCTGAACTAATGTGGCACTCATTGACAAAATGAAACGGTTGACTATAATCATTCGACCAATTTTCCCGATGTCTTAAGCTGCTTTAAAAGTATTCACTTAGCAATATGTCGGCGCCAGTCACAAGTACGAAAACTATTAAATGACACCTGTTAGTCACATAGATCGGCCAGACCCCACACTAGGTTTTTCGGGACAACCAACGGACAACGGACCTGCAGTCCCACAACACCCCGAAACAAATATATGTCGATCACAGACATTGTTCTTGGTACGGGAATCGAACCCGCGGCCTTTCGTTTTACAGCCTACGAACTATTTAAATAAAGTATCTAGCCAGCCTGACTGGCTCGGTAGCGTGGTTGTATTTCGGCACGACTATTATTATATATATATTCCTGTGGTCTCGGGTTCGATCCCCGAGTCGGGCAAAGTGATATTGGATTTTGACAGCCCGAAGTCTGGAATTTGAGCCCGATATGGCGATAGGCTATCACATCTGGAACGGAACTAAGCTCGGCGAAATGTGGGTATTCTAGTTAGCTAGCGCACTTTTGCCTACCACTTCGGGGATACAGGCGTGAGCTTATGTTATATTTATCTAGCCAGCGCTGCCTGCTTGCTGCCACTGACTGGCGCCAGCAACTAAATACTTATAAATCAGCCTATAAAGTATGGTCTTGTTACATTTGAGCACTTAAGTACGTATAAAGCGATTTTGCTGAGCTTTACCGGTCAAAGCTCACCGATAATTGACCCCTTTCCTGGAGAACGTTCCACCTGTCTAGACAGTCTGCTCAGGTACAAACATTCGAACTACTTTGAGAACATAGTTCGAAACGGTTTACACAGCTGGTGCACTATGGGCTTTTGTAGTGCAATTTCTTTATCAAACATTGAACATTAGATGGTTAAAAAGGTGATGATATTTATTTTCTACTGGCTGCCAGTGGCGAAAGGTTCATACAACTCGATTCCTATCGGCTTACCTATGCCAAATGATTGGCTTAACAAATAAGCATTAATCAGAACAAAATGCACCATCGATTACCCTTTTCAAAAATATCACTCTTCGCCACTGTTAGCTGCTCTATCCTTTACACTGATTAGCCGTGTTTAGTCTAAATCCGTTGTTTGTTGTTTACTTATCTAAAATAATATCATAGAAATATTAGTTATCACCTACTGAATGGTAAAAAACTTAACGCACCGACTTCAAAACTTATTCGATCGTGACCAAATTTTTTATAGGACCACCCGACCATTTTTGAAAGTCTGTCCATATTTGGCGGAGATATCGGGTAACTTACATAAAAAATACAGATGAATGAAAGACCTTTTTTCAAGTTGGTCGAAAAATAGAGACCCAAGGACGAGACCGGAGGGAACGGAGCCGCGGGCAACTGCTAGTGGTAGGTTATTAGAGGTCACTTATAGTTTTTAGAAAGCCTATCAATATGTCACACAATTGTAATTATTATTAATATTACTAACTTTATGTAAATAATAAAAAGTTTTCTGCATATGTATAAATAGAGTCATGAAAATCAGTTTCTAGTTGAAAATTGTGAAAAACACCACTTCTTTTTACTAGATTTAAAATAAGATAACATAAGCTTACGCCTGCATCCCCGAAGAGGTAGGCAAAGGCACACTAGGGAACTAGAATACCTACATTTCGCCGAGCTTAGTTCCGTCCCAGTGGGTTTAGACAAGTGGCTTATACGCTAGTCGAAGAGAATAGTGGAATAGAATAAATGTATGGGAATGACATAAGAGTGTGCTTAATGCGGCGTAAACACGCAGATGTGATAGGGGGCGAGCATGTTGCCATATGTATAATCCAATATCACTTTTCCCGAACCAGGGATCAAAACCGATACCTCAGGACGGTAGTCGAACTGAAACACAACTAAGCCACGAGGCAATCAGTCAACAAGATAAGAAAATGCTTATTTATTTTGACAACTTAGATACAAACATAGTTGAACAAAAGCGCTGCTGATGGCTGACGATAGCCTTTTAATGGGTCATCGCTTGATAGACGTGCTTTTTGTTGAAAAATGAAACTGCCATGCATATGGCGCGCAATGTTAGTTAACAATAGGTTTGTAACATACTGATGTCTCCATTGTTAGGCAGGCGCATTCAGAAACAATAATTATGTTCACATCATGATTTTATTTAAATTAAAAACCGACTGACTTCGAAATGTATCTGACCGTGACTAAATAATGGAACCACTCTGGGTACAAGCTCGATAAATAATTTTGAAAATCGTTCCATATTAGGCAAAAATATATATATCGTAAAATACATAACAAATTTATACGAATTCATTGCTTTGAATTTTTTGCAGAATATGGATTACGTCGCAAGCTTTTGCTATTAATCACTCCGAGATCGTTAATTAAATTTAATGCAATATTAATTATTTCTAGATGCCCTTATATCAACTTAATGTGGCATCGGCGCTACATTCTCTTCAAACATGTTGCAGAAAGGATTTAGCTTAGTTTTTACAACCGGCTGCTTGGCAGACGTCAACTGCCCTCTCGGGGATCTAGTCTAATTAAATTAGAAAAATCGCTTTTCTCAACCTGAGAATGGAACCCAGGACCTCCCGGGCCACAGCCCATATATGCTGCCACTGGACCAAGGAAGCGTAAAATATTAATTAAATTCATGGAAAATACACGAAGCAGTTAATTACATCGTACATTCTATATATAGAGGTATATTGTAAAAGACGTAAAGAGTTAATATCGAATTGTAAATAAATTCCATTGAAAAGGCAAATAACCCGACATGCATTTCATTTTGTAATATTTTATAATAAAATAATTTTTGAGGTAAAATTTTCAGTGTATTCCGTATCTGAAGAATATTTGTGACCGAATTGCATACCGGACATGCCTCGAGGGAAATATTATTGTAGATTTTGTTCAGATGCGATCGGACCGTCCACAGCCGAACTTTTTTTGGCAACGATAAATATTCACAGATACGAATATCAGAAGGGGATAATCGAATTTGACAACATTCCGCCCCACAGTACTCAGGAGACGAGACATTAATCAATAAAAAATATCAAATATTAGTTAGCTAAGATTGAGTTACATCAAAAAAGTCTAAGTGTTCACGCTTTTCCGTCTAAGTATGGTACAAATAATTTTCTTTCATAATATTTTCTTTGATAAGAAGACCAACAAAACAATCCTTTAAAGAGAACCTCATAAAATACGCTTGTAATAATCTTTAGTAAGGAAATTATTGCACTTTTTCAACGTTTAAAGCAGTAAGTCATGAAACAAAAAGTAGAATATATTTAATCACATTTAGCTTTGAAACTCGGAGCTCATATAACTTGAGCATATTATAAGTATCAAAGTGACTCTACTTTAGAATATTAATATAAGGATATGGACATGCTAGTCTAAAATAACGCTGGATTTAATAACAGCATTAATTAAAATCTGTGAGTTATGCGGGCGTTAATTAACTTACCGGGATTGTATGAGTGCCTTTATGAAAATTAAATACCAGATACTGACAGATAGTGATACATACAGCCTCCGTGACACAGCGGGTGAGTAGCTGGCTGTGAAACGTGAGGTCGCGGCTTCGATTTCCGCACCTAGACAAATGTCTGTATGGCCCACAGATATTTGTTTCGGGTCTGGGTGTTGTGAGACGGAAAGTCTCTCGTAGTTTCTGATACCCACGATACAGGTTACACCTAGTATGGGGTCAGGACTATGTGTGTGGCTGTAGGGTGTATTTATTATTTTTTATTACATATATAATATTTTCATATACATAGAACTTATAGCATGGACATCTGAGCGATACCAAGCAAGTTATCTTAGAAACCAGCGTTATTCGATGTTTTGATCCACTAGAGGCGATGACTCAACTCAATTCTTGTGTCTAGTTATTTCCTTTATCATCTTACGATAATTATTTTATTTATGAGACGTTGGGTATTTATAGATTTTGGTTGAAATGTACAATATAGAGGTAAAAATCAGCGCAAAAAATAATTATTTTATTAAGCTCGTTTTGTATGCGTGAAATTGTACAGAAAAATGTACTGCGTGGACGTATCTGCGGGCTTAGACAAGTGACTTATGCGGTAGATGAAAAGAATAGACGAATAGAATAAATGTATGGAAGTGACATAAGAGTACACTATGCCCCTTACTTATAAAAATATTTAAGCGCTGCTTATCTTTATACCATAGGTTGGCCCTTTCATTTTTAAACAATGTAACGCAACGAAAAACGTGACAGGTTATTCTTAACCATTTGCTCAGCTAAAAATGCTGTTTTAAGTAAGGCCCTATATGCGGCGTACTCTTATGTCACTCTCATACATTTATTCTATTCGACTAGCGCAAAATTCTATACTTGTTCAAACCCGCTGAACATGCCATTCACTGGTGACTTTATGGATTATACTGTCAAAGCCTGTATCGGTCAAAGTGTATCGGTTAGAGATCACGTTTGGTTAGAAACGTATCGGGTGGCTTCGGAACTGTTATCTGAGTGATCCAATCCCGTTTGAAAGGTGACTCGGCTTAAATGACTTAACGCCCGACACCGGACACCGCTTTTAATGCAATTAGGCACTATGTACTGCAAGTTAAACGCCTTGATAGGAGTTAGGTGTTAGATTAACAACGCTTTGAATATATTTAATTAGTTTATCCACGGTTTCTGGAAGAGTAATCAATTAGCAGTGATTTTGATACCGATGAAAACACATCGGAATTATAAATTGAATATTGTTTGACTACGCTTTTAGGAACTCAATTTAGCTTGACGTCACATTTACTTAGTTAAATTTCAATGAGATTTGGTTTCTTGAGCACACGTTTCTCAAAACCATTGACAAAACTTATAACTCTGTACATCACAGCCGTAATTATAATTACTATCAAGAAATATATCACTTTTTCAAGTTCAACTACAAGTGAATTAGAGAAAAATTAAACTATTGAACTTTTTTAAACTAAGAAATAATAAAAAATGAGAAAAAATAAGTATCGTTCGCAGGTTTTATTGCAAATATCATTAATATATTTCAATTCTCTATTTACCTATATACGAAGGTATTCGTGAAACCAAGACTGAATTTCAAAAGCTATTTCCCTGACCGAGAAACCGAGCCGTTTCAAGTTAATTACGAATAAGTCTGCCTAGCCTCAAAGGCATATACAAAGAGGTTTGAATGGTTATAATGCTCTAGCAGATGCACCACGGTAAATACCTCAAAATTGGCTAACGGCATTAATTAAAATCTTACTGTAGGCGTAATTAAAACATTTATTTCTTTGAGGGATTAAACCTTGGTTGAAGGCTGAGGTAGGTAATATTACTTTATCCATGTTTTCGTGTTCGGTCAGTTATTTCTTTATTCCAATATACTAATTAAGCGCAGAGGCCGAGGAAAATGAGATTTCTCAATATTAATATGCTTAAAAATAGGTATAAAGGTATCTGGAAAAAATATAGAAACCGGGAAAATAGAAGATTTCAGGTACATACATAGAATTACTTCCAACAGCGTTTTGACACAAAAATCGCCTCCTTGGTCTAGTGGTAGCATGTATAGGCTGTGGACCGGGAGGTCGTGGGTTCGATTCCCAGGTCGGGCAAAGCAAATTTTCTAATTTAATTTGCCCGGGACTGGACCCCTCAGAGGGGGTTGACGCTAGGCAGGCAGCCGGTCGTAAAAACATTGCCAAATCATTTCTGCAACATGCTTGAAAAAGTGTGTTGCGCCGACCCCACATTAAAGTGGGATAAGGGCAGGTAGAAAGAAAGCGTTTTGACACAAAAATATACCAATTTATTTTATTAAAATCATCGGCAACAATATAACATTACGCCGTTATTCATTTTATTATACAGTAACAGTTTTTGTAGCGGAAGTCAATGGTAGTGTCGGCCGAGGACGTGCTAGACGTACCTTTAAGGACCAAATTAGCGATCTCCTGAAAAGGGCCAAATAAGGAGTTCTCGTAACCGACGAGCGTGCATGAAAAGACTGATGACTGTGGAAGAAGCGAAAGAGGTGTGTTTGAACCGAGGCAATTGGCGCTCCTTAGTCTCTGCCTACCCCAACGGGAAACAGGCATGAGTTTATGTATGTATGTATGTAACAGTTTTTCTTCGCTACTCCAAAATGGGTGTAATTTATAGATAACCTGATAGTTTATTAAAATACTAGCTTAAAATATTACTGCTTGGTATATAATAAATAAAGAGACAGTTTATTCTGAAAAACCAAATTCATTTAATTTTTTGTTTTATCAAACTTTTGATGGATGAATGCATCGAATTTTATTTATTTGTTGAACATAATATTTTTCATCCGTTCATTTAGAAAGCTCACGTTAAAAATTGCTATTCTGGTATACTGAATTCGTGTCGTATTTCCTCGGGAATATAGGCTTTAGATGTTTTTTATTTTCAACAATGTAAATATGACAACAATGATAATAATATTAGCCCTATAATATTACTGTCTCACTGCTGACCATGGGCCTCCTCTACTAATAAGAGGGGGTTAGGCCTTAGTCTACCACTCTGGCCTAATGCGGGTTGGTAGACTTAACACACCTCTGAAATTCTTGTAAAGAAAGTCTCAGGTATGCAGGTTTCCTCACGATGTTTTCCTTCACCATTAAATATTAAAGTTGGTTAATAATATTATATTATTTAAACCTATAAAATTCTCCCACTCTGCGGTAAACTATAACTGTATAGAAACTTAACTATATACATGGTAAAATTACCTATTGCGGCTATTTCTAAAAAAAGAACATTATGATCGGTAAAATTGCAGGAAAAAGAGGTGTTGGAAGGAGAAGGAAGTCATGGCTACGCAACATAAGGGAGTGGACCGGAATAAAAACGGTTGAAGAGCTGTTCCGTCTAGCCATGGACATGAAAAGGTTCAAGGAACTGACTGCCAACCTTCAGTGATGGAGAGGCACTTGAAGAAGAAGAAGGCTATTTCTAATATGGAGTAATACTTAGTAGTTAGTACCCGGTTATAAAATAAATAATTTTGAAAAACAAACGTTAGGTACCGTCTGAACTAGAGTGATATATTATGAAAATAGTCAAGGAGCGTCTAACATATTTTATACGAAAATCTGCTTCATATCATAATAATATAAGGAGACGGTTCCCATTTGTCGCCTCCTCGGTCTAGTATCAGTGTAGATATTATAAATGGGCTGTGATTCAACAGGTCCTGGATTCGAATCCCAAGTCAGGCAAAGTTCTTTTTGTAACACGCTCTACCTGGAATTGAATCCCCCAGAAATATGATTTAGGTCAGGCAGCGGGTGGTCGCAAAAACTAAGCCAAATACTTTCTGCAATATGGCCAAAAACGTTGTGCAGACTCGACATTGATTAGCAGAAAAGTAGATTGAAAGATAAGGAAAAAGCGTTCTCGCGGGAAAATCCACTAGTATAATCTAGCATGCTATAAATGATACTTTAGCCGTGTGACGCTCGTTTTAGCATCACCCTGACGAAGCATGTCGCCTATATTTAGCTTAGCCTTGTTAATTGAGGACATCAGCCATAAATATAGTGAAAATCTCATATTATAACATATTCATCCTTATAATAACTTCTTTAAAAAATCATATTTACTTACGGCAAGGAGCTACTAAACACGTGCAACTAATTGTGATTTACATTCTTAAAAAACTTAAAATGAGGTTTAGATTGTATTTCTTTTTTTAACTACGGTAGTAAAATTAAAAAATTGCTTTTTTAATTTGGTTCTGGCCCCTTTGTCCGTCTGTATAATATCATAGTCACTTTACTAAGAGGCAATCGAGTTAGTTATCCTCTATGCGTAAGCATGTGTAAAAGTTTAACGCTTCATTCGCACGAGAGCTTTTTCAACGCGCGTTAAAAGCGTTAAAAAACTTTTGGAGGCGATATGTAGAATCTACCTTATTAGAAATAGGACAAGAATGATTTATAAACGCATATGAACTGTGTGCACGTTGAAAGGCTTTTTAATGCGCTTTGAAAAATCTCTCGTGCGAATGAGGGCTTATGATCAAAAATATTTAAAACATAACAAAATTTCGAAAAAATATGATATTATTATTGGCAATGTTTTCCTCCTATTAGGCTACAACGCTTTGAACTATGCCCGCCCATGTATGGACCTTGACGGCGGGTGAACTCGTAGGTCCTTTACAATGCCTATGTTTTAATGAGTTCTTTCAAAGTTGAAATAACAATCTCACATTAACTATAAATATCATGTAAGAAAAGCTATAAGTATGTTTAATAAAACTTAAAAACTCGAAATAAATAAATTTCCTTTTGAAGTCGGTGCCAAAGCCAACGCAAATCGAATGTAAAGGCATATACTGCAATAAGAATAGTTTTGAAGACAAATTTTAAGTATTTATTAAACCTAATTTACTTTGTAGCTTTTGCAAAATATGGGGCCACCTTTGAGCAATGCTCTTAAAAAAAGATCATCCACGGACCACGCCTCTCGGAGTTATCAGGGAACCGTCGAATTTAGATCCTACTCCGTTTTTAAGTAGGTTAAAAACAAAATTAATACTTGTTCGTGACGCTATTAAATAATTAAAGTCATTCACCGGTCCTATTACAACTTAAATGTACAAATTAATAGATTTTAGTAACGATTAAACTAAATGCTGGGTATAATTGAACCGTTCCCAACAAAGCTCATTAAATTAAATGAGAAACACGAATTCATCCAAATGTAATTAATTGTATTAATTTAATGTCGTTATAATTGCATATCCGTCCAGATATTTCGACAATTGAAACTATTTTCTGTTACTGTATGCTGTAGACTTACATATGTCTGCACGGATGGGCCGGCTCGACCGGATCTATACCACTGTCTTAGAAAAATGTGAAAAAAATGGCAGGTCGTTCTTACATTTTGTTTGGTTCTTACATTTCCGGTGGCCCAAACACCACTCCCCTTCCACACCCCTATGATACTTTCGGTACAGTGGGTGCCTATGGGCAGTGGAGATCACATAACATCAGGTGATGACTACACTGCACCTGGTGGTAAGCGTAGTGCAGTCCAAAAAAAACTAGCGGCTACTCACAAACAATGGGTTTATCAGTGGTCGACAGAATCATGCCAGCCTAATTATGCTTCTTCACACTCCGAATCTGATGAGGGAAGAAGCAAATCGATGCGCTTGCGACAAGACAGGCGGAAGACCAACAACACAAGGATACCCCTATCCCCGTCCCAACCAACCATGCTGCCGTCGATACAAATATTTGTGTGATTTATAAATATTTTTAGGGGTCTGGGTGATGTAACACCGAAATTTTCTCGTGATAGCCACGACGCAAGACTCGAATCTAGGGCTGAGATCTATAGAGCGAACTGTCTGCGAGCGAACAGAGCGAAAGTCTGGATCAAAGAAATTAATACAGCGAGGATTTGGATTTTTATGTCGAACTTTGACTTAGTCCGAATAATTTTTTTTAAAGAGAATCTTTGCTTAGTCTGTCTGTTAATCTGTTTTTCTTCTAAAAAATGGCTCGTACTAAGCCGAAGTTCAAATTAAAGATTCCAAATCCTCACTGTGTTCGTTTCTTTGACTTAAATTTAGTCGAAAGTTCGCTCTATAGATCTTAGCCTAAATGCCAGGACTACCCTTGTGATTTGGTAATTTTTAATGCGACATTAGTCACTTAATTAAGGATCTACCTACTATAGTCCGATTGCTAATTAAACGGAGTAAACTGACAGAGCCACATGTCACTTTACAAAATAATGTTGCTTACTTCCAAAACATACATATTAGTGATTGATCTAGTTCAGTTTTTATCATTCAAAGATACAAGAACTCAGCACTAGCATGCGAAATTTCATTTTTATTGTGTATTCTAGAAATTTCAGCTCAACCCTTCGACTAAATGCGAAATAATAACAATGAAAATTACAAATATTACTTTTATTATTTGAGAAAAATTACGTACCGCACATTCTCGCTTTTGTAAGTTTTGTTTATAACGAACCAAGACTATAATTCTAGTAAAAATGCAATAACTTAGGGTGCAGTAATTTACTGTGACTATAATTCATATTATAATTCATATTAGACATACAGAGTATTAATCACACATTAGGCAGGAATTACGACTTTGAGTTGGATTTTCGAAAATGAAAGAATTAAATGGTTAATTGAATCGAAATGTTTAAATAATCTTGATCTTTTCACCGCAGCACTATTTAAATTTCATTAAAAAGTGGCAACATTCGAAATGTCAGTTTACTCCGTTTAATTAGTAATCCTACTATATTTATAGACGTGGCGTCGATTGAAAAATCCAAGTCCATGCAATAGCAAACTGCAAACACAGAGGCAGATAGCTTGTGACACCACACACTGCGACAATATAATAGCCACACAACAATTTTATCTAAGTCTAAAACATTCAACTAACGTTGACAGAATCGATAGTGTTTTCCGGTACAGCGGACTCGTTCGCTACGATGCCGACTGTACAGATATCGTAGTAGGAAGTGGCCGAGCTTTAGCCACGGCGCGCTGCGGCGCGGCGCGGTGGGGCGGTCAGTTTCACCGCAGATGACGTTTCGGTCCGATTATTTAGATCCAACATTCTAATATAATCAATTAAAATGTATATTATGTTTTGGAATGTTTTACAATAAGATCATTTATCGGTAATAGTATAATCAGCTGAGAAACAATATGCTCCAGTTTTATGGATTCATTGTTAATAAAATTTTATAAACTATCAAAGCGAATGTCTGAAGAATCATCTTCAGGATGATTCGACGACTATCAAGTCGTGAGGTTCCTGTTTTTGTTTATGTTATCAGTCAACTGCCACTCGTCATTTTTTACCATAGCCGCTTTTTTTTTATAGCAGAGACTGGCAAACGAGCAGATGGGTCACCTGATGGATTACTTACCATCAGGTGACCCATCTGCGCGTTTGCCATCGTTTGCCGTTTTTTGTTCACCGCCCAAATACACCCAAGACACAAAAAGAATCATAGGTACGTTGCCAACCTAAAAGGATGGAATGGAAGGGGGAAAAGGGATTGGGACATGGAGGGGGAATTGGGCTACCGGAAATCTCACTCACCAAACGAAAGCCAACAGCGAGCTGCCACTTTACGTCGTATTTCTGTGAGACAGTGGTATCAAACCGTTCGAGCCAGCCCATTCGTGCTGTAGACGTAATTATCTACAGCGGGACTCTACCACTCAAAAACTTAAACAAACAAATTTTATTATTATACTTAAATTGCAGGTTAACCTTCATATCAACATAATTATCAAGATCATCGGCAATAAAACTACTATTACGTGTCATTCTAAGTTTTCGAGGCAACCATTATAATAAGGAACAACATAAACATTAAGTACCTACTGTGACGCATTCGCTACGAGTTGACCCTCAAGAGATAAATCTACAATGTATGTAATTACTGTTACGTAAGGTGCACTGGTTTTTCAAGGTCCGACGATAATACTTCATTGAATAAGAATCAGCCAATCGAAACTCGCTTCTTCAATTTGGCAAGTACACATAATTGATGAGTTTATTAACAAAGTTAAAATATGCTACCTCTCGCTTTCGGTACGACTACGGTTCTGAGGTATCGAGTTCGATCCCCGGGTCGGGCAAAGTGATATTGGATTTTTCCATATCAGCCAGGAGTCTGGAATTTGTGCCCGATATGGCGATAGGCTCGCCCCCTATCACATCTGGGACGGAACTAAGCTCGGCGAAATGTGGGTGTTCTAGTTCGCTAGTGCGCCTCTGCCTACCCCTTCGGGGATACAGGCGTGAGCTTATATTTTGTTATGTTTTAAAATATGCTACTTATTAAAATTGGGGCCAATCAAGACAGAAGATGGACAGGTGGACCGATGACCTGATAAAGGTCGCAGGAAGTCGCTGGATGCAGGCCGCTTCCAACAGGTCGATCTGGAAATCTTTGGGGGAGGCCTATGTTCAGCAGTGGACGTCGTATGGCTGATGATGAAGACAGAAGATCGTACATCCTTCCTAGCAGTATGCAATGTGAAATATTCAAAACTTGTTAGGCAAAAAGAAATATCTACATATAACTATTGATCTTGTAAAAGCGCTAAAAATCTACTTAATTGTTACAATTTCATTTAAATATTGATTTTTTCGAATTATGTATTGAGGATATGTGATTTGCAGGCACTTAATTACTGCCCCACTACCGGACCTCCTCTACTAATGAGAGGGGTTAGGCCTTCAGTCTTCAGTCCAAAAACACCAAATAATGCTAACGAATATTTAATTCTTATCGCATCATTAAAGGTACTCGGAATGTGTAAGTAATAAATTGACCGGGAAAATATAATTAACAAAGCTTTTGTTTATATTAAAATAAATAAGTTTGTTCTTAAAAGTATTTTTATTCGCAACGGAACGAATAAAAAGGATTGTTCCGTTTGTTGACTTTCAAAGGAAACCAGTTAACTTGTTCAGTTCAATAGCACTCGTCAAAAACGTTCCGGGACCTGTGTTTTTTAAGATGAGAAAAGAACCGGACTTAATCACGAGACGGTAAAAGCTTCGGTAAAAGTGAATAGCTCTCGATCGAGGCGTCCTCGCCAAGCACACTAGAGGTTCAAGCAGCTTTCCCGACTTTCATCTACCTCTTAAGAGTCGTTTACTCAATTTACTTTATATCGTTTTAAAGCGTCGAAGAAGATATTACCTGGCTAACATAATTAATTGACATAATATGTAGCTACTTATAACGAACACTTCATTTAAAAAGTCTGATCCGTTTTTAATTGACCTATAACATAATATTCTTCGAAGAGACCAACTATAAATACGATTATAAAAGAATGTAAAAAATCTTAGATACAAATAGAAGCATCCCACGTGGAAATTCAATATAAAGTTCATCTAAAAAAGGTTAACTTATAGTAAGAAAATATGTAGTTTATTTTTGGGAACCCCTAGTTATTGAAGTGTTAGAATATTTTATGTATCTTTGAATGAGACAGACAAAAACGGTGACTTAGTTGTATTGCAGTACGACTACAATCTTGAGGTCTTGGGTTCGATCCCGGGTCAGGCGAAGTGATTTGGGAATTGATATTTTTCTATTAAGTCTTAGCCCGGAGTCATTTGTGCTCGATATGGCGATAGGCTCGTCCATTATACCATCTGAGACGTACCTGAGCTCGGCGAAATGTGGGTGTATAGTTGTCTAGTTCGCCTGTGTCTATCTTTTTGGGGATATAAGCGTGAGTCTATAGAGGTATGTAACTTTGTAAAGTTTTATTTAACGCACGATACAAAGTACAATGCCGTAAGTCATCATTGGTAATACACATAAATCAAAAGCATTAAGATATTTTGGGCGAAAAGACATTGAAGATATTTGGGGAAGGCCTATATTTATCAAGTGTACAATGGACATCCTGTCACTGATGATGATGATGATGACAGAGTACCATCGTGTAAGAATAGCTAATCTAAAGGACTGTGAATAAACAATATGAATTTTAATATGTTCTAGAATGGGAGGGTATACAAGTTATCCAATACATACATACATAAGCTCACGCCTGTATCCCCGAAGGGGTAGCCAGAGGCGCACTAGCGAACTAGAACACCCACATTTCGTCGAGCTTCGTTCCGTTCCAGATGTGGTAGGGGGCGAGCCTATCGCCATATCGGGCACAAATTCCAGACTCTGGGCTGATATGGAAAAATCCAATATCACTGTGCCCGACCCAGGGATCGAACCCGAGACCTTGGAATCGTAGTCGTTCCGAAATACCGCCACGCCACCGAGACAGTAAACATATTAAAATACAACTTGCAAGTTAATTAATGTACCTCTAGAGTTATTTTCGCTCTCTGCCTCAACATTTGGAACGTTTTTTTTTCTTTATGACAATTGAAATACATTATGCCAATATCAAGTTAGGGAAATTGTTTTCCTACATCTAAGTTTTCGCAAGTGTAATGAAGTCGGATTCGTTCGATTTCAAGACCCTGCTGGAGTTTTGGCGTCAATTTCTTCCAGTTTGATGTTTTTAGACGATTTTCTCGCAGCGGAGGAATCGAACATGATCGACCCATCCACCCGACAAAAAGCATCCAAAATCACTTATTTCAAAGCTTCCACATACTGTCCCTCTTCGGTGATGTTTATTGCTTAGATACACATCACATTTAAACCACAAACACAACTTTAGACTAAAATATGAAATCATTAAAACAAGCGACCACCCACCGTCAGAATTCCCGCTAAAAACTAATTTGGAACGTTGAAGAGAACGGAGCGACCTTGAGTAACTAATCAAGAAAATGCATTGTAGCGCATAAACGGCAGGCTCGCTCGAGTTGAAAACTTAAAACTTATCTATACATATAAATAAAATTGGAGTGTCTGTTTGTAATATTGAAATGACCGTTTTTTACTACATGTATATGAATTTATATACGGTATATACACCAAAATAACATTTTTTCAATTTTTGTCTGTCTGTTTGTTCTGGCTAATCTCTGAAATGGCTGGACTGATTTTGACGGGACTTTTATTGGCAGGTAGCTGGTGTAATAAGGAACAACTTAAGCTACGTTTATTTTAGACATGATAAAAAAAATTAAAGAATGGACTGTTAGACGGAACGAAGTTAGAAGGGTCAGCTAGTCTTTTATAAATTCAACCCTCAAGCGTACTATGTCTCTAGTACATAAGCTCACGCATGTATCTCTGAAGGAATAGGCAGAGGCGAACATTAGTTCGGCGAACTAATGTTCGCCTCTGCCTCTAAAATTTGTGTTTGATATGGCATTAGGATACCTATCACATCTGGGACGGAAATAAGCTCGGTGAAAAGTGGGTGTTATATAATTATAACACCGACTCCGATAGACTCCGATAGACATAGACTCCGTGCTAATACTGAGTATAAAATTGCAAAGTAACTTTGCCCAGCCCGGGGATCGAACCCAAGACGTCAAGAAGATAGTCATACCACGATCGCAATACAACTACGCAACCAAGGCAGTCTATATTATATATTTATACTATGTTTCTAGCTCCCATAATGTGATGTTCAATTTCTATAATAAACATTTGAAGTTCACCGTGGGTTTTGTATAATTAAAATACTTATTTACTTTAAACTTTGGATGCAACTGAATATGTTATGCTCGCCTCAAAGTCGGCTGGCACACACATCATACTCGTGAACGGGTGCTGCCTATATGGACTGATCTGCTTTGATCGAACTTCGAGAACGGTTCGTGATACGCAATCAGCTCAAGCAAATTCCACAATAAGCATAGTCGTTCCCTTAGGCAGCCACGTCAGTGTTTGTCTAAATGATGCATCATGCAGGAATACTTGAAGCGTTGGCCGTAACCTATAAATGTCACGGAGCTGGACTTGCAAAGCAAACACGCCGATGTTTGCCATGCGATCGCAGTGAACCAGTGAACTCTACCAACTCTCCCTTTCATGTTTACGAGAGTGTCAAGGTTTAGTTTACACGGGTTTTCAGTGATTACATTTACCGTAGGCGTATGTGTATGCGTTCAAACGAACAAATACCAATACACAAGGTTCAATGCATGTGACATTTTCCCTTTTATAAAGTTCGCAATATGGGAAATGGGGAATACTATTTCTGTATAATTACAAGCCGATATGAACTTTACTAGCCAGCCATTGTTACTAGTGGTATTTAAAAGCGCTATTGGAAAAGGTATGAATATAATATTTTGTTGATAGCACGGACAAGTTTTTCAATCTGGATAACCATTCGGTGTAAACTACTCTGGAGGCTTTACAATGCCCACTTTTAATTGACTTTATTAAGTGTTAAGTGGCAAATATTACCATCGCGGTGTCTGGTAATATTAGTATCCCATTTGTCGGCAAATTGCTTAACTAAATAACTGTACAGTTATGGTGGGGATAGCGGCAAGACTGTATGGTTGATTGTGATGGCGTGTACACACCAACCAAACAAACGTTCGTGAATTTACGCCTGTTGCGGTCATACAAACAAACTTTCGCTGTTGTGTGAATGTAACAGGCATAGATTCGCGATCGTTCGTTCAGTTGGTGTGTACCCGGCATGACGGGTATAGACGTACATTCTTGTGTTCCTGCGATGCGCCTGAGCATCCCCACTTACCACCTTCGAAGCGTGAAGGAGCATTTATGCAGGCGGGGGTGATTCTATAAACATTAGTCATGGGCGTTATAACGAAAGCGGTTTAATTAATAGTATTATTTTTTAAAGCTACATTAGCGGTGATTTAGAAATAGCTGACAACGTTATTGGTCGTAATTATTTTTTTGGATGGGAAGTGCCAATATAGCAACGTTACTAAGTGTAGTGGCTTGGACTGACGTCTTTTTTTGCACGTTATTTTCTTTAGTGGCTTGGGCTGACGTCTTTTTTTTTGCACGTTATTTTCTTTAGTGGCTTGGCCTGACGACCTTTATTTTTCGCTGCTTGGCCTGATGACATTGTTTTTGGTCGCACGTAGTAGCTGGCCTGGTAAGACTGCGCGGCAAAAGATAGCTGGGGGCTTTAAATAGCGTTTAAAAATAATAGCTTTTAAAAAAGCCTAAGCTACATAACCTAATGACCAAAAAGCAGTCGTTATTTACATCGCTAATGAACACATTGCTTGTTACTCACAGTTTTTTACACTATATAGCGCTATATATCACTATTTATCAGGTTATTACTATATATCAGGTGTGGTGAAATCATTTTAGAAACTTATTAAAAAAAATGATATGTACATCCAATTATAGCGACTGCTGAAACATAATTGAAATACATAATATCAATTATAATAATAGTATGCATTTTGTTTATTTTAAGGGGGTACTTCGATCGTAAAAAAATGGTCGCCTCGTTGGTCTAGTGACAGCATGTATGGGCTGTGGACCAGGAGGTCGTGGGTTCGATTCTCAGGTCGGGCAAAGCGAATTTTCTAATTTAATTTGTCTAGGACTGGACCCCTCGGAGGGGGTTGATGTCAGGCAGGCAGCCGGTCGTAAAAACTTAGCCAAATCATTTCTGCAACATGCTTGAAAAAATGTGTTGCTCGACCCCCATTAAAGTGGGATAAGGGCAGAAGGAAAGAAAGACTAGGATCGTGAAAAATCGTATCAAAATGTTTAACTGACTTCAGACGGCATGATAGTCATAAAAGCGGCGATATAACCTCAACGAGATTAGATGGCATTCGGGTACATCCCGAGAGCACAGTTCACCAAAACCACCCTACCCGGTCCAATAAGTGGTTTGCATATTCTGGATTACGTATCATGCGATAAAATTGAATCAAATTTTAATGAACAGTATAACAAGTTTCATATATTGAAACCTAATTATTAATACATAACTAAACTGGTTAACGAAGTTTAACACTGATTTTTTAAATTTTATATGGCAATGACTATTCATGATAATGCCCTATAATATTACTGTACCATTACTGGGTTTTCTCTACTAAAGAGAAGAGTTAGGTAATCCTCCACGCTAGCCTAATGCGGGTTGGTAGGTATACCTCGAAATTATTCTCAATAATTCTTGGGTATGCAGGTTCCCTCACGATATTCTCCTTCAGAGTTAAAGTAGATCAATTCATGAAACACACTTCGAAAAGTTAGAGGTGCATAATCTTCAGGTTGGTTTAGAACCTACGACAGTCTTTACCAATCCCAACTGAGCTAACGCCGCTTTTAATAATCAAGCAAGAATTAGCCAAAATGTGCCTCCTAAATCCATTCCCAAAGAATTAGTTACACCCATACACTACACACTATAGATACACTAATATAAAATGGTGTCCGATCTAGAATTTGAATCCAGAACTTCGCCTCTTTGGTCTAGTGGCAGCATATAATATGGACTGCGATCCGGGAGCTACTCGGCTCGATTCCCAGATCGGGCGTGGTGTTTCTCATATGCGTGATAGAGCCACGCTGTAGACAGTAACGTCTATGGCACGAATGGGTCGGCTCGACCGGTTAGATACCACTGTCTCACAGAAAACCCACGTAAAGTGGCAGCTTGCTGTCGCGTTTCGTTCGGTGAGTGAGATTTCCGGTGGCCCATTTCCCCACTCCCTTTCCCAATCTCTTTCCCCTCCACTTCCATTTTCTCCTTCTAGGTTGGCAGCGCATCCATGATTCTTTTTGTGTCTTGGGTGTCTATGGGCGGTGGAGATCACTTACCATCAGGTGACCCATCTGCTTGTTTGCCAATCTCTGCTATAAAAAAAACAAATGCCCGTGACGTCAGAGGTTGATGTCAGGCATGCAGCTGGTGAACTAAACTAAAAATGAAAAAACTAAACTAAACCCTTTCTGCAATGGTCTTCAAAAAGTGTGTTGCACCGACCTCACATTAATGAGATAAGGGCAGATAGAAAGATACACAACTTAAAGTCCGTCTTTATTATCTAATTTGGTAAGGCGAGGCTGTGCTGATGTGCTGCTGAGGCATTATAATGGACGATGACCCTAAACAATCAACAATACGCTGCGTGTGCTGCTTGTGGCTAATTTCAAAGTGCCTATAAACATAGGATACAGCTGCATATAAGAATAGCTTGACATTTAGTTCTATCTAAGTTCTTAGTAAACAACCATAATATTTGTAACATTACTTACATAAACTCTCCCTGTATCCCCGTCGGGGTAGGTAAAGGCGAAGTAGAGAAGTAAAACATTTCGCCGAGTTTATTTTCGTCCTAAATGTAATAGGGGGCAGGATTATCGCCATATCGTGCACAAATTGTAGACTCCGGTTTTATTCTGAGTACTAAAATCCAATATGATTTTGCTGATTGCCTCAGTGGCGTGGTGGTATCTCGGTGCGACTACGGTTCTGAGGTCTCGAGTTCGATCCCCGGGTCGGGCAAAGTGATATTGGATTTTTCCATATCAGCCCGGAGTCTGGAATTTGTGCCCGATATGGCGATAGGTTCGCCCCCTATCACATCTGGGACGGAACTAAGCTCGGCGAAATGTGGGTGTTCTAGTTCGCTAGTGCTCCTCTGCCTACCCCTTCGGGGATACAAGCGTGAGCTTATGCATGTATAAATAACGCAAGTGTAAATCGTAGAGTTCGAAGGGGAAGACCTCATCCAACATTCTCTGACCAAGTCTGAGATACTCGAGAAAGGTCAAGTTAAAAGTATCCTAAAGCGACGTGCATGCATGAAGAATTTAATGGGACTGAATGAGGTGAAAGAGGTGTGTAAGGATCGTAGCAAGTGGAAATTCGTTGTCTCTGCCTACTCCTAAGGGAAAAAGGCGTAAGTCTATATGCATTTTTAAATAACGTTTGTAATTTCATTTTTAAATTTTAGATGTCATTGAAATATAAAAAACTGCATCTTATTACCATTTAATAAGTAAATATGTGCAATTTACATAATTTATTTTATTTGTCTTGACTCCTCAATGACTTTAATAAATGACATCTTGTACGCAATTTATCATTGAGCCTATATTTTTGTTTTGTAAAAATCTCCAATTATTTCATAAATGTTAATGATATTTTATAATTATTGATACATGTGTAAAAAAAAATTTATGAGTTCTCAGTAACGTTTTGTATAGAGGTAATTTAATGGATTCGACACAAAATATGCAACTGAAGGATAAAATCACTAACATATCGGACGAACTTTTCTCTAACTGAGTATTCAAATAGATTAAATAGTGATTTTTATATTGACAAAAACGAATAAATATATTTTTAATCACAAGTTTAAAAGACCGACATCAAATCCTATCGTGACTAAATTTATTAGGGACCACCCTTGAAATAAGCTCTATCGAATACAAAAAGAATTTTGAAAATCGTTTCACATTTGGCGGAGATATCGCGTAACATACATAAAAAATACAGACGAATTAAGGACCTTCTCCTTTTTGGAAGTCGGTCGAAAGTGAGTTTTGTAGCAGTGAAATATCACGCATTTTAGATTCGGATATAAGCTGCGGATGCGATTCATCCCATTAGTTGTGATTTCAGTAACCAAATGCGTAATGTAAACAGTTCAAGGATTCATTCTGTCATATTCTGGATATCAACACTTTTATTATTATTGGTTGAACACAAAAAGAATAATACACTATTCTAATTAATATAAGCCACAATTCACAAAAGCATAAACAACCTTCGTTATAAATTATATACGACTATAACTATTATTATAACGGTTTGTTTTTTTAATTGATTCAGAGTATTAATCAATTTACATTGAGTGTTAACAAGTATTAGCCTGGTTTTGTAATTAAGGTCGACTTATAGCTCTATTACCAATCTCAACTTAGACCTAAACTCGATTTATCCTATAGCTTATATCTTCTATATTTAAATCGAGATTTGGGATAAATTGGATTTATTTAAGTGCTGCACGTCGCCATTAGAGGTTAAAACACAAGGTAGGTTACATCGCATAATCGATTTATGAATATTACGATACTTGTGTGTATGAATATCATATACTATTCCACAAAACTCATTGTCATCATAAAGAATTAACGCATCTGCGAATAATGTTTTCTCAAAGTAAAAGGTCAACTCATTCTGTCCCTTTTTTGGCGTTCGCGATCCCTCTCTAAAGTTACCATTGCGCTTAATTTGGCATTCAGTTAAAAATATCAATTATTTACTTATTCAAGTATTATTCCCCGAAATGGAAACATTTGAAATTTAATACGACTTTGGGACGAAGAGGAGATAAATCAGCGCCTCGATAAAAAACGGTTTCCAATGGGCCTAATGGCGGTCCCAATTTCTTCGATATTTTTTTATGATTTCCGATGTTGCTCCGTTGAATTCAACAATTATCGTTTTTAATTTAATACTTCACAACGACAGACAGCTGTTAAATTTTCACGACGGGATTTCATTGCGCATTTTCTCTTTCGAAAAAAAAACTCTCGCGTTGATATAAGTTGTTGGGAAGCCGTGAACTTTACTTATTACCAACCTATCCTGTTTGTATAATAATAGCACCGAGGTCGTCTTATAAACAAATCAGCCGCGCGTCAAGCAATGTGAACTCTCGGCTTTGAGAGATTTACACGCACGCTATGGCTTCGTCGATGCGTGAGGGGCGCGCGGAGCCGACAATCGTCATGCAAGGTGATCCGTATTTTGGGCATATTTTTTTCCGAGGTATACTTACGCGGCGTGGTCAGCATGCGGCAACCAGGCGATCGCAAGAGCCAGCACGAGAGCGACGGTGTGCACGGCTCGCGGACGGCTCGTATGCATGTTTTGCGCGTCCGCGTGCGCCCGGGCGGACGCTGGCTGCCGGCGGCCGCGTATAAGGCTACCGGCTGACTGGCATGCTCAGCGTTCACATCCCCTACGGTGGCTTTAGGCCCGCGCCTGCGTCCAGGCGCCTATCGACCGCAGCCCGGCCGCCTCCTTCTCCTCGCAACGACGACTTCAGATCCTCACTGGGAGCCTTATTGAACGACAAATTTCCAAAATGCTCTACCTTGTCTCCTCCACACCATGACATCACACCACATCCCATGAATCATTCATACCACCGAAATTCAAATTTCCGTCAAAAGGTCCAATTTGTACGAAATAATACCAAGTCTAAATGCGGAACTTTGCCACAAACGTAACATACAAAATATCACAAACATTAATAAAGCAACGTGAAATAGCTAACCCTGCATTCATAGTAAATATCCGACCCGTTAAAGTCAACAAAACTTTAAATAAAAAAGGAATAAAACATCGCGCGCAGTAAATAAACATAAACATGAAGGCCGATGCTTAATAGCAGAACAGAAACCAATACGAGAAGTTTGTATGACGCAATGTTAGTTGTTTACCGTGAGCTCGGTGGCGACGTAGCGTGAATTCATTCAAAAGTGCAGGTAATTTAGCGAGCTCATTGTGTTTGATTGTTAGTATTGTGCCAACGAACATTCATCCGAGGCGGAGACGGGCGCGCTGCGCCTCGACGCCACCCACCAAATAATTTTATGCAAATATACTCGAGGCTCCACTAAGAATCTATCTCATTTATATTGGATGAATTTCCAACGTTCTTAAAAAACATTCAAGCGGCAAGCTGGTAGGTATATCGGAATCTGGTGTAGCCACAGTTTGCTACATGCATCGGTAATACTTCGATGCATCAAACATAGTTTCTGACTCCCGCCGCTATGAACATACAATTTCACGCTTCAGTGGATCGCTTCCGACACTAAACCGAAAATGCAATGGGAAGAGGTGTCAGAAGTTTTCAAACATCTTACATTTGCAACAAGAAAAATAGCCATGTAACTATGGAGTACCGCCTTCGGTCTTTAGCAGAGTCCTTGCTCTGCTTTCAAGATAATTTAATCACTGCGTTTAAAATTGACAGAATATTTGTGTAACGTATTTTAAATAATCTCAAGTTTAAAAACTTAACGGACTGAATTCAAATCCGATCGTGACCAAATTTGGGACCACCCTTGAAAGAAGCTCTATCGAACACAAAAAGAATTTTGAAGATCGGTCCATATTCGGCGGAAATATCGCGTATCATACATTAAAAAAAAATACAGACGAATTGAGCACCTTCTCCTTTTTGGAAGTCGGTCGATTAAACAATAACCTATAACTGTCTGCCATTGGAGCATTGCATCTTTGAAAATATTAAGCTCTACAATATTATTATTGATTGAGCTTTTATTAAAGTGCCGACATTTGTCCGACCTATAGCATCTTGGTTAGAGAAGCAACCAAAATGCTGCAAATAAACATGGAGGACTTTGTAACAACACTAATATAGTTCAATTCTTATCTTTTACAAGTACCTCTATATGATAGGTCTCACTATTGGGCAAAAACCTCTCCTTTACGACTTGTCCCTGTTTTTCTTCAGCTCTTTCAATTTAAATTGAAATGTATCCGAACTATTATTATTATCAGCCACAGTTCATTTACTACTGAACTATTATGAACTTGAATGAATGATGCAAATAAATAATAACAAATTAACAAGCTTAACTGCAATATACTTATTAAATATTAGTACCAATCACAACTCTCACTTGCCTAGCAATTACATCCATCGTACATCACAAACAGAATGCGCTCGATCTCGCAGTTCAAGGTCACCTAAAGTACCTTATACAATAACCGGCTTTAGAAGCGACTTAGTCGACTCTATCAAAGTTCGAACAGTCCCACTATTCTGAGAATAACTCAAGCAAGTGGCCTCAGTCCTCACTGATAGTTTGGCTCGTACAATGATAAACCGATCGACCAATCTATTGCCATTTATCTACAAGCCTTAATTGATACTCAATTGAAACGGAAACTTATTTGGAGTAAGTGAAATATATGCAATTAATGCACCCATAGTTCACTGAACTAAGCCTTTTTGATAATAAGTCCAAAATGTGCAATTATAGAATTTGGGAATTAGAATTTAAAGGTCTCATAGAGTTGCCGCTACCGCAGACGGCAATTAGAATAGACAGTAAGTTCTGATTCACAAGAGAGCTTTTTCCACGCGCGTGAAAAAGCGTCCCAACATGTCTGTTCATACGATTGCTTGAAAATAATTCTTATATTATTTCTAATAAGGTATATTCTACATAACGCCCAAAAAAGTATTTTTTTAAAAGCGCCGGCGTGTGAACAAAAGCGTTGTAATAGAACAAATGAGTATTAGTATCGACTAATACTCATTTGTTCTATTACAAAGCTTTTTTAACGCGCGTTGAAAAAGCGCTCGTGCGAATGATGCCTTATTCAACCAATGCAATGCTACGATATCCAATCTTAAAAATAATTTCGCTTAATAAAGATTACAATGAAGTAAATTAGTTTTTGTACCAATCGTGATCATATATCTCGCGTCATCTAATGCTCGTTCGAAATTACTTAATTTCAATACATTTCACTACAAATTGTTAATTGAACGTTAAGTGCCGTGTCAGGACATTATGTGCAAAACAGTTTACCGAGTGCTTGTATTATACATCAATCAACATGTCCGATAGTCAACCTACATTTTCAAATAGGGTATTTAACCGCACAATATATTGTAATGTGCATTTCCATGAAATTGTTATTGTGGAAAATTGGGCATTTATGGGAAAACCACTTCTGTTCAAAATATTTCATCATATGTGCCGATTGACTATCGTTAATATTTACTAATAATTTATACAGTAAAATAATATTATTGAATGACGGGTCCAATTTCACAGTAAATAGTAAATGATCGCATTGTATTTGGGAAATTCGGAATGATTTAATTAATGAGTTTCAAATTAAATGTATTCATACAGTAATTGCTGTCCGTTGTTATATGCGGGCTCTTGGAGATTTGAAAGGCTCTACAGTAAGATTGCCTCCGCGTTAAAAGTTATAATAAGCAGGATATTAAATAAAATTATACACCTTTTCATAGCCAAGTCTAGGTGATGCTCAGAATATTTATAACAATATCTTAAAATATTTTCCAATATCTTTAATATAGAAGAACGAGGCAGTTCTTAAATAACTTTTATCTTTTGATCTGAAACTCGCTTATATTTTACTTTGAAACAATAAGTACTGAACGAATTACATATCAAATAATGAAAAAGCGATTACGAAATGTAAAATTTACCTAGTATTATAAAGAGTTCTATCTATTATCTATGTGGGGTATGGGTAATCTTCCAAACTACTGTTTTTATTTGAAAAATTATTTCAACATTCTCTGTGAATAAATATTAATAATAGTTTCAAATGTTGAAGTAATTATTTAATTATTATTCAATTATAATCCTGAAAGTGTCCCTGAGTGTATTTATCTTATTATGATTCGTTTATCTTATTATAATTGCTGCAAATTGTATTAACAACTGATATAAGCGGAAAAATTAAATAAACATGGTATACCTTGAACAGTTTCTATAAAGATATTTTTACCAACCTCTGGCATTTAAATGTAAAACCTTTGCAATAATGTTGTGTGTTAAGGGCAATCTTTCCGCTGGAAAATGTCTTTTATTTATACATTTTCTAAGGTTACATTGCACAAAAGGGGCTAAGATCGTATCTCTGGCAGTTCTATATTTCTAACATTTCTTTTTATCATGTCCTCTTTTTATGTCATACTTCTAGTAATTTCTATTAGGTACTACTACCTCAATGACGTAGTAGTATTGCGTGCGTGGTACAACGTTTCTGAGGTCTTAGGCTGAAATCTATAGAGCGAACTTCGACTAAGTCTAAGTCAAAGTCACGAACTCAGTGAGGATTTTTATTAAGTCCGAGTCATTTTTTACAAGAAAAATGTTGCTTAGTCTGTCTGTCAGTCTGTTTTTCTTGTAAAAAATGACCCGGACTAAGTCAAAGTTCGATTTAACAATTACAAATCCCCCTGAGTTCGCGACTTAGACTTAGTCGAAGTTCGCTCTATAGATTTCAGCCTTAGATTCAATCCACGGATCAGGTAGTATATTAGGTTTTCTGCTCACTATTAGTCCAGCTGGAATTTGTGCCCGATAGGTTCACACCCTATGACATTTAGGACGGAAATAAGCTTGGCGAATTGTTTTTTTTAAGTTCGCTAGTTGCTTTTGCCTACCGCTTAGAGTATAGAGGCGTTAGCTGATATATGTATGTATGCTTCTAAAGATTTTCCATAGTACAGCGTTCTGTGAAACAAAGAGCCGGGGGTTCGATTGAAGAAATTCCAGAATAAAAAATTGATCCACAAGATCTTTTCGGGTCTGGATGTGCTCTCGTTGTTCCTGATATCCACGATATAAGTTATACTAGTTTGGAGATGGAACTGTGGAATGTGTCTTTAAGTCGTTGGGACCGTGTAGCTAACAACAGCGGGTTTAGACAAGTGGCTTATGCGCTAGTCGAATAGAATAAATGTATGGGAATGACATAAGAGTACGCCGCATATAACGTAGTCTTATGTCATTTCCATATATTTATTCTATTCGACTAGCGCATAAGCCACTTGTCTAAACCCGTAGGTCTGTCTGGAATTCTTCTGTGTTATTGTTCAGCAGTTGACATTCTGTGTTTGATCATGATCCTTGTCTTATGTTATAAAATTGTAAGCTTTATGATAAATAAAAATAAATTATTAAAGCTTTTATTTTGATTCACCTGTCCCGTTGTCTGTAATAAATTCTTGCAAGCTAAATTGGACCGTGTTACGCAGAAATAATCCAACCCCAAAAAAAATTGTTGACACCAATATGGACTATTAATGGTTTAGAACATGTTTATCAATATCATTTTTTTTGTGTGTTGGAATATTTCTGCGTAATATGATCTAATTAGACCCACTTCCTGATGTCCGATTTGATTCGAATTTGGTGCACTTATGTAGATACATATAGATATATGACAATACAATGTTATGGTACCATGGAGCTGGTTTGATGATGGAGACGAAAGATAACTCTAGGAACTTCTGAATTAAACAAGATAAACCCTTTAAGTTCGGACTTGATTGATCCGTTTTGAGGAGCACTTTACATATCCGTAGATTATTTTAAAACGTCACGCCTATTCTAAAAAAAACTAAAATGTTAAAAATAAATTGAAAGTAAAAAAATGTTTTTACTTTTAATTTATCTATTTAATATAATGCTTACAATACTTAAATAAATAACAATTTATTTTTATTTATTCTATAATAGGTATTAGTACCTATAGCTCAGGTCTCTCAGATGAATGAATAAGAAAATCACCATCATCAGCCATAGGACATTCACTGCTGAATGAGGAGATAATTTTTTATTTCTATGTAGTTGGAGACCTCGAGAATTCCTAAACCTATTTTAAAAATTCTTTACTGATTGATAAACTATCTCTGAGTGACATCAGCTGCTTAACATCAAGGGATAAGACTATGTTAAAGATATTAAGTCGCGAGCAACAGCAAGTATTAAAAAAAACAATATAAACATAAATATATTTTACTGAGATTTTACAGATACCTCTACTCCAAAGGAAGCAATCCAAAAACCAATCGCTTTTTAACGCTGCAAGCTAAAGCAAGAGCTTTAAGTTGAATTTCTGTATTTGCTACGTTGCATTGCAAAAGGTGCAAATATTTCTTTTTAAATTTTCCTCACCCGATGTTCTTGAATATTTTCTACTAAATACTAAATAGACTACTTTAGATTACAAAAATGTAAGCGAAATTTAAATATTAGTCAAACATAAGATTTCCTTTTTAGATTTATGATATCTGCTAGTTACAGTCTTACCAAAAGGTAAGTAAAAGTAAAAGGTAAGTAAAGTAACCAAAAGGTTACAGTAATTATAATTAAATTTGACTACATTTTGTCACAACTATATTCAAGTTAGTGCCTAACATCACCACAATAATATAAAAAAATACATTACCCTTCTATTGAGGCAATGGGTTAAAAACGCGCACACGTAGGATTACCATTTCAGGATTTTTGCACTCTTCTCAGAATTGCGATTGGATTTTGCAAATGTCATGAAATATTAGGATTTTTAGAATTTTCAACAAAATACAGCTTAAATTTTATAGATCTCTAACAAAAAGTTAAACAAACTAAAAATAATCTTCCTTTGGTAATAATTGCACAATTAAAATCAATACTTATTTATCTATACTGTAAAGATTATGAAACCATCAATGCCGCCGCGTCGTGGTGCCGCTGACACCTACCGCCCAGATGATCATTTCAATTTTTTTTAAATTGTTAAGTCCGTTTAAGAAAACATTCTCAAACTGTAAAAAATCTCAGGACTTTTCAATGGAGATCAGGCCTTTTCTTCGGACTTTTGATTTTTTCAATCGAGTCCTACACGTGATGAAGGGGTGCTGGACAATTGAAATAAATACCAAGCGGATACCAAGCTTCTCAAGAGTGGTCAGAGAGGGCGTAGCGCTTTATGGACGATCTTGATTGGGAGTACAGGCAGCGTGCGGGCATGCGGCAAGCAAGCGTGGAGCGGGGTTGAGAAATCTTGAGACGAGGAGAGGCGCGCAATGGCCATTGCAATACACTTTACATATCGCGGGCTTTAACCCATAAAGGCGTTTAAACAAAAATAATAATTTCTTTTTAATGCATTTCAATAACAGTAGTCGTTAGAAATAGCATACTACATAAGTCAGGATTTTATTTTGCAAGAAGTTATTGTTATTATCTTTAGGGGAGGCCTATGTCCAGCAGTAGGCGTCCTATGGCTGATGATAGTTATTGTAGTTCGAAGTGATTTAAGATATAATTCAAACACTGTTTTTTCTGAAAGGAAAGTTATTGCGGATCTGTAATATTAATTGCCTTCTTTTTCATAGCTTTCGTGACTATCCACACGAAATTATGAAAGTGTCGCATGCTTTTATTGCCGCAGTTTACGTCGGCTATTTTAGCAGCTGCATCCAATGCCTACGACCTGTACGCTTTATACCACAACTGTAATTTTACTTTATATCAGAGCTTTTTTTTTGGCATGGCGAGGCTTGTTACATTATTTGAATTAAAAACAAATGAACCAGAATGTAAATGTTATTTCAATGTAGGTTACTTATTTCTTCAAAGGTAATAAGTGAAAATAATATTAGGTGTTTTTTATTCATTATCATTTAAATACTTTCTGGAATTTTAAAATCATAATACTTCCTAGTTGATAAAGTTTAGTTTTACATCGACTGTCCACAAGTTGAACAAACTTTGGACTGCACTTTTATACAAAAAATATGTTTGTTTACAAAATACCTTTTGCGCTTTTTGTAAAGATTGCTTGTATCTGATACTTTGTATTTACGTATACGTTTTTATTAAGCTTATACACGTCTGTTAAATCTAAGGCATATATCAGATTTTGAAAGAAGATTTTAGTAAGTATGTAAAAATTGCTTTTGTAGATCAGTAGCGAGAAGTGAACATTTTACCGTTTAATCCTTCCCAGCAGGTCGATTCTCTAAGAAACGCCACAAGGTTGCGATCGACGACGAGCTCCCGCAGCGGACATCGTTGAGATCGACGGATCTTTCAACGTTGTTGGGTCTTAGAGTATACCATTTTCCATACATTTATGTCAAACGCCTCGCTCGAGAGAGCATCACGCATAGCGATAGTGCGTGCGCTTTGTACCTTGCTGAATACAAAAATGTAAACATCGTTGCCGCAACGATGTCGCAACGTTGTTTCACAAACCTAGAGACCTAGAGAATTGACCTGCTGAACTTTCACAAATATTTTGAGATAAAAATTAGCCAAATCGGTGCAGCCATTCTCGAGTTTTACCGAGACAAAAGAACAGCAATTAATTTTTATATATATAGAGGTAGATACATAGATAACATTTCATATAATGTAATATTCACCCGACTGTCGCTAAAGGGGGTAATGTTTGTTGAGTTTGGGAAGAGAAGCCACAATGAATGGAGTTATATGGAGCGTTCGCCCCTGTTGTAGATTCAATGCTGAGGGTTCTTCTATAATACGTGCCTTAATTTAATAGAAAATACAAATGATATATAAATTGCATGTTCATATTATTTTATTAGTTGATAATTAACAATTCAGTTCGGGGGATCTGCTTCAAATATTCCGCTTGCCGATTTATATTTACTTCTTGTTCCATCCATGTAGATATTAGTCAACGATGTATTAGAACTTGAAGCTGATGATTTTGATCTGCTCCTATTCATTATTGGCATGTGATTACAATCCATGGCATCCTGAAAAAATCTAAGTTATTGGTGTTTCCTACTTTTTACTGTCGATTCCACTTAACCTCATAGTTAAGAGAGACAGGAAATCAACAAGGAGTTCAAGGAAACAAAAACTAAAATAACATAACATAAGCTCAAGCCCGTATCCCCGAAGGGGTAGGCAAAGGTGCACAAGTGAACTAGAACACCCACATTTCACAGAGCTTAGTCCCTAAACTAAAATATCGTAGAACTAATTAACATGTAGTAAATAACAGTATTTCTTTCTACCTGCCCATATCTCACCTTAATGTGGGATCGGCGCAACACACTTTTTCAAACATGTTGCAGAAAGAATTTGGCTAAGTTTTTACAACCCGCTACCTGCCTGACGTCAACCCCCTCTGGAGGATCCAAGCCCGGGCAAATTAAATTAGAAAATTCGTTTTGCCCGACCTGGGGATCGAACCCAGGACCTCCCGGTCCACAGCCCATATATGCTGCCACTAGACCAAGGAGATTTAGTAAATAACAGTTTAAAGTTTTATTTCATAATAACATTTTTTACTGTCATTTACTACATTTCATAATAACAACGCCATTATAAATTAGCGTTGATTTATTACGATAATAAAAACAGAGGACATAATTTATATTATATGGACTGCCTCGGTGGCGTAGTTGAATTTCAGTATGACTATCGTCCTGAGGTCTCGGATTCGATCCCGGGTCGGGCAAAGTGATATTGGAATTTTTCCATATCAGCCCGGAGTCTGGAATTTGTGCCCGATATGGCGATAGGCTCGCCCCCTATCACATCTGGGATGGAACTAAGCTCGGCGAAATGTGGGTGTTCTAGTTCGCCAGTGCACCTCTGCCAACCCCTTCGGGAATACAGGCGTGAGCTTATGTTATAACTTAATACTCACGTCTAAAATATTACAGTTATGTTTACATTGCCTTAAGTTCACACTCTCGTTGTAATTCCTCCTTCGCTTACGATCTATCGGATCGGGAGGACCGTATTTTAGACTAGACCTAAATGCAGCCACTAAATTCTGAAATAATACATACATACACGTGAATTTGTTTAGAATCTGTAATATAGTGATTTGGGTGGTAGAGCCATGCTGTAGACACGTGAATTTGTTGAAATAAAACTATTTTTACGGATTCTATCACGATATGGTTTTAATTTTTATTCCCGACGTAGGCTTTGCAGTCTTCGTGGTCACGGGTTGGACTGACTGGGAATAAAAATTAAAACCAAATCGTGATAGAATCCGTAAAATTAGTTTTATTTCAATGAATAGCATTCGCGTAAACTTAAGAAATCAGCACGTGAATTTGTTTAAAATCAGTAATATAATGATTCGTTTATTATAATGACTGCCTCGGTGGCGTGGTGGTATTTCGGTACGACTACGGTTCTGAGGTCTCGGGTTCGATCCCCGGGTCGGGCAAAGTGATATTGGATTTTTCCATATCAGTCCGGAGTCTGGAATTTGTGCCCGATATGGCGATAGGCTCGCCCCCTATCACATCTGGGATGGAACAAAGCTCGGCGAAATGTGGGTGTTCTAGTTCGCTAGTGCGCCTCTGCCTACCCCTTCGGGGATACAGGCGTGAGCTTATATTGAGTGTCTATCGGCGGTGGAGATCACTTACCATAAGGTGCCCCATCTGCTCGTTTGGCAGTCTGTGCTAAAAAAATATAGAATCCAATATTATAGTTTTTAACTTGGGTTATATTTTGTCCTAAGCTCAGGATAAAAATTATTGAACGTTGCATACCCAATTATTACTATCTAAAACTAAAGCGCGAGAGTCGCTAGCCTACTGACACAGTACTAGGTACAAAATCACGCGCGCGCAAAAAGGTACTCGTGAATTATTAGAGAAACGGGACAATATACGTAGTCTGTCGCAGTGTTCGTATAAAATTAGTAACATAAATACATATAATGATTGTATACATATGTAGGTCTAGGTCGGGAAATCACAATTTTTGTTGGAGTTTATTTTCATCTTTATTGGCCCGGTAAGTAGGCTCATCTATTATAAAATTCTATTACTTGATTCTATTTTGTGTTGTCTTAAATAAATACAAATAAAAAACTAAACAATAATTATTCTGATAATTGGATTCCATTTCCCATGCATTACATTTTTGGCCAGTAAAAATCAATAACACGAGTGTCCTACAAAATTAATTGGATGCAAATACGACACGTAATCTTGTCAGGTGCACAAAAAGGAAAAAAATCGCTCAAAGTAGGTAATACCTTCAACTCGTGCAAATCCATTTAATTTAAACCTATAATAAATTCAGAAACTTTTTCCAGACTCGTAGCTGGGCTGCAATGTGCTGGTATCTAAAGTCAATATCAGTTAACGTTTTTGCCTGCAACGCTAAAGCACTCGGACACCAATTGAAATATAGAGTACGGTTAGGAAAGGTTGCTTGCAAAGAGATTTAATATTACTAACTATATGTGGATGTGTGTGGATATACGGCGACGAACTAAGATTCGAGACGTCGGGACCACAGTTGCGAACCTGAAATGGAGTTGGGCAGGGCACATAGCCAGACGATGTGACGGCCGGTGGAGCAAAATAGTCACGGAATGGTGGCCGAGGCAAGGAAGACGAAGTGTAGGTCGTCCAGCAGCAAGATGGGCTGACGATATTGTCAATGTTGCGGGTCAATTTTGGATGCGAGCTGCACAAAACCGAGGTAAATGGCAACAAAAAAGAGAGGCCTATACCCAGCAGTGGGATGAGATGGGCTGTGGATGATGATGATGATGAACTATAGAGAGGCTATCAAGCAAGTTTCCATACAAAAAAATTGATCTCAAACTTCAGTACCGCCATCAACCAATTATTACAATGCGAAGGCGATTATTACAATTTACACCCTAGAATGTTCTGTGAATGGTTAAGAATCACGTAAGACAAGTTTATTTTCTCAATATTATTATGTTGGCCGACCTGGCGCGCGTATATTTCAAATAAACTGAGCGAAAATGACCACGTGGTTATAACTTTTGGATCACAAGTTTTCTGCATTTGTCCCGTCTATATATTGTTGAATGTCTTTGGTTGCATGGCTATAAAGAGTTAATTTCGGACGTGAAACTAAAAACACGTGAAATTATGTGTCGCAAGTACCAACACTGCGAATTAAATTGTTTATACGGTCAGTTTGCAGATTAAACGCGTTGGACTAAATAAATTGCCAAGGGATTTAATGCACATTTTTCCGAGCGCCTTTAACTTTTTTAATTGACGATAGTTGTCACGACGTAGACGGCGCTTAAAGCATTAGTAGTAACCCCGAGTTTCTTCATATACACTAACATAATAACATAGGTTAAATTAAAAATAATATCCTGTACCTGACATTACGGATCGTTAACAAATGACAGTTCAGTGACAATTCAAGTTTAGAGACAAAAACACATCAATATATTATACCTGCCTCCGTGGCGTGGTGGTATTTCGATACGACTACGGTTCTGAGGTCTCGGGTTCGATCCCCGGGTCGGGCAAAGTGATATTGGATTTTTCCTTATCAGCCCGGAGTCTGGAATTTGTGCCCGATATGGCGATAGGCTCGCCCCCTATCACATCTGGGACGAAAATAAGCTCGGCGAAATGAGGGTGTACTAGTTCGCTAGTGCACCTCTGCCTACCCCTTCGGGGATACAGGCGTGAGCTTATGTTATGTTATATTATACCCTAGATGCACAGTTCTTTGCAAATATCCTCCTAAAAAGTGGTCTCAGAAATAAAACAAAGAAAACGATTACAAGTTGTAATTAAATCAACACAAATATAACCCTAAGCACGTGTTATAAAGTAGGTTTTTAAATGAAATGAGCATGCGTTCTTTAATTTGAATTTTGAAATTTAGAATTCTATCGACGTCCGACTGTAGGCAAAACGAGTGCTTAAGCACTTCTTTGCTGTCCCATTTTCCGAGCGTCAACTGTGCATCTAGGTAAATAATATATCGATGCAAAAACAGCAAAAAAATTAATGTTTCGATGTTGCTTTAAAGCCGTGTCTCCTGCACTAAAACATTAGACAAACACCAACACAAAATATATAGATAGAAAAAAACTCTTTATTGCAGACACACACAAAAAAAAACAGCTAACAGTACATATGAGCCACAGAATAACTGTGCCACAAGTGGCGGCCTTATCGATAAAAGCGATCTTCTTCTTCTTCTTCAAGGCAACCATTGGATGGAGAGGAATTGAAAGAAGATAAAAGACGGGGTATTTCTAAAATTTTTTGTCTATGGTCTATTGTTACATGAGCAGGAGACAATGAAAATATTTGTTTTGTGTAGGTGTTTTAGTGTTTTGTCTCCAAAAAACATGTGCAGGAGACGCGCCTTTATTTTTCACCTTATTGTCGCCTGAAACATTAGCTTAATAAAGTTTCCTCCTTTCTTTCTTCCTTATTTTGACATTTGCTTTCGATAACGAAACTGGGGGTAAGTAAACAAACGTTTATGCTTTGTCTAAATTGAAAGTGAAAACTAGTTCATAGTCATAAGTACTGAATATTGGGTGAGCATCGCTTTAGTACATAACGTAAGTGTAGCGGGAAGCGGATGTGGGATTTCTAGGAAACCGCTGACGTAGTCAAAGCCGTCTGCATGAAGTGCTTCGGGTTAAATTACAGAATAGACTATAGACAGACAGTTTCCGGTACAGTATTTAGAAACTGCAAGTTGCAAGGTAAATGTTATATGGCTCGTGTTATAAACTTATTAGTTCAAAGTAAGGATTCTAACTTCTGAAACTAATAAAAAAAATATATATACATATATTTAAATTTTTTTTTTATGAGTATGCAACTGCATTTATTATTGTGAGCTTTAGCAAAATTATATTACCTTTATAATATTTTTTCTGGGACAAATGAAACCTAATTTTCGACAGACTTCCAAAAAGGAGAAGGTCCTCGATTCGATTTTTATTTTTTTAATGTATGTTACGCGATATCTCCGTCAAATCAGGACCGATTTTCAATCTTCTATTTTTGTATTCGAAAGAGCTTATTTAAAAGGTTTTGCCATATTTTAGTCACGATCGGATCAAGTTGGAAGTCGGTCAGTAAAATTTATAAACTTGTGATTATTTGTAGCATAATTTTGATAGAAAGAAATAAAGGAAGAAATAGTTTAATTGTGACACTTACATTAGTGTTTAATGTATTATTACGTAACCATATTTATACTACTGCATTTGTAGATGCTGATAAAAAAATATTAGGTATACTCACATTCTTTACGATGTACTTCGCGATTGTTTTTATATGAAAAATAGCCACAGTGATGGCGGAAAACATAATCCATACAATGCTTGATATTAAGTGCTTCAAATCGGAAAGTTGGGTTATCGAATATACTCTGTTAATAAAAAATAGCTGAAAGTAAATTATCATTAATGTATAACGAATATTAGTAAACTAGTTAAATAAAAATTATGTTAATACCTACAGTAAATCTTTATATTAGTCAAAGGTTATCTAAAATCGAATCAGTAATATGGTGATTTTAGATTACCCATTGCACAAACTGACAAACAGCAAATTGTACATCTTTAAAATAATTATTAACATAGACTATAAAATGTTATACACAATCACGAAAACAATTACATATAGTTGAATAGTGAGTATTATGTTTTATGAAAAGAGTTTAAGTTAATAATTTAATAAATGAGTAATAAATCTATTTAAAAAAGCATATTTAAATGTTATGTATTGATATCAAACCTGACATAAATTGAATACAACATAAATAAGCAGAAAATCATAACCGATATATTAATCTAAAAACTAATTTCCACGCAGAAATAAAGCAAGTCAAAAATATAGTTTAGTTATTTGTTAACATACCAAAAGTGCGATAGGTAAAAGCATCCAACATATTGTCCAATACTTCGTTGGTTTGAAGCCGAGCCAAAAGTGTATATCGGTTGAAAATCTCTGTACCCCATATACCCACATAATTATTGCCACTTTAAACCCTCCCAGATATAGTACAACCACGTTTAATCCATATATTAATCCTGTTACACGTCCTATTGTGGTCACCGACTGCGTGAACAAAAACTATACCTTACTTTATATATTCATAGATGATACAAAGCTTTATATTGCAATCTTTCCTTTTACCTGCCTTTATCCCATTCTAATATGGGGTTAGCGTAACATACATTTTCAATGTTGCAGAAAGGATTTGCCTTAATTTTGACCACTGGCTGGATGACTGACGTCAACCCTCATCTAGGGGACCTAATCCCAGGCAAATAGTGTTAGAAAAGCACTCAGCCCAATCTGGGAATCGAACCTTGGACCACAGCCCGCATACGCTGCCACCAGACCACCGAGGTGACTGTGGAAGTCGCAAGTCGCAATGTAACATAATAAAAGTAAAGTAAAATGCTAGGAGCACTCGCTACTTCTCGTACGAAATATGAAATGAGCATGTACGATATTCAATCTTTGCTCCCGATGCAAATGTTTTTTGTACAACTAAGCAATAAATATTATTTACCATCAAAGGTGTATACAGGACTTTACTGCGATTACTATGACATTATTACTTGCTATCATTCGAAACTCTGACTCTAATCGTGATTATTTTCTCCTGCCATTTTAATAATTTTGAGCAGTTGACGACTTTTAGTGAATATTAGCATAACTCATCGACGATTCATGAAACATAACTAGTTAATTATAGTATTGAGTATTAGATTCTCAGTAAATGACATTTATGACAGATAGCAAAGCTTTTGACATAATCCTTACAGGGCTTGTGAAACCAGAATAAGCTGTAGTTATTTTGATTGATTTATATAAACTCGTTAACAAATTCTTTAATATATTCAGTTCTCATGTTGATATGTATATAACCTTAAGTGGTCAAACTAAACAGAGGTTCATTGACCATGCATAATGTCATACTAATTAGTTAAAATAACTTTAAAACGTTGCAATAAAAACAAATTTTGAGTACCGTTGTGATGTTTTTAGTAGGTATATTGAGCATAGTCATTAAAACATCAAGTTCAACGACATTTTATTTTAATCAGTAATTAATATCATTGTCTTCACATTGGTCTAATAATAGCATATATGGCCTGCGGCCGGGAGATCTTGGGTTTGCTTCCCAGGTCGAGCAAAGCGATTTTTCTAATTTGATTTGCTAGTGAAGGGGGTTGATGTTAGATAGGCGGCTGGTCATAAAACTAAGCCAAATCCTTTCTGCAACATGCTTGAAAAAGTGTCCTCGGCCGACCCCACATTAAGGTGAGATAAGGACAGGTAGAAAGAAAAAGAAATCACTTTTTCACTTTATCACTGCTATATTTACCACAACTATTAGCACGGAGAGACTAAACCCAATGAAACATAGTATGCCAACTATGTAAATATTTTTGATTGATCGAAACTCATTGTGGAGTAACTTCGACATGGTCAACGTCAACATAGCCTGCAACCAATGCATATTGATGAACCGAATACAATACCTGACATAAGCCAACAATGACATTGTATTATTGGCTGTGGAATTTATTACTCAATCAGAGCAATTTTGTTGTCAACCAACCATCATGAATAAGATTAAATCGTCGATGCAACTAACCTTACTAAATCTAACCCCCTTATTCATAATGAAATTCAGGTCTTATCGAAAGCATAACCCTACTTTTGCCTACTTTAGCTAAAAGAGATCTAAAATATGTTTATCGGGTACAGTGTTGCAGGTTACAGAAAAAACATAATTTTTATCTCTGGCAAGCTTTGAAACAAATAGGAAGTCTTGCCTGGAAACCATCAATAAAAATACATATTAATCTTAGATGGGGTCCTAGACTTTAAACAAAATTAATGTCATTAATAAAGAACATCAAACTTCAAACAGCTGT
This sequence comes from Clanis bilineata, assembly GCA_036417725.1. Lineage (NCBI taxonomy): Eukaryota > Metazoa > Arthropoda > Insecta > Lepidoptera > Sphingidae > Clanis > Clanis bilineata. Next base: position 14,711,756 of record CM071137.1, read on the forward strand.
TAGGAATCGGCCATGTTTTCATTACCGAACGTTGGAATGTTTCATCGCTATTATACGATTATGAATACAATTTTTATGAATCGTACTATTGCGATCTTATTACGTTCTACTAAGTTATTATGAATAAGGGCGTAAGAATAAAACCATTGGTTTATAGGTAGATGTGTAAAGGCGCCTCTCCCACACCTGTTTTTCTCGAAACAAAAACACATACGGAAAATAATGGTTTTCGCTGTCTTTTGCTCATAGAACATTGGACCATAGATAAAAAGTTTAGGGTAATGTTTAAGTACAGGAGACGCGGCTTAACGGATAAAATGTGTATGTGACACACTGTATACGCTATTATTCTCTTCTAAATTAAGTCGTGTGGCAACAAAAAATGATCTGAATTTCAATTTCTTTGTATAGAAATATAACTGGCTAATAAGTATACACATATACATATATATATATACATATCACATCCGTAATACCGAATTGCGCTCACAAACACGAATAATAGACGTAGTTTCCAAAGCAGCCAAGTTAAAGTGGGATTGGGCCGGGCACGTATGTCGTATGTCGGACGAAAGGTGGGAAAAACGGACTACCGAGTGGCACCCAGACGTAACACAGCGTCGACGCGGCAGACCGAGAACGAGATGGCGGGACGAGCTCAACACCTTCCGTCCAGACTGGACCAATTTGGCACTGGATAGGGAGAAGTGGAAGAAATGGGGGGAGGCCTTTGCCCAGCAGTGGGACAGTAACGGCTGAAAAAAAAAAAAAAAAAAAAATAAGTATACGCCATTTTTTAAATCAGACTATGACACTAAACATTCTGCACTATTCTTTTACCCGCCCTTACCCCACTCCAATGTTAAGTAGACGCAACACACTTTATAATATGTCTCAGAAATAACATAGCTTACTATTTTGCAACCAGCTTCAAATTATGTAATTATATTTTTAATTTATCGTATACTTATTCTAAAATTTATTGTTCAAATAATTAGCCCTGTAGTATTACTGCTCCAGTGCTGGGCACAGGCCTCCTCTCCTAAGGACAGGGATTACGCTGGCTAACGCGAGTTGGTAGACTTCATATACCATCGAAACTCTCGTGGAGATATTCTCGGGTATGCAGATTTCCTCACGATGTTATTCTTCACTGTCATTGTTCAAATAACATTCAAGTAACATTAATGACTTGGAAAACTACGTATCATACTTACAAGATAAGCCATTGTAGCCACCATAACATTGGAATATATGTAGAATTTGTACAGTTTGTGAGCGTGAAGGAGCTCAGTGCTCAAAGGTAAAATTGCGAATAGAAGATAGTGTGGCGTCACAGATATTTCCACTTCAACGCAATTCGTCAGCACTATGTACAGTATTCTTACAATCCAAGATCTGACGAACGCTATCGCAGTGAACAATATTGTGAATATCACCACGGCGTTATCGATCATCGTGTAGGGTGACATCGTTGCGAAATCGTACAGGCCGAGGAATCCGACACCGTACATGTAAGCTATGTGATCCATTGATATAGTCTGGAATATATTTGAATAGTAAAATAAATAACAAGCAACAGTCACACACATAGTTCTAACCCCCACACCAAGATCGAGTCATGTGGCGTGGGTATCAGGAACTACGAGAGACTTCTGGTCTCACAACACTCAGATCCGAAGCAAACATCTGTAGGCCACATAAATATTTGTCGCGGTGAGGGGATCGAACCCGCGGCCTCTCGCTTCACAGCCGGCTCCTCACTCACTGCGCCACTGGGGCTGTCAAATATCTATCATATAATATAGTATATTTTAACACGAATGAATACAACTACTTTCGTGCAGGCCACGTCACGGTGAACGTCTTTCAGGGTACACATGTCGGAGATTTTACCGATTGAAATTATTTCCGTAGTCGTTTTTAACCTACATTTAACTTGCAATTGCAATCATATTTATTCCTTCATCTCGAAATAATAAAAATAAATTGCTGAAGATTACAGTTCACATATTTTAAAATATACGCCCACATCCCTCGTCATCGTTTTCAAATAAACCTCGCAAGTCGCAAGTAAATGCAATAGTTATATTTTTCAAGAGTAAAAGTGACCAACGAATGAAATAAGTTTTTCATTCGTTGGTCACTTTCCTACTAAACTAGCTGCACAAAGAGATCTCTGAAAGAAATAGCGGGTGAAGGTTCCGAGAAATATTCCTTATTACCGGCACAATTCCGACGTAAGCTGTAGATACAATACTTTGTTATAAGCAAATAGCAATACAGAATATGGAAATAAGTTGGTCCTTAGTCGTTATAATGACGTATCGCGTGGGTGTATTACATTTATCAATTCGATAATATGTGTATCAATAATATTCGAAAATTTACTTGATTTGCCCTCAACCTCATTTATTGCATCTTACCCCAACATCTTCATCGAAAGAAGAAGTCAAAATAAAATGTATATTATTTCAAGTAATAGCAATGTTTTACTCTGAAACTTCGTAAATTTTGCTTTATCTTTTATCGATACTTTTATCTCTAACCTTGGAACAGTCATGGCAAAGCATGGCTTTTTAATCAATTACAAGGAACTGATCGCTTACAACGTCGAAAGATGTTATAAAGTATATTATAACATCTTTCTATAGATCATAAGTCAATTATTCCTTAATCAAATCAGTTACGAATTTTTTTATGTGAGTAACAAGAAACAATACCAAATTGACTTTTGATTACCGAGAGTAAGCCTTTGGCTAGATGCATTAAATGAATCCATCAACAACAGAGGATGAACAAGCCTATTTAACTTGAAAGCTTGGCCTGTTCAAATTCACCGTGCCGGCCAAATTGCAACAATCAGAGTACCCACTCAATGAATCGTTTTTCCTATGAACGAGTTCAGTGCTCGATTCTGACAGGCTATTATTTTGAGTGCGGTTACCTATGCAAATGCGCTTCCTGGAACCTAATTGATACCCGTTTTAATTAACGGTTCGTAATTGACGTGAATGAAAAGTGCGACGTAAATTAAATAATACCTCTATAGCCATAAAATAGTGGTCAATTATGTATGATCAAAGATTAAATAATATCCCTAACATTAAGATAGCTTCAAATCTTTTGAATGGTGTTCTCCAATCTTTTATGTTTTATGGACAAAAGGAGCGATTATTTTACTTACGTGTATAAGGAACTTTGTGAAATAGATGGTATCTAGTATTGTAACATGTTGATGAGTATTTTGACATTTCCGTGTACTTAGCGTAAGTGTGTATACTTTAGGTTCATATAAATATAAGATTTTTTGTAGAAACTTAGCAATAATAAGTAAAAATTGTAAAAAGTAATTGTGGTGTCTGTAACAGTCGCAAGTACTTGCGAAAGACTTAAAGACTCGTGTAGTTGGTGTGAGCTCAGGACTGATCCTGAGCTCACACCAACTACACGAGTCTTATGTCGTGGGTATCAGAAACTACAAGAGACTAGTCTAGAGGCATCCCACCAACCAGACGCGAATAAAAATTGTAAGTCGGTACTGAAATCGAGACCACGGGCTCTTGCTTCACGCCGTAACACACTTCGTAACGCACTTCACACTAGTAATTTATCAGAAATCATTTTACAACCTACTCAGAGGGCACTTCGGAGTAGACTTACGAAATTGCAATCAACATCATCAAATTAGTTCGATTTATTGAAACAGTTAAAAACGAACTAATGATTTTTTTTGTTTAGGCGAATGTTATTCCTTGAAATAAAAGTAGTTTTTATGGATTCTACCGCGATTTGTTTTTTATTTTTAGTCCCGACGTTAAAATAAAATAAAAAACTAATTGCCATAGAATCCGTAAAAACTTGTTTTATTTCAAAGAATAACATTGGCGTAAACTTAAGAAAATAACAAGAACGATTTTTTCTTGTTTTTAACTTTCTGTGTTGTTATCAGAAGTGTTCATTAAAGATAATTAGTAATTTATCAGAAATCATTTTACAAAATGTTGTTTTGATATAAAGAGAATTTTCTGAAAGACGTTCGTAACGTAGCTCTTTTTTCGCTTAAAAGGACAGGCGTTCCTTGAAAATCTTTTATATTTTTCAATGCAACATCAAATGCACAGCAAAAATATTATATCAAAATAAAATTCTACGTACGTAAGAGTGTGGAGCTGATATATCCAATATTTGCACGAAAGCTGTCACGGCGTAATAATTCGTGGATATTAATATAAAAAATATTGCAATTAACGTTGAAAATAACCTGCAGATGAACGTTACTTTAAAAATCTGAAATAAATAATTTATGAAGTATAAAAATAATACTTTGTTTTACATAACTTTTTAAAGCACTTTGACTTCATAGTCGATTGGGTATTGGTATTTGATTTTATATATTATTTTAAACGTAATAGTCAATACCACAAAAAAGGAATCCTTCTATTAAACTGCATCCAAATTGTTTGAAAAATGAGACAGTAATTCATGTTAACTATGGTCAGCAACCCAATTGCTTACAATGACCTTTGCCTTGAATGTCGATTGATCAAGCTAGTCTCGTTAGACGGTTTTTGCTGCAAACTATGTATGATTAAATACCTACATACATAGACTCTCGCCTACTTCCCATAGGGATAGACAGAGACAACGGATTTACACTTGCTACGATCCTTACACACATCTTTTACCTCATTCAGTCTCACAACATCCATGCACGTTGGATTAAGGGTACTTTTAACTTGACCTTTCTCAAATATATCTCTGACTTGGTTAGAGAAAGTTTGATGAGGTCTTTCCCTTCCATGATTAAATAATTACCTTTATAAGTGTGTCTACTTGAACTGTCGCAAAGAAAAAATTAAATATCCATACTAAAGCTATTACAAAAAATCTTGTGGTAAGTATACTTCTATCGAGATACAAAAATGATTTTCTGTAAAGAAAAAAAGAAAAAACATTAGACCTGCGGTAGGTAAGTTTCAAATGTAACGATTATAATATATTAATTCATTATCAATTATAAATTACATTGCGCAAAGGATATATGTAATTAAATTATAGTTTTTTAAAGTAAATGTAACATCATACAATATAAATAGAGATCTGCATTTACTATTATTTAACGGTCTAATGTTTGTACGTCATCACATTTCTAAAACGTATTTGAATTTCTCATATCGATCTAAGCAGTTCCTAGGGCAGTCCACCGTTCTTATTCAAGATATCTAGAAGGAATAGCTTATTTTAAGTTGTATAATTATTTTACCATTAAAACTCGCAACTCGTTTTAGCCAGATAATCAGTGAGTATAGGTGTGAGTAATATTTGGAGGCGACCTATGTTCAGCAGTAGACATCCTATAGCTGATGATGATGCGAGCACTCATTGCCGATTGCATCTTCTTAACAAGGTATTCACGTAATGAGACAAAATAAAGAGAGAATCATGGCTAAAAAAAGATTATAGTGACTTACAAATAATTAAAATGTGCTGACGTAGTATTAAACTTAGTGATATTGCGTTGTCGACATCGGAGTATAAGATCACTCGCTGATATGCAGGCTGGGTAATTATTGTCGTTGGTTGTAATACATCTCGTCCATGACGGTTCATCTTGAAGACTAGCCACTAGGTATCTGATCGAATCTGCTAAATAGCCAGCATGCTAAAAAAATATAGAATGTCAATTTCTTAAGTTTACGCGAATGCTATTCATTGAAATAAAATTATTTTTACGGATTTTATCACGATTTGTAATTTTTAATTTTTATTCCCGAAAAAAAATATTAAAACCATATCGTGATAAAATCCGTAACAATAATTTTATTTCAATGTATAGAATGTAAAGTTAATAATGATTGAAATTTGTATCCCGATATTTCTAAAAATGAGCGAAGTATTCAGGTTGGTGTCGGAAGCATGCACCGTAAAATGTATTACTGCTGGAGGTGACTTCCAATTTCATATTTGAAGTTCTAGTAGGACATCTCGCCAACGCCACATAACTTCGGATTTCATATAAATCGGAGTTTGATACAAAATATTTCGAATTCCAGATTTTATATCTAAAATTCACTATAAATGTATCGGGAGGATGTCTATTGATATTACAGTTCGCAGATATTTCATCGAACGCTCCGATCCTCGCATAGAAGAAATACCACTGCAGCTGGAATTAATTAATAAAACGATAGTGGGATTTCGATATTGTTTGTAGAGGTACAGACATTTCCATTTACCGAGTGTAAATCCTGTAGGTATTAATATTTTAGGTATTTGGAACGCGCATAGTTTACGATGCGACTTCCCAAAAGCTGAAAATCGATCAAATCGATAATATGGATTTTTCTATCCCGACGATATAATCTTATATCCGCCCGTTGGAGGCGGCACATATATATGTTTCATAAGCGTATGGGCCATCGGAGGCCCTACTTTGAGTCATTCTGTCCCTTACCAGATTCGAGTAATTAGATAAACGGTGACTGAACCCTAAATCACAATAAAACAAGTTACTCTGGCGTTTAAAATATTATACCATGAATTTCAATTATGCAAAATGTTTATTGGGATAATTTTAAATATAAATTTGTTTAATTCTCAGTTCAGTATAGCAAAGCTAACTTCTTTACGTGATGTTAACTCCCCACGATCCTTTGAGTATTCAATGTTTAGATTCAAAGAGTCAAAACGCCAGAAAGACATCTGTTTATCCATTCGTTATATCTTATACCTAGTTGTGTTCCTAGTATCCAGTCCACCCTTTTCTTTCTACCCTTATTCCACTTTAATGTGCGGTCGGCGCAACACACTTTTCAAGGATGTTACAGAAAGGATTTGGCTAAGTTTTTACAACCAGCTGTCTGGCTGACGTCATCCCTCTCTGAGGCATCCAGTACCGGCAAATTAAATTAGATAATTCGCTTTGCTCAACCTGGGAATCGAAACTACGACCTCCCGGTCACAGTCCATATATAATGCCACTAGACCAAGGAGGCAAGTAAGTATCCAGTCCACCCATTCATGGTATTTATTTTTGCTTCAGAAATGTAAGTCTAAGCCACAAACGAGACTAACACATTACACATCTTACACGTGCATAGAAATTCGAAACCAGTGAATGTGGTTATGTCACATTGAATTCAGTTAGACTGGCGACAAATATGTGCACATGGAGCAAAGTGGTAATCAAAAAAGGTATTTCCCACGTGAACACAAGTTACGTAATATGTAAAAGTTTGGATGATTGTTTATTGTTTATAACCTCAGAACAGGGAGGCAGTAGGTCCTTGGTCTAGGTTAGAGTATATGAGCTATGGACCAGGAGGTCCTGGATTCGATTCCCAGGTCGGGCTGTGTGTTTTTCTTACACGATTTTCCCAGGCCTGGATCCCTCTGAGGGAAAGGCGGTTGGCGAGGTTGGCGTCAGAGAGGCAGCTGGTCGTAAAAATTAAGACGAATTCTTTCAAATGGAGGTGGGATAAAAGCAGATAAACGGGTAGACCCTAAACTAGAATTTGGATATTATATACTTCCCGCTTTCTTGATTGGACAGACGAGCTAGCATTTGATAAGCAATCAGTGCCGTTTATGGTGACAATAGAATACCAGAGCGCAGCAATGAGCGCTGTTGTTGTGTTCTTTTCTTATCGCGTCAAGGGATATTTTTCCATAGCAATTAGGAACGCCAATGGACCCACGAAGGAAAGTTCAACAAAATTGTAGAATTAATATCCTTACTTAATTACATTTACTTACTATTTACACTAACATAAATAGATGTATTTTTAACCGACTGCAAAAAAGGAGGAGGTTAACAATTCGTCGGAATCTTTTTTTATGTATGTTCCCCGATTACTCGAAGACGCTTACGCCGATTCGAGATATTATTTTTTTGTTTAAAAGGGTATAACTTCCCAGGTGGTTCCATTGGCACCAAGTGAGGATCTGATGATCCTAGAAAAATCGAGGGCAACCATAGTATGTTTCCTAAAATTATTCAGGTATTTGCGTCTGGTACTCATCATCTCATATTGCTGAGCTGATGATGGAAAAAAATAACTAACTCCTTAACTATAAGGAGTTGGTGGACAATTATTTCAATATTACACTAAAAATAGATAAATAATAATTAAAGTTTAACAAAAACTGAAAACCGACTTTAAAACGAACACTTAAAAGTAAAAAATAACAACAATTTCTTACTCTCTTTGGAGTCGGTGCCTTTTCATTTAATCTGCTTCGGCCTCAGCTCCGACTCTAAAGAGAGTAAGAAATTATTGTTATTTTTTACTTTTAAGTGTTCGTTTTTGAAGTCGGTTTTAAATTTTTGTTATGCAATAAACAGATACTTACAATTAGTGTCCATAACGCAGTTTGCAGTAACAATCCATACGTAATGCCTCTCAGTAGCGGATTCATTAATTTATTACAATCTATTTTTCTTGTATATTGCTTAATAAAACCATCCATACACATGTATGGCATACCTATCGTCACTTCACATAACACGAAATCAAATATCCTTACTGAAATTAAAAACATATTGAAAAATACAATTACAAACAGCAAGACTCGCAATCCGCTGCAGAGTATATCTCTTCAATTATTGGAAAAGTTGCGCTCGAGATCAATATGTTGGACCATTTCAGGGGGGTTACCATCACCTCTTATAGCAGTATTATTATAATTTTACTTGTCAATATTCCCATACAAACAAACGAAGAACGATTATAATAATACTGCTATAAGAGGTCGTGGTAACCCTGCTGAACAATAGATAGATGGATTTAAATACCTAGGTTTTTTAGTATTAGGTACTAAGGATACTGAAAATGTGAATCCATAAAAAAAAATAAACAATTATATTCAAAAACTAAGACTTGTCATCATATATATATTATACCCTAGATGCACAGTTCTTTGCAAATATCCTCCTAAAAAGTGGTCACAGAAATAAAACAAAGAAAACGATCACAAGTTGTAATTAAATCAACACAAATATAACCCTAAGCACGTGTTATAAAGTAGGTTTTTAAACGAAATGAGCAAGCGTTCTTTAATTTGAATTTTGAAATTTAGAATTCTATCGACGTCCGACTGTAGGCAAAACGAGTGCTTAAGCACTTCTTTGCTGTCCCATTTTCCGAGCGTCAACTGTGCATCTAGGTAAATAATATATCGATGCTTGTCATTATTAAGGTTTTTCGTACCCAGTAGACTGAAACAAATTAAAAGCTATTCAATCACTCATCACACACTGTCAAGTTGTGTGCAAAATATCACCTGACAAAACTGGAGTCAGTAAATGTAATGAATGCAAAAACCAGCATCATTAAACACTATGCTGATTATGTATTTAGTGACATACATACTCCTACGCTAAAACTTTACTTAAAAATGATATTCCATATTTTTTACTGCATTTGTAATAAAAACCTAGAATAATTATTATTGCCCGTATAAAAATAGTTACATTTAATTACCCTCTCTTGCAATTGCTTTAAACTTGTACCGGAATGTTTATATTAATATTATTAAAGTCATAAAAGAAAATTATACGCACAAAGCAGAGTTTTGCACAAAGTAAAACGAAGAATTTTTACAGCAATATTCCGAGTAAAAATAGCGACTAACATTTTATTTAAACGTTTTAAAATAATAATGTTTTGCTACTTTAAAATTTGACTACCTATAAGCACGACGAGGATAGTTTAGTGTAGGCAAACGTCTCTATTTATGTGGGATCCGGTCCCAGGCAAATTGTGTTAGAAAAAATACGTTTTGGGATTTGAACCCAGGACACCCCCGATCAGCAAACCATAAAAGTTGCCACTAGTCTATAAATGCGACATATGGCTACTTTAGTATGGATCGTTTTTTTTCGACTGCTCTTATCCCACATCAATAAGGGAACGGCAAATCACAATTTTTCAAGCTAATTGCAAAAAGAATCTGCTTAATTTTATGGGCCGGCTTCCTAACGTCAAACCCCCTTCTAGGGAATCCGGTCTCAGGCAAATCGTGTTTGAAAATACCCGACCGACCTGAGAATCGATCCCAGGACCTCCCGATTCACACTCAATACACGCTGAGATAGTATGAATTATAAATACTGAACGCTAAAAGTACAACGCAATACCTGTCTCGCACACCTTTGAAAATATATCGAAGTTATACAGGCACGAGGAATAAGTGCACGCCAGGTAAATAAATTTCTTTATGCTGTTCCATCGAAAACGGCTGTCGATACCGTGATCCTGGAAATTGGGAACGCTATTAAAAAGTCAACATAAGTTAATGTTACTTTGTACGTAATAACGGGTAACAAGTACTTTAGTGTAGTTCAATTTTATAAAGCGTATTTTTCATCTACACAAAGTGTAAAAATAGATACAAAAATAAAAAAAAAAATCTTTATGTTCATAGCTGTAATGATATATTTCGTCTTGATTTGTTTACTTTTCCTTAACTTTATTAACTAAGTCCTCCTTTCTAATTCAATTTTGTCCATATAGGGCCTTACTTATAAAAGCCTTTTTTGCTGAGCAAATGGTTAAGAATAACCTGTCACTTTTTTCCTTGCGTTACATTGTTTAAAACTGAAAGGGACAACCTATGGTATAAAGATAAGCAGCGCTTAAATATTTTTATAAGTAAGGGGCATAGTTTCCAAATATATAACGAATGTTAAGTCGACAACCTCCGTAGCGCAGCGGGCGAGTAGCCGGCTGTGAAGCGAGAGGCCATGGGTTCGTTTCCCGCATTGAGACAAATGTTTGTATAGCCCACAGATATTTGTTTCAAGTCTGGTAACGTGAGACCGAAAGTTTGTCATAGTCTCTGACACCCACGATACAGGTTATACCTAGTGTGGGGTCAGACTAGGTGTGTGACTGTTGGGTGTATTTATTATTATTATTAAACATAAAGTTTATTTTTATTTTTATATCTATTTTTACACTTTGTGTGGATGAAACAAAAATCTTCAGATTTGGTTAGTAAATTCATTCCGTAGGCGAGGGTAAAGATCTGTAGGTTTATGAATATATCCAAATGTAGTGCAATTGAATTTATTTTCAATTTTTAATTTTCAATTTTTCCCATAGATAAAATATTTATGTTGACGGCAAAAACATGCACAACCTCGCTTTAAGTATACAGTATATTATTAGAAACAATTCCACCACCACCAGTTATTACTTTAATTATTACTCAATGGAAAAAGTGTTTTGTTTGATAATTATCTATAGACGTACTATCAAATAGATAAATATTGATATTTATAACCATTTGTTGAGGTTTATCTTGGTGAAATTGAACTAGGAATTGAGATTCTAGGGCACCTGTAATGATGAATCAATACAAAAAAATATAATTAATTTTCTTTTTAACCGCAGTTAAAAACGCTTTTATTACATTGACATAAGCTCCTCATTCAGATTTAGCTTTGATAAATGCAATAACTTCCTCAGAGTGAGTTTTGTATTTAAGTGTGTCATGGGAAATATTAACTCTAAAAACATTATATGCTTAAAACTCTGCGTTTTCAAATAAATTTCCAATACTTAATGTAACGTGAAATGAAAGATAAATTAACTACAGGGGAAAACTTCTCCAACCTTTTTATTTTCGTACTTATTACCTCTTATAGTTATTACACATTACATTACTACGAAACCCATTTCTTGAAAATTCTGTAGTAATAACAAACATTATATAAGCTCACGCCTGTATCCCCGAAGGGGTAGGCAGATGCGCACTAGCGAACTAGGACACCCACATTTCGCCGAGCTTAGTTCCGTCCCAGATGTGATAGGGGGCGAGCCTATCGTCATATAGGGCACAAATTCCAGACTCCGGGCTGATATGGAAAAATCCAATATCACTGCCCGACCCGGGGATCGAACCTGAGACCTCAGAACCGTAGTCGTACCGAAATACCACCATGCTACCGAGGCAGTCTAACAACAGTATAACAAACATTATTATATTATCATATTAATACGAAGCGGGACTGGTTTGTGTAATAGATGCGCTTAATATGCTACATACTAGTGCCACTGTGATGCATGATTGCTCCGAGATTAGATTTGATACAGCACTAGGCTAGCTGTATGCAGTATTATGTAATAAAAACGTACAAGAAAATGAAAATCTAATCCAACGTTCATTTCCTGACGTTTATTTTCTTTCTTCAAGTTTTAGCGACTCGGCTATTATTTTTTCAACTAACGGGTGTATTAACTCAAACATTTACCTACATGACACTACGTGAAGATTTGTCTTCCCCTTCTTTGCTTTAAATATCTCTATCTCTAGGCCTATGTTCAGCTGTGAACGTCCTATGGCTGATGATGATGATGATGATGTTGTTGTTGTTGATGATGATGATGATGATAACGATGATGATGATTATGATGACGATGACGATATCTAGAAGGCGTGACAGTTTGTTAAACTAGAGGTTGGTACTTGCTACTATTGTATAAGCAATACGATTTCTTAATTTATTCCCCGCGCCCAAACCAATGTAGGCAAGAGACGCCCTGCACTCTGCTGTGCCGCGCTGCCACGCCGCGCCGCGGGGAAATTTTTTATTATCTTATTAATCTAGGTGAAGTTACTTACCGGTGGAACATTCAACGTTGCATTATTCCTACGATAATTTCCTTTCGCAAATAGATTTTATGGTATGTATATTTTTTGTCATAATTCTATTTTCTTTCACGGAACAAGATAATTTATGAAGTAATGCTTGCGACTACTATTTTCAATCATTACTATGATAAATTTGTGTCTCTATCAAAACGTATATGGCTGATTTCCTCTTACTTCTAGTTAATGTATTTTACTTAACAATACGGATATATTGGTATATCACAGATCCATAGGTTAGAGGCAAAATTAACGATAAAAGCAATAGCTAAAATTCACTGCAAATGTCACTTAATTTGCAATCAGTTAGGAAACTGGGGGGTTCAGATTCGATTGAAAAAAATGATACAATGCGTGCACCATTAATTATGTCGATAAAGCGATAATAGGAAGTTACAAGGAAACTGACACAACAAAAAATTCCAAGTTGCAAGTTACCAAATTTGCAACTCCTTTCATCCCGTGTTTTCATCATTTTAAAGATGGAATGGCAAATTAATATATTTATATCATTGTAGAAATACGCTTAAAAGTTCAGCTTTTTAGAATGTTTAACTTTCTTCTAGCGGTTTGTACTAGAAGATTGTTATTTTATATCGAAATTATAATTTATAGCTGCTTGCACGACGACCCGATCGGAAGTTTAACTATCTACAAGGTACGGACAATATTAATATGAGTAGTTAAGTATACATAAGTCGACCTGATAGCGTACGTGATATCGGCTTTCGTCGGCAACTTATACCTAGAAATTGCAAGTTGCAACACGACGGGTGTGAATTTGTAGCAAGCGTAATGAAATCTTCATCTCGAATTATATTGTATTTTACGATTCCATTCGTAACGAATGTCATGCAAAGTAAGTTTATCGGTCCTTTGTAAAAATAATGTTCAGTTCAGTATTTTGACAGCTATGTTTATTAAATTAGAATGTAGCTGTTTAAAATTGTTACATACTAGTCGTCAATACACTGTTAATTGAATTTTAATTGATTACTATTCAGTAGCCCGAGCACGAAAAACTAATGTAAATGTAAACTTGCTGCGCACTGATGACATTGGATTAATATTTCATACAAATATCATAGACGCGCATCGAGCACGAATAAATTTACCGTTGTCAGAAATTTTCCTGCTCGGGCTGAATTAGTTCCCCACACGTGCGGAGCACTTTTGAACGAAAATCGAAACGCATGAATACTGCAGTTATAAATTAAATTTGGTTTGCTTTAGTTATTCGTTAATAACTCACTACTCTCTCACCTTATCTATTCATTTCACAGTAGGTGTTAGATTATTTAATGAATAGGAGCTATATTGAGTATTTTTCTATGCAATATGCACAGACGCAGCCAGCACTCGAAGTCAGGAACCATTAATGGCACAATAAAACGGGTCGGGGCAAATAAATTCCTACAACGGTGCCCCGTGTCTAAAAAAAAAGGGAGCAGCTACATTTGCGCAATGTGTAAAGTTTAGGATGAAGCCTTCAATATTGCGGCTTTTATACCAATATTACTATTAGAATATCCAGATATTCTTCAGTGAACACTGATACAAGTAGACTTACTGGGGTAAAGAGTTATCTAAAAGCCTTAAAGCCTGATTTTTACTTTTATTTATACTTTATATTATCCCTGTAAATTATGAATTATGAAATAAATTTAATCTATAATAAAGTTTGAATAGGCCTGAACATAGGCCTTCCGCAAAGATTTCCAGATCGAGCTGTCGGAAGCGGCCTGCATCCAGCGACTCGATCTGGAAATATTTGGGGGAGGCCTATGTTCAGCAGTGGACGTCCTATGGCTGAGATGATGATGATGAAAGTTTGAATATAAGTTATAGTTATGAGTATTTACACAAAGGTGAGTGTGTAGTTACAAAGTATTTACTTTGTTAATAATATGTTATTGTTAATAAAGTATATACACATATCTATTTACACATTTATATCAAATGCTCATAAACGAGAAGTATCTTAAGAAACAAAAAATGTTAAAGCCAGAATTATTATAGTATGCACTTTCATTTTTACGTTTTGTACGGAGAAGTCTGTTGGAACTTGGAAACCCAATAATTTAATGTTTCCAGTACATCTCTCTGTCAGCAAGGCTTCCACAAACCCTATAGTATTATTGGCATTATTATTAGTTGGAGACAATGGTAAGTAGTATAGCGTGAAACTTTACAGCCAGTCTAAAGTTATTCACTTCTCGGTACACCCGTACTCTGCACCTTTTGTCACCCTTAGCTCTCTCGAAAACAATATCTGCTACACCGTTCTCGACTAAGTAAAGTGGCTATGAAGTTTGAAGAAAATTATTTCCTGTTGGAGAATTGTTTCGAAATTCATAATTTTATGTCTGTTCTCGCACAATACAGCGTTTCGTTGTAGGGATGTATGTAAATAATATCCTATTTTAAAAAAAACTAACTTTACAAACAAATTCATCGCTCAGTTACATTAAGAAGGGACATCCCAACAAAATATTTCCTCAATTTTATTGCACCTCTGTATAGTGGTTTATAGAACATAACCCTACCACCGTTTCATCTACATAGCCTCAATTGTTTCCGAATAAAATGGCTGTGGCATGCGGACAGACAGATATAATGTAATTATGTGTTTATATTACCATTTGGCTACGGAAGTCTAAAATAATCGTATCTAGAGGCGATTTGCAGCGTCAATACTAATCCGTAGTTACATCTTATCTCGATTTTTTTTTATTGTCATTAGAAGGCAGAAGAGCAGACGGCCCACCTGATGGTAAGTGGTTACCGCTGCCCATGGATATCGACAATGCCAGGGACACAGCCAAGCCGCTGCTTACTCGATTTATCGTACAGCTAACTCCTATCTTTAAATCATGATTTGGGATAAACAGAGATTTATCGCAGAGCTGCAAATGGCCCTTAGCGACAAATTTATATGCACTCACACAAAAGGCAAATATTATGCACCGACATGCACAGGTAAACGAAACGTGAACCATTGAAAAGTATAAATTCAGTCGAAGCGTCACAGCTTCCGATCGCGAAACATTTCACTCGATCGCCGTTCAACCCGCAAACGAACATCATCCGACTTGTTAACGAGCTCTTGTTGTTGAATAAACAACTAGCAACTGTCATAATAGTACAATATGAGATAACTTCGTTACAGCTTGTAAATTATGGCTGACGTCATCATAGTTCGATGGTTGGAATGGCATTTCGCTAACGGCGGGTCTCAATAAACGATCTCAGTTTGAGTGCAGATAGATCGCGATTATGAACCAATACATTTTTTTTTATCCGAGCACGGAAATGTAACTACACTACACCTGATGGTAAGCGTAGTGCAGTCCAAAAAAAACCAACGACCATCGATAAACATAGTTTATGAATGGTCGCCAGAGTTATGCCGGCCTGCATAAATGCTTCTTCACGCTTCGCTTAGAGGACCCAATCAAATCAAGTCACTTGACGGAGTCTGTGTTCTTATTGACAATTTTTTGTAATCTGTCTGCACATTCTAACTGAGATTGTTTAATGGAAATGGGTGTTAATGAGCAGTGGTTGGTGAATCCCACTAGTATTATAAAATGACGAGCCCGGCGTTATAAGTTTGGATGTTTATCAAAAACAAATTATGCCTGCATTTAGTAATATTTGAATACACGCGAACAGTTACACGAATGATTTTGGATATGTTAAAAAAGTCACAGTATTAGTAATATTATATTATTTAACAAATTAAAGCAGGGCAGAGGATGGATGCAGGCTGCGAAAGACCGGGATGGTCAGCACTTACTTGGAGAGGTCTACGTTCAGCAATGGACGGATAGGCTGAGATAGATAGATAGATAAATAGATAGATAACAAATTACTGGCCAATGCTGCATGAATATTATATCTGATCACGCACAGTACAGGGTAACGAAGTAAGGTTATTGATATAATTATAAATTTATTACACATAATTTTAAGCATGTTCTAGTTCGCTAGTGCGCTTCTGCCTACCCCTTCGGGGATACAGGCGAGAGCTTATGTTTTATGTTTTAATTTTAAGCACATCCTACATAAGTAACAACTTCATTTATGGTGTATTCAATAGAATTTGTACGAGATTTTCCTTTATACTTTGGTTAACTATAACTCGTTAACTTCTAAAGTCTGATTAGCCATAATAGTTTTTCTTTTAGTCACGGGCGGCTCGGCCTCCGGTGGCTCATACGCTTATGTAACATATATATGTGCCGCCTCCGACGAATTCGTTACATATGAGACTAGTCTGAATTTTTTCACATTCCCAGAACCAAGCGTGTAGCAGTTAGGGGGTGCGGCCACTTGACTCTAACAAAAATAGTAAGCTTTAAAGATTAATATTTCAGAAAAGAATTCTTAAGTTAAAAAATTGTTGTAGCAAATTCTCAATGTTTTTAAACAATCTAACCATGGTGTACACCATCTTTTATTGTGCTTTGTCAGACATGTTGCATACATTTGCCCACTGCCCAGTTTAATTAACATTTTATAATACTCTTTCTAGAGTATTATAAATTTAGTCTGATTGTATAATGTCAATTCCGGCCTAATATAGACCAATTCGCTGCTTACATGATGTTAAGCTAGGCGGATGACTTGAATGTAACAAGTGTGCTACTTTATACGTCCTTCAGTAACCAAACCATATCGCGATTCAATTCTACCGTGACGCCATCCAGTAGTCAATGACAATAAACGTAATAATTATTGGGTACAATCTACCCTTGAAGAAACAAAACATAAGTACGTAAAAGTGGTAGAGCCACGCTGTAGACAGTAACGTCTATAGCACGAATGGGCCGGCTCGACCGGTTAGATACCACTGTCTCACAGAAAACCGACGTAAAGTGGCAGTTTGCTGTCACGTTTCGTTCGGTGAGTGAGATTTCCGGTGGCCCTTTTCCCCACTCCCTTTCCCAATCCCCTTCCCTCCCCTTCCATTTCCTCCTTTTAGGTTGGCAACGCATCCATGATTCTTTTTGTGTCTTGGGTGTCTATGGGCGGTGGAGATCACTTACCATCAGGTGACCCATCTGCTCGTTTGCCAATCTCTGCTATAAAAAAAAACAAACGTACATTAAATACATTACTAATTATTATGTATATAATTAGCACTATATATGATCTATTATCGGCAATGACGTGTGAATTACACTCTTAATTTTACTGTTTATGGAAGACATAAAAGTACTTACCTTTCTATCCATAAATAAAGACACACTTGAAGTCAAATCCATTGTTGTGCTAAGTGGTATTTAATTTTAATTAAATTCTTTCTTAAGCTTATATTTTTGATAAAAATACTTATTTCCCTGTAATAAAATAAATATCATTAACTATAATAATATCAGCCCTGTAATATTACTGTCCTACTGCTGGGCACGGACCTCCTCTACTAATGAGGCATTACTCTACCACGCTGGCCTAATGTGGATTGGTAGATTTCACATAGCTTACAAATTTTTGTGGTAAAATTCTCAGGTTTGCAGAATTCCGCACGATGTTTTCTTTCCTCGTTATTAAGTAAGCGATAATTCACAATGAAAACACACTTATTACATAGAAAAGTCATAGGTGTGTGCTTTTTTTTGGGGTTGGTCTCGAACCTCCTACACTCGTCTCGGCAGTACGTACCATTCCTAACTGACCTTTCGCTGCTTAAATATCAATGATTGTTACAATAATATTCCTTTATTCCAAACCACACTGGGGTCTATGTCACATTTTTAGCATGCTAGAGCTACATTAAAAGATATGGCTTAGTTTTTACGATAGGCTGCCTTCTGGGGGATAATTATGAAATATATCTAAATAATATTTCTTGTTAATATAAGTCCTACCGATACGTTTATTTACATTATTATTTCCTTTTTTACGTAGTATAAATAAAACCAGGGAACCAACAGCGCTGTTTGAATAAGACCAAAAATATATTTGACTGTATTTTAACTGACTGCCAAAATGGGTCATTTTAGTGAATATATTAAATTTTAATCATATAACCTATAACGGTTGGTATAATTTCTTCACACATGGAACGAGGCCAACTAAGTCTAAGGAAAATTAATTAGGCTCCATTAATAATACTTCATGCTCAGACGTAATTTAATTTCGATTGTTAATTCTTTTTCTTTCTGCCTGGCGTTACCCCGGCCTAATGCCAGGATCTGTCTATCTACTTAAACCCCTTCCACTTCGCCCGGTCATAGCATCCTCCGCAGTAAGAGCATTGGTTCTCATATTGGTTTAATTAGTCTATTGAGAAATCCTTACACAAGATTAGAATATGCGTGTTGCATTTCTCAATTGTAGGGTAGTAGTTTCTAAATGAAATAGATCTTTACATAATTACTTCTTCCGATCAGAGTGCTTAATATTATTTATTCCACTGAAGATACATATTTATATTACATGATTAATACATGTTTACTGTTAATATTTTCTCTGCAATTACTAAAAGTTGTTACTTTTTTATAACAAAGCGAATAACTTGAGGTTAATATTATTGAATTAGGAAAATATTTTGCAAAACTAAATTCGCATGAGTAAATAGGTGGTTAAAAGTGTTCTATAAATAAATTCATATAATATTTTAGTTTAATTTTATTTTGTGTGAATTTTCTAAACATGAATGGAAATCAAAAACGTAAAAACGAAAAAGAAGCATTCAGCCGGTTGCTCCTGGTTGCTTACTATGTTTTTGTTTTTTTATGCAATAATTTATTACATATATGTAAGGATAGACATTACATATATATAGGTATGTAAGGATTGGATTACATATATATAGGTATGTAAGGATCGTAGCAAGTGGAAATCCGTTGTCTCTGCCTACCCCTATGGGAAAAAGGCGTGAGTCTATGTATGTATGTATGTATGTAATTTATTACATACAATTAATTTGCCCGGGACTGGATCCCTCACAGGGGGTTGACGTCAGGCAGGCGGCCGGTCGTAAAAACTTAGCCAAATCCTCTTTGCAACATGCTTGAAAAAGTGTGTAGCGCCGACCCCTCATTAAGGTGGGATAAGGGCAGGTAGAAAGAAAGAAAGAAGAATTTATTACATAGACGATTACGTCATTGGCGTAATTTCATAGCGTCGGTACCACTATTGTCCTGCCCGCCTAGCATGCGCGCCACGAGATATCCCAATGATCGACTGTCGAGATGTTGTCTACGTGTTGTCGACTATATTGTATGAAAATAAACGAGGACGCATGTTAGTGTCCGTAGACAAATAGAGAAAACCGGTTATAACAGGACAAAAAGCATAGATAAAATGTTCTCGTGGCGTGCATGCTAGGCGGGCTGAGGTCTCGATTTCGATCCCCGGCCCAGACAAAGTAATAATGAGTTTTTCTATTCAGTACTAGTCCGGAATCTGGAATATGTGTGCGATGTGGAGTTAGGGGGCAGCCCTTATCACATCTAGAACGGAAAGGAGTTCGGCGAAATTTGGTTGTTTTAGTTCTCTGGTTCGCCTCTACCTACGCCTTCGAGTGGTGATCCTACAGTGCAGTGGGATAAGTACAAGTAGAAAGAATGAAATATAACAAGTTAAGTATTACAAATATCTTTCAAAACTGTGGAGATATGGTAACAATTTGTTATTAGATACTTACGTAGCCGATAACCTCCTAAATTAGGCACATTCTATCACTTAAAGGGTCTTCCATCCGTGTCCCAAGGGTAGCCAAAATATTAAATACATAATAATCACAGCATCTTTATTCTACTTTGTATATTATTAAAAATTAAAACCAAATAACTTGAAATGCGGATGTGTATCAAAGTGTAATAATGTCAAAAATCAAAACTTGTCAAACGTCAGAAATGACGTCTATGAAAATCATTAGAAAAGTTTCTTATCGGATTACAACATAGCATAAGCTCGTGCTTGTATCCCCGAAGGGGTACGCAGAGGCGCACTAGTGAACTACTTAGAACACCCACATTTCACCGAGCTTAATTCCGGCCCAGATGTGATAGTGGGCGAGCCTATCGCCACATCGGGCACAAATTCCAGACTCCGTGCTGACACTGGAAAATCTAATATCGCCACGCCGGACCCGGAAATCGAACTCGAGACCTCAGGATGGTAGTCGAACCGCGCACGCAATACCATTATGCCATCGAGGCAGTCTGTTTGTTGCAGTTTGTTTTTCATCAAACCTCTATGGTTCCGGTTCATATAGTTCAAAACGGCTTACTTGGGCTTACACATAAGTGGTATAAGCTTGCGGCATTACTTATAATATTTTAATTAGCTTGTTTGGGGCGGATATGCGGTTGGTCGCCTCCTTGGTCTACTGGCAGCATATATGGGCTGTGGACCGGGATGTCCTGAATTCGATTCCCAGGTTAGGCAAAGCTAATTTTCTCATTTAATTTGCCTGGGACTGGATCCCTCAAAGAGGTTTGACGTTAGGCAGCGGCCGGTCGTAAAAACTAAGCCAAATCTATTCTGTAAATGGTTGAAAATGTGTTTTGCGCCGACCCCACATTGAGGTGGGATAAAGGCAGGTAGAAAAAAAAAGGGGCGGGTATGAGTCGCTTTGTTAGTCTAACGACCTTGCGTAATTTGAGCTATGAAGTTTGGACTCGAAGTTCGTGGGATCCTTTCCCAGATAAGAAAACACGGATTTTCTACCACGATCTTCCAGAGAGGGAGAGAGGGGGAGGGCGGAGACTTGGTTGACGTCAGGCAAGCAGCCGGTGGTAAATATTAAAGCATCCTTTCTGCAATACGGAGGCAATTCAAGGCACAAATTCCAGACTCCGGGCTGATATGGAAAAATCCAATATCACTTTGCCCGACCGTAACCAGAACCGTAGTTGTACCGAAATACCACCACGCCACCGAGGCAGTTTGTTTATTAAGATTATGCAGAGGCTGTTTATTAAGAGGTCAAAAATAAAAAGTCGTATGTGCTGTTACAACAGTTTTTAATTAAATAAATTTTCTATAATAAAATAATTAAAATAAGTTAAACTACAACATTACATAATACGTAACTAGTTAATTAATTCAAATAGTTTCCCCACCATGACTCATATCTGGTCTCTCCTAACTCCTAACTCCTACACCTGTAGTTACTATTTACATAAATGAATAATAAGCTTTTTTTACGATCATTTTAAAAAACTACGCTTAGTTTCTTACTCTCTGTAGTTCCGAGTCGGTGCCAAAGCCAATGCCGATCAAATGTAAAGACAGCTACTTCAAAGAGAGTAAAGAGATATTTTTTTATCCAGGCATGGGAAAGTGATTACACTGCACCTGATGGTAGGCGTAGTGCAGTCCAAAAAAAATAGCGATCACTGACAAACAATGGGTTTATCAGTGGTCGCCAGAATCATCCCGGTCTATTTACGCTTCATCACACTCCGAATCCGAAGAGAGAAGAAGCAAATCGAGGGGCTTGCGACAAGACAGGCAGATGACCGATATAGATTCAGGGATACACCCAAACCTGTCCCAACCAACCATCGAGTCATGGCGCAATCCCCTCCACAGAATCGGAAGTACACTGGCTGATCCTGGAACGCGAACGACACACGGAATGTGGGTCGTTATGGCAGGTATTAGCACCAGGTTGCCATCCTGTCGGATACGAATATCCTACCAAGTAAGTTAAGTCGGTTTTTAAGTATTCTTAAACATTATTTATTTTTAACTTTCCAATCTGACATGGGACCAAATCAAATGGGACTTTTTATAGCAAAAAAGAATCATCGAAATCCACTTGTTTGGATAGAATTGATGTTTGAGTTATAGGTAAGTGAACATACATAATCAGAACATCTTGGTTTTTGAAAGTCGGTTTAAAATAAATAATATTGAATAGCGTGCGTAGCGGTTTTTTTTATTGCCGCTCTGCACATTACTGCACGAACACAACACGAATATCGAGTCGAATTTAACAGAGCTTTTTACACTCTTAATACATTTTATATGTTTCAAGAAAATGTCCTAGGGTCTAGAATTTGTTTTCAATTTTGATACTTTTATAACCTTTTTTTGACGTTTATTGTAGTTTCCGTAAGTGGCACTGGTATTCAAATGTATGGACTAAACGTTAACTATTATGGCTATAACAAACTGCGAGAATTCGTACTAAGGGTACATGCGTAGGTTCGCAACGCGTTCGATTCGAATACGTGGTCCATTATGCGTCAGGTCCAATGTACAACGTAGTGGTCTTTATTATCACAGAGTAAAATAGTTTTTACTTTCGAGGTGTAAATACTGCTGAATACGGTCTCGGACAAGCTATGATACCAATCTGCGGTTCGTCTGACGGCATTACACCGTTACTGGGACTTACTCTATATTTTTGGAGGATCCCGACAAATATTATGAAGATTGCTGACTTAGCCAGTGCATCGCCAGGACAACGTCTTCGACCTGAAAGCAAATAAAACATAACATAAACGCCTGTATCCCCAAGGGGATAGACAGAAGCGCAATTATACCCATATTTCACAGTTTGCTGTCGTCATGCGAAAGGTCAAGTCTATCGCCATCATCATCATCATCAGCCATAGGACGTCCACTGCTGAACATAGGCCTCCCCCAAAGATAGTTAATTTTCGTTTCAAAAAACTCAAATTATTTTTTTCACTGCCCAAACTAAGTTATGAACCTAGAATTTCAACATAAGTGATTTTCCACTAATTTTTATAAAATTTTAATGTAAAAATTGCCTATATCAAAACTATAGAGGTATATATTTATATTTTAGAAACAAATAAAAAAATAAAAGCTTTTAGCTACTACAACAAGATAATAGGACGATGAAGGACTACAAATGCATTGCAGTATTGAAATCATAGATATGAAAATAATTAATATAATTTTCTAAAGTGGAAATAGAGAGGTTCTGCTGATAGTGGAATATTATGCTAAAAGCCGCGCGGAAATAAGATTTACATTGTGGCCGTTGCAGCTTCAGAGATCCAATTAGAAGTTTCCTGCGCCACAAAGTGCAACATCTAAGATTTCTATTACATTGCCATAAACAGTAAAAGTTTTATTTTCACTTTGTATTAAATTGGTCTCGTAAATGATAGTTTTCTGTTATTATTCTTGACCATGTTTTCAGTTGTTTTCTATGGCGTTAGGAAATCTATGCCACAGAGGCCGGTGCTGCCTGTCTCAAATTGTTACATATGTACTACAAAATATTTAATACACTTCGCTTATTATTATTCTAAAGCCAAGAAACATTAGCATAAAATACTTGATAAGTTAATGAGCACATTATGATAAAAGAATTCGCAAAAATGATAAACATCGCCGAGCACAATGCAACATATAACATAAACAAAAATGGATGTATGTAAAAAAGGTATCGGCGCTCACCTAATCCGAAGGGGTACATGTGTTCTGAATTTTTCAGCATTCCACTCTCGTCGATAAATCTTTCAGGCTTTAATTCATGCGGATCTTCCCACAACTCCGGATCTTTGTGTATATCACCAACAGATATGAGAACTGTGGTGTCTTTTGGTATTAGATAGCCGTCAACCATTGTGTCCTCGAGGGTGCGCCTTGGACCAGCCAGGGGAGCGATTGTGAAAATTCTGTGCACTTCTTGCAAGAACGCATGAGTGTATACCAATCTACAACCAAAATATTAATTAATTATTGAAGTGATAACTTCTTATGGGAGGTTAAACCACTTCGTAACGTAACGCGTTACGGCGCCACTCTGTCTGGCTTCTTATCTTATTAATATAATTAGAGCCTCACTTATAAAAACAGTTTAACTGAGCAAATGGTAAAGAATAGCCTGTCCCTTTTATTTTCAAACGATGTGACACAAGGAAAAAAGTGACCGGCTATTCTTACCCATTTACTCAGCTAAAATGTTTTTATAAGTAAGGCCCATTAAGTTTAAGTAATAACCTAAGCTTTTCTCAAGTTAAACAATTTCAATGTTAAATAGTTGAAATCAGATAAGTTTAATAACTCATAATCTCGCACACGTGACGCACACTTTTTTTATGTGTTTAACTCTTTGGTTTAACAGCCTCCGTGACGTAGTGGGCGAGTAGCCGGCTGTGAAGCGAGAGGCCACGGGTTCGATCCCCGCATCGAGACAAATGTCTGTGTGGCCCACAGATATTTGTTTCGGGTCTGGGTGTTGTGAGACCGAAAGTCTCTCGTAGTTCCTGATACCCACGACACAAGACTCGATCTTAATGTGGGGTCAGGACTATGTACGTGACTGTTGGGTGTTATTTATTATTTATTTACTGTTACTTAATATATCCATACATAATATCACACCATTCCAATAATAGTAGGATAGTGTAGTAGAGACTATGGATTTCCTCTTCGCCCGATCCTGACACACTACTTTCGGTTCATCTCTTTCATCAATCTCTTCATAATTTTATTCACGTCGGTTTAGAATACTCGTACCGAAATACCACCACGCCACCGAGGCAGTCACGACTACGGTTCTGAGGTCTCGGGTTCGATCCCCGGATCGGGCAAAGTGATATTGGATTTTCCATATCAGCCCGGAGTCTGGAATTTGTGCCCGATATGTCGATAGGCTCGCCCCCTATCACATCTGGGACGGAACTAAGCTCGGCGAAAAGTGGGTGTTCTAGTTCGCTAGTGCGCCTCTGCCTACCCCTTCGGGGATACAGGCGTGAGCTTATGTTATGTTATGGCCTGTCCTATACCGAATCAACTTGGTAGATGTAGTACGATCGATAGTAAACGTCCTCAAAGTATATCCTATTTATTATAAGTAGACTACTACTATTACGTGACTAGCGAATAATTGATGTAATTATACATAATAAATATTATTACCCAATTAAAATCAATATCCTCGTCATATATTAATGTATTTAATTTAACTATCAAGTCTTAAAATATTATAGTAATATCATGTGTAAACTATTAATATCTTTCTTTCTACCTGCCCTTACCCCACCTTAATGTGGGTCGGCGCAGCACACTTTTCCAAGCATGTTGCAAAGAGGATTTGGCTTAGTTTTTACGACCGGACACGGAGAAAATGAACTGAACACAGATGAACTGTAATATTTATACCGAAATAATAATTGTAAGGCCGCACACCTAGACGGGACAACAACGCGAGACTTGTGATACAAAAGTTATGACCTCGTGGTCATAAACCACTTAGTCGTATTTGAAACATACGCGCGTAAGGTCGTGCCAACGTAATGTTTATGTTGAATGCTAAACGTTGCTTAATAAATAAATAAGGGCCACTGGAACTCCGCGACAAATCTATTTATACCAAATCTTGATTTAAAGATAGGAAACAACTGTAGAATACATTTAATTTAGGTTTAACTCTACGTTAGTAACAGCGCTGCAAATCGCCTTTAGTATATGTATAAATGCGTTAAAACAGTTCACACTCAGCATATTGATCGCAAACATCCAAAACAGGAACAAGTATTTGCAGATCACAGAATTTGTTCCGATGCGGAAATCCCGCAATTTTTCAGCCCGCTGCCTAGCTGTTGCGCTGAGTAAACACAAACTCATGCCCGTGTTCCCGAAGGAGTAGGCAGGTATGCAAGTGCTGTTTAATCTATATTTTCTGTTTATTGTTATTCATATATCTCTATATCTATTCTATATAGCAGCGCGGTTGGCAAATGAGCAGGTGGGTAACCTAAGTGATCTCCACCGCCCATAGACATCCAATACACAAACAGAAACATGGGTGCGTTGGCGACTTAAAAAGAAAGGAATAGGGATTGGGAAAGGGAGCGGGGATTTGGGCCACCGAAAATCTCTCGGAACGAACCTCCACAGCGAAGTACCACTTTACGTTGGTTTTTATGAGACAGTGGTCTCAAACCAGTCGAGCCGGCCCATTTGTGCTATCGACGTAATTGTCTACAGCGTACCTCTACCACTATTTTTTTTTTGTCAGACAGTTTCCATGGCGCTTCGTGCGGGTAGCCAGCTGTCTTCACACCTGGCTACCGCTGGCCGCTTTACTACATACTTTGAAGTATCTGTCCAGCTTGGTGTTTGGTCTCCAATATATTTATCAATCTCTTCAATCATCCGTTCCTGTATATTTTTGTTTCTTAGAGCGGATAAAATGGCAAATTCGAGTGCATTTCCCGTTGTCTGTGCTCCTGCTATAATCATATCCAGGCATATAATTGTCAATTGGTCATCTGAAAATAAAAAGAGAATTAAAATAACTATATTTTCGTTCAATTATTTTTATTTTTGGAAATATAATAAATAACACCTAACAATCACATAGTCCTGACTCCGTACTGATTTTTATACAGCACACAGTTTAAACTTTGCTTAAATCCTCATCATTATCAACCATAAGACTGCTGAACACGGGCCTCTCCTAAAGATTATTAACATTAATTCGTTTCACAAATAACTTTTAATTTTTATTTAAAAATGTTAAAACA
Source organism: Clanis bilineata (assembly GCA_036417725.1). Classification (NCBI taxonomy): domain Eukaryota; kingdom Metazoa; phylum Arthropoda; class Insecta; order Lepidoptera; family Sphingidae; genus Clanis; species Clanis bilineata. The sequence continues at coordinate 14,738,890 of CM071137.1, forward strand.
TTACTAAGATTACTACCTACTTATAAATGTTTTAAATAAAAATTGCATAAACTATATGTCAGATCATATATTTAAGTCAAATCTATGAACGCTTTATAAATTGCATCCTTTGTCATGATTCTTGGAACTACGAGAGACTTTATTTCGCCTTTCATTTCACAGACGGCTACTCGTTCACTACGCCACTGAGGCTGTGAATACTAAGCGGATATAAGCAGCTTTATCGCTTTCCTGTTCTGTAGTTTATAGATACAATACTATACAATCTCCGATATAATTTCGTTTATATAATGCCTTAACTAAAATATTAATTCATTAAAACAACATCATAGGTAAGAGATCTGTTACATTTTTATATCATTTATGATGATTACTACAATCGAGTATATGATCCAAATCAAATAGATATCTTTATAGTATGTAATAATTCCTTCTATAGCCATATTTTATCCGCGTTTTCATACAAAACAAAAAAGTATTTCCTTTCGATGGCGAGGCTTGGGATCTAAACCATCCCCGGTTAGGACACTTGAGTATTTTCAACATTCTTAAATAGGGTCATGGGTGCCGTGTTTAATAACACTGTCTTGTCTTTTCTATTTGGCTCTAGTCGTAACCATCAGTTGAGAGGTTCTGAAGATGTTGGCCGGTAATAATTATGAATATTATCATTATCTATTTTACAATAATACTTACATGTGAAAACGTCCTTATGTTCCTGCATTTCTTTTAAATACATGTATATAAAATCGTCCACTGGTATTTCTTTATTCTTATGTTTCTCTATCGCTTCCTGCAAGTTAAACGGGTCGGTAAAGCCACGGATTGCAATAAATTTACGGATAACTTGTGTCGATATTCCCCTAGCATTAAAGCTGCAGTTCTGAATTAATAACAACGATAAACTCGACTATTTAACATACGCTGTATATCACGATAGGTTTAATTTAATACTATAATATATCCGAATCTAATTGCTAAGAAATAATAACATAATAAACAGATAGGATTGCGGCCCAAGCAGGAAATTTTCTGACAATCGTAAATGTATTCGAGTTCGATGCGCGACTATGAAATTTGTATGAAATATTAGCTGAATGTTATCAGTAGGCAGCAAGCTTGGTACAAATTTGATCGTCAAAAATATACCTGCTAGGGCCTTCTATGCTTAGATTTATTGTTAAATGTTTCGTATTTTGTGTATGAGATTTTCGATGGCCTAAAACTCCCTCTCCTTCCCAGTTTCTACTCCCTTCTCTTAAGTTTGGCACCGCTCCCACGATTCCTTCGAGATCATGAATGTCTATAGTCGGTAAACATCACTTATCCCCAATCGTGTGTCAGTCTTTGCTAAAAATACTTAAATCGAGTTAAGTCATGTTCTCTGAATCACAGAACCCATACAAATTATTGCGGGCTCTAGGAAAGTAATCTGAGAGCTGAAGAATCGCCCTCGACCTCGTGTTCCTCGATTTCCCAGAACCAACAAAGCGATACCTTTCAGAGAAAAATCTAAAATACATTTTATAAAAGAGCTCCAGTACACTTGAACTTGCAATATAATAAGCGGATCAGAGCGTCAGTACTGCTACATTTTCCTATACACCTGGTCACACAAGGTCAATGTTAAAAGCCGGCACTAGCTTTTAACATTGACAATAAAAATAGAAGAGTCCAGCTTTAAAAAATTCAGCAACGTATTTTCAATATTTATATTCAATGGCGTCAAAGCTTTTATAGTATTCATCCGTTATTTGTGGGTAAAATAGCGTGTATTTAACACAAATATTAGCTCTGTAATATTACTGACCCACTGTCGGGTTACAAGCCAACTATACTAATAAGAGGGGGTTAGTCCCTAGTCCACCACGTTGTCCTAATTCGAGTTAGTATTTTACACATACATAACTACCAAATTCGTTAAGGAAAATTCTTAAGTATGTAGATATCGATGTTTTCCTTCGCCATTACAAGAATTATAGGCAAGCATGAAAAAAGGCAGGTTACTTTTATGATATAGCATTTTGTTCACTAAACATCTGCGTGGCTTTAAACAAATAACAGCGGAGATACTACAAGAAGCCTTTTCCTGCCTTGTAGTAGTTTAGCATGAATATGCGATTTCGTAATTTATATGCCCACACTGTCTTAGATGTTAAAATGACCAACGACCTTAAATGTGTGTACGTAATAACATTCAAACCTAAACTAATATCTAGTAGAGAAAACTTACGTGAATAATTTCCGAAATCTGCCTATTCATGTTGGTAATTAGTTCGTACCCGCTTAGAACTGGTATGATGAATCTGCACCAAGGTATGTAGTTCAACAGCCCACCGGCAACGTCGAAAGCTTTAGATCGTATGCTGAACAGTTCCAACAATCGACTCAATTTATCTTCTTTAATCTTTTCCCCTGGGAAATATAATAATAATATAATATTAGCCCTGTAATATTACTGCCCACTGCTGGGCACGGGCCTCCTCTACTAATGAGAGGGGTTAGGCCTTAGTCTACCACGCTGGCCTAATGCGGATTAATAGACTTTACATACCTTGGAAATTCCTGTAAAGAAATTCTCGGGTATGCAGCTTTCCTCACGATGTTTTCCTTCACCGTTATAGCAAGCGATATTTCACAATGAAAATACACTTAACATAGAAAAGTCAGAGGTGTATGCTCCATTTTGGGGTTGGTTTCGAACCTCCGACACTTGTCTCGGCAGTCCATACCATTTCCAACTGAGCTATCGCTGCTTTTTACCACTTATTTACTCATGCGAATTTAGTTTGCAAAATATTTTCCCAATTCAATAGTATTAACCTCAAGTCTCGAACCTCCAACACTTGTCTCGACAGTCCGTGCTATTCCCGACTGAGCTATCGCTGCTAATGATAATGAGAAAAGGGGAAATATATTACCATCAAAAACATTTAACATTTAATAACATATATAGATGGGACAACAGCAAGAAACTTGTGATCCAAAAGTTAAGTCACTCAGTTGTATTATAACACGCACGCAAGATCGTACCAGCGTAATAGTGTGAAGACTTATTTATTTTACATGCTTCTTGAAAATTCACAGGTCATTCTAGGGTGTAAATTGTAATAAGAACCCTCACATTGTAATAGCCTTATTATATAATGTGAGGGCGCTTAATAGCGACATCTGCGGGGGTTTGAGATCTCTTTTTTTTGTATGGAAACTTGCTTGATAGCCACTCTATAGTTACATAGTATTAAATCTCTTTGATTACTATGAAGCTGAGACATAGCATGTACCTTATCAAGGTACATGCATAAAAATATAATTGCTAAGGGCTTATTATTTGTATTAAAGATTATTGCTTTTATGGGTTCCGCCTAGCATGCGCGCCACAGGATATCTCGATAATCGATTGTCGAGATGTGGTCTACAATATTGTATTAAAACAAACGATGAATGTTAGTGTCCGTCGATAAATAGAGAAAACCTGTTATAACAGGAAAAAAAGCGTCGACAAAGTGTTCTCGTGGCGTGCATGCTAGGCGGGCTGGAGGTCCTGGGTTTGAATCTTCACGTCGAGCAAAGCGATTTTTCTAACTCCAATGACCGGAAAGGATCCCTAAAAGGAGGTTTACATCAGACAGGCAGCTCGTCGTAAAAACTAAACCGAATGCTTTCTTCGACGCCGACCGTACATTGGAGTGGGATAAAGGCAGATAGATAGAAGAAGAAAACCGTGTATTTATAATTAGTAAATAATTACAATGACAAAACAGAATAGTTTCAGCTTCCCTTTCACAAATTATCAGCCTGCGCCACGGCTGCAATCTACTTGGAATTGACCAGATTAACTTAGAGCCGTTTGGGAATAGATCTCTACAAGTGTAGTAATAACAATGGCGATGCATTTGAATAGGATTCCTGTAAACTAGTACTCAGCAGTTTGTATTCTCTCCGGATTGTGATATAACTATTAAATAAAAGTTACTCCAATATAAACTTAAGTTACTCCAATAAGAAAAATCATTCCTAAAGGAACCCTTCCATCAGTCAGGTCAGTTCTTTAGGAGGCCATAATTTGACAAGTAGACCTCATATAACAAAAATATTCTGTGTACACGTTCATATTCTTTTCAGAACTCCACTTTTTTTTCGTTGCCCGCTTCACGTGAAATGCCCCCTTTATTAAAAGCTTATTAGGTTTTTCATTCTGATTAATAAATATCATGTTAACCTGCTAATGGTTGCCTCGTAGCAAAGACAAGACTGAGAATTCATTTCACGAAAGTTCACAAATAACATAAGCCTCTTACTGAGCAGTATTTAAAACCACTACAAAGCTGATTATGTTGGAAATGAAACGTTATTTCATCAGTTCATTTCACTGTCTGCAGCGAAAATTAGCAAATAAAAAAATCTTAACAATATTATAAAGGCGAATTGATGTTTTTACTATTTCAAGCTAAGACTACTGAACGGAATTTGATGAAACTACATATATAAATATATAATAGCTCATTAATATTTACGCATAGGCTTTTTTTATCCCGGGAGGAAACCACAGGTTCTGTCCAGTATATATGTTATAAAAAATCTATCCTATATTATTGAACATTCCTTATAGCTCCTAACTGCCTCGGTGGCTTGGCTGTATTGCATTCGCGGTACAACTACCATCCTATGTCTCGGGTTCGATATCCAGCTCGGGCGAAGTGATATGGAGATTGTCTTTTTAGTATCACCGCCGATACAGGCATGACTACGCGGTGATACTAAAAAGAGTCATGCCTGTATCGTATCTCCGAAGGCTACCTTTAGACTACCAAAGGCGAACTAACGAAATAAACACCTACATTTCGCAAAGCTTATTTCCATCCCAGGCATAAAAAAGAGCGAGCCTATCGTCATTTCGACACCCGAGGATCGAATTGCTGGCGGATTGAACCCGAGACCGCAGGACAGTAATCGTACCGCGCACGCAATACAACAACGCCACCGAGACACTAAGAACAGAGGGCTGACTCTTAACACTCGATACGAATATGACTTCGATTCGATTTCATTTCATCATAATCACCATCTTCATCAGCCATAGGACGTCCACTGCTGAACATAGGCCTCTCCCAAAGATTTCCAGATCGACCTGTTGGAAGCGGCCTGCATCCAGCGACATTTTATTTAATAACTTAAAATTCCACTGAAATAGACATAAAATGCCACGTTAAAAACACCAAATGACAAGTTCTCAAATCCAATGCAACATTAGCGCACTTTTTAACACGACTTTGGTGGAATTTTAAGTCACTAAATGAAATCGAATCGAAGTCAAATTCGAATCGAGTGTCAACAAGTCAGGGGGCAGAATCAAAATCTATAATAATTATAACTACAATCTACAAGTATAGTTATACCAATGCGTATACCGGAGGTATACTTTAATTAACAATGAACAAAGTTACACCCAATAATATTTGAAACAATGAGAACATTATATGGTACCTATTAAACGACGGCTCAACAATGAAGTAAGCGTTAATATCATAATAGGATTGCCGCAAATTCTGCGCGATTCCAATTTAAATTTACCAAAATACCGACTACACAAGTTCTGCGAAGTAGTGTGTCGTTCTTTGAATGAATTATAATTATTTCGCAGATGATATAAAATGCAAACGTGATTAATATTAACAGGAAAAAAAGCGATATTGAAGGTTAAATTATGGTTTTGTACCTACTGTGAGTAATTTGTAAGCTTGGGTCCAACCATAAGCAATCTCTTGTTTGACTGTTAGTCAACAGCTTTCATAGCCTAGTGGACGATTGACCGGCTGTGGAACATGAATCCGTGGGTTTGAATCCCATACGGAGACTTTATAAATAGTATATACACATAAATAGCCTTATATACAGTTAGTAGAGTTGCATCAGTATCAAGTATGCCTACGATTTTTTAGGTTTATTCACATGATAATAAGACATATTGATTGTACGAATATGTATACGTTGACTCGAATTTTTTATTACATATTGAATTTATTATTATTATTATGTATGTCTCTTCCATATCTCAACACGTAGAGGCTCGTAAGACAATTATTATTATTATTATTCAAGCCTCAACTGTCCCACTTCTGGGCAAAGGCCTCCCAACACTTCCTCCACACATCCCGATCCTGGATGTCGTTCTGCCAGGTCTTAAATAATTATAAATAATAATAAATAAATATACCCATACAGTCACACACCTAGTCCTGACCCCACACTAGGTATAACCTGTATCGTGGGTGTCAGAGACTATGAGAGACCCACGGTCTCACAACACCCAGACTTGAAACAAATATCTGTGGGCCACACAAACATTTGTCTCAATGCGGGAATCGAACCCGCGGCCTCTTGCTTCACAGCCGGCTACTCGCCCGCTGCGCCACGGAGGCTCTTCTTTAAGGCGTCCAGCTCGTCTCGCCATCAGCTCCATGGCGGTGAAGTTATAATAAATCATTAAAATTTAATTCAAATAGTTATCTACAAAGAATCGCTAAAATACATTATGGCTGGTATCGGTATTACGTTTAGCATCATGACATCGGCTAGACACAAAAAACCTTGAAGGTAATTAATAACATTACATTTATGAATATAAAAACATCCTAAGTTATTAAAAATGACCGCAAAGAATGTCAAGGGTGATCAGAAGGCCTTTTTAATGTATTGGTTAAACATCTATAAACGTACTTCTATTTACGACCAACTTCAGAAAAATGAAGAGGTTCTCAATTCGTCTGTTATTTTTGTTTATTTTTATAGCACAGACTGGCATTTCCCAGTCAGCAATAAGCTGATGGGTCACCTGATGGTAAGTGATTTCCACCGCCTATAGACACCCAAGGCTCAAAAATAAACATGGGTACGTTGCCAACCTAAAAGGAGGAAAATAGGGATTGGTAAAGGCCGCTTCCAACAGGTCGATCTGGAAATCTTTGAGGGAGGCCTATGTCCAGCAGTGGAAATCCTATGGCTGATGATGATGATGATGAAAAGGAGGAGATAATTAGGCCACTGGAAATCTCACTCACCGACCGAAACGTGACACCGAGCTGTCACTTTACGTCGGTTTACTGTAAGAAAGTGGCATCAAACCGTCAAATATGGACCAATTTTCAAGATTTATTTTTGTGTTCGATAGAGCTTATTCCAAGGCTGGTTCCATTTAAATTTAGTCACAATCGGATAACTTTTACGGCCGATCCGTTAAGTTTTTAAACGTTTGATTATTTGGAGTCAGTCTTTTATACACTTGACATTTTTATGTACAACATTCAGTGCAGTCGCTTTATACAGGTGTTTCATAATGTTTGTGTAAATTAAATTATGTACATTTGTGGTAGAGCCACGCTGTAGACAGTTACGTCTACTGCACGAATGGGTCAGCTCAAACGGTTTGATACCACTTTCTTACAGTAAACCGACGTAAAGTGACAGCTCGGTGTCACGTTTCGGTCGGTGTGTGAGATTTCCAGTGGCCTAATTATCTCCTCCTTTTCATCATCATCATCAGCCATAGGATTTCCACTGCTGGACATAGGCCTCCCTCAAAGATTTCCAGATCGACCTGTTGGAAGCGGCCTTTGCGGCAATGTTGGTGTCAATAATAACTACATTTAAAGAGGGGATGGCTAGCAATCTAGCGGTAAAATTTCGTAAGGCTGTACGTTTTTGAATAATGGCAACTTGAATTTACGACGAAAACATTTTTTCTGGCTTATTGGGTCAACTGTAGTACATTTGCAATCTAACTTTGGGTAATTAATTTATGTTTAGCATATACAAAGCCATTCCTATACTAATTGCGGCGATTTACAGGTGTATTTTGATTTTAATATCGTCATGCTTAATAATAATTAATCAAAAAAATTAAGTTCTATTTTCATTTTTTAACTTTACCATTACGCTTTAGTCCGTTCACCCTGTATGTAGACTTGTGAATGGTACCAACTTTATGAAACACCCGATATAACCGCATATCGTCGTATCTTCGGGTCGTATCCTACTAGCCTGAGATGGATGATGATAGGCAAAGGTCTCCCCAAGATCTATCTATGATTCGCGATCCTGTGTACTAACTCATAAATTTATGTTTATAAACGTTGATTTTTTGTTATATTCAATTTCACTAATGTGACATTAAAAAATAAAATATACTTATATAATAGTTTGATTATAAACCTAGTGCGTGGATTAGTAAAAAGTGATTGACGTAGATATTCTGTGTGAAAATTGGTACTATTCTACGACAATGACGGCGCGATGTACACTTTGGGCCTTACTTATAAAACAGTTTAGCTGAGCAAATGGCTAAGCAATAGTCTGTCCCTTTTATTTTCAATGTGTCATAAGGAAAAAAGTGACAAGCTATTCTTAGCCATTTGCTCAACTAAACTGTTTTTATAAGTGAGGTCCTCTATGTCCAAAATAAAAATATAGGGCCTTACTTATAAAAAAAGTTTAGCTGAGCAAATGGCTAAGAATAGCCTGTCCCTTTTATTTTCAAACAATGTGACACAAGGATAAAAGTGACAGGCTATTCTTTGCCATTTGCTCAGTGAAACTATTTTTATAAGTAAGGCCCATAATATTTTCTGAATGCAAACTACTGAAAGTCTGATAAAACAAGCGAAGATTCAACTATTAACAATGTAACTATAAACTCTATTTATGTTACAATTGCAATTGCATGAAGAAGCGAACTCGTTTATCTGTTCTATTTTTATTCGGAGACAGCGGTCTTGTTAGCCGTTATTGGATTAAAAAGATTTACCAGTAACATAGCTGTAAATCTATCTAGCTTTTTCAAAGTTTGCAAATAGTACTTAAAACAAAATAATATCTTACAAGCAACAAGTTCTTATATCTATCTTATCAGTTGTGAAACCTGTGAATTCATGGATTTTAAGTATCGTGCAACAATGTGTATTGTATTGCATGAATGTAAAATAAACCCAAGTATTGATTCATGGATTGAAACTACTGGATATAGAAATCATCCATGTCATCTCGGGGAGAGACCACATGGCCTTAAAACCTGCCACAGCGACTCACATTTATTGTGTGGATCACGTTCTAGGATCAGCCAGTATATATAGACGGTTCTTCCGAGGATGTAGCGACATAACTTGATGGTTGGTTAGAGCTTCCTATGTCTCGGCTCAGGTCTTCCCCCAGCCCTGTCATAGTCCTCTCAATTTGCTTCTACCATCTTAGGAGTCTAAATAAGCATTTATCTAGATCCGTCTGTATCTGGCCCCTAGACAAAACTTTTTCTGATCGCGATAACGTTTTTTTTTATATGGAGTTTACACTGGTGTCCCAAAAGTCACGTGACTGTTGCCAATCTTGGTAGATACAAAAAAATATTAGAGTTAATGCCTAGCGTTATCAAACGTCACGCTTGGTTTTTTGTCTAGTGCCTCTGGTCACCATCGGTAAACACATTGTATTTGTAAGATCAGTAGCCCGAGCACGAAAAACTAATGTAAATGTAAATGTATTCGAGTTCGCTGCGCACAGATGACGTTTGGTTAATATTTCATACAAATTTCATAGACGCGCATTGAGTTCGAATACATTTACGGTTGTCAGAAATTTTCCTGCTCAGGCCGCTGTAGGCCAACCATAAGTTTTTTTGACATTACTCACTAGCGACTCCGTAAAATATTTGTATGACAAACACCCGACGCCTCTAGCGGTTACGCGGGGTACTGGCATTTTCCATACAAATATTTTACGTTCTAGCTCGCGTCAATACGTGCAACAAACTCATGGTTGAGCTACTGTTGTAGTTTGTGGTGTCCGTTTCAATGCAAGTTCTATAATTATGACCTTGTACCCAAATCGTGCAAGTCTTAACATATTACCTTGCAACTTTATCACTTTAAAGACTCGCTTAACATTAATTTCCATTCGTGACTGCATGCCAGTTTCCTGCCTTATTAATTTATCTTAATTATTACGACCTTGAATATTTTATCAGTTTTATCACTATTCCCTCACGGTTTGACTTACTACCCCGAAAGTATTTTGTTCGGGGTGAAAAGTAGTATTTTACGGCTTAATAACTTTAATGGTTTCTGGAGTTGCTGGAAACCAGCCCGAGCAGGAAAAATTCTGACAATCGTAAATGTATTCTAGCTCGATGCGCGTAAATAAAATTTGTATGAAATATTAATCAAATGTCATCAGTGCGCAGCGAGCTCGAATACATTTACGATTGTCAGAATTTTTCCTGCTCAGGCCGCTGCATTAAATAAATTAATGTATCATCAATTTATGACTGAATATAGGATTCGTTGATAACGTTGAACGCTTCCTATTGGCGGATACACACCGGCCGAACGAAGGCGAACGAATCTATAGAGGTACCTGTTACGTTCACACAAACAAACTGTCGCTGTTGTGGGAAAGAAACAGGCATGATTCGTTCGCCTTCATTCGCCCGGTGTGTACGCGCCATATGAAAAAGGTTAGTACTTTGTTCTGCAGGTCGAAAGTATAGGTATCTACAACAACTTTTATATATTAACATTAACGGTATGTATCGGATACTCTAAAATAAAGATGAATCAGCATTTAGATATCAACGAGGTCAAACTTGGTATATTTCAAAGTATTGCGTAGCTCCCATCAAGCCAAACTGTGTACGATTTAGTTACTTATTGATTTTGTGGTACAAATTATAATTTAAATTGTTACCAAAGAGCCCACGTGAGTTTGTTCTAAGGCTTTGAAATAAACACACACTAAGATCCATTCTTGCGTTGTGGGTATCAGAAACTACGAGAGACTTTCGGCCTCACAACACCCAGATCCGAAACAAATATCTGTAGGCCATACAAACATTTGGCTCGATGCGGGGATCGAACCCGCGGCCTCTCGCTTCACAGCCGGCTACTCGCTCGCTGCGCCACGGAGGCTGTCCGATATTGATGATATATGTTTCGATGTCAGTTATAGAATCATATTATTACATAATGATTATTACCTTCAAGATTTTACAACTTGGAACGAGACTAGCTTTTGCTAGCGGTTTTGATGTCGTGAAAATATGTTCCGATTAAAAGTTGTTTTACCCTACAAAATTTTAAGTCAATAAGGATTTCGAAAACGTCAAATGTTTTAATTTTTGTTTCATTAAATAAAATTAATTTAAAATATGAGCCCAAAAATGTATTACAATTAAGTATAAAAAAAATATATATTTTACTGTAAAAACCTTTCAATCTGTTTAGATTTCACAAAATCTTTTCCTCCAAGTCTATTCTCTATACATAAGTACTCTTAAAATTTCAGATTTTGAAGTCCAACAGTTTAATAAATGAATTAATGCAAATCATTCAGCCAGCTCACCTACCACTTGTAGTTCAGCCCGCGTTAAATTCAATTTTCACTCTTTCTCGTGTTCTATCGAGTAATTACGAATAAGGCCTAAATAAATTTATCATGTAAAAATATTATTAAGTTTCAAGTTGGGCCGTAAATATTCTTTGTATGTATAACACATAAACATAACAACATAACATAAGGTCACGCCTGTATCCCCGAAAGGGTAGGCAGAGGCGCACTAGCGAACTAGATCACCCACATTTCGCCGAGCTTAGTTCCGTCCCAGATGTGATAGGGGGCGAGCCTATCGCCATATCGGGCACAAAATCCAGACTCCGGGCTGATATGGAAAAATCGAATATCACTTTGGCCGACCCGGGCAGAGTTCTCCTCAGAACCGTAGTCGTTTCGAAATACCACCACACCACCGAAGCAGTCATAAATGTATATATGTATAAATTAAACCTAATATAAAAAAGAAGGTCATACGGTCATTGATTACTTATTAAGGTAATCCACTAGGAATCATGACTTGGAACTAATACGATAATTACAATACTTCTTAGATTCGTTACAACGGCGTTGAATGTGAACGCTCCTTTTAATAATATTTCTTTTTTTTTGCTACGGTGACTGCCTCGGTGGCGTGGTTGTCCTGAGGTCTCGGTTTCAATACCCGGGTCGGGTAAAGTGATATTAGATTTATTATCAGCCCGGAGTCTGGAATTTGCGCCCGATATGGCGATAGGCTCGCCCCCTATCACATCTGGGACGGAACTAAGCTCGGCGAAATGTGGGTGTACCTACCATTTCGCTAGTATAGTAAAGTCCCCTAGTATGTAGTTCCCTAGAATCTGCCGCCTGTACACCTATTTAACAACGATTGTGTAGTATGTCGATAAAACCGAATTTGGCATCTTAGTTTGATGGCATCATATTATAGACTTCTTTTTTAAAGTTGCATTATTTTTTTAATTTTTACAGAATGGAGAAATAACTTATAATAATAATATATAATAATAAGCAAACAAGGACCGAGGAGATATTTTAAAAGTTTGTTTTATTTTTTTTATTTTAAGAGTATATTATGGCCTATTTAACTCAACGGCAATCGACGACAAGGTTATCCAAACAAAAACAGTTCCTATATAATATCAAGATAATTACACTTACCTGCTACATACTTCCATAAAACATTCATCACGGCCATGGAGAACATGCTTTTTGGAGTTATAGGCTTGCTACAATTTGCGTCTATGTAACTAAGCAGGCTTTGCAATTCATTCTGTATCTCCTTTTCCATTGGAGTTCTCCCAAAACCGACGTTCCGCAACTGTTGGGTATGCTGAAGATCACCTCCTAGTGTGCGGCGGGATAGGTAGTCCACGTGGACACGTCCTAATGGAATGCTTACCCCTCACCGCCGGTATACCTGGGCGACAGCGAGTAACTCCTCCTAGGGGGTCTTACTCGTTGTTGGCAAAGTATCTTCCAAAAACCGCCGGAGTTTCTTCCGAAGAGGCTACACCAGCGACCTTGCAGCTACGCAGCAAAAAGGACTGGCAGGTCGTGACCTGTGGGCGTGTCTGACCGGCCTCTCTGTCATGGAGAGGATTGAGCCCACCTACGTCTTGTGCCGTGCGTAGTTGAACGTCGTAGGGTGGGATAATGGAGTCCTGGGGGGCTGAGTCTACCACAGGTCGGGTTGTTGTTACCTGTGGGGACAACACGCCCTCTTTGGTCCGGCATTCCACCTAAACGACAGCCTCAGGAACTAGCCAGCTTGAGGTAACCGGCAGGGGCACCCATTAAGGGTTGCTGGCGAGGGTTGCAGGGTCATGGGGTGCGCAGTCGGCGGAGCGCGGGGTCCATGGCGAGTACGGATCAAAATCCCGGTCTGACAGCCATGGTCCCCCTCGCACCGTGCAGACTCGCTGCATCACTGACCCTGGACCCTATACTCCCCGTGGTAGGTCCTGGTGCTCGAATGAGCATCCCCATCTGCGGGCTCCCAGGAGGGTGGGACGCCATAGGGAATGAATAAAAAAATCCACCTAACATGAATAAACAAAAGAGTGGTAAACCCAAACCGCAGGCCGCTGCTTCAAAGGAAGCGCCCTGCAAAAAAGATAAACGGGTCGCAGCTTCCACGGAAGCGCCCCAACCAACACTGAGCCAGGCTGCTGCTGTTGAAGCGCCCTGTCCAAGGCCAACGACCTCCACAGCTCCCACCCCTCCGTTGGTTGGTGAGCAGGTATGGAAGTTAGTCCAACGCAAGCGCACGCCATCGGACCTGCATAAAAAACAGAAACGTATGGCGAAGCGCGCAGCGCAAGGGATCCAAGCTGGAAAGGGTAGGAACCAGCCACCCGCCGCAAGGCAGGAGGCTGCCAAGGGGCCGGTTTCGGACCCGACCACCCCAGTAGGCGCAAAGCTCTCGAACCAACCTGGCGGTAGCCAGGTTGGAGCGAAGCAGTGCGCCGGAAAGGTGACCCAACCTAGCCAGGGTATGGGGGAGAAATCCTCAGCACCCAAGAGACCGAAACACAAGCGCGGTGGCAGAGCGAAGGGAAAAGCGGCGGCCCATAGCACTGAGGGTCAAAGCAAAGTACCGAAGCGCCCTCGCCCCGATGACACACAGTCACCTCCAAGCGGAGATGCGAAGAGGTCCAAGGCCTCCACCAGTATTGGTGCGGTGAGAGGTTCCGCCACGTACGCTGACACTGTGGTCTTGAACGACCTCTTTGTCGCCGTGATGGCGGAGCCCTTCGCCGACCTGACACCGGTGCAGGTGGAGAGCATTAAGGGTACTCTGGAATCCTGCATTGAGAGCATTGCAGACACTCCGTGTACCGCCACGACTGTCCCGTACTGGCCCTCCTTCCGTGGGAAACCTTTCCACAGTGAGGGAGTGCTAAAGTTACAGTGCGAGGACACAAAGGACGTCGAGTGGTTACGAGATATCGTAGCCACGCTGGAGTCACCAATTCCGGGTACTCGGCTGGTCGTAAGGCGACAAAAAGACATCCCCAGAAGGGTGAAGTCTGCTGTCCTGCTGCCGGCCTGTTCGGACGAGATCGGGACAATACAGCGTGTCCTGACTGGTCAGAACAGGTGGTATCGGGTCAGCAAATGGTCGCTTTACAATGCTGAGCGCCATGAGGGGAACCCTCCGGGGACCTTTCTGGTGCTCGGCATTCCAGCCGACGAAATACCCGGAATATTGGCGAGGGGGCGGAGGCTGTGCTATAAGCTTGGCAACGCCTACATTCGCTTCTTCGGCAGCTCGGGAAGGCTGCAGGACTTGCCGCCTGACCCTGCTGAGACTGCGGTAGCACCCACGGTCCCTTGCGACCCCTCCGCCGAAAGGCAGAGGGAGAGCGCAGGAATCGAACTGGGAGCTAGCGCGTCTATGTCCACGGCTAGCCGGCCAAACTCCGCCGAAAGGCAGAGTGAAGCCGGTAAACCAAAGGTCACCCAGCACTCCTCCGCCGAAAGGCAGAGGCAGGTTGGGACTTCAACCTCTTCGGCATCCCAGCCCGCCGGGCCGGTCGACTACGACTACCTGGTGGGGGAGGTCGAGAGGTTGATAGGCCTGGACATTCCTGAGGAAGCGGGTGGGGTGGTGGGAAGCCCAATTCACTCCTCCTCCCCTCACTAATTGCATACAAACTAACCTCCAGCACAAACAAGCCGCAGCGGCTACCCTGCGAAGAATGCTAGAGGTTAGCAACAAGACCATCGCCCTTATCCAGGAGCCGTGGATAAGGAAGGGCAGAATTTGTGGTCTAAACAACATCGGAGGTAAGATTTTACTCGACACTTCCGTAAATAATCCACGCACCTGCATATACGTACCCAAATCGATCAACGCAGTTTTAATGAATGAGTTCTGTTCCAGAGACCTGACCACGGTCAGGCTCCGGAGCGACTGTCCTAGCACCCCAGAGGTCATCATGGCGTCTGCCTATCTGCCGGGCGACGCTAACATACCGACGGCTGAGCTGGAAAATCTCATCAAACACTGCGAAAACAAGAAGCTGGAACTGGTTATCTCGGCGGACGCAAACGCCCACCACACCCTATGGGGCAGCGACACTTCTAACAAACGAGGTGAGGATCTAGTTGAATTTTTATTCTCCACTAATCTCAGGCTCTTAAACAGGGGGGCAGAACCTACTTTTGTCACCTCCAGGTATCAAACTATTATAGACATCACACTCGCTACGGAGAGTATATCGGAAAAGATTTCCGATTGGCATGTGTCGAATGACCTGTCAAACTCGGACCACAGATGGGTGAGATATAAACTGAACGTGGCCCCTAAAATGGCGGAACCTTGGCGCAATCCAAGACGGACAGACAGCGCAAGGTTCGAGAGGCTAGTATCGAGGAATCCGGCTCTTGCAAGGATTCCTGTGGTTTATGAAAAGCCGGACGACATAGAGTGGCACGTAAATACACTAACGGAAACGTTAATAGAAACCTTTAATAAAACCTGTCCGCTTACAACGCCAGTAGCACAGACCACCAACCGTAACGGTTGGTGGGGACCAGAACTTGAGAAACTACGGCGTAAAGTACGCAAACTGTTTAACAGAGCGAAGAACACACGGAAGGAAGCGGACTGGGATGCGTATAAGCAAGCACAAGCTACTTATAAGAAACGCATCCGAGTTCGCAAACGCGAATGCTGGAGATCCTTCTGTACCAATATTGAATCAAACACTCAGGCAGCCAGGGTAAGTAAAATTCTCTCCAGCGAACCTTACAAAACACTAGGCTCCCTGAAAAAACCAGATAACAGTTACACAGAATCGGATACTGAAATCTGTGAGCTGTTACTGAATGCACACTTCCCAGAGTGCTGTATCACAGGAAGCATTACATGGGAAGAGACGGATCAGAAGTATTTTGACCAACCAACTACTGAAGCCGTCAATACTGCCCACCGGATAGTTACACTGGAAAAGATAATATGGGCAATCAACAGCTTCTCTGCATACAAAACTGCCGGCCTGGATGGCATTTTTCCTGGACTCCTCCAGTGGAGCCAAAATACGATTGCTCCACATCTAGTTATGTTATATCGAGCATGCCTCCAGTACCGGTATGTACCTTTTAAATGGAGAGAAGTAAAAGTGGTATTTATACCCAAACCAGGTAAGAGTGATTATACGCAGCCTAAATCATACAGACCTATAAGCCTCACGTCCTTTCTCCTTAAAATCATGGAGAGGCTCTGTGATAGAGATCTTAGGGACGGAGCTTTGGCGCGTTATCCTCTACACCATCAACAGCATGCCTATTCTTCAGGCAAATCAACAGAATCAGCGCTTCACAGTGTCATTTCTCCAATCGAGAGTGCATTATCAACACAATCATCAGCGCTTGTAGCCTTCATCGATGTCGAGGGGGCCTTTGACAAGACGCAATTCAACAGCATAAGCCATGCACTGCTCAGACACGGAGCTGATCGGTCCACAATCGAGTGGATCGACAGCATGTTGAGGAAAAGAGCAGTGCAAGTAACAGTAAACAGCACAGTACGCGCCCTAGTGTCGAGGGGCTGCCCACAAGGAGGAGTGATTTCTCCACTCCTTTGGAACCTCGTGGTGAATGACCTGATAAGGTCACTCAACGAGGCGGGCTTCTATACTGTTGGCTATGCAGACGATGTAGCTATCCTCATAAGGGGAAAGGTTGAGTCAGTCCTTTGCGATCTTATGCAAGGGGCACTCAAAATCGTCGAACGATGGTGTTCTCAGCAAGGACTGACAGTAAATCCATCAAAAACGGAACTAGTTCTGTTCACAAAAAAGCGAACTATAACTAACCTTCGCTTACCAAATCTCCAAGGTACAACGCTGACTCTTACCAAAGAGGTCAGGTACTTAGGTGTTATCTTGGATGACAAACTGCTATGGAATAGACACATAGATAACAAACTACAGAAGGCCTGTACTATTTTTTGGCAGTGTAAGAGGCTACTGGGAAGAACCTGGGGCTTACATCCCAGAATCACCACGTGGCTATACACTGCCATTATACGGCCTATAATCACCTATGGTGCTGTGGTCTGGTGGCCCAGAACCACACTGACCACGGCCAAAAATAAACTGCAGCACTTCCAAAGGCTAGCTTGTACAGCTATATCGGGCTGCATGAGAACTACCCCTACAGCGGCGCTAGAGGTACTGCTAGGACTACCGCCTCTTGAGTTGTTCATTCAACAAGAGGCGGCCTCAGCGGCCGTTAGATTGAAATCACTCAATCTCTGGGGTTCAACAAACGGGGCTCACACTAAAATCCTTGAAGAAGCTATCAACTACCATCCAATGATAGCAGCTCCTAATGACAAGGTGCCCAAACAACACTTCTTCAACAAGAACTACACCGTTCAGCTTGTTGAAGAACAACACGACTGGTCCGGAGTACATGAACTGCGCATATATACCGATGGTTCAAAGACCAGAACGGGATCGGGCGCAGGAGTGTACTCACCCGAAATAAACATAAAGATATCAATGGCCTTAGGTGAACATAGCTCTATTTACCAATGTGAATGTGTTGCTATCACACATGCCGCCAACGCAGTGGACAAGCGATGTATTAAAGGCCAAAATATACGCATAGTGTCCGACAGCGCTGCAGTACTACGAGCCCTTGACAGTAAAACTATTCAGTCTGGGCTCATACTAGAGTGCCACCAAGCACTGATGGTGATAGGTTCCACGAACCAAGTCACCTTACAGTGGATCAAAGGGCACAGTGGCTCTCTAGGCAACGACGCAGCAGACGAGCTGGCTAGAAGGGGGTCGGACCAACGAGTGATTGGACCTAGTCCAACATTACCGCTGCCCTTCAACCAGATAAGGTCGTGGCTCCGCCAAAGAACATCAAAACAACAGGCTGATCAATGGGCTACAATGAGCACTTGCAAACACTCTCGGGATGTTGTGCCACACCCGGATGTTCGCTTAACTAAACGCTTGCTGTCCTTAGATAGGCCATCTCTACGCATAGTCGTAGGTACCATAACTGGACACTGCCCACTTAACAAACATTTGTATGTTCTAGGTATGACCGACAGCCCCCTGTGTAGGGGATGCCTGTCGGCCGATGAAACAGCTGCCCACGTCATCCTGGAATGCGAAGGCGTTGCTGCACAACGGGCTAAAATCCTCAACACACCGAGGTCGCTCCGAGAAGCCTGCGGAGACACCAGGAAGATCCTGCGCTTCTGGTCGGAGCTAGGCTGGCTAAACTTTTAGCTGGCATCACGTCACGCACAATGGTCCATCATCGAAATGGACTGATTGCGGAAAATGGAGCCCACACAACAAACAAACAACAAAACAAATGTGGGTGTACCTACCATTTCGCTAGTATAGTAAAGTCCCCTAGTATGTAGTTCCCTAGAATCTGCCGCCTGTACACCTATTTAACAACGATTGTGTAGTATGTCGATAAAACCGAATTTGGCATCTTAGTTTGATGGCATCATATTATAGACTTCTTTTTTAAAGTTGCATTATTTTTTTAATTTTTACAGAATGGAGAAATAACTTATAATAATAATATATAATAATAAGCAAACAAGGACCGAGGAGATATTTTAAAAGTTTGTTTTATTTTTTTTATTTTAAGAGTATATTATGGCCTATTTAACTCAACGGCAATCGACGACAAGGTTATCCAAACAAAAACAGTTCCTATATAATATCAAGATAATTACACTTACCTGCTACATACTTCCATAAAACATTCATCACGGCCATGGAGAACATGCTTTTTGGAGTTATAGGCTTGCTACAATTTGCGTCTATGTAACTAAGCAGGCTTTGCAATTCATTCTGTATCTCCTTTTCCATTGGAGTTCTCCCAAAACCGACGTTCCGCAACTGTTTCACAGTAAATTGTCTCTGTATACGCCATAAGGGGCCATCAGAAAATGTTATACCTGCAAACATTAAATATTTATATAAAGGCGTTTAGGAGACTGCAAATGGGCATCTGCGCCTACAAATCGTACATACATTGAGTATTTATTGCGAAAGAATGAAATCCGAAGGTATGTTGAAGTAAATTATATTGTATTATCAGAGGGCGATAGGATAAATTTTAGACTAGGTACATAGGCGATTAGGTCCTCCAGATGGGGGTTGGCGAGAGGCATGCAGCCAGTTGTAAAAACTAAGCCGAATCCTTTCTTCAACATGCTTGAAAAATGATGTTTCATCGACCGCACATTAATGTGGGATAAAGCCAAGTAGAAAGATAGACGATTAGATTATACCTGCTATTAACAAAGTTACAAGTGTTTTTGCTAGCTATAAAAAATTGCTATAAAAACAATGTATTTATAGAACACTTCTTAGACACGTTTTACAAAAAAAAGGTGAATGATTGAAGAACACCAATCTAGTGTGTCTAATAATAGTTACTATTAGATTTTATAGTTCTGCAATAATAACAGAATAAAATTAATATAACAAACAGTTGGTTATGAAAAGTGTAGCTTATCATGTATTATTTTGTGTCAGTAATACATCAATATATTGATGTATTACTGACCCTAGATGCACAGCAGGTCGATTCTCTAATGTTTCATTTGTGAAAACAAAGTTGCGGCATCGTTGCGGCAACGATGTTGTCATTTTTGTATTCAGTAAGGTACAAAGCGCACGCAATAGCGCTATGCGTGATGACGGCGCTTATGCGAACTAGCTCTCTCGAGCGAGGCGTTTGACATAAATGTATGGAAAATGGTATTCTCTAAGACCTAAAAACGTTGAACGCTCCGTCGATCTCAACGATGTGCACTGCGCGGGCTCGTCGCCGATCGCAACGTTGTGGCGTTTCTTAGGGAATTGACCTGCAGTTCTTTGCAAATATCCTCCTAAAAAGTGGTCTCAGAAATAAAACAAAGAAAACGATCACAAGTTGTAATTAAATCATCACAAATATAACCCTATGCACGTGTTATAAAGTAGGTTTTTAAACGAAATGAGCAAGCGTTTTTTAATTTGAATTTTGAAATTTAGAATTCTATCGAAGTTCGACTGTAGGCAAAACGAGAGCTTAAGCACTTCTTTGCTGTCCCATTTTCCGAGCGTCAACAGTGCATCTAGGTAAATAATATATCGATGCAGTAATACTATAATAAAGCATTGCTAATGAGCAATGATTCACATTATAGCTCATTTGTTTTAGGACTTGGCACATTAAAATAGAGAAAGTGAAATTACACGTCCACACCATAATATTATAGAGAACTTTTATACTTAAAAGGTACATAATAAGATTCTTATTTACCTTCTTCTTCATAACTAATCAGTTTTTCTTTATTTTTTATGTGTTACGCGATATTCCCGCCAAATATGGATAGACTTTCAAGATTCTTTTTGTGTTCGATAGAGATTCCAAGGGTGCTCCAGATTGAATAAATTTTGAAATAGGTCGGTAAGTATTTTGTAAAGTAAATACAATAACAATACTCATCTTACCCATTCGTTTTCCAAGACATCTCAGTTGTATGAAGAATGTATCCGGTCGACCTTCAAATGCCTTCTCAGTAAATATTTGGCGAACATTCTTTTCTCCGTAGACTGCGACTACTACTTCCCCTCCAAGTTTCAAACCTAGGACATTAGTCGAATATTCCTTTGATAACTCCAAAAGTGCCTTGAATTGCGAACCATGCTTCTTTGTCATAGCTTGGACAACTTTACTGCATCCAAAGAAGGGGTACCATCGTGGACCTACAAATTAAATGTAAAGTAAATATCAACAAAATAATGAAACTCATAAATGACAATAACATTTATTACACAGAGCGAGAACAGAGAGACCTCCGTGGCGCAGAGGGTGAGGAGCCGGTTGTGAAGCAAGAGGCCGCAGGTTCGATCCCCGCTCTGAGACAAATGTTTGTATGGCCTACAGATATTTGTTTCGGGTCTGGATGTTGTGAGACCAAAAGTCTCTCGTAGTTCCTGATACCCACGACACAAGACTCGATCTTAGTGTGAGGTCAGGACTATGTATGTGACTGTTGGGTGTTATTTATTTATTTATTTATTCGCGACCAAATCAGTTAATTAAATTATTGATCAGTAACGTAAAAGTCGCCTATTGTGTTTGTTCTAAATTTGAATTTCATTTAACAACCCGCCACTCTATTGCCTCACATTTCAGGTAGTGATGTGAAACGTTTATACTGCGTGTAAGTCCTCATTCTCACTAGAGCTTTTTCAACGCGCGTTAAGATAGCGTTCTATTCTATTCTATTCTAAAACGCGGCCTTTTTTAAATTCCGGCGGTATGTAGAATATACTTTATTAAAAACAAGACAAGAATGATTTTCAAGTTAAGACGCTTTTCTAACGCGCGTTAAAAAATCTTTCGTGTGGATGGGGGCTAATTGCATATGACGTTTGTTTATAATTATAGAGGTATAAAAGCGTCAATGTTGTTGAGAGACGTATTAAATAATTTATCAGATTAGTACGGCTGTAAACAAAACTGTAAACATCAAATAGTTAAACCACTGTACCTACGAATCCGGGAACAATGCTATTTAATAATAACAAATTATATGTAGTTTTAAAGTAGTATATTATCAGGAGCCATAAAGGATGACCTAATAATTTCACATAAATTATTATGTACTTGAACTTTTATAATTAACAATGAAACAATGAAATGCAAAGTGGTTGCAGTTGCATAAACAGGTTTAAGTAATCCTTACTTCATATCGTAAATATTTAATTGGCAATACAAAAGCGTTTATGGCTAAAAATGATACTATAAATGTATTGATCATAAACATTTCCGTTTATGAAGGTAATTAAACCAGTGACATCATCTCAGTCATGAGAGTATATTGTATCTAATGCTAACATTCGCATAAACTTAAAAAATCAGTAACCTACAAGTTTTTGGTGAATAAAACTTTACAAAACTTAACGGACCGACTTCAAAACATATCCGATCGTAACTTATTTCAAGGGGGGTCCATATACATTAGCTCTATTTAAAAATAATCTTTAAAAACCGAACATATGATAATCAAACCATTTGACAAACATATGATAATCGTAACATACATGAAAAAATAATACAGACGAATTGAGGACCACCTCCTTTTTGGAAGTCGGTCGAATATATTTAAAAAAGTACGTAAAATACATTTCCATTACGCACATCATTATTAAGCAATACCAACCACAATGGGCCTTACTTATAAAATCATTTTCACTTAACTTTTTGCTAAGAATAGCCTGTCACTTTTTTCCTTGCGTTGCATTGTTTAAAACTGTAAGGGACAACCTATGGTTAAAGATAAGCAGAGCATAAATATTTTTATAAGTAAAGGAACATATTTCGAACGCATATTTTACACGCGTATGACTCCTGAATTATTTTGTTAAAGCTGTGATATTTAGCGCCAACCATTCTGCATTTACACTAACAACATTTTAATTAACTGAATAACTATGGCGTTGATAGTCAAATAGAGATAATTCCCAAGAACGGCTGTTTACAATATAATTTTCTCCGTTTCCACCGCCGCGTTGTATGCATTCGAAACATCTAAATATTTGAAATGGAAATGCCCGATCAAAGGGGAATTTGGTATTTAATTTGTGCAAACGATTATTATTATCCATACGTATTAATTTGCGTTTCAATAACACTAAGCTGATCAGCGATATTGATTAGCTCGTGTATTAACACGGACTAACGCAGAAAACGCTAAAGCAGAAAATTCTATAATATAGGGCCTTACTTATAAAAGCATTTTTAGCTGAGCAAATGGTTAAGAATAACCTGTCACTTTTTTCCTTGCGTTACATTGTTTAAAAATGAAAGGGACAACCTATGGTATAAAGATAAGCAGCGCTTAAATATTTTTATAAGTAAGGGGCATAATGTTTTAGATTTCTAAAACATTAGAC
Organism: Clanis bilineata; assembly: GCA_036417725.1. Classification (NCBI taxonomy): domain Eukaryota; kingdom Metazoa; phylum Arthropoda; class Insecta; order Lepidoptera; family Sphingidae; genus Clanis; species Clanis bilineata. The sequence continues at coordinate 14,762,214 of CM071137.1, forward strand.
GTATATAATTGAATTTTCTGCTTATAATGCTCTTCCTGAATCTTATCTCATATAGGTCGATTTTAACAAGACATTCTTATCAAATAATAGCTTTCATTGTATTTTTATTATCTTCTTAAACTAAAAAATAATATTGACATATATGTATATACTTTCTCGATAAACATGGAAATAGGTTGATTTTAAAATGCAACCTACGCCAATAGATGGTCAATAGGTATCTTTCTTTCTACCTAGCCTTATCCCTCCTTAATGTGAGGTCAGCGCAACACACTTTTTCAAGTATATTATAGAAAGGATTTGGCTAAGTTTTTAAGACCGGCCGCCTGCCTGACATCACCCCCTCTGGGGAATCCAGTACCAGGCAAATTAAATTAGAAAATTCGCTTTGCCCGCCCTGAGAATTGAACCCAGGACCTCCCGGTCCACAGCCCATATATGTTGTCACTAGACCCAGGAGGCGCCAAATAAATATTTATGGTCAACAGATATGTTATTATAAAGAAGGTTTTAAAAATTAAAATTTAACCTAACCAAGTTTATAAAACACAGATATTTTTAACAAAGGTATAAATGCAGATATATATATATATATATATATATATATATATATATATATATATGTATATATGTATAATATCAATGGTAGCATTCTTATAAACATTTAAAAAAATGTGAACATAGCAAACCCAAAAATACAATATATAAAATGGTTCATTTTCATTGGAGGCATAAACATTTTCAAAACCGAACTGTAAACACGGTTTGAACTTGAAAACTACCTTTTATAGTCAAAGAGATATTAAACTGCGGAAAATAAATGAACATCATGCTTCAGACCGAAAGGGAAAACTGCATTTTTTTCCTATTGTAACATCTCTATTGTGAACATGTCTGCAACGTTATGTAGGTCAGTTATGAAAAACAAAACGTTTAACAGACGTGACTTATTAGTAAGAGAAAGGTAATTATTCTTATTACTTGTCCTTAACGATCTGTTAGGTTTGTTTATAATAAGCTAAGTAGTTTAATAGATAAGAAATCTTTATTGTAGACACACACAGAAAACAGGTAACATTAAATAACATGAAAACTGTGCCATAAACACAAGTGGCGGCCTTATCGCTAACTGCGATCTCTTCTGGGCAACCTGGCAAAAAAGGTAGAGGGGAATAGTAAGAAGATACAAGACGGGGTGTACAATAAAGGAATAAGTATCTATTATTTAAGGATTTTTATTTATTTATCTGCTAAGTATTTATTAATAAAGTCATAAGACTAACCAAATTAACGAATATACATAAATTTTATAGCGAGGAATAATCTTTGGTGTCCCCCTTTTGCAAATTACGACACTTCAATTAAATTACATTATATATTTACTTTTTTTAGCATAGACACCCAAGACACAAAAAGAATCGTGGGTGCGTTGCCAACATAAAAGAAAGGAATGGAAGGGGAGGAAAAAAGAATTGGGAAAGGGAGGGTGGGAAATGAGCCTCCGGAAATCTCACCCACCGAACGAAACGCGACAGCAAGCTGCCACTTTACGTCGGTTTTCTGTGAGACAGTGGTATCAAATCTGTCGCACCGGCCCATTCGTGCTGTAGACGTAACTGTCTACAGCGTGGCTCTACCACTCACAATTTTACAAGACATATACCAATCCAAATTAAATCTTCGTATTCTTTTTCCTGCCATTATACTACTAAGTACAATGATCAACGTGCAACCCCAAGTAGATTCCAGTACCGGGTGAATCATTAAAAAAAATCGTTTTGCACGACCTGGTCGAATCCAATACATCCCGGTCCACGACCTATATTCACTTCCACTAGACCAAGAAAGTCAAAGGCGAGATAAATAACATAAACATATTGTCATTTACAATGCGCTTCTGATTTACAAATATGTCCTGGGTTTGTTTAAGAATTTTTTGTAACATAATCTCCTTAAGGACGACTTGTAGCACTATTACTGAACTAGAGTAATTACGTAATCTAGAGTTTACACCTTATCTCGATTTATCCTACAGCTCACTCAATTTATCATAGAACTGCAAGTGGCTCTATATGAATCAAAAGATTTAAATTATCAGTCATGATATTTTACACGAAAACGTTGGAAGAGTCAAAAATAAATGGGCATATGAATAGCACTTTTTGATTTTGGGACTATCTCTGTCTTTTGTTATCATTTCGTACAGTCACGAAATAAAGATAAGAGGGTTATTGTAGAGAGTTTCTGTTTCCTCTCGCCGCGTCCTATCCTTCAGATAATAACGACTGCTTTGTTTCCGACGTTAGTCTAATATCGGTATTGTTCGGGACAAAGAACGTGGTATGTACTTTATTGTAACATTTTTGTGAAAAATTTTAAAGGGTGTCATTCGTCTCTAAATATTATTATGGTGATTAAAAACAGTTAAGCCTAAGAGACGATGTTTCAATAGCCAAATTTTATTCTGAGGGACAATTTTATGTTTTGACAGGTGTACTATATATTCACTGTTTAACCTCCAAATGATTAGTAAAAATCGGCTCCTATTCAACTAACTAGCCTAGACCAACATAGAAGCTGTACCTAATAATAAAGATTGCAGTTTTTCCTGGAGTTTTTCTTAGCTGCCCTATTTGACTTTTGTTGTCCCATTTTGTAGGTGTTCTAGTTCGTTAATGCGCCTCTGCCTACCACTTCGAGGATACAGGCGTGAGTTTGTTTTTTTATTAGTGGAAGAGTTTAGGTTAGGTAGGTTTTTTCCTCTGTTTCTTAACTTCTTTCATTTCAAACAAAACGAAACAATAACCAAGTTTTATTATACACGAATGTAAATATGTATATTGGTCGAGCGAACACTAGGCGAATAATATTTAAATCAAATACACATGAATAAATTGCAGTGAACCGTATTACTTCAGGCAATAATAAATGTATTGTGTAGTCAATCAACTGACACTAAAAAAAACTTAACGAACCGAGCGACAAAACTTATCTGATCGTGACCAAATTTATATGGGACCACCTTTGAAATAAGCTCTATCGAACATTAAAATAATTTTGAAAATCGATCGACATTTAGCGGAGATGTCAAGTAACATACATAAAAAATACTGATGAATTGAGTATCTTCTCTTTTTTTGAAGTCAGACGAAATTAACAGTACGATGGTATTTAAATAAACATTTTAAAATGCGACTAAATTAGGATGTACCATATTTCAACACTTGGAAATATCTTATGTTTATGGAGACATACATAGCTTTCCTTATGCCTGTTTCATGTTTGCTCCGAAACCACTACAATACTTTGTGCCTACACACTACACATTACAATACATTGAGGTTCGTGTAAAAATATTTTCACAACTAGGGTTGCTGCCATTCATAACGATAATGATAATTAATTTTCATTTCTTAAGTTTACGCGAATATTATAAATGTATAATATTCGCGTAAATGTATATTATTTCCATGGAAATAAAACTATTTTTACGGATTCTATCACGATTAGGAATAGTAATTAAAACCTAATCGTGATAGAATCCGTAAAAATAGTTTTATTTTAATTTTCATTTCTTTAAAATTCACCGTCCGTTCAAATAATCTTAACATAGTCTATAATAGTATACCTGTAAATAAATACACAATCTCTAATATAAATTTAAATAATTCAAAGTCTTACCGGGTGGGAAATTTCTGGGTTTTACGACGCTCTTGATTATATATCCCGCCAAAATTACAAGCAGTATCGCGACGAGTGTTGTAAACATTGTGACTGATGCGCAGGAGTCGATTACTTCACTCTCCGGCAGCCGGAACACAACTGTGGATGATACTGCTTAAATTTCTTTACATACTTGATGGGTTTTCTTTTTATATATTTTTGCAATCGTTATGATAAACGTAATATTCATGGACATCATAGCATAATGTACGCTTAATTGGCTATAAAATAAATTGGACAAATAATGCGTATACAGATAAACGTGATGTCTCTAAACGTACATAGTGTTTTATCATATATCGTGACGTATAAGTACCTACCCACTGTAATTTTTTATTCACCTCACAGTTAAACATAATTTATGCCTTCAGCACGTTTTCGACATAATAATGGTATATTCATGTGCAATACAGTGTGTGCCAAAAAATAAACAAGAGGAGATCCAGTGATAGAGCACCCATTGGGGTACTCGTCTCATCCCCATGTGTGTTTCGCGTTTTTTTCATAGTTTTCGAGTTATGATGTTTTTCCGAATTTTTAAAAATCTTCAACCTGAGTAAGAAATAAAAAAACTCGGAAAACTTAATATCCTATTGCCCCTTGTTGCAGATTAAAGAGTTGCACCCACGTTTACATCCCATGTACTCTTATATGATGTAAAAAGGCGGAATTAATACCGAAGGTATTCTCTGCTAGTCGACCTGTGGGTGATATAGACGACAATGTGAGACCATACAGACCAAACTTTAGAATTAAAATAAATTAAAGTGCTCTATTCAAGATATAAGAAGAGAAAAATAGAGCAATGCAAACTGTTTTCCAACAGTTAAACATTAGCCAATCAATTTGAAATGGTCAGGAGTTCAAACTTTTCATCGAACCGGGCCTTCGAAATGTGTGCATTCACGAACAAAGACTTTGTCGTTATTTTTATAAGTCTTGAAATATGACGTTGCATTTTCAATTTTTCATTAGTAAATGACGCGGCGGACATTCAGCCTTGATACTTGTATTGGGAAGCCCTTCGGACAATGCGGTATCCGTAGTGGATTTTACCCGTGGCAAAAACAGCACTGTATTTAAAAAATATATAAATACATTGTAGTTGTTTTATTGATTCGGCAATTCCAAGGCAATAATAGTCTTTCGATAGTAGAGCTAAATTGGTATTGATAGACCAGTTTTTTTCTATTCTATGTTGATAACTATTTTGATGATGATGATATTTAATACGCTGTCTTCAAACTTAGTTGTGATTTGTATTTGAAACTATACGTTCTTATACTATGTATATGTGTATATTTTGTCTTTGTTAAGCGCTCTGTAGTTATAATTCTATCGAAATAATTAAAATAGATTTTTTGCGATATTCTTAAAACTTCGAGTCTTATATTTTATTTAGTCACAATATTTATTGGTTGAGTCTAGGTGTGTACAACAGAGGATAATTAATGAGTAACTAGAGCCTTAAATTATACCTACTCAGTTCATTATAGATATGCCTATAATTATGATTATATTGGATTTGTGGTATGAGGTGCTAATACTGAAACTGTGAAAATAATTTATCAAAAACACTGAGAAATCCTAATATCCCAATTCCATGGCTATGATAGAACGATACAACCGTGGTAGTACAAAAAAAACAGAAAAGGCCTATCCACATCATACCTTGAAATGACATTCAGTTTCATCTCAAACCGTTACGTCAAGGGGGTTACCACCACATTTATAGCAGTATTATTATAACTTTACTTCTTTTTTTTGTACGGAAATCGATACAAATAAGATTATGATAATACTGATATACGAGGTGGTAGTAACGCCTCAATAATGTATTTTTAATTATAATATGTTATAAATTAATTTTATGACCGCATTTGCAAAGGTATTACGCATTCAGCGTCGGTGACACTCTGTGACATCAGCGAGGTTCCGACATTATTGGCGATCCTTCGTGAATTTTATGCGAAAAATATTTAACCTCATACGGACCCCGAATTCAAGATGGATGATGAGAAATTGCCTTAGTCCAGATACTTGTGGAGAGTCGGATGTCGCCTCCTTGGTCTAGTGACAGCATACATTGGCTGTGGAATGGGATGTCGTAGGTTCGATTCGGGAGGTCGGGCAAAGCGAATTTTCTAATTTAATTTGCCCAGGCATGGATCCCCTAGAGACAGTTGCTATCATGCGGGTAGCCGGTCTTAAAAACGAAGCCTTTCAGCAACATGCTTGAAAAAGTATGGTGCGCCAACCCCACATTAAGGTGGGATAAGGGCAGTTGGAAAGAAAAGACTTGAGGAAAGTTGTTATCGTCACAGATGAGTCCGAATATATACATGCATGAGTCCGAATATAGGCATGGAACTGATTATCAGGATGCATTAATGTATATACTGTAGAGGTATAATAAGATGATTTGAGTGGTAGAGCCACGCTGTAGACAGTTCAGTATACAGTACAAAGTGGGCAGAAAACCGACGTAAAATGACAGCTCGCTGTCGCGTTTTGTTCGGTAAGCGAGATTTTCGGTGGACGAATATCCCCCTCCCGTTCCCAATCTTTATTTCCCTCCTTTTATGTTTGCACCGTATCCATGATTCTTTTTTTGAATTGGATATCTATGCGGGATGGAGATCACTTACCATCAGGCGACCCACCTGCTCGTTTGCCAATCTCTACTATAAAAATAGAGCTTCAGAGCCATAAACATATTGAAATTTAGTCAGTACATTCACAAGAGATATGTAATATATCGTAGTAATCAAAAATCCTTACATATTATGAAACTAAGACCTAAGAAACTAAAACCTGCCACCGTGTTTGTCCGTCTGACTCTAATAAACTCTAAATCTACCGAACAGTTTTTATACGTTTTTCATCAATTTATTAATCAAATTTCATGGTTTAGATTTACAATTTTTATTCATGGCGAGAAACGTACTTTAACGTGAATGGAACAAAGAAAAGTGTTTCATAAATTAAAAATATGAATTAAAATTAAAATCCGGCTCATTGTATGAAATCTAAGTTAAGTTATCTAGGACCATGTTTGACTTATCTTCTGATTCTTTTTTCACAGCCAAGTCGAACAAAAAACGGCTCTATAATTACCATAACTAAAATATCTGTTATACAGGATGTTTCATAAAGTTGGTATCAATAATAACTACACTTAAAGAGGGGATAACAATCTAGCAGTAATTTAAAATTTCGTAAAGCTCATAGTTTTTCAATAATCAGAACTTGAAATTGTGACGAAAACATTTTTTGTTGACTTATATATCATACCTATGGGGTAATTGATTCTTTTTAACAAATATAAAGCCGTTACTATGCTAATTGCGACGATTTACAGGTCGCATTCCGATTTAATATCCCTATGCTTAATAATTGACTAAAAAAATTAAGTTATATTTTTTACTTTACGCTTTAAAACGATTTTCCTGTGTGTGTAATTGTTATTGGTACCAACTTTATGAAACACCGCGTTGTATCCGGTGAGAAACTTCCCTTATCCAAATCAGTTATGAATAATGATAGAGTTTATATGTTGGCTTTTTACACTAACACGTTTCACTATAATCTATCCATCACTGCACTCACAAATTGTAATTTAAAAAAATCACTCTCACGTACCTAACAATATCATAACTAAATCTGTTTTGGGCGATTCTCTGGGTGTTAGGCAGACATTTGTTTACCAAACCGCAATCAATTGAGTTCGCAACTTACTGCTGTGAGTCGAAACACTCTTAATCAGAAATCATTAATGCTGACAATAGAAATTTATTGCTTATTGTCACCAGTGTTAGGTTTACTTTCGTGTCGCGTGGCGTCTTGGCATCTGATTACTATTAATGAACAATCTAGCCGGCACTGGTTCAAAATGGGAACGTTACGCAATATAACATAATACCAATACACGTTAGCACACCACGGTGTTTTAAACAAAGCTATGAAGCAGTAGTAATATTACTAATATACTCAATAAATACAACATGACGAGGGCAAGATAACGGAAAAAAGGCGAAATAAAATGTTCAATTTAAACTTACATCTCGGCAAACGTACCTGTGCTTGTGAGGAAGGCGTCATTAATCAAAACCGCCTTTAGTGCTAACAAACACCATTCATTTTATTTATCAGTTCTTCGATTGTATAATATTTTGTAGACAGCACTACATAAAGAATATTTGAAGGTGATTAGTACTTAGGTATCACAAATTGTCAATTTTAGTACCTATTTTAAAAATTAAACTGTTTCTCCTCACTAATGTAATTTTTTCTCATAGATAGTCAATCAAATCAAATATAAGATGGCCTGTGGTAAAAAACACGAACTAATTTTAATTTTTAACAATTGGGTACTTGAATATAGTAACCGATATCAATGAATGAATCAATGTATGTATGTATCAATCATACATTTATCATCTAAATAACGTATGCAATATATTAAAAATACTCCAAGGATAATTTTATTTTAGTAATTTATATATTTATTTTTTTATCAGTGAGTCACGAGACTGTAAACACCAATCACGATGCATGATGTCAGATTACTCATTTTTCTTGTTTATTTGTTCCACAAGGGCCTAAGACCTAAGATCCAAAGTCATACTGCCAGGTTATTTGGTAATTTTTTTTGTATTTCTATTTAAATCTCAACTTAAATCAACGCGCATGTGATTGACGATCGATATCTGATCGACGAAATATCTGACCCGATTTTTTTGTTTGAAATGTTATTTCCTCAATATCTTTTTTAAAAGCGATTTTGTATCTATGGTTAGGAACAATGACGTCACCCGTAGCTACAGTTAACAGGCAGCGTTTTTTTTGCTTTTTTTAACTAAATATATGTAAATAAATTACGAAATATTATATTTACATGTTTAGGATAAACTAATAAATAGCCTTGTATACTTTTTAAAAAGAAGTCAAGTACCCAATTATCCGTTTCACAAAGATTAAGGATGGATAAAGGTGAGTGGCGCCGCCTTTCGAACACCACCCTAAGACTTTATATTAGACAGTACATTAGAACAGGATAATCTAAGATTAGACACACTTTGTGTTCTCCTTTTTGGCTAGAATAAATGGCTCATAGATTTACGAAGATTCTGCCAATGTCAAAGTTGGATCACGCCAAGGTTAAAATTATAGAAAATTATCGACTAGAAAAGAGGTAAATTTAATTGGTTCATCAATTCGATAAGAATACCTCCTTAGTTTTGTATTTCACTACCTAGGTATAAAGGACGACACCTTTAGACAACACAAAACAAAGAAATGCTATAAAGTATTATAATGTATGTAAATGCAAGGTCTACCAAAGCAGTTTTTCTTAAATTATTTCCATGACCAACTTTTGTAAAAAAATCTGCTTTACCTGCACTAATTAGGTAGCTATACTTATTGTGGACCCAATCCCCATGCGGTCTTCGTATTTGAATTTATCAACTCAATTTGTATCTATCAACGAACCAATTTCATCCTATCTTATGGTCCTATCCACCTATCCATCCACTATCCTATCCTAGGTTATGACGTACTGCGGCCAGGTGGAGTGACGACCTGCGGAAAGCGGAGGGTGATAATTAAAGTTTAACAAAAACTGAAAACCAACTTAAAAAACACACTTAAAACTAAAAAATAACAATTTCTTACTCACTTTGGAGTCGGTGCCTTTTCATTTAATCTGCTACGGCCTCAGCATCGACTGCAAAAATAGTGAGAAATTCTTGTTATCATTAGGGTTTTACCTTCCATCATCAGCTCACCTGAATAGCTCAAAGGAACATAATAAGCGGTCTTTATGAGCCTGTAATATTGAAAGAATTATCCACCAACTCCTAATAGTTAAGAAATTTAGAATATTTTCCATTATCAGCTCAGCAACGTGAGATTAAGGCTGAGATCTATAGAGCGAACTTCGACTAAGTCTAAGTCAAAGGAACGAACTCAGTGAGGATTTTAACTTAGTCCGAGTTATTTTTTACAAGAAAATATTTGCTTAGTCTGTCTGTCAGTCTGTTTTTCTTGTAAAAAATTACTCGGACTAAGTCAAAGTTCGATTTAACAATTCCAAATCCTCACTGAGTTCGTTACTTTGACTTAGACTTAGTCGAAGTTCGCTCTGCCTATGAGTATCCGATGCAAATACCTGAATAGTTTTAGAAAATATATAAAACACACTATGGGTCCCTATAAAATTTGAGGGTTGCCCTCGATTTTTCTGGGATCCCATAATCAGATCCTGACTTGGTACCAATGGGACCATCTGGGAAGTATATAGGTATATCCTTTTAAGTAAAAAAATAATTTCTCGAATATGCCCCGGCGTCTTCGATTAATCGGGGAACATACATAAAAAAAAGATTCCGACGAATTATTAACCTGGCGAGTGCGGGTACACACCGGCCAAACGAAGGCGAAAGAAGCTATACCTGTTGCGTTCACACAAACAAACTTTCGCTGTTGTGTGAATGAATCAGCATTATTCGTTCGCCTTCTTTCGGCCCGGCGTGTACCCGCCATAATATTGGTATGATGGTGGATAGGATCAAGGTCCTATCAAGGATGATACTAGCACTGCCATCTGCGTTTGAAATACGGAACCTTCGGAAACCACGGGACTAAAACGCCGCATCTCCTGCACTAAAACATTGCACAAAATATGGTACCTATTTCTAAAAAAATTGTCCATGATCCATTGTTACATGAGCAGGAGGTACTAAAAAACATTGTTTTGTATAGGTGTTTGTTTGTGCAGGAGACGCAGTTTAGATTAGATAAAGCCGGGTCTCCTGCATTAAAACATTACACAAAACACATACACAAAACATGAAATTTTTATCTATGGTCCATTGTTCTACGAGCAGGTTACAGCTAAAATCGTTGTTTTGCGTATGTGTTTTTAGCGTTTTGTTTCGAAAAAGCTGGTGCAGGAGACCCAGCTTTATAGATACATACATTATCTTTGCACGGGACATATAAAATATTCAAGAGAGGAGATCGGTTCCATCTCCTTCCTTGGCACCAGACTAGCAGCTAAAGATGGCGGAAAGTTTAGTGCGCGATGTAATTTAGTCGATGATTTGTCGATAAAAAAATTTATATTGTTTTTACAAAGCACTACATAAATGTTCAAAAGTGAATATTTTTGTACGTTTATTATTTATTACTTGCTGTTTTTAATTCATTCAAGATTATCAACGTGACGTTAATAATTTAATTAAAATATTAGAGTATACTTGGCATGATTCGTTTAAATAATAATATAATCATCATCAGCCACAGAATGTCAATTTCTAAACATTCACTCAATGACATCAATCATGAGAATACCTAAAAAAAATCTTTTGCAAATCTCTGCTATAAAAATCATTATTCACTAAAGCTTTTCTAATCATACGAATTAGAAAACAATCTGCGTACTCTCATGGTATACAAGTGTACTATTATGGATATAATGTAAAAATATATATCGTAAAATAGCGGAATAGATCATTTTATCGATATCGATAATATACGCAATGAATCACGACCCCCGTCACTAAACTGCCATTCCTGCTGCCGTATTATTATTACTTTGGCGCGGGGAAATGGCTTATTGATGGGTGGGGGTCTAAAGGAATAAACAAATGTATACTGATCCTTATTTACCTGAGTTGACACCCATTAGTAGAAAAGAGATAGCATTATTTTTTTATGATTTTATGAAATTTTATACTCGATAGGTTGTAATAGACAATATCCCCCTGTGGTTAGAAAAAACTTTGACAGTGATAGTACGCTTAGTGATGTAATTCTTCGTGAAATAACGATTAAGAATCGATTAATTAAATGATAATACAATAGGTACCTAAACAATATACATACATCGAAATTTATTGAAAACATTAATTTACTGCGTATATCGATATCTGTTTATGTGAGGACTGAGAAAGCGTGTTATTCTAACATATTCTATTTAAACATAACATAACCTATGGTCATGGCTGTATCCCCGAAGCGGTAAGCTACGGCGTACTACCGAACTAGAACATCCACTTTTCGCCAAACTTAGTTCCGTCCCAGATGTGACAGGGGCGAGCTTAACGTCATATCGGAAACAATTTCCAGACTCCGGGCTGATATTGAAAAAAATAACAATGTCAGTTGGACCCGGGGATTCGAACCCGAGACCTCAGGATGGTAGTCGTACCGAAATACAATTACACCACCGAGGCTGTCATATTTTATTTATTGAATACCCACATAACCTCTTTTTTGAGTCGGTTAAATACTAAGTGCAGCTCTGCATGTCATTTTATTGTTTTTTCAAGATGTTTGCCTAGCATTTTTTTTGAGTAATGGAATTATTAAACACTGTCCTTGGCAAAATCATCAAGATATTTTTTTAAAAAGGAGGCCATATTTTTTAAATAAAGAAGAAGAAGATATCGGGAGTTTTGGCGGGAATTCTGACGGTGCGGGTGGTCGCTTGTTTTAATGATTTCATATTCTAGTCTAAAGTTGTGCTTGTGGTTTAAATGTGATGTGAATCTAAGCAATAAACATCAACGAAGATGGACAGTATGTGGAAGTTTTAAAATAAGTGATTTTGGACGCTTTTTGTCGGGTGGATGGGTCGACCATATTCGATTTCTCTGCTGCGAGAAAATCGTCTGAAAAGCATCAAACTGGAAGGAATTAACGCCAAAACTCCAGCATGGCCTTGAAATCGAACACATCCGATTTCATTGCCCTTGTGAAATTAGATATAAGCAAATAAAGAAATAAAAAGCACTTAAGACGAGGCTGTATGGGCTAGATCCCTTTGCCTTCCCGAAAGGGAAAATTAAAAAAAAAAAAGATACCGTTCATGAAACAAATTCATATAGAACGATGTATTGTCATTTCTCATATATGTAGAAGTTTCAACATGATGTTTAAAACATTGATGTTAATACATCGATTTTTATATCATCGATTACATATTCATACTTAAGCATGCCTAGTACCTAATCTATTGACAAATGGCAGTGACAGTGACAGTTGTAAGGTGATTTGTGCTATATAATTAATGTGATGGTTGATTTATATTGATATCGCCTTGTTTATATACTTATTGAATTAAATTGTTAACTTGCTCACCTTTCTCCAACTGCGCCTAAATAAAGACAGTCCTGTGATTCCTGTATAAAATGTCTGAATACGGTAGCTTCGGTCCGCTTGTGGGTGCCATTGACGAGGGCACATCAAGTGCGCGATTTATAATATTTAAAGCAAATTCTTCGGAGGTGGTCGCATACCATCAGAAAGAGCTTGAACAACATTTTCCACAAGAAGGTTGGGTTGAACAGGATCCAAATGACATCCTTGAGGTTGTGACGACGTGTATAAACAAGGCCATCGAGAAATTGATTGCTTTAGGAGGGAGTCCGAAGGTACATTTATATCAGATATTAATTTTTCGTGCATCGGGGCCAGTAGCTTTCAATTATTTTCCTATTACGAGTCAGTTATAAACAATTTGAATCATGTCTCAAGGTTTTTACGCATCGTTTTCCTTAACATTTATTGACATTTACACTTACAGTTATCTGTTACTGCCAATTAATGTCACAGCCATTACAATTTATTAGAGTTGTGTAAGATACTTGGCACAGAGTACTTGCAGCTGTGCTTTACAATGACAATTCATATTTCCAGGAGCTTATTATAATACTCACATTTCAATATAATATAGAGGTGGGTTTAGTGAACATACCTAGAGCTAGGAAAGAGCATATTTTCTTAGTTGGTGGGACCATATTTTCCACATTTTTGGAGACATCTCAAAATTAGATTTATCCACTTAACACCATTTTAGCTTGAGGGTGGCAGAACAGTGATATAGTAATATTACTAGCCTAGTAATATTGTTTTACTTTCCAGGATATAATAGCAGTAGGTGTGACCAATCAGAGAGAAACAACAATAGTATGGGAGCAAAGTACGGGCAAACCCCTGCACAATGCCATTGTGTGGTTGGACATGAGGACTTCCTCCACTATTGACAAACTCTTAGACACAGTGCCAAATAAGACAAGAAACAAGAATTACTTGAAGGTATAACTCTAAATAATATAAATACATTTTTTGTTTTATTTGCTAGTACATATAAAAATGTGTACAAAATCAAACATAATCAAGTACCCAATTCCCATTGGGTTCCTTTTCAATAAGTGTCTAATAGGTGGCATTGTATAAATTACTGATGTAATGATGTGTAATAATCATTTTTTAAATAGTGCTATAATAATTCACAACATTTAGAGCTTTACTTGTGAAAACATTTTCATTTATCTTATCTTTTAAAACAGTTTGACATTTTTTTCCTTGCATTGCATTGTTTGATAATGAAAGGGACAGCTATCTTAAAAATAAGCAGCGCTAAAATACTTTTATAAGTAAAGGGCTTAAAGTTTATGTTATGTTTATTGTATTGTTCAATGTATTACACTACAGAGTTATCATCCAGGGCCACTTGCAACTGTGCAATAAATCTCTATTTATACCAATGAATTGGGAGTCAAAGATAGGAGTGAACTGTACTGTCAAATGTTCATTCACTTAAGGTTGCCTTATGTCATTTAAGACCGCCTTATCTGTCAAAAATTTATAGTAAAAATCAATGTAAGAAGCCGTTAAAGTTGTGTAGTGTTTGACCATTCGGCAGGTAGAACAAATGAAGTTTAGATTTACCTTTAGATTAGCAATAGCATGCAAGTTGCCCCTAGTCTACATATACATCAGATTAGAGCTTCAAAATATTCACATCTAATAGAAAAGCAATGTGAATGACACCATGGTGAGATTTCTAGAGGACCAAATACTATATTGGAAACAAAATCATGATTCCTTTGCTATTATTGGTGTTTATGGATATTGGAGAACACATCTGTTGTTAGAATTTGAATGAGCTAGAATGACTTTCAGTTATCATGAGTGAAGCTGTGGATGTAGATAATTAGAACCTAATATTTTTTAATGATGTAAAGACATTTAATGAGATTTGCTTTATTATAGCTTTATAGCTAGATGATTTTAATTCATGTCTAACACATCAACAAAATATATTATAACTTACAAGTATGTCTGTAAGCTGTGAATAGATAGTTTTATCTTTATATTATCATAATCTTGTTATTTAATCCAATTAGATTATTTTAATACTGTTGATAAATGCATGCAGTTTAAATAGCTAATGGTTTACAGATAACCTTTGTGTGTTTGTTGCTTGTATACATCTATCTTGCTTATACATTGCCTTGATTTTATCACAGCTCATAATGTAGCAATAATTAGATGAAAGATATTTCCAAAGCCTCCATATGAAAGAGTAAGGAGTAGCCAGCACAATGTTACAATTATTGACAATCGAATTTGAGTCGAACTTCATGTGCGTCTATGACATATCTTGTATAAAATAAAAATAAGTCGGGTTTTCCTTCCTGACGCTATAACTCCAGAACGCACGAACCGATTTCCACGGTTTTGCATTCGTTGGAAAGGTCTCGGGCTCCGTGAGGTTTATAGCAAAGAAAATTCAGGAAAAATTTCAACAGAAAAGCGGGAAAATCTTTTTTCACAGCACCATCTCTGATACATAGCATGTACTACAAACCAATATTTTAAGTAGATGGCGCCGGTGCGTGAAAAAAGATTTTCCAGATATTAGAGATTACACAGACGGGGTGACAATCGAGCAGACAGATGGGGTGACCGACTGGGTGACAGACGGGTGACAGACAGGTGACAGACTGGCTGACAGATGGGTGACATACAGGGTGACAGACGGGTGACACACGGGTGACAGACGGGGTGACAGACTGGGTGACAGACGGGGTGACAATCGAGCAGATAGATGGGGTGACCGACGGGTTGACCGACAGGGTGACTGTCGGGGTGACTGTCGGGGTGACCGACGGGGTGATGGACGGGGTGATGGACGGGGTAACTGACGAGGGTACTGACTGGGTGACTGACGGGGTGACTGACGAAAACGGACCAAAGTAGATCATCTCATTACCTCCTTTAGAATTATTGGATTATAGGCACTGTCTCACAGAAAACCGACGTAAAGTGGCAGCTTGCTGTCGCGTTTCGTTCGGTGAGTGAGATTTCCGGTGGCCTATTTCCCCACTCCCTTTCCCAATCCCCTTCCCTCCCCTTACTTTCCCTCCTTTTAGGTTGACAACTCACCCATGATTCTTTTTGTATCTTGGGTGTCTATGGGCGGTGGAGATCACTTACCATCAGGTGACCCATCTGCTCGTTTGCCAATCTCTGCTATAAAAAAAAAAAAAAAAAAAAAAAAAAATAGGTGCCTACAACTCATTCTTTCAACCCTCTCTCTCCTACGCAGACGAAGTTGCGCGGGTCAGCTAGTCTTGTATAAAATATAATCAAATAATATCAGTAGCTCAACTATGATTTTTGTAACATTTCACACTAGCCACTATGTAAAACAATTTGAATGAAAAAGTTAATTAACCACATAACCGCTAGAGGCGTACGGGTGTATGGCATACAAATATTTTACGTAATCAAACTCATGGTTGAGCTACTGTGTACAGCGAGCTTGAGACAAATTTGATTTTCATAATTATTCCTGCTCAGGCCACTGTTGAGTATATATACTTTGGTATTTTCATTACAAAATGTATGCTATGACTGCCTCGGTGGCGTGGTGGTATTTGGGTGCGACTACGGTTCTGAGGTCTCGGGTTCGATCCCCGGGTCGGGCAAAGTGATATTGGATTTTTCCATATCAGCCCGGAGTCTGGAAATTGTGCCCCATATGGCGATAGGCTCGCCCCCTATCCCATCTGGGACGGAACTAAGCTCGGCGAAATGTGGGTGTTCTAGTTTGCTAGTGCACCTCTGCCTACCCCTTCGGGGATACAGGCGTGAGCTTATGTATGTGTTAAAATTTATGCTATTCAAATAATGATTCTATGTTTCATATTATATAACACAGAATATGATAAATGCTTTACATACATTACTTTATTTAACATTCCTTACCCAGTCTACTTTATTGGAATAACTATTATTTTCAAACATTAGAGTCCTACAAAAAAATTTATAGTTCAATTTCTGCACTGTCTTTTTCCACATGCCTTATCCCACTCCAATGTGAATTTGCCGTACTTTTTCCGACATTTCTATTTTGGTAATGAAAGTATTCCGAATCAGCATCAAACCTATCTAGAGAGTCTGGTGAATTCAAATACAGAACTTTCTAGTCCAAAGCCTGTATACACTGCCACTAGATCAAAGCTACAGTATCCTGCATTGTATTTTGGTAATTTGACCAGACTTTTTTAGAACATGTGACCATTCCTTATTGCAGCCTCTATGCGGACTTCCCCTGTCGCCATACTTCAGTGCTGTCAAATTAAGGTGGCTCAGTGACAATGTTAATGCTGTGAAGGTTGCTATGAAGCAGGGGAGTTGCCGATTTGGCACAGTTGACACTTGGATTATCTGGAATTTGACAGGCGAGTGTTGAAATTTGTGTTGTGCTCATTTCCAAAGATGAGCTATGTAGGCATTGCTTAGGGTTAGTTCTAGAAGCCGTTCAAAGCTTAATTAGAATCTTTATTAGCATATTAGACAATTTTATTACTATATTACCGATATTTAGGAGGAGGGCTAGTCAGTAGTCCTTGTTCATTTAGCCTGACTTCATGCAGGCTGGTAAACTTCACTTACTTTCGAAAATCTTATGGTGAAATCTCAGGATATTTTCTTTCACAGTTTTTGAAAATCATTCACAATTATTCATTTTAATATCACATAATATTGTGATGTAAATATTGAGTAGTATTTATAATTAAACAAACTGTCTATAATACCTACGGAATTTTGAAGGTTCGCCTTTAAGCAATATGAAAAGAAGCACTACATGCACTTCTGTACAGCGATACAGCATATTATGTAATGTTTTAGGTGGTCCGAATGGCGGTAAACACATAACAGATGTGACTAACGCGTCAAGAACTATGTTGATGAACATAGAGAATCTGAACTGGGATCCACTGTTGATGAGGTTCTTTGAAGTGCCCAAGTCTGTACTGCCCGAGATTAAATCTAGCTCTGAGGTGATATAATATAAAAATGTTTATTTTGAGTGTTAGCTGTAGCAAATTACAAAAGACTTAAAACATAGGTACTACAAAAATATCAATGACAATAATTTCTTACTTATTTTTGAATATTATCGCCTGAATGATCAAACACTACTCAACTTAACGACTGTTATAAAAATTATCGCCCATACAATTTTGACGGATAAGGCGGCCTTAAACGTCTTAAGGCGACCTTAAGTTATGAGCATTAGCGGTAAGCGTTTTATTATTTTAAAGACAATTTTCTTATAGATCTATGGCTATATAGCAGATGGACCTCTCAAAGGGGTCCCAATATGCGGTTGCCTTGGAGACCAACAGGCGGCTTTGGTGGGACAAATGTGCCTACAGAAGGGACAAGCTAAAGCCACATATGGGACTGGGTGCTTCGTGCTGTACAATACAGGTGACATTCGTGTCAATTCCAGCAGAGGTCTGTTGACAACAGTGGCTTATCAAATAGGAAGCAACAATCCACCATGCTATGCACTGGAAGGTTCGGTTAGTAAAAGTAAATTTGATTCAGAATTATCAACTCTATTAGCAGTCCTAACTTAACCTAAGTACTAAGAAAAATGTTTATGCACTTATGCTACATTCACAGTTCGCTTATGCATGATCTAAAAATAAAAATGGAAGTGCAAAAGGACTATAATATCGTATTATAATTTGTTTGTTTCTAAGCCAAATCCTTTCTGCAAAAAAGTGAGTTGCGCCGACCCCATATTAAGGTGGGATAAGGTCAGGTAGAAAGAAAGAAAGAATTATAGTTTATTTTTATGAAAATCGTTTTTTTTTTAACAATAAAAAAATATTCTTCTAATGAGTATATTTCAGGTGGCTGTTGCCGGCGCGGCTGTAGGTTGGTTGAAAGATAATATTGGTTTGTTGGAAAATGCTAAGGACTCTCAGAATATTGCTGAGAGCGCTAAAGATAACGGCAGCGTCGTATTTGTACCCGCTTTTAGTGGTCTGTACGCGCCTTATTGGCGGCAGGATGCGAGGGGGTAAGCAAATAATAATTTTATTACAAAATTTAAAAAACAGTGTTTCATAAAAAATAAAATATACAAAATCATTTTTTCTTAAATATTTTTTTTTATTTGATATCTGCTGGCCTATCAGATTTTAAAAATTGATTAAAAAATAATTGTGTTTCTTAGTACAGTGAAACATATTTTTGTTGATTTTAATATAAGATTGTTATTGCAAATTTTAGTGTGATATGTGGAATCACAGAAGACACAAACTCTAACCACATTGTGAAGGCGGCACTAGAAGCGGTTTGCTTCCAAGTGAGGGACATATTGGATGCCATGAATGAGGATTGTGGTATACCACTTCAGCTACTAAAAGTATGTATGTGTGCATAGCGAATATGATTGAAACTCAAGTGTTTGTCTTTCCTCGTATTATAAGTACATAAATTAATAGCTGGATACCATCCTAGTGTTGGATTTTGCACTGCGAATAACATACATTAATATAATGTAATGTTATATTATGATTTGGCCAGAATCGGAATATTTATTTGAATTACAAATTTGGAGAAAATATAAAATGTATGCCGATATATAATTAATAAATATTTTTATTAATTTTATATGAAATTTACGCCATCTAAAATATAGTACTGAAAGAATTATTGAAACATTCTCAAAAATAAAAAAAGTTATAAGCATTTGAAATTTGGTGTTACCTTCAAACTGCGGAAAAGAGAAGTATCAGTAAAATCACGTCAGGGCCATAACGGCACGTGCTTTAGAAAGGGACAGTAAGATATCCCCACTACGTCCCCACTCTTGCTCT
Organism: Clanis bilineata; assembly: GCA_036417725.1. Taxonomy (NCBI): domain Eukaryota; kingdom Metazoa; phylum Arthropoda; class Insecta; order Lepidoptera; family Sphingidae; genus Clanis; species Clanis bilineata. The sequence continues at coordinate 14,781,917 of CM071137.1, forward strand.
TTGCAGAATTTACAATATGAATTACTGACTCATTTTTCAACCAATTTTGATGCAGTGCATGCATGCAACTTTTTTGTTGTATTTGCTAGTACATATAAAAATGTGTACAAAATCAAACATAGTCAAGTACCCAATTTCAATAAAAAGCTTCATTTGACATCGACGCGATGACGTCATGTCCCTTTTTAGCGCGGGCTTTTACATAACATAACATAGCTTTTATAAGTCATATTTTGACTTGCAATAATTAAACGATTTGTGCATATTTTAATGTATTTGTTTCTGTTGTGTTTATTTGAGACCTAGTTCTTTCCAATTAACTAAAAAAAAATACATGCACGTTCCCTATTGGTAAATTAAAATTATCTTGTAAAAATTGGGCCTTACTTAAAACAGCATTGTTAGCTGAGCAAATGGTTAAGAATAACCTATCACTTTTTTCCTTGCGTTACATTGTTTAAAAATGAAAGGGACAACATATGGTATAAAGATAAGCAGCGCTCAAATATTTTTATAAGTAAGGGGCAATATGTGCATGTTACCTATTTCCTACCTAGTTACAGCGCCATCTTTGTTATCTATTGTATACTACACAGCTTGAAACGTGTTATAAGTGTAGCAGAACTTACCACGCCTTTGCAAATTGAACCTTATATCTTACAATTTAGTTTTCTAGATTAGACGCTAGATGGCGTTGAATTTACATTTCGATATTGTACAAAAAATTGTTTAGTACAACAGGATTAGTTGAATGTTTGCTAGAATGCTATTATAGAAAAGTATTATTTTTAGAAAACCTTCATTCATAGTTGTTTTTTGAAAGTTGCACCAAACAAGCATTTGTGCATTTTTATATTAACACACTTTTTTGTTGTATGTGCTAGCGGAATAGCTTGGAGCATAGGCTCCAAGCTATTCCGCTTACGTTTTCTACCTATAATTATGTCTAGATATGAAAAATGACTTCAAAAACGAACACGTAAAAGTAAAAAATAACTACAATTTCTTACTCTCTTTGGAGTCGGTGCCTTTTCATTGAATCTGCTTCGGCCTCAGCACCGACACCGACCAACAGCCAAAGAGGCTAAGAAATTATTGTTATTTTTTACTTTTACGTGTTCGTTTTTGAAGTCGGTTTTCAGTTTTTTTTTTATAGCAGAGACTGGCAAACGAAAAGATGGGTCACCTGATGGTAAGTGATCTCCACCGCCCATAGACACCTAATACACAATAAGAATCATGGGTGCGTTGCCAACCTAAACAGAGGAAATGGAAGGGGAGGGAAAAGGGATTAGGAAGGGGAGGGGGGAAATGGGCCACCGAAAATCTCACTCACCGAACGAAACGCGACAGCAAGCTGCACTTTACGTCGGTTTTCTGTGAGACAGTGGTATCAAACCGGTCGAGCCGACCCATTCGTGCTGTAGATGTAACTGTCTACAGCGTGGCTCTACCACTCCAAAATTTTAATAATAAAATAATTAATTTGACAGTTATGCATGAAACATCTGTCAAAGCGAAAATGTAGTCCTTGGATAAAAGTTATCAGACTATTGAAGAAATCGGTCTATTATCTAACAAATAACGACGGCAAAAAAGATTTTAATTTGTATTTACCTTCGCAGGTTGACGGCGGCATGACAGCCAACTCTTTACTCATGCAGATGCAGTCCGATTTGATAGGCATCAATGTGATAAGGGCAGCTTTTACTGAAAGTACTGCATTGGGGGCGGCCATGGTCGCATATTGGGGGGTGGAAACCAACAAACAAGGAGTCGCAATACCCATGACCATTGGCAACACGTATACCCCAAATATATCGGACGACGAGCGCGACATGAGGTACAAGCAATGGAAAATGGCCGTCGATAGGTCATTGGGTTGGGAACAAAATTAAGTTACGTTATTGTACATATATATTTTTTATATAGTTGCATTATTTTTAGATACATTTTATTTTTTCTATATTGTACACTCCGCGTATTTCGACGTTTTACTACTTTGTATGAACTATAGCAACAAGAAAACAAACTAGATTGAGATAGATTGACGGTCCGGACAAAATTAAAAAAAAAAAAAAAATTGCTGTCGGTACATGCTACGGGTTTAATGTTTGTTGTCTTGTTTTATTTACCCCCATTTAAATATGCTGTTTGTAATATTAACCATTGATTAGTGTTTTCATGCTGAAAATGGAAAATGTTGGGAATATTTCGTGGTATAAAGGTGTTACCACATAGGTGCGTTAAAACGTTCAACAGCATCGCATGTTGCCGCGTACACACCAACCGAATGAAGGCGAAAGAACGTTTGCGAAGGGCCATCGCCGATGGGGACCGAACGATCCCCATCATTCGCGAATTCGCGTTCACACAACAGCGAACGTTTGTTTGTGTGAATGCGACAGCGAAGATTCGCGAATGATCTATAACGTTCGGTCTCCATCGCCGATGGCCCTTCGCGAACGTTCTTTCGCCTTCGTTCGGTTGGTGTGTAGGCGCCATGAGTTGTTGCAATTGTAATTCTTTCTGCGTTCATCTTAAACACTGCTAAAGTTACACAAATATTCCTTGTAACATTGTATCTCAGCATATTACTCATAAAGATATAGCCTTACTTATAAAAATATTTAAGCGCTGCTTATCTTTATACCATAGGTTGTCCGTTTCATTTTTAAACAATGTAACGCAAGGAAAAAAGTGACAGGTTATTCTTAACCATTTGCTCAGCTAAAAATGCTGTTTTAAGTAAGGCCCATAATGTACATATAACGAATGAATAGAGTATTTATAGCTATGAATTCGTAAATGTTAAATTGTATCATATTATGAAACTGATGATAATATCTATTATATATCTGTTATATATTTTAAAATATATTACACAAAATAAATTGCTTAAAACAATAAATATTATAAGTAGGCAACTGTTTTTTTATCTTATATCATTATTATTTTGATATTTAGGTATATGACGCACCTGTGTAGTGCAGCCTTAATCATGTTTTAAAATATTGACATTCCACTAAATTCTTGTAATCATAATTATAATTGTAAATTTGTATAAAAGTAAACTACACCACTCATTTACTTTCTCACCTAAGTAACTTACGTTATCGCATGAATGGCCTAACAATATTATGTATTGTATAAACATATTGTATATAAGTAGATGTAGATCAAAATTGCGCTTTATATGCGATGTATGTACAAGTTTGTGCCTTTTAAAGGCATTAGCCGTTGTTATTTTATTTATATAAGTAACAGAATCAACACTCTATTTTATTGTATACCTACATAGGTTTTAAAAAACGCGGTAAGCAGTGATTACTAAATACAGACCTGGCACGAGTAATTTAATGTTGACAATTGGTTATTTGACTATTTGTTGGTTTATCCTAAACATATAAAAAAATACGTAATTTTTTTCGTATATTTTGTTAAAAAAAGCAAAATGATTATGTATAATTTAATTTGCCGCTAAAACGCTATCTGTTAACTATAGATACGGGTGACGTCATTGTTCCTTACCATAGATACAAAATCGCTAATAAAAAATATTGAGGAATTAACATTTATGATTTCAAACTAAAAAAAAACGGGTTAGATATTTCGTCGATCAGATACCGATCATCGATTACATCCGCATTGAAATTATGTTGATCTTTAAACAAAAATACGAAAAAAAATATACTAAATAACTAATAACAGTATGAATTTGGATCTTAGAGCTTAGGTCCTTGTGGAACAAATATGTAAGAAAAAACAGTAATATGACATCATACATCGTGATTGGTGTTTTACAGTCACGTGACTCACAGACAAAAATAAAATTATCCTTGGAGTTTTTTAATAAATTCCTATTACACAAGTTATTTCGATGATAGATCTATGTTCCTACAGAAATTCATTGATGTTTGTTATTATAGTCAAGTACCAATTATTGCATAACATGGTCTAATCATGGATTAATAAATTGCAGTAAATTTTCTGGAGACTTTTGGTAGGCTATTTCCTTGTCCATTTTTATTTGTAATTAGAAAAATTTGACCAAAACCTTGACGACAATATACCTATGAAATGGTTCATGCTGTATACTCTTGTAGGCAAAACCAGATAATACATATTATAAGTACCAGTTATGTATGTAAAATAAATTGTATATTGTAAAAGTTAATATAAATATAATAATTTATATTATTTTTTATTGGGTATTATGTTGTTGACAAATTTATTTTATAACTTTAAATACATTATAATGTTTTCTATGGGAAGAATTTTTCATTCCAGTGCGCAAAAGAGGAACTAAAAATGTACTTGTACAAGCTTATAATAAATTTAAAGTAACGACAGGATTTTCCCATATAACATTCTTATTCTAAGCGGTAAAACCAGAAAATACCACTCTCGTTAATCATAGTAAATCGTTTGGTGGAATCATTTATAGTCAAAGCTTGTAAAGTGCAATCTCTCCAATTTATTCTGAACAGGTTTCCGTTCGCGGTTTCGCTCGCGATAAATATTTTTTTTCTATTGCAATAGATTTCGCACAATATTGCATCTCATAAGGATATTTTTTAAATTTTATATTTAATATTTACATTGCTTGACCAGAAAAATAAAATATGACATACAAAACTTTCCCACTCTTCGTCACCTTATTAGGAATAGATATGCAACATTATAGCCAAATTTTTAGGATGGGATCACTAGGTAGAAGAATGAATATTAAGGGTCTTTTCAATACATAGTTAAAAACAAAGTCGCTTCCCGCTGTTTGTCTGACCCTCTCTCTCTCTCTTCCAAGCTAGTTATCCCACATGGTGGTGGGGTCAGCTTTCCTTGTTTTTTTTTCCACTTCGCTGTTTGTCTGACCCTATATATGTTTAAATCTTTAAAACTACGCAACGGATTTTGATGCTATTTTTTAATATATAGAGTGATTCAAGAGGAAGGTTTACTATAATACATGCATAAATTCACCCCCTATAGAGATGTAATGGGGGATGATTTTTTGTCAAGACTCTCACGCAGGCGTAGCAGCGGGCAAAAGCTAGTTCATAATCCTATAAAAAAGAACTTCCAACTTGGAACAGCTGATCGAAATCGACCATGTTTTCACTATCGAACGTTTATAAGTACTAAACAGCCGGTCTCAATAAACGATCTCAGTTTGGCAGTGCAGATAGATTGCGATTATGAACCAATGAAATCGAGTAATTTGTCGGAGTCATGTTCAATCTGTGTTCTTATTGGCTAATTTTTGTAATCTATCTGCACATTCGAACTGAGATTGTTTATTGAAACTGGGCGTAAGATGATATAAGACCGTGCGATTTTAATGATAAACAGTAATGCAACGCGATGTCACCTTAATTTTCGCAAAAAAAAATTATTAGAAAACGAATTACTTTAGTTTTTATGTGAGGTTTTTTATGACGCCTCGTTATGGTCGCCCCCTTAGTCTATTGGCAGCCTATATGGGATGTGGACTGAGAGGTCCGTGGTTCAATTCCCAGCTCGGCTAAAGCAGCTTCTCACACGATTAACTTAAGACTGGATCCTCCAAAGAGGGTGTCGTCAGGCTGGTCACCAGTCATAAAAACTAAATCCGAATCCTTCCTACAACATGCTTGAAAATGCAAGGACCCTACAGTGTAGTGGGATAAGAATTCTCTATTGGAAGAAGAATATGAGCCTCCGTGGCGCAGTGGGTGAGTAGACGCTGTGAAGCGAGAGGCCGCGGGTTCGTTTCCCGCACCGAGAAAAAATATTTGTGGCCAAAATATATTGGTTTCGGGTCTGGGTGTTCTGAGACCGAAAGTCTCGCAGTTCTTGATACTCACGACACAAGACTCGTATCTTAGTGTGGGATCAGGACTATCAGCTGCCGTCCTCAAGCTAAAATACCCTTAAGTGAATAAACCTAATTTTGAGGTGTCCCCAAAAACCGTGGAAAACATTATCCTTAGAGGTTTATTAGACTGTGGCTTTTATATTTAAATAGTCACGGGAATCGGGCCCGGGCCTCCGGTGGTCCATACGCTTATGTAACATATATAATATTTTGGTGCTAAAATCTACCATAGTGACCCACACTCCGCGTGTGGTTCGCGTTCCAGGATCAGCCAGTGTACTTCCGGTTCTCTCGAGGGGCTTGCAGCATGACTTGATGGTTGGTTGAGATGGGTATGGGGGTATCCCTGTATTTACATCGGTCATCCGCCTGTCTTGTCGCAAGCCCAACGATTTGCTTCTTCCCTCTTCGGATTCGGAGTGTGAAGAAGCATAAATAGGCCGGCATGATTCTGACGACCACTGATAAATACTGTGTTTGTCAGTGGTCGCTAGTTTTTTGGACTGCACTACGCTTACCATCAGGTGCAGTGTAGTCACTTTGCCGTGCCCGGATAAAAAAAAATATGTGCCCCCTCCGACGGGTTAATAGACTTACGCCCGAATGGTCAAACGCTGCTCAACTTTAACGGCTTCTTATATTGATTTTCCCTATACAATTTTGACAGATAAGGCGGCCTTAAACGACATAAGGCGACCTTAAGTGTATGAATATTCGGCGGTTAATAACTTGTTTACTTCAAGATCAAAAATAACTATAAGTCTATGAAATATCTAGGCACCATATTATTTTCCACGATTTTTGGAGACATCTCAAATTTAGGTTTATTCACTTAACGGCATTTTCGCTTGAGGACTATTTGTTTATACTTACTGTCCCTCGTATTAGATTTGCTCGTCATATTTTGCTGTATAGGCATACACTTCCGATCCGTTTAGTTCCCACGACGAGCGCCACTTTAGTCATCATTCCTAGTACGTAATTGTAGATTGTTGTCTGTTTTCCATTGCTTGATAGTTGACACGGACCACAGATAAAATAAGACCTTGTATGTGTACCAACGTACATAGCAGTGGCGTGCATTTCATATAGACAAAGAGACATTGTGAGTGCACGAATGGGCCGGCTCGACCGGTTAGATACTACCGTCTCACAGAAAACCGACGTAAAGTGCCAGCTTGCTGTCGCGTTTCGTTCGGTGAGTGAGATTTTCGTTGGCCCATTTCCCTACTCCCTTTCCCAATCCCTTTTCCCTCCCCTTCCATTACCTCCTTTTAGGTTGGCAACGCACCCATGATTCTTTTTGTTTCTTGGTTGTCTATGGGCGGTGGAGATCACTTACCATCAGATGACCGACCCATCTCACGTTTGCCAATCTCTGCTATATATAAAAAACCTTGACAATTTGCTAAAATTAGATAAAAAATGTTTACCAAAAAGAGTTTTTCAAACAGCGCTGGGTGTATTATTTTAAATCGACGTCAGAATGATCATGATGGTTAAAGTAAAGCAAGAATAAATTGAAGAAAATAATTATGCAATATTTTGTCTACCCTAATCCAAATTCCTGTGCACGTCATGGTACATATGTAGATATAGATCGGTTTATAAGTTAGGCCTTAAGTTTATAGTTCTTATGTATGATCAATTATATATACCGGTGTTTCATAAAGTTGGTACCAATAACAATTCCATACAGGGAGAACTATTTAAAGCGTAATGGTAAATTATATTGTGCTAACATCAATATAATATACCCTAGACGCACAATTCTTTGCAAATATCCTCCTAAAAATTGGTCTCAGCAATAAAACGAAGAAAAAGATCACAAGCCCTAATAAATCAACACAATTATAACCCTATGCGCATGTTATAAAGTAGTTGTTTAAAGAAAATGAGCAAGCGTTCTTAAATTTGAATTAGAATTCTATCGGCGTCCGACTGTATACAAAAGGAGTGCTTAAGCACTCCTTTACTGTCTCATTTTCCGAGCGTCAACTGTGCATCTAGGTAAATAGTATATCAATGTGTGCTAATGACAATAATAATATGTATAGAACGGATTGTTATATTTATATAAGAATTCACAGTACCTATCTTTAGATGCTTTTATAAATGCAAGTTACGGAATATATCCTTATTTACTTTCATTGTTTTAAGATAAACAATATCCCCTCGACACAAGTCCAAGGCAAAGCAAACAGTAAATCGAATACAATGGTTGAATGATAAAACGGCGGTGAATAATGATCTATTAACACAATGTACGTACCTCAGGTATAAAGTAAAGCTTTTAACAAGAGATACCCACTAAAATATAAGTTATAAAAGACATTTATTAAATGGTAAATTGATTCAGCCGCGCATGATTGGTTGCCGCACCGAGCTGAATATTATCGTCACAAATGTGATGTAACTGTGTAAGAGTGACGCACAAATACTGAAACGCAACTTAAGTGATTTGAGGTCATCTTTATCTGTCATTACGCATGAAACATAACAATGTAAGCAGCCGTTAAAGTTGAGTGTTACAGTAAACATAACATAACATAAACTCACGCCTGTATCCCCGAAGGGGTAGGCAGAGGCGCACTAGCGAACTAGAACACTCACATTTCGCCGAGCTTAGTTCCGTCCCAGATGTGATAGGGGGCGAGCCTATCGCCATATCGGGCACAAATTCCAGACTTCGGACTGATATGGAAAAATCCAATATCACTTTGCCCGACTCGAGGATCGAACCCGAGACCTCAGAACCGTAGTCGTACCGAAATACAACCACGCCACCAAGGCAGTCAGGAGTGTACAGTATTCAGGAGTATATCTTTCGTAAGTGGTTCTGGATATACACGAACTCAGACCAGTCAGGAATATACTCCAGAAAGGTCAAGTTAAAAGTCCCTAGACCGACGTGCATGCATGAAGAATGTAATGAGACTGAATGATGCGAAAGAAGTGTGTAAGGATCGTAGCAAGCTGAATTCCGTGGTCTCTGCCTATCCCTACGGGAAAAAGGCGCGAGTCTATGTTTGTATGTATTTATTTAGTTTAATATCTTATGATTCTCTCGAGGCATGACTCCTGACGCTCGTTTCGAACTAGAATTCGATTCGGTTTCATTTATTGACCTAAAATTCCACTGAATCGAGTTAAAAAGTGCATTAATGTCACGTTAAAAAATACCAAATGATAAGTTCTCGAATATTATGCAATATTAGCGCACTTTAAAAGTTGAGTTCGGTGGAATTTTAAGTCAATAAATGAAACCAAATCGAAATCACAATTGAATAGAGCGTCGGGGGTTACCCCCCTGTAACATGTTATTAGGTTCAGTCAGCCAGGACTGTACGATTGTACTCCATCTGTCTAACCCCCGAATATTCAAACCCTATTCAACTTTAAAAGCTACTTAAATGTTTTTACACCGTAAAATTCATCAGCCTAAATATTATGACACGGACTCAAGTATTTTAGTTGCGTTTCAGTATTAGGAGATAAAGGTATTATCCATATAGATAAGTCTCGTTCTAATGCGGGGTCAGTGCAACAAACTTTTTTAACATGTTACATATAGGATTCGGTTTAGTTTAGACTTTAGTCTGTGTTTATTAAGCCGCGTCTCCTGCACTAAAACACTACACAAAACACCTACACAAAACATTTATTATTTATCAAGGGTCTATTCTACGAGCAGGACACAGATAAAATCGTTCTTTTGCGTATGTCTTTTCGTGCAATGTTTCGGAGAAAAACTTATGCAGGAGACGCGCCTTAAGGATTGCAATGTAGGATTACTGGACCCGGTAATCCAACGGATCTGGCATTACACGCCTACCGGATCCGGCATTAATGCTAGTATAAGGGGCAAATCATGTAATAGAAGAATATATATATCTAAATCTAATCCGTAAAAACAAGTTTCATTTCAATGAGTATCTACATTGAAATGAAACTTGTTTTTACGGATTTTATCGCAATTTGGTTTTATTTTTAGGCCCGACGTTTCGAAGGCTTTACAGTCTTCATGGTTACAGGTCGATGTCCGACCAAATATAAACGAAAAATAAAACCAAATTGCGATAAAATCCGTAAAAAACAATTTTCATTTCAATGTATAACATTCGCGTAAACCATAAGACCATTAAGCCTTCGTTTAGACTTAGAACGATCGTCAATACTTGCAGCCTGTAGTTTACTAAATACTTTTAGTTGACATAATTTAGGTATATTTTCTAAGTTTGTATATTTGTTCCTACTTTATTACAACGCGTCATGTGCCTCAATGTAGATTTATTTGTTAGAAGCTATGTGGTTTATAGTTAAAAATATATTAAAATTAAAATAGCATCAATATACAAGATATTATAACAAAGGCTGAGATCTACAGAGGGAACGTCGACTAAGTCTAAGTCAAAGAAACGAACTCAGTGAACATTTTTACTAAGTCCGAGTCATTTTTTACAAGAAAATCTTTGCTTAGTCTGTATGTCAGTCTGGTTTCTTGTAAAAAATGTATCGGACTAAGTTAAAGTCCGATTTAATAATTCCAAATCCTCACTGAGTTAGTTACTGTGACTTAGACTTAGTCGAAGTTCACTCTATAGATCTCAGCCTGAGTTTCTTTGACTTAGACTTAATCGAAGTTCACTCTATAGATCTCAGCCTGAGTTTCTTTGACTTAGACTTAATCGAAGTTCACTCTATAGATCTCAGCCTGAGTTTCTTTGACTTAGACTTAATCGAAGTTCACTCTATAGATCTCAGCCTGAGTTTCTTTGACTTAGACTTAATCGAAGTTCACTCTATAGATCTCAGCCTGAGTTTCTTTGACTTAGACTTAATCGAAGTTCACTCTATAGATCTCAGCCTGAGTTTCTTTGACTTAGACTTAATCGAAGTTCACTCTATAGATCTCAGCCTGAGTTTCTTTGACTTAGACTTAATCGAAGTTCACTCTATAGATCTCAGCCTGAGTTTCTTTGACTTAGACTTAATCGAAGTTCACTCTATAGATCTCAGCCTGAGTTTCTTTGACTTAGACTTAATCGAAGTTCACTCTATAGATCTCAGCCTGAGTTTCTTTGACTTAGACTTAATCGAAGTTCACTCTATAGATCTCAGCCTGAGTTTCTTTGACTTAGACTTAATCGAAGTTCACTCTATAGATCTCAGCCTGAGTTTCTTTGACTTAGACTTAATCGAAGTTCACTCTATAGATCTCAGCCTGAGTTTCTTTGACTTAGACTTAGTCGAAGTTCACTCTATAGATCTCAGCCTGAGTTTCTTTGACTTAGACTTAGTCGAAGTTCACTCTATAGATCTCAGCCTGAGTTTCTTTGACTTAGACTTAATCGAAGTTCACTCTATAGATCTCAGCCTGAGTTTCTTTGACTTAGACTTAATCGAAGTTCACTCTATAGATCTCAGCCTGAGTTTCTTTGACTTAGACTTAATCGAAGTTCACTCTATAGATCTCAGCCTGAGTTTCTTTGACTTAGACTTAGTCGAAGTTCACTCTATAGATCTCAGCCTGAGTTTCTTTGACTTAGACTTAGACGAAGTTCACTCTATAGATCTCAGCCTGAGTTTCTTTGACTTAGACTTAATCGAAGTTCACTCTATAGATCTCAGCCTGAGTTTCTTTGACTTAGACTTAATCGAAGTTCACTCTATAGATCTCAGCCTGAGTTTCTTTGACTTAGACTTAGACGAAGTTCACTCTATAGATCTCAGCCTGAGTTTCTTTGACTTAGACTTAATCGAAGTTCACTCTATAGAGCTCAGCCTGAGTTTCTTTGACTTAGACTTAATCGAAGTTCACTCTATAGATCTCAGCCTGAGTTTCTTTGACTTAGACTTAGACGAAGTTCACTCTATAGATCTTAGCCTTAGACTGGATTCGTTTTGGGTAACTTAACCTCTACTGTACCTGTGAGTTTATTGTTTGATGTGACGTATTGTTTCATCCATCAAATATATTTAATTATGCTAATTGTAATTTTAACACAAGTAAAGTTTTATTTGGTTATAGTATTTATAATCAAGTAAGCAAAGTAGTTACTAAGAAAATTATTTCCTTCACATTGAATATGACATAAATGTTGGGACGTTTACTCAAGGATTAGTAGTTAGGTACTTGAGATAAGTAAATAATAAATACACCCAACAGACATACATAGTCCTGACCCCACACTAAGATCGAGTCTTGTGTCGTGGGTAACAGGAACTACGAGAGACTTTCGGTCTCACAACACCCAGACCTGAAACAAATATCTGTGGGCCACACAGACATTTATCTCGGTGCGGGAATCGGACTCGCGACCTCACATTTCACAGCCGGCTGCTCGCCCGCTGCGCCACGGAGGCTGCACGAGTATATGCGAGTATAGCGGTACATTGCCAATTATGTTAAAACTACAATTATAGTAACTGACGACGGCTGAGACAATCTACACTGTATAAAATTTCTAATTAACGTGATCTTATTTGCTGGTTTATTTATATATTTCGACATCAACGCATATTCATTTTATTAGTTATGTAATTTACAATAATATAACGAACAATAATTTTATTAGCGTCTGATTTGATATTCGTTAAATGTCTGTAAAACAGATTTGTTACGAAAAATAGATACCTTAGTATTAAAAATAAAAGTTAGAAAATAATTGTTTCATTTTATTTTGTTTGTGATTTTTATAGATATGTAGGGATTTAAAGGGCCTAGAAGTCGACAAGTTTGATAACATGATAAGGAAACGAATATGAGACTTTCTTTCTACCTGCCCTTATCCCACCAATAGTCACGGGCGGCTTGGCCTCTGGTGGCCCATACGCTTATGGAACATATATATATGTGCCGCCTCAGACGGGTCTGGTATCGGCCGGCGCCACTAATTTTTCAAGAATGTTGCAGAAAGGATTTGGCTTTAGTTTTTACAACCGGCTGCCTGTCTGACGTCGACCCCCTCTGAGGGATCCAGTCCCGGGCAAAATAAATTAAAAAATTTGCTTTGCCCGACCTGGGAACCGAACCCAGGACCTCCCGATCCCAGCCCGTATATGCTGCCACTAGACCACGGAGGCGACTACACATTCTATATTACAATCAAAATGTGCAGGTACCTTGCTGATTACTTACTACTGTGGTGAACAGCCAGTTCGGAGTTCCACACATACCTTTAATGCCACCATCACTAAAATTAATTAACAAATAAATACACCCAATAGTCACACATATAGTCCTGACCCCGCACTAAGATCGAGTCTTGTGTCGTGGGTATCGGGAACTACGACAGACTTTCGGTCTCATAACACCCTGACCTGAAACAAATATCTGTGGGCCACACAGACATTGTCTCGATGCGGGAATCGAACCCGCGATCTCATGTTTCACAGCCGGCTACTCTCCCGCTGCGCCACGGAGGAGTAAATTGTACTGTCAGCGAATTTTAATTGGCCAAAACAAAATGATTCATTTGAAACTGACTAGGATTCATTTTCACTCCGTTAGCCCCATTAGGGTGGATTACAAGACGAAGCACCCTATACATTTAAGGTCTCAAGGGACCAAAGCTAATGTAGGAACTCGCGATATACTCGTACAAAAATGACATCCAGGGATTAACCGGTCCTCGCAGCTAGAATGAGGGCTATACATGTTAAAAATAAAGGGAGTTGCAAATTCATTTGTTAACAGTGGATCGATCGATACCTACCCACATTTTTTTTAAATAATATACATAAGCTCACGCCTGTATCCCCGAAGGGGTAGACAGAGGCACACTTATTTGGCCCTGGCAGAATACCAGTGTCAGGTAGATACCTACTTCTACTTGGCGAATACTGAGCCTGTGGCCTTTTTAGTCATGTCTCGGGCACGGATGGTTTAGGATATGTGCACGTTCATGATGTTTTTTTTTGTGTGCTCTTTTTCTTTTTTTTTTTACTTTATAACTAACAAATTTGTTACCTATTAGTGTTACATATTTTGTCTTTTTTTTTGTGTTCTCCCACTTATTGTTGCCTGAGACATTGGCTGAATAAAGTTTATTTCTTTCTTTCTTTCTACTTATGAACTAGAGCACCCACATTTCGTCGAGCGTAGTTCCGTCACAGATGTGATAGGGGGCGAGCGTAGCACCATATCGAGCACAAATTCCAAACTCCGGGCTGATATGGAAAAATCCAATATCACTGCCAGACCCGGAGATCGAACCCGAGACCTCGGGACAGTACTCGTACCGAAATATAACCACGCCTCTGAGGCAGTCAGTTTTAAATCAACACAGATAGAATTAATTATGAGCAAGTTAGTTCTGAGTCCTGACCGAAACAAGACTCATCATATTACTTTGTGGTCAGGACTGTTCCTGGCCATATAGTAAGATATGAGTCTTGTTTCGTTGGTATCAGACACTACGAGAAAATTTCAGTTCATTTCACCTAAACCCGAAATTAATATATGTGGGCTACACTAACATTTGTGTCGGTGTAGGAATCGAATCCGCGACCACTCGTTTCACAGCCGGGTACTCACACGCTGCGCCTCGAAGGCTGTCTTATCTGTCACGTTGCTGCTGACATGTACCTACGGAAATGTGTTTTTCTAAATACACCCAGCAACCGATCTTAGGCTAACTGATTGAATTCATAGTGATTTCCCCTGTGAAGAAATATGTAAATCTTATACTTTGGGTTCTTAACTATATACCTATTTCCTAATGATGAGTCGAGAATCTCAAAGGGGATTCAGAAGTCGTGGATCCGCAAAAATCTTGCTCATCATACGAAGCAGAAAGCAAGTTGCCAGTTCACATGCGTTTTTTCTGAAACAGCGGTGATAGTTCGGTCTGATTTTTTTGGAAGAAATTTGTCTCTACGTGTTAGTTCGCGCATACTCTACAAAAGTCGTATTTCCCAAAGAAAAGACTTCTAGGTCCGTCATTTATTTACCTGATCCAGATAATGAAGATATTTTAATATTCTCAGACAGCCTCCGTGGCGCAGCGGGCGAGTAGCCGGCTGTGAAGCGAGAGGCCGCGGGTTCGATTCCCGCATCGAGACAAATGTTTGCATGACCTACATATATTTGTTTCAGGTCTAGGTGCTGTGAGACTTAAAGTATCTCTTAGTGTGGGGTCAGGACTATGTATATGACTGTTGGGTGTTATTTATTTATTTCCAACCATATCCGAGGCTGCAACTTACGTGATTAAGTGAATATTTTATAGCCATGGTCATTATCTCATTTCAATATCCGCGTAGGTGAGTATTTACGAAGTGTCTATTTTTTTATTAATTGAAATCATCGTTATTGTCGAAAATTAATTTAGGTACGTTTTTATTTTGTATGTATGAAGCCATTTTTGTAAAAATAAACCTCCGTAGGTAGATACATATGTTGGAAAACTGCAAGAAATCATACTTAGTAGGTAAGCAATGGTTAGTGTTTGTCAATCACGTAGCGTCAACAGTCTACATATTAGAAATATGTAGACAATTATTGAGTTATTAAAAAAAAAAGCAAATGTCTTTATAATATTATGTTACTGTAATATTATGTTAAGCATATATCCTATAGGTAAATACCTCAAATAGCGTTAAATTGTTATTGGCGTTTATCGAATGGATTTAAAACATGTATGATTAGTGATTACAGGATAAACCGTTAAAAATATATCGAACGTGTCCGACAGACAATAGTCGTTCGAAAATCGCCACTATTACGTGCCGAATAATTATTATAGTTGCATTGTCCCATCGTTGGCCGCTTGGTGTGGCCCCTTCATAACTATTAACTAGTAGCAAGTTAGGCCCTCATCGGTACAGACACATGTACGGTTGGCGTGAAGTTAAGTGCAGAGCCGTGTAGTGGGCCGAATGCGACAGGCTGACGGATGGCGAAATAACCCCACCGCATCTCGCGGCCCATGCGACTCTCGAGGGCCGATGCGACGCGACGCGACGCCGACCTACGAAACCGCATTTCGTTATCTCGTAATTAAAACGTATAAACGAGGCTTATATTTGCTTGGAGTTCCAGATAAGTGTATTTCTTGGGTGTAGATAAATATAAGAATTATTTTCACTACTCGGTCTATTTCCTACATCTATTCATATCGGTGAATATCTCCACGGATATCAATATGATCTCTATATAGTCTATAGTCAGAGTTCTACCAATGGCAATAGTACCTATCTAAATTGTTGTTATATCTTCCGTAAATTGGGTACCTGACGGTGTTTATTTTTATACACATTTTTATATGTTTAAGCAAATAAAACAAAAATAAACCCTTCTGTAAAATCTGCATCGAAATTTACTGAAAAATGAGACAGTAAGTAATTCATATTTTAAATTCTGGAGTGGGGGCATAGTGGAGATATCTTGATATCCCTTTCCAACGCACGTACCCTTATGGTGTGACGTGATTATACTGATACTTCTCTTTCCGCAGTTAGAAGGTTACCCCAAACTTCAAAGGCTTATAACTTTTTTATTTTTGAGAATATTTCAATATTTCTTTCTGTTCTATATTTTAGACGACGTAAATTGCATTTAAAACATTAGTGAAGTATCCAATTGATCATCTATTTTTACAATTATGTTTGATAAAATAGGCGATTTCAAATTATACCCATCTATTGCAACCAACAAAGGCTCTGCCATAATTCGTCCGAGAATATTGGCCTATTTTGTTAATTAAGTTTCCTTACCTTCTATAGTTTCACGCTCCCTTGCCCCTGAAGTGGCTTATCGTTATCGTGAAGCTCGCCAGCACTTCAGGCTTGGGCGTGCTCGCACCATCCCATATTATAACATCAAACTATAGTAGGATTGCTAATTAAACAGAGTAAACTGACATTTCGAATGTTGCCACTTTTTAATGAAATTTAAATAGTGCTGCGGTAAAAAGATTAAGATTATTTAAGCGTTTTAATTCACTGAACCATTTCATTCTTTCATTTTCTAAAGTCCAACTCAAAGTCGTAATTCCTGCCTAATGTGTGATTAGTACTGCATGGTAAGTTATGGCATATCTACTGGAATTCTAATCATGGTTCATTATAAACAAAATTTACAATAGCTAGGAATGTGCGGAACGTTATTTTTCTCAAATAATAAAAGTAATATTTGTAATTTTCATTGTTATTATTTCGCGTATCTGTTGTGATTATTTACGCAAAATGATTTACTGCTGAAAATTACTTATTATACTGCTGAAATTTCTAAAAATACGCAATAAAATTATATTTTTTCAGGCAAGTGCTGAGTTATTATTTCTTTGAATGATAAAGATTGAACTAGATCAATCACTATGTTTTGGAAGTAAGCAACATTATTTTGAAAAGTGTTTGAAAATTTGAAATCCGACTTTACGATGCGTTCTCTATTCATAAGCTGATATTTAGAAATTAGAAGTAGAATAACTAAATATATATACGCAACCTATATAATAAATATATATATACGCATAAGTTGCGTGTAATATAATTATATATTATATTTTTAGGGTTCCGTACCTCCAAAGGAAAAACTGAACATTTGTAGGGTCAATTTGTTGTCCGTCTGTAGGTCTGTCGAGATCGAGTTAAAATTAAAACTATATAAACACTAAGTTCTCAGTTATCGTAAAAAAAATTACAGTCGTTTAGGATGCAAAAACCGCATATTTCAACACTCACAAGGGAATCAAAACTTAGAGCGTAATTCCCGTTGGCCTAGAACTATGAAATTTGGAAACATTGTCTTATTACACATAAAGGAAACACGTTATAAGTGTACCGCCGGTCCCAATAAAGGATCTTAGTTCAAGTGTGCAGATACATCGGGATAATAAACCAAGCAAATCAAGTCATTTGACATTTAACTTTGTTCTTATTGGCTAATGTTGAATCTATCTGTATATTCGAACTAAGATAGTTTATTGGAACCAGCCGCGTCGGGCTGTTAGTTTTTGTATCAGTGACGTGCAATCTATAGAGACAAAAATACAATGTCCACCCTGTCAAGATGTTAGTTAAACAAAACACAAACAAAAGAAGAACAACACTTGATGACGATACGATAAATTGAAATATTTTCAATTGGACCTACTTAGCTTAGTTAACGAAATTAAAAGAAACGAATAGTTCAACCATAAGATTTTTTGGTATTTTACGTTAGCGATTAAGTAAAATATTTTTATGACAAACATATTTGGAGTGGTAGACCCAGTAGACAGTTACGTGTAGACGTCACTACAGCAAAACGGGCCGGCGCGATCGGTTTGATACCACAGTCTCACAGAAAACTGACGTCAAATGGCAGCTCGCTGTCGCGTTTCGTTCGGTGAGTGAGATTTCCGGTGGCCAAATTCCCGCCTACCTTTCCCAATCCCCATTTCCCTCCTTTTAAACCTAAAATGGATGCCTGCATTGCCAACCGGCAATGCACCCATGATTTTCTTGTCTTGAGTGACTATGGACGATAGAGATCACTTACCATCAGGTAACCTCTACTCGTTTGCCAGTCGCTGTTATAAAAAAAACACCCGTACGCCTTTAGCGGTTACGTAGAGAATTAAAGATTTTCATACAAATTAGTTTACGTAGTCGCTAGTGTGAAATGTTTAAAGAACTCATGATTGAGCTACTGTTCTCAAGAAGTAAAGCTATATGTTTGGCGAGTGCCAATTTAATAGTAAATTCAAATGGAAATATGTTTAGTGAGAAATCTAATGGCGACATGTATCGAATTCGTCTCGATATACACACAGCCCTTTACTTTTAAAACTATTTATGCACTGCTTATCTTTAAGAATAGCTTATTCCTTCAATTTTCAAACAGTTTGACGCAAATAAAAAGTGACAAACTATGATTAAATGCAAGATAATCGAAAATGTTTCCCATAGACTTTCGTAGTAATAAATGATCACAAGTTTAAAAACTTAACAGACCGAATTCAAATCCGACCGTGACCAACTTTGAAATAAGCTCTATCGATCAGAAAAATAATTTTGAAAATAGGTCCACATTTGGCGGAGATATCGCGTAACATACATAAAAAAAATATAGACGAATTGAGAACCTTCTCCTTTTCAGAAGTTGGTCGAAAATAAAAAGAATGAAGATAATTTTAAAAACTTAACTGACCGACTTCCAATTTACCGATAGTGACCAAAATTAATATGGGCCCACATTTGAAATAAGCTCTATCGAACACAAACATAATTTTGAAAATCGGTCCACATTTGGCGGAGATATCGAGTAACATACATAAAAAAAAGACCGACGAATTGAGGACCTCCTCCTTTTTGGGAAGTCGGCCGATAAACTAACCCATAATTCTCTCATTCTAAAGGTAGACAATACGACCGTTAATTACAAATTGACCGTAATATCTAAAAATGGGATCTGACTATGTGTTTATCAAGCAATCCCTCAGGATCAGTGGCTGTATTGACGGCTCTATCTGTTGGAGCAATGCATGCGCGATCTGCAAACACCTATCGCCCCATCCCGGCGAACAAACGCGTGCCAAAATTTGATAAAGTCCTGAGTTCATGTTTAATCATACTACATTAAAGGCGAATGTACACAGAGGCAGTGTGTCGTGTGCTCTGCATTATCATTTTCCATTACATAGTCGTGCCGGTGTTGATTAACTGTTTAGCGTTTGTTTATCTCCCGGATGGCGAGTCAGCTTTATTCGAAATTAATTTGTTTCTTATGAGTTTGTTACGCGTTGACCCAATTCCGACAGTTTTATTAACTTTGTGCTCTACGTTTATAAATTGCTGCCAGTGGGAGTGGCGTAGTAAAGCTACGAGTATGGGTACAGTATTCAGCGGCTCGAGCAAGATTATTTTCCATAATCGAATTCGTATCGAACTCCCTGCGCAGTGATGACGTTTTGTTAATATTTCTTACAAATGTCATAGACGCGCATCGAATCCCATACGTAATCGATTGTCAAAAATATTCCTGCCCGGGCCACAGGTACAGCAATTTTAAACTGTATATACGTATTCATCAAATTAAATAATTTATTGTATGATTTATTATAATAGTCTTGTAAATTCCGTAAAATTTTTGCTCTTCGTAGATAGTCACGTGCGGCTCGGCTTTCGGTAGCCCATACGCTTATGTTACATATTATATATATGCCTCCTCTGACGAGTTAAAGGAAGCTGGTTTGTCCGAGAAGAACGAGCAAGCCCCATGGCGTTGCTCTTATAAAATTCAGTTACCTATAAAAAAGAGCAATATATCCATATACCTAACTTCACACACCAAACCCACTACTCGCTCGTTTGCTCCCTCTTTTTAAAAAAAAATTGTCCGCCCGAAAGCGTAAGCAAAGGCGCATTACAGAGTACCTACATTTCGTCAAGTTTATTTTGGAAATCTTACCGAACCAAAGGTAACAATACATTAATTTATAGCAGAGATTGGCAATCGAGCAGATGGGTCACCTGATGGTAAGTGATCTCCACCGCCCATATACACCCAAGACACAAAAAGGATCAAGGGTGCTGCCAGTTCACTTCTGTTTTCAGTGAAACGGAGCCGAGCTATCCAAGTTGAGTATTTCAATCAAGCTGGTCCCTTCGTGCTGTACCTTCCTACACATAATTGTCTACAGAGTGTCTTTACCTCTTTTTTCTATCTATTTGCCCTTAAACCTTAATGTGGGGTTGGGGAATAACACTTTTTCAAGCATGTTCCACAAGGGATTTGCCTTAGTTTTTACGACCGGCTGTCGTATTTAAATTAAATTAAATCAGGCAAATTAAATTAGACAAATCACTTTGCCCGACCTGGGAATCGAACCCAGGACTTCCCGGTGCACAGCCCGTATATGCTGCCACCAGACCAAGGAGGCGACGACCACTCTATAAGCTAAATATAAAATATGTATTTTTCGTAGTCTTAGGCAGTGTTAGAAATGTAAACTTAGAAGTATAGTCAGGAAATTCAGCCAATGACCGAATCGATACGCGGTGCTTACGATGTCCTCGCAAACTTCGCCGAGATTGCAATTTTGCCGAAACCACCGAACGAAGCTCTTGAAAAGTCTCATACCGAAGTATTTGTTTTGTTGGTTAGCTATTGTATATGATACCACTACATAGTATAAAACAAAGTCGCTTCCTCCTGTCTGTCTGTCTGTATGCTTAGATCTTTAAAACTACGCAACGGATTTTGATGCGGTTTTAATAGATAGAATGATTCAAGAAGAAGGTTTATATGTATAATACATGCATAATGGGGGATGAATGTTTGTCAAGACTCACGCGGGCGTAGCCGCAGGCAAAAGCTAGTGATTTATATAATTAAATTGTATTATTATGTGAAACTACACAAATAGAAAATATGTGAGCAATGGCAATCACTGCTAATCTTTTTCTTTTAGCCTAGCGTTATCACGGCACAATTCTAGAGTTCGCCTACCTTCTTAACCCCTTCAACTTCACCCGGTCTTGCATCCTTCTCAGTAACACGATTGACTTAATTAATCTTATTATGCAAAGAATTCTGCACAATAATTAAAAACATAATTTTACGTTACGACTAATATAAATCGTCCAACAACTTTGGAAATGAAAGCAACGTATTAGTATCAGGCTATGGACCCTTTACACCCTTTCATAATGTCGAACCGTCCTTTTTAAAGTATAAAATTGTTGGCAAGGCAATTAGAAACAGACTACAAAATATTAAAAGTTCCCCTTTCATGGAAACATGTCGCCAACATTGCTCGTCCATTCGTCACACACTCCATGCTTGGCAATCATATTTTGTGTGATGGTTTAAATTGTATCACTATTTTTCAATTTATTTTAGAGTGGTTTTATAATCTTAAGTAGATTATACTCATACGACTTTCTTTCTTTCTACCTGTCCTTATCTTATTAATGTGGGTTGGGCGCACACACTTTAGGTATACGTTATGTTTAAAAAAAATATTTGCGTATGACATAACTGTTAGTTTTTTCTAGGCTAGTCCATGATCTACTTTGTAATTGCCAAGTTGTGTCTGGAATTTTATAATTCTGTTAATTCACTTATAATTACTTTGTAAACAGTAAACTACGTTTAATAGGAACTTACAGGGTATGGACTATTTGATGATGATGATGATGATGATGCCGACAAGGAAAGTAATGAAGATTTAACTTGCCGATTCAATTAATGGCACTCCACAATTACTTCTCAAAGCATAAAATATAACACGTACATGATCTTAGACCCTAATTATCTTCTTACTATGCAAACTCGTCTTTTAACGATACCGTGACGAGATGTAGGTGACGACGGTGTTTGGAAGCTCATAAACGCCAAAATTGAGTTATTAAGTCATGGCGAAATGCTCTGGAATCAGCATTTCAGGGTGTTTAAGAGTTGTGTCAACAACAATGTTATGTCGAGAGGTCCAAACATAAAACACGAAGATGTTCGATTAAAATTTTTATTCCTCGAATCGCTATATTGAAGAATTTATTTCATTAAACTTCACTTTCATATTGTTTACCACTTCAAAATTCTTCAGCGTTCATCTCAGATATTGAGTCCATTTCGTAATGAAATTGAGCCATTGTCAACAGTTACCTCAATCTCAAAGTGCGCAAGGCAACGGAAGTAGGTAAAGTAAACTAATCTAGGTCTTGCGACATCGGCCACTTGTTCAATCTAGGCTTCTTATTGAGTAGGCCTTAGTCTCCTCTACTTGCAGATTAACTATAGGATGGTATGCAGCATTAAGGAGGACAGGAATTGAGATTTTATTTTTAAGTGGTTACACCAAATAGCAAATGCCAAACCAGACAAAACCAATTAAATATTGATATTAATTGGGCAATATTGATTATAGTACCGACTGATCAATCTATATTGCCTATTTTATTTATTAAGACGAAAATGATTAAAATAGGAATATTCAAACGTTTGTTTTTCCCTTATCGAAGCCCGTAGTCCCTAAACAAGTGACCTAAAAAGTTGTTACATTGCAATTGTGTAAGTGTGAATATTTAAACCCCACGTGACGTAGAAACTCCATCAAATCAACACTCTGGATCTTAGCGAAAGAAACTAGGACACCAATTAATGTAATGAAACCCTTAAGATTCCACCCATGCAGGTTATGAGAACTATTAATTAACTGAAAGATTTAGAACATAATTTTAATGCAAGGGCGAGCGGAATGAACGAAGTTCATTAGTAGCCTGGCAAAGCAACGCTCGTAAAAATGAAAAAGGGAGAAAAGGGATTTCACAAAGCCGTGCCCAATTTGGATTCAATGAGCCGCGAATTGGTAATGCTAAATGGTACTCGCAGAACGTTTAGGTACGGTTAAGTGTATGACTATGTACAATGGTTATGGGTTTGCTAATTAAAACGTTTTGGCATTTGGAACATTCTACTTCTATGAGATTCTGGCCTATGTATGCTTGAATATCACACGTAAAACGTAACATAAAAATACTTATCTTGCAAAAGGCGCCTGTAAGTTTGAAGTATTATATTTGTTTTAGTTGTTAATAAATATAAATAAATTAAGTTAAGCTTCATCTTGTGATCCATACGAATAAGAACTAAGATTTTTGGAGGTCTTTAGAAGGAGAGTAGTGGAAACGAAGGAAAATATTATTTATAACAACTTCCTTCGTTTCCACGGTAGGAAGCAAAACGGCAGTGCTCCTGACATAGCCAATAGATAGATAATCACGAGCGATGGTAACTTCCAACAATCAGGTCGTCTGCTCGTTTACCAGCGTAAGATACCTATTTAAAAATATAAGAGAAATTTTGAATAGGAATAACAACATAGTATTACGATTTCATTTTTTCCGTTAACGTATTAAAGCAAGAAAATGGTTTCATAAATACTGTTATAATAATAGTTCTTTCAAATTTAAATTATGCTTAATTTATGCTCATAGTAAATCCTCGTTTTGCAGTTAGTTATATGTTCTTTAAAATAACATATTTTTAATAAGATGTGTGCTTCTAATTGGGTAATATAATACATGTTAATATTAATAATTAACCTCCACGCAGTTAATTACACAGAATATACAATGAGTTGACTAATATGTTGATGGACTGTTTAACAAAATCACACGGACCCATTTAAACATGACGTTAATTTTGTTATTTTATAAGGAATATTCTATTTACACTAAATCTTTATGTAAAGGAATTTCGGGAGCCGATAACAAATCGGGCCTATGGCTTAACTGTGTTTACAGAGTGTCTTGGGCTGAAGTGGCGGCCATATAAAGATGATCGGTTGACACGTCGCCTCATGTATAATGTGCATACAAATTTAAGTGGGTGCCGGAGTACTCGGGCGGCCTGAGACGCGATGCTGACGGCTCTGTACCACATCCTTATGATAAGAGTACGGAAGGAGGAGGAGGCTACGTGGTACATGTGTCCGCCCAGCACGGTGCGGCGTCGCGACGCACTCCTCCCCCCCTCGTCAACACTCCGCCCGCGCCACCCGCCGTACCGCCGACGCGCCTCTACACGTGTAAGTGAACGGTGAATCTTGCTCACAACACTCTCCTACGAGTCTGACTACGAATTCGGTCTGGTACAGAGTTTGTTCCACTCTATATTTACATGAAACGAGAAAGATTTTTGTATTCGGTGTAGACGAACCCCCGCTTCCGGTTTGAGTCTCTAACAAGGAATATTTTCATGAAAGCCCGTTGCACTTTTGTGTTAAAGTTTGAAGTCTTCGCTTCATGTTTTATTTGGCCGGCGCATCGCCAGTCTCTCTTTTCCAAACATTTTTTTTCTGTTAAGCAAGTTGAGATGCTAATATGCTGTGTACCTCTAGATATAATGTTCGTTTTTTAATATTCTGTGCGCGTACGTGGTTATGTCGGTTTATAATTCACAAAAAAATCTCGGTGATCCGACGTACAAATACATATTTGAGTGTAAACACAAAGAAGTCTAACCCTTACGAAACAAATCCGGTTCTCGAGAGATGCTTAAGTAATAATAATGCTTTTTGAACATTGAATTTTGTGATGTTCGCGACGAAGCCTACACGAGTGTTTATATTAACATACAAAGTTTAGATGTACCCTATTTGAAAGGAACCACCCTTTTAGGGGTGGTGTTATTAGTATAAGCAAAAGACATAAAGTCCCCCCTCCCGGCAGACGCGGCGTGCATACAATGGAGTTGGCATTGATTTTGAATTAAATATCATCCCTTTGCCTCCATCGTGTATTGTTGTATCGCGGACGTGTACAAACAGAGCGACATGAATTATTGTTACCAGTTCTTTTATTTCTTTCGCTGTCGTCATTAATCAGCGACAGTGCGTTTAATGCGCGCTTCTGTAATTGCTGTTTAATTCATCTGCGAACTGCAAAGCCGTTGGAAATGTACGCACCTATCAAATTTTATGATTGTGTATATTCTGTAATACATTTTAATTTTTTCTTCTGCATCTTTCGCTTTACTTGATTGTGATCTCTTCTAAAAATACGGCTTTGGGTGTTTATTATTTTATTATAAATACGGTGTTTGATTTATAATAATACTAATTTCGGAATATGAAGAAGATGTCTAACTGTTATATTAATAGGATCTTTCGCAAAGTCGCCATTTTTGTTTCGTTCCATACATTAGGAAAGATTGATGTGTTCGTAGCATAATATATTATACCCTAGATGCACAGTTCTTTGCAAATATCCTCCTAAAAAGTGGTCTCAGAAATAAAACAAAGAAAACGATCATAAGTTGTAATTAAATCAACACAAATATAACCCTAAGCACGTGTTATAAAGTAGGTTTTCAAACGAAATGAGCTAGCGTTCATTAATTTGAATTTTGAATTTAGAATTCTATCGACGTCCGACTGTAGGCAAAACCAGTGCTTAAGCACTTATTTGCTGTCCCATTTTCCGAGCATCAACTGTGCATCTAGGTAAATAATATATCTATGGTTCGTAGTTATGCCCTGTCCTATCTTCTTTTGTCTATGCGTTACAGTCACTTATTCATGCAACTCTATGTTCATACAATGGGAGAATGAATCTCCTTGGAAAAGGTATAATCGTATAAAAATGTATCCATGGTATCAATATATCGCACACCTAAATCAAAACTAAAACAACTCAATTTTTTTTTAGGAGCCAAGAAAACCATTTATCTGTAAATCGAGATAAATATTTTTCTTGTGTCCTGAATTGAAAATTCCTTTTTTCTTAGTTGTGTTAGTTTTGAAGTGTGCTATATATTTATAAGGTTATTAAAATATATGTTTTCATTTTGCATAATATGTACGTATTATTTGCTTTTGCACGCTCGTTTTAGTCTGTGCGTCTTCCTAGATTAAAAAATAGGTTAAATTAGTTATGTTGCTACTCAAGAGTAGCGCGGTTTTTTAACAGCAAGAACATTTTTAAAATCGGTAGATACGTAGGTCGTTTATAAGCATATTATATAATCGTCTTTACCTATTTATTATCAATAAAGATTGATATTATCATAATAATATTTTGGAATTGATTGTTTTTAAAAAAATCGCATCACAATGGGAACAAGAAGTAATCATCATCATCATCAGCTATATGACGTCCACTGCTGAACATAGGCCCCCCCCAAAGATTTCCCGATCGACCTGTTGGAAGCGGCCTGCATCCAGCGACTTCCTGCGACCTTAATAATAGAGAATAAGAAGAATAAGCGACAAGAAGTAATACAACCTATTAATTTAATGAAGCTTACAATCGCTTTATGTCTATTTTTGGTGCATCTTTAACCCTAAAGTACACTGCCAAATTATCTTTGACACTTCAATATCACCTGCCTATAACGATTATTGAAATGAATTTGCGCGTCGCAAAATATTCCCGTCATGCGTGAAGGAAATGCTAACATCCGGCCGTCCACGTTAATATCCAATAGAAGATTACCTGCTTTCAACTATGTTTGTGAATAGGCTAATCCGTAAACACAAACTGTTAAAATCCGCTCTTTGATGGCACGAGGTGGGCGAGTTTGTTCAGGTGTAACCGTCGACAATGACGATATCAGTTATAAACCTCTCCAGTCTCCACCGCCATTCCATGCGAGATCTTTTCCAAAAATTGATGACACGTTTTAAATGAAAAAGTAAGGACGCGGTGAATTATCTTGTCACTATGGGTTCACGTCTCGTCAAATTCTTGAGTTATATGAGAATTGGAAATATCAATTGAATTTATTGTTGAACTTTTTTGCTATTTGTCCCTATCTAGATATCATTCGTGTTACGAAATTAATGCAAATTGTAACCCTTTGTAATAACGCGTTTCCTTTGACCACGAAATTTTACCTTTTAAAATGGAGCTTAATCTAAATTCCCACACGTCTAAAATACTTAACGTGGCATGAAAAGGCGCAATGGTAAATCCCACAGGCTCATCGAGTCAACTTTGCTGAAAAAATACAATATGTTCTCAGTGCTTTGTCCTTTTATTCATATTTAATCTCCGGAGCGTCTACAAAAAACAATGATTTCACGGTACAGCATTAACGCATGTAGGCATAACAGAGACGAACCGAACCAAAGCAAACACGAGGCCATATATTAAAATGTTGTCAATCCTATTTACAGACATTTTACTCTGTGTTTATCTTATAAATCTATTGTGTGCGTGGCGGTCGAAATTATGGGATTTTGTGTCAATATTGACGCGGAGCGGTTTTGTCGGCCGTTGCATTTAACACGTCCCACCGCGGTACAGATAATGCACCGCGCCGACCGCGCGAGGCCACCGAGCTGTGCTCTTTGCCTGCTCTCTCGCATGCCGCCCGCCACACACAGATGGCGTTACCCGACTCGCCTTCCCTCAGTAATTTCGGTACGAATGCTCGTCTGTAAACAGTGTAATTATTCCACAACTCAGGGTCTAGTTAATTCAAAATACGAATCGGAAAATGTTAAAAGAAAAAATTTTTTTTTATGTTCACAAATATTTTTCCTCGACGACACTTCCTAACGCGACGGAACTGATTCATCGCCATCCGCTTTTGTGCGATGTCGATTGTTAAAAAGTTCTATTAAATTATCCCCGCGGAACGGTTGAAAAGAAAAAATTGAGCGCGTCGCTTCTCGAACAAAGAGTTATTCGGTAAAATGCACTATGTCGGCATACATAAGGCGCGCCGGGATGTCATTAGCGAAAGCTTGGCCTTTCTAATGCCTAACTGCGCACCGCCTCCCATTGTCGCGGTGATAATGAGCAACTAACGATTTAAGCCACTGCATTTCTTTCTGAGTAAGATATTTTTTGTCAATAAACTGACTACGCGTTTGACGAACACTTGTAGGTATTATTATTTTTTAAATACAATATTAAATACAAATGTACGTTTATGAACAGATAGTAATAATATGTTATTTTTTGTCGGGTAAACCTCGTGACAAGACTCCTCACAAGTCACAATCATCACGTTTTGTTGGTACAAATAGTCGAGTGAAGTTAGCGGCACGTTTTAAGATGTGTCCGGGGTTGATTCCGGTGTGGGCTTACACGACAAACGAACCCCGAAATCATGTTTGTATTCGTGTGATATATCAAAACCGGTGGATCAGGACGTCGCTCGCTGAGGTCATCCCCCGTCATTAAACACATTGGGTAAACATTGGCGGATATTGCTTTTCAAAAAGTCCTTTTCAAATCATAATGGATACTCGCTACATTGTGTAACTTGAGAAATGTTTTCTCGTCATCGTGTTATGAGTTTCGAAAATAAAAGAATACTATATAGGGGATTATATACCTCTATAATATACTTCGTTTAATTTTCATATATACGAAAGTTTGTTGTAGTAAATTAAAAAAAAAACTAAAACCAACTTCAAAATTGAACAATTAAAAGAAAAAATAACCGCAATTCCTTACTGTCTCTGGAGTCTGTTGAAGGCAATGAAGACCAAATCAAAACGCACTGAAATCAAAGATAGTGAGAAATTGTTGTTATTTTTTCTATTAAGTGTTCAGTTTTGAAGTAGGTTTTAATTTTTTTTTACTTTAATTACTTTATAGTATTTTACTGTTAGGAACAGATATTTATTTTCTTTACTATTTGTAAACACTTTTTTCGGTGATCGATACACATATATGTAGGTTTATATCTTGTAAACTACTAAACCGATTTTGATGAAACTTGCACTATTCTCAAGTTGGAAGATACCTAACTATTGAGTTAGGTAAGAATATATAATAAGATTTTTTGAAATTAAATTAATAGTTTCCGAGAAATACGTGGACAAACATACATACATACATACATACACTTATGAAATTTGACACATTTGTTCAGAAGCCCACATAGAATAACATATCCCAAAATTATGTAATTCTGACAATATTATTCTCTTTTTTAAGTCGGTTAAAAGTGAACTTATTACTTAGCCTGTACATTATAATATGTAAAAATACTTTGTGTATTTTAACTAGGACATTTGTAGGCATTTCAAGATCTAATTACGAGACTTGTCTTGATAACATCTCTCCTTTTCGAGGAAAAAACGTAATCAGCTTAATTATAATACTTTACTATTGGCTCAGATAATGAATAAATGGAAAATTATGTTCATGAGCGTACAGAATATAAGGTCTTAATATAAATTGCGTATAATAAATACTATTTAATTGTAATACTACTATTTTTGAGATCTCCCAAAAAAGAATCGCAGAATGACGATAGTCGATGATGCAATATCTTCTACTTGCCTTTACTCCACTTCACTGTGGGGTCGGCGAAACACACTCGTTCAAGCATGTTGCAGAAAAGACTCGGCTTTAGGTTTGGTGTTTGAATTCAACATCCTCTCGAGGATCAACTCGACACATATTTCTTCCTTTCTACCCGCCCTTATCCCACGTTAATGTGGGGTCGGCGCTACACACTTTTTCAAGCAAGATGTAGAAAGGATTTGCCTTAGTTTTTACGACAGCCTGCCTGCCTGACATCAACCTTCATTTGATGAACGACTCTAGACATGTGTATCAATTAATCAATTTATGATCTTGCAATCGGGAAGATTTATTACTTATATTAGACAAGATTACCTTACCTTCCTAGCTAGATTAGCACACACACACACACGCATAAGCTCACGCCTGTATCCCCGAAGGGGTAGGCAGAGGGGCACTAGCGAACTAGTACACCCAAATTTCGCCGTACTGTGGGTGGCACTGCCTCGGTGGCGTGGTTGTATTTCGCTACGACTACTGTCCTGAGGTCTCGGGATCCCCGGGTCGGGCAAAGTGATATTGGATTTTTCCATATCAGCTCGGAGTCTGGAATTTGTGCCCGATATGGCGATAGGCTCGCCCCCTATCACATCTGGGACGGAAATAAGCTAGATTACCTTACCAAAAATGCCGTACTTCGGTAATTACAATTGCTAATTCCTTAAAATAACTCAAAGTTTGTGTTATCGAATAAATAATCAGTAAACTATACACAATCGTTTAAACATGTCGCTACTTAATAAGAAAACAGATGACCTTAATTAACATTCTTTAATACACCATTACTTTATCGCTTAACGTTATTAACCGTTTAAAACAAAATAAAGGCGCGTCTCCTGCACCAGTTTTTGTCGAAGCAAAACACAAAAACTTATGCAAAACAATGTTTTTTACTGTCTCCTGCTCATAGAACAATGGAGCAAAGATAAAAGTGTGTATCGAAACATGTTTTGTGTAATGTTTTGGTGCAGGAGAAGTGGCTTAAAGCCACAAATATAGTACAAATATAACATAAGCTCACGCCTGTATCCCAGAAGGGGTAGGCAGAGGCGCACTAGCGAACTAGAACACCCACATTTCGCCGAGCTTAGTTCCGTCCCAGATGTGATAGGGGGCGAGCCTAACGCCATATCGGGCATAAATTTCAGACTCCGGGCTGATATGGAAAAATCCAATATCACTTTGCCCGACCCAGGGATCGAACCCGAGACCTCAGAACCGTAGTCGTACCGAAATACCACCACGCCACCGAGGCAGTCACAAATATAATTTATACATTATACACAAAACACCTACACAAAACGTGGTATTTCTAAAATTTTGTATCTATAGTACCTCTACATTGTTATATGAGCAGCAGACAATGAAAAACCTTGTTTTGTATAGGTGTTTCAGTGTTTTGTTTCGAAAAAACATGTGCAGGAGACTCGGCTTAAGATACACACAGTAACTAGATGAAATTGTGCTTTCCGTTACGCAATTGTTTGATATCATTCTTATACTAATACCTACATAATTTCATACACTAATCGCTGATTCATAAGGGTGAGTTTGTCGCCGCAACTATTTTGCCTCTCTTTGTATAGAAATACTAGCTGCTGATCGTGACTTCGTTCACGTAGCTATATCAAGGGAATCGTACTTTATTCGGGGATAAAAACTGGCCTACGTTACTCGTTCATAATGTAGCTTTCCATACATTAATGAATTTTTAAAATCAGTCCAGTATTTTTTATGCCTACGAGTATATATACACAAAAAAACAATATTTTTCTCTTTACAATATTTGAATAGATATGCCTTCTTGGTCTAGTGGCGCATATATGGTCTGTGGACCGGGAGGTCGTGGATTCGATTCCTAGGTCGCCAAAGCGAATTTTCTAGTTTATTTTTCCCGGGACTGGATCCCTCAGATTGGGTTGACGTCAGGCAGGTGGGAATCGAGCCCGAGACCTCAGCACGTTAGTCGTACCGGAATACAACCACGCCACCGTGGCAGTCCGGCACCAAGCATTTTAATAAGAATTGGATTTTATAATAATAGATATAAATCGCAATCATCTGACCAAAATGTAATCAAATTAAATAGTACAAATATTTTTACATTTAAGTTCAATATCTCACACTGATGCATGTAACAACGCGCCAATTCATTCATTTACAATAATTGACACTTGGATCACTTTGACGGGACATAAAAAGTGTAAAAGGGTGCAGTTTCACTTAATTACAGCGTTAACCCTGATCAAAATCGCTTCTTAAACCGGGGAGAGGGTACATCTTGGTGTTTTCGTAGTAACCGCCGTTAATCTACCTTTAACGATGCTCTAATAGTAGGTATTCTTACATCCATTATTCGTAAATATACGCGGTTCCTCGGATGTCTTGCTACCAAAGAGATTTAATATTACTAACTAGAGGGCCTATCAAGCTAGTTTCTATACAAAAAAATTAATCTCAAACTTCAGTAGCCCGTGCACGAAAAACTAACACGGATGACGTTTGGTTAATATTTCATACAAATTTCATAGACGCGCATCGAGTTCGAATACATTTACGGTTGTCAGACATTTTCCTGCTCAGGCCGCTGTACCGCCATCAACTATTTATTACAATGCGAGGGCGATTATTACAATTAACACCGTAAAATATTTTGTGAATGGTTAAGAATCACGTCAGATAAGTTAATTCACTCAATATTATTTCACTGGCCTAGCGCGCGTATATTTTAAATAAACTGAGTGACTTTTACGGCCGGTTCCAACAAACAATCTCAGTTTAGAGCGCAGATAGATTGCGATTATGAACCAATCAAATCAAGTCATTTCATGGAGTCATGTTCAAACTGTGTTCTTATTGGCTAATTTTTGTAATCTATCTGCACATTCGAACTAAGATTGTTTATTGAGACCGGCCGATAGCCACTAGGTCATAACTTTTGGATCACAAGTTTTGTGCTGTTGTCCCGTCTATAACTGTTGAATTTCTTTGCTTGCTACATGACTTGATGGTTGCTTGAGGCGGGTATTATGAGATTTCGTCTCTGTATCCCTGTGTCTGTATTAGTCATCTGCCTGTCCTGTCGCATGTCCCTCGAAACGCTTCTTCCCTCTTCGGTGTGTGAGTATCTATGCAGGCAAGCATCACAATACATAGCGCTTACAATTACATTTACTGTAGTCACTTTACAAGGATAAAACTCTGTAGATAATTTGCCTTGGTTGCGTGGTGGTATTTCGGTATGACTACGGTTCTGAGGTCTCGGGTTCGATCCCCGGGTCGGGCTAAGTGATATTGGATTTTTCCATATCAGCCCGGAGTCTGGAATTTGTGCCCGATATGGCGATAGGCTCGCCCCCTATCACATCTGGGACGGAACTAAGCTCGGCGAAATGTGGGTGTTCTAGTTCGCTAGTGCGCCTCTGCCTACCCCTTCGGGGATACAGGCGTGAGCTTTTGTTATGTTATGTTAGATAATTTGTTGGTTCCTTCTTTTCACGCATTAATAGATATTATTTTCATATATATGTACGTCCACTGCTGAACATAGGCCTGCCCCAAAGATTTCCAGATCGACCTGTTGGAAGCGGCCTGCATCCACCGACTTCCTGCGACTGATGATGATGATGATGATATGTATGTACGTAATACAGTTTTGGTAGCGCAGTGCAAGAGTGTTCTTTATTTCGAAAATGTTACGGGAATTATTCTCACGCGGACGTAGCTACGTGTTTTAAACGTAATTAACGCACTGCAAACATTATGACTAAGGGACACTTGCAGCTCCGCGATAAATCTGTATTTATCCCAAATCTTGATTTAAAGATAGGAGTCAGCTGTAGGATAAATCGAGTTAAGGTTTAACTCTACATTGGTGCGCTTCAATTCGCCCTTAGGATCCTACACTTCTCACTCTTTACTTTTAGTATGCACATTCATACGTTCAAGCCTTTTTTAGAACCAGAGAGAAAACAATCTGTGATAAGAGTTATTAAAACAATATATATGGAAGCAAGTTTGTTGATATTGTACTCGTATGAAATGGAGTATATGAAAACTTTAATATCCATAATGCAAAACACTAGAAGCAACCGGCAAAAAGACCCGCTGCTCTTCAGACAACATACGTTGTTTGTCATACTCTCACATGATATCGTGGCGGTTGCTTTATTTGTGAATCACTCTGGTTTTGTAACTAGCAGTGCAAACAGTCGCAACAAACGGGGGGCAGCGTGCGTAACTGTATACATAGAAAGCCCTGGTAATGTTTGCCTTCGTGTGATTTATTGGCTTCGTCGGATTTAGAGGCACGCACAATCGTGGCGCTAGTGAGCTAGTGTCGCGTTACGTGAGGCTATTAGGTGCACCCCCGCCCTATGATACTCTGTCGAAATAAAGTGGGATATGGTAATCGAGCTTTTGTGTTTATAACTCGCAGATCATTAGTCGCCACCTTGGTTTAGTGGCAGCATATATGGGCTATGAACCAGGAGATCCTGGTTCCGATTCCTGGGTCGAGCAAAGTGAAATATCTAATTTAATTTGCTCGGGACTGGATTCCCCAGAGGGCGTTGACGTCAGACAGACAGCCAGTCGTGAAAACTTAGGCAAATCTATTCTGCAACTTGCTTGAAAAAGTGTGTTGCGCCGACCCCACATTATGGTGGAATAAGCGCAGGTAGAAAGAAAGAAACTCGCAGATCATAGATGATTATCATTAATAAGTATAATAAAACAAAGTTAAATGTTTTTTATTCGAACGTGGGAAAGTGGAGTTACACTATAAGTACATGATGGCAGTACAAAACAACGAGCGACCATCGACAAGGGTTTATCGGTGGTCACCAGAATCATGCCCGCCTTTATAAGCTTCTTCACACTCCGACGGGGGCAGAAGCAAATCGAGTATCGCAATTATGACAAGGTGATAATATCGACCGCTTCCAATAGGTCGATTTGGAAATCTTTGGAGGAGACCTATGTTCAGCAGTGGACGTCCTATGGCTGATGATGATGATGATAATATCGGAGATAATCAGCATGGGCCCGCCATAAATTTCCTATTCTCAAATTGCGTGTAGCTTCTACGATTTTCAATTTTCAGTTCATTCCATTACAGCCTACAAAGGAATCGGCTAAATTCATAAGTCTAGTCTCATTTTTAACTCATATGACCTCTATGAAATCACAATAAAAATCTTAATATAAAAGCTCTCACAAAGATGAACAACCTTTAATTTCAAGCGATATATTAACACCACACTGAAAGGCGGTCATTATAATTTTACTATCAACCAGTCTGCATACGGTTTTGTGATAAAATAATGAATACTTACTTCAGAATGCCTTAATTCCGCCGTCTTTCTTCAGGTTAGTTATTTGTTTTCACGGTGAAATAATTATAATGTTTATAGTGCCTCGGTAGTGTACCTGTATTTCGGTATGACTATTGTCCTGAGGCCTCGAGTTTGATCTCCGGGTCGGGCGAAATTGCAGTATCAGCTTGGAGTCTGGAATATGTGCCCGATATGGCGATAGGCTCGCCCCCTATCACATCTGGGACGGAACTAAGCTCGACGAAATGTGGGTGTTCTATTTCGTTTGTGCGCCTCTACCTATCTCTCTATACTTATTCATTGTAAAAGACAAAAATAAATCCCTGTCAAATTTTGGAATGTTGTTTATTTGTAAATCTTGGTATTTTTAGTCATCTTTAGTAATAAAATAGTGTCAGCATCAGTAATATCATTAAAGGCATATTTCTTCGTGTAATCAAAGCGAAGACATCCGACTTCGTTTAATCTCAACAGAAAAAGTGAAAATTCTCGGTTACGCTATTTCAAAGTATTTATTTTACGAAGTGTTGATTTGCGCTTTAATGTTTTATGGTTTCAAATACAATTTGACATTATGATAGTCTTAAAAGTTTGAATTATGGATTCAAATATTTTTAAATGAGTGTTATTTCATATTATTATGTATTTATGAGTTTATTTATAATGCAATTTATCACGGTTGCGATATATTATGATTGTTTAGACCAGTAGGCTTGTGTGAAGCTTGGACAGCCCAATTCAATCGGGGAATACTATTATTTTATAGAAAATCAATTATAAGTAGCAGAATATTGTTCCGATATATAATTATTATGTTATTAACTATTACCTGGTTTATGTATGTGCAATAAAGAGTTTCGGTTCATCTATCGCTTCAACATAAATTATTATGCTTTTTCATTACCGGGACTGGATCTCCCAGACATGAGGTGACGTCAGGCAGGCAGCCGGTCGTAACAACTAAGCCAAATTCTTTCCAGACCATGCTTGAAAAATGTGATACACCGACATCACATTAAGGCGGGATAGGGGCAGGTAGAAAGAATTATAATTATTAATAACGTGTATATAGAGGTACAACGCTTATTTGGAGCAAGTAATTGCACCGAATGTCAACAAGCTATGTCCACAGAAGAAGGCGGTAAGAGGGCGCCATCCGTGGACAATGAAGAGGAGGGAACCCTGTGTCATCTGCTTTCAACATAATTAAAATCACTTAAAATAATGCCACTAAGCGCCCAACCCTGTCGGGGTTTTATTTTAAAAAGTGCTATTAGCATTAAATTTAGTTTTGCGGATGATTATGTCGCTCTCAGGCCCTCGAGGACATTAACTGCTCACAATTTTTGTGAATTATCGTCCCGACTGTACACCCCCGCCTTTTATTACACGTTAATACCAAATTTTGACTATTCGGCTCGTTAAGTCTTACGCAAGATTTTTTTGAGTTTAAATGGGAATTGAGTCTCTTTGTCACTCATAAATATGGGATTTTTTAATTAAAATGTGTTTTGTAATGATATTATATTTTTTTAGTGGTAGCTACCACGCTGTCTACATCACGAATGGTCTGGTCGACTTGAGCTCGACCGGTCCGACTTACGACTAGCTAACAGCCTGACGTGCACCCCTTGCGCAGGATCTAGTCCCGGAAATATCTGGTCAGATGAATAAACATCGCATGGTATGTGAGCCCAGGACCTTTCAGTCTACATATACACTGTCATTAGATAAGGTAATGAACACTCATTATAATAAGGTCCTAGAAAGTTGCTGGATGCAGGCTGCTTCCAACAAGTCGATCTGGAAATTTTTGGGAGAGGAATAGGCCTCTCTGGACATATATAGGTCCAGCTTTGGACATTCTGGCTGATCTAAATTAGATTCAGTTCTTTCCTGATCCCACTTCAATGCGGGGTGGGTCGTGGGGGTCGCTTGTTATAATTATTTCATATTATTGTCTAAAGTTGTGTTTGGTGTTTTACAGTGATGTGGTTTTATGCACAAAACTTCAGCCGAGATGGACAGTATAATCTGGAAACTTTTTAACCAGTGATCTTTGATGAGTTTTTCTTGGTGCGTGACTTCGTTCGATGGTTCCGCTGAGGGAAGACATTGCCGTCATAATACCAGCAGGATGTTGAGATCGTCCACATCTGGGTCATAGTCCTTGCAAAAACTTGATAATTGCTCTATTTACCTTGACATTGGCAAAATCATTGCAAATGCCTCGAAGCCATTTTTCAACAGAAGAAATATTTCAACACGAAGAAGAAGAAGATGACTGCCTGTCAAATTCAAATTTAAATCATTTATTCTACAAATAGGATATTTTATATCACTTTTACATTTCAATTACGAGTACATATTAAAAAATAATGATACGTCGGCATTTTCGTCGTTGTCGTTCGGAGAAGAAATACCGAAACAAACTCAAGGGTTATGTCTGAAACCAACCTCTTATAAAACCTCTTTTAAACTGGTAACAGACATCAGTTATTAGTAAATCACGTTGTGTATGTCGACTATATCGGCTGTCCGACAAACCATTCATTTTCCCGTTTCGTAAGACGGCACTTACTCCTCCTTCCGGTGCGGTCAGGACGCTCGCCACAATCTCTTTGTACGTCTATACATTCGCGCATCCGGCCTGTGACAATTCCTAAACAGATCACAATAAGACTTTTATAAAACAAATCGAATTTTGTTGCGATTCTACAATCTACCTTAAAAAATAATTTCTTACTGAAAACTCACTGTTAACACTAAAATAGACTACTTAGTTACTTAAAATAGTTGCGTAGTGGTATTACGTGCG
This sequence comes from Clanis bilineata, assembly GCA_036417725.1. Classification (NCBI taxonomy): domain Eukaryota; kingdom Metazoa; phylum Arthropoda; class Insecta; order Lepidoptera; family Sphingidae; genus Clanis; species Clanis bilineata. The sequence goes on from CM071137.1 coordinate 14,819,688, forward strand.
CAGTACGACTACCGTCCTGATTCGTCGTCCGTTTGACTAGGTCTGGGATTCGATCCCAATACGTATTGATACATAGCTATTATTTTCGGTTTCATCACCATCATCAGCTACAGGATGTCCACTTCGTTTATGTTTATACACACACGTTTAAACTTAACAAACTTCAACAATAATAATATTATCATACATTAATTTTCGTTTAAAATCGATGCGGCCTAAAAATTTTAGAATTCTCTCTCTATCTCTTCATCTAAATTATACATAATACTTACAAAGATGGCATGCCCAAACACTAAAATCTTTATGATTAAAATCAATAGTGGAAAAATGTAAACAATTTATTCAATGATTAAATCCAATTAATCAGTCGCCTGTCTTAATTACACTACAGAATGTAATTTACTCGCAGGCACACTTTTAGCCCTTAAGCGTAGTACATTTTGTATTTAATTAAAGTAGCCGATAAAACCACGCGACATAGCGCCACCTACACAAAGTTACACAAGTAAGAACGTAACATAAAGTTCGCTCACAACATGCTTATCTGCTAAATCGAAGCCAGAGGTTCGGAAAGAAAAACAATCGTCCAGCGCGGGGATTCTTTTAATTTATCCGTCGCAGTTTTAAATCGGTGTTAAGATTCAACAGTCGTAACGTTTTTTCAATTATCGGCGACGATCTCTACGCGGCTTTACGATAGCTACCGAGGGCCGAACACGCCATACCTTGGTCCCCCGTTAAAAGGAAAAAATGGCTTTCTAAAACTTACGCTTTGCCTTCGGCTCTTTCGATTCGGAAGACCAGCGCTCAATGAGTTTAATTTTGTCTAAATAGTTTCTGGAGATCCGTTCTCGTTTTGGAGAAACGGGGCGAGATTTTTCGTCTCCTACTTTATTGCAGGTATTCAGAAATTATTTTATTTATAAGAAATATAGCTAGATTGTTGTTGACGCGTTCTTGGTCTAGTGGCATGTTTTTCTGACACGGTTTTTCCTGAACTGTCCCTCAGAATTTAATTATGCCCAGTTAATTTCGCAACATGCTTAAAACGACCGGTTTGCTACCACTGTCTCACAGAAAACCGACGTAAAGTGACACCTTGCTGTCGCGTTTCGTTCGGTGAGTGAGATTTCCGGTGGCCCAATTACCCCCCTCCCTTTCCCAAATCCCTTTTCCCGGCCCTTCAATTCACTCCTTTTAGGTTGGCAACGCACCCATGATTCTTTTTGGGTCTTGGGTGTCTATAGGCGGTAGAAATCACTTACGATCAGGTGACCCATCTGCTCGTTTGCCAGTCTCTGCTATAAAAAATGTCTGTTTCATCGACTCCACATTAGAGTGCGATAGGGATATGTAAAAATAAAGGATCGTTAAGTTACGGATTATTTTATTAAACAAATCTTTAACTATAAAATATACTATATGATAGAAATACAATTGCATAGTTTAAATATCTATGAAGCACTACTTGAATCATAAAAAAAACAAACTACCTAATCAAATCGTATAACATTAATTATCAGCAGGAGAAACGGCAAATAAGCCGATATTGCGCGTTTAAAAATTAAGGCACCGTTCACATAACGCTTTTAAAAAGCGGTGTGTCTGTAAACATAAATATAATACCTGACTGCGGATCGTGGTTTTATACCCGAGCACTATCTATAATTAAACAAAGGACCTGACCCCAGCCCTACAACCGACGGCTACGTTTAACACATTCACATAATCTCACTAAATCGGTATAATCTCGACTCGGGACGAAACTTAATTCAATTCCACGTTAATTTACTTATTTGAAAATGAGAGCACCCGCGACACAGCTATCGCGGCCCCCGAGAATTGGGGGCTAGTGAATGGGGATAATCTTTTTAAGAATAAATCACGTTATAACCTCGCTTGATACTTGCCTTAATATTTTCAGTTTGTTTTGCATACTTAGTGTGTTATACTGCTCGTCATTAAACAATATTTTTTATTATTATATAATAGAAGATATGTGGTAAGGTGAGGGATACCGCCAGGAAGAAACAAAGAAAGAATAGATATGTTGTACATTATTTTGTAGTTAATTTGGATAATATATAGTGATTAGTCGCCTCCTTGGTCTAGTGGCAGGATGTATGGGCTATAGATCAGGAGGTTTTGGATTCGATTCCCAGGTCGGACAAAGCAAATTTTCTAATTTAATTTGCCCGGGACTGGATCCCTTATAGGGGGTTGACGTCAGGCAGGCGGCCGGTCGTAAAAACTAAGCCAAATCCTCTTTGCAACATGCTTGAAAAATTGTGTTGCGCCGACCCCACATTAAGTTGGGATAGGGGCAGGTAGAAAAAAATATATAGTGATTTGATTAAAAAAATCAGGTTATGAATGGCAATTATGGAGTATTATGTGTTTTACTCAAGAGATTTTTTTGGAAAAATACCGTTTAGCACCTTTAGTTTATCATGCCATAGAAATAAGGCATAAAGATTATTTTAATAATTCAGATAAAATCGAATAAAATGATTTCCATAACTACCTTAAATCTTGAGACGGATTGATGTAAATATAATATATTTGACATTAATGTAATTAATGACAGGAAATCTAAGTAGGCGGTAATCCAACGTGGTGTTTATCAAATTATCTAAAACAACTAGCCGTTATAAATGTTTCATACAAAACTTTACGCAAGTTTAATGGTATTACCTTAACAAGAAATGGGTTTTAAATGAACAAGTGAATTATTATCACCATTTTATTCGGTAGCCGCACTTAACGTCACAAATAGAATGATGCTAGATAATAATTTAATCGTTTGTTCACATAGAAATGATAAATCTCATTATTTAAATGCGACAGATAGGCCGTGAGTATTTTTAGGTTAGGCGGCACTCGGCAGGCGCGAGCCGACAGGGCGCGGGCGCGGGCGCCGCGAGCTCGATGCGCGGGCGCATCTACGACCTAGCCGCTCGCTCCGTCGCCGAACTTGTGACATTAACAAATTACACCGCCTGTCAACTTTCTGAAACAATATACCGGTTGGCGTTTAACTTATCTTGGAAGTTTTCATCTCATGTAGATAAAATGTTGTAATACTAAAATGTCATTATGCCCGCTCGGAGGCCAGTATTCGTAAGTCACATAGCAGATAATATTTCACTGGGTGCGGTGCGGTCGCTTGCTGCTCGTCGCTCACCTCTCACCGCTTACCGCTGCCTGGCGAGTGCCGAGTGCCGCGCCGCCTCGCGCGACGCTATCGACTGTCGTTTCAGTTAGTATCGCAGTTGCCGAAGCGATTTGTTATGTTATCTCCGTTATTTTGTTTGAGGTCGCCAAGTCAAGCTGGTGGTAGGTATCGTTTATGAAATCTCGCTTATGTCTAACTTCAAACTAATGGTAATCGATTTACTGTTTTAGCTCGGGCCTTCATGTATCAATTATTGTTTTTGTTTGTTTATTGTTCTGTTATAATAGATAGTTACATAATTTTATTTATGGTAAATTATTGTGTTACAATTAGTTTAAAGTTAAGTACCTACAAAATATAATAATCTGTAGGATAATAAAGATACCAATGAAATTATTAAATTGAACTTTGGTTAACAACCATTGAAATAAAATTATTTTTACGGATTCTATCACGATTTAGTTTTAATTTTTTTTATTAATTTATTAATTTAGTTTTAATTTTTTTTATTAATTAAAACTAAATCGTGATAGAATCCGTAAAAATAATTTTATTTCAATGTATAACATTCGCGTAAACTTAAGAAATCAGTAAATCATAACTACTCCAGGTTTTCATTGGTTTTGGTTGCATATTCAAAAAATCTTAAAACCGAATAGTAACTTTCTATTCACCTCACCACGCACCAATCGTATAATACCACATCTAAAATAACATGACGTTTATAATTCTGAATAGGATTAATTCTACCATCGGACAGTGCGAGATAGCATCGAGATCTCGGCATTTTACAATAACATATTGCCTTTTTAGACAAACGGTACAGCCCACGTTCCACACAATCGGTGGGGCCGTCACGAAAAAACGACTAATCTCGAGTTTTTTATTACTCGAGTGTGGCTAGAAGTGATTTGTCCAGGGCAATCTATCATTCAAGCACTATGGGAATAATTAGTGTCAGCAAACGCATCCGGACGCCGCGCCGCGCTCTCGGTCGCCAACAATGAACTGTGTGACGCATCGTTCAAACAAACCATTAATAATGAACGCCAGTTTTTCTAAGACGGATTCACTCTTGTAAATAAATGGTACGGCGGATTCTTAACTACCTACTTACGGAGACATTTTTTACAGCGTGCCGTTAGACGGATAATGTGGTCGCTCTGATGAGTTCAGATTCGACTACTATAGAGATATGGACGACTCTATCATTCGTAAAGATTTTTATCGCGAAAAAAGAAACTAAAGATATAAAAATAACATTATCATTTATCTATTCAATATCCACTTATAGTACGATAAGTAAAGAGAGGGATCCACCAACTGTGGATTTATCATCATCCACAGAACTTAAGCCACCCCCAAAGATTTTCAGATCGACCTCTTAAAAGCGGCCTGCAGTGGCTGCACTGCTTGCGGGTTAATAAACCTTAATTTAGAAGGACCCTAAATATATGTAGTAATGAACTAAACATAATATAGAATCATACAAGCTGCGCTATTTATCCCTAATTTTTTTGATAATATATTCATATAATCACAACTTACATACATGTCTGTGATCACAACAGAAAATGAAAATATTTATGGAAATATTAGCCCTGTAATATTATTGTGCCACTGCTGGGCACGGGCCTCCTCTACTAATGTGAGGGGCTAGCCCCTCTACCGACCAAGGTCTAGACCTCAGACTACCTCATTGGCCTAATGCGGCTTGGTAGACTTCACATATCTTTCGAAATTTTCATAAATAAATTCTAGGGTATACAGGTTTCCTCACGATGTTTCCTTCACCGCTATAGCAAGCGATAGTTTACAAAGAAAACACACTTAACATAGAAAATTCGGAGATGTACGCTCCATTTTGGGGTTGGTCTCGAACCTCCGACACTCGTCTCGGCAGTCCGTATCCCCAACTGAGCTATTATAATATGAGCTGCTGCTGTGATTACAACTAGCGTTGTTATATTATTGAATATGAATACAACATTTAATACAATATTACACGGTACATGAACTTAAGGCCATCGCTTCTTGAAGGCGGTTTTTAACAGTGCCATGTGACTGTGAGACAGTTATTTGCAATGCTGGGAATTAATTAGCGAGTTTTTTGAAAATAACTCCGCGGCGTAACAGTAACCAGCTAACGGAAGGTCGCAAGTTCAACTACATTGAACATGACATTGGCATAAATATTTTTAAAATGTTTAGCAACTTTTTGTTTTAAAGCATTGTGCAGTGTGCACTCATTGCTCTTTGTAGTTTTTAATTGACTACAAAAGGACGAGGTTAGCAATACGTTAGTATTTTTTATGACCATGTGTTACTTGATATCTCTGGTAAATGGGACTGATTTTCAAGAGTATTTAGTGTTCGATAGAGTTTGTTCCAACAGTGTCCTTGCGTAAATATGGTTTAAGATACAATTTTTGGAATCGGCTTTTAAATGTTTATTTGTTATTATTTTATAATTCATGCTACCTGCCCTTATCACACTTTAAGGAGCATGCTGATGAATCCAGTCCCGGGCAAATTAAATTAGAAAATTCGCTTTGCCCGACCTGGGAATCGGACCCAGGACCTCGCGATCCACCGCCCATATATGCTGCCACTAGACCAAGAAGGCGACTATTATTTTCTAATTTTACAATTCAATACATTCACGTAGGCCGAGGTGCAGCTAGTGCATCCACTGTTGGTCAACCTGATGATGCGAGAGTTTCCATCACACTATGATACCAGCATAATAGTCATAAATTTTATTCTCATATTAACTCAATAATTACGTGAATTTTGTTTGAAATAAGTTGCATCGTAATAAGAATTAAGTTGATGTACAAATTTTGTTTTGTTTAATTGTGCAATCTCTTGCCTAATCTGTACCTAACTTGCTCTATATTGTAATTAAACCGTCGAATGTTCATACACTTAAGGTCGCCTTATGTCTTTTAAGGCCGCCTTATCTGTCAAAATTGTATGGCAAAAATCAATGTATGAAAGCCGTTAAAGTTGAGGAGCGTTTGACCATTCGGGGGTAAGTGTTGTATTCACCTGTAAAGGCATTTTACATTGTCTGGTTTCCCTCATATCTAAATTATATATAGGAATTGGGTTGTGATGTGTCGTTGGTGTTACATTAATAATAAATAAATAAATAGTTGATTTACTTACTCTAATTTTAATGTTTAGGTGAGCTGCCAGTTGAGTCTCCGTCGATCGCATCCGTAGTTCGCACAATGTTATATGAATCTAGAGAGCAGCTGTGAAACGAGAGATCGCAAGTTCGATTCCCGCACTTAGTCAAACGTTTGTGTTTCTACGCACCTTTCTTTTGGGTCTGGGTGTTGTAGAGCCATGCTATATACAGGAACATCTACAGTATGATTGGGCCGGCTCGACCGGTTCGATACCACTGTCTCACAGAAAACCGACGTAAAGTGGCAGCTTGCTGTCGCGTTTCGTTCGGTGAGTGAGACTTCCGGTGGCCCATTTCCCTCCCTTCTTTTCAAATCCCCTTTTCCCTCCCCTTCCATTTCCTCCTTTTAGGTTGGCAACGCACCCATGATTATTTTTGGGTCTTGGGTGTCTATGGGCGGTAGAGATCACTTGCCATCAGGTGACCCAGGTGATCTGCTCGTTCGCCAGTCTCCCTAAATATGGGTGCTCTAGTTCGCAAGAGCGCCTCTGCTTTCGATGATACAGGCGTGAGCTTATATTATGTTAATAAGAGCATAAAGAACCGTATTTGCAAATTCGAATACATTATAATGCAGTTTAGTCGGATCAATCACGCATCGGATTTATCACTTCTAGTTGCACATCTTCTCGTACATTCGCCGCGCGTCTGAGTCCCCCTATCTCGCCCTCAAACCCTAAAACGCGGTCTTTAAAGAAACATTACGTCAGTCTTACAAAGCCTAATTAGTGTCCAATTCGATACGGCCATAAATTCCTTCATATCATGGACCTAAATAGATACTACAGAATGGATGATATCATGGATCATATGAAAACAACAACTTTAAGGAATAGGTGCCGACAGTGACCTAAGTCTGATATCTATAGAGCGAACTTCGACTAAGTCTAAGTCAAAGAAATGAACTCAGCGACGATTTTGACTTAGTTCGAGTTATTTTATATAAAAAAATCTTTGGTTAATACAGATTAAGCATTGCTTAATACTGACAGACAGCTGACAGACAGTTTTCCTTGTAAAATATGACTCGGACTTAGTCAAATTTCGATTTAACAACCCACTAAGTTCGTTACTTTCACTTAGACTTAGTCGAAGTTCGTTCTATAGATCTCAGCCCAGAGTCGATTCAAGTACAAAACAGTGAAGATATTGTAGTAACTCAATCATTAAATAATTATATACACCTAACAGTCGCATATATACCTCATAAATCGCCTCCTTGGTTTTGTGGCAGCACATATGGGCTGTGGACCGAGAGGTCTTGGGTTTGATTTCCAGGTCAGGCAAAGCGAATCTTCTAATTTAATTTGCCCGTGATTGGATCCCTCAGAGGAGGTTCACGTCAGACAGGCAACCGCTCGTAAAAACTTAGCCAAATCCTTTCTGCAACATACTTGAAAAAGTGTGTTGCGCCGACCCCACATTAAGGTGGGATAAGGGCAGGTAGAAAGAAAAACGTCGTATACATACATGTAGTTCTGATCCCACACTAGGTATAACCTGTATCAGATACTATGGAAGACTTTCGGTCTCACAACATCCAGATGCGAAACAAAATATCTGTAGTTCATACAATCATTTGTCTTGGTGCGGGGTCGAACCTGCGGCCTTTCGCTTCACAGCCAGCTCTCGCCTACTGCGCCACGGATGTCAGATCTCCACTAAATCTATATTAAGTTAGACTGGAGTTAATAGAACTACTCACAATAAATACCAAAATATGCATGCCAATGTAAGACGCAAACCATAGGTTGAATATTCTCGAGGATCGGAACATTTCATATATGGGAAAAAAGTTAAAAAATTATTGTTGAGCCAAGTCAAACGGTCACGGTCGCACTCAACGTTTGTAGGAACCGAACTGATGTGAACGACCTTTGCTTCGTTCCAAGATATGTTTTAATACGCATTTTAATAAAGCTCGTATTGTTTAGGCTTTGTCGGAATACATTAAACGTGTCGTCGGGAGCTTAACATCCATTCCTCAACCCAAAATATTTATAATTACAATATATAGTCAGTTTTTATATTTTGCATAGTTAGAGTATAGAAATTGGTACAGGTTAACGACATTAAAACAGTTTCTATGTACGCACCAATCCTTTCATTGTGGCATTAAATCTACAAAATCCATTAACGATTATTTAGTATGATGTCTACGAACAGTTACCATTAAACATTTAGGTCTTCACTTCCGCAAAAAAAAGAATAGAATAACGTTGGAGAAGACATTTTTGTATAACAAATAAAATTTAACAAGACGCTATACACACGTCATTTAACCTACATCAAAAAATTACATGTTTAAATACGTTTACCCAGCATAACAATTTAACATGTATGCTAATTAAATGAGCCTAAGCTTGGCCAAGTCCGAACTGCTCACAATTAAAAGGGTTCTTACTTAACTTCTTAAACTGTTACATTATAGAATTATGTTTATGGAATATACAAATATATTTATTGATTTATCAGATGCAAATATCTTGATAGTCTTACCGAAGTACTTCGGTATACATCTGATAAATCAAGAAATATATTTGAAATATTTTTGTATAAATCTGTCGGTGATCAATAAAATAATATTAAATAAACCACGTAATGTCACAACACGACAACCCTTATGACACGTCAAAACGAGCATAGTCTAAATTGAATTATCTTATAAAAAGCGATGAATTTGGGAATAGGCATACAGGTATGAGCATAATAACAAGAATGATGCTAAGATTATGGCATATGGCTAATGTATTATGTGAATAATACAAAACATGAAGACGGAAATAAGCTATGTGAAACGCGAGTTCTCTAGTTCTCTACGAACCCTATAAAGGATGTAGAGGTAGATATGACGTTACTTAGTACAACAAACTCTGGTTTGTTGTAATAAGTAACGTCATATCTATCATATGAGAGGTAACAGATTACCTCTCATATTATGTTTTACCATGGTTCAATTCAACAAGCTTTAATTTCAATTAACTCTTTTAATTGAAACTTTGAGTTTTTTAATTAAAACTTTATAAGCTTTATTGCTAACTCGAAGACAATAGTTCTCTTCCCTATTTAGGTATATTAATTAAAGGCATATAAGAACGTTCTGTATTAACTTGCTGTGTATTTTACTAGAAAAAATAGGTAATAATTTTTTATTCTTTGAAATAAAACTATTCTTACGGATTCTATCACGATTAGGTTTTAATTATTAAAATTAAAATAATAATAATATCAAAATATATAAATAATTATCAATGATAATTAAAACCTAATCGTGATAGAATCCGTAAGAATAGTTTTATTTCAATGTATAAAGTTCACGTAAACTTAAGAAATTTTTATTCTTTGTTTCTACTCGTATCACTAAGCAACATTTTCACCCATTTAATATGAAACACTTACGGTACCCTAAAATAAAATTGTAAAAATAACAATGGCGTTTAACTTCCTCTAAGATATTTTCTGAACGGGCCTTCACTCAGTATAATAAAGAACTCGTTCATAATTAACGCTGTATATTAAATATAATGTCTAAAACGTGATAATAAGGAAGTAATGTAAGCAAGATCATTATAATAGGAATAGAGATTTCTTTATGTGTACAACTAAGTGACTGAGCGTAGTATTTATTAATTGCTTTGCAGCACCTATTACAGCTTCTGCATTTTACGAAGACGCGCGCTTTTCCTAATTCCGACCTCAATTTGCTTTTGTCATGTCCTATTGTTAAGAATTACTACGCTACTGTGTACTACTAGCTAAGCAGAACATAAAACAGAGAAAACCTGTAAGTAGAGTAAAGCATGTCTGCACTGTAAACGATGTGGCTCGGAGCCCGCGCGTCTTCGTGAGATGAACCAAATATAATGTAAATGAAGTACTGACTACAGCTAGGCTCCTGAATCCCAATAGGCGTGTAATCAAACTGTGTTCGTAGTTCGTACATAGTTCAGACTTTAGCTGGGACGGGCGGACAAACATCGCGGTGGCGGCGCGGAGCGGCGTTGCGTGGCGGCTATCACAGGACGCGACATCACACCTAATATATTGGATGCTAAATATTTACACCCGGTATCCGTCACGTGCCACTTATTATAACATTAATATCGTACTGCTCCCAACGAGTATATTAATAAAGTGTTATTCCTTCTTTGAGGACGATATCAAAGCGACGAGATCCGGGCAGATTTTTCGGTATCATTGGCGCGATTACACAGAAGACGGCGCTCCGTCGACAGATTTAACGAGTCGTCCAAACAACGCCCTCACAGATATCTTTCACCTGAATATTTAGCTCTTTGAGTAAAAATAAATCTTTCCGTTTCTCAGAATAACACCAGTGTCAAGTCAACTCGCCTTAGAGCGCAGATTATATTTGTCATCGATGTTCGCATTAAGCTCGTTTACGGGGTGTCGCCGACGTGGTAAACGATTTCGTCGGAATAGCCGCCGAAGGCTCCCACACACGGGACAGATGTTTTGTCATAACACCACCTTTCCGCTACAAATACGCTTTCCTTTAGTTTCGAGTTTCGACACAGCTTAAAATAAAAAGTCCGTGTACTTAGGAGCACGGCCGGCCGCTATTTATAGAGCTGTCATCTCAAGTTAAATATCTAATGAGCCGTCTCTAATGTCGTGTGGTGGTTCTCATTTGGTTCCACTGTTTGTTTATGTAATTACCTGGCACAAGCTTGACGCGATTCTTCCAATTATAGACGCATATTAGGGATAAAGAAATACATCGCGACGTGAGACTACTTATTATACGAGCCACCACTGTAGCCCGAGCACGAAAAACTAATGTAAATGTATTCGAGTTCGCTGCGCACTGATGACGTTTGGTTAATATTTCATACAAATTTCATAGACGCGCATCGAGTTCGAATATATTTACGGTTGTCAGAAATTTTCCGGCTCAGGCCGCTGATCAAAAATCAGTTAATCACACAGAGGACGCGGTTTGTCCAAAACAAGGAGAATAAAAACGGCACCCATGAAGCCTCGAATATGAAATTCGCTGAATCGAGAATGCTATTAAAGGGCAACAACATACCGTTAAGCTGGAAATTGGCGGCGCCGAGAGCCCTGGCGGAGGATTTGAGAATATTCCGGCATTAGTCGGCCGCACCACCTGTCCGTTCACACTCGACCTCCGGAATTTTTCGGTATTGCCGATGCAAAGTTTCTCGTTAATATGCAAATTAAGAGTTATCTGCACAGAGGACGCGGGATTTAGGGTCACTTTCAAATAACGCAAAGTGCTACGCTAAATGAAATTGGAACTTCACGCTCTGATTCTATGCGAAGCCGTTTAAAGATTTAGCATAATTGCTAGATTATATTCTTGTTGTATGTTTATCGTGGCATACATATTATATTAACATATAATTATGCGTGAAATTCGTAGCGCACCAAATGTAACTAAAATTTTTAAATAATCTTACATTGCTTAGTTAATTCAAGTAGGGTATAAAAAGACACAAAGCTGTATACTGTCCGCATTAGTTTAGAACATAAAATAAGTATCGCTGTGGATTAATTGTTAATTATGGGTATATGTTTTTAATTTATGATAAATAATAATTATCTATTTATTTTATATAAGCAGTTGGCTAGTAAAAAACATCACAAATAATTAACACTATTTTTAAGAATAGTGACGACATAGTTTAAAATAAAATAACAGACGTACAACATCAGCCATAGGACGTCTACTGCTGAACATAGGCCTCCCCCAAAGATTTCCAGATCGACCTGTTGGAAGCGGCCTGCATCCAGCGACTTCCTGCGACCTTTATCAATATAAAAATCGCTTTCATGTTATTTTAAAATCAAAATTGGGTTAGTTTTGCCAAATGCTACAGCTAAAGTATCTGCTAAATAATTAATTCACGTTTTCAACTTAATTAAAAACTCTAAGATTTTCAGGAAATTAATGTGTGAATATTAATTATGCATCTATTTATTTAATAAGCAATTTTAGTTAATTATACTACATACTTAATTGTCGCCTCCTTGGTCTAGTGGCAGCAAGTATAGACTGTTAACCGGGAGGTACTGGGTTCGATTCCCATGTCGGAAGTGGTGGTTTCTAACACTATTTTCTCGGGACTGGATCCTCCAGATGAGGGCTAAACGTCAGGAAGGCAGCCGGTCGTAAAAACTAAGCCAAATACTTTCTGCAACATGTTTGAAAAAGTGTGTTGCGCCGAGTCCACATTAAGATAGAATAAGGGCAGGTAGAATTAATACCACCTACTTAATTGTACTATATTTTAGCTAAAATCGATACCATCTAAAGACTTACCGTATCTATTCGAAATAAACAATCGATTATAAAATCGAATGAAAAGAATTCATTCTATAGCCTGCACGTACCTGGAATATAATGAAGTACAATTGGAAGAGCGGGGCTGCAGCAAATTACCGCTTGACCACATAAAGGCTCCGTCCTCGTACCAACGCGATGGAGTGTGTCACCAACCAATTAATTCCCATGCGTGCTGAAATAGATTTATTACGAGCCACTTGTAAGGATTCTAACACCTCCTATCGATCTATTGTGTTTAACGTTCAACAGAGAGGTTCTTTGGCGTACTGCATTCAATGAGAAAACTTCTGTTCTTGATGATCGTCGACAAAACAGTTTGCTTTTGTCTTTCAATGTGTATATATTGATTAATTCTTTATATGTATGTTTGATTTATTATATTTTAATATTATGTAGGAATAACATACCTGAGTAATAGGGGGGGTTGTGCCACGCCACCCTTGGTAGGCACTAGGCGGGTTGAGCGCTATGGAGAGGGCTATGGTCGGTGTTTCTCTACGTGATCAAATCAGGAATGAGGAGATCCGTAAAATAACGAAAGTCACCGATATAGCCCAGAGGATTAGCAAGTTAAAGTGGCAGTGGGCACGGCACATAGCTCGTAGAACTGATAGCCGATGGGGCATAAAAGTTCTCGAGTGAAGACCACGTACCGGCAAGCGCAGCGTAGGACGACCACGAAGTCGTAGTCGATCGTCGCAAGAAGTCGCTGGACGCAGGCCGCTTCCAACAGGTCGATCTGGAAATCTTTGGGGGAGGCCTATGTTCAGCAGTGGACGTCCTATGGCTGATGATGATGATGATGAATATATCTGACTGCTTCGGTGGCATGGTGGCATTGCGTATGCGGTAAGACTATCGTCCTGAAGGTTTGGGTTCGATCCCCGGGTCGGGAAAAGTGATATTGGGTTTTCTACCAAGTCTGGAAATCAGCTCGGCGAAATGTGGGTGTTCTAATTAGCTAGTTCGCCTGTGCCTACCTCTTCGGAGATAACTACAGGTATATTTAACTAAATTAGGTAATGCCGTTAAAAGTAATAATCCATATTATTTAAAAGTGTTCTTAAACAATGTTTGCATACTAGAAGAAAATCATTTGAAACCGATCCAATAAAAATAGGTAAATATCAGATTAAATTAATGTAGTTTCAAATACAATTCATTATGTTAGGTTGAGTATCATAATATTATATTATATTTTGTATTTGTTCGTGTAAAACGCGTAAAAAGAGTCGTCTGCTTGGTCTAGTGGCGGTGTATATGGGCTGTGAACCGGGAGGTCCTGGTTTCGATTCCTAGGTCGGGTGTGATGTATTTCCAACATTATTTTCTCATGACTGGATCCTCCAAAGGGGGTTAAAAATAGGCAGGCAGCATGTCGTAAAAATTAATGCCGAATCTTTTGTGCAACATGTTTGGAAAAGTGTGTAGTCCCGACCCCACAGTGAAGTGGGATAAGCGCAGATAGAAGAAGGTGGTGTCTATTTACAACGCACTATATCTCAAAGACGATAAACCTTTGTCTATGAAACTAGTGGACAATCTAGGTAAAGCTATCCCATTAGTGCTATAAACATAATTGGCTATATAACAATGTATTGTTACAGTATGATATTGATGGATTTCTTAAATTATAAATCCTCATCATCATCATCATCAGCCATAGGACGTCCACTGCTGAACATAGGCCTCCCCCAAAGATTTCCAGATCGACCTGTTGGAAGCGGCCTGCATCCAGCGACTTCCTGCGACCTTTATCATGTCGTCGGTCCACCTTGTAGGTGGACGTCCTAAAATCATAAATCATTATAAATCCTCACTTGAAATTAATTATATAAAACAATACACCACTCGTTTCAAATGGCCAAATAAAATATAAATTATTCTATAATAAATAAATAACACTCAACAGTCACACACATAGTCCTGACCCCACACTAAGATCGAGTCTTGTGTCGTGGGTATCAGGAACTACGAGAGACTTTCGGTCTCACAACACCCAGACCCAAAACAAATATCTGTGGGCCGGATAAATATTTGTCTCGGTGCGGGGATCGAACCCGCGGTCTGTTGCTTCACAGCCGGCTGCTCGCCCGCTGCGCCACGGAGGCTGTCAAACTTCTTTTAAACCTATCCTAATCCTAACCTAACTAGCACAAAATATCGCCAAAAAGCTTTCCACTTTAAATTATGTAGACATACACAGAATTACAGAAATATGATTGTGTTACAACGAGAGTATTATAATATGTGTATTAGCATCCTAACATAGGTAGGAAAATATTTATGTATTATAGGTAATTTATCAAATCGCCTATTTGGTCTAGTGGCAGTGTATATGGGCTGTGGACCGGGAGGTTCTGGGTTCGATTCCCAGGTCGGGAAAGTTACAATTTGAACTAACATTACCTTTTAATATACAGAAGCGCTCTGTAACGATGCGGTCAGTCTTTAATTGTTTAAATTCGAACAAATTAAGTTGTATTTCAAATCAAATAAAACATAATTAGTTTGTTTTAATTCATGAGGGCCCTAAATATGCCAGCGAACATCGTCAGCGCTGATTGAAGTCTCGCATTAATTTATATTATAAATAATGCCTATGGAAAAAACAACAATTGTTTATTTGAAATTCCAACAAAATAACATTTAGTCGGTATGACAAAACCAACGCTGGACAGAATTGTTGGCGGAATACTAATATGGCTTAAAGAAGAAATAAAGAATCGCATAATGTTGTGTCGTATTTGTAATATGGACATCGATAAATCATAGGGGACCGACCACAATCGTTCCGATGACATGGCATGCCCACAAAAAATAATACAAGCTATCATTCAGATGCTCCATAGAATTGGGTGGGAGCTTAGCTCACATTGTAGGGTTGAGATAAGCGGGCAAAAGAAACAACTTACAATGTTAATATGTATCAATTAACTGCCGAGTGATTAGACGGGTGAGCACAAGCTTAACTTCAATAGCATTGATGCACTACTGATAAAACTACTAGCAGCAGGGTTACCACCACCTCTTATAGTAGTATTATTATAATCTTTCTTTGTTTTATTTGTAGGGGAATCTGTACAAGTAAGATTATAATAATACTGCTATAAGAGGTGGTGGTAACGCCCCAGTACTGTTGATGTTTATAGTAAATATAGTTGTTGATGGTGTCGAACACTGTGACAACGTTAATAAATTTTACATAACAACTCACGCCTGTATCCCCGAAGGCGTAGGCAGAGGGGCACTAGCGAACTAGAACACCCATATTTCGCCGAGCTTAGTTCTGTCCCAGATGTGATAGGGGGCGAGCCTATCGCCATATCTGGCACAAATTCCAGACTTAGGGCTGATATGGAAAAATCCAATATCACTTTGCCCGACCCGGGATCGAACCCGATACCTCAGAACCGTAGTCGTACCGAAATACCACCACGGAGGCAGTAATAAATTTTAAGAAGTCAATTACAAACTGTGCCCGGCTAACAGAATTATATTGACCAAGCTATGTAATATATTCAAGATATTATAAGACTTAAATTTTACATTTTTAATACAGATGGCTTGCTTATTGCCAACCTTAGCGGATCACGATTCAGATACGAGCAAAAGTCGATTTTTAACTGAATGTTAATAAAATAAGGAATGATTCTTAATTTATCTATAGTATTGGAATTTATAAAGATGAAAAAATATTTTAATCAATATTTTGGAACAAATAACTAGTTTCAAAATATTTATTTTCTGGCATTTATAAATATTAGTATTTTACTATGATTTCTTTAATTTACTATGAGAAGTTTAGGTTGTCTAAGATTATCATTATTACAACCTTACATGATAACATATATTACAGTTGAAAAATAGTTTTGTCTATTTATTTTTTATATTTTATAAAAAAAATGGATTACAGAATTTTGTATAATTTTATTGTTTTATTGTACGTTTCCAATATACCACATACATGTATGAAATTGCAGCCGTCCACGTGGGAGAAGGGTTTTAGCGTATTTTAAAATATGCATACATTCCCTTGACGATCCCGACTCATTGTTTGTGACCAAAGAAAGAACAAAACACCAACCAAGATGGAGATGTCCAATATTTTAGATGGCATAGCAGTCGCCGCTACGAAGTCGGAATTCCTGCCAAAGGATTCTCCTGGACAGTAACGCGAAAATACATCTATAAACGAACAATGCTAAAGTCCTTATTTCAATGCAACATCTGTCGTACAATGAGACTGTATCGGAACATTCGAACAACGCTTTAGCAACCAGGTATGCAATAGATAACCATGTTTTATGCTAATCCTATAAACAGAAACATAACTTACAAATTTTCGAGAGCCTTCGTGGCCGCTAAACGTGAATCAGAAGGAAGCGTGCTTTGTGATGGCATGGAGAACTAACGTCCAAGTGTGCACACAGAATTATGAGCAATCAGCCTCTAGATTGTTATGTTGACTTTTGCCCGTCATCGGCTATTAAGATTTCTTTGTTATAGAAACATGTTGGACTATTTACACAACACGTTGGTTTGAGAGCGCTTTTTGTAAAAATAACTCAGTTCTTTTTTCCGTACGTCTTGTCGGTCAGCACATATCGCTCTCACGATTTTGAATGAAATCCTCAAGTCACTTACTGCGATGCGATGCGACGTTAGAATCTGCTTTTGTATATTGAGTCGTTTCGATAGGTTTATTATGGAGGCCGAATGACGGCGATATAGACTGGTAAACGTACAACAAAGAACGCATGGCGAGGTGACAATGACGCGTGATTGCTGTGTGAGAGTTTGTAATTGAATTATGAACTCAAATATGCTTCGATGTGAGTCAACAGGCAACAATTTTAATTAGCCTTGGGAAATTCCCGGCGGACTCTTGTCACTATGGTAGTGATGAGTGATCCAATAAATATTTTGTGATCGTTAGTCGCTATTAAGCTCTCATAGCACAGTTATTTGAAGGGTTTACATTCTGGAGTGGTCCTTTTTCAGAGCATTTTGATATCGGTGTAGTTTCACAGCATACTCTAATCCATCATTGACTCGTTAATATTGTGATTTACAATACAGTATATACAATAAGTATTTTTGATTTACGATGTTGTGATTTTTCTAATATTGTGCAGTCTATATGTAGAGCTATGTAGATACAAAATTCTATTGAAGCAATGCGTTCAACATCTACATAGTCTCAATAAATGTTGTCATGATTAACGACAAAGTGGGAAAAAAACGTAATGAGCAATACAGCAATGTCAAACTAAAAAGTATTTTTTTTTTTTTTTTTTTTTTTATAGAAGAGGGGGCAAACGAGCAAGTGGGTCACCTGATGTTAAGTGATCACCGCCGCCCATAAACATCCACAATACCAGGGGAATCATGGATGCGTTGCCGGCCTTTGAGGTAAATATAGGCTCTTTTCTTGAAGGTCCCTAACTCGTAACGGTCAGGAAACACAGCCGCCGAAAGCTGGTTCCACAAGCACGTTGCACGCGGAAGAAAGTTCCTTGTAAAACGCACTGTTGAGGAACGCCATTCATCCAGGTGGTAAGGATGAAACTTCAGCTTGTAGCGTGTGGTACGATAATGGAATTCGGCGGCTGGTATTAGGCCAAACAATTCCTCGGAACATTCCCCGTGGTACAAGCGGTAAAGAATGCAAAGAGATGCAACATCTCTTCGCAACGCAAGAGGATCGAGTCGAATCGATTGCGTTTGACTATCGACAATCCGAACCGCTCTATGTTGGATACGGTCAAATGGAAGGAGTTGGTACTGAGGTGCCCCTGCCCAGAGGTGAGAGCAGTATTCCATATGAGGCCGAACCTGTGCCTTATAAAGTTGAAGGCGATGGGCCGGCGTGAAATACCGTCTCGCTCTCCCAAGAACACCAAGAGCTTTTGCAGCCAATTTTGCTTTATCTTCCAAATGACCGCCAAACTGAACATCACTCGAAATGTCGACGCCAAGAATCCTAATATTGCTCGTATTAATTTAATATTGAAATAAAACTATTCTTCGTTGTCAACGAAGACTGCAAAGCCTTCGAAACGTCAGGAATAATAATTAAAACCTAATCGTGATAGAATCCCTAAAAATAGTTTTATTTCAATGTATAATATTCGCGTAAACTTAAGAAATCAGTATTAATTTAATATCTAGATATATTTGGAATGCCGACATAATTTGTTGTCAGTCACCGGTACAGGTTGTGCTTCACACGGTGTTTATTTATATTGTAGTCGCCTTTCATCTACCATACGTGAGCAAATAATGAATGTACGACATATCACAGGGCGATGTGACGTCACCCCGGACACGGTCACATCAAAAGGCGCAACATACATGATTTATGCGTATTTTGTTAGACCACGTTCCAATTACGTTCATGAAAATTTGTGCACTTTCGTTATAAAGTGTTTACCATCGAAGTGCTTTGATGTATAATTAGGCAGCGGAGACGTTGCTGCGGGCTTATATACGGTCATTGTGGAACTAGCTGATGGATTTATTGACACATTTGAAATCAAAGTGGGATTGTGGTTAGAGACGTTGCGGCGCATGTAATTGCTATGTCTCGGATTGTATCCCGTGTTGCTTATTATGAATGAGCTGTGAGGGCTACTAACATAATTCTACTTTGTCCGAAAGTTATTTTAAGTAATGTCCAGTGTTGAATGCGTCCGGTAATCATGAAGATTTGTGCGTGCTCTTGTTAGTGACGGTTGTAATTTATGCGGTTCGTGCAAATTCTATGATATATTTTCACTTTACAGTGTCTTAGGGTTATGTAATTATATTATTGTTGACCTCTATATAAGTGCATACCTACTGTCAGTGAAACTAGATTTTTTATTTCTCGTACAGTATAATTGGTTGTGTTGAAGCTAAAATATGTAGGAAGGAGTATTAGGGTTGTCAATCGAAACAAAACTTATTATTTCTGTATTAAATTTTATTGCATCTATTCACACACCTTTTCGGGAAACGGTTAACAGACGTTTGAAGTTAACAAAATAACAACATACATCGATTGGTATTGATTTGCTAGGGTCAGTAACATATATTGACTATTTTTGATGTTAAAGATTATTTTAAAATAACCTACGTAGTGATTAAACGTACATAATAGTACATTCTATTAAAGTTTCATTACCAAGTGTTTTAGAAACATAAGCCGTTCGCTTGTAATGTGTATGTCTATACAGAACAGTACTTCGTTGTTACAATACTACATAGAGTGTATACTCTCCTTATTATTTACATTTAAAGGTTTGCTAATACAGAAAAATTTATTGCATGTACCTCTCTTAAATATCGCGTTATCATTACAGTATATACTTACAACAGATATATGTACAAAACTATAGACTCAATTTTGGACTTTCAGTCTCTACAATATTGAAAAAAAATATTTTACATTACATATTTAGAAACATATCGACAATTAACTAAAATGTTTCAACGTTACAATCAAACAAGGCCATAATAATGAAAAAAGATTTCTTTTAAACTGTAACTTCGTCTGTTCAAGTATAATAGGACTGGGCTGGCCCGTTTAATACAATAGAAATAATTATACTTTTTATAAACGTTATAGATTATCTTAAAATTCTGTTATTTGCTTTGGCCATAGGCTATTTAATAAACTTTGATTGATTCATGAATACTATATAATAATGTATACAAATGCATCATTCAATGATGATAAAATGATAATTTTGAGGATGAACTTGGTCCCTATTTATAAGATGTTAAAAGAAATCCTGGATGTCACCAAAAGTGCATTGAGTCTACTATATTGAATGATTAGCAATAAATCAAAGTATGTTTATGGGAACTGTGAAGTTTGTCTTGCTATCTTGTATTTCGTATGAAAATCACTGAGCCAGCCCTAATTATGAATAACTTATAATAAATACTAAAATATAATACAAATGAAAAGCATATTATGTATGTATTATAATATGTAACATAATAGACGACAATCATAGTTTCCTGACTAGAAATTAACTATACAGATTTCAATATGTATTCAACTCTCAATAAATCTGAATATCGAAATAAAATGTAAAAAATAAGAACTTACAGTAAGGCTCGTTATAACAACTACTGACCTCGTATTAATAAATATTAATAAATGAAAGTTACATATTCACGTGAAACTATCAAACAAAACACTGGACGTAATTAGGCGCTAATCATAAAGAGAATATTTGAAAATTATAATAATTTACACTACATACAAATAATAGTCTAGAACAGTGTTGTCTATAAGAAACGTAACACGTATTAATACCTATATTTGAATTTAATCACTTCATATGAACCACCTCCAATAATAACTACAGCAACATGTCACAAGGTCCAACTTGTATTAGCACCTAGTATTGTCGGTCGGTCGGCGTCCCGCCGCGGGTGCGAGCGCAGGCCTGGCGCGGGCCGGGCGCGGGCCGGGCGCGGGCCGGGCGCGGGCTGGGCGCGGGCGCCGACGTCGTTTGCGAGTTGTCAACCTCACGGCGCTGGTCTCACGGGTCACGCGTGTGTCCACTATCACAATATCTATCTAATCTTTTCTACCGGTGCATATTATTATTATTATCACGTATTTATACGTATGTATACATATACATATATAATTGTATTATTTAGTCTATCGCTATGTACAGACCGTGAGGAGCCCTCGCGGCACTCGTCGGGCGAGAAAGCGTTTATTGTCGATGCGCCAGCGGCGGGCGAGGGGCCAGCGGTCAGGCACGGGGCGGCGGCGGCGGCTCGGCCAGTGAAGACGTCGACGACGACGACGGTGAGGGCGCGGGTGGCGCAGGTGCGGGGGCCGCCAGCGCCAGCGAGCGCGAGTACTCCAGGAGCGCCACGTCGGTGGGGTGCGCGTGCGGGTAAAGGCCGCGGTACAGCTCCGGCCTGCCGTAGGGGTGAGCGAGTCGAGCCGCCGCCGCCGCCGCCGCTGATTGGTAAAAAGCTGACGCTGATGGAGGCGGCGCTGGGGATTCACCATCTTTGCTAGCCATGTCTGCGAGAGACCATATTCTAGGTTTCGCGGAGGCTGGCGTGCTGCCAGGAGGTGCGCGCGATGGTAAATGTTGGTAAGCCGGATGTATCGGCCTCTCATAGGGTTCAGGTGATTCTGGACCACTGTCGGCGCGTGACTCAGACCATTCGGATTCGGTTCTCTGTCCTAATAAGTCTAATCTTTGTTGAGGCCTTTCACCATCTTCACTCGATCCGGTCCCCGAGTCTTTTCCATCTAAAAGAAAAAGTTGTATTTTTATCCATCCCACGCAACCGAAACTAAAAGAATACACCTAACAAGCCGTAAACAATACATATTTTAAAAGTCACGACTGAATGCATTACTTTTATTAGTTTCTCAAATAAAAAGATATTTTACGTACCTAAAACATCTTTCCCGTCGTTACTCTTATGATCATCGTCATCATTATTATTGTCGTCATCATCAACCCTGTTTCTTGGCTCCCACGTCATCTTGTTCTCCTTCTTGAGTCGACGTCGCGCGTTCGCGAACCACGTCGACACCTGCGTCAGCGTCATCTTGGTGATGATCGCCAGCATTATCTTCTCGCCCTTCGTTGGGTATGGGTTCTTCTTGTGCTCGTTTAGCCACGCCTTTAGAGTGCTTGTTGTCTCTCTAGTGGCATTTTTTCTTCTCGCGCCATTTAGATCCATTCCGTATCTATTAAAAGATAAAACAGATTATGTTATCAACATAGAAAAAGTTACAAACAATCGTAAGTTCAATCACACTGGGCGTACAGTAGTGACTGGCAAAACAAAAAAAAATTAAAGGTATTATCGAGCCTAAATGGCAAAGTGTGATTTAGATGAGATTTCAGATAGCGGGGATCGAGACCGCCCCAATCCGTAGCGTGCGCCCCCTGGGCTCGCGGTCGGCACTCCAGGCCAATGAAAGCGCCAGCATAATAATTGAAATCGAGATAAGCCATCGACTGCTGCGCCAGCGTTAAGCTTCAGTTTATCTCAGACAGCCCTACGTACGCATTTGTTGGACTTCGCATTGCTATTCCAATCGTCCTATCTTTATTACCGTTTCGCAAACACATTAAGCTTAGTTCCTGATACTTTTGTTTAAATAAGTGTCATTTGCAATATTGTCCCGGAAGAATTTCTCGTAAATTGGACATTTATGTTTCGTTAATTTTTCATTATTAACTATACCTGGTTTCTGAGGTTTACAATAGTGGTTTATCAGTTCACTGTTAGGATTTCAGAACCAAGCATCAATAGACTAATATGCCTTATGAGTTATGAAGCATTTATATAGATTACAATATAGATAAATTTATTTTTGTGCGCAATTAAAAATTTAAATAGATATTTAAGGGACAATTTAAATATATCGACGGTCCCTACGTACAAATCGACATGTCAAAAACTGAGGTTTTCAGGAGAGCGAAATGAATTTTATTTTATATATAAGTTTAAGAATTATCATACTCGTTATCTTGTACGATTAGTATTTAGAGTAGAATTATTAGCAATATATGCAATAAAAAAATATGACATATTGACTTGTTTTTATATACGTAGGGACCGTCGATATGCAAGAACAATATTCCTAATACACTTATTGAACAAATATATATTTTTAGGAAAATTTTCTTTCGCCTATGAGCAGACGTTAAATTGTAAATAAGTGTTGGAAAATAGTGTAACTATTGCAACCAGTAAACGTAATAGGCTAATTATCGTTAGTAATTTAACTTTAATTACCCGCTTCGTATCTAGGATAATTTGCGTTTTAAGTGGAAGTAAATCCAATATCCACATTTTACTTTATATTTAATACCTAAGTTATTAAGAGTGCCCAATCGAGAGAATCGAGATTAATGTGTATGTGAAAATATTCAATATCGATATCAGTCATGCACATAGAATCCAACCTTGATTTTTTTAAAATAAAATCTATGTAACAGATAACATGACCATAATTCGATGTAATCCGCAAGCAAAAGCTAATATTTATTATTTAATAACAGCTCAAACAGTTCTATGAAGTTACGTAGGTACTACTATACTCGGCTATAGCTAAATATGGAAATACTCTGTTATCGAACTTTATACAAATCTCAAATTAAAAAAGCAAGATAAAACCCTATAGAAGTGAGGTATAATTTATAGTACAGGAACCTAGACTAGAATGTCGACAACACTTTGACAGCTCTATGCATGATTTATCTTATTGTTACAATAAACATCGCAATAACTATGTTTTATTAATGTTGATATATTAGTTAAAGGACAACATATGAATTCTTGTGTAAAACGTTAATTAAAACTAAGTTTTTATGCAACTAAACACAACTTCCTCGACTTTTGTGTTGCAACTTGCGATACATTAATTAATTAAATCCTTAAGTATAAGTACAGTAATGTAATGCATAGCTTCATTGTTAAAGAGTAACATACATATTTTCTATTAGAATAGAATGACTTTATGTTTTCAACTAATATTTATTATATACGGTTTTATACATACATATATATGCACATTAAATACGATTTTTTGTTGTGAAAATATCGATAGCTTTTGGTGGCGGTAGGATCGTTGCTGGTACCATATGTCGGTAACGCATCGTCGCAAACAGTCTGGGGTGGAAAACGGGGATGAGCAGTATGGGAAATTAATAAAACTGTCACTTAAACGGCAGAAGTGACGCGACGGGACCCTCGCAGTCGCGTCACAAACAACTTTGTGTCTTAAACTGTACCCAGGATAGTTACAATTCGAGTAATGCCGCAAGTGAACACGTTCTCTATTGTCGAGTTGGTTGTTGACTCAATTTATTTCTCCCCCGAACGTATAAATATTCTTAAACAAATATGAAAGGAAATCTCTTTAATATAGTTCCCCAATGTATTATAGTCCAGCTGGTCACTTAATAAGTTAGTTTTCTGTATCATGTAAAAACGTATTTAATTTTCGCATAACATCTGAAAAGTGAAACAACAAGTCGTGAATCGAGCTTCATATATGATAATTTTCACGGAGTACAGCTCTTAAAAGCGACATAAATTTAATGACGTTCGCCGCGGAGCGAGCCCTATGAATAAACTAACATCCATAGAATTCAAGTGACAATACGAAAGTGGAGCGACGCCAGGCTTAGGCGTTTCCATAAACAAAAAAGCTTCATTTATCCACGGCGTGCCACTTTCACAGCATCCGAGCTCGCGGGGGATAGGTCTGAGCGGTTTCATTTTTTTATTATTTTGCAGCCCCGCGGTGTGGCGCTCCCTCCCCCTCGCCCCGCACCGGGGGTTGCGGTTGCCCACCCCTCGTACGTACGCCTCGGCTTCAATTAAATCCCTATCTCTCGCGCCACCTCATGCTTCCGACTTAAACTCATAAAAATGAGATAAACACAAAAATATTGCTCGCATTTATGTTCTTGTTATTAAAGTAATCCGCTGGTGTTGGGTTAATTCAATAGTTTATTCTTTATTCTACTGAGGGTTGCTTTTACGAAATCGGATGTTTTCCTCATACAAATGAACTAAAAAGTTTTAGTCGCATATGTGTCACCCACATTTTCAATCTATTTAGACGAGACAGATGAGCAGTGGGATATTTGCAGATAAAACGCTTCACGTGTATTTTTGTTTCACGGACACATCTGTTTTGATTGATTGGACGTTACCAGTAGCTGAAGCTTTCGCGTCATATTTATGTCCAGAACTTTATATTTTCCCGGGGAAACCGTTCGGATTCAAATATTGGCATACATTTGGGAAAATACTTTTCAAAGGTAAACAAATAAATAACAGGAAAATTTTTAAACTGCTTAGTCATAAGAAAATTGGAAAAAGCAGTTAAGTATCATACCCATTCATATGTCATACACAACTCTTAGGCCGCATTCACACGAGAGTTTTTTTAACGCGCGTTATAATAGCGTCTCAACATGTCTGTTCATATGATTGCTTGGAAATCATTCTTGCCTTGATACTAATAAGGTATATTCTACATACCACCCGAAAAAAAACGCCGCGTTATAAAAGTGTCGTCGTTTGAATAACTATATTAGAACTAATTTGTTCCATTGCAACGCTTTTTTAACGCGCGTTGAAAAAACTCTTGCGAATGAGGCATTTGTGAAGGTGGCAACGGCAATAGATTACGTAGGACGGCACGGCAGGTCAGATAATAAAACCGGGCGGTCCGGGGCGGGTGTGAATTGAGAGTCATAATAATGAAATAAAGGTAAAAGAATGAACTGGACAGGAAGGTACGGAACCGTATAGGCCGTTCTGGCGACGTAATCACGTTACGGCGCTTTTATAAATATACTATTTAGACCGAGATCCGGCTGCAAGATCACTACGTTCAGAAAATATGTATGTATCTAATTTTTATGTATAATTATTTATAATTATTTTTTACTCTGGAGGAATCTATTTTTGCCCTTTAATTCAACAATACTCGCGGGCAAATTTTGATTGGCACCTTGGCAAAAATAGATTCCCCCATTAAATTAATCATCCATAAAAAGTAGTATCTTAACTACATATATGATGAACGTAGTGATCTTGCTGTCGGATCTCTAAATAAGTAATCATACATTACAAGACAATTGAAATTATATGGGATTCATTCAAGATATATTTAGGAGTAACGTAATAAGACAAGTACCAGCAGGTCGATTCTTTAAGAAATGCCACAACGTTGCGATCGACGACGAGCTCGCGCAGTGCACATCGTTGAGATCGACGGGGCGTTCAACGTTGTCAGGTCTTAGAGAATACCATTTTCCAAACATTTATGTCAAACTCCTCGCTCGAGAGAGCTAGTTCGCATAAGCGCCGTCACCACGCATAGCGCTATTGCGTGCGCTTTGTACCCTGCTGAATACAAAAATGACAACATCGTTGCCGCAACGATGCTGCAACGATGTTTTCAAAAATTAAACCTTAGAGAATCGACGTGCTGAGGTGCGTTCCCGCGGACGGCCCAAAAAGCTCTGGTTGGACGTTCTGGAGGAAGATATGAGAGCCAATGGTCTCACTACGGAGGATGCTGAAGACTGGGCGAAGTGGAAGCGTTAAACTAGGCACGCGAACTCTGGCAGAATTCTGGGATAACGCCAGGCAGAAAGAAAGAAGGAACGTAGTAAGAAAAGTGTAATGCGAAGTCTCCGATACAAGTGTCCGTAATAGAGCGAGGACCACGGAAGCTTAACCTCATCACCATGTGGGATTAAACAGAGAAGAGCTCAGCCAGAGAACGAAACAGTGATGTGATCCATTCTCTGGCTGTTCTGTGGGCTGTGGACCGGGAGGTCCTGGCTTCGATTCCCAGGTCCAGCAAAGCGAATTTTCAAATTTTATTTTCCGGGACTGAATTCTCCAGAGAGGGATGACGTCAGGCAGGCAGTCGGTCGTAAAAACTTTGCCAAATCCTTGAAACATGCTTGAAAAAGTGTGTTGCGCCGACCCCACATTAAGGCCCACCTTATCCCAATAAGGGCAGGCAGTAAGAAAGATGTGATCCATTCTAAAATAATCTAACTCGTCAAGGTGGTTTAATGAGACTGGTTTATAAAGTTTAGCCTTAGCGCTACGTTCAAGCTTGAGAAAATTACCAAACCGCCCACAGGTCTTCTGATAAAGTTATTAAAAATATCGAGATGAGATCAATGGCTTAGCGGGCACTAAGAAGAAAAAAATGGGCGTTGTAAACTAGTAACCACGGTAAGGTTGGTTAATATTTATTGTCTGTTCCAATAATAAATCATCAATACCTCTGAAGACCCGACGCGACGCGCGAAATATCCATTTATAACCAACTTAAAAAATGAGGAAGTACTCAGTTCGTCTGTGTTTATATATAATGTGTGTACACCGAAACTCCGAGATACCTATGTAGACCAATTTCGATTCCTTTTTGCATATTTTTTTACCAGATATTACAAATGTGTACCACAAAACCCTACCTTTAGTTTGAAACACACCCGACCGTATTTCTAGAGACAGCAGTATTTCAGACCACATTTTCTCGTTTCTATCTAAAGCCATTGTTAAGCGCATTGTGCACCAAGAGGCCCTGGAGCTCTCTAGGCATTCGATTAATTCCCATTTGAAGTTTGATTTGTCTACTAGCCAACAGCTCTACGCAATTCATATTAATACAAATTGAATTGCTTTCAGAGGATCTTGGGAATAACGATCTATTTGGATGGAGCGAATTTCTGGCATATACATAGAACAGTAGCCCGAGAACGAAAAACTAATGTAAATGTAAATGTATTCGAGTTCGCTGCGCACTGATGACGTTTGGTTAATATTTCATACAAATTTCATAGACGCGCATCGAGTTCGAATACATTTACGGTTGTCAGAAATTTTCCTGCCTTTCCTTTCAGGCCGCTGATATTTTATGATACCGCGTCATAACGTTCTCATTTTTAAATTATATGACATTTTTTTTTGTTTTTGTATCATTACATTTATTTTATACCATAAATTCTCGCCATCTATATTTAACTCTATTTAACTATTATATTTTCTATTTCACTCTGGAAATGGCCATGTCCAGCAGTGGACGGATACAGGCTGTTGATGATGATGATATTTAACTGTAAACGTTTACCAACTGTTTGATAAAAGGCATAATCATAATCATCATCATCATCATCAGCCATAATACGTCCACTAATGAACATAGGCCTCTCCCAAAGATTTCCAGATCGACCTGTTGGAAGGCATAATATACCTCTACCTCTATATTACATAATTATAAATAAACCTAGCTGGCGATTAATTACCCTTATTATTTTATCATACATATCGATATTAAAATAAAAATATCGTAGCCTCTTTGTTATGTATCTTGGCATCATATATGGCCTACTTGGGCTGTATATAGGGAGGTCTTAGGTTCGAATTCCAGATCGGATAAATATATTTCTCTAACACGATATGCTAAATTTTCATCCCCTAGAATGATTGGCGTCAGGCAATAATTATTCGTATAATTAAATCCTTTATGCAACATCCTAAAAAAATGTATTTACCCCACATAAGAGTGAACCATAAGCAGATGGAAGAATAAAAATCTTAAAATCGCATTCTACTTTTACAACTAAAGACTAACTAAAATCCAACCTTACACATAGCTTCATTTTAATACCAAAGACGTGTTTATACAATTTCTCAGCTTCGATCTTTACATTTGATTTCACCAAACAAGCGAATTTCCTATTTAGTAAGTACTGCTTAGCATTGTGAAACTATGCAAGAGATGTGATCGGAATTGCTAAACTCTGGCTAAAGTTTAACATTAAGTCAATAGGAAATCGAACAACGATAGTGAATATTTCCCTATGTTACAAATTATATACACACATACATAAATTCCCATAAAGATTCAGGCCTATGTTCAGCAGTAGACATCCTATGGCTGATGATGATGATAATGATGATGATACATAAGCTTACCTGCAGGGTTACCACGACTTCTTATAGCAGTATTATTATAATCGTTCTTCGTATGTTTTGTATGGGAATATTGACAAATAAAATTATAATAATACTGCTATAAGAGGTGATGGTAACCTCCGAAGTAGTAGACAGAAGCGACCTAGTAAATTAGAACACCGGCATTTCGCCGAGCTTATTTCCGTCATAGATGTGACGGACATCTTAATGTATGTGTGATAAAATAATTGTTGTTATATATTAATGTTATTGGAAGCGATTAAAAAAAGCACGCAGTAAATATCAAGGCGAAAACCATAGTGTGATCATAATGAAATGGCATACCAGGAACTTATTATCTGGCAGACGCCGACTATACTGCAAAAAAAACATAACATAACATAAGCTCACGCCTATATCCCCGAAGGGGTAGGCAGAGGCGCACTAGCGAACTAGAACACCCACATTTCGTCGAGCTTAGTTCCGTCCCAGATGTGATAGGGGGCGAGCCTATCGCCATATCGGGCACAAATTCCAGACTCCGGGCTAATATGGAAAAATCCAATATCACTTTGCCCGACCCGGGGCTCGAACCCGAGACCTCAAAACCGTAGTCGTACCGAAATACCACCACGCCACCGAGGCAGTCTATATATATATCATAAATCACACAATCACAATAAGATCATCATGCTCATACTGCAACATGAGCAATTTTCTTGCTGGTACATTGTAACGATGAATAATAGGAATTTACAGATATGTCTATATTATAGTATTATATTTCAATGTATATACATACATGAATATACTCTCGCCTGTATCCTCGAAGAGTAGGCAGAGGCGAACTAGAGACCTAAAATATAATATCCCACTCTAATGTAACCCAACATAGGTTTTTTTTGGAAAGTTTCAAATATTTATTCGCTAGTATTTATAACCGTCTGTTTGCTTGTTTTCAACATAGGTCTTGGGAATGTACTTTCTAGAAAGTCGTGATAGAAAATCCGCTTTTCCGGCCTGGAATACAGACACAAGAGTTCTCGGGCCGAGTATGCTGCCACTAAGCCAAGGGGTCGTAATCCACTTCGCCATATAGAGTACAAACAACTTCAGATGATGTAATTTTTCGGTTGGTTCATTGGTTAAGTCTTTTTTATATCCGGGCACGACAAAGTGACTACACTGCACCTGATGGTAAGCGTAGTGCAGTCTAAAAAAAGAACTAGCGACCACTGACAAACAATAAGTTTAACAGTGGTCGCCAGAATCATGCCGGCCTATTTATGCTTCTTCACACTCCGAATCTGAAGAGGGAAGAAGTAAATTGAGAGGCTCGCGACAAGACAGGGGGATGACCGATTCAGACACAGGGAACCCCCATACCCATACCCGTCTCAACCAACCACCAAATCATGCCGTAAGCCCCTCGAGATAACCGGAAGTAATAATAGTAGTTAAAACTCCACCAAGTGATCAATGACGCCAATTTAATAAAAATACATCCTTGTATCTATCTACTTCTATAATAAAAAAACATAATCTGTAAACAAATAAACTAAGTCCGATGCAAGATAAAACCAAACAGAACGTTATAAAAAGCGTTTTGTCGATATACCAATACTTGAACCGTCGATATCAACTCATATTAATTTAACATAATGAAACGGATATGTACACAAGGCAGTAACAGTATACGCGTGTGTGACTGATCGTGCCGCCATTTGACGGAGGTAGAGAAAACTTTGATATAGTGTTACTCGTTCACTTTGAATTTACCAATGACATCGCGGCCCCATATAGAGTTACAAGGTGCGATATTTTAGTCGTGTAATAGATGTACACCTTTCCATAACGCTCCATCGGTTTGGTAAACATTGTTATGCGTCCACTGTGAAATCTGAGGGTCTACGGTGACACTTTTTGTTTTATAAACGCTTTGTGAATCTCGGGGAGCCTTATGACCTAGTGTCAGATATCATGGTACCAAAGTAGATGTTCATATATGAAAACCGAACTCTCTTTAAGTTCAGTTGACGTGAGTCATCGTACCGAGGCGTGGGCTCAAGCACTACTTCACCGACAAGTATTAAGAAACTTAAGCACTTATTTACATATCAAGCTTTATAAAATGATTGCTCTTATTCCACTACCTTCATGTTAAGCATTACGTCTAATGACTTTATGATTGATATCGTATTTGAAGTGGAAATATGCGGCCATGTACCCCATTTATGTAAGTTATGTTCACATTTTTAAAAGAGCTATTAACCGAAAACATTCTTTACACGATTTAATTAGACCGCTAAGCTTCATGAAACAAATATGGAGGAAATGTATAAATAAGGTTTTCAACGTTAATATCGCGTTTCACGCTACAAATAAATTATAGTACGTAAAAATGATATCAGATAAAACTAATTATTCGTAGTGGTGTAGGGCCGGGCACACGCAACGGCCAATCTCGGGTTATGGACGCAGTTTTAAAAGGTACGATACAGCTCCTAAATATCGGGTAGATAGGCGATGGGGCGCGGCACGCCAAAAACACATTACGAGCCTGCAACGCGCTATAACGGCCAACCGCACGCGTTCATGTTAGCCGATAGCTGCCACCCGAACATGCTATCCGGCGACTAATTGGTCAGCTTCATGCACAAAAACCCCTAATAGAAACAACTGCGGCGAGGGAAGCCCGCTTTACGGTGTAAAACGTAAATAATCGCGAGGCGCTACGGGCTACGGGCCAGGCGCGCGGCGCGCGGCGCACCGGACAACCGAATATGTTTGTTTTGTGGCATTTTTATATGAAGGCCAATCGTTAAGTTGGTTGTAGGAAGGGCGTGTTGACCGCCCTGGGCGGCGCACGTCACGAAACCACCGAGCCGTGAACTCACCACCACCGCGGCACGGCTTCAACGCGGCGCCATCTTTGCTTTCACTCAAGGGGTAACATTTTAATTCGCCCGTTCCAAAACTCGTTTCAGTACTGTTCATTACTTTTTATTTTCATTATGTACAAATAATTACAACAGCTTTACTTTCTCTTATTACAACGCGTCATGTTGTCAACATAGTCGTAATTAATAGAATTTAATTAAGACTAATCACAAACATATTATTATAAATTATATTCTTTAGCGATTATGGGACGTTTATTCCATTTATAAAATGGCTATTACTGAATGCATTTAGATTTATAAATGTTCACTTTAGGTAATTTAATAAACGATTATGTAGAGGTTTGTACGCACATACGGTGTCCTGCTGTGGTAAATTGCAAAGGAATTGAGAACTATCGTGACTCTCTCTCATTCTAAAAGATAGATAATCACCGCGGTTAGAGAGGGCGAGATAATATGACATTCTTATAAGATATCAAGATATAAAATCATTCATTACAGCAATATATATCGCTCAGATAAAATATAAGCGAAATACCGACGCCCATGCAATATTCATTCGTTTGAAATTAAACATACTCTAAATTCTTTATTTGTTATAAACAGAGGACTACCACATAACCTGAAGCTAGAATAAAGCACTCGTATACCAGAGCCCCTCATACCCTGTCCTAGGAATTTTATTAAACAATGGAATTTCCCGATATATCCAAACAAAAGCTCGATGCATCGATAGAAGAATTTCCCACTATATTAAATGCCTGGCACATTCCTTGACCTGCATTCTACCAGTATAAAGTAACCAATCATTTTGAAATCAAGTTCACAAAATTTTTGTAAAATACCTAAATATTTATCTAAAAATACCTAATGCAATCGCAAATATAATAAACGAATTCACAGAATCCAACAAATCACAACTGAATAACACATAAATTGTGCCACTTATCAGAGGCAAATTATTTTTCTGTTAAACTTGTGACCCTGTCTCTTACGTACCATTCTATACGATAGTGTTTTATTTTGATACACTCACAAAGATGTGTTTTAATTAATTTTATAATTAAATACATTATTACAATAACAATGTCGTGGCAAGTAATTAACATCGAACACAAAACAATTGATACTGTGAAAACATGAATTGTCAACCACGTTTAATATAAACTGTAAAATGTTTTATTGAAATGATATCGCGGCTATTCAATAGGCCGAGCGTCAAGCAAAAAAGTGTTGTTTAAACAAATCGTCGGATATCATTACTGATATTTAATGATGATGTCATTTTTATTTTGTCGGAATGTAAAAACAATTTTCATCAAATAAGGATACTCACTCGCTTAATAAGGATATTTATTCGACCGCCCTAGAAGAACCGCCTAAACGAAAAAGAACTCATAAGGTTGATTTAGGAGGAAAAAAATAGGTGTTAGGGGTTAGTACGGAACTATTCTTAAAATACATACTGCATACATAGGCCGCTTCAAACAGGTCGATCTGGAAATCTTTGGGGGAGGCCTATGCTCAGCAGTGGACGTCCTATGGCTGATGATGATGATGATAATGGAGGAATCATACGACGTTATTTAGCAGGACAGGTTCGAATCGACTTTGACTTACGTTTACAATGCTTCTTAAATATCTATAATTAATAATCCAATCCAAATATAAATGCAATGGCAGAAAAAGCAAAAATTCAAATAAGAAAATTAGAACCGACTACAAAATACTAAACATCAGTGCCCTCGATTCGGTGTTGTTGCAATTTTTACATGTAGACGATTTATATTAACTTACATAGTGACCTACGTCGCAAAATAAAAAGCATACTGAATTTTACTGTTATAATGACTAACGGCCGGTTTCAATAAACGATCTCAGTTTAGAGTGCAGATAGATCGTGATTATGAACCAATCAAATCACATCATTCGACGGAGTCATGTTTGAATTATGTTCTTATTGGCTAATTTTTGTAATCTATCTGCACATTCGAACTGAGATTGTTTATTGAAACTGGCCGTAAATAGTTTAGGCTTCTGTTATATTTTATTTTGTCGTTCATCCCAACCGTATCCTACCTTCATTTTAGATCTTGCCATTGGTCTATAGTTTCCTTTTACTGCAACTGCAATTGTCTGCATGTTTTTTCTCAATTGCCACTCGAAGAGTTATTTACACTGTACAGTAAGAGCTGTAAGGGTAAAGGTCAACTTTTAATGCCATTTAAGCTTTGCCAAGCGGTTATTGACACCCGCGACATCATTTTTGTGGCTGACCCATATTATATTTCCTTCCATACTTTCTGGATTTTCTATTTTATTAACAATATTTCTCGTGAGCATCTTGGATTAAAATCAATTTCGAATTTGAATTCATTTTAATGTATCTTAAATAAATCTAGGTTTTTGCTAAATCTTCATTCTAAAATCAAATTCTAATAAGCTATTGGTATATTGAACGATATTTTTTTACACAATGTCATAAAAAAATATAATATAATTATGTTTTCAAATTATTTAGATGTTAATAAAATCATATAAGTAAATAGATAACAAATGATAGAGCTTTTTGGACGTGAATTTGGAAATGCATAGAGGGCTATCAAGCAAGTTTCCCTACAAAAAATATCTCAAACGTCAGTATCACCGTTTATTACAATGCGAGGGCGCTTATTACAATTTACACTCTACAATATTCTGTGAATATTCAGGAATCACGTAAGATTTTTTTTACTAAGATCATTACGCTGGCACGCCCGCGGGCGCGTATTTCAAATATGACTGAATGACCACGTATTATGACCCGATGTCACAACTTTTGGATCACATTTCGTGCTGTTATCTGAATATCTTTGTCTTATTCGGAATATAAATTAAAATTTAAAAAAATACAAATGAAACTCCAACGTTATTTTGTTACGCGAAAGGTGTAACTAGCACAAATAGATTCTTCAGAACGTGTGTAAGGCGGCCGATAGCTACCAAGATAACTCGGCATTATCACGGCGCGCACATCACAAGACGTACAGAACATGAAACAGTAATTAATAAATTGATGTCGTTCGTAATCTCATATCAAAATCTTTAAATGTCCATAAAGTATTAATTACACTTACCGTTACGTTATATCAGTCTTTGTTTTACGTTTTAAAAATGCTTTTTAATAAGAGTACTATGGAGAGCATTCCCACTGCATTGTTTATAATTATAAAAGTGATCAATCACTGTAGGAACAAGTTTTATAGAAAACGATGGAGGAAACACGAGTTACTGGTTACATGGTCGGATCGCAACAGATTCTAATCTTATATTTTGAGTATAATTTACAATTAAGACAGTGTTGACTGGTGTGTAAGTAACCCAAGCGATAGTTATTAGTCACGTCCTAGCCGTGCCGCATAGAGTAGAATGGAACTTTCCTTATATCAGTGAGCATTTTGATTTTTCTCCACATTCTATACTTAATAATATTAGCCCTGTAATATTACTGTCCCACTGCTGGGCACAGACCTTCTCTACTAATGAGAGGGGATAAGCCTTAGTCTACCACGCTGGCCTAATGCGGGTTGGTAGACTTCACATACCTTCGAAATTCTTGTGAAGAATTTTCTCAGGTATGCAGGTTTTCTCACGATGCTTTCCTTCACCGTTAAAGAAAGTGAAAATTCACAATAAAAATACACTTAACATAGAAAAGTCAGAGGTGTATGCTCTTTTCGGGCTTGGTCTCGAACCTCCGACACTCGTCTCGGCAATCCGTACCATTCCCAACTGAGCTATCGCTAGTTATTTAACTTAATTATTGCATCAATTTATTTTATAGGCGTAAAACTTGCATCCTTTCTATTTATCATTCATACTAATCTGTTGATTTGTATTTATTTTATTTATTTAAAACACAAGACAGGTTACAATTAAATATTACCTATATTCCAAATTCCTACAAACTAGGTTATTGTTATTTGGTTTGTATTGTGAAGAAACGTGCATTTTAGCTAAGATTCTTCTTTAGTTAAGAGAAAAAGTCTTTTTCTTCTCTTGGCGCTACAACCCAGTGTGGGATTTGCTCTCCATTGTTTTTTATTTAGGGCAGTTCGTTTCCAGTTGATCTTTTTTCTTAGAGTAGCCAGGTCTTTTTCGATACAATCTTTTCAGCGTTTTTTGAGTCTACCACGAGGTCTTGTTTGCTAAGACCAAAGTATCCATGTATTTTACGCATAGCAGAAGCTCATCATTAGCGAACTTAACACCCATATTTCGCCGAGTTAAGTTCCGCCCAGATATGATAGGGGGCGAACCTATCGCCATATCAGGCACAAATTCCAGACTCCGGGCTGATATGGAAAAATTCAATATCACTTTGCCCGACCCGGGGATCGGATTATACAACGGTATGTTTTTATGTATGATTGTATTTGAAAAAGTAGGGATACTAGATATAATGTCAAAATATAAGTTAATAGATAAAAGAACAAATATTAGTATGGCGTTTAAATTCTTTGATTAGTATAATGAAAATTAAAGGATCGACTCATAATGCAAGAATTTACCAACAGTCTATTTTTACGTCTAATTATAATGATGAAGGAATTCATACATCTAAACGGCTCATTAAACAAACTCAGTTCTCGTTTTAATTTTATCGACGTCCGATAAATCTTCATGTTTACGCTTTGTTTATAATTTACTTACGGCCTCCCAAGACTTATCGATGTTCAAGTACTGCTAGTGAGATGTCAACAGATGCTATTTATCAAACGTCAGTCAACTGCCGTGGGCCTGCCGACCGTAACGCGGCCCTAGTAAATAAAAAGGCAATGTTAAAATCATATTTGGGAACATTAAAGGAAATAATAGTTAATTAATTCATGTTCTTTATACCCACATATACCAATATTGTTACGTAAGATTAAAATGTATCGGCTAGATGATCTATTAAATATGAGTGAGTTTTTTTCGTTAAGATATAAATAAAAAAATAATTATCAGCACAAAAATCTTGATTTATTTGTTTTGTCAATAACCACAATCTGCAGTGTTAATAATATTTGAAGTTAAAACAAGTAATTAATTATTGTAACTGTCTGGGTATTGCTTTTATGTAATGTAATATGTATTATAAATTAAACTTGTCACTATATTTTAATAACAAAGTTAGAATGTCTATAAAATTCGTATACATTGTCAATTAAATGAACAAGCTTAATGAGTATTTAATATTAGCAGTATGTAAAATAATTTATAATCGCACGCAATTATACATATTTGGACGCGATGCTACTATGTAACTAATCAACGACATACTGTGGTGGAATTGATAAGTATGTACTATACCAATAAAAAATATTTTTATGGTGAAAATTTACTTGGAAACTGACTCTAAAGCCGAGCGAGTTAACGCCTCTCAGCTATCTAGCGGGAGCTACGTGAAGCCATGAGACTATATCGATAACCATGGTGAATATATATGTATTTTTTCTGATATGCGGCTCACTAGTCTTCGAAGAAATAACACAAAATTGAACCTTTTGAAGCAGTCGCGGCCATATATGCTATATGGCGACATATAGCTTAAATATTTTTTTATGTAATAACTCGAATTGTTGGATTAAAACTAATTTAAAAACACTCAGGATAATGTCTATGTTGCATAAGTGTTTTTTATTTTTTATTTTCGTGTATGTACGTTGCAGTCGCCTCCTTGGTCTAGTGGCAGTATATATGGGCTGTGGACCGGGATGTCCTGGGTTCGATTCACAGTTCGGGCAAAACAAATTTTCTAATTTAATCTGTCCGGGACTGGATCCCTCAGGTTGCCGTCAGGCAGGTGACTGGTCGTAAAAACTAAGCCAAATCTTCTCTACAACATGCTTGAAAAAGTGTGTCGTGCCGATCCCACATTAATGGGATAAGGGCAGGTAGAAACAAAGTGTATATACGTTGCAGAAATTCCGCGATGTTCGTTACATGTTTATCCGTGAGGAGCGTAGTAAGTTGGTCATTTGTCGTTGCATTGGGCTCGGTGGCGCCACTGGCGAGCAGATAGTCGCTGGACCTCACAAGACGCGTAATGTAGAACGTATAAACTAGTGAAAATTAAGTGTCGCGAGTACGGTTCATTTGTTATCTGGGGTCACGTCTCATTTTATTACTGACATATTATTAATATCTACGAGAACATTGAATATATTGCGGCGGACTCGCATTGTTTCGCAACCACCGTGACAACTGTTTAATGTGAATATTGTGCAATTCATTTCATCATCGTTTCATTTACGAACACTAAATACGTTTATATCGGCGATGTTATCTGCACGGTTGAAGCAAAGCTTGTTTGCTTTGCTAATTGACCAGCCACGAATTTGGCATTTTTAGTTGTAGTATTAAAAGTTTGCTGCTATAATACTTATTTGACATTGAGCGGTATACGATTTTACGAAATGTTCATTAACGTCAGTCTAACTTGGTTTTGATTCAGAATAATAGTAGCAAATATAAAACAAAATAAAAAAAAAAGCTGTAGAAATTTTATTTATAATTACTGAAATTGGAGTACATAGAGAAAACCCCACCATATTGACTCTTTTAAGAGAGTTACATGAATTGTGCCATATTGTATGTATTTTTATAGCAGTGACTGGCAAACTAGCATGTGGGTGATGGATTGATGGTAAGTGATCTCCACTGACCATAGACACCCAAGACACCTAGAATAGTTACTATAATATAATACGTATGAAGTCTTTTATCACAATCCATACAATTATTGAGACCCAAGTCCTTAAAATCACAGCAGTTTTATTAAAAGGAATATAATCGGTTTTAGATCATGAATAAAAAATCAATATTTTTGATATAATAGATAGGAAAATAGGTTTTATTTTGAATAATAAATACTTAATTCTTAATGTTTTTTTATAGTCGAACAATCAGACCACCGGCCTGATGGTAAGCGGTTATCATCGCCTATGAACACCTGCAACACCCTAATGGATAAAACATGTAAAAGTTTATTTAATTACCGAATTATATTTATGTGATCATTACACGGGCTTTACATTATCTATTAGATGACATGGCAAAGGTCGTTGATGGCCGTTGGAGGCAGTCGGTATTCGATTCAGAACTGATTGGAGTGGTCGGTGGGTGTGAACGAAGTTTAAAATGTTTTCGGTTTTTCGACCAACTTCCCAAAAAGCAAGAGATCCTCAATTCGTCGGTATTTTTTATGTATGTTACGCGATATCTCCGCCAAATGTGGACCGATTTTCAAAATTCTTATTTCAAGGGTGGTCCCATATAAATTTACTCACGATAGGTAAATTGGAAGTCGGTCAGATAAGTTTTTAAACTTGTGATTATAAATAAATATATACCTCTACAGTTTTAAAATAATCCTTCAAAATATTTCTACGCATTTTTCGACCGAGTTCAAAAAAGGAGATGGTCCTCAATTCGTCTGTATTTATTTTTTGTATGTTTCCCGATATCTCCGCCAATAAAGCTCTCGATAGAGCTTATTACAAGGGTGGTCCTATATAAATTTGATCACAATCGAATACATTTTGAAGTCGGTACGTTAAGTTTTTAAACTTCTGATTTTAGATCTTCTAAAGATTTTAAATATTATTGTAATACATACTTTTAGATGCGTACAATTGGTTATAGGTGCCATGAAACTAAAATTTTTCAATGTATTTACCCTAAAAGCTTTAACCATGATCAATTATTTACTGACATTTACAAATCTTCCAATAAATAATAGTTATAGAATAAAATGTTTCTGCCTCGGTGGCGTGGTTGTATTTCGGTACGATTACCGTATTGAGGTCTCGGATTCGATCCCGAGTCGGGCAAAGTGATATTGGATTTTCCCAAATCAGCTCGGAGTCTGGAATTAGTGCCCGATATGGCGATAGGCTCGCCCCCTTTCACATCCGGGACGGAACTAAATTCGGCGAAATGTGGGTGTACTAGTTCGCTAGTGCGCCTCTGTCTACCTCTTCGGGGATAAAGGCGTGAGCTTATGTTATGTTTTTTTAACACAAAAACTTAAGGTAGGTACTTCACCTATCCGGCTCAAAAAATAAAAAGCATTAATTTTGTAAGCTCATAATCTAATCGAACTGATGTTAAATAAGTGTTATCTATCATTGACGAATAAAACTGCAATGGGACTGACTCAAAATTGGTTAGATTAGATTAGGTGTTCGTTTCTATTTGATTATATATTTTTTTTACATCTTATATTTAGTACTCTTTATTTTTATTTTTTTCTACATTTTAAATATACATATGCTATAAAAATACAAATACATTTAAAAATATAAAAATATTCCCCTCCGATGGCGAGGCTCGGGACCCAAGCCACCGGCGGTTAGGACCCCAGAGTGAGGAACAGATTTACTCCTTATTGTCATTGTTCTGTCCCCAGTTAGACTTCCACGTGAATAATGTCGCGTACATAAACTACGATATAATAAAATAATAAGCTTAGCGCCTAAAAACTGAAACGCTACTCAGCTTTAACGGCTTCTTACATTGTTTTCCGTTACATAATTTTGACAGATAAGGCGTCCTTAAATGATATAAGGCGACCTTGAGTGTATGAGTATTCTGGGGTAATAATGTTAATAGTCCCCTTGACCCAGCGGGCTAGTAGCCGGAGGTTAAGCGAGATGGTCTGGGTTCGGTCCCCGCACCAGACTGACTGTCTGACCCGTGACAACGAAGACTGCAAAGCCTTCGAAACGTCGGGAATAATAATTAAATCTAATCGTGATAGAATCCGTAAAAATAGTTTTATTTCAATATGATCACTTCCTTACTATCTGCCCTTATCCCACCTTGATGTGGGATCGGCGCAACTTAATTTTTCAAGCTTGCTGCAGATAGGATTTGGCTTAGGTTTTACGACCGGCCGCCTGCCTGACGTCAACCCCCTATGAGGGATCCAGTCCCGGGCAAATTAAATTAGAAAATTTACTTTGCTCAACCTAGAAATCGAACCCAGGACCTCCCGGTCCACAGCCCATACACGCTGCCACTAGAGCAAGGAGGCGACTAACGTGACATATGATCAGTACATAGTATAAAACAAAGTAGCTTCCCGCTGTCTGTTTGTCCCTATGTCGCTATATATTATTATATGATTTTGGTGCAGTTTTTTTAATAGATAGAGTGATTCAAGAGGAAGGTTTATATGTATAATACATGCATAATATTTTGAGAGCTTCCGTCGCGTGTGCTATTATGCATATGTGACGCAGACGAAATTGCGCGTGTCAGCTTGTAGATATAATATATTGAGCGTTATGTGTTGACATTTAATCATGTACTATATACAATGACTTCTGAGTATATTACTAGAAACATTGATCGGTACCTATAATGTGCGCATTAAGTTTCCGTCAATTGACCGCAACTCATTTTAAAGATCCTCTTTTCCTTAGCCGTCACACGTCAAACACTCCCGTAGTGTGACATAATTTTACTTCTAAACATCTGGTCTAGAATTTATACATAGAAGTCTTTGCCTATACCTCTATATTAATCACTGCCTACTTAGGTGGTTGCGTTAAAGCAAGACAATACATCAGCATGGTCACCAAGGTAGGGAAGAACATTAAACATTTGACATTTCACAAGTAGCAGTCAAATATAATTCATGAGACGGTAACAAAAAGCTTCGGCACCGTGTTGTAACATTGTGAAAAATTTTAGATTGGTATATTTTTGGTAGGAATGTTGCGGTGGTTTGAGCATGTAGAAAGGATGGATGAAAGGAGGTTGACAAAGCGAATATACATATATGGCAAGTGTGAATGGTAGAATTGGAAGGGGAAGACCTTATCGAACATTCTCTGACCAAGTCAGAGATTTACTCGAGAAAGGTCAAGTTAAAAGTACCCTAAACCGACGTGCATGCATGAAGAATGTAATGAGAAGAATGTAATGAAGAATGTAAAGAGGTGTGTAAGGATTGTAGCAAGTGGAAATCCGTTGTCTTTGCCTACCCCTATGGGAAAAAAGGCGTGAGTCTATGTATGTATATATGTATATTTTTTGTATAGGTCAATCTAGAAATCTTTGGGGGAGGCCTACCTCTATATCCAGTGGACGTCATATGGCTGATTCGTCGTACGAATTCGATTGTCAAAAATATTCCTGCTAGGGCCGCTGCACTTTAAATGCTAAAGCTCTGAGAGGCACTGAGATATTGGATCTTAAAATGCCTAGTAATGACGAAATCTCTCAGTTTCTATCCTACTCTCGCATATGTCGTTCGAGAAACTCTCGCCGTGTAAATGAGGCTTTAGGCAATAACGGCTGATCTTGTCATTCTGTAGACTCAACCTAATTTCTGAAATAAATTCAAGCTGAAAATACAATACGGATTTAAATTCCACCGTATCTATTATGAAGGCTGTCCGATGTCACGAAATGTTGGAAGATATCAACTGACACGGCTAATATAAACGGAAACTGTCCTCTCGGGAAGTTTAAAATAGCTATAAAGGCGGTCAACGTTTAGAATCGTACATGTTGACCTGCATTATTATATTATTTTAATAACTCAGGTTGAACTATTATTCTGTCGGTCCCATCAGTATTTAAATCCAAAGTTTATTTTTGTATGTGAATGTGGATTATTTTTGAAGTTGTAAGGTATAAGCTTAACCTTCTTCTTTAAGCAGTTATCCAACTACACTTTAATACATAACATTTTCCACTGTTGTCTGTAGCTTAACCCAGAATATGTCTAAACAAGCGGGACATCGTTAATTTGTGATCGTTTTATCATTTATAATGTCTATTCGTGGTCTAAAGTCAATCCTGACTTTATCGTAGTTTTCAAACGCATGGTATTCATAGATCTTGGAATCAAGCGAGAAGACCATCAAATATCAAATAATTAATTAGAACAATGATATAAACCTAAAACTGCGAGACGAAGTTTGTTCCTCCCAAACGTCTCGATTAATTCCTCGATACGATCTCCTTGCCTATTGGTATTTCTAATCAGTTCAATGTCAGTGCGGAGTGTTACAGTAAACGGTTTAGTACGCGACGCCCAGACTAAGGTGTACTTGCTAATACACAACCGATTCAACAAACACTGGTGCAATCGAAGGAGCGATCGAGGCACTAATCGCGCTTGTACTATTGACTACAAATTTTACTGGACAGTAGCCTAAGCACGAAAACTAATGTAAATGTAAACTCGCTGCGCACTGATGACATTTGATTAATATTTCATACAAATTTCATAGACGCGCATCGAGCACGAATACATTTACGGTTGTCAGAAATGTTCCTGCTCGGGCTGCAGTTCATAGCTTTTGTCGATGACTTCATTATAGTAATCGATTTTATCAGACTTGATCGACTTGCAGGTTATGTTAAGGTTAATAATAATATTAACCCTGTCCTGGCACATGAGGGTACTCGTATGTGGGATGTGGGTTTATCAATAATTGTTCTGATAGTCATTTCTGCCCATGGTTTGCTAACAATAAGCCTCGACCAACACCTCAATAGGCAATATTTATGTTAGTATAATATAATTAAAATACAATAATCATAAAATAAGAAATAAATTGTAATTAATGAAAAGATATAATAAAAAAAAACATATATGTAAGTAACAGAACTCAAAATTGCCATAAAATAAATAATGGCAGGTGTAAAATAAATCAATAACACCTCAATAGGCTCTCGGTTGGTGTTTGGGTCAAGAGCTAAATGGAGGCAGGCAGTGTTACTGGATACGGCACGAATTGTGAGGAGGTTCCTAACTCTGGGGTCCTAACCGCCGGTGGCTTGGGTCCCGAGTCTCGCCATCGGAGGGGAATATTTTTATATTTTTAAATGTACTTTTATTTTTATATCATACATTTAAAAAATGTAAGAAACACCTTATATAATAAAGAGTACTAAGCTTAACCCTGTAATATTACGGTCCCACTGCTGAGCTAAGGTTAAGGTTAATAAAGGCTAAATACAAGTAATGAAACAGTTTGGTATTTTGGAGAAAGTTATCACACTTCCTTTACAGAAGTAATGTAGCTGTTAAATATACAAATGGCGCAACAAACAATAGCAGTGATATAATCAATATTTTGTATTAGTAAGTATCCAGTGAGTAAGTCAGTTAATATCGACCACAAAACGCCTCGTGGCCGACGTTGACCGATAGGAAAAAGGAAAGAGGAAGCGTCCAATGCGCCTAGAATGAAATTAGCCCGTCGGTCAATTACTCCGAACCGAGTGTGGCTTACTAATGGCACGCGCGGCGTCCCCTG
Source organism: Clanis bilineata (assembly GCA_036417725.1). Taxonomy (NCBI): domain Eukaryota; kingdom Metazoa; phylum Arthropoda; class Insecta; order Lepidoptera; family Sphingidae; genus Clanis; species Clanis bilineata. The sequence goes on from CM071137.1 coordinate 14,864,083, forward strand.
CATACAGCACCGCTCATTTATATGCCTTCGCGCGTACTCTTTATTGTTCCATAGATTGGTAATACACGGGAGGACTGGCACTTTGTGCTGTAAATCGTTGTCTGTACACGTATCCTCGATTAACTGTGTGCTGTACCCATAGGCGGAGCGGGTTCGGTGTTAGTACAAGCCGCCGCGCCGTGTGCGAGTGTGGAAAGATGACATCATGTCCGGAATGGCCGGCCACACAGAAAACGTGAGGGTACGTGTATGAGTGACAGTAGGTGCCGAGTGGTACGTGCACTCTGCACTCAGTACTTACTAGCCGCCACGGTGACGCATGCGGCACGCTCGCGGCCCTTCGCGTTGTAAAACTGATCCGTTGATCAGCAGGTCAATTATCTAAGGTTTCATTTGTGAAAACAACGTTGCGGTAACGATGTTTTCATTTTTGTATTCAGCAAGGTATAAAGCGCATGCACTAGCGCTATGCGTGATGACGGCGCTTATGCGAACTAGCTCTCTCGAGCGAGGCTTTTGACATAAATGTATGGAAAATGGTATTCTCTAAGACCCAACAACATTGAACGCTTCGTCGATCTCAACGATGTGCGCTGTGGGAGCTCGTCGTCGATCGCAACCTTGTGGCATTTCTTAGAGAATCGATCTGCAGGGTCGATGTTATCTCCATAATTATCATGCTCCGTATTTTTAGCAATCACTACTACTGGTGACAGCATAGCCACCACATCAACAACTAATAATGTTTGCTCTTCTTTAGAGAAAGCAAGTTAGGAGTGGTTATGCTGGGTATAACCAATGGGAAATGCCAAATAAATTGCAGCTAGTGTTATTCTGCTAACTGCTAACTATTCGTTTATAGATGGAATTGACGAAATGAGATAGATTGAAAGATCACATGAAAACACACTTAACATAGAAAAGTCAGAGGTGTATGCTCTATTTTTGGGTTGGTCTCGAACCTCCGACATTCGTCTCGGCAGTCCGTACCATTCCCAATTGAACTATCGCTCCTTATTTAAAGTAGGTATTTTAAGTAATTAGAAATAGGTGGTTTAAATCAAATATCTGTTACCTAACTAAAATTCGGCATCGAAATGCCAATCGTATTGGCAAAGCCAAAGTGTAACGCCCATTTGAATACATTACAAGCTGATTATATTTCAACTCGTCGTGCATTGAGTAATTCCGATAATATTTCGGACAAACAAAAACCGACGGGCGCCGTCATATTGGGAAGTTATAACCATTAAGAGAATACAATTGCAATTTCTTCCTGTCGTAAATAAACTTCGGCGGGCATGAGTAATCGTTACTTTGTGCTCACAATATCGGGTGGGGGCCAAATAGATTGGTACGTGCAGTGCATGCGAAGGAAGCGGTGCTGTGGCGCGGTGCTAGTGTGGCGCGATAGAGCGACGGTGGCGCGGTGGAGCGGTGGCGCGGCTCTGCACTATTATCACTTCGACGAAATTCGTCTACTGAGTTCTGTATGGTGTAGTTGAATTTTCCGTTTGTAATTATGTGTGTGGAGAGCGGAAGTGCCGCTGATGGTTGTTATACTAGTCACGGCGCAGCGGCTGACGACCGCCGCGCGTCTAACGGGCTCTCACCGACTTTGGTCACCGGCGCGACTGCCTCCACTCATAAGGGACCCTATTAAATTTTGTTCACTTGTTATTATTTTGTACCGCCGTGCCCGCTTATTAGGTAAGAACACGCTTTATCACATTAATATAAAATGTGTAAGTTGACTTAACCATAAATAATAGACTGTCAAAACGAACACTCCATATTCGATGGCATTTACATAAAAACTAGCTATTAATCAATTATGAGTTGAAAAATTGTTTCTTTGCACAGTGAATATTAAATTACTTTTGTACCAGCCACTGTCGGATTCCAGAGTGCCGTATACGGGTATAGGTGCGGCAGACATTCGATGATTTGCAAATTTCATACAATGCAATCATTCGATAAGGTTTAAGTTTAATAAAATGTGTTGAGGAAACCCGTCTGTAATGACGATGACAATTTGTAACATGATTTGTATTCAGCACGACAGGTTCGGTACATATCATGTCTGGAACCGGAGTGGTTTGTTGCGAAAATAGGATAATCTTCATGCGGATAGCCGTGACATATTAACAATACTCAAGTTACACGCAAGCGAATAAACTTTGGAGGTGAATTAAGACTTGTAGGTAATTATATAAGACCATCACTAAACCGTAAGTGGCCTATTGATAACAGAAGATTACGCTAATCTATACTAATATTATAAATGCGAATGTATGGATGGATGTTTGTTACTCAAGCCAGGAAGACTGAAAGGGTTGGGATGAAATTCGGCAGACAGAGATACATTATAATCTGGAATCGCACATAGGCTATTTATATCGGATTATAACAAGTTTAAAAACTTAACGGACCGACTTCAAATCTAATCGCGACTAAATTTCTATGGGACCACCCTTGAAAGAAGCTCTATCGAACACAAAAATAATTTTGAAGATTGGTCCACATTCGGCGGAGATATCGCGTAACATACATTAAAACAGACGAATTGAGGACCTTCACCTTTTTGGAAGTCGATCGAAAATGCATGGTTCGCCGTACTTTTATGTAAAGTTTACAAAATATAGAGTTATCTTCTATCATATCCATTGAGCCGGCCCATATAGGTTCTAAGTTTCTATATAGAGTGGCTCTACCACTCGCAAAAGCGGAGAGCCATAAGAATTCAACAAATTACATGACAAAATCATCGGCCCTTGCATGAAAATTCCTTACAATCATAAATAATTTATAATATTTATGAAATTATTACATAATTTTTTTATGAAATATTAACCAAATGTCATCAGTGTGCAGCGAGCTTGATACGAATTATTAACCAAAGTCAAAATTATTCGTGCTAAGGCCGTTGAACATACACAGCTAAATGCATGCTTTTTCGGGAAATACGCAGTGTTAATTAGTAGTTAATGCCTAATAAAGGCGCATAGTAATTTGGCTGACTGAAATTATCCACCAGCGATGTCGCAGTTATTGTTTTCAGAGACAAGTTCGGCGGGAGGGAGACATAGAGAGCGGGTGAGGGCACGACCGAGTTTCAGAGTTTGTCAATTTTGAAGTCAACAAGTAGATACGCCTTAGATGCTAAAGGCGACTTGCTTGAAAATTGACGCGAGGTTAAACCATGGTATAAATTAATCCCGGAATACTGGAACGGTATACATACAACTTTGACAGATAATATACATTGATTTTGACAGATAGCCCCTTACTTATAAAAATATTTATGAGTTTCTTATTTTTAAGAAGATGTGGCTTTAATAAAATAACACCATCTTAAATATTTTAGTTGTGTTTCAGTATTCGGGCATAAGACACCGTATTTATCAAGATAACTTCTTTCGACTACCTATTCAACCATAATCAAGCAAAGATTGACTATTTAAAATCCTTTAAATGTTCGTTAAACAAAAAGGTCAAATCCAATGTCGGTTGAAACATATTCGCATTCATTTCTCACTGCTTTTATAAAGATCGTCACGATTTATAACCGCAACTGAGTCAACTGTCCGTTTCAATTAAGGTTCACCTGTGTTAATGTCATTGCAATGTTGAAGTGATGCGCTGGTTAAAATTACTGTTCACTATACATCTACAATTAAGATGAAATTAATGTAGAATATTAATGGAAATTATTTGTTGCGTGTAATTTAAAGTGACGTCAGAAGCATAAGCACGAATAATTTTGAAAATCGAATTCGAATGGCTCAATGCGCGCTTTTGACAGCAATCGAATGTCGAGCAACTAGCAAGCCGCTCACCAAAAGATACCTCAGTAACAAAACGAACTTTGAATAACAAAGCACTGAATGGAACTGCGGACCGAGCACGAAACTTTCTGATAATCGTATTCGAGCTCGCTGCGCTCTCATGACATTTGGTTAATATTTCATACAAATTTAATAGACGCGCATCGAGCTCAAATACATTTACAATTGTCAGAAATTTTCCTGTTGGGGCCGCTGCACTCCTTATCCTAAGCATTTGTAATGCCTCAAGTTATGTTAATCATCGTAAAATTTAGTACAAATAGTATAATATCGCTCTATGGAAACCAAACCCCGTAGACCAACTTGCTTCAAGAAGCCGTGTCTGTCGGGACTCTGGATAAATAAGTATTCTCTAACAAACATACAGACATTAGAGCGAAATATCTATGAATATTTTTCGATCACCAGAATGTCGTTGCAAACCCCTAATTACAGTTTTCATCATTGAGAAAACCCCTTGGCGAATTAGGTGATTATAGTTGAATAGTAGAAGTATTTTTTATGCCTTGATTTATATGGCAGTATGAACACGCTGACACTATGAAAAAAGAAGAAGATAACTTTAGTCTTATTTCTATAGAATGAGTTGGTCGGACGACATACCGACTTTCGAGTTACGAGGCAGCCCGATACAAAGTTTCAAAAAATGATCATAATGTGATAATAGGAAAGACTATCGTAGTATACATACATACAATTGATAATAGCAAATTTAAAAGAACTTAATTTAATAATATATAAGGATTGGACTCTTTATTTTAGCAAATCGTTTTATAAAAAGCTCTTTAACTGCGTCCTTGGTCTAGTGGCAGCATATATAAGGTGTTGATTGGGAGGTCCTGGGTTCGACTCCTAGGTCGCGCAAAGCGAATTTGCTAATTTAATTTACGCGGGACTGGATCCCTCAGAGGGTGGACGTCAGGCAGGCAGCCGGTCGTAAAAACTAAGCCAATTCCTTCCTGCATCATGCTTCAAAGAGTGTGTTGCGTCGACCCCACGTTAAGGGTGGAGTAAAGACACGTAGAAAGAAAGTTTTATAAAAAGCCCGACCTAGAATTGGAACCCAGTACCTCCCGATTCATAGCACAGTCGCCTGTAGTTTTATTATAGCCCCATTTAGTCAAATGATAGTTGCTGCATTCCAATATGCTGTAAATATCAATGATAAATGACATTGCTAAACTTAGGCGTATGAATATAGAGCTTTCACGGTAAATATAGACGATGACCCACTTCAGTCTTGGACCTCAACAATCGAATTATTAGTATACCCGTCTGAACTAGATTTCAATGTAAAAAACAAACCTAATTTTAAAATAGCAAAAGTATAACTAAAATGGTGTCATCATTAGTTAAACAGAAGTATTTTGTGGTCCTGCCATTTTTTGGATACAAATAGTGTTTCCTTCATTATTTACTGTCGTGTCAACAGTGAATGATGTTAGTAAATTGGCACCTTGTCAATAGTCTCACGTATGTTGAAAGTGTGGACACAAGAATTTCCTGAGATCCCTTACTTCCGTTCAACGAAAACTGTTCTAATTTGTATGATTTGTGTCCAACATGAGTGATATTGGAGAACATCCAGAAGCCAACTTTAGATTTATCGTTTATACTAGATTATTATGTAATTGGCAGATTTTGTGCAATCCCATAAAATATAATTGCAGAGATTTTTTAAACAGACGGACATGGCGAAAATATTAGGCGAATTATAAAAAACGAAATATTTTATCATATTTTTGGGTTGGCAATAAAGATTTTAGATTTTATTATATGTTCAATTAAAATCGTAAAGCTCGTAAATCATATCTATAAAAACTATCTGTACGAAACATGGATACCTAAATGTTTTTATGGCCCTGGTTTATCCTAATAATAATGGAAGTTCTGATTTGATAATAGAAATAAATATCATCAAAATTTTATTGCGGTTAATTAATTTCGATAGACGGGTCAAGAACAAAATTACTTAATGTGGAAATTTTAAGAGAACAAATCGTATCGGCGACGTTGTAAAATATAAATATAATTTAAATTCGCTATATCCAGACACACAGACCTACCTCAAAAATACGTCTAATCAATTAGAGCTCGCTTCGAGGTGTGTCGTTTAACTGTCGACTACCTCGGTGGCGTGGTTGTATTTCGGTACGCCTACCGTCCTGAGGCCTTGAGTTCGATCCCCGGGTCAGGCAGTGATATTGGATTTTTCCATACCAGCCATTTGGAATTTGTGCTTGATATGGCGAAAGGCTCGCCCTCTATTACATCTGGGACGGAATTAAGCTCTGCGAAATGTGGGTGTTCTGGTTCGCTAGTGCATCTCTGCCTACCCCTTCGCGAATACAGGCGTGAGCTTATGTGTCGGTTTAAGTAAAACATTACTGTTATTTGATTTTTATCCGAGTTCTTACAGTGTCTATTTTGACCGTCGTAGTTGAGACTTGATTGACCGCTTATAATTTTTTATTTAATTAGATTATCTTTATTGCCTAACGATGGGTCCTGTATTTTCATAAATTCCAACATAACAACGTAATCAGCAGCCTGAGCAGGAAAATTTCTGACAACCGTTAATGTATTTCAGCTCGCTGCGCGTCTATGAAATTTGTATGAAATATTAACCAAACGTCATCAGTGCGCAGCGAACTCGAATACATTTACATTTACATTAATTTTTCGTGCTCGGGCTACGGGACTACGCAGTCATTGTTAAATGAGTATTATTTTTCAATCTGTACTCTATTAGACTTTAACCAAAATATGGGACTAAGGACGTTTCCAATAATCTGCACATTTTTTACGCATATTATGCTTATTTATGCTTAATATAGACCGTAGAGAGTAAGGCTGAGATCTATAGAGCGAACTTCGACAAGTTTAAGTCAAAGAAACGAACTCAGTGAGGATATGGAATTTTTTAATCGAACTTTGACTTAGTCCGAGTCATTTTTTACTTTTTAGTAGAGTCATTTTTTTCTAAACAGACTGACAGAAAGATTAAGCAAAGATTTTCTTGTAAAAAATGACTCGGAATAAGTCATAGTTCTATTTAACAATTCCAAATCCACTCAGAGTTCGATTCTTTGACTTAGGATTTTAGTCGGAGTTCGCTCTATATGTAGATCTCTGTACTATAACAACATTAAAACCTCCTACTCAAACTCACCACGATAATTTAGAAGCGCCTTTTATAATTAGGTTTTTATTGGTTTACGTATTGAAAGGTGCCTTTTGATCTAAGTTTAGTTTGATTGACTAGGATATAAACGTCCGGTCAACGTCGCGTGTCCGTCCCCGAGGCACCTGTAAGATGAATTAACTATGAGTATTCTGTACAGCTTCCTGAACTGACTCGAGGGGCGGAGTGGGCGGGGAGACTTCGCGAGCCACTAAGAGGGTTTGTTTGTTCCAGTCATCCCGGGATGGCCTCGTTGTCACTCTTCATTCCCAGACAAGCTGCCCCCAGGCTAATTGTCGGTGGGAACTTGTCAACAACTGCTATGCTATAAAGCGGAGATTTATGAAACATTTGAGTGTTTTTGTTTTGTTTTAAAAATAGCGGCTAATATCGTTTAGCTTAGTGAGTTTTTTTTTGTTTTGCAAACATTTTTGCATAGGTATTAAATCTACAGCTATTTTAGACATACATACTGTATGTCTAAAATGACGCATAAATTTTATTATTTACGCATAATTTATGGTTAAAAAACCAAAGAGAAAAATGTTGGTATGTGCTTTTCATTTACGGAACTTTCAAAAGCATTTTATTCATCTATTTAAATTGTTATAAATAACATATTTCTTCAAATACCAAAATAACCCAATTAATTTATACTCTTGGTGTAAGGGTGTTACAATCTAACCGTCGTCGTTCACTTCAAAGTTGCGTTATCAGGCCACTTCGCGTTTTAATTACAAATTCGACGTTAAACCGAGTTTAATCCAACTTTAACGTGGCACGTTTAATCACACGTAATTACGGACCATTTTCGTGTTTGTTTAGTGCATATCATTACGGGTTGTTGACGAGTAAGTGATGGCGATACGCATCTGAGGACCGATGTTTGGGGCACACACCTGCCAGGGCCGCCCGGCCGTCCCGAGACCCTCTATTATGTTGTTATTAGTACGAAGACGCCCTCAAACTTTTACAATGTTTTAATTGTGTTATTTAACGCTTGTTATTCAAACTGACAGTATGATTTATGCATTGCTGTTGCAGATTCGATTGTAATTGTAGCCTGTGGAGGTTGAAATATTGATTTGTATTCACGGTATATTTTTTTAGTTTTTTTAAGGAAATAATAATAACAATAAAGTAAAACGCAATAATTTTTCGACGTTATAATAATTGTATAGAATTGTCAAATTTTTGGAATAAGTTATAGTTTTGATTTATAATGTAATTAATATTTAAAATAACTTACTCCCAAAACTATCTTTTTACTAATTATGATTGTGAAGATTTCAAATTTCCTCGTACCATATCAGGGGCATGATTCTCTAAGGCATGCACTCATTTATGAAAACAGACTTAAAGAGAACTATAACGAATATTTTGCCATACTTTCTGTAAGTGAACATGTGAGTGCGTTAAATAAACGTTTGGTCATAAAGAATCATTCCGCAGGTAAATCTTCAATCTTGATCCATTTTGTAAGAAATCTTTAAGAAACAGTATCAAAATATTCGACCACATATGACGGAATTATCGCGTAACATACAACCTCAACCTTAACCTCCCATTTGCCATTTTCTATTATTTTGCTTACCTTTTCTTTGCACAAAGCAGCGATAGCTCAGTTGGGTGTGGTACCGACTGCCGAGACGAGTGTCGGAGGTTCGAGACCAACCCTAAAATGGAGCATTCCTACACCTCTGACTTTTCTTTGTCAAGTGTGTTTTCATTGTGAAATATCGCTTGCTATAACGGTAAAGGAAAATATCGTGAGAAAACCTGTATAACCGAGAATTTCTCCACAAGAAATGCTAAGGTATGTGAAGTCAACCAACCCGCATTCGGCCAGCGTGGTAGACTAAGGCCTAACCCCTCTCATCAGCAGAGGAGGCCCGTGCCCAGCAGTGGGACAGTAGTATTACAGGGCTAATATTATTATTATATTATTATTCTTTTCACACTATGCTAGTAACATGGCTGTGCCTCTAACATTGCTCAGGGCAGTGAGAGTAACTACATACTTTCATGTGAGCCACCTGTTCATCTGCATCTGTTATTAATCTAATAAAGAAATAGATTTCATTAAAGAATAATTTAATCCTTCTTGGATGTCGGTAGAAAAAATACAAATTGTATTTATAATCGTTATTTAGGTACAACTGTTTATGTTCATAGAAAAAAGATTAACCATTTCTTTTATTTTTTTTTTATTTTATTTATTAAGGATTGCCAACAAAATTTACAACGTTACATACATAAATTCTTATTTTTAGATAAATTAACCATCACAGAGTAATAAACTCAAGTTATTAATAACCCGAATAGTGAATTAAACTGTCTCATATACGATGCAGTTTCGACGGCGCTATTAAATGTATTGTAACAGATTCACCACATTAAATATTTTCGGGAGCCAGGCGCCTAATGGCCCGACGTCCTTTTTGTAGAGTTCCTAAAAAATTACAAAAGGTTGTGACATAATAATAGTTTTATTGGGTTTGAATTCGAAAGGAAATGATTATTAAAAGCGGTCAATGTGGTCAGTTGGAGAATTTTAAACTTGTAATTATATTATGACTCTACCGAACGCAAAAAGAATTCCATATTTGGCGGATAAATCACGGAGCAATTGTTTTTACGATCTTTTTTAACCCGTCGGAGGCGGCACTTATAGAGGTATATGTTACATAAGCGTATGGGCCACCGGAGGCCGAGCCGCCCGTGACTATCTACGTCAGTTGAAATTGATCGCAAATTAAGTGTGAACATATTACGAAAGGGTGGACAGCCTCTTAGATACAACTCCAACTACTTACTTCTCATTCCAGGGGGGTTACCATCACCTTATAGCAGTATTATTATAATTTTACTTGTCAATATTCCCATACAAAACAAACGAAGAACGATTATAATAATACTGCAATAAGAGGTCGTGGTAACCTTGCAGTGAGTGGCAGTATATGGTTGTGGACACTGCTAATGCTGTGCTAACGCCAAGGCCCACCTTCCACGTATAAACACTGTGTTACATATCTCCAAAACGAATTAAAAAATCACTGAACCGTTAAACAGTGCCCATATAAATGAGGATGCAGTATGGTCGGTTATCGTGTCCAAATAATTATTATTAATGTCTATTACTACGTCCATAATATCTGCTTCTGATAATTACTCCAATAGAGCACGAGTGCTGAATACGTAATTGATATCACTAATTCATATTGACAGCCTCCGTGGCGCAGCGGGCGAGTTGCCGGCTGTGAAACGAGAGACCGCGGGTTCGATCCTCGCACCGAGACAAATGTTTGTATGGCCCACAGATATTCGTTTCGGGTCTGGGTGTTGTGAGACCGATAGTCTATCGTAGTTCCTGATACCCACGACACAAGACTAGTATCTTAGTGTGGGGTCAGGACTATGTGTGTGACTGTTGGATGTTATTTATTATTATTTTTTATATATTTTATAAACGAACTGTAAGAAAACATTCAAGTTTAGATGTACCTCTATAATTATTCATTATGCCTCAAGTTATCACAACACACACAAATATGCAGTTTCAGTTAAAAAGGTAGAAATCAAATTATTCCGCGGACCCCCTACGAGTTACCTTTCTACCGACTTCTTGAGATCTTGGGTTCGATCCCCAGGTCGGGTAGCGATACGTATTTTCATATTGAGTATCAGCACGGAGTCTGCAACTTGTGTGTGACATAGCCCTAGGCTCGCAGCCTATCATATCTGGGACGGAAATAAGCTCGGAGAAATGTGCGTGTTCTAGTTCTCTAGTCCACCTCTGCCTACTTCTTTGGGGATACGGGCGTGAACTTATCAATGTGTGTCGAACTGAGTACAATAATTCGTCGGTATTTTAGCTTGTTTCAAGGATGGTCCCACGTAAATTGGGTTAAGGTGGTTTAAGAGCGATTTTAAGTTTTAAACTTTTATATGATTAGTTTAGTTTAAAAGTTTAGTTTAGTTTAGTTTAAAAGTAGAAAAGTTTAGTTTTGCCAATCAATTTTATTTTAGTTCGTTGTAGTTTCCACGAGTGGCGCTATAAATGTATGGGGAAGATGAAAACTGCCTGAATACCAACTGGCGGTAGTCCACATGGTCAAAGTTTGCGTCATTTGCGATTCAAACGCGTCAATGACGACGCGACCTAATGCTATGCTTTGCCTACTTTCATACATTTACATAGTACATAAACAGACGCTGCGCATGCGCAACTGACGCTGCCGCACTGACGCCGTTGACGCGGACGTCGGCAGTACTTTAGCATTCTATAAACGACTTAATTCAATATTACGAGTAGTTACTTTAAAGATAACAGTGGGTGGGTGGCAGAAGTGGCGTTATCACCGCTGACCGGAATACGTAGCGTCAATTTATGTAATTGCATCACTGTAGTTAATTTAATTAAACAATTTTCGGATATTATCGCGAGTATTTAATATTTATTTTAATCGACGCGTTTCGGATCTTTTGCGGGATGTGGTGATGACCCGAACAGATTGAAATTAAAATACAGAGTGTTAAAATCTGGAATTAATGAGTTCATGGATGTCATGTCGGTTACAGCTCATCAATCTATACATACTATATCTATATTATGTAGGCTTTGATGCTCTTACTGGAACGCTACTCAACTTAAACAGCTTCTCACATTAATTTTCTCCATACAATTTTGACATCGACGAACATCGACTTAGACCGATCCATTTTTTACAAGAAAAACAGTCTGACAGACAGACTAAGCAAATATTTTCTTGTAAAAAATGGATCAGATTAAGTGGATGTTCAAAAAATTCAAAATCCTCGCTGGGTTCGTTTCGTTGACTTAAACTTAGTCGAATTCCGCTCTATAGATCTCAGCCTAAGTATGCAGTTTTTCGAATTCATTAGCTATTTTTGAGTGAATTAAGTTACTGAGCCAACACATAACCGTTACATTAATTTTACACGCCAAGAAATACGCGCTTCATGCATGAATGTTTGCAAATAAATTACAAAATCAAACATCGCTGTTTAATGTAAATTAGAAGTGTAAATTGTAAAGGAAAAAATGTGTATGCTCTTCACTTTGACATGAAACCAATGATAATTATAATTACACCATTGCGGAACGTTGAAGACGCGGCAAAAACATGTGAACGCTGTCATAGCAAAGATAGCTTTCGCATTCAAGTTATAACATCAATAGAAGAGCCGGCTGTTACTCTGTTACCCACGACGAAAAAAACACAAGGCGTGAAGCTAATGAAGTGTTTCTAGAACAAAAACGGTAAACGAACTTACGTTTACTCTAACGACACTCGCGCCTTCTTATCCGTTACAATATGTTTGTATTGGTTATGAAGTGTTATGGCAATGTATCACGCACACTAGAAAATGCCAATGACTAAACAAATAATTTTTTCTTTAGTCATTAGAAAATGCAGAAGGTTTGGTGGGCGACTGATATTTGTTTCAAGTCTGGGTGTTGCGAGATTGAAAGTCTCTCATGGTCTCGATACAGGTTGTACCTAGAGTGGAGTCAGGACTAGGTGTGTGACTGTTGGGTGTATTTATGTATTTATTCGAAAAAATATTATAAGAAACGGCGCTAAAGATTTGTCGTATAAAAATGTTAATTAATTTTATTGGTAAACATTTCTAAGCCGCTAAATTAAATATTGAGTTATGATTTTTTTATATTTTTTGGATTCACTTAAGTATAAGTTAATCTTACATTTACCGATCATCATGTAAGGACCTAATTAACCAATTACTATTAGTTTTATCTGAGTACGTATGTATATTCAATTCCACGGCGCTACAAGCGTTTAAAAAATTATGTAAACATAATTTAACCTTTGTTTTTCAATGAAGTCGTCTTTTTCCTGACATAAGCTCGACTTATTTCGATTATTCGATACATCAGATAGATTGCAATCCGAAAAAAAGCGCAATAATTACTTAATTAGCACACAATACAGCAAATTGTTGTGAATTTAATAATCTTTGGACATTTTTACATCGGTCAGGCGAAATCAAATTGATTATACATATGAATGGATTCGACAACGTCCGCTCACAAAATGCTTCCATTGATTTCCATTGCTCAAAAGGGCTAAGTAATACGCGATTGTGCAAAATTCGAAAGCCGCTTGTTCCATGACTGGTAATAAAGAATTCAAATAGTTGGACGCGGTGGTCTGATATTTAATTGAACATGCCGACCCATTACTTCAGTATGCACGAATAGTAAAACGGCAAATGGTATTCGGTAAAATCAAAGACATTCAACAGTATATAGACGGGAACAACAGCACGAAACTTGTGATCTAAAAGTTGTGACCTCATGGTCATAAGTCACCCAATCGTATTTGAAACACACGTGCGCAAGGTCGTGCCAGTGTATTAATGTTTAGACAATAAAATTCTTGTTTGTGTTTCTTGAACGTTTACAGAACACTCTGGGGTTTAAGTTGTAATATGGTAGATAGTGTTTCTTAGGCTGAGATCTATAGAGCGAACTTCGACTAAGTCTAAGTCAAAGTTACGAACTCAGTGAGGATTTTGACTTAGTCCGAGTCATTTTTTACAAGAAAATCTTTGCTTAGTCTGTCTGGCAGTCTGTTTTTCTTGTAAAAAAGTACTCGGACTAAGTCAAAATTTGATATAACAATTCCAAATCCTCACTGAGTTCGTTACTTTGACTTAGACTTAGTCGAAGTTCGCTCTATAGATCTCAGCCTTACGTTTGAGATCATTTTTTTTGGATGGATACTTGCTTGATAGCGTCTCTATAGCTAGTAATATTAAATCTCTTTGAGTAAAATAGTTCTTAGAAATCGAGGTCGATAATGGTTGCGCGTTACTCAGCGGCTGAATCCTACTCGAAGTCGCAATACGGACGCAGCTCGGGCCCGATAATCCGATACAACATTCATAATTATCTAATAAACTCATGTTTTGTAACCTTTACAGTTTGCCGCTATCAGTGTACATAAGCGTGTCGAGTATCGAATCGTATCTACATAACGTATATTCCGATTATGATAATACACATCAAAGAGACGAAATGATTTGTTTTTTTAATATATCAAACGCGCCGCCTTTAGCTGTGAATCAAGATTTTGAGGAAATCACCCGGTGCAGGCGAGCTAAACGTTTGACAATTATTTATAGATATTTCTATACAAAATTGTATTTCTTATTAGTATACTTAGAAGTCTTAGATTATAAATTAGTAAGCTACGTTTTTTTAATAAGGATATACATCTATTAGCACAGCTTATACACCGTCATATAATAATATAAATAAATAATATCAGCTCTGTAATATTACTGTCTCACTGCTGGGAACGGGCCTCCTCTGCTAATGAGAGGGGTTAGGCTATAGTCTACCACGCTGGCCTAATGCGAGTTGGTAGAATTCACATACCTTCGAAATTCTTGTGGAGAAATTCTCAGGTATGCATGTTTCCTCACGATGTTTTCCTTCACCGTTATAGCAAGCGATAATGCATAATCACAAGTTTAAAAACTTAACAGACCGAGCTTAAATCCGATCGTGACCGAATTTATATGGGACCATCCTTGAAATAAGCTTTATCGAATAGAAAAAGAATTTTGAAAATCGGTTCACATTTGGAGGAGACGGAGATATCGTGTAACATACATTTTAAAAAAAACACAGACGAATTGAGGACCTTCTCCTTTTTGGAACTCGCTCGAAAATGATACACTTCGAAAGTCAGAGGTGTGTGCTCCTCACACCGCCATAACCTATAGTCAAAGAAGTTGATGCAATGTATATTGTCTATGGAATACTTACGCACGTCCCGGTGTATTCATGTGGCGAGGATAGGTCTACGAGATTTCATATTATGATGTTGGTCGTTGGACGACTATTCAAAAATGTGATTATGGCGCTGATTGCTATTTTTAGACTATGTGAAACATAAAGCAGGTTTTTCTTTGAAGTAATTATCTCTATATTATCTTTTATCTTATCTTTTAAACACACGGATCTGTTCCATCTACATTAGAGGAAAAATCGTAAGTTGAAATCTTTAGATATGACCATTTATTTGGAATATTGACTGGTTTGTTAATAAAGTGAACAACAACAAAGTTGGCAACGATGATACCGCAAATCAGTATCATTGGTCACAAATGTCTGTTTCCAGCATGCGTTTCCGTTCAACAGATACTATGTCATAGAGCTTTCCTTTCTACCTGCCCTTATCCCACCTTAATGTGGGGTCGGCGCAATACATTTTTTCAAGCATGTTGTAGTAAGGATTTAGTTAAGTTTTTTACGACCGGCTGCCTGCCTGACGTCAATCTCCTCTGAGGGACCCATTCTCGGGCAAATTAAATTAGAAAATTGGCTTTGCCCGACCTGGGAATCGAACCCACGACCTCCCGGTCCACAGTCCATATATGCTGCCACTGGACCGAGGCGGCGACACTATGGCATAGATCCTGAATAAATGAATACACCCAACAGTCACATAGTCCTGACCCCACATTAGGTTTAACCTGCATCGTGGGAATCGGTAACTACGAGAGACTTTCGATCTCACAACACCCAGACTCGAACCGAATATCTATGGGTCACATAAAACATTTGTCTCGGTGCGGGAATCGAACCTGCGGACCCTTGTTTCACAACCGGCTACTCTCTTGCTGCGCTACGGAGGCTGTTTAGAATAATATATTATCGTTTGCATTAACACAGTTTCCTTTTAAGCAGGGGGGCTACCACCACCTCTTATAGCAGTATTATTATAATTTTACTTGTACCGATTCCCATACAAAACAAACGAAGAACGATTATAATAATACTGCTATAAGTGGTCGTGGTAACCCTGCAGCTATTATTAATTTCATAAATTTTAGTAAAAATCGATGATAAAGCGAGCGAAGCCGTGATCTAAAGTTAGTATTAAATATTTGCATGAGAACTAAAAACTGGCAGAATATTTTGATTATACTGATAATGTGCAGCTGTATTTACATATTAAATAAATTGTATAATTTGCTGATAGTAAAATAAATTACTTTAAAAATTAAAATTTAAGCTTTAATATGCATAAATTAATTGCTTTACTTGTACACCGGGCTGGGAATGCGCTGTGGAACGGGAGATCCTGGGTTCGATTCCCAGGTCAGGCAAAGTGATTTTTCTAATTTCATTTTCCCGGACTTATCGCACCTTAATATGGGATCGGCGCAACATACATTTTCAGGCATGTTGCAAAAAGGATTTGGCTATGTTTTACAACCGGCTTTACGACGTCAACCCTCTGTGGGTATTCCAGTCCCGGGCAAATTAAATTAGAAAATTCACTTTGCTCGATTTGGGAATCGAACCCACGACCTCCCGATCCACAGCCCACATATGCTGCCATTAGACCAAAGAGGCGACGTAAAATGTATTATTTTTATTTATTGCTATTTAATGGGCTTTTTGGGAGTGATTTAATTCCCTGCTGAAAATTCTTTGTGGAATGATATAACAAGTCGGATAAAAAACATTTTTTGTTTAGTTATAATTTTCACAGCGTCATCGTACTCTTTTTGCCAAGCTGTAGCATAGGCTACTTTTTACATAAGCTCACGCCTGTATCCCCGAAAGGGTAGGCAGAGTCGCACTAGCGAACTAGAAGACCCACATTTCGCCGAGCTTAGTTCCATCCCAGATGTGATAGGGGGCGAGCCTATCGCCATATCGGGCACAAATTCCAGACTCGGGGCTGATATGGAAAAATCCAATATCACTTTGCCCGACCCGGGGATCGAACCCGAGAACTCAGAACCGTAGTCGTACCGAAATACCACCACGCCACCGAGGCAGTCAATTTTTATTCCGGAAAATTTAACGGTCACTGTATATCCACGCGAACGAATCACGACTCACGAGCAACAACTAGTATTTTAACAAAACTTAAATACTGACTTCGGAAAGTCACAAATAAATTAATTATGGGTTTTTCAAGTCAGTTTACAAGTCTTCCTAAATATGGAACCTACTCGGAACAATATTATGTCAAATTAAAAAAGATCACACAAAATGATCATTCACACGTCGTACGTCGCACGTCGGAGTTATCGGTGAATATACGAAAATCAATATAGAGATGAATTGAGAACGTCTTGCTTCTTTAAAGTCGGTTATAAGTATAAATCAATGCACAAGGTAGGCAGACGAATGTCTTTACCTACCGTTTGAATATAAGAAGATGGAGGACAAGGCATAACTACGAATAAATGAAGCATGCCTAATGTATGGAGATAAACCAAAATGGCGACTTTGCAAAAGAAAGCCTATAACCTGCCTCCCTGATTCCAAATTCATAGTATTCTATAATATTATAAGAAATACTTAAATCTATATTATGCTGTTTTTGACATGCCATAAGTGCTTTTATATGCCTACGTGATTAATAAAGATTTTTATTTTATTTTTATTTTAAAGATCCCTTTATTATAGCAGTTAGGCATCTTGAGATTCATAAATCAGTAATATTGTAAATAAAACACTGTATTAATAATAAAATCAATAAGTATTTATACATTATATAAGTCTTATAACACCGTGACAACTTACTAAACAGATCGCGAAACTAAAATCGCGGCTTCAAAGTAATCTTGTATTTTTCGTATTTATGCGAAGTCCTCTTATTTTTCTTTAGTCATTGACCTAACGTAACAAGATGTAGGCAAGTTACAAGGAGGTTAGTTAAATGAGATTTGCGTCGGGTGTGTGCGACGCGACGTGGCGTAGCCTCGCCTCGCTGGGCGGACTCCGGTGCCGATCACCTCCCTACTGTAAGAGATCTTGTTACATGGTCCCGGTTTACTTTACAACTACATAACGTTTTTTATTTGTCAGGCTTTTGACCTCTTTTATGTTATTATCAGCTTTTGCTAGCTTCAATCGCGATAATTTTATTTTACGGGAGCATGATATCAAGTAGATGACAGTATCCTATCACCTATCTTTCTATCTGCCCTTATCCCACCCTTTGTGGGGTTGGTGCAACATAATTTTCAAGCATGTTGTAGAAAGGATTTGGTTTAGTTTTTTTACAATCGGCTGCGTGTCTGACACCAACCCCTTTCTGGGGATCTAGGAAAATAGTGTTAGAAAAACACCACGCCTGATCTAGGAATCGAATCCAGAACCTCCCGGTTCATGGGCCATGTACACTGCCACTAGACCAAGGCTTTGAGTATGCTATAACCTATATATACCTTATATACAAATCGCCTCTGTAGATGATAGATAAACTAATATCCAAATTCATATAAGTACATACTCATCATCATCATCATCATCATCAGCCATAGGACGTCCACTGCTGAACATAGGCCTCCCCCAAAGATTTCCTACTCATAAACATTAAAATTTAGTTTGTATATACTGATTTATTGTAGTAGGGTAAAGACGAAATGGTCAGACATTTCGTTAAAAATTCGTTCGTTCGTGCTTTAAATTAAAAAAACACATAAAATTTACCTACACTGCCTTTAAAGTCTATATGAAAGGGTACTACGTCGGTTTTAGTACATAATACAGCCGCATTTTCAACCTCGAAACGCTATTCATAAGCAAACATTGCGGAAAAACAAAAGCTGCCCCGACTAACAGGGAAGAGTTCACGTGTCTATCAGATAAAGACAATGAAGCTTAGCCTACAAAACAAACAGAAAATACGCAAAACGTGGACTGACAATCGACAGGGTCAGCCCCGATGGTGACTTGTTCCATTTTTAGAGATTTGCGCGTCCACTCTGTCGATATTGTCGCTATCAGAGACGTGTGAGGCCTGATGCAGGCATGGGCTAGCATCGCAAATTACTTAAAAATTAATTACGCCTATCCCAAAACCCCTCGGTGCTGTCAATGGAAAATCCTCGCGAGGAGCGTGAATTTTGTAGTGGACAGCTCGATGTGATGCGATTCTAAATCGGAATGGTGGTTGTTTGACGCGATACATTCCGTTCCGCAAAATAGACCAGGAATTAGTTATCAACCAAACGGTAGATTCATTTAATGGGAAATATATTCGTTGGTATCTACCTACTAATTATTCTGATGGTCCCGTCAGTTCAATTTATGTAAATGTCGTTTTTATTTCAAATTTAATTTTATGACACTTGAAAATTAAGTTATCGTTAATGCATCTTTAGAAGATCGGTTTTCTGATAATGTCTACATTAGGGCACTCTTTCTTTACGAGGTAGGCTTACGTAAGATTTTTCTTTTTAGTAAAAATACAAACTGCGGCCTGAGCAGGAAAATTTCTGACAACCGTAAATGTATTCGAACTCGATGCGCGTCTATGAAATATTAACCAAACGTCATCAGTGCGCAGCAAACTCGGATACATTTACATTAGTTTTTCGTGCTCGGGCTACTGGTGTTAAGTTTAATTACAATGTTGCACTTGTTACACTATTAAAACAGACCTTACTTTTGATCAAACAATAACAAACATTCAACAATCGAGAATAAAAAAGCTGACGTTGCTCAATAAAATTCTGAAATAAATAACATTAAAAAACTTACCCATTAAAAGGATATCCCGCAAATGCTGCATCGTAAGGATGATATACAGCGGGATAAGGCCAACTGGCTGCGCTGGCTGCCAGGTTCTCCTTCAGCTCGATGCTAGCCGCCTGTCACAACAAACAAACACCAATAAAATACCTTTCAAATCGTCATAAATTAATGCATTCCCGCAACCAGTTCACGTGAATTGTTGGCAGCATATAAAACCTTTATAATCTTATTAAAACGAGCTATTATAATAACTTCTGTCACGTTTCCGGTAGCTTTAACGTAATCCATTACTAAAGTGATCCTCAACGGATTGATTTCTTGATCGATCGCTTCAATGTTTCGGCCTTAACTATTATTATTTAATGGCCAAAGATATAAACCGAGTGCATCCATCATCTTTCGGTTAACAAATGTTTTATTTTTTGTTCCACGTTCGTATACGAGTTTGCTCTCTTTTATGTCTTCATGATTAACAGATAAACTACGCGTTAGAGTTTTAATTACGTTATTCGCTTGTGCGTGCAAATAAAAATAATAGGACACAAAGTTATTAAAAGTTTTGTAAGAAAAATGGCGTAAACCGTCCATATGTCGCTAAGGGTCCAAAAATTTATAGCTACGCATTAAAAATAACTCAGGAGCGAGTCTTAATGCGGTCAGCCAGGATAAATCTATCAAAAGATTTTGTTGTCCAACAACTTCATTGGTGGCCGAAACGAAAATCCGATAATAAATTTTACTCAAGTACGACAGCGTAATCCAGTCGCGCTGCGCTCTTTGTTGCTTCGACCTTTCTGATATGACTACAGTTTTCTGTGATTTCGAATAATCGGTCTAAACGGCAATGCGAATCTTCGAATAGGCTTATTTTTATGGCCACAATACCAACATTCTAAAGTCCATTTTGTCACGCTGCACTGTATTTTTAATATTAAATGTTTAATAAATGTAGAATATAAAACTGAAATTATATTTCGCAAGTTTAATAGAACTGACGCGACGTAGCAAAAATCATCAACTCCATAATGTGATGCATTTAAAATACCTTGGACACTAATTATTCTGTAATTTAACGAATATTCTCGAGTTATAAAAGCAATATAACTTATCGTCCATTGTTAAGAGCATTCTTAAACAACGAAATAAAATTGGTTGCTATTGCTTAAGTAGACATTAAAATTCAACATTAAGTGAACGGAGATTACTTCAAATGAATATAAAACTGTTATTATGATTGATGATACTGTTGATAGAGCTTACCAAAAAAATAGATACGTGATCTCTATTATACCTGCCTATCCATTAACATTAACATGTTAAACTAGATATACTTATATTTTATGGAAGAAATAAGTTTAATCCACCGGGCCGCTCGGCAGACACGCAAACGCTAACTTTTTTAAACCTCGCCGGCTAAGGCAAAAACTGTATGCGCTCTTTCGCCCCTGTTTATAATGAATTAATTCAAAATACGTTGGAATATTGACAGCGTTGCCATCTACGACAACTTGATCTTATTGCAACCGTTTATGTTTGCAATATAATTTTGTCAGCCAAAACATAACGCAGGCCAGATAAAGACACGTTAAAATGGAGCGCAATAAATATCAATCTTTAAATTATGCGGACACAGATTAGAGCCATGTTGCAGATATAAAGCTGAATTTAAAGATTCATCAATTAGTCAAACTCTCATAGATATAATAATTACCATAAATTATAACGGACATCAACCACAAATCTATTAAGAGCAGTAGTGCGAGGTGATGATTTATTTTGGAACGCCTCGCTAGAACTATAAATTATTATTTTTTAATATAATAACGTCCGTTTCCTGCGTCGCGGACGGGACCACATGTGCGAATGGATGAGATTAAAGCGCGTGGTCGATGGATTTTGAAAATCAACATTTTCCATCAATCAGCGGCTGTGTTTCTTTACAGCGACTATTCAAAGATCAACAAAGTGTCGACACAGACACTTTTGAATCTGACAATCGAGATTTAAAACCAAACAAAAGAACGCTTCGAAAGCACGTTTCAAGCACGTGGATATACCCCCAAGAGTTACAATGAAATATTATAGACAAAATAAAAAGCGTTAATAAGAAAAAAATGTGGTGGCAGGATCCCATTGAAGGCGACTCGTCGGGCGGCCGGAGTTAACACTTTCGCCACTGATGATGTATGATCATATCTTCATGAATGATTGAATCATCTGCCGGGACACGTTCACGGCCCACCTTTTAACACCTTCCTCCAAAAGTTTTACTACGTGTCATATATTACGTACCGTGGCTACTTTTATGTTGTTATGATCATTATCATTCAAAGTGTCTACCCACACACATGGCCCGGCGCGGCGCGGCGGCTCGGCTCGGCTCAGTGGAAGCGCGGGGCGCTGCTGTGGCGAGGGACGCTCGCCTCTCTACCATGCTCTAACACGGAGTGCTTTTTATGATACCGTGCTTTCCTATTAGTTTTAACGTGTGAAGAGCGCGCTCATTTTTATTTTACACTTTTTATTTAGAACAACGACACATTGTTTTTGCTCGTCGGCTGTTGCATCACGCATCTAAATAAAACTCCCAAACAACATCCATAAATATTTTATCAATCAATAATGATGTACGTATAAATAAAATATAATCCTACTGTGTAACCACTATGGAATTTCAAAGACATATTTTAATCCTGAGAAAGGGATTGTTAAACATATTAAGTTATTAAATCGGACCCGGGAGGAGCGAGTTTTTTGGTTCGATGGACAAAAGGACATACATCAACGGATTATCATTCTAAATTATGTGTATTACTTATATCGTAAACCTTATTGTGAGGGCTACTTAACACCGAAGGTCCACATCTAACTTTCTGAGGCACTATTTTGACAAGGGATCCTAATTATTTTAACGTAATACCTTTTGTATAAAGTCTCAATAAAAAAATTAGAGCCACGGCGTCGTTGGTCCAAATAATCTTTTTGATTCGTATGCTAGATCCGAGCGATGTGAAAAGCTTTTATGAATCTAATTACCAATTTAATAAGATTATATGTTAGCGGCCAGCTCAACGTTTCAAATAGGGTCACTGTAACATGTTAATCATATTCATATGGCATTGTGTATGAATGAATATTTGCATAATACATACTGCCGTTCGCGGCTAAAACATCGAGGAAATGATACAGTTGCATTTACTATCTGTTTATAGCTAATATAAATTGATTGCGTGCAATAAAAAGGAATCTCTTAAGGTCATTATTATTGTAACAATAAAATATAGAATTGCTTGACCGCTTACCATACATTAGATAGCATAGAAACCTGTTAACAAAACTTGTTTTTAGATACGTAAGTACGTAGTTCTCTGGTCGAAGTATCATAAACGACAACCACTCATGAAGTGGTCTACTCTGCCTGTAAATTTTATTGCACTAAAATTAAATTATACGACTCATTCATTATAGGAAACCGTCTATATTAGCCGATTACTTGTCACTGATATACTTCTAATACGTTAGTTTTGTACTCGGCTCTATATAATTACGCATACACGTCCGTACTTTAACTTTCTGGATAATGTATGGAGCGATAAAAGATACATTTTCATGTTACTTTCTCGGTAGACGTAGGCCGTTTGTTATTGTATAATCATGGAAAAACGCATTGACGATGCAATAAACGTCGTGGGTACCAATTACCATATTTTACATGTGTTTGTGAACGATACTGAATAAAATGCAATTTGTCCGTATGATAAAGATCTAATTGTCATTGTTTAATGTTAAAGAATTAAAGTAACGTTGATCGTATTAGTAATTGTATATGATATCACTAATTCCTGTTACATTACCACATTAGCAGTGTCAGATCTCAACCGCAGAAATTGGCTGCAGAAAAATTGCAACTCGGCCACAATTACACACCGTCGCGTCGAGTCGTCGTGTTCTATCTGTGGGAAACTGGGATTTAACTGTAACGCGATCTGAATTATTCTCGGTAAGGAATATTTCTTCTCAGCAAGTATAAAATGATTCACTTACACGTACATTGTTAACTAAAATATATTTTGTATAAGTGGATGAATTATTTGTTGTTTATTACCGCTCATGGACTGAAAGCTACAGCAACCGGAGTGCAATAGACGCTGCCAATAATTCTTACGTGGGTTTCATTAAAGCCGGTCACGTTCTCGTTAACAATATACTTACCGCGTTTGTGTAGAACGGCGGCTGATCGGCAGCCAGTGCCGGGAAGTAGGCCGCCATGCCGGCCGCGGTGGCTGCGGCCGCGTCCGAGTACGGCGCACTGTACATAGAGAGAGGCACGCCCGAGGCGAGCCTCTGGTAGTTGAGAAACTCGTATTGACACGAGCAAACGGTTTGTCCTGTGATGGGGTCCTGGAATATGGGGCGGCCAGTGTCACAGCAGCGCGAAGGGGCAGCGGCGGGCGAGGTGGGCCGGGGCGCGCCGCTCGCGCCGCCCGCACCCGCGCTCATTCCCGCCTGCGCCGGCGGCGGACTGTTGGAGGCTGTCGATATGGTGCTCTGTAAGTTGTAAATTTTGAAATGCCTTTATGGCGCGTTTTTCATTCGCTGTTGCAGATACGATGATTTATAGGAGGCCTCCGTGCGCAAAGCATAACTCGCAAAGCAATAAACGATACACAAACCTCGCGTGATATGTTCACGTGGACGGTTTACATCGATAATTTAAACATTAATTCATAAAGAATCCGAATTGTAGATATTAAAATGACATTAGCATAATATAACTGAATTGATGGATAATAAATGATCGTTTAACGATTGTGTGAAAAGGGGTGAACAGCAGCTCGACCTTGGGCGTGCCTGTTGCGTCGTCAACTCGTCAGCGTCGCCTCATCGCATCGGTTACTTACTGTACGCCGATTCGAAACGCTCCCGAACCCTCTTAAATATATATTTCAAAAAAGTTATGGCGCATTCGTAACAGTTCTGCTATAATGCGATTGAAGATTTGATAATTAATGACAAAGAGATTTGGGCAGGGCGGACATAATGTCGTAATAGGTTTATTCATCGGACTACCTGAATCAATATCGCGGTCGCAGGATAAACATCCGCTCGTTGTGATCATAAAGCGAAAGAATCGTTTCGAGATCGGCCTTTTAATTGAGGCCTGCAGATTTGAACGGGAATAAATAATTTTCTGAACATATTTTGTCATTGAAATGAAATATGTCCCAACCGTCCGGCGTGCATTGTGCTCTGAATGGGATTAGACACCGAGAAATGTCACACGATACAACTTTGTGTCATTTTTTGAATGGAAATCCAAAGCAAAACAGCATTTGTGTCCGTTCATGGTTCGAGGACGGCTCCGGAAATATTATATTATCCAATTAAACCTTTGAAATGGGATGAATGACAGTTTATAGTTTTTATATAGAGATAGTGTTTACGGAACTGGTAGGTGCGAGTCGACATTTTGTTGTGTAAGAAGGTATTGCCGCGCCATAAGCCTGGTGAACTCCATCGCGGTTGACTGAGAACTAAGCTGGATCTGCCGTCTGCTAGGTGTATGGCTTCCATCAACGCAGCTCTACTGGTGTTCTAACATTTCGGCATGGCCGCCCTGACTCTATAGGCTAAAAACATTTGTTGTGTCGAGGGAATTATTGAGGTAATCCCGAAGCCGTTAAATGCGGAATCCCTGCATTACCTACATTACATACCCTGCATAGTTATTTAATCCTTGCTCGGTAACGCACACGGGCGGGGCGGGGGAAAAGGCAGAGGTGTGTGCGACGCCGCTCATTAGACCCTACTGCTGTAGAAATAGAGGTTATATCTACACGAGGGGGATGTGGCTGAAATCGACGCTGGTGCTTTAAAGGGATTCAATCCGTTCAAACGATACGAGTTACTGTTGGATGATACGACATAATTACTACAGTATATACAGCATGTTCTGTTTATTCGCTAGTCGGCCATCGCCCGTCGCGTCGAGTTGGATGTAAACTAAAGTGCATTATGTTTGCAGGTTGTATTAACGGAGCCCAACGAGCTCAACTTTATCTATATCGATGTCGTACCTATATTATTATTTCTGTACGTTTAAGTAGCAAATGTAGTTTGTTCTTAAAAATATGAATAAACATAATCTGAGCCAAGTACATGCAGGCTTATTCTGTTGCACGGAAACGACTGAGTTGATATTACAGTTTAACAAGAAATGTAATATGCACTTCGTTTGAAACGTTGTTATTGAGTTGTAATGTGTTGAGATTCCGAGAAATAAATACGATCTTGAAGACAACAACTTTTGTAACACATTCTCGAGAATACACATTCAGTTATTTTAAATAATGTAGAGTGTGACAAAGTATAACAAGTAGAAGGAGAGTACTGGCGCGAGTTATATGTACACGACACGCCGCGCCACGCCGCTTAAGTTGCTTATTAAGTTTCGTTCACGACTGCTGAGACAGTTCCAAGTGGTTATAATCTAAACATCTGACACAGCGTGACACACGCCTAGTGGCTCTCTGCTTAATTTACACTTGCACGGCGAACAATTCTCAACACGGCACTTCATTTGTCATCGCTAGAATTGTTCCATTTTAAATTAATCCTCGGTTTGTAGTTGAGTTTTCTCTAATGATAGACAAAACTGTGTAACATATTTGTTCAACGGCGGCCCGGTTCAAAGTGTATTGATTAAAAGCTACATGACATCTAAACTAAGTTTGACACGTTGATTTTATTTATTTTATCAAGTTAGACAAACTTTGGAAATAAGTACCCACGTCTTTAACTAAGTATTGGTTATGTGTGCTTATTAGATAAAGAGCACAAAAAAGTTGTCATCATATCCTTTTCAAATATCGGACGGTACGAGGATTAAAGTGCCGCTGCACCTTATCTCGGGCAGACATCTTTTAAAAAACAAACACGAGAAGTATTCCCTTTTTGTCGTCTTTTTTATCGTAACCCGCAGGATGTGTTAGAGTCGTTAAGACCTTTTAAGTGTTAAACCATGTAACTGAATATTCGAGCGTGTAAGGGTCCGATCTATTTGTTAAATAATGTAAAAAAGTTAATCTTAGAGAAATCGGACCCAATGACACGAATTTCGTTAAAGACATCAGCCGGGCAAAAAATATCGATGACATGTCGCTTAGCTAACCGTGGGTGAGACGAGCGAAGGCTTTTGTTATCCAGGTACCGAGTTTTTATCTAACTCGGTCCGGAGACATCATTAGAGTATTAAATTTACGATAAGGTCATCCTATACGATAATTGGGAAATTCTTGCGAATTTGAGCCGGCGCGTCGGTGTCGCCAAGCGCCATGTCGGGGTTTGCTGTTTGCTTGTTGCTGGCTGTTGGGTCCAACAAAATACAACGTGTAAAATTGTGTGTGTAATTAACGCACACACTCAGACACGTCAGTTACAAAAAATATACAATAATCATTCATAGACTGAAACGATCCTGTGTTGAACTTAAGTTTTGTTTACGAAAGAAAATGATTATACTCTTTGTCACGGACGTAAAAAAAAGATAGACCGAGCGCTAGGAACACTGAAAGTGAGACAAGGTTTTCAGCCCATTCGATCAGTTGCCGCCATTACGTGTCGATAGATCGAATTGGCCGAAAACCTTGCTTCACTTTCAGTGTGCCTAGCGCTCCGTCCGTCTTTTTTTACGTCCATGCTCTTTGTGCTTGAGTAGTATGTTCATTTCATTACAAACCGTACTCGCGTGGAGCACGCACATGCACACAGGGTCCCGATTATCCTTATGGCCTGGCAATACGTTTCAATTTCGTTTGTTGGGACGCCTTATCGGACGATTGTTATTTAGTTTTAATTTATGAAAAAATTACCTATTTAAAAAATACTTAAATCGATTCAGAAGCTTATTCTGCACAAACTGCTATCAGGGTGTGCGTTATGTTACACGTTGTATTATGTAAACAGTAATAAATTACGATCGCATTAGGTATTCTGTTTACAGATCACACTAAACCTATTGCGGTCACACGTTATCATTAGGCTCAACTGAATATCATAATATCTGTCGCCGGAAATGTAAAGTTGGCTATTCAACAAAACACAAATTACGCGCTACATAGATTTTAGTTTTATCGATATATATTTTTTTACACACCACAGATTACATCTTCTATCGGTAATGCACAAATGATTCAAAGTAAATTTAATTCGTTGGTTTACTTATCTACGGCGCTGCTGTATCTTTTGTGATTCTGGGAGATTGGTTTTTTATCGATTATACTAGTAAATTTTGACTATATCGAAAATCGTGTATTGAATCGTGAATTAAAATATCAAGTTACTTTTTCACTAGTTGATGCTTCCCCCGTGCTGGATCTGGCTTAGGAGGAGGTTTTGGCTTGATTCTAGGGGCTCCAATCCCGGGTAAATCAAATTAGATAAATCGCTTTGTCCGACCTGGGAATCGAACCCAGGACCTGGTCCACAGTCCATATATGCTGCCACTAGAGGAAGGAGGCGACCATAATGATATTTTAATTAACAAAAAAAATTACCAGACCTTTTGATGCCTCAATCTATTTTATTTGTGGCTCGAATACATTCAGAGGGTTGGGCAAAAGCAGTAACCGAATGGGTACCGGATGGGCGACGCCCACGCGGTTGCCCTAAGAAACCGTGGCGAGACGATCTGGATGCATTTGAACCACAATGGATGGGGATGGCATTGGATCGGAAGTGGAAGGAAAGGGGGAGACCTTTGCTCAGCAGTGGGATACAGGTTAGTAAAAAAATATATATTTTAGACAATAATGAACTAAGTGCATGTGAGGAGTACCCTCAACCGGCGGAAATGTATGAAAAGATGCAAAAGTGTGGAAAAAGCAAAAGAGGTATGCCAGGATCGTGGCTTGTGGCGCTTAATACCGTATCAATGATAATATAATAATACTCAATCGTCTCTGCCTACCCCTATGAGATGCAGGCGTGAGTGCGTATGTATGTACTAAGTATATGGATTAGATAGATAATATGTCGTCTACAAGTATCAGAAAGTATCAGAAGTCCTCCATAACAGAGTGTACACGCAATGCTGCTAACCGCCAAACGTGGAGAACAATTACAAGATCTATTGTCGCCGCCAAGAAGACTAATGACGTTGACGACCTACCATGTACCACCATCTCAACAACCACGACCACTCTGCCAAGGGTGCACGACTAAGAAGAAGTATCAGCGTATATTGACTGTGGACCAAGAGGTTTCGGCTTCAAATTCGATTCATTGAAGGAGGATATACAGGTTTTAGGTGGACGATGGATGCAAATACTTCATTCAATACATTGTCCGATACATTATACTCGTAATACATCGATATATTATTTACCTAGATGCACAGTTGACGCTCAGAAAATGAGACCGGAAAGGAGTGCTTAAGCACTTCTTTTGCATACAATCGGACGCCGATAGAATTATAAATTTCAAAATTTAAATTTCAGAACGCTTGATCATTCCGTTTAAAAAGCTACTTTATAACACGTGCATGGGGTTATATTTGTGTTGATTTAATTAGAACTTGTGATCTTTTTCTTTGTTTTATTCCTGAGCCCACATTTTATGAGGATATTTGCAAAGAACTGTGCATCTAGGGTATATTATATTGATGTCGTAATAACATAAATTGCTTGACAACTAACGTTTACGTTTACTAACGGTTTACGTGTAAACGCCGGTTACTAACGTCAGACTTCTTTGTTCTAGCAGCTAATTAACGTACGTTTCATGTTAAAATACGATAAATCCAAGCGGCAAAAAAAATAACAAACTTTCACAATTAACTAGGATGTTAAACTAACAGAAAATATTCGTCATTTTTAGAGTTACTTATGTACTTCCAAATAGAACACGAGTCCATCAAATAAGTTTCTTGCTATATGCTAGTCACGGACGTAAAAAAAAGATGGACGGAGCGCTAGGAACATCATCAGTCGCCTCCATTACTTGTTGATAGATCGAATGAGCCGAAAAGCCTGCTTCACTTTGAATGCTCCTAGCGGCTCCGTTCATCTTTTTTTAAGTCCGTGATGCTAGTATCCGAGATATATGTTTTAAATGTTATTGAGCTGAAACTATTATAGTATATTACTGAGGTCTATCGGAATCCCTATAATCAGAAGTTTAAAAACTTAACTGACCGACTTCAAAATGTATCCGATCATGACCAAATTTATATGGGATCACCTTTGGAATAAGCTCTATCGAATACAAGAATCTTGAAATTCGGTCCACATATTTTGGCGGAGATATCGCGTAACATACATAAAAAAGGGACGAATTGAGGACCTTCTCCTTTTTTGAAGTCTTTCAATAAAAGGCTTTATTCACTAACTTGCCTGTTTGACTCAGTATGAAATGCAAGTGAAACTTAATTTTTAAAAACTGAAAACCGACTTCAAAAAAGAACACTTAAAAGTAAAAAATAACAGCTTACTCTCTTTGGAGTCGGTGCTGGGGCCGAAGCAGATTAAATGAAAAGGCACCGACTCCAAAGAGAGTAAGAAATTGTTGTTATTTTTTACTTTTAAGTGTTGTTTTTTTAAGTCGTTTTTCAGTTTTTGTTAAATTTTAATTATTATTTCTATATTGTTAGTGTTTATCATATTGGTGTCAACATTGTTTTTTTGTGGATTGGATCATTTCTGCGCAACACAGTCCAATTTATAATTTCAGTAAGTGTAGATATGTCATATAGTTGATATGGATGGTAATAAGAGCTTCCCCCTCTGTGAAGTTTGTGTACGTATCGCTATCATTGGCTCTACAAGAAATCACATTGTTAAACACCCAACAGTCACATACATAGTCCTGATCCCACACTATGATGAGTCTTGTGTCTTGGGTATCAGGAACTACGAGAGACTTTCGGTCTCACAACACCCAGACTCGAAACAAATATCTGTAGGGCAGAGAGTCTGTCAAAGAGATAACGAGAGATATTAAAATTTCATGGTAATTCAACAAACATACCTTTTAGAGTTAAGCTTAAATGGTGTTCATTGGACCATTAAGGTTACTCTAGTTCAGGTTTAATAGTCAAGTTTTGGATGTAAATGGCTGGTTTGATATTTACGTGTTTAAACTGTAAAGTTCAATATTTCAGAACGTTACTTACATAAGCGTTATTTATTTAAAAAGTTGGCTGAAAAACGAAAACAAAAGTAAAGTTTCTTTCTGTTTTCTTCAAAATCGAAAAGAGAGAAATACCTCAATGTCAATTTACAATGTACCTATGTCAGTCGTATCAAATTGATTTTGGTAAGTTATTTTTTTCATTTGTAAGAAGCAAATTTAACTAATAATTAGGTAAGTTTACTTTATCTAAAAATTAGAAAATATAATTAAATCTTTTCCTAATTGAATAATAAAGCATAAAGTTTTTTTACAGATTTTAATTACTCAATAGTAAATGCGCATGTCATGTTCTAAAGAAATTGCGAGCTATGTTGTTCAACTTTAACTACCGGATAGCTAAACTAATAAACTACGCCGTAACTTCGTCCAACAACTTTAAATAATAGAACCGTGGAAGCCACTAAGGGCGACTAGCACCACTATTACTAACCTACAGTCAGTACTAACCTCAAGTTAAATTGAAAAAAAATATGAATTACATGTAATGAATTAAATGTCATTCATATATTTTCTGTAATGGATAATTGACTAATTATTTTAAATTATATGAAATTTACGCCATCTAAAATATAGCACTAGAGGAATTAATTAAATATTCTCAAAAATAGAAACTTATAATCATTTTCAAATTTGGTGTAACTTTCAAACTGCGGAAAAGAGAAGTACCAGTAAAATTACGTCAGGGCCATAACTGTACGTGCGTTAGAAAGGGATAGCAAGATATCCCCACTACGTCCCCACTCTTGCTCATTGCAGAATTTAAAATATGAATTACTGACTTGATTACAGAAGAGTTTATTTTTTGTTTTTTTTGATAGTACATATAAAAATGGGCACAAAATCAATCATAGTCAAGTACCCAATTACATGTAATTGATTAAATGTCATTCATATATTTTGTTTTCAATTGAACTTGAAGTTAGGACTAACTGTAGCTTAGGAATAGTGGTGCAAGTCGCCTTGAGTGAGCGGCTTTAATTATTCCAATACCCTCACAGGTTGAAGCAATGTTTCATGCACACGTCTGACTTAATAGTATCTAGTCTAAATCAAGAATAATTAAACTAATTTCACAAAAAATTTGCATATTACCAAAGTGTGTGGAAACGGCTTTATTGTTAATTACAATAATTTCATACAAGAAAAACTGAAAAACCCTACTTATACGCATACGATGCCTATATTATCAGTAATCTGTTTTAGACAATAGGTAACATATCGTGTGATCCGGTCTTAATTACTAACGTGCCGTCTGCGCTGTGAATACCACTTTATTTAATTAACAGCTAGTTTTTATTAATAACTCTGTTGTGATTAAATCTGTAAATCCCAATAGACACGTACGGAATCGATTAGACGTTATATAAATGGTGTTTTTATATCGAATTATACGTCTATATTCTAGTGTTCCATAAGGGGGTGAACACATTTATTGCTTCGCACGACCCGAAAGAAGCATCATATTCGCTTTTATTGCATGCAAATATTATTATAACTCTTTCCATCCCGCGTTGATAAATGTGAACATTCCCTAATAACTGGCATCTTACTTTCATACAATACATTTCATACGTACATATTTAAACTCATATTAGCACGCGGGATTTGTTTAATTGCAAAGTTACAAATTGTGTAGTTACTCTCCTCATATTCTGTGTACGGTTTTGAATCGTTGATGGAGATATGTCCAAGTGTAACGCCTCATTCGCACGAGAGCTTTTTCAACGTTCGTTAAAAAACCGTTGAAATAGACCAAATGACTTCTAGTATAGTTATTCGCACGTCAGCGCTTTGAAACACAGCTTTTTCTAAACGCCTGGTCTTGGGCGTTATGTCGAATATACCTCGTTAGAAACAAGACAAGAATGACTTTGGAGCACTCATATGAACAGACATGTTGAGGACGCTTTAAAAGCGCCAACGTTGAGTTTTGACGTAACGTTAGTAATAACGTTACGTCAAAACTCAACGTTGGCGTTGGACAAAAAGCATGTAAGTTAGTAAAAACTTACATGCTTTTTCACGTTACAATATCGTGAGTGACAAGCCTTACACTTGTGAAATTATGGAATTTTTTGATATGGGTGGCATTCACAATAGTAAACTGCTATTTCATACTGTGGAACATAATATTGTTTTAGTATAAATGGCGGCACTGCTGAACATAGGCCTCCACCAAATATTTCTAGATCGACCTGTTGGAAGCGGCCTGCATCCAGCGACTTTCTGCGACCTTTTTCTTTTTTATTTTCCTGTATTTTTTCCTTTTTTGGGGGAGGCCTGTGTTCAGCAGTAAACGTCCTATGGCTGATGATGATGATAAATGGCGGCGTCTAAGGCATTATTATTAGGCTTCATTATACCTACATCTACTTATTTAACATAAAGATTTTATATTCTTCTTTGGTATCTAGTTATTATCTAGAATACGCCTCTATATGAAATATACAATTGGGTACTTGACTATATTTGATTTAATACACATTAATAAAAAGAAACCCTTCTGTAAAAACCGCATCGAAATTGGTTGAAAAATGAGGCAGTAATTGATATTATAAATTCTGCAGTGAGCAAGAGTGGGGATGTAGTGGGGATATCTTGCTATGTGTTTCCAACGCACGTACTGTTGTGACTGTAACGCGATTATACTGATGCTTCTCTTTCCTACAGTTTGAAGGTTACACCAAACTTCAAAGTTTTGTAACTTTTTTTTAATATTTCAATATTTCTTACTGTGATGTGTATTAGATGACGTAAATTTTATATGAAATTAATAAAAACTTTCTTACGAAACCAATTCTTAAAAATCAAATATGTTAAACCAATAAATGAATACGTACTATAAATATGAGAAACTTTTTTTACATTTGTTGGTCTGATAAAGTCCTGTAATTTCTGGAACTAATTAATTTCAAAATTCCATTCTACTGATAATATTCCGAAGTACTGGCCTATTTAAAAATATACTTTGCCACGAGACCAAGATTAAAAGAGTGATTGAAGTCAGTAAGATAGAACGTATAATTTAGGTTGATCTACCTAAACTACGTCTCTCCATACTCTAAGAAGTTCAATTTATAATGGCTTATGAGGCGGGATTGTCATGTGGTCGGAGTAACGGATACAAACTATTAGATAAATTGTGTTAAAACAAGATACATCGACAATTATGACAAACACCTTGCGATGTAAACGTGATTTGAAAAACACAAAAGCTGCGTATTCTGCTGGCGAGGTATTTACATAAAATTGTGAGTTTAATTGGACAATTACATGGTGGATCAGTGGATGACTATTTCGACCGCATCCTGTGTCAAGATATCCTCAAAGATAAAGCTAAATTGGCCCACCCTCGACAGCATGATGCTTTTAAAGAAATTCACACCTTCCCCTAATTAGGAAATTATGAAGGGAAGAATAAATATTAAAAAGGTACCGCCTGTTATTCTAATATTGTAAAGAGTGAATACAAAGATAAATACGTAATAATGGTGTATAATGGTCGTAAATGTATATTAATATCATAAAACTCGTCCGCAACAGAGCGTGTTCGCAATCGGACGGCTAACTACAGGGTGTTCCGATAACAACATATGGTAGAAGTGATAACAATAATTATATAATTACATTTTATATTTCTAAGTGTATTTTTTCATTTATGTATTTAAAATGTAAAAAAGAAGTTTTGAAATAAGAAATAGGAAGGTAACGAATATTTTTTAATGGAATCAAACTTTAATTATTCGTCCATGTCATTCATGAGCAACATTTAAGTAATGGTATTTTTTTTCTATCTATTTAGTAATGCGCGATTTAAAAGGAAATATTTTTTTTTTTTGACGGTGTTACTGGCTGATATTTTATAATTTTATAACTTATATTTTTATCATAAATGGAAAACTCTATAATGCGTCTTATTTTTTATTAACGGTAAATCTCCGATACCGTTTGCCTATTTTGATAAATATTATTAAAAAGAGGAAAAACGCTGAATAATATTATTTTTATTTCAGAAGAAATAATATTATTTTTATTTCAGAAGAATATTTGGGAACAATATTGCCATATTAGGTAAGTATTGTGTAAGTTAGTTAGATATAATAGCTTTATGGTGAAATGCTGTAAATATTTTTTAAGATTTGACAGTCAATGTATGAAACATCTGTTAAGGCAACAAAATTATCCCTAAAACAAAAACTATCTAGTCATTGAAAAATCTACCGTAAACCAAATAAGATGTATAGATATCGATAAAGTGTAATTAAAATTTAATGTCCCTTAAAACTTGTAAGTCGTAATACGTTTTATTATGGTATGGTAAAGCATTTGCGAACACATTGTATACGCGCTTCTTAAAACATTTCGGCCGCGAACAAAAAAAGGCATGAAAGTGTCGGCGATTTATAACAGACCCGCCTTATCTACCGCTGATCAGCTAGTAATGTGGGTAAAAGATATTCCACTTTAATTTTTTGTAACGTGGAACAACAAATTTAATTACGTTTTTCTAAATGTTGACTTTACATGCTTGTGGCAAACAGTCAGCGAAGCGAAGGCGTGCCGAAGCGTCACGAAAATAGTACAGATCAACACGCAATTATTTTGCAGTTAGTGACATGATTCAATGATTCAATTGCAAATAAAAACGCCTTGCTATAGTTTCGTTTCGCTGTCTGTTTAATATAGGCATAAACGCTTTCTGTAGCGGTCTACTTGTCTACCAATTCCCTGTTCTCTTCGATATTCCGTAAACCACTTATTGTACCTAACTGAAATACCCTAATGGACAGATACTGTGATTATTAATTAAAGCATTTCAAAAGTATTATCGTCTGATCTTTTGAATTCCGCTGAATTAATAATGTCCAGCGACTCAACATTCAGCGAAATTTATTTATCGAATATCCGCCGTTGAATTTTATGAACCGTTTCGTACAAAAAACCACAAAACTCGACTGAAATTGAACAACATAATAACTTACTGCGGCGCGCTGTAAATCGATCTACAATATTATTATGTGTTATATGGTGAGGTGAAATGTTTAACGTCAAACCAAATATGCCCTTTTAAAAGCCGAATCAGACACGTACAAGCCCGCGGAGCGCTTTCCGCGTCGGTTCGCATCCGATACCGTATTATTATTGTGTTTCATTCAAACAACTCATTCATAAAATTGCAACTTTAAGGAGCAACCGGAGAGCGCGCCGCCACACTCCAGCGCGCCCATAAACCTGAACATTGGACAACAGCGACTTTTGCATTTAACATTTAATTCTATATTATTCGCCAGTTAACATTTGGTATTGAAAATCGCCGGGGAGTTCTCTCCGATCAGTCAAAAGCAAACAGAACGTTGATTCTGCTAATGAAGTTGTTTCAGATTGTTCGCCTAGATTTATTGGTCTCTATTGTGGAATAAACATGTGCAAGTGCCCCGGGTATTAGACTATTAATAACTGGTCCATTATTCTGTTTAATACCCCGGTGACGTGATCGCAAACATTCCTACAATGCTTAAATTAGATTATTGCAATCCTTGCTGTGTTAAATCCTTAAACAGACCACTCGGTTATTTCATTTGTAATTAACTTTTGTAGCTACGGTTGTTTTGTTTTAATGTTTTTGTACAAGTTATTAAACAAAGAATAGGTTGTTAGTTTCTGCGATAAACTGTATGGTTGCTTGAGAAATTAGAATGTTATGTTTATTCGAATTACGTTGTGTTTAATCAAACTACAGTGACACAATTTTATGCTTTAAAATAGGATATGATTCATCCAATGACTGAATTAATTAATTCAATACGTGTGTAAAAATAATAATAATAGTATTACTGTCCCACTGTTGGGCACGGGCCTCCTCTACTAATGAGAGGGGTTAGGCCTTAGTCTACCACGCTGGCCTAATGCGGATTGGTAGACTTCACATATCTTTGAATTTCTTTTGGAGAAATTCTCGGGTATGTATGCATTATACGTGTATACCTTCATGTAATAATGAGCAATAGAAAATGTTTGTATATGAAAATGAAATTAAAGATAATTCTTACAAATTTGTACTAATATTATAAGCTAAAAAGTTTGTTCGAACGAGCTATTCTCATGAACTATGGAACCTATTTTGAAAAGAATTTATTTTATAAAGTTATATTAACTCTCGAGTGATATAATACTTTGATCGGAAAAAGATTTTTATCAAGGAAAGAAGCCGAACGCCAAAGCTAGTACCTAAGTTAATAACTATATCAATAAAAACAAAGAAAATAAAATGCATCAAACTCCTCGCTTTCACAACCACATATAATTAAAGTGATTGTTTATAAAATGGCATTTGACACCATCCGCTTGCACGGAAATAAAACACTAAACAAGTCACATTGTAATAATTGTAGAGTCAACGTATATTGCAAAATAAAATAAAGAACAATAATGGCTTGATATCACAGACTTTTTACTTTCATGCAGAAAGTAGCTGTGTACATTCTCGAATAGATATGTCACGATGTTTAATGCTGTTGTGTTTTAGAGTTCTAAAGCAAAATGGCATTATGTAATAATTAATATCAACCCTGTAATATTACTGCACATTGCTTGGCAACGGCCTTCTCTACTACTGAGAGGAGTTATGCCTTAGTCTGCCACGGTGATGTAATGCGGATTGGCAGGGAAATGAGAGATTCTTAGGTATGCAGGTTTCCTCACGAGGTCTTCCTAAGCAAGCGATAATTCATAATGAATACAGACTTAACACGCCATAGGCGTATGCTCTTTTTTGAGTTGGTGTCGCATTTATGACATTCGTCTCGGCAGTTCGTACCACACCTAACTGAGCGTTTTCATGTTTGTCATATCCGTCTATCTGTCCTCATATCACAGCCATTTTACCATTAGGTTGGGATATATGGAGCGAACTTAATTCATTTTTTTACCAAAAAATCTTTGCTTAGTCTGCCTTGAGTCTGTTTAACTTATAAAAAATGGCTGGGAGTAAGTGGAAGTTCGATTTAAACATTCCAAATCCTCACTGAGTTCGTTTCTTTGACTCAGACTTAGTCGAAGTTCGTTATATAGATCTCAGCCTAAGGCTTAGACTATTAGCGCTACATAGACAATACTTGGATGGCAGGTTTGTCCTATGAATCGCTACCCAAATATTGAGTGAAAAAAACAATTGGGTATCGCTCTATTCCCAGATCGACCTGCTGGTCCAGGTCGATCTGGAAATTTTTGGAGAGACAGTGGACATCCTATGGCTGTTGATGATGATGACACATGTAGTAACTAAAAGAAGAAAATTTTTATATAACGTGTTAAATATTGAGAAAATATTATTTTAATAACATTCATTCTTACAATGGAACCCTTACTTATGATGTGTGGTGAGATATACACTTGGATGGTTTTTGTAACATAATTTGGTCTTGGAGAATTCGGGCCAAATACAATATTATAATATTAACATCAAATTATACAGTTAGGTACAGTTTGTAGACCATGGGAACTTTGTAAATAATAGAAGAAAGCATTATAATATATAAATAATGCGACGTGGCCTGAGTTGCTGTGCGTTTATTTCCTTATTTTTATAAGACTGATATAATATAATAGAGAATATAATAAAAAAAGACATTTGAACTGATTTTCATAAAATGAATAACCCTCCTTTCAAGCCAGTCTTATATAATATAATATAATTTATATCAAAGCGTAAAATACGAGTAGGTTGGTAATCTGAGGATAAGAAACGGGAATAAAGAAGAGGATTTAAAAACATTAGTCACCCGACATGTATAATTGTTTGATAGTTACCCTTTCTACACTACAAGATTTAACAAAAGCTCATGCCTATATCCCCGAAGCGGTAGGCAGAGGCGCACTAGCGAACTAGAACACCCACATTTCGCCGAGCTTAGCTCCTTCCCAGATGTGATAGGGAGCGAGCCTATCGCCATATCGGGCACAAATTCCAGACTCCGAGCTGATATGGAAAAATCCAATATCATTTTGCCCGACCCGGGAATCGAACCTGAGACCTCATGACGGTAGTCGTACCAAAATACAACAACGCCACCGAGGTAGTTTGATTCTCTTTATTTTTCACCATATTTATACAATTCTTTCTTTAAAAATTAAAAGACTACTGGGCCCTATTTCCCAATACGTTCCCACGTGCTCTGTTGTAAAATAAATATTCACAAAGCAGACATCCACTGAAGTAGTGTATAAAGTGTTGTGTCAGGTTGTATTTAGAACTGGCCGGGAATATCAAAATTTGAATTATCGGTTAATACAGACGCCATTAAAGCGGTGGCGATTCAAAACATCCCGCGCAGTTACCGGTTGAGCCTTTATTGCCCACACCCTGTCGTTACCCACTA
This sequence comes from Clanis bilineata, assembly GCA_036417725.1. Taxonomy (NCBI): domain Eukaryota; kingdom Metazoa; phylum Arthropoda; class Insecta; order Lepidoptera; family Sphingidae; genus Clanis; species Clanis bilineata. The sequence continues at coordinate 14,903,245 of CM071137.1, forward strand.
ATCGACAACTGTATTACCAAAATAACTCTGCTAGCTATGTGTTTCATTCAGTCTGTGATCAAATATTCCCGGATGGAATATTAATTGAATGGGTTTTGTTCGCTGTGTGGCTAAATGGTTTTTATAGTATTTGCATTCTGCGGTCATTATTACTGTCACGGAATTTTATTTTGATACAAATTATTTATGTTATAGTCTAATTCTCGAACAAGGTTCTTAAGTTTAAGAATATGCCATAAAAATGTATTTTCAAACTTACAACAAAAGACCGTTCATGGTCTTTATACTGTCTGCTCTGAAGCAGATCCAACTTAACGTACGAATAAGTTAATATCTAAGCAAATATTGAAGGAAGTACGTTCTGTAATTTAAAATTTTCAACCTAAGTCAAGTTTATGAGTGAATCCATCTTGGCTACTAGACTACGAAGATATGCGAGCTGATATTATTCGTAAATCGTGTTACGTAGTACAAGACGCTTTTAACAATAGTTGTATCTCTAACTGATGCCCACACGCAGATTTGTTCTGGCGCAGCTTCCCAGCCTTGCTTGAGTTATACGCTAAGAACTACGCACACTGACTGATAATTTACTCATTTTCTCATAACGCACGTATCTATGCCCCTTACTTATAAAAATATTTAAGCGCTGATTATCTTTAACCATAAGTTGTCCCTTTCATTTTTAAACAATGTAATTCAAGGAAAAAAGTGACAGACTATTCTTAGCGAAAACATAAGCGAAAATGATTTTTTTAAGTAAGGCCCTATATAATAAAGTAAAATATCTCTTTATAGTTCAAACAAACATATTAGATTTATTACATTAGTAGGTGAAACAAAAAGATGTAGCGAGTGATAGGAACATTGAAAGTGAAGCAGAGTTTTCGGCCCATTCGATCTATCGACACGTAAGGGCGTGTGTGTGCGTAGGGCACTTTTGTAGAGGCGCGTTTGTATGGGTGGCTTTTCTGTGGCGTCCGTTTAACTATAAGCGAGATGGTGTCCTTCTTTTTCTTTATGTCGGTGGTATAGACATGCGTTTTGGATTTATTGTTTTGTTGCATCGATACACAATATAACACGGCTTTAGTAGTACTCATCTTAATTTTTTTATAACAATTATTTTACTGAGAAACCGTGTTCTAGCCTCAAAGTTGATTAATAACTATAATAATCACCATAGTCTCTAAATAATACATAATGCGAAAACTGTGAGTCTTACATATAAATTATAATATAATGCATGACATCGAAATATGAATACAATATTAAAATTCAACTGTGTTTAACTGCAAAAGTCAGCTAATTTATTTTCATTTCTTAAAAACATGGATTGTGTAATGCTCAAAAGCTATTGTTAACGAAAATTTTGTCTTTTTATTCTCAGATACATTTTCTCTTGGCTAAAGACTATGTTATTAAAATTATTTTATGACAGTGTTACTATAATTTGAAAGTTCAGATTAGTCTATTGAAACAAAATTCATTGTTCTTAAAAAAGGATAAACTTGAAAAACTTGAAAGATAATAAAATCGCAGTGTTTTGTAATATGCACCATGAAAGGTACTTTTATAATATTTAAGTTCGTCAACATAGAAATGATTACTTCAGATGTAGCGTATTCTATTTAAAAAGATAATCACCACATTTGTACTACGGTTTGCGTTAGGTCATTTGCCCCATCCACTGCAAGTATAGACAAAAAAGGTAAACTAAGAGTTAACACTACCTTATTATTACGAATGTAGCAGTAATTATTCTTTATCATTCTACATTCGAAGCTAATTTTGATGTTACTCAACTAATTTATCATAATAAAGTTAGTCTAATATCGTGGCAAGGTGTAAACACGGCTTATAAATCATATGTCTGACAACATATTCCATGGGACTATGTAATATGCATGTTTTTACATTATACCATTGTTTATTAATTAACTATTTTAATGTCTTGCCCATGCTTGTTGAGCACTATTATAGCCATCATTAAAATTGTTTTTATACATTTTTTCTATTCTTTTCTAATAAGCTTACATTAATTCAATTTATTTGCTTTTCGTAGTGTTTTAATTACTTAACTATGTACTAAAAGGGGAGTTGGAGAGATATCACTGTATAATACAACAATTAATGCTTACATTGTTAAAAATATTATAAGCGTAATTTGCATTGCATTTTAATTATCAAATTCATTACTTTGAGTCAGCCTGGTAAGTTGGAACAACTTTCTACGCATTCTGATGTCAAATTCAGTGAAAGTGGATGAATGGCCTGAAGATTTGTGTCTCCATTAAAATATACGTGAAATGTGACGCTAAATTTGATGGATACGTCAAAGAAAACATAAAAAATAACATAAAAATTGAAGTAACTCTAAACTAATTGCGAAGTGTATGCAAGTTTTATGGAGAGTATGGAAATTAGTTGATGAATAAATATATAGGTCTTACAAGAATCCTTCTGAATACGACACATTAAGTTGACGGCGACTTTCGTTCTACGGATCTCCTCATTCCTGATTTGATCACGTAGAGAAACACCGAGCATAGCCCTCTCCATAACGAAAGTCACCGACATAGCCCAGAGGATTAGCAAGGTGAAATGGCAGTGGACATGGCACATAGCTCGTAGAACTGATAGCCGATAGGGCAGAAAAGTTCTCGAGTGGAGACCACGTACCGGCAAGCGCAGCGTAGGACGTCCACCTACAAGGTGGACCGACGACCTGATAAAGGTCACAGGAAGTCGCTGGATGCAGGCCGCTTCCAATAGGTCGATCTGGAAATATTTGGAGGAGGCCTATGTTCAGCAGTGGACGTCCTATGGCTGATGATGATGATGATGAAGTTGACGGCTCGTGTGTGGTTAGGACATAAAGATCTTCAAAATGTTCGAGTTACTTATATACCTATTTATATTATCAATTAGGTATATTTTTGCTTAATCTTAGGCTTTGTTTATATCCCTCGTTAAAGTTCTTAGCATAGTTTATTTTTCTATGGTAGGTATAAAGAATTACGTTTCCTTTGTATTCATTAATACTATTGTTGTCATATTGTTGGTCACACTTTTTATGATGTTGAATAAAATGTAGTATCATTTCACTAAACACTAGGGAATCTTGTATTTTGTATACTATCATCATATTTTATAGATCATACATCATATAGTTTTTGCTCATCCTAAAGCTTAAACAACCTAATTAAATTTTGGCTTAAAAAGTCAGAAAAAGCATATTAATAATAATAATTATTAGTGAAAACTCATACGGCGACTGCCTACGAATATTGTCCTGTATTTCCTTATTCTCCTTTATACTCTATTCATTCAGAAGAACTTTATTGCGCGCGCGTGCTTTCGTCTTTAAGTACTGTGTCAGTAGGCTAGCGACTCGCGCGATTGAATTCAACTGATTTATATTAGTAATAATGGAATATGCAACTTGCAATAATTTTCACTCTGGTTTTAAGATAAAATATAGCATAATATATTAAAATAGTAATTCTGAACATACTACTTTCGGTTTTCGTGTACCCTGAAACTCACATTTTTGACGTTCATTGCCAACAATTCTGTACCTCACCAGCATACATCATGCGCCAAAACACAAATTTTACAGGAGATTCGAAAATGTGGGGCACAAATTTATGAAGCCAGTACTGGTCAATTTAATTAAAAGGTGTAGAAATAATTTTAACTGTATTTAACATTCTTGTGTTTTATACTATTATTACAAAGATCTGGTTTTTGCGTATATATTGATGTAAAAAACAGGATTTTGGAAATTACTATTGTATCACTCTGAAGTACAGAATTATTATTTTAAACACTAGTCATAGAAATTATTAAAAACAGCTAACAAGATCTCGGATAAATCGTCCAACAAATCCGACATGTGCACTTCATCAGGGCGGCCGGGCACCGTGTTATGGTGCGTACACACCGGGTCGAACGAAGGCGAACGAATCATGCCTGTTTCATTCACACAACAGCGAAAGTTTGTTTGTGTGAACGCAACAGGTATAGATTCTTTCGCCTTCGTACGGTCCGGTGTGTACGCGCCATTATAAGGAGGCCGCGTACGACTCGGAGCCGACGAGGTGTGAACTAATGACATGTGAGCACCTCATACATCGCGCGAACGTGGGCGAAACAGCGCCGGTAATTGTCATACAAGTGTATTTTAAGTTCACAATGTTGGGAGATAATAAAGTTTCACGAGTTTCACGCCCGCCGTGATTAGGGCCGCGCGTGAAAGATCTATGGACTGGGCCGACTGAACTCGCACAATTCGTGTTGCTCGTGTAATACAACTGTTTTGAGTTTATTACATTTCTATGTTCAAATTATTTCGGTGTTAAATTGCTTTGTTTAAATTTAGATTACTTCTGAATAGATTTATGTATGTTTTTATGTAGACCACGATTGATTTAACGAATATCTATATCACGTTGTATCTACAATCTGTTTAACCCGTCGGAGGTGTATCTATATGTTACATAAGCGTATGGGCCACCGGAGGCCGAGCCGCCCGTGACTATTTAAGTAGTCATATTAATTTATTAGTTACTTGGAACTCCTGTAAAACGAAAAACCAAAACAAATACTTAACAATTTATTCATCATCATCAGCCACAGGACACTGCTGGGCATAGCCAAAGATTCCCAGATCAACAATGTAACACATTTCTCATTTTCACTAAAATCAGAACGTGTACACAAAACTGTTTATGATTAGTCATATTATTCTCCTTTAATATTTTAACATAATAATACGGTGTGTAATTTATTCCGACGCGACGTCGGCGCGGCGCGGCGCGGCGAGTCGACGCGGCAGTCTTGCCACCACACAATTAAATATGGGACTACGATACACATGTATCGGGCGTACGATAGTATTATAGAGGTATACGTCGCGTTGTGACGAAAAACGAATTGAAAATTAGTAAAAAATCCGTCAAGTATTTATGACCGCAACACGTCACTAACATAAGTTTTTCATTACGGTACTTGGACGCAAAAAAAAATGTTATTACCATCAAAACGTTGTAACGCGTCTTATAGTTCCATCCGACTGCATTCAGTGTTGTGTGTCGAAATTGTACTCTGTTACATGAGTGTAAAGGTTCGAATTACAAAGTGCATAAGGCTGAATTCTCGAATCGTTGCGTAGAGCTCGCTCGATGAGCAAGCGATGTCGCGCCAGTATGCGACACACACGTATGCGCGCACACATACACAAACCAAAAAATCCGGTTGCGCCCGCGCTTTAGTATGGGAAACAATATCACAATAAACTTGGTCGGTCCCGTAACGAAATAACAAAATATACTAACCGCGTGAACGTAGCGCTGGCTTCGTTTCGGAGAAAATAATTAAAATTTCCGAGAAACGAGCGTCTCATTGACCTATCTGCCGGAGGCGAGGTGATCTCGCGCCTTTCAGCCCGTTAGGGTGTCGGGTTCACGGTAACCTATCCGACAAAAAGGATCCCGGTGTCGTTTTAAGCTTGAAGAAACTACGAACAATTGCCTGAGACTGCGCTTATCTTCTACTATGATTAGAACTTTAACAAAAGGTTATTTTGGTTAAACAAAATTAATTTCCTATTAGTAAGCAAAATTATTCTTTTTAGTACCTACTTGGAGCCATTTTTTGTTGCAATTAGTGTGATTTTAAAACATTTCAATCAAATGTATGCTTTTTTTAATTAAATAAAGTTATCATTATGTTACAGAAATTAATACTCAAGATTTTTATACAAGTGTCTTTATTATAATTTGGAAGTTATGAAATTTTTGATAAAACGTAGTTTTTATCAAATTAATATAATAGAAAAATAATTATTTAATATTTAATATACAATTTTTCTATAATGTAAATAATTTCTTAAATAATTTAGAAAATTATAATTACTGTTTTGTAGACTTGAGAGTGAATAAATAATCCTTTAAAATCTTTTCTACATTATTCATTTATAGCCAGTACGTAAGATAACCATAACAAACATTTAAGATTTTATAAAATCAAACAATCCATTCACTAATTAGTAAAGTTTTGAGTCAGGTATCAAGTTACGAACAAATGTAAAAATATTTAAGCAAAGAATATAAAACATTGGCTCATTATTAAGAACAATAGCACACGGGACGTACATTTACTTAATCGTGGCTTTTTATTAGGTACGCTTTATTAAAGTCGCAGTGAGTACGTTAAATTACGATTCCGAATAAAAAGAGGTCAGTGGGCACCGGTCGAATGCAAACTGCAAAAATGACGAACATTGTTCATGGCTCATTATGAAGTTAAATGAATGGCGTTGCTTTTGTTTTTCGGTTTACGTGTCGCTACACACTAGCGGCCGCAGCGCCAGCGTCGCCAGCCACGCGCTTGCCACTCACCGCTCACAATACCTTGCCATGCCTCTACAATGCGCACACCCTAGTGCGCAGACACTCAAGCTAGACTCACGCCTCCGCGCCTCGCCGTTTCCGAACTAGCTTCAATTACCTGCGGTTGTAATCCACAATACACAATTATGGACGTAGAAACAACAGTGCATTGTATAGCAGCCGTGTACGCCACGCCTCGCCTTATCTCCGCGGTTGCCTTCGCCACGCAACGTTATACCATTTATAAACGAAATTGTTTAGTACACGCCAGGTAAACGCCTACATGTGTATTCGGCCTTAGCTCGCGGCTCCGCGACGCGCTCACAAAATATTAATCTGGAACTCGACACTCGAAACGCGAGCCTGACGAGAATCGTATGACCTAAATAAAAACAACTTTGTCGTCTTTTGTTCCAGCTTGTTTATTAAATGGAAATGTACATACGGGGCGAATGCAAGATGAAATAGATGTTTATTTGTGTGAGCTAAGCTAAACAGCCAGTTCACAGAAATTTGTTGTGCCTTGTAAATTGATACTAGTTCGCTGGTGGTAGGGTATTCATATCCGACCGGATGGCGACCACCATACACATGGTGCTAAAACCTGCCATAGTGACCCACACTCCGTGTATAGTTCGCGTTCCAGGATCGCGTTCCAGGAGTGTACTTCCGGTTCTCTCCAGGGGCTTGCAGCATGACTTAATGGTTGGTTGGGACGAGTAGGGGGGTATCCCTGTGTCTGCATCGGTTGTCCGCCTGCCTTGTCGCAAGCCCCTCGATTTGCTTCTTTCCTCTTCAGATCCAGATTGTGAAGAAGCATAAATAGGCCGGCATGATTATGGCGATCATTAAACCCATTGTTTGTCGCTACGCTTACAATTAGGTGCAGTGTAGTCACTTTTTCGGATAAAAAAAGTAGTGTTATGCAAACTATAATTAGCTTTATTAAACGCGTTAACACAAACCAACATTCGATATTCGAAGTAGTCTCGATACAATTTATGATCGGTAACAATAACCTTTCTGTTAAGAAAATTCCTTTTGATGTTTGATATAAAATAAAAACGGCATCCTAATGCGATTCAATTCCGACCCTCGAGTTTGGAAATGCTCAAAAATCGTTCGTGAATTTTATAAGATCTTCGTAAGTCACGGCATAGGGCATGGGAGGCGACGCGTTAATCAACACACATTATACCAAATCATACTTTTTTGTTGGTCACACTAATTTTATGCTTTATTAACGAAAATTAAAGATTTAGAGTTACAATAGCAACGCGTCATGTTGGCATGTATTGTATAAATGTTTTATTTGTGAAAGTAAAGTGATGCCACCCGAGTTTTAGCGAGGCTGGGCTCTTAAAACTTACGACACAACGCAGCATAAACGTTTACAGCCCATTCTTGTACTTAATTGCTATTTAAATAAAAACGTACCATGAAAGCAATGGGACCTTGCTGGTATTAAAAAAAAACTTTGAATTCTTATTAAGTACCTAAGTGTATTTAAAACTGAAGTTTTATAGCAGTTTCGTATTATGGAATGAAAAATAGGGGATCGTAATTGCAAGTGCAAAGAAGGAATAAGTGTTGACCGCATACTTCGGAATGTAACGTCGCGGCAGTGAAACAGAGGGAGTGGACTTCGTAAATGAGGAATAATGAGGATTATCCACACCCCGGAAAGGGAGCGAAGCTTCCTTATCAACGAGATAGCGAAGTGGTCCGCAGTCCGCACTCGTCACGCGCCCGCACACTCACTGAATCAAACCATAATAATATTATCTTTATTAACACTGCCGTACCTACATACTTGGAATTCACAATTTTAATTATGGCTTACCATGCTAACTGTATTGTCAGATAACAATGATCAGCCCAATATTAATACGACATGCGTGAAGTTTAATAAACTGTTATCAATAGCAAATAAGGGCGGGCTGTCGATCTAATAATTCATTAATGAATAGAAATACACTCGAGATTATCGTGTGCCGTTTGAATGATGAACTCATGGAAGTTTTGGTTATTCGCTATGATCCGTGGTTCGTGGAGTGTGGAGGAAACGACCACGCTCGTGGAATGTGGTTTAATTAATAATTATCTGTACGCGTGACACTTGTCGATCTTGTTTTGGTACTTTGTTTGTGTTGAAACCCATCTAAATGGGCCGATGAAAACTTAGAATGCATAAGAAGTTGCAGTCGTATCTTTCAAACTTCATTAAAATAACCGTTCAATTTATTTGAATAGACTCGGCGTTGATAATTTGTTGATATTTTTTATTTGTAACACGTTAATTAATATATTTTGTTTAAATATTTGTTTAGAGATTTTTGTGTATTCTATTTTATGCTTTAAATTATTTCTTAAATTGGAGTTGGTAATGAATTTACGTGAAAGTGTTCTTTCATTTGAAGCTAATTACGTTTATGAATTAATTTAACAATAATTAAAGAAAATAATATTTTAATTATAATTACATTTTTAATATATGAATTTTCTAGAAATTTACTCGTTACTTGTTCGGTTTAATATCTATGATGCGCTCTATAGTCCCCAGCATAGTTATGTTTTTGAGAATAAAAGTAATAGGTAAAAATAAAGTAAGGTATCATATTACATTAATTGAGTACCCCAACCAAGAATAATGATAATAATCAAAACCCCCTTCCCTGGCTACGCCTGTGCAAGTTTTACAAATCTCTCATCTCATCTCAAAATAAAAAAAATCAATCAAACCTAGCGAAGTTTTTTGATGTAAGTAGAGTAAATATATACTCTTATACTCTATCCCAATAATAAATAGACTTACGGTCAAAAATTGCATGGTTTTATTTGCGAAAAAAATTATGATGACCATACCAAAAAGTTACAAACTGTCCCCAAATCTGCTATAATTTCTCAAACAGTCTATGCGTGTTTGAGTGAAATGCCTTCGGGATTAAAAACCTAGTATGGTATGTACTGTTAAGTAAATGATATAACTCTTCTTTACGGTTTACATAGAAAATGAACTTCAGTATTTTACATTGAAATAAAACTATTCTTACGGATTCTATCACGATTAGGTTTTAATTATTATTCCCGACGTTTCGAAGGCTTTGCAAAAAAATTTTTTTTGGACAAATGACACCTCAGTCTGACCCGTGACAACGAAGACTGCAAAGCCTTCGAAACGTCGGGAAAAATAATTAAAACCTAATCGTGATAGAATCCGTAAGAATAGTTTTATTTCAATGTATAATATTCACGTAAACTTAAGAATTCAGTATTTTAGATACAAAAAGGGGCTCCCCCTGCCTGTGATTGTAGACATATAGCCCCTTACTTATGAAAATATTTAAGCGCTGCTCATCTTTAACCACAGGTTGTCTCTTTCATTTTTAAACAATGTAACGCAAGGAAAAAAGTGACAGGCTATTCCTAGCGAAAAGATAAGCGAAAATGTTCCACATTCTCCTGAGGTTGCAACTTGACAAAATTACCTACAAATATTTAACTATTATTAAACTTTGTTCAATAGATATGTTTTGTCATTCCAAACAGTTAATAACATTTACTTACACGCAGAAAACGCATTATCGAAGGCCAACAACAGGAACATAGTAAAACATTGATAGCAAATTATTTTACATTTTCACAATAAGTTACACATGTGACAGAGTGTAATAAAAAAACGTTTTTACTAATTACCAATGTAACCGTTATCAGGACATTGTATTTATCATACCACCTACCACTTAGTAAGTAGAATTTTATTTTCCATTTGCATTCGACATTATTACCAGTCGTAATTAAAAACCAGGACAACAGCACGAAACTTGTGATCCAAAAGTTGTGACCTCGTGGTCATAAGTCACTCAGTCGTATTTCAAACACACGTGCGCTAAGTCGTGCCAGCGTAAAAATGTTTGGACAAGAAAATTGTCTTAAGTGAAACTTGAATATTCACAGAACATTCGAGGATATAAATTGCAATAAGCGCTCTCGTATTGTAATAAGTGGTAGATGTCATTACTAACGTGTGAGATAATTTTTTTTATATGGAAACTTGCTCAGATAAATGTCTTATGGCAGCAGTTGCTGTTCTCGGATACAGCAAGAATAAAAATAGTTAGAGGTGGTAAACACATTTTAACATCATCATTACCCACAAAACGTCCACTTATGAGATAGAAGGTCCCCGAGGTCCATCTGGAAATCTTTGGGAGAGGCCTACAATACGATTGTTTTCGGTAAAATGTGACATTATTCACGTATATAAAAAAATATATATTATATTTATTCTTTACAACCACTTGTCAGTACCAATAGTGGTGTATGGCACTGCACTACAAACATGATTCTGGGATTCAAGATGGTAAGCCTTATTATGCCTAGTGATTTTACCAGCTTCACTACTTTATTATAATTGCTTGTTTAGTACTCGATATTGTAGGAGGTTTTTCTTTCATTTTGGAATATATTATGTAATAACACAAAGACATTTAAAAATATTTCCCTCCGATGGCGAGGCTCGGGATCCAAGCCACCGCCGGTTTGGACCCCAGAGTGAGGAACCTCCTCACAATTTGTGCTGTATCCAGTAACACTACCTTCTGCATTTGGCTTCTGATTCAAGCACCAACCAGGAGCCTCTTGACGTATTGGACAAGGCTCATTGGTATCAATTTTATTGTTAATTATTTTATTATTAATACAGTTATTTAACTTAAAAATAAAACATTTGGTCTAATACAATTCTTTGTTAGTTGGCTTCACGATAAAAAAAATTGAAGGACTCATCGATTGCACGCTGACCCGGCCTATAAAGGAACAGGATTTTGGCCGATCTCAGTCAAGATTTACGGGAATATCTCCATATTATTGTAGATGTTTACCACGCGCCCAAGATTGGGAGTTTCGTAATATGACCCAAGCTTGGTCTAGGTCTGATTGGTTTTTATTTTTCGACCAACTTCAATAGAAGAAGGTCCTCAATTCGTCTGTATTTTTGTATGTTACGCGATATCTCTGCCAAATGTGGACAGATTTTCAAGATTATTTTTGTGTTCCGATAGTGCAAGGGTGGTCCCATATACATTTGGTCACGATCAGATAAGTTTTGAAGTCGGTCCGTTATTTGCTTGTTGATTGATTTTGGGATAGATTTGTTTGATTTTAGGGTAATAAAGAAGGTATATTATAATTTTGTATGGAATTTGTGCCCGATATGGCGATAGGCTCGCCCCCTATCACATCTGGGATGGAACTAAGCTCGGCGAAATATAGGTATTCTAGTTCACTATTGAGCCTCTGCCTACCGCTTCCGGGATACAGGCGAGAGCGTATGTTTATGTTATTATAATCCTTATTTGTGTTCTTTTCTACTTTCTCTGCACTTAACCCACTCTAATGTGGGATTGGCACAAATGAGAAAGATTTGACTTTGGATTCTACCACCGCCTACCGTGTTTCAATCCCGGGCAAATAGTGTCAGAAAAACACGTGTTCCTCAACCAGGGAATCGCACCCAGGGTCATCCGTCCACAGTTCTTACAGGCTGTCACTATACCAAAGTGGCGACAAAGCTATAATTGATCTGTGCTAGAGTAATACTAATCTAATTTTTATTCGTTTGTTTCTTACCATCTATCACGTTTTTTGACACGGCTTTTTAACCAACTTCAAAAATAGGAAGTTCACAAATCGTCTGAATTTTGTACGATTTTTAATAACTTATTAGGGACTGATTTCTAATACTCTTTTTGTTATCGATAAAGCTTACTCCAGCCCGCCTAGCATGCGCCCCACGAGAAAATTTTCTCTACGCTTTTTGTCGTGTTATAACCGGTTTTCTCTATTTGTCTATGGACACTAACATGTGTCCTCGTTTATTTTTATCTCTCCAGCGGTTATCGAGATATATCGTGGTACGCATGCTAGCTGTCCATATAAATGTATTAAGGATCTGATGAAGGCATACGGAGTAAACTCTATAATTAACAAGTGTTGAGTTTTGATGAGATGGGGATTTCGAAGTTGTGTTTTTAAGCTTTTAAACGTTACTATAGTGATAGAGATAATTGTGAGGAGTTGAGGTTATACAGATATAAAGACGGTATGAGAATCAGATAGGTGTAGCCCAATTTATAAATAAACAATAAATAAATAAATAACACCCAACAGTCGCACACATATTTGGTTGTTTGGAACAAGTGAATCGATTTATATTTTTGTTCTAACTTAAACCTATACTATACTATACCTGGGTAATGTGAGCTACTTGTTACTATAAGATCAAACTTGTATGAACACTGGCTGGATAGCCTCTCTATATAAGTAGTATTAGATCTCTCTTTTAAAAGTTGACGCCTGAATAAATGATTACACGGCCTTGTAGCGAGGCTTAAGCTCTGAGCTACCTGTGGTTAGTGCCCCAGAGAAAAACCTCTTAAGAATGTATGTTGTGTGATGTGTTTTGTCTCAACGATCGATTGAGAGCCTCATAGCAGCATAGGTAGGTCACCTACGGCCTGAGCAGGAAAATTTCTGACAACCGTAAATGTATTCGAACTCGATACGCGTCTATGAAATTTGTATGAAATATTAACCAAATGTCATCAGTGCGCAGCGAACTCGAATACATTTACATTTACATTAGTTTTTCGTGCTCGGGCTACTGATGCTAAATGATCTCGACCGTCCATAGTCACCTATGATACCAAAAGAATCAAGAGGTAGGGGGCGGGGATATGGATAAATCATTCACCAAACGAATCGCAACAGCAAAGTGCTACTTTATGTTGGTTTTCTATGAGACTGGATTTATCAAGCTGGCCCATGTGATGTAGACTCTACTAAAAAGCCTCTTAAGATGCTGGTCTGTCTCTCTGGTATCAATTCTTACGGTAACGACGGTAACGACTATCGAAATAATGATTGTCGAGTTCACATCCTATATGTAAATAACCTCGTGTGTCAGATCTAAATATTTAGATATCTTGTCTTTTTGACAAACTCGTTGGCGTAGTGGACGAGTGGCTGACTCTATATCGGAAGGGCGGGGTTCGATTCCCGCTCCAAGACAAATGTTTGTGTAATTCACTGATATTGTTTCGAGTCTAGGTGTTGTAACCTTAAGCCTCTCGTGGTTTCTGATACTCATGTTTTACGTTAAACTAGTATGGGGTCAAGAATAAGTATGTGACTGTCTTAAGTGTTTTTATTTATAGATTTAACGAGGTTCTCGTCATATGGATTGGTCACATACACAAGCGTTGGCTCTATTTGATTCACTACCACAGTAGGTTATTAACAACAGTCTTATCCGTCATAATATATGTTGCATGTCCATTTTCGGGAACTGTTGGCACATATTACAGCACATATGACAGCCTCCGTGGCGCAGTGGGCGAATAGCCGGTTGTGAAGAGAGAGGCCGCGGGTTCGATTCCCGCATAGACACAAATGTTTGTGTAGCCCGCGGATATTTGTTTCAAGTCTGGGTATTTTGGGACCGAAAGTCTCTCATAGTCTCTGACACCCATGATACAGGTTATACCTAGTGTTGGATCAGGACTAGGCGTGTGACTGTTAGGTGTATTTATTATATTGGTAATATGGCACTTCAGGTGTCGTAGTTCAATATACAAAGGCAAGTTGCCGGTGCATGATCTTGGCTATTGTACTTGTGTAAGTACTCGCCGTTAGCAAGTTACAGCAGCCGAAACAACTTGCTTGCTAGCCTTTAGGAGACGGTGGCGTGCTCTAGAAATGTCGACCGTATCGTCAAGTAAAACGTATTTCCTATCTTATAGTTGTAAGATTAAATTTACTACTTTCTTCTAAAATACAATTCTTTCTTTAATCATCTAAAATATAGAACAGAAAGAAATATTGAAATATTCGTCAATAATAATTTATAAGCCTTTGAAGTTTGGTGTAACGTTCAAACTGCGGGAAAAAGAAGTATCAGTATAATCACGTCACGCCATAACGGTGCGTGCGTTGGAAAGGGATAACAAGATATCTCCAACATGTGTCCACTCCAGAATTTAAAATATGAATTACTGCCTCATTTTTCAACCAATTTCCATGCAAGTTTTACAGAAGCGTTTCTGCTTTGTTTTAGTTGCTATTACATATATGTACAAAATCAAAAATATTCAAGTACCTAATTCTTAGTATTCTCAAAGAGGTTACCAAGTATAACAAAAATGCGGAAGTAATTGATTTACGTAGATCCTATTAGTTGCGACTACAATTCTTCTGTCTACCTTTTTCTATATTATAGGCTAATAAATAAGAATTAATTGGAAGAGACACTACTGAAATAATGTGAACCATAACACAGCATAATGCTGAGCTGATCACATTTGTCGCCATGAAGGCACGCAACATTTTAGTATGAGTTAATTTTAATTATGCTTATTTTATGTAAGTAAGTTGATGCCGTCCTTTTTTGGTTTGACAAATAAACTTTATTTCTTTCTTTTTACTTCGTTGACTTCCCCTTTGAAAAATTGACCCTTCACCATTGGTCCATTTAGAGCCGTAAAATTGGCCGTATTCTGGTCTTCCCTATCACTAGTACTCAGTGATAAAACATCCCGCCAATTCCCATTTGCCGGAAAGAACACAGTTCAATCTTTGTGTGCCACGATCATGCTCTTATTATAATTACTTATTTAGTCAAATTCGTAATGCCTTTTCAATTTACTTAATGCTATTTTATGGTACATTTTATGCATTTTTTTATTAATTGAATAATTGAAAAAAGAATCATCAAATATAATCATCTAATAGCTGATACATTTTAATCCACTTGCTCATTAATGTTTTATATTAAATGTTCATAACAGTATATATGTAGGATTATAAAACATCATTATAAAAATATGTTTGTACTATTACTGTCAATTTATTTTACCTGGTAGAGATTTTTTTAAATAACACTTAAAGCATAATATATTTTAAAAGTGTATTAATAATATTCGTCTCTTTATTCTCAAAGCCGCGACGTATCAACTGATATTATTTATCCCGAAACAATTTCTTCGGAACACGATTTGTCATGCACCATATCGTAAAAATAAACTAGTGCCTTTTTATAAAGTTAACGTCCATAACGTCTTCCACCAGGTCACTTGCATATGTTATTGTTCTTGTAATCTGTCCGAATGTAATTTATTTTTGTCTGTGATACCATTCATTTAATTTATGTCGACGACCGATATGTTTAGTGAATGGAAAAATGTATGAACATATTTCATATAACTTATATTCAATTATTATTCTTGTTAAATTGTTTTAATAACATTGTGTACTGTTCATTTACAGTTTGTTAATAATATTAATAAGTATAAGAAATTATTTTTAAAATTTAATTGAATGTGGAGTTAGTTTTATTGACACGCTATATATTACGTATACATTCTATATTTAAATCTTAGATTACTGTAAATAACTAATCTATAAATGCAATAATGCGTTTTTTCTCGGTTTTAAAGTCACAGATATTACATTTTAAATATTGTGTGAATAATTCCGGTGAATTTATTAATATTGATTAAGATAAAAATAATATAATATAAATATAATTAAAGATTGACTACAATATTTTTATTTTGAAACATGAAATAAGATTTTAATTGATAATCTTTTTTCAATGTATTTATGGTATTTATAAAAGCAATATAACTAAATCATTAACAATATTAATTATGTGCAGGATTTGGTAGAGCACTTAGCGTAGAGTAGGTACGGCGTGTACACTTAGTAACACATGTATGTACCTAATCGAATCAGTTACCAATTTGTTCGAGGCTCTAACATACAACAATAAAATGGTTGTCAAGTTATAAAAATGTTATCGAAGGCGTAGATTACTTTAAAAAATGTTGAGTGCTTCAAGTATTATTTATTGAAGTGAGAAAAAGCCCCCAGAATACATTTTTCCGTCTTTAATACAAATGAATGGTCTACAATTTTCGGATTCTTTAATTGTAGAGCGACTTCACAAATTGTTAGAATGATAACTAAGCTTTAGGTATTTTACCAAAAACATGCAAATAAATCGATAACTCGTTTGTGTGTCCACGTGAATATATCACACTAGTTTCATACCAATAATATTTACATTTAAATTGAAAAATGTAATAATCTCAAACACAAATCGCTCTGCAATTTTATACAATTTGTTGATAGAGTAAACAAACGCATCGGGTGTGATGTTGCGTTCATGTAATTACCTGATTGGGCGGAGATCCCCTGAAGGCGAACTGGGAAGTCATCGTTTCACTGAGTAACTTGCTGGTAAACTAGTAAATAAATCACGTTACGCGTAATGTCCGTGTCACTGTCCGCACACACTTCACAGTCGCATGTTGTGTCGCGCCACTGGCGGTGCCACTAGAGCCGGTCGGCGGCGGTGGCGTCGGTGGCGGCGGCGGCGGCGGGGCGAGCCCGAGCGCGGTGCATGCCGAGCCGAGCGGCGGGCGAGCAGCGTGGAGCGGGCGCACGCGGTGCCGGCGGTCGCGACTCGCGGTCGACGGTGCTGCGAGTATCGATTGCGGTGCAGGCTCGGCGTCGGTGGCACAGGAGCGGAGCGAGGCGCGGTGCACCGGGCGCGTGGTCGCGCGCGCGGCGGCAGTGGGTAATGCGGTAGCTGCCCGCCAGGTGATAGTAATTGGCGCCGCCGTCCCGCTCTTGCGTCGGCCGTCCCTCTCGGCGCGCACACGCACACTCACGGCTGTGTGCGTGCCGCTCGCACACTGCTCCTTCTTTTCACGCTCGCGTCGCCGTTTGACCCCGCGCCGTCGTCGCCGCTCTCGATTTTTGCGGTGTGGTGGGTGGCGCCCGCCGCAGGGGCGGCCCGATGCGGTGGGGGCCGTCAGAGGTGGGGGTAGATGCACTCCTTTCTTTTTTAAAGCTTCTCTTTCTTTTCTCGTATTTTTTATGTTAGTATTGGTACGAAGCGGTCTCTTTTATTTTATTTTATACATATATATTGTGATAATTAACAGTGACGATGCGCACGACGAGCGAGTTTGTCCAAGCGTCCACTTAATGATAGCTTTGCATTTGATTAAAGGTAACCACGACATTTGTAATTTTTATTTTCCGATCATGTGAAGCGGTACCATAGTCAGCGCGCGGTGGCGGCCTAACTATAGATGGCAGCCTGTAGAGTCGACGTTTGCGGGCTGCGGAGTACTCGATGGCTTATATTACAGAGGTCGCTTTAGCGGTGGAAACATGTTAGCGGTGACAGTATTAAACGATCTTTTGAATGTGTTCTCTCGATTGTACTGTGTACTACGTACCGACCGTAGGTACTGTGTACGCGGGACCGCCTATATGAAGTGGCTTTTTGCAATGGAAGTCTCAATACGCATTTTTACTCTTGCTACTTACATAAAAATAAAAAAGGAACTGTGTGGCAATTATGTTTTAATTAAACATGTTTCAATGCTTATGAAATTGTTTTCAAAGGTCACGAACATCTGCTTACACTGTTGAAAATAAACATAGTTAACACTTAGTGAAATCTCTCGTTATTATGCATTTACAGAGCAATCATTAATAGTCTATGCTTAAATGTTGTGCTTTAATGCATGTTTAAGTATTTTAATTTACTTTAGCATTATTTATGCATTTTAAGGGATTAAACAATTTTAACGATAAATCCGTTTTGTATATTTCTTTAAGTCGTGTAATGAAAATAGTTAAAAAGATCAATGAAAGCAGACCTATTTTGTTTAATTATTTGTTTGTTTTAAATATCTCTATAATTTACAACGCATGTTTACATATATTTTGTATGTGTTTACCAATTTTGTTTCCATATTTTTCTTACAGGAACGGAATCAACGAAACATTGACAATTAAACTATGATAGTAACAAGCAAGTAACAAAATAAAAAGCGCAACGTCCACGATCGATCTGTTCCCCCTTCTTTCTTATCGCGCGAATATTTCACACTGAACGCATACCGACCGAAAAAACTCACACAGATATAAAATATTCAAACGGTATAACATAAAATAAATTATCTTAGGTGAGTGTGAGATTGTGTGCGTTGCCCCCACCTCTGGGCGGGCCGCTGTTGGCCGACCAATTGGGACGAGCGGCGCGCGACGCCGGCCCAAACTCACTCGACGCGACGCTCTCGGGGACACAGCACGCTGCGATGCGCCTGCCGCCGGCCCTGCTCCGCGCCGGCCATTACTAAGCCCTGACCTTAATCCTTTAGTCATTACACTTCACATACGATGCTCGCTGGCTTGACCGCAACTCTACATAATGTTTTTATACGAAATTATGACAAATTCCCATCGTGTAACAACTCGCAGAGGTATATGAATATAATATTAACTTAATGTCGTTTGGCGACTTTCATTTCAAATTAGTAATAGTACCTAGTAGGTACTTACTCGCTTGTTACTCTACTCGACAACATTTTGAAAATATTTACATGCCAATTTGAAATTCTAGTTAATATAAAATTTATTTTAATTAGGTACAATCGATTAAGTTTCATTGAAAGGTAAATTTTGGAATGTAAATTACTTGTTCCTCCGATACATAGTAGTCTTCACAATTGTACGTAGACCTAAATTTAATGACAAATATAACTACAATAAGATCAAAATGTATAAAAAGTAGAAAATGGCACACATGATACATTACAGCAATATTTCGAACGCAATATAGTATCATCATCATCAGCCATAGGACGTCCACTGCTGAACATAGGCGTCCCCCAAAGATGCAGGCCGCTTCCAACAGGTCGATCTGGAAATCTTTGGGGGAGGCCTATGTTCAGCAATATAGTATCATTATCATCATCATCATCGTCAGCTTCTGTTTGCCCACTGCTGGGCTTAAGCCTCTTCTGCAATATAGTATACTGATTATAAATTATTAATAAATAAATACATCCAACAGTCACACACATAGTCCTGACCCTACACTAGGTTTAACTACTACACTACGAGAGACTGTCGGTCTCACAGCACCCAAACCCGAAACAAATATGTGTGGCTCACACAAACATTTGTCTTGGTGCGGGCATCGAACCCGCGTCTTCTCGTTTCACAGCCGGCTACCCGCCTACTGCGCCACGGGCACTGTCTTCGATCGAGTATCTTTTAATAAGGTAGAATATGTGTAAATTGTGCTATCGGATATAAAAAGTATCTGTACCAAAATAGAATAATGGTGTCTTATAATATCACTCTGTATGTCTGTCCATCTGGAACTACAGAGTTATAATTGGACCGTGTTACGCAGAAATGATCCAACCCACAAAAAATTTAAAAAAATGTTATTGATGCCACACGTTCTAAACCATGAATAGACCATATTGGCATCAACATTTTTTTTATTATTTTTTCGGGTTAGATCATTTCTGCGTAACACGATCCAATTAAGGGTGACTTGCAGCACTTACATAAATCTCGATTTATGCTGAATCTCGATTTAAATATAGTAGGTAATTGGTTGTAGAATAAATCGAGTTTAGGTTTAACTTTAGATTAGCAATAGCGGTGCAAGTCACCCTAAGATTAGTTTTGCGCTGGATGCCCTTATACCCTTTCCATTTTATCTATAGAATGGAAAATTATTTAGACATGATATATCTCAAAGAATATTTTGAAAGTTTTAGTATACGATATGTCGAGTAGTTTTTCAAAAATATGATATATTATGAAATTAATTAAACCTGTTTTTTGTATAAGAAAGATAAAAGAAAAAAAATGGTTTTATTTAAGGTAAGGATGTGAGTTTTAAGGGTGGATACTCTAAGATAAAAAAAAATATATTAGATCAGTCTGACCCGTGACCACGAAGGCTGTAAAGTTTTCGAAACGTCGGGACTAAAAATAAAATAAATACCAAACAAATGATAATAAAATCCATAAAATCAAGTTTCATTTCAATAAATAACATTCGCGTAAACCTAAGAAATCACAAAAAAAAGACGAAAGAGAAAGACTGGGAACGTAGTGAAGATATGAGTACCTAGATCAAAGGTTTTAAGACATCAAGGGATTGTTTCATTTTTGTGTGTTCTTGCTAGGCGGTTGTGTAACGTTGTCAATTGAAGCACTGTGGCCATCGATATATTAATTACTTAGATGCACAGTTGACGCTCGGAAAATGGGACAGCAAAGGTGTGCTTAAGCACTCGTTTTGCATACAGTCCGGCATTGATGGAATTCTAAATTTCAAAATTCAAATTTAAGAACGCTTGCTCATTTATTATTCATCATAAAAAGCTACTTTATTACACGTGCATAGGGTTATATTTGTGTTGATTTAATTAGAACTTGTGATCTTTTTCCTTGTTTTATTCCTGTGATCACTTTTTAGGAGGATATTTGCAAAGAACTGTGCATCTAGGGTATATTATATTGATGACTCTGACACCTAAAAATTATCTTGTTCAGAATTATGAAGATAAGTTATTCGAAACAAACCTTCTGTTCTTAACATAACATAACATAAGCTCACACCTGTATAGAAGGGGTAGAGGTACATTAACGAACTAGAACACCCACATTTCGCCGAGCTTAGTTCCGTCCCAGATGTGTTAGGGGGCGAGCTTATCGCCATATCAGGCACAAATTACAGACTCCGAGCTGATATGGAAAAATCCAATATCACTTTTCCCGACCCGGGAATCGAACCCGAGACCTCAGGACAGTAGTCATACCGAAATACAACCACGCCACCGAGGCAGTCATTGTAACCAGGGTAATTAATGAATTATGATGATGAAACTCATAATGATCTCATGATGAGACTTAACAACTACTGTATTTTGATGACGAGTGCAGTGACACTCAGTGCTTTCTTATTTATAGTACGGGTTGTACTTTTATGATTTCGCTTACCGTTAGCGTTTCGTCATTTATTTGCAATAAAAAATAAGAACCGTAGCTGTAGTATTCGTTGTAGTATTAGTTGTAGTATTAGTTGTAGTATTAGTTGTAGTATTAGTTGTAGTATTAGTTGTAGTATTAGTTTTAGTATTAGTTGTAGTATTAGTTGTAGTATTAGTTGTAGTATTAGTTGTACTAAATGATACCTCTGCTTACTCTAATGGGGATTCAGGCGTGAGTTTATAATCATGAAGAGATCTGTTGTTACGGATACGTGATTTCCATTTAAGTTGGTCAATTTATTAAAAAAATATGACATAGCGCCTACACCGGAAATTAATCGAATGCGTTTAGATAATAATTAATCCGATTATATACAATAACAATAAGATAAGATTGTGGATATTCGGCTTACTTTATACGGTTTTCGCTAGACCAAAAGGCACCACCGCGATAGCTTTAACATACATGTATAGTAATAATATTTAGTCTCCGTGGTGCTGCTTAAGCCGGCTGTGAAGCGAGAAGCCGCGGATTCGATCCCTACACCAAGACGATGTCCGTGTGACCCACAAATATTTGAGGATATTGTGAGACAGAAAATCGGGTCTATCCCATTAGTCTCGTAGTTTCTGATACATACGACATAAGTCTCGTATCTTACTGTGGGGTATGTGTGTGTGGTACAGTATGTGTCTAACTTTTCAATCACACATATAGTCAAAACAGCCCCCCAATTTACCTTCAACTCATTATTAGATACCAGCTTTGGCTCGCAGCTTCGCCCGCGGATTAAGGTACAAATTTTTACACCAAAACCTTCCTCAAGAATTACTCTATTTATTGGCGAGAACCGCATGAAAATCCGTTCAGTAGTTTTTGAGTTTATTGCGAACAGACAGATGCGGCGGAGGAATTTGTTTTGTAATATGTAGTGATAAATCACAGATATACCGTTAAAAACATTGTGTAACATATCTCATTACGTCATTGAAATATAGACGTAAATGTAATGGCATAAAGAATACTTTCCATACGAGTTTCATTAAATTAACGCGGCGCCGCGTTATGAACGCGTTACGCGTTCAGTCATAGTCATATTGAATAAAGAATCCTTTCTGCTCTTCCCCATAACATAAGCTCACGCCTGTATCCCCGAAGGGGTAGGCAGAGGCGCACTAGCGAACTAGAACACCCACATTCCGCCGAGCTTACTTCCGTCTCAGATGTGATAGGAGGCGAGCCTATCGCCATATCGGGCACAAATTCCAGACTCCGGGCTGATATGGAAAAATCCAATATCACTTTGGTCGACCCGGAGATCGAACCCGAGACCACAGGACGGTAGTCATACCGAAATACAACTACGCCACCGAGGCAGTCTCTTCCTATACAATGGTGTTTCAGGTTTT
This sequence comes from Clanis bilineata, assembly GCA_036417725.1. Classification (NCBI taxonomy): domain Eukaryota; kingdom Metazoa; phylum Arthropoda; class Insecta; order Lepidoptera; family Sphingidae; genus Clanis; species Clanis bilineata. Next base: position 14,925,926 of record CM071137.1, read on the forward strand.
TTATTTAACCCTCCAGGGACTAAAACGGTTTCTCTTTAATGCGGGTAGAGCAATGAGCCGAATGCTAGTATGTAATATGGTATCAATTAAAAATCGTAGATTATCTAATAGATAATGGAAACCTAATGCTCGGTTGCATGATTGTCTACTTACAGAAGGTTGCTTTAACATTGTTGGATCAGTCAGACCGCCTATCGTTTCGGTTAAAAGACGCAATAACTGATAAAATAAATACGATAAATGGTAGCCATTGATTATATTAACTTAGTAATGTCCAGAAAAGGTGTTTCTTAGTTTCTTATTGCACATTTTCGACACAGCTCTGACATTTTCCGAAGCTCTGATAGAGCAGTGATACGATTAAAATAATCGGTTTCTATCGAGATTTTCAATAAGATCTATCGATAAGTCGTAACACATTAATGATTGGATGCATACTTGACTTCTGTAAGCCGTCAATCAATATTTATCGATGTTTATGAACTGTGTGAAACAGCTTATACAAGCCACGTATGGCTTTCATACATTAATGATTTTGCCCGTAAATTTGTTGGTTGTGCTGGGCGAAGTGCTTCGTAATTATTTTCCAACATAAAACAGACAAACATAATGTAAGCGGTTTTACGAGTGTATAAAATTAACAATGTTCGGATTTTATCACATGTTTTTTATATTTAATAATATTACAGTGGTAGAGTGGGTATTTATTAATATTAAAGGTTAAGTAATAAGGAAGAGTTGACGTCAGTTTACGCCTTGTTAATTACTGCGTAAATTATTATTCAATTATTGTTGAATCAGTCATCATCATTATCATCAGCCATAGGACGTCCACTGCTGAACATAGGCCTCCCCCAAAGATTTCCAGATCGGCCTCAAATGAGTAAATAAGTCAAGTGGTTCAATACAAAACTTTTTTAAAAACCTACAAAGTAATTCGACCTAACCAAAGAATAAAGTTACATATGATAATGAATCGAAATTGCTTTCTTATTTTTCTGAGCTTATATTGACCTGTATATTTAACTGGTAATTTTTTTAAGCTATGTCATAATTAAATTGTTAGTATGTCATAACTTAATTGAATTATTGATTTCTTGAGTAAGCTGTACTTAATTTGGTATGTCGAATAATAAATATTAATAATCACAAGTTTAAAAACTTAACTGACCGACTTCTAATTTTCCGATCGTGACCAAATTTATATGGGACTACCCTTGAAATAAGCTCTATAGAACACAAAAAGTATTTTGAAAATTGGCCCACATTTGGCGGAAATATTGAGTAACATACATAAAAAAAAACGACGAATTGAGGACCTCCTCCTTTTTGGGAAGTCGGCCGAAAATATTATATATAAGAAATGCCAGGATAGAGTAATCTATCCCTCCACAATATTTAAACGTAATTTCGTATAACTCACATATTACATACATAGGTATGTAGGTACATGCGACTAAAACACGTGCTGAGGATTTCCAAAGCGTTTGATTCCAGCGACTACGTGCCAAGAATCATTCCACCTCATTCACCTACAGCCTCTAGAAATAAACCGGCGTCTTAAAACCCGCACAAGAAAATAAAAAGAGAGTAAGCTTTATTTGTTTTAGTCAAATGAGTTTCTGACGTCCTCATACATACCGGAGTCGGGCTTTATTAGCGCTCGGCAACGTCACAAACGCATCACATTTAAATACCACACTAAAAGCGTCAATCTACATACGTCCTACCGAGCAAATCCTAAAAGTGATTTATATTGAGACCCTATTCGATTGAAGTAGATTACAAATAATGAATAAAATTGCATACGAAATGAGAAGACCGAGAGTCCGTGGGTGTACGGTTGTTTGAATGGGGGTGTACGGGGGAGGGGGTGTGCGGGGGAGGGGGTGTACGAGCGGGTTTATTGCCGGTAAATACTTGGTAGATACCCCCGTGTGGAGACTTGGATACCTCAAACTAATTCGCGCTTTTGATTTGCGCGCCACGTATATGAGTGGCTTTGAGCCGGCTCGTCGTGTGATTGGAATCCGGAATATGTTTGGTAGCTTTCGGTCTTTATTGCGAAATGCTAAATGAAGATCGGTATACATACACTGCGAACCATGTTATTATAGTTAATCTTATCTTACGTATCGTTTGATGAACGATTATATATTTTTTTGTAAATCAGAAGGATGTATAAAACTGATGTGTATGATAAAGTTGATATGGATATTGGTGTACTACTTTCATAATTCATTTTAACGTTATATAAACTAACATACATTTAAGTAAAAAATAAAAAATAAAGTTTAAAAAAAATTTAAAACCGACTTCAAAAACACTTAAAAGTAAAAAATAACAACAATTTCTTACGCTCTTTGGAGTCGGTGCTGAGGCCGAAGCAGATCAAATGAAAAGGCACGCTTTTGAAGTCGGTTTTCTCTTTTTGTTAAACTTTAATTTTTATTAATCTATTTTTAGTGTTCAGTAGTCTGTAATATTGAAAGAATTATCCGACAACTCCTAATAGTTAAGAAGCTATATTTTCGATCACCAGCTCAGCAACATGAGATGATGAGTACTAGATGAATATTTCTAGAAAATATATAAAACATATTATGGGTCCCTATAAAATTTTGGCCTCGATTTTTCTAGGATCCCATCATCAGATCCTGACTTGGTGCCAATGAGGCCACCTCGGAAGCATACCCTTTTAAACAAAAAAATAATTTCTCGTAAAGGCCCAGGCGTCTTCGAGTAATCGAGGAACATACATAAAAAAAAGATTCCGACGAATTGTTAACCTCCTCCTCTTTTGCAGTCGGTTAAAAAGTAATGTTAGCTAAGCTTAAACCAAGTACATCCATGTAGTCTCGCGACCATGCTGAAATCTGAATCTCTGAATTTTTACTGTTTCCCGAAAAAAAAAAACAGATTTTCCTTTAAAGGTTTACTTGGATCCTTCTTTGCTTCTTCTAGGCTCACCTCGGCAACAATAACTTGTTTAAAATATCATTAACAACGCTTTTGTAAGGCCTTTATCAAAAACCTTGTTAGTATGAGGTTTCCTTAAAACATATTATATTTTGTCTTTAACTCGTGACTAGTTACGTAAACATAAAACAAAGCGTAATTATAGTTGTAGTAAAATCTTTCATGTATGACGATATGTAGGTTAGGTAGGCAAACATTCTTTTAAGCTCACTATAATTCAATTCAATTATAGAATCTAATTTTTATAAAGGAAACGAAGTATAGTTATGTTGGCCAATAGGCATAACAAAATGATAGCGATTCTTTTATCTACGTTTTTATATACAGCAAAAAAGACACCTTTAAAAATATATTGCAAAAATGTTTGCTTAGTCAACAGTAAATTCTATGGCTAGTATGGCTGATGATGATGACAACACAACATAACATAAGCTCACACCTGTATCCCCGAAGGGGTAGGCAAAGGCGCACTAGCGAACTAGAACACCCACATTTCGCCGAGCTTAGTTCTGTTCAGATGTGATAGGGGGCGAGCCTATTGCCTTATCGAGCACAAATTCCAGACTCCGTGCTGATATGGAAAAATCCGATATCACTTTGCTCGACCCGGGGATCGAACTCGAGACCTCAAGACGGTAATCGTACCGAAATACAACCACGCCACCGAGGCAGGCTGATGATGATGATGATGAAATTCTAATCTTATCGACTATCTATCTTCTGGTTAAACTAAGTTTGATTATGATATTCATAAAATTATGATTTACACAACATAAACCGTTGGTTTAACCATAGGTACCAGTTTATTTTTTTCGTATATTTGCAAATGTCTAAAGATAAGTCACACATCGGATATGGATTGTTCACTTTTGAACTGGAGAACATAATGGTTTATTCATAAGGTTAATAAAGCTTTAGAAACCACGACTCGCCTATTTAATTTGTTCAAATTTATTTGTAACTCTGAATAAAGAGCTGCTGAAAATGTTATTTAAGAATAGTTAAACTAGAACATTTTATAATGTTCTGTGATTAATCGTGACTATATAAACTAGCTGTTGCCGGCGACTCCATCCGCATGGAAATTATCCCACGAGAACCATACATCTTTCCGGAATAAAAAGTATCCTTTTTGATATTCTGATGTATAATCATAATTGTCAAGTTTCATCAAAATCCATTAGTAGTTTTGCGTGAAAGAGTAACAAACATCCATACATCGTCACAAACTATTATATGCCATTTACACATTATCTATTACTTTTTTTTTGTTATCTTACATGGAAATATTAAGCAGAATATCCAGATTAGGAATTCGCTATGTACAGTTCAGTCTATACAGGAGTCTGACTGCTGTCACGCTAAAATTATAAGTATCAGCCTCCGTGTTGCAGCGGGCGAATAGCCGACTGAGAAGCGAGAGGCCACGGGTTCGATTCCCGCACTGAGACAAATGTTTGTGTGCAGGCCCGCTGCGTACGAGCGTGCAATGTGCAGCGGGCGGCATGTTCAAGGGGGCGGCAAAAACATATATCAAAACGTACTGGAAAAACTCTCATAATTTGTATATCTATTTTTATTGCCACATATGTATTTTCGGTATTGCACGCGGGCGCTCAAATTGCAGCGGGCCTTGTGTGGCCCACAGATATTTGTTTCAAGTCTGGGTGTTGTGAGACCGAAAGTCTCTCATAGTCTCTGACACCCACGATGTAGGTTATACCTAGTGTGGGGTCAGGAGTAGGTGTGTGACTGTAGGGTGTATTTATTTATTTATAATTATGAATATTACTAGTCACTGAATGAATGAATGAATGAATATTACTAACAGGCATAAAGTCTAGAAGCCAAGTCAGCTATCAAAAAATTATACTTTCTTCAAAGACTTTTATGTATATACTAAACGAGCTGTTTCGAAGTAAAGCTGTGGCACATGACCGCGAGTGCTTCACGGCTAACGAAAAGAGCAGATTTCTATAGTGAGTTAAGGTCGATTAACAGAGACTTAGTGCGCACTTTCTATGTACTGAACAGCCAGTCTAGTAGTATACATACATAGAAGTCTTTGGCTTTCTTTAAGGTTTTCACGGCGTAAACATAGCTGCATTTTCCTACATCTGAGGTATTAACTTTCTCTATGACATAGCAGACGAAAATCCGCAATGATGATTCTTAGATCAATAACCGATATTTATAATTATGTCACAATTGTCAGTTTTGTTGATTATTATTGTGCTAAAAGACACATATTTCTTTTTACCTGTCCTTATCTCACCTTAATGTGGGATCAGCACAACACCCTTTTCAAGCATGTTGCACAAAGGATTTGGCTCAGTTTTTAGGACCACCTGTCTTCCTGACATCAACACCTTCTGGGATCCAGCCCTGGGCAAATAATGTTAGAAAAATCAAACCTATGACCTCCCTTTACAAACTATGTATATACGCCGCCGCTAGACCAAGGAGGCTAAAAGAAACATAATGCTACTTACTTATAAAAATATTTAAGCGCTGCTTATCTTTATACCATAGGTTGTACCTTTCAATTTTAAACAAAGGAAAAAAGTGACAGGTTATTCTTAACCATTTGCTCAGCTAAAAATGCTTTTATAAGTAAGGCCCAATGAAAATAAAATATTTTCTGCGTGTATACGACTGTCATACACAAATAAATAAAGTTAACCGTTAATGCGAACTAAATATCTTACTCAAAGTAATGAATGCATGAAAGAATTTTTACATCCAATCAACAGCAATAAACTTCAACTTCCACTTACGCCTAGTTATTTTTCCACGTTAATTAATTTAACGTATTTTTTATTCTCATTACGACTTATTTAATCCAACGTGTGCCAGTGAGATAAGTGGGTAAACATTTTCTTGGTAGAGGGAGAGGACAAGTTGCAAAAACAATTTAAGACAAAAGAGTAGCGAAAACCAGAAATGAATCCGGGCGGGCGGAGTGTTTCCGCCCAGCCCCGACGGGCGAGCGCGTGGAAATAACATGGGAGGCTAACGGACGTAGACTTTAAATATGGCAGAGCGCGCAAGTTTATGGCCCGAGCAGGAACATTTCTGATAGTCGTAAACGTATTCGAGCTCAGCGGCCTGAGCAGGAAAATTTCTGACAACCGTAAATGTATTCGAACTCGATGCGCGTCTATGAAATTTGTATGAAATATTAACCAAACGTCATCAGTGCGCAGCGAACTCGAATACATTTACATTTACATTAGTTTTTCGTGCTCGGGCTTCAGTACGCACTGATGACATTTGGTTAATATTTCATACAAACAGTGATGCGCATCGTGATTAAATACAATAACGATTGTCATTTTTTGTCTTTTGTTCGGCCGCTGTTCATTTCTAGTACGAATGGATTTTTATTCAACTTTTTTTCTACTTGCCCACCTCAATGTAAGGTCGGCAAAACAGCAATTCGGCATCTTCTTCACATTCCGAAATACCGTATTTATATGAAAATCGATAATATATAAGGTAATAAAGTTTTATGACACGAAGACTGTAAATAGATCGAGAAACTAAAATGGCCGAACAGACTTCAAAATAACATGATTTTTTCCTAATAATGCCCAAGTTCTTATTTTGTAATTGGGCGCAACACACTTTTTCAAGCATGGAAAAGGATTCGGCTTAATATTTTCGACCCGCTGCTTGCTTTGCGTCAATCCCGGTCTGGTAGATCCAGTCCCGGGCAAATCGTGTTAAAAAAACGCCGGCTCAACCTGGGAAGCGAACCAAGTACCTCTCGGTTTATAGCCTAATCAGGCTGCCATTAGAACACGGAAGCGACGTTATTATTCAACTAATTTTAATAAATAAATTCAACATTGTATATATTTGCAATGTTTTGTCTCTTTTGTATTCGATAAGCTTAACTTTGAATATTAAAGTAATACAATAAAGTAAAACGTAACGTAAAGTAAGTCTTACGTGGGAGATTATACACAGTGCTCGAAATGAATTTTTTCCTTTTTCACGAGAGATAACGCTTTTTCCCAGCTTTCTTGTATTTAGAAAACGCTGATTTTATGAAACGGAGCGATTATTTTATGAAATTGATATAAAGGACCGACTTCCAAAAAGGAGGTCGTCAATTCGACTGTTTTTTTTAATGTATATTACGCAATATCGCCGCCTAATGTGGACCGATTTTTAAATTTCTTTCCCATATGAATTTGGTCACGATCGGATTTGAAGTCGGTCTGTTAAATTTGTGACTTGAGTTTGAGTTTTTAAATTTGTGATTATTTACGAAAGGCACGGTCATTTCACGAAAGGAAACGCGTGTTCTAGATGGATCATATACGTCACCTTCTAGGTTTAGCCAAAACATTCGTGGATCGTAGAGTTCTAGGTTCGAATTTTGGGTCGAGCAGCGTGGTTTTCCTAACACGATATTCCCGAGTTGAATTCCCAAGGAAGGTTGGATCGACATCAGACAAACCCGGTCATAAAAACTAATGTATGACAGTAAGCAAGCAATTTAAGAAAAAAAAAATTGTAAAGTTAAGCACTGCTCTCAATGCGTCTGTATTTTTTCATGTAGATATGTTAAGCGATTGCTTCGTCAAATGTGATCTTATTTTCAAGATGCTTTTTGTGTTCGAGTAAATAGTGACGGGTGGCTCGGCCACCGGACGCCGAGACGCTCATGTAACATAGAGGTATATATGTGCCGCCTCCAACGGATTAAGCTTATTCCAAGGGTGGTCTCATATGAATTTGGCCACGATCCGATATTTTTTTAAGTCAGTCCGTTAAGTTTTAAAATTTGTGATTATATATTGCCAGCTCTATCAGTGGCATAGGTGTTGTTGCTTGCTACACTCACCGAGTATACTGTTTGTGGATACGGCGGCACGGGTTAACAGAGTGGAGGGATGGTCATTTAGTGGAAGGTACACCCCCAACTCCTTCCCCGGTCGTGTCTGTAGCACAGACTGATTAAACGATCCGCTGTCTGTCTCTAAACTTGTTTGTTTTGCCGCTTCCCACGATACTGCACTGTATGTAGTCTGTACTGTGTTTCAAATGTACCGCAATCTATTCTTAGCATTTGTTACATACATACATAAGCTCGCGCCTGTATCTCCGAAGGGGTAGGCAGAAGCGCAATAGCGAACTAGAACATCCACATTTCCCCGAGCCTAGTTCCGTCCCAGATGTGATGGAGAGCCTATCGCCATATCGGGCACAACTCCAGACTCCGGGCTGATACGAAAAAATTCCCATATCACTTTGCCTGACCCGGGGATCAAACCCGAGATTTCAGGACGATAACCCTACTGTGCACGCAATACGCCACCGAGGCAGGTATCTGCCTCTCTGTGTGAATACAGACTCGTACAATGTACATATATACAAGGCTCACGCCTTTATTCCAAAAGAGATAGGCAGAATCTGACTACTGAACTAGAACACCAAAATTTTGCTGATCTCGTTTTCGTCCCAGATTTAATAGGGCATCCCCTGTTAGGAGAAATGCGAGAGGTACCGGGCACAAATTCCATACTCTAGGCTGATACTCCATAGGAAATGCCAATGTCACTGCCCGCATTAGAATGCATGAATTCCAAAAAGAGTAAATATTATTGCTAAGAATAACTAAGTTGTTAAGTTCATATCTGGTATCAGTATTAAGCTTTTATTAAAATGTATCTATTATCCAAAATTTAGATACTCAACGGCACTAGTATCAAAAAAGTATTTCACTTAACTTTGATCTTCTTATTCGTCGTGTCGATGGTTTATAAATTAATTATATTGTTTTGGCCCAGTACTCAGCCACTGCCGCTCCAGCAGGATAGCCTCAGCAAGGTCATCGGCAGTGCAGGTGTGAGGGCACTGCGGACATGACAGCAAGTGCAGCATAGTTTGTGGGGCCTCCCCGCAGTCACATACCGGGTCTGTTGACCGTAAATGTACTTATTAACTTATTATTCTTATTTGTGACTTTCAATGTTAATTATATTTATTTCAAGGTATTTGATAAACTTTATACAATCGTATTGACATTGTAAACATACATTAAAATAAAATTAATATGTAACAATGTGATTTTGTATGTACGTATTTAAAATGTGTACACTGTTCGACAAACATTCTGAATTTGTTGCAGTCCACTCTCCTCGCTTCATTGACACCAATGCCACGACGACGGGTATTTGACCTATTATTAACAATGTCAAATACACATTGAAGTGTTACAACGAATAAATCGGTACGATATAAGAACTACAGCCGGATAAAATAACTTCAACTACTTACAACAAATCTGTTACATATTCAACTAGTAAAAATTTCATTCATATTTAAATAGTCACGGGCGGCTCGGCCTCCGGTGGCCCATACACTTATGTAACATATATATGTGCCACCTCCGATGGGTTAATTATAGACGGAAGTTCCAGACAATTATTATTCCGATTTTACAACTTTATTGGATAAACGCATATTGCCTACAGATGAAAACTGTTTTCAGGTAAAGGGTGTCTTCAGTTTCGACTGTTGTCCATAACGGTTATTTAGCTCTAGTGGGAGTTGACGTCAGAGAAACTGCTGATCATAAAACCTAAGCCGCATAATTTATACATCACGCTAAAAGTGTGTTGCGCCAACTCCACATTATAGTGGGCTAATGACAGATGGATGAAGAATTACAAAGAATCGATTGCACTAAGAGCGACTTCCAGCGCTCTTACTAATTTAGAGTTTCACCTCATCTTGATTCATCCTACAGCTCACCCCTATCTTTAAACTAAGATTTGGGATAAATAGTTTTATAGCGAAGCTGTAAGTCGCCCTAAGTGGACTTAAACTGCGGAATTGACTGAATTTCCGAAAAGCATTGATTATAATAGGCTACCATAAGCTATGTAATAATTGTATACAATCTTTAAATAAATAAAGAAATCTGTTACGGATAACAAAGCTAAAATCTTGTAATAAATGTTGCCAACGATAAAAACTTCAATAATCATCAGACGGAGTAAGAAACCCATCGCATAATTCGGTTCATAAATTAATTATGTACATATGTGTTTTAGTGTTTTCGCTACAAACGTGAATGACAGGTGCTGCCTGGTGTTACGATTAAAAATATACCCTTCCACAGTGATAAGACAGTTTGTGATCGTTACTTTTAATCGAGAACCAATAAATTTGTATTTTTTTTTAAATAATTATAAGACAAACTGACTGCATCGGTGGCGTGGTGGTATTTCGGTACGACTATCTTCCTGAGGTCTCGGGTTCGATCCCCGGGTCGGACAAAGTGAAATTGGATTTTTCCATATCAGCCCGGAGTCTGGAATTTGTGCCCGATATGGCGATAGGCTCGCCGCCTATCACATCTAGGACGGAACTAAGCTCGGCGAAATGTGGGTGTACTAGTTGTTATGTTACGTTATAATGCACCATAAATGAATATATTGGCAAATCGTCTCCGAATTCGGTAGGTGTTCACTTTACTTAAAAGTGGGTAGCTTTTCCAATATCCTGCACTTAATGAATTGAAATAGTTGTATACAACTATATAAAATACTGTTTAATGCTTGGCCTTACGTAACATATTCATTATTAATTCAATTTACTTGTAAGTCATTTGAGGTTTTTATGACACTATTGTCATGCATTTGGGACATGCCCTCGGCAAGACGTTTCGTTTGTAATACAACAAGCAAATGCGCACCGAAAATTGCCAACAATGCCCCGATTGTTATAGAAACGGAAAGTTGACCCAAAACAACCGTCCTCATTTGCTGACGCGGTGACGCGGGCACTCATGGTCATTTTAGCATAAAAGAAATTGCCTATTTTATCTACGTACTTATCTAAATGCGGTTACAATTTATATTTACACACCTTTCGTATGGTTATTTGGAAACCATGGCCGCTTTCTGTGACATTTCATGGACAAATTAAATTATGTCCAAATGTGGAATCGCTTTTAGATAAGATGAGTAAAATGATGTAAGCGTACAGGTACTAACAATTTAATTAGCCATAGGTCGTACATAGTTGAGTTACTCTAAAATGAATTGCTTAAATTGGTCGTCTTACATAGTATAGTATAGTATAGTATCATCGATTTACACTTTAGTGCAGTTGAATTATGTTGTTGAAGAACTGTGATTTTCATACTGGGATTAGAAAAGACTATTTTATCTAGATACAAAAAATTAGAACGAATTCGTTCTGATTTTTTCCATAGTGGCAAAATTCACATTTTTGTGTCCACAAGAGGAGCTGCTAGTCAAATACATGAAGAAAATTATTATAAAATTATTATCGTTTCTGCAAACTAAAACTCATACTAAGAATCGAAGTTCTGTTGTATTGGAATGCTGAGATATTGAATTGAAGTCGGTAGATCTCGTTGGTTCGGCCCACGTGCATGCCAGTTCGCCCGTCCGCTGCATTCGTCATGCTTTTACAAACAGCCATAACGTTGAGGTAATAAGGATATATAATATGTGCATTAGCGTTCTTACAACTAAATTGGATTCTACAATCCTGAAAATTGTACGTTGATAAACAAAATAAAGTAGTATAATGATGATTCGAACATAGATCTAAATCTTTTTTCTTTATCCGAGTATGCAATCTACAATAAACTTGATGGTGATTGGTAAGCTATTATGCTAACAACACAATAAAAAAAGCAGCCATTTGCTACAAGAATCCTGCCCGCCTGCATGAATGCTTCTTCACACTCCAAAGACGAAAGAAGATAATACTGTTTATGCTTCTTCATAATCCAAAGAGGGAAGAAGTGAATCGAGGGTCTTGCATTTCGACTAAATCCTTAAGACTGTGGGGAGAAATCTCCTGAAAAGCAAATCACGTGTGAGCTCATGAGAAAAAGCAATTATTTAAATCAAGTACATAGTAAATAAGTATTATTTCTTACTTAATGTTATTGGCCAAACATTGTTACTAATAAGACTAACAAAATTGAAGATGCGTAAAAAACATTTTATTACTCTTTTCAAAGCGGTTCAAGTTATTAACTGTGATTTATTTCAATAGTATTTGACGAATTTAATTATATAACAGGTGCCGAATATAATAAAATCTTAATGAGCTACTAGATAGATGTATATTTTATGGATTCAGATGATTATTCCGTTTCTAAGAGATACGTTGTGTACTGTACAATTTGTACTTAACAAGATATATTTTCCAGTTTCTCTCTTTCCGCTTTTATAACTTTCTCTCTGTTTTTCTACTTGCTTGATAGGATCTATTAAATATCACACACAAAGTATATGAGGTTAATACCTTCCTAGTTAATTGTATTGTCTTCCACTTTGTTCACGAAGAAATTGGAAACTTATTGTAATTTTACTTCTAACCCCTTCCTAACTTTTTAATAAATGATGTGGGTTTCATAATCCCAGATACTGGTCAAGATTCACCTATCGATATCAAAAAGTGCGTGCAATTTTGGGTTTTACAAGTTACTTTAGTGGACATGTTAATCCACTTCAAAATGAGGTCTTCAAAATGTCTGTTTTTATTTGTTACTCGATATCTCCGGAAAATGTGGACCGTTTTTCAATATTCTTTTTGTGTTTGCTAAAGCTCGTTCCAGGGATGGTATAATATGTCGGATATTATAGTCAAGATCAGGTACATTTTGAAGTCGGACTCTAAACTTGTGATTATGCCACGTCTCCCACTTGTAAACATGGAAGCTGACTATTTCCATCATCATCATCTGCCATAGGACGCCCACTGCTGAACATACCCCCCCCCCAAGATTTTCAGATCGACCTGCTGGAAGCGGCCTGCATCCAGCGACTTCCTGCGACCATTTTCATCATGGTCCTTATTAATGTTATATTCCACTGCAGTATAGTCATATCACATCAGCATCTCATATCCGTCCACTGCTGGACATAGGCCTTTCCCAGAGTAGAGTATCATGAAACAATTCTGTCCATCATGGTTTGTCTTTAGGATTCGTGTGCAACCTCTGGAATTAACTTCTTATTATGATGTTTACCAAACTTTGTATTAGGAAGGAGGCTTGCAAAGAGATTTTCTTCAATGGTATCCATTGTCTTATGTCCTAGCTTTGTTAAAGTTCATGAGCAGCGGGAACACTATCCACCACGTGCTCCGCTTGCTCAGTTGCCAACCAAAGGAATAAAAAAAGTCCAGACATATACGGCAATATAAAAAAATATTTGTTCTCTTCCTCTTGTCTCAGAATCTACATCTTTCTCAATAGTAAACTCACATTGACTAGGGATCATTATATAATACTTTATTTTCTCATCTACATTAATTACCTATAATGTAACTGACGTTTTCTAAATCCGTATTATTATTATCGTCATTAATTGGCTTTTTAGCATTTTCAAATTGATAATTATTTTATAATGTGCCAATTTAGTTGCTAACCTAACCTTTGGTATAATAGTTTTAAATTCATGAAATGCAACAATTAGCTCATTACTATGATTTTATAGCTATTTAACAGCTTATTATCTAAATTGGTTCTAAAACTATGCTATTTATATTCATAAAATTTAAAAATAAGTCTTATGAATGACCATCTCCGTTGTTTTTGACCACACACAACAAGCTATCTGCATTAAAGGTTGTGCAATGTTTTGACACTAATCCATATATTTTGCAGCAAACTAATGTATTAACATAATAATATATTATGTAAGCATGCATAAAATTATAGTAAAATTTCATATGGCGAATAACATTAAGTTGACCAAGCTACGTCACGTTCATGATGTGATATTTATATGTTTCAATATCACCGGTTCTAATTAATCTTGCGGAGGCTTTACTGGAAGTGTGTTGAGTAAATTCACCAAAAGTTGTCTTCAGATGGACAAACCACAAATAGCTTGTTTCAAAATGTCATAGACTTTGATAACATGATTTAAGGCCCATTTAGACGGAGAGATTTTTCTCACGTTTCGTACGAGGAATCTTACGCAATTATCACAAGCAATAATCGCCATAATATTAATAACATTAGCCTTGTAATATTACTGTCCCACTGCTGGGCATGGGCCTCCTCTACTAATGAGAGGGGTTAGGCCTTAGTCTACCACGCTGGCCTGATGCGAGTTGGTAGACTTGACATACCTTCCAAGTTCTTGTGAAGAAATCTCGGGTATGCAGGTTTCCTCACGATGTTTTCCTTCACCGTTATAGCAAGCGATATTTCACAATAAAATACACTTAACATAGAAATGTCAGAGGTGTATGCCCCATTTTGAGGTTGGTCTTGAACCTCCGACACTTGTCTGGGCTGTCCGTACCATTCCGAACTGAGCTATCACTGCTTCATAATATTATCGTATCAAAATATTTACATACAGGCAAGGACTAAATTCTCATCTACGATTATGTCATACGAGATTCGCAAGTCACTTATCGTTAGGTAATAACGTTCTGCGTTTGTTAACACAGCGAAATTATAATAAAAAAATTCTTGCTCACGAGAATCTCGACTTGTATAAACACGATCTCGTATGACAATTTTTCAAGATCATACGAGTATTGTACGAATCGGTTTGATCCGTTTTTTCCGTCATTCGAGTTTAATCGGCTTACCCAGATATAATCAATATTCCATTGCGAGGCAATTATCACCAAAGTGGAAGAGCGAGAAATGTGAATGTTTAGACAAATATTTTTTAATATTATTTCGATAATCACATCTTCTAGGCAAGAAACTCTCTCCATCTAAATGGGCCTTTAGTTAAAGCGTGTCTCCTGTAGTTGTTTTTCTCGAAACAAAACAGAAAAACACAAACGCAAAACAATGATTTTCGCTGTCTCCTGCTCATAGAACAATGAATGGATAAAAATGTGTAGCGAAACCATATTTTGTGTAGGTGTTTTATGTAATGTTTTAGTGCAGGAGATGTGCCTTTAACAGAGTTTCATGAAGGTCTTTTGTTTTTTACCGACTGTATGGATCGTTGCGCCCGAGATATGGAACAAGTGGAAATTGAATAACTCCTTAGTCTAATCTCAGCATATGTATATGAGCTGTAGACCGGGAGGTCCTGAGTTCGATTCTCAGGTCAGTCAAAACGAATTTTCTAATTTAATTTACCCGGGACTGGTTCCCTTAGATAGGGTTGATGTCAGGAACGCAGCCAGTCCTAAAAACAAAACCGAAGCCTTGCAGCAATAGGTTTGAAACTGTGGTAGGATAAAGGCAGGTAGAAAGAAAGAAAATGTGCTCCAAGGAAAAATTTACATATTTTATGATATGATAGTAAAGCAAAACCTATCAAACCATTTGAACTGCTTATTAATGAATTAATCAAATTATTCCATTTAATCAATACGAGATTTTGTAAATGTATGAAATGCTGTTCTGTTAGATGATCCTTTAATAAAGGAATGATATAGAGGTATATTTAGCAGGTCGTCGGTCCACCTTGTAGGTGGACGTCCTACGCTGCGCTTGCCGGTACGTGGTCTCCACTCGAGAACTTTTCTGCCCCATCGGCTATCAGTTCTACGAGCTATGTGCCCTGCCCACGAAGTCGCTGGATGCAGGCCGCTTCCAACAGGTTGATCTGGAAATCTTTGGGGGAGGCCTATGTTCAGCAGTGGACGTCCTGTGGCTGATGATGATATATTCAGCATAGAGGCAGTATGTGAGTTGGAGAATAAATAACCCACATTACACATTATATGATCTCTATAATACAATATAACATTTTGCGTGGGCAAAGCGGCATAGCAAAGGCTAGTCTTAAATAATTAGTATAGGAGATCTTGGGTTAGACCTAAACTTGATTTATTCTACAGCTCAACCCTATATTTAAATCGAGATTTGTGTTAAATGAAGATTTATTTAAGTGCTTCAATATCTTAACCTCACTATTTAGTAGTTTGTTGATCGCAGTTTTTTCGACTGCGCTGCACTTACTATCAAATATAGGCTGACACTACGTCAGACCTTGATGTGCGAAGAAAAAAAATCTATTGACAAAAAGTAGCAGACAAAAAGAAGCAGCTATAGCTCAGTTGGGAATAGTAGGGACTGTCAAGGAGATTGTCGGAAATTCGCGACCAACCGCAAAATGTAGCATACAACTCTGACTTTTCTATGTTTAGAGTGTTTTCTTTCTGAATGATTGATTGCTATAGCGGTGAAGGATAACATCATGAGAAAAACTGCGCACCCGGGAATTGTTCCACAAGAATTTCAAAAAACATAATCATCATCATCACCATCAGCCATAGGACGTCCAGTGCTGAACATAGGCCAGCCCAGCCCCTAAAGATTTCCAGACTGAATAATAAACAAAAATAAGAAAAACATAATATTGTACAAGAAATGTTGTAGTTGTAAATTGTAATTATTCTTCTCGTCCAATACTCTATGTCGGGTTTTCTTTGAGTTTAATAACGAACGCAACGTAATAAAGTAATATACATATTATAAACATTAAAATATAAACCTGTTTCAAATTCAATATCATGACTAATCGACAGCTATAATGTAAATATAATTTCCGTTGCGACAAACATTTTTTCTCGTGGATATAAACTTTTTTGTACCAACTATTAACCATCCAAATCCGTCTTATCTTTATGTTATTGGATGAGAAATCGTAAATTAAGATTTAAATAAAAGATGTCTTGTAAACAACAAACCTTTTGCTAAAAGCGGCAATAAATTGTGAGATCGGCGATTTTTTGAAAAGGATTTTTTTGTTCGGATGTGTTTTATCACTTCTCTGTTTGCCTATTCGTTGGCTGTTTTTACGAGTAGCTACAGATTTCAGATAACACTATGGGTATTTTAAAAAGGAATGATTAATAATCAAGTGTTTAACAAATATTAAAAAGCTTCTGTGTGTTTAAATATTAAGTGTTCGCCTAGGTGAGTTGACATTTTTATTTCATTTTTATTGGTTTGTATTAATTATCGTGATTTGGCGACATGCTTTGCATTTTAACACGTCTGAAAATTGAAAATCACTTAGTAATGATTAGTGACACATCACACTTTCGGTTTCGGTTTCGGCCACCTTCAAGCGAAAAAGCTTCTTTTTTTTATAGCAGAGACTGGCAAACGAACAGTTGGATCACCTGATGGTAAGTGATCTTCACCGCCCATAGACACCCAAGACACAATAAGAATCATGGGTGCGTTGCCAACCTAAACAGAGGATATGGAAGGGGAGGGAAAAGGGATTGGGAAGGGGAGGAGGGGAAATGGGCCACCGGAAATCTCACTCACCGAACGAAACGCGACAGCAAGCTGTTACGTTGTTTACGTCGGTTTTCTGTGAGACAGTGGTATCAAACCGGTCGAGCCGACCCATTCGTGCTGTAGACCTAACTGTCTACTGCGTGGACTCTACCATTCTAAGCGTAAGCGTCTGCTTCTTAAAGCGCATTTACAGTTTCGGTGAAAAATGAACCGAAGTCTTGGAGTTTAGTCAAAGTAGACGATCTACATATTAGTTCTATCACACGTCAAAAATATACTAAAGTTGCACGTGTTGCGTGCTGAAAGCAGTTATAGCAAACTAAGCGATCATTGAGGTTTGAGAGTTGATACTTTAATCCCAAGAGTTGTTCAATAATTGGGACTATTCTATTTGCCACGTTCAGTTAGAGGTTATTTTTTTACCCTGGTAAATATAAGCGGAGTTGATAGTAAAAATCAGATAGTGTATCTACACTATGAAAAAGAGATTAAGAGTGAGAATATTATGCTAGTCATTAAGATTTGAGTCTACTGGTATTTTAAAAATACCCACTACTCTAATACTGCATTAAACCCTTACAGAACAAAGTACTCAAATTAGGCTGCGGCGAAAACTGAGTAACATATCATCATCAGCCATAGGACGTCCACTGCTGAACATAGGGCTCCCCCAAATATTTCCAGCAAGCGGCAAGCGCAGCGTAGGACGTCCACCTACAAGGTGGACCGACGATCTGATAAAGGTCGCAGGAAGTCGCTGGATGCAGGCCGCTTCCAACAGGTCGATCTGGAGTAACTATGTACTAGGTCCGAATATCAGTTTCGGATTCGGCATCGATCAGAAATTAATTTCGGCAGACACTATTAATATAGAGGTAGATGAGAATTAAGAACGAGGTTCGTTTCGGCCAATCGCTATAAAAATGTACGGTATAAGAAACTAGTAATTTCTTGTGTAGGTATAATAGTTTACCATTTTTGTTGTAATTTTATCAATTATATATTTGCCAAATTCTACAGTTAGGTACATTTTTGTGCAATTAATTATTTATTTGGTTTAAAAATACGCTTCTACAATTTAATTGATTCATGACCAGAAACTTTAAACTGATTTGTTAATGTCAGTTCAAAGTGGGCATATTGTAATTAGAAACAACAAACATGACTTTTATTTTCAGTACAAATGCGAATTAATGTTTTTTATTCGGATTCTCCCAATAGTAATAGCCTATGCAATATTACTAATGTCAATAGAAAGTTAATCATAATTCCTGTGACATTGATTGTGTAATATTGTGTGTATAAAACGACGATTTTTCGAAACAACAATGATTAAATGCACTAATTTAAATATACAGCAAACAGTTCAACATATTGTGATCTTTTGTAATACGTACTTACTACATTTTAATAAATATAACCGAATAAATTCGTATATGATTATAATGATGGGTTTATAGAAGGTTATAGAAATATTTCTTTATTTATATTCATAGAATGTGTGAAGCTTGATTGAATGAATATTATGTTGTTATCGAGATATCTAATCGATACCCAACATTAGTTGCTTATTCAAAAAATATTATTTAATTTATACTCGGACTACCTCGGTGGCGTGGTTGTATTTCGATACGACTACCGTCCTGAGGTCTCGGGTTCGATCCCCGGGTCCGGCAAAGTGATATTGGATTTTTCCATATCAGCCCGGAGTCTGGAATTAGTGCCCGATATAGCGATAGGCTCGCCCCCTACCACATTTGAGACGGAACTAAGCTCGGCGAAATGTGGATGTTCTAGTTCGCTAGTGCGCCTCTGCCTACCCCTTCGGGGATACAGGCGTGAGCTTATGTATGTATGTATTATTTAATTAATTTTCTTCTTACAATTTTCTCCCACTTACATATTCTTTCTTTCTACCTGCCATTATCCCACCTTAATCTGGGGTCGGCGCAACACACTTTTTCAAGCATGTTGCAAAGCGGATTTGACTTAGTTTTTACGACCGGCCGCCTGTCTGACGTCAACCCCCTATTAGGGATCCGGTTCCGGGCAAATTAAATTAGAAAATTTACTTTGCCCGACCTGGGAATCGAACCCAGGACCTCCCGGTCCACAGCCCATACATGCTGCCACTAGACCAAGGAGGCGACACATATTATTGTATTAGATTTTATAACGGCTAATCTAACTTAATTCTTTAAATAATCACGGGCGGTTCGGCCTCCGGTGGCCCACACGCTTATGTAACATATATATGTCCCGCCTCCAACGGGTTAATATGGAGTAATCACGGACGATGTGAATAACGTATACATAAATTACACTATAGATAAGATTGGTTAATTTTCAAGTTAAATTGTAATCACAAAAAATAATAAGTATTTAATTTACTTCCTGTTTTTATTTATAATAGTCCATTACCATAATAAAAAAGAAGCCGATGTTCCCTTTTCTTCTCATGAAATCCTATTTTAAAGGCAAAAATTCATTTGCTTGAGGTAAGCCTGTAGGGATGGGCTTACGAGTCCTTTGCCACTATCACGTACGGTAAAATGTTATAGATAGCACGATGTTACTCCATATTAATGAAGGAAGTGACGATATTAATGTACCTACTGTGGTTAATTTAGGTAAACAAAAAGGTACTGATTCAATTTCACCGCAGCTCTGCCTGACAAGTTTACATGCTCTTTGGCTCGGCCTGCGTGGTCATCTTTTTCGATATACGGGACAAATTAAAAATGGCAGTCGTGTTGTCAACTTATGCCTATAACATGATTGGTTTAACTATAGTTTGACTTGACTGGATTTTGACTTTCTCAGTTTCGCGCTGTCTTTTGTCTTTTACGGCCCGTTTCAATATACGATCTCAGTTTAGAGTGCAGATAGATCGCGATTATGAACCAATCAAATTAAGTCATTTGACGGAGTCATGTTCAAACTGTGTTCTTATTGGCTAATATTTGTAATCTATCTGCACATTCTAACTTAGATTGATTATTGAAACCGGCCGTTAGATTGAGATCTATAGAGCGAACTTATGAGTCAAAGAAATGATCGCAGTGAGGATTTGGAATTTTTAAATCGAACTTCGACTTAGTCCGAGCCATTTTTTATAAGAAAAACAGACTGATAGACAAACTAAACAAAGATTTTCTTGTAAAAAATGACTCAGGTTAAGTCAAAAATCCAAATCCTCACTGAGTTGGTTTCGTTGACTTAGACTAAGTGGAAGTTTGTTCTATAGATCTCGGCCTTACAGTCTCCTATAAAATCAACCTGAGCTTGGATTTGCTTCGATTAGTTGGGTTTCAAGCAGGCCAAAAATTCCCTCTCCTATCCCTCATTTCCTTTCCACCGCAGTGGCAGTGGAAATTTGGGTAGCCTTGGCGTCCTTAACGTGACAAATAAACTGAAGGAATGCCGTTTGAGATGGTATGGCCACGTTTTGAGAAAACCATAGGAGTACGTAGGTCGCATGTGTCTGGCCCAGATCGTACCAGGGGTGCGTTTCCGTGGATGGCCCAAAAAGCTCTGGTTGGATATGTTTGGTCGGGTACGACAAGGTGACTACTCTGCACCTGATGGTAAGCGTAGTGTAGTCAAAAAACACTAACAACCACTGACAAACAATTGGTTTATCAGTGGTCGCCAGAATCATACTAACTAACCACACATACTAACCACATAGCCATAGGTGAATATTTGCTTTTCTATATTGTAAGCCAATAAAAATAATCAATAGGTACGGCAAATAATATAATCGCCTGCTTGGTCGAGTGCAGCATAGCTGTGGACCGAGAGGTCCTGGGTTCGATTCACAGGTGGGGCTAAGCAATTTGATCTGCTCGGGTCTGGACCCTCCAGAGGGTTGACGGCAGTCAGGCAGCCGGTCGTAAAAACTAAGCTGAATATTTCTGGCACCATGCTTGAAAAAATGTGTTGCACCGACCCTACATAAGGGCGAGTTGAAAGAAAGATACGGAAAATCATATGTCCACCTGAAATGGACAAACAAACAAACTGATATTATATTTCTCATCGATATTATATTATATTGTAAGTACAAAAACCCGCTAGCCTTTGTACTTTATAAAATTAAAATGACATCAATTAATTCTTTTTGTATCACAACAATGTCATTTTAGTGTACAATACTTTGAGTGTATTTAATTAGTTTTCGTCGTGTATTTCAAAAGTGTTTCCACAAAATTTAATGACATATTGATGAATATTCATCCTGTATTGTAATTACTGATTTCCACAACATAATGAACAACGGAAGGTCAAAAGAACCAATGGATCGATAATCAAATGTACGATGTAAAAATTAGATGTACCTACCTATTTATTTGTCCAAAATACCTCAGTACTTAAAGTCAAAAGTCTGATAGTTGTGTGTTACCAGTAATAACTTACGGGACTGTAACGTGGCCTCTGACTATGGGCCGCCTAAGAAAGCTCTCAGTCACGCAGCGCGCAATGAAGAAAAGTGACACGTGGCCGGGTCAGCTTGTATCAAATATATTCAAAAATGTTTGCTAGTCATGGAAACCTACCCGATGTTTAGGTATTTTTCCATTTGTTGTTATCGATCAGCAACAGTTGTTAAACCATGTCACAAACTGATAACTAACGGAAAATTCCTTACCAACCTTTTGTATTTGTATTTTTCTTCTTATATTATTCAAGCAGCGATAGCTCAGTTGGGAATGGTACGGAATCCTGAGACAAGGTCACAGGAAGTCGTTCGATGTAGGCATCGATGGAAGTCACTCGATGTGGGATAAATCTTTCATCATCATCATAATCATCAGCCATAGGACGTCCACTGCTGAACATAGGCCTCCCCCAAAGATTTCCAGATCGACCTGTTGGAAGCCTGAACCTGAATTCGTATCAAGCTCGCTACGCACTGATGACATTTGGTTAATATTCCATACCAATTATGAAATTGGTATGAAATATTGGTCTATGAAGACGCGCATCGAGCGGAATACATTTAGGCTGCGGACACGAACTCAGCGGCGGCGGCGGTGCGAAGAGCGGTGCGGAAATGTATTCCTAGACCGGTTGTCGCGCCGCTTACCGTGTCGCTGCCTTCGAGCCTAATTTCATTTAAATCTACGCATTGGAACGCGCCGCTTGGTGCGCTGCGCCGCCGCCGTTCAGTGCCCGCTGAGTTCGAGACCGCGGTCTTACAATTGTCAGATTTTTTCCTGTTCTGTGCTAATGATGATTATGGTATACACTGGCCGATGATAATGATAATTATGATTAGTGTATTAGACATTTATCACCTAGAGGGGTCGATGTAAGACAGTCGGCTGTAAAAAGCCAAATCGCTTCTGCAACATTTTCGAAAAAGTGTGTTGACCCCACATTGAAGTGAGATATGAGTGGTATTGGGCAGTTCGGAGACTGAATTGACTAAAGCATACATGGCTAAATTACAGTACTTTTGGAATTGAAATGAAATATTAACCAAATATCAGCAGTGCGCGATGAGCTCGATAAGAATTCGATTGCCAAAATCATTCGCGCTTAGGTTCCAAAAGGTGGATATCACTTATCAATCCTCGGATAGAAAAGGGAGTGGGGAGAAGAGAGTATCAGTAAATATATGACGATTGTTATATATACATACAATAAAAAACATAAAAAAAACATAAGCTCACGCCTGTATCCCCAAAGGGGTAGGCAGAAGCGCACTAGGCGCACTAGCGAACTGGAACATCCACATCTCGCCGAGCTTATTCCCGTCCCAGATGTGATAGCGGGCAAGCCTATCGCCATACCGGACACAAATTCGACTTCAGGTTGATAATGACTAGAAAAACCCAATATCCATGCCGGGGATCGAACTCGAGACCTAAGGACAGATAGTACCGAGCACGCAACGCAACTACGCTACCGATGCAGTCAATAACAAGCGAGCATGGAATACCACGGCGCTTTAATATTCCACGAATATTCAACTTGACCTCACAACTTCCTTCGTACAGTCGCTAATAATGTATTTGTAATTCACTGTCGACACAATACTGTGTCTTTTACTACGTGTAGCATACATCGTTACAATGCTTTATAATATACATGCATAAACTATACTATGGCTAATATAAATGCCTTTTCCTCATTGGGATAGACAGATACAACGAATGTCTATTCTAGTTTACATAATGATTTCTTAGGTTTACGTGAATGTTATTCATTGAAATTAAACTATTTTAATTAGGTTCTAATTTTTATGCCCGACGTTTCGAAAGCTTTGCAGCTTCGTGGTCACGGGTCAGACTCGACTCGAAACGTCGGGCATAAAAATTAAAACCAAATCGTGATATAATCCGTAAAAATAGTTTAATTTCAATGAATGTCTATTCGTTACGATTCTTCTTCTGCGTTATAATATTTTTTTATAGCAGGGACTGGCAAACGAGCAGAAAAAAAGTTGATTCATAGTTTGTGAGTGGTAGAGCCACGCTGTAGACAATAACGAATTGGCCGGCTCGACCGGTATGATACCACGCTCAAACTGAATACCGACGTAAAGTAGTATTTAGGTGGTGTGTTTTGTGTGTGTGGCCCAATTCCCCCCTTCTCTTTCCTATTCTCCTCCTTTTAGATTGGCAACGCATCCATGGTTTTATTGTTTCTTCGGTGTTTATGGACGGTGAAAATCATTTACCATCAGGTGACCCACAGGCTCGTGTGCCAGTCTCTGCTATAAAAAGTATAGTTAGGTATGTATAGTATAGTTGTCATCGTTCAAATCACTTCACGAAATAAGTTGAGTTATGAATAAGTTCAGCAAAGCATGAGTACTGAGGCCCGAGCAGGAATATTTTTGACAATAGAATTCGTATCGAGCTCGCTGCGCACTGATGACATAAGGTTAATTATTCATACAGAATTACAGATGTCATAGACGTGCACCGAGTTCCATAGGAATTCGTTTGTCAAAAATATTCCTACTAGGGACACAGGTTTCTGTTTTTTTTTTTACAGATTTATGTCTGCTTTTTGGTTTTCTCGAGTCAATAATAAAAACATAACAGGTAACATTCATAAATAATAAATAAATACACCCAACAGTCACACATAATATAGTCCTGACCCCCCACTAGGTATAACCTGTATTGTGGGTGTCAAAGACTATGAGAGATTTTCGGTCTCACAACACCCAGACTTCAAACAAATATCTGTGGGCCACACAAACATTTGTCTCAATGCGGGACTCGAACCCGCGGCCTCTCGCTTCACAGCCGGTTACTCGTCCACTATGCCACGGAGGCTGTCATGTTATAACACTATTTAATTTTAGCATGGGATACGAGTAACGCACCTAGCACAAGACGTCACTGAGGCGCACAATCTTATCTCGAAGTACAGTCGCTTGTAGCCGACCTCCGGTTTATTGGTCGTCGTTTATTATCAAGATAACTTATCTTTGAGGAGCCAATTAAATTTGAAAACAAAGGTAACATAATAAGGCGCCACGGTAACTTGGAGCGCGGCGGGCGCGGGGCGAGTTCTAGCGGCTTGCGTAGGCGCTGCTCTTTTGTCGCTCAAAGGATTTATATGGCAACATTGAGAGGAATAGGCTGCCGTATTCGATACACTTGACTGTACATTTGATAAACCGAACTCGAACTTCCGTAATACCTACGCATATGTTTCTGTTTATGGTAATATATTTCTAATATATTGGAATACGGTGAAATTGTTGCTTAAATAGGAGTTAAATTAAAAAATAGTTTTGTCCTACATAGTAATATGAACGATTAAGGATGAACATATTCCGTAAAAATCAATACGCAGTGACGTTCAACATAAGCCGTTTCCACACTTTATCTATATCCGCTCAGTGCCTCAATCTTCCCATTTTATTGCCCTTATTTCTTCCAAAGGTAGACACAAAGAACTGTGTTTATAGCTAATGATACTTAGGTGTGTATTTTAACACGAAACCCGGGCCTCCAAAAGGTACAAGTAAAAAATACACAACACTTTATAATAAGGATGCGATTGCTGGACATCGGCGTAAGATTCCCTTTGGTGGCGCCTATTTTTTGTTGGCATTTTTTGAACGCATATTAAACTGCGATGCTGGCAGTGTAATAAAATGGCAACGGTAAGATATTTTATTGCCACTTTCGGTGGTCCGTGTGATGGGTGACTATTAACGTGGCTAATACTCGTATTTATATTATTATGGAACAGTGGCAGACGCAACCTTCAGTAAATATTTTGAGATGTTAAAAATTCTGTCGTTCGTTCAGTACACTTAATTATAATATCTATTGTATTATACTGTGTATGTATACTCATAAAATCTTAAAACAGCCAAAATTAATAATTCATTTTTTTATCCCGGCACGGCAAAATGACTACACCTCACCTGATGGTAATCGTAATGCAGTCCAAAAAAAAAACTAGCGACCACTGACAAACACTGTGTTTATCAGTGGTTGTCAGAATCATGCTGGCCTATTTATGCTTCTTCATTCACACTCCGATTCCGAATAGGGAAGAAGCAAATCGAGGGGCTTGCGACAAGACAGGCGGATGACCGATGCAGATACAGGGATACCCCCATACCCGTCTCAACCAACCATCAAGTCATGCCGCAAGCCCCTCGAGAGAACCGGAACTGAACTTGGGAAGAAAAAACATCATGTCGTTTCGTATCAGAGGAATGTGTGCCAATGGAATATTATCCACTAACACTATTTTAAAGATAGATGCAACAAGGCGGCGTGGTAGACCATGGAGCTGATGGCGAGACGAGCTGGATAAACGCCTTTAAGAAGACCTGGCGGAACGACACCCAGGATCGGGATATGTGGAGGAAGTGTTGGGAGGCCTTTTCCCAGGACTGGGACAGTTGAGGCTTTAATAATAATAATAAGTTTAAATACATTTCAGATCAACCCATCCACATACTGATTGTTACGAAAAGCAGTAATCCTTAACACCTGCCAACTAACGCGTCAGTTCTTCGCAAACTCTGAGGATTCGTGAATATGTAATACAATGCACTTGGTTTTGGCCCGTGCTTTACTACCCTCGTAGGTGAGCAGAAACAAAGTTCACAATATAATAATAATAACTCTATTTCAGACTAATCTATTGCGTGACGCAAAAAAAATCACTCAGTGCACGTAAAACCAATACGTTTTAAGCATTTAATGGTAAAATTATGTGAATTTCTATTTATTTAAGTAACAATCGCAGAACGTTAAAATGTTATTACTGAAAGTAAAATGTACGCAGTATTCTTGCTCAGGTTAAGTGAAGGGAATAAATCAAAAACACGACTCACATAAAGCCACAAACAAAAAATACAGTGAAATGAAATTAGGGTAACAAGTCAAACTTTAGCTTTGACTTACTTCGCCGGGTCACGCGAACCGAAATGACATCGGAACATAATGTCCCTGGAAAATATGGTATTTAAGAGAATATAATTATTATAGTCAACGCACAAACATAAATTGAATTGGTAATTTGGAGTTCGGGTCGATAGAATATTAAGTCATACTTAAGTGTAATGGAATAATGCATGGAATGCATGTACCTCTACTTATAAAGTTATTATCGAGGGTCATATACCTAATACGTAGATGATGTTTTTTTATAGCAGAGACTGGCAAACGAACAGATGGGTCACCTGATAGTAAGTGATCTCCACCGCCCATAGACACCCAAGACACAATAAGAATCATGGGTGCGTTGCCAACCTAAAAAGAGGAAATGGAAGGGGAGGTAATAGGCATTGGGAAAGACTGGGATGGGATGTTCAAGAATAACTTCAAATGTTACATTTAATTTTATCCTTACTTCCAGCTTTAGATCACATATTAGATGTCCTGTGGCTGACGATCATTATGATGTGATCTAAAGCTGGAAGTAAGGATAAATAAGGACGTAAGGATCATGATATTGGTACGCACCCCAAGGGTTTCCAGACCTACCTAGATATAACAAATTAACTAGCTTACAAATAGAGGTACATACCTGAACAACTGTTTCTCAAGATACAGGTTCTCCTAGTTTGAGAGGCAGGATTAATTAAGTTTGTTTTCAACAAATTATTGTTTTTAAATGTATTGCACTAACTGTAAGTGAATCTTGTGTTGTGAAATTATTTGTATGTTTTTTTTCTTGTGAAATTATCTGTAACTTTTTGGCAATAAACAAATATTATTATTATGTTCAGTACTCTTTATTTTAAAAGTTTTTTTTACATTTTTAAATATACTGTTATAAAAAAAAATACATTTAAAAATATAAAAATATTTCCCTCCGATGGCGAGGCTCAGGACCCAAGCCACCGGCGGTTAGGACACCAGAGTGAGGAACAAGATTATTATTATTATTATTTATACAAATAAAATTACACCCCCGTCCATGAAAGTAGATATGTATGTAACTAGAGTACTCCCAACTGGGTAAGTATATCACCGCACTAGACCCAAATTTCGTCCGATTTAATACGACAACAATCTTCAAGCTCATAGTGTGAAATTATGTCTAAGGCTGCTAGACATGAAGCTATACAAAATGTACCATTAGAACAAATCTCAAGTAATAAATAGCGTTCTGAGTTCAGTGTAACCGGCTCGGCGGTCAACAAGACTCGATGCATCCAGTGACAAACAACAAAGCATCGCTTTAAGATTAACTCCATCAACTTAAGATAACGTTACTCCTGTGTGGCCTACCAAAATAAATCCAACTCAGTTTGTAGGTGCAACAATAGATTGACCACTTCCTATAAAAAGATAGAAAGGCTAACAGATTAAGTTAAATGGAAGAATAGTTATCCTTATTACATTTATTTACTTCTAGACGGCAGCTTTGTCTATTACTCTCATTAGTTAATAAATTGCGTTTCGAGAGGAGATAGGATAACTGCTTTAGCGAAACGTTTAGTCTCCGGTCAAGCTGCTCTACCTACTTGAACTGGTTGTATTATAGAATCTGGTGTTTTACTTCTTCCATTTCTGATTACGGCCTAAAACTTTTAATAAATCTGGCGACTTTTAATCTGTTTTATTATATTTGTTTATTATATTGATATTGTCCTTGATACTTATCATATTATTAATCAATTTATTGTTTTTTTTTATAGCAGAGCCTGTCAAACGAGCAGCTGGGTCACCTGATAGTAAGTGATCTCCACTGCTCATAGACACCCAAGACACAAAAATAATCATGGAAGCGTTGCCAACATAAAGTCAAACCGGTCGAGCTAGCCCATTTGTGCTGTAGACGTAATTGTCTACAGCGTGGCTCTACCACTCAAAAATGAAGATATAAACAATACAAATCACTCATGTGCGTTGCCGACCTTACATGAGGCGAATAGGGGTTGTGCAGGAGACAGGAGATTTGCGCCACAGGAAAACTCACGGAACGAAAAACTAATGTAAATGTATTCGAGTTCGCTGCACACTGAAGACGTTTGGTTAATATTTCATACAAATTTCATAGACGCGCATCGAGCTAAAATACATTTACGGTTGTCAGAAATTTTCCTGCTCAGGCCGCTGTAAGAAGAGGCAAAACTAACGAACAATCTTGATTAAAATTCACAATACCAACTTAGCTCCGACACTCCATTAGTGAAAGAGTATATGTCACGACTGCACGGCTCGCTTTTATTATTTATTCCCATTTTCGTAACAGAACCACGTCGGGTAGAACATCATCGGGTAAGACAAAAACAAATGAACGTTTATGCACGTTAAATAAAGAGGCAACTTAGTAGGATCCATCTTTCGACGCGTTGAAGAGTTGACAAAAGTTTGTTGCTTGATACTGTTCCGTGAAACCCAGTATAATGAATAAATGAATAATGAATAAATACACCCAACAGTCACAATAGTCCTGCCCCACACTAAGATCGAGTCTTGTGTCGTGGGTAGGTCAGGAACTGCGAGAGATTTTCGGTCTCACAACACCCAGATTCGAAACAAATATCTGTGGGCAACACAGACTTTTGTCTCGGTGCGGGAATCGAACCTGCGACCTCAAGTTTCACAGCCGGCTACTCGCCCACTGCGCCACGGAGGCTGTCGAAAAAATGTACATTGATAGAATACATGTATACTGATTTCTTAAGTTTACTCAAATGTTATACATTGAAATAAAGCTATTTTTACGGATTCTATCACGATTTGGTTTTTATTTTTTTATTTTTATTCTCATTCAGTCCGCCCCGTGACCACGAAGACTGCAAAGCCTTCGAAACGTCGGGAATAAAAATTAAAAATTAAAAACCAAATCGCGATAGAATCCGTAAAAATAGTTTTATTTCAAAGTATACACGTACATAGTAAGCTCAAGCTAAGTCACTCTCTGATTGAAATATAATATCCTTTGAATTCTGTAGTGGCTTGTAAGCAGGGCCGTCTTAAGGCATGCATGGGTCCCTGGGCACACAAAAATTGGGAGGGCCCTAAATGTATAGGCCCACGTCCCCTCTTGATGTATGCAAACCTATTAGCTTGCCTGGTTACGGTGGCTTTTTTAGCGAACTTGGCTCATATATTCACCCCTGGTGTGTATAAGGTGTAAGAGAACTAACTACTTATCAGCCTTTGGGAGGCCCTCTAGGGTCGGGGGGCTCTGGGCACGGCCCCGTGTGCCCTTAAAGACGGTACAGCTTTTAAGTAGAGAGGCACGGTTCCATAGGTAAAAATGCTGGCTTGTTCAAGATAAATTTTGTTCAATAAAATGATGTCTTAAAATGAATAAAACATAATTATTATGAATTTTGATGTAATGACAAGTATCAATGGTATCAGAAATGAAGTCTACTATGGAAAGTGGATTCTGACTTTAGACCAGATTAACGCCAGGTAGCAATAAATTATAAAACAATTATGTAATGACTAGTATAAAGCCGTCGTATATATTTGGATACTTATTTATATGGGGCCTTACTTAGCAAATGGTTAAGAATAGTCTGTCACTTTTTTCCTTGTGTCCCTTTGTTTCTCTTCCCTTTCTCTTCTGAGCACACTTGGAAAGGTGATTGAAAAACTGGTTAATATAAGACTGGTTCGGTACCTAGAGTCAAACCACTTTATTTCAGTAAACCAATACGGATTCAGAGCCAATCTTTCTACTAATGACGCCATTCTGAAGTTTACTTCAATAATAACAGGACACCTGGACAGAGGCAAGAAATGCTTGGCGTTATTTCTAGACCTACAAAAGGCATTCGATACAGTTTCTGTGCCTATTCTATTAACTCGCCTCGAGAATTTAGGTATCAGGGGAACGGTGTATGACTGGTTTAAAAGTTATCTGACTGATCGGTGCCAGTGCGTGCGCATCGATGGACAGCTGAGCGACGTGTGCGCCTGCACCTATGGCGTTCCGCAAGGAAGCACTCTGGGACCTTCGCTGTTCATTGTATATATTAATGAACTGTGTAATTTAAAAATTAATAATGCTGATCTTATAATGTTTGCGGATGATACGGTGATCTTATTTCATGATAATACCTGGAATAACATTAACTCAGTTTGCGAAAACGCGTTTGCTAAAGTTACTTCTTGGTTGGAGGATAGTCTATTGACGCTTAACACAACTAAAACGAAATTGCTGTGCTTCAGTTTGAACAAAAGGGGTAGCCCTGATTCGACCTTTAAACTCAAAATCCACACATTCCCATGCAACAGAAACAGCGAACACCCAAAAATATGCAATTGTCCAACAATAAACAAATCGGATAGCGTTAAATATCTGGGAGTCATTATTGATGAACATTTACAATGGGCTCAACATATTTCAGCCACAGCTAAGAAAATTAGAAAATTAATCTATATATTCAAGGCCCTAAGGTACGTTGCTGATCATGAGGTTTTAATACAGACATACAAAGCTCTATGTCAGTGTATCTTAAGCTATGGCATATGTTCGTGGGGAGGTGCTGGAAAGACACACTTACTGGAGTTGGAACGTGCACAGCGTGCTGTATTGAAGGTGTTACTATTCTTACCTTTCAGGACAAGAACCTCCCTAGTCTTCGAAAGAGCCCAGGTCCTTAGTGTCCGTAAACTCTTCACCCTAGATTGCTTATATAGATATCACAAAGTTATAGTCCCTAACTTGCCTGTACTAAACAAGCGAATACAACGGTGTCCAATACCAAAGGTACGATCTATTTTAGGTAAAAGACATTTTAATTACATTGCACCGAAATTATATAACTTAATTACAAAATCCACGAATATCACTAAATCCAGTACCTTTGATGCAAAGAAGGTTTTTCTCCAATGGATAAATGGATATGACTATGAACAACTAGAAAATCTTATTTTAACATCAACCCAAAAGCTGTGATTATAAGCGGGACATTTAAACGCAAACTGGAACTCGCACACCCATTCACATACTTACACACACACACACTTACGCATATACACTTACATGTACACACAAACACACACACACACACACACACACACGCACACACACGCACACACACAGACATTGTACATTTTATTTACCCTAATTCTAAGTACTTTCCTTTTTTTTTTTTTTTTCTTAGCACGTTTGTTATTTATTGCGCATTGCTCCTAGATTGTTAAAAACATGGCATCTGAGATACAGGGTGACCTAGTTCAGATGCCAAGGTTGCATGGAACTGTAAAATATAAGATATGTTCAATAAATAAATATATTATTATTATTATTATTATTATTATTTGTTTGAAAATAACAGAGACAGATTATTTTTAACTATTTCCTCAGCTAAAACGTTGTTATAAGTAAGGGCCAATATTGTTATGCTATTTTTAAGTTCTCGGCCATTGATTAATTTTCAATATAAGAACTATAAAATAAATACTTAATTTTATTGTTAAAAATGATTTTTGAATAATATTTGTTTGAGTATTGCGTTAATCTAGCTTACTCAAGTTAAGAATTTCTTTATTTAATATGTAAATCCTATATAGTTTTTTATTCGCGAATGCTGCGTATCATTAATAGGTGTATAATATGGATCGATAAGCATCGAAACACTAAGAATTTTAAATATCTATAATAAGGTTATCCACGCTTTTATCTTGTTTTCTCAAGAAAAAAATCAATGGAAAATGAGTAGTAAAAAATTTAAATGAGCCAATTATTTGTGAAGACTAACAGTAAAAATAAAGCGATAAAGGCAAATTAACCAAAAACTATAGATTGTAACGAAAAACTCATTTTAGTTTCTTCCCGCTTTTTGAAAACAATGCCGCCTAAAATGTTTAATTTACATCGGAAACCGTGAAACAAAAAGTTTAATGCGGTGACATGCGCCGACACACCAAAAGCCTAGAGTTGTCGGCAGTGGCGGGCCGCTGCGAGCCGCGCCGCGCGCCCACGCAAAAAGAACGAATCATTAGGAGGCGCCACACGAGATCCCATTTAAAAGTATGAGAATATTTTCACAAAAAGCTTCACATTCAACTCCAAGCACATTCATTTTACGGGAACAATGAATGATTTTTGTATTTTTCTTTAATTCTATGTCGATTTTATCCGCGGCGGTATGGAGGCGAGCCTGTGGTTGTCGCCTCGTTCCGTCTTCGACTTTTTGCCGCTGGCGACGCGGGCGTCGGCGGCGAGCGGTGGTTTTATTCACGCGCCCGCTAATCCCCTCCCCCGTGCTGTAGCCGCTGTCACTAGGCAGCTCCTTCTTTCAAGACACCTTCCTATTAGCGCCACATGCAACGTGCTACACACTGACTACCGAGCTACCAGATTTATTCCCGATCCTCGCGACCGCGACGACCTCTGTCTGACTAGAGCCACAGTGCCGCCCCGCCGCTACGCTACTGCTCACTTACGACACTAATTAACTTAAGTATTTGACTCATTAACCGCAGATGTTTAACTAAGGCGATTAAAGTGTACATCACTGGTAGCGAATGCATTATTAAATCACTATTCGAGTTCGAGAGCGCAATAATTTATTGGAGGAGTGAAACTGACGGGTGGAAACATCGCGGTTCTCCGATATTTTTTGTTATTTATTTTCTGGGCAGATCTATGACGACGACGCGCAACGTATCGACGTGACGGCATAATGGTGCGGAGACAATGGACTTCAAGACTTGTTTATTGAGTGGATGGAGTTGTTTTGATGCAGAATGTGCGCAGGAGTGGAGGCGGCGTCAGCGCGCAGAGAGCCAATGATAACCGCTCGAGTCGGTGCAGCGCTGCAGCGGTGGGAGGAACGAGACGTAATCACGCATTAAGAGCACGAACCACCTCTAGAGATTCACTACCGAGTACCGACATATACCCTTATGATTCATTATAGACTTTTTGTGGAGCTCTGCTTATTAAGTTCTTGAATATACCGAATAACGATCACTAAGGTAAAACTCGTGATGTAATTGAGATGTTACTGCCCCTTTTTTATGACGTTCTTCTTCCTTAATCTTTATTATTTTGTTAATTTAATACTTATAGTTTCCACAGATGTATACAATGTATACTAAAATTGATAAGGGTTTTAGTGTTGAGATACCTGCCCAATTATACCATTAGCGCTTAATACCGCGCTCAGGGAGGTTACCACCATCTCTTATAGCAGTATTGTTATAATATTACTTGTACCGATTCCCATACAAAATAAACGGAGAACAATTATAATAATACTGCTATAAGAGGTGATGGTAACCCTGCAGGAAACAAGGAGATTTTATGTGAAGCTTGCTTTAAAATGATAAATCTTAATTTATTGTTTGATGTTTCGTAATTTCTATTCAGATAGAACATATCTTTCCATAACTTAAGTATTTGTATACATAAGCCGTTTTTATTTAACTAGCTCTAACAATTTTCGAACAACACATGAAAATAAAATCAGAGATATTCGGTCCAAACTACGGTGTATACAAAATGGTATGTTAAGATAGAAATGGAAATCTTTATTTATTCAGTTTTTTTACACTGTTCACATTGTCTCTGCATGGATGTAGGTGAATATTCTTGGAACATCCATTCAAACATGTTTTGAATGTAACAAGATTTTGAACAAAATTATAACATCGGCTCGAGCAGGAAAATTTCTGACAACCGTAAATGAATTCAAGCTTGCTACGCACTGATGACGTTTGGTTAATTTCATACAAATTTCATATACGCGCATCGATCTTGAATACATTTTATGACTGTCAGAATTTTTCCTGTTCGGCCGCTGACGATAATGTATAAAAAAACTACTCAGAAAAGCGCGAGATAAACATTAATTTGACCAATAAACTCAGCCTGATATAACAATCGGCCTTATCTGCATGGATTTTGAAAACGTCATTAGTAACGCATTGTGGACGATGGCGAAACTAGTTGCGTGAAGTAAATTATCCATCGAGTAACAATGTATACGTTTATTGTATGAATTATAACCGGTATGGTTTGGTAATAAAAACTGTCACAGGATATCGGCGAGGCATAAATAAGCGATGTCGGGTAGCGCTCTGGTACACGGTCGATCCCCGATTAGGCGGGCGTCGCGTGACAAACCCCTATTTGTTCGATCATTGTCTTACTCAGCATCCTCGCGCCATCACAACATTCAGGAACACACACAAACTGTGAGACAGGGTCTTGGTACACCCAAAACCATTCCAACATCACAAAAAATAAAACAAGCACTTGTAAGTAACAGAGTTATTTCAATGTGTCGCAAGTATGAATTGAAAATAAGGACACTTAAGCTGAGATCTATAGAGCGAACTTCGACTAAGTCTAAGTTAAGGATATGAACTCAGTGAGGATTTGGAATTTATATATCGAAATTTGATTTAGTCCGAGCCATTTTTTATAAGAAAATCTGTGCTTTGGCTATCTGTCAGTGTCTGCTTTTCTTGTAAAAAATGGCTCGGAAAGATGAAGTTCGATTTAAAAATTCTAAATCGTCAAAGAGTTCGTTTCTTTGACTCAGACTTAGTCGTAGTTCGCTTTATAGATCTCAGGCCAAATGTTGAAAGCTTTCTTTTTTCAAATAGTTGTGTTCTAAATTATTAACCCTCACAGGCGGAGTGGATGGAATTGATGATAGAGATTGATCTTTATTAAGTATGTGTGTATACCTCTATATATCAGTAAGAACGTCTTATAGCAGACATTTTTATGTCATCGGAATC
Source organism: Clanis bilineata (assembly GCA_036417725.1). Taxonomy (NCBI): domain Eukaryota; kingdom Metazoa; phylum Arthropoda; class Insecta; order Lepidoptera; family Sphingidae; genus Clanis; species Clanis bilineata. The sequence goes on from CM071137.1 coordinate 14,961,308, forward strand.
AGAACCCCTCTTTTCTTACCTTCCCATATTCTATTCCAATGTGTAGTTAGTGCAAGATACAATTTATCGTCTCCATTTTACAAACAGCTACCTGCATCACGTCAACGTCTTAAGCCGCGTCTCCTGTACTAAAATATTACACAAAACATCTACACAAAACATTTATTTTTTATCTATGGCCCATTATTGTACGAGCAGGAAACATCTAAAATCGTTGTTTTGTTTGTGTGTTTTTGTGTAATGTTTTGAGAAAAACTAGTGCAGGAGACGCGCCTTACCGCCTTACCCAAAATGGGATTCAAACCCAGAACCTCCCGGTCCACAGCAGACCGACTTCCACAAAAGGAGGAGGTCCTCAATTCGTTTGTTTTTTTATGTATGTTACTCGATATCTCCGCCAAATTTGGACCAATTCTCAAAATTATTTTTGTGTCCGATAGAGCTTATTTCAAGGGTGGTCCCATATAAATTTGGTCATGATCGGTAAATTAAAAGTCAGTCAGTTAAGTTTTTAAACTTGTGATTATTTAATTTTTTTTATATTGTATGAGCAGAATCGCAAGTAAAAGCAAGTGTTCATATCTGTAATTATTCCACTGTTTCAACAAACAATAGTACGCGATTATTTCTGGTATTTGTTTAAAAAGGAAACATTAAAATCATCGCTAAAATTATATGCGACGGTAATTAAAATAAAAACTTACATTAGTTTCAGTTGCTTGAGACGTTATCTAAATGATCTTTATAATGTGTTAATTATAATGATATTTTACAAAATGTAAATTTGAATTATTCACAGTAATATATGATCAACAGTCAACTGTACACAAAGGGGAAACAAAAATTAATATAAAGGTCAATTTACACCTACAGACCCGCAACGGATCCGCACTGACAGAGGCTGTCGTCGGCTAACAATTTTTGCAAAGAAATGCCTGTCAAAAACAGCTTATGTGCAGTTTATTCGCCACATGTACACAATACATTCACAGAAAATATTCAAAATGATTTTGTTAATAATTTTGATAACCGTGGCTGCCTATGCATGATGCCTGTAGATATGAATCGCCCTTCCATGTTGTCAGAGCCGGTTTGGAATATATAATAAATAATTATTTTATTTCAAAGAAATCATTAATTTAATTATAATCATTTTGTTCTTAACAACAACTTGGTGTGAAACAAATTTTATCGTTGAATAAAAACGTTATTCCAAAGGTCCATTTGAAGCTGTTCTCTAGAGGTATATGACGTTCGGTCCCTCGAGATCGTGACTCCCAGTTGAATCAAAACTGCCAAATGCCAGTGAACTGACACTTGTAAATTGAATACATAGGCATTTATGTCTTGTTAACGTTTCTATTTTGAACCTTGTTTCCAACGAACTAGATACTATTGATTACTATAGAAAATATGTGGTAATATGCTTTGCTAATCGAAGCTTTACTGTAATTTATCGTCATAACCGGCCACGGGATCTCCACATAAGCCTTCTCCGAAGACTCGTAGCTGCTTCAGGGGGGTTACCATCACCTTTTATGGCAGTATTATTGTAATTTTACTTGTCAATATTCCCATAGAAAACAAACGAATAACGATTATAATAATACTGCTATAAGAGGTCGTGGTAACCCTGTAGTACTTCAGTTCGTGTTAAATGTATATATACTTACTATTTAATCACAATAGTTATAGTATACTCTATAATTATGTATTTTGTATATTCTAACTTGAACAGTTTAATTCTAAAGTGAAAAATAAACTAGCATAATAAATGAATTTCCGAGGACGCTTAGCACGTTAACGAGATGTAACAAAAAATAAGTACAAGCAACGTACCTTTGTTAACCGTGATTATTATGTTGAAACACCACAAAATTTTATTTTTATTACAACTATGAGTACAGAGAGCCATTGGCGCGAGAAGTTAATGAGCTCTCGTATAAACCAACAGACGTTTTAACAATTTCTAATTTATTTTATATTTGGTTTTTATTTAATTTATTCAGTGTGAGAGAAGTGTGCAGGTTTCCGATGCTTGTTACGATACGATAATCTTGGCTTACAGGTTGTTTGTGGCGGTTTAATTGGCACTCGAAATGCTTCGACGTTTTTGCGCCTGCCTTTTATTGCAGCCTAACGAGAAATGAACATAGTTATGTGGGATACTGTGTGTGCCTCGCATGACTTCGTGATGACTTCTCTTAATCTGCGCAACTTACAGACAAATTAAAAATACATTGCATTTTCATTATAAAACAGTGCTCATGTCTGCTATTGAAATTATAGATATATAAATTAATCAGCATTCTGACTTTTTACATATTCAGATCCATGTAGAACAACGTAGCTTTTACGAAATCACTATTGAATAGAACTTTCCTAAGGTCTTCCGACTCTTTTCATCTTTTCATGTATTATTTTAGATCCATAGGAACATAACATACATAAGCTCACGTCTGTATCCCCGAAGGGGTAGGCAGAGGCGCACTAGCGAACTAGAACACCCACATTTCGCCTAGCTGAGTTCTGTCCAAGATGTGATGGGAGCGAGCCTATCGGCATATCGGGCACAAATTGTAGACTCCGAGCTGATATGGAAACATCCAATATCACTTTTCCCGACCCGGGGATCGAACCCGAAACCACAGAACGGTAGTCGTACCATAAGACCACCACGCCATCGAGGCAGTATTGAATAGGACTTTCCTAAGGTCTACCGACTCTTTTCATCTTTTCATGTACCTCTATAATTTCAGATTCATAGGAATATTTGGCTAAAGTTGGTTTATTACTTAATGTGAATCAATTGCTTGTTTATATTACTTAATGTGAATCAATTGCGATTTTCTTTCTTTCTTTCTACCTGCCCTTTTCCCACTTTCTCGAGCTTGTTGCAGAAAGGAGTTCGGTTAGCTTTTATGACCGGCTGCCTACGTGACATCAACCCTTCTGGGGATGCAGCCTCGGGCAAATAAAATTAGAAAAACCGCTTAACCTGACCTGGGAATCGAACCCAGGACCTCTCGGTCCTCAGCCCATGCGACTTTGCACAAAGCAAATGTTATTTGAAAAGTATAAATAAGTCAACATAGTAATATGCTGTAATACAATGTATATGTATAATATTATGTACCTATGTATTTAAATAAGTGGAGTGAGTTCATTTAGTTAGTATTCTAGGAAAAACCTACTGACACATGAGATGTGTCATATGATGACTCTTCATTTGCGAGCGACTTGAAAAGAAAGGTAATCAATTCGTCTGTATTTTAACCCCCGACCCAAAAAGAGGGATGTTATAAGTTTGACGTATGTCTCTGTGTTTCGGTCTGTGGCTTTGTAGCTCCTAAATTGATGAACCGATTTTAATTTAGTTTTATTGTTGGAAAGATTACTTCATCGAGGATCTAGCATAACTCAAGAAAATCTGTTCAGCCGTTTAAAGAACATCAGCCCGTTTCAGAACAGACTTTCATTTTTCTCTAAGATTTTGTGACTTCAGTGACATTACAGTATAATAGTGACCTTGAACTGATGACGCAAAATTATCTGGAATCAACGGGATACCCAACTCCTCACTCATTTACAGCAGAGGTTTCGTGTTTGGGCTCATTGGAGAGGTCACAGAGAATTTATTACAAATAGATGATCAGGTTTTATCATGGAGCAAGAAAGGATATCGAGGAGACTGGATAATAAGAGTTTTAGAAGGTTTTAAGTTGAAAGTGTTTTAAATTTTTGATTCATAGTTATTATGAATGTCGCCTTCTTGATCTAGTGGCAGCATGTATGGGCTATGGATCGGGAGGTTCTGGGGTCAATCTCCTGGTGGGGCACAGCAAATTTTCTAATTTAATTTGCCAGGGACTGGATCCCTCATAGGGGGTTGACGTCAAGCAGGCGGCCGGTCGTAAAGACAAAGCCAAATTCTCTATGCAAAATGCTTGAAAAAGTGTGTTGCGCCGATCCCACATTAAGGTGGGATAACGGCAGGTAGAAAAAAGTTATTATCTATTTGATATCTCCGGAAGATCTAGATCGATTCTCAAATTCTGAGTTCGGTAGAGCTTAATCTAAGGGTGGTCTCATATAAGTCGGCCAAGATCTGATGAAGAAGTATAGAGTAAACTCCATAACAACTTTCGAAATAGATGTCATATGATGTTTGAAGTCGGTATTTTACGTTTTTAAAATTGTGCATGTAACTTTATTTTCATAATTCATAAACACAAATAAAGTCATTATAAACATAAAATAAAAATTACTTTGTTGACACACAACACCTTTTGAAACCATCGGCTACAACAAAGTGGTGTTGCAAAATATGAAGTGTCATAATTTTGTGAGCAGCCGCTTGTCGGTTCAAAGAAATTCATATGTTTACTATTGAGACGCGCGGCGGTGATGGAGTGATGACTCCGATGACAGCATAAGAGTTCGGCGTGAGAACGTGTGTGACAACCGGTGCCAAATAGTTGTTGAAAAAATTAACAATATTACTAACTTATATTCAGTAGGCAGTGGTGAATTAGAGAAATAGTAAATCAACATATTGCCCAGCTTGAGTGGTAGAGCCACGCTGTAGAGTCTACAGTCTACTAGTCTACAGTGTAGACAGTAACGTCTAAAGCACGAATGGGCCGGCTCGACCGGTTAGATACCACTGTCTCACAGGAAACCGACGTAAAGTGCCAGCATGCTGTCGCGTTTCGTTCGGTGAGTGAGATTTCCGGTGGCCCATTTCTCCTCTCCCTTTCCCAATCCCTTTTCCCTCTCCTTCCATTCCCTTCTATTAGGTTGGCAACGCACCCATGATTCTTTTTGTCTTGGATGTCTATGGGCGGTGGAGATCACTTACCATCAGGTGACCCATCTGCTCGTTTGCCAATCTCTGCTATAAAAAAAAGCTTACTTTCCCTTAAGATTTAAGGGCGAGCCTATGGCCTCATAGGGAATATATTTAGACTCAGTAGTATACTTGAAGATCATACCCGAGACTACATGACGGTATCTGCGCACGCGTACGCAACGCAAGAATTAACGTAGATAGTCACGGGCGGCTTGGCCTCCGGTGGCCCATAGGCTTATGTAACATATATATGTGCCGCCTCCGACGGGTTGATAAATGATATAAGTATAAGTTGAAATATGTATCATAATGCATTTAAATGGAAATGTTTTGTTCGTTCACTTGATATGACCAACAAATGACTTAATTTTGAAAAATAGTTCGTCGCGTTCACATCATTGGACAGAAATAGCCTTGAGGAAATAAGGGTGCACTAAATGCGCCTCTGCCTATCCCTACTGGGATAATTGGCGTGATCGTTGGTAATAAATGTCAATGACCCATCTGCCCGTTTGCCAGTATATTCTTTAAAAAAAAATTAAGCGTAGATAAAATTTATTTTGCAATTCACAAACGATAATTATTACCACAACAAATGAGAACATAGTATTTATTTACACATAATACTTAGATAGAATACAAGGATGATAGATTATACCGTCATTTGACTACGTCAAGGGAAATACGGATATATCTTTAACATAATGTCCTCTAAAAGTCGTTAATATAAGTCAACCAAAACATAAAAAAATATCTGCGAATATTTCCGGCGGTAACTATTTACAATCAAACCATTCAATCACAATTTAAATGTAAAAAAAGTTTACTATAGACCGGCAATAAATAAGTGAGTCGACATAACAAATCAACGTCGCATCTAAGCGAGCAGATTAAGCTCGGACAAAGCATCACATTGACCCCTTGCGCTAAAACGAAGAATCAAAAGTGTTCGCGCCGAGTCCGACCCCGATCATAACTTAGCAATGATCCGTCCATATTCCACGGTCTTCGGACAATGGGTCGGACAACACAGAGTTAAAGTGCGCGAATGCCGTGAACGACGATAAATCATCGACATAGCGGAAGTGCGTGGCCTGCCGCTGGTGAGAGATCCCCAGCAATAACGGTTACGCGACCGTCTCCGGCATTTGCAGCGTTATAGATAAATTAAATGCCGACACATCCCGGCCGGCAAGCGCAGCGGCGCGGCGCGCTAGGAATGTCCGAATAAATTTTTTGATAAACGCACCGGAAGCTCGACTTATTACGTGACGCTGCCTCCGTTCCGTCTTTTGGCTCCTCGGTCATTGTTTTTCTCAAACGGTATTTGGGGAATTTGAAGCTTTTATTCGATCCGGCATATGGGAAGCGCGGCTCTTTGAATCGATTAGATCGTAATCGATAAGGTGTAATAGGTCAGTTTTGTGTCGGAATTAATCAAGCGTCAAAGGGCTGGCTATAATTGAGCGCCGAAGGCTGCGGGTGTGTCGTATATCTCACTAATTAATGGATTCGCTAGGAATGTTTTTGTCACAAAAGATACCGCTCGACGAAAAAAATAACGTCCCAGGACTTTTATACCTATATAATAATAACCCGTTTGATGTTGTCGCGCATGTGTTTGAGACAAAATGTGTTTCACAAAGGTACTGAAGCCGCCGCCACGCCGCCGCGCCGTGTGGAACCGCGCCGTTATTAGAACCGTCGATACAGGGGGTTGATCGGATGCGTGCAACATCGATATAAAGATATATTAATACCAGCGGGCCCATAAACAAGCAGTTGATGATGATAATTCGAACGCATAAAACAAAGCTTTATCTATGATCGAAAGGCAGCCCCCGGTGAATTTAGTGTGAAATGTGTTCTCAAAGACACCATTTAGTAGCGTAATGCGCGTGACTGTCGTACAAATTATGCATTTTCGAGACATGTCGATTTTATTGCCGCGGATGTGACGTCAATAAAGCACAGTGTACAGCGGTTTAATGTTCTCGTATAATATTTGATTGGATCCGTGGACGATACGAGCGGTAGAACACGAAACGCACAGCACGCGTCTACAATAACCTTTTGCAAATGGTTTGAATGTGCGAGCCGATTCAGACACTAACGTTTTGTGATATGAAACTATTTATTTGAATGAAGTATCAGCGGCCAGACAATCATTTTGACTATCGGATTCTTATCGAGCTCGACGCGCGCTTATGACTTTGATGGTGGGGGTAGAGCCACGCTGTAGACAGTTACGTGTACAGCATGAATGGGCCGGCTCGACCGGTTTGATACCACTTTCTTACAATATCTAACGTAGAATGGCAGCTAGCTGTCGCGTTTCGTTCGGTGAGTCAAATTTCCAGTGGCCCAATTTCCCCTCTCTTTCATTGGGAAGGAAATAGGGCAATCCCTATTTCCCTCCTTTTAGGTTGGCAACGCACCCATGATTCTTTTTGTCTTGGGTGTCTGTGGGAGGTGGCGATCGCTTACCATCAAGTGACCCATCTAAAAAAAAATTAAGTGTACTATGTATCTATGCTATGTGTAGATATCTAATACGATTACGAACTAACTTATGATTCCGTCTAGGGGCCACTTGCAGCTCCGTGATAAATCTTTATTTATGCCAAATCTTGATTTAAAGATCTCCTATCTGAGCTGTAGAATAAATCGAGATAAGGTGTAACTCTAGATTAGTAATAGCGCTGCAAGTTGCCCTAGGTTTCTAGAATTATGAAATTAATGCGAAGGGTGAGAATTTACGAAATAGACCAATAATATCTATTTATCGAGCGACTATAAAAATGATAAGGTTCAATTCGTCTGTATTTTTTTTTATGTATGTTACGCGATATCTAGGCCAAATGTGGGCCGATTTTCAAAATTCTTTTTGTGTTCGAATGAGCTTATTTCAAGGGTGGTCCCATATAAATTTGGTCACGATCGGATTTGAAGTCGGTCTGTTGAGTTTTTAAACTTGTGATTATTTTATGTATGTTACGCGATATATAACGCTATGTAAATATGGACTTATTTTTAAGATTCTTTTGTGTTCGATAGAGCTTATTTCAAGGGGCTCCCATATAAATTTGGTCGCGATCGGATGTTTCTAAGTGGGTCCGTTAAGTTTTTATTTTCGACCGACTTCCCAAAAAGGAGGAGGTCCTCAATTCGTCTGTATTTTTTTATGTATGTTACGCGATATCTAGGCCAAATGTGGGCCGATTTTCAAAATTCTTTTTGTGTTCGAATGAGCTTATTTCAAGGGTGGTCCCATATAAATATGGTCACGATCGGATTTGAAGTCGGTCTGTTGAGTTTTTAAACTTGTGATTATTTTATGTATGTTACGCGATATATAACGCTATGTAAATATGGACTTATTTTCAAGATTCTTTTGTGTTCGATAGAGCTTATTTCAAGGGGCTCCCATATAAATTTGGTCGCGATCGGATGTTTCTAAGTGGGTCCGTTAAGTTTTTATTTTCGACCGACTTCCCAAAAAGGAGGAGGTCCTCAATTCGTCGGATTTTTTTTTATGTATATTACGTGATATCTCCGCCGAATGGGACCGATTTTCAAAATTCTTTTTGTGTTTGATAGGGCTTCTTTCAAGGGTGGTCCCGTATAAATTTGGACACGATCCGTTTTGAAGTCGGTCTGTTGAGTTTTTGGACTTGTGATTATGATTATTAGTATTTAGTATACAATTCGGAAAAGGTGAACTCACCTTTTCCGAATTAACATAATTCCTCCAGTTGGTAGGAACTGTGTTAATTACGTAAGGAAGGTACACTAATCAATTTATCTATGATATTAAAGATACGAATGTAGAAAATTTATCTGTCCAAGTTAATTACAATGTTCCATCAATTTATAGTAGCGCTATTCATTATAGTTAAATTAAAAAATAAAAGAAATATTATGCTAAATTTGATAATTATTCACGAATAAATGGTTTCTTGAGATAAGGATTTGAACAAAATAATTTTTGAGAATATATTAAATACATTTTTTAAATTTACCATTTGTTTTAAGGACAATTATTATGGGATTGTATTCAAATAGTTTGACTGACCCATCAATTGTCACGGCACGTTAGCCATTGTATGATTTCCGGTGTACTCATATCTCATATTAGTATGGAAAACATTTTAACATCGTACATGCGAAATAAAAATATTTTAACTATGTAAGTCATAGAATAGATAATTACCGTTCTAATGTAACTAAGTGGAAGATATTTCTAGAAAAATACTCATTTACATGGCGAACAACATAAATTGACATATGAGTATAGAATAAATAAAATAGAATTACTAATTTGAGTTTAATTTTAATAATGATGAATATTTTTTGTTTTACTTAATTGGCTAACTCACAGCTAAAATAATGCTTAAAATTAACACAGTTACAATGACAACATATCCTAATAGACGCAGCATTACAGGCGACCTACATCTGACAACAGTAGGAAAATTTTGAAACTCGATTCGATTGCGACTATGATTCGGTTTCATTTATTGACTTAAAATTCCATCGAAATCGGGGTAAAAAGTGCACTAAAGTCGCGATAAAATTACCAAATGACAAGTTCTCGAATCTAATGCGACATTAGCGCACTTCTTAATTCGATTTCGGTGGAATTTTATGTGAATAAATGAGGTTTCATTCGATTGGATCGTTGTCAAAATGGAATCGAGTGTCAGTCAGGGGGCTGATCTAAAAATGAAATCGATATAGTGAATCGTTCAATAGATACAAATCAGATTCAACCACATCTCCGAGTCGTAAATACATTAAATATTATAATACATTCTTGCACAACATGGTGGTTAAAACAACCAGATTTAGACTTACCAGAAAGATGGCACAATATTCAATAATGCAGTACCCCGCTTCCCCATACCTCGGGTAGTTGGCAGACTTGGTATGAAGAGAAATTTCGAACATAAGGTGTCTATTACAGCACGTCGTCGCTATACAATTATGAACACAAATTTGAAAAAACTTAATGGTTCGACTTCAAAATTTATCCGATCGTGACCATATTTATACGGAACCACCCTAGGAATAAGCTCTATTGAACACAAAAATAATCTTGAAAATAGGTTCATATTCGGCAGAAATATCGGGTACATACAATACATAAAAAAATACAGACGAATTGAGGGACCTTCTCCTTTTTTGAAATAGGTCGATAATTTTAATTAGAATAATTTCAATTCCCTGAGTGAAGTATGTATTTAGAGTACTTTTTATACCGGAAAGAGATTTAGAGTAAAAAAGGACCGTGATTCCGTTCGCGTCGAAAAATGTCCCCTGTTTTTGCAAAATTTTTCTCGTATTGGTCATAGCGTGATGTTATACAACCTATTCTTCCTCAATAAATAGGGTTTCCAACACTAAAATAATTTTTCAATTCCACATAGTTACATAATACATAGCCTGTATCCCCGAAGGGGTAGGCAGAGGCGCACTAGCGAAGTGGGACATCTACATTTCGCCGAGCTTAGTTCCATCCCAGATGTGACAGAAGGCAAGCCTATCGCCATATCGGGCACGAATTCCAGACTCCGGGCTGATATATAAATTATGTTTATCTAATAAATTCAAAAGTAGAGCTTCGGCAATTGGTGGCACAACACACGCACAAGCTCTCATTTCCCCATTGTTAGTCACGCTATGTAGTTTCGATAACAATAAATATGATTTTAATATCTCTTTTTAGTATTATAGAAGTAGCTGTTAACACTTTAGTATGCAATATTTGAGACTATTCGGGTTTGAATTTATTAAATAGGGAAGATCTGTCTTTACGAATTTCGAATGATCATTTGCTAACTCTTCCCAATAATGAGAATTATTATATTTGGCGACAATCTTCTCAGTATCAGCTCGGAGTCTGGAATTTGTGTCTGATATGCCAATAGGCCTGTTAGCCTATCAGACACAAATTCCTGGCCACACAAAGGCCTATATGAATAGGCGCCTATTATCACATTCATTACGTAAATAAGCTCGGCTAAATGTGGGCATTTTGGTTCTCAAGTTGGCATGTGCTTATTTCTTCGGCGGTACAGGAATGAGGTTGTAATTCAGGAAAAGTGCCATTTCTTGTATTGCAACAAACTAAACAGGAAGGGGCGGAAATAAGCTCGACAACATTTTGTATGCACCAATTGCACTCGTACTAATATTAGTATGAGGTAGCTAGGAGTGTAATTTAATTAGTTAAACCCCACTAAATTTCATAAGAAACAGAAGTAACACATCCAAAACGCGAAACACAGCACCTCAAATATAAATAAATGGCGCGTGACGCCCAAACGTTCTTAGCGCCCTAAGAGATTTCCTACTGAAAAAATGATATACTCCACACCTTATATTGAACGGGAAATAAATCGTATACTTCCTTTAAGTGCCAATAAAAGTTGGAGTAAATCATAAAAGTATCACTCTTCGGGAAACGTCTATAACAAGTGTGTTATTGCGGAATAATTCAGTAGCACAGGAGGGTGGTTTGAGAGATGGCTCCCTAGATCCTTCGCCAGAGTTCGCCAGTTCCACGTGATATTCCCGGTGCTCTATCAAAGCCTTCAATTATTTATCGGACCCATGTCTACTTTTCATTTTACTCCTTTCCCGCGAAGGCTTTCAACTGAATAAACGTGTCACGCCGCTGGGAATACTCGACCGTGCAGTAGTTCACGACAACTCTATCGACTTAGTTTACAATGACGTATGGCTTTTCCCTTTTAATTATTATAATTGGTCGCAAACATCCGCCAAGTTAATTACGCTGTGGAAATGTTTATAATGCGATTATTTACTTATCAATAGTTGTTATGTTGGCATGGATAAACAAAACATTGATGAATAAAACTAATTTAATTTTGCTAAACACCCAACATTCAGAATAAAACAATAATGATGTATTTTAAAGTGAACAGCCTTTTCAGTATTCATCATCATCATCATCGTCATTATCAGCCATAGGACGTCCACTGCTGAACATAGGCCTCCCCCAAAGATTTCCAGATCGACTTGTTGGAAGCGGCCTGCATCCAGCGACTTCCTGCGACCTTTATCAGGTCGTCGGTCACCTTGTACGTGGACACCTTCAAATATTCATAGTATAAATCAATTAATTACAGATATCACGTTTTTGCAAAGCGTGCCTAAAAATCTTTCAAACACTGCCAAAGTGTATGTTTTACTTGGCACTTTAACACGCGGCAGAGGATACGGTAATTTCCGCTGAAAAACACCAATGTCATAAAGTACAAAATAAATCAATTAACGACATCTGCTCAAATCATAACAAATCTCCGCCAGATGCGAGACGACTAAACCAACTAAGACATATGAAACAGTTCCCAAATTAATTTACAATTACGCATAATAAAACAACGATAAAAAACCTCCTTAATTCCACTTTAATGTGTACGAAACGCGTGCGATAATTTTATTTTGTAATAGTGAATAATAAATCAAAGTGTAATTTATTGTTACTGTTCACTATAAAATAGTAATACGGTAACTGTAAAGGAAACATAAAAATTATATTATCTTTTCACGTGTAGCTCGATGCGCGCTTTAGTGCACAATAAATGTTATGAATTATGCACTTATATCTCAACAATATTTACAATCCATTTGTATAAGCATTATATACACGATTACTATCGTAGGTACTTAAAACTTGTACTTGGTCGTTCGATGATGATGGCTAGCATTTAGAATGGTAGCCACCCTGTAGACTTCAATGTCTACGGCACGAATAGACCGACTCGACTGGTTCGATACTACTGGTTCACAGAAAATAAAGAAAAGTGGCACCTCGCTGTTACATTTCGTTCGGTGAGTAAAATTTCCGGTGGCCCAATTTCCCCTTCCATTCCCTAATCCCTACTCCCCTCCTTTTAGGTTTGCAACGCACACGTGATTCTTTTTGTATCTTGGGTGTCTATGGGCGTTGGAGATCACTTACTATCAGATGACAGTCTGCTCGTTTGCCAGCCTTGATATAAAAAAATCATGAGAAATTACAAGAAGTTCATATGGCATTATTATTAATTATCGTAATTATCGTCACGATGTTTTTACCAATTATTAAGCATGGGCATTTCGAGGCTACTTGCAGCGCTATTACTAATCGAGAGTTAGACCTAAATTCGAACCGAGATTTAGCTAAATCAAATCAAATCAAAATATTTATTGAATCCATAAAATGTTTAAACATCATGTAGATTTCGTCAAATTTTACCGCCTGTTCGGAAGGCTGTTTCGCTAGCAAAGAACTCTGATGCAAGAAACTCTGACGTTACGCTTTTTAACACCAATTTACAGTCGGTTACTAATACAGTACGGCACAAGACACAGAAAGACCTTAAATTAGAGCAGCTAAACCATGATAACAATAGATATTATTGGATATAGGACAAATAAACATACAACATACACTGAGTGACCCCCATTGCCACGGCAAGTTGAGCTGAAACAAACTAAGTGCAAATAAAAAAACTAAACTAATTTGCCGTTAAAATGCCACCGCGACTTGTAAATCGTCGGAATTAGTATAGGAGCTTTGTGTGTGCTAAAAATAATTAATTACCCCATAGGTGGTTTGGAAATGTACTAACGCCGACCTAGTGGGCTGGAAACAATAAAATTGATCGTTACAAATTCAAGTTTCCATTAATCAAAAACTACAAGCCTTTCAAAATTTTAAACTTTACCACCAAGATGTTAGCCATCCTCCTTTTAAGTATATTGTAAATACCAACTTTTTGAAATATGCACTGCCTTTAGTCAGAGCAACGTTTTGTATACACTGCCTCTAGTCCAGAGTAACGTCCTGTATACACTGCCTTTATTCCAGAGCAAGGGTGCGATTTCTTCTTCATTATTTCTTTTAATCTTTAATATTCCTAGAACCAAGTAATTGTAACTCTTCTATAATGAAGAAAGAACAAAGTAATTGTAATTTCAATCGATCGTCATCTCGTAGCGCAAATCGAAAATTTAATAAGAAAATATCTCAGGTTATCAGTAGGTATTATGTAATCAAAGTGCTTTGTTTGCGCTACTGCTTATCCCTTTGTGGGTATGAACGTGACGGTATGTGTCTTAGGGTTAAGGGGTTGTGGAGAATTAGTGATTTTTGTATTATACAGAGATATAAAATTCAGAGATTGTTATTAAATTCTTGGGTCTGAATGCGCGGTTATAGATGAGCATGACATGACATCAAGAGCTTGCAGTATGCTTGAAAAAAATTGTTACGCCAACCCTACACTAAGGTGGGCTAAATGGAACTTTAAAAATAAAAGCAATGAACCAGTCGTATCGCAGAAATAAGCGTTATATCCTTATTGTTATCCGTTGAAGTTCGCTGAAAATTCCTTACATGTTAGTATATAGACTTCTGTATACTAACATGTAAGGAATTTTCAGTGAACTTGCGTAGGTGCCACTTGGGCACAATACGCCGACATCTCACGAGGTTGTGGCCAGTTATGTGAGGCAAAAAGCGATGATAATGACAAAGAGCATCGGCGCAAAGGGCGCGCGATGAAGTCCCGCCGGCGGACGCGTGTCGAATAACGATGCGCTTCACGCATAGACATTGGTAACTCGCAGACTTTCTTACAGCTCATTAAGGAAAAGTTTAGTACCAGCCCGCGGAATTTGAACTTTATTGTGTTCTTTGGAAATAACAGCTTGAATATATAATTGCGTATACAATCATAACTGGTACGTGAAATAATAACAAAGAAAGTAGATCGAGAAAAATAATGGTCAGCAGAGCCTTTGTTATCTTATATAATAAAATGATTTTCAGTTTCCAAAAAACGACACAAATCGAAATTCGAGGCTAGTGTTGGCCTTTCGCCTTAAAGTACCTAGTCGTAAACGCGACGCACTTTTAATGTTTCCTAAAAGCACGTTCTACCTGTTGATGGCTGACCGAGTGCCAGTTCTGAACAAGTGTCGTTTTTCTTAGCAGTAAGTTCTTCAGAACGGTTACGATGCTTATGTGTGAATATAAAGCTATGTACGTATTCACAAGTGAATAACTCTGGAGATAATATTATACAAGCCTTAGTAATGTACAACAGTTTCCATTACACGTAGATCCTTCTTTCCAGTTCTTTTGAGGGGTTTGCGATATGATTTGATGGTTGGTTGGGTTGAATATGGGGATACATCCCAGTGTCTACATCGGTCATCCGTCCGGTAACATGACCCTCGATTTGCTTTTTCCTTCTTTGGAGTGTAAAGAAGCATAAATAGGCAAGCATGATATTGGTGACCACTGATAACTCTATTGTTAGTGGTCGCTGGTTTTGCGAAAACTACTATGAACTTAATAAATGTATAGAGATTTAATGATAAGTATCATACTTTTCCAGAAGCATTAACTCGTACTAGGGGTACAGGTTAATATTAGGTTTATGACTTATATTTGGGCGACTAATGGTTTTTATAGATCTAGTACATGTAAATCGATGTTATAAACTTCATCATCATCATCATCAGCCATAGGACGTCCACTGCTGAACATAGGCCTCCCCCAAAGATTTCCAGATCGACCTGTTGGAAGCGGCCTGCAAAAAAACTAACTAACTAAACTTCACTAAAATTTAATTATGTTTCCGGTACAATTATTCCATGATTCGGAAATATTACTGATATTATGGCTGGCACGTAAGTACTGTATAGTATATTAATATACAAATGTTTAATAGTGTATATGTTGAATAATGACATGTATTAGGATAATTGTAGATAACTTTGAACACTAAATACTATTGAAGTAGTTTTAATATTTAAATAACTTCGTAATCCCATACAAAAAGCAGTTTCAAATTTAAATTAAATACTCCTTGCTAAGACAATGGTTTGTCTTTTTTATTCCTTGACTATTTGACAAGAAATGCAGAAATAATTTTAAAGTTAACGCTAAAATTAATTAGTGTTTAAGAGGCGAAATAACTAATAGATATCCACCATATAGAAATCATCAAAAATTGACAAAAGAAAATTGGGATAAAACTGCAAAAATAAATTCTTACAGGACAACCTGATTAGCTAGTAAATATATATGTAAATGTCATAAGAATAAGTCTAAAACCGACTTAATTAATTTAATATCTCAACTTTATATGTATGGGACCACCTCTATGGATCTTGAAAATTGGCCTACATTTGCCGAATATAGCATATTGAGAATCGTCTCCTTCTGGATCGGTTAAGAATTCAAGAAAATCACACTAATAACGCATGCAATGGACAATAACGTAATTATTTATCATAGTAACCAATCGGCACTTCTAAATTTGCTTAAGTCTACATGATATAAAATCGTAGTGATACTTCTCAGTGGCATGGATGAGGGTGTCCTCAGGCAATAGTAGAAACACGTCGGCGAAAACATTTGGGGGTCACGTAAAGTAACGACGTCGAATTACCCGCTTGCGCAAACTGATCCTTATTGTATCAAGGGAAATATGCCACTGAAACGAAATAAAAAGTTTTCCCGACGAGTTGATCGCGTGGAGGCTGATCCTGTCATATTGATGTTCTTAGAGATTTAGATAGAACTAAACAGGAATGGATTGAACGATTTATCGAATATTTTTACCTTCTTTTTGGGTACACCTATAATAATATTTACCCTGCTGGGCACGGGCTTCCTCAACTAATGAAAGGGATTAGGCCTTAGTCTACCACGCTGGCCTAATGCGGGTTGGTAGACTTCACATACTTTCGAAATTCTTGTGAAGAAATTCTAGGATATGCAGGCTGCCTCATGATGTTTTCCTTCACCGTTACGGCAAGCGATAATTCACAAATAAAAACACTTAACATAGTCAGAGGTGTGTGCTCCTTTTTGGGATTGGTCTCGATCCTCCGACACTTGTCTCAGCTGTTCATACCACACACCCATGGCACAGCACATCCATGTTGAGGTACGCATCTGACGCTTGATGCAGTGACTCTGTACGATTGATGACGATTTTCGTCAGTTTCATTATAAATTTTCGAATGAAAGGACTTCAAAACTAAGTGAAAAAAAAAATGATTCGACAAAATACCTTCAAATACAGCTAATAAAACTAAATTTATTTGAAACAAATCTCAACACCAACCCGCTCATGTGTACGGGAGGGGGAAAGAAATTTCCAAACTTGCCAAAACAATCGGCCGAATATTTCCACCGAAAATCTTTATAACTCTCAGTCAGCTTTTTAAAATCTTATTCAAAGTTTATAAAATAAGTGGAGCTCCCCTCGGAAGGGGCTTGCTGATATTGTGAAGCCATCTGTGACGACGGCCGGGACGCCATAGAAAAGGCATATTTTTAGATTTAACTCATAAATTACTTCGATCCAATTGGTTTACGCTCGTGTGAGAATTAGGAGCGAATTTTTATTTACCGTTGCGGTTCTTTATTGCGATGGTTTTCCGCGGGGTGGTTTGAATTGTAGATAAAGCTTGTTTATTTTATTACCGTTTTATGCAACGTTACAACTTGCTAATGATCCTATCCGGCGTTAATGTTACGACTAAATAAAGGTTATACTGAAGGTACTTAAGTGTGCGTTGGAATAAGTATTGTTTTGGTCAAGAAATACCGTGAAAATGGGTTGGATTGAGATACGCGAATGGATGGAGATAAAATTGGTTTATCTTTTTGTCAATTTAGGCATGCCTTAACTGTAAGCATAAGCAACTATTGATCTATAAATCGGCATTAATTTTGGACGTAATTAAACCTCTCTTACTGACTTGCCTCAAATAAAAGAAGGTGATGTCGTTCACACATAAAAACCAAACCTTTTTTTAATATTTTGAAACCATTTTTTATTTACCTTCGATATACTATTTAGATATATAAAGCCGCGTCTCCTGAACTAGTATTTTCCGAAACATTACACAAAAACACATAAGCAAAACAACGATTTTAGCTATCTCCTGCTCGTAGAACAAGAAACCATAGATAAAAAATACGTGTTTTGTGTAGGTGTTTTGTGTATTTTTTAGTGCAGGAGACGCGGCTTAATATAAATAACTAATCTAACAAACGAATGAAATAAAGAAAAACAAATAGCTACTGCGACAAAGCATAATGTGTTTTCTTGAAGAGACGAAGGCAGATTACATGTTGTAAATTACCTTTATTGTTACTCGGCACCCTTGCAGCTTGCATTGCATATAGCATATTGCACAAACATGCAAGCTGTGAGTTGACAAGCTTCGATCCTCTCGAATATTCTCGCAATATTCGCGCTTACTGCTTTATATTTTGTTTTATAATGCTGTGGAACTCATGTGCTGTTACATTGTTTGCATTTTTACATGCTCTGCTCATAAAAGCCTGTCGTGACAAATGTTTACAATTACATAAAATACGAGTATGATAAGGAAAAGTACTTTTTGCGCATTTTCTGATAATACAGTCTTACATACTCGTTTCTACATCAAGATAGCGAAGATGACCTTTATCGAAACCATACCATAATTGCATGTCGCAGCACCGCACGAAGCACAATGCATTAAGTAAAATGTTTATTGTCTCAGACAGCGTTCATAATAAACGCCTAATAGACATTTCCACTCTCGTATTTATTCAACACGTAACTTAACCAATTTAAAAATTATGTCTTCGTTTATTAACGTGAGCGATAAATTAATTTACTTTCATAATATAATATTACGAGGCCGCTATAAAAAGTGTCTGTCACCATAATTTTGAACACAGATTGTTGCACTAATGCGTCGGCTTTAAAGGAAGGGGTAGACGACCCCTTTTGCTCGATTTTCATTCGTCACACACACGCCGTCAAATGGAAGTTTAATTTTTAAAATTGGATTTATATTGCGCTTTGAAATGGAATGAAATGTGGCACTATTACTTCCATGCTTTCGCCTGTTAATTAGTTCGGGAAACATTTTATCTGCAATGAATAAATTGATATGAAGAATAAGAATAATACCTTATAATGTTCTTATTAGTAATTTTTATCTATTATATTATATTAACATAACATAACATAAGCTCACGCCTGTATCCCCGAAGGAGTAGGCAGAGGTGCACTAGCGAACTAGAACACCCACATTTCGCCGAGCTTAGTTTCATCCCAGATGTGATAGGGGGCGAGCCTATCGCCATATCGGGCACAAATTCCAGACTCCGGGCTGATAGGGAAAAAACCAATATCACTTTGCCCGACCCGGGGATCGAACCCGAGACCTCAGAACCGTAGTCGTACCGAAATACCACCATGCCACGGAGGCAGTCTTATATTATATTACTTTTGTAGTAAATCAAATAAGTATTATCTAACCTAGTTACGCATGTTAATAAATGATTATCTAAGAATTAAAAATTAGATACCTAGTCTAAAAGAAATACATGAGGCTCTGATATGATCAATATGCACATTTTATAAACACAATAAATTGGTTTATTAAGTTTAATTGAGACGACAACCAATGACATATAACAAACGTATTAAACTAAAATTCCAGTAATTTCATTTAAGTAAGCATTGATTTAATTATGATGCTTAACCACAACGACGAAAACAAAATGCTCAACTTCAGTCTGACAGTATATTATTTTCCTAATGAGATAAATAGTCGTTTCAACAAACTTGTGATCATGTTGGTAAATGTGTCGATTTATAAAAAAAACTACTTTGAATGTAACACACTTGGACAAGAGCATATTGTTTAAAGTTCGTTTACTTAATTTCCTTTTATATTCCTTTTGTAAGAACATTTGCGTGGGCACCTTATGCATATTCATTCTTATGTTAAGGCTGGTCCCGATGTCTGTCTACCTCCCAAATGTCAAATTCTTTTCATCGATACAATCTTGTTACCGAAACTACATTGTGAATGCCGATGGTCTTAAAATTCGTTTTTGGAAATCATTTGGCACGGGGATATACATGGGTAAAAATTTTACTGCATCTCTGAAAGCGTAGGTAGGTGGACCTCATGTCGCCAAAGTATTTAAGTCCCATATCGTTGATAGCCTCTTTGGTCTAGTGGCAGCATATATGCTCTGTCGTCCAGGTTCGATTCCCAGGTCGAGCAAAGCTTTCTTTCTACCTACCCTTATTCCACCTTAATATGGAGTCGGCGCTACACGCTTTTTCATGCATGTTGCAGAAATAATTTGGCTATGTTTTACGACCGCCTGTCTGCCTGATGACAATCACCTCTGGGGGATCTAGTCCCGGGCAAATTAAATTAGAAAATTCGCTTTGCCCGACCTGGGAATCGAACCCACGACCTCCCGATCCACAGCCAATATATGTTACCACTAGACCAAGGAGGCGACTCAGGTTGGGCAACGCGATTTTATAATTTGGGTTACTGGATCTCCCAGAGGGGGGACGTCAGGCTGCTGCCGGTCGTGAAAACTAAGCCTGCTCCTGCTTGAAAAAGTTTGTTTCGCCGACCACACATTAAAGTGGAATAAGGGCAGGTAGAAAGAAAGTGATAGCTCAATTGGGAGTAAACCCAGGACTCCCGGTCCACAGACCATATATGTCGCCACTAGACCAAGGAAGCGACCCTAACTGAGCTATCACTGCAAAAAGAAAACGTATTATATTTATGACGCGTTAAACTACTTTTAAACGTACTTAATGGGGTAACGGATCCTCGGAAGCTATTAATTACGGTAAGATTTGCTACCCCTAATAAACATCCACCGCAAACACAAGGCAGTCTAGCTTATTTCCAACGTTATATAATAACTTAATTACTGGTGTCGAGTACAACCCGTCTGACTACAGGTTGCTTTGTTCAAAAATTTTGCATTTTTTATTTTACTTTAAATAATGTCATTTGATAGCCTCCGTGGCGCAGCGGGCGAGAAGCTGGCTGTGAAGCGCGAGGTCGCGGGTTCGATTCCCGCATTGAGACAAATGTTTGTGTGGCCCACAGATATTTGTTTCAGGTCTGGGTGTTGTGATACCGAAAGTCTCTCATAGTCTCTGACACCCATGATACAGGTTATACCTAGTGTGGGGTTAGGACTAGGTGTGTGACTATTAGGTGCATTTATTATTATTATGTAAGTGATTTTAACGTACATAATTTTGTAAATTGTGCTTTTAAAAACTTTCCATCCCTTTAATCCATTCCGATGCGGGGTCCATGGAACATTAAGCATATTGTAGACAGGTATCGGCTTAGCTTGCAAGATTGGTAGCAGCAGTGACTGCGTCAACCCACAAAGTAACATTCAGTATGTAATCATAAAGAAAAAAAAATTATGAGTTAATTATGGGTAGACAAAAATCCTGCATAATTATTTTCTTCACTTTATTCTTGCTTTAGTTTAACCATCATGATCATTCTCACGTAGATTTAAATAATACACCCAGCGCTGTATGAAAACCTTTTTTTGGTGACAATTTTTTTCTTTCATTATGTAGTTTTAATAAATTGTCAGGGTAGACAATGTGTTATTGTCTATATGAAATGTACGCCATTGTTATGAGTGATTATGGATTCCAACCCAGGACCTCCTACACCGCAGCTTAATTATACACTAACATTAGACCACTACATATTTTGATATTGGATTTTTCCATATCAGCCCGGAGTCTGGAATTTGTGCCCGATATGGCGATAAGCTCGCCCCCTATCACATCTGGGACGGAACTAAGCTCGGCGAAATGTGGGTGTTTTAGTTCGCTAGTGCACCTCTGCCTACACCTTCGGGGATACAGGCGTGAGCTTATATTATGTTATATTTTAATATGTACCATTTGTTAACACTAAAACTACCACGCTGTATAGCTTGTTAACAACTCCAGTTATTGAGTGAGGCCAGGGTAAAAGTGCAGGGTGTTCTATCTTCAGGCAACTTAATTATACCACTTACCATGCAACGAGTTTCATTTGAGCGGTAGAGCCACGTTGTAGACAGTAACGTCTACAGCACGAATGGAACGGCTCGACCGGTTTGTTACCACTGTCTCACAGAAAACTGACGTAAAGTGGCAGCTCGCTATCGCGTTTCGTTCGTTAAGTAAGATTTCCCTAAGCAATCCCTTCTCCCCTCCTTCCATTTCCATCCTTTTAGGTTGGCAACGCACCCATGATTCTTTTGTGGTTTGGGTGTCTATGGGCGGTGGAGATCACTTATATAACAAAAGAGTAGCTAGTGCTCAAAATGGACTTTTCACGAGAAGGAACGGATTTTGCCCTGCGTTTCGGTATTATAAACGACTTCAAACAAGGAGGCAACTCTCTAAGAAAATGTTTACGAAAGGAAACGCCGCAGCGACGTTGCCACACGTTCTCATCCACTTCTAGGACTGACGGTCACGCAGTATAGAAGTTCAGTTAAGTAACATTGCTAAAGTTCGAATACCAGATCAGGCCCGAGCAGGAATATTTTCGGCCGACTTCCCAAAAAGGAGGAGGTCCTCAATTCGTCGGTATTTTTTTTATTTTTTATGTATGTTACTCGATATCTCTGCCAAATGTGGACCGATTTTCAAAATTCTTTTTGTTTTCGATAAAGCTTATTTCAAGGGTCGTCCCATATATAATTTGGTCACGTTCGGTAAATTAGAAGTCGGTCAGTTAAGTTTTTAAACTTGTAATTATTGACAATCTAATTCGTATCGAGCTCGATGCGCGTATATTACATTTGTATAAAATATTATCCAAACGTCATTAGTGCGCAGCGAGTTCGATATGAATTTGACTGGCAAAAATATTTCTGCTCGAGCCCCTGGAACTATTAGGTACGTCGATGCCACGTGCCGAAATTATATTTGTTTTTGCAATGGTAACTTAAAAAACAAAAGAATTACATTACACCTTTACAATATTGGTTTAGACAAACACGATTTCCATTGTATAGCCACGAGGAAGTTTGGAGTCAGTAGACGTAATAACTTCCACTCTGCAATCAGCGGACAGTTAGTTGCCTTGTTACTGTTTTTGTTTCCTTGCAACTCAACTCAAATTGTTTGTCTTGAGTACTTTTGGTATGCTTTGAATCAGTTTCTATGGATTTATGTTCAGTGGTACTATGAATGTACTAAATTTATGGTTACGGTTGTAGTAAGGCTATTTAAAGAAAGTATACTGGAAAGTCATTAACACTCACCATTTTTCAAATCCTACTAATATTATAAACGTGAGTGTATGTGTGTGTATGTTTGTTGCTCTTTCACACAAAAACTACAGAATGGATTTTTATGAAACTTTGCTTTATATGGATTATACATCAGAATAATACATAGGCTACTTTTTATCATAGACAAAAAAAAGGGAAATAAATTTTCACGCGAACGGAGTCGCGGGCAACAGCTAGTTAACGATAATATATAAGTGGTCATCTCCTTAGTCTAGTTAAAGTGTATGGGGCTATGAAACTGGGACCAGGGTTTCATTCTCAGGTCGAGCAGGGTGTATTTCTAACACTATTTGCTCGGAACTGGATTTGCTAGATATGGATTGACGTGAGACAGGCAGCCGGTTGTAAAAACTAAGTCAAAGCCTTTCTACAACAAGCTTGAAAAAGTGTGTTGCGTCGACCCCACACGATGGTGGGATAAGGGTAGGTAGAAAGGAAGGTATAAGATAATAAGAGGTCTCTTTGTAGTCGACGTTATACGACATGTCGATACTTGACGCTGATTAAAGGTATTGTAATAAAACTGCAATACTATGCAAATGATTGCAATATACAACCTCGCGTCTCCAATCTGATAAGGTTTTTCATTTCCCCGCAGTTTAAACAAGAAATAAAGTTTGTGTAATAAGAGAACAATGTCGGTACTGTTCATGCACCGGCAGCCGGAAAGTTTTAGATGAACGCGGCACGTCGACAAACCCAAGTTAATCGAGACGAAGCTAGCGCACGGCGGCTCGGCATCCGAATAAACGGGATTGGACGAGAACTGATTGTTAAAACAATAAGATCTTTCGACTTGATTTATTAAATGCTTGTTTCCAGTTTACATGTTTCAAGTTATGCATTCTGGATAATTGAATTTATGCAGATGCCGGTTTAAGGCACTGCTGATGTTTGCGTGCTGTGTTAATCATTTACGGTCCCACTGCTGGGCACGGGCCTCCTCTACTAATGAGAGGGGTTAGGCCTTAGTCTACCACGCTGGCCTAATGAGGGTTGGGAGACTTCACATACCTTCGAAATTCTTGTGGAGAAATTCTCGGGTATGTAGGTTTCCTCACGATGTTTTCCTTCACCGTTATAGCAAGCGATATTTCACAATGAAAATACACTTAACATATAATACGCCAAGACTATTGTACTTCAGCAGGTAGATACTGTAATGTTTGAAAGATTTTTCTGACACCATAATCAAAGAGAATTGACGCCGGTGATGAAAATTTGGCAGTGCCACAGATTACCTTATAGTTACTAGTATTAATGTTATCGACCGAATTCCAAAAAGGAAAAGGTCCTTAATTCCTTATTTTTTTTATGTATGTTACGCGATTTCTCCGCCAAATGTGGACCGATTTTCAAAATTATTTTTGTGTTCGATAGAGCTTATTTCAAGGGTGGTCCCATATGAATTTGGTCACGATCAGATTTGTAGTCAGTCAGTCAAGTTTTTAAACTTGTGATTATTTCAATACAAAGATAATCTGTTGTTAAATCTTACTGGAGTATAAGCAAATCCATTCATCTACTTATCATATTTTATATACCCTCATTTCTTTATTATACCAGTCTTCTTTATTGTTAAAACTAGTGTCACTCAACAATTAATTGAATTGGAAAAAATGTGTGATCTTGTAGCTCCGGTATCTTAAAATACATACATATGTAGTAGATGGTTGCATCTTTGCCATCTTCAGCGCTATAGTCGTGAGGTAATGCACGTATGTATTTATCATTAATAATTAAAATGCATTAAGGTCAACATTTCTACCGCCGCAGTTGGCACTAAGCCTACTTGTACTGATGAATCACGAATAACACTTCCTCTTCTATGTTTAGATTATGATTCATGAATCATACTAAACAATTCGTCTTAAAGCCACTTGGTAACAATGTGTGATTGAAGTACACTGCACACTTTCATGCCATACGAAATAAGCCAACATATTGATTTAATATTAATGGCGCGGAGACTGTATTAGAATATAATAAGCACTTAGGAAGTCATTGTGATTGTTAGAGATGCCAACAATTGGGTACCTGACTATGTTTGATTTTATACACATAATTATATGTAATAGCAAATAAAACGATAAGAAACCTTTCTGTAAAAAAAACATCGAAATTGGTTGAAAAATTAGGCAGTAATTCGAAGATATCTTGTAGATACTTTCCAACGCACGTATCGTTATAGCGTGACGTGATTATACCGGTACTTCTCTATCCCGCAGTTTGAAGGTTACATAAGACTTCAAACTTCAATGGCTTATAACTTTTTTATTTTTGAGAATATTTCAATATGTCTTTCTGTTCTTTATTCTAGATTTCAATACCCGGGTCGGGAAAAGTGATATTGGATTTTTCTATATCAGCTCAAAGTCTGGAATTTGTGCTCGATATGCTCACGCTATAAGCTTACGCCTGTATCCCCGAAGGGGTAGGCAGAGGTGCACTAGCGAACCAGAACACTCACATTTCGCCGAGCTTAGTTCCGTCCCAGATGTGATAGGGGGTGAGCCTACCGCCATATTGGGCACAAAGTTCAGACTCCGGGCTGATATGGAAAAAATCCAATTAATAAAAGTGGTAAAAGTTGTATTTAATATAAAAATTAATTGATGACTCTCTAGTGTCAAAAAACAACGTGTAAATCGTTGCAAATATTAAAATTATATTATACCGCGTTAAGCAAAACGTCCACACTCCACAATATTAACAATGTGAAACCACCTCGCATCGTGCTACGCTAAACTTAATACTTACTTCAAACTTTCACGCTGCCTGATTGTGAATCTGAAAAGTTCTCCCGGCATGTCTTGCCCGCATGTGGCGCCAACTTTCCTCTCTATATCGAAAAACAACTTAAACATCACCAATATAAAGTTCATAATCCGTCGTGCCACTAATTGCCACTCCATCAACCATGAACTATCGGTTTCACACTTGTCTTCCACTCCAAGTGGTTGCGGATTAGTTCTTAACTGTAAGCATGTTTCGGTTTTAAGTTTTTGAACTTTGTCGGTAGTTTCTGCAATCATCGTAATATCGGAAAACGTCATAAATATGAACTTTTTGTTGGCTAAGAAACTTGTATGTGAGCTAAATAATACAATACCATGATAACTAATCATTTAACACCCAACAATCACATACTTAGTCCTGACCCCACACTAAGATCGAATCTTGTATCGTGGGTATCAGGAACTACGAGAGACTTTCGGTCTCACAACACCCAGACCCGAAACGAATCTGTAGGCCATACAAACAATTGTCTCGGTGCGGGGATCGAACCTGCGGCCTCTCGGTTCACAGCCGGCTACTCGCCCGCTGCACCACGGAGGCTGTCCAATTTAACTGTAAACACTAATTTTAAACAGTGACAAAGCTTATATTGTGTATTAAATGTAGATGTTCTAGTTCACTCGTTCGCCTCGGCCTATCCCTTCATACAGCCGTGAGCTTGTGTATGTCTGTATTTAATATTTTGCAAAAATGTTTGCATATTTTGCATTCCTCTTTATTTTGGGGTTAGCGCAACATATTTTTATAAACATGTTGCATAGCGGATTCAGCTCAGATTTTATGAGCGATTACCTGCCTGACGTCAACCTCCTTAGAGGGATCCAATCCCGGGTTAGAGAAAAAGTTGGCCGACCTGGTATTCAAACCGAGGCCTCTTGGACTACGACCCATGTTATATGCCGTCATAAAACCCAAAGGCTTTGACAAATCGAAATGTATTTGTTAAAAAAAAACCCTCGTAATCACGCCTTCAACAAGTAATGTCTGTTTACGTCTTGCTCGTTTTGTCATTGGCGAATACACCGATGAAACGGTGGCACCGCCATATTTTTTAAAATAAGAAGAAAAAGAAGTAATGTAAAATTCGGACATTTTGTAGAGCTATTAAATTCAGGTGTACTATACCAAATCTCGACCTTTTGGAAGCGGCCTGCATCCAGCGACTTTCTGCGACCTTTATCAGGTCGTCGGTCCACCTTGTAGGTGGACGTCCTACGCTGCGCTTGCCGGTACGTGGTCTCCACTCGAGAACTTTTCTGCCCCATCGGCTATCAGGGGACTAATCTTTGGGGGAGGCCTATGTTCAGCAGTTGACGTCCTATGGCTGATGATGATGATGATGATACCAAATCTCTATGGTACACACGTGTGTCCTAACGAAGATAATGTCGCTTCATATAAGTTACGGCATAGTTTAAATTGTTATAACATCTTTCTTTCTTTCTACCTGCCCTTGTCCCACCTTGATGTGGGGTCTGTGCAGCACACTTTTTCAAGCATGTTGCAGAAAGGATTTGGCTAAGTTTTTGCGACCGGCTGCCAGCCTGACGTCAAACCCCTCTGAGGGACCCAGTCCCGGGAAAATTAAATTAGAAAATTCGCTTTGCCCGACGTGGGAATCGAACCTGCGACCTCCCGGTCCACAGCCTATATGTGCTGCCACTAGACCAAGGAGGCAAAATTGCAATTACATAACTCAATTAGATAAAAATAGATTTTCGTGATGGAATTAATATATTATTATTTATATTTAACATATGAGTCACTTCAATCGGACATAAGACGTTAAAATACCTCTGTATGCTTATTGTAGCTGACACGGGTCAGGTAATTTGCAAATAATGTGAATGAAACATTCAGAATTTAACAATAAGATAATACAGATTACGCTTTCATGCGATTGGCCGATTGTATTATATAATTAACTAGCTGAGCCGGCGAACTTCGTTCTGCCTAACAATCGCTTCTTTAATATTGAGATTTTTTTTATTATAAAATAATATAAACGTAGCCTAAGTTACTCCTTATTACATCAGCTACCTGCCCATAAAAGTCGAGTCAAAATCGGTTCAGGCATTTCAGAGATTAGCCGGAACAGACAGACAAACAGACAAAAATTCAAAAAAATATTATTTTGGTGTATATACCGTATATATATTCATAAACATGTAGTAAAGACGGTTATTTCAATATAACAGACACTCCAATTTTATTTATATGTATAGATTTCATAGAGACCAGAGGTAATGAGTTAAACGAGTAATTTTAATATCAAAAACAATTTGCATTTGCGCAAACGGCGAGTGCTTTTAATAAAACTGCGGAACAAACAGCTAGGCGATGCTTGGAACTCTTGCAAATTGCTTTAAGCTGCAGGCTGCAGGGCGGCGGCGTTTAACAAGAACCTGAGCGTATGAACTTCCTTCATGTACGGTTAAGGGCAAGCTGTTTTGGTATAACCATTTAGTATTCTCTATGCTAAAATTTTAACGATATTGCGTCTTTTAAAAATGTGATGGGGGTTCCTATCGTAAATAGTGTTTTATTTCTTTCAATCTTTAATTATTGAACTTGAGTTAGAAAGGTCTAGACTAGTTTTATAGTTATTCGCTTATAAATGTATACAAGAACCTAAAGCACATTGTGTTACTAACAATATCGCTTTGTCGGACCGAGGGATCGAACTCGAGACCAAAGGACGGTAGTCGTGCCGAAATACAACTACACCACCGAGGCAGTCGTTCATTGTGTCACGGACATTTTTAATAGCCATCAAATGGCGCGTGAGGTAAGCAAGACGTTCGCCTGATAATAAGGGTTATGACTAGTAATCCATGCACAATAGCAACACCACTCGTACTTTGAATGAAATTAAAATTGTATAAAAACATTTTTTCATTGAATTGCTCCGCCGTGGAGTAGCATGCGAGTAACATTTGTGAAGTGAAAAGCTTTTTTTATCCTTTGTTTAATCCCTACACCAAAATATGATGTTATTATGGGTATCATTATGATCATCCGTAGTTTGACTACTGCTGAACACGGGGCTACCGAGAGTTACTAGAAGCAGGCCGCTTTCATCTTTACCTACCTTTAGTATGAGTTTTTCTCGATTCTCGAAATCGACGATAGTTTACAGTATCCCCATATATTTTTTAGTTCACTTTAGTTTCCGCAAAGTGGCGCTGCTAGTTAAATGTATGTAGCAAAACGCAAACTATCGTCGCTTTCGAGAATCGAGAACTGTGTTGTATTGTATGGTATTGTGGATGTTTATGGGCGGCATGATCACTTAACATCAGGTGACCCACTTGCTCGTTTGCCCCTTCTTCTATAAAAAAAAACTGTCAAAATAATCTCGTACTGGGGTCGCTCTTGAAAGTCTTTGACAGAGACCTAACTAAACTTCGGGTTGGAACATAAAATATAGTTTTCGGTAAAGTTCTCGCCTCCGATACGCTACATCGAATCTGTCCCTTATAATTAAACTTAATAGTAATTGGCAAGAATAAAAGCATTTAGGTAGAGACAATCTTATCAATGCATTTTTGTTTACCAAATTAGTCTCTACAACACAAACATAATGTACTTATATTAAAATTCACATTGTAATAAAGATCAAAAACCCCTCGTTATTTAATTAATAGATTTGTAAGGAAAGCTCGTGAATACTCATTTTCGGCGCACAAAGGAGTCCGCCGGCGCGCCGCCATAACAAGCTCCCTGTAACCTATTGTTAAATTCTAGTGGCCGGTAACAAACACTTGAATATGTCCAATTAGCGATGGCTTTGCCTTAAGCTGTGAGCTCGAGAGTCGATGAGAGCTTGCGAACAAAACTATGTGGTGGCGCGGAATAGCGAAGCAAGCAATGCAGCTCTCCCCCCTACGGGCCGCGTCTCGTTCCGCGGCGCTCTCCCCCTGCTCCCAGGTACATGCAGAGGTGAACAGCAATCTCATCCGTACAATACTCTGTAGTAGTTCACAACACAATAGTTTCAGTGAGTCTCGCCGACTCGGATGCGGTTGGCTACGTGCGTTTATACGGCTTATGTTCAAAGATATTTGATTCTAGAAAGGAAATTAATTTCCAACGGTCAATGAGATCCGAGATAACTTTGCCATTATACTTTGATAGTTATAAAAGTCTTTGTAAGTAGTTAATCATTTTTAAAAAAACATTCAGTATTTTTATTGTCTATCGTTGTACGCATGGGAAATAAAATGATGAAATATAACAATTTAACCGTGTAGTAAATAAAAAAAATCCGTCACTGAGAGTTAATGTGTTATTTATTTTATTAACCTGAACTAAACAATTTTATAATTCTAATGCCTGGTTTACACAGTGTGAGCTATTGACTAGATAGAAGACTGCTGCTCGCATTGTGTACTCGTATGCCAGTAGAGCGGTTTGCCTTTTTTGTTCTGTTTCCATGATGGAAGTGGTTGCCTAGCATCTAGTCTCTCATGACCTGGTGCGAGTAATACTGGGATTTTGCAATATGAAATCAATATTATTTAATAAAAAGCATCTACCGTGATATGCTCTATGACTACAATATTAAGCTTTGAAGCTTATAAAAACTTATGTTGAAATTAAGCCGCGTCTCCTGTACCTTTTTTTCTCTAAACAAAACACAAAAACACATACGCAAAACAATGATTTTCGCTGTATCTTGTCCATAGAACAATGAACCATAAATAAAAATGTGAAGGGAGACCATGTTTTGTGTAGGAGTTTTGTGTAATGTTTTAGTGCAGGAGACGCGGCTTTATTCGGATGCAAGCTACTGTTCATCTTGCAAGTGCGAGTAACGTAACACATATGATACACCCACAAAGTGCGAATTGCTGTACAGCACCTTTTTTTTTTTTTTAATACGGGGAATCTGTTTACAGACATCTCCAAGTCGAAACTCGGAGATGTGTCGGACTCACCGGCATATACCACTAGCACTAGCACCTACTGAGGCCGACTTGTACGTTAGCTCGCATTATGTAAACTGGGCATAAACTTGACCATAGTAATAATTATAATAAATAACACAATATATGTATATTGTGTAACACAGCTAACATCTAAATTATAAGATCGCCAAGTAAAGAACATAAAGTAAAAATTATAATAAATTTACAGCCTCCGTGACGCAGCGGGCGAGTAGCCAGCTGTGAAACGTGAGGTCACGGGTTCGATTTCCGCACCGAGACAAATGTTTGTGTGGCCCATAGATATTTGTTTCGGGTCTGTGTGTTGTGAGATCAAAAGTCTCTCGTAGTTTCTGATACCCACGATACAGGTAATACACCTAGTGGGTCACGACCATGTGTGTGACTGTTGGGTGCTTACAAAATTACAAATTTCCAAAATTGTGCTAATGCAATTTAATTTGACGATGTCTAATTTTTCTACATAATAATGTCTAGGCCTATGTCCAGCAGTGGACGTCCTATGCCTGACGATGATGATGAATTTCTAGGTTCAACATGTGAAATATATTATCATCATCATCAGCCATAGGATGTCCACTGCTGTACATAGGCCTCCCCCAAAGATTTCCAGATCGACCTGTTGGAAGCGGCCTGCATCCAGCGACTTCCTGCGACCTTTACCAGGTCGTCGGTCCACCTTGTAGGTGAATTATATTATACCTCTAGAACACTTTTATTAGGTTCTGGCACTTAGCACGAATTACTATCGAAAACGTATTCGCAACGACCACGCGCACACTCCTGACATATTATTTTGTTTCACACAGCTTTATAAAAATATACTGCTACATTAACTTGATTACCGCGGGACTTTTTGCTTTATTTTTAAGAGATATTGCCTCCAATAATGATAAATGAGGATACGTTGCATCTAATCCAATGGTTTGTTAGTTGTGCTTGTTTAGAGTAACACCCACGACCCACGTCCATTAAATATTATCGGTTTATGTCTGTGATAACGTTATTATTAACATGAATTCATTTAGTTTTTCCTGTGTTGACATGTATTTGATTCAATGGTCTAGCTAGCGGGACCGATTAGGTGCTGGGTTCAAACTTGGGTTGTTCATTTGTGATGAACCAGTTATTACATTTGGGGACAATGAGCTTGTCAAAGCTTGGTTGTTTTTCAATTTGTATAGATGGCCAGTGATATTTAGTGACTAAGTCACCTCAATGGTCTAGAGACAGCGTATATGGTTTGTAAACCGGAAGGTCCTAGGTTCGATTCTCAGGTCGAGCGAGGTGTTTTTGACCTCAGTCTATTCCCTGCAAGAAACAGGCAATATGTATAACAAAAAGTAATAATTAACAAAAGTTTAAGACGACCTGATACAGGTCCCAGGAAGTCGCTGGATACAGGCCGCTTCCAACAGGTTGATCTGGAAATCTTTGAGGGAGGCCTATGTCCAGCAGTGGACGCCCTGGATGATGATGATGAATTAGCAAATGTATGGCAATATACTGTCCCTTTTATTTAATAATTCATTACAATTACGATACGATTGCTTTACGTTTAAATATATTATTTAACAAGTTTAATTTTTAAATACCCTTCTAACTACTTTAATACTTCGGGCGATTTATTCATGACTTGTAGAGTGATCTTGCAATAAGGCGCCATGATGGTCAACTCTGTAGCGCCACGTTTCGTTGGATTCTGTTTTTGATCCAATCTTGTATAGATTTGAAAGCATTTACGATAATTCTGGACCGAGTTGAGAATATCATTATAATTGTAAACTTCTAAAGGCTCCTCATATTACATACCTCTGAAGTCTGAACAGTGGCGTAACAAAATACCACTCCCAACTGATTTCTTAAGTTTACGCGAATATTATACAACTATTATACTACAACTGAAATAAAACTATTTTTACGGATTCTATCACGATTAGGTTTTAATTTTTATTCCCGACGTTTCGAAGGCTTTGCAGTCTTCGTTGTCACGGGTCAGACTGACACCACTCCCGACCTTAAGGGGGCCTCGCACCACCGACCAGAAAGAGGCCTCTGGCTGAAAATAACTTGACCATAGGGGCCGATCATGAATTTGCCACAGGCCCCCAACAGAATATTTACGCCACTGCCTCTGAAAGCGTCAGCGTCGCATGCCTTCACGATACTGGAGGGTTACCACCACCTCTTATAGCAGTATTATTATAATCTGACTTGTACCGATTCCCATACAAAACAAACGAAGAATGATTATAATAATACTGCTATAAGTGTGGTGGTAACGCTGCAGGTATCTATCTCATAACGGAGTTCCATACTTTTATGTAATATGTAGTACAAAAATTCGAACGCGGTAGTATAGAGGTTGCGTTAAATGTAACACTTTGGTTCTTGTGGTCAGTACTCAGCGGCCTAAGCAGGAAAATTTCTGACAACCGTAAATATATTCGAACTCGATGCGCGTCTATGAAATTTGTATGAAATATTAACCAAACGTCATCAGTGCGCAGCGAACTCGAATACATTTACATTTACATTAGTTTTTCGTGCTCGGGCTACAGTAGTCTTACTTAATTGATAAATTGATTTTTTAGTACAGTGACATGTCAACTAGGACACTTTATCAACCCTTATTTTGCATTACTAATACTTTTAACTGAGATTTATTTCCATTCATTGGAACGTTATCTGAGAGAGCTCAATAACGTTGTTATTTATAACAAATACCGCTGTTACAATATTGATAGTGCACGATACATTTTATTATAATCAGTGCTACTTAAATCTATTTATGTGTGCCTGTAGGTTCGTTAGTGCGTGATCGGATCACAGTTTTGTTGTAAAGATTATGTACCAAAGAAACCCTCATCCGGTCTTTGGGTGATACCGCTACACACGAGATGTTGATTTAAATATTTAGGGTCACTTGCAGCTTCACGATAAATCTCTATTTATCCCTTGATTAAAGAGAAGAATGAGCTATATGATATCAAGGAGTTACCTCCTTATAAGTAATCGCGCTGCAATCGCCCTTACTCATATTAGGGTGACTTGTAGTACTTTGACATAAGATTGTCTCTTCTCATCTTATTAGCATGGGCATCATCCCACTGCTGGGCAAAGGTCTCCCCTTTATCTTTCCACTGATCATGAGCGGTGTGCTCGGATTTTCACGCAATGGGTACTGGGTATGTACGTCTAGGGAGACGGACAGCGTAAACGTGCAGACCACGTAAGGTGGCGAGATGACCTAGATGCCTTCCGCGAAGACTGGTGGGAGTTTGTTGCTGATCACTTACATAAATCTATATTTAAATATACAAATGAGTAAATGTTAGATTGATTATAGGAATAACTCTTGATTAATAATCATAATCACTAACAATTTTCACATATTTTCCTACACATATTGATGCTAAAAATATCTCATGACATATCCCGTGTAGGAAACGCGATGTGTACGCCAGTTACAGTGGTCAACATCGGTCGTCCAATGTCAGATATGTCGGCCCTATCTGTTTCGATGCATTTGTCGTTTAAACGCCGACCTGTAATAAATCAGCCATCGTCCGCCTCGACGCGGAACGACCTAACCACAGACAAAGAAATAACTAAATTCTAACGTATTACACAACCATCAAAGCTCAGAATGGCGTAACAAACCACGCGGTCATCTCACCTGAGCGCCAAAGCTAATTTAAGCCTATCTCGAGTCCACTACGAACACTCTTCATTCAATACTTTAAATGAGATTCTTATCGCGCGTCCTTAAATAGATTAGTAGATTAATGATGCCTGTAATAATTAATAATGGATCGTGAATTTTACAACAACAATAAAAGAGCGGTTCGGCCGGCGTCGTAAACCGTGCCTTGCAGTTTGTTGGTTTCAATCCTTCGCGTTTACGATCCGTCAATGCTCTCCATATATTTACCTCGTCTTAATTACAGCAGAGTTATCGAATCAGTTTTATTGCATTTCATTTTTAGAGTTTCATTGATAAGGCTACACGCGTCTTTAAGATGCATATCAACTCGTTTGCCGTAATGTTATCAGCTTGATTAGTGGCGTATTCTAATTTATTAACTGTAGATTAAATACAAAGTAAGGCGATTCTATAGCCCACGCAAATTGAACGCTTTTCTAATTATAAAACTTTGTTGAAATTATTTTTGGTTGATAAAAAGCCCATATTATTTACATTGGACTCTCGTAACGCAATACATGTACCTAGATAGGAAAAATAGTTTGCACCTGCGGAACTGCACCTTTCAATGCTTTTTGAAGTTGGTTTAATAGTTTTTTCTCCTATCAATAATTCTAAACGTCGAATGGCGATAACACAACGCTATTTTATTTAGTACAACAACGTTCCCCGGCGGGTATTTAAATAAGTTTCGCAATCACACAATTCATTGCGTCTCTTTGTGTTAATAAAGAACAAACAAGCCTTCATGTTTGCACTCATTTATTTCTTTATCGCCTTAATTGAAATTCATACAAGAATCATTGAGATTGATCTAATCAAATAAGACAGTAAAAAATAACGAACAGCCTCGGACGCGACTTGTCCAACGTACAAGCTTTAAAAGTTGAGCCCTTTTTTGAAAAAGAGAAAAAAACGTCCGAGAAGAGCCCCTAATTGATGCGTCGTCTTTGTTTAGTTTAATTCTAACATGCTTTTCCCATTAAAGTGGTCAGCAATCAGGCTTGTGTAGGAGATAACGCCGACTCTTTTACTCCTTACCTTACACGTTATAATATTATGAGGTCAGGGTGGACCCTACGCACTTTTAACCCTAGTTTAACGCGAGTCAGCCGTTAGTTACTCGCGCGCCACACAAGAGGACAAATAAGGGAATCACGCGGTGTGCGGCTCTGTCGCGTTTTTACATTGTCACCGTGTCCCCGGGGCGTTGGCGTCGCGTATTGAGAATCGATATGTTTGCGCTAAGTGCTTAAGTGCTTTGAGGGGATTGAGTTTCACTGATGAATAAGCAATGCAAATTACATTCACATTTTTTTCGACTAGAATAGATGTGTGGAATTGTAAAAATCGTGCGTGACTGACACGTTTAATCAGGGGTTTAAATGTTAATTTTTGTAGTACATTTAGAAATTCATAAAGAAGTCAGCTAAACTGCTATAAGTTAAATGTGATTTTGTAAGGCTTTGAGTGCGTTTTAACCGGGGATTAGTGATAGGTTAAAAGTGTGCGCGACTGGGCCGCAGGTCGTGAAGACACCTCGGCACCTTTTGTGAGTTTTATGGATTATCTTGGTTTACGTGTATGTACATGGCGGGCTGTGTCCGGACTCCGGACTCCGGACCCCGGTCGCGCGCTGTCCCGTCCGCACTCCGTTATCAATACCGGTCAATGCTCGATAATTTTATTACACAAATTTTGTCAAATTACTTGAGTCTCAAATTAAATTAAATGATACTTGTCTTTTGTTGATATAATGCATTAATTTGTTAAGTCGTCCCAATTTTTATAGTGTGTGTATATTATTATTAAATAACAGGGAATTCATTTTTCATACAAGCTATTGAGTGTAAATAGCTGAACAACGGTATAAAAAGAGTAAAACAAAACACACTTGAAAACTAATAACTCTAACTAAACAATAATCACAAGTTTTAAAACTTAACTAAACGACTTCAAAATTTATCCTATCGTGACCAAATTAATATGGGACCACCATTGAAATAAGCTTTATCGAACACAAAAAGTATTTTTAAAATCAGTCCTCATTTGGCGGAGATATTCGATATACAAGAAAAATCATACTAACGAATTGAGTACCTTCTCCTTTTTTGAAGTAGGATAAATAAAACAATAAATACGATAGTTATCTCACTATACAAGTACGGAGTATATACACTATAGAACTTACGAAGAAAAATCGC
This sequence comes from Clanis bilineata, assembly GCA_036417725.1. Taxonomy (NCBI): domain Eukaryota; kingdom Metazoa; phylum Arthropoda; class Insecta; order Lepidoptera; family Sphingidae; genus Clanis; species Clanis bilineata. The sequence goes on from CM071137.1 coordinate 14,998,002, forward strand.
CTGCCGGCCATAGGAGCTCTTAAACTGTCCCATTACGTTCAATCTTTAGCTCACAATCTAAAACAGCCGCTTTTTATTAATACCTATTAAGGAGAGTGGGAAGAGGAAATATAACGCGAACATCGGAACAAGAGCGGGCACTCGAGACTTCCCCTGTGTTTCAGCAATGACACTGTAAACAAAAGTATCATATAAGTTTATTAATTACACCACCCCTCCGGCAAGAGACGCCATGAATATTAATTACTGGATACCAAAAAGCTTTAGAACGCTCAAGAAGGGAAAGTTTTACAAAGAGCCTTTATTATTTAAGAAGTAACGTCGATGCTATGAAACGAATTATGCCCACGAGATTGTGTTGTTTGAAAATGTGGTTTGATGTGTTGTGATAAGGTTGGTTATGCGGTGTTGGGAGGCCCATTTATCATAACTCGATAAGAAAGCGACGGAAGAAAGTCAATAGAGTAGGTGCTCGAGGGTAGGCTTTACATAGTGAAGGTACGCCCCGCCTTAATGAACAAATAACAGTTGAGTTGGCTTGCTCTGAGCGAACCATTCAAATTAAACAGTTTTCATATAAAATGCTGCGATTTTACTACAGTGTATATTTAATTTCAGATTTATTAATTAAAGACGCATCTTTTTGTTGTCACATAATTTTAGAGTTAAACGTTTTGAGGCGATAAGATAGCTTTGTACAAAGCTCAATGATAATTAATTGATGTTTTTTGAAATGTTAGGGGTTTATTTAGGTTTTTAAATTTGATAGTTATAGTAACCTGCCTCAGCGGCGTAGTTGTATTTTAGTATGACTACGGTCCTGAGGTTTCAGGTTCGATCCCCGGGTCGGGCAAAGTGATATTGGATTTTTCCATATCACCCCGGAGTCTGGAATTTGTGCCCGATATGGCGATAGGCTCGCCCGCTATCACATCTGGGACGAAACTAAGCTCAGCGAAATGTGGGTGTTCTAGTTCGCTAGTGCACCTCTGCCTACCCCTTCGGGGATACAGGCGTGAGCTTATGATGATGATGATGATGATGATGATAGTTATACTATAAAATTGTAGGTGGGCAACAGCGCTTTTGTGATACATCCTTTGGGACTAATTTTATATAACTTTTATTTAGAATCTTATGAAAAGGTGTTAAATCCATCCTTCCATATTATTTTCGTCCTGCCTCTGCCTTCACTTCTGCGGTGTCCATTTAGGTTTAGCCCATTTGCGGTATGCTTTGCGTAGCCATATTATAATCAGATATGCCATTTATATATTTTTTATTTTATTTTAAACACTTTATACATAAATCATGTACTGGCGGACTTAATGCCTGAGGCAATAAAGCCATTTATACTGCAGAGCATGCCAAAAATATTGACACTTAAAAACCTCATTATCCTCCTGGAGCATCTGGGTAAAGAAATCCCATACGACGTCAGTATGCTGCTAAAAAGTACGATGCCAATATTAAAGATATTGTCGGGGATTTTGACGGGAAGTCTGACAGGGTGGGCGTCGCTTGTTAAAATTATTTCATATTATTCTCTAGAGCTGTGTTTGTTGGTTTTAAGTGTTGTGGTTTAATGCATCAAACTTCAGTGAAGATGGACAGTATAATGTGGAAAATTTTTAACCGGTGATCTTCGATGAGTTTTGCTTGGTGCGTTGGTTGGCTTTGTTCGGTCGATTCGCCGAGTGAAGGTCATCTGAGGGGCACTGGACTGGAAGGAATTACCGCCATATTCCCAGGAAGGCCAGGATGATCCCAGGATGATCTCAAGATCATCCACATCTGGGTCTCATGGTCATTGTGAAAACATAATTGCTCTATTTACCTTGACATTGGCTAAATCACCGCAAATGCGTGGAAGCCATTATTTTTTAAAAGAAGAAGAAAGATATTGTCAAAAATCACAATAAACACACACAGGACACATTCCGCAAATCCCACCGCTTCATTCGCATTTCTAAAACAAAACATAACTTTGTAACTTAATAGCGGAAAAAATGTCGCGTTTATAAAAGGCTCGTATTGTCGCAACTGGCAAACAAGGCATTTCTCGTATAGGGCACATGTTACAAAAACATATATTTACTCAGCCATTGAATGCTGTGGGCGATTTGTGAAACATTCTGAACCCGTAAAGTCCATGTCAAACAGTCAGCGAGGCGAAACATAGAATAATGTTGAAGCACACTTCGCTTTGAAGTTTCTAATAATGTTGATTCTAGCGTCTCCGTACATTAATATAGGTACTTGTAGAATAAAAACACGAAACCACACCATTGCATCGCCTTGCGATCTGTTTTGCAAGACTTACGCCGTCCCCAAGTTTTTATGTAGGCATTGTACCATCCTAGGAGTTGCGCCAATCACTATGCCTTATACATACGTAAGAAAAAATACTATAGGAAATGCCTCTATTTTGCCGCCTATAGTGTATTCAATACTATCTGTGCATAGTGTAAACCTACCCTTATCTGAACTTCTGTGAACTGCTGCATTACATCAGCTTTCGCTAACCCCGTATCCCTGAAGGGGTAGGTAGAGGAGAACTAGAGGAACCAACAATCTTGCTGAGCTTATTTCCGCCCCTTCAGATGATAAACGACAAGCCGATCGCCATACTGGAGACAAAATCTGACGGTGCGTGTCCAATCGATCTGTGCTTTTCGTATTTTTTTTCGAAAGTGGCAATACCTTGGTCAAACTGATTCATTAATACCCTGAAAAATTATCTATAGCATATTATTACTACCTATTTAATAATAATATTAGCCCTGTAATACCACTGTCCCACTGCTGGGCACGGGCCTCTTCTACTAATGAGAGGGGTTAGGCCTTAGTCTACCATGCTGGCCCAATGCGGGTTGGTAGACTTCACACACCTTCGAAACTACTACTACCTACACTACCTATTTATATAAAGATATATCGATTAGAACAAGCATAATATTTTTTTCACAAAGAGCAAAATGCACAGGTTTCGCAATATTTACACACACTAAAAGCGGACGAGCGAGCGCATTTGTAAGTGCTCGTACCTCTACAAGCGCCGAGCCACGAGAGTTATTATTTAAAGTAATTATTTAATTAACACGGTGTCACGGAGTCTTACCCTCTTAAGTGAGTTTAGGACTACAAGGAATTAAGTACGGGACTAATGTTAACACGCGCATACGCCGCGGTTATAGCAGGCGACGCTAGCGGCCGGGCCACGCTGGGGCTCCGGGGCTCGGGGCCCTAAAGACCCCCTGCCGCGGTATTTATGGTCGCCGTAGCCAAGTTTTGGCGCGCACACACCCGAACTATGACTGTTAACAATGTTATTGTTACCCCTCGCTTTTAACGTCATTAGTTGTACGAGATTTCGTACGTACGCGTAATGTGTATTTGTTTTCATAATTCACCATCCTATAATAGTGTTTCAGAGGCCCTTTGTACACCGTGACTGCTTAATCGCTGTGGGAAAGCAATGTTTTGACTCGACGCCACTTTTTAAATTTATAGACATAATACACTTTTATGACGTAAGCAGATGCGTAGTGAAGAGCATTGTGTTTTGTGTGCGATAAATAATACTAAATTTATGCTCTTATAATTTTATTGCTGTGCTCGTTCTTTGGATCACGAACGGGTAAAAAGCTTTCATTAAAGTTAAACATTACATCTTAATAAAGGCTGACGGTAAAACAATATATGCATAATGTAGTTTTTTATCCGCTCATTAACAGCGCGTACACGATGTCTAAACTGGAACATAGGCAGTAAAACGCCATAATCACGTCGAAGCGTCCGCTCTGCGTTCACTTTTCGATGTTACCGTCAAAGAGCACTGAAGCTATGCGCCTTTAAATTCATAACTTTTAATTAACTGGAATGCTAACACAATTACAGGGTTTATAGTCGTATCAAATTTTCCGAAACGGACCGTTCACCGTCGTAAAATGTGAGAATGATTACAAATTTTAAAACAAAGCATTGTAACGTGGAATTTAGTGCTGTGCGCAGCTGGCGTCGCGCTTAAGGGAAGCTTTAGGGCTCGTTCCGCAGTGGAAATGGGTCGTCGCATTGCCTCCGTTTGCTCGAGTCGGTGTTAATTTGTCGCGACAAAGGAACAGATGTTGCGAGCGCCCGCCGCTCCACACCGCCGCTGCCACCGCCGCCGCCCGCTACCACTCTGTACGCCTCTCTTACTAGTTACTCGTTCCTACTTCAAACGCTGTTTCACGGGATTCACGTATACATATAATGCCATGTTCAAAAATAATTCAAACTCATTGTGAGAGCCACAAAGAACGCGTAGTAACCGAACGCGAACTACATCTAATTAATTACTATACAAAGGATTATGATATAAACACCACTTACCGTGACACTTTGCAACTACCAAGTGGTTCAACTAATGATAGATAAGTGATCTCCACTCCGTTAAATACCCACAATAACATAAGAGAGTTTTCTCTTAGGTAAGAATAATCCAGTCGAGCAGACCTGCTGTAGAAGGTTGCCTATACCTACTATGGACTCTAACACTTTAGCTTCTTTCGAGATCTACGCGGGCTAAGACGTAAGTCGTGACATAATGCCCCTTACTTATAAAATATTTAAGCGCTGCTTATCTTTAACCATAGGTTGTCCCTTTCATTTTTAAACGATGTAACGCAAGGAAAAAAGTGACAGGCTATTCTTAGTGAAAAGATAAGCGAAAATGTTTTTATAAGTAAGATCCTAAGATACGAATTATACAGCTATGCGTTACACTATACACACCCCAATCATCAAATAATATTTTAATATAGTTGAGGCTGGCAAACAAGTTTGTAATAAGTCACTTGGGTCACCCTATAAGTGATCTCCACCGACCATAGACACCCAAGACACAAAAAGAATGATGGGCGCGATGCCGACCCAAAAGGAGGGGAATAGGGATTGGGAAATGGAGGGTGGAATTGGGCCACTGGAAATCACACTCACCGAATGAAGCACGACAGCGAAATGCCACTTTACGTCGGTTTTCTATGAGACAGTGGTATCAAAACCGATCAAGCCGGCCCATTCGTGCTGTAGACGTAACTGTTTACAACGAGGCTCTACCACTCAACCTATCATCATGTCACGTTAAAAGTTACACGATCACACACACGTGACGAATACGACATATTTTAAAGATCGAATTTGTTAAACTTTATTTGTTGCATTAATAATAATATACCCAATTATTTTACGGAATAACCTCCACCTTTTAATTTCAATATGCAACGCGGAACAAATTTATTCTTTTAGGCAGCAGACAGCTCTTAATGCCGTATTAACATTTTAAAAATATTCACAGTTAAAAGCAAACACATGCAATAATCAACCAGTGAAATACGTATATGTTAATTCTACAGAACTTCGTTAAAACGTTGTTTTCATTACAAACTATGATGGGAACAAAATGTTAGTACCAATTTAAAAGAGGCTATTAATCACGTGGAATTCGCATTTGTGAGGCATACGACTGTTTTATTAGGTACCCGTTCAATATATTTTTTATTCAAAATGTTAACACATAATAATGTCATAGAATGAAACTTGTTTAATATTCATTAGATGAGTGTTGAAGGGCGTATAGTTTAACAACGCAGAATATTCATCAATAAAGCTTCACATGGGTTCAATTACGTCAATTTCATATAAAGTTATGGTTAGGTTTGACCATGCCCAAAACTGACAACCTGATAAAGGTCGCAGGAAGTCGCTGGATTCAGGCCGCTTCCGACAGGTCGATCTGGAAATCTTTGGGGGAGGCCTATGTTCAGCAGTGGACGTCCTATGGCTGATGATGATGATGATGCCCAAAAACGATTAATTGACTGTTTTCATCGTTCGGATATACGGCTTCATAGTTTTGGATGACAAGCCGTGACCAAAAGCTAGTTTAATATAGCACTATAGTTTTCTTTTTGAGTTTTCTTTGGATGACATATTTTGAAATGCTTATTAGAACAAGTTAGTTTTTATTAACTATTTTTATACACTAAAAACAATGCATTAATTTTAAAATTAAATATTTATGTTGAATAAAACCGGTTGAGTCCAAAAATGATTTTCATCTAAAATTTTAATTTTTGATTATGTCCGTAAACTTACTTAAAATTAAATTTAATGACCAATGTTTAGTTGCTACGATTTTTGCGGTTATAATAAAACTGCAGTATATTGTATTTGTAATGATCACTTTACGGTTTTTTAATGTGTTTAATATTTATAACTATGTAACGATATGTGGTTACTATTCAACGATTACGCATGTTTTTAAAAAGATAAAGTAAAGCAATGATATCAATAAGAGTTGCAGGCAGAAGTCAAGTTGTTTTCTTACATAATATACTTACTTAGCTATAAAGACAACTACTTAAAGTGGGTATACTAATTCGCCAGTGCACCTCGGCCTACCCCTTCGGGGATACAGACGTGAGTTTATATTATGATGTTAAAGTAGCAATAAACATTACTATTTTATGCTAGGTGGACAGACCACCTGATAAAGGTCGCAGGAAGTCGCTGGATGCAGGCCGCTTTCAATAGATCGATCTGGAAATCGGAGGCCTATGTCCATGAGTAGACGTCCTGTAACGATGATAGCGGAATAACTTCAAATTTATCAAAATCATGACCGAATTGGAAACCCTTGGAATAAGCGCTATCGAACACAAAAAGCATCTTACTGATTTCTTAAGTTTACGCGAATATTATACATTGAAATAAAACTATTTTTACGGATTCTATCAGGATTAGGTTTTAATTATTACAAATACAAATACAAATACAAATACAAATACAAATACAAAAACGTTTATTGCGGAATGTATGTAGGTACAGATGGTTAGTTTATAATTTTATGATGTTCTAATACATTCTACCGGACATGTACCAGTGTGTAATTAGTACCAGTATTATTCCCGACGTTTCGAAGTCTTCGTTGTCACGGGTCAGACTGACCCGTGACAACGAAGACTGCAAAGCCTTCAAAACGTCGGGAATAATAATTAAAACCTTATCGTGATAGAATCCGTAAAAATAGTTTTATTTCAAAAAGAATCTTGAAAATCGGTCCACATTTAGCAGAGATAATGAGTAATATACATAAAAATACAGACGATCCTTCTAACCTTCACCTTCGAAACCTTCTCCTTTTTTGAAGTCGGTCGCAAACTAAGGTTCACAAAGCTTATTCATCAACAAACGTGCAACGCCTATTCCTAGATACAAAGAACAATAAGATAGAATAAAATAGAATCCGTAAGAATAGTTTTATTTCAATGTATTCAATTATATTCGCGTAAACTTAAGAAATCAGTATACAAAGAACATTCAATTCAAACGAAGTGTCTCGGGCAAGTGGTCTTTACAAGAACAGTCGGTATGAGTACTTAGGTACTAAGTAGCACAGTACTTAGCGCACAAGTACGATCCCACTGAATCCTATTTCCTGAGTATTTGGACTGACGCGACGCGACGTCGAGCCGCGACTTCGTGACAAAGCGCGAATCACATAAACTGCCGCCTTCCAATTTCCGACATTAATCCTCAGATCCCAAGGTTTGTTAAATCAAATAACTTCTTGCTTTATAATTTAAGCGTTCGCATTTACATTCGAACTAGATTTATCTCGCCGACGCTGTCTTCGGCCAAAAATTTTAATAACAAAATAACTTGCCAACTTCGTCTCGTCAAATATAATAGCAAAGTTGGAAGTAATAAGACAAAATTTTATGCATAACAAGGGGAGCCCTTCGGTAGGGGGTGAGGTGCGGGGTGGAGGGGCGGGTGTCGACGGAGGGTTAGCACTTGTCGGCTGCCTAGACAGAAATGAAACGTCAAGACTTATGAAGACGAACAACTTGGCCTTAACGAATATAAATCTCTTTTACGTCCAACATAAGTTTTTTTAAGGGTGGCTAATGTTTATTTATGGTTTGTAATTGTTTAGCACTTTCTGTTTACAAGTTCATTTAACACTTATGCAGTTATACCCACTTATTTCAACTGGTTTTGAGTAGAGCGTAGATAAGTTTATTTTCGAAAAGCAGTAGCTAATTAATTCCTTCTGCATAAAGAGGCTTATGCCGGCGGACAATATTGCATCAAGTCTAGAATTTCCGCAGAAATTCATTAAACCCAAACTCCATCGACGAATTTGGGTCAATTTGCGTGGGATTATCATAACGATACAGTATGAGCGAATGGTTCTGGTTTTGAGAAATAATGAAAGCACCAATTTTCTACTTAATACACCTTTTAAAACAATTTAAAAAGGGTGGGAGAAAATAACATCCGTCACTCGATAGCAGCATCTGCATCAAAATTTACATACAACAAAATATATTAAAATCCTGTCAACGCGATCCAAGACGCAGTTGCGAGCCGTCATTGACACCGGGCGCCGGAGGGGTGCGGGTGCAGGAGGTGATTAGCTCGGGGGAGGGGCGAACCATGGCGACAAGGAAAAAGGGCTACCCGGCAATAATTACTTTATATACCCTCTGTGAATAATTACCCGGGCCAGGGATCAATTAGACGGAAACCCCGAATTAAATCCCTGTTAAATGAGGCGGCAAATTTTTATTTCAGCAATATCGGCTGTTTAACGGCTTAAAGAGTGGACCGGTACGTGCGTTTGATAGTCATTTTCAATTTGTAGTCGCGTTCGGTTCACACGCAATCAGGCTCTCATTAACTAACTAAACAAATCTCCGTGTGCGGTGTTCACCAACTAATTGAATAATTCCCGCGACGCGTCCACTCACCGCTCCCATTTGTTACCTTTTTGCGTACGCAATGTAAAAACGTTTGTTTATTGATATCTACTAAGGACGAACACAGAAAACGCTCTGTATGTCATACATTCTCTCACAAGTCGTAAAGCATTTTTTCCGCTTCCTATACGACTTAACATATGGTGAACTAAATTATGTTACCTACACCTAAACGACAGCAAAATAAAAATGTCCAAACATTTGTATACATTAAATAAATTTATCATCCCGTTTCATTTATAGAAGCGTTGCAGTGAAAAGGAAGCTGCCGGGCGCACATGGGGAGCCGTCAAATCCCAAATGTATTATTTTTTCAATATCACCTCACACGCTCGCTAATACAAGATAACGAAATTCACGACAATCGGATGAATGTTCGCGCCGCGTGAAATCACGACTTTTGTGAGGAAAAAAGGCTGACAGAGAACCATGGGAGCAGAGCGGTGGGACTCGGGGTACGCGGGAACACGTGTATGTGGGCAGACAGGGGTGCTGCAATGTGACGATACCTGTCAAAATATGACGAGCCTCATTCAACTACAGATGTCACTATTGTCATCGCGCTAATCTAATTTGGAGTCGCGGAGCGTGAAAGTGTGCGATTAACACATTTTCGTAACGAATTATTGGAAGGCTGTCATTCGGTTTGCGTAAGCCGTGACAGGAGAATGGCAGGAGTCGTGGGGTGTGTTGTGCGGGCTTAGAACAGGCGGACAGTCAGACTTGATGCTGTGTGCACTCGGCGAATGGTTCAGTCAGATAGTGTTATTGTGGCTCTTACTCTACTTACATGCGATTAAACTATAGAGAGTAAATTATTAGACATTGAAGAAATATTTTATGATGCCATTTGACCCGAACTGAACAGAACCTGTCTAGTTTTTATAATAATATGGCTAATATAAACTACATGCTCTTTTGCCTGTCCTTATCCCACTCCATGGGATCGGCGCAACATTGTTTTTAAGCATATTGCAGGATTCGATTTAGTTTCGACGACGGCCACATGCATGATATCAACCCCTCTAGGGATACAGCCCCGAGAAAATCGTGTTAAAAATACTTACAGACTGTATAGCTCTATCTGGGATTCAAACCCAGGACCGGTCTATAGCCCATATTTTAGACCAAGGAGATGGCTAAACTACCACATCATCATCGTCAGCCACAGGTGTCCTTTGCTTTTTTGTTTTGGGGTCAGCAGTGAACATCCACATTACATACTGCAAATAAAACATTAAAAACTACTAGAGGTATAACATGAGCTTATAAACTCACGCCTGTATCCCCGAAGGGGTAGGTTCACTAGACAACTAGTACACCCACATTTCGCCAAGCTTAGTTTCGTCTCAGATCTGATAGGGCCGAGCCTATCACCATATCGGGCACAAATTCCAGACTCCGGGCTGATATGGAAAAATCCCATATCACTTTGCCCGACCCGGGGATCGAACCCGAGACTTCAGGACGGTAGACGTACCGAAATACAACCACGCCACCGAGGCAGTCAAAAACTACTATCATAACTAAACTAGTGTACGCCCTTCGTTTTAGACTTCTTTTAAAAAAACGTATACAAAAATAAAAATATTTCATTATATCCCTAACAAAACACTCGAAGACAAACTAAAAATTGCTCTCAAAACACATTTGGTTTGAATGTTTCGTCCCCAATACATTTGTAAAGATACGGCTACTTAGTAAAATTAGAGGGTAGGGGAGAAGTGTCACACAAAAGTTATTTAGATGTTTACGTGTGCATCGTTGCATTAAATAAGCAACGAATCCTTACTGTTCGCGGGGGAGGTACAGGAGAGGTGCGGAAGCGTGCTCGGGGCTCGAACCTGGGACAATGATATCGCGACACCCGGCCCACCCCATCACACTAATATGATTAACTTTTACACTGGCAATCACAGCGGTCTATGTTATTTTTTATTAAATCCTATTGTGTATAATGCAGACGGTTTTGTAGTTGAATTTTATTCATACCCTGCAAGTTGCAACACAGCCAATTGGTACATTCGTTTTAAAACTTTTACGTGCTCAAGTCTAGTATGCTTCAGATTTTCATTTGTACTCCTATACAGGATGTTTCATAAAGTTGGTATCAATGTGGGCCAGAAAATTAATATAATTAATTTATAATATATTCAATTATTGTATGTGGAATTTAATTTAATAACATCAAAGTTTATTATTATTAATTTTACATAAAAATAGGCAATTCTAAATTATAATTATAATTATTTAATATGACATTGTTCGATAATGTGTGATGTTCAATTAGCTATGTTTCTGAACGGTTGATTAAAAAAAAAAGAGAGAATAGACGGAAAGGTGAAGGGTGTAAGGTGTAACAATTGTAAGGTGTAAAAATTAAAATGCTTAAAAGTGGTTCTGGCGTGTTTCCTTCTGCAGGAATATCAAAATATATGATCCCACATCAATAATAACTACACTTAAAGAGCGGGTGGCTAGCAATCTAGCGGTAGAGTTTAAAATTTCGTAAGGGTCATAGTTTTTGAGTAATGGAAACTTGAATTTTTGACGAAAACATTGTTTCTGACTCATTGGGTCAGCTACAGTATATTTAATTAATTATTTTTAACATTCACAAAGCCATTGCTATAGTAATTGCGACGATTTAAAGGTCGCATTCTGATTTAATAACCTTATGCTTAATAAATAATTGATAAAAAAAATTAAGTTCAGTTTTTATTTTTTAACTTTACCCTTTACGCTTATCGTTCTCCCTGTATGTGAAATTATTATTGGTACCAACTTTATGAAACACCCGGTATATTGAAGCTGCAGACGTAGGTAATGTAGGCAGGCACAGAGCGTTGTTAAATTGACGTATATCTATCTGATCGAACATTAGTTACAATTAGGGAGTCTGCTCGGCGTACAGATGTCTCATACGGAGGGTGTTGGGCCACGGCCCACGACGCAACGCGACGCGACGTCTACATAATGCTCCACACACGAGTTAATTGCAAGCACTGCACCGCATTCGACGTCAGACACTCGTGATCCCTAGAGATCACGTCCCCTCGACACATCCTTGAGCCACTCGACCTCTTAATCATTCACTCCTAATGGAAACCAATCTGCGACGTCTAAAATACGCATGAAATTTAAATGATGCACTCAAAACCAACAGAAAAAAACAGCAGAAATGTTTGCCGAATTGTGTCCGCTGTAACAATAGCGAAGCCACCAACGCTGATGTCGAGCTTCCCGCGGCGCGACTTATGAATAGAATAATGCCACGCTACACAAAACCCGTGCGAGGAAAGCGTCATCAATCAATGTATTTAGAAATGTTTCATTAGTAAACATTAAGATGTTTGCTTACATGTCCGAGTGTTGTCTGCCATAATATGGTTGAATTCCGTGAAATGAGGGTCGGTTTATAAAATATTGCTCGTAAAGACGTTAGGGACAAAGAAATGAGCCAAAATAATCGCAAGGTTCCCTGTTGGTTGCCGACTCGCCACTGGCCACGACGCCCTGGGTGTCTGCGAGCTGCTGCCTCTACACAGGCCAGTCGACACATTATTAATTCAATTGGACCGTTCTATTTAGGTGTCTATTCTATTGTGTGCTATGCTTTATACAACATGACAATAATTGTCTCGCTTGAACGAACGTATAAAAGTGAGATGTCACGCTTCGGTTTGCAACAAAATATGACTTTTAGACTGAATGCGTAACAAAAGACAGACACATATACAATAATTGTATTTTTAAGTTCATTGCTGCAAACTCATGATATATCTTGTACTTCATAGTCCTTATCTTGATATAATAAAGAGTAGGTATTCCAATTAGGGTATTTGCATGCAAAATATAACTTCATGCACAAAAATAAGTTGGGATCGTGTACAAATAAACCGAAAACAAAAATAGTGTGCCGAGCGTACGGCAAAAAATAAAACAACAAAGCATCTTTGTTGACATATTTGCATAGTTTAGTGGTATTGTATTATTTGTCATATGTATGCATATTTAAAATTATTGTAGCGTACAAAGTAATGAATGTGGTAAATAAAACGATTATTAAGAAACGAATAAAGATTATTCCGCTGCGCACACGCCGGACGCCTGGTCCAAACATCAAAGAGTCGGACAGGGCTTCGATATTGCTGCACGGAAGCTTACAGGCGTTACGAATGAAAGCATTCTTAAATTGATTTAATTTAACACTAATTACTAATTGCCAGCTTAGAAAATAATACTAGTTTTGTTATATTGGTTAAACTCATGCGATATTAAAATAAAAGTGGAAAATACATCGAATTGTACCGTTTTGGGATTTAATTGTGCTTTATTAAAAATTGTGCTTTTTATGCCATACGAGTATAAAGATGTAGGAATATATTTTTGTATTTTTTCTTTATTATTAATATTATCATAATTATTTCATGAATAATAACAATTCTTTTTATACATTTCTGATACTAAGTATAAAATTAATATTCTGTCTGATATAAGTATTTGAATCAACACCTACGATATTTTGTATCATCACCATCAGCCATAGGACGTCCACTGCTGGACATAGGCCTCCCCCAAAGATTTCCAGATTAACCTGTTAGAAGCGGCCTGCATTCAGCGAAATCCATATTTTGTATATAATATCTAAATAACTGTGAAATAAAAGCAGATAAAATGACTATTTGCAAGGGGCGTATTCTATCTATGCTTTTTTTTCTAGGCAAACAAGTAGAGCTCGAAGGAATAATTGATGTAGAGTTCGTAGTAGTTAAGTTATTAATTAGTGGCCAAAAATTATAAAAGAAACTATAAATAATTCACTTTAAAAAGCTTTTTCTAATAACCGGAACAAATCAATAAACCCAGACAGACATACATGACAGAAAATGACAAAAAAGCACCAATCACCTCTCGGCCCCTCAATAACTTAAACAGTCCGTCGTGCTGTCACTTTCGTGTTCGACATTAGCTCATTACACTTCACATTCTGACGATCTGTACGTACATAATGAATACATGCGGTTTGTTTTAGACTATGTAGTATGTAGAGGCAACTCGTCTCGGTATGATCGATGGGCGGCGGAGCCAAGGACACCGATCCGTGAATGTAACTTATATAGAATTTTACTGGATATTCCAATATCTTTATATTATCGCCTCCTTGGTCTAATGGCAGCATATGGGCTGCGGATTGGGAGGCTCTGGGTTCGAATCCCAGGTCGTGAAAGGATTTTTCTAATTTGACTTACCTAGGACTGGAACTCCCACAGGACAGTTCTACGACACGCATGAAAAAGTGTGTTGCGCCGATTCCACATTGTGGAATAAGAGCAGGTTGAAAGATATTTTCCAATATATTTATATCAAATTGAGTTCACGCCATATTCTGCTAATTATTTTTAAACGATTTCGATAGGACGAAGTTCTCAATTCATCTGTATTTTCAAACAACTTAAAAAAACTGAAGTATGATATGCGATCTCCGCCAAATATGGACTGATTTTCAAGATTCTTTTTGTGTTCGATAAAGCTTATTGCAATGGTGGTCCCATATATTTGGTCACGATCCGATAATCTTGAAGTTAATTTTTAGACTTGTGATTACTTATCTATTTTACCTGATATATTTGGCAAACGTAGACTGATGTCCAAGATTCTTTGTGTTTCATAGAGCATATTCCAAGTGTAATTCTATATAAGTTTGATCAAGGTCTTATGAAGGAGTAACGGAGTTAACATTTTTGTCTTGAAGTCGGTTTTAAAGTTTTTAAGCTTTGTGATTATTAGACAGACTTCACGGTGCAGCAGACTGTGGATTCAATGTGAGTCTGTTGTAGGACCATAAGACACTCGTAGTTCCTGATATTGAAATTATTTTGAACCTAGAGTGGGGGTGTGTGACTATTGGGTGTATATTTGTCATCTATGTATGTACTTCCTCTTCTCATCTCTTCATTAAGTTCCCGTAGACTCGTCTAGTAGTCTTGGCGTCCGTGACGTGGCAGATAAACTGCAGGAATGTCGGCAGGCCGGAAACGGACGGCCCAGAAAGCGCTGGCTGGACGTTTTAGAAGAAGATATGAGAGCCAATGGCCTCACCATGGAGGATGCTCAAGACCGGGCAAAGTGGAAACGTTTAAGTAGGAAGGTGGACCTTGTCAGAAGGCCGGGATAACGCCAGACAGAAGGAAAGAAAGAGACTCGTCCAGTAATCAAAGTTCTGTGTCGGTCGTACGCGCTTAATGAAATGCATATCTCGATACATCATTGATCATCGATCGTGGCGCGATAGTGGGCCCGCGTCATGTTTACCAGATACGACCTGAACGCCCCATGTCGTTTCAACTCTCATTACTCTGAATTAATGATGATTGTCGTCAACCAACATCGATGATTTAGTTTAAATATCTTTAATAGTGTTTAGTCGCCTCCTTGATATAATGGCAGCATTATAGGCTAAGGTTCGGGAGGTCTTGGGTTCGATTCCCAGGTCGGGCAAATTTTATTTGGCCGCTTCACGTGAAATGCCCCAATAATGAGCATTGAAAAAACGAGAGTATGTTGTTAAGTGTTGTAATTGTACATACTTAGTTTCTACTATTTGTGCATATGTATGAATATAGCACGAGACAGTCCTTACCTAGGACATGATTCCATAGTTAAGTAGCAATAACAAAAAGAAGATAATAATGGCAAAGCAAGCGTGTTGCTGTATCAGCTGCAAGAGTTGTCTTTACTCGAACAAGGTCTAATCAAAACTTCACTTCTGATTTTGCATCTTTCGTATTAAAGGTTATCTGGTAGAAATCGCTGTAAGCGATAAGACCGCCTATTGATTACAATTTGTATTGCTTATTCATTTTTGTAATTTGTTTTTTCTTGGTTTGCAATAAAGAGTTATCTATCTTTCGAAAACTAAGGTAGTTTAAATTTCCTCAATCATATTATGCATATTAAATAACTTTTAACTAAATTATTTATGTAACCCAAGCTATACCGAACGAACGAAGCGCTTAAAGTAATAACTTCATTCAGACGGTAAAAAAAAAACAATCGAAATCAATTTAAAATTAATAAAAATTTCATCGCCACCGCAGCGCTCAATCGCCAGGTACTTATTCCAAAACATTTAAAAAGAACAAACGTACGGCGTGTTTATTGTTTCTCATAATATTGTTACCCAAATGACTTTTAATAATACGCTTTTATAACAATAGCCCAGCCTTTTCACTGTTTTATTACGATTATTTTCGACTCTAATAATATATTTTAATGATCATTTTTAAATATCGATTTATGGACAATATAGATTAGCTCTTATTTCGTAATCTTCTGTTGGTATTCACTTTTCGCTGTCTTAATCATTATTACCTGTAAATTTCTCTTAATAAAAAATAAGAGTATTGTAGATACAATTTAGTATTGCTTCCAATTACTCATCGCGTTTTTTTTATATTAATACTCTAGGTAATATTATATCAGAGCAGTTTTAATTTTGGCTAAAATCGGATTTATATTTTCTGTCTTTCAATTTTAACTTCAACAAAAACGCAATATAACACAATATCACGTTTATCACCAATATACAAGCTTCCCTGCGTTTGAATGACAGTTAGCAACTTTAAATTAATAAAGACATTGAGATATCAAATCATAAGATCTAAAATCAACGGGTCTCACAATGCTCAAACAAATAAAACCTATTCATTAAAATGGGGTGCTATAATCCGC
Organism: Clanis bilineata; assembly: GCA_036417725.1. NCBI lineage: Eukaryota > Metazoa > Arthropoda > Insecta > Lepidoptera > Sphingidae > Clanis > Clanis bilineata. The sequence continues at coordinate 15,014,543 of CM071137.1, forward strand.
TTTGGCCTCACGCTCCGTCACCTACGAATTTGGGGATACAACTTATGGATTGCTATCTATCTACAAGATGTTCATTTAGCAGATATTATAAAATACATCTCTTACAAGTATACTATAAAATGTGTTAAAATGAGAATACGTTAGTTAATTAAAATATAAGGAAATGTTTAAAATGGAAACATATACATATAGTGTAAATAAAGCTCATTTTTAAATGTGGTGGGCAGTGGTGTAATTCGTGATTGTGGTTCAGGGTTCGTAGACCTTATTTACGTCCCATGATGATAAAGGTAAGTATGTCGTCATATTGGAAACACACGAAACACTTACTCTAGCCATTTAATGCCCCGCGTTTTCGTGTACGCTGTCTTAATAAATCAGTACATAGTTATTTTTATTTATCGGAATCAGTTACCTCCTTGGTCTAGGAATCAGCGTATATGAGCTGTAAACGGTCATGGATTCGATGTCTGTTGTTAGAACCGCTAGAGGAGCTTCACGTCAATCGCAAAAGCAATGCAAATCATTTCTGCAACATGCTTGAAAATTGTGTTTGTTGACTCTCCATCAAAATTATACTATCTAACTCATAGTAAATATACAAAAGGTTGTCACCAAAATAACATCCTCAAAGGATCGGAAAAAGATAAAGCAAACATTATATTTCACAGATTATAAAAAATATTTTTTCCATCCCAACTGGTTCTCAGCAACTGACCGTATACGAAAGAATCCCAGACATTCAAGGAACACATATTTTAAAAATGCCTTATAATGATTATAACACACTTATGCTCATTAATCTCGGGATAAATTATAATTTATAATGTTGTACGAGCGTAGCATTAATAAATTTGGACGAGAGTATTGAAAAGTCCCGAGTTATGATAAATAAATAACAACGCAGCAAGGCAAACAAACAAACGTGGGTCACCTCCCGGAGATCGGCGCGCGTGCCACGGATTAGCCGTATTTTCATATCAAAGGGCCTGCTCAGTTTTATGAATTACTTCTATTTGGGCTCCGGCGTAATGTCTTTCTTTATCCAAGGGACGTTTTGCGTGGGAGAATTTAATTTGTTGCACTTTTGGTTTAATCGTATTAGGGTATACATAACTTTATTTAGTTTGATGACTCGACCGGCCTTATCTTTGTTTTGCATAAGCATTATGAGTTGCAATACGAAATTCTTATCGGGTATTATTTGTGTACGTTTATAAAGTTGTATCTTTTGCTATTGGGCGTATTTAGGGATGGAGTGTTGTAATCAGTTTTAAGGACCACTTACAGCTCCGCGATAAATGTCTATTTATCCCAAATCTTGATTTAAAGATATGAGTGAGCTGCAGGATAAATCGAGATATGGTGTAACTCCAGATTAATAGCGCTATCGTCCTGAAATAATAAGTTTTGAATTAATGACATTGATGTTCGTCATCATCATCATCAGCCATAGGGTGTCGACTGCTGAATCGGTCCACATCCGGTCCGGTGGAGATATCGCGTAACGTACATAGAAAAATATAGATTTAGGAACCCCTCCTTTTTCGGAGTCGGCCGAAAATAAGTTTTAAAACTTGTACAAATTGCCTAATACCTTAATATTGGGCAAATTCCTCTGTCAATGCCGGTGTACATAACGATAACGACGACGTTAACCACCTACCATCAGCGGGCCGAGCAGAAATATTTTTGACAATCGAATTCGTAACTAGCTCGCTGTACACTGATGTAGTTAGCCCTCATTCACACGAGAGCTTTTTCAACGTCCGTTAAAAAAGCGTCTCAACATGTCTGTAACTGTTGATATGAGTGCTTCAAAATCTATCTTGCTATGTTAATAACAAAGGTATATTTTAAGGTATATTCTACAAACCGCCCAAAAAAAACACCGCGTTATTAAAGCGCCGGCGTTTGAATAACTATCTTTCCTTCTACCTGCCCTTATCCCACCTTAATGTGGGTTCGCAACACACTTTTTTAAGTATGTTGCAGAAAGGATTTGGCTAAGTTTTACGACCGGTTGCCTGTCTGACGTCAACCCTCTCTGAGTGATCCAGTCCCGGGCAAATTAAATTAGAAAATTCTCTTTGCCCGACCTGGGAATTGAATAACTATACTAGAACTAATTTGTTCCATTACAACGTTTTTTTTAACGCGCGTTGAAAAAGCTCTCGTGCTAATGAGGCTTTAATATTTCATACAAATGTCATAGACGTGCATCGAGCTCGATACGAATTCGATTGTCAAAATTATACCTGCGCGAACTACTGGTAGGACCTCTGCTTAAGAATAAAAAAATAATGTATAAATAGAGGTATAACCAGCATACTATAATTCTGACATGCATGAAGAAAGTGAAAAATCATCGTTTACCAATAACCGAGTGGCTTTCACCGGCGCCGATAAAAATATGACATCATTATTCGGGGATTCGCAAATGGATCACAGGGTGAATCCACGGACCACCGGCACCGGGCATTGTCAGATTTGTCCCCATTTCCATGAATTTTGTTTATTCAACATTGGTCCGTTTCTGGGTTGTTTTGTATGTTGTTTTTTTAGATATACACATGATTTATCCCCGCCCATTAGGTCACAGTGAGTAATGCAGCCAACTCGGGTCCGCGCCGCAGGGCGTCCGATCTGTTCGCGTAGATAGTGGCTACATGTGTTGTCAACTTGTACGTTTTCATCCAAATACCGTATATTTGATAAATTTAACATTCCACATTAGTATGATATCTCGATAATGACGCCGTTTTATATTGAGGTGTCAGCTAATAAAGAGATCCCGGCATGTCATGTCAGCGCTGGCAAAAGTAAGTTTTACAAGTTGTTCGCGCCGCGGTGCCGGTACTGTGACACTATCAACGTTTGTTACATATTTTAATTTAAATGCGAATATAAAATATTACCGCCACAATGTGATCTGCTGGTACATGAAATAACACGACGCGTTGTGGTGTTAGTTGATTTAAGATTTCGTAGTTAACATTTATTTTGACAACCGCATATTATATGACCGACTGTATTTTGTTCCAATTATTTTTCGACGAGACATTTCAAATGTTATACCTCTAGTTCCTATTCTCTACTTTATGAAACGTCATCTTCAGAAATAGAAATATGCGTTTACGAGACGAGTATTGTTGAATATAGAGCAAATATCATATTGGTATTTGCATCAATAAGTATTAAGCGCCGCGATGTACCACACTAAACACACATCGCACTGCACTCGGTACCTGGCACGTATGACGTGGCTTCCCACTTAACATTTAACCACCTACCACAGAGCTATGGGATCACAATTTTGTTTACATGTACCAAAGCCAGCTTAGAGGTAAGCTGCAAAAGGGCACAGTCATCAGGTGTTATGAACATTCATAAACAAGTTGAACAAATCAACAAATATTATAAACAAAGGCCACTTGTCACCCGACGTAAGCGTTTTTGTTCTTCGTGCATTTTTATAACAAGAGTTTTTGTGGGACGATGTAGGAAGGAAGCCGCGGCGGGGGGTCCGGGCCCCGGGCAGGCCCTCCCGGGGCACGAGAGTACACAAAACATTTCGTGATCCGTAAAGACAAAAGAAAAATTAAAATCTGTAAAAGCTCTCGGGACGAATTGTACAAGTACGAGTTCTGGTATTGCTTGCACTGACGCCACTCTCGAAATTGCCAATTGTACGAGTTTATGCATTGTTACATAAATAATTTATATTTGTTTAATAATAATGGATAGACACTATAAAATCTAATTTACCTTTTTGTGGATGTTCAGATTACGAAGATTCCTTATACCAAACTTAAGTGACTGGACAAACCATTATGGGCCTTATTTATAAAAACAGTTTAGCTGAGAAAATGGCTAAGAATAGCCTGTCACTTTTTTTCATATTTCACATTGTTTGAAAATAAAAGTGACAGCCTATTCTTTACTATTTGCTCAGTTAAACTGTTTTTATAAGTAAGGCCCTATATTATTTAATATCAAAATCGGTGCATAAAATTGTATGCTAGAATTGCTCGTAAGTCGTAAGGGATAACAATTTCAATTCAATAATTGTAAACCAGTGAAAAACAAAGCTACAGTCACGATTTGCCACTCATGTATATAATAAAGTATTTACATATTATTCATGGAAACAAATGTCCTTTGAATGGTTTTTGAATTTGTTGACTTAATACAAAGTGCTTTTGCGAGAGGTGGTCGGTCTGTCGGCGACGTTTCGTAATGGATGGTCCCCGATGTTCGCGTTTTGCGCGAATGTTTCTCTTATTATGTCACAAAATATATTTCTCTGAGTGGTGCTGAAGCCTTTGTTGTCTCTCGTTGTCTATTCTCAGCAAAATTCGTGTATTTTCTACATCAATTGAATTAATTCAAATCATTTGTTGAGGGATTTGTCACTATACTTTTGGAAATTAATTCACAAAGGCGAGTGTAAATGGGACATGTGGTGGTGTATTTATGGTTGTGCCACAAAAGATGTCAATGGATCTTACCGTATGCAAATATAGTACTTAGGTGGTATATGGTGGGCATGGTGAGTGCTCAACGGCGCGCCGTCCGGAAATCATTGGTGCTATAATAAAGAGGTAAGCGAGAAAGCGGCCGCACGCTGCGTGATAGATGCCCACGGCCGAGCGACAAAAAAATAACAAAATCGACTTAGCAAACATGTTTAATAAAATGAATGACTCGCTCGTATATCTTCACCTGCTTAGTATGACATAAATTATAATAACATTATGTTGTACACGTTCAAGGAGTCCCAACAAATTCTTATTCACTATGAAAATAAGATGTTTCACAAAAAATATTGTTCGAGTTATTAAGATGAGTTCAATGTGGAATGAATATTGGAATATTTCTAACGTCACCCCGCTGGTGGACAATGTATGGTGTCCCTTTGTTGTAAACTCAGTTCACTTATTCTAAAGCCAGGGACTTAGTCGCGTATCGATCAACGTACATAAGCGTTGTTATTAATCTATCGGAGATAAATTTACATTATACAGATACTAAATCATTTTCGACATATTTTATTGTTCAGTTAAATTCACATAGGTACTGCCAGGAGAGTACCATTCAATAATCTAGTTATCGTCATTATTCGAACTGAGCTCGACAAATTGCGTCCCTCGCGGCCATCCTAAATAATCACCTAAAGCAGGCTGCACATAATTAGCGCTAAACAATATTTAGCTCCGATTAACCCCATAAAGTCGTATTAAATTAGAAGGGCAGTAAAAATCAATTAGAGAGTCCATCGGAGTGATGTAACCGCACGCTTCCGAATACCTCCTTTTATTAACAATTAGATGGGTTTATGTGAGGAGTAGGTGCGGATTAGGCGAGGCTCGGACGGCGTGCGTGTCTCGGCTGGCCGACGAGGGCTTAGCCTCGGGGGATCCGCGACCCTTCAGTCTGTTGACAGCTGCCTTTGTCATGTCCGCCGAGGAATTTTATGCCGCGAAATTGACAGCTCCGCAGCACCATAAACACCGCTCTACATTCCCCCGAACGACACGACTTGGCGAATACGAGAGTGTAGAACTATCCGATTATTTTCGATTATCTCTCATCGAAAACTGTCGTATAGTTTTGTAACTGCCTTCATACAGAGATCTCGAGTTGGACTCGCCGCTCTAGTAATGTGATACTGGATTTTCCGTGGATATTCTAGTTCTTTAGTTCACATCTGCTTACTCTTCGGAGATACATGTGTGAGCTCATGTATGCTATATGCATTTGTTTATACTTACGCTATGCGACAAAGTAGAGAGCCGCTCTCGTCTCGGCAAATGTTGCCGAAAGTTTTGGAGGGAATTTGGAGCGAATATAATTCATCGGACGCAACGTGTTCCCGCTGTTGTATTGCTGATTCCAATAAAGTATCCATGCATGTATCCGACCGTGAGTGCAGTAACATACGCGCCCGTATGCGGCCGTACGTGGCCGTGCACCAGCGTGCGCGGCTCACACCCTGGGAACCGATTTATGTTGTATTAAAACGTCTTGTCCGCTTTTGTTAATGTGAAAACTAAATCAGCACGCCTTTTTATCATATAATTTTGTTTATTATCTTTCAGATTATTATGTGGTACGATTTGGTTATTATTATTGTTATACCGCTTGAGTTCGCAGTGTATTTACACCTGCTTCATATGGAGTAAATTAGAAATGATTTCGTAACCAACGAAGAGAGAGAATATTGTGTCGATTAGGAGTGACACCCTAACTCCAGCCTACTTTTGTCGTAAGTGTAATTGATGGACTATGTGGCGGCGATGGATAATGCAACGTAAAATATATGGCTGTTTCTGTAAAGTATAGTAGTATTTGTTTTCTTTGTTACATCCAGGACCATTTTCACAAACCCGAAACAAATATTGTGTATGATAAAACTCATCAAGAACCTGAATGCTAGAATCAAACCTGACACCTCCTGTATCATAATTGATATCCGGGTCGGGCAATGAGATAAGGTTTCATAATTCAGTATCAGCTCTGAGTCTTGAATTAGTGCCCGATATGGCGATAGGCTCGCCCTCTATCATATCTGGGACGGAACTAAGCTCGGCGAAGTGTGGGTGTACTAGTTGGCCAGTGCGCCTCTGCCTACCCCTTCGGGGATTCATTCGTGAGCTTATGTTTCATCATCATCATTATCAGCCATATGACGTCCACTGCTGAACATAGGCCTCCTCCAAAGATTTCTAGATCGACCTGTTGGAAGCGGCCTGCATCCAAAGTATCAAAACTATCACCTGATAAAGGTCGCAGGAAGTTGCTGGAGCTTATGTTTATGTTATGTTAAATACCTATAAGCAATAATAATCTTTGGGGGAGGACTATGTTCAGCATTGGACGTCCTATGGCTGATGATGATGATGGTGATGCCTATAAGCAGAAATCATTTACCATCAATTGACCCACCCGCTCGTTCCACAGTCCTGCTATAAAAAAACAATTTACCTAGCATACTTAACGCATCTCAATCATCATCAACATTTCGTAATAAATTCATGTGTTCAGTTTTCATTGAGCGTCGCATATTTTCTAACCATTACAAAATCACGACAGTGGTGAAATCATTTAGAGAACTTCAGAGTTCGTCGCGGCCGTACCCTCCGTGCAGGAATGCCCCATTGATTCTCCACGAGATTATACGTCTGCGCCGTGAAAGTATTTCCAACTTTCGCATTTGATTCCAATAGAAATATTAATAAGAATCAGGGAGTTTGCAATTTTCTTTGGTGTTTTGTGAACGAAAATTGACATGACGGTAGATAGTCACGGGCGGCTCGGCCTCCGGTGGCCCATACGCTTATGTAACTCCGACGGGTTAATAGAGAAAAAGTGATCGATTCATAAATGGTGGAGGTATCGATACAATGTTTCTAATAAACACGGTGTAATAAATAAGTAGACTACCTCGGTGGCGTGGTGGTATTGAGTGCGCGGTACGACTATCGTCCTGAGGTCTCGGGTTCGAATCCCGGGTCGGACGGAAAGTGTTATTTGATTGTTCAGTTCATACTGAAGAAGTCTAGAATTTGTGCACGATATGGCGATAAGCTTTATCACATCTGGGACCGAACTAAACGCAGTGAAAACGCAGTGGGTGTTCTAGTGCGTTAATACGCCTCTGCCTACCCCTTCGGGATACAGACGTGGCCTTATGTTATGTCAATAAATAAGTATCTGTCATAGTTAATCTAGTTACCTACATCATTTGCTTATCTTACGTTACGGGATTAATATATTTTGTTAAGGTAATATCTCTAAGTTTGTTACGCAGCGACATTCAGCCAGGCAGTCGCGTCGTCCGTGCACTGCCGTGTACTCCCAATGGAAGTCACAAAGAGCCGCTCGCAGACGAATTGCTGTAGATAAATTATTAAACGTAATGTTTTCAGTTATCTCCGATGTCGGGACGGTGGAATGTGGACTATCACATCTCGGAGGAACCGATCGATGCGCCGATACGCGGACGGCGCACATCTGGTAGCCACCAGTTTGTTATCGGCGTCAACCAACAGGCAAACCTATTTATCGAAGTCATAGAGATTTATTGATGGCCATTTCACTTAATAACATGACGTCTAACACATTATGTCACAATAAATAATTAACTATATCTCGCGCTATAAACATCCGTAATATATTGTGGTGCATTCTTTATAATGTTTTGTAATTGTGGTGCCGTTTAATACGCTTAGATAAATGTCGAATGCGCTTGTTGATCGATAACGACGCAGGTGGCCGATATTCTGAACGCGCAACATTAGCAAAACAAAAGATATTGCCGGCCATTAGCCAAATAAAAATCATTGCGCAACGGACCGACGTGATCTCCGGCACCGTTTTAACAAATTTTCGAACGGCTCGAATCATGATAAAATCTCGAAACGATCTAATCCACCCCGTGCCTTATAAATCCTTCATAAAAATCTGTTTAGTGCCGCAATAAATAAAACTAAAGGTCCGCAGAGATCTTCATGCATACAGAGCCAATATTACACAATAGTTTGATTTATTGGTTTCGGCAAGGTGCACGAAATTCTAACGGCTCGCGCCCGGCCCTCCCCGGCCAACGTGATAGAATTTGGGGCCCGCAATTTTCTATACGTGCGAAAAACTATTCGCCGAGGCCCGCGGTGATAAATGTGAGGTTATGAATAAATTTCGCCTTCCTCACGGAAATCTGAAGTGATTAGTCGGACACCTCGGGACGGGGCAGGTGAGCTGTCTTCCACCTGTACTTAACGATCATTATCTAATTCGCGGACATTGGTACACGTTCTGCGGCATCGTTCAGTCAGTTACTTTAAATTTATTTCATCCTCGATTACTGTTCAATTCAATTTGGAGTGTACCTATCTACAACCAATAAATTTTACAAGCTTAAAAAAAGGCTAACGCTCGAGCCGCATTCGCAATAAGAGCCATTCTCGGCGAACAATAGCGGAATAACATTCACGAGGCAGTAAACGACGTGAAAATCTAAATATTTATTTGAATTACTGTGAGCGGGCGGCACTGGGCGCGGTTGGCGGCACACCGCCGACGTCGAGTTCCGACCGCGCGCGAACCGCAAACTGGACGAGTCCCTTGGCCGCGGTTACCCCAAGACGACATTCAAATATTTATACGTTTTGCAAACGTAAACGTGTTTGTATGATAAAAGTGCACATCGGGAATCGATTGGCGAGTTGAGGCTGCTTATCGAGTTACAGCTGCGGGTAGGAATTCTAGGTGGTCAACTACTTATCAAATATGAAATAAACTGTCGGGTATACCAAGTATATTGCAGTACTCTTTAAGTCTGTAAATATGTCCTTATGGCGACGATAAATCAGGTTTTGAAGGTGAATTAAGAACATGCCAAGGATCAGTAGGTGTACACCTATTTGAGGCGTCAACGGTACGTGTCAGCAGTAAAGTTCACGGCAAATAACTGGTTTTAAGGAGAAAGCGGGGGCGGGTATTGTATACGTATTGTTGAAAACCTTTAGAATATTGCTGAACTCTCATATTGTATGTGGGACAGAACATAGTAAATACGCATCGCGCTGGAAACTGCTCAGGTATGCCATCTATCGTGATAGGTTGAAATCTCTTTGGGCAATACGGGGCCAACTTTGCAACTGCAGAGGTGATCGTGTGAAACTGATATTGCAGCTGCGACGACTTTAGTATCGGCAACGAGATGTATCCTTGTCTCCTTGGTTTTACGTTGAAGCAGCTACGCTATTCCTCCTTCAATAATACGATAGTATAACCAATTGGAATTTACATTCGTAATTACGAAACTGATTAACATTGTAAACATAATTTAGCCAAAACAGAACTCACATAACTTACCAATACAGGATCCGAGATCTCGTACATACCGCAGGAGACGAAATAAAACAACGCAAACCGATAAAAATCCCAAAAAACATACATACGTATCGCAAAACTTAAGTATTTCTCAGACAATACGTAACAAAAATGTGTATGTAGAAAACATGCATAATTGAAAATGAAAATGATAATTAATTAAAATTGGAGTCCAGTAAACAGTTTTATTGCGGCAATCTCGTGCAACGCTCTCCGAGCGACTATAAAGGTGGGTTTATAAAATATACTCTGGGTCGTGTTCTGATTGGTTCCGTAGATTATTAGTCTCTATTTGTGTTGTCAATGTTTACGGCCGTTTTATGAGTACTGGCGGTTTTATTGCAGATCCAATTGCTATAGTAACGGATTTGATTAAGTAAAGCAATCGTTATGTTTTGTTTGTCACTAAATGAGAACATTTTATGATCTATATGTATCAGATTGCAAATGGAATGACCATTCCAATGGAGTTCATGTGCTCTTAATCTTAATTTAATTTTCATTTGATTACGTAATTTATCATCAAGAATTTATGAGATAATCATCATCAGCCACAGGTCGTCCACTGCTGGACATAGGCCTTCCGCAAAGATTTCCAGATCGATTTATGAGATGATCAACAAAAAATAAAGATATGTTTTTAGTTTGTTTAAACTGTTTTACGTATGAATTCTATAATTCTATCGTTTGATATAATTATTATTATTATATTAGCCTGCTACGTCCCACTGCAGGGCAAAGGCCTCCCTACTCGCTTTCCATTTGTCTCTGTCTTTGGCTACTATTTTTTTTTGAGTTTGATATAATACTATTTAAAAAATATAAACGTTCTATTGAGTATTTATTTCAATATTATCTTAGCCCTTTTCACTTATCCATTTTAGCCTTGTTATAGTGAAGACCTAGCCAATTTTTTTCGTACTATATTTTATTCTTGTTTCCATATACATACCGTTTTATACTTGTACAGTTGTTTAATATCATGTTGTAGGTTTCTATTGTGGTCTCGATAGTTATATAGACGTATAGATGTACATAAGTAACTTATCATCTTGGCTCTAAAATATTGTAATAGCAATATATGTACATACGTTACATAGTGTATATGTCAGTGTATTAATAGTAATACATATTGAAATGGGAACCCTATTAATATGTACGTACACAAAAAGTACAGTTGATTAACCGAATTTGACACTACTTCAGGTACTGAAATGATGTGTCACTCATTATCTGTAACCAGTAGTTAGTTTCAGCTCTCAATAGAAAAGCATAAGATATTTTTTTTTACAAATTATTTCCTGTTTACAATGGCTGTCGCATAACGGTGTGTCAGGACATAAGCAGCCCAGAAAACCTATTTTTATTTCTTTTTCAAGTGTATTATAAATAAAGAATATTTCAATTGTAAATCATTAGTTTTAGGTTGATTAAGAATCAATGAAACAAATTATATCGATTGACTCTATGAATGTAGAGCGACATTAAATTAAAACGAACGACGTTTTTAAAGCCGAATACAGCAACCCTATAATTCTCAATACCTCTTAAAAGTTGAAACAAGAAGTACTTTTATTAGCCTTTAAGTATTGTTTAAGAGTTGCCAGAAGGGGAGGCTGGGCACGAACGGTGCGTCGACTTTTACCGCTCCATTATACGCCTTTTTTCCTATTTTGTTTGCGTTTCAATGAGTCGGTTAATCTCGACTTTACTTTATTTCTCATTTTCTTAGCGTTCTTTATGATTTTTGTGGGTGAGATTAGAGTAATCGTTTTTTAATTAAAAAAAGGCTCATTATATATCCTTTTTTTCTATGAAAGTTCGTTTGCTAATCAGTTTTTTAATATAAATTTAGTAATCTAGTGTTACACCTTATCTCCATTTATCCTACAGCTCACTCCTATCTTTAAATCAAGATTTGGGATAAATGGAGATTCATCGCGGATCTACAAGTGCCCCTTAATATTAATATAAACGAATTATTCTTATTGGTTGATTATAATTACCGTAGGTTGTTTTTTGGGCGTTTCTCTTTATATTATCTTAAGTGTAAATATATTTAATTCCATGATTTGTTGACATTATTATATTAAGTTCTTACCTCATTCTATTATCCAATGGCATATCAAATACTTCGGCTCCACTCATAAGCCATCATATTGCCATTCTATTATAAGCAGTGGACATTGCAAAATAAAACTTGCACAGTTGAAATAAAGATTTAATTACAATCGTTACATAATTAATCATAATAATAATATTTAATAGGTATATATTCTATAAATATCTATATAGAACATTTAATATTAAGCGAATGTATTCGATTTGGTCACATCGTTTTTGAATTTCTGATACAGTGAGCCTCCAAGCTGCCTGGGTTGTTTGTGACCTACTCTAATTCTGTACAGTAAATAAACTAGTCGATGATTTTCGATTGTTGAGCCTTCTTAAGATCAACCCTAACAGCGACAGTAAGTACAAGTATAGTATAGAAAAGATACTACAAATTGACAGTATTAAATATACAAAGGGATGCATGTAAATACATCAAAAACAGTCGACTCTATAAATTACCCAACTGTTTCAATTACAGGACATCGACATGGTATTAAACTAAATGTTTTAGTATTTCAACTATAGCCTAATCTATTCTACTTCTTGCATTGCCCGTGTAGTAAACATAGTAATTCTACTAGTACTTACTGCCAGTATCAATATAAAAACATTTCAGTAACTTCACTTATTGTTTATTTAAACAGATTTTGTCAGTACAATATGTCGATTTCTTACAATTTTAGTGTTCTTTACAAGTCATCGTTAATTTAATATTCCTTACTAAATACCCAAGTGACTAAAATTAGATAAATATTTTATGAAGCATTTTAAAATTGGATGCCATCATCGAAAATGACTGCGACCGATTTAAAATAATAATAATCAGAAATATATTTATATACAATGTATTCTAATAATACTTTTAAACAATATTTATAATGTTCATTCCGAAGTGTCCGTCAACAACATCGAATACGGCGCACCGCTCTAATTACTTTGTACACTTCATGACAAACTAAAAATAGAAAATCTACAAAACATCTTTTTATATATACAAGGACAACAACATTAATCGAATGGATCGTTAATTGATTACACTACAGATATCAACAAAATTAAACAATATTTTGTGTTGTACGGACCTTATGGTACGCAACCAATGTACAAAGTTACAAACCACCTAAAGTCTAATCAAAGTTACGTCTGGCACCTGAACTAACGAATAACTTATTGCTCCGAAGAAATCCAATAAAATATTTGTGGAAGAACTAAATAAACAACATATTAAATAAGATCCCTTATCGTACGACAGGCATTGTAGTCGGAGAGACCGTGTCAATTCACAATTAACTATAAACGATCGTGGCTAATTAAATTTAAGACATAATTGCGCTTTTCGTGTTTATAAATAATTTGGATTATCATTCCATAATATTCTTAAAATCTATAAAAATACTGAGCAATATTGATTTCGTACAATATTTCATTTCGACAATGGATAGATGAAGATCGATGGCGAACATTCTTTGCAGTCATTCAACAATATCCATGAACTTAAATAATCTCTTTATACATCATAATAATCTGTGCACTATAGTTTAGCAATTTAGATATTACACTATTCGTTATACAAATAAACGTACATTATGTACCAAATGAATAAAATTTTACAAGGGGTCTTACGACCTAATTGTATATCAGCAGAGTCCTATTCTACATTGCGTTGTCGATCATAAGAATGAATGATCATAAGAACTGAAACACTGAGTCACTGTGATAACGACAGTCTCTAATGTTTGGAACGGCAGGCGGGCGTGCGGGGGCCGGCGACCCAGCTCTCACCTACTTTACCTGGAACAAAACAATATGAGGTTAGATGTGGACAGTGTACTGTGTAACACCTGTGTCGTTTCCTTTTATATAAAACAATAAACATATCCCTTAAAAAAGAATAGCGGTATTTAAATTAACAAAAAAGAAGGTCCATCGTGATAGCTGTTCCGATTCTATCGCGGCACCGCTGCACCGTCGCGGTCGGTGCGAGCCCGCCGCCGCGCCGTGTTCACACATATAAACCGAAAAACGAAAAAATCTAAACCAATCGAGATGAGGTGACGAAACGTTCAGTCTCATTATCTGAGAATTTATTAACGAATCGGCCGGACCGGAAAACCAAAATGTGAAAGAAATAAAAATTCGACCTCGGCCGCGGTCATCTAAAGCTTGTACGGCGTCAATGAAAAAAGAAGTCAAACGAGTTGTCCGGCCGACCCGCGTCTGAATGAACGAAGAAGGACCCCGACTCAGGATCGACAGATAAGAGGAAAGATTAGGGCGTTGAAAAAAATAAAGCAGCTTTTAATGCGGAGGTAGAGTTGTGAATGAAGAGGACCCATTGAGATTCCGCGCCCACGCACGCTCGTGGTGCGTCCGCCGTCCTTCGTCCACGGTCGGCGTTATCGCCCCTGCGCAGGACCGCCCGGCTGCCGTGCCGCCGTGCGCGATGCGTCGTGCACCGCGCCGACCTGTCCGCGTCCCACAAACAATACTCATTGTACCCACTTCTATTAACGTTTTTTGTCTTTGGAACAAATCCAGTTTTGTATTATTCAAATTAGTCAGGGTCAATGGATGCACGGTTACGAGTGTCGTGCGTTACGACCGACCGGCGACCGCCCTTTACGACCACTACACTTCCCATCACTTGTACACAGAGCATGGGCTGAGGTATACTGTCAGCTTTACGATTGTAATCGTACATTCTGCAAGGCTTTAATGGCATAGCTCACCGATATTGGTAGCGATATCATTGAGCAAATAATAAGTTAAAACGATGCAGCCATGTTATTTAGGTCCCAAACAAAAACTAACGATTTAAATCCATTCTTTTTGGGCCACATTAAAGGAATGCCGCGATAAGGAGTTATTTTCGCGGCAAGAAATTCGAGGGACAAAAAGGCGTGAAAACAAAAATAATACAAAACGTTATAGAAGTGAATTTGTGAGCGTTTGGCTAAAACAAAATTCTTCGCGATGCCGTCCTGTGCGGCGGCGTCGCCGATACGATTTATTGTAATGAGACTAACGTGCCACCGCTTCTTCTTAGAATATCTTTGATGACTCTTAGAAACGCAAGACTCCACGGATATAACGAATTCCAATCCATATTTCTCTATCAATATAAAAAATGCAAAACTTATGTCTGTTTTTGTAACGTTAATCTAACCACGATTTTTGACTTCGCATTTCTCGTCAGAGAAGGATATGTCTATTTCTCTGCACTTTAAGCAGTGCCGAAGATTCGTAAACTTTCTTATTGACCTCGACGATCTAGCAGCTCACGAGCTTACAGCGAGCTAATTTGGGCAGGTCAGCGGTTTGTGTACGTAGGCGTATGGAACTCGTCGCTTTGACAATGACAAATGACATAAGATTGCAATCTTGCCGCCCTCGAGTCGCACGACGCGCGAGCGCGACGCGTCGCCCTTCCGCCTCGACTCGGCTCCATTGTTTTCAATTACCGACATGACACCCCGGCGCGAACCTCCGCTACCAAACCGCAACTATGTTTATGGCTTTCTCGATATCTTTACTACGATCATCCATTTACGAGCGCGTCCCTCATTTACATGTGTGCGTTACATCGCGTTCGTATTCAAGCGGTCAATGTGAATCAATCAGTAACTCACCGCTAGTGTTGCGCGGAACGTTTTCACACGGCCGACACGAAACCGTTGGGGTGTTGTACGGAACTGGAATAGGAAACATTCACTCTATTCACGTGGCGTACGCAACATCTCTATCGACTTACCCTCCTCGACAGATGTACGGCCTCGCGGGCTTTACGTTTGCCGAGTCTAAAACTAATAGCGACAATGAAATCACCTTTTATAAAATGGCTTGAAGGCGGCAGACCCTTCGTTGTGGTGAGGCTGGTTGGGCTGGTGGTTGTTAGCGGCGTGGTGGGAGTTGTGGTAGGGGTCGCGCTGCGGCGACTGCTGATGCCGGGGGAAGCAGTAGCCGGAGCCGCCGCCGCTGCCGAGCGGGTTGGCGACGCTCGGCACCTTCATGTTGGGGGGCGTCTGCGGTGGCGTGTCCGTCTGCACGTCGGGGAAGGCGGCCGGATGCACGCACGGGTGTTGGCCGCCGTACTGGCCGCCGGGGAAACCGCCATATCGGCCGTAGGAGCCGCTGGCCGGACTCGCGGCCGCCGTGGCGGGCAACGCGAACCCGTTGGCACTGCCATCGGCGGGCGCTGATCGTTCGGGAGGTCCGTAGGAATGCTGCGGCCATGGCTGCGCGGCCGGTGGTGGCGTCTTGCATGCCGCCGTGTCCGCTAGTGACCATATCTTAGGTTTCGAGGCCGGTATCGGCACCCCGCAGTCGGATGCGACCCTTTTCGATTCTTCTTTTATTCCGTAGCCCAAGAGCTGATGATGCATTCCCTGCAACAGCTCGTCGCCTTTTCGCTCCTCATCTGTAAAGATAATCGTATTCATCGATCATATTTTACGTCCGAGCGGTAATAAACGCGAGAGCGCACGTCATTGCAATAAGATTAGTCGCAATAGCCGCAGCGGCGTCAATAACGGGACGGCAATAGAGAGGGCTTATAATGTGTTCCGAAAAAATCAATAAAACACGGATTGAATTGTCGACGTGACCGTTACAAGCGAGACGTAAGTTTTAGCTCGTAAGACGGAGAATCTCCGCGCTCCCTTCGGAAAAGTCGTGTGAAAATACGTTTGGCGTGCAGTGACCCATTCGTTAAGTGGTTATCCGATTAGCGAAGTGAAAATACCACTTTGGGGCGCGACTCCCCTGCCGCGGGCGCGTAGCCTGTCGATCCCTTTCGTATTTAAGCCGAGCATTTATTTCACATTTCGTACGCACCCCGCGGCACCGCGCCACCGCACTCTACCCCGCAAAATGAGCATCGCGTCACTCGCCGCGCCGCGCCGCGCCGTCGATACTATTAAATGGTCAACCTCACTTCACATTACTTTTACTGGTTTAATAATAATATTCTCCACGTAATTTATAACCCCACACAGGTTATAGAATACGTTGAATTTCGATTTTGTGTCCCTCTCCGACGTCACTACGCTTAGATTTTTTTTTAAACTGCAATGAAATTAATCTCGCAATCATTTTCCTTTAAAAATTTTACGTTATTGTACAATTACACAAAAATGTTTATTCAGTGAATTTTATAAGGCTCTAAGAATTATCATAATACCATTTTCCGTTGTAAAGTGGCTTTTGGCAGGCGCGGGGCGGCTCCGGGGCCACTAATGAAATTCAGAGAGCCGCGAGCGTGCGGGGGCCGAGGTGCGGGGAGACGGGGGCGGGCGCGACCGCTCGACTTCATTCTCTTATTCCATTTAATGCTGACTGCTCCTAGCTTTTAAGAGGGGTTATCCGCGTTGCCCTTCACTAAGGATAAATAGGGATGCCACCGATACTCCGCGCGAAGATATTTATCCGGCAAATTGTTTTAATTTTCATTGTATTAATCTAATAAAGGCCCACAACGGCGTGAGATAGCACGAGAATGGACGATTTCGAAATGTTTTATTTTGGCAATATGTTTAATGCGCCTGTTGCGTTAATTTGTACACGAATTAAGGGGTGGATGCTCTATGTGGATTTTTGTATTTATGTAAATATAAAGCCACAGTGTCATCATATATTTGGCAAAAATATGAAATTATTTATCATACTTTTTCTAGGAGTATATGATGTCAAATTAAGGCATGGATTTTATTCTACTTCATCATCATCATCATCATCATCAGCCATAGGACGTCCACGGCTGAACATAGGCCCAAAGATTTCCAGATTGACCTGTTAGAAGCGGCTTCTACTTACCTGAATCTAATTCAAATAACAATCAACTCCTTAAATTCCTTAAAATAAAATTTGATTATTAATTTTGCGCACATTTAAATGACAAGACTGCAGTTATCGATCCGGGATCCATTTAATAGTAAAGTACATACTCGTGTACCAACCGAGTTCACACAATAGGGAACTAACCGTGGAAATTGCAACACGATTCACACTTGATACAAAGAGTGTTTTCCCTCCACCGTCTTCACTCAGCAAAGCCCGAGGCAAAGTGAAACATAATAAAAATGCGTCTCGGCCGCTCAGGGCGTTTTAAAACCCTAGTCTCCCCGCAGTGTTTCCACTTTAAGTAATTTACCCCGTGTTTTGGGTAATCCTTTCCTTTAGTTTTATTCGATCTTTCACTTTAACTGTCAAATGGACGTAAAACGCCCGAAGCGGGGTTTAGACGCGTGGATTTTTCGATCCGTTTTTTTATACATTTTGTAGCTGCTATAATTAAATAAGTATATTAATGACTATTATGGATGTATATTATGGTATTGACACTTTATTGGACAGCAAATCCTTTGAAAGAATAAGAGAATAGTAACATTGCACCCCCTGGAAGCATCCACTTCGTCTGCACTTTACAGCGTGGATTTATTACATGGGTTCTGTCCGCCCCAGCTCACTTATTTGTATTACTTCTACTCGTTTTCCATTAACGCGCACCGGATTAATATTATGTTTGCAATGCGTGTGCTCGCGACAAAAATTAACATTTATTGTGGGGTCCAGAAATGAAGCTTTTATTCATGAGTGGCTTAACGCGGGATAGTTTGGGATGTTTGTTTGCCGACGCCGCGCGTCGCCGAGGCCCGGACGGCGGCCGATCGCGTGCGAATGCTTTTATATTGGCTTTGCTGGCGTGACTTAAAATGATATATCGTCCGCCGCTAACATTGACGTTTTGACAAAAGAATTATGCGCGAGAAATGTTATGGTTTGTAGTTTAGACGCGATGCCGTTTTATAAGCGAGTCTATTGGAATTCTTTGCTATTAGTCGTTTGGGATGTGATTGAGACAGAGAAAATACTAAGCTGGATGCGGGACGCTTCCAACAGATCGATCTGGAAATATTGGTATAATGCATTGAGACTGAATAACGAACCAAAAGAGATCAAACGATTTGTCAAATCAACATTGAGTTGGTAGAAGATTTTTCAAATGCATTTTAATTCAGGATCGTGATGAGTTATGTTGATGAAAAAATAATGTTTACGATTGTTTAAAAGTTAATTATAAAATAATAAAAAATTGATTCCTTGTAAAATAGGCCGAAGATGATAATTATAATGAAATTAGGCTTACATTTTATTTACAGAACTAATACTTACGGAATATTTTTGACAATCGAAATCGTTCGAGCTCGATGCGCGTCTATGACATTTGTATGAAATATTAACCAAACGTCATCAGTGCGCATCGAGATCATACGAATTTGATTGACAAAAATATTCCTGCTCAGGCTACTGAAGTATAATATTTCTACCTGGTCTTCCCCCACCTAAATAGCGGTCGGCGCAACACACTTTTTAAGCATGTTGCAGAAAGGATTTGGCTTAGTTTTTATGACCAGCTGACTGCCCGACGCCAACCCCATCTGGGGGTAGTCCACTGAAGTATAATAATGACTCAAAATTGTATCTTACTGTAATACGTTCTCACAATTTATTATAGGTATAACTCACCTGATGGCAAGAGATTTTTTTTGGGCATTGACTGGCAAATGAGCAGATGGGTCACCTGAAGTGATCTCCACCGCCCATAGACACCCAAGACACAAAAAGAATCACGGGTGCGTTGCCAACCTTAAATGAGGGAAATAGGGATTGGGAACGGGAGAGGAGAATTGGGCAACCGGAAATCTCACTCACCGAACAAAACGCGACAGCGAGCTGCCACTTACGTCGGTTTTCTGTAAGACAGTTGTATAAAACGGTCGATCTGGCCTATTCGTGCTGTAGACGTAATTGTCTACAGCGAGGCTCTACCACTCAAATATCACATCCCATCCAGTAATTTTAGAGAAAAACATCATTAAAGAAACGGCATATCTGCTATTTATCTATAATATTCTAAGGAAAGCTAAGTTTACCAACCCGGGCTACCTCGGCGTGATGGACTAAGAACTTACCCCTCGTTTATGCTGACAATGATATTCTATTGGACTACGGAGACAGATGAGCTGCCGCTTCTCCTGATTAGTGGATATTGTTGCCTATGGACTTTGGCAATAGGATACCATTTGCTTTGGCAATTATTTGGGCTCGACCAAGTCACTGTTTATGGTGGATAGGAAAGTGATGAGGATAGGGAAGTGGAGAAACTATCGAGGTCTCCAGAAATCTCACTCATAGCATGGACGTTACTTTACATTGTTGTTTGTGAGACAGCGGTTAAACTGGCCCATTTCTGCCGTAGGCAAAACTGCCTACATAGCGACTCTATCTTTATTTCAGCCTGGCGTTATCTCTGCCACTTAAACGTCCATTTCGCCCGGTCTTGAGAAATGGCCACAATCAGACCATTACGTACAAAATGTTGCCGACTTTGTATCTAGTACCACAAATTTTAAATTAATTAGACATTTATAGTATTCAATGTTGTGGTCATAACCAGTTGAATCAGAAAAACCTTCGTATGAATTGAGATAAGATATTCCACTTGCCCTGACCACACTCCTAAGTGAGGTCGATGCAACACTCTTTTACAACCATGTTGTAGAAATGATTCGGCTTTAGGTTTTACGGCGGGCCGCTTGCATAATATCTACCCTCTCAAGAGATCCAGTCGCGGGAAAATCGTATAAGAAATACCGCTTTTCCTAACCTGGGTGTCGAGCCTAATACTTCTCGCATCACAAAACATATACACTGCCACCTGACCAAGCAGGTGACAACCTGATATAAGATACGATGTAAATTAAAACTTCGTCAAAATGAGTTTAATGATAATTGATGAGGTGCGATGAGACGTAAACACGAATGATCAAACTAGTTTTCGATGTCTTGCCCATGTGTGAGTCCACGAGATTGTTTTCTACTGACTTCGAAAAGGCTATACAGGATGTTTTATAAAGTTGGTATCAATAATAACTACAGTTAAAGATAGGATGCCTGGCAATCTATCGGTAACGTTTAAAATTTCGTAAGGGTTAGTTTTTGATTAATGGAATCTTGAATTTGGGACGAACTATTTTTTTGGCTCATTGTGTAATTAATTATTTTACCATAAAAAAGCCAATCCTATCCTCATAGCGATGATTTACAGGTCACATTTTAAAATCCATATACTTATCCATATACTATATTGGTAAAAAAATATTTCATTTTTTTATCTTTACCATGGCATAGCAGGGATAGAAGAGCGAAAGAAGAAAAAAAACAGTTGGGAATGGTACGGACTGCCGAGACGAGTGTCGGAGGTCCGAGACCAACGCCAAAATGGAGCATACACCTCTGACTTTTCTATGTGTGTTTTCTTTGTGAATTATCGCTTGCTATAACGGCGAAGGAAAACATCGTGAGGAAACCTGCGATGACAAGAATTTCAAGGGTATCTGAAGTCTAGCAACTAACTACTAAATGACTTAGGCCTAACCCCTGTCATTAGTAGAGAAAGCCAGTGCCGAGCAGTGGGACAGCAATATTACAGGGCTAATATTATTATACCATGGCGCTTTAAATCGTTTTCCCTGTATGTGGAATTGTTAATGGTACCAACTATATGAAACACTCTGTAGAATCGAAATTTCGGAAACCATTCAAGTAGGTTTTGTGATATTTTTATTAGATTAGATTTGTAACGGTATAGGTTCATCCCTGTTTTACATTAGAGATTGGCATGGTAAGTGATCTCCAACGCGCCTACCCATCAGTGGCGGAGTATCCGTACAATCCGATTCATACCGCTTGCCTTTGCCGGATTATAGGCTAATAAATTAGTATTATCTAGAAGATAAAGTAGCACTGGCTTCACTTTTGAAATGTTTCACCGATCACCACTGCTACCCGTGATACTAAAAGAACCACAACCAACCTTTAAAGATTGTAGATTGACGGGAGGAAGGCAGATTTAGACCACCAGAAATCTCACTCACCAAACGAAACGCAACAGCAAGCTGCTACTTAGCGTCGATTTTGCGTGAGACGAGTGTCAGGGTGACTTGCAGCGATATTACTAATCTAGAATTACACCTTATCTCGATTTATCCTGCAGCTTACTCCTGTCTTTAAGGCTAGATTTGGGATAAATAGAAATTTATCGCAAAGTTGCAACCTGCCCTAAGAGTGGTATCAATCCGGTGCATTTGTGCTGTAACTGTAGTTCTATTATTAAACATTTTATCACGGAACCCTACATTGTGTGCGGTTAGATACCGTATTGTAGTATTAAACCCTTATAATTATTTAATAAATAGTATAATAGGTTAATTTTAATATAATATTTCTTCTAATTAGAATGGTTGTTATTTAACTTTTAAAATTTAATCAAAAGTGAAAAAAAAAGGTTATGTAGAAAATAAACTTTGAAAATAAACGTCTATTGTTCCTGATTTCTTAAGTTTACGCGAATGCTATTCATTGAAATAAAAATTAAAACCAAATCGTGATAAAATCCGTAAAAGTAATTTTATTTCAGTCTATTGTTCCGTTTTTTATATATTACTTTAGTGACTAATTAAAATAAAATACTTAGATAAACATACAACGGTAAATCCTATCAATAATATTTTTTTACGTAAATACTCGTATTAATTATTTACGATCTAGTATTTTCATAAAAAGAGCAATTAATACAGTAACATTAATTTCACCCCACTCTTACTTTTAAAAAGGCATCTTCAACAATGCCTTTACACTTGAACGTAATATTTTATAAATTGGACGCGTGACGAATTTCTTTAGTGTGGCAACCCTAACTCCCCCGTAACAAAGCCGTAGGCGCGTGCCGTAACAACGCCCGTGCAATATCTTCTCGCTATTCTTTTATGCCATTGCCTTAAACCCAGCTGTTCATCTCCTAGAATGGACTTTAAATGAACACTGCTTTTTAGAATTATTTTGATCACATCATTGTTTTACTGTGGTTATGATTGCAAAAATAGATTGTTTAAAAATTGGCTTTTAAAACTTTTGTCGCCGCATAATTTAAATTAATTTTGACATATTTGTTTTTTATACAATTCATTTGTCTATATTTATGTCGGAATCTGGTGAAGAACGATGTGCTTTTCTAAAATTTCTTTCTGAAATTCAGTATAAATTGTCACCGTCGTCACACCGTTAATTCTGTTTTTAAATAAAATAATTGCGCGAAGTTTCAAATAAAATATTTTACCCCAAAATTAATATAATAAAGAGTGTCTAAACGTCCCAGATTAAAACATAAACAATGTTTCTAACTAGATAACTGTAAGATAAATTGTATCATTGGGAATAAATGGCGAAAAGCTGGAAAATAAAAATAAAATGTTTGCATCGGTTCCATTAGAGCGATATCTGCGGTCGTCACCCTGTCAGCGGCGGTTCCCATACACATCTCAACAGTGCGTTTATTAACGGCATTTTATGCCCCCACGTGATGCTCACAACTCGCGACACTCGGCGAACGCGACGGCATTCGTACCGCGAATTAAGTACACTTCTGTCCCAACAATAGTTGGCTTCATTACCAGAACGTATGCCGGGCGTCGGGCGCCGGCCGTGACGCCCTCCCTCCAGCCTCCATTAGTGGCGTGAAGTTTGCAATGAAAACACTCGTACTCCACGTCATCTTTATTGTAACAATGCTCACTTATAATTTATGTGGTTGACAAGCGAGACTAAAGGCCGCCCTCTGCGCACGCTCTCACGTTCCGCGCCTCATACCATCTGGATTTTATTACTGCTGACAGAGAAGTGCATTAATTCACATGTAAATACGATCAATTGGTTAACAAACACAATGGTGTGAGTACGTCAAAAGCAACACGAGAAACGGACGACAAATACCGTATCGGAAAAAGGTTCCACGTTCAATTGGAACACATTATAAATCCCCAAAACCGTACTTACTTACGTTGCGACGGAATATCCTCATAAAAGAAACGATCCACGAACTCGACAAATCTTTTGGCAAGAACATGAAGTAGGGCAGATCGTCAGACAAGCCGAACGCGACCTCCGAACGTCGCGTCGCCCCGTTGTACCGACGAACGGAAAACGCGTTATATGAAATTTGGGCCCGGGCGCCGCCCACTTTACTACGAATAGGAAATCCGGGAGCGAGAAGCGGTTACGCACAGTTACACGCCTGAGACCCTCTCGCGCCCCCTTCCCTCCCCTCCCGCCGAAGCGCCGCGCACCTCACCTCCCCCCGCCCTCGTCGTGCCGCCCGCCCCTCCACCCGAACACCGTAGCGAGTATACCCTCACCTCCTCTCGATGCTCGATGCCGCAGCCCGCACACCCTTCGACCCTTAGCAACGTTATGCCAATTCACTCGACGATTTATACACCGACAAAATTAAAGCTATTTTAAACGGTTTACAACACCGACGCAAAACGTACATGAAAATCACACGCACTATTCACAATTAAACAGAACAAGAGAGACAACATTAAATTATCGTCGTTCGCAGTTGCATACAATGAACACCGATAATTGGATAGTTTATAGTCTCATTCGCTCAGCAGAGGTGGACACACGTACAGTAGGTTATGTTTCAGTAGGTGAACAACAACCGGCAGTCAACGCTGGCATTTAACTTGTTAACGATTGCGCGTGACGCGATCGAGGTTGACTACGGGATGTTGCGTGAACATTGAACTCAACCAACCTTTATGTGTTTTAATTTTGTCGTCGTGCTCGTCCTTGTCCTTATCGTCGTCGGAGAGCATCGTGTCGTCATCGTCGTCGGTCTTGTTCTTCGGCTCCCACGTCATCTTGTTCTCCTTCTTGAGTCGACGTCGCGCGTTCGCGAACCACGTCGACACCTGCGTCAGCGTCATCTTGGTGATGATCGCCAGCATTATCTTCTCGCCCTTCGTCGGGTACGGGTTTTTCTTGTGCTCGTTTAGCCACGCTTTGAGCGTCGCGGTTGATTCTCGCGTCGCGTTTTTTCGCCTCGCTGCTAGATCGTACCCCGCTCCGTATCTGTAGACAAACACGCATATACTTACACGTACCTGGGCAAACGCTTCTGACCTCTGCTAAAACACAAAACTTTCGCATAGGTATGCAATAATCGAACTGAAATTCCTGAGTGATATTTCTCTGAATCGAATTCCCCATAAGGAATACAAAATTGTAATAAAACTTTTGTCCCATAATTACACAAATTGTCTTAAGATGATCTTCATGTGTATAAAACAAGATAAATCGCGTATATTATTACGTGTGTGTACAGTAACCAATATATTTTACTGTTCCGTGTCGTCCATACGTCGAAACGTTTACAGCGCGCAATAAAGTGGCTTTTAAATTTGCAACAGATAGGCGTTTTATTTGAGGCAATAGATTTCTCGTAACGGCAGCAAAAATAAAGTTATCGACGCACCGAGCTACATTCGGTACACTTTTTAGGGCCCACGCGGTCCCATTTGCATCCGCATTCTGATAGTAATTGTGGCGAAACATTCCGTCTCCCTCCGGAGCGGTGGTGACGCCGGCTCTCCTACCTGATTTCGATTTTCCCGACATGACAAAGGCGCGGTCTAAGGGGCTCAATAAATAGGTTTTGCACGTGGAAATAGACAAAAAATGCCGCTCACTCCAGGGACGTGCAGATTTTCACGTTCAGCGAACGGAAAA
Source organism: Clanis bilineata (assembly GCA_036417725.1). Taxonomy (NCBI): domain Eukaryota; kingdom Metazoa; phylum Arthropoda; class Insecta; order Lepidoptera; family Sphingidae; genus Clanis; species Clanis bilineata. Next base: position 15,040,184 of record CM071137.1, read on the forward strand.
GGATTTATAATATTTAGTCGTTAATATAGCACACCACATTATACGTAAAATCATAGTTTATTAACGTGTAACGAAGATCAATTGAAGCATGCTACCTGTGGTAATATTTTAAGACTATAAACGTCTTTAAAAAATATCGCGAAGTAAAAGGGCGGTCCGTTGCATCTCAGTTGCAATTGCAGGGCGGTGCAGCGCAGGCGTGGGTGGCTGGGCGTACTCAGCACCAATCGATCGCGACGCCATCTTGCCCACAGTAAACATTAGTGTTCACTGCTCGATGGTCTAGTCAACGCACGATGTCACGTCATACACCATGTCCTAACCAGGACTCAACTAATAAACACACGTGACGGTATTTTTCGACTGACTTCCAAAAATCAGAAGGTCCTCAATTCGACTGTGAAATGTGGACCGATTTTCAATTTTTTTGTTGTGTTCGATAGAGCTTATTTCAAGGGTGATCTCATATAAATTTGGTAAATCGGATTTGAAGTCGGTCCGTTAAGTTATTAAACTTGTGATTATTTACTATAAGAAGTAAACATGGATAGCTCACAAATAACACTTATGTTCGGAGGCGCGTCCGCAAATCCTCTGTAACCGAGCCGCATTAGTTCTAACATGAATAAGCTCTTCAGAAATGTACTGTGGTTGGTGACGACGGCGACAGCGCTTCGGAAAAACACAGCGCTTTATTGCTTTAATGTTTTATTGATACGGCGCGGTGTGGCGACGGTCGGCCGGTTTTCAGCTCTGAAGCAGCTGCACAGAGCCGTTTCCTTCATAAGCCGAGTTAATTAATTTAGACAGTCCACTTAGAAGGCCGCCCTGTGTGAACACATGCATGGCAGGGCGTTAATACTTTCTCGGGCGGAAATACTTTGTATCTTTGTTAATTTGGGGACAAAATGTGTAACCGACGTGGTGTAGACGTCCTTTTAATAACGCACGTGTTTGTGTGTGTGTATGCGTGTGGTGTATGTCAGACGTATGGATGGATTAATTTTGTTTGACGTTTCCTGCACTCAAATTATTTCAAAAGTACTTGAAAAGATTTGTTTGTGTAAACAATTTTTATTTGATAACTAGTTCATATTTAAGTAAATGGTTATTTTTTAGCTTTATTGTTGATTATGATGATTTTGGTTCGATAGGTGCGACCCATAACCCTGTGTTTTAAAACAAATTTAAATTCCTGCCTGTTAAAGTTCGTTAGTGATATTAAGCCATTCTGAAATATTTTCTACTGTTATTATAAAAATCATATTATATCATAGTTAAAATCAAATCATGGATTACGAATATTTAGGAAGTCGAGGGTCATGAAAAGCTGGCCTTGCTACAGTTACAACGGGTGCTACATATTTGAGCTCCGAGCATTCAATTCGTGGTATCGGAGGTTTACGATCTGCCCGCTTGGGGGAATTGCGGGACGCCCACCCCGTATGCCTAGTGATGTTCCCAGCACGGCGCCACCGTAAATATCGATTAAACTTAAATTATTTTTTTGTAATAAATCGATTTAAAATATGTTCTTAAGTGGCAACTGGTAGTTTATCTCTCGAAAGGCAGTGGTTTCTTCGTCAGAGGTTTTTGAAAAAGTCATTAATCTGTTTTAAGTATTTAGGTACCTATATGCAGTGACAAATTTATTCTTAGATGACGATGTTAAGTCGGCATTAAAACGTTTATCGACCATTGTATTGACGTTTCCTGCATGGGCAAAATAAGATAATTAGTAAAACTACTAACTTTATAATTACGAGAATTCGCGTGTTTCACCATTTTCTGCGATCGGTCTAATAACTCTAATACCTTAAATAGATTTTTAGTTATTCATGTTAAAATGCTTAATAACGTAACACGAATGTATGTGGCTGAATGTTGTCTTTCCTTTCTATGTTCCTATTTCATATAAGGTCATGTAGACAAAAATAAAACCGGCTCATTGCCTTCTTTCTCTATTTTTAGCAGAAACATAAACACCCCCGATTTGTTTTCCTACTTTATGTAGTTGCAAATAGGCTTTGGCGCGAACTAATTGCCGCATTTGATATTACACGCGTATTTTAAACAATTCTGATAAATGTCGGGTTAAGATATTTACCTTCACTGTGTGGGTTGATTTGTAAATATTTGATTTTCTTTAGAGCATATTCTCGCGTAAGATCTAAGATAGCGTTGTTTGTTCAAATTGTGTGCAAATGTGAGTATTGTTAATGACTGAATATATTTATCAGTAATGAGCTTTGTCTGAGAAAAAGTTTGTATAATTCCAATTTAAATATTATAAAACATTTCGTAATGTAATAACGATATTTAGATTAATTGAGTATTGAGTGAGTATCCTCCTTTTCATAATATGGAAAAAACTATACATATACCTTTAATAATTTCTCAAAATATTTTTAGGATAGTATCGATAACTATGTTTTTACTGCGGCCATCTCTAATCGTCAGTATGTACGAGTGCGTGTACATAAGTAAGTAATAACCCCCTACTGTAGCTGTAGGGAGGGAGCTACTCGTAATAGAATTAGGATTCGGGACTGAAGTGCGGTAGGCGTTTTAGGTACGATACTGTTGCATTTATTTTCACGTAAAGCATTTTCAACTGTTGTCATTCATTCATTTATCTCATTGTTTTTGACTTTATATTTTTACTTTTTTTATATACCTAATTAGAAATTAATCATTTCCACGGTCCTCTATGTAGGATTTTGCAACTAAATTCAAATGGTTATTTATTTACTGCCGCGTGTGGCCTGTGTGCGGCGACCCTAATCCCTCTCTATAGTAGACGAGGCCCGGGTCCAGTATGACAGTAATAGAGTTGATTCATTCTCTGAATTTGAATGATAACGCAAATCATTGCTAGCAAGATTAAAAAAAGACAATATTAATTTTAGATAAGGTATCGACGAATAAGGATGTAGTGATAGTAACACATAATTTGGAATATTTTTCCTACCAACTGGCATCGGTTGCGTGGATTTATATCTTAATTTATTATCCACAAATTTCCAAACACAGTGATCTAGGAAAAGTATATTCATCTCATCTATTTATTGCCTGTTGACTTCTTAGCTATTTACATCTATTTATACACATTTAATTATTAAATAAGAAAATCATCGCATGTCCATTAATTAATCGTATTCAGCAGCTAAATACGTTATGAGACGTCCCCGAACACAGTTTAACAAATGAGCGTCAAAAACGCACATAAGTATCGTTTGAATGGCGCGTCTCGTTAACAAACGCTCCTTATTTGGTTTATTTAAAAGTAACAGCCCAAATCGTTGGTACACAAATAATTCCCTTAGAAAACTCGGTGGCGCGCTCGAGGCGCGGTAATTTCCTGCGTATTTTGATCTCAATGGTGCGGTACAAGTGCTCCCTTCTCTCTTTTCTCTAATTTTTGTACGTTTTCTGTGCTCGAGACTTGTGTTGAAAATAGCTGAGTAATTTTTCATTTCGGTGCATGGCGGGCGGCTGCGGCGGCGGGCGGCAGGCGTGGCAGATTACAGGCTGTTCCAAATAATACGCCAACGGTACTTAACTCGAATGCCGAGTGCGCCAACACTCACAGCCAAGTTTTGTTGCTTATGTGCGATTTTCGCCGTACTCCTTCCTCACTGAGGCTATTTATTTGCTCTGCCGGACTTATTGCACGACCAGAACGTTTTATGAGGCTCTCGTGCAGTTTTTCTTTCCCAAATGAATATACAATAATTTTGTTGGCAGCCGCGCGTAATTACACTTGCAAATAAATTTATATTGTCCGTTTAGTTGTAACGCGACAAGTTGTTCAACGTGAGATCGGTCTGAGCGGCGTCCGGCGACCGCCACTTGTCGAGCTCGGACTTGTAAATTATTTATACGGCTCTCGGGTTTATTGTTTTGTATTATTTATTGATCACCCTATGCGCGCGAACAATTGTGCTCGCCCATCGGGATAGCTATATATCACGGGGTATTTCCGTGCGCCCTGTCCCGCCGTCACTTTTTTACGCATAAAAACTAATGTCGACTCTAATTATTTTTAGATTATAACGCACCGCATGCTATATATTAAGACGGGCGCGACCGAATTGTCAGCATAACTCCGCTTTGATGTATCATGATTTGTTTTTATTTTGGGACAGTTTCAACGTGATTCATGGATGGATAAATTTCAATTGCGCCGTGAAACGTATATTTAATTGATGCGCGCGCGTAATACATTGTTATGACACTGTTATGACGGCCGCTGCCGATTTATAAACGTTCCACTCTCGGTATACTTGTGGCTATATTTAAGTATCACCCTGTGTCCTTTATCTTGTTGGCGGTTGTACGGAAGTCTCATTGAGGTATTTTTATGTACCGTACACAACTTCATAAGGAGATGAGAGGATGAAATGTGTCGTTAGTTACAAATCATGCTGAGTTTAATTTAACCTGCCAACGACGTGTTTATGCTTTTAGATAATAGAAAAACAATATGTATGACCGACATCCGGTAACGTCATTAATGAATTAAGGCTCTTATAAAACGAAATCTCTAGTAATTTATCGATTGTGTTAAACAATGTTTTGTAAAGTGATTACAAACTGTACATCGGTGTATACATTCGATAACATTAATTGCCCCAACATAAATACAATCGGCTAGTTGGGCTATCCTCGCCTGACAACACGTCAGACGGGTTGATAAGTTTGCCGAAAACGTCAACGCAACGCGTCGAGCGATCGCGTTACAAAGAAAAACTGTGAATTAATCAAGGCCCAACGCGAATGGATGTGACCTCATTTGTCTCTGTCACTCATGCGGCTTCATACGTGTTAGAGAGGAACGGAGTTCGACCGGGAGTGGTTACTCAGTCATTTGTCCCTTGCGGCCGACACGCACTGGCTAGCTCACGGCTCCGTGTGCTCATGGCTTTATCGTGAACAAATTTGGTTTTTTTCACTGTTGAGCAACGTCTCTTGCACTAAAACATTACACAAAACACCTACACTAAACATGGTTACGCTGCACATTTTTATATAAGGTCCATTGCTCTATGAGCAGGAGATAGCGAAATTCATTGTTTTGCGTATGTGTTTTGTTTCTAGAAAAACAGCCGCAGGAGACACCGCTTAAGATGATTAAAATTTAATATGTAACCACTATCTAGAATAGGATTTCTGCAAGATCTCTACGTTCAGTTGATAGTTTTATTAATTTTATGGGGATACTTCTTATGACTGCCTCGGTAGCGTTATATTTCGGTACGACTACCGTCTTGCGGTCTCGGGTTCGATCATCGGGTCGGGCAAAGTGATATTGGATTTTTCCATATCGCATGCATTCCGCAAATATTCTAGATGATTCTGTTTTATTTTTTTTATTGCAAGGATTGACCAACGGGCAGATTGGTCACCTGATGGTAAGTGATCTCCATTGCCCATAGACACCTAAGACACAAAAAAATCATGAGTGCGTTACCAACCTAAAAGGAGGGAATGGAAGGGGAGGAAATAGGGATTGGGAAAGGGGGAAATGGGCCATGGAAACGCGACAGCAGGCTGCCACTTTACGTCGGTTTTCTGTGCGACAGTGGTATCAAACCGGTCGAGCCGGCCCATTCGTGCTGTAGACGTAACTGTTTCATAACAAAAGGAAGGAACTATTAAGGAAGGAATATTATGGTCTAAACTAGCTTACAGCCGCTAAGTTTTTAAACCAAGTATAATTTAAAGTAGTTGATATTTTATTAAGTAAATAGGTACTTATTTAAGAGGTCGTTATAAATGACAAATACATTTACCTTAACAAGTGATTAGGTGTTGAATTACGAATTAGTGGCGCTAAAATAAAACGAAACGGTCGTCTACATGTTTAATATCTTGATAACCTATGTAATATACCTAAACGTAATATGTTAGTAATTAATTAACGTACAAATGAGTATTAAAAACACTAACAAGTGGCATTCGTATTCGACGACGACGTCAATCTTAATTCTTTAGTAAACAATTCGAATGTAAACTTCCCAAAACAACGTGAATAATTTTAAAACAATTTTAACGAGAAGATTATTCGAAAATGAAATATGAACCACGCGGTATATTTAAAGCGGCACATAGCGTGACGCATTGACAGATCGTAATGAAAACTATTTTACGACAATTTCACCCAATTTATAAAAACATTCGGCTCAAATATCGTTATAATAAAACATTTTAATTCATGGATGAAAAGATATCGAATCGTGAATTAAATGAACATTTATTCATTCTGTTGAAAAATATCACTCAGTAACTCAATTCCACACACGAGGAAGGGGAAAGCATGTGCGCACACAACAAAATGTATTAAAGTCAATGTGAGTCGCCAAATACAAACATGAGCCTTTCGCATTGCAATCTATTAGAGAGATAAGTTTCGATAGAGAGGTGTTATGTTAATCCGGACGCGGGCTTTATCTAAAGTGGCGCGGGCGGTGTACTGCTGAGGTCCAGGACCCTGGGGACTTACCCGTAGGCGGCGAGCGTCGGGTCGTAAGGGTAGTACCCGCCGGAGGGTTGGAGGCCAGCCGACGTCCACGCAGACATCTCGCCGCCTCCCTCCTTCAGCGCGTAAGGGTTACTCTGAAACACCGCACGTCACAATAAACAAAAACCCCTCGTCCGCCGACGCTTTATGTTATTTCGCGTGGATACAGTTTACTTCAGATAGCAGATCCGGACTTAGGACCGTGTATATTATTAATTATTAACATAACAATTGTTTATTAAAAAGACCAGCGACCAAGTAGTAAGAATACATCTAATCAAAAACAAATTATTTCTTTCTAACTGCCCTTATCCCACCTTAATGTGGGGTCGGCGCAACACACTTTTGTGAAGCATGTTGCAGAGAGGATTTGGCTTAGTTTTTATGACCGGCCGCCTGCCTGACGTCAACCTCTATGAGAGATCCAGTCCCGGGCAAATTAAATTAGGAAATTTGCTTTGCCCGAACTGGGAATCGAACCCAGGACCTCTCGGTCCACAGCCCATACATGCTGCCACTAGACCAAGGAGGCGACTAATCAAGAACAAATTATGAATATTAAATTAAGGATATCTTTAATTAATTATAACCCTTGAGATATTTTTCCAGCGCGCTTGGCACTTGAGTTTAAATGATCCAATGCACAAATCACTATCTATTATCCGTATCGCTTGAAGCGTGTTTCGAATGCCCCAAGTACTGTTTTGAAGCAATTAGTGAATGATTTAAAGCTTCAATTATGTATCTTAATAGTGTTTTAGCTTGACATTTATATTGCATGCAGCAAACCATCAGATATAGCTATCGATTTTGCATCGGTGATTAGGAGCGGAAGGATGAGAGATATGTTATCGACGAATACTATGCAGATTAATATTACTACACCGATACTATCGAGGGCATTAAATTTCAAAACTATCGCAAAATCACTGTTTTACAAATTAAGTAATTTGTCTAGCAAAAGTTACAGATTCGAAAAGACACATACACACACATTCGAAAAGAGATATCAAAAAACTGTTCCATTAAAGCTGGGTCTTCCACACTAAAACTTTACACATCCATTTTTATCTATGGTCTACGAGCATGTGACAGCTAAAATCGTACTTTTGCGTATGTGTTTTTAGTGTTTTATTTCGAAAAAGCTTTACACTAGCTTACATCACATAGATTTGTTTTAACATTATTTTCTTGTTGATTTTTAAAATTATGACGAAACAAAAGACTTTAATTTTGATATTCATCGATATTATCATCAAATATTATTAAAGCATAATTATAATAAATGACAGTCGATTGAATCATGAGCTTAAAAACGGTACAAAACACCGACGTCTCGTCATAAAGACAAAACTGAACATGAACCAATAACAAATGTCAACACGTCATTAGCCCATACGAAAGCGCTTAGTTGTTAACTAACTCGCATGTAATCGGATAAATCCGGACGCATAATGCCATACAGTCAATCGTCCAACAAATGCGTCGGCTTGAATTTAATTAAAGTTAACTCAATATAAGGGAATAAACTCACGAACAACAATAAAAGTCCCAAGTGTACCGACTGACATATCACTAGCGTATTTGCATAATGTATGGATGCAAAGGGGAAAACTATTAAGGCCTAACGGGAAGGGTGCGCTGCGTGATAGTTGTTTAACAGTGAGGCAGTGAGTGCCTCGAGGCCGGGCTCAGAGCTGGGGGTTGGGGGCCCGAGGTCTCACCGAGGTGAAGTCCCCACTCAGTCGCATACGTTAGGAGCGGCTAAATTAAAAGTGTTAACTATGAGCCGGCTCGGAGCCCTCACGAGGGACCCCGTGTCGCACACTCCTTCGATAATAAAATGAAACGCATTATGATACGTATGGCACTGGTTGCGAGCTGCGCCGCCAGATAACTGAATAAAAAAGGGCAAGCTTATTTGTCCCCCTGTTTTAAAGTAAGAAAAAGTGTCAGTTGTCTATGCAGTTTTTCTTGATTTCCCATTCTCATCCAATATCGGAGTTGCGTATTTTTTCACCTTAACTCTACGATGAAACCGTAGCTTCGATGCGAGTTGCGACATAGAATGCGAGCCTCGACTCTCAACTTCTCGAGACGAGCGACAAAAAATGAACAATAGATAAAACTAACATGGGGCGTACACGGGAGTAATAAAAAGCAACGGCATCACTATGGGTGAAAAAAAAAACAACCTGTAACATTCCTTATTAGAATTGTAACTGGTATTGTTAGATAATAGCGTCATAATTGGTGTAGAGGTGCGCTTAGCAGTTGTTGTGACTAAGCATCTCGTTTGTACTTTTGATTGCTACAACAAATTATCTGTCTTAGTTATTTGCACGAGCAATTGTAGGTGTCGTAAATAGATTATCTCGTTGTAAGGTTTTATAAATCAGTTCATGACGCCGGTTTTGTGTGTGTGGTGAATTTTTTGAATGGTAGAGCCACGCTGTAGACAATTACGTCTACAGCAGGAATGGGCTCGACCGGTTTGATACCACTGTCTCACAGGAAACCGACGTAAAGTGGCAGCTCACTGTCGCGTTTCGTTCGGTGAGTGAGATTTCCGGTGGCCTAATTTAATCCCCACCCTTTCCCAATCCCTATTTCCCTTCTTTTAGGTTGACAACGCACCTATGACTCTATTATTACTTGGATGTCTATGGGCGGTTGGAGATGACTTACGATCAGGTGACCCATCTGCTCGTTTGCCAGTTTCTATGCTATTGATTAATCGGTATAGAAAATTTATGATTCTGACACATTTTATTAAATTCGTAGATACTCATGCAGTGCATACATAATAACCCTTATCTCCATATAATTAATGGATTTTAAAAGACCCCGAAATACATACTGAATTAATTGTGACCATAAAGATTCTTCACAATATAGATTCTACTGTGAATTTTTATAAATAAACAATTATATTTAATTTCAAATAAATTCGACCAGAAATATTAAGAAATACTTGACCCTTTTGGTTTGAGGATTTGAGTCACCTAGGGTATGAAATATGTATGCATAAATACATATTATACATACTTGTGGGAAAAAATCATATTACCTATTGCTTATTACAACAATCGGGTGCATAAACATGTAAATAGATAAAACCAATTATTCATAAACAACTTCTCAAAGTTGCTACATAATAATTAAGGAACAGATATCGCTCAATTTATTCATAGGTACTTAAACTGGCACGCATTACATTATAACCAATCTTCCAGTTATCTGCTAATTAAGAAACATCAATTAGGCGAGCAGACAGCAAAGTTGTATCAGAGGATGTTTGTTTACTTATGTCATATTTTGAGATAATATCCACCCTCTAATCTATAAATATGTTTGTTCTAAGAATATTTTTTTATAGCAGAGCAGTCTTTTTCTTTGACAGTGTAAACGAGCAGATGGGTCACTTGATCGTCATCTCCAACCGCCCATAGACACCCAAGTAACGATAGTCATGAGTGCGTTACCCACCTTAAAGGAGGGAAATAGGGATTTGTGTAAATTGGGCAACCGGAAATCTCACTCACCGAACGACACGACAGCGATCCACTTTACGCTGGTTTTCTGTGAGACAGTGGTATCAAACCGGTCGAGCCCGCCTATCCGTGCTGTAAACGTAACTATCTACAGCGTGGCTGTACCACTCAAACACTTTTTACAAACAACATATACACCTCTCTATATAACACTCAACAATATAAGCACATTTTATTTATTTGAACTTTGGACCATATAAACTGGCCGTATGCTGCGAACAAATATAGTGTAATCATTGAAAAGAATAAGTTCCTATGTGAATAGCAAATCATGCTATTCATCAGCATAGTATTACCATTAAAATATAAACATACTGTCCAACCGGCATTCCGACTGTGTTGATAATTTAAACGTGAATTATACGATCCTCCCGCCTCCAAGTGATGGATTATATTATGTATTGTTCTACGAAAACTAAATTATGTTATCTGAATTCAAAAAATAATTATTTATTTAAGTCACACAGTAACATAACGGTTAATTGTCGCCTCCTTGGTCAAGTGGCAGCATGTATGAGCTGTGGAACGGGAAGTCCTGGGTTCGATTCCCAGGTCGGGAAAAGCGAATTTTCTAATTTGATTCACCCGAGACTGGGCCGGTCGTAAGAACTAAGCCAAATCCTCTTCGCAACATGCTTGAAAAAGTGTGTTGCGCTGACCCCACATTAAGGTGGGAAGGGCAGGTATAAAGAAAGAGTAACAACGGTTAATGCAACAAAATCTAGAATTCCCTGGAGATAATTATCATCACACGCGAAGCCGAGGGCAACAATAACTCATTATATCGTAATTATTAATGTATTATTACATACACCGTGTAAAGACTTATCTAACATGCAATGTTTACAGTTTCCTATACCAGTACCTAGTTATTTACAACCTTGTGTGAACAAGCCAACGGCATTATGCAAATAGGTCCTGTTTTAAGAGCAAAATGATTGAACATACCATTTGAAAATATTCAATTTATTGCATTTCCAATTAAGCAAATTAAATAGAATGGTAACGAGGCAGCAAATTAGTTCTGGTACTGTAATCAAATGTAAGTCACACTGCTATCCTAAAACGAGCTATACACAATCGTGACACAGTCCAATTGTTCGTCCAACTCTCCACGTGTAGTTATATAACAAATAACACCCAACAGTCACATAGAGGTACATATGTAGTCCTGACCCCACACTAAGAGCGAGTCTTTTGTCGTGAGTATCAGGAAATACTAGAGACTTTCGGTCTCACAACACCCAGACCCGATACAAATATCTGTAGGCCACACAAACATTTGTCTCGGTACGAGGATCGAACCGCGGCCTCTCGCTTCACAGCCAGCTACTCGCCCGCTGCGCCACAGAGGCTGCTGTTCGTTGCTGAGTTAGATAGAGAGCTTGTTTTGATCCATGGGACTAGTTGGAAACATGTTGGAGTATTGGATTATATAGCGGTATATTGAACATATAATTAATTATACATATATTGTATTAATTGTACATTGGGATATCGCTGGATGCAGGCCGCTTCCAACAGGTCGATCTGGAAATCTTTGGGGGAGGCCTATGTTCAGCAGTTGACGTCCTATGGCTGATGATGATGATGATGATATTGAACGATCGTCTTGTGTCGGTTTATACGGTAGACGATGCGGGCAAGTAAGCAAGCATTACACTAAAGTAAATTATATATCATTGCTGCCATGACGAACCACTTTTTTCTTTCTTTCTACCTGCCCTTAGCCCACACCATCTGTGGGGTCAGTGCAACATACTTTTTCAAGCATGTTTCAGAAAGGATTTGGCTAAGTTTTTACAACCGGCTGCCTGCCAGACGTCAACCCTCTGGGGGATCCAGTCCAGGGAAAATTAAAATTCTCTTTTTCCGATCTGGGAATCGAACCCAGAACCTCCCGGTCCACAGCCCATATATGCCGCCACTAGACCAAAGAGGAACCACTAAGGCAAAATTGTATTTACAGCGTGGGCGGACAATTTGACTGTGCTAATAATATTGTCATATAGAAATTTTATACGTCAATTAGTAACTTTGTTGTGATTTGAATATTCACTAGGAGTACTAATACTATGATCAATTTCTCCTTTTGCTTCTTAAAGATCGTCATCGCACTCACTATTTCTTCTAACAATATTATTCGGAATCAGAAACCAATAAATAATAGTCTATTTGAGTAGTAAATTAATGACTATTATCTAGAGTCTATTGAATTGAAAGACCATGGTGCGCCACGTACACATTTTTTTTTTATAGAAGAGATTGATATTTATAGATGGATCTGTACAAATAGATATGAGCATCTAAGCTGTTACGTGCTAAAACTCATCACCACGCAATGCAGTGTTCATCTTTAGATACATTCACAAACAGTCAACCAAATTCATTACAGTCATTCCTACCACAAGACTGCAACACTAGAAGAACTGTGAGTGATCGTCGGGTCATTAATATCCATCATTGTAAGTAAACATTACATTTTTTCGACGTCCCCCGAATATAAGCCAGTGACAAATTCGCGGTGGCAACTCTTTTGTGGTGGCTGAGATAAAAATGGGCTCTTTTCCTGCTCCTGACAGTAGTTCCCTCAGAGATCGTGGGCGCGTTAACTATGACTGATGATTGTCTCGCCCCACACATTAGCGGGATCGACAACACGTGCCTATGTATACTAACATTAATGATTCCTATTATTCTTATTTCGCTATTAGCACTCTCGATTTTGTGAGCCTTTTTATAGCAAAGACCGGCATAGGAGCAGGTTGCTCACCTGATGATAGGCGATCTCTATCGCCTATAGACATCTACGATGCCAAAGGAATCATCAAAGGATTGGGCGACCGGAAATCTCACTCACTTAGTGAAATAAAAAAGAGAGCCACTTTACGAGTGTGTTCTTTGAGACAGTGGTATCAAACTGGTAGAGCCGGCTCACTCGTGTAGTACACATAACGGTCTACAGTGTCTCTATGGTAGAGCATCTCTATTCAAAATATATAAGAAATCCTTTCAGACCTGTCGTAAACTTGTCCGGAGTTATTTGAAACTAATATTTTTTTATATACCATTAATAAAAGCATACAACACAATAAGTAAATTTTATAAAATCGATTTAGTAATCTCGATATACTAATATTTAACGGATTTAAAATTCATTGTTACAAGGCAACCACTATTATTACTTCTAACTATACCTAAGCTATCGCCTTCTTTGTTTGTTCCATGCACTACCCAAAGATATTGAGAGTTGAGTCCGCACGTACATATGTATATACCGGGTGTTGCAGAAAGGTGGTACCAATTACAATTGGGTACTTGACTATTTTTTTTAAATTAATTTTATGTAAGATTTACGTCATCTAAAATATAGAAAGAAATACTAAAATATTTTCAAAAATAAAAAACTTATAAGACTTTGAAGTTTGCTGTAACTGTCAAACTGCGGGAAAGAGAAGTATCGGCATAATTATGTCACTGCCATACACGGTACGGGCGTTGGAAAGGGCTAGGAACATATTATCTCTATTATGCCCCCACTCCAGAAATTAAAATATGAATTACTGCCTCATTATTCAACCAATTTCGATGCAGTTTTTACAGTTTCTTTTTTGTTTTATTTGCTATTACATTTAAATATGTGTATGAAATTAAACATAATTAAGTACCCAATTCTACAGAAAACCATTTAAAGTGTAATAGTGAAGTTAAAAGATAAAAATTTAATTTGATTTTTTTTAAATCAAATATATGCATGGGGATTTAAAAACTGAAATGCGACATGTAAATCGTGGTAATTATACGGCTGTGTGTACGTTAAAAATAATTAATTGCCTCATAGGTGGTTTATAAGAACAGCAGCTGACCCAATGGGCGATAAGTAATTTTTTCGTCAATTCAAGTTTACATTATTCATAAACTATTTAGGAAATTTTAAACTTTGCCGTGAAATTGCTAGCCATCCTCCCTTTAAGTGTATTTATTATTGATACTACCTTTTTACAACACCTGTATATAATATAAAGTCTAAAAAAATAGTTTTCTTTCCAATCCCTATTCATTACATTTCGTCAAAGGGTTATTAGTCAAGTCAGGGTTATTAAATGTTTGCACAGATGTGTATTATGGACCATGGTATGTCAATAAAAGTTTTATGCGATGTTCGCTTAGATAAAATTGAATATGATTCGGTTTATAGTCAATTTAATTTCCTTCTCCGATGCCATTTACATGTGCGTCTGTTATAAAGGCGTGTTGAGGGCCCATCCGTAAACTGATTATGTTATTGCAAAGGCCAAGTGCTTCGTTTAATGTCATCATTGCTTGATATAAGATTGGTTGAGCCATTCATTACGAGTATTTGTGCTACTATAAATTTACTGTGTGTTAAAGAGCTTAAAATACATAGAACTTATACCCTATTGTACGGTTTTCAAAACACTTTTGATAGTGATTTGTATATTCGATATAATATTGTTATAATTAAGAACTGAATCTACTACTAAATGTACCCCAGGAACCGCGTATAAGTCAAGAATATAATAAACACCATTAATCCCACACTACTTCCCACACTGCAAATCTCATTTATAAGCTCTCAAAAATCTTATCCACACCAATTCATCCCCCTTATTCCGTAAGACTGAATCTAACAACATTTTAATCAATTCTCCACAGAGTTCGCGAGTCAACGCGCCAGATAGACTCATTACACGAACCCCAAATAAATATAAACAGTAGCAAAAAGGGGCCGGCCCCACTATTAACGTTACTAACACGCGCCGCTAGATCCATAAATAAAAGCCAACTAGCGACCCTAGAAATGGAAAAAAGGCAGAGTTCACGTTCGAGTGATATGAGCGGTGTGTGATAAATAACATTGGTTTATTTCATTGCATTAAACTGGTGATAAGTTATTTGACGGTTCATAAATT
The DNA here is from genome assembly GCA_036417725.1 of Clanis bilineata. Lineage (NCBI taxonomy): Eukaryota > Metazoa > Arthropoda > Insecta > Lepidoptera > Sphingidae > Clanis > Clanis bilineata. The sequence continues at coordinate 15,055,195 of CM071137.1, forward strand.
CGCGCGGGGTGCGTTAGGCGGCTACCGGCTAGGCGCTGGCGTCCCGACTGGGCGGCCGCGTCCCGACTGGGCGGCCGCGTCCCGGTTGCTGTTCGCCCGGGGCGCCTCGACGCCGCGTCGCGTCTCGTTGCGTCGGCTGCGGCCCGCCGCTCTGCCAAATCGACTCCACTTCATCATTCTGCGACTCAGCTTGCTGGCTACCGTGCGCCAATTGAACGCCGCCTTACTTACTCGTTTGCCGGTTACATTTTCTGCCTCATAAACTTTTATTTGCGACTGTCACTGTCTATTAAAAAATTGTATGAGCATGCAGTCTTAGAATTGATGAAAAGATAGTGAGTATAATAACCCACTTTTATATCGACCTTCTAATGATAAAGGGTGTTTTAAAGCGAAAAACCATTAGGCAATTCATAAACTCCTAATTAAATGTTTTTCATTGGATGCAACAGTTAATAACGGTACAAACTGTCTGTTGGAAGAATTTACAATGCTATAACCGAGTATATAAAAGACGGTTCCCTAAAACGAAAATACCATTTATAGTATAAAATATAAACGAACACAGAATAAGCATTAACTTGAAATGTTAGCGGTTAATAATTTATTAATGCACATTAATTATACGATGATATCTGTAGAACATAAACAACTAATTCATGTCTTTGAAATCCAATATAAACTATAAATTGATAAGTACTTATTACTTTGTACAGCGGCCTGAGCAGGAAAATTTCTGACAACCGTAAATGTATTCGAACTCGATGCGCGTCTATGAAATTTGTATGAAATATTAACCAAACGTCATCAGTGCGCAGCGAACTCGAATACATTTACATTAGTTTTTCGTGCTCGGGCTACAGATCTTTGAAACCATACTCAAAATAAATTGTTTATATTCTACGTAATCTATTAAGTGCTGAAATATTTATGTAATAATATAATAACAGCTGCGAAAAATACTAGCAAAATCTTAAAGTGAATTGTGGTGAGTGGAAAAAAAATGACTCTAAGTGGATAAAGACCGAATACAAACGAAAAAGTCATTTCATGGCGCACGACGGTGACGCAATCGGTGGCGTGTACACGACTTCAAATCTACACGAATCGAGTTAAGGCCCGAATTCGTTCGACAATAAAAACAACTTGGCTAAGTTCAATAAAGCTTTCCCCCAAATAAGCCATAAAACGAGCGGCGACGGGCGCGGGCGGTTTAGGTACGTACCTACCATCCCGTCCAATTATTTGTTTGTGGAGGCACAATAATTTTATTTTACGTTTTATTTAACATTTATTTCGTTACGGCAATTTCACGGGTATCAAAGAATTGCTAGATTGTGATTTAAACGAAATTGGTTATTTTCCAGTTGGAGGGACGTATGCGTTATTTGGTCCAGTATCGGGTTGATATTATTTTATTACGCATGACATAATGTTAGCGATCGGAAACATTTCTTTTTATAAGCACTTCATTCGGTTCGTATTGGAAGTTAGTCGACCGGTCGCGTCGCACTTTCCGATTGAGTTGTTCTCCGTTAACACAATGTTATTCCAAATGTGCTATCGACGTTTATAACTTTGCAACTTAACATATTTCACATGCAATATAGACCACTGTAAGTAAAACTTTACATAACTCACTAAAGCGACTAGTGTACGACTCTCCATAGATGTAGAGGCGCCGAAAGATGTCGCGACATTTCGCGTCGCTACGTCGGCCTACCATAAATAAATAAACAATAAACCGGGATTAAACAAGTCAATTGGAGCTCAGACACAAACAATGTGCGGTCACGTTTAACTGCGGAACCCGGCGGTAACCGATCGCGGCCGACGTAATTCAATGATCGTAAACGCTCGCAATGATATCAATTAGACAGGGCCCCGAGAACGATAAAGCTCCGCTTTAATTAGGAGAACAAACAACAGACGGTTCTTAATGAGCCGTGAGCGTGTGGAGGGCGAGAGAGGTAATTAGGTCGGGGGAGACCGTGGAGCACCGCCGCCGAGGGCGATCAATTATTGAACATTCGTGATTGATTCAGTCGCACCGACGACGCGACGCGACGAAGCGCGATTTTGCGACCGCGCACGCTACCGCAACCGCCACCGCGTCCGCCACCGCCTGTTCCGCCCGGTGCACCATAATGCAACCACCAATGCAAACGCCAACAATTTTTTATTAAAACTTTCTATTACTCTATAACTATGACTTTCAACGCAAACAGGCCATGCATTTGCATACATGACAGGTGTAACAATGTATGTAACCTTATATGAAACGTTAACTAATAGAGCCGACTTAGACATTAAAAAGCGAACATTCAACAGTGTCTAGAGCTCATAAGTATTTCCGGCAGCTCGCGTTTATCGTATTTATCAGATGTGTGCTAATAGCTAGTGTCAGAGGGTAAAACAGCGCTCCGCTCCGTATAAATTACTTTTAAAATAAGGGCATTTAAAACCATTTAGAGCAATAACTATTATACGCTGAATATAGCTATAAATAAATTGAATAAATTACGCGTATTATTTGATACAAAAATAAACGTTAGAGGTGTCAGCGTTAATGGTCGCCGAGGCGGTCGGGGCGGCCGGGGCGCTGCGCACAAAGCGCCCCCGGGGCGCCTTTGTTGTCGCGGATTCCCTGCCTGTGACATCTGTCCGAATAGCTACAATAACTCGCAAAAAACTCACTCCAAATTTACTAACTGTAAAGCGTTTGCCTGCGATTATTTTTCGCTGAATATACAACGTAGGCAGAGCATCGCGTCGCCTCGTCGTGAGCACGAAACGACATCTTCATTGAGCTTTTGTTGCCAGTGACGTATCATTTATTCCGTTTTGAATTAGTGCAGTGTCCCGGTGGTCTTACTGCTCTATCACGGCGTGCGATTTATTGTCATGTGTCACAATATTGTAAAGGCGATCAAATGCCATTTCCAGCCAATTGTGAGTGTGACAGATTTTGTGTGCGGCTGGGAGTTTTTTCTCGTAAATAGGTAATCGCATTTTGGCAGTAGAGAAATCTTATTTAGACATGTGAAATAAAGTTGTTCAGCAGTCTTTTTGCAAGAAAAAGACCCGCCATGGACATTGTAGAAATTCTATACATATTTCATACGTAATATTTTAAAATTCATAATATAAATTAATTACAGGTGTGTAACCTGTTTGAGACACAGAACGTTTACAGTTATTTACTTTCATAATATTCTTATTATAATTATTGTAGATAATGAGGAAGTAGAAAAACACAGGCGATTTGAATAATTCACTTTTGTACAACGCGACGCCTGCGTTTTTATTATGCTAATGCGGACTAGAACACGAAACCACGGCATCCTAAAACAAATTCAAATTAAATAATAACGTAGTTAAAAGCTATCTCTGGCTTAATCGACACCTTGTTTTTTATTTAACTAATGCTTAACACGATGGGCGAGGTTAGTGGCGTGGACAAAAATTACGCGAGGATCGAGTTTTTTCAACTTCCGGTCGAGATAACGGTCAAGTAAGCACCTTTATGTTGTTAAGTAGTCACAGAATGCTTAATAAACGGTTCATCGTGCTATTGTTTATTGGGCAATTATTACTGCTCCCTCGACAACACATAAAATTCCAATTATCGCGCATTAGACGGTTTCCTTCGACCGAGGAAACAGTCAAACTTTTCGGCCAAGATTAATCGCAAACGCCTCCATACGGAACAGTCGCAATATCCTTCGGTTCCGGACCTAACAAAGGGATGTAACAAATTTCCTGTGCCGTCCAGTGTTGCTCACTTACGTCTGGCGGCCTCGGAACGGCGCTAGCGAAAACTATTGCGTTATGATGCACGTCGCACTGATATAATGCACGCACCACACACTGCACTCAGTGCTGATCGCCACGACGCGCCGCGCCACGCAGCGCCGGTCACGACCACGCCAGTGTTAGACGTGTATTCAAACAATAGTAAATGCATTTAGCCCGACGATTGTTTGATTTATAGTATAAGCGTGTAGGTAATTTATAAGAGTGCGGGAGTGGACGTGGGGCGGCGGCCGCTGCGGGACGTCGGGAAATCGGGGAAAAGCCGAAGATTTATTAGCGGCGGAACGGCCGGCGCGGCTGACCGCGCGACCGCCTCGCGGACTCTGTTTGCCCAGTCATTAAAGTCAGCAAGTAAACGCTTAGTGCCAAGATGAGTATATTTGCGGAGCAATTAACGCGTCCGAGGTGAGACGAGGGTTGCGGGGTTGGCTAACGGTCATTGTTTGTGTCGTGTGACGTGTCATATTTATCGGCTATATATTTTTAGCCGAAGCGCGACCATCTTTTGGTACGGTATCGTTAAAACGCTTATGTGTCCCGTAGATAAGGCGGCCGATACAGAAGGTGTATCTGCGCCAGGATATCGCTGTGCAAACATGCGCGGTGTCAATCACTGCGTGGCGGCTCTTTACAACATTTTATCGATTGTCACGTAGGTAATCTAAGTATAACGCATTTATGTCAAATCGTCGATGTACCTATTGATAAGCCCACCCACGTTTCATCGGTTCTGTTGCATCATTAAAGCAATGGCGGTTCATATTATGTACAGCGTGGCCGTGTGGTAGATGGGTGGCCATTGCAAATAGAAAAAAACATACACATGTGACATATGAAGGCTGCACAATATTATCAGACTCAAATGGATAGGAAAGCACTTCAAGTGCTTATTAAACTGTGATACCAGTTGCTATTTTATCGTGTGGACATAACCCCTAATATTAAGCCATGTAGCGATTCTATAATTATATACGAGCAGTCACTAAAAGGGTATAGTTTTGATTTACAAATCGACTTGGTGCTTTATTCAAACAAAAATAATTTTGATTGCTTATTTATAAAACCTCGATATAGCAGCGACAGCTCTGTTGGGAATGGTATGGACTGCGAAGCCGAGTGTCGGAGCTTCGAGTCCAACCCCAAAAAGAGCATAGACCTCTGACATTTCTATGTTAAGTGTGTTTTCATTCTGAAATATCGCTTGCTATAACGGTGAAGGAAAACATCGTGGGGTAACCTGCATACCCGAAAATTTCTCTACAAGAATTTCAAAAGTATGTGAAGTCTATAAACCCGCATTAGGCCAGCGTGGTAGACTGAGGCCTAACCGCTCTCTTTTTTTGTTTATTTATTTATTATTATTTATAAAATCAGTTTTTTAAACACTTAATAACAATGTTGCGGTCAATACTACGGTTGTAACGCGCGTATGAAAATAAAAACGGCCATTATGTTTTAAATTATTATCAATCTACGTACACAATCTGAAGATAACTTATCCGTTTTGGGAATACACCTACCTACTCACACACCCGAACGAGGCATGACAATGTAAGACAATTTTCAGCTTTATGGGTATCACAATAAACATCAAATTCCGTTGATATTCGACGGTATAATGCTTCTTTCGTTTGAACTAATTACGAGGAAAACAAAACTGTCCGAAGCAATCACTCGAAAGGCAAGGTCGCCGGATCCTAATTAAACGGTGAAAGAGTGACGGCAGTAATAGACTTTAACCATTATACTTTATGATATAAACAAAATAAATATATGGCTAATGAGTGGAATCACGGTGTGTCCTCTGAGCTCATAAGTTAGGGGGCCATAACGAGTGAGATACAACTTTATGAAACGCAGTCAAGGAAAGATCAACTGATACTAGATGTATAACATTGCCTTTTACATATCATATAGTTTTTTTTCTACCTGCCCTTATCCCACCTGTGGGGTCGGCGCAACACACATTTTCAAGCATGTTGCAAAGAGGATTTGACTTAGTTTTTACGACCGGCTGCCTGCCTGACGTCAACCCCCTATGAGGGAGCCAGTCCCGGGCAAATGAAATTAGAAAATTTTCTTTGCCCGACCTGGGAATCGAAACCAGGATCTCCCGGTCCACAGCCCATACATACTGTCACTAGACCAGGGAGGCGATATAGTACAAACATAATTTTGAAAACACTTATCCTAGGTTTCTAAGATGTTACAGGTTTATGTAATTAAATAAATAAGTGAAATAATTAACACCCAACAGTCACATACACAGGCCTGACCCCACACTAAGATACGAGTATTACATCGTGGGTATCATCGTGGGTATCAGGAACTACCAGAGACTTTCAGTCTCAATCAAGTCCAAGTCAAGCAATGAAGATTTCTAGAACTTTCTCAGAGAACAACAGTTAAACTACATGCAAGTAGAGCTGCAGGCAAAAACTAGTATTAAAATAAAATACACCCCCAAAAGTTATGACAGATTATGCAAATTCTAGTTAAATATGTATTTTTTTTTTTCATTAAACATTCTTAACTATATCGTTGAATAATTTAATGCCAAACTATGAAATGTCATTAAAATAGTTGACCTTCCCTGGAACTATAGTTGAAATGGAAAAGTTTTAGCTTAATTAAAACAGTACTGAATCCAGAAAATGTCGGCATAAACACCAATACAAACAAATTATGAATTAATATTCAAAGCATAAGAAATAAGCGCCGAAATTGGACGTATTAACATCACCTCAGTGTGAATAATAATTGCCATTAACGATGATTCGATGGCTCATTAGAAGCGTCTACACTATTAGCCCTAAACAGACACGACGAAAGGAATAATAAGATAACACATCAAAATTTCACCAGCCATTGTTAATTCTCTAGATACAGATTTGATAATTAGGTCGAAACTTAATCTGTAGTGATTAATGAACAAAGCGCGCACTACGGCCAGACCACCCACGGGGAGGAGACGGCTTAATAAGACCCTAATTAACACCTTAATGGCTATTCTCAATTCGCCTGATTTCTCTTCACTTTTATTTATTTTTTCCTTCTCGGTCCCACCACAAGCTCGTGCGCATCTCGTCTCTCGCTCCGACGCCCTTTTTAATTGAATCTCTGGTCTCCTTTTTCTAAACTTATTCTCTTTGACTTAAGATTAGTGATGTATTTAAATTGGCGTTTTGTTACGTTTTTATAGTCGACCGGAGCAGTTGCTAGCTTTTTTTTATTTCAGCCGTTTTCTTATCGAATTTTTAATTTGATCGCGATAATAAAGCGTAGAAGTTTTGCGAAATGCGAATAGTTCTTTTTTAGTAATATATTTTTATTACACTGAGCATCAAGGGCGGGCAACGAAGTTTTCTTAGTTGTTAATTTTGGACGGAGAGTCGTATGTCTATCAATGGGCAATAACGCAGTATGGGAAGGGTTCACTGAGGTTTCCGCTCGCAATAAAATGGTGAGAAATGTATGCAGCGGGACACATGCTGCATCGCGTCTCACAGTCCGTTGACGATTGATTTTATTGCCCCTTTCATGATTTTCCACCAATTCATTTATAAAATCTTTCATGTTTCGAATGTCTGCATCAACTTTAATCTTGTGAATGTTTATTTTGAATAATTTTGACAAAATGTGCTTACAAGTTTTATAAGACTGTCGGTAGCTTTGTGTTCCATGTTTATTTTATGATATTTATTCGCGCCATAATTTTTTATTACAGTTTAGAAGTATTCCGACTGAAGTATATTTAGTCTTTATTGCATTTATATTGGAAGTCCCATAGTTATTTACCACATAGATATTTGTTTAGACAGCTCAAGCGTTTGACTCGATAAAAGTATTTTACTTGATTGTACTAGACCCGTGATAGAATTAGTGTAGACATCAAACTCCCTTGAACCGTAGTCATTAATCACGAAGTAGTTGTGCACGAGTGACGTCATTAAAACGCGGTTACACCAGGCAAACCCCTTTATTGATTATCAAAAGCTCACAATAGATAAAAGATGGCGTTGGCTGTATTGTTAGTAACTCGCAACTTAAACGCACGGCGCCACCGGAGTCGCGCGTGTACAAAAATGGCAGTTGAATATTTTCCTCGGCAATGCTCGCGGGATGGCTTGAGCAGAAATAAACTCTATAACCCTGAACTGAAGAGTTAATATGTATTGGGGTGTGATGAAGACTTATACAGCCAGACACAGACAGCACAGCAGTGTATTTGTGGTGGAGCGCTCGAGCGTCGTCATTGTTCGCTAAATTGTCGCTTGCACGGAACCGGCTGGGCTTGTCGTGAGTTAGGTATGAGCACGGGGCCCACAATGACAACATACATACATTTAAACACCTGTTATTAACCATGCATAGGGTCACAGAGCGTATGTTTGCAAAGTTCGTTAAACACAAAGAGAGATAGAGATCTCGATGTTGCCAATGCGGGATGCATCTGTAGTTGTCACACAAGCGTTTGTGAGCTATTGCAAAATGTATCTGCCATTGTAACTAGCAGTTTGTAATTTTATTCTAATAAATTAGCCATTTTGGGTTAAAGTTTTTCTGATTATGCTACATTGCAATACTATTCTGTAAAACTTCCTTCAGAAAAAGCAAATGTCTCACGCTCAAAGGGATTTTCTGGGCTTAATGGATTTCACATGTGCTTCGCGGGAGCCCGATAAATTCAAATCATAATCAAATCGTTTCTGATTCAAGTTTACACTCTTATACAAAATTATTAAAGCTTATTTTGCATTATGAACTGATTGCAGCCCGAACGGGAGCCGGGCTTATGTAATTCCTGGGTACTTAAGGTCCCGCGAGGGGATTAGCCCAGCCGCATGCCGAGACCGCCTATTTGTCCTCTTTGCTCAGACAAGGCGTTAAACCGAACACTGGTCGCCAACGATTTTAAGTAACCGCAAATTGGAAGCGCATTTTATAATTCCACGTTCACCAACTGTCATAATTTTGCAACTGTCGAAAGAAAATACGCAAACGAGAAATCGTTCCCTACATGAAATAATGTGAAATATCCTTCAGAGTCGAACTGAACTGAGATAAATAGTAATTGGTATAATAATGGCGGTGGGTTTTAAATTTATTTTTAAGTTTAAATATTAATGTTTCGTGACAAGGCGGCGGCGGGATCTGCGAGGTGTCGGTGGTTTTCTGGCTCAGCGCGTCCAGACCGGTTCGCCGATGGCTCGCACGCTACGCCAGAAAAGCCAAACACGTTGTATCGCAGGCGAGAGCGATAAACCTTACTTCGTATACGGACAACAGCAAACGACCTATTGGTACCAATTTGCAGCATGCTGTAAGTTCTGTTTTAGGAGGAGACAGCGGGTCGTGGTCATTGCCTATTCGACGCTCACTGAAATAAACTGTATCACGATTTTACTTAAACAGTTCGTTTTAAATTATACTATTGTAAGCACTTGTATTCACTCTACTTATTATGATTATGATAAATAGCTTACCAGAGGTGAGTAGAACGCAGAGCTGTCGACACCGATGCTCGGGTAGGGGTTCTGGTCTGTTGATGGGTAAGGAGTTCCGTAGACGCCGACGGCGGCACTGGACAGGCGGGGGTATGAGCTGAGTGCCAGTCTGGCTCCATCATACTGGCACGAGCACACGGTCTGTCCGGAGACAGGGTCCGTGATGATGGGCCGCGGCGTGTCGCAGCAGGAGGCGGCGGGGGTGCTGGCGTGGCTGCCGGCGCCGGGGGAGAGGGCGCCGCCGGCCACGCCGGACCCGCCTGGTGACAGCGGCGGCGCCGAGCTCGAGCCCCCGTCTGGCGAGGTCGCTGCGCCGCCGGCTCCCGCCCCGCTGCTGCCCACGAGCAACTACAACATACACATATTGATGTAAAATATATGAGGATTTACATACACTAATAATTAATTGCCTTCAAATAACATAATCGATTGAGATTCTTTTACAACAGCTATTTATACTACTCGTTGAGATTTTTTTGTGATGGCGTATCTACCTCATACTTTAAAAATCACCTGTTTGCTGTATCTCAATTTACTTTTTTTTACTTACCACACTGCAATTGTCTAGTCCCTATATCTATACTACATCATCATCAAATACATTCTCTTCCGTTACAAAGTACCGCTACAAAATAAAAGGCAAGTCACCAGTGTTTCGTTCGCTCAAACAAGTAACGAGTGAAAAGCTTTCTTACGAGTTTATTTTTAAACGAATGCAAATTAATTCCATTTCTAGGGCACCAGACCAGTAAGATAATATCAGAGGCATCCGCTTAATCTAAGCATCTTGTGACGCGCCCATCGTCTCGTACCGATGAGACAATCTCGAATTACTTCGGGGAAAAAATCACTAAACATACTTTATAGAGCCGTGTTAGCGCTCGGTTGATCAAAGAAACGACGGTCTGCACAATTTGTTAATCGAAACGTCTTGTTTCGTCAGTTGATATTATTCTGGAGTATATGCTCCTGTAATTAGCGTAGGTACTTTTGACTCCAATAACTGTAGCAAACTTGATTAGAATGAAGTTTCTTATTTCCAATGATAAATGATTTTAATGTCAGAATTAAGGCGCATTAAACGAGTGGGATCGGGGCTACTTATTTACGTTACAATAAATTACTACAGATGTGGTTCGCAAAATCTGAGGTGGACCTGTGCTCTAACGAAGTTGGTGAAAAGTCGTAAATATTGCATGTAAGGTAGTCTTGGCGTAAGTGATGGCACTAACAAAATCCAAAAGAGCAGGTTTATTGGGTGAACTCAATTAAGCCTGCTCTTTTGGGTTTTCAATGAACCACATAATGTGAAAAACTTTCTGACAAAATAAATGACAAGTCTCCGAAGAGAATATGCACAACAGCGAAGTGGAAAGAAATGACGGAAACCAGACCCCATCAGCATAGAAGATTTACTGGTAATAGACGGAAAGAAAATGAGAGTGTGTATTCTTTAACATGGACCTTAAAAAAATGATTATATGACAACTACCCATGTAAAATCATCATGACAAAATTGGACATCATGAACGATATGCACTTTAATGTTATATTTAATAAACTCGAGTATGGTTTAGGCGGCAAAAGATTAAAGGGAGAAGGGACGTCAACAGATTTGGTCAAATATTGGGGCCAGTTGACTTAGAAATAATAGGATAAGATACTGTGTACACACTGAACCTCACTTCAACTCTGACGCTCCGTTTGTGTGCGTCAACTTGTTTTCTTTAAACAGAGTAAGGTCCTCAAACGAACTCCAGTCCAGTGTAAGCTTGTTTGAGTTTATTTTAAATTACCACTGCATGCAGCCCTCAAATAGATAATAATATTAATATCTAGGGAATAAAGATGTCTATATTGATTTCCATCAGAAACCTCAACAATATTATTATTGATAATAAACAAAGTCATTAAAAATCGCATGATTTCCGCTAGCAAAACATAAACTAAGAGCGTAATTATATGAAAAGGTAAACTATATTGAATTAGGAAAAAAATACTTTATTGCAAAACCGCAAAACGGAAGAAAGGCGTGGGATCTACATCAAGGAGTAATCGGATAAAGGGTCAACTACTCACAGTGTATGTAACAACTAAGATCGACTTGTTGGTTAATTATAAAGGTTTAGATTTGCAAATTTGGATACAGATTACTTATAAAAAACAAGTATGTGGCTGTGAACAAGTCTGCATGATCCACAACTTTCATTGGCAAGTACAGAAATACTCGAAGCCATATAAGTTACGACGTTTGAGTTCAAAGTGAGCGTGTAGAACGATGCATAAACAGACGAAGGTAAAGGTAAAGGTCACGTGGCCTCATTGGATTTGATTGTTACATATATGATGAGTATGATTTATTTCATCTTGTAAGTAAATGGATTTGGTCATGGTAATTGAACCAGACAGATAAATCTATATGTTCAGTCGATTATTAAGAACATAAATTGTGTTTACCTAATATGTTATAGTTATTATGGGAAACATAACATATTAAAACACATAAGTATAAATATGATTCACCCTTTAATGAACCAGCTGGTGTCGTACCACTGGCGAAATTTTCGAAGCCAGTTGAAATCGGATTCCGAATTCGGCGATGCGATGAACTTGGGCTACAATTACAAAGAGCGGCCGCGATTGGCTGCCATGTTACAAACACTATCTGGTATATCGGGAACGGTCGCGTGCATTCCTGTAATTAGTGTTAGGCGATGATAACGCGCCGGTACCACTCTTCGTGTCATTACGGATAGCGACATCGATATTAGCTATGAAATTGTGATTTTGATATCAATCAGTTGCTGCTTAATAACGACTTACAGTTATTCATACTACAGTATCTATGTTGTGCCGTGATGCAGCAGATGTATTTATTGGAGCCATATATATTATTATAGACGACGTAACGCCAGCATAGTACGAATGCCTCCTAAGTTCTTATAAAATAAAGGTTTTTTTATCCATCGGATTAGCAAGCTAGAGTGGCATTGGGCTGGGCACATAGCTTGTAGAACCGATAGCCGATGGGGCAGAAAAATTCTCGAGTGGAGACCACGTACCGGCAAGCCCAGCGTTGGACTTCCACCTGCTAGGTGGATAGACGACCTGATAAAGGTCTCAGGAAATCGCTGGATGCAGGCCGCTTCCAACAGGTCGATGTTTGATGATTGGGGGAGGCCTATGTCTTTATGGGTTTTGATAGCCATTTCAGTATGAATCCGATCAAGATTGGCGCTTGGAGAAACTCTCTGCCTTTAATAATATTATACATATTATGGCTCATTTTGATACGTCATAACTGCTTAAATATCGGTGATTTCAATGGAATTAAAGTTTTATACTTGACATCGACATGATTGGTTATTACTAATTAGAAAGGTTGTCAAATATTTATTGATTGATCTGATAAATTATTAATTTTAATCTGGCAAGTTGGCGGGTTTTCGATTCCATGTTTTATAATTTTAAGTCAGAAAAACGCTATTTACATTATCTTAAATCGAACACATATTCGCATCTTCCATGTTGTTTTATTATTATAATATAATATAATAGGTATTATGTAACCATTTTAATACTACGTTCATTATAATTGTACGTAGTATTAAAATGGTTACGTAATACCCATAATACCATTTTAATACTACCTACAAATGGCTTAGTTATTTTTTCTTCAGGAAAATGAAATGAAACTCTTCTTAGAAAACGTTTTCATAGGTTAGTCTCCACTTAGTAAAGGAATCCTTTCTTGTTTATCAGCCGACTAGATTGACTCTAGAACATATGAAAATGATCATAACTGGACACTCGCATCTTCTAATGACTTCAATGATACTACTATCCTACATACATGTAGGTACAAAATATTAAATGGCTGATAGAAAGGTACAATTGAAGCCAGCTTTGTCGGCGGCATGAATTATAGTGCTATCAACCATGCACGTATTAATTTATACACATGCGTTTGTAACTGCAGCAATTTGGTTTTATTGAGTAGGCGGTGCCAGAGCTTACCTTTCTACTTCGTAAATGGGTCTATGTGGCTAACATAAAACAGTGTGTGTTTGTAATTTAACTATATGTTTGCTATATGTGTGTTCACTATTAAAATGTAACGTGCCAGTTACAATAGAAGGCAATATATCTGTTAGTGATGAAACCAATGACTTGCAACTAAAAATGTAGTGTGAGTATGTAATCTAACGTAATATCAGGTTATTTATGCACTTATATAGAAGAAACAGGTTAAATGAGACAATATCGGTGTATAATTTGTAACTGTTTTGTATAATTATTACTTAAATGGCTATTAATGGCTCATTTCCTTTACCAAGATCAAACATGACCAGCTGATTAACGCAATATTTAGTCCATTAAACATCACTAAGAGCAAGTTAAGCAACAGTAACAGCGCTGTAAGCTAATAAAAAGTTAAGGGCGGGCGCCGGAACAATAACAAGCCTTCTCCGGCCTCGAGGGTCGATCAAATCAAATATATAAGCGATATTATGTCATTGTGTACAAAAGGGGCGAAACTGGAAAAACGCTCCGCTGCTTCGGTCAATAAAACTTCCAATAAAAACTACTTGGACGGGAAGCTATCTCAGATCTCGGTGTGCAAACACTCTGCAAGCGAAATGCTCCTACGATCGCTGTTACCCTTAAATTAAATAAAAAAACCTTTAGTAATTTAGTCCAATCTGTCAAATGAAGAGTGTTGAGCAAAGAGAGGGACTCGGATTAATGCTCTGTGTGGGTGATATCAGATGTTTTGAAGAGGGCCGTGCAAACAGCGCTGACGTTTGTTGATTAGGTGCCTGTCCATATTCCATAGTGGGTAACATATGAGATGAATGATACAGGCGCCGATCAAACTACGCGTTTTAACTAGGTACATACCATATTTTACCCCAGTGATAATGTTATACAAGTGATAAAAATAATAGTATTATGGAAAGAATATTACTGACTTACTTACCATTTGTTGCAACTTAAATATTACTTTTATATTGCAGTCGATGTTGAATTAAAAATACCATTAAAATCGATTGTTACATAACTTAAATCTTTTTACATTGAAATATATGAATACTGAATAGTACTACTAATCACTTTAATTACTATCAAAGTTGAGTAAAAACTGACGATTAACTTCCTGCCGTCTATACAAAAGAATCAATAAACGATTCAAGAACCTAAGCCGTAAATTACAGTTTATTCGCAGATATTACGCGGGTAATGGATTGACTAATTTCAATTATAGTGAAACCATCCACAACACAATACCGATTGCTTTTATTTCCATAATTAACCACAAGAAAACTATTAAAGACAATAAAGGTACTCCAGACGATTCATCTAGCGATAAAACGCTGAGTTTCACAATGAAATCGTTCCATGAAACGCCTATGATTTAGTCGAGAATCTGCTATACCGAACCCTACCACGCATCTAAACGATTGGATTAAAATGGGAATTTTCTATTATATTAACAGCTTACATATTTCTTGTACATATTACTTCGTAGGGGGAGAACTAATGGACTCGCGTCAATATGAAAGGGAGGCGACTTGACCAACAACATTCTAAGTCCAAAGGTGTAATAATAAATAAGTAATGTAAAGTGACTTGACGTGGGCTAATGGACAGTGAAGTTATTGAGTTAGGAACAGTACAAGTTAATTATGAAGCGAAACTGAATCAAATCATCCGCACTGATACTTGACGGAGCAACAAATATTATTCACTTAGTACAGGTAAATCAATAATTATGATTAGAGTGAATCATTCTACAAATTGTTTTAAAATAGTTCTTTATTTCAGTGAGGCGTGCTCTTGAAACCAGAGATTTACTAATCTAACGACAAACTATACTTTTGTTTCATTAGCCAATCCAGACCTGTCATGCATACATATCTCTACTATGACTAGGATCATCGATTAGAAGACTTAATAGTTGTGAATTAAAAGGACATTTAGTTGCAATATAAAAAAAGCAAATAAATTACACGCATTCCGCTTTTTTAACACAAATTGTAACTTATAAAGATAAGCTCAGAAAGACATATACAATTACAAGATTTGCTGTAATATGCTGTGATATGTTGTATCAAAACCTGTAAAAATCGCAATCATCATATAAATACAAATATCCGTTTCATAAGAAGCATTGTGGAATCTACGATTATAGGATAAACTGAAGATAAACTGAAATAAAGTGGAGATGAGTACTGCTCTGCGCACAAAACATTTCTCCATACTGCAAGAGCTTAAAATCCTGGAATAATTTACGTACATTACGCAAATACATACATACATAATATCACGCCTGTATCCCATAGGGGTAGGCACAGACTACGGATTTCCACTTCGCCCGATTCTGACACACTACTTTCGCTTCATCTACTTTCATCAATCTTTTCATACATTCGCGTCGGTTAAGGGTACTTTTTATATTTATTACGCAAATACCATCAAATATTTTGGTTATGTCATCCGTAGCCAGATGTGGAGCGTTTCTTTATCTAGGATCCTGTGGAATATTGGAATAGTCTCCTTGCCGATCTCCAATGCTAAATTAGGCAATTTTAATCAAAGGTTACACACAAAGTTCCATTGTGGAATGTTCGCGCAAAGCATTCAATTTTATTCATCAAATCCATCTTGTTAACAATTTAAATAATAGTTTCTACATGTAGGATACGTCGAACTTGTACATGGATAAACGTAATTGTAATGGGACGTATCTCATTCAATATGCACCTAGTAAATAGATGGGTAAATACCCATCGTCCGGTACTTAGGTAGAGGCGTGAAGGGTCTCAAGCTTTCAGGCTATCGTCAATATTTGATGAGGCTCGGACGTCGGCCGTGGTTCCAACGTGTCCACGTTATATTAGAGACTGTTTCCAGAGATCTCTATTATATCTACTAGAGAGTTGAGACAAGCAATCGGCAACGATATGTTATCAAACAATCCACTTTTCATGAGGTTTTGGTATAAGTAGGTAGTTTACATAATCAGAAAAATCGTTATTTTTTAATCATTTTTATCATGATAAATTGCATTCCTCTTTAGTTTATTAAATATACTCATATTCTCAAAATAATAATACATGTCGACCTAGCCACTGAAGAAATTATGCATTGTATTTTTCTAATAAAATAAGTAAATAGGTTTAAGCATTTTCTCTTTTAATTATTATTTCTGTGTATGTAAGTGGTTAATAATACAAAATATTTCTATTGTATTGTACATTTTTCCTTCCTAGTCGTTACTCTCTTAATAGAGTGGTCATGGTCGTCACTCCAGGATTTGTGGCACGCTTAATTCGTCGCCACTTATCATGAGCAGCAGCTTTTCGGGTGCATTCATTGCGGGAGCTATAGTATTGTACCTCTAAATATTTTTATGTAAGTATACTCCTCAGGTCGTCGGTCCACCTTGTAGGTGGACGTCCTACGCTGCGCTTGCCGTTACGTGGTCTCCACTCGAGAACTTTTCTGCCCCATCGGCTATCAGTTCTACGAGCTATGTGCCCTGCCCACTGCCATTTCTCCTCAAACCTTAATTCTTAACCGAGTTCAGTGAGTTAATACACTAAGCCCTCAATGTCTACGTATACGAATAGATGTAGTTTCATAGCAGAATAATATACAGTTTATTATACAGAGACCTAGGGGCTGACTCTTTTTGATTGATTGTTGTGGAATTTTAAGTCACTATCGCCCGAATGGTCAAACGCTACTCAACTTCAACGGCTTCTCACATTGATTTTCGCCATACAATTTTGTCAGAAAGGCAGCCTTAAACAACATAAGGCGACCTTAAGTGTATGAACATTCGGTGAAGTCAAATTGAATCGAAGTCAAATTCGAATCGAGTCTCAAGAGTCAGGGGGCAATATTATTAATATAACCTCGCGACGTATTAAATACATACATAATATCACGCCTGTATCCCATAGGGGTAGGCAGAGACTATGGATTTCTACTTCGCCCGATTCTGAAACACTACTTTCGCTTCACCTACTGTCATCAATCTCTTCATACATTCGTATCGGTTAAGGGTACTTTTTATCTTTCCTTTAGTTAATGTATCACTTAGATACATCATCAACTTGCCTAAAATGCCAAATCAACTTGCCTAAAGTGTTAAATGCCTAAAGCAGAACTGAGATGGTAGCTGCTTTCAGTCTGATTTTTATCCGACACGATACAACTTTATTTCGTCGGTCAGAGTGGGTAGGGTGTTTTTCTCGATTTTTCCGGTACTGTCTCTCCAGGGGAGGGAGGGTTTGAAAAAGTATGTTCTGTAGACCCCACATTAAAAAAGTGGGATAAGGGCAGGTAGGAAGTAAAAATATTCAAGGCAGGTGCAGACCTGTGTCCGATTTAACGCAGATTCGGTGACTGTTATTTATGTTATTCTTATCTCCGATAAATCCGAAAACATTGCACCAAAATAGATGTTATATATAGGTTCGTATATTATTTCTAAAAGGTCAGCAGCAAAATAGAAAATGTGCCTTTAATATTAGATGAGTTCGTCGATGTAGGGCGTCTGTGATAGGTCTAAAAGTGTTATAAAACGGACACAGCAGAGATGATCAATTTCCATCATCATCATCAATCATCATCATCATCATTATCTATGGTTGACGTCCACTGCTGGATATAGGCCGCCCCCAAAGATTTCCAGATTGACCTGTTGGAAGCGGTCTGCATACAGCGACTTTCTGCGACCTTTATCAGCCAATGCTGGATATAAACCACCCCAAATATAGGTCAAGTGGTCAAGTATTAAATACACAAGTTTACAGACCGACTTCAAATCCGATCGTGACCAAATTTATATGGGACCCTTGAAATAAGCTCTATCGAATACAAAAAGAATTTTAAAAATCGGTCCACATTTGGCGGAGATATAGTGTATACATAAAAAATACAGACGAAGCACATATGGGCTATGGACCGTGGAGATCGTGGGTTCGATTCCCAGGTCGGACGAAGCGAATATTCTAATTTAATTTGCCCGGGACTAGACCCCTCAGAGGGGGTTGATGTCAGGCAGGCAGCCGGTCGTAAAACTTAGCCAAATCCTTTCTACAACATGCTTGAAAAAGTGTGTTGTGCCGACCACCCCACATTAAGGTGGGATAAGGGCAGTCAGAAAGAAAAGAAAGATCACTATTATAATAGTTACACTATATTCTCGGAATATTATTAATCGATACCCGAAACAAGTATCTGTTGAATACACAAACATTTGTCTCGGTACGGGAATCGAACCCGCGGCTCCTTTCCCAGCTGGTTATTGCCCGTTCGCCCGCTCGCCACAGAGACTGTAAAACTAGTTTTAATCATATTATTATAATCGTAGTATACTATTTTCAAGGACATCAATATACGAATTCATTATACGAATATTTTAAAAATTTTTATGCATAAAGTGCATTAGTTTTATCTCATAGGAAATTTGATAAAAGATCATAATCTTAGTCGGCATTTAACATATCATAGAGTAAATGGGTATTATAAACCATTTTAAATCTTGTGTACGGAATAATTTAAAACTAAGTATGTATTAGCATAACAAATCTTAGAAATATAAATAACATTATGGGACACGGTTAATTATTTCCTCTTTTAGAATAATATCGGCTTTACTACGAGTAATTAAAATCTTCTAGAGTTTTAGTTCATGTATTTCTCAATCGTTTATATGAAAAACTATTTTAATGAAAACTATTTTACTACAACTACTTCCATAAACATGCCCGCTATTGCATTGCGGAGTACGGCGGAGTAGCATCGGCAGGGCGGCTAGGGTGGCTTTTACTGTGGCTTCCATTAAAATTTAATGGTCACTTAACTTAAAAATGCTCATTATACTCATTTAGAATTATTGTAATCGAACAAAGCTACCTGTTCATTGCATTTGAACACGGCTTAGTGGACGGAATGTGCGGCTATAAACCTGGCCGGCGGACGTAAACCGAAGTAATGTGTTTATTTTAAAAGCACAGTTAAAGCATAATAAAGATGATCTCATAATTTCCATTACATTAGCAAACGCATTATCTCGTCTCGAAGGCTCCGCTCTCGCTCCAATTTCGGTCCTCAACGGGATATGTTAAAGAGGACATTATAATAATTAGATTGTTATCAGATGTTATTATATGAATTTTCCAAAATTATAAGCGGTCGAGCGACGGAGATAAGTCGGCGATATCGTGTGGACGGTAGGAATAGATTACGGAATAGCCGGAGGGCATCAGCGTAATCGGGCGCACAAAAATTTGGTCCTTAGAAGAGCACGCTATACAGCAAATCGATAACCGATCATTATAATGATTGGGCTGTAAACGCCACTCTTGTTCGTTTTGAGGCGTTTGACGAAAGGCAAGGTGGGTAATGTGCGCGAGAGACGCAGGCGCAGGCGAGACTCGAAAGGCCCACTCGGCTAATAACGACTACGCACAAATAATACATTTGTACACTTTTAATAATGGTTTGTAAACACGTGTAATACGAGTGCACTTAATGTTGCTTACTTCGCAATCTAACACGTATGCACTGCGTAATTCCAGTGCACCAGGCATAATTGCTCAGATATATCTGAATGAATGGTCACTCACGAACTGGTAAAATACGTCGCAAGAATTTTCAAGCGAAGATGCGATACAAAAGGTCTTCTTTCGCACCAGGTTTCAATTGACGCCACCATTCTGCGTATCATAAACATAAATCTCGGTGCGTCGTTACCCGCTAACATTATGTGGCGCTTTGCTGCGCTGCGCCGGAAAAATTGTCTCGAGTCGAGGACCCCGGTGCGTCAATCTGCCTAACTGTCCGTACATAGCTGAGTTTATGATCCTCTTGAAAATAAAGAGCAAATTCAGTACGAAGCACAGCGGCGCGCCAACGTACAAGTCCGTTCTAAAGTAGCAGACGCTTAGAAATATTCCTTTAAAACGTAAACACTTTCTACATCACGATAATGTGTCTTGAAGTGTACATTACAATGCACTAACATAATAACGTTATGTAGGTGTCGAGCGAGCGCAAGGAGCGCTGCCTCGTAACGTCTACAAAGTAATATACAATATGTCATGAGGGTATTAATGTCTGGTATCAGGCGAGGCGTCGGAATGTCGAGCAGTGTCGTTGGGGATATGAGCGTTCGCGAAAACAATGATACCACAGTGCGATAAAACGGCGCGATTCTTGTACTAAAATTGAAATGAGGCGCGTGCGTGACGCACGTCGTCACGAAATGCTAGTCGAGTGTGTGTAACTATCACGCAGCGACTTGACGTGGCGGCGACGTGACGGCAACGTGACGAGGATGTGAGGGGTCTGGTGGTAACCTAGCCTCACCTCGGGCCCATAGCTGCCACCACGTCTATAAATATGAATCGCGCCCGCAACAACTATTAATGGTTATTTAACGCATACCCATTCAATTATCGAACAGATTGCATCGATAATACCGATGGCCAAATTCCCAACAGTGAATGCCGAAAGTGTATTTCATTTACGGCTCCCCGGCAAGTGCGACGGATTTGCCACATGTTCCATGGCGACCATTGGCCATTAATTCGACATCGTCCGTAACCGTCAGCGCGTGAAACTATGTTAATGTTACAGTACGAGTTAAAGTAACGTTTAAAAATGTCACACGCTCGGTAAGTATTTTCATTAAGCGCGTTTTCGTATCGAAATTGTGTTAATAGTATAAATTATGTGTTAAATTCGCAGTAAGAAGAATTATTGGCTATTGTGTTCAGTAAAATAAGGGTGACAAAAGGGCCACGTTCGCGGTAAAAATAATTGCGCCCATTGAAATTAATTAACTCGTTGAAAACATACATATTTAGTACTCATTTCTGATACAATTGAAACTAGACAACTAGCTTTGCCTCTTACATTGTTTAAATTCAAAGAATGCTGTAAGGTTGATGTTTTCGATTAATTATAACAGTATGTATCTCCTACCGGCTCACTGCTCTAGTACTCGCGTCTTTAGGTAAATAACCCTGTGTTCCTGCATTCTAATCTAAAATCAATCATCATCATTGCCTTTATCCACCCACTGTTGGATATAGGCCTCTTCCCTGGCACGCCAAATGTAACGGTCCTGCGGGTTTAGATAAGTGTCTTATGCGCTAGTCGAATAGAATAAATGTATGGGTATGATATAAGAGTACGCTATATGCGGCGTTACTCATACATTTATTCTATTCGACTAGCACATTAGACACGTTTCTAAACCCGCAGGGTGTCCATCCAGAAATGTCCCACTGTCTTGTCCTACATTGTCGTCTGACCAACGGGCTGCTGGTCTACCCACAGATATCTTGCCATCTTTAGGCTACCAGTTGACAACTGCCTTACACCATCTCCCATCATCTCTTCTAGCCCCGTATCATATCATTATCTCCACTTCTCCACTTCAATTTGCAATTTCGATCAACCATAATCACAAGGTTAAAAACTTAACAGACCGACTTCAAATCCGATCGTGACCAAATTTATATGGGACCACCCTTGAAATAAGCTCTATCGAACACAAAAATAATTTTGAAAATCGGTCCACATTTGGCGGAGATATCGCGTAACATACATAAAAAAATACCGACGAATTGAGGACCTCCTCCTTTTTGGGAAGTCGGTCGATAATGAATTTGTTGTTGAGATTTCTAATTCGAAAAATTATACATGTAATTGTTCGGGGTTTGAAACGTGTCGGATATGGTGATAGGCTCAACCCTATATGAAAGGACAGAAATAAGATCAACGAGACGTGTGCGTGCATGACAGCTCGTGTTTCACAGTTTACATCTGCCTACCCTTTCATAGATACAGGCGTAAGCTAATGTATGTATATCTAGAAAAAAGCTAAAAAAACAGCAACTAAATAACCAACACATTGCCATACCTAACGAGCATTTTGATTGCAAATGTAAATGGCATACCTTGAGTGGTATGGCGCTCGACTGGCTTGATACCATTGTCTCGCGGAAAACAGACGAAAAGTCGCAGCTCTCTGTTGTTTCATTCAGCAAATGAGATTTCTGGTGGTTCTATCCCCCCTCCTCCTTCCCAATTCATATTACCCTTCCTTAAGTTTGGTACACACCCATAAATATTTCGGTATCATGGGTACTACGTACGGTGGAGATCAGACATTACCATCAGTCGACCTGCACGTTTTCCAGTCTCTGCTATAATAAATCCTTGAAATATCTGTAATTAAATTGATACCTAATTATGAATACACAAAGTACCTATTCAAATGGACAAAGGTTTCAACGTCCATGAATTTGATTATTCGAGATGCCATTGTATATGCTTACTGGCTCGGTAGAGTTCACTGACCGGAAGTAATTTGTCGTCGAAATGACACATTTTGTGTTTCAACCATGCTTCCACATGTCACGACATTAAGCCCTCATTCGCACAAGAGCATTTTCAACGCGCGTTAAAAAAAGCTTCTCAACATGTCTGTTCATTTGAGTCCTTGAAAATCATTCTTGCCTTTTTTCTAATAACGTATATTTTCAATACGGCCCAAAAAAACGTCGAGTTATAAAAGCGCCGACGTGTGAACAACTATACTAGAAGTCATTTGTCCAATTGCAATGCGTGTTAAAAAAGCGTCTCAAAATGTTTGTTCACATGAGTGTTTGAAAATCATTCTTGTCCTGTTTCTAAAAAGGTATATTTTACATGTTGCTTGTTTAAAAAACGCCGCGTTTTAAAAGTACCGGCGTTTTAATAAAGCCTCATTCGCACGAGAGCTTTTTCAACGCGCGTTAAAAACTTTGATCTTGATGATAAGTAATCTCTACCGCCCACGGATACCCAAGACACAAAAAGAATCATGGGTGCGTTGCCAACCTAAAAGGAGGGAATGGAAGGGGAGGTAAACTGGATTGGGAAAGGGAGGGGGAAAATGGGCCACCGGAAATCTCAATCTCCGAACGAAACGCGACAGTAAACTACCACTTCACGTCGGATTTATGAGAGACAGTGGTATCAAATCGGTCGAGCCAGCCCATGCGTGCGTAGACGTAACTGTCTACAGCGTAACTCTACCACTCAAACCATGCTCTAACAAAATAGGTAAGCCAACTTCATTTTCCAACATGTAAACAAAACTTTACGTACGAAGCCTACTGGCTTAGAAGATGTATGAAAGCGTTAATAAAATATTATTATTCTCTCGTAGTCCGGTATGCACATAATACCAGCAGTATTATGTTTTTCATAGACATTTCTCGTTATTAGACACGGTAGTAAACGATTACAGTTAAAAACTCACACAAGTAACTAGTAACTAATAAAAAGCAACTCACGCGAATGTGGAGCCGTGGGTGTTCTTCGTGTGCACCGTACATTGCTCACAAATCGAATGGGAAATTGTCGAATAATTATTGCCGACAAATACAATATAAGCGTATACAAAGGGCAATCGGCCGCGACGTCGCAATTTAAGAATCGTGTTCCATCTTAAATTATCGACAAGTTTAACAACAACCATATAAGCAAGTGCTATAATCGCTGCAAATTAATTACGGACGCATTGCGCGCGAAGAAAAACAGTTATGTAATTAATGATGATACTTTATGCTAAAATAAGTGCTTCTAAGACATTCGTATGTTAAGATAGTGTGAAAACGCAAAAAATAACAAATTGGGACAACTTTGATTATCTCTAATGGCTCTTCTTATCTGTGTATTCGCTGATACTAATTACTCAAACAGCTAGTATGAAATGTAAATATAACTAGTAGGTAACGAATTGAGGATCGGTATCCTTAGTACAATTCTCGATTCTCGAAATCAACGATAGTTTACAGTATCTCCATACATTTTTTAGTTCGTTGTAGTTTCCGCAAAGTGGCGCTCCTAGTCAAAGTATGGATAAGACGCAAACTATCGTCGGTTTCGAGAATCGAGAACTGTCAAAATAAACTCTTACTAGGGGTACAGGAGAAAAGCCGTACGCGTTCAGTGGTATCTGTAGGTCGCGGGTACGATGGGGTGCCGTAGCCCGAGCACGAAAAACTAATGTAAATGTAAATGTATTCGAGTTCGCTGCGCACTGATGAAGTTTGGTTAATATTTCATACACATTTCATAGACGCGCATCGAGTTCGAATACATTTACGGTTGTCAGAAATTTTCCTGCTCAGGCCGCAGTAGGCTAAACTTATACGAGCCATAGGTGGGGCGGCCGTCGGGCGACGGGCGGCGGTCGGCGGCCGGCGGCGGTGTTCCCAGTTTGGCTAATAAATAACATTTAGCGGGCGGAGCGGGAGGCTCGGATTATGAGGTCGGAGGACTCAATTAAACTGTGCTACCGGACTCGGCTTTTATTGTGAACTTTTGCCGTGACCTCCCGCCGGATTCCCAAATAAATGGAACCACTTTACGCACAATGTTGGCGTTCATGGGAAATTCGAGCGAATTAATAATGACAGTCATTGTTATGTTATTGAGTGTGAGTTACTTGCGGTGTTGCGTTGCGTTGTAGACTCGTAGTGCGATCCCGCGTCATCGCGTGGCTCGGCGCGGCGTGGGCGAGGTCAGGTCTATGTGAAAATGTTGAATCTGCACTTGGTTGCATGTCAACTTCGTGTACATTGTTACACGAAAGATGAGACAGACCTAGTGCAACTAACAAACGTTCGTGTCTGTGAACATCTAATCGAACACACCTTTTTGTATCGTCAGTCATAATTTATCAACCCATTATTGATGTATGACAGCGTAATTTTATGCAAGGACCGTCTTCTTATAATTAGCAATTTGTTTCGTCTAAAAGAGTTTAAGTGTAAAAAATATGTACATTCACTTACTGGAAGGTTGAGTATAAATACAAATAAATAATTCAATACGCACGTAAGCGAAGCAGACAAAAAAGTGAGCAACAATTTTCCATAAACAAACATAAATAATGCGATTAAGCTACAATAAATGTGCATTTATTGTAATATATAAATTTAATTATGTCAAATAAGTGTCATGTGTTTGTAAGAAGAAATTAATGTATGAAACTCGAGGAGCAATTAATCAATACGTATGACTGGTGGGTCGTCGTGATATTCTTGTTCAACTCGAATAGTGGAGGGCACGGACGTATAAAAAAAGAGGACATCGTCTCGCCTATAGTTAAGCCACGCACACAAACGCACCTCTACAAAACTGCCCTACGCTACGCACACACTCAGTCGCCGCCATTACGTGTCGATACA
Source organism: Clanis bilineata (assembly GCA_036417725.1). Taxonomy (NCBI): domain Eukaryota; kingdom Metazoa; phylum Arthropoda; class Insecta; order Lepidoptera; family Sphingidae; genus Clanis; species Clanis bilineata. The sequence continues at coordinate 15,080,786 of CM071137.1, forward strand.
TCGAATGGGCAGAAAACCCTGCTTCACTTTCAATGTTCCTAGCGCTCCGTCCTCTTTTTTGTACGTCCGTGGTGGAAGGCTGGGATAGTAAAAACGATAACGGATAGTAAAGACGTTTTGAGACAATGAATTTAAGTCGCATCCATAAACAATAAATTATACTATAGGATATATTATACTAATCTCATATTAAAATCTCTGAGGTATATAACGCTACTTCTATCCACAGTAGATACCATAAATATATCTTGTACTGTGAATGAATGTCTTCAATTCTTATTAAAAAGCTAATACATTTTAATGTACTTTCAGAGCTCGCTGTGAGAGTGTGTGTAGAGTGTATACTCTAATTCAATTATTGCAATAAATTTCATAAAAACACAATCCGCAGCGTCCATTTCCTATTAATAAATTCAATTAGAAGTAATGTTCTACTGGTTGGATTTACTTTTTTATTTGGATCAAGAAAAGGTCATTAACCTAGACATTTACGTGTATTAGTATTGACAAATTAAAGACTTCAAAATGTGTCAATGCTATCTGTATATATAAAAGGAGAAACTTACTAACGTACATATCAGTGTACAGCCGAAACTATTGGAAGTAGGAACGCGAAATTTTACACACGGCTTCTGACGGCTTCCTTTTATGACGTAGACGAGCACTAAGAAAGGATTTTTGGAAGTTCATCCGCTAAGGGTGTGAAAATGGAAATACGACGGGACAGACTCTCAAGCGGGCGTAACGGCGGGCAAAAGCAAGTTTATAATAAATCATTTACTCTCTCTACTAATGTCTCTCAGTCTGTGTTTCTTGTAAAATATATCTCGGACTAAATCGAAATCGATTTAAAAATTCCATATCCTCATTGTAAGCGTTTCTTTAACTTAGACTTAGTCGAAGTTCGCTCTACAGATCTCAGACTTAGTCGAAGTTCGCTCTATAGATCTCAGCCTTAGTCGAAGTTCGCTCTACAGATCTCAGAATTAGTCGAATTTCGCTCTACAGATCTCAGAATTAGTCGAAGTTCGCTCTACAGATCTCAGAATTAGTCGAATTTCGCTCTACAGATCTCAGACTTAGTCGAAATTCGCTCTATAGATCTCAGCCTTAGTCGAAGTTCGCTCTATAGATCTCAGCCTTACAATGTAATACTATCGGCATGCACTCTTCACTCCTCAGTGTAATAAAACCAATAACGTTGGAATCGCTCAGTTTAATATTTCTATCAATAAAACTGTAAAACAAAGATGTCAAGATTACACGTTCGAAAATTGTTCGAAAAACACACGTTAACAAGATAACAGAGCTACTATCGACATAAGCGAAATAAAAATGTCATTTAGTACGGTAACGTTGATAACTATGTATTTAACGATAATTCGTATATTGTACATTGTAGTGCACTATTATTTGCTAAAAGTCGTGACAGTCGACGAATTTATGGGTATTACGTAAAGACTTCCTCGGTGGTGTAATGGTTGCGGATGACCACCGACTTAAGGTTTCTGGTTCGATCCCCGGCTCAAGTTTATTGATAATATTCTTATTAAATTCAGTATCAATCTGAAGTCTGGAATTTGTGCCCGATATGGCGATAGGATCGCCCCCTATCACATCTGGGACGGAACTAAGCTCGGCAAAATTTGGATGGTCTATTTCGCTAGCGCTTCTGGCTACCCGTTCCGGATACAGGCGTGAGCTTATGTTTATATGTACATTAACACTTTAGTTGTGGAGCACAATCAGCTATAGTAATGTTATATGTGAGTATATACTATACTCATGTTATGAGTGTTATGAGTATATTTTCAAGTAATGGCGTAATATTTACATTTGTCTAGACGGCCGAATTTAGTATACCTATTTAATAAACGCAAATATAGCTTGACAAACTTTTATTCGTGTGGCGAAATGAAAGAGTAACCAGAGTTTATATAAGTATATGATGTAGACGAGTATATTTTTCGATCGACTTCAAAAACGGATGAGGTCCTCAATTCATCTGTATTTTCGACAGACTTCTAAAAAGGACCTGCCTCGGTGGCGTGGTGGTATTTCGGTACGACTACGGTTCTGAGGTTTCGGGTTCGATCCCCGGGTCGGGAAAAGTGATTATGGATTTTTCCATATCAGCCCGGAGTCTGAAATTTGTGTCCGATATGGCGATAGGCTCGCCCCCTATCACATCTGGGACAGAACTAAGCTCGGCGAAACGTGGGTGTTTACTACTAGTTCGCTAGTGCGCCTCTGCCTACCCCTTCGGGGATACAGGCGTGAGCTTATGTTATGTTATGTTATGTTATGTTCTAAAAAGGAGGAGGTCCTCAAATCGTCTATTTTTTTTTATACGTATGTGCCCCGATATCTCCGCCAAATGTGGAACGATTTTCAATATTCTTTTTGTGTTCGATAGAGCTTATTTTAAGGATGGTCCCATATCAATTTGGTCACGATCGGATTTGAAGTCGGTTTGTTAAGTTTTTAAACTTGTGACTACTTTATGTATGTTACACGATATCTCCGCCAAATGTGGACGGATTTTCAAGATTATTTTTGTGTTCGACAGAGCCTATTCCAAGGGTGGTCCCATATACCTCTATTGGTTACTATCATGTAAATTTTGAACTCGGTTCGTTAAGTATTTTCGGCCGACTTCCACAAAAGGAGGAGGTCCTCAATTCGTCTGTTTTTTTTATGTATGTTACTCGATATCTCCGCCAAATGTCGACCGATGTTCAAAATTCTTTTTGTGTTCGATAGAGCTTATTTCAAGGGTGGTCTCATATAAATTAGGTCACGATAGGTAAATTGGATGTCGGTCAGTTAAGTTTTTAAACTTGTGATTATTAAGCTGTGTCTTCATAGTTTCACTCATCACTTCACAGCTATACTTGTTACTTATAATGCATTATATGCATTTACTTTCTAGATTTCATTATCCATAGTAATATCATAATGAGATAGCATAATTATGTATTGTGATTAATTGTTTCGTAATAAGTTGTTTATTTCACATTCATCAGAAGGGGAGTTATCACCACCTCTTAGAGCAGTATTCTTATAATCTTACTTGTACTGATTTCCGTACAAGAAAAAAGATGTAAGATTATAATAATACTGCTAAAAGAGGTGGTGGTAATCCCCTAGATATCCGTTTATGCCACGTATACACCAACCGAACGAAGGCGAAAGAACGTTCGTGAAGGCCCATCGGCGTGGGGACCGAATGTGTGGATCATTCGCGAATATTCGCTGTTGCGTTCCCCCAACAGCGAAGGTTTGTTTGCGACAGCGAAGATTCACGAATGATCGGGAACGTTCGATCTCCACCGCCAATAGTCCTTGGCCAACATTCTTTCGCCTTCGTTCGGTTGGTGTGTACGCGCCATTACACACCCATACTCCGATACAAGTTACCATTTCCTTGTTAGTAATTATAATAGTTTTTCGTTGGTGATACGTAAAATAATTTGTATGATAAACATTAATTTCCCACGTAACCACAATGCGATATAACAAATAAGTTATGTAGTAGCTACCCAGAAATGTCAGGGATGGACTACTGGAGAACAATTTCCCTCGCGCGTTACATAAAGTAAACGCGACACGAGCACGTTACGCGTTCATTAGGAATAAGAGCCCTGTAATTGATTGCGAAACTATTGTCACTGGTCGCAAGTCCGTATTATTTTATATGTTTAAATTCGAATACAAAATTCGCACTACTTATTAAATAGCCGTAGGGCAGGCCTGCTGCGCTGGCCAGCGATGCATATCTATAAGCAAAGTCAACGACACTTTCTCTAAGCAGTTCTATTTCTTCGTGTTACAAGTTACAACTGACTAATATTACTCAGGGTCATGACTTATTTTATACTACAATATATTTATTTATTTAGCATTTAGCATGTAACATACATAAATACCTAACTATTACCTAAAATCTGTAGGCATATATATGTAGACTCTACATATATATGCCTACAGATTTTAGGTAATAGTTCTACATTGTAGAGTTTTGTTGCTAAATTATTCATTAGTCTTATTTTTTTTTTTTTTTTGTTATCGCGGGTAAAAGTGTTTTACCACTGCCGCCACATCTGGGGGGAGACGTGACGGTTATGTCGGGGTCGCCGGTCTTACGACCCAGCGTCGTAATGCCCAGGAGAGATGGAAAACATCTGGGCGACACTGGACCGAGTCCCTAACGCTATATACACCCTACACCGGCAATACCGACTAAAAACCCCGCGGTGGCCCTCTTCGGCGCTTTAGGGACGGCCCCGGGTTTCCCTAGGCGAGAGGCGCCCAGGCTTCAGCCGGAACCGTCCCTGCGCGGTGCCGCATTGCGGCCCGTCTCCAGTTTTATAGGGGGGGCTCATAAGCCCCGCCGCCGAAGGACGCCCTCGGCGTCAACGACAACACGAGGCCAACCCGTGCTGCCGCCCATCCCGGGGTCGCATGTACAATAGTACTAAAAGGGGCGCTACGACAGCCCCCCGCTGCGCGCCCGCGACCCCCGATGGCCCCTATAAGTCGCCTCTTACGACGGGCAGGGGATACCGTGGTGGAATTCTCCAAACGCCCCCAGCCACAGGGCGGGAGGCACCGGTCAGTCGTCAACCCGGCGCCTCCTACGTCTCCTCTGGCGGCGGAAGAGATCGGATCGTTCCCGATCCCTTTCGGCACTCTCCTTCTGCGAGATGACCAACTCGCAGAAGTGGGCCACCGCACGCCAGGCCTCCCGGCTGTCGACCATGGCTGACACCACGGCCGGCAGCGAGAGGTCGCCTCCGACGACTGCTGTGAGAGCGCTGCGCTCTTCGTCCCAGGCTGGGCACACTTCGAGGGTGTGCTGAGCCGTGTCCTGCGGGCAGTTGTCACAATGGTGACACACGGCGGACTCTTCTGCGCCGGCTACGCGACACAGGTACTCGCCAAAACATCCATGGCCGGTTAGTACCTGTGTCAGTCGGAACGTTGCAGCACCGTGGCGCCTGTCTAACCATTTCTGGAAGACAGGCTGCACTGCCGCGACGGCCCGATGACCCGCTGACGGGTTCTCCAACCTGAGACGCCACTCCTCCACAGCGGCTCGGCGGAGGGAGCCACGAATGGCATCCACCTCCCTCTGGGCCGGTATCTCCCCGCGTCTGAACGCTTCCTCCCGCCAGTGGAAAGTGACGGAGAGGGTTTTGGCGTCCAAGTCCCACGGTATGAAACCGGCCAACGCACAAGCCGCCTCGAATGAGACCGTGCGGTAGCCCCTGATCGCACGCTGCGCTACTACCCGTTGCGGTTTCCGCAGCAGGGCGACACATCGATTACTCAGGGACTCGGCCCAAACAGGACTTCCGTACAGGGCCATAGACCGCACGACTCCGGCGCACAGCCTTCGGCAAGGGATGCCAGGACCTTCCAAATTGGGCAGCAGTCGTCCTAGAGCACCTGCTGCCCGGGACAATTTAGCCCCCAAACTTTTGAAGTGGGCGCGGAAGTCCCACCAAATTATTCATTAGTCTGGCATTTCTAAGGCATTTACCAAATATGTATTAATTAATTGCAAAACTATATCGATTCCCGTCCCGTGCCCGTCAGTGGGAAAGGGCTGATTCCTGAGCAGGATTTTTTGACAATAGAATTCGAATCTAGTTCGATGCGCGTCTATGACATTTGTATGAAATATTAACCAAACGTCATCAGTGTGCAACTAGCTCGATACGAATTCGATTGTCAAAAATTTTCCTGCTCGGGCTACTGATTAAACCAATGAGTTCACGTAAGTTTCCTCTTGGTGTGTGCATATTATTGTCATAATATTCAATTCTTCTTTCTTTCTTTAAAGGGTGGCTTCCATCGTGGTATTGATGATTCTGCCAATAACAAAGTTTGTAGTGACTTATAAGGCGAGACTGAATAATCGGTTTGCAGGGATATAATATTCAATTATTAAAATCCAATAATATCTCTTACATTTACTATCACTGAAATGTAATGACATGTTTCTTTTTCTACCTGCCCTTATCCCATTTTAATGTGGGGTCGGCGCAACACACTTTTTCAAGCTTGTTGCAGACAGGATTTGGAAATGTAACGTCTATGATGGTAATTCATTTACGAATTAATTAAAAAATACATATATGATTGATATATGCAAATTTTCGTAGGTATTGCTTAGAAGTCTCGACAATACCTACCTTACCTAAGGTATGTACCTTCATCATTAGCGTTATAATTATAATAAAGCATATTCATATTGTAAATTCGATACATACCATGTAATATAAGCTACATTATAATGCGGTTTAAATTAATTTGTCACTGTTACGAAACACAAAATAATTATAAGTATAACGCAAAGAGATTTAATATTACTAGTACATCATCAAAATACGATGTAGAATTACACCGCCAAAATCATATTTATATTACAATAGTACCTAGTGAGTTAATGATATTTTATATAACAATGGTATTAAATTTATTAAAATTGATACAAATGCTTGGTAATTACACGAAACGAGCTTTTATACGGTCTGCAATTTCTATTGAAAAATACACTGTACGTACTTAATACTTAGTGCTATTGAAATATTCTTGGAATTCGATAATAGATGGCGGCAGGGTAGGTGCAAACTACTGTATTGGTGTAATTAAAAAATATCAAGTTCGCACCAAAGCGTGACGTGAGACGTCTGATTACAATGTAACACGTTTAAAACACTTTGCCCCCGTCTTTTTCCGTAATATCTCCGGCATAAATAACCTTTATCACTGTTCGTTTTATACCTCTAAAAAAATGTGCAAATAATTGCTCTATTAGCCTGCATGTAGATCAAATTACGAATAAACTATCACCCTCAAATATTGAAACGCATCTCAAACACTTGAGGTGTTATGTCATTTGAGTCTTCCATATCTGTCAAAATTGTATAACGCAAAACATTGTAAGTAGCCTTAATCTTAACTTTGGCATTGGCAAAACCATCGCAAATGCGTGGAATTCAATTATTTTAAAATAAGAAGAATGTAAGTAACCGTTAAAGTCGAGTAGCGTTTCAATATTTGGGGGATATATTAAAATAGATACAAGTCCATGCAGGCCGCTTCCAACAGGTCTATCTGGAAATCTTTGGGGAGGCCTAAAATATAATGGTGACATCCATTATACATACATACATAAGCTCACGCCTGTATCCCCGAAGGGATAGGCAGTGGCGCACTAGTGAACTAGAACACCCACATTTCGCCGAGCTTAGTTCCGTCCCAGATGTGATAGGGGGCGAGCCTATCGCCATATCGGGCACAAATTCCAGACTCCGGGCTGATTTGGAAAAATCCAATATCACTTTGCCCGACCCGGGGTTCGAACCCGAGACCTCGGAACTGTAGTCGTACCGAAACACCACCACGCCACTGAGGCAGACAGACACCTATTATATATATATTTTTTTATTAGCAGAGACTGGCACACGAGCAGATGGGTCACCTGATGGTAAGTGATCTCCACCGCCCATAGACACTCAAGACACAAAAGGACTCATGGGTGCGTTGCCAACCTAAAAGAAGGAAATGGAAGGGGAGGGAAAAAGGGATTGGGAATTCATTTTAGGCTAATTCAGTTTTATGTTTTTGTACTAAGTTAGGTACCAAAATATTATGGTATCATAAAATTCTATTTCAACTACAAATTAAATCTTGTTTTTAGATTAATCAACTGCTTATTTGTATCAATTATGTATATACGTAGGAAATATCAGTTGAGCTCAATTACTTTTCTGATTTAACGAATCGCAGCCTTTCAGTAAACAAACAGCAAGAAAGCCTAGAATGCAAACAAACTTCGAGTGTACGTTTGAGTTGAAGGGGCCGTATCAAGAGACCATTAACTGTCGCTATCGACTCTGAATGGTCAATTGCATACGTTCAATTAGACGGAAAATTGTTGCGGGATTGTACACAGTACATGCCCTTTACAAATCTTGGCATAATACGCCGAGCAAAAAATACGAGTGAAGTATGCACGTATTAGGCGCGAAGCCAAAATTTTTTTGAACGGGTTACATCCTTAAGCGTTAATGTTCTTTTTTGCTGAAGTTCTCGTATGATGTATGGATTGTTTAGATAAGGACTTGTAATTGATTTTTAAATGTTTTTTTGTCTGTGTTTAAAAGATGTATTGCCTTTACAGTTTACATGGTTATGGCATTTCCAAAGTGGAGATTTTTTGTATAATTATAGGGAATTGTACAATATTATGTTGACATGTAAAAGTGCATTGACTAGCAAACGTTAAGATTTTAATGACAACCATTAGCCGTCATTCGCAACGCGTTGAAATGGAACAAATGATTTCCAGTAAAATTATTCAAACGGCGTCGATGAAACGGCGCTTTTAAAACGCGGCGTTTTTTAAACGATGGGCGTTGAGCGGTTTTTAGAATATACCTTATTAGAAACAAAACAAGAATTATTTTCAGGCACCCATATGAAAATACATGTTAAGATGCTTTTTTGACGGAAGTTTAAAAAGCTCTCGTGTGAATGAGGGCTTAATTTGGATGGCATAATCTAATACAGAAACAACCTTAATCAAATTTAAAAACGTCCAGAAGTCATATCGGATTATCCAACAAGCTTATATTCAATCAATGAAAATAAACTACCATTCCAATTACAAAATATTTCTGCACTTTATATTTTCTCTACGATAAAACAAATAAGAAAGGAACACACCCAGTTCCATTAAATAAAATAGAAATAATGTTTAGCGAAACGGTCGCATACGTCGGCTGAGTAATAGCATGTGATATGGAGCAACAGCTGGCCGCAAACCGGACTGACCTCACCTGGGTCCATGGTGATAACATCTAGACCAAAGCTCCAGAGCAGCTGGACCAATAACGCTCCTACTTAAACTCCTTGTTTTATTACGGTTTTGTCAAATGTGTTAGTGAATAAAAATGAAAATTTAACGAGGGGGTCACCTCTACCTGGCCGTATCGGTGGCGCCATCAATTTTTGACTCGCAAACGTGTCTTAATGAAAAAGTGTTGTCCACCAGAGGTTCATTTGTTATCTTTTTGAACAATCGTGACCAATAACTCGCAGATAAGTTTAATTAGAAAATATTGTTTTTCAATATTCACAATATTATCATTGGCGGCGATCTGTCACTTATTATTGTCGATGTGGTCGAAAGTCGGTCAACGGTCGACAACGTTGACGCGCCGGTGGGCGAATCCTCATATTATGTGGAATTTAAAGTTAATTACGCTGTTTTATTGAATTACTATTTTCTTGAGTTACTGACTTGTGTTTGCTGTATCGCTGCGTACAAGTATTTTCTAGGAACAAAACGCCTCATGTTAAGAAAGAAAATAGATTCATACTTCATCACTACTCAAGAGTATTAATATACTCGTACATAGAGATTTTTTCAATCGATTCACATGAGACATACTATGTAGACATACAAATACTTACCTATATTTTTTTTTTCTACCTGCCCTTATCCCCCCTTATCTCTAAGGGGTCCAGTCCCGGGCAAATTAAATTAGAAAATTAGCTTTGCCCGACCTGGGAATCGAACCCACGACCTCCCGGTGCACAGCCCATACATGCTGCCACTAGACCAAGAAGGCGACTATTATGAAATTATTATCAAAAGAAGCACCGATTTATATCCCACACTTACAGGTTTATTGTAAGTCCGAAATAAGTTGTTAAACGCACCAATTATCGGATAAAGCATTTTACTTGAACGTTAATTTAATTATAATCCGAAGCGTTCCGAAACCTCTAGTGGTTTCGGGTCTCTGTGGTTTTGGAGCGCCATTCCTGCCTATACAATACGATAATCATTTCAAATTAATTAGACCGTTTATGGTGGTATTATTAAAAATATTTTCATACATACATACATACATAAGCTCACGCCTGTATCCCCGAAGGGGTAGGCAGAGGCGCACTAGCGAACTAGTACACCCACATTTCGCCGAGCTTAGTTCCGTCCTAGATGTGATATCGAGCCTATCGCCATATCGGGCACAAATTCCAGAGTCCGGGCTGATACGGAAAAATCCAATATCACTTTGCCCGACCAGGGGATCGAACCTGAGACCTCAGAACCATAGTCGTACCGAAATACCACCACGCCACCGAGGCAGTCATTTACTATTTAGTATTGATCATAATTACACAATGCACAAAGCGTGCGAAAAATGTGACGCTGCGATAAAATTACTGTAATTATTATGATAATAGTATCATCAATGACCTTTAAAAATTGATATTACGACATAAATCATTCAGTCAGATAATAATAAAATAATAAAATAAAAATAATCATAAAAATGCTTCATAATAATAGCGGCGATCTAGATTTTCTATTTCTAGTACAGAGGCCCCAGCAGGAATATTTTCGACAAACGAATTCGTATCGAGCTTGTTACGCGTATATGAAATTTGTACATTACATTACATAAGCGTGAGCTTATGACTACAGACGTGAGTCTGTATCCCGGAAGGGATAGGCAGAGGCGAACTAGCGAACTAGGACACCCACATTTCGCCGAGCTTAGTTCCATCCCAGATGTGATAGGGGGCGAGCCTATCGCCATATCGGGCACAAATTCCAGACTCCGGGCTGATATGAAAAAATCCAATATCACTTTGCCCGACCAGGGGATCGAACCCGAGACCTCACAACCATAGTCGTATCGAAATACCACCACGCCACCGACGCAGTCTATGAAATTTGTATGAAATATTAACCAAATGTCATCAGTGCGCATCGAGCTAGATACGAATTCGATTGTGAATAATAATCCTGCTAGGGCCACTACGCGTGCTAGCGTAATTATAACGATGTAATAACCCACGTAAAACAATTCCAGAATTATTATGATTCTAAACAAATGGCGATAGGTTAGCCTTCTATAGCATCTGGGACGGAAATGTGCCCATGTATTAGTGGCGAAGGGTCCATACAACCGGTTTACCTTTTCCGAAAATGTTTATTAATAAATAGATATTAATACAAAGAGAAACCAGTATAGGCTTCTCTTTTGGAAATTTCACCCTTTGCCACTGCTATGAATGTAAGTATGATTCGAAACAAACATGAGTTTTTCTCCTACCTGCTACCAGAGATAATTCAGAACATTAAGTTTATTATAACCGGCAGCCTGTTTGCAACCCCCTCTGGGGGAACTAATTCCCGAAAATCGTATTAGGAAACTGTCTTTGCTCGATCTGGGAATGAACCCAGTACTATAGTCCATATTATACTGCTACAAGGCTCAAGAGTGAAAAAAATGTATAAAGTTTCAAAAGGTATTGCTATTTCCATGAACACCAGATTAGACAGATAATGTCTTAATCTTTACTCCAAATTACAGTCTCTTTAATAAAATCCTGTGAAGTAATAAAATGTGTGAAGAGTGTTTTATATGTATTTTATTCAAGAGAACCTTTAAAAGTAGATAATTATGTTTATCTCTCTCTCTGCCTACCATTTACTGGATGGTGCGTGGTACAAACTATGACGCTTATTTGTATCAAAGACATAATGTTTGTTAGTATAGGTTATTTTTTTAGTAGAGACTGGCAAACGAGCAGATGGGTCACAAATAGTCACGGGCGGCTCGGCCTCAGGTGGCCCATACGCTTATGTAACATGTTAATGTTGTTAATGGTAAGTGATCACCAGCCATAGATACCCAAGACACAAAGTGATAAACGCTGCGCTCCATATTCGAATACAGCTCGAAAAGGCACGAGATTTCCCTAGAGGATATTGACTACATGACGAAAACCTCCCCCCCCCCCGAATGGGTCACGTAGTATGGGCACGTTCCCTTACATAATAACGAAATAACTGTTTTCAAATAAAAATTAGAAAGGTATGCGTGAATTCAGCGACTTCCTGCGGCCCTTATCAGGTCATCAGGCCGCTTCCAACAGGTCAATCTGGAAATCTTTGGGGAAGGCCTATGTCCAGCAGTGTACGTCCAATGGCTGATGATGATGATAATGATGATGATGATGATGATACGTGAATTCAACATTCGTCCCGATTTGTCACATTAGTCAAAGCATACTGTGAATTAGCTCTATGATAATAATTATCACAATAAGTCTCTAATTTTCTATCCTAGTCGTACATTTATGGGCTGTATCACGGACGAAAAAAAAGATAGAAAGAGCGCTAGCAACATTGAAAGTGAACCAGGGTTTTCGGCTCATTTGACCAGTCGCCGCTATTACGTGTTGATAGATCGAATGCGCCGAAAACCCTGCTCCACTTTGAATGTTCCTAGCGCTCCGTCCATCTTTTTTTACGTCCATGGCTATATCATTCATCATATTCTATTTATTGTAGGTAGCTAGTTGTGATATTAACAAAATATGGGTTATTATGGTGAAACCTTTAATTTGATACGGAACCTTGAATGCGGTTGGTGGTTTTTATAAACGCGCGTCTATCTACCTATCTATCTATCTATATCACAGTTCCCATAAACAACTGTAAAACCACTATGTCTGGGTGTGTATGAAATAAATAAAACATGCCACACATCTACATTTAATAATGCTAATGGATTGAATACGAGTGTTCGTGCCTGCTATCATTGTACAGTGTACACCTCGCTCAACAGTAAGGGATTCCACGGAGGATATTCACGCCTATATCTCCAAAGGGTAGGCACAGGCACAATTCGTTGGATCTCACCAAATTTACAAAAACTCAAACGCTGTGTGATTTCCCATAGTGGATTGAAGCTGAACTGAATGAGGATTGTTTTAAAATCTATGTATAGATATTTATTTTTTATAGACTCACGTCTGAATACCCGAAGGGGTAGGCAGAAGCGCACTAGCGAACTAGAACACCCACATTTCGCCGAGCTATATCGGGTACAAATTCCAGACACCGGGCTGATATTAGTACTCGATACTGGAATGAAAAAACCCAATATCACTTTGCCCGACCCGGGGATTGAACCCGAGACCACTCCTCAGGACGGTTTTCCGAAATACAACTACTAGTTAAACTGATGAAATAAATATCATACTCATAAATCATTATGCACATTTTAGTTCACTTATTTATTACTATGTAGGTATATTTGACTATAATTTATTAGCAGTTATTTATTTATTTAATACTTTTTATACAAAATACATACATACATACATAAGCTCACGCCTGTATCCCCGAAGGGGTAGGCAGAGGCGTACTAGCGAACTAGAACACCCACATTTCGCCGAGCTTAGTTCCGTCCCAGATGTGATAGGGGGCGAGCCTATCGCCATATCGGGCATAAATTCCAGACACCGGGCTGATATGGGAAAATCCAATATCACTTTGCCCGACCCGGGGACGAACCCGAGACCTCAGAACCGTAGTCGTACCGAAATACCACCACGCCACGGAGGCAGTCATACAAAATATGTACCTATAAAGACATTCTCTACCAGTCTACCCGTGGATGGTGCAGAGACGAGACAATGTGTTATGAATACAGTGAAATATTCATTCGGTATTAAGTCTAAGTACGGTCTATAAATTTGACTATAAGTAGGTATAAGGCTACAGACTAGGAACAAGATTTTATTACACCATAATTATGCGTCTCCTGGAGGGTTACCACCACCTCTTATAGCAATATTTTTACAATCATGCTTGTTCCGATTCCCGTACAAAAAAAACGTAGTAAGATTATAATAATACTGCTATAAGAGGTGCTGGTAACCCCCTGGTCTGTATTACAGATGTTTAGGTATGGACTTAGTCTTGAAACAAGATTTTACTGTATTAAAACATGCTTTAAATCTAGATTAATCTCATGTCGTTCTGTGACTGAGGACTAAGAGAATTAGGGAACTCCAGGACGTAACTTTAGTCATATCATATATTAGAGGTATATTGGGCCTTATTTTCGCTTAACTTTTCGCTAAGATTAGCCTGTCACTATTTTCCTTGCGTTACATTGTTTAAAAATGAATGGGACAACCTATGGTTAAAGATAAGCAGCGCTTAAATATTTTTATAAGTAAGGGGCATAGTGTTTATGTTACTTAACACGTATACGTGGGTAAATTCTATTATCAATCATAACTAAATAAAACATACATAAACATAAATAAATAAAACATCATATAATGCACTTTAATGGTGCAAATAGTTGAAATAATTTGTGTCGTATATACGTACGACGTACGTATGTATCGTCTTGTATATCTACCTGGCATCGTCATAGGCCCAAAATACGGCAAAGGTTAACAAACTTATAAACCTATTCCAATATAATATTAATTGATAACCATAACTAATATATCTATAGTGTATCGTCTGGTATCAATTACTTGTACTGGTACTTTATGGAATTATACTTTGGTAGTCAAATGGCTTTATATATTAAAATCACTCTGTTAAAAATCTTAAGAGAGGGAATTTCGTTTGTTGTTTAGGTTGTAATTAGATATAATTTTACTATTCGCATAATTGTCAATGTAGTTTAACATTATGGGTATTGCTTAAAATATATAACTATTCCTCATAGGAGTCGCATCATGAATACACAAACCACAATCAAAATGAATCGAACAGTAACTAAATTACAAACATCATTGCACAGGTATTAGGCCTTTAAATACACGCATATCGTATCTAATATAACATGACATAAGCTCACGCCTGTATCCCCGAAGGGGTAGGCAGAGGCGCACTAGCGAACTAGAATACCCATATTTCGCCGAGCTTAGTTCCGTCCCAGATGTGATAGGGGGCGAGCCTATCGCCATATCGGGCACAAATTCCAGACTCCGGGCTGATATGGAAAAATCCAATATCACTTTGCCCGACCCGGGGATCGAATCCGAGACCTCAGAACCGTAGTCGTACCGAAATACCACCACGCCACGGAGGCAGTCTAATCTAATATCTACACACTTAATAAAACCAAATAGAAGAAAAAACTGTGTTTATACCTCTAATACATTACAACACATCCCTTCATCCAACATTTTAAAAGCACAAAGCAATACATAAAATTACACTTCAAATACCAAAGATCATTAAGCCTCAATTGTAATTGTCGTATATAAAATTAATTAATTATATAACACAAGAATGATATATTTTAATTCCTAAGTAAAAAGGGACGGGAACTAAGGGTATCAATGTAGATTGTAGAGTCTTCAAAACACCGTCGGCGCGGCGAAGTCAACAGGTGAACGAAATGCCAGTTGTTAATAACTGTTGATGTGTAATTTATCGAGTGGTTTGTTGAACTTTTTAAAATTCGCTCGCGGTTTGTCGCAATTATAATTACCGGGCTCTCAAATTAGCAGTTTACGTCGAAGTCGCTATGAAAAAATGTTTCACAGGCCGGCGTGTACTGCCCTTATAGGCATAAGAAACGAATTTTATTAAGTTGATGTCTAATTAATATTAAACAGGTTATTAGTTATACCGGTATACGGATGAAGCTAAGAAATATTTTGTTGGTTAATAAAATGTTTAAAGGATTGGATTTTGGATTGCTGTGTAGTGAGTAGTGAGCGTTTACGGCGCTCAGTTGATTTATGATTTTGTATTCCCTAATGCATTTAACTTTCTCGAGGATAAATAAATATTCAAAGTAATACTATCAACAATTAATTAAAGCAAATGTATTATAGACAAATAAATTATTAATAGCTTATCATTTTATAGTAATAAAATGTATTGTTTAGGCTTCTGTGTAATACGAATTGAATGTTCCTCTTATTTATTGAATACAATAAGTAAATTTTTATGAGTAGAACAGAAAAAGAGCTAAAAGTGTGTACAAAAAAGTATGTTCTCTCTACACTATTAATTATAATGAATGTGATTTTCAGCCAGAAAAACCGTTTCAATACTTATGTAATATGTATGCTTATTTAAATGCAACGTAATGTAAAAATATGTAAATATACATTATTAATATTCCACTGTTTACATAAATATGTAATGTTAAATCACTATAGATTTTATAAACAAGAATGTCTAATATCAGATAGGCCTAAACTGTATGGATAATATGATTACGCTAATATGCAACAAAAGGTAAACTAAGGTGATAATACAACTAACAAGGTGTATTATGTCATTATAAAAGAATTATCTTGATAAAAATGAGGTAAAAAGTTAAATTGTATGACTTTTAGGTTATATAATTCTACAGTATTTTAATGGCAGCAACGAAATAAATTCTTGAAAAGTGCATATATTCTGCTTTATAATTGACATAAACATTCCTGGATAACACGATATTTTGATCTAAACTTGAAACTTTAAACTTGGTTGACTATAACTGTGTTGGGTGTGTGTCCATTAAAGTTTTCCTGTTTAAGGAAATCACTTATTATGAGAGATACTTATGGCTAGTAAAGTATAACATTTTAATAAGATGTGACATGTAACCTTGTATATGTACCTTGCCTATATCGATTTAATTTAAGTCTGTGATGAGGTTATGTAGTTATTAGGGATAAATAGCTTATGTGTGTTAAATAAAATGTACTGACCTGCGAGGCGGGCGGGTATGAATAGCCGAATTGCGCGTACGCTGCCATCGGGACGATCATATGGGCGGCTTCACACAAAACACTGTCTCTCCAAGTCTATATAACACGGACGAATTTGTTTCCTACGAATATTTCTACTATTAGCATTAAGTTAAATCTATAAGTTATCACAGTTGGTTACAGGCGCGGCGAGTGCGCGTCGCGCTGCCATTCCTGCGCGCGCTTCGCATGCCGACCCTCGTGCTCTGTGCGACCGGCCTATACCTTCTTCACGCGTTCGAGGTTCAACACCGACTGGCGCGCGTTCAACGCCCGACGCCCCTCCAACGTAGGAGACGTCCTATTTGACTCCGCCCACGGGGAGGAGTCGCGTCGCCTCCTCCAATCGCGTCGGCGATACTCTGTCCTTTTCGAAGCGCCGCGGCCGCGGATAGGCGAGCGCTATCCCCTCTCGCTCCGAGCGCCTCCCACGCGCGAGTCTCCACCCACGTCCGGGTGGGGCGGAGGAAAAAAGCGGCATAGTCGGGCTGACTTGATCATGTTTATGGGTTTCCGTCGAGACAGTCCGCCAGCCCTGCACCGCGACCAAACAAATCTCTAGTGGCAAAAAATGGCTCGGCCGAGGACAAGTTGTTTCACCTCGTCAGATTTACGAACGACGCGACACGGCGCAGAGTTAGGAATCGACTTTATAGACAACACCACCGGCGTCGATATTCAAAGGGCTTTGTGTTGCCGAATGGCTCTTACATTTAACGACACGTTGGTTTATAGATTGAAAGATATGAGAGCGCCACTATGCGCCTGGCGCTAAAGTTGACATCGGCAAAAACTGTTCCGCCTGAGTTATAATTGTACACTAAAGTAACTAAATATTTGATTTTATTGAATATTCACTAAAATTCATATAACAAGTTAGAAATATACGTAGTTTATTTCCACTGCCATGGTGGGACTCTACATTTTTCTATGATATAAATTGTATGAAAATGATGCTATTTATAGTTGTCGCATAAGGCTTACTTTCCCGCGTACTACACGAATACCTATTTGAAACCCTCGCTGTCAGTTGGGTGGGCACGGTGTCATTGTACGGGGAAAGCGGAATTTCGCGGAACCATTTGTCGATTGGCGTTTTACGAACATTTTGCTAGGTGGCGCCATTGAGGTCGGGTTGAAACTTGTACAGTGGTTCGGACAAAATGTATTGCAGTCGAATTCTTTATTAAAGTACACATGCATATTTGTTTGAGAATTGAGAACGTATCTAGTTATTTCTTTCTTTCTACCTGCTTTTATCCCATTTTAATGTGGGGTTGGCGCAACATACTTTTCAAGCATGCAAAAAGGATTTGGCTATGTTTTTCCGACCGCCCGCCTGCCTGACGACAACCTCCCCTGGGAGATTTAAACGTAGCTAGTTATTAAAGTTAAAAAAATATATATAATGTAGAATACCCACTGCTAGTTAACGTCTTTGTCCACTTAAAGCAACTATTAAGAAAACATTTCTTTAACATTACATAAGCTCGCGCCTGTATCTCCGAAGGGGTAGGCAGAGGTGCACTAGCGACATAGTACACCCACATTTCGTCGAGCTTAGTTCCGTCCCAGATGTGATAGGGGGCGAGAGCCTATCGCCATATCGGGCACAAATTCCAGACTCCGGGCTGATATGGAAAAATCCAAAATCACTTTGCCGTCGTACCGAAATACAACTACGCCACCGAGGCAGTCCTTTCGAGGCAGAAAAATGTTTTTTGTTTAACGAATATTATAGAATTTAGATATTAGACTTTGGGGTTATTGTGTACATAATGTATGTACCTAACTAGATGCTGTGGGTTTGATTCCTCGCCTCGCCTGGAGTTCTTTTTCAGTATTTATCATATTATGTATTTGTATCTGATTTTTATATTGATCAACTTTAACGTGCTTAGATTTTATTGGATAAATAAATATTCCTTCTTAGCGTCCTTAAAAAGTATTTACAAAAAATATTTTGTACAAGATGTATTGTAATTTCATTAAAGTAAACATTTTTCTTATTAACATTTGTAAAATAATACTTATAGGAACTACCGAGAAGAAAGGCACAAGTTCGAATCCAGCCCCAAATACACACTTATATTCATTTTGTCTAAGTCCCCTTGATTAAATGAAAAAACGCATAATTATCTTTGATATTTCTACCTGCCTAACCCAGT
The DNA here is from genome assembly GCA_036417725.1 of Clanis bilineata. Lineage (NCBI taxonomy): Eukaryota > Metazoa > Arthropoda > Insecta > Lepidoptera > Sphingidae > Clanis > Clanis bilineata. Next base: position 15,099,556 of record CM071137.1, read on the forward strand.
ATTATAATGGTATTTATTATTGTAAAAAATCAATATCATCAGCATGTGTAGGCCCTACAGAACAAAAAGAACTAACGATGCGACGGGAAGTTACAAACTTTTCATAATGCTAGTCTATGCACCATTACCCGCGTAACTGACCGTACCTACTTACATACCTATATTATATGGCGTTATTGGTGTTTAATAACATAGATATATTTTATACCTAGATGCACAATTGATGCTCTGAAAATGGGACTACAAAAGAGTGCTTAAGCACTCCTTTTGCCCACAGTCGAACGCCGATATAATTCTAAATTTCAAATTTAAGAACGCTTGCTCATTTCATTTAAAAAGCTACTTTATAACACGTGGATAGCAGCGGCGAAGGGTCCCTACAACCCAATCCCTACTGGCTTCCCTTTGCGAGATTTTAGAATAATAAATAAGTATTATCTAGGTATTACCTAAAAAGAAAAGTGTCATTGGCTTCCCTTTTGAAAATTTTCACCCTTTGCCACTGGTGCATAAGGTTGTGTTGGTTTAATTATCTTTTTCTTTGCTTTATTTATTATGACTACCACTTTTTAGGACATTATTTGCAAAGAACTGTGCTAGGGTATATTATATTGATGTTTAATAATCTCAAGTTAAAAACTTCAAATGGACCAACTTCAAAACTTATCCGATCGTGACCATCATTATATGGGACCCTTGGAATACTTAAGCTTTATCTAACACAAAAAAAAATACAGATGAATTAAGGATCTTCTCTTTTTGGAAGTCGGTAAAAGTCTATATTATGATATGACTACTTGACGGGACTTGGCGCGTAGCGGATGGATACAGCAATTTACCCGGTACCCCCCGTTTCATCATCGAGAGCAAAAGTCAAAGTTGCGATCTTACCTATAGTAGCTACTTAAACCGATCTTTTGACTCTAACCTAGGAACTGTCACTTATTAAAGTCGGTACTTAAATAAATGACAGTACCTAGGTTAGAGGTATTACCGGTGTAATGTCCAATAATAGATATTTATTTTACTTTTAAATGAAATTTAAGTATTGCTGCGGTAAAAAGTTCAAGATTATTGAATTTAATTGATTTCTTTTACACCTGCCATTATTTATTTTATGGCAATTTTGAGTTCTGTTACTTACATATATTTTTTTATTATATCTTTTCATTAATTACAATTTATTTCTTATTTTATGATTATTGTGTTTTAATTATATTATACTAACATTAATATTATTATGAATTATTTTACACTCTCATTAGTATATATATATATATATACATATTTTAATATTTATTATCAATTATATAATATTGTTATTGTAATACTTTTATTTTATTATACATGACATACATCGTATCTTATTTAGGCTATACCCCAGTACTTCCATTCCCCCTGGCTGCCGCCCTCACGACCTTTTCTGCATAGCGTAAGAATATTCTGCGATTATCGTCGTTTAGTTATTGAATTTAATAAGCAATCGGACTATAGCTATGTACATACGCATTCACTGGAGTAAGAGTGGGTGACACACAATTGTGTACTTGTTTTTTTTTTATTGATTATATACGAAATTTACGTCTTCTAAAACGTAACACAGAAATAAATATTGGAATACTCGAAAAAATAAAAAGTTATAAGCCTTTGTAGTTTGGTGTAACCTTCAAACAGCGGGAAAGAGAAGTATCAGTAAAATCACGTCACGGCCATAACAGTGCGTGCATTGAAAAGGGATTGCAAGATATCTCCACTACGCCCCCACTCTTGCTCATTGCAGAATTTTAAATATGAATTACTGCCTCATTTTTGAACCAATTTCGATGCGGTTTTTAGAGAAGGGTTTCTTTTTGTTTTATTTGCTATTACATATAATTTGTATGAAATGAAACATAGTCAAGTACCCAATTGGAGATACTTAACGTTCAGTATACCTAGTACGAGATATATATTTTTAATTCTATATTTTAGTCCATTGTATTTTCCGCACGAGGTGCTGTAAGTCAAATGAATGGACAACGATAACTATCATCAAGAAGTATTAGCTCGTAGGTACCTTCTAGAGGTGCTGCAGTGGACGGTCATAGGTTTACTTATTATTATTATTTCTTGGTCCTGATTCCTCCTGAACCATCCCCTTGTTTTACAAAGACGTAATTGGTTCAAAACTCAATAATAATTACACGCAATAATATTTCCACTTCCATCTCATTCACTCTCGCAATTTCGTCTGCTCATAAAATACCACCGTTTACTGCCGTTTATAGTTTGACAAACTTTTCTGTTGGTGCAACGAAATTCGAAAACTACATGGCTTCAATATGAATGGGAAGTTATAAACTTAAATTTGTACCCAAAATGCCCAGATCTAAAACACTACGTTTTATTATTTTTTTTCAAATATAGCGTTGTTCTAGTTCGCTGATTCGCTTCCGTCTACCCCATCGAGGTACAGGCGTGAGCTTATGCATATTTTATATATTACGTTTTGAAAATTGTGTCACTATAATATGTCTGCAATAAATTCGATAGTAGTGCCCCCGCCACACGCACAGATATGCTGGCCAAGCCACAAGTCTCGGTTCTTAATTTTGACAAGTAAGATGATGTATTCAATAATTAAATATCATTTGCTTGTCGGAGCCAGATAGTCGTTAAAAGAATAATCTTACCGGCCAAACGAGATTTCCTCACGATATTTTCTCTTGCAAACAAGATAATTTATATGTACATAATCTTTATAACAATGATACACTCCACACGAATTGTATAATAGAACGAAATGTTAAAACATTTGCGCAAAGTATTGAATGTAGAGAAAAATCTCGTAAGCGAACAATAGCGGCAAATTACAGCTTACAAAAATACAGTGAAGCCAACACGTCACATCAAACTGGTAGGTTATGACAGTAATTACTTAAGTGTGGCTTTTGCTATTTTTGTTACACAGTTTAAAATATTTTCGCAAAACTTTTTTTAAATTCCTTAGCTTTGTGGCTGGTTATTGGTATAGAACCCGTTCTTAAACTGGGGCTAGTTAGAATGGTTGTAAGTTGTGATTTATTCGACATAAACTATCGACAATCATGTCTTGTCTACATCAGCATCCAGATTTATAATTAATATTATGTCAGTCAGTTTGAAAAACCTAACACTTTGATAGTAAAAATTCGATGGTTTTTGCATGGCTAATACAACACATAGGTACATAAGCTCACGCCTGTAATCTAGAAGGGAAAAACAGAGGCAAACTACAGAACTGGAAATCCCATATCTCGGTGAACATATTTTTCTGTCCCATATTGGGGGTTCCCATCGCCATAAAGAGCCACAATTTTGTGTATAAATTGAGAAGTCGACTTAACTAAATCTGGCGTTCATATTATATTTTGTGGTACTTAATGTCTAACTCAATGGTGATGCAAAATAAAACCTACAGTAATTTATACACAGTATCAGTTAAGCTACATGCCAGGTGTCGTACAATATAGAGTAAGTAGAGTTGTCAATTCACGCCTCCCACCTCATTATTCTAATTGTGATTGACCTCTGTTTACAGCCGATACGCCACCAGCGATGAGACTAATAAGGTTTAAATGGATAACACGCTCCACAGCAAGGCAGACTCGCCTGTAAAGCACGCCCATGTAGGGCCCGCGGTTTGTTTTAACACTTTGTTCATTTAGATATGGCCGAAACGGAAAAACATTGCTTTTTCTACTGTCTCTTTTGTCATATTTTCTACTTAACTTGTTTGACGATAAACATCAGAGGCTAAGGGTAAAGATTTTTAAACGAGAAACTAATGTGAGATTTTTTATATAATTAATATTCGATTATTTGGCAAAGTTAAGCCGGTAGGAATCGTGGTATATGAACCCTTCGCCGCTTGCTTGCAAATTGATTTGTTCTATTATAATATCAAAACATCGTTAATTTTAAGATCAAATTTACCAAAAGGGTCTCTACTTAATGAACGCCTATTTTGGGGGGTTGTTAATATTATCATTTATCTTTATTTTGAACATACTGATATATGATGAATAACACAGTATATTTTTATATTTATATAGTATATTCACTGTAATACCTAATCTCGGTGATTGGCTCGATGGCTTAGTGTTTCGATACGTCTACCATCCTGAGGTCTTGTGTTCGATCCCCGGGTCGGACAAAGTGATATTGGATTTTTTCAATCTCAGTCCGGAATATGGAATTTGAACGTGACATAGCGATAGTCTCGCCCCCTATCACATCTGGGACGGAACTAAGCTCGGCGAAATGTGGGAGTTATAGTTCGCTAGTGCCATTCTGCCTACCCATTCGTGGATACAAGCGTGAGTATATGTATGTATGTAATATCTAATTTATTATAGACAAAAGCTGTAATAGACCATATTGTATGGAGCCACTGTCATATACATATGTAGGTGTTCTCAATAAACATTCACAGTAAGTTGAATACAGAACCTCCTTTTTTAAGAAAGCTATACCTTACGCAAGGAAAGGCATAAAAAAACATAACGCTTGTTAATTTTTAAACAGTACTAAATTTCCAATTAGATTGTTCACTTATTCCTTAAGTCAAATACTTCAAGAGAGACAGAGACAAAACATTATTTTTTATTAGTAGGACCCAATATTTTTTATACTCAACATTAACGGACGAAATAAACTAGCCACGGTTTAAATAGCACTAAAATCACAAATTATCTGTTTAACGGAGCGTGCGCAAATCGAGTAGACACGAAATTTTGCTTTTGCTGTTATCTTAAGTAACATGAGCTGTTTGAAAGACGATTCATATCTATGCCCTTTGTGTAGGTAGACATGTAACAGCATATTATTTTATACATTTTCAATCAGAATGACTGAATGAGGCGAAACAGGTGTGTAAGGATCGTAGCAAGTGGAAATCCGTTGTCTCTGCCTACCCCTATGGGAAAAAGGCGTGAGTCTATGTATGTATGTATTTTCAATTAACGTATTCAAGACGAACAGAAATAAGGGATATCTATACATATTCTCACGCCAATATCCAGAAGGGGTAGGCAGATACTACAGAACTAGAACACGTCTGGAACGAAAGCTAGGCGAAATGCACCCACATTGCGCCGAGCTTTCGTCCCAGACATGACAAGGGTTCAGCCTTTTTTTTATAGCAGAGACTGGCAAACGAGCAGATGGGTCACCTGATGGTAAGTGATCTCCACCGCCCATAGACACCCAAGACAATAAGAATCATGAATGCGTTGCTAACCTAAAAGGACAGAATAGACGAGGAGGGAAATGGGATTGGGAAAGGGAGGGAGGTAAATGGGCCACCGAAAATCTCACGCACCGAACGAAACGCGACAGCGAGCTGCCACTTTACGTGGGTTTTCTGCAAGACAGTGGTATCAAACCCGTCGAGCTGGCCCATTTGTGCTGTAAACGCTACTGTCTACAGCGTAGCTCTACTAAATATCACGATATCGGATACAAACTCCATACTCCGGGCATTAGCCCGCGAGTCAAACCCATGATACGATAGTCGTAACACGCAAGCAACCAGTACGCCAATGAGGAAGCCGAAAGTAAAAGAAAGATAGTTATTAACTAAGAGCCTTCTGCGAAAATTATTGTCAATCAAAGACTATGCAGGTGGGGTACGTGTCTGTAGATATATATGTCGAAGAAGGGGAAGCGTTCAAACTTGACTTGACCACCTTGCTGGTTGTTGGATCCAGGGAGGAAGATGGAAGGGGAATGTAAATGTATGTATTTAATGTGTGTATGTTTATATATGCACACACACCCACATGTGTACACACACATGTGGGTGTGTGCACATACACATGATAGTGTTTTTTTTCCCTCTGTGTATTTTAATAGACCTAAGTACCTAATTGTGTAACAGCTAAAACGCAATAAATGTAATTTCTTTTTCAAAGTTCCAAACCAAATTAACGGGTAGATTACAGTTACTAAGTTCAGTAACAGCAAAAATCGCATCGGCTTCCTTTAAAAATACCCACCATTCGCCACGTGTAAATACCAAAGGTATTATGTCCAAACATAGGTAGATACCCAACTATATTTTTTTTTATACCACTTAGGTAAATAGTTTTATTCTTCAAAGGGGGTTGAAGTCAGGCTGGCAACCGGTCGTAATAAGTATATCCGAATCCTATGTGCAACATGCTGGAAAAAGTGTTTGTGCGACCCCACGTTGGGGTGTGATAAGAGCAAGTGAAAGAGGATTTATGTTTAAATAAATAAATACACCCCACAGTCACATCTAGTCCTGATCCCACTTTAGGTATAACCTGTATCGTGGATATCAGAAACTATGAGAGAATTTTGATTTCACAACATCCAGACTTGAAACAAATATCCTTGGGACTCACAAACATTTGTCTCAATGCGGGAATCGAACCCGCAGCATCTCGTTTCACAGCCGGCTACTTGCCGACTTCGCCACGGGGGCTCTTTGCTGTTTTTAAATCAGTATCTACAAATTCATTATCTAAAAATGACAATAAAAACTAAACTGTACGAAGCTACACAAATAGAAACCATGTTGAATATAGAAATATTAAGGCGCCTATCAATCCCAAAGTTTACGAAGCGTGACCAATTTAATTATGACACTGAACCCCGACGAAATATAAAGTTCTTAAACAAGCTAACTCATAAATAATAATGAAAATGTTTAAAATATAGAGTAACACTTAATTTAAGTAGGTATTTTTAATGAAATTAGCCATCACGAAAGAAAATTAATTCGTATATTATAAACCCGCACGGCAGTAATCATAATATTAACAGTTGTAAACGCCCAATCCAACATGTTATTATGGAATATCTCGACATCTCATTTTTCTTGTGCTCGTATAAAAAAGGTTTGTGTCACTAATTGCATATCCATAGGTTTAGTATCAAGAGATCCGATCGGCGCAGTCGGAAGACGACCTGTGTCCTGCGAGGCGCGCCATCCGCCCGCGCCGGCCCAAATGCGCCCTTCGCGTCTCGATCTAGAGTCGAGTATGACACGGGCGCGCCGCGGGGGCCGGCGCCAACACATCTGTCATCGTTAATAACAAGCAATTTGAGCCAATTTCGCATTTTTGGAATATAGCTAAGCGCCCAGGCGTCTCAGTCTCGCGGCAGGAAGTAACACAAAAACTCACACTAAATAAAGTAGCGGTTGACATGTTTAGTTTTTGCCGAGCTTACTAATTACGCAGGCGCAACCGAGCCCGTGTGGGTGCGTGAGCGCTCGCGTGTCCCAACACTCCCGACGCGGACGCCGCGCCACCGCGCCACACCGCGCCACACCGCGCCACACCGCGCCACACCGCGCCACACCGCGCCACACCGTGCCACACCGCGCCGCGCTGCGCCTAACGTTAGCCGTAAATGCTAACAGTTTAGATATTTATGAGCATGTGTACGTAATTAATTTTTACGATGGATCAGATAACGGAATCGGTGGAGCGATACGCTTGTCGCGGCTGCGGCGGCGTCTCGCCTATCGCTCGTATAAAGGCTAATTAAGCCTAAATTAGCAAGCCAGAAGGGTTTTCCGAGAGCGAGGATAAAAGTGGAGTAATGAGGGATAGAAGATGCTGCTACCAGGGGGAAGGGGTGTGGGTCGCGTCCCGCACAGGTAACAATAGCCACATGCGACTTACATGCCCGACGACGTACAAACACCGCTCATCGCTTATATTTACATAGAAAACATTTACAACAATGATCATTTAGAAAAACGTGGAAATACAGAGTAGTGGTGCAACCGTCACAGATATAAATTAGAAGAGCGAGTTTAATCCTCTTACGTGAATAATCCTTTTGTTACAATTTGCTGCGCTATGTACCCAAGGAGGTACAGATAAAGGGCTTCGTGTGGTAATGTATTGCTCGAGGGCTCTAGAGATGCGAGTTATAACACGAGCTTTCGTTTTTGTGGAAATTCGGTTTATCTTAAATGAATTTAGTATGATGCCTTCGTACAACCGTACCCGGTTAATAAATAAAATGGATTCAGTTGTGTTTTTATTTAATCCTTTACCAGTGCCACCCGTTGCCTTTATGCCATGTAGAAAGCGAGCGACTTTTGTTGTACAGAAATAATTATACTGGCAAAAATAAAAGCGTAGATGTATTCACAAAAACACGCGGCGGCCATAACCAACCATTTGTAATTCGCATTAATTAACCAGCTCTCCCAAAAAGTAATCTTTCCCGGTAACAATGGACACATAAACCTTTTTACGGATGGGGGAAAAAACGCGTGCGGTACGTACATGTGTCCACACGGGACGACGAACGCGACGTGGCGCGGTGGAGCGGTGCGGTGTGGCGCGGCGGTACATAGTGTTTATTCGTTGATTAAACAGCCAAGGCCGCAATGCGTATGCAGCCGGACGGACATATTACCAGGGCTCGAATTCTGATTGTTTAGAGAATTTATTACTCCCGTGCCTTGTACAGTTAATTGAATTCGCCTGTAGAATAGACACGGGCTGAATTGGCCGGCGACCGTTTATCGTGTCTTCGCAGTGCGTGGTCCGACGCTCACAGACGATATTTTTGTTGATAATGGACCTTGTTTGTTGTGACTTATTATTTATGAATATTACGATATGATTTGTTTTATCGATTATCAGATATCAAACATCAAAAATATTAAGGCGTGATTGTTAGATAAACTAATAGAAAACTAATGTTAGATCTTGTTAGATGGATTGTTTTCTAAGATATTCGTGTGCAGTGTGGCGCCTCGAAACCTACGTTAAAATGGTTTCATAGTAAACGTTTGACGAAATGTTAAGTGCTAATTATCGGTATCGCGTTAACATAAAAATCGTGTATGATTTATAATTTGAAGATTAAAGGTTGATTTAATTTGTTGTCCGCTTTTCTAAGGCTGGTGTACACAGCCTGACTGTCTAATATCGAGTGTTCGTCAACAAACACAAACAAGTTAACATCTTCTGAGAAGCGTGCAGCATCTCATACAACGCACACATGACTACTCGACATGACTAACATTTGACTAAAAGTTAGAGGGAGAAGCTCAGAATACTGTACATGTCTCTCTTTTTTTCACTGCCTTTATCTCACTTCACTGGGGGGACAACAAAATTTTTAAGAATGCTGCAGAAAGGATTCGGCTTTAGTTTTTACGACCGGCCAACTACCTGACGTCAACCAATTATGGGGGGTTACCACCACGTCTTTTAGCAGTATGAGTATAATTTTATTTGTACCGATTTTTTATAGCAGAGACTGGTAAACGAACGGATGGGTCACCTGATGGTAAGTGATCTCTACCTCCCATAGACACCCAAGATACATAATCATGGGTGCGTTGCCAAGCTATAAGGAGGGAATGGAAAGAAAGGGATAAGGGAATGGGAAAGGGGAAAGGGGCCAACGGAATTCTCACTCACCGAACGGAACGAGATAGCAAGCTGCCACTTTAGTCGGTTTTCTGTGAGACAGTGGTATCAAACCAGTCGAGCCTGCCCATTCGTGCTGTAGACGAAATTTTCCAATATTTTATAAACGCAATATACTTTCGTTTGATAGAATTACCAACTATGCCTTACAAATCAAACAATCAGTCAAATTGAACAAAATGTTAATAATAGAGATGAATATTAGAAACATTTTATATTGATATTGACAGCGATCACCCACGAGCCACTATTCATTACGTCCAAACCATCAATACAGTCTATTAATCACATTTTATATTCATATCTTGTTATTATTATGCTTAACTATTTATTAATCGTATCACGTATGGTTTATGATTATATGTACAGTTATATCATTGACTGCTCGTATTATGTTCGCTATGAAGTTTGCTGGAACTGGTAGTACAGTAAAAATATAACGGAATCTAAATCTAAATAATGCACGACAGTGGCGAGAGGTCTATACAACCCGATTCCTACCGGATTCCCTTTTTCCAGATTGTAGGCTAATAAATGCTTCCAACAGGTCGATCTGGAAATCTTTAGGGGAGGGCTTTGTTCAGCAGTGGACGTCCTATGGCTGATGATGATGAAATGCGTGTTATCTAGGTATTATCTTGAAGAAAAAATAGCACTGGCTTCTGTTTTGAAATGTTTCACCCTGCGCCACTGATGTACGAGATGTTCAATAAATTATTTTATTTATTACCTATAACTGATGCCCGCGACTCCGTTCGTGTGGAAATTTATTTTTCAGGATAATAATTGCCTATGTGTTAATCCAGGGTGTCAGCTACCTCCATATCAAATTTCGTCAAAATTGGTCCAGGCCATCGAGCGTGAATGAACTTACAAACACACTTTCAAACATTTGACCTCATAATAAAAGTGCGATTGGAGGTACTCACAGAATACCATAGGTTTAAAACATCAATATAATATACCCTAGATGCACAGTTCTTTGCAAATATCGTCTTAAAAAGTGGTCGCGGGAATAAAACAAAGAAAAAGATCACAAGTTCTAATTAAATCAAACACAAATATAACCCTATGCACGTGTTATAAAAAAGCTTTTTAAACAAAATGATCAAGCTTTCTTAAATTCCAATTTTCAAATTTAGAATTCTATCGGCGTCCAACTGTAGGGAAAAGGAGTGCTTAAGCACTTCTTTGCTGTCCCATTTTCCGAGCGTCAACTGTGCATCTAGGTAAATAATATATCAATGGTTTAAAATTATAAAAACATTGTTTAAATAGATAAATCTTTGACGGAGGCGCAACACACTTTTTCAAGCATGTTGCAGAAAGGATTTGGCTTAGTTTTTATGATCGGCTGTCTGCCTGACGTGAACCCCCATCTGGGGGATCCAATCCCGGGAAATAAGTGTTAGAAAACACCACGCCCAACCTGGGAATCGAACCCTAGACCTCCCGGTTCACAGCCATACTTTGCCAGTGTACCAAGGAGGCGAATGTGAATGACTTCTAGCGTTGTTACTAATCTATAGTTAGTCCTAAAATCGATTTATCCTACAACTCATTCCTCTATTTAAATTGAGATTTGGGATAAGTCGAGATCTCTGCAAATCGCCCTAAAATTTTAATCGCAGAAATAGTATTAAGGTACTTGGAGATGAAAGCCTACGACTTCACACGATTGTAGACATTGCTTTACTGATATTCGTCAGAACTTACACGTGTCGGGTCTTTATCTGTATACAAGATTATTCTAATAATTATAATATGCAAAATTTATGCCATAGTAGTCTGGGTTATCGTTGATTGTATCAAAAGTTGTCTGTTAGAGATCGCTTAAAGCGATAAGACCGCTTATTGTCACACAAACTTTGTTATAATTTTAATTATTTTGCGACGTGTTCAATGTTGAATTATCTTTCTATCTTTCCTTCTTTCTGCCTTTTGTTAACCCGAATTTCTGCCAGGGTCTGCCGTCCTACTTAAATGCTTCCACTTCGCCCGGTCTTGAGCATCCTCCATAATGAGCTCATTGGCTCTCATATCTTCCTCCAAAACGTCCAGCCAGCGCTTTTTAGGCCCTCAATTATCTTTCTATCTATCTAGTTATAGAAATAATTTAACCTTGTAACGCTTTGTCAGACGCTAAGTAAATAGAAACAAAACTTTTCATTATTAATTTATCAAAAGGTCCCATATCAGACGGAGCATCTTTCGCGTCGGCTCCATTAATTATTTATCAAGTTAACGCTCATTATCTTAAAACAAAACACTATTTTTTCTACGTTAAAACAGTCGCGGCCATTAATCACCGAAACCAACTTGTGCTGTAGAATCCTATATATAGGGTTACCAAGCCTTAAATGAAAAATTGCCGGACTCGGTAACTTGGCTGGACATTTAGCCAAAAAGTAAACATATGTATTTTGAAAGTCAAACATATTTTTAAAATGCCGGTAACTTTTTTTAAATAACACTAGGTTTGACGGTTACTTTTGACCCTACACCACCACGTCTCATCAAAAGGCATATCCAAAAGCCAATAGAATGGCTGCATACGCATATATTTAGCTGGACAATATCGTAAAAAGCTGGACATTTTTGGCCAAAGCCTGACACCTGGCAACCCTACTTATGCTCGCTAGAACCAACAAATTTTATGCGGGGTATAAAAAACGATATACATATTACGAACTCACATAACGCTCTGCGACCTACATTTTGATATCTAATCTCATTAACTTTCAACATGTGCCAAGTTTTTGATCTAGATAACGCTGAGCATATCATAAAAAAATCATTATCAAAATCGTGGTTGATCGAACTTTGCTAAAGAGAGGTTTCTGTTTGTCTATCAGATAGCATTTTAAGCTAGTTTTGTGGCTTATTTACCACATAAATATTGAAGAAATCCAGATAAAATACTTGTATGCGGACAAAACAAGCTTTGCCTTGCAAAGTAGTTTGTTTTAAACTATATCTCAGAGAGAAACCCTTCGTGGCGCAGCAGGAGAGAAGCAGACTGTGAAATGAGTGGCCGCTGGTTCGGTTCCGGCACCGAGACAAATGTTTGGTGACCCGCAGATATTTCTTTCTCGTAGTATCTGACACCCACGATACAAGAACCTAGTATAAGATCACGACTATGTGTGTGACTGTTGGGTGTATTTATTTCATCATCATCAGCCTCAAGATGGCCACTGCTGGACATAGACCTCCTCCAAAGATTTCTAGACCGACCTGCGCGCTTAGACAAGTGACTTATACGCTAGTCATAACATAAGCTCACGCCTGTATCCCCGAAGGGGTAGGCAGAGGCGCACTAGCGAACTAAAACACCCACATTTCGCCGAGCTTAGTTCCGTCCCAGATGTGATAGGGGGCGAGCCTATCGCCATATCGGGCACAAATTCCAAACTCCGGGCTGATATGGGAAAATCCAATATCACTTTGCCCGACCCGGGGATCGAACCCAAGACCTCAGAACCGTAGTCGTACCGAAATACTACCACGCCTTCGAGGCAGTCAAAAATAAAAAATGTACTTATTTTTTACCAATTATTAAGCACGGGGGTTTAAAATGGAAATACGACCTGTAAATCATCACCATAGGAAGGAATGTCTTTGTGTATGCTAAAAATAATAAAAAAATTACCCTATCGATGGTTTGCAAATGTACTGAAGCTGATCCAATGGGCCAGAAACAATTTTTTCGGCACAAATCCAAGTTTCCATGCTTCAAAAACTATGAATCTTACGACATTTAAAAATTTTACGCTAAATTGCTGGCCATCCTCCTTTTAAATGTAGATAGTATGGATACCATGTTTATGAAACACATAAACAAAATCATAGAAGAGTGAGGACACGACCATTTATTGTATTCCTATTTAAACTCTTCAATTAAAGTTATACAGTCACTTACTTCGTGAAATAAACTTCCTTTGTGACACAAAAAGTAAGCCGAGAGGTTTACGATTCCTTAAATTTAAATACGGACAAGACTTGTAGAGTACGAGGACCGATGGTCGATTTCAAAGAAATGTAGGAGACAGTAAAAGAAAGAAAAGGCTCCTATAATTTCCTTATAGCCTACAGCTTAGTGAAACTAAGGCTACTCAAAATTCAACGTTAAAGTATTTTGAGTAGCTGTTTTCCTAGGGCACCGCTGCAATCATTCTTTCGAGCAAATTGTGTTAGTAAAACGAATACACATAATTAATTTCCTTACTATATACGTAAAACTATGACAGAAAATTTTTATTTGAAAGGCCGCGTTGTGTGACTCATGTCTTTAAGTTGTATGACACGACCTTGGCAACAAGATATATCTACCTCTATTTATACTCAGCTCTGCTTATTATACTGGTAAGATAAGGTTTTAGGTCTAAGCCACACACAATATGCTCATCCCCACTGGGTAGGCAGAGGCACACTGGCGAACTAGAACACCCACATTTCGCCGAGCTTAGTTCCGTCCCAGATGTGACGGGGGGCGAGCCTAGTGCCATATCGGCCACAAATACCAGACTCCGAGCTGATATGGAAAAATCCAATATCACTGCCCGACCCGAAGATCGAACCCGATACCTCAGGACGGTAGTCGTACCGAATACCACCACGACACCGAGGCAGTACTAGCTTAATTAAATCTCAGACACAATATCATTCGTTCAGAGGTCACTCTACCAATTAACGGTATTTAGAACATCATACTAATTATACCTCTATATATAACGAGGTCAACTTTTATAGTAGCGAATTCAATCAAGTTGTTACATATTAATATGATAAATATAAAATTCATGTCGATTTATCTAGTTTACGACGTCGTGTAGATGCCCATAAGTAAATCAATCAAAACAGAAATAACATAACATAAGCTCACGCCTGTATTCCCGAAGGGCAAATGCGCACTAGTGAACTAGAACCCCCACATTTCGCCGAACGTAGTTCTGTCACAAATATGATAGGGAGCGAGCCTATCGCCATATCGGGCACTAATTCGACTCTGGACTGATATAAAAAAATCCAATATCACCTTAGGACCTTAGAGACCTTAGGACGACAGACATACCGAACAAAAAACATAGGTGCGTTGCCAACCTAAAAGGATGGAATGGAAGGGTAGGAAAAAGGGATTGGGAAAGGGAGGGAGAATTGGAATACCGGAAATCTCATTCACCGAACGAAACGCTACAGCGAGCTGCCACTTTTTAGTGAGGCAGTGGTATCAAACCGGTCGAGCCGGCCCATTCGTGTTGTAGACGTAATCGTCTACAGCGTGGCTCTACCACTCAGATAAAAACAATTAAGACACAATAATAACAGTTTATTTTTGTCTTAACAAGTAGGTAAAAACTGCAAGTTTATCATTCATTATACAAAACACAGTAGAGTTTAATTTCTAATCACACTACAAAATGCGAATGCCTCCATACATGCAGGTATTTATCACATTTTAACATAATTTTTAAATAACTTTACATGGGGCTGTGAATTTTCCCAGAGTATTAAAATGTCATTGTTGCGCCCGGTGTCTCGAAACTTGATCAAATCCAACTGTTTCTTTATATAGCTGCTAATATAAAATGTCTCGATATTAACGAATAACCGAGGTTAAATATCAGAAACACCTTTATTATAAAGATAGACTGTATCACATAGGGCAAGCAGAGAGAACGGGTTTTCCGCCTTACATCTTAACATTTGACATCATTATTTGTTCAAAATATTAACCAATATAGAATATCAACCAATGCAATAAATAATATGAATCGACGCCTCCTTGGTCTAGTGGCAGCGTATATGGGCTGTGAAACCGGAAGGTTCTGGGTTCGATTCTCAGGTCGGGAAAATAAATAATAAAAATATATGGCAGGATCCAGCCACGGACAGAGTTTACACTTGTTAACGTCAGGCAGCCGATTCTAATAACCAAACTAAATCCTTTTGCAACTTGCCTGAAAAAGTCAGTTGCACCGACACCACATTAAAGTGGGATAAGAGCAGGTAGAAAGAAAGAAAGCGATAAATAATATGAATAAATGAATAATAGTCGCCTCCTTGGTCTAGTGGCAGCACATATGGGGGTGTGGACCGGGAGGTCGTGGGTTCGATTCCCAGGCCGGGCAAAGCCGAATATTCTAATTTAAATTACCCAGAACTGGATCCCTCAGAGAGGGTTGACGTCAGACAGGCAGTCGGTCGTAAAAACTTAGCCAAATCATTTCTGCAGTATGCTTGAAAAAGTGTGTTGCGCCGAACCCATATTAATGGTGGGATAAGGGCAGGTAGAAAGAAATAATAATATATACCATTTCATTTCAAGCCTCCGTGGCGCAGCGGACGAGTAACCGGCTGTGAAGCGAGAGGCCGCGGGTTCGATTCCCGCATTGAGACAAATGTTTGTGTGGCCCACAGATACTTGTTTCAAGTCTGGGTGTTGTGAGACCGAAAGTCTCTCATAGTCTCTGACACCCACGATACAGGTTATACCTAGTGAGGGGTCAGGACTAGGTGTGTGACTGTTGGGTGTATTTATTATTATTATTTTGGTTGTCAACCCAAACTAAATGGTATGTACTTTACTCTACTTTTCCACAAAAACTTTAGTCGACAGGACGGAACTCATCGAGACCATTTCGAAAACCCTCCATCACAAGCCATCGTAAACAGATAAAACATTATCTACCCAACAAAGTGGCCAGTAGCATGTGATAAAAACTAAACGCATCTGCCCTTAGTTTTCGTTAATTCGTCCAATGAGCGACGATGTAATCAGTCGGCGGCACTTTAAAAAAATCCTCAAGCGGTCGGATATGCCGGAAACCTCTTATCCGCACACTTGTACGTATATCTGTCCTACACGTGTCAAATGTGTTTACAGACGTTTTCGTTGTTTTATCGCGTTCGAGAAATAAGTTTTTTTTTAATTAACACGACCGTGTAAGTACGGCGGCACGCGAGGTTTTGGCACAAAGGTCGCCTCTCCTAGCCCGTTATATTAACATTTTTAATAACATCAACGGGGAATTTGTTTTTCGCTTTTGTTACAACATTACATGTCGTCGCTTTTGTTAATTATTTGACTAGTGACCTTTTAGTTTTGAACAGCGATTTCGGTATTACATTATTGGTTTCCGCTTACCTAAACGATTCTATTAACGTGATACGAATGTTTTTAACTATTAATATAATCCATACGAGATCTATCAAACATTTCTCGTATAAATGGGTAAACATGTGGATGAGACTTTCACATCAAATATGTTGTGAAGTATGCTTTTTTATAATATTAAAATGAATTACATTAACTCACTAGGCGAGACAAAAAATATTAATTTTCATATATTTTTCATTATCAATTTTCCATGCGAACGAAGTAATAAGTAAGCGGATAACAACAATGGGCTTTACTTGTAAATACAGTTTAACTAAGCAAATGGTAAAAAATAGTCTGTCTCTTTTATTTTCAACCAATATGACCCAAGGAAAAAAGTGACAGACTATTCTTAGTTAAGCTAAGCACATGGCTTAGCTAACTGCTTGGCTGTTTTTATAAGTAAGGTTCTTTATCCAAAAATGTGATTTAAAAGCATCCCCTACAAAAATGATAATCTTAAAAGGCAATATACGACGCGTATGCATATAGCGACTCAAACGGGACGCTAAGAGCTTTCCAAGACAGAACTGCATTTACATGTCGCGAGATCCTATGGGAAAGTGCACACGTGCTATGATTGTGTTGTACCTTGTCATGTACTACTGTTATTAGCTGATCGATCCTCGCCATTATGTACTGTCAAGTACTGTGAGGAGATTCCCGATTGTCGCCGACAATTACTACAGTTAAGGCTCAGCCGTTCTATGAACGATTTCTCATTATTCTATTATAAACAAGTGATTCAAGTTGATCCATAAAATATTTCAAATAACAAGACTGGAATCTTCGGACTGCCACGGTGGCGTAGTGGTATTGCGTGAACGGTACGGCTATTGTCCAGAGGTCGCGGGTTCGAACCCCGGGTTGGTCAAAATTATATTGGATATTTCCGTATCGGCTTATAGACTGGAATTTGTGCCCGATATGGGCGATAGGCTTTGCCCCCTATCACATTTGGGACGGAACGAAAAAAAAAATTCTCGGGTATGCAGGTTTCCTCACGATCTTTTCCTTCACCGTTATATCAAGCGATATTTAACAATGAAAACACACTTAACATAGAAAAGTCAGAGGTGTATGGTCCTATCGGGGTTGGTCACGAACCTCCGACACTCGTCTCGGCAGTCCGTACCACATCCAACTGAGCTATCGCTGCTATGAATTAGTAATAATTAGTATTAATTATTAATAGTTATAGTAGGTATAGCTCGAAACGTTTCCGTAACTGAATGATTCTATCACATAACACAACATAAGCTAACGCCTGTATCCCCGAAGAGGTAGGCAGAGGGGCACTAGCGAACTAGAACATCCATTAGTTCATCCGGGCATCCAATATGATTCCATTAGTTTATCTCATAATCGCCTACTCTTAGTTAAAATGCCTCTCAATCACTTGCACATTCTATTTACACATGCTGAGTGGCTTATTTGCCTAAGGGTCAAGGGGTGAATGCTTGGAGACGCAATTCATGAAGAGTGTAATTCACGCGCGTAGAATACTGTATATTTTTTACAACATGCTATTACCCCCTCTGACGGATCCAGTCTCGGGCAAATTAAATTAGAAAATTCGCTATTCCCCATCTGGCAATCGACCCGGTTCACAGACCATGTATTCTGCCACTAGAACAAGGAGGCGAAAGGGCTAATATTCCTTAACCACTTTTAAATTGTTGCAGAAAGGATTTGGCTTAGTTTTAACGACCGGCTACCTGCTTGTCATCAACCGCCCTGGAGACTAAAAACTATAACACTCAAATTACGCAAAAAATCTACTTCTAGTTCGTAAAGTTTAATACATTTAATACAACATCCACATTCACCACATCGTTCCCAAATACATTTAATCTAAAACGTTTCGTTTAAGGTAAGCTTTCATCACATAGGGTATTGTATCTTGAAGCCACTATTGCCAGTGGGTTTATTAACATTGTATTTGTTTAGTGCGTGTACCCTGGGTAGGCGCTATGTACAGTATTGTACAGGGGTGAACAAACAGACCAGCGAAGTAAACTACCGACGTAGGTATATGTCGACGTTAATTAGAATTATACATAGATACTGATTTCTTATGTTTACGCGAATATTATACATTGAAATAAAACTATTTTTACGGATTCTATCACGATTAGGTTAATAAGAAGGTTAGGTTAGGTTCAGTACTCTTTATTTTAAAAGTTTTTTTTACATTTTTAAATATACTGTTATAAAAAAAATACATTTAAAAATATAAAAATATTTCCCTCCGATGGCGAGGCTCAGGACCCAAGCCACCGGCGGTTAGGACCCCAGAGTGAGGAACCTCCTCACAATTCGTGCCGTATCCAGTAATACTGCCTTCTGCATCTGGCTCTTGACCCAAACACCAACCGAGAGCCTCTTGAGGTGTTGGTCGAGGCTCAGTGGTATCAAACCATGGGCAGAAATGACTATCGGAACAATGACTGTTGAATCCACATCCCACATGCGAGTAACCTCATGTGCCAGGTCTAAATATTTCGACATTTTGTTAGGTTAGGTTATTATTAGAGAATAATAATTAAAACCTAATCGTGATAGAATCCGTAAAAATAGTTTTATTTCAATTATACATAGATGTATTTTGATAGCCATAAACTATTCATATCATAACATAAGCTCACGCCTGTATCCCCGAAGGAAAAGGTAGAGGCGCACTAACGAACTGGAACGCCCACATTTCGCCGAGCTGAGTTTTGTCCCAAATGTGATGGGGCCGAGCCTATCGCGATATCGGGCACAAATTCCAAACACCGGCCCGACTTGGGGATCGAACCCGAGACCTCAGGACTGTAGTCATACCTAAATACAACCACGCCACCGAGGCAGTCTTATAACTATACCCAGAGGATAAGTTGATATCACTGATGTTTTAACATAATTCTGCAAATCACAAGTTACTTAACTTGAAAAATCAGCCCTAAATAAAATTTATTATAAGTATTTTCATCGATAATGTCGGAAAGCAAAGCTGCAATTTTCAACAAACGCTGAAAATGACGGTGATGTCTCCTTTAATTACCCTTTACTCTACTGCAGCCCGAGCAGGAAAATTTCTGACAACCGTAAATGTATTCGTGCTCGATGCGCGTCTATGAAATTTGTATGAAATATTAATCAAATTTCATCAGTGCGCAGCGAGTTTACATTTACATTAGTTTGTCGTGCTCGGGCAACTGAATATTATACCTTTTCCTTCTAGTGATAAGTAGATAGATACCACGGTTAAAGAATTTAATTTTTTCGCGTCGACACAAATTCCTTTTGAGCCCGACATCCCATAAACAGTGTTGTCTATGCAACATTTATGCAAATGTGATACCACGCACCAGTTTCCATGTTTTCAATTCATATTTACAAATACAGAAGAGTTCTAGTCGCAAAATAAGTATGTATGTACATTACCATTTTTTTATTGCAACTATAGGAGACAAGAGTACATCGCGTCGGTCGCATGTGTCTAACCCAGGTATGCGTTTCCGTATGCCGGACGGTCCAAAAAGCGCTGGCTGGCCGTTTTGGAGGAGGATATGCTAGCCAATGGTCCCACTGTGAAGGATGTAAGTGGGAAGACGGACTCTGACATGACCCGGGCAGAAAGAAAGATTGCAACTAAATGACCACACAAGCTAGCAGTTCGGCTTGTGGTAAGTGATACGACTACCTATGAACATTAGCAACACCAGTGAGTTACAAAGCAGTGTCCTTTGCTCGTCACATCGACATTAGATGTTAGGTCTCATAATGCCAGGTAGTTAGATTTTATAAGTATAGCTATAAGCTAGAGTCATAGTATAAGCTAGAGTCGCCTCCTTGGTCTAATGGCAGCATATATGGTCTGTGGACTGGGAGGTAGTGGGTTCGATTCCCAGGTCGCGTAAAACAAATTTTCTAATTTAATTTACACGGGACTGGATCCCCTAGAGGGGGTTGACGTCAGCAGGCAGTCGGTCGTAAAAACTTAGCCATATCTTTTCTGCAACATGCTTGAAAAAGTATGTTGCGCTGACCCCACAATAAGGTGGGATAAGGGCAGGTAGAAAGAAAGCTTATTATAAGATAGAATGTCCTTCAAACCCGAACACATAGATTCTTACTTATAAAACCAGTTTAACTGAGCAAATGGCTAAGAATAGGCTGTCACTTTTGGGCTTAACTTATAAAATCATTTTCACTTATCTTTTCGCTAAGAATAGCCGGTCACTTTTTTCCTTGCGTTACATTGTTTAAAAAAGAAAGGGACAACCTATAGTTAAAGATAAGCAGCGCTTAAATATTTTTTTAAATAAGGAAGGGGCTTTATTTTCAAACAATGTGACACAAGGAAAAAGTGACAAGCTATTCTTAGCCGTTTGCTCAGCTAAACTGTTTTTATACGTAAGGCCCAATATGTTTTCACAATTCTATTTAGTTCCAGAAATAGAGATTGTCGTACATTCAAATGGACACTCACATACAAGAGTTCTACCACCAGTTGAGATTACGATTAATTTTTCAAACATTACGCCATCGATATATTATTTGTCTAGATGCACAGTTGACGCGCGGAAAATGGGACAGTAAAGGAGTGCTTAAGCACTCCTTTTCCCTACAGTCAGACGTCGATAGAATTCTAAATTTCAAAATTCAAATTTAAGAACGATAGCTCATTTCGTTTAAAAAGCTACTTTATAACACGTGTATAGGGTTATAATTGTGTTGATTTAATTAGAACTTATGATCTTTTTCTTTGTTTTATTGCTAAGACCACTTTTTATGAGAATATTTGCAAAGAACTGTGCATCTAGGGTATATTATATTGATGCATTACGCACATATGATAAGTATTTTTTGGAAAGTATTCATTATAATCAAGTACACGACGTCCACTGCTGAACATAGGTCTCTCACAAAGATATCCAGATCGACCTGTTGGAAGAGACCTGCATCCAGCGACTTTTTTGGAATCCAAGGGTCTTACTTATAAAAACAGTTTAACTGAGCAAATGGTAAAGAATAGTCTGTCCCTTTTATTTTCAAACGATGTGACACAAGGAAAAAAGTGACAGGCTATTCTTAGCCATTTGCTCAGCTAAACTGTTTTATAAGTAAAGCCGTAAATTTCTATATTAAGCATATTGATATGATAACGTAGCTATAAACGTCAATCTATAGATCAGCCATCTTCAGAGTTTCAGACGGGTGCGGGTAACAAGTTGGGCTGACTGTTCCTTAATATATTCTGTGTTTAGAATAAGATTATAATATTAAGAAGCTCCGGCTCCGCACACTTTGGATCTTGGAACTTGTGGAAAATGTTCCCTACTATTCGTTGACGAATTATAATTGGAGATTAGTTGTAGACAAGAATAACCACGTTGGCACCGAAGTTACTGTTTTGGAACCGTGTAACGCTTCCGCGAAATCCATTTGCGGTACGACTCGCGTGTAATTTTGGTATATTTAGTTCCAATTATACAGCAAGTGCACCGCATTAGCGTCTATTTTCATAGACAATGATACAATATGTACTAGTCACATGATACTATACTACGATCCGCGATATCCACGTAGTTTTATATTCCAAGAATCTGGTTCAGTGGTGCGAGCAAGAACAGGCAAAAAATGGCAGTAAATTGTTTTTCTCACCTGCTAGTATTACATAGCGCGCGATTTCCTATTGAACTGGCATTTTACGATAAGCGATTCGATTTGTTGAAAGAATTCCTTGTATAATTAGGTATTCATGCTTGTTTTTTAAACTCATAGAAAATTGTTCATTGTATTTACATATTTACCGAGTGAAGGCAAAAACCTATGAAACTGCTAATAAATTGTCATAAAATATTTGTCCAAATTGACTTTAACAACTTTTTACGTTTATTTCTTTATTAATAATTTTAAAATTATCAATGTAATGGTTTTTACAAATCCAATTCAAAACTATTCAAGATATACATAGTTTTTATATTGACATGTCCACAGAAGTAATTTTCTGTGTTAAAGCAAATTTCTGAATGATAATTATCTATCCAAACGTTTACTATTCTAGTTTCAGTGACGTTGTCGTATTAATGATCTTGAATTCATTATTTAATAATAAAACTTTTATTGTCACTTGATTATATCGGAAAAGTGGCATACGTGAAGATTCCCACGAGGTGTGTTATTTCGATAATAGCCTAGATGTCATTAGAAATAGAAGTGACTAGAAATGGGTGGACCTCAGACGCCTTCAATCCACCCTTATGAAATAACCACAATAAACGGTGACGCCTCATTATTCCACCCATCCATCATATACCGTTTAAAACAATAGCAATCTTATAACAATCGACGGCGAATATGGGGGCATTGCATATCACTTAACAATGTAGTAAAAGTCAAGTAATTAGCACTCCACAGGGTTGTACGTATAATTTGAGTCTTAAACAAGCTGTTTAATGAGTTGTTGCGTCCAATTTTATGCAATTTAAGTAAGTACTATTCATGCAAATGCTTATTTACATGCATAATAGTGGTTCCTTAAGCGTGGAAGGTTTTTGTTTAGTACAGCTGTTTTAAATATATTGTGCTTTCATTTCTGATAATTAGGTCGAGGATTGACCTCACTTTTAATAGAGTATCGGCTGGTTGAGTAACATTAGAGGTCTAGGATCAATTTTAAAATATACTTAAATATACAATATCACTTTGCCCGACCCGGGGATCTGAGCTGTTCAACACGAGCAATTATTGATAATTGAATAAATTCAGTATTCTTCTAATCTGTGCCTAAAGTAGTTTTAGTTATCTTTGCATTACGTTCGAACAAATAGGTAAGTAGTTAAAATTATAATTATATTCAGCAACATTAACCGTAGCAGAAATTTATTGCTTCAAATTTTATTATTAAACGACTTTAATAATAATTTTAAGAAATTATTACGATAATTTTCTGTTAACAACTTCGACAGGTGAGTCGCGACTCGCAAATGATCTGGTTTGGTGCATGCGGGCGTATCTACCTGGATATTAATTACTATTACCCTTTAAAAGTTAACGTTTTTTCACAAAGTAATCCCACATCGCTATCGACCTTTGTCACACACGCTTGAAAACACGAGGAACAAGTAAAAGTTGTATGTGTTTAGATCGCCTACGCACACATGCGCGCCGCGACCGAAATGTTCATTCACAAAGGACCAACCTGTCCCTTGTCCCCTGAACCCATCTTCGTCTTTGCTTATCTGTGTTCATTCATTACCATCTAGTTTTATAAGAGTCGACGGCCCGAAAACATATCGCGCCTCCATTTTTTGTCACACCACTTAATTATCTGGATTTATATCGAGATAAAATCGTCCATCAAGCTAGTAAAAAAAGGATTTTTGTAAAAACACAGCCGAGCGTAGCTGTCTTCGCGATCTAATTGATAGATGATCGTAATCGAATTTAATAATATATCGTAAGATTTTTTTTTTAATAATTATGTTCCGGTACTTTGAATGTTTGTGAAATTATGTTTTCCTCATTTTTATGAGTACCGTTAAAAAAAGCTATAACGGCACATTACTTTCTTTAAATTAAACAATTACTTAGCGTCGTAAGTCGAATATGAATATCTAGTACAATTTATGCCAAATATTTAATAAAAATATAATAAAGCATTTTTAAATAAAAAAAAATATAGAATCCGAATATTAATATATTGCCACATATAAGTTTTGTAATGGCCGGTAGTTTCTGACATATAAAATGTTTTTTTTTTATTTATTTTTATGTAGCTATAATATTAGATACCATTATTTATTACACATGTTTTATCAAAGAAAACATTTTCAAGATGCTATTAAAGTTAATAAAGAGTCAAAAACGTTCTACAAATCAAATAAAAAATCTACTTCCTCAAGAGCGTCTTGGTAATCGACATCTTCTGTTAACAGATCAAAGTTGGTAGAAGATAAAAAATATACCGACGCTGTTCCAAATTAATAGCCATAGACTACGACCATTATAGATTAGAGCAGTCCAGTTGTAATTTAAATGCGGGATTTGTGTCAAACAAAAAGTTATCACAAACATTGCACGATACATACGTTTGATGAGACATAAACTGTCCTAGTGAGTTCAGGTTTGGCTTTATTCGGGATAGACAGTAAAGGAGTTCCGAAGTTTGCGTGAAGCGTTCGACATGAGGATCGAAAACCACCCTTAAGCATGCTAAAGTATGTATTTCTTTGACCTTATAAACAGTCTTATAATACAAAACTATTTAAACTGAATGGACAGAGTGGTAGAGCTAGTACAAGAGTATTATTTGTAATCCATTTCCGCTGTATAAGCATAGGTAGAATAACGGCAGAATGCTCTGTAGCTGTTAACACAAAAATATTTTTAAGTGAACGCAAATTAAGCAATCGCTGATTATTAAAACATGAGTGATGATTTCAACTGAGATTCGTCGGTCGAATTATTAGAACTTTCACAAATTCATAGTATGCCACGCTACTGTCAATCATTTTAGCTTAACGTACGATTATCTAGTTAAATTAAGTAAGTAGCAGTAGTAATAGAATTATTGTGTGCATTATCTAGAAGTTACCCATGACAAAACACTCACTTATCTTAATGAGGATCAGGAATAGTTGTGTGACTCTTAACTGCTATTTGTTTTGACAATAGCATCTGCAATTCGTTATAATAAATCAACAGACTCACAACACCCAAAGTAGGTACTGCGATCGATGAATCAAATATAAAAACCTTTCACATTGTTATTACTCTTTTGCAGTATTTCGACGTAAGAAACAGAGCGTGACCTATGTAAAAGACTTAAAAAAAAACGCGACTGACAGTGGGACGGGCAAGTCATTGTTTTGACACAAAACCATTGATCAGTCCACCGTTTGTTTATGTTAATCAGTAATTAGCTACTACATCGTTATTATTATCGCGCCGAACTATAATTTCGATCATAAATCAAATAAAAATGCAACCAGCGGTTTCACCAGCAAGAAGTTTATCGCGCATCGTTAGGGAACTTTCGAACTTTTTCTGCATATTCTGGAACGAAAAACCGTCCCGCGGCCCGAGCAAGAAAATTTTTGACAATCGAATTCGAATCGAACTCGATGCGCGTCTATGAAATTTGTATAAAATATAATGATAATAATAAAATAATAATAAATACACCCAGTAGTCACACACACAGTCCTGACCCCACACTAAGATCGAGTCTTATGTCGTGGGTATCACGAACTACGAGAGCCGTTCGGTCTCACAACACCCAGAACTGAAACAAATATCTGTGGGCCTCACAGACATTTGTCTCGGTGCGGGAATCGAACCCACTACCTCACGTTTCACAGCCGGCTACTCGCCCGCTGTTTTCACACGGAGGCTGTATGTTTGTCTGTAATATTAAACAAATGTCATCAGTGCGCAGCAAGTTTCCATTCCTACTCACTCCAGCGATTCCTACTCGGGCCGCTGGACTATAGGTACCTCAATTTTGACAAACGGTATAATTGAAGGGATTGTCACTCCTTGATCTATATTACCATATAGACCACGGAAGCCACAAGAATATACACTCTACATCCTTGTAGTGTAGGTGTAGTGGTATGCTATGCCGTTAGTGGGTTTCAACTAAAAACATCGTTATCAGTATCATAATAAATTTGAATACTATTAAGACAAGAAAATGTATCGGAAATTAAGATTTTTCATATCGATATTTTTATCATTATTCAAAACGGCTTTACGATGTCGCTGCTGCCTCTAGATTCCGAACTGTTTAAAGCATGTCTATGATAAAAAAAACAAACATTACTTATTAAAATAAGAGTTCAATGAACCAAGAAGGCAAACCATTACTCTAAATAAAAAACATGACGACTGAAATAAAACTTTCAATACAATCGATGTGGAAGACAATCAATAAATTACAATAGAAATCAACGATTTATTCGCACAATAAATATTTATTTGATAAATTGCCAACGGCATGGATCATAATTTCGGTATAATTATCATAATATTGATATCACTGTCAACGTAATTGACAGGACAATAAGGGGTTCAGTACATTGAACATTACTTCATGAACGTACTGCGGACCGCATGTAGTTTGTGTAATAGATGTTACTTACGAATGTAGAACGTATAGAACAAAAGAACGCTTCATAGTACCGCAATGCTAGAATAGCATCAACTTTCGAGCCCGATATTGTAATTATTTATTTATTATATGTATAGAGAAAGTACTTAGCTTTGCAGTTGCTCTCGCAGGAAATGTATTTTAATCAGAATATAAATAATAACTATTACTTTTAATAAACCTTAGAAATATAAACATTTAAGAGACGTTATTGTCAAAAGTAAGCGTTTACTTATCACGTCTCGTGTAAAATGTATTTTGTACTGATATAGATAACAGGACATGGAATCCAATTAATCTACAACCGTTCTAGAGTTGGAATATGCAAAGAAAAACAAATAGTAAATCGAAATTACCACAGGCAATAAAAAAGGAAAAATTGTACCAATAAAGGCAGCTCGTAGCGATGTTAAAAATAAATATGTGAATACCTAAAACTTTCAAACCCGATACAAAGGTTTTTCGAAAAACAAAAGCGGTCTGAGGATCGTAATTTATTCGCGGAGTTGCATTTTTGGAGTGTTGTGAGTATTCTGTGCGTGGGGTGCGCGGGCAGGGGTGCGGACTGCGGGCGCGGGGGCGGACGCGGTGCCGATTCGCTGGGTTTTAGTTAATTACAAAGCGCGACTAAGCGCCCGCGCCGCGCCAGCTCGGAGTACCGGCGCGCGCTGACTCCGCGGCCGCCCCGGTGGCCGCAACACAAAAGCGGGTCGATGCCTTCGATAACGAAGCCAGTTTTTATCTTCTTATTTTAACGCTTTTAATTAGTTAGGAAAATATTCTCAAATAAAAACTGCCCGAGGCGACCGCCAGGCCTTGACTGCAGGATTGTCTTTGACCGCACCAGGCCCCGGGCGCACTATAATGGAACGGAATACCGCCGTTATTTCGATTGGCTTCTGTATTGCCGATAACATTAATAACAGTAATTACTTTGAAGTATATTATTTTAATGATTTTCTTAGTGCTCGTTACGGGTAGTTGCCAATAAAATGAAAATAACATTAAACGTTAGGAGTTAGTTATCTGTACAAGTTTTACGAGCATATGAATAAAAACTATCATGGTTAAGTGAATTAAGGTTTCTGTCAGTATCTAGTAAATTAATAACATGGTGCAAAGGAACGACAGCATCCACAGACGCTGCCAATAATAGTTTAGTAGAAATGGACATACATAGACAACTTGAAGACCATATGATATCAAAAGTGACCATAAGATATAAAAAGTAAGTGGTACAGCCAAGCTGTAGACAGTTACATGTACAGCATGAATGGGACGGCTCGACCAGTTTGATACCACTGTCTCAAAGAAATCGACGTAAAATGACAACGTACTGTCGCATTTTGATCGATGCGTGAGATTTCCAGTGTTCCCCCTCCCTTGCCTAATCCTTATTTCCCTTCTTTTAGCTTGGCAACGTACCTATGATTCTTTTGGTGTCATGGGCGTCTATGGGCGGTGGAGATCACTTACCATTAGGTAACCCACCTGCTAGTTTGCCAGTCTCTGCTATATAAAAAAGTACTATACTATTCATATTACTTGGTTCAAATATACAGGTAAAAAGGATATATTATAAAATCAGCCCACCAACAGCAATCTGTATCACCACTTTATATGATCATAGTAAATAAAGCATGCTTTGACAAACTTAAATCCGCACAAATGGCCATTATGGTATTGAATAAAGCAATATAGTAGAAAGCTTTTCAACGCCATTATTATTTATTGCAGACGCAACTTCTACAAGTAACCCCGTCGTGGCCACGATGACACTGAAGTTAGATTTCATAAAATAAATACACACAATAGGGCATTTCTATGAATTGATTCAGCAGTTTGTGTCCACTCAACACTGCTTTCCTGGATTTGGTGAGTAGGTTTAAAATTATTAAGACTGCCTCCGTGGCGTGGTGGTATTTCGGTACGACTACGGTTCTGAGGTCTCGGGTTCGATCCCCGGGTCGGGCAAAGTGATATTGGATTTTTCCATATCAGCCCGGAGTCTGGAATTTGTGCCCGATATGGCGATAGGCTCGCCTCCTATCACATCTGGGACGGAACTAAGCTCGGCGAAATGTGGATGTTCTAGTTCGCTAGTACGCCTCAGCCTATCCCTTTGGGGATACAGGCGTGAGCTTATGTTATGTTATGTTTAAAATTATTGCATAAATTGTTTTTGATTTTGTTCATTGTTGTCCACTACTATGTACAACTAATTCGACTAACTTGTGCACATTTTATAAATGTGTGCGTGATGTGTTGATATAGGAACAATTACTTTTTGTGCATGTCATCACATACCTATTATTATATTACCTAAGTCACGTACCCATACATACACTAAACTAGATGTACCCTAAAGAAACGAAGTGATGTCTGCATATTTATAAGTTCGGATGAAGACAAGCTTGAGCATTTCTTATGTGACTTGAATAACCACAAGTTTAAAAACTTAACAGACCGACTTCAAATCGTAACAAATTATATGGGACCACCCTTGAAATAAGCTCTATCGAACACAAAAAGAATTTTGAAAATCGGTCCACATTTGGCGGAGATATCGCGTAACATACATAAAAAATACAGACGAATTGAGGACCTCCTCCTTTTTGGAAGTCGGTCGAAAAGAGAAATCGATACGTCATATTGCTCAGATATAAACAAAATATATATTTTGATCAATATTTTGATCAAGATTTTGATTTTGAGATTTTGATCAATAATACTGCAGAAATATCCCAAATTATCCAAAATAAATTTGGACTACACTTGGCTCGCCGTCTATTCCTCCATCACTCTCTAAAAAACAATAGCTGAGACGTGACTTGTGGGTTGTGGCTAACTTCAATCCGGTCAAGCTATTTCGTGTGTAATATCAACAGTGTGACATTTTTACTAAATATTTTATAGTAACCTTAAACCTACCACCAGTTATCTACCTCTATCCATCTATAAGTGATTCCTACTTAGCTGTAACTCTAAACTTAATACACGGTCATAGATCTTTATCATTTCACAATAATAAATGCTTGTTAGATTGTTTAATTATTCCATCACTTAATTAACAACAAAACATACAAGTATTCTAACAGACAACTCAGAATTTAAAGACAATAACAATCCCCGTTTTTTGAAAATGCCTCGTTTATATTAACCACCGACAAATTACCCAGTCCAACTGTTGTGTCCTCGTTCCTAAACAAACCAAGGATCGATAAAGCAGGCCATATCGAGCCATCTAAATAACAATGAAAACTTTTTTCAACTCAGATAATGATAGGTAAGTTAATTATGATTATACAGGAACGCCAGTTGGATACGTACGTAA
This sequence comes from Clanis bilineata, assembly GCA_036417725.1. NCBI lineage: Eukaryota > Metazoa > Arthropoda > Insecta > Lepidoptera > Sphingidae > Clanis > Clanis bilineata. The sequence continues at coordinate 15,129,642 of CM071137.1, forward strand.
TTAGAATTCATGAATAATGAATGCAGCACTCTCAGACGCAACAATCGAACCAAGATCAAAACTTAACTATCCGTTTTGTTTCGAAACTATCCAAATGCTACAAATAATACATCGGTTAAGTATCATTTCAATACGTATACGAGTTGTTTAACACCGCTTATGAATATCTTAAGTTTGTAAGAAAGACCCCGTGTGTATTCTACCTAATAACATTGTATTAAATAATAACATATAATTAGTATCTACCTGCTACAAAGATAAAGGAGGGACAACGGAGTTTTTAAAAGCTGTTTACAATCAACCGTAAGTGTAAGTATAGACACACACACAATTTCTTTCTTTGTTCAATTAATGAATGTGGCCCTATTCGGACCTTTAATTAACATTAAGTATAAACCTCTTATTTATCGCATTTGTAGTGAATTTTGATCGTATCTGTACAATGAGAAAATAACATTACAGTTTTTTATTGTGCTATAAAGATATTATAGTTTTTATATTGTTTTAAGTAGTTAGATAGCGAAATGTAAAAACGACTGTAAAGAATATTACAGTTTTGGAATAAACTATAAACATTTTTTATAATATAAATCTATGTAGTTACATACTGGTCTATAACAATAATTAGATTCAAATGATAGTTTATTTTGTATTGACATAAGAACTTTAGACAAATAGTAAGTACCAAAGTTAAAAGACATTTGGAATATATGATACATAAATCCTTACAATGGTTATATTATCTATAGGAATTACCAATGTAATTACCTATTCTTCTTCGATCTAAGACGTATAACTATATTTATCTACAGGTAGTCTCAAATAAAACTATAAGATGTATTCAATTATTCAAAGTCTAATTTCATAAAGAAATCCTTACTAAATAATAAAAGCGAAAGTAACTCTGTCTGTCTGTCTGTCTGTCTGTCTGTCTGTCTGTCTGTCTGTCTGTCTGTCTGTGGCGTTTTCACGTCTAAACCGCTGAACCGATTTTGATGAAATTTGGTATGTGGGTACTTTTAACCCCAAGGACGGACATAGGGTACTTTATTTTTTTTAAATCAACCCCTAAAGGGATGAAATAGGGGATGAAAGTTTGTATGGGAATTTTGGAACCGCTTAATGGATTTTGATGAAATTTGGTATGAGGATACATTTGACCCTAGGGATTAAAATGGGGTACTTCATTTTTTTTCATCAACCCCTGTAGGGATGAAATAAGGGTTAAAAGTTTGTATGTGGATTTTAGGTCCAATTAATGGATTTTTATGAAATTTGGTATGGGACAGTGGATACCTTTGAGTTTAAGGATACAAATGGGCCACTTTTTTAAATCAACTCCTAATGGGATGAAATAGGGGATGAACGTTCGTATAGGAATTTTAGGCCCACTTAATGGATTTTTATGAAATTTGGTATGGGATAGTGCATATCTTTGAGTTTAAAGACACAAATGGGCTACTTTTTTAAATCTACCCCTAATGAGATGAAATAGGGGATGAAAGTTTTTATGGGAATCTAGAAACCGCTGAACGGATTTTTAAGAAAGTTGATATGAGGATAGTTTTAGCCCTATGGACAGAAATGGGGTGCGATATATTTTTATCCTACAAAGGGATGAAATAGGGGTTGAAAATTTGTTTCTTTGTTTCTGGACCGATTGACTTCAAAATCGATATCTGAGTCGCCCCGTGGTTTCAAACGGCAGTTCCGCTGTCAAACCTGTCAAAAGTGGCCGCCATTTTGTTTTTCTTTGTGTTTGGGCCGATTGACTTTAAAATCGATATCTGAGTCGCCCCGTGGTTTCGGACGATAGAACCGCTGTCAAACCACTCAAAAGTGGCCGCCATTTTGTTTTTCTTTGTTTTTGGGCCGATTGACTTCAAAATCGATATCTGGGTCGCCCCGTGGTTCCGAACGACAGAACCGCTGTCAGACCTGTCAAAAGTGGTCGCCATTTTGTTTTTCTTTGTTTTTGGGCCGATTGACTTCAAAATCGATATCTGAGTCGCCCCGTGGTTCCGAACGACAGAACGGCTGTCAGATCTGTCAAAAGTGGCCGCCATTTTGTTTTTCTTTGTGTTTGGGCCGATTGACTTCAAAATCGATATCTGAGTCGCCCCGTGGTTCCCAATGACAGAACCGCTGTCAGACCTGTCAAAAGTGGCCGCCATTTTGTTTTTCTTTGTCTTTGGGCCGATTGACTTCAAAATCGATATCTGGGTCGCCCAGTGGTTCCGAACGACAGAACCGCTGTCAGACCTGTCAAAAGTGGCCGCCATTTTGTGTTTCTTTGTTTTTGGGCCGATTGACTTCAAAATCGATATCAGAGTCGCCCCGTGGTTTCGGACGATAGAACCGCTGTCAAACCACTCAAAAGTGGCCGCCATATTGTTTTTCTTTGTTTTTGGGCCGATTGACTTCAAAATCGATATCTGAGTCGCCCCGTGGTTTCGGACGATAGAACCGCTGTCAAACCACTCAAAAGTGGCCGCCATATTGTTTTTCTTTGTTTTTGGGCCGATTGACTTCAAAATCGATATCTGAGTCGCCCCGTGGTTCCGAACGACAGAACGGCTGTCAGACCTGTCAAAAGTGGCCGCCATTTTGTGTTTCTTTGTTTTTGGGCCGATTGACTTCAAAATCGATATCTGAGTCGCCCCGTGGTTTCGGACGATAGAACCGCTGTCAAACCACTCAAAAGTGGCCGCCATATTGTTTTTCTTTGTTTTTGGGCCGATTGACTTCAAAATCGATATCTGGGTCGCCCCGTGGTTCCGAACGACAGAACCGCTGTCAGACCTGTCAAAAGTGGTCGCCATTTTGTTTTTCTTTGTTTTTGGGCCGATTGACTTCAAAATCGATATCTGAGTCGCCCCGTGGTTCCGAACGACAGAACGGCTGTCAGACCTGTCAAAAGTGGCCGCCATTTTGTTTTTCTTTGTGTTTGGGCTGATTGACTTCAAAATCGATATCTGAGTCGCCCCGTGGTTTCAAACGGCAGAACCACTGTCAAACCTGTCAAAAGTGGCCGCCATTTTGTTTTTCTTTGTGTTTGGGCCGATTAACTTCAAAATCGATATCTGAGTCGCCCCGTGGTTTCGGACGATAGAACCGCTGTCAAACCACTCAAAAGTGGCCGCCATTTTGTTTTTCTTTGTTTTTGGGCCGATTGACTTCAAAATCGATATCTGGGTCGCCCCGTGGTTCCGAACGACAGAACCGCTGTCAGACCTGTCAAAAGTGGTCGCCATTTTGTTTTTCTTTGTTTTTGAGCCGATTGACTTCAAAATCGATATCTGAGTCGCCCCGTGGTTCCGAACGACAGAACGGCTGTCAGATCTGTCAAAAGTGGCCGCCATTTTGTTTTTCTTTGTGTTTGGGCCGATTGACTTCAAAATCGATATCTGAGTCGCCCCGTGGTTCCCAATGACAGAACCGCTGTCAGACCTGTCAAAAGTGGCCGCCATTTTGTTTTTCTTTGTCTTTGGGCCGATTGACTTCAAAATCGATATCTGGGTCGCCCAGTGGTTCCGAACGACAGAACCGCTGTCAGACCTGTGAAAAGTGGTCACCATTTTGTTTTTCTTTGTTTTTGGGCCGATTGACTTCAAAATCGATATCTGAGTCGCCCCGTGGTTCCGAACGACAGAACGGCTGTCAGACCTGTCAAAAGTGGCCGCCATTTTGTGTTTCTTTGTTTTTGGGCCGATTGACTTCAAAATCGATATCTGAGTCGCCCCGTGGTTTCGGTCGATAGAACCGCTGTCAAACCACTCAAAAGTGGCCGCCATATTGTTTTTCTTTGTTTTTGGGCCGATTGACTTCAAAATCGATATCTGAGTCGCCGCGTGGTTCCCAATGACAGAACCGCTGTCAGACCTGTCAAAAGTGGCCGCCATTATGCTTTTCTTTGTTTTTGGGCCGATTGACTTCAAAATCGATATCTGAGTCGCCCCGTGGTTCCGAATGACAGAACCGCTGTCAGACCTGTCAAAAGTGGTCGCCATTTTGTTTTTCTTTGTTTTTGGGCCGATTGACTTCAAAATCGATATCTGGGTCGCCCCGTGATTCCGAACGACAGAACCGCTGTCAGACCTTTCAAAAGTGGCCACCATTATGCTTTTCTTTGTTTTTGGGCCGATTGACTTCAAAATCGATATCTGAGTTGCCCCGTGGTTCCAAACGACAGAACCGCTGTCAAACCTGTCAAAAGTGGCCGCCATTTTGGGCCAATCGACTTCAAAATCGATATCTGGGTCCCCCATATTTAGACTAAAACGACAGGGCGGATCGACAAATCAAAAGCTTTTTCCGTTGACCCTACAAAATACGCGTGCGGAGCCGCGGGCAAAAGCTAGTGATATAATAAAGGTTATATGCCCGATGATGAATGTTTTTTTTATTATTTAACAATCAAAACACAAAGATCGTTTATTTTGTCATCTCTAGTTATATTGCTTCTATTGCAGCTGCAAATCGAGTACCAAGTCGGTAAACATGCCAAGTAGACCCATAATTTAATATTCAAGTTTTTATTTCATTGCTACTTTTTATTCTAATTCCCTAATTTGAGTCTTTACAAACTCATAAAGTTGTAAATGTAATAATATTACAGCAATTTAACATCGCTTTATCAGCAAGTTCAAATTCGCTACTTGAAATAAAATATGTTTTAAGGCACAAAGCTTTTGTGCTGCTAAAATACTAACAATGATTTACTCTTCAAATTTAGTTTAAACAAGTATACCGGTAACTTAAAGCATTTTAAAAAAGCTGTCATATTAATCAGATATATTTATTGAGTCATCGACTAAGTCGTCTTTATGCCACACTTTAATTGGTATGTTATTAGAACTACAACTACCGTACTAGTGCATTATTCGCTAAGCATAAGCTTAATCACATCATGGGACGGAAATAATACCGTCCCATGATGTGAGATCGCCATATCGAGAACTAATTCTGACTTAAACCTAAGCAAAAAATCCTTTGTGGTTTAAAGAATGTTAAAAAAAATGCCCTAGCACTGACATCAAAGATGTTTTTTTTACAGCAGTGATTGGAAAACAAGCCGGTGGGAAACCTGGTGGTAAGTGACCTCTACCGCCCATAGATACCCGTGTATATGCGTTGTCAATTGAAAACGAGGAGAATAGGATATGGAAAAGGGACGGGGGAATTGGGCTACCGGAAATCTCACTCAGCGAACAAGCCGCAACAGCGAGCTACCACTTTACGTCGGTTTTATATAAAATAGTGGTACCAAACCGGTTGAGCTGGCCCATTCGTGCTGTAGACATTACTGTCTATACTCTACAGCGTGCCTCTACCAATCAAAAAGGAAGATATTTAATGATTTCTTAGGTTTACGTGAATGTTATTCATTGAAATTAAACTATTTTTACGGATTATAACACGATTTGCTTTTAATTTTTATGTCCGACGTTTCGAAAGCTTTGCAGCCTTCGTAGTCTGACCCGTGACCACAAACGCTGCAAAGCTTTCGAAACGTCGGGCATAAAAATTAAAACCAAATCGTGATATAATCCGTAAAAATTGTCTAATTTCAAAGGAAGATATTATTTTCAATTTATTGGAGTCGGTTACTTTTTGATATTTTATTTGTAGCTTTTCCATAATTATAATTATGACACAAACTCTGAATAGTTTTACAAACAAAAAGACCATCGAAATCGGTTAAAGTCATTGCTGAATATACGCTGAAATACATAATACAAAGAGGCTCTCTTTTTAAGTCGGTAAAAAGTAAAAACTTGTGTGCATGGCAGTACTGCGAACGTTAGGCTCGTTACCACGTTATCAGGGACGCGGCGCGATGCTTATCTTGACAGGTACGTAGGTGACCACCGGCCGGCCTTCATCATCGACACCTCGCAACAATAAATTGACCTTGTTAACCCCTTTGTGCAACATATTCCCAAACTTTTTAACCGACTTCAAAAAAAGGAGGAGGTTAACAATTCGTCGGAATCTTTTTTATGTATGTTCCCCGATTACTGGAACACGCCTGGGCCGATTCGAGAAATTCTTTTTTTGTTTAAAAGAGTATACTTCCCAGGTGGTCCCATTGGCACCTAGTCAGGATCTGATGATGGGATCCCAGAAAAATCGAGGGCAACACTCAAATTTTATTAGGACACATAGTGTTTTTTTATATATTTTCTAAAACTATTCAGGTATTTGCGTCTGATACTCAACATATCATGTTGTTGAGCTGATTATGGAAAATATAACTCCTTAACTATTAGGAATTGGTGGATAATTCTTTCAATATTATAGGCTCGTATAGACCACTACTTATGTTCCTTTGAGCTTTTCAGGTGAACTGATGATGGAAGGTAAAACTCCTTGTTATTTAGGAGTTAGGGGGTAATTCTTAGAGTATCGGATAAACAACTATTTCGGCGATTGCATCAGGAGTCTCAATTTTATGCTACTGAACACTAATGAACACTAAAAATAGATAAATAATAGTTAAAGTTTTACAAAAACTGAAAATCGCCTTTTCATTTAATCTACTTCGGCCTCAGCACCGACTCCAAAGAGAGTAAGAAATAATTGTTATTTTTATTTTTAAGTGTTCAGTTTTTGAAGCCGGTTTTCAGTTTTTGTTATCGTCGTAGATACTTAGGGCCTTACTTTTAAAGTAATTTTAGCTGAGCATATCATCATCATCATCATCAGCCATAGGACGTCCACTGCTGAACATAGGCCTCCCCCAAAGATTTCCAGATCGACCTGTTGGAAGCGGCCTGCATCCAGCGACTTCCTGCAACCTTTATCAGGTCGTCGGTCCACCTTGTAGTTAGCTGAGCATATAGTTAAGTATAAATAGTCTGTCACTTTTTTCCTTGTGTCACATTGTCTGAAAATGAAAGTGACAGACTATTATTAACCATATGGTCAGCTAAAATGTTTTTATAAGTAAGGCCTTTAATTTGGTAAATAAGTCAGGTTTGGAATGTTGTCCAATGAAATAGTCATCGAGTTAGCTTTGATTGATATTTCTTTAGATTTTTAAGGGAGCCTTGTTTTTGTTCTGTGGATGTAACAATATTATTAGGATTTTGGAACCAAATTCCAAAACGGAACCCTTATAATTACGTCATGTCCGACTGTCGGACCGTATGTGACTGGCATTTCATAGAAAAAATATTTTTGATTTATTTTTTTCATGTCATTTCTACATGTAACAAACAAACTTTTTTTTTTTCATTAGGGCTGATTCAAAAGTGTGTCCCACAAAACCAAATTACATGGATTCCTAATTTCACAGCACGCAGATATAAGTTTGCCAAGCTACATATATGTGTGATTAGCTTTATTTCCACTCAAATGCTATAACAGACATACATATAAGCGTGACGAGGAAACGATCAAGCCTGACTGCTTGTCGTGCTTTGGAACAACGCATGATGATATGCTCATGTCAACAAAATATTCCTATAAAAATCTATCGATACTGGCAAAAGATTGTGCACAAAGAAAAACTAAATAAATTTACATATCCCCACACCAATTGGGATTCGTGGCGTGGGTACCAATGACGTCATACACAATAGAAAAAATTTATACAAGTTGTATATGAGCAATAAAATTTGCTCTTGTCTTCACCCGCGTGGGATTCTTTCTATCAATTTTCCATACTAACAACGAACTACCATATCCCCCTTTTAAAGTCGAAATTACCAAACATCGTTTCTTAGCGGTGGCTTACATCATAAAATAAAACTATGTTCCAAACAACTTTCTAGACTTAATACCTTTGCCTCTGTGATGATAGTCAAGATAAAAGATTTATAAGTACCTTTAGAGGAGAGTTGAAAACCCTTACGAATATAACAATAGTATAACATCCTGAATTTGGCATAATATTATGAAGAGTTTTTATAATAAATCAGTTGAGTAGACATACGCCGGCGGTAGTAATATTTACATTGTAATGTTCCATATCAAGTTTTTACAATCACTTTTCGCACTATGCACCGCACGGCACACATTCTTGTTGTGCTAATTGCGCTATTTGTCTTTCAATGTCATGTAATGCGTTATTGTTTTTTATTGTTATTTGTTGTTGAATAGCGTGTTTTACAGTAATGTGCGAAACGAACATTTGTAATGAAACCGAAATGTGGTTACCAGCCGCCCGCGGCGCGGCATAGCGATCAAAATGCAAACTGCCGATATCGTAGGATAAGAACACGAACGCTTCCAGACGTAGGGCTACCAACATTAGAACGCGTATTTGGAAAACAAAATTAACACAAGCACTTTTGAACGCTGTTGCGCAAATAAACTCTTTAATTAGTATCGATCTGTGGCCCAGTTAAGTTTGGCTGGAACTTTAGAGGTACAATATCATAATATAGTCCATATAGATAGTTACCACAATATGGTCATTAGAAGTTAAAAATTGTCAGTACAAGCATTTCGTAAAACAGTAACAAAGTTTGTCGCCTTTTTTTTTGAACTGCCATTGGCCATGGCACCAACTCCATAACTATTTTTGAGTTTTTTAAGTGGGTTTTTAAGTTTTATTAAACTTTGTCTTCTAGAGTTTCTAAAATATAGGACCAATACTGAATAAGCAATAGAGAGAATCATTGAGATCGGGCTTCACGTCTCGAAGTTTTCAGTGAACATACATGTAATTGAGACCTCCTCCCTTTTTGAAGCGATTTTTTTAGAAGACACTGGCAAACAAGCAGATGGGATGGTAAGTATCCTCTACCGCCCATAGACACCCAAGACACAAAAAGAATCATGGGAGCGTTGTGAAGAGAAGGGAAATGGGGATTGGAATTGGGCCAGCGGAAATCTCACTCACCGAACAAAACACGACAGCGAGCTGCCACTTTACGTCAATTTTCTGTGAGACAGTGGTATCAAACCGGTCAAGCCTGTAGATCTAACTGTCTACAAAGCGGCTCTACCACTCTACCGTGGTTATTAACTTATATTAATTTCTGATACATATATTGTAAAAAATTGTTTTCCACTTTTGTTATTTTGTTTTTCTTCCGAGGCAGGAGGCGTGAGCACAGAAGCTCAACCTGTCACAGTGGTTGAGACAGAAACGTAAGTGGTGCTGTTTTTGCACCTAACAAAGTTTTTGCGGTTTCACCATTACCTAACCGTGACGAAGTAAACGTAAACAGGAAGAGCAAATCCTTTATAATGTACCGATATGTTATACGGTGTATTTATTCTAACACGCAATAATATGAATGATGGACTGTACTCTTCGCACTATCTAATACACATAGTGGTAAGACTCTAGGTAAAGTCTGTTTTCAACCACTTTATCAATGTTTCCCTATGAACTATAATGATGAGCACTGACATATTACGGTTTGAAGGACTTTAGAGGCAGTGGAATAATTAGGCGTTATGGCATAACTTATGTTATGATCAGCGCTGATACAATGTCATGTAGCAGTTTGTAGTTAGGAATATTGACTGATGTTGCCATTGTTTATAGACAGAATTTACGATAAGGTAATCGACCTCCTCGTCATGTCAAAGAAATAAGAAATTAAAGTTTAGCAAAAACAAACCCAACTTCACCATTTTCACACATTTAAGATCAAATTTTCAACACTACTGAACCGATTTTGATGTAATTTCCGCTATTCTCTAAGTTGGAAGATATCTTATCTAATAAAAAAAGATCCAGCGCAATCCAATTTGTAATTTCCGATATATACGTGGACAAACATACTTATACATACATACATATATACATTGTTCAGAAGCCCATATACACTAACATATGCGAATATCGTGCAATTCTAACAATATTACATTCATACATATTGATAAGCTCCTTTTTTTAAGTAGTTTAAAACGCATGGTTCCCACGGCCTCGAGCTACGATCGGTAACCCTGAGCTGACGTGGATTATTGAATGATCTCGCGACGAAACTTCGCCCTAAAGTGATCGTGAACTGTTTCGCGACAGGCGACTGCACTCACTGCACAAAGTTTTATTCAACGCACAATTTGAGTGTTAAATATACACTGGCCAGGTTGACCGGCGGCACCTTATGAATAAATTATTATGCGGCGGCAGGTGGAATGACCTGACACAAAATGTTTTGATGGAATTGTTTTAATTGGACGTTATCTTGCATCGACTATCACGCCGATACTGCCATACAAAAATATGTATTTTATACAAAGACGATTCACACCACTCGTGTAATTATATAAATTGTTCTAATAATATTATAAACTGGACGGTGTTTAGTTATTTGCCTAGATATTAAAATGGTTCAATGCTATACTTTTATAACATAATACTGTATAAATAATATTCCATAATGTATTAACGTGTTTTTATAATAAAATACTAATGCAACTGTTCGCACAATGTTGATATTTATCATTTGAGTGATAAAGTGACTGTATCTTAAAATCTAAAATAACACAAGACGATTAATTGTTCCCCATTAGATAAATATATCAGAAAGTTTTAATGCATATTTGAACACATGGTTCCGGCTGGCGTTAGACCACAAAACCAGCTAAGTGCGTGTCGTCTCCTCATAAAATTGGAGTTCCGTAGCATTTGCAATAGTGGAAAGTACTAATTTATCTGTTTATGTGTGGCTCATGGCTTATCGTTCTTAGTTAAGTCTATCTAAGCTATTATAATATTAAGCTGTATATGGGGCGTACTGTCTACCCCTTCGGAGATACAGGCGTGAATTTACGTTATGTTTATCTGAGCTATATTAGTAAAGTGTATTTTTTTTTTCAGAGAACTTGGTCCTACTACAATATCGTAAAAAATACCATATTATAAGCTACTTTTGGGTGTACTTAACTTTGTAGATATAACTTAAAACTATTCAGAATTTTGAGTGACATCAATGATTAAATCACTATTGAACAAACATAAATAATTGAAAACGTGTGGTAAATATTATAAAAAATAATTTTTCGTTTCACTCCGCCTTAGAATCTCCTCCTTGGTCTAGTAGCAGCATATATGGGCTGTAGGCATAGGACCGGCAGATCCTGGGTTCGATTCCCAGGTCGGAATAAGCTAATTTTCTAATTTAATTTGCTCGTGACTGGATCTCTCAGAAGGGATTGACTTCAGGCAGGCAGCCAGTCGTAAAAACTAAGCCAAATTGTTTCTGCAATGCTTGAAAAAGTGTATTGGGCTGACCTCACAATAAGGTGGAATAAGAGCAAGTAAAAAGAAAAAGATAAACTTAGACACTCGTAGAGTAAGTTCTATTGATTCTACCTCTATATTGCGGTACCCTGAATATGTAAATTTACATTAAAACCAATTAATCTTATTTCCACTTTATGTACCGCAGATATTTACATAGAGGTACTACCTCTAATATTTTCCTGTGGGTTTTTGTTGAAGGATTATCCCCAGCTGTGGACATATTTATGATAAAGTGGACATAATTACCTACCATTTAATATAGTATAACAAGAAAGGATTTGATAAATTATTATTTAATTAAAAACACGCTGTTAGGAATAAAATGCTGTACAATCGTTCCTTATTGACATCAAAGAGTCAGTTTTTCAGAGGTAGAGCCACGATGTAGACAGTAACGTCTACAGCACAAATGGGCCGGCTTCACGGGTTTGATACCACTGTTTCGCAGAAAAAGTGGCAGCTTGCTGTCGCATTTCGTTTGGTGAGTGAGGGTTCCGGTAGCCTATTTCCTCCCCCTCCCTTTCCCAATCCCTTACCCCTCCCTTTCCATTCCCTCCATTTAAGTTGGCAACGCGCCCCTGATTCTTTTTGTATGTTGAGTGTCTATGGGCGGTTAAGATCACTTACCATCATTTGACCCATCTGCTCGTTTCCCAGTCTCTGCTATTAGAAAAATTATAGTGAGAAATGGTTGCTCTTCGCAAGTTGAAATCGGATTTGCAATATAATTATAAAATTTTGCACCAAATGAAACGAACAAATGCTTTATCTTCGATCTGTTAAAGTGTAATGTTTATAAGCAATAACGTGTAACGAACAATGGGGACATTCGTTCTATACACCTTGTGTTGATCCTCCTGACTTTACAATGTATGAAACGCTATATGTATTTTTGTATTGAAGTTATATTCAATGTACATATTTTCAACGCCGACATTAGAATCTGTGATGTCGAGAATACCCTGCACATTACAAAACAAAGTGTTTTGATTCATCATTTCTCTTCTTAATTTTAGTAAATTAGATTTGCGCTAAATACAGCAAAGTTAAGCTATCACCTCACAAAATCAGTATATAGTTATCAATTTAGTTTTTTCTACCTTTTAATGCACAGTAGAAGACCAAGGGGGTCACCACAACCACTTATAGCAGTATTATTATAATTTTACTTGTACCGATTCCCATACAAAACAAACGAAGAACGATTATAATAATACTGTTATAAGAGGTGGTGGTAACCCTGCTGTGTACTTAACAAATTACTATTAAAATACCTCTAATACAATTTTGTTATTTTATAATGCTAATGAATGAACAATAATAACGAATAAGTCTAATATTTTAAGATAATACAAAATTAAATATTTATTATTTTTCCTAAAATATTTATTTACAGTTAATACAGCTGTGAGTATTAAAAACATAAATATGCATATGAGTCTATGTATGTATGAACATTGACTCACGCATGTATCCCGAAGGGGTAGGCAGGGGCGAACTTGAATACTATAACATCCGCATTCCGCCGAGCTCATTGTCATCTGAGATGTGACAGGTGTCGAACTTATCGCCATATCGGACACAAATCCCAGACACCAAGCTGATACTGAATAGAAGAACCCAATATCTCTTTGCCCCACTGAACCCAAAACCTCAGGACGGTAGTCGTACCGCAAAACGACTACAACACCAATGCTACCACCACGCTACCAGCACCGAGCTATTCAAAAACAACTGAATTATAAAGCCGTACCTGCACTTATCAATAATCAAAACGATATGCAGATGGGGTAAAATATTTTACACCTTCATTACATTGACATAAAGCTCTTTCTTATAGGCTCAAATCACATAACACACATAACATAAGCTCACGCCTGTATCCCCGAAGGGGTAGGCAGAGGCGCACTAGCGAACTAAAACACCCACATTTCGCCGAGCTTAGTTCCGTCCCAGATGTGGCGATAGGGGGCGAGCCTATCGCCATATCGGGCACAAATTCCAGACTCCGGGCTGATATGGAATAATCCAATATCACTTTGACCGAGACCTCAGAACCGTAGTCGTACCGAAATACCACCACGCCACCGAGGCAGTCCATCAATCGCCAGTCCATCACCAGGCTCAAATCAATTTCGCGTAAATAAAATTGATCAGTCATAATCATCATCATCAGTTACAAGAAGCCCACTACAGGGGGGTTACCACCACCTCTTATAGCAGTATTATTATCATCTTACTTGTAACGATTCCCATACAAAACAAACGAAGAACGATTATAATAATACTGCTATAAGAGGTTGTGGTAACCCTGCTGAACATTCCCCAAAGATTTCCAGACCAACATATTGTGTATTATCAGCTATCACACACTAATAAAAATTATTTTATTTAGATATTTAGACTGCCTCGGTGGCGTGGTGGTATTTCGGTACGACTACGGTTCTGAGGTCTCGGGTTCTATCCCCGGGTCGGGCAAAGTGATATTGGATTTTTCCATATCAGCCCGGAGTCTGGAATTTGTGCCCGATATGGCGATAGGCTCGCCCCCTATCACACCTGGGACGGAACTAAGCTCAGCGAAATGTGGGTATTCTAGTTCGCTAGTGCGCCTCTGCCTACCCCTTCGGGGACACAGGCGTGAGCTTATGTTATGTTTATTTAGATAACGTGCAACTTGCCGTTTTGCGAATAAAGTCAGTCGACGCGTTTAACTTTTAATACCAGATAATATGAAACATAAATGCAACCTACTTAATCATCAATGGCAAATAACAACCCTAGGCTAGAAAAAAATGGCTACCGTCTTTGGTGATTATATTCCGTATTCAGGTTGCGTAGGAATTTCCTTTAGCTTGTCATTTTACGAGTGTTAATTTACAAAGAGAAACTCGTTAAGTGCCGATAAGTATCTGTTTGAACTAAAAGGGATACTAACATGGTTAATGTGTTCCATAGTTATGTGGAATGAACAAAGTATATTGCAAATCGTGTTGTTATACATTTTTATGTGTGTCATTTGCGTTGATAACTGCAACTTTTTAATATATTTTACATGATTCTTAATGTAATTTAAGTATGCAACATCGTCAGATAAGTCGTTAGCTTACTTAGCGCAAAAATGTAAGTTCATTGCTTTATTATTAGTTTTAAAAATAAGCAATGATATCTTATTCGAATAAAAACATAGTAAGGTACTTACCGTAACAACAAAATTCATTTGCTAAGTACAATATAAATACATTATATTATTACAATCTCATCATTGTTTTGAAATCCTGAGCAGTTGAGCCTTTTATTTATTTTGGATTTTGCAAGACAATTTCTATACAGCATGAATCGCCACCCCATAAAAATCCGAACGAATGCAGCAGACATTAGTTCCTTTTCGTACGGTAAGAGAGATTTCCTGAACTTCAAATACCCATCTCATTTCCAATTTCCAAGAGATTCCTCCCCACACTTTAGTTGAGTAACCACTTAGCATTAGGTAGGCCGTTCTCTCAACTGCCATTTGTCATCATGCACCAACCACCATGTTATTATTATTTTATTACTTACTCAATAACATGAAATCTTTTAATATCATAGTTCTTATAGCAGCATAGTTTTATAAGCGTTCTTACTAGTGTGGTCGTATCGTCGAAGTGCAATTCAGCGGCCCAAGCAGAAGGTTGACTCCTGACGCTGGATTCGAACTTGAATTCAATTCGGTTTCATTTATTGACTTAAAATTCAAATTATGCGACATTAATGCACTTTAAAAGTCGATTTTGGTAGAATTATAAGTCATTAAATGAAACCAAATCGAAATAACAATCGAATCTAGCGTCAGGTGTCACCCCCTGGTTTATTTTGACAATTGAATTCGTATCGAACTCGCTGCGCACGAATATTACGAATTCGATTGTCAAAAATATTCCTGTTCGGGTCATAGATATAAGTACAGCAATGTCATAAATCCTTTAACATAATTTAGAATGGTGCTTCCTGGGAGTTCTTTGTTTGATGTTATATTTTTTTGCGATCACAACATAGAATTCGACGCACATAAATAATGATTGTGCGAGCATTTTATCTCTCCGTTTATGTCCACCATCACGCACTAAGATAATTATACAATTTTCGTAGTTCGTCAAGCGCCTCGAGAATGAGGCACGCATTAATTAGACTCTCCGGAAGTCCGTCGCGTGCTTCCACCGCCTATAGGGCATTGAATTATTTATACATTTAATATTGTAATTATTATACACCACCACCGCTGGCTTATTATCATTTTTGTTATTATATTAAATGTTATAATAACGCTCACCACGAAAAGGTTAGGTGGTTGATCAGGAGATAACGCCACTGTCAGCGGTTAATGAGAACTTACGTTCATATATCGGTGAGTCGCGCTGTTGAATGCTAATTCCGTGCTCGCTAACTTGTTCTTTGTATTATTACATGCGATGAATAAATTCTTTTACAATTTGTACTCGTTTGTCGTATTGACGATCTCGTTTCGATACTGAGGGTAATTTTGTCGGAGCTGCGCAAATATCAATAATGTTTAGCTGCTCTATTCTTGGCCAGGCTGGTCTTTATTTGGTACGATTAACTCATCTAACTTAACTTATACGTTTGTTTGGAATTTCAATATCATTCTTTCTGTCTGATCTTATCCCACTATAATATGGAGCGAGCGCAACACACTTTTTAAAGCATCTTAAAACTTTTTTGCTTAGTTTTTACGCCCGGCTGCCTATTTGAGGTCAACCCCCTCTGTCGGTGTAGTCCCTTGCAAATATTGTTAGAATAACACCCCATCTGACCTGGGTATCAAAACCAGGACTTTCCGGTTCACAGTCCATATACTTTGTCACTAGAGAATGGAGGCAACTACTGGAAAATTATATATATTTAATAATAATTGTTATAATTATCTAATGAACTTTTCTAATTCATAAAAATGTCTATTTTCTAATTCACTATTATTTGATCTTGTTTTGTTGTGTTTAGATTGTTATGTTTGTTTAGATAAGATAAATCCCCGTTTGGTCCAACAGTTTCAAAAATATTTTTTTAGCTATATTGTCGCGAATGCTAACAATTTATATGTTTTTGAGTTGTTATACATATTCGTATCGCTGATAATGATGATAATGATGATGATGAGTTGTTATTCACATAAAACATTTAAAAAAAATCCTTTATATAAATGTCGCTTAGATGTAGACGTAAATATAGAGGTATAATTTAAGAAACAGCTTCAGGAAGATATTATTTATTTTACCAGAGGACTTATCTAGAGGTAAAATGGATTGGAGGTAATTTATTCCTACTCATTAGGAGTGAATTGAGTGGTAGACCCACTGTGTAGACAGTTACGTCTACAGAACGAATGGGCCGTCTCAACCGGTTTGATACCACTGTCACACAGAAAACCGACGTAAAGTGACAGCTCGCTGTCGTGTTTCATTCAGTGAGCGATATTTCCGGTGGCCCAATTTCCCCCTCCGTTTCCCAATCCCTATTTCCCTCATTTCAGGTTGGCAACCCTCCCATGATTCTTTTTGAGTCTTGGGTGTCTATGGGCGGTGGAGACCACTTATCATCAGGTGACTCATCAGCTCGTCTGCCAGTCTAAAAAAAAATGTACTAGGGTTAAATAAATTATATTTAACTAATACGTGGACAGAGTTGTCACTAACAGCTTAAAAAAACGAAATACTGGCATTTCAGTCACTAAACACGCATTCACTAACTCGCTGAGTAATCACGATGTCTCCTGACTCCTAAGAGACTTTCCAGACTCCTGAGTCTAGTACCGAGAATCCAATTTAAACGGAGATGAAATGAACATTTGATAAACTAACTTAACACTTATCAAATCTCACACAGACAGTGAGAACCTTATTTATAATATTAGAATTTAAATATGTATGTATTATGTTGGTCGAAGAGACCGTGGTATATCAAACTTCACACATCTGATAACCAGATAAGACATATTTTTTATCAAATAGGTATCAATTATCTACAAACACCCCTATAATAGCTTGCCTATCGAAAAGTGTTCTTGGCATTTTTTTTTTCATAACGTTTTTTTTGCAGACAAGCCTATATGATTGATTTTGTAATTGAATTATCTTTCTTATGATACCAATTTAAATTGGTTATCAGATCGGTGTAGTTACTTATATTGACAGACCTGTTCATACCTGCTTGCCAAGTAGCCATGAAAAAAAACTAGGCAAACCTACCAAGGCATATTCTACATGTTATAAACTACCATTCAAAATTTACCTTTTATGGCTATCAAAAGAGTTAAGGTTATGAAAAAATATATATATTAATTTAATTAAAAATGGCTGTGGACACATTTCGATAGGCTATCTATTATAAGCGTCTTTGTAATAAATGATATTTGATAAAAAAATTGTCTCATCTGGTTATCAGATGAGTCAAGGTCGATGTACCACGGTCTCCCCTACCATGTATTTTATTAATGTAGATTATATTAATTTAATTTTACATATTTAATATTTTTATTACCTAAATTAGAGAAGAAGAAAGGATGCAAATACATAACTTTTGTTAAAAAAGCAACTGAGTTATCACCATTAATCAATTAACTTGTCTAATTACAAATCAATTAAATTTTATTAAACATTAACTAACATAAATACTTATGTACCTTTTGACCTACACTGTTTCATAAAAATTACTTATAATATATTAAATATTAATACGTGAAAATTGAAATATTACGATGGTACATTGAAAGTATTAAATATACTTGGAAGGTTATGATAATATTTTACGTATAAAATTATTGCTTAGCTTTATTATGTTATAAAATTCAGAATGCGTTATATCAAATGTATGAAATTTATGCGGCTTGTGCGTAGCCGAGTGTAGCACAGCTGCATGATAGTGTAGAATTTCATTAAAATTACCGGTTCTTGAGTAAAATAATGCGGGTAGACGAACGGTTGGCAAATGCCCGACACACGTGTCCAAGGAAGTACTTCCTAAGGCCACCTGAACGCTTCACCACTGGACTTTCTCACGGCAACGCAGTAAAAAGCTATAATGCGTTGAACTAATGGGGATACCAGTAACAGCACTTAGCTGTGCATGACACAGTGCGCCACAATTCGACTGTTGACTGAGATCCGCTCGGACAATCCAACGGACCGTAACCTCTGGACCTTAAACGCCTTAGCTTACTTTTTTATTGTTTCCTCATAATGCGTGACTTGTTAAACGAATATGTGTACACCTTCGTATACTTCCAACATTGGCTTCTTAATGTTCATTTTCACTTAACTTACAAATAGCTTTGGAGTTTAATTGTGGGCATAAATTTTTAACCCAAAACCTTTTCGACGTGTCTATCGATCCTCACGTGTTACTATTTTTATTTACCCACATATTATTATAATCACGGTCCGATGGAGATCAGATGTGATGCATTAAATGATACTTAGTGTTACCACATTCAAAGTAAAGGACAAAAGACGACTAAAATAAATTACCTCTTATCGAATACACGTTTAAATTACTTAGAACCTTGTATGCATGCAAATTGTATTGGATGGTTTCTATCAGAACACCACGTAATGTGTTTGTTAATTTTGTTTCTTATCATTAGAGCTTTTCAAACGGTGCTTATTATGCGCCTGACGTGTCCACAAACGCTGACTGACATTTTAAGTCACGCTAACTTTAAGGGTAGTAAATTGTATTATGCTGTATCAATATATCAGTATTAAAATCGTTCTAATATTTTGAATTTTTAGATCAATTTTGTTATATTAATCTTGCTTTCTTCTACCTGTCCTTATCCCACTTCACTGTAGGGTCGGTGCAATAATTTTTTTATTCAGAAAAATTCCGCTTTAATTATGACGAAGTACTGCCTGGCTAACGTTGATCAACTTTAAAGGAGCCAGTCCTAGGCAAATCCTATTAGAGTAACAACTTTTCCGACTTGGGACCCAGGACCTCCCGGTCCACAATCCACATACGATGCCACTAGACCAAGGAGGCGACTTTTGTCGTTTTGCTATTCTAGATGCAAATATAGATGAAGAGTAAATAGAACTTAGGCAGGCATATTGACCAGTTTATTAGAAACATATAAATTAGGAAGCAGTGTCTACAAACTAACAATCGGGCCGTCCTAAAACTCGAAGCCGAATCTTTTCTGCATCATAAATAAAAAAAGGGGTATTCCATATTCTACTAAAATAAAGATGGTGGTTGTGGAAACCACAATTAACTAAAATAAATGTATGTTAATAAATGTTGTTAACTAAAATAAAATTATCATCGTTTTCGGGAAGTATTAAAACTCAAACCAACTCATACTAGGATCCCAGCTTAATCGATTAGGGAGCTAATTCCCTTATTCACATTTATGTATGAAGAGTGTGTAACGAAACCATCGTATCTATGGAATATAGACTTAAAGAGAGTGGCGTAAAATATACATTCCATTCCATTGTCAACGTGATGCAACTGCGTTACGCGTTCATAATTACTATGATCATAGAGAATCTTTCAACCAGCTCTTATCCCAATGTATGGGGTCGGCGCAACACACTTTTTAAGATGTGCATGATTCGGCTTCGTTTTTACGACCAGCTGCCTGCCTGACATCGACTCCCTCTGGAGGGCCTAGTCCCGGACAAATCAATTAGAAAAATCGCTTTGCCCGACCTGAGATTCGAACCCAGGACTTCCTGGTCCACAGGCCAAATACGCTGCTCCTAGACCAAGATGACGGCTCAATAAAAAATGAAGGCCTTTGTTCGCTATATCAAAACTCTATTATGTGGGAATGTGACGATCATTCGTAACGATTTGCAAAAGAGGTTTGCATCGTTGATATTTTTTTATTTATCCGGGCACGGCAAAGTGACTACACTGCACCTGATGGTAAGCGTAGTGCAGTCCAAACAAACTAGCGACCACTGACAAACAATGTGTTTATCAGTGGTCGTCAGAATCATGCCGGCCTACGTGGCGCAACGGGTGAGTAGCGGGCTCTGAAACGGGGGCCGTGGATTCAACTCTCACGTCGAGACAAATATTTTGTGTGACCTACAAGTTATATTACATGGTTGTTTCTTTATATTATAAAAACACACAATTGATTTTTAATCTTGCACCAGAAGTAACCACACCTGCGGCGCAACTATCGTAAATGTATTCGAGCTCGATGCGTGTGTATGAAATTTGTATAAAATATTAACCAAATATCATCAGTGCGCAGCTAACTCGAATACGTGGCATGTTTGTCAGGAATTGTCCTGCTCGGGGCGCTGATGGCAATCGCGCAGTACAGAACACTGACCATCGAGTACCCCTGGATTTAAACGATGGTCACTATGCCAGCGTACAAAAATGCTTCTTCAGTCTTCTCTGCTGGAAAGACTCAATGTCGACTGTGCCAAATCTAAACTCATCTGCGGATGAGGTGCGTTACAAACCTGTCTGACATTGCATTATAATATAGAATCTGGGGGTGACGCCTGACGTTCGATTCGAAATTGAATCCGATTCGATTTCATTATTGACTTAAAATTCCAACGAAATCGAGTTAAAAAGTGCATTAATGTTAGATTAAAAATTACCAACTGACAAGTTCTCGAATATTATGCAACATTAGCACACTTTAAAAGTCGATTTCGGTGGAATTTAAGTCAATAAATGAAACCAAATCGAAATCACAATCGAATCGAATGTCAAGAGTAAGGGTGCAGGTGCCAGTAGTTAAATAAACTGAAGATCTAACAGAGTCATTGGTACTAAATTACACCTAAATGTATGAACGGGTAAAACAAACCTGTTATTTGCTTGCTTCAAAATGCCGAGTTACGTTTGATAATTACGCGGCGCGGGGTGGTTATCTATTGTTTCATCTAGGCCAATAGTGGACGAACACAGAGGTGGGGTGTCTCGTACATTCTGATTGAAATGGGAAATTAATGATATCATTTTTTTATGTTGCGGTAAAGATTGTTGCAATAGCAATGGATGTATTAGTAAGACAACATTGTATGCCATTACGTGCTTCTGATTGCGCTTAGAAACCTAATTATTTATCTCGGGAGCTTATCTTAGGGCGACCTGCAGCGCTATTACTAATCTGAAGTTAGTCCTAGATTTGATTTTTCTTGTATTTAAATTAAGATTTGAATAAATCGAGATTTATCAAAGTACTCCAAGTCGTCCTAAAAACTTGAATTAAATTATGCTTGATATTGTTATGCCTTTACCAGTCCCTGCGAAAAAGGCTATTCATTATATACGGAAAAGAAAGAAGGTCTTATAAGGTATCCGTTTTTCTTTTTTATATCCAAGCATGGCAAAGTGAAAATACACCTAATGACAATACAATCCCAGGTCGGGTAAAGCGAATTCGGCTTGCTTGTAAATAGTTGAAACAAGCTTGGAAAAGTGTGTTACTCCGACCATCAAAGTGGGATTAAGGCAAATAGAAGAAGCTGCGATATATTGCGAAATATTATGCATGTAGACTGTTTATGTGGAAAAAAATTAAAGAATTTGATAGAGTTTATAATACCACTGATTCGAGAATAAAATAGAAAAATATAATTTCAGAGGTCGCGCCATACAATTCTTATTTTAAATTGTACGTTGCAACCTTTTAAAGAAACATTTTCTGTTATTTTCTAAACTCTACGTTCGATAAATTCTCTCCATTCACCGAGATTTTAAATGTCAATTAGATACTGTATTCCTGGAATGAGAAAATAAACTTACGGTTTAAATCCCATATTTTGATGCACAGAATTAGTCTCTTGGAGGAGACAATTAAGTATCTCGGTTTACATTGAGGTTCTAAGTGACCGCCATGCATTCACAAAGACTATACCATTTTCGAACCGCAATAACATCATCATCATCACCCATAGGACGTCCACTGATGAATATAGGCCTCCCCCAAAGATTTCCACATCGACCTGTTGAAAGCGGCCTGCATCCAACGACAACAGCCGTAATAACGTTGTAGCCTAATTTCCCGTTTCGTTGTAGGTACGGTTGACAAGAGACAGTACAAATAAAGTCATTCTTAACTTATACAGTATCTGCTACATATTTATATCCGATTTTATAGCGACCACATACAACAGTAAAACCTGCTAAAATAGCTTGTTCCGAGTTCCGATGAATCGTGTTCCGTGGTGGACAGGTGTATCCAGTAAGTTCTGACTAGCAAAATTCTAGGAAACGTTGACTGATGCAATTTCTCACAACGGTCATTATATTTAGATTGCACTAAACATATCATCACTTACAACGTAGTCAGGTCGCCATGTTATAACATAATGGATAACAATAATGTATGAAATTAGCAAATTGGATTACAGTAGCCCGAGCACGAAAAACGAATGTAAATGCAAACTCGCTGCGCACTGATGACATTTGATTAATATTTCATACAAATTTCATAGACGCGCATCGAGCACGAATACGGTTTTATGGTTATGACCATAAAACCGTATGATCACACATTTACGGTTGTCAGAAATTTTCCTGCTCGGGCTGCAGGAGTGATAATATAAACTTAGAAGAATAGAAGAGTAAAGAATGACAATAAAAGAGTTCAAGATAATAAGTGTTAAAATGGTGTAATAAATGCGTTATGTGATATAGGTTAATAGGAAAGAACTGTAACTAAAAGCGTGTAGTGCGACATTTGCCCTATTTCAATAGGGGTAGAAAGATGTCAATGTCATAATGGAAAAAAAATATAATATTTATTATTATTTATAATATCTTTCCATGACGTAAAGGCTCGGGTCCTTGCACACAACCGCCATTCTTTACTTACATAAATTAGTGTAAACGTCGCCCTGAGGCGGAAGGTGCAGTGAAATTCACACAATTGCGTGACAACGCCTCATGCGAACAACTTCAAAATGAATTTTACCTATTTATATAGGTGACGTAATTCCATTGCGCACGTCATTAACTCATTCTTTACTTTCTCACTTGTGACGACTTTGTTAAAATGCAATTAAATACTACTCTAAGATTAGAAGTTACCGATTGGATTTAGAAAGTTAACGGTCTTTTCCACACTTTACCTGGGTAATATGAAGAATAAATGTCAAATATCGGTATATACCTCTAGATCTTTGTCACAAGTCGTCTGTAACTGACATAGATTTATCAATATATTACTACTTAAAAATATAATATGAACGAGATTTCACGATTGATTCCGTAATAATAATTGAGTTTCCATTTTATGTTCCTAATTTTATGCTCTATCGCTGATGACGGTTGATTTTCATCTCGATTAACTACAGCTTTTTCATACAGTTACAATAACCACCTGTTTAAGATAACTATTAAAGATTAGCACTTTGTAATTGCAGTCCAGGTGTTCAATTCTACGTCAATAAAGATTTGGTTTAGATTTCGACCTGTATTTCGTTGTCATGTTCTGTGGCAGATGGCTAGTCGCTAGACTGGCCTGAGCCACAAATTAAATATTAAATCGGCTTAGGACGATAACTTCGGATGCCAATAATAGTTCCATGTTTCAGCAAAGACAGTGTTATGGAGACGCGAATGTTGCGGTGAGCGGCACTCTTGCTAGGCAATTAAGCATTACTACGTGCACGATAGCAGGGCGTCGGGCACCTTGCCACATGGCAACCGCCTCCAAACTCATTTTGTACACCACTGGCTCCACGGTTCGCTACTAGACGTATCTTCGCAGATTTGTTTTTCAAATTTAAGTACTGACTATTGGAACTAAATAGTACAATGCTAATATCGAGGCATAATTTCATAATATTAGACGGTTAGTGTGACATGACGTTGTGTATGCTATCTTCGTATGTGAAATAAAATGTTTTACCTACCATTTATTTAGAGGTGTGGCATAATCATAGTAATAATAGCATTTGATAGTGCAATAAAATAGGAGAGTGATTGGGCAGTACTTTTTTCTTTCTACCTGCCCTTTCCCATCTTAATGTGGGGTCGGCACAACATACTTCTTCAAGCATGTTGCAGAAAGGATTCGGCTTAGTTTTTATGACTAGTTGGCTGCCTGAAGCCAACTCCCATCTGGGGGATCCATTAAAAAAAAAATGTGTTAGAAAAACACCACGCCCGACCTCCATGTCGTAGCGATTCCCAAATCGAACCTAGGACCTTCACAGCCCATATACACTGCAACTAGACCAAGGAGGCGACAAGTTATTCATCATCATCATCATCATCAGCCATAGGACGTCCACTGCTGAACATAGGCCTCCCCCAAAGATTTCCAGATCGACCTGTTGGAAGCGACTTCCTGACAAGTTATTGCCAATCTTTAAATAATATGTAAATACTGATTTCTTAAGTTTACGCGAGTGTTATACATTGAAATAAAACTATTTTTACGGATTCTATCGCGATTTGGTTTTAATTTTTATTCCCGACATTTATATTTATTAAAACCAAATCGTGATAGAATCCGTAAAAATAGTTTTATCTCAATAATATTATATAGATATAAAAATACATTTAAAAATATAAACGTATTCCCATCCGATAGCGAGCCTTAGGACCCAAGTCACTGCCGAGGCAGGGTGAGAAAACTCCCCACAATGCATGCCATGTTCAGTAACAATGCCTTCTGCATTTAGCTCTTGACCCAAGCACCAATTGAGAGCTTCTGAAGATGTTGATCTAGATTTTTTGGTATCAACTCATGCCTATCTAAACAATGATTGTGGTGTCCACTTTCCACATAATATCAGTAACGTCGTGCGACAGAACCTAATATTTAGACGTTTTATCTATTTTGATTTTCATGAGATTGTAGAGTGATTTATTTCTATTCGTGTGACACGGTTTTAATTGATTTTTCTTTTTTTTTATTTGACTATCATATTGTAAACTAGTCTATTGATATCCTTTGCGCCAGCTATATAAAATATTATGGTACTATAAGAAAAAGGCATATTTTACTTCGACTTTTTAAGCTAACAAGGGTCTATAAAAACTTTTCGGATATCATTAATCAATAATTCTGAAACTACAAATCTGCAAAACATTTAAGTTCTGAGTGGTCTAAGTCTATGATTTCACCCGATTAGTTCCTGAAATTCAGAAGTTAACAAGCGTTATTTCAGAAGTGAAGCTAATAACTGGGACAACTTTCAACGGGTAAACCTTATTAGTGTAGTTAAATATAGTTCCTATAATTCAGACCTATTTTGGGTAACTGTACTCCGACATTTTAACATAATTATGATAACTACTTTAAAACTGAATAATAAAGGTAGCTATAATCACTTATTTAAAATCATAAAAACCGACTTCAAAACTTATCGGATCTTATCAAACTTAAATATGTAAGCACTGTTAGAACAAGCTCTATTGAACACAAAAATAATATTGAAAATCGATACATACTTGCTGGAGATATTCAGTAACATACATTGAAAAAAAAAGGAATTGAGATTTCGTCTTTTTAAAGTCGGTTAACTATATAAAGATTGGTTAATAAACAGGTATGTATGTGTGATCTTGGGACTAACAACAAAGCATCTGTTCGTTGACCTCTACGTGGTGATTCAGAGGATGTAAAAAAAAACAATATCCTTATTCGTTTCACAACACTGAAAACAAATTGTATTGTTTTAACGAAATTGAAAATTATTTATTTAAATTGTTTCATGTTATTGAACTTTGGAATTGTATTTTAATACTTTTATTACTTTTATTTCTTGGGAAATATTGTAATGAGTTTTAGACACCTCACCAGGATGAACCACGTCTTCCACCGAGTTCAAAAAAAGGAGGTACTCAATTCGTCGGAATGTTTTTATGTATGTTATGCTATATCTCCTCTAAATATGGACCGATTTACAAGATTCTTTTTTTGTTCGATAGAGGGTTCTCAGGGTTCCCATAAATGTTCACGATCGGAAAAATTCTGAAGTCTCTCCGTTGAGTTTTTAAACTTAAATATATTAAAAAAATATTGATAATGGTGATGGTACTTCTCTCTACATGGTATACTGATTACAAAGTCATTATTAAATTCTTATTATGCTTGTAATCGACTGACTACAAAAAAGGAAAAGGTCGTTAATTAGGCTGTATTTTTTATGGATTATCCGATATCTCCGCCAAATGTGGACCAATTTTCAAGATTTTGTGTGATAGAGCTTATTCCAAGGGTGGTCCCATATAAATTTGGTCACAATCGGATACATTTTGAAGTCGGTCCGATATTCATTTAAATGTTATTTCTTGACGATCTGTGACAAATAAATCTATCTTATTGGATACTTTTTAGAAAATTGTGTGTCTCACTTCTTGAACGTGTTTTTCATATTTTTATTGGAAGATAATTTAAAATGTTTTGTTTTTTTATCTGTAATATCTATTATATAGATAGTAAAACATTATTAATGTTCATATAGTATAGTTAGATTGAATGTATAGTCCAATAATAAATGGTTTAGACAAAAGAAATAGGCCATCGATGATAAAGTATTTTGAAATTAATTGAATTGTAATCAGCATTTACTATATACCATTTAGACACATCGATAATCTTGAACATTTATATATAGTACATGCTATATACAGTGTGTATGTTATTGTAGGTAGATAATGTATGAAGTCTTTTATTAAGGTTTGTATATTTTTGAAATTACAGGGTTTCGTGTGAAAAATGTCTTCGATAGTCTACGTTTTATAAGTAATTAAAAACCCGATTCTTAAAATAGGTATGTACATATAAGTTTTTGGATGAGCATGATGAAATTGTAAACTAAATATTGTTCTTAAGTCTACAGCTGGATAAGACGTATTGGAGTTTGCTATATTTATGGCAATGGGCGAATGGTGATGATGATATGTCAATGCCATGTCAGAGCTCATACATGTGTCACTTACGTCTTGCTGATTAAAGAAGTCATCCTGGGCGTCCTCGCTGGGGCACCCCATGTCTTGCAGGAGTGGAGTCACGTGTCGCTCCCAGTCATCCATTATTTGAAACTTCCCCTAGGCAGTCAGATAATCTCGCGATGTCTAACACAGCTCAATATTCTTCACAAACAAAATAACCAGTCATTTTAGCATACACCACGGAGGGCCGGCATTCTTTGCGAGTTCACCGCCGAACCGCACATTTCGCGCCAAAAACTTCTTCACCGGTGTACTTTTCCGAAAGCTAGTGGAAGTGGCGGGAAATGGGCGAGATCGCACGCGACACCCGGCCGTCACTAAGCCGAGTGAGAGAGAAAAAAACAGCGGCCGCGGGCGTATCACGTGCCCGCTGTTACCGGCGCGCATTCAAAAAACGTACTAGGAGAAAAGTGAGTGTGAGCTGCGTGTGCAGAGTCAGTGTGGCGAGGCGCGGGCTCCCGGCCGCCCGTCGACGCGACCGGAACAGGAGTGCGTGCCGGGCCGCCAGCTCGCACGCCCTCTGCGCCGCGCCGCCTCGCGCGCGTCCCGCTCGCGCGCCGCCAACGCCGCCTCGCGCCGTCCCCTTCAAGCGGCGAGCCGCCGCACGCCTCCCATGGGCGGCCGCGATTTCCCGCCGTCCGTTTGCGGCCGCAACATGGCCGTACCTCTTCGCAGACCTCCGCTTACCAGTTCCTGGCGTGAGATATGCTCTACCTACTATCAGACAAGTTGTATGCAATGCGAAAACGCATATATATACAAATTAAACAACAAAATTCATGCATTATCCGCCGTAACAACGTCACAACGGCGGGAAAAGTTTTGAGTTGGAAAATCCGCTTTTCATTTTAAGTCAAACTTTTTCGTATGAATTTATACCGTGATCTTATGATTTCTTCGTAAAAAACATATGTCATGACATACATATTTATTTCAGATAGAATTTAAGACGAACACAAAACTTAAAATAAATTTATACGATCTGAGAAATTGGGTGACTGTAAAAACTGAAACCACGGCCACTGAAAAAACAACAAATAATAATGAAAGAAAATATGATTTCCTCCACTTGAATTACTTTATATCAAAGAATTTTAATATATT
The DNA here is from genome assembly GCA_036417725.1 of Clanis bilineata. Classification (NCBI taxonomy): domain Eukaryota; kingdom Metazoa; phylum Arthropoda; class Insecta; order Lepidoptera; family Sphingidae; genus Clanis; species Clanis bilineata. Next base: position 15,157,903 of record CM071137.1, read on the forward strand.
TATTAAGATCATGTGTACAAAACTGACGAGTTGGATTTAGGAACATCTAAGGATCCTCTCAAAGACCCCTCTTATATCTAAGGGTACTTATTATATAGGAAAACTTAATTCCCACATTATAAATTGTACTCCCAAAACACCCAAAACATAACACTGTTAGTAGCTCTACATTTTAATTAGGCCTTAGTAGCTTATATCTAAGCAGGGCAATGACAAGATCACAAGAGTATTTCGCATAAAATTTATTATTTTTTCCGAGAAACTCAATTTGCATTCCATTTGCACGTTTTTTTAAACGCACCAACCTACCACATAGTTGAACGAATTAATTATAACCTATTACCACAACCACTAAACACTGATGAACTCATCCGCGATGTTGTGAGTGTGAGGGAGTTGTGACGCATCACAAGTTTACAGCAAATGGATGGCATCTTTCTGAACATTTCACTGAGGAAAAATTCCTTGCGTGCAGAATAGCCATGCACTAGCATAAGAAAATAACATTTGATTTCATGGTTTTACGTATAAACAATAAATTAATACGATTAACTAATAAAATATGGACGCGGCCATTTTCTAATCTAAAATAAAATATTTTATGATCATATTAAAATAAACAACATAGTGCGTACCGGATAAAATGAAGATGAATAATAAAAAGCTATAAAATTCAAATTTATTTTATTTTCAGTAAATTTTACATAAGAGGCTGGTATACTTAATTAATTAGACAAAATAATTATTAGGATGTTTAGAGCCCCACCATAAAATACTTACCTAAAATCTTTGTGCAGTCTGAAACATACATAACATCTCATAACATTTCAGTATATTCATTTTGCATGGACCATTTTGTGATAGATCTTTATGTAAAAGAGTTGAAGAGTAACGTATGGAAATAAAAAAATTTGCTTCAATTTAATGGAAACATGTTACAAAAAACATTTTTTTTCATCCGAGCACGGCCTTTCAGTGACCACACAACACCTGATGGTAAGCGATGTGCGGTCCAAAAATACCACCCACCACCTATAGACCTTGTGTCCATCTGTGGCCACCAGCATCATGCCGGCCCGCATAAATGCTTCTTCACACTCTGTTTGAAGAACTCAATGTTGTAGGAGGGAGGGAATACGTATGCCGGCAAACTATTCCACAGCTTCGCGGTACGGCAAAAGTAGGAGTTACCGAACTTCTTAGTTCGGGCCGAGATGGTAGAAACCGCGAAGCTGTGGGTTCTCAATTCTCATCAAAATACAGAGAGAAGTCTACAGAAGATATTGGAAAATAGCATTTGTTTGGTGGAAAACAGCTTTTGTATATTTAAAACGCTAAAAAACGTTAAAATAGGGGCTGCTCTTCCTGTTCGTTATTACTACGTTGCCTAGTATTTTCACTTACAAAAATTTTGTGAGGCTAGGCAGTGCTGGTCCAGTCATGACTACGTCATACTGCCTCGGTGGTGCAGTAGCCTAAATCAAATTTGACATATTGTTTATTCATGCTGTTAACATTTGGCAAATATTCTAAATTATTTAACCTTTACAAAAGTGAAATTATACATTTTTCAAAGCCCCATTTATAAGCGTGATTTAATCGCAGGTCAGCTAGGCGAGAATAACAAAATACAGGCGTTTAACGAGGCCGCGACCGCCACATATACGCGAGGCATCGTAAAGCCTCATTTAGATCGAGAGATTCTATCACGTTCGAAGGGAAAAACAGAAAACTGATTTTTACAAGGCAGTATTATTCAATTTGTAAATTAGAATCCTATGTATGACGGGATCTTCGCTAACTGCTCTTAAAACTCTATTCATCTAATTGAAGATGTATGATTAAGAAAATGATGATGAATATCAGGGCTTTCTTTTAAACAGGTCAGAGCAATTGAACTTAAGCCGACTACATACTAATGATAAGTTATAACGCAAGCCTAAGCGTCTGAGGATATCTCATACAACACAACTCTAATGGTCATTACTGAAAACGGCCCTCCGGCCATTATTAAAAGCACAGAATACCTATAAGTTATAACATAGTTAAACACTTACGGGCGTGCAAAGTTTCTGAAGACCGTACAAGCTGCCAATTAAAAGTTAAATGTTTAATTCTTGTTAGATGCGGGAAGTCCGGAACTAGTGACGTAGGTATGTACTAATTTGAAAGTTCTTCACTGTTATAGGTACGACATGGATACGGTCGGGCACCAATGGATAGTGATAATACTACTTAATGGCGAAGTTTTGTCAATCGAAGTAAGTCAACAATTTTTTGTAAATTTTCAGTACAGGCACATCGGATATTCGATACATTTGACAGCCTCCATAGCGCAGTGGGCGCGTAGCCGGCTGTGAAGCGAGAGGCCGCGGGTTCGATTCCCGCATTGAGACAAATGTTTGTGTGGCCCACAGATATTTGTTTCAAGTCTGAGTGTTGTGAGACCGAAGGTCTCTCATAGTCTCTGACACCCACGATACAGGTTATACCTAGTGTGGGGTCAGTACTAGGTGTGACTGTTGGATGTACTTATTATTATTTATTTATTTTTCAAACTCACGTAAGTAGGGTAACTTTTGACTTTAGATTCGATTTCGTCTACGATTGGATTTCATTTAGTGACTTAAAATTCCATCGAAAACAAGTGAAAAAGTGCACTAATTTTGCATTAAAAACTACCAAATGACAAGTTCTCGAATCCAACGCAATATTAACGCGCTTTTTAACTCTATTTCGATGGAATTTTAAGTCACTAAATGAAATTGTATCGTAGTCGAAATCTAATCGATTGTCAAAAGTCAGGGGGCTGTATACAAATGAAAACACGCAATGATCGATTTTCATTTTGAAATAATAGATAAATAGACAGATTCTCTAGGTAACTAACTATAAACCACGATCTTCAAATTACTGAGAAATTGCCTCCATAAATAAAAAAGATAATTAAATTTTTAAATATTATTTTTATTTCAATTGTATTGTAAATTATATTCATTTGCATTTGATTTTGAATTACATATTATTATTTTATTATATTAGTTGAACGCATAATAACATTTTATAGTCTCATGCTACAAACCCCATAAATTCGAGAAAGCTCATTTAAGCACTTTGTCCTCGTTGATGTCTAATGACAGCCGCAGTCGCAACTATTACACCGAGATCCGGCTGCAAGATCACTACGTTCATAATGTATGTATTCAAAATATTTTTTTACGGATAGTTATAAATGGGGGAATCTATTTTTCCCAAGGTGCCAACCAAAAGTTACCCGCGAGTATTTTTAATTAATATTATCTTAATATTAATAAATTAGTTTTTTATTTTAAAAGATTTTGACTATATACATACATGATGAACGTAGTGATCTTGCGGCCGGATCTCAGCGTATAAGGTCGGGAAATCCTGTACAAGGGTGGTCAATACCACACGTGTTACGATGGTATTTTTATGCTTAATTTAATTCATAATGACTGTGTGTTAAAGTCGATTTGTAATTCAGGACGGACAAAAAGGATTTTACTAAAACTATGTCACAAATTACGGTACAAAGCACGTACTGAGTTTATTCAACGACATCCATCCCAAACCCCTTAGATGAATAATGCTGAAAATTTAAAAAACTGTATAAAAATACACCCAGAAACACACTTAGTCTTGACCTCACTCTGGATATAACCTGTATCATGAATATCAGGAACTACGAGGGACTTACACCCAGACCGGAAACAAATATCTGTAGATCACACAAACATTTGTCTTGGTAAGAGAATCGAAACCGCAGCCTCGTTGACCACCGTTTGACCACTCGCCCGCCTCGCTACAGAGGCTTACCTAGACCTGGTTCACGATTATATTTACTTCCTCTTAACATACAGCCCTAGATGAAACACTCTTTAGAATCTGCACTAGTAGTGGCAATACCCAACAGTGTCTTTGTCTGAGAACTGCAATTAGGCTGAGATCTATAGAGCAAACTTCGACTAAGTCTAAGTCAAAGTAAGGAATTTAGTGAGGATTTGGAAATGTTTACTCGAACTTTGACATACTCTGAGTAATTTCTTAAAAGAAAAACAGACTGAAAGACAGACTAAGCAAAGATTTTCTTGTAAAAAGTCTCGGACTTGGTCAAAATCCTCACTGAGTTCGTTTCTTTGACTTAGTCGAAGTTCGCTCTATAGATCTCAGCCTTAGTGTGCAATTAAAATACACGTATTGATTCCTGCCGCATAGATTTTATCAGTTTTCTCACTCACGTTGTCTTTTTTATGGAAAAGACTGGGCAACGAGCAAATAGGTCACTTTCCAGGTTAAGACGGAACCTATCCGAAAAATAAGACAGACAACTACAGGTATTAAACGTTTCTTTCAATGTTGTATGAGATAATTCTTTCTTTCTACTGCCCTTGTCCCATCTTAATATAGGGTCGGTGCCACACACTTTTCAAGTTATACTAGCATAGTACTTTCAAGCATGTTACAGAAAGGATTTGGCTCACTTTTTACGACCGGCTGCCTGCCTGACGCCAACGGGTTCCTATCTCTGGCAAATCAAATTAGAAAAATCTTTTTCCCAACCCGAGAAACTCCTGGTCCACCGCCCATGTATGCTGCCTCTAGACCGTTGTATGAGGTATGTAATGAATAAAAAATTATCTTAAGCATCAGTGCTTTTCTGGTGTACTCAAGTTCACCAACCTTAAATTATATCCCACTGACATGTCGATTATCCTAGCCTAATAACATACCCAGGATCCCAAGCTTCTCACCGGTCTTATAATAACAACAGATGCGAACGTGTCTATTTTGCTCATATTGCTTATATTTGGAACGTGTGGATACAGAATACGTTTTGTCAACCTGCATGCATGTTATTATGACTAGTGAGTTTAATGTTTACATTTCTAATTTCTTAGTAATATGTGCTTGCTAAATACATAGACAGCTGTCTGAGTGCTTCATTCCATTGTCACCGTCTGTTTTGATTTCTGAGAAGACAGATAAAGGTGGTCGCTCATTTGTCAGCATTACATACCAACGGATAATAATACCACTGTTACACTCGACTGTCTTGATAGCGACTTTGTGTTGCGTGCGCACGGTACCGGGTTCGATCATTGGGTCGGGCAAAGTTATCTTGGGTTATTCTTCTCTATGGCTGCCCGAAGTATGTTTGTAACATAGAAAACGTTTGTCGACTGATAAATATATGGTTTGTAATCACCATACCTATCGATAGGGTATATGAAACATTAAGAAAGGTTTCCACATTTTTCGTTGACAGTTGCATGTCATGAGCAGTGGCGAAGGGTGAAGAATTCTAAAAGGAAGTCGAAGCTGGTTTCTCTTTAAATTTGTTCTTTCGTGGCAATGGCTCCAATAACAAAGAATCGAGTCGGATCCTTCTTGACCAGCCCGTTACTCCTAGAGAAATAATACTTATTTATAAGCATTACATTATGACAAAGGTAAGCCTGAAGGAATCGTGTTGTATAGACTCTTCGCCACTGGTTATGAGTTAAATGCAAATTCAAGCACCGAATATCTAAATAGTATTGTCTGGAAGAGTACCTTAAGTTGGTATACACAGAACTCAGTAGAAAATGTTATTTATAGATAAATTTTTCACGTGGAAATTTATTTTCTGGGACAACATTTTTTTTAAATAAAAGTAGTCCAACTTACTCCTTAAACATCAGCTATTTGCAGCTAAAAAAATAATTCATAAATAGTAAGTTGACAAGATCATTTTTGACTCATCTACAAAGTTAAGCCGGTGGGTATTGTGTAATATCGAGCCTTTTCCACTGACGTAGAAACAACTTCGCCCTTACATTTTATGGGAACTACTGTTATAAATGTCCTTAGAGCTTAGAACATCCTCTCACTCACAGATTTCCACTCACGTATCAGTTCGTTTACAATGTAGCGAATGCCGGCCTGTAGCACCCGCGGTCGGTTCGCCTTGCTACATCGCGCCGCGTAGCAATCGCGCAAGAACCGCGTTGCTACGCCGCGCCGCGTAGCGCCAGCGCACGACATGCGTTGTTAAGCAGCGTGGTGACTGTACCCCTAGTACGAGTTTATGCTTCTCGAAAACTATGATAGTTATCGTTAAAACTCCATACATTTGACTTGTAGCGACGCTTGCGGAAACTACAATGAACTAAAAAAAATTATGGAGATTTAACGATAACTATCATAGTTTTCGAGAAGCATTAACTCGTACTAGGGGTACTGGTGTAGAGTAGAACCCGCGTGTTTGTTTACGTTATGCACAATACTTTGAGCAATGTGCTCGAAATACACCTCGTAGATCGATTACCTAATCGTTTACATCAAAAACATTCAAGACTGAACTTGTGCAAAACTTGTGACCCAAAAGACCTCTTGGTCATAAGTCACGTAAGCTCACGCCTGTATCCTCGAAGGGGTAGACAGAGGCGCACTAACGAACTAGAACACCCACATTTCGCCGAGCTTAGTTCCGTCTCAGATGTGATAGGAGGCGAGACTATCGCCATATCGGGCACAAATTGCAGCCTCCGGGCTGATATGGAAAAATCCAATATCACTTTGCCCGACCCGGGGATCGAACCCGTGACCTCAGAACCGTAGTCGTACCGAAATACCACCACGCCACCGAGGCAGTCAAATTTATTTTTTAGATCGATAACCCTGCTTTACTTTCAATGTGCCTAGTGCTACGTTCATCTTTTTTACGTTCGTGGTTTGGACAATAAAATTGTGTTTCAGACATTGTCATTCAAACAGTCGTGTCAGAACATTCTAGCTAGTAATTATTCTAGGGTGTACCTTGTGATAAGCGCCCTCGCATTGTAATAAGTGGTAGAAAGCGTTACTAACGTTTGAGATGATTTTTTTTGTATGGAAACTTGCTTGTTAATCCCTCTAAATCGCTTTGGTTTACATCCATAAGCCCCATTTTGGCTGAAGAAAGTTTATCTTACTACGCAGGTGGATAATTGGAAAGAATATATTAATTACAAATCTTCGATGTAATAGGCATCCTAACAGAAAACTATTATTTACGTGGCTTTTATATTTCATGTAATATGTTACTCAAAACTTTGTAAAATATGTGGGTACCTACGTTTAACATACCGGTATTTCGAGTATTCCGAAAATCAACTGTGTGGGTGAAAAAAATAAGACTGCCTCGGTGGCGTAGTTGTATTTCAGTACGAATACCGTCCTGAGGTCTCGGGTTCGATCTCCGGGTCGGGCAAAGTGATATTGGGTTTTTCAATTCAGTATCAGTCTGGGCCCTGGTGCCTGGAATTTATGCCTGTATTTTGGCGATAGGCTGGCCCCCAACATATATGGGACGGAACTTAGCTCGGCGAAATGTGGGTTTTCTAGTTCGCTAGTGCGCCTCTGCCTACCCCTTCGGGCATACAAGCGTGTGCATATGTTTGTAGGTACAACAATTAGGTTTATAGGTACAAATTTAGTGGTAAATGTATTTTTTATTACTGTATATTAATATCTACTGTAAATAAAATAATAAATAACACCCAACAGTTACATACATATAGTATGTATGTAACTGTTGGGTGTGGGGATTGAACCTACGGCCTTTCACTCCACAGCCGGCTACTTGCCCGCTACTCGGAGGAGGAGGCTGTAATATATTTAATCGTACGATACAATAAAATATAATATCAATTTTATTATTTAGATAATATTATAAAATTAAATTATTATCGTAATCAAAATATTGTTGTAAAGGAAACTTAGATTTTACTTTATAAATTATAATATCTTAGGATGCGTAGAACGGAACGCTCATGTCAAGTTCAAACGAATGATCAAAACGCTTTTGACATTTCGTGTTTTAGGTTTTGTACGTAACAAAGTTTTGTATTAACTTTTAAAATTAATGCAATATAATAAGTACAATGTCACCTCCGAGCGAATTGAGTTTCGACGAAATATTGAAGTTTATGTTGGCGCACAATGGCAAGGTTACCAATCATGAACTTGTAAAACATTTCAAAGTGTTTCTTATGAATCCCGATATGAGAGGTAAGTATTATGGGTACACCTTTCGTACTTGTTATCAGCAACTATAACACCTAGTATATATTATAGATGAAGCGAGAAGCACCTTCAAGAAGCATGTCAATGCATTGGCGATTATCAAGAACCAAAACAATGAGAAGTGGCTGATACTCAAAAAGAAATACATTCCGAATAACGGTAAAGAGGTCGAGGAGGCGAGTGAGAGTAAAAATGAGTCATCGCCGATTGTACCTGCCCCTGAAGCGCCTGTTGAACCCGAGCCACCTGCTCCTGAGCGACCACCCCTGCCTTTACAACTCAACCAAGACTTTAGCATATTGAATAACCTTATACAGAATACCACCCCAGCAATAAGTACGCAGGATATACCTCACAGTGAGTCGAAAGAGAGTCTTTTGTCAGTACAAAGTGAGGATACTCCACCAAAAATTCACCCTAGAAAGAGAGCATCTGAAAAAGGTGAGAAGCGATCTAGTATAACTGGTCACGGGCAAAGGGCATCCATTCCAAATCAAGACTCCAGTGAATTGAATGAAACAATGTTGCCGTTGTCATCATCAAAAAGTGAAAGTTTATTAGTTGATAATGAACACAAGATATCTGTGAAGGAGAGGAAACAAATGTTCAACAGGATGGCTTCGGAGAGTGATGTTTTGAAATCTAACAAACTTAGTGGCAGCTTTGGTGCTCAGGTGAGAGTTAATGTTGAAGTGTTTATGTTGTAAATAAGATAGTTTGATCTCTTTTACATTTCAATAGTGGTGTTGGCATTTAGTTGCCTCCTTAGTCTAGTGGCAGCATATATAGGCTGTTCACCGGGAGGTCCTGGGTCAGATTCCCTGGTCAGGCAAAGTGAATTTTCCAATTAAATTTGCCTAGGCATTGGATCCAGGTAGGGGATTAACCTCAGACAGGCAGCCGGTCGTAAAAACTAAGTCAAATCCTTTCTACACCATGCTTGAAAACGTATGTTGTGCTGACCCTACATTAAGGAGGGATAAAGGCAGGTAGAAAGAGAGTAAGACGTGGTGTTGGCATTTCATGACTATCCTTGAGAAGAATTGGGTACTTGACTATAGTAACCAATATCAATGAATTTCTGTAGGAACATAGATTTATCATTGAAATAACATAAGCAATAGGAATTTATTAAAAAATACTCTTAGGATAATTCATTCTAATTTTAATTTAAATACATAATTTTTTATCTGTTAGTCATGTGACTGTAAACACCAATCATGTTGCATGATGTCACATTACTCATTTTTCTTTTATATTTGTTCCACAAGGTCCTAAGACCTAAGAGCCAAAGTCATACTGCCAGGTTATTTGGTATATTTTTTCATTCTCGGTTTAAAGCTCAACTTAATTTCAATGCGGATGTGATAGAAGATCAATATCTGATCAACCAAATACCTGATCCGTTCTTTAAGGTTGAAATCATATATCTGAAATCATTTTTATGAGTGATTTTGTATCTATGGTAAGGAACAATGACATCACCCATATCTACAGTTAACAGGTAGAGTTTTAGCGGCATATTAAGTTATACATAATATTTTTTGCGTTTTTTTACTAAATATATGAAAATAAATTACGAAATATTTAGGGTAAACTAATGAATAGCCCTGTATACTTTTAAAAAAATAGTCAAGTACCAATTACCAATACAAACTCAGGGGTAATCTATTGTCCCAAGTTGAAACTATCAAGCTTAATTAGGTGATTTGTAACCCCACAGAGCTGAAACTCCTCTTATTTTTAAAAAAAGCCCATACTCAATAATGCTTTGTAATGTAATACTATAGAGGTAGGCTCAATATTCATGTATGGTTATTATTTTTATAAAGCAATAATGTTACAATAATTATTGCTTCCTTGGTCTAGTAGCAGTTTATAGCAGCTGTGAATCAGAACCTAGATTTAATTCCCAGGTCAGGCAGTGTGTTTTTGTGTTTGTTTTGTAGTGTTTTTCTAAAATGCTTTGCTGGATTTGGATCCCCCTAGAATTCAACCCATCTGTTGGAAGTCAGGTAGGCAACCGGTTTGTAACCAGCTTAAATCACTTGAAAAAGTGTGTTGTGCCGACCCCACACTGAAGTAGGGTAATAATTTAATTAGTATGCATCAAATCATTTGTTTGAACTGAAACTTGTATGAGTAATTAGGTGAGTTAAAACACCACAATTTATGCCTTAGGGACACTTGCAGCTCTGCAATAAATCTCTAGTTATCCCAAATCTTGATTTAAAGATAAGAGTGAGCTGTAGTATAAATCGAATTTACTGATTAGGTATAACTCAAGATTAGTAATTGCACTGCGCTGCAAGTCGGCCTTAGACTTAGGTAAGGTTTATACAGGTTTTGTATTGTTCTTTTTTTATTGTTAGTTTATCTTAAGGGGTGTAATAGATGTAGGTACCACAGCAGTCTCTTTGTCAGACCGAGATGAATAAATAATTTACTTAAACATTAAGGGCCTTATTTATAAAAATAGCCTGTCACTCTTTTCCTTGTCTTACATTGTTTAAAAATGAGAGGGTCAACCTATGGTTAAAGATAAGCAGCACTTAAATATTTTTATAAGTAAGGGGCTATGAAGACCAAATAAATGTGAATAGGAATTGTGGCCAATGAATATTATCAATACATTAACTTTTTCAAATTCAATCTACTTTTATGCCTAAATTAACTTTCTTATCATTCCGAAATTGAATAATAAACTCAGAAAAATAACTTATCAACAAATAAATGCATGGAATAATTAACTTCTACTACATCATTATATCTACACAGACTTTTGTAGATAGTCACGGGCGGCTCGGCCTCCGGTGGCCCATACGCTTATGTAATATATGTATATATATATGTGCCGCCTCCGACCGGTTAAATCACTATTTAGAATTATATATCTCACCTACTATGTTGTATGTATTTGAAAATCTACAGAATTTACAGAAAATAAATTATGCAGAAGAAATAACTTCTCAATTACCAACATCTTTTTGTGTTGGGTAAACTGTAATAGTAAGTTTTTTAATGCAACAATTTTTACATATCACTAGGCATTTTAAATGTTGATCTAAGATACTGTTTTATTTCTGCTGAAATACGTATGACTTATTACCATTATTAATAGCTATCATCATTTATTGTGACTATTACAGCCTAAGTTATAAAATCATACATTCTATCGATGAAATAAAGTTACAGCTAAGAAATCATGTATTATGCTATCATGATTTTTACATCAATGAAATTCTGATGTCAAGAGAGAGTATAAAATATGTGAACTTTTTTCACTTTGGCTGTTAAATGTCTTTGATGGAAACATATGAAATATCTGGAAATATCTGACAGCAATGTTTGAATCATTGTCTTGTTGTTTGTTACCACTTACCACCTATCGTCCTTATTCACCTCTCTTTTTCTTCACGTCCTTGTCCATACTATACTACTCTTGTGCTTCTTCTTTCCTTTCCCCTCTCTTAATATTTGACATTTTACAATCTGTTTTTGCACCTTATTTTGTTCTTCGCCTGCAATCTTGTTCTTCTGGCGTGTCTCTTTGGTGGTTTTATTTTTCAATGTTGGTTCCTTATATCTGTGTTAGTTGAGTTCGTTTTTAATTTTTAACCTATCAGCTTTAAATCTTTTTCTATCACGTTGGACTAAATATACCTCTAGATTTCATACACCATTACTTTTACATAAGTTTTCCTTTATTATTAAATTATTTCAACTAGATTGTCTATAATGACGCAGTCATTACGATGTCATTACGATGGCGTAGTTTTGCGTAAGTAGTAAGATTAGTGGCTAGCGTCATAATATCTCGGGTTCGATATCCGGATCGGGTAGATTGGATATTGGGTTATTTTACTAAGTATCATTTCGCAATTCGCGTAACTTGCTCTCGATAAGTATTCGATATGCAAGTTATGAAATGTCCAAATACTATACTACTACCGAATACTAAAACACAACTTGAGGTTTGGTTGAGTCATTTGAGGCCGCTTTATTTGTCAATGGTTCAAAACAATGTAAGTAGCCGTTAAAGTTGAGTCGCGTTTCAATATTCGGAAGTTAGTCTTAAGAACCTGGTAAGGAGGATGTGATATAGGATATTAAAGTTATTCAAGAGAGCCTAACAAAATTGTATCTGCCATCACACAAGTTACCTAAATGTTACTACCACGATACCACCTACGTGCCCTTATCCCTTATAATTTATCGATATAAAGGAAGTGGTTTCAGGAAAACCTTCGACGTGGGCGAAGCCGCGTTCAAAAGCCGGTGATATTTTAATTTGATTTTTAATTGAATATTTTTGAAGTCCTAAAAATCTCTCTAAAATAACTGGGAAAAAAACTGTTTTCTATTGAAGTGATTTTTGTATGAATTCAATAGTTCAATACCATACATGGGTACTCAATACAATGGATAATACATTATGTATGTAATTTGATCAGTATTTAATGTTTGTTTTTTTCTTTATGGGGAATTACTCCTAGTTTTCCCGTCGCTAGACAACTCAACTGGAAAGATGGCATGTAAACTTTTTTCATAATCGTACCAATAACATTTGAAAGTTGGAAATTAGGAACAATGCCATTTTTTGCGAGATTAGCTGTATGCTGTAGGCTATTATTTTTTTTCGTAGTTTGACTCATCATTTATTGAGGACGTTGTTGCCTGTTGGTATAGAACTCATTTTACCCGTCCCTTATCTTTTAACTCTTATCTTGATTGATAAGTATGACATCATCATAGCCGCGTTCGACAAAGTGTTGCCAGATTTGAACTTCTTTCATTTTTATCTTTTTCTGGATATTTTTATGTATTTTTTATAGGCTGTTTAGTGTGTTTCTATGTCTGATCTATAAAATATAAAGTGTAAAAAAAGGTATTACACAATATTTTATGACTTTTTTAAGCATACATACACCTAGACATAAATTTTCGCTATACAAAATAACCTTTGGTCTTTGTAGCTCACTTGTAACGGCTTCAACCTTATCAATTGATCAGTCCATAAATACTTCAGATAAATATTTATAAGATAATAAATCACCTAGATCTCCCGTTAAGTATTATTTAGGTATTATAAAATGATAAATAAATACCTATAGATTTCCATGTAGCATTGGAACCATTAATCTTCAGAAATTCCAAGCTATTACTTATTCATGATTATAAAAAAATATAAAATGTAAATTATTTAATACGGAATCTTAATATTGAAAAATAAAATTGATATGATACGGAATACCGTGGTAAGGTGCGTTAGTTAGGTGACTTCTTTTGGAAGATAGAGCTACTATCTGGCTATGATAATATGGGTAGATAAAGTCTAATTGAGACAGCGATGGTCTAGCCGGGAGCGGAATAAAATTTTAAACCGGAAGTCGTGCGTCCCATTCATATGCCCTGGACATCTCGATCTTAAACCGTGTGTGTTTAAGGATAATTATCGTTCGCTTTGAAGAAAAATACCATGAGTAAATCGGCATAAGTAATTGACAGTCCTATATAATTTTGATATGTTGACAAATATGCCAACCAGCGTGATGCTTGATAGCATTTGTTTTGCCTTTGATTATTAGCGAGATTCGTGTAGCCGGAATTATCTCTGACTGTGTTGCGTATTCATGTCCCAGTTTTTATGTGGTAGAGATTGGCAAATAAAGTGACGGGTCTCCTCATCGTTAGTGATATATGCCACCCGTCACCAAGATACCAAAATAATCATTGGTGCGTCAACCAACTTAAAAGAAGGAATAGGATTTGAAAAGGGGAAACCTAACAGCCCGCTCCCACGCAGTTATTATTGGTCTGATAGATGTCAGACAATGGTATCAAATTGGAAGAGCCTAGCTATTTGTATACTACCTATATACCCGAAATTACTGTTTACAGCGTGGCTCTACCACACAAAATTATTTTAGACAGAAATTCGCAGTTCTTATACGAAACTGTTTTAAAGCATTTAGACAAAAACTTGTTTTGAATAGATCAGCATTTTCCATTTCATTTCCTTTTCGATCGACTTCCAAAAAGGAAAAGGTCCTCAATTCGACTGTATTTTTTTTATGTACATTACGCGATATCTCCGCCGAATGTGGACCGATCTTCAAAAATATTTTTGTGTTCGATAGAGCTTATTTCAAGGGTGGTCCCATATTAATTTGGTCACGATTGGATTTGAAGTCGATCCGTTAAGTTTTAAAACTTGTGATTAATCTTAAGTCACCAAGAGCAGATCAAAAATGTAAGCTAAGTCGATTTTACATAAATACTGTTTATTTTGAAATTTGTTTCAAATGCATAATAAATTGTTTTTAACATTTTATTCGCGTATTCAATATACAAATCCGGTGCTGCAGTGACTTATTCCCTGAGTAAAGGAACCCCCGCCTACGGTAACAACTCAGTTAGTTACAAGTCATTTCTTTTCAATTTGACAGCAATATCTTTTACTAACAAGCCAAAAAATATTCACTTATATCTTTTGGGAATCGGCTTAGTAGAGTAATTATAAGCGTTTAGGGTCCGCGCCGCTGGCTCGTCACGTAGCACCTGTTTAGTCGTCTGACAATCATTAACAAATATTTGACCATCAACTATGCAATAAAGAACTAAATTAGGTATCGTTAGCAAAAAGATGTATTTGGGTCACTCGACCCAACGTCTGCCCATTATTTGAATTAAATATAAATAAAATGTAAACACATCTTTGTTCAAACACCATGCAGGTTGTCATTTTTCCGGTTTTAGAATTTAATGAAGCGCTATAAAACATTATACATTCATATTCACGCAGACATACATTAGATTTAGAGCGATAAAGTAAATAATTGCTCGTTTGTCATTGAATGTTCGCGTGGATCCAAAGGTCTAGTTTATATTGGCCCACTATAAATGTTTCATTATCGGAATACTCATAAACAGGGTAATTATTATCATTCAACCTTTAAACGCTTATAACTAAAATACCATTTTTGAATTTTGTTATCTGCTCTAATAAAAGTGTTTTGAATATTAAATTGTTGCGTCGCAGTGCGGGTTAAAGTTTCCTGCCCGTCCACACCTGGTGCAGCTAATTGAATTGTAAAACCTTCGTCATGGCCCTTTGGCGGGCAGAATGATGTCGAATATGATTATTATCGATAATAATTTTAGTGATCGCGCCGGGATATCGAAAAGGAACGGGAAACTGCTTATGTTTATACGTTTAAACACACCTTTAAACTTTAAATAGAACTCTTTATCATCGATAAAGAATCGCCGCGCGCCGTCGCGAACGTTGTAATATTGGGAGTGTACCTCGAGCTAACCGAACAGTGTTCATTACACCCAAAGGGCACATTTAGACTGGTAAGGGATGACGCCAGCGCAAAAAATTATTTAATAATAATTTTGGTTACATCCGAACGGTGTAAGGGGTTACCCCTGCGCGAGTAAGCTTACATGGTACTAACGAGATCGCGCCTAATGACAAATATTACCGTGCGTGGTGTGTACGACTGCGTTCACCTAATGGACTTTACAATTGCTTTATACTGCGTACTCCACAGTGTGAGCTATAATAAGGAGTAGAGTCAGCAGTAACCTTCGTGTAAAAACGTGTATTTATATAGTTCCGACAAAAAAGAAGATTTTCCGCTTCTGTACTTTTGTGTGCTTTTTCTGCATATTCTAGCTGTATTTTCAGTTAATTGGATGAACTTGGACATTAATTGACTTTTAATTTTATAGTAATTTTCAAATAGGACACAAATGAGTTGCTGTCATACAGGTATTTACACACGTCACTGAACGTAATAAATATTCAAGTGAACGATCCGTTTCTCACTAATATGCCACATTGCCACCCGTCCGAGTGAGATCCCCAGTCATAAATCAACACTGAAATAGACCGACGATGTATGCATACACTTCCGCTCGTCAATTGGTATTATAAAAAAAAGTTTGAGATTTTTATGAAAGTGTTGTCCTCTTTCACTGCGAGACGTCGCGCTATAAAAATGCTTTAATTTGAAGTGTTCAAATTTTTACGCTTTATTTTTATCACTTCCTTCGTGGGGTAAGTAGGCACTTACCTGATTTACATGAAAAATTTTCAATTTGTCCATTTTAGGTAAAAATATTAAACAGACAAGTACCTCTACATGTTATTGTCGACGTACGATTATATTAGATAATTACTGCTATATCTGAAGACCTGATATAGATACGGTTAATAACTTAAGAATTGAATATGAAATTATAAGACGCGATATCAAACGTCGAATAGACGTTTCATTTTTTCTCAAATAAAATATTTGATTATTTTTGTTCATTTTGGAAAGATACAAATACAGTTTTGGTAAGATTCCATGGGTATTAAAATAATAAAAAGCTATTTCTCCAACTCCTGTGCATATGCTGACCCTACATGATTCCAAATTATTATAAAAATACGTAGTTCCTAGATTATGTTAAATAGAGTCGGTATGACAATAACCTTAAAATACAATAGAAGGCAAACGAGCTTAATTTTTTAATTGTTTCAAAATGGAATTGCACCTATTTTTAATGCACCACGAGTATAGAACCGCTATCGACGCGGCGCGGCGGCGAGGCGACGTAGTCAAGCGACGCTAAGCTTGCGGTCTACCCAGATTTAAATTTCAATATAACTAGTTCAAGGTCATCACTCTAATGTAGTCTTCTCGCTCGGGCAGAGAACACCCCATATAGAAGAAAAAGTAGGATCCACTTTCAATTCAAATATGTATTCAGTAATAAGGACACTAGGAGCACTTTTACACGTCATTGAGTCTTCTAGTGTTTCAGAAAAATTCACTATATAGAGAAAATAATTCGAGCCATGAATCAGACGTAGAGAAACTCAAGATCTATCACCTCGTGCTAATACCGCGATTTTTAATGATTTTCTCTTGTTTACATATAGGCTTACTTCACCAAAACCCATAAATGTATTTTATCAGTTTGTAATCACCATTTTCTATAGGACAAATATATCATTCACAAGGAACGAATTTTACTGGAATACAGATTTTTGCTCGCCTGACAGATTAGCATGCTAGGCGGATGATAATTGGACACCGACGCCTATAGACCTTTGACGTCGACAGACGCACAGGCAAGCCAATATTATTGAAGCAAATCTAATTTTCATCATTCAACTTCGTCACGTGGCGGTTTAAAATATGTTTTCGTGTTGACCGTTAATGTTAATATTATCGTCATTATTCAAAGCGTATAGTGTATTGAATAGTGACTCGTGACTCGCGATCGATTGTCGCCCGACAATTATTGTCGTGTGGACTCCAAAGCGCACGTGCGCCATTAATGCTCTAAAAAAAGGTCATTCGTGCTTTGCGTTGACCACGCTGTCGGTTTGGATTTAGCTTCAAAATGACCTGCCTGCTAATTATCGCTCGTGACGCCTCGTCAATATGTCCAGGTAGACATGACGTCATATATACATACCTTTTTAAGTACAATCCTAATCGATTTTAGCATTAAAACATTACAAAGAAAGTTACTTACCCATATTATCAATCATATTTTTTTCTTATATTTACATAAGATATACCCTAAAATAATTTACAATTCCTATACATCTTAAAACTAAAATATTTTTGGAACACATTGCCTCGGCCTCGGACTCCACGTGGTGCCACGCGCTGACAGGAAAAAATATAATATCAGCCCTGTACTGTGTAATAAGAGTATTACTATATTACATTTCTGGAGACATGCCTCTACTAACAGGAACAGGAAGACTATGAAATTCCCAGTAGCGTAATTTGAAACTGATGAATCTGTATAGAATAAATGCAGTAGTCAGTTCGATCTTACGCCGATTTTAAAAGTTCTTAGTATTGAGCTGCATGCGCGATTCAATTCGATTTTAGTGTCTAAACAGACAGTTAACACGTTTATCGTCCCATCCAGCCCATTCTGCATTTAATTTTAGGTCTACTTATTCACATCATTTCAGGATTAAGTGTTTTCGTTGATGACTTCGAATGGGCCGTGGACAAATAACTTACCCGTCACTTACTTATTTTATCACTTTGTAATTATTTTACTAATGAACTGTCTCTTACTAAAGCAATTATCTTTTACGACCACTGTTTATATCAGTCTCTATTGTTTAATTATGTTTCCTGTGCTCCGCAATAAATCCTTCAGAGAGGTAGCGAAAATAAGCTTCGGTTTAAGTGTACGTCATCGGCGCTTTGAATAAACGCAGGTTATTATGCACGATGAGCCAGATAAGGTGGCACGGTCCGTTGCGGGTTGGCAGGAAAATATGACCGATTTCATTGTTCTCTCTGCTATTCTGATCTGAGAATCACTTGCGGCCATCAACAACGCGGATGCCACATTTAACGAGCCTTGTCGAAGTAATGGAAAATAGGAACGGATGAATTAGCCGTCAGCAATTGAATGATAAGAACAACACAACGTTGTACACGCAGCGCATGGATCAAACAATTGAGCTCCTATGACGACTGCGTCTGCGAAATCAGGAACTGGTTGTACATTGTGCGAGCCATGCAAAAAGAACGTTTCAAAATCTATCCCATTGCGCTCCGGACCGAAAACCTTTCGACGAGAGTAGGCGCCGTGCTCTCGATAAAATCTTATCTCGCATCGACTTTTCATTCTTTGTGTCTGCTAACTGGCGCAATAAACATATAACCTTGATTAATTAAAACATTAGTGTTGTTATTTATTGGAGGGTTTATAAGGTATAATGCACCTATAGTTAGAAATTAGGATGCAATGACGCATATCGATCGTTAGCGCTCGTCGTGGTAATGCAGCCCAGTCAGAGAACCTCGACACAGACGGCGTCCTGTAGCGATTCTGGAGTCGCTGTGTGCCTTCTACACTTATTCATTTTTAAATATTATTGTTTTCATACATTCATACAGCGCATGTATTTATTATTGCTCACTATCGATTAATTCTTTATATATTTTAATACAATAAAATCAACATAATATCGAACGGTCAAAGTTTCTGTAGATTAAGTTCTAAATAAGATGTGTCACTAATATTAACCAGTTTATTTTATCGAAAACGACTTTAAAATTGATAGTCATATTATTATGATAACAATTATGCACATGGTAATTATCATAGCCACTATTGCACCTTTTTATGTACGGTAGGTAAAAGTTCAGCTCAATTAAATTCCTTCATTACGCGCCGTATCTATCGATACGATGAATCCATTAGAAGTAATAACAGTAAAAGAAGCAATGCGTTGGGTTATAATGTTTAGTGCTAATTCAATACGCAATGAAAATAAATGTAACATGCGATGGGATTATAATGCGATGCTAAATATTTTTACGACAATGGTCAGACTGTATCGATTTAGGAGTTTTTAATTGTCCATAAGGCAAAACCAAAAAACTAACAACAAACATAATCTTATTATTAAATCAAACACATCACATTAAGGATGTTATCTTGTCAATATCGAAGTCCCTAACAGTGAGGCCAATAGTGTAGACATAAATATGTAACGACAGGTGGTAAAGTGGTCATGCTGCGCAACGCACGCCCAGTGCACCGACGACATGCAGTGTAACTTCGTCGATGCATTACACAAAAATGAACTGTATTATATGTTCCTAGGGTTTTTAATTACGTCCCCCTATAAAAAATACTTATGACGTACACAATACTACAGTAATCGCAGCGCAAGCCTGAAGACGGGAGAATTCGAATTTATTGACCATTAATTCAAAATATTATTTTCACAATATAAGTACTCATTTATTAATTTTGAAATATTAGGTTCCGATTAATTTATATGTGTCGTTAAGATATTTATTATGTATGTAAATATCGTCTTTATTTATAATCCTAATCTTTTGTTTTCAAACGTTAAGTATGTTTGTGTACATCGTTTAATAAATTGTTTGCTACGAATGAACACGCTCGAACTTTACGCATACGAAATATTCTGTTGGACAGTGAATCCGTTTTAACCATTGCACTGTGTGTTTGTTCGCAGGGGATGGACGAAGAAGATAGAGTTTCTGTAAGTATCTTCATTTATTGCGTATCTTCGCGTTTCATCTTTCTGAATAACAAAAAAATAATAATTACAGTTGGATCAAAAAAGTGAAACGGATCCATTAGATTCGAAGCAGAAGCAATGGATTCTGTGTGCGGCCAGGGGCGAGTACCATGCTCTGGCTAAGATGTGCAAGGAGAACGCGAAACTTGTCAAGACCAAGGTAAGTACGCTAAAACTTGATTCTCTAATCAAAGTTCAGTTTTTGACAACTTCGATTTAGAACTAGATTTTAAAAGTTTGTAAAATCATATGAAATCGTTACATGCTAAAGTTCAGTTACGGCGCGTCGAACCTTAACAAGAATTTGCGCAAAAACAATCTAAACATTCTGAAAAACCAAAAGAATATTTGAAGAAAAAAGTGATAAACGGTAACGGATGTAGTTGTCTCATATCCTTGGGTTTTTAGGCGTTATTTAACGCCGAGTGAGAGCACATGTCCAAAAGGTGTGCTTCTAATTGGGTCTCGGGGAGCGCGGTCGGCGCCGGCCCGCGCCCCCCGCCGCACCGCTTGCTATCTTGACATATCTCCGGACGTAGTCCCTTGTTTTATTTTACGAGCCATCTCTCAAAACCCGTTTTTTTCTATCGTACTATTATGTTTATGCTGTTTCAACTTGCGCACTTGATGTATTGCTCTCATATAAACTCGAGGGTTTGCTAATTCCTATGAACATTCCCGCTGATTTATTCGATTACGATTGATACATGTTACAATGGACTGACTTGACTGAAGTTTTTCAATGAACATTCCAATAACTTGAAATAGTTCATTCGCAATTAGTTTTCCTAGAATTGTGGATGGAGACATACAAATTGTTACATATGCATTCGTAACTTGTGTTCGAATTCAGTTCATATTGAAATAATTAAATATTTTAATAGCCTTAATGCGTGGCTCCAGTTCTCCAATCGGATCTGTCGTCGTGTCATCGCATTGATTACCAAGTACATTACTTTTATTGAATACGCAATAAAAAGGGTAATGATAGCCTTCTCTTTTATTGATTCGTTGTAAATCAAGGGTCGACGCAATTGGATTTGAATTTTATTGGCATCCTCTCGTAGGTATGTGAATAGTTGTTAACAGAACTTAATGAGAATTATCTGAGATGACGTATAAAAACAAGACGCTCAGCGGTCAGTGTTTACAGATAATACATATCATAGCCATATTTTGTCGGTGATGTAGTATGAATTTGTGTGAAATTAATTGTGATCTCGCTTGTATGTATATTGATACAACATGTGCTCTTGGAGTCAGGACATTGAAGGGTTATTACAATTTTTTTTATCCGCTTCTCGGGCTAATAAAGCCACTGTAAATATTGTCAGACAATATGAAACACGTGTTTGTTACTACGGCGTGGTGCTTGACATTTGTCGTCTTTCCTCTAAAAAACACTTTGATGCTTATTTTCGTATTTGCCCGACTTGTTGATTGAATTATAGATTTGTGGAAATATCTCTGTGTGTGGGTTCTTATGATATTTTTTTTATTGTAGGTCTTTTTTATTGTATCTCTGTCAAATAGCATATTTAAATGTCATCGTTGCTTCCTATCTAAAAGAATTCACCTTAAATATTTACACATTATAACCTCTACGATGATTAGCCCTGAAAAAATTGTGAATTTTATGATTTTTTTAACACTTCATGACTTTCTCGTTTACACTTTGTTAATCTTGGATAATTATCTGTTTGTGACACATGCCGGCATACAATAGTCTTAATAAACATTATATTTATTATTTCACGACAAAGTATTTTAAATCACGATTTTTAGAAAAATCAAGCGGCGGACAAATTGTTTGAATACTCTCCGCTTTTAGTAAAGCTGTTGCACACAAACAAATCTGCTATATCTGCCAAAGATCTTTGTATACATTTTTTGTCTAAATTCCCTGATGGTTTTAGTCTTTAGAACAACAAAGTATCCCTTTCGTATTACAAAGTGAGATAACGTGAATGTAGATAACATCTCTTTCTTTGGATGCTGCCGTGAGTCATGGTGTGTGACGGTATATATTAAAAATTTTAAGAGTTATTATTTAAAAATATTTTGAATCGCAGGAAACACAATTTAATTTATTTATAATTGGTATTATAAATTGTTTTGGTATAGGGAAGCGTAATAATAAAACAGTAAATATCAGTTGCAGACTTTCCAAAATAGTGTTCCGAGATTTGTTTCCTGGAAGCAACAGCCGGAGTGCCGCATCGTTGGCAAATATTGTCAAGATCCTAGGAATTGTAATGTTAGTATTTCCTGGTAAAATTGTAACTTAATTTATTCTTAAAAGTACACCTATGTTTTATTAATATGTTCTACTAGGTACCATGACAGCGATTTTAAACGATTTGAAACTGAAGAGTTATATACTGATTTCTTAAGTTTACGCGAATATTATAGACAGTCTGACCCGTGACAATGAAGACTGCAAAGCCTTCGAAACGTCGGGAATAATAATTAAAACATAATCGTGATAGAATCCGTAAGAATACTGAAGAGTTATTACAAATATACTTATAATTAAATGGAAACAAATTCGATCACTCATAACATGTCTCGTTGGATCCGAGCTTTGTTGGTGATCCTTCTAAAAGCAATTGGATGATATTTAATTGTTCCCTAACGATCATGTAATTGTGTTGATAAAGATTTGTTTAGTCAGTAAAAACAAAACAAAAGTCAGTCGTTATTATTCTTGATTTACGACCATTCGATTTCGGCCTGGGCGGAGTTGGTGATCCAAGTAATTAAATCCAAATCACTCGATGTTAGTTGCCATACCAACAGTTATATTGATACGATCCTATAGTGGTATTGTTAATTACATTTATATCGGGTAATATAAGAAGATATATACCTATCGTCTTTAATTTCAATTGCTACTTACGGGTTTTATAATTTTATATGACTGTTAAATATCATTTAAGTCTTAACCACAATAAATTAAATAGTTTGGTATGTTCTAATTGACCGCTTTGGAAGCTATAACAATTGTCTTTTTTTTTCACGGCGCCTGTTCGGAGCCGTAGTGTTGTATTACATGTACAAAAAAACCTTTTCCAAATATTCGTCTAAAATTTCGTTTGCACGCGCTATTAACGCCGCTTTGGCGATGGGAGTGTCGTCGCGGAAAGCAATTTAGGTCCTGATTTATTCCGGTGCAAGGCATCCTCTCCGTTGACATCGCTCAGTCCTAATTAAGACAGTGATTTTCCGAATGATTTATCTACATTGAAATTTACTACATGCACCGCTCATAGTGCCATTTAAATGGATCGACGGAACTAGTTCCAGATCGATTTGATACTATAAATCCAGACGGAGAAATTAGTTCGGGTTTATTTCGTTTGCGAATGTATTGTCAGTGTTGTATACATAAAGGTACATTTTTATAAACGTTGGATATTTTACAGTGTTTTGCCACGTTTCGCGGGAATCGATTCCCGGACTAACTCGTTTGTTACGGTCGCCTGTTACTTTGTGAATTGAAGCAAGACGGAAATAAGTTTGGTGTATTTTTTTATCGTTTCCAATGGGTGTGCTGAGTTCTCGAATATGTCGAGAGTCGAGATTCGAGCCGTCGACCGGCGCCAAGCCGGTGCAACCCGAGATTTGAGGCGCGCCTCGCCTCATTTGACCCGTCCGAAGACGGCATGCGCCATTGTTTAGCTACGCATGTCGAACACACGTCGGCCCAATAACGTTTTCTATTATATGTTTTTGTGTGTCATTCGAGACACCGATAGCCCTTAGTTTATTAGGGGCTTGTGTGAGTAACACCCCTAAATTTTGTTGTGTAAATTGTGGTTTTATATTGCTTATTATTTTTCATCAAATAATATTTCTATGTTGAATAGCTTTCAATTGCCAAGAAATATTTAAGTTTTTAACACTTTTTCAAGCACTAGCACGCATCACTAGCATGATTTATTGTTATTAACACTTATTTTTGCAAGAAAGTTCTACAGATATCTCATTACTTTATTTGTTATGTTTATTATTAGGGACTAATTACGGTACTTATCAAAGCAAAATTTGCTTGTGCCGCATTTGGTAGCCCGCATCGATGTCGTCACCGAACTAAAACGATGCGGATTACGTCTTTTGCGGATGATCTAAGCTTTTGCGTTTTTATTACATTGACATAAGCTTTTTGGACCTTCTCAAGTTCATTCCGCGTCGATGAGTGTGGTTGATCTATATTTATTTCCCGTTTAACTTTTTGTAAAAGAATTGTTAAAGTTTTACTGTAATATGCGTATATTTATCGAGTTAATTAATTCATTATCTGAATATTTTGTATTTTTCAATCATACTCGCACTCTCGTATAAGATGGATATAGGTAGTAGCGATTATTACTATACTCATATTTTTGATTAGATGGAATGGAACTGACAGATCGAAATTTTACTATACAAAACAATGTTGCCAACTTCCAAAACATAGTAATAGATCCAATTTTTTATCATTCAAAAACAGGAGCTCTGCACTAGCCTGCGAAATTCGAATTTTATTGCGTATTTTAGAAATTTCAGCACAAACCTTCGACTAAATGACTGTAAATAATCGTAACAAACACGCGATATACTAATAATGAAAATTGATATAAATATAAAGATTAAGATTTAAAGGGCCAAAAATGATTAATTTGAGAAAAATTACGCTCTGCATATTCATAGCTTCTGTAAGGTTTGTTAGTAAAGTACTATGATTATAATTAATTAGTCATGCAATATTAATGACACATGAGGCAGGAATTAGGTTTAGGTTATTCTGAGTTGGACTTTAGATTATGAAACAAACGATTCACTGAATTGAAATGAATGATTAATATTGGTACTTTTTAAATTTTACAATAAATTGGCAACATTCGATATGCCATTTTACTCCGAATAATTAAAAATACGGGTTATAAATTGTGATGGTTTATTGATTTAAGGACACGATCCTAAAGCCTGAAATCAATGGTACTTCGGTTGCATAAAATTACATGTCAGTGGCCTTCGGTATAAGGGAAGCACCGTGGGGTTTAGTCTGTTGGCTAATAAGTTTGATATAACTGGAGGTTTCGCTTTGGCGAAATCCGCAAATGGATTCCTGGTGCAGAAAAAGCATCTTAGGCTGCAATAACAACGAGGTCTGATTTCCCAAATAAAGCTTTTCCGAGTTTCATTACTAGACAATTCTTGATATCATATTTGAATCTTGCCTTCTCGATAAGTGAAGAACCATTTATGCAGACCGGTTACCGGTATGATTCTGGTGACCACCAAAGAATCATTGCCCGGTGTTAGTTGTTTCTTTTACTGCATTACTCTTATCATCAGGTGTAGTGTAATCACTTTGCTGTGCTCGGTTGAAACAGTATAACAATATTTATTTCTATATTTCCATCAACGTTAAAATTCTAATATTAACAACATAACATAAGCTCAAGTATCACATAAGCTCCTGTATCCTCGAAGGGATAGGTAGAGGCGCACTAGCACTAGATATTAATAATGTCGATTTAGTTTATATTACAAAAGATAAAAGATATTATAATATCTATACAACAATATAAACTGTATTTCACTTGTCATGGCAATGTAATGATGTTGACGAGGAAACAGTATGACTGTTTCAATTTGTAATAATAAATAAGCAATTGAATTTCCTGGTAACCTTTGCCATGTATATTGTTTATTTTCTGAGAAAATTCCGTCGTAATTGGAACTTTGTATCGTTAACTAGTAATTTTGTCATCAGTATACTTAATTTCATCATAGGCCATGATGACATCATTATTTTAAAGTGTTTGGGAAAAACAAAAGAAGTGAAAAATCACAAGTAAAATAAATAGAAGGGACAAAAACAAGATTAGGTGATTAACAAAGTGTCAGTTATCCAACAGCGAGTTGGGACGAGGATGTTGTTGACGTCATCGATCTATCTAGTACCTACTGACTGTACCTACTAAGAAAAATACCATATACATAAATAAAAATTACTGTGCCCAGTTGTGTGAATGACAATGTTGTGAATCATCTCAAAAATATTTCAGTAGCATCACTATCATCAGATGTCCACTTATCACTGTCTGTTGAACATAGGCCTCCCCAAATATTACTAGAGTTATCGCAAGCGGCCGGCATCCAGCATTTATTTTTTTTATTCCAATAGACGAACTCGTAAGTAAGCAGTGTTCAACTGCTTCGCCGCGCTAATTTCTGTCTCATGATATGATAGCGTGCGAGCATATTGCCACATCGGTCACAAATTCCAATCTCGAGCGCCCCATCGACATGAAATTTAAAACTCAGCACGTCGCGGTTTAAGTCTAAGGCTGAGATCAGATCACAAACCCATTTACATATCTTCACATTTGTGTGACCGATGGTTTATGCCGGCTAACATCTTTGGTCGCCTTCTGATAGTAGTCTACTTAGGCTGAGATCTATAGAGCGAACTTAGACTAAGTCTGAGTCAAAGAAACGAACTCAGTGAGGATTTGGAATTTTTAATAGATTTTCGGTTTAGTCCAAGCAATTTTTTACAAGATAAACAGACTGACAGACTAAGCAAATATTTTCTTGTAAAAAATTAGGCGGACTAAGTCAAACTTCGATTTAAAAATTCCAAATCCTCACAAAGTTCGTTTATTTGACTCAGACTTGTCGAAGTTCGCTCTATAGATCTCAGCCTAAGTAGACTACTATCAGAAGGCGACCAAAGATATTAGCCGAAATAAACCAGCGGTCACATAAATGTTAAGATGTGTAAATGGGTTTGTGGGTAAGTAACAGTACTTAGTAAGCAGCGCCGCATCGCGACCATAGTGAAGCGACGAGCGACTTAGCCACGCAGCATAACGCACTTGCGCCCGTGTGCAAGTCACTCTCACAATAAGTGATTTCCAACACGCTGACTCAGCGTTTCTGTAATGGTTGTTTGTTTAGTGGTTCTACCTTACTCGTGTATCGACCTAATCATATATGCCCATAGTTTTGTTTTTATATTGTCGTTTCATTATAGAGTTCATGGGCGTGTGATGTCGGGCGCAATCAAATTTGAAAGGAGACAGGTTAGCAATCGTGCTGCTTTGGTAATTTGGTTCTGGCGCCACGAGGTGTTGGCACTGTTCGGTTGAAAGTTCCATCATTGTGTAGCCTTTTGTTTTACGTTTAGTTTAAACGTTTTGTTTATTGTATCGATAGATGATAGTTCCTTCCGGTGAGTAGACACCGCATTGTATTACTAAACTCGATTGTATATTGGGGGTTAAATTCTTTCAGATTTTATGAATATTTTATTGTTTTTCAAAATAACTTATTTTTAAATAAATAATAAATAAATACACCCAACAGTCATACGCTTAGTCCTGACCCCACACTAGGTATAATTTGTATTGTGAGTGTCAGAGACCGAGAGACTTTCGGTCTCACAACACCCAGACTTGAAACAAATATCTGTGGGCCACACAATCATTTCGGGATTCGAACCCGCGGCCTCTCTCTTCACAGCCGGCTACTCGCCCGCTGTGCCACAGAGGCTGTCAATTATTGACATTGATGTTCTTACTCCCAAAAACTTTTACACATGGAAAATTAGTTTACGTTAATATTGTACTATAGTTTTGCACATGGCTTCTTTTTCGTGACAGTTCTTTCTAGAATTAAATGTACTTTTCCTATATATATTTTATTTTGTTTGAAGTATGAAAGGGAACTCACAACACCTCACCAATAGTGTTTGACAATATCTATATGAAAAGCATTTACGGTATTCCTAAATATCCATTAGATTTGCGTGTAAATTAATTTTCGATTAGCCTCTAGGTCCCACGGGCGCAGGCGTCATTCGCTGAATGTGAGCGCGATTGTTATTGCAGAATACTATACCATACTTATTGAAATTCACCATGAAAGGGATAATGAAGGTGGGATCTCGCCCCTACCGATCCGTCACCGCGCTGGATTACATAAAAACTGACCCCCATTTGACATGTGTTAGTCTAATGTTAGTGTAACAACATTTATAAACAAAATTGCTTGAATGACTGATAAATGAGCCTGATTCTTAGTATGTTTAGTACTTTTTATTGTAAAAGGTTTTTCTTGCATTTTTAAATATAGAGGTATATAACAACAAAAATACTTTTAAAAATATTCCCCAGCTCATAGCACACTGGACCATAAACAAAAATGTGTAGCGAAACCAGGTTTTGTGTAGGTGTTTTGTGTAATGTTTTAGTGCAGGGGACGCGGCTTTAGTTCATCGCTTGCTGGATAGTCGATAAGTAGCGCCTCTGATATATTCACTATCTGTACTATTAAATAATATGTAACAGAGCCTTATCCCACATATTAGAGATATTTTAGAAATGAACTGGAGTCCCGGTAAGCGGTTCTTGATAATGACTATTCTTGTTTCTTGTTCGATATTATAGTATCCTTTACACACTCAATAAAGTATATAGGTATCTAACGTGAAATCTTCATTCTTGTTTTTATTACGGCACAGATAAATTAGACTGAGATTCAAACAAAACTAAATAGACATAAAATGTATTAATTGGCGTATAATATTGCTATCGCTAAATCAATTAGTGGAAACTTGTTTTGTAAAAATTGCACGCTAATTAGGTTGTATTACAGATGAATTAATATTTATTTTTTTGAAGCCGTATAATGTGATTTAATAAAGAATAGGTATAATCGTTATCGTTTGATAAAATCAGGAATGAGGAGATCTGTAAAATAATGAAAGTCACCGACATAGCCCAGAGGATTAGCAAGTTGAAGTAGCAGTGGGCAGGGCACATAGCTCGTAGAACTGATAGCCGATGGGGCAGAAAAGTTCTCGGGTGGAGACCACGTATCGGCAAGCGCAGCGTAGGACGTCCACCTACAATGTGGACCGACGACTTGATAAATGTCGCAGGAAGTGGCTGGATGCAGGCCTCTTCCAACAGGTTGATCTGGAAATCTTTGGGGGAGGTTTATGTTCAGCAGTGGTCGTCCTATGGCTGATGATGATGATGATGATGATGATGATGATGATGATGATGATGATGATGATGATGATGATGATGATGATGATGATGATGATAATCGTTATTGAGGTAATGTCCGTAATTATTCGTAACATCTTTTCCTCAGACGAGCCACCAGCCGTACTTACGTACGGCTTTTAATTAATTTTCTGAAAACAAAACCACAAGCTCACCTCAAAATGTTAACTAAACCAACGTTTATAAGAACTGAAAGTAACAAGTCTCATAACCGTTCAAGCCGCACATTCGAACTGCCCGACCGTTGCATAAGATTATAATCATTACTACCTAAATAAAATAAATATAAAGAGCTCATTTGAATTACAAATTTAAATCACTATAAAACAAGTTCTAATTATAATGGATCCTAATTAAAGACTAAGGTGAATGGTTAACGCGCACGAGGAAAAACGTTCGTGGTAAAAAATAATCATTTTTGACGATTATCATTCTTTTAAATACTCGTTTTTACACATAGTTAACAACAAGTTTATAATATGTTTTCCACGTGTATGATAAATCAGGATAACAAATCTTTTTTCCTTCACCGCATAAGTTTCTGTGGATTCTGTGGCACACAAGTAATGATACAAGCGTTGAACATTTCTTCACGTGCTTGTGGAATGTTCGAAGTTCCGACGAACCGCACACGCGCAGAACCACGTAAAATATGGTCAAGGGTTGCTGGAATAAAAAACATCAAATAAACTCACAAAAAGCGACGTATTTGTTAACCGGCAATCTCTTTTGGGCGTCGAATTTTAATTTGCCAAAATTGGAGCTATTGTACATGAGGGAGATGGGTGTGCAATTTACGAAACCCGACTGGGGTTGCGAGGGAGAGGCCTCTCTCACTTTACCATGGCACATTAATTAACTGAGCAAAATCTACATACGGCGCCACAACTACGTACAGAGCCCACTGGTGGCAAGAGCGTAGATTTACGACTCGTTCGACCACCATCTATCGGATAAACTAATTGCAGCGCAGAGCTATTGTTTCTAAACACTAGGCAGAAATAGAGCCAGCCGAATGCCGAACTGGGATTGCCGTTTGTAGGCGATTCGGGCCAATTATTCGATTGTCCCGTTTGAATACGGTTTGATCTTTGTTTGTGTGGCCACAGCAATAGAAGAGTCGGCGTGTTTATTTGATGCGCTTTTTATTTTAATCGCATGTTTCTTTATTTATATATCCTGATTTCTTTTTCGGTTTTACTCTCATAGTATTGTGTACGTGAGAAGTCTAATGTTAAATGTAACGTGAATCAAATTGAAATGACGAGTTGCAGTGGTAGGTGGTGCTGAGCTAGATAGGGTGGCCCTCATGTCGCCGCGATGGCCGCCGGCGTACATGGTACGGGAACCCGCTAGCTTTCGGCGATTCGAGTACATCTATTGTGATTTCATTTTAAACATGTATCGGAGGTAATAAATTGATACTTTTTAAGGCAAACCGCATGGTTGTGTGCGCATTCGGGTGTAGTGTTTAGGGCATTGACGATTCATGTACTCCTATAAAAGTTCATCAGAGATTTACTTTAAATATCATAAGATGAATAACAAAATGAAACTGATAAAGGTCGCAGGAAGTCGCTGGACGCAGGCCGCTTCCAACAGGTCGATCTGGAAATCTTTGGGTGAGTCCTATGTCCATCAGTGGACGTCCTATGGCTAATGATGATGATGATGATGATCATAAAATACTCTTACTGAATGTTGATTTTCAAGAACCTCTTTTAAATTGATATACATATAATGCGTTCTCTTCCGTAAAATGTATTTAAAAATTTATGCACCGACTCGCGAGATGTTACTAAAATACAAAATGTTATATTTAGGTACTGTTGCTTACGTTGTACTTAACTAGGACTTTACTTTGATGGTTGGTACTCAACAGTGGGTGGCGTTGGCTACCGACGATGGCATGAGATATTCATCTCTATGTTAAAACAATTTGTACATTCAAAATCAAGTATGGTTTGTGCGTACAATCATAGGTTTCCCACAGTATTATTACCATACATTCTATAATAATATTAACTCTGCAATATTACTGTCCCAGTGCTGGGCACGGGCCTCCTTTACTACTGAGAGTGGTTAGACGTTAGTCTACCAGGCTGGCCTAATACGGGTTAGTAGACTTCACATACTTACGTTCGAAATTCTTGTTGAGAAATTCTCGGGTATGCAGGTTTCCTCACGAAGTCATAAAAATAGTTACAAAATTATACATTTATATACACAATGTTTTTTATTACGCAAATTCGCCTAACCAACCCGCATTAGGCCAGCGTGGTAGACTAAGGCCTAACCCCTCTTATTAGTAGAGGAGGCCCGTGCCCAGCAGTGGGACAGTAATATTACAGGGCTAATATTATTTATAATACACCTAGTTACTTTTCATATCAAACCCAAGTCAAATCAGTGAGCCGAATTAATGCTAAATATATCTTCAAGTAGCGAGCGAATAATACCGAAGTGGTTTTAATCGGATAATCCTTGGAAGTGGTGCGGGCGACAAGTTGTCTCGATTCACTTTCATCTCCGTGTATACGCAACTAATCGAGATATATTACGACAAAAATAATATAAGCAAGCTCGCTACTACGCTAAGCCACTACAATTCGTTTGCGGCGGCGCGGCGCGGTGCGGCGTGGCCGAGGAGCGCCTTGTAAATCAAAGGGATTCCACATAATTAAGCTCATAATTAATGTAAAGACTTCTTTATTTATAGGCGCAGTCATTCTTAAAATTGCTCCCGTTTTGATAAGACGGCCCTAAGAGGATGTGATTAACACATGTAACAAGTTAATGGATGTAGATAAAGGTCTCACGTCGGATTTCAACTTTTAAGCGCGTCTCGCTCCTCTTATATCGTTCCGTTTTGTACTGTTAGTTATTTATAATTAAATTAAACAGCAAAGCGGTGTTATGATACGCGCGACCATAAAAATTATTATTCGAGAATTATGTTTCCTCGATATTGTCATCCATAATGAAAATATCACAAGTAGACAGGAAATGTTCAATAAAAGTGGAAGAAAGTCATCTGTTGGTGATTTACAGCATGCGTGTATATTTTTCTAAATGCATTAATGACAGGAGCGTCTGAGTCGGTGGTTCATCCGCGCCGGGTTGATCTGTGCTGAGCCGGGTCGGATGAGCTGCCAGACCCGGTGCGGTTCGTGGCGCGCCGCCTCGCCTCGCCGCCGGCTCCCTATTAATTTGTTTATATTAGAAGCGTTCACTTGCGCAGTCAATCACGATTGTCGTCAAACGAGCGATACACGATTTGTTTTCCAAAGATCTTAACCGTGTTTTGGTTATTTCTGTACAATTGAAGCTTTTAAATTTAGTGTCACCGCAACTCTCGGGAGACGCTCCTAAGCATTTGTCTCGGGATATTTATCGTCGCGGCTCGCCAAGTATATCATCCGGCCGGTATTGTGGCAATCGATCAGAAGCCGCGCCCGCTTGACTAAATTGATTATTTATTCAGGCTTAGTTAAATCTTTGATCACTAGCGTTATTTGTAGACTAAACAGACAGGAAGCGGTTAAATGCTTTATTTAAAATGTAAGTGTAGCGCGCCCGGCCTCAATATATCATCTTGGCAAATTTTTTAATACGCGTAGACAAGATGTTATCAAGTGTTAAACTGTACATTATGAAACTCGTTGATTGCGTCGTTTGTCATAGTCACAGTGGAAAAATTAATAGGTCAGCTCTGAAATAAAAATATAAAGAATTTTGGCTAACATTGCCTGAAGACAAACATTTGATCGATGCAAATGGTAGTAAGGGGTCTCTTTGAGTTACTTTGTTGTGGGATCGTTTGTGAACAAAACATCCACTCAAATAGATTCGGAACGTAACCTGTCCCTTTATAATTATGTAACGTTCCGCAAAAGGCACCCGTGTTCAGGGCCACGGCCGCATGACCTCCCGGGGCAAACGGGGATAAGTACACGCCGCACTCGGGTGGAAATATAAAACATGTTCATTATTTTAAGGCTAATTGGGAGAGGCCGCTTGCAGCGAAGTAAGTGCGAGCCCGCCGCCCGCCCACGGCACTACCAAATTCGAGCACCGTGTAACGGCCTCATTACGGTATAAATGCGAATATACGTATAGACACTGTTTCTGCATTAAGCTGAAGTACTACATGGTTCGTGTGATGTGTGTTGCGATACGCGGCTAGGAGTTTGACGCCTCGCACCGCGCCATACCTCTTCATACCTCTCCGCACCTCGCCGTGTGCCGGTAATAACTCAAAACCCATCCCCGAACGCTGTTCTCGTGGATTTATGCCGAGCAGATAACGTTCAAAACGGTACTTGCCTATTGTCCTCTTACAACCCCTTCTTCATTATTACTTTCTTTTAAATATTTTCGGTAAATACGAATAGCAAGTTTAGAGAGAGGATTTAACTAAGAGTTTGATGATCTTCCTGCCCGAGGCGTATACGTTATTGTGAAACTTTTATATTTTGTTGCAGATTCAGCGTTGTTTTACTGAAAAACTTCTCTTTATAGGATAAAATACAAAAGGAGTTCACAGAGTACAACCCCTGCGTTAAGATTACGCTTTTTCATGCGAAACTTTTAATTAATCAAAATTAAAAAGGTCGGTTAAGGATTTTCTCAGACCCCATCCGAGGGTGTACTCTCCGGGCTAGTTTGGAGTTGTACATTCGCCGCGGAAGTGGCCTCTCACTGAATAAATAGCCAATTAAAAGATACGCATCTGATTTTGAAACTATTTGAGGGTTATTCAAAGACAGGTGGATCACTTAGCCGTGCCGCGCCAACGAAGTGACAATACTCCCAAATTCAAATTAATAAACCCTTTCGGGCATGTCGCAGCCATTTAAATATGCCCCTTCCAATTTCGGTTCTAATTCAAATCAGGAGATGGCATACAGTGCGAGTACAAACAGCGCGGAACCAAAGGCGGGCGATAGTTAATCACTATTCGCATCTGTGATGAAGTGTGGCTCGATTGTAATTACTTCGTGTGTTGATTTAAGCTTTATCACGAAACGGAGCGCAGTGATCCACGGAGGCGGCGCGGCGCGGAGGCACCGGCACCGACCGACGCTCGGCAGGCTGGCCCCGCGCCTCCAAGTATATTGAATTTATCCCTCGGAGATACTTTATACAATTACTGGTCAGCGCGAAGGTGCCGCCACGGGAACCTATTAAAATATTGGAGATAAGATCAAATTTTGAGTGCGGACGAGGTGGGCCGGCCGCTTTATAAACGAGCATCGGAACTGGGCTGCTGCCCGCACTCGCCGCACTCGCCCGCACTCAATCCCGCGCCACCTCTCTCGGTTATAGTTTTTGTGTTTCCAATTGTTTCTAATTATGAACTGATCAAACATTCAATTCGATATTGTTTGTAATTAACTTGGGATGTTTGCTTTTATTTGTAATTTGTTATTTAATTGGCTTCTGATTATGAAGCGCTCGGAGTATGTTAAAGGTGTTCTTGTTAGACACTTGCGTATATTATTTTTATGTGAGTCATGGTGGTGAAAGTTCTTTGAAGAATTAACGTAAATAGATTGTAACGGTAATGGTCTTTTTACTTATTTGTAAATGAACATCGAAAGTTAAATATGTTGCTCGTGTGTAAGTACGGTAAATTAAAAATAATATCAAATAATTATATTCTATGACGCCTCCTTAGTCTAGTGGTAGCATATATGAGCTGTGGACCGGGAGGTCCTGGGTTTGAGTCTCAGGTCGAGCAAAGCAAATTACCTGATTAAATTTGCCCGGGATTGGATCCCATAGAGGGGTTTGACGACATGCAGGCAGCCGGTCTTAAAAGTAGGCTGAATCCTTTCTGCAACATGCTTGAACAAGTGTGTTGCGCCGACTCCATATTAAGGTGGCAGGTAGAAAGAAATAAATAAATAATTATATTCTACTTTACTTAGTACTTTTATGCTTTAAATGTTGCAAATTGGAGTGGATGTAGGCACCTGTGTGCATACTATGTGAAAGTCTTTGAAAAAGTTCGAAGAAACAGTCAGAAGCGGGGCCGCGCCGCGCCGTGCCAGAGCGCCACGGTGACTAACAACCTGAGCCCTGAGGCTCCATCTAAGTAATACACGACAACGACTGAATTTAATTTTTAATTAGAACCTGCCCACCGACCGACCCGTCGAAGCCTCTATTTGTTTAACCAAATGCAAAGCAAAGCGAACAAGATGAGAATGGGACGATAAGCGCTATCATGAATGCTCAACTCGTGGTTTTATTTTGTGAATCAGTCGTTAGAAAGATTTACGCACAGTTGCCGGGAGAGGGTTAAGTGCCGCGATGAATTGGGAAAATTAGAACCACGGACGGGGTAAAGAAGACCCTAAACAATTTCGGCTACCACTTCCCAATTAAGAATCAGTGCTTAAAGTTTACGCGGTATTTGGCAACACCGGTTTTTGAAGAAAATTTATGAGGTCAACATTTTCTGGTTTGGGATATTTACTTGGGACAATTTTTTTTCATACTTTAACAAGGCTCCGGGCTGGTTGTGTGAGCCGTAATAAGATTAATGATGTCGCTGTCGTCGCAAATTAAAGTTCTCTTCAAGATTTTAATAAGGCCTTTGTTGAGCAAAAGTTTAGAATTCATGTAAATTGATAAGTTTTGAGCGAGCGGGCTTATCGTGTTGGACGTGTAAGATTATAACAAGTACGTAATGATGTAAAACGTGCGCACAACTCGTGTTAAAACAAACAGAACATGTACATATGTAGTTGCGGTCAATCTGTAAATTTTAATTAAAATTCTTCTAACTTCGCTACCGCCGTTGAATTGGCCCGATGAACCATTCATTTTGCATAAATGCCCGCCAGCTGTTTACAATAATCGATGATATGTTTTTACGAGTTACATTTTCAATTTATTGATATTCATTCTTGGTCGGACAATTTATTTGTATCGATAATGTATCAAAAGACTTCTGTTTATTTTTATCGCTCGACCCGTTGACGGGTTTACGATCTTTCATCCGAGCTCAAAATGATATATTAGTTTAGTGTTAATTACAGACAAATGATTAGCAGCTCAGGAAACGGTTCATCATAACGGACGCGTCGATCGAGCCCGTCGACGACACAAGGCGACATGTAAAACAGTAAAACACTCGACGCCATGCGCCACCAATACAATGGAATAAAATAAACATAAGTGTTAGTTGGCATTGTTTCTGTGTTGGGCCCATTCTGATTTGTGACTTTTTTATTTGTTGGGTCTCCGAAGTCCAAATCGTGTTGAAACGTAACCTCTGGAGGCATTGACTCGGAGCGCAGCTCGCATCGGATGTATTGTGTTGGCGCAACTAACCGACGACAGCGAGTTGAGAACAGTTTTTCACATCCCGGTAAGATAAGTGCATTTGCTTGTAGCGACAAGGCGCGCCGCGGCGATCGCCTCGCCACTCCGCCTCAATGGGCGCTCGTTCTTTATTTATATACGCCCTTCTGTAATTAACGATAGTAAAAAGAAATACATATATCTTTTGATTTATATCATATCATTCTTTCCTCGATTTTATTTTTGGAGGAAACGGAATCGTAGCCGTCCTTTTGTTCGTGTCTTCTTTAAGTTATTTTATGACTTGATTTCATGAGCAAGGGGGACAGACGATCTGAAAGGTCGCAGAAAGTCATTGGATGCAGGCTGCTCCCGTCGTATTTTTTGATTTTTTTCGACAAATTTTCAACCCGTCTCCCACGGCATCATGGCAGTTCCCAACATGTCAATCTGAAAATCTTTGCCGACACCTACATATGTTCAGCAATGGATTTCCTGTGGCAGATGATGATGATGGAATACCTATACTTAATATATTATGAACTTGTCTTATTAAAATATATTTTTTGTATTTACAATACATTTCTTGTTCTCAAATTAACGAGTCAACTCGCTATTCTTACCTCAGTTCTTTTGGTTGTGTTCATTTCCCACAAGCTGTGTATTTTCACAATAACATTTATTTTTATTATACAAAATACAAACTCGGTCATGTCGATTTTATAAATTTACGATGTGTGCAAAACGAGCACAAGCTCGACGGCTTTGATTGAAGGGATATTCACCTTCTTCCGAGGCAGTCGGCAAAAATGGCAAGAGCTAGTGGCGATGTGGTAGAGTGATGGAGTCGAGCGATGGGATGACCGGGACTCAGGCGCCACGGTTACTTGCCAGTTGCCACTCGTCGCACTAGCTCATATAAACCTTTGTTGGATTCGTCTCAACCACTACGGATAATTTATAATGTTGGGAAACCCTAAACACCGTTTACTATCTCCTCTCGGGTTTATCTAATATCGATAAAAATCTATCCATTTGTTAAACGTTATTCATTACGGACGGCTGATATTTACAAAGAAAGCAACCGCACGCCGTGTAATGCGTGCGATAATGTAAGTGCTATTTCTAAAATATTGTTTACGATCATATTCAAAAATATTGCATAAAACATAATAACCCTCAACAGTGATGATCAATAAAATAAAATTTTAAATGTGAAACAATAAAATATTTTCTTGTCACATGTGAAATTATCGACGCAAACATCGGCATGAAATGAAGAAATAAACTTTTAAAAAGATCATCCCAACATCGCGTGTACATATCTCATGTGAAACGGATTAGCACGACTAAAGCGATAATGCTAACGCAAACAAATAGAATGACGAGAGAACGAAACGAAAATTGAACGAAGCGTTGATAAAATAAGAGAATTTAGGAGTAGAACGTGAGGAATGAGACACCGACGCAAGAGTGCAGAGGCGGTGGAGCAGCTGACACCTGTCATCACGCAATTTATTAGTCGCTCCGAAATAACAGAGTCACTGAACGTTCAAACAAAATGAAGAGACACAACACTCTATTAACGACGCGTCCTCGGGCCCTGCACCGAGCCGGGGTGTGCCCACCAACACCACCACAATTAAATTCACAACGGTCGCATTAAAAATTATACCTCATGTACTCGTATGTATTGTGCACTGCGCAGTGCCTTTAAAAAGAGTTCGGCGCGCGCAGCGCCTCGATA
Source organism: Clanis bilineata (assembly GCA_036417725.1). Taxonomy (NCBI): domain Eukaryota; kingdom Metazoa; phylum Arthropoda; class Insecta; order Lepidoptera; family Sphingidae; genus Clanis; species Clanis bilineata. The sequence continues at coordinate 15,196,193 of CM071137.1, forward strand.
TCCTTATCACTTTTACGACTACTGATGAACGGGTCTTTTTTATATTTTATAGATACTTGTAATTGCACTCTTAATCCAGAGTGACGGCATGTTTGCCTGTTATTAGCAATTATCGAATTAATGCACCGCGACCACTCGTTTCAGCTAAAAGCTCTTATTAAGAAATCGTAAGCGTGTAAGCATTGTAAAGCTGAACGGGAGCAATCGTATTCTTTTTTTATTTGGTTTGATGAGCGTCGCTGTGACAAAAGCGATGACGATGTCGTCTGCACGTATCGTGTTCACCCTCTTTATCGTGATGCGGCGTTCTAACGCTTAATAACTGTCGACGAATGTTTGCGTCACTGCGTCTGCAATGCTTATGATAATAAATTGCCTCTTATTTTAGAAATCCTCATTCACCATGCTTATATCCATCCGAGTGTTTCATTTACAACCGCGACACACATTTCTCGAAAATGACATTCGACGACTGATTGTTTATTGCTTTATCGTTCTGCGATTGAGATTAATCGTTTGGCTTTTTAATTAGTACAAAATTACTCGTACACTGGTGCTTTATTTAACTGGTACGTATGATTATTATGAGTGGATGGATGCTCTTGTTTGCACTGTCGTACACAGCGTTTTTACCTACATGATTGTTGACAAGGATTCCGGCGTGTTACACCGCGGCACCGTGAGAAGAGCTACACGTGTCGCTACATCTCGAGTATTAAATATTTATTGTTACAAATGCAACGTCACACGGACAAGCACGCTGCACACACTTCCGTAAATCTTGCAAATATATTTTTGCCCCATATTTCTGTCATCAGATTTACTGACCAATTTACTGGAGCTTATTTGTTATTTGACTTTTGAAAGTGTTTATTTTCATTGAGTTTGAAACATCGCAATAACATCCTCGTGATGTAGTGTTGCGGTGACCAAACAAATTTATTGTATAAATGTGAATTATGCGGCGCGGCGAAGGCGAGCGCGGGGGTCGAGCCGCCGTCATTACCCTTCTCATCTTTGTACACGCATGGACTATAGCACTGATGGGATATTAAGGTTATTACCAACGGCGAAATTGGCCGAGCGACCGCTGAGGAAGCTGCCCACCGATACCTATTAGCGGCATTACATATTTCATATGATCCACCGTCGATCGACGATTATGGGTGTATTAAAATGCCGTCGAACCGTCTCCCGATCATGGGAATATGCAGAGCCCTCACTTTTATCTACGTTTTTTACAGTTTAGTTGGTAATTCGGTACTCACGAGACCGTCTGAGGAGGCGAACATTATGGGTACTGTTCCGAAACTTAATCTGATTTTTTTGCCCACTGGCATGGAAGCGTGAGAGTAAAATTGAAGAAATTTTTGCCATACACGGGAAAATACGTTAAGTTTAATTACATTGTGGATGGGGTATTCTCGCTTTCCTGGCGTGGAAAAAAAAATGTGGATAATATGCAAGGTTATATTGTTTTTGAGTGGTAGAGCCACGCTATAGACAGTAGACAGTAACGTCTACAGCACGAATGGACCGTTTCGACCGGTTTGATACCACTATCTCACAGAAAACCGACGTAAAATGGCAGCTTGCTGTCGCGTTTCGTTCGGTGAGTGAGATTTCCGGTGGCCCATTTCACCCCTTACTTTTCCAATCCCTTATTCCCTCCCCTTCCATTTCCTCCTTTTAGATTGGCAACGCTCCCATGATTATTTTTGTGTCTTGGGTGTTTATGGGCGGTGGAGATCACTTACCATCAGGTGATATGCTCAATTGCCATTCTCTGCTATAATAAAAAAAAGCATGAATGGACTAACAACGTGACAAAACTCACTAAACCGGTTACTTAATATAACGTATACTTGTACGTAAATGTGCACGCTAGTAGGACTGCGCGCAATCACTGTTTTACGTGTCATAAAGAAATTTTAGCAATCTTAACTCAGTACAAAACCCGTACTTAGCCTCTTGCGCTAATGATACTGGGCGTTTCGTATAAAATGCACCAGCAATTTCGCTTTGATACAATTTTTCGAATTATACTTATTAGCGGCCGTGTAATGTATGCAATCAATTTCGTGTATAATGCTCCATGTTGATGTGTTTTTTAAATGTGTTTTTTTGTTTGTTTCAGGATCCTTTTACGGTAAGTTACATAGTGTAACATAACACGACATTTAGTGATTACACCGAGGTGGTAATTACGCGGCGTGTAATGTAGGGAAACAGGGGCTTTGGATAAATACCGCGCAGCTTTAAGGGCTTTTGTTTAAGGGTGAACGTTTTATTTACTGTTTTAGTTCGCGGTTTCGCTTGTGTGGTGCAATATACCACAATATTGATTGCACGCTTATGGTATGGAGCAAGGCAATATATCTACTTGTAGATGGCATTAAGTATTAAATTGTGTAAAAGAGGAACCAATGAATGTGATGAATTTCCAATTTTTGAAACAAAGTAATAATGCTCCACCGCGCCGTAGAAGTAGATCTACAAGCAGCAATTTGTAACATGTCGCTTAGATACTTTGTTTAGCAATCGTTTACAGAATATTGAACACGCGGTGGAGCGGGAAGTCTAGCAAAACAAATGTCAACTTTACGTTTAGTGAAGACTTGATCCAACAAAATAGTGGAAAATTTATATATTACATTTAAGCCATAGGCCAAACCATACAGCCATAGTACCAACACAATGGGCCTTACTTATAAAAACATTTTCGCTAAGAATAGGCTGGCACTTTTTTCCTTGCGTTACATTGTTTATAAATGAAAGGGACAACCTATGGTTAAAGATAAGCAGCGCTTAAATATTTCTATAAGTAAAGGACATTATGTTCAGTTGAAAAAGTGAGTTTAATTATAATTATAAGAAAAGGAAAAACTTTCATATACACAAAAATACAATTCTCTTTTTTAATTTAACAAATATTTCATATTGTTTTCCGGTACCGAAACATCCCGCTGCGGGCATCACAGGGCGTAAGTACAATTCAAATATTTTACTATCATTGTTTTATATCTGAATAATCTAAGCACACGGGCGTTCGATAATTTATTTATGACGTCCGGACGGGCCACATTTATTGTTAAAGTGCCTCCTATGAAATGCCCTGTCCGTGAGCTCTGTCCGACGCAATAACGTTGATAGGACGCGACGCGACCCGGCGATGCGACGCGGGCGACCATGGCGTCCAGTTTCAAAATTCAAATCGGTTCGTAGCCTAGTGAATATTCAAATCTGCGTCGAAAAGTGAACGTTTGTGACAAAGCGCTGAAACACTTTTTGTTGGACGTAATGTGTACAAAATCACAATGCATGCCATTGCGATACTGGACCATGCTTACTTAATAGACAGAATGGGGGCAGCGATGAGAATTTTCTAGCCTACATTTTTTTGCGTTTCTAGCTGATTAAGCTCATTGAAATTCAACACCAATAATATATTCTGTTTATTTTATTCCAAAAACTATTCGACATGTGAAAACCCCACTCGCATTTTTAATAAGTAGGCACCTTCCTCTATACTGGCAAAGTTTTTCACCGTATTGAAGTTAGCAACATAACACCTATTTTTAGTGAAGTATCATAGAGAGTAGAAGACATTTCAAGGAAATAACTTCAGATCCGTTCTGAAATGATGTGCGTGAACATTTGACAACACATTTGGTAATAGCTCTGTCATGTTAAGAAAATACATAAGTTCACGCCTGTATCCCCGAAGACGTAGGCAGAACTAGTTAACTAGAACATTTCGCCGATGTTATTTCCATTCCTGATGTGATAGGAGGCAATTGCCATATCGGGCACCAATTTCAGATTCTGGGCTGATACTGAATCAAAAACCCAATATCACCTTGCCTGACCGCGGATCCAACCCGAGACCTTAGGACGGTAGTGGTACCGAAACACAGCTGCACTACCGAGGCAGTCAAGAAAATAGAGGCAGGAATCGTGTTCCTGAGCATTTCCTTGTTGACGAGACATGTAATAATGGTAACACATACACCGGCGCGTATATCACCGTCCCTGTCAAACTATATGCATAATTACACACGTAAGCAAGTTGACAAGACGATAATTAGTGGCGTGGAAGACGCATCGTCCCGCGGATCTTAATTGATGTACATGCAAACGCAATCAATATGACGTGGTAGCGGATGTAGCCTGGCCCGAGAGTCCGAAACAGTATTTTGAGCCTAGAGTAAGTTTTTCTTTTTTCCCTCTTGCGGAAATTAAATTCAATTTAAATTAAGTTGGAGAAAATAAACACATTTAGTTTGGAGAAATGTCAAATCCAAAACGAATCCGTACTGAAAGCTCTGTTCATCTTTCCCAACATTACTCCCGAGTGTTTTGGAGCCATCAGAGGGAGTTGACGTCAGGCAGGCAGCCTGTTATAAAAACTATGTCAAATCTATTCTGCAACATGCTTGAAAATGTGTGTTACGCCGACCCCACATTAAGGGGGGTAAGGGCAGGTAAAAAGAAAGACTCCCGAGTGTTTTGTCAAATGTGAATATGTTGGCCATAGTCATCTTACCTATTTATACGCCTTTCAATATTTAAACCTAACTTTATCAAGTAAGTTTTTCTAGCTACGTTATGCATGGCCATTTTGTCTTTTGAGTATAGAGTAGGTAATGAGAAATACTTTGACCATATTACTTTTTCGGTAAAATGTAGCGGCAGTATTTGAACGATAATGTAACTTGAACGTTCAAATACAAGGAATGAACTAATTTTATCCCTTCCACCGTTTTGATTAGTGGATCTTACTTTCATAAAATACCAATATGAGTTTTGTTTCAATTTACGAGTTGGTATATACACGTGATGACAACACGAAAGTGCAAACTGGGTAAATATTAACAATGTTTCTTATATATTTTCGTCTGACTTCAAAAAAAAGGACAAGGTCCTCAATTTATCTGTATATTTTTTTTAGGTATGTTACGCGATATCTCCGCCAAATGTGGACTGATTTTCAAAATTTTGTGTTCCATAGAGCTTATTTCAAGGATGGATCCATTATAAATTTGGTCACGATCGCATAAATTTTGAAGTCGGTCCGTTAAGTTTTTAAACTTTAATTATCATTATAACAATATATGTTACGTATACGTAACAATATACATACATATCTGTTAATTATAACAATGTTATATCTAAACATCCCGTGAGCATTTAAAAACCTGAGATGTAAAGATAACAAAAGTCAGTTACGTTTTTAACATTTCTTGTATATGCAAAAATACCCGGAAAGCACATTCGAGCCGTAAATGTATGTGTTGAAAATAAAAATGTTCTAACAGGTCAGGCGGCCGTCACCGTACGGTCTATGGTAATCCAAGTGAAGTAAAGCAACTTAACACATAGTGTTTTCACCGGACGCACGGTCACAAAACACAGTATTGCTTTTTAGACGGCTAAAATAAAATGTCCTATGACAATTTACACTTAAGTGAACGGATGTACACTTTTATTGATGTCTCGAAACTTATGACAGGATCGTGAATTTTTTCCGTCGGGTTATTATACATAACATCAATATAATATACACTAGATGCACAGTTCTTTGCAAAAATCATAAAAATTGGTCTCGGGAATAAAACAAAGAAAAAGATCACAAGTTCTAATTAAATCAACACAAATATAAACCTATGCACATATCATAAAGTAGCTTTTTAAACGAAATTATCGAGTGTTCTTAAATTTGAATTTTGAAATTTAGAATTCGGTTGCGTCCGACTGTAGGGAAAACGAGTGCTTAAGCACTTCTTTGCCGTCCCATTTTCCGAGCGTCAACTGTATATCTAGGTAAATAATATATCGATGATACATAATCTTAAAATTACGCCCTTTTTACTGTTTTTTTTTATATCTCAACATAATTTTGTAAGAAAATGTCTATATAGAATACAATGCATCGAAGCAAGTTTAATCATTTATTTCCCGGCTGAGTAACGAAAATGTCCAGGCTACAAAGACATGTCCCTTCGCGTCTTAAATGTTAAAACATTGGGCAGAGACATGAGATTTATATCGGGCAAATTATAAAGCTTTACTTTGTGCGCGGACCACGTAATCCTGTTTTAAATTTATTAGGTTAGCCGACAATAAATTTGTAAATTCTCTAGCCCGCTGACCCGGAAACGTCGTCTTAATGAGATTTTTATTTTAACTATCCTTAAACCTTTGTTTTTAAACTCCAATAAGTATCGTAAAGTTTTGTGGCCCTCATGATGGGTTCTTTGTTATAGTGTGTTGTTTTTTTTTTCATTTCGTTCCCGCATATCGTTTGCCGATGCCGGCCGCCGACGGTGTGAACGCATGCAACATGCAGTACGTAAGTATATTTAATTACTTGTAAATTACAGTCATAATAAGCATTCATAATATGTTTACCTGGTGCCCCTCCGGCCTTAACTGAACAAAGAATTTAACTGGCCTAATTAGTTCGCAAACGAACATGGTTATTAACAAAATGCCAGTGCATAAATCTAGAACTCGGTTATCAGCCATGTAATATCTTTGTCGCTATCAGCATGTGATACGTGGTGTAATTTCAAATATTACTTTCGCCGCGTCCGATGCGTAAAAAAACAATATTTGGCATACAACACGCACGCTTTATTATTTGTGTTAACCGAAAACGGCCCCGCCGATGCCGACACGGCCGGCGCGTAGGTAGATACATAGATACGTGGAAAATCGTGCCTGTACTCAATGTGCGCTGCAAATTAACAGAGCTTCCCTCGGGGCCAATATTTCTCCGGGCGACGTCGAACCTAGGACCGCCCGCCACTAACTACCCCACTGAATCAGCGACGATCACGCCTACATCTTGTACATACGACGATTGCTACGTAACTCGTACCCTCGCCTCGGATAAAGTAATATATATTCGAAAGACTTAAATGCTGACTGAAACTTTGCCTCACCTATGGTACACATTTTATACGATTATCTTTGGAAGTACAATAGTAAAAACCATTTTCAGCTCGGGGACATTTAATGTGCCATTATTTTTTATAGCGTCTGACGTGTGTTTAATGTCTTGTGAGGCTCTATGTGCACGTGTTATTAAATTGTGCTATATATAAATAAATACACCCAACAGTCACACATATAGTCCTGACCCCACTAAAATCTAGGCTCATGTCATGGATATCAGGAACTACGAGAGACTTTTGGTCTCACAACACCCAGACCCGAAACAAATATCTGTGAGTAACACAGACATTTGTCTCGGTGCGGGAATCGAACCCGCGACCTCACGTTTCACAGCCGGCTACTCGCCCGCTGCGCCACGGAGGCTGTCAATATTAGTGTTTCGCTTTTAAACTGAGATAATAATGTACCTATCTGATCGAAACAACTAGTGAAACAAGCCAAAATTGCTAACTATTAACTGCGTTGAAACCCAACCTTCATCCTAAATACAGTTTCCTAAAATTATACTTTACTTACCATAACGTTTTAAATATTAAAATGATCAACGATGATCGCAAGCTAATTCCTATAACTATGCTAATAACACCCACCTTCACCAAAATATAATCTTTAATCTGGATGCAAATCATCCTAATACGTTCCGATTATAAAAAGCTGTAATTTCGACATTATATTGTCCATCAAAGTGTTTTACATATATAAAAATAAAAGGCATGCAATCAAGTAATTTGTTTCCCGACCTACTAAACTCTTTTCGTGATGGTATCGTGTTCGACGTTAGGTTCTGAATATATTTAGCATCATCATTTTGTATCGATTTTTAAAATTACACTCCTAATTACATTGCTGATTTTACTACCAGTTTGTTTATATCGGGCATGTTTGTGTACTGTAGGCCAACGATGAGTTTTTTAACATTACTCGCTAGCGACTCCGTAAAATATTTGTATGACAAACACCCGAACGCCTCTACTGGTTACTCGGGGAACTGACGTTTTCCGTACACATATTTAACGTCCTCGCTCGTGTAAATACGTGCAAAAAACTCATGGTTGAGCTACAGAGGATGCACGCTTAAGTGATTGATAAATTTCAGACGGCGATGCACTGGGCTTGTAAACGTGGTGATGAAAATTTGGTCAAACTATTGGGTGGAGTCGCCCGGCACGTCGTCAACGAACGTTCGGTTGGTACACGTCCATGTATACATTTAGCCTCTGACCTAAATTAGATGCTCGCATTGGCCTGTATCGGATAATGGATCTCGAATTCAATAAGGCTGGCGAACGGGTTAGCTTGTCGCAGCGGTTGCTAAAAACTTGTGTTTACGGCTGTCGGGAATTTACCTAAAAAGGTGGAAACTACAGCATAATTTGGACAACGTATTCTGGTTTCAATGAAAAAAGAATTCATGCTATATAATTACCGGGACACCAAGCAGCGATAGCTCAATTGGGAATGGTATGAACTGCCGAGACAAGTGTCGGAGTTTCGAGACCATACCCAAAAAGGAGCATACACCTGTGACTTATCTACATATGTTAAGTGTATTTTCATTGTGAAATATCACTTGCTATAACGGTGAAGGAAAATCGTGACGAAATCTGCATACCCGAGAATTTCTCCACAAGAATTTCAAAAGTATATGAAGTCTACCATTAAGCCAGCGTGGTAGAACGCCTAAAGCCTAACCCCTCTCATTAGTATAGGAGGCCCGTGCCCAGCAGTGAGACAGTAATATTACAGGGCTAATATTATTATTAATTACCGGCCCACCAGAGGATCCAATCATATCTCACTTTTCAATTTGTCCGCATTATTCTCTCAAGCAACTTGTCCACGGTCGAGTTTAAATGCGAGTCGGAGGTTAATGATGTGTTTACATCTGAAAATGCGTAAACGTATACGTTTACTGTTAGTCGGCAGGTTTAATGTCCAATCAAATTTACTTACTGCGAGTTATTTTGCGTGTTTAAGTGTATCGTTAAATGGTCGTTACGATCTTTTTCATGTGGTGCTCGTCGGCGACGGTGGCTACAGAATGGGGTAAGTTTACTACCGGGCTACTTGTAGATTCGAATTCGAGCGATGCCTAAAGTGTCTGACACTCGGTCGCACTATCACGTGTAAATGATGCACGCTTTATGACACTTTTATGATGGCACGAATGGCATTGTGGCGTGCATGCGTTCTGGAACTTTCACATAGGAACATCTAATTTTGATTAATGTCGACCATTTGTCGTGTTTTGCAATATTAAATGATTACTTTGCCTCACCTAGTATGTTTGATAAAGATTATTGTTTTGCATGCAATACGATTTTTTTTTTTAACTCCGACATAACCGTTACGTAGACCCCCAGACGTGACGGCTGTGTAAAACACTTTTCCCCACGATAACAAAAAAAGTTAGCGGTTACTAAATAATGGATAAGAATAGGGACTGACAATCGGGAAGACTCTTTGGGTCTCTGGAATTCTCACTCACCATACGAAACGCTGTCACGTGGGTTTTCTTTGAAACAGTCTCAACAGTCCGGTCAAGCCGGCTCTCTGAAATCGTGACACATTTACCTCTATAACGCTCACTTTTTTCGCTAGTAGATTACAATTAATTCACTTTACGTTTATTGTGGTGTATATATGTCACCCTATACATATGGATATAAAGGCTATAATTCAATAAATATTATTAAATACTCAAAAATTTGAAACAATGCAAAGTCACTCAGTATAGTTGAGGATATCTATGGAAATAGCACAATCTCTATCCAATATATTCACCGAGCATTTTACAGCTGTCGCTGGTATATACGGCAATATTAGATTTAATATCTACCTCCAATTCGAGAGAAAGGGTTAGAGGGGGGCGGGACCAGATGTGAGCATTCACGGTGTCGCATCACTAACTTATAAGAATAAAATATATAAAATCTATGCTCCAGCACGATCACGCCGCGCCATTGTCATGTCCCTACGTGCTAAATAATATTATTAGTGTATGGTCAGGATTATTTAATTTTTAAAGTTAGAGTGTTTTTGAAGTTATTTTGTTAAAGAGGTCATTGCATATATTTTTTTTAGTTATTCTATTTAATCGCTACGTAATCTTACCGCCATTGCAACGTCATAAGTAAAAATATCCAAGTAAATCTCTTTCTTTATTTTTCGAGGTTTGAAACTTAGGGCCGCTTGCAGCTCCGCGATACATCTCTATTTATCCCAAATCTTGATTTAAATATAGGAGTGAGCTGCAGGATAAATCAAGTTTAGGTTTAACTCTACATTAGTAATAGCGCTGCAAGTTGCCCTTAAAGTCGTAGTTTTAATAAAGTAAAATATTTAAATCCTTACGATAGTCGCCTCCTTGTTCTAGTGGCAGCATGTATGGGCTGTAGACCGGGAGGTCCTGGATTCGATTCCCAGGTCGGGCGAAGTAAATTTTCTAATTTTATTTGCCCGGGACTGGATACCTCATAGGAGGTTGACGTCAGGCAGGCGCCCGGTAGTAAAAAACTAAGCCAAATCCTCTTTGCAACATGCTTGAAAAAGTGTGTTGCGCCTACCCCACATTGAAGTGGGATAAGGGCAGGCAGAAAGAAAGATTTAAATCCTTACGAAACATCTATTTCTATGTACCACTTGGTTAAGCTGTAACTAACTCTAGACTAGTAATAGTGCTGCAATTCGCCCTTAGATGCTGTTGATTATCTTTTTCTTTCTACCTGCTTTTATCACACCTTAATGTAGGGTCGGCGCAACACACTTTTTCAAGCATGTTCCAGAAAGGATTTAGCTTAGTTTTTACGACCGGCAACGTGCCTGACGTATCGACGTCGAGGGGATCTCCCTCTGGGGGATCCAGTCCCGAGAAAATTAAATTACAAAATTCTATTTTCCCGACCTGGGAATCGATCCACAGCCCATACATATATGCTGCCATTAGATCAAAGAGGCGACGGTGCTGTTTATTATCTAATAAATAAAATAAATATTGTAAAACAAAAATATTTGATATTTTGTTTATTATTTTTAATCACGGTATTTATATTTATGACGTTTTTGCACCTGATGTGCTATATATTTAAATCTATATATGAAAATAATTTGAAACTACAAGATATAGTAGTTAAAACTTAGGAATAATTTATATGGCAGAAGTATTTATAACTTACTGATTTCTTAAGTTTACGCGAATATTATACATTGAAATAAAACTATTCTTACGGATTCTATCACGATTAGGTTTTAATTATTATTCCCGACGTTTCGAAGGCTTTGCAGTCTTCGAATGTCTGACCCGTGACAACGAAGACTGCAAAGCCTTCGAAACGTCGGGAATTATAATTAAAACCTAGTCGTGATAGAATCCATAGGTATAGTTTTATTTCAATTTATAACTTATTTTATTGAAGCTGTGTTATAATATAACTTTATTTTATCAGGGTTACACACCTTTGCACATTGCGATGCAATTCCGACACGAAAATGTCTACAGGCTTTTAGTGGAAGTGTATGGTGAGAATCTATTGCATTTTTTATCGACTTTAAAAGAGGGACTCGATAATAATTCATTGAAATTGAAGTTTATTTTTGTGTTCGTTAGAGATACTCCAACAAATTCGTTCAAGATATAATGTTTTTTTTCACTTAACACCATAAGCTCACGCCTGTATCCCCGAAGGGGTAGGCAGAGTCGCACTAGCGAACTAATACACCCAAGTTTCGCCGAGCTTAGTTCCGTCCCAGATGTAATAGGGGGCAAGCCTATCGCCATATCGTGCACAATTCCAGACTCCGGGCTGATATGGAAAAATCCAATATCACTGCCCGACCCGGGGATCGAACTCGAGACCTCAGGACGGTAGTCGTAACTCGTACCGCAATACAACTACGCCACCGAGGCAGTCTTTTAAACTTGTTATAATTAAAAGTAGTAGTTCATTGACTATAAATCGTCTCATCAGTTTAATGGTGGCATACACCGATTGAAATCATAAGATAAGGGATTCAAATCCCAAGTCGCGAAATACAATGTGTGTTAGAGGGTTTCAAGTTGAAAAACCGTGATATGCCCGGGGTTGGTCATTGTCCCCGAAATAGTAATAGGCTAATCACACAGACAGACAGATAAGCGGTTAGATGTAAACTGCACTTGTTGCGCCTCTGCCTACATCATTATCTTCGCTTCCTTGCATAATTGCGTAATTGACTATGTTTGATTTTATACACATATTTATATATAAAAGCAAATAATACAAATAAGAAAGCCTTCTGTAAAAAAATACATCGAAATTGTTTGAAAAATGAGGCAGTCATTCATATTTTGAACTCTGGAGTGGGGGCATGTTCGAGATATATTGCTATCCCTTTCCAACGCACGTACCGTTATGGCGTGACGTGATTATACTGATACTTCCTCTTTCCCGCAGTTTGAAGGTTAGACCAAACTTCAAAGGCTTATAACTTTTTATTTTTGGAAATATTTCAATATTTATTTCATACGCTTATGTAACATATGTATATATGTATGTATGTATGTGCCGCCTTCGACGGGTTAAAATATGAATTACTGCCTCATTTTCCTACCAATTTCGATGCAGTTTTTGCAGAAAGGTTTCTTTTTGTTTTATTTGCATTACATATAAATATGTGTATAAAACATCAATTTAATATACCCTAGATGCACAGTTCTTTGCAAATATCCTCCTAAAAAGTGGTCTCAGGAATAAAACAAAGAAAAATATCACAAGTTTGAATTAAATCAACACAAATAAAACCCTATGCACGTGTAATAAAGTAGCTTTTTAAACGAAATGAGCAAGCGTTCTTAAATTTGAATTTTGAAATTTAGAATTCCATCGGCGTCGGACTGTATGCAAAACGAGTGCTTAAGCACTTGTTGGCTGTCCCATTTTCCGAGCGTCAACTGTGCATCTAGGTAATTAATATATCGATGGTATAAAATCATAGTCAGGTACCCAATAGAGGTGTGATGCGACGCCCTCTAGTGATCACAATTTAAACCGCGCAATAAAGTTATACGTGATGTAGTACCGTACATGTCCAATAGATGGCGTTATTTTAAATTTTACAGATGCCGACCCCAACATACGAGACTGGTCAGGACGGAAGCCGAGACAGTATTTAGTGCACATGGACACCTCGCTGAGTCCAGGCTCATATAGAAGTATCTATTTACGAAAAATAAAACACTAATTCTATTTATAGCGCATACTATTAAGCATAATATATTATAAGCAGTGATAAGGGATGTTTTTAGCTCCAGTATAGTGATGTAGCGCATATGTTACAGAGCCCAATGCTCATGATATGCGCCGAACGGTTACCTCGGCGCCCGTACGGGTCCCACCAAACGCAATAAACCAGTATTCAAGTAACAAAGACAAAAGACACAGCCTTCACGGTAAATGGATACACTGGAATATTACCTGTTTGTATGTGTCTGTATTAATTTTTGTAATGTAATCCACTGTGTGATAATCAAACGCTTTTTTGTTTTCGTTATAATATCGTTTATAACGTTTTTGTTAACGTTCTGAATTCAATTTGAATCGTTTTTATATCGCGAAGTATTTTATAACGATATAAATAGCTACTTCAACGGTTTCAGTAATCTAACTTGGTAATAAATAACAATATTGATTATAATCTTAAAAGTTTTTTTAAAAGTAACTATAACATTTTGACGATATTGCATGCAATGTTAATAACGTGTTCGGAAATAACGTTATTTCAATTATAATGTCTTTGATGATTTGGTGTATCGATAACTTGATTTTAAGGTATATGAATATCCTGTTTCTATCTGAATTTTAGGAAGATTAATTACAATAATGATTACAACAAATCCGATTATACAAAATGTGCTGCCCAAAAATATCATAACGGATTAGCAGATTTAGATAAAGTTGTGATGAATAGTCAGTCTAAGTCACATTAGCTCTGATACTGGATTTCATTGAACCGCTTTTGTGGAAAATAAACAATATACCTATTACTTACCTATTTTAATACCTATTTTGTTCTATTCCTTTTTTTTAACAACAGCGTAAAATGAGAAGTTTTTCATTCTGACATTTGTATACGCACGCTGATATTTGCATATCAATTTACTTTAACCTTATTCGTGCGGTGCGGACACCGGTATCCGGACGAGGGTCACGCCAAGGTCGACCTTATTGCCATGCGATTTGTACATATATAATCACAACAAAACACAAAAATGAATAACACCAACAGCAATGGCGGACGTTAACTCATTTATTTTTTTTATAAAATCCTGCTACCTGACTTTTGTTACTATATTACAAGACTAATAATGTAATAAACTGTCAAATTATAATCATGTTCAAGCTAAAATAAACTATTTTTACACGAAAGTGTCTTTATAGAGGTACAAAATTGCATGGCAATAAGGTCGATTTTGGCGTGACCCTCGTCCGGACACCGGTGTCCGCTCCGCATGACGGAAGTTAAGAAGGAAAGAGATCATCAGGTGACCCATCTGTACGTTTCCCAGTCTCTGCTATAAAAAAAAATCCAATACGCATTTTATTGATTGTCATATTCGAGTGGATTACATTATTGTTTGTTGTGCACCGTTGTTTATGAGTCTCGCAATGTATTTCACTTTAACTGTCACTTTTGTCTGTGTTCCCCTATCCGTTCAGTGTTGGGTATTTTGGGTATGCAAGTAGGTAACTGCGTCTCATCCACGATAGCCTAAAAGTTTATGAAATTATGCACATCAGAAGTGATACAATTGCATATTGAACTCTATTGCATTAATGTAAAGTTCATATTTCTCACAAAAACTAATTAATATGAATATCTACCTGTGTAATCTAGAATGTCTGAAAATAAAATGTACTAAAATTGAATACCTATTGAATTGTTGAGGTCCAAATCAGTAGTAAATAAAACAGATATTGCATATTGGTATCCTACAGTGATATTGGATTTTTCAGTATCAGCCCGGAGTTTGAAATTTGTGCCCAATATGGCGATAGGCTCGCCCCCTATCACATCTGGTACCCCTTCGGGGATACAGGCGTGGACTTATGTGGTACCCTATAGTCATACGTCACACAGGCACACCTTTTGAATAGTCCTAACTCCTCACTAAGTTACGAATCTTTTGTCATGAGTATCAACTACCAAGAGACATTCGGTGTTATATCATCCTCATAACATAACATAACATAAGCTCACGCCTGTATCCCCGAAGGGGTAGGCAGAGGCGCACTAGCGAACTAGAACACCCACATTTCGCCGAGCTTAGTTCCGTCCCAGATGTGATAGGGGGCGAGCCTATCGCCATATCGGGCACAAATTCCAGATTCCGGGCTGATATGGAAAAATCCAATATCACTTTGCCCGACCTGGGGATCGAACCCGAGACCTCAGAACCGTAGTCGTACCGAAATACCACCATGCCACCGAGGCAGTCCATAGCACCGAGGTATCATCCTCATTAGGGAAATAAATCTGTGGATCACATTTGTATCAGTACCTACTCTACATTATTTGGATTGTTGTGCTGAAATGATCCAACCCACAATAATACAAAAAAAAATGTTGACGCCAATATGGTATTTTATTTTTATTAAATGGTATACCAGCAGAATATATATGCAACATTTTTAAATAATTACATCTGAAGGTTTTTTTTCAAGATGTCTGACTAGCTATTTTTTTGAGTAATGGATTTATTAAACACTGTCGTTGGCAAAATCACCAAACTTTGATGGAGGCCATATTTTTTTTAAATAAAGAAGAAGAAATAATTACATAAACTAAAGGTCTGATATCCTAAATTATAGGTACACACATCATTCACAGTGAACATTGTAGCAGCTTAAGTTTAAATATATTATTATAAAACTAAGTGTAATACTGTTACATAAGTGAGTAAATATACTGTAGCACGAGTCACAATTTGATTCTGAGTTTCTTTTAGAAATTTGCAAGTGAGTCAGAGAATACGTCAAGGTCTGCTAGCTCTTTGTTAACATCAATATATTGAATGCAGATTCTGGCAAATAGTAAGTGTCTGCCCAAATTAGTTCTGGCCGGGGGTGGTTGGAAAATTCTGTGAATTTGCTGTCTTGGACGTTGATAAGATACCGAGAGTTTTATATTTTCTAGTACAAATTCCGGCTTTGTGAAATTGTCTATTAATGGTTTAGAACATGTTGCCATATTTCACATTTATTTTTTATTTTTTCTGGGTTGGGTCATTTCTGCATAACACGGTCCAATTGAGCTTCTTGGCTATATTAATTTAAATTCACGAGACAATTTCTTATTCATTGAAAATGCTTGACTATAGTAACTCATACGTTTTAGTCTGTCGTGGACGTGATGTACTCTGACTTTCTTATTTGTGTCGTTTTAGTGTTGTCCGCACTTTGATTTAGTAAAATAATAATTATCATGAATGGATTGTATCACTAATTCTTATACACTCTCTAATGAAACTTGAATTTAAAAGTATATTGAAACAAGAAATTGACTCACAATATTCTTAATTTTAATTTAATAAGATTTAACGTTGAATTTTTAATAGTAACAATATTTGTTTGAAGAATAATTTTGACGTTTTGACAATATATGAAACATCTGTCAAAGCAACAAAACTATCCCTTAATAATATTAATTACACAAAATATGTTTTGTCTAGTGAACACAATCTTAAAAAAGCATGTTTAAATAAAAAATACATTAATGCTTAGTATAATTATCGTTTTATAATATAACCGATCTGAAGTTAGCCACTTCCTCGCATTTCATTCACATTTATTCACATGACCAAATCTACGTTTAGAAGCCCGAGCACGAAAAACTAATGTAAATGTAAATGTATTCGAGTTCGCTGCGCACTGATGACGTTTGGTTAATATTTCATACAAATTTCATAGACGCGCATCGAGTTCGAATACATTTACGGTTGTCAGAAATTTTCCTGCTCAGGCCGCAGTTTAGCCTAGTAAATTGCGCGTAACGTACTATTAAGTTTGTTTTGGCAACTTTTATATTCACGTCATCGGCATTTGAATTGACGTTACGAACAATGACCATAATTTCATAAACACATTTTCCAATTGCAGAAAAAGAGGGCTTCCTACGCATTGGCTCACTCAATGTCCGTGTGAAGAAGACTACGGAGGCGTTCAGTAATTTCCTAGGCGTTGGTGCGACGAGATCGTCCGCGTACGTGCCCAAAACTCGTGATCGAGACGAGAGGCGGTCGGAAGATGGCGAACTTCACAAGACATGGGGCTCCGCGGATAACATACAAGTGAGGGTATACAAAAATGTCGAAGGAGTTGATGGCGTCTCATTTTGTGATGTCACTCTACTGCCCAATCATTTTATGATGTCACTCTTTATTCGTCATTCATATTATGATGTCACTCTCTACTCCTCATTCATGTTGTGATGTATTCTGTTGGTCACTCATATTACCATTACACACTTTATTGTCCACTTATGTTGTGATGTCCCTCACTTTCAACTGGTCAGTATTTTTTTTTATAGCAGAGATTGGCAAACGAGCAGATGGATCACCTGATGGTAAGTGATCTTCACCGCCCATAAACACCCAAGGCACAAAAATAAATGGGTGCGTTGCCAACCTAAAATGAGGGAATGGAAGGGGATGGAAAAGGGATTAGGAAAGGGAGAGGGGAAATGGGCCACCGGAAATCTCACTCAACGAACGAAACGCGACAACAAGCTGCCACTTTACGTCGCTGAAGACTATAAACAGGCAGTTAGTATCAATAACAATAGTATATGCTCGGCGAATTATATGATCAGCGGCCTGAGCAGGAAAATTTCTGACAACCGTAAATGTATTTCAGGTCGATGCGCGTCTATGAAATTTGTATGAAAATTAACCAAACGTCATCAGTGCGCAGCGAACTCGAATACATTTACATTTACATTCGTTTTTCGTGCTCGGGCTACAGTGCAGCTAATTAAGCGAATTATACTATTAATGTATGTTGTAAATGTTACCAATTTAATAATTTATGGTAATTTAGAAAAACATATATGGGAACGTATCCATACTACGTGACTCTTTCTCAGGGTCTTCAAAAACTTCAAAATACCACACTTGGTTACAGTGTCTTAGGTTTTTGTCATGTAGTCAATATCCTCTAAGGGATTCTAGTGCTTGTTAGAGCTATATTAAAATTTTTGAACTCACAGGTGGGGCATTTCACGTCAAGCGGGCAACGAAAAAAAAGTGAGGTTCTGAAATTCGTTCATATTTTGCTTATTTATACTTCTAGAGGGTATGAACGTGTACACAAAATATTTTTGTTATAAAAGGTTTAATTGTCAAATTATGGCCTTCTAAAATATTGACCTCATTGGTGTAAGGGTTCCTTAGGGAGGTATTTTACGTATTGAAGTAATTTATAATAACATAACAAATGTAGTGTTTTGGGTAGTAAATTTAATGGACTTTTTGATTTTTTCAACCGATTCGAAATTTAAATTTTTTATCATGTGTTAAACCGGAAATAAAGATGTCAAAACGAAATTTTAATCGTTTGGACCACAACATTCTTAATATTTTTTATTCGAAAATAAAGCTTGATATACACAGATTCTACCACAAAAATTTTAAATGGGGTGCTACATTCGTTTTGGAATTATATCAATTCGAGTACGTACATGTCGTACTGATCGAGGTACCTGACGCTTGCAATAGTCGGCTATTTTGCGTAAAAAAGAATACACACAGTAAAATTCCTTTGAAGTCACCTTTTTATGCATGATTATAATATTTACAGTTAATTTTATATTGATAACCGACTGATCCTGAAGGAGGATAATGTTTTTCGAGTATAGGTTTGTGTTTATGTATGTTAATTTCTTTCGCACGCTCTGCAGCCTAAACGGCTTGACGAATTTTAACATATAAGATATCATTTCATTCGTCTCAGTAGTGGGAGTAAAATAAAATATAATAAAATTTCGATAGTGTTGCTATCTGACAAAAAGTGTTGCGAGTTTACAATAACGATATAATAATAAAAATACCTTTGTATTCTCCTTTCCCATTTTAATGCGCAGGCGCAACAACTAAATATTACATCCTATATTATTCCTACTACTTAGACGAATAAAATGACATCTCATATGTTAAAATCCATCCAGCCGTTTGGGCTGTAGAGCGTGTGAAAGAAATTGACATACATAAATACAAACCTATACTCGAAAAATATTATCCTCCTTCAGGATCAGTCTGTTATCAATATAAAATTAACTGTAAACATTATAATCATGCATAAAAAGGTGACTTCAAAGGAATTTTACTGTGTGTATTCTTTTTTACGCAAAATAGCCGACTATTGCAAGCGTCAGGTACCTCGATCAGTACGATATGTACGTACTCGAATTGATATAATTCCAAAACGAATGTAGCACCCCATTTACAATTTTTATGGTAGTTCTGTGTATGTCATGCTTTATTTTTGAATAAAAAATATTGAGAATGTTGTGGTCCAAACGATTAAAATTTCGTTTTGAAATCTTTATTTCCGGTTTAACACATGATAAAAAATTTAAATTTCGAATCGGTTGAAAAAATCAAAAAGTCCATTAAATTTACTACCCAAATCACTACATTTGTTACTTTATTATAAATTACTTCAATACGTAAAATACCTCCCAAAGGAACCCTTACACCAGTGAGGTCAATATTTTAGAAGGCCATAATTTGACAATTAAACCTTTTATAACAAAAATATTTTGTGTACACGTTCATACCCTCTAGAAGTATAAATAAGCAAAATATGAACGAATTTCAGAACCTCACTTTTTTTTCGTTGCCCGCTTGACGTGAAATGCCCCAGGTACCAAACACATCATCATATATTTTTCACTGTTCTTCGACAAAACATGATTTAAAACCAAATTACTACGTGAAAACGGAGGGGGTGGTGGTCTTGGCATATACTACTGGTTGTCACCGAGGAGGGGGATATAATATTTTTTTTTATTATTATTATTATTTTGGACAAATGACACCTCAGTCTGACCCGTGACAACGAAGACTGCAAAGCCTTCGAAACACGTCGTATAAAATATATTATAAATTAAAATATATATTCGTAATAAAAATTAAAAACCTAATCGTGATAAAATCCGTAAAAATATTTTTTTTAAGATATAAAAATTGTAAAAAATAGGTCACATAGTATGGGTACATTCCCTATGATGCTATAGTAGCGACCTACATATATCCAACAGTGGTTAAAGAGACTTATAATGATGATAATCTACTATATAAAAATAAGTCGGGTTTTCCTTCCTGACGCTATAACTCCAGAACGCACGAACCGATTTCCATGGTTTTGCATTCGTTGGAAAGGTCTCGGGCTCTGTGAGGTTTATAGCAAAGGAAATTCAGGAAAAATTTCAACAGAAAAGCGGGAAAATCTTTTTTCCCATACAGCGCCATCTCTGATACATAGCATGTACTACAAACCAATATTTTAAGTAGATGGCGCCGGTGCGTGATTCATTGACAGACGGGGTGACAGACGGGTGACCGACGTGGTGACAGACGGGGTGACAGACGGGGTGACAGACGAGGTGACAGGCGGGATGACCGGCGGGGTGACTGATTGGATGACAGACGGGGTGACTGACTGGGTGACAGGCGGGTGACAGACGGGGTGACAGACTGGGTGACAGACGGGTGACAGACGGTGTGACAGACGGTGTGACTGACGGGGTGAGACGGGGGACTGACGGCCGAAGTAGATCATCCCATTACCTTCTTTAGAATTATTGGATTATAGGTGCCTACGACTCACTCTTTCAACCCTCTCTCTCATACGCAGACGAAGTTGCGCGGGTCAGCTAGTGAATGATAAAAATGTGTTTTTTCTTTTGCAGAAAGATGACAAATTGATGCCACCTCCGACAGTCAGCAAAGTAAGACGTCGCGGTGCAAGCGGGCGCCGTGGCATAGGTGCCTCTCACAGTAGAAGCACGCCTTCGACTCCCGATCAGGTATAATTACAATGTATTAGTGTAGTCGCTAATCATATAGCCCCTTACTTATAAAAATATTTAAGCGCTGCTTATCTTTATACCATAGGTTGTCCCTTTCATTTTTAAACAATGTAACGCAAGGAAAAAAGTGGCAGGTTATTCTTAACCATTTGATCAGCTAAAAATGCTGTTTTATTACTCATAAAAACATTTTCGCTTAACTTTTCGCTAAGAAAAGTCTGTCACTTTTTTCCTTGCGTTACATTGTTTAAAAATGAAAGGGACCTATGATTAAAGATAAGCAGCGCTTAAATATTTTTATAAGTAAGGGGCATACCGAGTGGCGCCGACTTAACGACATTAAATCATCCCAGTTATACCTTACAATACTGCAAGGCCTTGTATCAAAAATCAGTCGAATAGGTGAAATAGTTTAGCCACAGGATTGATTTTTAGTTTTGTCATTTTTGCACATGCTGTACGTTCGGGGGAGGCCTCAAAATACATCTTTGGGGAGGCCTTTGTTCAGCAGTGGACGTCCTATGGCTGATGATGATGATGATGATGATGATGTACGTTCGGAGCGACCTAAACAGCTGATTTTAGCGGTCAAAGACTTATCGATACAAAAGATAGTCTCCGTGGCGCAGCGGACGAGCAGCCGGCTGAGAAGCGAGAGGCCGCGGGTTCGATCCCGCACCGAGACAAATATTTCTGCAGCCCACAGATATTTGTTTCGGGTCTGGGTGTTGTGAGACCGAAAGTTTCTCTGTAGTTCCTAATTCCCACGATACAAGACTCGATCTTAGTATGGGGCAGGACTATGTGTACTAATTTTGGATGTTATTTATTATTATTTATTTATTTATCAATACAAATATGAACGAACTTGTCTGACGGGTCTAGGAACTGAATGTCGCATCACGTACCTACTAAATATTACTTACATGTAGGTCTTCCCGGCGCATAATACTGTGGCATTTAGTAACCAAACTTTAGCTATTTATTTTATTTGAAAAAAACTTTTTTTTCATTGTTAGTTTTTTTATTGGTATGATAGTGTTGCCAATCTTAAAGTAAAGGAATAGGCATTGAGTAAGGGAGGAGCGATTTGGGCAATCTGAAATCTCACCAAACAAAACACCACAGCGAGCTGCCACTTGGTCGGTTTTCAACGATGATGCCGGTTCAGCTGGCTCATTTATGTTCGAATTTAGTGTACACCGTGGCCCTACCACTCAAATTTCGTATAAATGTTGACATTTCAGCCGAGAGCTCAGATTGGTGTAGCTGAAGAAGGCGATTCCGATTCTGATTCAGCAGCTGGTTTCCATGCAGCATGGCGTCAACAACGCGCCTCCCATTGTACTTAACATTCATTACACAGTACCAAAACAAAACAGTAATAAAATATATATAACATTGCAAACACCATTATATTAAGGTTCCACGGGGGTTACACTACGTCTTATAGCAATATTATATAACCTTACTTGGGTTTTTAAGGGTTTCGTACCAACGGAACCCTTATAGGATCACTTTGTTGTCCGTCTGTCTGTCTGTCACGACCCTTTTTCTCAGGAACGCGTGGAGGTATCAAGCTGATATTCATATCAAATACTCAGGTCTACTGACCCTTGGAGCTGTGAAAAAATCAAACTTATAAGACAACGCAATCAAAAGATACGCGAAATGTTTGTACGGGAATCGGTAGAAGTAAGATTATAGTAATACTGCTAAAATTTGTGGTAACCCCCGCGATGCGACCTGTTTAAGCAGTCTTTAACAAAAACAGCTATTTCTCGCAGCTCCGCTAGTGTGGAGATTTTTGTCGTCACATTTCCTGATAAGTACTCTCTTTTATAGTGCCCAAATATGAAATACTGAGACGCAACTTTAACATTTAAGGCCACGTTACATAATTTGAGGCCCTATCATGTGTAAATGTATGGCACATACCAATGTAAGCACTATTGAAATCAATATGCAAATGTATGTTTATTAAGAAAAATAATGTCGAGTTGATTGACATTTACTTTTTATGCCATAAAGACAACAATATAACAAAAATAATTTCATGGTTTTCTCTCGCTGCCTCTGAAAACACAATTAACACACTTGACAAAGATTATTGGCAAGTGGATAATAAATAAACACTCAATGTTATCTATAGTAGGATTGCTAATTAAACGGAGTAAACTGACATTTCGAATGTGCCACTTTTTCATGAAATTACAATAGTGCTGCGGTAAAAAGATCAAGATTATTTAAACATTTCAATTCAGTGAACCATTTCATTCTTTCATTTTCTAAAATCCAACTCTAAGTCGTAATCTCTGCCTAATGTGTGATTGGTACTGCATGTCTACTAAATTACAGTCATAATAAATTTGTGCATGCTAAGTTATGGCATATCTACTGGAATTATAGTCATGGTTCTTTATTAAAATGTTAATTTTGCATGCTATTGTTTCTTTGAAGGATAAAAATTGAACTAGAGCAATCACTATGATTTGAAAGTGAGCAACATTATTTTGGAATGTGACAATTCCATCTGTTAAATTACTCCGTTTAATTAGCAATCAAACTATAATACAATTTTAATTGTACATAGGCTCCGTACTTATTGGCTAATATTGTCGAAGTTGATCTGATTAGGGAAAAATTGTCTAGTGTCCTATCCCTTCAAATTCATTTATATCTAACCCAATCTAGAATTTAAAATAAAAATCGTAATAAAATATCATCATATGACATATTATTATATATCTGTGATCATATATGAATGTATATTGCCTTTTTATACTCGAAATAAAAAAGGGGTAATGGCTGATTATAAAAGACCAAACTGATTTCTTTACATTCCATCTGACGACACTGATTCAACATAAATAAAAAAATCCAATTGAGATTAACACGTATCACGAATTATACAAGATTTACATTATAATTTTTTTTTTCTCAAATGATAAACTTTTTTTACTCTTTTGAAGAATTTTGATTCAGTTGGAAATGAATTTAATTTTATCATCAAGTATTAAATCACATTATATTTAAGTTATATTTGTTTTATCGTAGGTGACGTTATATTTCATTTGAGTATTTTGTGTTAAACTATCTTTATGAATTACACATCGCGTAAGATTTAGTTACTCGTACAAAAAACAAAACAATGTATGTATATAGTATAAGCAATACGTTGACGAACAAAGACATTAATTATAAGTACTTTATAAGAAATTATATAAAATTATAAATACTTTATGCAGGAATCACAGGGGACAAATGCTAGTCAACTTCCTTGAGGCTCAGGGGCTTTTTCTTATGAACTCGTTCTTTCAGAAGAGGCCTCAAAGGAAGTGGACCTGGCGAAGCCCCGACAATGTGACTCGGAACGAGATAGACTTCATCATGACCGACAGGCGCCAAATATTTAGAGACGTCTCCGTGATCAATAGGGTCAATACCGGTAGTGATCACCGACTGGTAAGAGGCACTCTAAATATAAATGTAAAAATAGAACGTGCGCGGTTGATGGGGTCGACTCTCCGACCAACACTGCCCCAAGTCGAAACCAGCTGTGAAGCCTTCCAGTTGGAGCTACAAAATCGGTTCGCCTTATTGGAAACCACGGCGGACATAAACGACGATACCAACAGTTTGGTGCGGACCATCCGCGAAGTGGGCTACAAATACTTTCGACCAAAGAGCAAAGGACGTAAGTCGAAGCTCTCTAGCGAGACTCTCGAGCTGCTGAGGAAACGCCGAGAATTATTAACCGCCACACAACCTGAATGTCAGGTACTTAACAAGGAGGTGAAAAGGCTGATACGACGCGATATTAGGCGCTTCAATACTCTAGCAATTGAAAATGCCATTGTGCAAAACAAAGGCGCTAGAGTATTCGCCAAGCCAAACACTTCCAGTTGTCACCTGACAAAACTCAGGACATCACACGGCAACACCGTTACCTCAATGGCAGAGATACTCGCTGAGGTCGAAAAGTATTATGGGGATTTGTACTCTCAAAGAGCATTTCCACCTAAGGCCCATGGCACGGATGATCCGCGGGCCAGATTAACTCGCCACTATACAGACGAGCTACCCGACATCGACGTGGACGAGATTAGAATAGCCCTTGGACAGCTTCAGAATAACAAAGCTCCGGGAGATGACGGAGTTACCACAGAGCTACTCAAGGCAGGAGGTACGCCTGTCTTGATAGAGCTTGTCAAGCTCTTCAACTCCGTCATCCACACTAGCACAACACCGGAGGCATGGAGCAGGAGTGTGGTGGTTTTGTTCTTCAAAAAGGGAGACAACACCCTGCTGAAGAACTACCGCCCCATATCACTCTTGAGCCATGTTTACAAGCTGTTCTCGAGGGTTATCTCGAATCGTCTCGCCCAAAAGTTCGATGACTTCCAGCCGCCGGAGCAGGCCGGGTTTCGGAGAGGTTTCAGTACCGTGGACCACATACACACACTAAGGCAAATTATTCAAAAAACCGAAGAATATAATGAGCCCCTATGCCTAGCGTATGTGGACTACGAGAAAGCCTTCGATACCGTTGAGACCTGGGCTGTTCTAGAGTCCATGCAGAGATGCCTGATAGACGATAGATACGTCCAGGTGATGAGGTGTCTTTATGAAGCCGCATCGATGACCGTCCAAGTACAAGAACAGAGCACGAAGCCAATCCAACTACGTCGTGGAGTAAGACAGGGAGACGTGATCTCTCCAAAACTTTTTAATACCGCGTTGGAGGACGCTTTTAAGATGTTCGATTGGAAAGGACGGGGCATCAACGTTAACGGACAATACATCTCTCACCTGCGATTTGCGGATGACATTGTCATTATGTCGGAATCTCTGCAGGAGCTGGAGGAAATGCTGAACAGCCTTAGACGTTCTTCAAGACAGGTGGGTCTTGGGATGAACCTTGATAAAACGAAAGTAATGTTTAACAGTCATGTTCTCCCGAGACCTGTTGTCGTAGGTGACGCTACTCTCGAGGTTGTGCAAGAATACGTTTATCTTGGCCAAACTATACAACTCGGCAAGCATAACTTCGAGAAAGAGGCGGATAGGAGGATTCGGTTGGGCTGGGCGGCATTCGGAAAGCTACGCAATATTTTCGAGTCGTCGATCCCTCAGTGTTTGAAAACGAAGGTTTTCAACCAGTGCGTCTTACCCGTAATGACCTACGGAGCCGAAACCTGGACACTAACCAGCGGACTGGTCCGCAAATTCAAAATCGCTCAGCGTGCTATGGAGCGAGCAATGCTTGGCATTTCTCTGGTGGACAGAATTCGAAATGAAGTCATCCGCCAGAGAACCAAAGTGATTGATATTGCTCGCAGAATTAGCACGTTGAAGTGGAAGTGGGCCGGTCATGTCTGCAGACGGACAGATGGCCGGTGGAGCAGACATGTGCTGGAGTGGAGACCGCGTTTAGGCAGACGTAGTGTGGGACGCCCTGCTGCACGATGGACCGACGACTTGAGAAAGGTGGCGGGCAGCGGATGGATGCGGACTGCGCAAGACCGGGATGGTTGGCGCTCACTTGGGGAGGCCTACGTTCAGCAGTGGACGGCGATAGGCTGAGATAATAAACTTTATAAGAAACGAAATGTTTGTGTATGTGACAAAAAGTGTAGTGTAGTGTTTAATATTTTCAGCCACGGATAAACCTGGGTTTAGATAAATGTAACCGTATTGGAATTATATTAATTTGACTGCCTCAGTAGCGTAGTTGTATTTCGGTACGACTACCATCCTGAGGTCTTGAGTTCGATCCCCGGGTCGGGCAAAGTGATATTGGATTTTTCCATATTAGCCCGGAGTCTGGAATTTGTGCCCGATATGGCGATAGGCTCGCCCCCTATCACATCTGGGACGGAACTAAGCTCAGCGAAACGTACTAGTTCGCTAGTGCGCCTCTACCTACCCCTTCGGGGATACAGGCGTGAGCTGATGTTATGATATTTTACGTTTTTTAATTGGAATTAATTTTTAGAGTGAAACTTATTTACAATCGTTATCTTATGTACAATTTCAAACATAATATGCGTCTTAGATTTTTTACTGAGGTGTTATTATCGAATATATAAACAATTGTTAAAAACCGGGCATTAGTTTTTTTTTTCAATGTCCTGGGGTTTACGTAGCTGGAAATTTTACAAGTTTATATCGATACTCATGTATCAAATAGGACATTTGTGCATTGTATTTTTGATTGTACGCTTGTCACTAGTCACTACATGTACACAAACGTCTCGTGTCTCTAGCATTTAATGAAAACTTACTCCACATTTTCATTTTATAATCCTTTATAATCTGTGTGGTTACAGGATAAGCGCTTTAGGACAAACTAATTTTAAGCACAGATGTGAAATTGGATCAATAATTTGGATAGTAAAATAACATTTTGAGAAATGAACTTGAATTTCCTTTACATATGTAGGTAACATTTATAAATGAAATCATAATTCAGTATTGATTTAAAGTAATATTTATCCATTACATATTATATTAAATCATCAAAATATGTAGAAATGATGAATTTGAAAATGGTCCTTCGAGCCAGAAATAAGAAACTAAAACTATAAAATTGTGTGACAATATGTTATAATGTTGATTATTTGTATTTTTGTGTAACAAATATGGATTATATTAGTAGGTAAGTATACACATTTGCCACTAGCGCTTATATAACTTTACACGTATTATTTTTGTTTTGTCTTATAATTATTGAACGGAATTTCTCTTTGTGCCTTATTGCGTGTTGGAACAATATAAATTAAGTTTATATTAAGTATTATGCTTAAGAATTAACTAGTATGTCTGATATGCCTTTCTTAGACTTTTTTAAATTGTTGGTCGTCCCACTGCAGGGCAAACGTCTCCCTACCCTCCTACCACTCCCAAACGAACCCATAATTTGTCTTTTTTACGTTCACTTAATTTGACAAGAATAACCGCCGAATGTTCATACACTTAAGATCGCCTTATGTCGTTTAAGGCCACCTTATCTGTCAAAATTGTATGGCGAAAATCAATTTAAGAAACCGTTAAAGTTGATTAGCGTTTGACCATTCGGGCGTAAGAGCGTGACAAAATGATGGATTAGATTAAGTGGAAATATTGTAGCTGATCTGAGAAAAAAATATATAAGTAAATAGAAGGAATATCCGAACACGAAATATATTGCGCAATTGGGTACTTGGCTATTTTTTAAAAAAGCATTTAGGGCTATTTATAATTATCCTTGATTTTTGTTTATAAATTTCTGATGCACACTTGATTTCTGGGTGTAAAGCGAGAGGCTGCGGCTTCGATTCCCGCACCGAGTCAAGTGTTTGTATAGCCTACAGATATTTGTTTCGGGTCTGGGTGTTGTGAGACCGAAAGTCTCTCGCAGTTCCCGATACCCACGAGACAAGACTCGATCTCAGTGGGGTCAGGACTATGTATGTGACTGTTGAGTGTTATTTATTATTATTATATTTCGATGATAAATGTGCCAAATATTCAAGTACCCAATGATTTTATCCTATTACGATGCGAGTTGGGGCATTTTAAGTCTTTCTTATTCTAATATATAACACCACCTCAAGTTTGTACCCCTCAATGGTTAGGCAGAGGAGCACCAACTACTCGCTGTATGATCCTCTGAGATGATATACAGACAAATTGAAAACTCCCTTTTTTAAGTCGATGAAAATATAAATGTGACAAAATCTTTAAAAAATCACAGAATAGCTTTAATATAATGTTTTGCGCTGATTTTATGAATACAAATCAAACACGTGATACTAAAAGCATTCCTTATTATAATGTATTTTTAGATTTTTATTATATTCATGAATAATTGTGAAAGAAAGTTGTAAAATAAACTCTTAAAATTATCTAGTTGCTTTTAATTTCGTTCAACAATCTTATCATATTTCCGAAAAGGTATACGCTGTATGAACTTAGCATAATTAATATAGGTACCTACTGATTAAACAACTATTATCTATTGCTTAAAATTTGTTTATCCCACTGACTGACTGACTAACTATTGACTGTCTCGGTGGCGTAGTAGTGTGCAGTCCTGAGGTCTCAGGTTCGATCCCCGGGTCGGGCAAAGTGATGTTGGAATATTCAGTATCAGCCAGGAGTATGGAATTTGTACCCGATATGGCGATAAGCTCGCCCCCGGTCACATTTTGGACAGGACTGAGTTCGGCAAAATGTGGGTGCAGGCGTCCCAGTTGTGATATAGGTAATATTCTAATGATGAAAATAAGAAAGATAGTTAAAAACACAGTTTTGGACAAATGCTATAAGAAAAACCACTTCCTGACCTGGGATTCGATGTTCCAACCCATAAACTACGGTCCCATACGCTGCCACTAGACCTAAGAGGCGAGATGAATACATCATCAGAGGCGGCGTAAGGCGTGGGCGACGTGGGCCATCGCCTACAGCCTCCCGGTCCGAATGGTCTCGCGCCTTGACGAATGTAAAGGTATCACAAGTTTAACAACTTAACTGACCGACTTCCAATTTACCGATCGTGACCAAATTTTGAAACAAGCTCTATCGAACACAAAAAGAATTTTGAAAATCTGTCCACATTTGGCGGAGATATCGAGTAACATACATAAAAAAAATACCAACGAATTGAGAACCTCCTCCTTTTTGGAAAGTCGGCCGAAAAAACGAAACCATATTAGACCATTAATACCAGGGGCCTCGCGAAATATAATTTGCCCACATCAATTTTAGACAACGAATCCAGATTGGACCATTACTACCAGGGGCCTCGCGAAATATAATTTGCCACATGAAATTTAATTCTTGCCCCGCCTCTGTACTTATTTAATCCAATAAAAGAGTTGTTACGATTTTTCAATATTAATTATTCGAATGGACTGATTGCGGAAAATGAAGCCCACACAACAAACGAAACAAACAAATGCCTACGTCTGACACTTGAAAATATGTGGTAGGTACATGATACATCTGTTTAGATAACAAGCCTACAAAGACTACCTTAGACGAAATGGTGTAGTTGCAAAAATATAACCCAATAATATAATAATAGTATACAATGAGTTTGAGAGCGATACCTATGTACAGAGAAACTCAATGTTCAAAAGAAAAAACAGCGAATAATGAAGTACATAAAGCTTCGTAATAAAGAAGTATCTAGGTACCTACCTTCCTTAGGTTTGGAATTACGAAATCTTCCATTAATTATATTGTAAGCTCGGGATATTATGGGCCTTACTTACAAAAGCCTTTTTTGCTGAGCAAATGGTTAAGAATAACCTGTCACTTTTTTCCTTGCGTTACGTTGTTTAAAAATGAAAGGGACAACCTATGGTATAAAGATAAGCAGCGCTTAAATATTTTTATAAGTAAGGGGCTATGTTATTAATCGGAAGAATTTACAGTATACCTACTTGTTAATACCTGCCGACTGTCGTACCTAATTTGTAATAACTAGGGATCGAGTCATTAGATCTTGTGCCACATGTAAACCTTTATTTGCAATAAAGAAAAAGGAGACATGTTAAATCAAATATTTTACTGTTTATGAGGAAGTTTATGTACGTCAACGACACTAAAAATACGATAAAATAAAGTAATTTCAGGGCAGTGACACTGCTCGGAGATGTGGCGTTACCTAACTTAACATGAGATGAAGCATAAGATGTAAATACAAACTGGATGACTAACAAAATAGTACAGGATCGTATTCGAAAAGATAATTGAGACATTGCACTACATTGGGAAGGCAGAAGCTGTTTATAATAAAAAAGAACAGAATGAAACAATTATCCCCTTCAGAGCAAACCGCACACAGCCCCAAAATAAAATCACAAACAATCAATAATCCAAAACACCAAAATATGTACCCGTTACTTTAATAACAAACAATCTAATTAACAATAGCTTGTCATCGGGATTCGAAGGGAGAGAGGAGAGGCAAGAGGCGCCGCGTGGCTCGCACAAGTCCGACAGTGGCACAGGGCAGATGGTTCCCGCCCTTCGTCACGCGCTGCCGCGACTTTCGCTCTCCGCCCTAGAGTGTGTTCGCATGGCTTTCGAGTTTAGCATTCGAGTTTGAAACAGTGATAATATTCCGGCTCGCGTGTTTCAATTTCGTAACGCACGAGGTAAGTATTCCTTTCTTAACGTCGACTATAAAAGTGTGATAAAAAGATCGCAATAAAGATTCTTGAGTAAGATAAGTGTAGTCTACTACATATATGCACTATACGTTTAATTGCTGTTTTCTCATTTCCATAAGCTATGGGATATTCCATAGTTAGTCACTTCTTTTTATGGAGTACTTTTAGGCAGGTTTTTTCTTTTTTACTTAATTGGTTTAATTTAAATTATTGAGAATATGTTTTATAAAAGGTGTTTGTTTTAATTTTTACAGTTTTACTTTTTTTATTGTTATTGTATTTTAGAAACCATTTAACAATATATTTGTCCATTCAGGATTCGTTGATAACAAGTGTTTCCAAAGTTGATTTCTAACATTTGGTATTGCTTCAATTTTTCTAAGTTATGTATGTATATTTTTAATATTACATAATGATTAAATTAAAATCAAAGGCACTTTAAGGTTAGTGTATAATAAGGGCGACTTACAGGACTATTGCTAATCTAGAGTTAGTCCCAAACTCGATTTAATCCACAGCATATTCCTATATATATAAATCAAGATTTATCTAAGTGCAAGTCGCCCTAATTACTTTCGTGCCTACCATACAATTGGATGTAAAAAATCACTTTTACCTCGGGGCGATCCAGTCCCAGATATGAATCCTGTGATGAAAACACGTGTAAACTGAGCTGGGATTCGAACTCCACGACGCGACGTAAGATCCACAACCTATACGCTGTCACTAGACCAAAATTGCCTCATTTTTAGTAATTCATGCAAATTAACGTCCATTCATATGACTAAAGTGACAATAAATAGATACTGCGTTAAAAATTCTTGGATAAAACAATGTAATGATACAAATATGAGTCTTATTAGAAATACAATCCCATAAACACGGACGTAAAAAAAAGATGGACGGAGCGCTAGGAACATTCAAAGTAAAGCAGGGTTTTCGGCTTATTCGATCTATCAACACATAGGTAATGGCGGCGACTAATCGAATGAACCCTGCTTTACTTTCAATGTTCTTATCGCTCCGTCCATCTTTTTTTACGTCCGTGCTCATAAACTCACTTTCTAATATTATCCAATGACATTACAGGAAATAGAAAAGACTTAATTGAAAAGCGGGTAGTTTTATTTTGTATACATTTTTGGTTCTAGGCTAGCGACTAGAGCTTAGTTTGCTACGAACCTGTAGTTCGTAACATAGTAACAGGTGTTTTCGTGGTCAATATGGACATTGTTTATATTGACTTCTCTCCCTCCCCTCGCACTAAAATAGTGTTTACAAACAGCTGAGTGGAAAATTGAGGCAGAAGTAATCCGATAGTATCAGTGAGTAGGTGCCATTCTGATACCGGATGGATCATTTGTGAGATTTCCAGTTCTTAAACTTAGTATAGGTACCCTATTACCCTTTTCAATCTTTCTTTAACGCCCGGTTCCAATAAACAATCTCAGTTCGAACGTGTAGATAGATTACAAAAATTAGCCAATAAGAACACAGTTTGAACATGACTCCGTCAAATGACTTGATTTGATTGGTTCATAATCGCGATCTATCTGCGGTCTAAACTGAGATCGTTTATTGAAACCGGCCGTTAACCTGCCCTTATCCCACCTTAATGTGGGGTCGGTGCAACATATTTTTTCAAGCATGTTGTAGAAAGGATTTGGCTACATTTTTATGACCGGCTACCTGCCTGATGTGAACCCCGTCTGGGGGATCCAGTCCCCATCAAATCAAATTAGAAAATTTGCCCGACCTGGGAATCGAACCCACGAACTCACGGTCTACAGCCCATATATGCTGCCACTAGACCAAAGAGGCGACAATACCCTTTTACCCTTTTTAATACAGTTTATTATTTATAAGTATCCGTGTAGATATACTGAGCTGAGATTTAATGGGCCTTACTTATAAAAAATTTTTAGCTGAGCAAATGGTTAATAACCTGTCACTTTTTTCCTTGCGTTACATTGTTTAAAAATGTAAGGGACAACCTTAAAGATAAGCAGCGCTTAAATATTTTTATAAGTAAGGGGCAATGTGTTTATTAATAATGAGTAATCGTTAATCTTAACGTTGGTCTTCAATCTTAACCTCTGCAACTGAATATCGTGCAAAAATAATAACCAACATTTTTGAGAAATTCATTTCTAAAAGCACCTCTCTGCAATACCATAATATCAATCAGATTAGGAGTTTCGGGGCATTTTTTAAAGTTCTAGCTATATTTTTATTCAATCAAGTATTTTAAATCTGCATTAATGAATTTAACGACATATGCTATCTAGAATACTTCAGCAACTTGATAAAAGCTTGTCTATTGCGTTCAGTTAATTAGTTAATAGTCTTGAACGCCCTCTCTCCTTCACTCTCTCATCGCCTCTCTTTCAGGCAAAAGAATTGAGCCGACAATTAATGAAAATTACCTCAGCTGGGGCTTTAACTGAATTAAATAGATTTTCTAGTCACCTTGTCCTGCGGTGTTGTTGCAAGAATGTATTAATACCTAAAAAACGCTTAGTCCATATAAAGCGTTTATAGAGTTTCAACAGCGTCCATGGCGCAGCGAGCGTGTGACCAGCTGTGAAACGACAGGCCACGCGTTCGATTCCAAGACAAATGTTTGCGGCCGGTCGTAAAAACGAAGCCAAATCCTTTCTGCAACATGCTTAAAAAAGTGTGTTGCGCCGACCCCACATTGGTGGGATAAGGGCACGTAGAAAAAAAATGTACCTATTTAGTTTCTAAATAGAACAATAACAAAAAAGAAAAAATATGTTAATGACGTATATAACGTAACATATGAAAAAGTATGTTACGTTAAAATTCTATGCCTATAATATATTACAGGCATAGAATTTTAACGATTATAGGTATACTGAATAAATAAAAGATCTAAATGTTTTCTCATTCTATAGAAGATAATTCTGCCTATTCATTATTTTTATTATATTCCTGATTAATACTTCATCATAATCAAAGTGATCAATTCCCTTTCAAAACTTTTAAAACTCAGTATCAGACAATACAGCAATTTTGGAACGACCTACTTTTCTATTCGAAACGTAGAATGCTCTTTAATATTGAAAGGATTTGAGAAAAACTCGATAAAATTGGAGAAAAATATTCATTCAATTAGCTTTTGATTTAGCCGTCTCGTTTCTTATGCTTTGTTTACTTAAGTACTGATAATAATATTAAGTTTAAGTACTAAATTAGGTGGATATGGCTTCCTTAATCTAATGGCAGTGTATAATAGCTGTGAACCAAAAGGTCATTGGTTCGATTTCCAAATACGACGGGTGTTTACACGATTTACCGAGGTCTTAATCAGAAGACCTCTCTGCAACTTGCTGGTAAAAGTGTGTTGCGCTGACCCCACATTGAGGCGGAACGCCGAAGGAAAGCATGTATTATTATATGTACACTACACTTTTATTAAAGTGTAGTTGAGAATATCACACAACAAAACAAGGAAAGGTATCCACAGACATGAATGAAACAGTACTAATATGTGAGGTGTTTAAAATACAAAAGCACAATGTAGAGAAATAGTCTAGCCTGTGACAGCCTAATGGAATATATCTCGCAAACGCGTAGGTGTAGGATGTCCATCAACAATTTTAAATGTTTATTAGCGAAAAGCTCTATGAAACTCCATTACATTATATAAACTACACTATCAAAATACGGCTCTTCTTAGCGCAATACTGGTATACACCTTGAGGACACTTTTTTTTAATAGCAGAGACAGGCAAACGAGCAGATGGGTCACCTGATGGTAAATGGTCTCCACCGCCCATAGACGCCCAAGACACAAAAAGGATCATGGGTGCGTTGTCAGCTTAAAAGGAGGAAATGGAAGGGGAGGGGAAAAATGGATTGGGAAAGGAAGGGGGAAATGGCTCACCGGAAATCATTCATTAAAAAAAATGCGGCAGCAAGCTGCCACTTTACGTCGGTTTTCTGTGAGACAGTGGTATCAAACCGGTCCAGCCGGCCCATTCGTGCTGTAGACATTACTGTCTACAACGTGGCTCTACCACTCAAACTTGTTTTATAATACCTTTAATATTCACATGAGATATTTTTGTTACATCGTCGTAACAAGAGTTATTATTTTATCAATCAAATATAAAAAAATTGTGATACGGTATTGTTTGTTTATTATTTCGGTTATCACCTAAATTAATCTTATCAAATGCCAATATTTTATTAAGGGTTATATAAATAAATTAATAAATACAGCCAACAGTCACATACATAGTCCTGACCCCACACTAGGTGTAACCTGTATCGTGGGTATCAGAAACTACGAGAGACTTTCGGTCTCACAACACCCAGACCCGAAACAAATATCTATGGGCCACACAGACATTTGTCTCGGGGCGGGAATCGAACCCGCGACCTCACGTTTCACAGCCGGCTACTCG
Source organism: Clanis bilineata (assembly GCA_036417725.1). NCBI lineage: Eukaryota > Metazoa > Arthropoda > Insecta > Lepidoptera > Sphingidae > Clanis > Clanis bilineata. The sequence continues at coordinate 15,231,816 of CM071137.1, forward strand.
CCCACTGCGCCACGGAGGCTGTCAATATGGGGGATAGTTTTATTTTGAGCATATAAAGCTGCGTCTGCATTAAAACATTACACACACCTACGCAAAACATGATTTCGATACACATTTTTATCTATGGTCCATCGTTCTACGAGCAGGAGACAGTAAAAAACATTATTTTGTGTATGTGTTTTTGTATTTTGTTTCGAGAAAAACAGATGTAGGAGACGCCTTTACGAATACGAAAAATGCCAAGCAGCAACATTATTCCTCAGATAAAAGTTATCTGGCTGATGATTGAATTTTGGGGACATGATACATGTGGCGTGGTTGTATTTCGGTACGACTACTGTCCTGAGGTCTCGGGTTCGATCTCCGGGTCGAGCAAAGTGATATTGGATTTGCCAATATCAGCCCGGAGTCTGGAATTTGTGACCGATATGGCGACAGGCTCGCCCACTATCACATCTGGGACGGAACTAAGCTCGGCGAAATGTGGGTATTCTAGTTCGCTAGTGCGTCTCTGCCTATTCTATATATACACACTCTATTATTCCCGTGGAGGTAGTCAAAGGCGCAATGAGTGCACCTACTTTTCGACAACCTAATTTCGGCCCCATAATGTTATAGAGGGCGAGCCTATCGCTATACTGACATGAATTAAGCTCGGTGATATAAGCTCGTAATGAAATTAATCATAAATACCTACTATATAGTATATATGTATATAACATATAAGCGATAAAAAGCTTGCAGCGGGGTTATTATCTATTGGATGCTATTTTTGTTGTAAGAGAATTTTTATAATTTTTAAATTAACATCTAATATAATCTGGGGGAGGCCTATGTTAAGCAGTGGACGTCCTATGGCTGATGATGATGATGATGATGATGATGAGCATATTCCCTCTCATGGGCGACAATATTATTTGCGTGAAAACGTCTAATCATAATACGCCTTTCGTAAGCTGATCAAAACAATTTACATGGGTCCAATGACCAATCTCATGCTTTTGACTCCCGAAATGTTTGCCTCCGCTTTCCAAATTAATTGAAAGCAATTGGTTAATTGATCATTCATTCCATAGCCCGGGGAAACATCATCGAATAATAAAAGCGAAAATTCATAGACAATACTTTCGTATAAAATATTCGTCCTTATACCCACTAAAAAGACTTTTTCCTTCAAAGTTCGTCAAGCATAAGTCGACCACTACGGCTATGGATGGATTAAAAAAAAGAATCGTAATTCATGTGAAACATTGGGCTTAAGTAGTTTCTAGTCTATATTACGAGCGGATAACAGAAATAATGTTAGAAATTAACATATGTTCACGCATGTATCCTCGAATGGGTAAGCAGAGGTGCAATAGCGAATTAGAACACCCACATTTCGCCGAGGTTAGTTTCGTCCCAGATGTGATAGGGGGCGAGTCCATCGCTCTATCGGGCACAAATTCTAGACTCCGAGCTTTCTTGCTACCTGCCCTCATCCCACCATAATGTGGCGTCGTTGCAACACACTTTTTAAAGTATGTTGCAAAAAGGATTTGGCTAAGTTTTTACGACCGGCTGCCTGCCTGAAGTCGGTTGACTTCAGGCAGGGACCCTCTGAGGGATCCAGACTCTGACCTGATATGAAAAAATCCAATATCACTTTGCCCGATCTGGGGATCGAACCCGAGACCTCAAGACGGTAGTCGTACCGAAATACAACCACGCCACCGAGGCAGTCGTGTTAGAAATTGAATTAATTAACGTACGCTAAAATATTATAACGATTACTATTACTCGTTAGTGTCAAACAAAGAGATTTAATATTACTAACTATAGAGCGTCTATGAAGCATCATCATCCATACAAAAAAAAAACTCAAACGTAAGTAACGCCAATCATCACTTATTACAATGCGAGGCCGCTATTACAATTCACACGCTAGAATGTTCTCTGAATATTCAAGAATCACAAAAGACAATTTTATTAACTAAACGATTTACGATGGCAAGACCTTACCGTGCGTATGTTTTAAATATGACTGAGTGACTTATGACCACGAGGTCACAACTTTTGGATCACAAGTTTCGTGCTGTCCCGTCTATGTAGTGCGGAATGTCTTTGGTGTCAAACAACTCTTGTTTTGTGTTCGACTTTCTCTAGTTTTCTCTACTTTTCTCTACAACAATAGATCATCTAATAGTGAGGTTGTTTCGTACAGACAACTCATAGAAATTACCTCTACAACCTTTAATAAGCAACCAAATAATTTACGTATTATTATTGGTATATGTAAATGTCTACAATGAAATATGTATGCTAGCTGACCCGGCGAACTTCGTTCCGCCTAACAATCGATTCTATATTTTTTTAGTTTTTTTTCTATTATGTCTAAAATAAACGTAGCCTAAGTTACTCCTTATTGCATCAGCTACCTGCCAATAAAAGTCTCGTCAAAAGCGGTTCAGCCATTTCAGAGATTAGCCGGAACAAACAGACAGACAGACAGACAGACAAAAATTGAAAAAATGTAATTTTGGTGTATATACCCTATATATATTCATATAGAGGTACATGTAGTAAACAACAGTTATTTCAATATTACAAAAAGCCACTCCAATTTTATTTATATGTATGTATAGAGGTAGATATGTTAACCTACGCTGTGAAACAACCCGCCCATTTTATTGAAACTGATTTAAATGACAATATGAAATTAAACATTGTTAACAATGCTTAGACGACCTCTACGAACATTCCCAACTAGGACCACAACGGCCAACAACGGCCCACATTATTAAACCATAAATCTCTTTAGCAAGCTTGCGTTGTGAGTTGTGACACTTATTAGTATTCCCAATACGTCCACTTGTAATGGTGACGGTCTACCGATGCTGTGGGTATTGATTATTGCGTAAAGCGCTATTTTATTGTGTTGCATTTTATGGGAGTGCCGCTTGATTGTTGTAAGTTATAGATGAGAAATGGCCTCACGTCGGCGCTCGATGTTTGTGTACACGATTTTATCAAAAAAATATCATTTGATTATTGCCAAGGAATAATTATTACTCGAAGACGGAGGACCGCCAAGGCTGGCGCAATCTGGGAAAGGACGGATACAGGCTGATGATGATGATGATTGCCAATTATCGTTAACAAAATATTCAAATTAGATTATACGTATTGTGCAGGGAGATGAAGAATCTATTTTAACGTATAATTATCTTACGCAAAGTGATTTATGCAAATATTGATTTGCATTTTACAAGGGCGTCAATGAAGCATATTATGCCATCATTTTACTATATAAATGGGTCAGTGCGACCGATTTAAAATTGTTAAAAATTTAAAAACAGAATTTTTTTCTTTTTTTCTTTCTGCCTGGCGTTATCCTTGATGGCTTGATGCCAGGGTCCGCCTTCCTACTCAAATGCTTCCACTTCAAATTTCAAATTTTCAAACACACTTTTTCAAATTTCAATTACTTTTTGATAGACACTACACCTGATGCTAAGCACACTGCAATCCAAAAAAACAAGCGACAGCCGAAAAACAATGGGTTCATCAGTGGTTGCCATAATCATTCCGGCCTATTTATGCTTTTTTAAACGCTGAAGAAGGAAGAAAAAAAATAAGGGGATTACAAGACACAAGACAAAGGGAATAAACTGTGCAGACACAGGGATGACCGAGTCATGTCGTAAGCCTCTGGAGAGAAACGGATATACTGATAGAGTGGATGATCCTGAAACGCGAACCACACAAAAAGTGTGGGTTACTATGACAGGTTTGAACACCATGTGTACTGTGTTAAAACCTACCAGCTAATAAGCTACAAATACTTACATATATACAACATTGAAAGTTCATAATATTTTATTACACCTTTTAATACATGTACAAAGTTATTGTATGTTTATTGAAATTGAAATTACCATTGAGAATTTCCAACTAAATAAATATCAAACAGATAACTGTTGATAAAATATATTTTTTGGAGATAACCGCCGAGAATTCTAGATATTTAATATTAATATCTGTAATATTATAAATGCGAATATTTGGATGGATGAATGTTTGTTACTCAATCACGACAGAAGGGCTGAACGGATCAGGATGAAATTTGGCACAAAAATAGATTATAGTCTGGAATAGCACAGAAGCTACCTTTTATGTACGGTTCCCGTAACAGATTTGTTAATACACCATACGAACGAAGTCGTTATGAAGTTAGTGAAATATAAAAACGCGATGTCGAAAAATGTATTCAAAGTGAATCTTCCGGCAGAACTGGTTTGCAAATGGCGCTGATCAAATCCAAAACGTTACGTACAGAAACGGCCTATGAAAATGTTTTTGCACAAACAGAGTATAATATGAGTGCACTGTAGAATTCCAAGTAATATTTCACTGCAGATTCAGCAGTGAGCTTGCAAGTGAGATATTACAGAATAGCCAAGATGCCTTTAAGTTCCAATCAACGTAAATTATTGTGAATCACATAAACTTTTCCAGATGGTCAAAGCGTTAGAAAAGTATATCCTTAACTATACTAAAAATGCATCAGTGTATTGGGTCTTCATTATCATCATCATCAGCCATAGGACGTCCACTGCTCAATATATCTAATTGGGTCTTGGGTATTTTTTATTATCTTTAAATAACCCGTTGGAGGCAGCACATATATGTATATGTTTGTTACATAAGCGTCTCAGCCACCGGTGGCCGAGCCGCCCCTCACTATTTTATTATCTATTCCTTATTCGAAATGCCGTATTGGCTGTAATTAACAACATATCGGTTAACCTATACACAAAAGTACATTCAAATTAAGAACCTCTTCCTTTTGGAATCAGTTAAAATATAGTCTATTGTTAACTGTCTGTATTGTAACCCGAGACTGCCTCGGTGGCGTAGCGATATTTCGGTACGACTACGGTTCTGAGGTCTCGGGTTCGATCCCTGGGTCGGGCAAAGTGATATTGGATTTTTCCATATCAGCCCGGAGTCTGGAATTTGTGCCCGATATGGCGATAGGCTCGCCCCCTATCACATCTGGGACGGAACTAAGCTCGGCGAAACGTGGGTGTACTAGTTCGCTAGTGCGCCTCTGCCTACCCCTTCGGGGATACAGGCGTGAGCTTATGTTATGTTATGTTATTGTTAACTGTAGGTATAATAATGTCTACCAACTGTTATAACACTCGTAAGATTAATGATCATTTTAATATAACTTGAGATGTGACAGTCGAATGTGTGCTAATTACGCGCTGACCTAAAACAACGAGCAAAATGAGAAGTAATGAAAATGTGCATGAGACTCAGGAATATGAAAAATGAGCTGTTCGGTTCCCTACTTCCAAATAGTAAGGTCGTCGTACTCTACGGCTCAGCAACCCAGTAGCATCGCTCACGAATCACTAATTAAAAAGAGACTTTAAGTTATAGTGCTACACAATACATTTTAGGTTTGAACGTTAAAATAGTACGTACTGCGGCCCGAGCAGGAAAATTTCGGACAATCGTAAATGTATTTGAGCTCTATAAAATTTGTAAGAAATATTCTGGTGGGTACACACCGGCCGAACGATGGCGAACGAATCTATACCTGTTGCGTTCACACATTCAAACTTTCGCTGTTGTGGTAATGAAACAGGCATGATTCGTTCGCCTTCGTTCGGACCGGTGTGGACGCGCCATAAACCAAATATCATCAATACGCAGCGAGCTCGAATACATTTACGACATAACCTAACATAACATAAGCTCACGCTTGTATCCCCGAAGGGGTAGGCAGAGGCGCACTAGCGAACTAGAACACCCACATTTCGCCGAGCTTAGTTCCGTCCCAGATGTGATAGGGGGTGAGCCTATCGCCATATCGGGCACAAATTCCAGACTCCGGGCTGATATGGAAAAATCCAATATCACTGCCCGACCCGGGGATCGAACCCGAGACCTCAGAACCGTAGTCGTATCGAAATACCACCACGCCACCGAGGCAGTCATCAATACATTTACGATTGTCAGAAATTTACCTGTTCGGGCCTAAAAGAGCACTGCATTGTTCACTGTATCTTTTTTGATAGATGATAGTATGCTATAAACCCATTGACCGCGTGCGAGGCGCTCGTGAACAGCGAGAGGGTGGAGCTCAGGCCACAAGTGGACACCGCAATGACACCGCGTGGGCGTCGGGTCGATATCGCGCGGATACAGAGCTGACACCGAAAGTGCTCATGCTGATCGACGTTAGAACGATCATTGACCCTAAATCAACATAACATATTGTAGAAAATATTGTCTCCAGATACACAAAAATAAATGAAACGAAAAAAGAAGAATTTGTTATACTTTAAAAATGACCCGAAATCTCGCAAACGTATGAAATCCCGTGAGATATATCCGTAGATATAGAAAGATTTATCAACTGAATGATTTTGGGGCAGTACCCTAATTTATCTTTCCCTTTTATAAGCACTGGGGAGTTTTGTTTACAGTTCAAAATAGGTATATTTATTTTCTAAAAGAGAATACTATTTTTCAAACTTTTGTCAAAAGATTTTTATTAGCACAAATTGCCATTGCTCTATCCTTATATTACATCCCTATAGCCTACAGTTAGTTCTATTTCTATTTCAAATAAACTTGAGATTCGGACTAACTGTAGCATAGTAATGGTGGTGTAAGTCGCCCTTAGCCTAACTCAGCTGCAACATTTGCTAACAGCTGCAACAGCTGCTATTTATTTATTGTACAAATGATAAAAATGGAATTTCCGTGCTACAAATAAATTCGACTATTGAGTTCATATAAGTAGTATATAGTAGTTCGTGCTAGAGGTTCTGGGTTTCATTTCTCTCCTATAAAATAAGGTTACCGCAGAGGGGCTATCAAGCAAGTTTTCATACAAAAAAATGATCCCAAACGTCAGTACCGCCATCCACCACTTATTAAAATGTATACCTTAGACTGTAGCCCGAGCACGAAAAACTAATGTAAATGTAAATGTATTCGAGTTCGCTGCGCACTGATGACGTTTGGTTAATATTTCATACAAATTTCATAGACGCGCATCGAGCTGAAATACATTTACGGTTGTCAGAAATTTTCCTGCTCAGGCCGCTGTTCTTTAAATGTTCAAGAATCACGTAAGATAATTTTATTGTCTAAAGGTTAATACGCTTACGCGCGTATATTGCAAATACAATTGACTTATGGCCACGAGATCACAACTTTTGGATTACCAGTTTCGTGCTGTTGTCCCGTCTATGCAATGTTGAATGTCTTTGGTTACTGCAAATAGGTGAAGATTTAGGTCACAGCCCGTCCACCAACGTAATGCGAGTGTACACAGGATTATACTAATAGCCAGTGGACCGGAAAATTTTACAAATTTTACATGGATTTAATATTTTCATAAGACATTAAATTCCGATCCAGATTTCTTTTGAACAAAGATTTATTAAAGACAGTCAATAGGAATAAAATGAACAGTAGCCCGAGCACGAAAAACTAATGTAAATGTAAATGTATTCGAGTTCGCTGCGCACTGATGACGTTTGGTTAATATTTCATACAAATTTCATAGACGCGCATCGAGTTCGAATACATTTACGGTTGTCAGAAATTTTCCTGCTCAGGCCGCAGAACCCAAAAACCAATAAAAAACAGTATGGATTTTTGTGCTGTGAGACCGAAAGTCTGTGTTTAATCCTGATACTCACGATTACGACGACAATACGACAAGACTCGTGTTTTAGTGTGGGGTCACGACTATGTGACTTATGTGTGATTGTTGGGTGTTGTTTATATATTTTTATCATTTTTTTATTTGGCAATTGACGTTGTAAAGTGATTGAAACTTATATTAAAGTATAGAACGAGCTAGCATATTATTTATAATCAAGAGGCATCGCATCTTTCGATCACTTATTTTTTCCATATAGGCTCTCATCGGGCGCCCTATTCAGGTCCTTCCATTCACTTTCGCACGACGAAAGTAAATTTTCGTAAGTCGCCTTTCATTGATCCTCTCATCTCCAAAGTACATCCCTTCCTCAATTCTAGTCATCACATCATTTCAACTTACAACGATCATCAATTATCATGCTATTCCTCATCAACAGCCGAGCAGCAAAATTTCTGACAATCGTAAATGTATTCGAGGTCGATGAAGGTCTATGAAATTTGTATGGAATATTAACCAAATGGCATTAGTGGTGCTTGTTAGAAATTTTTCTGGTCGGGCAGCTGATCAGCAAGTTTTTTGTGTTTATTCACGATTAAATCAGTTTATAGAGGTACAATGTGAGTTATAGAGATATATGATAATATGTCTTTGTTAAGTGGATAATACTATTTCACTAAATCCGTTACTGTTAACCATGGAAGTTTAAACAGTTAGTTATTCATAATATTAAGTACATTATTGAGATTTATTTTAAGACAAGAAAAACAATTAATAAAATTATCGTTGTTGGCGTCGACAATCCCTTAAGTGCAATTTACTGCAACTTTACTGTAGGCATTATATGCGAATGAACTATGCATTTGCATGAGTGTTGTCTTTGGCACACAAGTGTTTTAGAAATAATCATTATCATCATCATCATCATCATCATCAGCCATATGACGTCCACTGCTGAACATAGGCCTCCCCCAAAGATTTCCAGATCGACCTGTTGGAAGCGGCCTGCATCCAGCGACTTCCTGCAACCTTTATCAGAAATACACATGCAAAATTTTTTTCTTGGCTAAATTCAATGATAAATAATAAACTATAGTTTTTAATATTTTAAAAGTAGGACGGGATCGAGATTAAATATTTATGGTATTGTGTGATGTCCGAATATTTACTGTTTAATATCACACAAACAAAGTAATTTCTGTTATAACTGAAACTTTTGCAAGAATCAATACTTGCATCTAAATAATATCTTCTGGCGTTCATATATTTGAAAATCAACATATACGGACCCCCTCTTACAAGCAAAAAGACGTGGCTATATAAATAGCAGTTTATACATCGCCGTTCAACATCATCATAAATTAGTACTACGAGTTTCTTATACTCTGTGCAATAACATTTCCATAGGCCGTTTCTGTAAGTAACGTATTGGATTTGATCAGCGCCACCTGCAAACCACTTCTGCCGGAAGATTCACTTTGAATTCATTTTCCGACATCGCGTTTTTATATTTCACTAACTTGATAGCGACTTCGTTCGTGTGGTCTATTAACAAATCTACTACGTGTAAGACTTCAAAGCTATCTATGGAACGAAATTCTTGCGATTTATCTTCTCCTATTGAGTAGGAGAAGATAACATAACATAACATAAGCTCACGCCTGTATCCCCGAAGGGGTAGACAGAGGTGCACTAGCGAACTAGAACACCCACATTTCGCCGAGCTTAGTTTCGTCCCAGATGTGATAGGGGGCGAGCCTATCGTCATAGGAGGAGATAAAACGCGATAACATATTCACAAGTTTAAAAACTTAACGGACCGACTTCAAATCCGATCGTAACTAAATTTATATGGGACCACCCTTGAAATAAGCTCTATCGAACACAAAAAGAATTTCGAAGATCGGTCCACATTCGGCGGAGATATCGTAACATACATAAAAACAATATAAAAAAATACAGAGAGAGAATTGAGAACCTTTTCCTTTTTGGAAGTCGGTCGAACATACGCAATATTGCAACATGCAAGCAATAAATTCTGATAGCAAATAAGTTCAGTTTCATGTTCATGCGTCGACGTCAATAAAAATTGACAAATTCAATTCGACATGCATGTACATGCACCGTAATTTTAGGAGCACTACTGTGACCTAGATGCGCGTCCCACTTTCAGATATTTTTCACAGTAGAAGTACTCCCTTCCTGATTCAATTCTACGCTGGCATTAATGTAATTTTTTATTACATTTTGTTAATAATCAAAAATAATAAATGATGCTTCATTCATTGATAAAAAATATACAAATGTATTATATCATGTATAACGTTTTTGACTGCCTCAGTGGCGTGGCTGTACTGCGATATAACTACCGTCGTGAGGTCTTGGGTTCGATCCCCGGATCGGGCAGTGATATTGGATTTTTCTGTATCAGCCTGGAGTCTGGAATTTGTTTCCGATATGGCGATAAACTCGCCTCCTATCACATCTGGGACAGAACTAAGCTCGACGAAATGTGGGTGTTCTAGTTCGCTAGTAATCGCGTCTCTCTACTCCTTCGGATTACTGGCGTGAGCTTATGTCAACGTTTTTAAGTCCAGACCCCTGACTTTTGACACTCAATTCAATTTTGACAACGATTCGCTTTAATTTATTGACTTTAAATTCCACCGAAATCGAGTTAAAAAGTGCGCTAATAACGCATTCGATTCGAGAACTTGTCATTTGATATTTTTTAACGCGACAATAGTGCTTTTTACCTTGATTTCAGTGGAATTTTAATACAATAATTACAAGCTTAAAAACTTAACGGACTGACTTCAAATCTGATCGTGACCAAATTTACATGGGACCACCCTTTAAATAAGCTTTATCGAACGAAAAAAGGATTTTGAAAATCGGTCCACATTTGGCGGAGACATCGCGTAACATACATAAAAAATACAGATGAATTGAGGACCTCCTCCTTTTTGGAAGTCGGTCGATAAATAAAACAATGTCGCAGTCGCAATCGAATAGAGTATCAAAAGTTACCCTACAGGTTTGATGCATACATACGTACATTAATGTTAGATTTGTATCCCCGAAGAAATAGGCAGAAGTGGGACTCCTATCCTCCTAACCGTTGTAGGCCATGGTAGGTCGACACTATAATCTCCGACGAATGTATGGTATCATTCGTATAACAGGAGAGCGTTAAACGATTTAAAGAGAGATTCCCTTCAATGATTTCGAATTAACTCAGCACAGACGATTGCCCATTATGCACGACTAACTTCACAAATATGTACGCAGCTAGAAACCTAGTTGTGCTAATAAACTAAATTATATTTTCTGTTTACGACTCACGACTAAAGGCCAAACACCCCGAAATATCAGTATACGTATTTGAAGGAAATTGTGAGGAAATGGAAAGGATTTCTTCGTAGACAGTTTCTTGATCGATCTAGTTGTATTTACTTAGTAAAGTCTGCGGCCCGAGTAGGAAAATTTCTGATAATCATAAATGTATTCGAGCTCGACGCGTGTCTATGAAATTTGTTTGAAATATTAACCGTCATCAGTGCGCAGCGAGCTCGAATACATTTACGATTGTTAGAAATTATCCTGCTCGGGCGCAGATGCTTTGCCAGTAACACATTATAGGATTACACACAGCATGTGTTACACACCCTACTTAGAAAGTTACACTGACTAGGGATTGAGGTGATTTTTACCAACTTCCAAAGGAGCATTTTCTCAATTCGTCGGTGTTTTTGTGCTCGTTACTCGATAGATCGGACAAATGTAAAGCGATTTTCATCACCATTTGTAATTAATAGAGCTTGTTCCGAGGGTGGTTCCATATAAATTCGGACATAATAGCATAAATGAAGTAGGTTTTTAAATTTTTAAACTTATTATTAAAGTAATAATTAATAATATTAAAGAAGTATTCCGTGGATCGTTTTTCATTGGTGTCAAACAGATTTCAACCTGGCGCATGGAGGCATAGCGCAACGTAATTTATGATATTTCGTATTTTACAATCCCTTGAAACACCTAGATGTGCGACAGCAAAACTCGTATTTTGCTCACCATCTCTGCAATGGCTGCGCGCTGTATATTCAACAAGACCTTTAACTTTAGAAGTGGTGAGAGTCCATTAAATCGATGTTAACGATAACCTTTACTCGTGAAGAATATTAAACGCCTTTTAAGCGTCCACCACGATAGCATTTTAATTCTTTAATTTTATCGACTTATTCAGCCATGTCTTCATATTTATTAGATTTACTGTTTTAGCAGGAAGAGAAAGAAAAGAAAGAAAATAAATTCATTTCCGCTGGAATACAAAAAACAATAGAATTTGGCTTAAAAAAAATTAAATATAAATAACATTCACAGAAATGACAAAAGTAACTTGGCAGTGTGGTCTCTGACCTTAGCCGTCTCCAGTAAGAAAAAAAAAACAGGATAAAACATAAAATCTCATCACTTTGCCAATCAAGAGCGTTAGTCTGGAATAAAACTATGATAAGATAATAATATATGGAATAATAATACTGTTTTTTTATTGTTGATCGCCAAAAACTGCATGTTTTTTAATAAACTAAGTAATCAAAATTGCATCTTATGGTATATGCATTTCACAAAGACGCGAAGATTCTGAACTATATCGCTTATACCATACTTTATCTGGCAGTACATACATACATGTTCATAATAAAAATTGAAAATGCCAACGTCTTCGTGAAATTCACACAATAATGTGAGTTAATTTAGTACAGTTTAGTTTATAACCTAGACCAATCGATATTCACTGCATCCTTTGAGAGCGCGAAATTACATTACTCGACGTACACTGACTGACCCCGGTTTGCCCCGGAAGTGATTATGGCTTCTCGAAGCAGCGATGGCTCAGATAGGTACGGACTGACACGATGTCGCAGGTTCTAAACCTGACCCAACTTTTAATTGTATTTTCATTGTCAAATATCGCTTGCTTTAACAGTGAAGGTAAACGTCGTGAGAAAACCTACATACCTGAAAATCCTCTATCATTTTGAAAATATAATTATATTATCTACCAATTGGCTTATGAACAGCGTGATGGACTAATACCTCTCAATAGTAAGGCAGGTCCATGTCTAATTGTGGGACAGTGTATTGTTTATGCAATCACGACAGAATAAATACACTAAAGAACGAGCGACCACCGACAAACAATGACCCCCTTATTCATAATGAAATCTTGGTCTTATCGAAAGCATAACCCTACTTTTGCCTAGTTTAGCAAAAACAGAACTAATACATGCTTATCGAATACAATGTTGCTGGTTACAGAAAAAATATTATATTTATCTCTGGCAAGCTTCGAAACAGATACGAAGTCTTGGCTATATATTTTTTATTAATTGTTTCCAAACAATTAATAAAATATATATATCAATCTCAGATGGAGTCGTAGACTATAAAAAATTAATATCATTAAGAAAGAACATCAAACTTGAAACAGCTGATCGGAATCGGCCATGTTTTCACTATTGAACGTTGGCATTATGAATACAATTTTTATGAAACGTACTTTTGCGGTCTCTTTACGCTCTACTAAGTTATTATGAATAAGGGGGTGAGTATTTACAATTTGATAGCCTCCGCAGCGGGCGAGTAGCCGGCTGTGAAAAGTAATATTAGGTTTTTCCATATCAGCCCGAAGTCTGGAAGCTGTGCCCTATGTGGCGTTAGGCTCGTCCCCTATCACATCTTGGACGGAACTAAGCTCGGCGAATTGTGGGTGTTCTAGTTCGCTAGTGCGTCTCAGCCTACCCCTTTGCCGATACAGGCGATTATGTATGTAAATTATTTGAACGTAACTTGACAAAATCTACATTACTCTACAATTTACAATGTAAATTATAATAATAAAACTAAGACGAAGTGAGTTCGAGGCAGGCGATCATTGCTGATTAAGTTACATATGTATATTGCCGACGCGACGCCATTATTATTTTTTCTATATATACCTATGTACTTGTAATTGACATGTAAAAGTGATATAAAATATCCTATTATCAGAATAAATGATTTTAATTTGAATTGTTAGTAGCTAACTAATAGCTTGGTCCTCCTATTTATTCTTATCGACCGACTTCCAAAAAGGAGGAGGTTCTCAATTCGTCTGTATTTTTTTATGTATGTTACGCGATATCTCCGTGAAATGTGGTCCAATTTTCAAAATTATTTTTGTACTGATTTCTTAAGTTTACGCGAATGCTATTCATTGAAATAAAATTACTTTTACGGATTTTATCACGATTTGGTTTTAATTTTTATTCCCGGCTTTGCAGTCTTCGTGGTCACGGGTTGGACTGAAAGCCTTCGAAACGTCGGGAATAAAAATTAAAACCAAATCGTGATAAAATCCGTAAAAGTAATTTTATTTCAATTATTTTTGTATTTGATAGAGCTCATTTCAAGGGTGGTCCCATATAAATTTAATGATCGAATTCGAAGTCAGTCCGTTAAATTTTTAAACTTGTGATTATTCCTCCTCCAAGATTTTAGACCTACCTTTAGACACGCATAGTTCTGAACATCAAACATGAATGACTATCGGTAACGTATTCAGATCGAGTCCTCTGCTCTTATGATATTTGATTGAAATTGCATATACACGAGCGCAGAGAGGTCGGTAGTGAAAAGTTAGCTACAGGCTTTGGTGCCTGTCAAAGGAAAGAAAGTCCCTCGCCCCTCGATGTAATATTTGAAAAAGCATATGTATGAAAGTTGACATGATTCGAACAGGAATAATTTAGACAATCTTTGTATCGGGGCTCGCTGCGTACTGTTGACGTTTACTTAAAATTTCACACAGATATAAAAATTGTGCGTCGAGCTCGATACGAATTCGATTTTCAAAATTATTCCTGCTCTAATCATGTCAACTTTCTTACAAATGTTTCTGCAAATGTCATATTAACCCTCGACAGTCACCAGGTTTTGTAACTAACTTTTCACACACGACCTCTCTGCACTCGTGTATATGCAATTTCAATCTAATGATTCCTGCTAGGGCCGCAGGTAACCACCGATCAACCCATTGTTTGCCAGCACTGCGCTTACCATCAGGTGTAATCACTTTGCCGTGCTAATACCTTACTTAAAGTACAATCTCAATAAGTTCGAACAGGATAATAATATATATTTATATTTCAGGCCGGACTGATGTGCTACTTGCCGCATCTCCTCTGTGATGTGGGCATACATCATAGCCGCGGCGCGAGGAGACTCGCGCCAAGCGATGAACAAGCGTAACTCCTCCACTGTCAACACCTCCGACGATCACCTTTATACGTGAGTATAGCACACATACAAAGTTTATTTATTTTACCTGGACCAACCTATATCCATAGTGCGTTTCCAGAGTTAATTTTTCCCACGAACTTGCAAACTCGGAAATCAACTCGCCTCTTTCGGTGTTCCCTCAGAGCTATGACAGGTCCTTCTTCAAAAGGCTTGAAAAGAATCTACGTGGTAGGCAACAGCTTGGCTGTGCTTCTAGCATTGCAGATGTCCATGGGCTACGGTAATCGCTTACCATCAGGGGGGCCATTTAGTCGTGACTCGTCTGCTTTCGTAGACGAATAAAAAAGTTATACATAATTCCGCTCTTTAGTCAAACCGAATTTTTCAAACTGTGGTTCTCACGACCATGTTCCAAGACATGATCATGAAGACCAACCAACAAAGTACTCAATATTTGCAGTAGCCCGAGCACGAAAAACTAATGTAAATGTATTCGAGTTCGCTGCGCACTGATGACGTTTGGTTAATATTTCATACAAATTTCATAGACGCGCAGCGAACTCGAATACATTTACATTTACATTAGTTTTTCGTGCTCGGGCTACTGTACGTATAAAATAACAATAGCGAAGCACGAAATATAAATTCCAATTACTCAACCCCAACTTCGGATTTAACAACGACCTGTAAGATTAACTCTCTTCTAAATAAATTATTTGTAGTCGAATTTCCAATACTTTTGCAACTAGATGAAATGATTCAGAGAAATAGTATTATGAGTGATCCAAGCTCAAGGGTACGATAAAACAGTGTAGTCAATTCAAGTAAAAGGCTGGAAACTGGAAAGCAATAGAGCGTAAACTGCTAAGTCGATTGCACTGCACGTCTTACATTCTACAGTATTGTTTATCTAAAAAGTATGTAAATCCGCTTACCGAGTTTATATCCATTCATTCCATCCATCCGTTTATGTACTTCGATATTCTTTATTTCGTACAATAAATTTTAGTTGTCGCTTTGCTTTAGTGGCAGCTTAATAATAATGTGGGCTGTAACTGAGAGGGCAACACTTTGTATACGATTTTCATCCGAGACTGGTTCCTTAGAGGAGGTTGAAAGTAGGCTAGTTGCCAGAGGTATAAACTAATAGAATCCTTCTTGCAATATACTCGTACTTGAATATGTTGATGCTTCGCGTTGATCCCACATTGGATAATATTGTACAGTATTTTTATAATATATAATATGAAAAATGTTTCGCTTCCCGCTCTGTCTGTAACATCTCAGCTCCTGGTTGTTTGAATTTAGTACATCAAATTATCTTGTTCAAGTGTACGCCGCCTTATAAAAGTACGATGAGACTTGTTGAAATATTATCTTTGATCAAAAAGTTGGCCCCTACTTGTATTAAGTTATAATATTTTCAGAATGTAATAAATTAACGTTATGTATTAGTTACTTAATCGAATTTAAAAAGACTTTCTTTTCCATCTCCAATGTTGCAGAAAGTATTCGGCTTAGATTTTGTGACCGGCCTCTTGTGTTGTTAGGCTTTATCAATCTCTTTTTGGAGCTCCTAACTCGGGACAATCTTATTAAAAAAAACATCCATAATATGCGCTGCTACCTCTACCTCTCTGTATTGGTATCATTGTGTCAGTTTGATTTAACAAAATAATAACATGAAATATTGTTTACAGATAAAGACATTCAACAGTATATAGATAAGACAATAGCACAAAACTTGTGATCCAAAAGTTGTCATCTCATGTCGGTCATAAGTCGCTTAGTCTTATTTGAAATATACGCGCGCCAGGTCGGCCAGTGTAATAATATTGAGACAATAAACTTGTCTACCTGATAAAGGTCGCAGGAAGTCGCTGGATACAGGCCGCTGCCAACAGGTCGATCTGGAAATCTTTGGGAGAGGCCTATGTTCAGTAGTGGACGTCCTATGGCTGATAATGATGATGATGATGAAACTTGTCTTACGTAATACTCAACCATTTACAGAACATTCTAGGGTGTAAATTAATAATCGCCCTCGCATTGTAAAGAGTGACGGTACTGACGTTTGAGATCAATTTTTTTGTATGGAAACTAGCTTGATGGCCTCTCTATAGTAATATAAAATATCTTTGTTCGCAGATATCGCAATGGCAAAGTGTTTACTGTGTCGAGCTGTGGTCAGTCGAACCCAGGTCCCTCGGGTCTGAACACCCGCAACATGTCTAAAGGTGACAAGATTTACTTAGAGAAGACATTCCAGACGAACGCCACGCGTGTGCATATGAAAACCGACTACAAAGACAGACTTGAGGAAGGGATCGAGCCTTTTGAGGAGGTAAGATAAGAGAAGTAAGGCGATAAAGATATTATATTGAATCGTTAATATCAAAGGGAGTTGACATCAGACAGGTAGCCTGCCGTTAAAATGTATATTGATTAGCCCCAGGAGCCACATAATTTTTTTTTTTAAATAATTTTGCGCAAATTATCACAAATAGTGCATTTTTTTTTTATTTAGAGACACGCTGTAGTCTGTTCCAACAGGTCGATTTGGAAATCTTTGGGGGAGGCCTATGTTCAGCAGTGGACGTCTTATGGCTGATGATGATGATGATGTAGACTGTTGCGTCTACAGCAGGAATGGGCCGACTCTACCAGTTTGATACCACTGTTTTACCGAAAACCGACGTAAAGTACAGCTCGCTGTCACATTTCGTTTGGTGAGGAAGATTTCCGGTAGCCCAATTTTCCAACCTCGCGTTTCCAATCCCTATTCTCTCCCCTTGCGCTCACTCCTTTTAGGTTGGCAACGCACTCATGATTATTTTTGTGTCTTGGGTCTCTATGAGCAGTGAAGATCACTTACCACCAGGTGACCCATCTACCCGTTTGCCAGTATCTGCTATAAAAAATCAATCAATCGCAAGGAATCGCCTTAATTTTAACGGCAGGCTACCTGTCTGACGTCAACGCCCTTTGATGAGTACTAGGTATAATATCAAGAACAAAAATATACTATTACCTAAGTACATTAAAACATAGATGCTTTTTATCTCGATAGCGGATTCTACATGCCTTCATCCCACCTAAATGTAGGGTGGGCGCAACACACTTTTTCACGCATGTTGCAAAAAGGATTTGGCTTAGTTTTTACAACCCGCTGCCTGCCTGACTTCAACCCTGGGTGATCCAGTCCCGAGCAATAAAAATTTGAAAAATCGCTTTGACTGACCTGAAAATCGATCCCAGGACCTCCACAGCCAATTATATGCTGCCACTAAACCAAAGAAGGCGACTTTGATTATATTAAACATTCTCATAAAATACCGTGAAAACTGAGCTACTTTAATTTAAAAATAAATTTCATCGTCAACTTGCAGAACAAAAACGGTATTGAATTTTTTACTTATTTGTTCAAAAACTAGATTCATATCGTCTTAGGCACGTTTTTCATCGAGAGAAGTTTATTTGTTTTAGATTTTCAATTTCCGGATAGCAAAATTGAAATTTATCTTTGGAAATCATTTTGTCGACTTAAAATATAACAATCAAGGAAAAACCAAATAATATATGCGAGTAAATTAAACGATCAAGAAATGTTTATCCTTAATGTGATACTCAAAAAGGAATAAAAATGTAAGTTCAATACATTGCCGACTCTTAAGACAATGAAGTAGTAAAAGGAGGCAATAAACTTGTTTGAATGGAATATAAAGTGCCAATTTCTTAGAAACGATGAAGCTTTACTAATGTCTCAAGGGATAAAAAGCTTTGTCCTTAGACTCTAAAAATAGTCATTTCTTAAAACATGCAAAAATAATTACATGATTTGTCTTCGTCAAAGCGGAAAAAACAGAGACATTCAGTGAAAATTCACTTAATTTAGTTAAAACGCTTACATCGCAAACATCTGTGTAATTGTGATGAGACATCGAAACATGATCCAGTTAATACATTAAGTTTTAAAGGGGGCAATTAGTCGTATTACGTTCGGTGGTCGGACAATCAGTATTTACAACGAAAGCTACCGTGGACGCGTCATAAACGCAACATCGGGAAGTCGCCGCCGCGTGCCGAGCTCACCACGCTCTTCATAGCTCATTGTTTCGACCGTACTACCTTGGACACGCACAGACTATCTATTAAATTTGGACTTGCTCATTCCCATTTGAACTGTGGAGGCAGTTGCGACAGTTCGCTCTCAGACCCAGTCAACCACCCGAGTAATTGAACACATTCATTTGCGTTAGCAAATTTTCTTTAATTGAAGTTCGTGTTAAGATATCGTGAACCCTCGCGACAATTACTTTGATAGCTATCTATCATATTATTTGCAAAGGAAATAAAGACTTCAATGTGCGGTGTACGCGAGTGGATGATAAAATGAAATGAGAGTTTCGTGATCGCGGTTGGGTGTGCCTGTGATGACCATGAGTCCCGTTTACACCATACATAAAATTGGGCTGAACAGTATGGGGCCGGTGAGTACCCTTGTCACGTCAACAAATTGATTTCCGAACGTACCACCTGAATAGTACACGTTAAATAACTAGATATAAATCGCTTTACGTAAAACATTGGTGTATTTATAACATTATGATTCGCAATTTATTTATTTCAGGTACCTGACTTTTTAATAATTTCAGTTTTATCTTGTTCTGTCTACTATTGTCAGGAGCTACTTCATTTTTTATCATTGCTTTATTTTTATAATTATGTAAAATCGCGACACTTTACTTTTAAATTGTCCTGCTATAATAACTGTGTCATTTTTCCCTTGTAGTAAATTAATTTTATTGAACCTCGATTAAAATTGCAATTTTCTTTTTTTTTCTTCTAATATTGTAACAGTCCTGTCCATAGTACGTTGACTAATTTACGGACAAAAGAACACAAACAGCGAGTCATAAGTCAAAGGGTCAGAGATTAGACACATTTTACAGTAAATCAAGTGTAATTTTTTTACTTGATAATTTAAATGAATTTTGTATGTTTGTAAATTTATGAATATGGATGTTTATTAATCTTACTAGCTTTGAGTGACCAAGCCACAAACGTAGACCATTGATCATATTGGATACGCGATACTTTTTAACGCGCTTTAATCATCAGCTTTCGACATTCGCGTGGGATTATACTATAACGGACTGTGCTTTCTTGAAATTATATTATTTTCCGTCCTTCACGCAGACAGAGACGTGTTTGTTGGTAGTAAGTACAGTAAATGTGAAATGTTGTAACAAAAGCTCTTATAATACCCTTAAAAATTAGGTCCTCAAACCTTCTCGTATCTTGCGTTGTTACGACGTCATATACGTCTAAAGTAAACGTAAGTTCCTCCTTGACACAAAGTCGTGCCAAAGATTCACCACCGCTGTGTTATACTGTGTACCTACTTCTTGTTCATTTACGTGTAAGCATCGGCTTACAAGTTATTGTAACTTTAATGGTGCAAGGAAAACAAATAAAACGGATCGTATTTAACATTCGTAGTATGGCTTATACATATTGTACAAAATTAGTAATGCATATTTAGGTACTTCACTCTTAAGAAGAGGTTAGCAGAGGAGCAAGCTTATTTTCGTCCCATGATTGTGATGTGGGAAGATAGTCTCTCGTCATGTAAGGGTTTCATAATGAGGCACAAATTCCCAACTCCGAGTGTTCAAACTATAGTGTAGTTGTATGGCAGTATGAATTCTCCCGTGATCTTCTATATTGGATCTTTAAAATAAAGAGGGAATGAGTAATTAATCAGTCTGGTGCATTCACTCTCTTATTTCTTTGTCCATTTTAATAAGATTATTGTTGTTAGGTAATCCTCGTTAATATTATGTTTATTCAATTCAAATAATAAAATGTTCACGATCGCTGGACTGTAGATAGCAATTAATTTGTGATTGTTAATTAGAAAGAAAGGAAGAAGCATTTATTATCAACAATTAGTAATACATACTTTTTGTATAACATTGTGGTCGCCGTAAATAAGGGCTCCAATGTGTACATTGTAAGTATTTGTATGTAGAGGTACGTTGTGGAATTAAGGGTAAGTAATGTTGATCACAAGCAGCATTGTTATGATGCGGCTTAGTTAGGTCTAAAAGTATAATAATAGCATGAGCGCAAGTAGCTTGATTTGCCGACCACATAAAGGATGTTACGCCTATGATCTTATTTAACTAGGTCTTTAGTTAAGTTTACTCCTGTCAAATGTAGTATAATAAACCAAAATGACTAATTTTAGCTTGACACAAGCTTTGGAGGTATAGGATTATGAAACTATTTTCTTGGGACTAGAATATATAAAGATAGAGGGATGCTGAGGTGGTTTGGGCATATGGACAGGATGGATGAAAGGCGACTTACGAAAGGTATTTATCGTGCGAAAGTGAATGGAAGTGTCGGAAGAGAGCGCCCGAGGGGGACATACATGGATCAAATAAGTGATCTTCTCCGAAAAGGGCAAGCGAGGAGTACCTTCAAACGGCAGAAATGTATGAAAAGATGCATGAGTGTGGAAGAGGCAAAAGAGGTGTGTTAGGATCGTAGCTTGTGCCGCCCAATAGTCTCTGCCTACTCTTATGGGATGCAGGCGTGAGTTTGTATGTATGTATTATGTTCTCTCTTATTTTCTTTGCATTGAAGCATTTACTTAGATGAATTTAACAAAGCTAAGATTGTCGTACAATGTGGTCGTTACTTACGTTCCCTCGGGATAAAATTGGATTGGTAATCTTAGCTAGTCACGTCACTGCACTGCAGCCAGTGACAAGTGCAAAGACCTCAAAATATGTAATAAGAACTCGAATTGGGGCGACAAAGGGAGTTTGTGCTGGCGAAAAACTTGATATACATAGATAGCCCTGTTCTAGTTATAATAAAGTGTGAAGTTTTAACCAATTCATTCAATTGGGTACTTGACTGTGTTTGATTTTATACACATATTTATATGTAATCTATACTAATATATAAAGGTGATGAGTTTGTTTGTTTGTTTGATTGAACGCGCTAATCTCAGGAACTACTGGTTCGAATTGAAAAATTCTTTTTGTGTTGACCGACGGGGTGAATGGTGGGGAGAGTAAAGGGTGACTGACGGGGTGATTGATGGGGTGACTGACGGGGAGACTGATAGGGTGACTCACGGGGTGACCGACGTGAGGAATGACGGTGTGACTGACAGGCTGACTGATGGGGTGGCGGACGGGGTGACTGACGAGGCGACTGACGAGGCGACTGACGGGGTGACTGACGGGGTGACTGACTGGGTGACTGACGGGATGATGGACGGGGTGACTGACGAAACCGGACCAAAGTAGATCATCCCATTACCTCCTTTAGAATTATTGGATTGGATGGAGGCACCTATGCCTCCGACTCACTCTTTTAACCCTCTCTCTCATACGCAGACGAAGTTGCGCGGGTCAGCTTGTAGCGAATAAAACAAAAAAGAAACCCTTCTGTAAAATCTACATCATAATTGGTTGAAAAATGAGGCAGTAATTCATATTTTAAATTATGGAGTGGGGCATATTGGAGATATCTTGCTATCCCTTTCCAACGCACGTACCGTTATGGCGTGACGTGATTATACTGATACTCTTTTCTGCAGTTTGACGGTTACACCAAATTTCAAAAGCTTACAACTTTTTTATTTTTGAGAATATTTCATTATTTCATTCTGTTTTATATATTAGACGACGAAAATTTCATACAAAATTGATTTAAAAAAATAGTCAAGTACCCAATTGAAATAAATATTCCTACTGATTCTATCACGATTCGAAACGTCGGGAATAATAATTAAAACCTAATCGTGATAGAATCCGTAAGAATAGTTTTATTTCAATGTATAATATTCGCGTAAACTTAAGAAATCAGTAAGTACCCAATTGTCAATCCAGCAAAGGATCTCCTCGATATATCAAAATATAAATATGGACAGACACTCATTCATTCCACTTATATTATTTCATTATGTAGGTTTATTAAAATTAACATTGTACATTGGTTGTCCATTTTATAAATTGATTAATCACAGGCCATAGTTATTCATCTCACAGCGTCGCTATTCGAGTATATTCCATTTGAAAATAAGTAAAATAAAAATAAATCCTATGTAAAGTAAAATCGTCCTTGGTCTAGTGGCAGCATATGTGAGCTGTGGACCGGGAGGTTCTGGGTTCGATTCCGAGATCGGGCAAATCTAATTTTGTAATTTAATTTTCCCGGGACTGGATTCTGGATCCCCCAGAGGGGATTGACGTCAGCCAGGCAGTCGGTCGTAACACTAAGCCAAATCGTTTCTGCAGCATGCTTGAAAAAGTGTATTGCGCAGACCCCACATCAAGGTGGGATAAGTGCACGTAGAAAGAAAGTTAAGTAAAATCGCATTGATATGTGACTTCACTGTTTTATCTTTTAACAAGCTAGCATTATTTAAATTATGTGCTAATTAAGTTGGACAAACTATTCCTAGTAGCTTGAATATTCATATAAACATTGAAGTTAGAAGAAACTAAATGTTTCCCAAAACATAGTAAATATTTGGGTATCTGGTAAATACAATGACCTATATTTTATACAAAGTTGAGCAATCTGATTATGATTCTGACTTTAACTCAAGTTAAGCATAGATTATTACAGAAAGTAAAATTAAGATCAAAATCTTAGAGACTACGCCATCTTCCATCGAAAACTTTTAAGTGGCAAGCACTTCCACAAGTACATTATAAAACATCTTCCATCATTATTTGCACAGATTTTCATTCAAATTGGTTGCGTGCTGCGGTCGTACGTACTAAAAGCAGAATTTTGGACAGTAGAGTAATCAATGGGTGGTTCGAGACCGCCACGAATGCGTTTCCAACAAAGGCTAATTAACAAAACATCAATTAAGCAAACGCATTAGCGTGTATAATGTGGTTCGGCGGTCAAATATTGGGCCCTCCATCCGATTATGATGTCTTTCAAATATCTACATTAAAAAAATTTGCTCATTTTCAAATCACAATCATCATCATGAATTGAAATAAAACTATTCTTACGGATTCTATCACGATTATCACGACAACGAAGACTGCAAAGCCTTCGAAACGTCGAGAATAATAATTAAAACCTAATCGTGATAGAATCCGTAAGAATAGTTTTATTTCAATGTATAATATTCGCGTAAACTTAAGAAATCAGTATCATCATCAATTGTTCACAACTAAAATAACCACCCAACTTGTTAACCAATAAATATTTTTTCTTTGTTTCTTTTCTTTCATTATCAGCCATAGAACGTCCACTGCTAGATATAGGCCTCCTCCAAAGATTTTCAGATTGACCTGTTGATTGATTGACCTGAATCACAATAACATTGGTCAATTATTAGCGCATTTAGTTTAGAACCTCACGTCCTAGGTTCAAAGACTAGGGGTGACTTACAGCTTTCTTTCTAGCTGCCCTTATCCTATCTTAGAGGTAATGTGGGGTCGGCAACACACCTTTTCAAGCATGTTGCAGAAACGATTTGGCTTAGTTTTTGCGACCAGCTGCCTGCTGGAAAATTAAATTAGAAAATTCGCTTTACCTTACCTGGGGATCGAACCCAGTACCTCCCGGTCCACAGCCTATATAATACGCTGCCACTAGACCAAGGAGGCAATAAGGAGTGGCTTGGGTGGCAGGGGGTGGCTTGGGTGGTTAGGGGTGACTAGCAGCACTATTCCTAAATTAGAGTTAGATCTAAATTCGATTTATCCTTCACCTCATTGCTATATATAATTTATTTAAGGAAAAGCAAACAGTTACAATATATGTAATAAAAGTACAAATAGTAATAATATATGCAGGTATTACGTAGGCGTAATCTTAACAATACTGTAACCAACAACACTATCCTATATAGATAGAGATTGTAATAGAGATACATTTAAATAGAGATTTGGGATCATTCAAGATTTATCTAAGTGCTGCAATTCGTCCTAGTGCAATCAAAATTATGCTCGAGTTTTAAATTAGGCATGAATTGAACAATGACCGACCTTACTTAATAATCAGCAAATAGCGTCTTTACAAACAATTGAATTTTTGTATTTTTACCATCAATATATTATTTACCTAGATGCACAGTTGACGCTCGGAAAATGGGACAGCAAAGGAGTGCTTAAGCACTTCTTTTGCCTACAGTCGGACGTCGATAGAATTTTAAATTTCAGAATTCTAATTTAAGAACGCTTGCTCATGTCAATTAAAAAGCTACTTTATAACACATGCATAGAGTTATATTTGTGTTGATTGAATTTGAACTTGTGATCTTTTTCTTTGTTTTGTTCCTGAGACCACTTTTTTGGAGGATATTTGCAAAGAACTGTGCATCTATGGTATATTATATTGACGATTTTTACACTTATTTTAGTTTCAAATAGTACAAAGAACCCAGCAGTGGTGAAAGCTCCCTACAACTCGATTCCTACCGGCCTTCCCTTTGTCAGATTGTAGGCTAATAAAAAAGTATTATCTAGGTCATATATAGATGAGAAAGTAGCATTGGTTTCCCTTTTGAAACTTTTCATCCTTCGCCACTAGAAACCAGATATGAGAAATTAAGGCTGGTTGATGGCTGATGCTCGCCGCTTAGATTCAGTCATTCCGAGGGGCCCTTTCAGAAACCAAGCGTGGTCAGTGGAACCTCGTTTAATTAGCTGTTCACTCAGCTATACCCGGTGCGTCAGACATATAATCAGGCTGTTTCTAAACAAGCCTCGTAATGTCAGTAGCCGGGACATTGTTTTTATAAGTGAAACATAACTCCATATTGTAGCCTTCTGATGTCACAATAGCGGACATTTGCATTTTAATTACACGTAAGTGGTAGTCAATATTGGCTACAGCATGAATGGGCGAGCTCGAACAGACTATTACCAATATCTCAGAGAAAACTGAAATGAAACTATACCATGATTGGCCGAGCTTATTTGGACCACGTTATGCAGAAATTATCCAACCCACAAAATATAAAAATAAATGTTATAGATAACAACATGTTCTAAACCAAATTAATAGATCATATTGGCGTCAACAATTTTTTTTTGTATTTTTGGTGGTTGGATCATTTCTGCTCAACACGATCCATTTAAAAAGTAATAACGGACGAGCCATCTGCTTACCTATTGACATAAATTCATTGATCGATTTTATTTTGATTTTCAAATATTTTCGAGCTCGGTTTTCTGGTCAAAGATTCTCTCTTTTCTATGGAGGAATGGTACATCTCGAAGCAACCAACTCTCCACCTACTCTTGCACCACTGTTACTAATCTACAATCTAAATAGTACAATTAGTACAATTAGTCCTAACTTCAAGTTAAATTGAAAAAACAGTATATGAATGACAATGTAATTTATTACATGTAATGTACTACATGTAATAACAGAAAATATATGAACGACATTTAATTCATAACATGTAAAATAATTACATGTCATCCATATATTTTGTTAATGTAGCTTGAGATTAGGACTAATTGTAGGTTAGGAATAGTGGTGCAAGTAACCCTAAAATTACGTTTACCACGCTATGCATATAACTTTAAAATACTGAGTATATTGGGCCTTACTTAAAACAGCATTTTTAGCTGAGCAAATGGTTAAGAATAACCTGTCACTTTTTGCTTACGTTACATTGTCTAAAAATGAAAGAGACAACCTATGGTATAAAGATAAGCAGCGCTCAAATATTTTTATAAGTAAGGGGCCTTATATTCGCATAGTACCTACCTAAACGTCACAACGAGTACGACAGAATGAGTCATTATCCGAAACCTGGAACATTAATATGGGACGCTGAACGCTCTGGTACTTTCGCGCCATTAATCCCAGACACGACAGTTATTAAGGATCATGTTAGGACTTTACGTATAACATGTATTGTGTAACAATTTTAAAAAAGTATGGCTAAATATCGTATTTATTTAATTAGATGTATGTATAAGACTGGATATTTGAATGGTAGAGAAACGCTGTAGACAATTACGTCTACAGCACGAATGGACCGGCTTGACCGATTGGTTACCACTGTTTCATAGAAAATCGCCGTAATGTGGCATCTCACTGTCGCGTTTCGTTCAGTGAGTGCAATTTCTGGTGGCCCAACTCCCCCCTCCCTTTCCTGATCCCTATTTCCCTCCCGTTAAGTTGGCAACGTACACAAGATGATTCTTTTTGTATTTTGGACGTCTATGGGCGGTGGAGATCACTTACCATCAGGTGACCCATCTTCTAGTTTGCCAGTCTCTGCTATAAAAAAAAGATAAATCAATTCTTCTCAGTATCCGAGTCACTCAAACTAAGTATCGATTGTTCCATCATTGTGCTACTAATTCGAATCAAATGCTGAGTCATATTAACTAGGTACAGTAACTTTAAAGTATAAGTTTCGTTAAACCCAAATACATTAAACAGTATATTGAATCTCTCTGTTTAAACCTACTGTTACGTTAACTTAGCTTTTACAAATAAGTGGTTAATTCTTTGAAACCTAAAATTAATCGCAAAACATATATTAAAACAGTAGTGAAATAATAATATTGCAATATATTGAATGTACACTTATTAAACTCGAGCAAGATTTTAGGTATTTATTTTATTTTTTATTTTTATTTTTAGGTCACAACTTTCTTTCTTAGATTAAAAGAATTTGTCTTAGTTTTCACGAGCGGTTGTCTTTTATTTAATCGGAAACATAGATTAAAAAATGAAAGTACTGGAGATAAACAAAATTCTGTTTTATATTCACTACCCATGCATTAACATTCGTTCACACTACAGACCATAGCATACATTATACTGATACTAACACACTCCGTACGTTGCATGCCGCCAATACCAATCAGTTTAACCTACGAGGAAAGAAATGGTCAATAAGGAAGCTATTTATAAAATATTGTGATTGTAAACGCCTAAGGTTACCAAACTTACCGGTCAAGGTTTGAGTATAAACAGCATGTCCTTTTCGCCGTACATTGATTGAGGACCTTGCTGTGACAATAGAGAATACCACCAGACACAAGCCTATTGTAAACTAATTACACTCACAAGTGCCACATACTAATGCTTCTTTGATCTTGGGGATAATATTGCAGCTTTCCTTCTACTAATTCCAAATTATAATAGGATTTTGACGGGAAGTCTGACAGGGTGGGCGTTGCTTGTTAAAATTATTGCATATTATTGTCTGGAGTTGTGTTTGTTGTTTAATGTGATTTGGTTTTATGCACCAAAATTCAGTGAAGATGGACAGTATAATGTGAAAACTTTTTAATCGGTGATCCTTGATGAGTTTTGCTTGGTGCTTTGGCTGGCTTGTTCGGTCTATTCGCTAAATGAAGGTCACCTGGGGGGCACCACGCTGGAAGGAATTGTTGCCATAATCCGAGCAGGGCCTTGAGATCATCCACATTTGAAGAAGAAATTGTTATTCGTTTTGTGATGACGAAAGTCAATTCCATCCAATGAAAATCAATATTTATCCAAAGTATCATTTATATCTATGCAAAGCAGCCGTGGGACGGCACTTAAAATTATAATATCAATCCTTAGATTTGACTTTAATTACATATTAACGAATATATTAATAACAATGATTCCTCGAGAGATTTTTAGATATTACTTTGATATTGACTTTAGATTCTGAACTTGATATCCAGTTTACTGCTTTCATTACATATATACATAAACTGACGCCTGTATCCCCAAAGAGGTAGGCAGAGGCGCGCTAGCGCACTAGAACACCCACATTTCGCCGAGCTTATTTATTAAAATGGTACCTTATAATATTACATGCTTCGGAAGTGTAGTTAACAAACTAAACCTACACATGTTTATGTACATACATGTTTGTTTAATTATCAATTAGTCTCATGTTTGCATTTCAAAAAAAAATATATAATATATATACATAATATATTTTTCAAAGGATTAAATATCAAAAACATGTTTTTAGTGGCTACTCGCAAACAGCTTATTGAGTCTTACTCTATAGATATGTTGATGAATTAGTCAACCAACACAAATGTTATATTAGGCTACACATAATAATTGGTTGTAATTCCCTTTGAAATTCGCGGAAGAACGACACAGCCTTGCTCACACATCCCGTCCAAATATTTCATCTCCCATAAGGTTCATGTTACTAACGCCCGAATGGTCAAACGCTGCTCAACTTTAACGGCTTCTTATATTGATTTTCGCCATACAATTTTGACAGATAAAGCGGCCTTAAAAGACATAAGGCCACCCTAAGTGTATGAACATTCCGCGGTAAGTCTTTCTTTCTACCTGCCCTTATCTCATCTTAATGTGGTGTCGGCGCAACACACTTTTTCAAGGATATTGCAGAAAGGATTTGGCATGTTTTTACGACCGGCTGCCTGCTTGACGTCAACTCTCTCAGAGGGATCCAGCCCTGGGAAAATTAAATTAGAAAATTTGCTTCCCCCGACCTAGGAAGTGAACCCAGGACTTCTCGGTCCACAGCCCATATATGCTGCTACTTTATCAAGGAGGGGATTAAGCTGTATTCTAGTGATTGCACTAGATTTTCAATATTCATGTTACTAAGTACAATATTAAAAATCTAGTGCAAACACTACGATACAGCTCGTAATAATAAAAGCTAATGTTCCACGAGAGGGGTTTCCGCATGGTATTCGAGTATTCATGCGGCCATTAACTCTTTTACTGTCGGAATTCATACGAGACATTTGATAATGAAATTTGAAAATGGTTTTTAAGCCTTTTTTCATACCTTTTTGTCCATTTCAAGGCCCCACAACATCGATATATTATTTACCTAGATGCACAGTTGACGCTCGAAATATGGGACAGCAAAGAAGTGCTTAAGCACTCCTTTTTCCTGCAGTTGGACGCCGATAGAATTCTAAATTTGAAAATTTGAATTTAAGAACACTTGATCATTTCGTTTAAAAAACTACTTTATAACACGTGCATAGCGTTGTATTTGTGTTTGATTTAATTAGAACTTGTGATCTTATTCTTTGTTTTATTCCTGAGACCACTTCTTAGGACGATATTTGCAAAGAACTGTGCATCTAGGGTATATTATATTGATGCCCCACAATTATTAACTGGGTATACCCCGTTAATCTTTGTTTTAATCATTATAATTTTATTGTAGAAAGAGTATGTCAACTGAAAATAAATTGTATTGGTATAAATATGTGTACTTTTGCCTTGTATCGATGGTCAAATAAAGTTATTTATTTCTTTCTTTATTTTTCTTAGGCGCGTCTCCACATGTCTGTCCATATGAGTGCTTGAATAACATTCCTGCCTTGTTGCTACCTCTAATAAGATATATTCTACTTACCCAAAAATAAAAAAAACGCCGCCTTTTAAAAGCGCTGGCGTTTCAATAACTATACTAAAACAATTTTTTTCCATACCAACACTTTTTAATTCGCGTTGAAAAAGCGTCAACATGTCTGTTCATACCAGTGTTCGAAAATAATTCTTGCCCTGTTTTTAATAAGGTATATTCTACATAATCATTATCAGCCATATGACGTCCACTGCTGATAACCTGGCATTAGCCAGGCAAAAAGAAAGAAAGCAAGATCAATTGTAAATGCTTAATAATTATCGCTCTTGTCATTAGGACGGCTTAAATTATATCCCTCGGTATAGAAAATTACAGTTTCTATATAGAATGATATCGATATAGCGCCATAAAGGCACAAACTGGGAATTGAATCAAGGCCATCGTTATTTACATTCCATGAATGCCCTGAGCGTTGATGGTAAATAAATAAATACACCTAACAGTCGCACACCTAGTCCTGACCACACTAGGTATAATAACCTGTATCATGGATGTCAGAGTCTATGAGAGACTTTTGGTCTCACAACACCCAGACTTGAAACAAATATCTGTAAGCCACACAAACATTTGTCTCAATGTGGGAATCGAACCCGCGGCCTCCCGCTTCACAGCCGGCTACTCGCCCGCTGCGCCACGGAGGCTGTCGGTAATACTTATCCGATATTACATTATGAGTAAACATGAAATAACATTCAATTCGATTTCACGGTCAAGGAAAACCTCGTGTAGAAATCAGAATGCCGTATGAATATCAATGTAAATAGATATGTAGGCGCCTACACACACTGCGGCTATAAAATCGCACGTTACGATTTTACAATTGCTTGATTAGTCGTGTGATTTTACTGTTACAGTCCGAACGGGACATCGGAACTCCCTAAATTGCAATTAGAATAAGCCATGAGTGATTAACTATAATATTCATATTGTGATTTTTTGACAAATAATGTAATGCTATTCCAAATAATCTGTAATAGTAATTTTGACAAAGTAATTTTATCGCACTTTAGAGACGAAAACAAAAATGTTCAACAAAATTTTAAACAAACTTCAAAATGTCAATAATAAACGTATTCCCTTCGGAGTCAGTACAGATCAAATGAAAATCCAAACCATATTCGGGGGTCCGAAATTTATTTAGACATTTTTGAAGTCTGTATTTAAGTTTTGTTAAGCTTTATTTATTTCGTGGCTTTTGAAATGGGGGCAAACTTCGATAAAACCTCTTTGTTCAAAGTTGGTAGCTACGTGATCATACTATCCATTGTAGGTGAAGAATATCGCATAAATAGATAGATTAAGATAGCATTATCACCCATTTAGTCCTCATTCGTACGAGAGCTTTTTCGACGCGCATTAAAAGCATTGTAATGAAACAAATGAGTT
The DNA here is from genome assembly GCA_036417725.1 of Clanis bilineata. Classification (NCBI taxonomy): domain Eukaryota; kingdom Metazoa; phylum Arthropoda; class Insecta; order Lepidoptera; family Sphingidae; genus Clanis; species Clanis bilineata. The sequence continues at coordinate 15,263,555 of CM071137.1, forward strand.
CGAGTATAGTTATTCAAACGCTAGCTCTTTTAAAATGCGGCGTTTTTTAAACGAGCAATATGTAGAATATACTTTGTTAGAAATAGGACAAGAATGTTTTTCAAACACTGATATGAACCGACATGTTTAGACGCTTTTTTAACGAGCGTTAAAAAAGGTTTCGTGAAGATGAGGCCTATGGCGTGGTTGATTAGTTAAATTACCTCTAATAAACGATTTATATTTATAGTATAAGTAGGATTTAAAATTTCACTACAAGTCAAACCACATGCCAAAGTCAGCAATCGAATAATACTTTACACCCAAGCTATCATATACAGTTCCTACAGTAATGGAATATGAAATGAGAATTCATGCATCTGGTGATATAAAACATTATTCAATACTAGCTATATTGCATGAATATAATATACATAATAATGACTGTCTTTCTTTGAATAGGTACTTTTGCGGTTGTCCAATCTAAATTTTAGGACTTATTTAAAAGTAAACTGAAATATGTATAAGTTTATTTCAATATCTATGATAATTAATAACTTTCTATAATTATACTTATTTAGATTACTAATTATAGATTTTAGAAATTGATTCAAAATAAAAGCAAATTTAAAAAAGGTAATTTCTAAATTTTTAAACTTCACCAATCAATGATTTTAAATATTTTGTTCAATTTTTATATTCTAGCATCTTAACATAAATAATACATTAAATGCAATGTTGGAAACAGACAAACAATTAAATTAATTGTGATGGAATTTAATCGCAGAATCTTTTGAAGCGTAGCGAGCTTTCAGTAGCAAAACTAACGACGTAGCACCGTAGCTCCGAGCGCTACACGTGTAGCACTCAAGTGTAACTTTAATCGACGGTTCCAACTAAACGAGTAGTTTTAATCACGTCATTACAAATAAACTCTGTAGGTGGAAAATTCTAACAAGGCGACTATGAATTCTTGTTGCTAGAACTTATTTTTTATTTAAATATTTCAAACGATTAAGTGTGGCAAATGTGAATTGTAGATTGCTGTAACATTAAAAAAATATCAATGGTGAAAAAACCAGCTGCATACCCAAGAAATGCCCATCAGGAATTTTTGAAATGTGTAAAGTTACAAATCCGTATTAGGCTAGTGTGGTAGCCAGCATGGGACAATGATGTTAGACAAAAACTTTTTCTATTATCTTTTTCAAAAGGAGGAAATTGACCTGGCATAGAGTTCTGTACATATATAAACAAGTACCGGTTGCTTAAGTTGAAATTATTTCGTTTCGATCAGTAAAATGCCGAATGCGAATAAAATTTAATTTTTCCGGAACAGCAGGGCCGTGTCCCAAATACCTTCAAAAGAGGAACTGCGATTGCTCATAAAATATTTGTGACTAACTTTTGTTCCCGGGCCAGCTCACGCGAATAGCATCAGTTTTCCTTTTAGAAACGTTCACGTTTACCACTAACCGCCTATATCACCCGACAGGTTTTTAGAGATAAAAAGTGGCCTATAGAGACCTTTTCCTTTTCCTATAGAGGCTTCAGTCATTGTCATACCAAATTTTATCAAAAACAAATAGATGCCTAGATCGATTGACAGAGTGACTTTAAAATGCATGATATACCTCTAAGTATAGACTTTAACACTTTCAATGTGTACTATGATTGTATAGCATAAGCTCACACGTGTATACCCAAAGAGGTAGGCAGATGCGCACTAGCGAACTAGAACACCCACATTTCGCCGATCTTACTTCCGTCCCAGATGTGATAGGGGGCGAGCCCATCGCCATATCGAGCACAAATTCCAGACTTCGGGCAAATATGGAAAAATCCAATATTACTTTGCCCAACTCGGGGATCGAACCCGGGACCTCAGGACGGTAGTCATACCGAAATACAACCACGCCACCGAGGCAGTCACCGATTATATAAAACATTAAAGATCCAGTTTATATAAAAAAGCAAACAAGTAAACGATTATTATATCACCCCATCTCTCACAGATCGTAATATCAATTCGCAGCGACTAACAAGTTTATATTTAGTTTTTATGATATCGTTCACACACTGAATATAAGCGTGTACGCCGATGACGTAAATTGCTCGGGTCAGAAATACACCTTATGAAGATCTCAATATGAAATAACGTTGGTTGTTTCCATTCTATCGCACTTGAGCATTTTCATATTCTAGCCAGTTACTTTCCCTGTCCAATCAGCACTTTAATTAATTTAAATTCCAGATAGACTCTCTTCGAAATGTTTCTCTAGGAATATTTTCATTATTAATGCTTCTGTAGGTGTTTTATTAAGTATTCCCTAGTATTTCTTAATGTATATTAAACGTAATTGCATTGGTGTAATAGCAGCTTTATGCTGAGAAACTGTGAAGACATATGATCAAGCCTCAGGTTAGAAATTCTTAATTTGACTACAATTTGAAAAATAATACACGAGTCGCTCAGGCTTATACTTGCCGCCGTCACATCATAGAAGAATTCTAATTATTGTGCATTAATTGCTTCTTCGTCTTTATTTTCGACCTGCCCTCATCTAATCTCAATATGAAGTCGGCGTAAGTAGCAACATACCGCCGAATGTTCATACACTTAAGGTCGCTTTACGTCGTTTAAGGCCGCATTATCTGTCAAAATTGTATGGCGAAAATCAATATAAGAAGCTGTTAAAGTTGAGCAGCGTTTCACCATTCGGGCGATACTCTTTTAAGCATGTTGCAGAAAAGATTTGGTTTAACTTTTACGACCGGCTACCTACCTGACAATAACCCTCCAGGGGTATTCAGTAACGGGCGGAGTCTGTTAAAGCGGGCAAACACCCCGCCCGACCTGGAAATCGAACCCAGAAAGGACATCCCAGTTCACAGCCCATAAAAACCAAGATGGTGATAATTACCATTTCTACGTACTCCCACTAAATAGCCATGAGGTTACTGACCATTAATTTTCCAGCAGGCCGTCAGCGAGGTAAACACGCGCACAGGATGGGTCCGCCGTCAGCTATCTCGGGTGGCCCAAAGCCTGCGATACCGCATCAGCGGCGAGGGTCGCGCCAAGCCACCGGACTGGTTCTTGGACAAGTTCGCTGCTCAGACCTTCACCGACCCCGAAGAACCTATGTACCAAGCTAAGAGATCAAAGTTATTATGCGGGCTGAAGCTAGCATTCGATCCCACTTTACCAGCCCATTATCACGTAAGTATTTTTTATTTATTATACCTGTTAATTCTTAACATATTATTCTTAATATTTCATTGGTTATTAATTAAAAATAATAAATAAAACTTCATTCAAAATCATTTTTATAGAGATTTTACTTTTTATATAATAAAAGATAGAATGTAGAGAACAAAGTAGAATTATATAAAAAGCATCGATGAACAATAATGTAGAAACTACACCGTAACAAATAATGAAAACAATCCCAATAATGTAATACCGTCATAACACCCATGAAATGTCCATTTTGCACATCTATCACTTTCCAACAGGCCTGCCCGCCTAGCATGCGCGCCACAAGAAAATGTTATCTACGCTTTTTGTCCTGTTATAACCGGTTTTCCCTATTTGTCTACGGACACTAACATACGTCCTCGTTTATTTTAATACAATATTGTAGACTACATCTATACAGTCGTCTGTCGAGATATATCATAACACGCATTCTTGCTATATTCCAATTGCTAATTAAACAGAGTAAACTGCCAGATCGAAATGCCACTTTTTAAAATAATGTTGCTTACTTCCAAAACATAGTGATTGATCTAGTTCATTTTTTTATTAATCTCATGCGGTGGCGTGGTTGTCTTTCGGTACGACAACTGTGCTGAGGTCTCGGGTTCGATCCCCGGGTCGGGCAAAGTGATATAGGATTTTTCTATATCAGCCCGGAGTCTGGAATTTGTGCCCGATATGGCGATAGGCTCGCCCCCTATCACATCTGGGACGGAGCTAAGCTCGGCGAAATGTGGGTGTACTAGTTGGCTAGTGCGCCTCTGCCTACCCCTTCGGAGACACAGGCGTGAGTTTATGTATATTATGTTTTAATTTATGTCGAGCAATATTTGTTTTGTATTTGTATCAGTGGCTGGCTGTCGTATCACTGGCGATACTATACAACGTGGTGTTCGTCATTGGCCGCGCCGTGTTTTGGGACCTGGACAATCTCACATCGTTGTGGTATTTCCTGGATTATTTGTGCGACACCATTTACCTCGTGGACACTGTTATTCACATACATGAAGGTACGCCGACGCTTAATATCATTCGGTTCTTAGTGACTGCCCCCAGAAGTTTAAGGCTGAGATCTATAGAACGAACTTCGACTTAGTTCGAGCCATTTTTCACAAGAAAAACTGAGAGACGGATAAAGCAAAGATTTTCTTGTAAAAATGACTCGGACTAAGTCAAAATTCGGTTTATAAATTCCAATTACTCACTGAGTTCGTGTCTTTGACTTACGCTTAGTACAAGTTCGTTCTATAGATCTCAGCCTAAGACTCTAAGCATTTGTCACGCGGCCCAGTTTCTTGCACCCATTAAGTCGCGTCTCCTGCAAATTTTTTTTCGAAACAAAACAAAAAACACGTACACAAAACAACGTGTTTCGCTGTCTCCTGCTCATGGAACGATGGACCATAGACAAAAAATTGTAGAAATACCGTGTTTTGTGTAGGTGTTTTGTTTACTATTTTAGTGCAGGAGACGCGACTTAAGTGCAACAATTATTATTTTTTCTGCATGGCGTTATTCAGGCTAGGGTCCACCTTCCTACTTAACGTTTCCAAATAACAATAATTATTGTAAATTCACACAAAGTATTAGGCCGTGGTTGCGGTTGCTAAGAGCCGATTCGTTAAACACAACAGAGGAAATGCATTCCGAGGCGTTTTAATCTGTAATAATATATGTCACTTGTATTATCATGTCATAAAAGTCTTTGAAAAATGCGTGTATTTTATTTACACTTTTCTGGGTTCGCTTTAGGACGTTTCGCTGCGTTCGTTATTTGACAAGGTTTTCATCCTATAACATTTCAATATGCAGTGTTGGTATAAAATGTATATTCATGTCGACGATAAAAATGTTTTTTGACAAGCATCTAGATCTCGAATTAAATAAATATCTTTTTGCAAGATTTTATAAAGAAAGTGGATCTTCTAATGTGCAAAGGTAAATATTAAGAAACAAGCTTAATTTTGATCAAAACTGTAACTGGAACTATCATTGCAAATTTAGGGTATCATTAATTAGCTGAGCAGTAATGCATTTAGTACACCTAACTTTCAATGGAGTTCTGAGCCGTGCCATCCAGTTGATTAATCTAATCAATAGTTGTGAGTTGCAACGGAAACACGATAAGTCCTTCAACGATCGCGTCCACACGACAAATTACTCTAGTTCGGCATTTGTAGGTTCTGCCGCACTGATGTATGGGCACAAGGGAATCACTTAAATAAATGCATTTTAACTATTTCTACTTTCTTTCTATTAATTCGTACAATCACACGATTTTAATGTTTAACGCTAAAATGGATAAACTATTTAAATAAAAAAAAAACTTTATTGGCCGTAGTCCATGTCCATATCCCTGACGCTGCAGGTGTTGGGCCACTTGTGAAATGACAATCCACAGGCCACTCGTTTGATTCCCGTATAGAGACAATTGTTTGTTTGGTGGGTGAATATTTGATTTGGGTGTGGGTGTTGTGGAAACATAAGCTTCCAGTATTATGTCTGGTACTATAGCCGTTTTATAAGACTATCTATATCACTTATTATTTCTATATTATATCTAAGTGTAGATCAATGTATGACTATTAGATTCTTATGCTATCATAAAGGATATAGGCTATAATTGATCTCGAATGATTTCGACATTTTAAAATTGCTTTAATTAATTTTGTGGTGATCGTACTATGTTGAATATTATATTGGAAATATTCGACGTTAGTTATTTGATTGGTTTAACACAAGCTTAATCGATCGAGGCATACAATTAACATTGAGAACTACTGAGAATTCGAGACTTGACGGGCTGGTATAAAGTTATTATGAAAGTAGACAGCCCACTTCTGTAGGCCACTTGGTACGTGTTTCATAAAGCATAAGGCTGTGAGTTTGGTCCCTAGACCGACGTAAATGTTTGTATCATCCTCTAATATGTATTTCAGGGTGTAGTGAGACAAAATCACTCTTAGTCTCTAATACCCCTGATAAAGACTCTTATTGTGTGGGGTAAGGACTACCTGCCCTTATCCTACTTTAATGTGGGGTCGGCGCAACACACTTTTTCAAGCATGTATCATAAAGGATTTGGCTTAGTTTTTACAACCGGTTGCCTACCCGACGTAAAACCCCATTTGGCGGATTCTCTCAATTTTCTTGTGTAATTGGCAAAGAAGTCTTTGAGAAGTGCGTGTATTATATCTACATATTTCTGATTACGCTTTTGGGTACACGGTTAAAGTTGATGAAGGCGTCACGTCACACTTAGCGTCGCGTCGACGCGACATCGTCCGTACATGTGTAAAGTCACGTCACTTGCACTAGAAGATTACACAAAACACCTACACAAAACATGTTATTTCTACAAAATTTTGTCTATAGATATTGGATATTATAATTTTTGATATTGGATTTTTCCATATCAGTCCGGAGTCTGGAATTTGTGCCCGATATGGCGATAGGCTCGCCCCCTATCACATCTGGGACGAAACTAAGCTCTGCGTAATTGGGTGTTCTAGTTCGCTAGTGCATCTCTGCTTACCCCTTCGGGGATACAGGCGTGAGCTTATGTTACGTTTTGTCTATGGTCTATTGGTACATGTGCAGGAGACACTGAAAAATATTGGTTTGTGTCGGTATTTTTGTGTTTTGTTTTGAACCTGTGCAGGATACGCGCCTTCATAACTGCCTTACGAAGAACATTTAGATATCCGATCTTACCGGACTAATATCTAGTTATTTAAGCTTCGTATTTTTACACCCGACCCTTGAAATCAATGTTAATTGACGTAGAATTTAATTAAACTTCAATTACTTACGTAATTCTATCCATACTATCACCGAATCAGATAAACTATTTTAATCTCTGGTTATTTGTGGAGTCGTGTAATAAGGTTCTGTGCACACAATTGGGTACTTGACTATTTTTTTAATTAACGTTATGCGAAATTCAGGCTTATAAAATATAGCACAGAAAGAAATATTGAAATATCCTCAAAAATAAAAAAATATAAGCCATTGAAGTTTGACGCAAACTTCAAACTGCACGAAAGAGAAACATCAGCGGCCTGAGCAGGAAAATTTCTGACAACCGTAAATGTATTCGAACTCGATGCGCGTCTATGAAATGTGTATGAAATATTAACCAAACGTCATCAGTGCGCGGCGAACTCGAATACATTTACATTTACATTAGTTTTTCGTGCTCGGGCTACAGGATATTCATGTCACGGCTATAATGGAAGGTACACACCAGCCGAACAAAGGCGAAAGAATCTATACCTGTTGCGTGCACACAAATAAACTTTCGCTGTTGTGTGAATGAAACAAGCATGATTCGTTCGCCTTCGTTCGGCCCGGTGTGTACCCGCCATAACGCTACAAGCGTTGAAAGGTAGAGAAGGGATAGCAAAATATCCCCACTACGCCCCCATTCTTGGTCATTGTAGAATTTAAAATATGAATTACTGCCTCATTTTTCAACTGTGCAGTTTTTACAAAAGGGTTTCTTTTTGTTTTATTGAAAAATATTTGTAACTGATAAATACATAAAAAAACATCCGGACGAATTGAGTACCTCCTTGCAAGACCCAAGACCGATATTTTGTTATTCCCGAAATTCAATATGCAAAGTGTTTCATTGTTCTAGCAAACGTTGGAAGCCATTAAAGAAACGACAGTTTTTGTTTGTATTGATATTTACGGGAGGTTTTGTTAGCATGGAAGCATTTACGTCATATTTTCTAGTTAAAAATTAGTTTATGGCACTCACTGCAAGATCTTTTTTATTTAACAAAGGCTAGTAAACGAGCAGTTAGGTTACCTATTGCTAAGTGATCTCCACCGCCACAAAGACACCTTCTTTGTACCTGTCCTTATCCCACCTTAATGTGGGGTCGGCACAACACACTTTTTCAAGCATGTTGCAGAAAGGATTTGGCTAAGTTTTTACGACCGACTGCCTGCCTGACATCAACCCCCTCTGGGGGATCCAGTCCCGGGCAAATTAAATTAGAAAATTCGCTTTGCCCGACCTGGGAATCGACCCCCCGGTCCACAGCTCATATACCTATGCTGCCACTAGACCAAGGAGACAACACCAATGATACAAAAAGAACCATGTGTACGTTTAATTGGGAAGGTTAGTTAGGATTTAGGCCACTGGATATCGCACTTATTGTACAGCGGCCTGAGCAGGAAAATTCCTGACAACCGTAAATGTATTTCAGCTCGATGCGCGTCTATGAAATTTGTATGAAATATTAACCAAACGTCATCAGTGCGCAGCGAAGTCGAATACATTTACATTTACATTAGTTTTTCGTGCTCGGGCTACTGTTGTGTGTGTTTTCAAAAGTCGCGACTCTGGAAAGCTAAGATAACTGACACGTAACATAATTTCTTATTCATGTAGTTCCTCTTCTATTGTTTATATGAAGATGTTAATATTATACGGGCTTTGAGGTATTAATCTCTCTTTCTCCTTTACTTTACCATTTATAATAAGTGTATTGCAAAAAAGTAACTAGCTGTTGCTCGCGACCCCGTTCGCATGAAAATTTACTTTCGGAGATAAAACATGTATATGTGTTAATCCAGGATATCGGCTATCTCCATACCAAATTTCATCAAAATTGGTTCAGCTGTTTGAGTGTGAAGAGGTAACAAACACACACACTCACAAACTTTAGCATTAATAAACTCCGTTTGAAGCGGCCTGCATCCAGCGACTTCCTTTATCAGGTCGTCGGTCCACGGTCGATCCAGAAATCTTTGGGGGAGGCCTATGTTCAGCAGTGGACGTCCTATGGCTGATGATGATGATGATGATTATTTACCCAAGCCAGAACGTTCTTACTATATAAATCAATACTTATATTTTAGTATGGCTAAAGGGAATATAATATTGTTTTATAGGATATCATTATAAGAACATCAAAACGATGTCAACATTTTAAATATAAGGTGTATGGTATTGGGTTTCAAAGTGCATCATATTGAAATAAAACTATTCTTACGGAATAATAATTAAAACATAATCGTGATAGAATTATCACGATTATGTTTTAATTATTATTCCCGACGTTTCGAAGGCTTTGCAGTCTTCGTTGTCACGGGTCAGACTGAGGTGTCATTTGTCCAAAAAAAGGTTAGTGTTACAATATCTACCATCATTAAAAAATATACAAAATCAAAAAAGGTTAATTATTTGTGTTCCGATCTATGCAGTACGAGCTCACGGTGTCTTGAGTTCTGGCAGCTGGTCTTTTGGGTTCCGATTTAATAAGATGTATAATTGGATCCCAGGTTTGTGCAAGCTTCCAACCATCTTCTCTATTGAAATTAGGATGTTTTTTAATTTCAATAGCCTCGCGTATCATCCTAGGGAGGAATCGGTGTTCTTTGGAATCGTAAGAATAGTTTTATTTCAATGTATAATATTCGCGTAAACTTAAGAAATTAGTGCATCATATATTAATTATTACGAACAATACTTACTGCAGATATGAAATGTTTTGTTCAAAATATTTATGTCATTTTCGACCGACTTCCACAAAAGGAGGAGGTCCTCAATTCGTCTGTATTTTTTTATGTATGTTACTCGATATCTCCGCCAAATGTGGATCGATTTTCAAAATTCTTTTTGTGTTCGATAGACCTAATTATAGGGGTGGTTCCATATAAATTTGGTCACGATCAGTAAATTGGAAGTCGGTCAGTTAAGTTTTTAATCTTGTGATTATTACATTTCTAGTGTTATTACTTAAAATGGTTGTTTCGTACTAAAGCTGCGAAGTCCATGTCATGTCAAATAATACCTACTTTTATTTGCTCCGTTTGTCAGAACACCAACCAAGAGTTTTCGAAATATTTAATAGGAATTTTTTATTTTATTGAATCAGGATTTAAAATAATTTTCAAACACAATGGGCCTTACTTATAAAAATATTTTGGCTTGTCTTTTCGCTAAGAATAGTTTGTCACTTTTTTCCTTCCGTTACATTGTTTAAAAATGAAAGGGACAACCTATGGTTAAAGATAAGCAGCGGTTAAATATTTTTATAAGTAAGGGGCAATATGATTTAAATATTATGGGACTTCTTATAAAAACAGCTTAACTGAGCAAATGGTAAAGAATAGCCTGTCACTTTTTTCCTCATATCACATTGTTTTGAAATAAAAGGGACAGGCTATTCTTAGCCATTTGCTCAGCTAAACTGTTTTTATAAGTAAAGCCCCATAAGTTTTATATTTTTCTTGCGTCATTGCGAACGCTTGATTATTACCATAACTACCCCTAACGAAAATGATATTGGGCCTTACTTAAAACAGCATTTTGAGCTGAGCAAATGGTTACGAATAACCTGCCACTTTTTACCTTGCGTTACATTGTTTAAAAATGAAAGGGACAACCTATGGTATAAAGATAAGCAGCGCTCAAATATTTTTATAAGTAAGGGGCATATTATTTACAATAATTCATATGTATGTACGTTCTGTAATTGATTAGTTAGGTAAATTTTTCTTTCTACCTGCCCAAACCCTAACTCAATGTAGGCTCGGCGAAATGTACCTTTACTAGCATGTTTATTTATTTATGGAAAACTTATGACTAATACCATTTGAGTAAATTACAGTTATGTAGCATATATGGGCCGTAGACCGGGAGGTCGTGGGTTCGATTTCCAGGTCGGGTAAGCGGATTTTCTAATATAATTTGCCACGATCTGGGTCCTCCTGAGGGGGTTGACGTCAGTCAGGCATCTGGGCGTAAAAACTTATGACAAATCCTTTTTGCAACATGCTTGAAAAAGTGTGTTGCGCCTACCCACATTAAGGTGGGATAAGGGCAGGTAGAAATAAAAGTTATTAGCTTGTCCTAATTTATAGAATATGTTTTGTTATTAGATGTTGCAGAAATTATTCGACTAAGTTTTGTTATGATCAGCAGCATACCTGACGTTAGCCCTCTGTGGGATCCAACCACGAGCTCTATGTGAAAAATACCCATCCGACTTGGGAATCGAACCCATCACCTCCCGGTTCAAAGCCTATACACGTCGCCACTATACTAAATAGGCGACGAATTGATTCGTTCGGTCAATAATTTATCTAAAGACAGACATAAGCTAAAATCTTCGAACAGAATAGTTTATTCGATTTCACGTCGGCTGTGTAGATGACGAGCTTTCTATTAGTAGTAGGTTAGGAGTATCTGCCTCATAAACAATTTACGAGCTAACACTGCAACGAAATCGATATCACTCATCACAAAGTAAGCTACAAGGATGTTTCCGAATGTGGTCGCAAATCAACTGGGTGACACCCACACAAGCGCCGAGTCTGGCGTCATCAAATTTAGCTAACGTATGGGCAAACATTCGACCCTGCCTTGGCGCTTTATCCGCACAAATATTGCACCGCGGCGTGGCACGACCCCTCTAGAAATGTGATTGATTGGTCACACAAATTCCTATTACATACATTTTGTAGCCTACAAATTCGATGTAGCGGTGCTTGTTAACTGCGACTTTAATGTTCTATTTTTGTTCTTTGCGAATGTATAATTATGTACCGAATTAATGTAAAATAATTAGCGCTTAAAACATATTTGTAAACAGTTGTGACTTTTCGCAGGTTTTCTTGAACAGGGACTAATGGTGAAAGACGCAAAAGTGTTGAGACGCCACTATCTAAAGTCGGACTCGTGGCGCTACGACATGATATCTTTACTACCCACCGACATAGCGTATTATTGGTGGACACCCGGATCTTGCGACGATGTTAGTATACTTGAGTAAATCAATTCGCAATGAGCAATAGTAAAAACACACCACCCAGACATTCTTTAACGTTGTTATTAGCCAAGTGTCAATATTGGTCGTGTTCCAGAAACGTTTGCCGTGCCCTGTTATTGTACGACTGAATCGACTGTTTCGCTTGCCTCGCATGTGGGAGTGGTTCGATCGCACCGAGACCGCCACCAGCTATCCGAACGCTTTCAGGATATGCAAGGTCGAATATTCACAAAAAATATGCGTCTCATACTTCTTTTTGTAACAAAATGCTCATTTGTCATAAGTTTGCAGGTCGTCATGGCGATACTTGTGCTGATTCATTGGAACGCCTGTCTATATTTCGCCATAAGTTATGCCATTGGTTTCGGCTCTGACAACTGGGTATACAATATAACCGGCACTCGGAATGAATCTCTTGCTCATCAGTACATATACAGCTTCTACTGGTCGACTTTAACTTTAACTACCATTGGAGAGACGCCACAACCGGAAATTGACGCCGAATATTTATTTGTCGTCGCTGACTTTTTGGCAGGAGTTCTTATTTTCGCTACAATTGTGGGTAATATTGGTTCAATGATTTCAAACATGAACGTAGCACGAGTTGAATTTCAAAACAAGATGGATGGGGTCAAACAATATATGGCGTTTAGAAAAGTGAGCGGTGAACTGGAAGCGAGAGTGATACGCTGGTTCGCGTATACTTGGGCACAGAGCGGTGCGTTGGACGAAGAAAATGTATTGTCATCGTTACCTGATAAATTGAAGGCGGAAATTGCCATTCGGGTTCACTTGGATACATTACGTAAAGTACGAATTTTTCAAGACTGTGAACCAGGATTACTAGAAGCTTTAGTGCTTAAGTTGAGGCTGCAAGTATTCAGCCCAGGAGACTATATTTGCAGGAAAGGAGATGTTGGTAAAGAAATGTACATTGTCAAAAGGGGAAGACTGCAAGTGGTAGCAGATGATGGTAAAACTGTTCTGGCTACTTTGAGTGCAGGCTCTGTGTTTGGTGAAGTCAGCGTATTGGAAATAGCTGGTAATCGAACTGGCAACCGACGAACAGCGAATGTACGTGCTTTGGGTTACTCTGATCTATTTTGCCTAGCAAAACGAGACCTTTGGGAAGCACTAGGTGACTACCCGGACGCAAGGGCCACACTCACTGAACGAGGTTGTCAACTGTTGAGAAAGGTTCGGATAAACATAATACTGTGCAATTAAATAAAATATGGTCACATAAATCAAGTAATAAAATGACATTTTTGCAGGACGGGTTACTGGATGAATCAATATTTGAAAGTGCACAAACAACTCAACAAAGTTTAGAAGAAACCGTGCATAAGTTAGAAGGTACCGTAGAAATGCTTAACAACCGTTTACAAGGGCTCTTGTCTGATGTTGGAGAAGAACAAGTAAAAATAAAGCAAAGAATCCACAAAATCGAAGCGAGGTTAGTATATTTGCATGGTATGTGCTAAGCGACAATACTTTCTGGCGAATCTAGTAATATTTATTTTAGTATTGGTAATTTTTACACTGTGATTATAAATAAAATTCATTTCATATATTTTATGGCATTTTGCGAAAGTGAAACTTGCAAAGCGAAAGATTACCACCCATCGAAATCTTTAAAATACGGAGTGTGAATTTACAGCAACTCCCACATATTATTTTTCAGAGTTCTAGATGATGACGATGAAGACGAGACAGACTCCGACGATCTCACTTCTACTGAAGCTTCGGAGTTACGGAGTGAAATAGCACGCGTTTGTGACGGCTCAGCATACAGTGAAGCACCAATGAATTCATCTCACGACACTTCCATGCTTCTACTCAGTCATCCGACACTAGTCCGGGAGAGAGGTCACTCTCTCAGTGTTGAAAGAACTCCAGGATTACTGCATATTGCTCCAGAACCTCGCAGCAAGTCACTTCGCTTGAAACGTGTTAATAACGACACAGCAAAGTGAATGAGGTATTTCAGTGAAATGGAAGGTGTAGTTTGAATAAATTAAATCCTTTGGCAAGAGATCTCAGTTATTTTTGATACCAAAAGAGGGTTTTACAATAAAACGAGCACATTTTGGAGGATCAAAAATAAAATTGAACATATTATAACGGAAGCGAATTTAAATATGAAAATCATCGATATATTATTTACCTAGATGCACAGTTGACGCTCGGAAAATGGGACAGCAAAGCAAGTGCTGAAGCACTCGTTTTGCCTACAGTCGGACGTCGATAGAATTCTAAATTTCAAAATTCAAATTATAGAACGCTTGCTCGTTTAATTTATAAACCTACTTTATAACACGTGCTTAGGGTTATATTTGTGTTGATTTAATTACAACTTGTGATCATTTTCTTTGTTTTATTTCTGAGACCACTTTTATATGAGGATATTTGCAAAGAACTGTGCATCTAGGGTATAATATATTGATGATGAAAATAAATAATGTCATATTTATGTATTTCCTAAAAGGGAGTGTAGAATATAATATTCCTCAGATAAAGTTTAAAAAATATATTTTCTTGAATCGTTCGTAGTGACTTAAATCAGATGTAGATCAAGGAGGACTTATCTGGCAAAATACCAAAAAGAACTCTAATTATTTTTTGCGTGTTAGAGTCAATTCTACTAAACTATGTCCAATCATCATATTCAATTATTATAAAGCTCATTAGGGTAGTATCTTGTGTTTAGAAACTACACTGTTTACTAAGGTATCTAGCGATATAGTACCAACTTTATGGACGCGTTTTCGGATACCAGAGTCCATCTGTGTCATGGCTATAGATAAGTGTTTATTTAGAACTAAAGTAGCGTCAATAGCAAATGGCTTTTAAGTGGAAAATTTTACATAAATCTCTTGAAAAATATCGGTAATTATGAAATTAGTATTTTATTTTATAATGACTTTTTAAATATATTTGGTATAAATTGTTCAGTACAGTGAGGTGTATTATTAGTATGTATTATATGCAACTAAGTTCCAACATTATGTTTACAATAAACTATGTATGTAACTTATAACTGAAGGGTATCAATCGTTTTTTTAAGGACAAACTTTTGTGTTAATTGCAGCTTTACTATGAACCTATATTATACATAGTTACTAAACCAGTTAAACATTATGGCTTAAGTTTCGGATATCTATTCTTAATGTCTTTTTCACTAGTTAAGTTAAAAATAAAATGCATGCGTTAAAACAAAATGGATACTCAGAATAGAAATAGTATTTAGTAGATATATTGAAGTACGTCGTGGATTACAATAAAAATTTGGAATAATGTAGATAACATTCTAATGTCAGTTTTCTGTATATTTATAATATATTTTATAATATAAGTTCCGAATATTTGCCTATTCGGCGTCCAAAAGAGACGAAGTTTTATCGTAACTTTTCATTAATCCTATCAAGCACCTCTCCAATGATATCAGGATATTAGCCTAGATTTGTGAATTTATCATTGATTGTATTGCCAGTACGTGTAACTAAATGTATAGACAGATAAATGTTACTGTAGCAAAAATATACATCTTTAGAAATAAGTACGGTACGACAATCATATTAACGTCCGTTTTCAATAAACAATCTCAGTTTGAATATGCAGATATATTACAAAAATTAGCCAATAAAAACACAGTTTGAACATGATTCCGTCAAATGACTTGATTTGATTGGTTCATAATCGCGATCTATCTGCACTCTAAACTGAGATCGTTTATTGAAACCGGCCGTTAATGAGTTAGGAAAAATATTTATTGCATGCGCAACCATCCGGGTCCAGTCAGTAAAGACAAATATAAGTACTTAATGTAACTCACAGGTGTAAGATCACCATCATCAAGAGTCTATAGGCTGAGATCTATACAGCGGAGTTCGATTAATCTTAGTCAAAGTAACGAACTCAGTGAGGATTTGGAATTGGGAACTTGCACGAAAATTATAACGAGCAATAAATCAATAAACAAAACCTTGAAATGTGCTATGATGAAATTTGTAGGATAAAATACTTAGTATTTTACAAAATATCTTAATTATAAATTACGTATAATGGAACGTTATTGCAAAACCCAAGTGACGTCGTTGCATTAGGCAGTGTTTCCAGGTTGGGGTATTTTTCCCAATTTTGCGGAAAACAGTTATTATGTATAGTATGGTGATTGATGAATGAGATTTCGAAGGTCCTCCTCTTTCCAAATTCTTTTCTTCGTTTAACTTTCCCATCGCTCAAGGTCCTCAATTCGTCTATATTTATTTTTATGTATGTTACGCGGAGACCTTTATCCAGCAGTGGGACAATAAAGGTTAATTAAAAAAAAATGTTACGGTATCTCCGCCGAATGTGGACCGATTTTCAAAATTCTTTTTGTGTTCGATAGAGGTTATTTCAAGGGCGGTTCCGTACAAATTTGGTTATGATCGCATTTGAAGTCGGTCCGTTAAGTTTCCTGACAGACAGACTAAGCAAAGATTTCTTGTAAAAAATGACTCGAGCTAAGTCAAAATCCTCACTGAGTTCATTACTTTGGCTTAGACTTAGTCGATATTCGCTCTATAGATCTCAGCCTATGTATCTGAAATAGACAAAGATTGCCGAAAAGTAAACTTTTAGATGGTGACTCGTTCCCACTGGTTTAACGAATAACAAGTTCCTCGTTATATGTACATGGATAGATATATGGATTATGATCATGGATAGATAGTTGCTCTTTATTGTAGAAATACGCAGAAAACAGGTAACATAGAATAACATAATTGGGTACCAGACTAATTTTTTAAAATTAATTTTATATGAAATTTACGCCATCTAAAATATAGCACTTAAAAAATTATTGAAATATTCTCATAAATAAAAAACCTATAAGCATTTGAAATTTGGTGTAACCTTCAAACTGCGGAAAAGAGAAGTA
Organism: Clanis bilineata; assembly: GCA_036417725.1. Taxonomy (NCBI): domain Eukaryota; kingdom Metazoa; phylum Arthropoda; class Insecta; order Lepidoptera; family Sphingidae; genus Clanis; species Clanis bilineata. The sequence goes on from CM071137.1 coordinate 15,280,512, forward strand.
TCAGTAAAATCACGTCAGGGCCATAACGGTACGTGCGTTAGAAAGGGATAGCAAGATATTCCCACTACGTCCCCACTCTTACTCATTGCAGAATTTAAAATATGAATTACTCACTCATTTTTCAACCAATTTCGATGCAGATTTTACAAAAGAGTTTCTTGTTTTTGTTTTATTTCCTAGTACATATAAAAATGTGTACGAAATCAAACATAGTCAAGTACCCAATTATTATGCCACAAGTGTCTGCCTTATCGCTAAAAACGATCTCTTCCATTAACTCTTACTATTATTATTATCGTGATGAATCTTATAACTGCGGCCTGAGCAGGAAAATTTCTGTCAACCGTAAATGTATTCGAACTCGATGCGCGTCTATGAAATTTATATGTAATATTAACCAAACGTCATCAGTGCGCAGCGAACTCGAATACATTTACATTTACATTAGTTTTTCGTGCTAGGGCTACTGAACAGAATCAGAACACCAATTCAAGTGTAAAAAATAAATATACTGCAGTTGTACTTGTGAGAATAAAAATTATCACTAGGTCTCATCGATATAATAATATACCTAGATGCACAGTTCCATACAAATATCATTGTAAACAGTGTCCTCGACAGACAAAACAAATAAACATCACAAATTTAATTATATTAACACAAATATGACCTTATAGACGCGGCATAAAGTAGCTTTTTAAATTGAATGTTCAAACGTTCCTATATTCGAAATTTTTGAATTTCTAATCGTTTTTAAATTTGACAATAATTTGACATTATTAAAAGAAACATTCTAGTCACTTGGACAAAGATTGAATGGAGTCGAATAGTTCTTGTATTTATCTGTGAGAAATTTTGACCACGTGGCGTACAATGTAGATGAGAATGGCGATATCTGTATAATAATTTTACTTACATTAAGAGATAGATAGAGTATAGATGTTTAGAAGATAACAATGCTTATGAGTTATGAATATGAAATAAGCACTGTTTTGCCTTAGCGTGATTCATAAATAAATAAATAACACCCAACAGTCACATACATAGTCCTGGCCCCACACTAAGATCGTCCTTTGCTCTTTAGATTCTTAATAATTTCTTTTAGACTATCATTTCGTTTTCTTAATCTTTTGTTCTGCCTTTTTGTTTCGCACTAAATTAGATTTAAGTTTAAATTTTTGGTTGCGTTCTTTCAAATTATCTTTCAAAAATAACGTCTTAGGTGTGTTAAAGATTGATGAAAATTCTGATGGTATTGGTGATCCTTCATTATTTATCGGTTCAATTGCTGGTTCCTGGAAATAAATATGTTTCCAATAAATGATGACGCCACAATTACTGTTGTAGTAATTATGCCTAACGACCGGTTCCAATAAATGATCTCAATCCGAGAATCCAAGATAAAAATGAAAAATAAAAAAATGAAATATCGCGAGAATGAACCATTAAAATTATTATTTGACAGCGGAATGTTCAAGTTTGTTCATGTTGGCAATTTTTTATGATCTGCACACTTTGATTGAAAACATTTATTAGAATTAGCCGCAAATTATTAAATAGTCATTTTACATGGCAGTATGTACCTAGTATATGCTTGCTATTGATGAATTCTGTATCAAATATTTTTCAACTATTACACTTGTACTGCACCCTGCCTCATTTAAACTTGTAGTTACGACAATCTAAAATAAAGTCAATAAATGTGGCAATATTTATTTATTTATTTATTTATAGGTACACCAACAGCATACATATTGTTAAATTAAATAGTAAACATTAGTTAAGGACAATGTAGCTGATGACAATTTATCACCTTTATTTTTGGTACAGCATTTTTTTTAATTTTCCTAATCCCTTTTTCTGTATAATATCCATCGGAATCGGCAAAATGGTCTGAACAAACCACACTTGAGTAATTGGGTTTAAAATTTTCTTCTCTCCTTTCTTCGCAAATAATTTTACGCCATTTATCTCTTACTATTTCATTTCATGGAAATCTGTAATTAATAAATAAAATTAATAAAAAAAAATCATAAATTTAAAATAAATATAATATATTTACAAAAAAAAACGACTCCATATATTTCATTGTTCCAAATCATGATTTCAAAAGGGACAAAATATTTTATTAACTGAATTTGTTAAATTAATTATTTATACACGTTTAATACTTAATTTAACATGATTAAGGTTTTAAGAATCAAGTAAGGGAATTATACTTACTTAAAATATGAAATCCCATGTGTTTTGCGCTTTGTAAGAGTGTTATTTTTGCACTCTTTCACAGAGCATTTAGGCATCTTCACAGACGAACGGTCGGCGCCCGACTGACAGCCAACAAGTGCTTACTTACATTTTAAGCACTCGTTGGCTGTCCCACTTTCTGAGCGTCAACTGTGCATCTAGGTATATTATTATATCGATGCTAGGTCTATTTAAAATACTAGGGGTCGCCTTGAGGTCGAAAGTCGACCATCATAATTTTAATTAATTTAATGTATTTCTAATGCATTTTATATAAAAAAATGTAACTGCCTCGGTGGCGTGGTTGTACTTCGCTATGACTACCTACAGTCCTGAGGTTTCGGGTTCGATCCCCGGTTCGGGCAAAGTGATATTGGATTTTTCCGTATCAGCCCGGAGTCTGGATTTTGTGCCCGATATGGCGATAGGCTCGTCCCCTACCACATCTGGGACGTTAATAAGCTCGGCGGAATGGTGAGTGTTTAAGTTCGCTTATGCGCCTGCTGCCTACCCCTTCGAGGATTCAGTCGTGAGCTTATGTTTTGTTATCTTCTCCATATCGGTGTCAAATTTCACGTTCTTCTCTGTCAATTCTATTAAAAAGGTGTAGATACCAAGTTTTCGTTTCACATATTAATGTAAGGATATATAAGGATAGTCGCCTCCTTGGTCTAGTGGCAGCATGTATGGGCTTTGGACCGGGAGGTCCTGGGTTCGATTCCCAGGTCGGGCAAAGTAAATTTTCTAATTTAATTTGCCGGGGACTGGATCCCTCATAGGGGGTTGACATCAGGCAGGTGGCGGTCGTAAAAACTAAGCCAAATCCTCTTTGCAATATGCTTGAAAAAGTGTGTTGTGCCTGCCCTACATTAAGGTGGGATAAGGGCAGGTAGAAAGAAAAGAAAGTATTAATGTAAGGATATATACAAAGCGTTGAATAGTGGAAATTTTTATTCCACATAGTTTAACGGTTGAACGAAACGATTTAACTAGTGGGAATGAGCAGAGACAATGGTAGCTACCCATTATAACGTCACCGATTTTATCCCAATTTCATAAGAGTACATAGCTCCAAATTCTATAAGTCCTTTTATATACAAAATGAGGCCGTATGGGATAAGATCTGTAACATTTTACGTAAACTATGTAAGCAAAAGTACTTACAACTCCACAATATGTATACGTAATAGATCAGATATATTGGTGTAATAGTTTAGGATGTAGTTTTATTATTATTTTGTAAATAAATAATTTATAAATGTTCTGACTGTGTCCAATTGTTTTTAATAAATAAATGACTTGAATTTTACTTTTAATTATTTATTTATTTTTATAGTCGCTTTAATGTTGAATTGGGTACTTGTCAATTTTTTTTTATTAATTCTATAGAGGTATGAAGTTTGCGTCGTCTAAAGTATAGGACAGAAAGAAATATTGAAATATTTTCAAAAATAAAAAAGTTATAAGGCATTGAAGTTTGGTGTAACCTTCAAACTGCAGGAAAATGAAGTATCAGTATAATCACGTCACCGCCATAACCGCACGTGCGTTACAAAGGGATAGCAAGATATCTTCCATATTCTCCCACTCCAGAGTTTAAAATATGAATTACTGCCTCATTTTTCAACCAATTTCGATGCAGTTTTTACAGAACGGTTTCTTTTTTGTTTTATTTGCTATTACATATAAATATATGCAGAAAATCAAACGTAATCAAGTATCCAATTTCTACCCTTTTTGATGTCGGTTCACAGTTCTAATTTAAATCCAGTGTTTCCTTATCTCATACTTACATATTATTATTTGTGATTTTAAAAGTTTAAGAACATTCTCTAAAGTGTTACATCATTGTTCCATTATTATATCGATAAAACAGAAAAACTTCAACTTTTACCCGAGTAGTGTAATTGCTCAAATTTAATCCAAGTTCACAAGTCAACACAACCAATAAGCAAAGTTTAGGTTTTTTCATAATAATGCAAGTGGATAGCGCGGCGTCTGGTTACGAGTTCAGTTCAGAATACGTAATATCTTTCTAGTTTCTAGACTTTTCTATCGAAAACTAGTTCAATACAAAAGTTGAAGCACCGCCGTACTGGACAAATCCAATAAGAAATATGTGCCAACGACTTGGCAACTTAAACTATAATTTTGATCTCCTATGATTTATGTTCGCTGTTATAGTTTAACAAGTCTAGTAAGTTAGAGTTAATATGTTAATTTTATTATTATAACTAACTTTTATTTCCAACTATTTTTGCATTTAAAGTCTTAGAGGACGCGTAAAGACGCGTCTCCTGCGCTTGTTTTTCTCGAAACAAAAAACAAATACACCTACGCAAAACAATGATTTTCGCTGTCTCCTGCTCGTAGAACAATGAACCATATACAAAAATGTGTAGCGAAAACGTGGTTTGCGTAGGTATTTTTTGTAATGTTTTAGTACAGGAAACGCGGCCTAAGAAATGCCAATGTTGGTTATGGTCTACGTGAGTGTCTTTTTTAAATATAGTGAGTTAAAGTAATAATTTCTTTCCTATTTGTGGGCCATATGCTGTACCATATGATTTTATTAAGATGATCGGTAACTGTGGAACTGAAACAAACAACCTTAATTTATGTATTTATTTTCATAAATTTTATTCAAATTCCTTGACATAATTAAAATGTTTCGCTAATTTAAATGTACGCTTATCGTTTACAAATTTAATCACTACACCAAGGTTACACAGTCAATAACTTCATTCTGCAAAAACGGATGGAGAATGCCTTTCATAAACGCTAAACTTACAATTCGCTAAATGTTCGATTCGCTTATTCACTACTCCTCAACCGTTAAGGCTGCGGACACGAACTCAGCGGTGGCGGCGGCGGCGCGGGGAGCGGCGCGACAACGTATTGCTAGACCGGTTGTCGCGCCGCTAGCCGCACAGCTGTCTTCGAAGCCAGTTCCATTTAAATATATGCATTGGAACGCGCCGCTCGCCGCGCCGCTGCCGTCACCGTTCTGGCTGAGTTCGTGACCGCGGTCTAATGCACAGTGCACGCGGCGATTTTAAGCGAGCTATCGAGACGCGTTTTCAATACTGTGTATCCGCACGCATTTACAAGGTCTCGATATCGTTTTATTATATTATTCGACATCTCATCATTAGCTAATCAAAACAATTCTGTTGACAACACCTTAGCTAAAATTAAGAATGAAACTTTGTCAAATAAGACCATCATTATAAAGTTGCGTGTCAATTACAATTTTATTTGTGTATAGTTTTATTCTGTTAAGTTGGTTGACAACAGAATTACTCTGAATAGTTTAAAACTTTAAGAATCGTGTCTTCGTAAACATTATCGCAAATGGAACATTGTTCGCTTCCGAATTGCAAGTCCAAATGATGTAAACTTTTACCTAAAACATATTGAACAAATGATTCCGTGCCTGCACGTATAACACTTAGTGCGAAAGATAATCTAGTCTTGTGTTTCCCTCCAACTTTGGCTTTACATAAAACATTTAGAGTACGATGCTGTGTTAGATATCAGGCTCGCCGACGATTCCTCTTTCACCCCAACTGAAAACGAAAATAGTAATGTAAGTACTTATTTTAACAGGATACATATAATTTTTATTCACAAGATAAACAAGCACAATATAATTAAGACCGTGAGTGCAAGAACGGCCTCCTCAACATTTTCTCAAAAGGTTCCGTCGCAGATTTAGAATTAAAATTCAAGTAAGTACTTATTTGTAAAACCGTTGCGCGGTTGTATGGGAGGGAATATATTGGTCAGACGCAATGTCGTATTAGTAAAGTGAGAAAAAACAGATTTATGTAAACATGTGGATTAACCCTCTTATCTCAATTTATCCCAGAGCTCAATCCTATCTATAAATCAAGATTTCGTATAAATAGAGATATGTCGCAGAGCTGCAAGTGGCCTGTACCCCTAGTACGAGTTTATTTTGGCAGTTCTCGATTCTCAAAATAGCCGATTGTTTGCATTTTGTCCATACATTTGACTAGTAGCGCCACTTTGCGGAAACTATAACGAACTAAAAAATGTATGGAGAAACTAAAAACTATCGTCGATTTCGAGAATCGAGAAAAACTCGTACTACTGGGTTATGTTTGATTCGAGTACACCACACATAAGTTCTTCTAGTCTGAAACTTGTGCTCGTATTATGATAGGCTCGCCCAAGTTCAAAATTAGGTAAGGAGTTGTAATGGACTTGTTATGGGTAAGTACTTCTGTCCTTTTGAGGATACAGGCGTGAGTTTGTTATTTTATGGAACATCATGCTGATTGAGATGTTACTCTACATACAGTCAGTATAAATACAGAATATCTATCTCTTCTACCATCTGCCCTTATTCCACTGCAATGTAGGGTAGACGCAGAAAACTTTTTACGTAAATTGCATAAAGGATTCGCCTTTACTAATATTTGATGAGCTGCCTGTCTGACTACAACCCTCTCTAATAGATTTAGTCTCAGGTATATTGTGTAAGAAAAACGTCTTATCCAACAGAATTCAAACCCATGACCTCGGAGTCCACAGCCCATGTATAATAGACCAGTCTAAATACACAATATTCTATTCTTAAATTTATTCCAAGAAGAAAAAACCAACGTTCACCGTCAGGCCAGAATGTGTAGCGCGAAGCAGCATCGGAGGGGATCCCGTCGTGACGTCGAGTCGGCGAGAAACTGCTTGACGGCACGTAGCCAGGGTTGGGACTTGGCGATCCACCTGCAATGATCACATGTAACAATTTATATTAAGGGGAAGATCTACTAGCCCTCGATATTTGATTGCTGGAAACTGTGGATGTAAACTAGAGGACGAACAAATTTTTTTTTTATAACTGATTTGCAAACGATCTGGTGCTGGTGGTTGATGATAAGCGATCTCCATCGCCTATAGACACTCAAGATAAAAATCTATCATGGAAGTGCGAAAAGGAGGGAGGAATTGGGCTACCGGAAATCTCACTCACCGAACGAAACGCAACAGCGTGCTGCCACTTTACGTCCGTTTCCTGTGAGACAGTGGTCTCAAATTGGTCGAGCCGGCCCATTCGTGCTGTAGACATTACTGTCTACACCGTGGCTCTACCACTTAAAAATGGCTCTACTACTCAAAGCGCACACTGCGCCCTCTATGAATGAATGAAGTAACTACACGAAGCCCCAAGTGACTTGAATTAAAATAGTAATATATATGTCTGATAGATGTCGCTTCAAATATAAGTCAAGCCTAGAAAGTGCAGTTACTGTTAGCTTCTGTAGAAACCTCGTAGTTCGTGAAAACTAAAGGTGAAAACTCACATCGCCGCGCGGCGCCACTAGCAAACTATGTTGATAATATACGAGTATATCATTGTTAAATTAGCTTAGGTTAACTATAATATATGAAACAAATTGGTTTTGAAACAATTTTCAAAATACAGCTATATTTAATTAATTATTCGTTCGTGAGCCAGAGAGTAAAATGAGATGCCTACTTTTATCTACACGGATACCCCATGGATATGATAATGATTTCTTAGGTTTACGTGAATGTTGTTAATTGAAATTAAACTGTTTTTACGGATTCTATCACGATTTGGTTTTAGTCTTCAGTCTGACCCGTGACCACGAAGGCTGCAAAGCTTTCGAAACGTCGGGCATAAAAATTAAAACATGGATATGATTTTCACGCAAACCGAAGCCATGTTGCATAAGACGACAAGTGTCACTACCGATAGCACAATTTTTGCACTTTGAATTCGGTACGGCGTTAATATATAAATTAGCACTGGACGTCATGTAGCTGATGATGATTATGAGAATTTTATTTCACCATAAGTCGCATGTCATTAATTTAAGGATAGTTAATGTAATAAGTTGATTTGAAAACCTTATATTTGAATACCTTCTGGCCAAAAGGAGAATCTAGTGACTGTGGCGTCAGTTGAGGTGACTATGTCGTGGTGACGGTTGGGAGAGAACCCGCCGGCAGATGTCGTCGCGTACGTCGGACCGGGGCTCGGTGATGCATCTGAAAATATATATTTTTAGAAGTGAAGTAAGTTTCCCTTAGTGAAGTAAGTACTTCACTCAGGTCCACCTGCAGCTCCGCGATATATCGATGGCCGCAAAGAACAATATCGAATCGGCCATACACATTGTATGGCAGATTCGATACTGGTTTTTGCGGCCATCGATATCTCTATTTATTCCAAATCTTGATTTAAATATAGGAGTAAGCTGTAGGACAAATCGAGATAAGGTGTAACTCTAGATTAGTAATAGCGCTGCAAGTCGCCCTAAATTGAACTAATTAATTAATCTACTACACAAGCTCTCTGTATCCTCAAAGGGGTAGGCACAGGTGAACTAGAACGCCCAAACTTCGCCGAGCTTAGTTCCGTCCTAGATGTTATAGGGAGCGAGCCTATCGCCATATGGGGCACAAATTCCAGACTCCGGGCTGATATGGAAAAATCCAACATTACTTTGCCCAACCCGGGGATCATACCCGAGACCTCAGGAGGCAGGTCGGAAGTCATACCGAAATACAAGTACGCAGCCGAGGCAGTCTACTAAATGGATCTATGTAATATAGATATACTGGGGGGTCCAATAGAGAGGGGTTGACAACATGTAGGTAGTCGGTCGTAAACGTTATATCAAATAATTTCTGCAACATTATGAAAAGTGAGTTAGACCGACCACACATTAATGTTGGATAATGACAGGTAAAAAGAAATTATGAATCTTAGGCTCAATTGCACCACTATTATTAACCTAGAGTTAGTCCTAACCGCAAGCTAAATTGACAGAAAATGTATGAATGACATGTAACTTAACTTGCGGTTAGGACTAACTCTAGGTTAATAATAGTGGTGCAATTAAGCCTTAGAGAATCAACTAGATAAGGAAGGCGATGACAACGATTTAAGAATCAAGGACGACTACTAAAAATAGACAGACAGACTAAGCAAAGATTTTTTTGTAAAAGAATGACTCGGACTAATTCAAAGTATGATTTGAAAATTGCAAATTCTCATATATACATACATACATAAGCTCACGCTTGTATCCCCGAAGAGGCAGGTAGAGACGCACTAGCGAACTAGTAAACTCACATTTCGCCGAGCTTAGTTTCGTCCCAGATGTGATAGGGGGCAAGCCTATCGCCATATCGGGCACAAATTCCAGACTCCAAGCTGATATGGAAAAATCCAATATCACTTTGCCCGACCCGGGTATCGAACCCGAGACCTCAGGACGGTAGTCGTTCCGAAATACAACCACGCCACCGAGGCAGTCAGATTAAGCTGAAATTTCTAAAAATACGCAATAACATTCTAATTCTGCAATATAGTGCTGAGTTATTGTACCTTTGAATGATAAAAATTGAAATAGATCAATCACTATGTTTTGAAAGTAAGCAACAGTATTTTGGTAAGTGACCTTTCGATCTGTTTACTCAGTTTAATTAGCAATCGGACTATAAGTAGTAAAAGGCGAAGAACAAATAGTCGAGAATCAAGAGGGTCCAGGTAGGGTATTGGAATGTTGCGCAGCGAGCTCAATACGAATTCGATAGTCATTTTCCTATAGGAAAATTTAAAAGTTATAGCTCGACCATGAGTTTATTTGGCATTTTACGCTAGCGACTAGGTCAAATATTTGTATGACAAACACCCGAACTCCTCTAGTGATTACGTGTGGACCTGACGTTTTTCGACCGACTTTAAAAAAGGAGAAGGTCCTCATTTCTTTTTTTTTTCGTATTTTACGCGATATCTCCGCGAAATGTGGAACTATTTTCAAAATGATTTTTGTGTTTGATAAAGCTTATTTCATATTTAATCACGATCGGATCAAGTTAGAATTCGGACAGTTTTTAAACCTTTCATACAAATTATGTTTCATACTGTACTTATTAATACTTACCGATCGCAGTTACTCCTATAGGGTTATACGTATTCATTGGCATTGACTGCATCGGCTGCAGGGGGCTTTGAAGCTGTAACATACGAAACGATTCCTATATTATAAACCTGAAAAATTACAATTAATTTTTGGTATCTGACAACTATTGTCGACATAAGTTTAAGGGGGTTACCATCACATCTTATAGCAGTATTATTATAATTTTACTTGTCAATATTCCCATACAAAACAAACGAAGAACGATTATAATAATACTGCTATAAGAGGTCGTGATAACCCTGCAGAAGTATTTTAGGTATGAAGAATACGGTGAGAGAATACTTGGTACCCATTTACAGAGAATAGTTTGGTTAATATAAAGTGTTGTCATGTTATACATTATATTATAAGTATCCTTTTTTGACTTATCACTGTGCCGTATGGGGAACAGAAAATATAGGCAATATGTTTGTAACTTCATACGAGTGTGAGTTCATTTTGGATGTTTTTTATCAAATATACAAATAAACCATATAATAAACCATAATAATACAAAAGAGTGACGTAGAATAAGATACAAATAAAAGTTTTTGATATATATTATGGTAGTACGTGTCTTGGAATATTAATTTATACAGGTGGACCCCAAGCAAGAGAGAGCTTTATGAGTTTTAAGGTCATTCGGGTAAAAAAGGAACCCAACAAGTTAGGTCTCTGGACTATGTGTGGCTTTAAGTTCACTTCGATTATATTCCAGTGCTATGGTTGCCATACACGGGGATATTTTAGTATAATTTATAACATTTTGGTAAATGGGCGTAAATCACGGTGGAGTAAGTCACAATAAAAATTAAGCTACCTAAATAAAAAAAAATAAAAATTTGGACGATATTGTATCAGAACATGGATGCATTTTGAAAAGTACTGCAATGTATGGAATGATAAGACGCTATGACAAAAAAAAATATTTATTCCGAACTAGCTGTGATTTGCGGATCTGCACCGATAGTACCTATTATTCCCGAATAAAAGTGATACTAATCTCAAATATTGCTTAAAAATTAGATTATACCTTACAAAAAACAAATTCCTCTTTCAAAACTTATGTAAGTATAATTTATAATCATTATGATACCAAATCATCCCCCAAAAACCTTTATCCATACTTTGACTAACTATTGCTCACGGCTTCTTCCGTGTGGAAATATTTCACGAAAGCTGTACATTTTTCCGACGTAAAAAGTAGCTTATTTGTCTATTTAGCTTAAAGTTTAATAAAAATATTTGTTATAGTTATTACGTGAAGGAGTACATCATCATCATCAGCCATAGAACATCCACTGCTGAACATAGGCCTCCCCCAAAGATTTCCAGATCGATGGCCTGCACGCAGCGACTTCCTGCGACCTTTATCAGGTCGCTGGTCCACCTTGTTGGTACAAAAGTAAAGAGTACGTACATACACTCAAACTTTCACGTTTATAATATTACTTAGATTTTAGATTATTCAAAACCGTAACTTGTAGTTTAATTTGGTAGCCCTAGCCAGTGAAACTGTGGCAAAGGTGGTGATTTACGAACATGTTTTACTGCTTTTTGATACGCTACTCAAAATTTAATCTCGTTTTAATTACTGAAATGAAATGCACTTAACACGCCATAGCGATTGAGGAGAGCGTAACGTTCCTTTATTTGTATGAAATTTGCTTTATATGGAATATTAGTCAACGTTTCATGGATGTATACGCATTAATTTTGATTCACTGTTTTTTAAATGACTGTCAAAATCGGCATGCTTTTTACTAAAAAAAATGATCTATGTAATACTAAACCTACCGGGCTGTAGCGGCCCGAGGAATAATTTTGACAATCAATTTCGTATCGAGCTCGATGCGCGTCTATGACACTTCTATGAAATATGAAACAAACGTCATCAGTGCGCAGCGGACTCGATACGAATTCGACTATCAAAAATATTCCTGTCAGGGTCGCACTCTTTAGTTTTAATCTCAATTCAAGCATTAGTATATGAAGGTTACACCACGTTACGTTGCTACTGCTACGTTTTAGCACAGAAAGAAATATTGAAATATTCTCAAAAATAAAAAAGTTATAAGCCTTTGTAGTTTGGTGTAACCTTCAAACTGCGGGAAAGAGAAGTATCAGTAAAATCACGTCACGTCCATAACGGTGTGTACGTTGCAAAGGGATAGTAAGATATCCCACTACATCCCCACTCATTGCAGAATTTAAAATATGAATTACTGCCTCATTTTTCAACCACTTTCGATGCGGTTTTTAGAGAAGGATTTGGTTTTTGTTTTACTTGCTATTACATATAATAATGTGTATAAATGACACATAGTCAAGGACCCAATTCTATGAATTTTGTGTAGTTTCACAAACTGCCTGCCTTTCGTCAACTTCTTCTGGGGTTCCACCCCAATGTGTTAGAAAATACGCATTGCCCAACTTGGGATATTTTTTTTATTGGCCTTAGAAGACAGACGAGCCGACGGACCACCTGATGGCAAGTGGTTACCGCCGCCCATGGACATCGGCAATGCCAGAGACACAGTCAAGCCGCTGCCTACCGTGAAAAATGCTTTTTAAGCCTCGTTTGAAGAAGGACATGTCATAGCGCTGAGGGAACACCGAGGAGGGAAGTTCGTTCCAGAGTTTACAGGTGCGTGGGAAAAATGATCTCTGGAAGCGCACTGTGCTGGTATATTAACCTAAAACACGATTAACACAGCTCCTATATGCTGCCACTAGACAACGAGTAGATAGGACTATAATTATAAAAAAAAATATTTATATATATACTATATTATTCTAAAATGGCAAAACAATTTATATAATTTATTTACCCGGAACTGGACCCCCTAGACAGAGGTTGACGTCAGCCGTCTGCCTGTCGTAAAAACGAAGCCAAATCCTTTCTGCAACATGCTTGCAAATTGTGTTGCAGGTACAAATAAAATGAAACTATTCTTAAATAAGCGCACTTCATTTCCTCGTCTTGTTTTATCTTAAATTACATACGTTATAGGCTTTACAACATAACTCTCTCTAACAATTTTAACTGCGCAAGACCACATGGTTAAGCTTGGTATTTATAGAACCTCTTGGTAGGCCTCCTGTGCCCGCCTGGATAGCGTTGAACACACACAGTGAAAATGCCCTGGGATGCCGATGCAAGTTTTATCAAAACCGAATAATTTGACGCCACCGAGTTATGAATAGTAATTAAATATACATATAATAATTATAAAGTAATAATTCAGCGAAGCTAATTAATTGACTAATACTGCAGATATATGTAGAAGTATTTACTTATAGCAATACGTATGGAATATATTAAGTTTTATATTATGTTTAAGACCGATATTTAATTATCCACTACAAACGCGTCTCCGGAAGCTTAAAATAACGCAGAAATATTTTGAATATTAACATATTACTGTTCGATGTGTACTAGTGGAATACCAATATACCAACTTATTGAATAATAATATGGAATTGCCGAAAGAAACTAAAAACTATGCTAAATTACGTCCAATTTAGGAAGATAAAGAAATAAAACTATTTTTACGGATTTTATCACGATTTGGTTTTAATTTTTATTCCCGACGTTTCGAAGGCTTTGCAGTCTTCGTGGTCACGGGTTGGACTAGTGACCACGAAGACTGCAAAGCCTTCGAAACGTCGGGAATCAAAATTAAAACCAAATCGTGATAAAATCCGTAAAAATAGTTTTATTTCAATGAATAGCATTCGCGTAAACTTAAGAAATCAGTAAGATAAAGAAAAGCTAACCTGTCCTTGCAGCTGATGTGTAGTGAACGGGTTAACGGCGACCGGAGGCGACTGGTGCGATATGCCGTGAGGGGAGCAGCCAGGGGGGCTGCGGCCCATAGAGCCGCACGCGCTCGCGTACCCCAGCCCACCCGCCGACTGCGTCAGCCACGAGCTGGAACCAAACGAGACAAATAGCTGCCGAGTGTAGACCTCCCGTGAACTCAACGTACACACTTTGTTACACTTTGGGGGCAACTTGCACCACTATTACAAACCTACAGTTAGTCCTAACCTTAAGTTAAATAGAAAAAGAATATATGAATGACACGTAATTAATTACATTAATGAATTACATGTCATTCATATTTTTTTCTATTTAACTTGAGGTTAGGACTAACTGTAGGTTAGTAATAGTGGGGCAAGTCGCCAAGTTGGTGTTTACCAGTGACGTGCACAGGCATTTAGATTAGGATAGACAAAAATATAGCATAATTATTTCTTTAACCCTCATGATCATTCTGACGACGAATTAGAAAAGTACACCCAGCGCTGTTTGCAAAAAGCTGTTGTTTGCTGTTTTTGACCATGTACTCAAACTATGCATGTCTAATAAACCTATATTTCATTTGTATTAACAAAAAATAGATAACATACAACTTTTCTTTCTTTCTTTCTACCTGCCCTTATCCCACCTTAATGTGAGATCGGCGCAACACACTTTTTCAAGAATGTTGCAATGTTGTTTGGCTTAGTTTTTACGACCGGCCGCCTGCCTGACGTCAACCCCCTATGGGGGATCGAGTCCCGGGCCGAATTAAAAAAGAAAATTTGCTCTGCCCGACCTGGGAATCGAACCCATCTCATACATGCTGCCACAGCTGATACATACAACAAAAGTGGTAAAAATTAAAAATTCACAACAAAAAAGATTTGAAGAACGGGAGCGCCAGGACACGAATCTAGGACGACCCGCCACATACAGCATGCGCTCTACCAGCTGAGCTACACTCCTGTAAACTAAACTAACTAAACTCTAAGTAAACTCTCTGTTGGATATTAATTAACTAGACGATTTTATTATAATCCCATGATATGATAGCGTGCGCAGGTTCATTACATTGCCATAGCTACACTTTTTAGGGTTCTGAGTCCAAATGGCAAAAAGAAGCCTTATAGTTTCATCATGTCTGTCTGTATGGTCGTTTTACAATATTTACCATTTTCCAAAATTAATATTTGATTACTGATTTCTTAAGTTTACGCGAATATTCTACATTGAAATAAAACTATTCTTACGGATTCTATCACGATTATTATGTCTGACCCGTGACAACGAAGACTGCAAAGCCTTCGAAACGTCGGGAATAATAATTAAAACATAATCGTGATAGAATCCGTAAGAATAGTTTTATTTTAATATTTGATTACCTAAAATCCTTTGAGCGTGCCTACGCCATATTCTTATATCATCTCCCATTCGTATTGTACTCCGATAATTACGGTATCTCCTACTCAGGTAATGTCGAACTATAAAATACCGTCAACATCGTAGCAGTAGCGGTAAAGTCAAAGATAAAGAGGACAAACCCCGCCCACCACACCTGACCGACCAATCGGATCTCAGCTACGTTCAGTGTCTTGCGTTCATAAATTACATGCTTATGCCGTAATGTCCTCGAGCCGTAGCTTCAACGGTCATTAAGTGAGAAAAATTCCATTACTTGTGTGCAAGAAGTCAGGTGACAAATCTCAATAAGGGCGACTTGCAATGCTATTACTAATCTAGAGTTACATTTTATCTCGAATTATTCTACAGCTCACTCCTATCTTAAAATCAAGATTTGGGATAAATAGACATTTAACGCGGAGCTGCAAGTGGCCCTTAAACTCGATACAAAAGATTTTGATTAAATTGCGGGACTGCGGTTTTTAATCACCGCATCGAGACAAAACTTTGTTTGACCCACAATTATTGTTTGTTTCGGGTGTAGACTGTAGGTGTCAATTAGTTCGATACAAGACTCGTATCTTTATTGTAAGGTCAGGACTAGGTGTTATTTATATATTTAAAATGTTATAGGTAGTCATGCAAAGTGTTAATTGATTGGCTCGTCAATAGTTTGCGTACAAGACCGAGTCATTAGTTATATCGACCATTCCAATAACCCACGCAAAGTACAAAATTATCGATAAGTCGTGCGGGTCACGGATACCTCCACCTGACATTGTTGTGACATTACAATGATAATATTAATATCTAACAACATTACATAAGGAAACGCGACGTAAAAATCTTTTTGCATATCAACATTAATCATTGACGCGTGTTTTGTAAACATTTGCGACGAACGTAAATATTTATTGTAATTAATTTATTATAATAATATTACAATTTTAATTATTATAATATCTGCAATATGTTTTAGATTTTAATTATTATGTCAAACATATACAACATTTTTGTTTATGGAAGTTTCTATAATTGTTTTGTTTAAATTAATCATAATTAATAACATCAATCAACATTGACAAACTACGCGAAACCATTTATTTATTGAGAAATAAATATTGAACAATAATTATAGATGTTTACAGTGTTAGTACAGTAGTTTAACGATGTGTTTAACATTTATTTATAGCTCTATTAAATTATAGCACACAATTATATAATGCTTATATGAAACATTTTTTATCGCTCATAAAATCAATATGCCTAATTTGAAAAGAGTCATAGAAGTAAACTTTTCATTAATTCAAATAACTAAGCTATTAAGTCATCAATATAATATACCAATATATCGATTTAGTAAGTGCATCATAGTACATACGCACTCAACTACATACAATGGATACAGTCGATAGAATTACTGACCATAATTCGTTTAAAATATTAGCGTTAACCACAATCATACTGCATTATGCAATCCATATCCTTTAAATTCTTGTACGTTAATACCATATTTCATGGAATTTTTCGATAAAATACCAACTAAATAATAACACCCATCCGGTGTGTTGACTTTCGAATAACTGAGGACAAACAAACATTCTACCCCGAAATAAATTATTATCAACAAAGATTTACGCTTAAACTAGAACGTCAATAGAAACGTATGTGGTCATCGTTTACGTTTACGCAACTTTAATGTGGTGCTAAACTCCTTGTGGTGACTAATAAGCTAACGATACAAATCTATAATGAGTACTTATTACCAGTGTTGGATTTGGAATGTTGGCCGGCCTAGGCCCTGTAGCTGCCCTTTCGAACCTTATGCCTAACCGACTTAAAAAAAGGAGTATATTTATACACGTTATATATTGTTATGTATATTCGGCCACCGTTCGCATCCTTGGTCTAGTGACAACACATATCGGCTCTGGACCGTCTGGAAGTCCTGGGTTCGATTCCTGTTGAATCTGTTGTTTCGTATGGCCGTATATAGCCGCCCCAAACCCGGGCCTAGTCGGCCTTACGGAAAATCTGGCAATGATCATTACCCAAATATATTACACGTGTGTACAACACTCTTTTCTTTCTGAAAAATCGAATCTACATACATACACGACTAATACTCGTGTCACTTTCACTTTGACTTTATGCCAGTGAAATGAAAGTGATGTACACAATTTATTATTATCATGTGGACAGATAACATTGAATAAATAAACATGTGTAACACCAATTAATCTGTTTTGAAGTATTGTACATTCGCACAGTCGTTGACAATAATATTTTGTCCACCATTATACCTCTAATTGTCCATACTATAGTTATACAGCTTATCTCCGACAGTAAATCGAACTTCTTAACAGAGAGTGCTATCTGGGATCAATGAAATTAACTGACCCGTACCATAATTACATTTACATTTACCAGTAACGGCAAAATGGACGTTTCAAAATACTCACGCGTCATATCTCGGGTATGATGGAGGGTGGTACGGCGACCCGGATCCGAAATAGTTCCGTGCACCAAGCGGCAGTGGCTGCATGTGAGGCGGGACATGTTGAGCGACATGTGCCACATGGTATCCGTCTCCAAACAATGTTTTTGAGTACGGAGTCGCACGGAACGGCCTCTTCATCCTCCGCCGTCTTCTGAAGTTGCCGTTTTCGAACATCTCGCCACATTGGGGATCTAAAACAATACTACGCTCACCAACTAAACGGCTAGGGTAGGACGCGCCAGCAATTCGCTAATACGGTGCATGATTGTGTTGGTGATGCGCTTAGCTGTCACTCGCTTTGCAAATACATTTTAGTCATAGATAACATTTCGCAAAATCTTAAAACTCACCTAACTTATCTTTTGGAACTTACCAAGAGTCCAATAGTTTCCTTTCCTCTCACCGCCGCCTTCCCGCGGCACCTTGATGAAGCATTCATTAAGGCTCAGATTATGCCTGATGGAGTTCTGCCAACCTTTCTTATTCTTCTCGAAAAACGGGAACTCCTTGGTGATGTAAGCGTATATTTCGCTGAGTGTGGCGCGTTTTGTCTGACTGTTCTGTATTGCCATCGTTATAAGGGCTACGTAAGAGTACGGTGGTTTAGTCAGGGCTTGCGACGTCGGCGTCGTGGATTGGGGCTTGATCTCGGAACTGCCCGGGCTGCCAGGCGTCATCGGCTTTGATTTACTTTTAGTTTCATTACTAGAGAGAAAAAACAAAGTATTAGAATATCTATTGTTTCGCCAGGTGTACGGCAGACCACACAAGCAGCTTAGAAATTCCATTGTAATTAGAAACCGACTCTTACATGCTTATAAGTATAACAATCTGGACTGCAATCAAGCGCATTTAATATTTTGATAATGAATATAATTAATCGCCTTCTTTGTGTAGTGGGATGTAGATGGGGATGCTTTTGCACTTGCATAATCACATAGCTCATTATCATAATATAACTATTGTCTGGAATTTAAAAGAAGCGATAACCCTTGAGTTTGTTTCGGCATTTCTTCTCAGGAGTAGCCACGAAATCTCAACGCCATTTAAACATATAGGACCTTACTTAAAACAGCATTTTTAGCTGAGCAAATGGTTAAGAATAACCTGCCACGTTTTTTCCTTGCGTTACATTGTTTAAAAATGAAAGGGACAACCTATGGTATAAAGATAAGCAGCGCTTAAATATTTTTATAAGTAAGGGGCAATTTGCAGAATTTTTAAATTTTGAATTTTGCTGTTAAAACCCTCCAAAATTTTCTACAGAAACATTCTACACTACAAAGGTAAACATAAACAAACCTGTTTGAATTCGATTCTTCCCTGGAGGCTAATGTGGGGAGAGTGAGATTCTGGTAGACCCGGGTCAATTCTTCTTCGCCCTTCACGCTCTGGGGATTTGCTGTGTCAGTCGCATTGCCATCTAGGCACAGCCGGCTGTCAAACGGCGAACTACCTACAAAATAATATGCATAGTCAAAATTTATAGTACGACTTTGTTACCTGATACAGTACTATGTTTTTACATCCGAGTATGGCAAAGTGACTACACTGCACCTGATGGTAAATGAAGTGCAGTCCAAAAAATCAATAACCACTGACAAACAATGTGATCGTATCGGTGATCACCAGGATCATGGCGACTTTATTTTTCTTCACATTCCGAAGAGGGAACAAGCAAATCGAGGGGCTTATAACAGGACAGACCGATGCAGACCCAGGGATGCACCATACCCGACCCAACCCACAATCAAGTCATGTCAATATACACTGGCTGATCCAGCTGAGCCCAGTGTACATATATTAATAATCATAATCTTGTGTGGACAAGGAGTGTACGAACATCCTGCCACCAGCATTAGTGTACTTCATTCATAGATATTCTGGAATGTGCTTTATAATATAGATTTTTATCTAGGTTAAAGTAAAAAAAATGCATTCTACATAAAAATAGTTTATTAGTAACGTTATAAAAAAGTTCGCGCCACACCGATGGCACGTCTTTTTAATCGGTTGGGTATCGGTGGTAAGCTTCAACAGGCAGCTTAACGACGATGCGACGGGTGTTCAGATTTTCCGACCTACATTTACATATCCACATTACATTATATTATTCTGCTTCAGGGATTCCCTAAGCACGCCCCGTAATTTCTGAGAGGTAACAATTTGCATTGGTAGTACTGACTACTGCTATATTCTATGCTGTAGGTAGTCCTTACAACTAACAACGGCGTCAACGTTCCTTTGGAAACAAATACACGACGCGGTCATTATGGCATCATGCATGCGTACATATTCAATATTATAACTACATAATATGGATGCTTACTTAACCGGTATAACATGTCTATAGGAATACTAGGTACTTCTAAATTTAGATTTTTTAAAGAAAAAGCAGTCAATAATTTTGCATTTACATTTATCACAGCTGAGGAAGTCGTCATAAATAAAATAAGATAGCCCTTAAAAATATGAAAGATAATATTTGTCAATTAATATTACAATATCCTTACCTTACCTACCTTTTGAGGATTTTGATGTCACATTCATGTTGTCCTTGGATAACGTTTATAACGTTACTGGCGTTGATAAAGAAATGACACAAACTCTCTCCTGACTGCATTTGCTGATTAATTACAGTAATTACACTACATTGTATACGGAAACCAAATTAGAACAGTATTAACTGTTCAGTATTAACAGTATTAACAGTATAACTGTTCATTATATCAATAAATGCAACAGTCGTTTAGCTAAAATAAGTTATTTTGGTATGATCAGTTGTGATTGTTGTACAAAATCAAAAAAACTCCTCTAATAACAACCGCTGGATAATCATGATGTCCACAGGTTTCTCGGAGTGACGTCAGTATGTTGTACTGTGGCTGTTGTTGCTTTTTTTGCCACTGTAGCTTGAGGATGGATCATGTTTCATACATTATTTGCCCTATTGTCGACCGAGTTCCAAAAAAGAGATGGTCCTCAATTCGTCGGTTTTTTTATTACCACTTCTGATACTAACTACTAGACGTAAATGTACTTCTTCTTGATCAGCAAAGATTCAAATAACAACACAAGTGCCTAGATTTTGCAACGAAATAACACAATTTATTTCGTGGCAAAATTTATCAAATTACGGTCATTGCAAACGAGAGGATCAATCAATATAAATGTATTGATTAATCCTCTCGCTTTCCACAACCAGAGTCCCAAGATTACTCAAAACAAATGAAATAATTAAACATTATTCTAAGATTTTTAACAAAGCTAAATTAGTTCATGGTTCTGTCTCCGGCAGTCTTAATAGCTTTCAGTATTTTCAGAGCAGTGAGCTTTAGCTGTATGACCAACAGGTAGGTAGATGACTCCGTGGTCTTTTTCCATCGACCTGGCCAACTATCATCAGCTTGAAGAGAGAAGAGTATAGTGCATCGAATGATCAATACAACTTCAAGCTAAACACGACCATCAGCAATGATACCGACTAAGAAGCAGAAGAAGATTAATTCGGGATCGGCACACAAAACAAAGATTGCCAAAGCGTAGAATAGCGCACTCATTTTGCTGAAACTGCGCATAATTAGCAATTCCCTAACGTCATGCCATGACAATGCTTGCTTAGTGCGGACAAACGTCTAGACGGCGATAGTATTTTGACCCTCGTGATCATTTTTCATCGACGAGCGCTGAGTCGGATTTCAACAGGGCTTTGTGGATATTTCTTACAAAATTGCTGGATTGTCGAGATCTGCTATATATTTTTTTACTTTGAATCAGTCAATAATTCTTCTCGTTGTTTGTCTCGTCTATTTATTTATATTGCCAATTTAATTTTCTTTTTTCGGTAATGTGAGGAATGTGTATATCAACTTATAATTAATATTGTGTAGATATGATTAAAATTGATTTACTGTGTCAGAACCCTAAATGTATAGACGTGACTGATTTAGCAGGACTAAAAACATTAGAATACCGAATCTAAAACATACATCTTTGAAAATTAATATCGTAGAATGTCAATTATGTACTGTGCTACTACTGCAGGGTTACCACCACCTCTTATAGCAGTATTATTATAATCGTTCTTCGTTTGTTTTGTATGGGAATCGGTACAAGTAAAATTATAATAACACTGCTATAAGAGGTGGTGGTAACCCTCCTGATCACGAGCATCCTATTATGGAGGGTTATAAACCTGGCCTAAAGCAGCTTGGTTTCACATACCAACAAAATTATTAAGGAGAATTCTTAACTATCGTCTAAGAAATCCAAAAGTATGCAACACAATTATGACCTAGTTACTGTTCTTTAAACATCGCCACACAAATACGTATTCACTAACCGATAGCCTTAACTCACGATCTCACCAACATACGCAGTTGTCATCGAATTGGCACGCTTCTAAAGAACTACTTTTCGGTACGTACAACACACATTATTGTTATAATGTTGTAAGCAGTTGAGATTTAGCCAATCTTAGACGTACGTGCCTCCGAATACGGTTTTCTCGGAATCAGTCGCTTAACGTAGGTAACGAAATGCGCAACACACTTCTGTTGTTACCTATTGTTCGAACCACAATCCAGTATTGGGTGGTGACATAATCACCAATTTGACTTCAATGTTCAGTATTTATTAAGCTTTTATGGCGTTTGTTTAGAAACGCTTCTTCCGCCCTTTTTATAGCAGACACTGGCAAACGAGCTGATGAGTCACCTGGTGGTAAGTGATCTCCACAGCCCATAGATATCCAAGACACTAAGAGAATCATGGGTGCGTTGCCAACCTAAAAGGAGGAAATGGAAGGCAAGGGAAAAAAGGATTGGGAAAGAAGGGGAGGATAATGGGCCACCGGAAACCCTGCCTTTATCGTGTTATAATGGGGGGTTTATGGGACACGCCTTTTTATACACGTTGCAGATTATAGCCTTAACCTTTTTATAGCCTTAGCGTTTACCATGACCTGTTTTAGAAACAGTTATGATTTTTGATTTTTCAAAGAGGATAAGATAGGATTCAATAGGTACCGCTCGGCAGGGTCTTCTGTGCATGAGCCGTTACTGCCAAACTTGTATGAGTTAAATTAAAAAAAACATAAAAATGTTATCTGTGAGATCATTAAAGTTTCTATACGTCATATGTAATGACATTACTACTAATGCAGATTCACAAAATAAATATCAATTTATTTATTTTTAACTGAATCGATTGTATTTCTGACTCGTCGTATGCACACTCGTTGTATGACACGTGTTTTTTCTTGGTGATACAAAGATTGAATTAATTATCCATTTCACAATTACAATTATGACAGTAACTACAGCTTGCGAGTAAAAATGAATAATATTATATTAATAAAAAAATAAAGATTACGATAAAGATATTTAAGAATAATTAATTATGAATTATTAATTATCGAAATAATTGTATGTTTAACGTACACTCGTTGAATAATCAGGTTTCTGCAAAGTACAAACTGCATAGTCTTATTTTTAATCAAATAAATGTATTTCTAAAAAAAAATTGTATTTGTGCGTCAATCGCTCATTTTTTACATACCAAATGTAATAGATATTTCAATTTATAAAATAACAACAAAATCTTTAAAAGCAATGATCTATTTTTTTTAAATAGAATTTATTTAAAAAAATTGAATATAAGATAAATAAAAAAAATCTAAAGAATGTTTTAATAATTTATTTCTAAGTTATTATGTACAACGTATCTATCAAAGCCAAATGCAAAAATGCGTCGGACAGAGGCGACGCGCGACGCGACGGTTATGCGGTCGCATATCGGATTCGAACGCGAGCAGCAGTGGCAGGTATTGTGTCGCTTATAGAACAATGCGTCGTATTTATAAAACATTAAAAGCCGTATCGTTCGTGAAATTAATAACAAATAACAATTGTGAAACGTTAGTTCGGCACCGGTGCGAATTACCCACACGCTTGAATAACTGACTTCTGAATGTGCACGGCTGGGACCTGCCTTGTAAACACTATGAACACATTTTGGTTTTACTGCATTAGGCCTTCACAAAATACCACCTAAACAAGAGCTCTAATTGAACGCAACTTTTAGGAAATTCAATTATTTCTTTGCTGGACATAACTAAAAAAAAGGCCACGTTACCTATATTTTCAATCGTATTTAAAAGAGGTTCTCAATTCGTCTCGGACATTATTCAACGAAATATGTGGATCGATTATCAAAACTATTTTTATTTTTCGATAAGATTTTATCGTAATAATAAGGGTGATCTCTAATTAATGAGCGAGATGTGATAGAGTTTTGAAGTTGGGTTTTAACCTATTTATATATGCATTAGCGTTTTCTTTTTTTACTCAGTTTAGCAGAAAATAAGTCAATTTATTAGAGCTTATATTATAAAGACATCGTGTTCCTTATTTTGACATGTGTCCTGCAAAAAATAACTATCGATTATACTATTGTTATTATAGGCCTATCTTCAGCAGTAGACGTCCTATGGCTGATGATGATGATGATACTATTAGATATAGTATAGACTATATTAGATCCTCCTCCTTCTTCTACCTGCCCTTATCCCACCTTAATGTGGGATCGGCGCAACATACTTTTTCAAGCATGTTGCAAATACGATTTGGCTTATTTTTACGACCGGCCCCCTACCTGACGTCAACTCCCTATGAGGGATCCCGTGCCAGGCAAGTTAAATTAGAAAATTTGCTTTGCCCGACCTGGGAATCGAACCCAGGACCTCCCGGTCCACAGCCTATACATGCTGCCGCTAGACCAAGGAGGACAATAGACTATATTAACAACAATTTTAATCGAGATGCCATCGGTTTCGTTTGTGCTCCGGAAATGTTTAAATTGCTATAATATATTATTCGCTTTAAAGTTCGCTTATAAAGTTGTTATTTAATCATGGGTTTAATTAATACCTCACCTATTCGACAGAAATAACGGAATTGGAGACCGATTCGTCAAAATTGACAATAATTTTATGACGGTTAGTAAACACATAGATAAAATCAAGAGCTTTGTTATAGGTTTTGTAAGTAATACGGATTAATAACAATAAAGCCAAAATGAATCTAAATATCTTGAATCTACACACTCGAACTGAAATAGTTTATTGGGACTGGCTAAAGACGACGATACACTTAATCTACATCTAGAAGTCTCTGCAAATTAACCTGTATCAAACAACTTCGTTAAAGCGCGTGACATTCGACACCAAAAGATGCACACGTATCAATACCCCCATTGTAAGATGTTAGTGACTTCATTCGAGTTTCTCGCCTGGAGGCTAAGGAATATTATCTTTCCGCTCAATTAGCTAACAGTCGAGCCCCGGGCGATTATTACCAACACCTGGTTACAGAGGAAAAGAAAACGTATTTCAAAATAAAACGTAAACAGTCGTTAATTTCAGCGCAAGATGTTTGGAATTTCACAAAAAAGAGAGTTGAAATTTTGTTTGTAAATAGCAGTGGATATGTTTTGTAAACCGGTGGCTAATTTGACATAATAAACTGACAAAGTGTGTCGCATATTAATCCCTCTTTATGTGAACTACTACTAAAACTAAACTAAACTACTACTAAACTACGCATTGACGTTTATTAGTGTTTTTAATTATATAGTTGGGTATCAATTTCTGGTCGTCTAGCGTAAGGAATTGTAAACACGGGCTAGTCGCCGGCTAAATGTTTATTCTACGATTTTTCTAATAATGTTTTTGTCTCAGCGAAGCATGTTTACTGTTGAATCTTTTCAATACTTAGTTCGGGGAAATAGGTACAAAAAAAATATCTAAATAAAAATCGTATTATTGATATTGTTTTGGTCCAAAAAACGGTCAATAAGAGTCATATTAGATATCATAAATATTTATGTTATGAAATAAATGGTTAAAGAGGACGAAAAATATGCCAATAATTATGACAAAATATAATTATATTATGATTATAACACCTCCCGAATACATACATACATAGACTCACGCCTGTATCCCAGAAAGGGTAGGCAAGGGCGAACTAGAGACCTAGAAGTTTCGCCGAGCTCCTTTCTGTCCCAGATGTGATAGGGAACGAGCCTATCGCCATATCGGGCACAAACAAAATCCTGACTGTTATTAAACGGAAAAATTCAATATCACTTGGCCCGACCCGGAGATCGAACCCGAGATATCAGGACGAATCAGGGTGGCTCAAACAAAATCGCGATCAAAAGATAACAATAATTATATCATTGGAGAGAAATATTTTGCTCAAAAAAGTATTTGTCCCTTTTTATTACACGCTTTATATTAGCTTCACCAGCGACCCGAGCAGGAAAATTTCTGACAATCGTAAATGTATTCGAGCTCGCTGCGCACTGATGACATTTGGTTAATATTTCATTTCACAGACGCGCATCAAGCTCGAATTCATTTACGATTGTCAGAAATTCCGGCTCAGGCCTATTATAGTATCCAGGTATCATGAATCTATGTAATGGAATCTTTAACGTGATTTTCACCATGTTCTAGTAGGTCGATTCTCTAACGTTTGATTTGTGAAAACAACGTCGCGGCATCGTCGCGGCAACGTTATTTTCATTTTTGTATTCAGTAAGGTACAAAGCGCACGCACTAGCGCTATATAGTAGGGGAGCCCAAGCGGGGATTTCGGGATTTACTAAAGCGCGTCAGATTAATATACAGGGGGATACCTTGTACCCGGTTAAGTACCTCCACAAAACATGAGGCCCATATATAAGGCCGCCCGTGAAGGATACAGGATCAGATTAGTAAAAAAAAATTGACCATCAGAAATTCTCGAGCGCGTCAGATTAAGGTAGGGTGAGTTAATTACATCCTAAAAAGTGTATATTCCACTAATCTGACAATTTGAGAGTGACGTAAAAAAAGGGGAGGGCAACAAAGTTGTAAAAAAAAAACGTCATCTCGACATTCTCGAGCGTAGCTAAATTTTTTTTTATTTTGAAGGAAATAATTCAAGAATAATGAAAAATATATAATCTGACGATTTCCGCAAGCCGAAATAATAAAAATTCGTCGATAAAGTTAAATGCGTGCAGTTGCGTGATGCCTACATTTCTTTCTCCGCGCTTCTATTCCTCTCTCACTCTTTCTCTATCTATTACTCTCTCACTCCGTCCCCACTCTGGTTTCTGCTTCCTGAGCTTTTCAATTAATTAAGTTCAATGATTTAAAAAAAAAAATATTTTGAAAGTGGTTTTTTTGGAATAACTTTTAACCGGCTTTATCGATCAACTTCAAAAACTAATCCGCCTTTGAGCTTGAAAAACCACGTCGATCGCCACCTAGCTGGTCAAAAGCGGTTGATTCGTTCGAGATATATCGTGAACGAAAGAAACCCGAAAAAGGGTTTTTTCGGGATTACTCCGAAATTTGTGGTTCGATCAATTAAAATTGACCGCGTGAAAATCGGTTGATCCATTCAAAAGTTATTGCGGTTTGAAAATTCCAAAAATAGTGTTCTATGAAATTTCTATTTCTTTGAACTCAGCGAGCTCAAAATATCACATAAATTATATTTTGAGCTCAAAAATGTCATAAGTACAATTTTAAGAGCCTAAGAATGGAATTAGCGGGAAGTTGCAGGGATGGCCTTTAAGGTGAACCGTTTTTCTAATTTTTTTTTGTCAGATCAGGCCAATCCCTCTAGATAATCGTCAGATTATGAGACAGTACGTTTAGAACATAAAGATGAACCATATATATCTTAATCTGACGCGCTTGAGTATTTCAAAATGGCGAATTTTTTTTGCACATTATGAAAATGGCCGCGAGTTTGCGTCCCATCGAAATCGTCAGATTAGTGAATGAGAGCTTTTTTTTGGTGCACTTAACACTCCGTTAGAAAATCTGACGCGCTCGATAAAAATTTTTTTTTTTTCATTTTCAACCCTTAAATACAACCACTCGCATCATGCAAACGATCAGATTAACATACGTACATTATTAAAAATACGTAGGGCATTGATGCTATCAATATCTGACGCGCTCGAGGATGTCCATGCAACAGTTTTTTTTACATATTTAAAAATCTATAGCCGCTTCCCCCACCGATGTAAAGGTATATATCATATAACATTTTTTTCTTCATATCATCTAAGCTTTGCATCCCAATAGGTCTCTACGACGCTCGAGTAAATCCCCATTTAGCATCGTGGGCTCCCCTACTAATACGTGATGACGGCGCTTATGCAAACTAGCTCTCTCGAGCGAGGCGTTTGACGTTTGAAATGGTATTCTCTAAAACCCAACAATGTTGAACGCTCTGTCGATCTCAACGATGTGCGCTGCGGGAGCTTGTCGTCGATCGCAACGTTGTGGCGTTTCTTAGAGAAGCGACCTGCAGATTGATAAACTTAAAAAATAGCACACGTATTGAGAACCGATGACAATACAATAATTTAATAATTTTGCCCTGGCATCCTGACCGTGATCAACAGAATAACAAAAAAATGAAATACGATTTACTGAAAATCAAGTCTCTGGTAAGGCTTTAATTAGGTACTGATAACGCTTTTGCAGAGACAAAAAAATTATAAAATATAATATTTTAAAAATCTTTAAAAATACACTTTTATAACATGCCGTACTAAAAAAATTTAAGTATTTTTCAGTATAAAGCAAAGCAGGAAACAAAGCGAAATCCTTTGAAAAAATCCGACTTAGATGGATCGGCTCGTAGAAAATAGCATTAATGCGTAGCAGAGCAGAAATCACTGTCCACACTTGTAGCTGGCTACGTCGTGCAATGTTGGCCTGTAGATCGATGTTTGACAATTTCTTCGAGAATTTTGGGTGAATCAAATCGTAGCTGAAATGTTCGTGTAGCAAATTACATCCACACTATCGTAGCAGATGCGCGTTTTTGCTACAGCTCCAAAGATTTGTTCGGTGAAATGCTACAAGTCTGGACGTACCATAACGCATTCATACGGTCATGGTGAATAAAAGCCCAAGGACCTGATTCTCTATACCCACAAGTCAAAATAGAGAATCAGGTCAGGTCAGGTCCTCACAGCATTTTTGAAAATATACTTAAAGAGAATGGTATAATGAATACTTTTCCATACAACGTTAAGTCTACATGTCGTGACTACGTCAAGTGTTCGTATAGTCATAGATAATAAGCATCGATATAATAATATACCTACCTAGATGCACAGTTCCATACAAATATCATTGTAAACAGTGTCCTCGACAGACAAAACAAATAAACATCACAAATTTAATTATATTAACACAAATATGACCTTATAGACGCGGCATAAAGTAGCTTTTTAAATTGAATGTTCAAACGTTCCTATATTCGAATTTTTGGAATTTCTAATCGTTTTTGAATTTGACAATAATTTGACATTATTAAAAGAAACATTCGAGTCACTTGGACAAAGATTGAATGGAGTCGAATAGTTCTTGTATTTATCTGTGAGAAATTTTGACCACGTGGCGTACAATGTAGATGAGAATGGCGATATCTGGAAATGAATATGTTTCCAATAAATGATGACGCCACAATTACTGTTGTAGTAATTATGCCTAACGACCGGTTCCAATAAATGATCTCAATCCGAGAATCCAAGATAAAAATGAAAAATTAAAAAATGAAAAATCGCGAGAATGAACCATTAAAATTATTATTTGACAGCGGAATGTTCAACTTTGTTCATGTTGGCAAATTTTTATGATCTGCACACTTTGATTGAAAACATTTATTAGAATTAGCCGCAAATTATTAAATAACCATTTTACATGGCAGTATGTACCTAGTATATGCTTGCTATTGATGAATTCTGTATCAAATATTTTTCAACTATTACATTTGTACTGCACCCTGCCTCATTTAAACTTGTAGTTACGACAATCTAAAATAAAGTCAATAAATGTGGCAATATTTATTTATTTATTTATTTATAGGTACACCAACAGCATACATATTGTTAAATTAAATAGTAAACATTAGTTAAGGACAATGTAGCTGATGACAATTTATCACCTTTATTTTTGGTACAGCATCTTTTTTTTTAATTTTCCTAATCCCTTTTTCTGTATAATATCCATCGGAATCGGCAAAATGGTCTGAACAAACCACACTTGAGTAATTGGGTTTAAAATTTTCTTCTCTCCTTTCTTCGGAAATAATTTTACGCCATTTATCTCTTACTATTTCATTTCATGGAAATCTGTAATTAATAAATAAAATTAATAAAAAAAATCATAAATTTAAAATAAATATAATATATTTACAATAAAAACGACTCCATATATTTCATTGTTCCAAATCATGATTTCAAAAGGGACAAAATATTTTATTAACTGAATTTGTTAAATTAATTATTTATACACGTTTAATACTTAATTTAACATGATTAAGGTTTTAAGAATTAAGTAAGGGAATTATACTTACTTAAAATATGAAATCCCATGTGTTTTGCGCTTTGTAAGAGTGTTATTTTTGCACTCTTTCACAGAGCATTTAGGCATCTTCACAGGCGAACGGTCGGCGCCCGACTGTCAGCCAACAAGTGCTTACTTACATTTTAAGCACTCGTTGGCTGTCCCACTTTCTGAGCGTCAACTGTGCATCTAGGTATATTATTATATCGATGATAATAAGGGTCTAGTTTAAAGACTGCCTCGGTGGCGTGGTTGTATTTCGGTACGACTACCATTCTGAGGTCTCGGGTTCGATTCCCGGGTCGGGCAAAGTGATATTGGATTTTTCCATATCAGCCCGGAGTCTGGAATTTGTGCCCGATATGGCGATCCACTATCACATCTGGGACGGAACTAAGCTCGGCAAAATGTGGGTGTTCTAGTTCGCTAGTGCACCTCTGCCTACCCCTTCAGAGATACAGGCGTGAGCTTATGAAATGTAATGTTAAAAACTTGGGCACAAATTATGTAAAAAAAAGCAATAGAAACAAGCTTGGAATGACAAAGATTTATCAACATCAGTACCTAGGCTTCCTTTAGACAAATAAAATAATATTACGAAAATACAATTACCGACTAATTAAACCAGGTACATCATATACTTGTCTTTTTGACCGAATAACATGTTTTTATTATTCTAGCTGTCTAACGTTGTGGAATTTTACAAAGACATATTTCGAATAGCCTATCAAAATAATCTTAGAACGTAAACAATGGAGGGGACAAGAGAACTAATAACAATTATAAATAACCGTAATAATAAAATATTTTTACCAATTTGTTAGCTAGCTTTCTGGAATATTTTTGCAGCATCATGTTTCACAACATTCATATTAAAGGGACGGGAATATTGCGATATTTCATACTATACTACGCTAGCTATTGCCCACGAGTCCGATCTCTATTTTTTCTACACAATAATATAACTTACTTAATGAATTTAGCTGAGAATTTTTGTAGAATATATAAACTATTCTGTTGTAACTAAGACCAATACTGGAAAGTTGTTGGAATAAATATTTGTAAATTATGTATAATTTATTCTTTATCAACCGACTTCCAAAAAGGAGGTACTCAATTCGTCTGTATTTTTTTATGTATGTTACGTGATATCTCCGCCAAATGTGGACCGATTTTCATAATTCTTTTTGTTTTCGATATAGATTATTTCAAGGGTGGTCCCATATTTGGATCGGATTTGAAGTCGGTCTGTTAAGTTTTTAAACTTGTGATTATTTTTAGTAGACTTTGTACACTATGCCTTATAAATCTAAGCAGTGTTACGTCATATGTGTGTCATTGGAAATCTTTGGGGGAGGCCTACGTCCAGCAGTGGCTGATGATGATGATGAAAATATTCAAACTGGCACCACGTCTCGTATAAATAATCGGAACAATATCGAGTAAAAAATCGATAATAGCCTAAGTTCTAGCAGTCGAACCCGAGCCTCGTTACCTAACGCCACTGATAATGGCGTCGATACCACCTCGAACTCTTACAAAGGTAATTGTTCTCTCAAACAATAAGTATTAATACGCAAGCTTCTAGGTAAGCTGTACACGCACACTGGACCCGAGTTCCACTTCACTGTTCTAAGATAACAACTGACGTAACCGCTATGGTAATAGTGTTGTTGCAGGTGTTAGGAGATGACATATAATCCATATAATCAAGTATTAATGGAAGACTCAGTGGCGAATGGTGACATGTAGCTCGACCGTGAGTTGTTTAGACATTTCAAACGAGTCTTTTCTTTGTACCTGCCCTTATCCTACCTTAATGTGGGGTCAGCGCAACACACGTTTTCAAGCACATTGCAGAGGGGATTTGGCTTAGTTTTTACGACCGACCACCTGCCTGACGTCAACCCTCTCTGAGGGATCCAGTCCTGAGCAAATAAATTAGATAATTAGAAATAATATTAGAAAACAAATATATTAGAAAATTTGCTTTGCTTGACCTGGGAATTGAACCCACGACCTCCCAGTTCACAGCCCATACATGCTGCCTCTGTGTGAGTGAGTGTTTTTTAAATAAATATTTTACGGAAACGCTAGCGAGAAATGTCATTAAAACTGAAGACCAACCATGAGTTTTTTGACATTACTCGCTGGCGATTCCGTAAAATATTTGTATGACAAACACCCAAACGCCTCTAGCGGTTACGCCACGCTATCGCCATTCGCCTCCTAGGTCTAAAGAACTCTAGTGGCGGCGTATATGCTGCGTTTCATGCAGGAGCGAATATTTTTTTTAAACACCAAATACCTATCTCTATACGCCTTCCCTTTCCAATCCCCAACGCTTTCTTTGACACCGTAAACAACTACTTCGAAAAACGCTACAAATATTAGGATGTAATGTATTTAAATAAACATTTTTTTAATATTTAATATCAACACGCTTTTCGAGTTGAGTACAGAATAGAATTACTATATAGATGTACAATCGGCATTCCGGCCTACGTATACTAACGGCCGGTTTCAATAAACAATCTCGGTTCAAATGTGCAGATAGATTACAAAAATTTGCCAATAAGAACAACAGTTTGAACAGGACTCCGTCAAATTACTTGATTTGATTGGTTCATAATCGCTATCTATCTGCACTCTAAACTGAGATCGTTTATTGAAACTGGCCGTTAAAGCTGTCATTTACTACTGCGGGTTTAGACAAGTGGCTTATGTGCTAGTCGAATAGAATAAATGTATGGGAATGACATAAGAGTACGCCGCATATAGCCCCTTACTTATAAAAATATTTAAGCGCTGCTTATCTTTATACCATAGGTTGTCCCTTTCATTTTTAAACAATGTAACGCAAGGAAAAAAGTGACAGGTTATTCTTAACCATTTGCTCAGCTAAAAATGCTGTTTTAAAAAAGGCCCATAGCGTATTCGTATGTCCATGCCATACATTTATTCTATTCGACTAGCGCGTAAGCCACTTGTCTAAACCCGCTGGACTCTCAATGATTCTGTGATGTATCGATGATTTACGAATTTAATATGTTGATTAGTTAATTAGTAATTATGACTAATTCAATGACCCTTTCTGAGTTTGGCAGTTAGTCTTGTATGTCTTTGAGTGACGATCGAATGCTCGTAAACCTTGATAAAACGCGAAGGCGTGGCGTTGTTTTTATTAGTTTGTAGTTTGTAACGTAGTTTTTAGATATAGTAAACAAACAGCAACGCGAAAGCAAAGCGTACGGGATTTCATCGAACTTTAAAAAAAAAACCTTTATTTTTTTATTTTGGTATTTTCTACTACCTGCCCTTACCTCACTATAATGTAAGATCACTTATTAAACCTTACATATATGCATATGTATATAGATTCACACTTTATTTACATAGAAGTAGGCAGAGACAATAGATTTCCATTTGCTACTTAGACAGGCTGTCCCTACGTTTAGTCGTAGGGACGATTACTGAACATTGCCCACTTAACAAACATCTATATGTCCTAGGTATAACTGATAGCCCCTTATGTAGGGTATGCCTGTTAAATGCCGATGAAACAGCTTCCCACGTCATCCTGGAATGCGAAGGCATAGCTACACAACGGGCTAAAATCCTCAATACACCGAGGTCGCTCCGAGAAGCCTTTGGAGACACCTGGAGGATCCTGCGCTTCTGGTCGGAGCTAGGCTGGCTAGATCTCTAGCTGGCATTACAGACACGCACAATGGTTCGATTCTTTTAACGAACTAAGCGCGGACAAAGGTGCCCACAACCTATACTAATACCAAAATTCCATTTGCTACGATTCATGAAAACCTCTTTTGCCTCATTTGGTCTCATTACTACTTAACTTCGATGATTCTCACTGCAGTAGAGATTATAAAGACTTACTTTCTTTATTGCCTTCTTTTCACAAACACACTTAAACTTCACTGCGAGTAAAATAATAACAACTTTCAAGAGCAGTGTGTTCACGAAAAATGGAAAGAGTAAAAACAGAGGAGGATCGATTAAATTCTCACGTTCACTTAATATAACATACAACCGTATTTTTTGCTGTAATCTAACTGAGTTATGGATATGCAACAAGAACGGTGACAGAGGTTAAGAGGACACGACCTCTCGCCGGCGACAGGGCTCAACGCGTCCTATACGAGAACACTTTGAAGATAAGCACTGACGCTAATCGGTTATAATTGAAACCTAAGGTTGCGTGATTTGTTTTCTCTATATTTTGAAGATATTTGGAGATGTTCTTATAGTATCTGACAAACTATCAGAGCAATCTAAGCCTATCGCCGTCCACTGCTGGATGTAGACTTCCTCAAGCGAGCGCCAATCATCCCAGTCTTGCACAGCCCGCATATAGATGCGATGCAGGTAGCGGATAGCCGCTACCTGCTAAATTTCTGAAGTCCATCGTGCAGCAGGACGTCCTACACTACGTTTGCCTAAACGAGGTCTCCACTTCAGCACGTGGCTGCTCCACCGAGGATCTGTCCGTCTACAGAAATGACCCATTTCCATTTCCACTTTACTATGTTAATTCTGCGAGCAATATCGAAAGCTTTGGTTTTCTGGCGGATGACTTCATTTCGAATTCTGTCCCCTAGTGAAATGAAAAGCATCCACTGCACTCTGAGTTTTTATATTAAACTACTGTAAATGCTAGTTAAAACTAAAGAATCTTATGCTTACAGTATGTTATCTGTAATACTCTCGGATCTCACCTATGTCATTCGAGAAACACTCCATTTAAATTAAGTCCCAATTATGTTTTTGTCTTTACACTCAATTCATTTCTTTATCTATATAAACTTGATAATGGCCTTCACTGCATGTATTTACTGTTGTTATTTTGCATTTAATCTCTACGAAGATTGGGGGGCTTACTTACATGAGAAAGTTTACCAGAAAAAGTTGACGTAAGGCAGGTAGCTGGTCATAAAAACTAAGCTAAATCAATTTTGTAATACGCGCAAAAAATGTCTTGCCTACCCTATATTAAAATGATTGGTATAAGACCAGCGGCCCGAGCATGGAAATTTCTGTCAATCGTAAATGTACTCGAGCTCGCTGCGCACTGATGATATTTGGTTAATATTTCATAATTTCATAGACACGCATCGAACCTGAATACATTTACGATTGTCAGAAATGTTCCTGCTCGGGCCGCTGGTAAAACAAAGTTGTACTAAGTTTCATTTATCACCGTTGCAAAGATCTTAAACCGGAACATTTTTCATCACGAATGCAATTGTTACAACTCAACAGTTGCATTGATAAAGCTAAATGAATTATCAGCGAGGTGTTAATCGATTTCATTCGATGTCAAATCGATTATGGTGTAAACTGTGTTAAAGGTGCGCCACACATTAAAGTTACTGCATGTACATATTTGTACTGAATTCGTTCCGGAGCGCTTTACAATCACAATCGCCTATATAAAATACTGCAGGTGTTTAACAGTGTACATAGACCTTTAGGCTGTCTTTTATGTTGATATGATTGAAGATCTATTTCTTAAGTCTCCTTGGTCTAGTGGCAGCATATATGGGCTGTGGACCGGGAGGTCCTAGGTTCGATTCCCAGGTCGGGAAAAGAGAATTTTCTAATTTAATTTTCACGGGACTGAATTCCCCAGAGGGGGTTGACGTCAAGCAGCCGTTCGTAAAAACTAAAACAAATCCTTCCTGCAACATGCTTGAAAAAGTGTCCAAGAGCCGGAGGCCAATTATAGCCAAAGACGTGGCCTGAGGCTATATAGTGTTTGTTTATAGCGTACAAAGCTTCAACAATGACTCTATAGACACGAGAAATTAGGATTTGAGATTCCGCAGAAGGGGTTCACATCGGACAGGTAGTCGTTCGTCAAAACTAAAGCCAAATTATTTCTTCTATATTTTTTCGACCGACTTCCCAAAACAGAGGAGGGCCTCAATTCGTCAGTTTTATGTGTGTTACGCGATATCTCCCAAATGTGGACCGATTTTCAAAATTCTTTTTGTGTTCAAAGGAGCTTATTTCAAGGGTGGTCCCATATAAATTTGATCACGATCGCATTTGAAGTCGGTCTGTTAAGTTTTTAAACTTGTGATTATTTGTTTCCTATTTCGTGATTCTCCGTGGAGGCAAAGGTCCGCTGATCGGACATGTGGTGTAGAAAATTATGTTTCAACAAGTGTGTTGCGCTGAACCCACATTACAGGGGAATAAGGGCAGGGGGGTTACCACAACCTCTTATAGCAGTATTATTATAATTTTACTTGTACCGATTCCCATACAAAACAAACGAAGAACGATTATAATAATACTGCTATAAGAGGTTGTGGTAACCCTGCAGATGGGTGAAATAGGAGTAAAGAATGACGTCGAACAAAACCGTGGCAGATTGTTAATTAGACTTGTGATTGCAAGTACAATAACAGCCTGGTCGAGATCCCACGGCAGTGCAACGGCACGGTAGGGTCTAGTCGCCTAATGTAAACATGAACCTTCCACCTAGACTATGACCTAGTGATTCAATAGCATGACGTGTTGCGTTGCTAGTGCATTGTCATAGGTACTGAGGAATGAATATAAAAATATAGTTTTTTATTTTTATAGCAGAGATTGGCAAACGAACAGATGGGTCACCTGATGGTAAGTGATCTTCACCGCCCATAAACACCCAAGACACAAAAAAAAACATGGGTACGTTGCCAACCTGAAAGGAGGTAATGGAAGGGGAGGGATAAGGGATTTGGAAAGGGAGGAGGAAATAAGCCACCGGAAATGTCACTCACCGAACGAAACGCGACAGCAAGCTGCCACTTTACGTGACGTGCTGCTACTTTACCGATGTCATAAAGGAGGAGGCTCTAAATACATAATTATTAGTGCACTATTATTATTATCTACTTTAAAAACGGTTCTCAGTTCGTCTGCATTCGAGTATATAAGTATTTTACCTACGTATATGTAAGAACCTGTTGGAAGCGGCCTGCATCCAGCAACTTCCTGCAACCTTTATCAGGTCGTCAGTTCACCTTGTAGGTGGACGTCCTACGCTGCGCTTGCCGGTACGTGGTCTCCACTCGAGAACTTTGGAACTTTTGAACTTTCTTTAGGTCGATCTGGAAATCTCTGGGGGAGGCCTATGTTCAGCAGTGGACGTCCTATGGCTGATGATGATGATGATGATATGTAAGTACGTGTACGATATCTCCGGCAAATATATACTAATTTGCAAAATTCTTTATTATTTCGATATAGCTTACTCCAAGGATGGTCTCGAATAAATTTGGTTTAGTCTAATTTAATCTGGAATAAACTATTATTGTTATTTTAAAGAACTACGGAGAAAAAATCCTTAACAAACCACAGTACAGGCGTCTCAATTAAAGTTTTATGATAATGCTAACCGATTTTTCAAGATTATATTTGTGTTCGATATACCTTCCTCTAAGGATGATCGCATATAAATTTGGTCAAAATCTGACGATTAAGTACCGTGTAAATTCCTTAACAAACAATAGTATAAACATCGCAATTGAGGTTGTTAAGGCGGTCATACTATGTATATAAAAGTTTATAAATCACCACTTGGACATGTCGTTACGTAGTAAATAAAAACGTAACGTTACACTGCCATCATTGTAGAGCTAAAGCTTGAGTTGAAGGCATGGCTTGAGGCGCCGTGTGTTGTTTATTTACAGTTTTGTTTGTTTCAAGGATTTTATTGTTAATTCAGGGTTTAAACACCATAGAAGTTGTGTCAAGAAGTACGAATGCCAAAGAAAAATAAGATAAATATTTAAATAAAACTATTTTTACGGATTCTATCACGATTAGGTTTTAATTCCCGACGTTTCTGACCCGTGACAACGAAGACTGCAAAGCCTTCGAAACGTCGGGAATAAAAATTAAAACCTAATCGTGATAGAATCCGTAAAAATAGTTTTATTTCAATGTATAATATTCGCGTAAACTTAAGAAATCGGTATATAAATATTAAACAATATTAACTGGCCCTCTGACTGTTGACACTCGATTCGAATTTGACTTCGATTCGATTTCATTTATTAACTTAAAATTCCACAGAAATCGAATAAAAAGGTGCGCAAATGTCGCATTAGATTCGCGAAGTTGTCAATTGGTAATTTTTAACGTGACTTTAATGCACTTTTGAACTCTATTTCGGTGGAATTTTAGTCACTAAATAAAATCGAATTTAATTCAATTTCGAATCAAGTGCCAAGAACAGGCCCCCTGAGCTCAGGAGACCAGAATCGAGCTCTCAATCGAATCGCAAACTAAATAGGATACGCATGACATATTGTATGACATAGCCTTCAGCCTCCTGAATTATGACACTTAATTCGAATTCAATTACGCTTCGATTTCATTTTCTTTCTACCTGCCCTTATCCCACCTTAATGTGGGGTCGGCGCAACACACTTTTTCAAGCATGTTGCAGAAAGGATTTGGCTAAGTTTTTAAAACCGGCTGCCTACCTGACATCATCAACTCCCTCTGAGGGATCCAGTCCCGGACAAATTAAATTACAAAATTAGCTTTGCCAGACATGGGAATCGAATCCACCGAAATTGAATTAAAAAGTGCACGAATGTCGCCTTGGATTCGAGAATTCGTGAAATTGATTTTCGAGAATTGGATTTTCGTCATTTAGTAATTTTAACGCGACATTAGTGGACTTTCTTACTTGATTTCGGTGTAATTTTAAGTCATTCAATAAAATCGAATCGTAGTCGAAATCTAATCGAGTGTCAAAAGTTACCCTATTGAATCAAGGCGGTTGCACACTTACGGGTAGAATCCCCGAGAACATCCGAGTAGCGTTACCTGAGCGTGGACGGTAGCGGTCTCAATCTCCCTTATTCTCACTCATTTTGAATTCGTAAAAAAAATGAATTTGAATTGAGCGAGAATTGTCCTCTTTGGTCTCGACATTATCTCAGCGAGACTTCTTGTTGTGAGCCTGAAGTCTAATTGACTCTTAAACTTTGAATGGTGTATTTCAACGACTGTAGCATTCCGTCACATGTTTTTGTATATCAAGTGCGGGCTAAAATTACGACATAATAAGAGGACAATTGAGGGTGCTTTCTATTATTTTTAGAATAGCAACAGGCGGCGCCAAGTGTTAACGCGATTTCTATCGCTTTTGTAATATTTCGGTATTTAGATTATATTCTTGAAATCTAGTTGTACGAATTTGAAAATAATTATGTCTGTGTCTATATTCACATTATGGATTCTCATAAATTTCCTACCTAGAACACGAAGTTGAGAGCAGACAAGGTAAAGCTATGGTAAAGACTATAAAAATCTTTATTGATCACGTAGGCATGTAAAAAAGCACTTATGACAAGTCAACACAAGTAAATTTTTAAATTAGGATTAATATAATTTACATTATATATTTGAATTAGACAACAGGCAGGCAAGTATGGACATAATAACGATGGGATGGCTGAGATAGGGTGATAAGGTGAAATAGGAATAGAGTGTAAGGGAATGGATTGTATGGGAATGGCATATGGCAGGAATGGTGGCAGGGGATTGACTGGAAATACTGGAAGCAGTTGGGATTGGTGCGTGAGGCCCTATCCTAGCTAACCTACCAGCCTTTCTCTAGCTACCTACGGATGACGACCCGAAGAAGAAAGGCAGAAAGAAACTCCGGGCTTATTTTTTTCATCATCAATTGTCACCATTTCTTTTTTATTTTCTTTTGTCTATTTTCCTTTTTTTAAAAATTTGATTTACAAATTGTCAATACAATTGATAATCATATTTATATGGATTCACGCATCCTCAATACCACTGGAGGTGTAA
Source organism: Clanis bilineata (assembly GCA_036417725.1). Lineage (NCBI taxonomy): Eukaryota > Metazoa > Arthropoda > Insecta > Lepidoptera > Sphingidae > Clanis > Clanis bilineata. The sequence goes on from CM071137.1 coordinate 15,320,702, forward strand.
TTACCAAAAGAATGATTAAAAGGTGAAATGGCATTGTAGGATGCAAAAACCCATACTAACAAAAATCCTTATATCTATATAAAAAAACATTAATATTTTTGGGCTTGTCTAAATGTATAAATCACCCGAGTTTAATTTTAATAAGTATAAGATTAGATTTAGATAAGCTTAAAATATTTATCATACACATATCAGCTAAAGAGCTAGGGTATAGCTTTTTAATTATGGGAAAAAAGGTTAACGAAAAGCGTCACTTTCAACTACCGTACACTAACCGTCCCATAAATCAGTGCTCGACGTTTTATGTATCTTTACAAAATATAAAGAAGTCGTAAAAATAAAGCCCATGATTCACACAAATATTTTAACGATCAAGCTACCGGCTCCGCTCACCGCTGAAACGAAACCTACACAATGCACTAACAAGCGCAGTGACGTACGAACACTTTATATCCAACTTCAAGGATCTCCCTGAAAATAGCACCAGTTTTTAGTACGGGAACCGCCCGACCGGACGGCATTAATGACTTAGCAATTTACTCGTCGAATCAAATCGCAACTCGCAACGCCCCACGTTATTTCAGTGCAAGGCGATTAAATCTATCAATGAATTTCCGGCAGCGCCGCTTGACACTTTTAATGCCGCCAATCAACCCGCGCCCGCTGAATGAACAATACTCGCTTTGGTCGTAAATTAAATATTTCTAAGTTCATGCCAGCACTCGACTCTAGCGCGATGGAGCGACGTCGCGTCGGCCCTCGTCGCGTTGCGCCGGCAAGTTGAAACAAATAGCATGCTTATAATAACAGCGTTATATTATGTAGCCGCGCAACACGACACTTATATTAGGAATGAAAAATGAATTTAGAATTGATGTGTCGACAGCTTAATATTTTATTAGAACTGGGCTTTAAACACTTCGGTATTTGAAGATTATAGGTTAGTTTGAAGTAGCTGTATATACTATTGTGAAACGATGGTCATTGATATCGCTATTGAGAGTATACTTCATACTAAAGCAAACTTACTAAAAGCTAACTAAATCTCTAATAAATATTTTCGTAATAAAATTATATAAGACGATTCGCCCATTGTTTCGCTCACGAAAACGGAATTTGATGCGTTGTTATAGAAAAGCAGAAATCTATACTAAATACACCCTTTCTGTGATATAGTTGTAGAATACCTAATATTATTAATGCTTTAATTGTATAAATTGTCTTAAATAAGTAAATAAACAAAATATATAAGTATTCAAAAATATATAGTATTCGCAATGACAATGCACGCGTATTTGGAGATGCTGAAGTGCGACCTTCCATAATACGGCCAGTGGCATGCACACTGTACATACAAAGAGACAATGCCTCCTCTGACAAATTGATATTGATAACTTAAAAAAGAAAATTTTAAAAATATACATATGCATAATATTCTCAGAATTGTATTGATCGCCCTTTTAATCGACAAGGTACCCGCTATAATTGTGATAATGATGGTGAGAATTATTATGATAGTGAAGATTCAAAACTGAGAAAAATAATTTTATATGGTCATTATGTCTATCTTATTGTAAAGGTCTGTGCACATCCCTGAATGCAAACCGCAGTAAGATAATATTCCACTGAGAAAACTACCTTAATAACGACAAACCTACAAGTTTAGTAACCTACATTTTTTATAGTAAACAAGAAGATTTCATTATTATCGATTCAACAATATTCGCGAAACATGCAACGAAAATAAAGCTTTTTGTTCGCTAGAATTTCTCATAAATAAGAGATTTAAGGAATAATTAACCCCTAATTGCATCGAAAAAGTATCATATTTCGAGTACAATTCGCCGTGGGCATTAGTTACGTTGCCCTAAATGTACAGACAAACGGTAAATAAACGTCACCTCATTAACCTGCTGATCGATATTATGATTTCATGCAATATTATTTGACGCTAAACTCAATGTAAGATATTTATGACGTATTTTATCAGTAAACGTAGATATACATCAATCTATATATTTTGTACCCCTTTTTAATAGAATTGCGCGATCGGATGAACGTGATAGTTATACGGAGAAGAAGTGCGTAATGCTAATTTGTATGATTTTTTATAGCAGAGATTAGCAAACGGGCAGATGAGTCATCTGGGAGTAAGTCATCTCCACCGCCCAATGCCCATAGACACTCAAGACACAAAGAGAATCATGGGTACGTTGCAAACCTAAAAGGAGGGAATGGAAAGGGAGGGAAAAGGGAGGTCAAAGGGATTGCGAAAGGGAGGGGGGAAATGGGCCCCCGCAAATCCCACTCACCGAACGAAACGCGACAGCAAGCTGCCAGTTTACGTCGGTTTTCTGGGTGACAGTGGTATCAAACCGGTCGAGCCAGCCCATTCGTGCTGCAGACGTTACTGTCTACAGCGTGGCACAGCCTCAAAAGGGGATAGACCTTAGGCAGACAGTTTGTCGTAAATACTAAGCGAAATAATTTCTGAAACATGCTTGACAAAAAGCAAAAAGTATATTGTGCTGATCCCACTTGTGGCTTCAGGGCAGGTAGAAAGAGAAACCCATAGGAGTACGTCTGTCGCAAGTGTCTGGACCAGATCGTACCATCCGCACGGACGACTCAAAAAGCGATGGCTGGACATTCTGGACAATATGAGAGCCAATGGTCTTACTATGGAGGATGCTCAAGCCCGAGCGAAGTGGAAGTGTTGAGTAGGAAGACCTTGGCACCAAGCCGGGATAACACCAGGCAGGAAGAAAGGCCAGGTAGAAACAAAGACATTATTAAGACTTAATCAAGTCTTAGTTACGCCTCTAGTAATCACTCCATAGTATAAAACAAAGTCGCTTCCCGCTGTCTGTCTGTATGCTTAGTTCTTTAAAACTACGCAACGAATTGTTTTTTTTTAATAGTGTGATTCAGGGGGAAAATTTATATGTATAAAACATGCATAAATTCATCCCCTAAAGGGATGTGAATGGGGGATGAATTTCAAGCCTTTAGCGCGGGTGTAGCCGCGGGGAAAAGCTAGCGTAAAATATATCACAAACTTACTGGCATGGTGCAAGGCCACTGAACACAAGTTGGCTGGAGCGGCCAGGGAGTAAGCCGGTTCGTCCTTGGGCTTCAGCAGCTCGTGTGTCGACACCGCGTGGATCGACAGCTCCTGAACATAGAAACAATCGTTTGATATATCGCTGCTTCTATACAAAAGGGGCACAAATAAAAAAATATCATAATCGATTTTATTCAAAAAATGCAACACTACTTGGCCATGTTTTAATATTTAAAAAAGACTTCCATTGATTTCCCATTAAGGAACAAAAACAATTTAAGGACCCTTACGCATTTTCTTGTTTGCGTGGAGTAAATATGAACAAAAGCGCTATTTTGTCACTTGCGATCTGACCGTCGTCACAATTGCATGTTAGTTCTAAATAGGATAGTTGCATATGTCGTTAAATGAAGGCTTAAATATGCTTCTAACGGTATATAACATGTATATTATTTGTTGTACAAAAACGGAGCGATATGTAAATTAGGCCTTTATGGAAGTGAAACTTCTTCATAATCGTGATTTGAAACGGAAATGCATCACAATGAAACGAATGACCCACCAAAGAGGCAAACAGAACAATACTACATATAGAATACTTTTTTTTCTAGCTGCCCTTATCCCACCTTAATGTGGGGTCGGCGCAACATACTTTTTCAAGCATGTAACAAAGAGGATTTGGCTTAGTTTTTACGACCGGCCGCCTGCCTGACGTCAACCCCCTATGAGGGATCCAGTCCCGGGCAAATTAAATTAGAAAATTTACTTTGCCCGACCTGGGAATCGAACCCAGGACCTTCCAGTCCACAGCCCATACATGCAGCCACTAGACCAAGGAGGCGACTCAATATATAGAATACAATAATAATATAGAATTAACCCGATGGCAGACTGCCTCTCGACGTCTAGTTTCCTGAAGTTTCACTTCCACTGCCTGTGAACAGCCCGAGCAAAGAAAATTTTGGACAATCGTAAATGTACGTACGCTCTTGTTACCTCGATTTCGGTGGAATTAAGTCAATAAATGAAACCAAATCGTAATCAAAATCGAAAAGACTGTCAAAAGTTACCCTAGGTATTGCTCGGGCCGTAGGTATAATAAACATGATATATCAAAGCCATATCAAATGAACAGGAATTAAAATTAATACAATTAGGGGCTTTTCTCGGAAAATTCGCAGTTCTCAACGAAAACATTGTGATAATATTTGATATCCTATTGAAAAGCGACCGCAGCGCCACCTGTTGAAAAATCAAACATAGTGGCTCATTGTTTATCTATAACATTACTTTAAAATATTCACATTAATTTATAATTAAGTGATCTCTTAGATAAGATAGGAAGAGTAAGAAGCAATCGGTAAAAACTAAGCCGAATCCTAACTACATACTAAGAAGTGTGTTGAATCGATTCCACATTAAAGTGGTATAACAATAGGATATGACAAAGTATTAGTTTAGTTAAAGTTACGTTAGAATCCTGCTAAGTGCATGCTGCATATCTGACAACGCACAGTATAATCACAAATTTAAAAACTTAACGGACCGAAATAAGCTCTATCGAATACAAAAATAATTTTGAAAATCGGTCCACTTTTTTGCGGAGTTATCGCATAACATACATAAAAAATAGATAAATTGAGGTCCTTCTCCTTTTTGGAAGTCGGTCAAAAAGGCTCCGAAGTAAGGGTCACAACAGTAATAAAATTTCTGACAATGTATTCAAGCTCACTGCGCACTGATAACGTTTGGTTAATATTTCATACAAATTTCATAGACGCGCATCGAGCTGGAATACATTTACGATTGTCAGAAATTTTCCTGATCGGGCCGCTGATAACAATAATTTTATTAAACCTATTTTTAAGTATTTGATCCAGAAACTCTTTAATACCTCTATATGTTCTCACAAGTTATATTCAAAAGAATTTGTACAAAATTTTGCTTCTAATATGATCATCTATTACTCGTTAACTTGTAAAGCCTGGCTAGCCGAGATAATTTTCCGTTTGAATTCATTATATATGTATGTTACTTCTATGAATTTATCACGTATCCAAAGCCAACCGTTTAGGAAATTGAGGAGGGGACGCCCCCCTCTACCAAAAATTGACACTTTGAAACTTAATATATCGCAAACAGAGCCTGGAATCGAAAAATAACCTTTACAAACCCGCAATATTTTAAACGACCTATCCAACGACACCTACACCATGGGGAAGTCGAAAAAATATCATATCCACTGTTACGTTACCCTGAAAAAAAATCCAGCATTTTATATTTTATATTGTGTGATTAGTGTGATTGATATGTATACCAAAATAATTTGGCATAAGCCAAATTACAGCTTTCTAGTATTAATAGCGTTAGCCTCTGAGCGAAACCGCGATCAGACAGACAGACAGACGGGCGGACAAAGCGGAATTATAAGGATTGTTTTTTGCCATTTGGCTTCGCAACTTCTTCACTTAATAACAGTATATTTACTCGGTTTTCTTTAGCTTTGGTTTTCCTAACATTTATTTTATGGATAACTTCGTATTTTCTTTAATAAACAACCAAAGAGGAACCCGTCTTGTTTCTATTTATAAACTGTCTCAATAAGTGAAATAATTATTACGTACAAGCACATTATATTCAAATTAAGATTATCGCGTATTTTAGGAGCACATACAATAATACCATAATGAATAAATAAAAATATAATAATGGCATATCGGCGAAATGTGGGTGTTCTAGTTCGCTAGTGCGCCTCTGCCTACCCCTTCGGGGATACAGGCGTGAGCTTATGATATGTTATAATAATGGCAGGTGTTGAAAACAATGTCAATAAGATCTGTATTGTAACTCAACCATGAGATTTTAGACTTTTCTTGCTAGCGCCTAATACATAAAGTTAATTGTCTGAAAAACATCTTTGGGGGAGGCCTATGGCCTGTGGCTGATGATGATGATGATGAAAGACATTAATTCCCCACGTAACCGCTACAGGCTAGGCGCTCGGGTGTTTCTCATACAATCAACTCATATTTTACATTGTCGCTGTAAAATGTTATGGTTGTGTTACTGGAATAAAATGTCATCTAGATTTTGCAACTTATTATATAACTTAATGAAAAGGGGTTAAATATTGAGTTTACTGAGCAATATTATCTTTCATTCCTCTTTAACAACGGGTTTTGACTTTTTGGGTTTGTTAATGGACTTGTTTATGGGTCTGGTCTGTTTCGTCCCTCAAACTTCTCCTTGGTCTGTGACGTCATTCTTGTGTGTTTCCTCCTCCGTAGTTCTTCGGATCTATGCTACTCCAGTAGCTCCATATCCAACACGACATGCAAAAATATGGCTCGCACTATCCTATGTGCCATTACAATCTTATTTTACAAAATGATTATGTTTGGAGGAAAATTAATTATTCCTTATGTTACTTTCAGACTCTCATAGATTGAAAATGTGTCCGGCAATACTAAAAATGTATTCAGTACTGATATAAACGGTGTATAAAAATGCAACAATATCGGCAGCGCGAGCCACGCGGCCGCGCCGCACTTACGATTGCACATTATCATAAAAAGCTGCTCCTGAACAAATTAGCGTCTATCGGATAAACACGTGCCTACTATATTTTTCTGATGTTAATATTAAATCGAATCCCGAAGAGATGGCCAATAAATATTCTACAATATCTATTTTTAAATACGTAGGATGCTTTCTCCGATCTTGAATGAACGGCGAGGCGACCCTACTCGTAATGTCTTTCGTTGTTGTGATTCGGCGCAATGTTCGAGCGTGAGCGATATCAGGGCTCAAATTTAAATCGTAATTAAAACCTAAAACGTTAGATAATTAACTTTTACAAATACTTACAGAAATAATTTATGAACAACAGAAACCGTGATTTAAATAAAAACTCTTACAGACACTCTCGATAAAGGAACAAAAGCACTTGCAACTCCACTAATGTTCAAAACATATACGATGCCGGACATAATAAAAAGATCCAACGTGGAGCAACGCTCGTCGCTTCCATCATATGGCGAAGTGTTAGCTTTTTGACAGTGTCAGCTACATCGGAGCTGATTTGTTCGCAACAGCTGCGCGAGCGCACCTATTAACCGCTGATACATGTTTGTCAGCCGGCTATTAGGGCGAAAGAGATAAAATTTAGGAATCATCCATACGAGAGCGAGATCGATTCATTTCTCCAATTCACGACCAATATTTATTTGCTGCATCGTGACACTCGAGAAAAATTCTTGTACCAAAAAATTGGAATTGGAATATAAATGCGTGATTTCCACTGGCAGGCCATTTTTCTTGTTACTATATAAAGATAATATTGGTCAAGGAATTTCGACTTTCACCGCTATCCTTTTAGTTAGCATCGGAATAACTGAGATACAAGAACTGATCTCGGAGCAGCGCGGCGCGGCTCGGCGTCTGTTATTGTTTCCACATTCTGCTAAAACTAGTTTGAATTTGTGTAGTATAGATTGATTTACTTGGTCAATATATCGTGCTATATTACGAAGACATTTATTACGTGTTCACGGTATTCGGAAAAATTATATTCTTGGCGGAGAATCAACTAAAAATATTTTTCAAAGTAAGATTAGTTTATCAACATTCGAAACGAAGCGACACACATTTTGAACGTTGCATGAAATTCCCATAAAATATAATATGCCCAATGAAATATCATTTGTAATAAAAATTTACAGCTAGTATTACTTAATTAAAAACTTGAATAACCGTTTTTAAATTGCATTACATTTTAAAAGTCAGGAAGTGATAAAATAAATCTGTCTCATATAATATTTTGAATGGATGATATTCGTGAAAAAGAAAATTCACGAAATCCACGGCTTAGTTTTAAAAAGTTTCAAATAGTTCGCAGTAAAAGACAGATCACAAATAGATTATACATAAATTATCGTAATATAAATTCACAGTCATTGATATGAAAGGACACAACGCTTTAACTCCAGCATAAAGGAGCTCCAGAGCGTAAATAAAATAAATATTTTTGATAAAAAAATGTCCGCTTCGACATAGTGTCGGGCGTCAGCGGATCGCAGGGTGGGATTAAACGAAAATAGCACAGTAATTAATGGGCGTTTTCAAGCCCACAATCTCAAAATGAGACGCATTACCAGAATTCCAATATTTCTAACGTAATAAAATCATCGAGTAACGTATTCGCTTGGTAAATAAAAACAAATAAAACATAACAAGGAAGGTACAAGATAACAGTTTAATGCCGAATAGGACAATGCGTTATAATTATTATTTGTTTATTTTTATAGTAGAGGTAGAATTCGACTAATAAGCATCTGTCAAGTCATTAAAAAGCAGCATGCAGTGGTCTAACAGAAGTATTGTATTGCGGCAGTGGCGGCAGTATAATATTGTGGACCTAAAGAGAAGGACTAAAGACGTCTCCGTTTTCTCCCTCACTTCTTTCTTTCTACCTGCCCTGATCCCACCTTAATGTGGGGTTGGCGCAACACACTTTTTCAAATATGTTTCAGAAAGAATTTGGCTAAGTTTTACGATCGGCTGCCTGCCGAACGTCAACCCTCTCTGGGGGATCCGGGCCCGTGCAAATTAAATTAGAAAATTCGCTTTGCCCGACCTGGGAGCTGAACCCAAGACCTCCCAGTCCACAGCTCATTATGCTGCCACTAGACCAAGGAAGCGACAATTACACTCTATTCCAATGGATATTATTTTAACCAGACTTTGGGGAGATCCAGAATTTGCGACTTACGAGTTCGATTACTGCCGAGCTATGTTTTTTTAAATCTATTTGTCTTATTTACGAAGATTCATGATAGTAAGTGGTTACCTTCTTCCATGGCCATCAGCAAGGCCAGACTAAGTCATGCAGCTGCGTGCCTTGCGTGGCAATGAAAGAAATAGGGATTAAGAAGGGGTTTTCGGCCTCCGATAATCTTACTCAGAGTACGAAATACAAGCTACTACTTCACTTAAGTACTCTATCCTTGCGGAGACAATAATGTATGTGGAAAAATAAATATGTGAAGAAAAAGAAACTACATATTATAATTTCGAGAATTGGGACTGTTGAAATTAAATTTAAAATTTAGCGGTACATAATGTTTTTGACGACTATGATACGATACGATGAAAACGTCAGTAACTATTCAGAATTTTCTTGTCTTACATCGCAATGTTTCTAATTTGATTTGCCCGACGTGGGATCCGCCCTAAGGAGGATAACGTCTGGCAGGCAGCCGGTCGTAAAAACTAAGCCTAATCATTTTTTCAGCATACCTACTTGAAAAATTTGTGGACCGCTGACCACACACTAAGACGGATAAAGAGCAGTGGAAAGATAACACTTCACACTAACATCTTTGATTAATAATATTAGCCCCTGTAATATTACTGTCTCATTGCACGGCACGGGTCTCCTCTACTAATGAGGCCTCAGTCTACCACGCTGCCTAATGCGGGTTGGTAGACTTCACATACCTTCGAAATCCTGTAAAGAAATTCTCGGGTACGCAGGTTTCCTCAAGGTGTTTTCCTTAATCGTTATAGAGGTAGCAAGTGATATTTCACAATGATAATACACTTAAGTCTTAACATAGAAAAGTCAGAGGTGTAAGCTCCATTTTGGAGTTGGTCTCGAACCTCCAACACTTCTCTCGGCAGTCCGTACCATTCCCAACTGAGCTATCGCTGCTTGTATTTTGGCACCTTTGATTACTACGTCCTAAACATTAATGTATAATGGCTTCCGAATGTTTATTTATTTATTTGTTTGTAAACAATAGTTTGAATCCTATAATCATACGATTGTTTTTCAAATAATTTGTTACACAAAATAAACAAATTTGTGTTTTGCCAACTAGGTTACAATTTATTTTCCATACTTATGAATGTAAAAGAATAGTTGTAAAATAATTGAATAACAATCACTCAGGCCGATTTTCAATTAATCAACATCTTACTTTTTTGTTAAATTTTGTAACTCTTGTGCAATTGTAACTTGTCTTGTATAAGTAACATAAAAAATATTGGAAACCAAACTGAAGAAAAACAAAATCTAGGTACCCATATTGTACACCCGTTGTAGTTATATAAAAACTTCATATTCAAGACAATTTTGAGAACAGTCAAAAAACGTATTAAATGTTACTGGCTTATCAAGTTTGTAGGTGGATTAACAGACTTCTTGTTCATCTTTTGTCTTTTGGCTCTTTCTTTCTGTAGCCTGTAACTATTTTTTTTTCCAAATCCAAGACACAGTTCTACATACTAATTAGTTTTAACACTTTTGATAAGTCCTCGGATATTTATTTCGCGAATTGATTCGAATAGAGTAACTCTTGACACTGAATTTGATTTCGATGTCGCGATTGGACTGGACATTAGCGCACTTTTTAACTCGATTTCGGTGAACTTTTAAGTAACTAAATGAAGTCGAATCGAGTGTCAAATATTTCCTATAGTAGGATTGCTAATTAAACGGAGTAAACTGACATTTCGAGTGTTCCACTTATTAATAAAATTTAAATAGTGCTTCGGTAAAAAGATCAAGATTATTAAGACATTTCAATTCAGTGAACCATTTGATTCTTTCATTTTCTAAAAACCAACTTATAGTCGTATTTCCTGCCTAATATGTGATTAGTACTGCATGTCTACTGAACTATATTCATAGTAAATTACTGCTTGCTAAGTTATGGCATGTCTACTGGAATTTTAGTCATGGTTCATTATAAACAAAACTTATAAAAGCTATGAATGTGCCGAACGTTATTTTTCTCAAATAATAAAAGTAATATTTGTAATTTTCATTGATAGCATTTCGCGTATCTGTTGTGATTATTTACGCTAAATTATTAACACAGACATTTGGTAGAAGGGTTAAGCTGAAATTTCTAAAAATACGCAATAAAATTATAATTTTGCAAGCTAGTGCTGAGTTATTGTTTCTTCGAATGATAAAAATTGAACTAGATCAATCACTATAGTTTGAAAGTAAGCAACATTATTTTGGAAAGTGACATTTCGATCTGTCAGTTTACTTCGTTTAATTAGCAATCGGACTATACCCTATAGTTGTCTTACTCTGAAAATCTATTTTAAGCTACCAATACTATTACAGCTCTTAATATTCGGTATGCACTATGCGGCATTCACTGTAATCCGTGTTATTATTTGTACTTAATGGTGCGTTACCACCTAATCGATCAGCCGCGATCGGATATGCGAATTAGATTTAACAAGTTGCACTCAATAAAACATTATTTTGTGTATCATCAAAATTTTCGTTTTGTGTGGATCGAATATTTTATCGTATAACATTAGATGCGAGATGGATATAAGACCACAATCAAAGCTAATTTCGCGTTTCTTTAATAACCAAACCAACTGAGGTGAAACGCAAAACTAGCCAATACGTAATAAATAATTCCTATACAATCAATCTTTACAAGTGAATTGAACCTAACAAAATAAAAAATTGCAACGAAGTCAATTGGCTCGTGAAATAGGTCCATTGTGTGTTGTACGCGACCGAATTAGCTGTACAGCTTAGCAATGTTACCGATAAGCTACTTTTTAGCTGCATCAGCTCATTTAGCTCTTTAAAACCCTCTTTTAAGATCGACTCTCGGTTGGAGTGTGTCGGATGAAAGTTGACGCTTGTGTTAAACATACATATGTAAAAAAGTAGTTGCCGGGCCACCCACGAGCACTGACTGCATTGCTCCGACAAGCATTCCGTTGCACGTACAGCCGTGCGGAATACCCGCGCATGCTACTTTCAGCGAGTCATTTTAAAAACTACCGTTTTGTACTGGACACCCGGAATGGCCAGTTCAAGAAACGGAATATAAATTTATTTTACACAGTGTTAGAGCCACTGGAAGCTCCGCGGTAAATCTCTGTTTAGACCAAATCTCGATTTAAAGATAGGGATGATCTGTGGGATAAATAGAGTATAAGCTAAGTTTACTCTAATACTGCAATTGGGCTTAAATGTAATAAGATAAACATGATTTGAGATTTTGAATATGTAAATCTAGAGGTATAATAATAGTAACATCTGAGCACGAAAAACTAATGTAAATATAAATGTATTCGAGTTCGCTGCGCACTGATGACGTTTGGTTAACATTTCATATAAATTTCATAGACGCGCATCGAGCACGAATACATTTACGGTTGTCAGAAATTTTCCTGCTCAGGCTGCAGTTATATATATTATTGGCACGGTACTGCTCTACCTTAGAGGGCTTAGGTCTTAGAAAACGCAGACTAACGCCTATAAAATTCTTATGGAGAATTAGCCTATCAGCCTTTATTTACTTAAATCAAACGGTACTTGACATTGAGTAAACACTAGCAATGTTTTTGGTGCTAATTTAGAACTTTGGCATCATCATAGAAGTCAGCACGGTAAAAGCCCGGGTCTCTCTATCATCCAGAATTTTGATATAGAAAATCCAGTTATTTTTACATAAATCTGTATACATACATGTTAATGGCAGTATTTATATATTTGAGTACATTGTTGTGTATTTACATTGTACGAGTACATCAGTGGATGCGATGACAGTTTTCCCGAATATTATAGCGTAACATGGCTCTTGCGGTCGCCTAAAATTGAAAATTGATATGATTGAATGTGTACGATATATTATAAAATATAATTTTAAATATTTAGGGTATAGTAACAAACTTTATTATGTTTATGCCCCTTTTATATTTGTATTATTTTCATGATTATTTATAGTTTTCTGTAACTACCCAACCAAAGTATTCAGGGTGAAAAAATAATCTTACAATTAAAATTGGTCTGAAAGCGAAAACTGAAAACCTAATTATGATTCAAAACATCTAAGTCGCTCTGTGGACGCCATTCGAATTTCGACAACCATCAAACCTTAGCTACTTGTTTATAATATTTTTCATTTGCTGGTATTCGTAATCAAATACATATTTAGTTGCCAAAACTAGCAACTTTATTTTTTATTACAGATTGTTTCTAATGGCCAATTCTCTCAGCAGTCAACCTTCAAGCGTTGAGCGACTTTACACTCTCTCAACAGAGATATCATCACTGTCATACGTGGAACACCACGTAATGACAGATTTTCAGATCGACCTGTTGGAAGCGGCCTGCATCCAGTGACTTCCTGCAACCTTTATCAGGTTGTCTGTCCACTTAGCAGGTGGACGTCCAACGCTGCGCTTGCCGGTAAATCTTTGGGGGAGGCCTATGTCCAGCAGTGGACGTCCTGTCGCTGATAGTGATGATGATGATGATTATTGTTATTATTATCACTACACAAACCTCCAGTGACGTGCACAGGTATTTTGATTATGGTAGACAAAAAAACTTGCAAAAATAATTTTCTCCAACTCTTACATCAACACCACTCTCTTCATCATCCCCAATTCAATATAAAACATAAGCCAGGCGCTGCTATTTTAATATGTCTATTTATATGTATACCTCTAGAATGCACGGCAGTGCAGGCCGCGTCCAATAGGTCGGTTTGGAAATCTTTGAATCCAACCTATGTTCAGCAGTGAACATCTTGTGGCTGGTAATTGTTGATAAATAATCACGAGTTTAAAAACATAAGGGACCGACTTCAAATCCGGTCGTAACCAAATTATATGGGACCACCCTTGAAATGAGCTCTATCGAACACAAAAATAATTTTGAAAATCGGTTCACATCTGGCGGCGATATCGCGTAACATACATAAAAAAATACAGACGAATTGAGGACCTCCTCCTTTTTGGAAGTCGGTCGAAAATAATGGTTACTAACTACTTACTGTCGATATATAATCCAATAGTAAGAAATACTGCTAGTTCTGTGTAATGTACTACACAATAGAGCCAAGAAAGGTAAGAAAAAAAAAAGGAAAGATTTTTACTCGAGAAAGGTCAAGTTAAAAGTACCCTAAACCGACGTGCATGCATGAAGAATGTAATGAGACTGAATGAGGCGAAAGAGGTGTGTAAGGATCGTAGCAAATGGAAATCCGTTGTCTCTGCCTACCCCTATGGGAAAAAGGCGTGAGTCTATGTATGTATGTTTGTAATAGAGCCCCACACGTATGTAACTAACACCTCTATGTTCGCATTATAAATTGAACCGTGTTGTGCAGAAATGAGCTAACCCCAAAAGTTTTTTTTTTACTTCAATATGGTCTATTAATGGTTTAGATCATGTTGGGATCAATAAAAACAAATGTGGCTTAGCTCATTTCTGCACAACACGGTCCAATTATGAGCAATATAGAGTACTCCGAGTACGTTCAATGAATAAACTATAACCATTGTAAATTTTGCGCAGAGTTTCAGTATATAGGATATATCAAAGCTTTAAGAACGGGTATTTGGGCAGGTTTTAACAAAATTAGGTATATATGTCACGTCGTGAGGAACTCGCAGTATTACGTTGTTAGCGAAAATACAATATTGTTAGGTAAGCGAAAAAAGTCGTGTCAATTACTGTGCAAGTATAACATTGGCATGATTTTATAAAATGTATGCGATTGAGGTCGAATCTTGCGAAATGATAATCGTGATGCGTATTTTATTGGTGTATTATTTTTTTGGATTAAGAAAGTAGGAACCAGCGACCCGAGCAGGAAAATTTCTGACAACCAAATTTATTCAATCTCGATGCGCGTTTATGACATTTGTATGAAATATTAACCAAATGTCATCAATGCGCAACAAGCTCGAATACATTTACGATTGTCAGAAATTTTCCTGCTCGGGCTGCAGATGGACAGGTGACCCACACTCTGTATGTGGTTTTCGTTCCAAGATCAGCCAGTGTTCTTCCGGTTGACCGGAATGACTTGCTGGTTGGTTGGAACGGGTATGGGGAAACCCTGTCTGCATTGGTCATCTGCCTGCCTTTTCGCAAACCCCTTTATTTGCTTCTCTCTCTTCGAATTCGGAGTGTGAAGAAGTATAAATAGGCCGGCATGATTCTGGCGACCACTGATAAACCCACTGTTTCTCAGTGGTCGCTAGTTTTTTTGGACTGAACTACGCTTACCATCAGCGGCCTGAGCAGGAAAATTTCTGACAACCGTATATGTATTCGAACTCGATGCGCGTCTATGAAATTTGTATGAAATATTAACCAAACGTCATCAGAGCGCAGCGAACTCGATAACATTTACATTTACATTAGTTTTTCGTGCTCGGGCTACAGGTGTAGTGTAGTCACTTTGTCGTGCCCGGATAAAAAAAGTATCTTAGCAACAACCGATCTTACATTTAGGCTGAGATTTATAGACCGAACATCGACTAAGTCTAAATCAAAGAACAAAACACAGTGAGGATTTGGAATTTTTAAATCGAACTTCGACTTAGTCCGAGCCATTTTTTACGAGAAAATCTTTGCTTAGTATATCTGTCAGTCTGTTATTCTTGTAAAAAGTGACTCGGACTAAGTCGAAGTTTCTTTGACTTAGACTTAGTTCGTTCTATCGATCTTATCCTTAGTCTGATCATAGTCTCACTATACCTTTTTTCATGCATAATAATATTTTTTTTATTTTCCAATTTTTCATAGACGCTTAAGGTCAAAACCTCCACGTATCACCTTAAGTCTCCAAGTTTAATATGATTATAAAGCTACATTTCTATCAGAAATGTGCGAGGAAATTGGTCGATGCCCAAAATAACCTTCATATTAAGTTCTACAAGTACATACAATATTCATTACATTGCAATGTTCATTCATGATTTCCTTACCACTCGTTTCATGAAGACGGACCAGTGACAAAATTAACTACTTACTTTTCAAACCTTATGATTCAAAATTGCGTTACCATAATCCAGAAATCTTTTAACGGCACATATATATTTTAGATAAGCGTCTCGGCCACCGGAGGCCCGTCACAATTGAGCTGTGTCAAAACCAATGGTGTGTCAATTAAATATTAACTGATGCCTTTTCAGAAACTGTACGATTTATTAAATTACAATAATATTAATTATATAATTCCTAAACATACAGAATTAAAACATACATACATAGAATCACACCTTTTTCCCATAGGGGTAGGCAGAGACAACGGATTTCCACTTGCTACGATCCTTACACACCTCTTTTGCCTCATTTCAGTCTTATTACATTCTTCATGCATGCACAGAATTAAAAAAATGTTTCTTTTAGGATTTAGTGAGTCCACCGAAGCTTTAATCTTTATTGGGGCATCAATTGTTTTTATTTTTTTATTTTAGAACTTTTGGGGCGACTTGCAGGCTATTACTAATCTCGAGTTAGACCTAAGCTCGATTTACTCTACAAGTCTTTCCTCTATTTAAATGGAGATTTGGGACAAATAGAGATTTACGTAAGCGCAGCAAGTCATCCTTGGACATGGATGTTGAATAATAATAATGAATAATAATACAGGTGTTTGAAAAAAATATTTCAAAAAATCATTTGACGCAGCTAAAAATCGACCAGTAAGATACTAAAGGTGAAAATAATTTGTTACCGTATTTGTCTTTAGAGACGAAGTCAGGATTCTTCAAGGCGCCTGTTCAAATTCAGTGTTATAGTACAACAATGGGCAGTAGCACAACACGCGGACGCACTAAAAATGCAATACTTTTCACATTTGTCACAGGGCCGCTCGAATTACATCGAAGTCATTCGAGACGCCGCGTGCCGAAGCAGCTGAGTGTACGTCATCGGCCATCGGGCTTGATACTTGTACGTTCTCGAAATAATGCACTGTCGAATCATTGGTAGAATGCACAGATATTTAATATTACTAACTCTAAAGGGGCTAGCAAGCGAGTTTCCATACAAAAATAAGATGTCAAACGTCAGTAACGCCGTCTACTACTTATTACACGCTTATCACAATTTACACCCTAGAATATTCTGTGAATGTTTTAGAATCACGCAAGACAATTTTATTGTCTAAACTTTATTACGGGTGCACGATCTTGCACGCTTTCAAATATGACTGAGTGACTTATGACCACGAGGTCACAAGTTTGGCGCTATTAGTCCATCTATGTACTATTGAATGGTTGGTATAATACCAAAGCGAGTATTCGAAGTAGTGGCAATAAGTGGATAATGCTTTGCATTGGGATTTTCTCAATAATAATGGAATACACCCAACGTTACCCACTTAGGCTGAGATCTATAGACCGAACTTCGACTAAGTCTAAGTCAAAGTCAAGGATTGAAATGAAACTTGTTTTTACGGATTTTATCGCAATTTGGTTTTATTTTTAGGCCCGACGTTTCGAAGGCTTTACAGCCTTCATGGGCACGGGTCGCACTGAGGTGTCAGTTGGCCAAATTGTTAGTTTTCAAGTGGTAGAGCCACGCTGTAGACAGTAACGTCTATAGCACGAATGGGCCGGCTCGACCGGTTAGATACCACTGTCTCACAGAAAACCGACGTAAAGTGGCACCTTGCTGTCGTGTTTCGTTCGGTGAGTGAGATTTCTGGTGGCCCATTTCCCCACTCCCTTCCCAATTCCCTTCACTCCCATTCCATTCCCTCCTTTTAGGTTGGCAACTCACCCATGATTCTTTTTGTGTCTTGGGTGTCTATGGGCGGTGGAGATCACTTACCATCAGGTGACCCATCTGATCGTTTGCCAATCTCTGTTTTTAAAAAAAAAATATTCTACCGTCATTTTAAAATTATCATTGTCAAATATAAGGTAATGTTTGGAGCCTTCCTTTGAATGTTCAGCAACTGCAGACTTCGTAGAGCGTCGGTGTTTCACGTCAGCTATGTGTTCTTTTGCGCGGATCCCAATATTCCGTTTGGTTTGACCGATATAAAAGAAACCACAGTAAATATCAAAATCAAATATCCGTTGAAATTAAACTGTATTGGACTGTGATTGCTCGTCTTGTAACTGATATGTGTACAAGATCTTGGCCTTCATTGATATTTTGCGTTGTCAGCGTTGAAATAGATAATCGAATTTTGCTAAATAGTACTATCATGCTACTTGGAATCGATAGCAATGTACCTACAACGAATGCGGTCATAAGACATACCGACGCGATGTTCTTCTAATATATATAGTCATATAATGTATGTAAAGTTGTGAGATACTTGTATAAAGGTGACTTAGGTGACTTATTAAATGATATCGCAATAATAATGTTATTACAATAAGAAGATTTGAGAATCAGGCTACGTGTTAAGCGCGTGCGATTATTAGACTTTATTAACGTAATGGCATTATTCAGTGTCAGCCCGGTGTCAAGAATTTATACCTTGGGTTACCATCACCTCTTATAGCAGTATTATTATGATTTTACTTGTACCGATTCCCATACAAAACAAACGAAGAACGATTATAATAATACTGCTATAAGAGGTCATGGTAACCCTGCTGATATTCACACATAATTCTTACTGTCTACCTGCCGTTAGCCGAATTCAATGTGGGATCCGGTCGCCATAACATACTTTTTCAAGTATGCTGCAGAAAGGATTTGGCCTATCTTTTTACGACCGGTCGCCTGGCTGGCCTCCCTTCCGTTTGAGGGAAAGCAGTCCCGGGGAATATTTATTAGAAAAATTACCAGGGATTCATACCCTTGCTTCTGTTATTTGTATGTATATTGCTTCTGTTCAGCCGACTGACGATGCAGGACCCTCTCTGCGTCGCCGACGCGATGTTAAACTTCCGTATCATCTGTAGCACAGGTCCATACCTAGTACAGGGTATGGTTGGAACGCATTGCTTAGTACGATGTCGGAGGGGTGACTGGGCCGTCTCACGGCTCTCCACTAGCATTACCACAGCTTGCCTACTCATGTATCGCTAGTTTACTTATTTTTACAAATAAACTATTTTGATTTTGGAAAAAAAAAAAACCCGGGAACTCCCATGACACAAGGCATCATGGAAAGGATAAAGCCCTTATTGTAACTGTACGCTAGTTGCACCTCAGCGGTCAGCCTACCCCTTCGGGTGTAGCAGGCGTGAATATATGTGTGAATGTTATATTAAATAGTCACGGGCGGCTCGGCCTCCGGTGGCCCATACGCTTATATATTATATGTGCCGCCTCCGACGGGTTAGTATACTTGAAAAGTACTTCGACGTCCCATATATACACCGTCCCAAAAGTAATAACTTATACTTTAAAATTATCGTTCTCTGTTGAAGATTTTCGAATAAGGCGTCTTTGTTCGCATTCATAAGCATGATGATGAATTTATTGAACAACAAAACAACGTTATAAGTTTAGAATTGATATTTTTGTTACCAATATAATCTTTTCCAAAATTATAATTTCCATAATTAGCATATGTTTAAGATTATAAAGTTTCAGTTTCATCATACATAATATTTTTGATGGTATATAAAGTATATAAAGTAAATAATACTGAATCTTATTGACAATCTGTTGGTTGGTTCGCGATGAACTTATGTCAGGGACGAATGATAATAATATCATGTACCTACACTCAATTCTGTATATATGTAGTTTATTTGATTTTAATAAAATTGTAGCATAGTCACTTTATTTTTAGACGAACTAAAAAATAAATGTAAATACTTTGTTTGCGGTACTTATTTTTATAATAATATTTGTTTATAGGAAAAAAAACACAATAAATGTAATATTAGAAAGTACAATCACACATAAAAAATTATAAAGGTAGATTGTTATGCAATACAATATTGAGGGTAATTCAGGGTAATCAAATTGTTGCAATAAATGTATAGGTTTTGATTTATTTCCAATAATTAAGTGAGATAATTTAATAAGAATATAAGTCAAATAAACAAGGTCAGTGATGTAACGGGCGGTGACGAACACAATCCCGATAACACCAGTTCAGTGTTGTTCAAGTAAACGTCATGATCACCACTTATTATGAAAGTAATTATAACATTAAATAAATTAATTATATGGGAAACACGTTTATTTACAAATAAACTACGTCTCAATGTTTATATATCAAACTGTTACGGCTGTTACGAGCGCTCTACAAGTAGCCCGTACGAGCTTGTTCACTGATGGATACTATTTAGATATCGATTTAGCGTACAATAAATGTTTCTGAACGAAAATATACTTGATAAAACTTTTATGTCGTCATGGTCGAAATTATGTTTGTTGTTTTACGGTAATGGATATAAATCATTTGAAACACTTATGTCTTTATGCACATTGCACGTAGCTGTGCGAGCCGAGAGCGACCGTCGTCTCTCAAATGGCCAGTTACAGTACAGGGCAGAAACCCAACGCCCTGCCATGCTGCGCCGGCATTGCACCTTCAAATCATTCTTATTTTCACGCCTTGCGCCGCATTTCATCATTTCAACGTTATATTTTTGCTTTTATTAGCGACGTTTTTATGCTTCAAAAACGGATTTGTTTTGCCACGGTTTATGTGATTCGTATGGCATTAACACTTTGGTTTTCTTAATTCTTTATTGACTGGTCATGTGACACCGCAAGTAGATAAACTTGGTGAACAAAAACAGATTATCGTTTCGCGATTGTGCGACCTCGTTGATCTCTTCAGTTCAAGTCTTTCAAAGACGTCATAAAAGTCGTTATTAAAATATAGTTAATACGACCGATCGTACCTATTGTCTGGTTTATCAGGATTTAAAATGTCTTTGCCGTATTCAAGTAACTTTTATTTTTATAGTAAGGTGACAGAATAATCAGAACAGATGGGATACATAGACTGCGTATGACGAGCATTTATGTCAGGTCAAGGCTTGGTGAAACAAAGAAAAACTGACTCACCGTGGGATGTACGTGGTGGTGGGAGTATAGTTGCATTCTGCGCATGTCCAACGTGTACGTGCTTGATGGGAGATCGTTCATGTCGAAGGTTGTCTCCGGGTGCAGACCAGGAGTCAGCCGCGATACATCGTCGCACTCCCCATCGAGTCTTGCTCCATCAGCGCTGCGAGCCACTGTCGAAAACACCACTACATTGCAATAAAACACCTGTGACGTGTTACTGGCTAAAGCTACAACATTCCACCCTCGATCATCATTAATTGAATGCTAAACTCGCACTGTATGACTTATAATTATTTGGGATTTCATAAAACTTAATTGAAGTTGGGCAACAAGCTTTTTGAGTAACTATTAGTGCACCTATCGGAAATATTCGGCACAAAATAAATAGTCCATCGAATGTTTATTTAGCGTCTGTTCATATTCGTGCAAAATACGGTATCAAGTTAAATTATTTGTATAATATTACAACGAATTTATCCATTACAAGTATTAGTTCATGGAAACGCTCTGTAGTGTTCATGGATAGTTCCATGTATTTCCACTAGGATCGATTTGAATGTTACTGGATGATATAATTGCGAAATGAAACCTCATTTGTATTTTCAGTTGTGAAATTTAGTTAATAATATGACAGCAGCTGTTATAATCTATGTTCATTTATTTAGGTGATAATGGGCTTTAGGATGAACAAAATGTTGATACCCTTATAGTAACAATAAGAAATATAGGATTCAACCAAAAATATTCATTGGTACTTATAGAAAACCATCTAGATTCATTGTGATCATCATATTTCCATCTCTTATGTGGCAAGATTTATGTATTATAGTAAAATAAAATACTCGCGCTATGTCTTCGTCCAAATAGCACTGTTTGGCACGAGGATTAGAGTCACGGCGGATATTAGCGACATGGCAAATGGACTAGTCATATAACTATTACTAGCTTTAGAATGCATCAACGTGTTTAGAATATTCTACAAAAATACAGCCTTCAGGCAGTTCGTTATCATCATGTTCTGAAAATATCGTCAAATGGCAATTTATTGACAATATTGCGAGGTTTACTAACGTAATTTCACGCCTATTTCGTAGAACAAGGCTTAAATTAACAAGATAACTATTGCATCTCCTTTCGTTGTTTACTTCTGTCCCTTAATATTTTGATAGGAAACGAGACTATTGCCTTTCAACTATCCAAGTTGAATCCATCTAAACGAAGCGGACTTTTACCCTCAAGTAAAATGTTAACTGGGCGTTCCTTTATCATACACGACTCTACCGTTTACCTAAATTTAGTTTTTTTTTAGTTTTAGGTGAAATGCGCATATTCAGTGTCCAGTCAATCCAGTAACAGTCGCAGTAGCCATAATCTACTAGCACTGCATCATTATCATGAATATAATGACCTAGAACAAAAGTTAATTGGCTCCACCTTTTTAAATCAAATGTATATCTGATTCCTCCGACGGGCTTGCGACTTGATGGTAGATTGCGATAGATATGAACTTAGAGATTGGGGGTACTATACGTCTTTATGCCTGCTTGTCGGTACAAGTAAAATTATAATAATACTGCTATAAGAGGTGGTGGTAACCCCCCAGGGGAGAGGAGAAGGTCTGCTATAGAACAGGCGAATGACTGATGCTGGCATAAAGACGTATAGTTCCTATACAAAACAAACGAAGAACGATTATAATAATACTGCTATAAGAGGTGGTATTAACCCTGCTGAATGTAAAAGGTATTCTATACATGACAATATGATTATGATCCACTGATGAATCTAATGCTTGTCAAGTATCATTGTTTTTAGACTGCACTACGCTTATCACTTTAGTCACTTCACCGGCCTCGGATACAAAATAGTACGGTAAAATGTATATTTGAATTCTCTAAACTACTCTAGAGCATCTGATTTGATAACAGATAAAGTTCAATCTATGTACTTTGTATATATGACTAAAACAATTGCCTTGCAGTGGAAATGTAAGGAAACGTATCATTGTTTGAGACTCAAAATCTTTGTTTGTTTTTACAGATAGTAAATAAACTATGTAGAATAGTAGTAACTGCTAACAACTTTTATGGACACTGTTTTTAAATATATCATTTTGATAATAAAGTTATTTGAGAATATTCATATAGTTTATAATATACTCGTATTATCAAAATACTATAGAGGTACTATGTTCTGACACACACGCACTAATTATTACTCACCCACTTTTTTAAATTCCGTACGAAGCACTTCCTCAACACCCGTTTTGATGTTTAAAAGTCTTCACGCAAATAAGCAATTATTATATTTAACATCGTCGATAAACAACACAAAAAGTTCATTAAAGTTCTAGCGGCACTTCTAAATATCGATATATTTGCAAATAAACACTCGTAAATGTTCAACTCGACACGCTGATTACTTTGTAAACGGTAAAAGTAAATATTATTGAGTTTTTGGATTTTATTTTTAAAATAAAGGTGAGGGCGCGCGCTGGGCGGGCGGCGCGTGATCGCGCTCGCGGCGTCGGCTGTGGCGCGCGGTTCGCGGTACGGGAGACGCGCGCGCTCGTGGCCGGCCGACGGACTGACTCGAACACTGGCGCTGCCCGCTGCCCGCTGCCACTAGTGTCGCGATGTCGCCGCGAGGTGTAGCTCTGTCACCGTGTCGCAGTGTCGCCGTGTCGTCGTGTCGCAGTGTCGCGTTCGAGCGAGCCGCACTGTATCCACCAACCTCCACAACCCTACGCGCTTCAATCACTCCACCCTTTACCTGAAGACACTGTTGCTACCACCGAGCAGAAACATGGGACCAAAGAAAATCCAATACAGCTCGGCGTTACCGCAACTCCGGGCCAGGCTACTCGCGGGGTTGTTTCAGATAATTACAGAGTAACTGGTGGCATAATTGTTGAAAAATGGTACACTATTCTCAATCAAGGAAAACGTAATCTTTGTAATATGGAACGGCACGAGTGGGGAAGGCCGCGGCCTCATTGGCGGGGCAGTGCCGCCCAACGCCAATGGCACGCGAAGGAGGAGCCGAATTGCAATCGGTTCGAAGTTTGGCGAGACAAGTCGGCGGCCTCCCTAATTTCTTCTTTTTAAGACAACATTTACGAAAAAAGGTTCCGTTTTTTAAAACGCAAGATTTCTTGCCGAGGGCTTCTAACTCATTTTCGTCTACATCTCAACCGCTATAAAGATTTTCTCGTCCTGAAATCAAAAGGAAACTTCGTTTTGCCATTGATTCCTTAATTATAGAAGGGAAACGTGATAAAATAATATAGATTTGAATAGGTTTATTCATTGTGTTCTAACTTACTGAAATAAGCTCTTGAACCTTTAGAACTCAAATGCGGCTTCGGCGTATATTAAGAATAAAAGTTGAAGTTATAAAATTGCCAGAGAAAGTTGCATTTTTCTTTTTAGGTAATAATTCACATTACCCCCAATTTCTTCACCGATCAAAAAGTCAACATTATCTACCTCTATAAAATAAAAGGCACTAAAATTAGATAGGTACTAACCACCACCACCACCAACTAGTCACCAACCCGTGACCACGAAGACTGCAAAGCCTTCGAAACGTCGGGAATAAAAATTAAAACCAAATCGTGATAAAATCCGTAAAAGTAATTTTATTTCAATGAATAGCATTCGCGTAAACTTAAGAAATCAATAGATAGGTACTCACAATTTTGGGTATTGTTTTTACCACAGGCTTTATTACTGTTACATTTTTTTGGGGATATGGCTCTGTACGTAGGGATAATTCTACCAACATCAAGTATGAAAAATACACGCCAAAAACAAAGAGCATAAACCAAATACCGTCGTTACTTCTGCCTCTAACGTTTCGACTGCCGTCATGTTTTTGTGAGTGGTAGAACCACGTTGTAGACAGTAACGTCTACAGCACGAATGGGCCGGCTCGACAGGTTTGATACCACTGTCTCACAGAAAACCGACGTAAAGTGGCAGCTTGCTGTCGCGTTTTGTTCGGTGAGTGAGATTTCCGGTGGCCCATTAATATTGCATACAAATTTCATAGATGCGCATCGAGTTCGAATACATTTACGGTTGTCAGAAAATTTCCTGCTCAGGCCGCAGGTGACCCTTATGCTCGTTTTCCAGTCTCTGGTAAAACAATGTGGCAACGTATTTCACAACTTTTTAACTTTAGCTTAGTTGTTACTGCCTGTCTACACTCTACATGAAGAAACCGAGGATAAGAGTACTTGCAACCCCAGTCGTGCACTATTATAAATATATAGAAGTTGAAGCACTGCAACGCCATCTAGTGGTAAGTTACAGTAAAACAGAACCTTCTCTAAGCAAGATTCAAGTTTATGTTGTTATTCAGATCTACAATAAATTAACATAATATGTATAAGCTCACGCCTGTATTCCCGAAAGGGTAGGCAGAGATATAATAAAACACCCACATTTCACTGAGCTTAGTTCCATTCCAGATATGATGAGGGCCATATCGCCATATCAGGCGCAAATTCCGGGTCGGGCAAAGTGAAATCGGATGTTTTAGTTCACTAAAAAAATCAATTTCAAAAATCCAATTTCACTTTGCCCGACACGGGGATCAAACCCAAGACCTCAGTACAATAGTCGTATTGCGCACCAGTACCGTCTTTACCATAAGGGCACACGGGGCCCTTGGCCAAGGGGGGTTACCATCACCTCTTATAGCAGTATTATTATAATTTTACTTGTACCGATTCCCATACAAAACAAACGAAGAACGATTATAATAATACTGCTATAAGAGGTCGTGGTTACCCTGCTGGGCCCCCGAAAGGGTGATAAGTACCTACCTACATTCTCTTACACGTTCAATTTTTTTGCTTTCTAAGGGCCCCTCGAATTCTTGTGTGCCCAGGGGCCCACTCATGCCATCAGACGGTCCTGCCACGTACGCAATACCACTACGCCACCGAGGTAATCAATAAAATAAAGAAAAAATAAAAAAAATACTATACATCATCCTCTTATAAATGTAGGTACTTTAATACTATCTTTTATTTGCGGTTCCACCTCCGTGATAAAAGTATTATCCAGGAATAAAAAGAAATATTTCACTTTAAGACAAACGTAGTGAAGCTTTCTATAAGTAAAAAAAAATAATTATGGTACCCACTAAATAGTAATTCCAGGGTTTACGTACACAGTACAAACTATCAAAAGTTATTGATGATACTTAAATAGGTGTAGAAAATTTAAATTACCTACATCAATAATCAAGTGAGAAAGAAACACCGTCTCCTTAACATATTAGCAGTTTGATATGTGGACGGTCGACTAAAAGGTCTTGGGTTCGAATAACAGATCAGACAACGCGGTTTTTCTAACATGACTTATCCACGACTGGCCCCTCTGGAGCGGTCAGGGGACGTCAAATACTAAGCCAAATCCCTTCTGTAACATGCTAAAAAGTGTGTGCCGACCCCATATCGAAGTGGGATAATGGCAAGTGGAAGAACAAGAAGAAAATAAAACAATTTACATTATAGTTACATATTTTATATTGCAAAGGAAGGTACTTAAAGTCATTTCTCATAGAAGTTCTACACATTTTTAATTGTTTTTAAAATTAACCTCTGTAGAAATAGAGAATACTTATTCTTGTCATAGTAGGTAAATTGAAAAGGTTAGGTTAGAGCCAGAGAATTTTTTTTTGCGGAGCCCTCACAAAATTCGCGTGATGTAGTATTAAGGGCTAAT
Source organism: Clanis bilineata (assembly GCA_036417725.1). Lineage (NCBI taxonomy): Eukaryota > Metazoa > Arthropoda > Insecta > Lepidoptera > Sphingidae > Clanis > Clanis bilineata. Next base: position 15,347,292 of record CM071137.1, read on the forward strand.
AGGATGAAGTCTTCTCAAAACGGTCCTGATGAGTATCTGAAAGCATAAACACATAATACGTTAAAAACTATAGATTTCAATTACTCTTTCCTATTTTTATATATTCGGATTTATGATATATGATCATCATCATCCTCAGTCACAGGACATGCACTGCTAAATCTACATATATTTAGGCCAATGAAGCCTATGCCTCGCTCAAGATTTCCAGATCGACCTGTTGGAAGCGATCTGTATTTAGCGACTTCCTGCGACTTTTATCTGGTATTAACCTAAAACTATTATTATAATTTATCACTTTAAAGAAGACACAAACAATACCATAATAAATTAAAGAGTACTAGATGGAATCAAAACATTTAAATCAAATGCAGACTACCAGACTAACCAGACGTTAGTGCACATTTAGAGTTTTAAATTTTTCCCATGGAAGAAACCAATCCAAAATATATTATGTATAATGTGTTGAAATTTTGGCGTGTGCTTATCTACGAGTATGTATGTATATAGGTAAATTAAAAGCGCGAAGGATGTCGCGCTAGCTATAATGAGTATTGCTACAGGTTCACGCACATAAGATTATTGAAAAAAGTGCTATATGGCTGGCCTGTAATATACGATGTTTCATAGCCGTTGTCTGATTGTGCATAACCTCAATATAAAGAAGCGGTATTCTGTATTAAACACTGTACAACACAGCTCTCCTCTACTAATACTACAGGCACGCTTGCTGCGGATTTCCTCATGTATTTCACCCTTAAAGAAATTGCCAAATCTCAACGACTAATGAAACTCAAAGAAGTTATACTCTTGGCCTTGTGTGCATGGTCTTTACGCTAGTCTATACGTATCCCAACTGAAGGGTTACCACCACCTCTTATAGCAGTATTATTATAATCGTTCTTCGTTTGTTTTGTATGGGAATAGGTACAAGTAAAATTATAATAATACTGTTATAAGAGGTGGTGATAAGCCCGCAGAGCTGTCGCTACCTGAATATAACATATATTTTATCGTCATCATCTCATGATGATGTCATCATCATCATCACCAGCCACAAGACGTCCACTGTACTTGATGATGATATCTTTTTATTTAGGTTTTCTTACTGATTGAAGCCCTTACAATGACACGTCCATATTCATCTTTTGGCTGTGTTACATTCAGCGTTATTTAAGCTACAAGTTGTAAGCTTAAGTTGGTTTCGACTTATGTAACCTACCTAAAGTCATTACTTATCGTATTACAACCAGCTAATGTACCGAAATCGCAAATGTAAATAGTGAGTCATACGCCAATCAATGATGCAATCTCGAGTTTCATAGTTACTTGAACATACAAATATCTTGCAGGTGTACCTTGCATGAGCAATGAGCAGTGAGCAGCGTGTGGTGGGTCTGTAGTTCTGTATAATAACATAATATTAGAAGTTTACTACATTCGCGACGAAAGGTACATATCGTGATTTTTTTAATGGTAGAGCTGTGGCGTGCTGTAGACAGTTGCATCTATCATCTCTATAAAACTAAAGAGCCGGTTCGAACGGTTTTATATCATCGCATCAACATAAAGTAGCAGTTCGCTGTTACGTTTTACTTGGTGAGTGCGATATCCGGTAGTGCAATTCCCCGTCCGTTTCTCAATACCAATCCCCTCCTTTTAGGTTGGTAACGCATTTATGATTCTATCTATGTCTATGAAGATCACTTACCGCTCGTTTCCCGGTCTCTGCAATAAAAAAAGATCAGCTAATTTTCGTCATGCAAGACCATCATAAGGCCTGTCGTATTATATGGATCGGAGTGTTGAAGATGGATGAGAAGCCATTGCATGCAGCAGAAATAAGAATGTTGAGATTAATGTTTGGAGCGACGAGGATGGATAGAGTTAGGAATGATCACATTAGAGGGAGCTCGAAAGTGGCACCTGTGGTAGATAGATTGAAAGTAAACCGTTTGTCTTGATAGGGGCATGTTATGAGAAGGGAAGACGATGGACCTATACGTGGCTAAGAAAGTGATGAATATGAATGTTGATGGATGGAGAGGTAGAAGAAGGCCAAAGAAAAGATGGTTAATGACGAGATGACGGCTGATACACATCTATGGAAATGGACAAGGGCAGGATGATGATGATGAACTTTCGTCGTAAAGTCAACTAATAAATAATATAGTAAGATTATGTAGGTTTTATTTATGATACTTTTGTAGTAATTATAGTCACAAGTAAAAAACTTAAAACAGACTTCATCCGAATTTGACCTTTATATGAAATCATCATTAGGATAATCTCTGTCTTACACAAAAATAATCATTAAAATCCCACATTTACAGGAGATATCAACTAATAATAATATAAAAATAAGGACGAATTAAAAACCACCTCCTTTTGAACTCGGATGAAAATAGAAATACTAACGGCATTTGAAGTTTTCATTCTTCGCCACGTGCATTTCTTTTCTTTCTATTAAAAATCGTACCTACGTAGAACTTTCTAAGTAGATACATACGTAGATATACTTACATACTACTCTTCGATCGTGAAGCTCATAAGATAACTACTAACACGTGCATAAAAAAAGATGGACGGAGCTCTAAATTGAAAGTGAAGCAAGGTTTTCGGCCCATTCGATCTATCGGCACGTAATGGCGGCGACAGAGCGTGTTATGAGTGTTCATGTATGCGTAGGGCAATTTCGTACAGGCGCGTTAGTGTGCGTGGCTTCTCTGTGGCGTCTGTTTAACTATAGGCGAAATGGTGTCCTTTTTTATAAGTCCTTGACTACTAACTGCCCACCTATACTACGAATAGGTAGGAAAAGTTTCGAAAGAAAACTAGAGTAGGTACCCACATATCGCCGAGCTTATTTTCGTCCTTTTCTCTTCATGACGATAGGGGGTTTGCCTCTCATGTGTGACATACTCATTGTTGTTATTTTTATTGTTCTATTTCTAACAGCCTCCGTGGCGCAGCGGGCGAGTAGCCGGCTGTGAAACGTGAGGTCACGAGTTCGAATCCTGCACTGAGGCAAATGTCTGTGTGGTCCACAGATATTTGTTTCGGGTCTGGGTATTGTGAGACCGAAAGTCTCTTGTAGTTTCTGATACCCACGATACAGGTTACACCTAGTATGGGGTCAGGACTATGTGTGTGATTTTTGGGTGAAAAAAAAATATATTAAAAAAAAATTTACTTACTTATACTGTTAAGTTACTTATACTGATATGATATTCTTAACCATCTATTCTGTCATAGTTATCAACCTGAGGTCAGAGAAATCTTGCCTTTGAATCCCAGGGCGAGGAACGCGTGTTTTTCCGATACGATTGTCCCATAACTGGATCCCCTGAGAAAGTATATAAGACGGCAAGCCAGTCGTAAAAACTAAAGCCAAATCCTTTGTGCAATATTGTAGTTATTGAAAATCTGAAAAGTAGGACTTGTCTTATAAAATAATATTGAAATCTTCTTTCTTTCTTTCTTTCTGCCCTTATTTTCAAGAATGTTGCAGAAAGGATTTGGCTAAGTTTTTACCACCGGCTGCCTGCCTGACGCCAACGCCCTGTGGGGTATCCAGTCCCGGGCAAATTAAATCAGAAAATTCGCTTTGCCCGACCTGGGAATCGAACCCACGACCTCCCGGTTCACAGCCCATATATGCTGCCACTAGACCGCGAAGGCGACATCGCATGTACACAATAATTTATTTCATTACTATTAACATTTTCTTACAATTTAACAAGCACTACATTACGTATCTTAATAAAAAATGGCTTTATCACTTATTTTTATATGATAAGAATATGAGGCGTGGCGATATGACCGTGAAAACTGCCATATACGACATTAATATTACGATTTTAGTGTCCCCAGATGACCCCACGCAATTTGTATAGATAAATGTAATAGAGTAGAAGCTATATTGTCTTTATTAATACATAATATTATGAAAATAATAATATTATTATTAATATTATGGGCAAAGTGATATTGGATATTTCCATATCAGCCCGGAGTCTGGAATTTGTGCCCGATATGGTGATAGGCTCGCCCCCTATCACATCTGGGACGGAACTAAGCTCGGCGAAATGTGGGTGTTCTAGTTCGCTAGTGCGCCTCTGCCTACCCTTTCGGGGATACAGGCGTGAGCTTATGTCTATGTTTTATGTAATATTATGAACATCATATGGGGGGGTTTTACCATTAGTCGCCATGCTTGACAGGTGGGTTGGCACTTGGCGAGCGCTTGGTTTTGTTTTGTTGGTTCAGGTCGATTTGGAAATCTTTGGGGGAGGCCTATGTCCAGCAGTGGACGTCCTGTGGTTGAGGATGATGATGATAATGATAATTATGAACATAATAAAAACCTTGTACCAAATACCCTAAAATAAATACCAAATAAATAACATAATAAATACCCTATCACATCTTCCTAGAAAGAACAAAGGAACAAAGCTCGGCGAAATGTGGGTGTTCTAGTTCGCTAGTACGCCTCTGCCTACCCCTTCGGGGATACAGGCGTGAGCTTATGTTATAAATACCTTGTAAACCTGCCAACTTAATAATAAATCTCTGATTTTTTTTACATATAACTTAAACTCACGCCCAGGGATAGGGACGCCAGGGGATAACGCTCAAGGGGGAGGTAGAGACGCTCTAGCGAACTAGATCACACACATTTCCCCGAGCTCAGTTCCGTCCCAAATGTGGCAGGGGACGAGCCTATCGCCATATTGGGCACAAATTCCATACTCCGGGCTTACGTTAAAAAATCCAATATAAATTTGCCCGACCCGGGGATCGAACCCAAGACTTCAGGACGGTAGTTATACCGAAATACAACCACGCCACTGAGGCTGTACAGACTGTACACCGATGATAGGAATAAACTAGCTAGTTACAGAATAAATAATAAATTCAAGTTTTAATTATGTATTCTGCAAATTAATATCACTTTTACATGTCAATTACGAGTATATATTGAAAATAATATGTAATAATACATATTATTAATACATGTTATGTTATTTTGTGTGTTATGTTATGTAATAATAGCATCAGCATTTCGAAGCTATCCCTGAGAAGAAATGCCGAAACACACTCACCTCTTATAAAGTCCAGACAACAATCATAAGGTCGTTTACTTTAGAATGCTGGTTCATACATGTACCATAAATAGACAAAACTGAAAAAAACGCCTACTCATCTTAATAAAAGTAGTAAAAATACATGACTACTGCGAACTATGATATTACATAGGTACATGACGGTCATTACACTTCCACCCACTGTCATTTTCACGAAGATTTTTTATTCCGTTGAGTTACGATACAATGTGTCGATACTCGGCAGTCTCCCTATAGGAAGTGCAATTGTAGCTACACCATAAACAATAGCACAATTTACCCATACCAATATTACAGTAGCGTGCCGTCTATATAGACAAAGAGACACTGTCTACCCTAGCAATTTGTTATTTACATAAATAAAGAATACAATTATGCCTTCAACAGATTTTCAAAATAGTAATGCTCGAATTATGTTTTAAATCGACACAGAAAAAATAATCACTATGATGGTGTCCCAAGAGTTGAAGGAAATAATTGTGTAAGATTTTTGTCTACCCTGATCGGGATGTCTATGCAGGTCACTGCAATATTATAGCATTATTTATAGCCTAGACTGGAAAACGAAGATCATTTGATCGTGATAAGTGCCAGTGGCGGAGGCTGAACATTTCTAAAAGGGAAGCCGACGCTAGTTTCTCTTGTAATAGGTAATTATTTATTAGGAGATAATGTTGAGAATGATAAGCCGAAAGGAATCGTGTTGTATGTACTCTTCGCCGTTGATAGCTACCCATGATAACAAACTGTATCATAGGTGTGTTGCTAACCGTAAGGGACAGGGATGGGGTGGGCAGGGGATTTGGGGCACTGAAAATCTTTTGAACGCCTTTTTTTTCTTTTTGGCGTTATATCTCCCTAATACCAGGGTCCACCTTCCTACTTAAACGCTACTAGTTCGCTCGGTCTTGATCATCCTCCCTAGTGAGGAGATTTTAGTTATCATTTATTGAAATATTTATTTTAATATTTTCCTATTTATGTGTTTAAGGAAGGATCTAATTTAAGAAATTCAAAAACACATACATAAAACAACTAATTTAGTCTCTTGCTCAAAGAACAACGCACCATAGATAAAAATGTATAGCGAAACCATGTTTTGCTTAGGTGTTTTGTGTAATGTTTTACTGTAAGAGACGCGACATAATGTAAAAATTCCTCTCATTTCAGTAAATTAAGTTTTTGTTTTCCTGGTAACCCTAAATTCTATTACGGGACATTGATTGTATGCGTTTTTTTTAGCATACACAGAACGAGATAAAAAATTCTTCGTAAAACTGTAAACTACATTTATTTATCTCCTTTATGCTTGACTTTACTGAATAGACACCCGATCCATTACATTCTATATCTAAGATTAACAGTAGGGTGAGTATTTGGTAACACTGTAGCCCGACCAAAGACAACGACATTTTAAAAATATTATTACCAGCCTAGATAAATCAAAATATTAACCGTAATATTATTTAATCCTACTTACATTTTTGTTATACAAACTGTTTAATATTTTACCAAGTCCTTACTCCATTTATATTTTTTTTTCAGATGTTGCTTATGTGGATTGGTCTGCTCAAACTTTTATTACTATTATTATTTGTAGTCATCCGTCTAATTTGCCGTTTATTTACCGTGCCTGTGGCAATCGTTCAGCAATCAAAAGAATACGTTTTATTGAGGTAAGCTAGTTGTTGATTACCTGCTCTGATCTAACCTAATTTGATGTTTTTTTTAAATTGTTTGTTTAGTAATTTAAGATTGTAAAATACTTATTATTTGTTTACTTTTTTTCTCTCAATAAGAACAACGTCGGAGTTTCATGCCCGTTCTTCTCTGTCGAAGCAGTCTTCCAAACTGACGGTAGACCAACATTTTTGACGAGATCTAAGTATTGACATTTTATGGATTCACTATATGATTTGTCAAATTTGACGTTGGTTGAACCTGAACTTAGATAATAATATTATTTTTTGCTTTGTCCTGGTTATCTTAGCAGCAGCTAGCAGTAAGTTTATGAACGTTTGGCAGTATAAACGAGAAATACATTATATTTTTCAGAAATCTATGTCTATATCATATCTATGCCTGGGCTAAGTCCATGTATGCAGTAGAAAAATTGGTCAATAATACAAATACAATTGTCAAAAAACTTACCTTTGCAGATTATGCTATTTACAAAATATGCCAGCTATGTAACTACTAGCAGCATGATTAGCGTAGATATTTTTAAATAATTTCATAGTTTAATGTTATATGGCACATTATTGTGGGGAAATGTATTTTTATGCTGCAGAATAGAGCTATTTGAGCAATTAATATCTCAGATTGTGATTTCTTTTATCTTTATAATAATATAATGTTACAGCAAGAGTTATGTATGGCTGATGAAATCTTTACAGCTCAAATGGTTCTCAAAAGTTCTCACAAATGGCATTCCATGCCACTTTTTGCGTTTGCATATCTCACTAAATGCCGAATTTATTTAAACATATAAAATAGATATGTATAAACAGTATATTTGCAGTTATAAACATATATCATTAAATTTTTTCTAAAATCACACATTATTTATGTCCTTTTTTTATATGTATTTATTTACTAAATATTTAAATGACCCAAAATAAAATATCTTCTAGTACTGTATAATTAATTTATTGTGTATTGGCAGCCCTAAGTTTAGAGGTGGGCTTATTTGCTTAAAATGGATAAAAAGTTGAAACGTTATGCTTATTTAAATAAGCAACTAATTATATTGTTATTTTGCTTAATAAGTTTATCAACACATTTGCAATGTATAGCCGGCGGAGTGACGACCTTTTTTTTTTAGTTCCCACAATCTTCCTCGTTGTATGTAAAACGCAGCTTGGCGCGTGATGACTTTTGTTTAGCTTGCCACATGACGACCTTTTTTTTACGTGTTTCGTTGTATGTAAAGCTGAGCTTTATTCTCATTAATCACTTTACGTTTTAACTTTAACTGCTTACTATATTTAGTGCTTATTTGCTTATTTTAAAAAGCACGTTTTGTTTTCTGCTTTCGTTTAACGCCCACCTCTACCTAAGTGTACAAACGTCAAATCTACTCTCTAATCTCTATGGTCAAATGACAAATCGCGTTATCGAATCGCGATAGGCGATTCGCGCACCGCGCAGCGCGTTTAGCAAACGTTCGTGTTTTGAGAGGTTCTATCTATGTTATGATTTACTCCAACAAGTGGATGCACTGTAACGTGTCGAGACAATTATATCATGAGAGAAAGCTTATTTATTAATTGAAAACCATGATCCAGTAATTTTTATCTTTGTATAATAATCACTAACCGTTGAAGTGAAAATTAAGGTCGTCCTCGCGGGTTACCGAATTATTTTATCGCCGATAACCAGTTTATCAATGATTTTAATCCCTAACAATTGACTTTTCCACCACTGTCGTACGTTTTATTCACATTGAAGGGTTTGCAGTTGAATTTTCGTGTCGGATGGTACGTATACCTCATTATTTTTTTGGTGTTTGGTGAGATTTTGACACACTAAATTAAGTTTTTGTGTGAAAATATAATATTTGCCCTTGACAATTGTTTTGTTTAATACCAACGCATAAGTTATACATGGTAACGTTAATACAAATATGCATCATTATAAGATCTTGTATTGTAATATTGATCACTTTGAAATACCTTCTGATTCTATAATAATAGTAATATTAGCCCTGTAATATTACTGTCCCACTGCTGGGCACGGGCCTCCTCTACTAATGAGAGGGATTAGGCCTTAGTCTACCACGCTGGCCTAATGCGGATTGGTAGACTTCACATACTTTCGAAATCTCTGTGAAGAAATTCTCGGGTATGCAGGTTTCCTCACGATGTTTTCCTTCACCGTTATAGCAAGCGATATTTCACAATGAAAATACACTTAACATAGAAAAGTCAGAGGTGTATGCTCCATTTTGGAGTTGGTCTCGAACCTCCGACACTTGTCTCGGCAGTCCGTACCATTCCCAACTGAGCTAATTCTGATTCTACATTTTACAAATAATAGAGCAATAGCAATTGGTGGGCAATAGCAATGTGCGTTACACTTTTTCAATCAAATAAAGAAGTATAGCCGATGGGGCAGAAAAGTTCTCGAGTGGAGACCACGTATCGGCAAGCGCAGCGTAGGACGTCCACCTACAAGGTGGACCGACGACCTGATAAAGGTCGCGGGAAGTCGCTGGATGCAGGCCGCTTCCAACAGGTCGATCTGGAAATCTTTGGGGGAGGCCTATGTTCAGCAGTGGACGTCCTATGGCTGATGATGATGATGATGATGATGAAAGAAGTATAGGGATAATTTACAGACAGGTATGGAACTAAGCTTTAAAATAATTGATGAACTGAGGGCACTTCTGGCCACCTTTCTTAGAGATAGCCATGAACATGTCAGTGTGTGTTTATGTAGAATCTAGGAATCAATTAGTTATTCATCAAGTGTTATAGTTCTTATTCTTAAGGTTTCATTACCAGTATGATACATTCAATAGTCATGGAGGCTCGGCCTCTGGTGATTGAGACTCTTATGTAACATAATATATATGTGCAGGCTGGCTTTGCACATCTTCTGCATTTAGCCCAAACATACTTGATGTTGACATACTTGACTGCCTCGGTGGCATGGTGGTATTTCGGTACGACTACGGTTCTGAGGTCTCGGGTTCGATCCCCGGGTCGGGCAAAGTGATATTGGATTTTTCCATATCAGCCCGGAGTCTGGAATTTGTGCCCGATATGGCGATAGGCTCGCCCCCTATCACATCTGGGACTGAACTAAGCTCGGCGAAATGTGGGTGTTCTAGTTCGCTAGTACGCCTCTGCCTACCCCTTCGGGGATACAGGTGTGAGCTTATGTTTATGTGATGTTACTTGATGTTGAAAATAAAATACTTATTTTTTTCTTGATGTATTTTGAAATAATGTAATTTTCCTTAATAAAATTATATGTCTTATTATACATAGAATCTGATTAAATCAAAACCACATTAATTTTGTATTTATATAATAAATAAGATATGAATAAGATAAATAATACCTTTCCCTCTTTCAGTGAATCATCTCCTGGAAAATGGAAGTAAATTACAAGCTTCTACCCATCAAAGGGCATTTTTTCTTTTTCAATGCAGGTAAGGTTAACAATTATTATTTTTGACATATGCCCCATAACACATCTGGGATGGGACTAAGCTCGGCGAAATGTGGGTGTTCTAGTTTGCTAGTGCACCTCTGCGTACCCCTTCGGGAATACAGGCGGGAGCTTATGTTATGTGGTACATATTATTATTATTAATGATTATCAACACACACTATCTGTTTTAACTGTTTACTTAATATTGCTTTGGCCATTAAGATAACACAGATCCAAGAAGCTCTAGGTTAGAATGTTATCATGTGTGCATAAAATGTATACTTACGAAATAATCACTGATTATGATGAATACAGAGGCTGTTATTATATTATGGTTTTTATATTTAATGGCTTCTTACAAAAAGTTAACCTTATTCAAGATTTTTGATGAATTAAGTAGTGATTTGGTATAGTCAAAGGTATATTATATTGTACCTACTTCCTTGTTCTTACTTCATCAAGGCAGTGTTGAGACAGGTATGTCTCAAGAACTGTAAGAAAGAGACGGATTGACTTTTGATCATTATATGATATAGGCAAATATATTCCAAGATGTCTGACTAGGTATTTTTTTGAGTAATGGATCATCAACCTTTGATAGAGGCCATATTTTTTAATAAAGAAGAAGAAGAAATATTAAAGCTTGATTTTACAATTTTATTTGAAAATTAAAACTCAGTAAAAGTAATTAATTTATATCTATTTATCACTGACTTGAATGCTCGACACTTGGAAGTTCAATTAAAAATATTTTTGTTTATTGAGTGTGGTATGTATAAATTATTATTAGGGCTTAGGGAATGAGGAAGGCGAGGGTATCATGGGCCACCATGTCTCTTCCCGAGCAAAACGCAATAGCAAGATGTCTATATATGCAATTTTTCTGTGAGACAGTGGTATCAAACTGGTCAAGCTGGTCCATTCATGCTGTAGATTTATATTGTTTCTGTATCACATCAATCCACAGCTCGAAGTGACAACCTGTAAGTTGTCTACATACCTATTTACAAGAACTACTCTGGATAAGGACCAGCGGCCTGAGCAGGAATATTGCTAACAATCTTAAATGTATTTGAGCTCGATGCGCGTCTATGAAATTTGTATAAAGCATTAACCAAATGTCATCGTGTGCAGCGAGCTCAAATGCACTTACGATTGTCAGAATTTTTCCTGGCAGACGCCATGGATTTTAAATAACAATATGTATTTGTAAAATGGTATTTAATTTAATATTGATATACCTTTTAAAAATAGCAGTTTCTGAGAACCACAGGTCCACAGACATTCTTTTTTATGAAAGATACAAAATAAAAAGGCTTCTAAATTGACCTTCCATTGTACCATGAACACAAATACCTTTTGTAAACAATTCTTAGTATTAAGAAATATGATACCCCACTCACATAAGTTACGTGATTGGAAGAATAAAGTATGCACAAGGTGTTTATTATAAATATTGAGTCTGTGCTCAAAACATTTTTGCTAAGGTAAGCTGGAAGGAATTGTGTTGTATGGACCCTTAGCCACTGATCTAGAATTCTATTAGTGCTGTGAATTATTTAATAATGGAACTATCGATTATTATGTTTATCGACAATATTTTTATTAATATGGAAGCATATTATGCAGATTGGTATAATTCTGATGAGCATTAATTAGCATTGTTTATGGCTGCTGTTTGTTTTAGGACTGTACCCGCGCGTAGCATCAGTAGTGTTGTAATCACTTTAGTGTGCTCGGATAAAATATAATATAAAATATAATAGTACGCCAACATGAATAATGATTTTCTTTATGGTTAAATGACGGACGGCAGTATTGTAAAAAGTGCGGACCTTTGATTTAATATATTATATAGAAGCTTAGTAAAAGATGAAATTGACCAACCAAGGGTCTACTATTTACATTGCATGGCTGAGTATTCTAAGTTATTCAAATTCTACTACCTGCAGTAAATAGGCCGGTGTGCTGAAGTAAGGACAAAAACTTCGCAACTAACACCCGTTTCCAGTAATGTAATAGTAAAATACAGGGTTATAACGATATATTATCAGCACTCAAAAATGAGTTCTACTCTTAGGTGGTTTTCGCTTTCCGAAACCGTATATAAAGACCAGAAAATAAAATAATAACAATTCACTGGAATTTTAAGTCCCTAAATGAAATCGAATCGAGTGTCAAAAGTTGCTCTATTGTGGCCCGAGCAGGAAAATATTTGACAATCGTAAATGTATTCGAGCTCGATGCGCGCCTTGTTTGGGAATCATCTAGGGAAATCTCGTGCTTTTTCGAGCTATATTCAAATATGGCGCGCATCGGTTAGCCCTTTTTAAACTCACAGGTGGTAACACATCATAATAATATTTTTTTAAACTTTCTTTGACAAAAAAAATATTTAAAACCTTATTTGTACACGTAAACGTACACTCGCCCTCTAGGTGTCACATAGTAATAGGTAACACCTAGAGTGGGAGGAGGGGAGTGGAATATACTACGGGTGGTCACCGAGAGAGGGAGGGGTCTAAAAATTGTAAAAAAATGGGTCATGTAGGGTGGGTACGTTCCCATACCAAAGTATGTTGGTGAGACGATCGCGATATGTAGTTTAAACGTGTAGGCCTTCCTAATGTTTTCTTATTGTTTACAGGTACTGCGCCTCTCGTCCCATATTTGTCTACTTTCGCTAGACAGTTGGGATTTTCGCCGGGAACTGTAGGCTTAATTTATACAGTCTTGCCAATATTCGGACTGATAGCGAAACCTTTATTCGGTGTTATTGCTGACAGGTACATATTGCATTAATGAGTACTTGACTACGTTTAATTTCATACATTTGTTTATATATAATAGCAAATAAAATAAAAAAGAAACCCTTCTGTAAAAGCTACATTAAAATTGGTTGAAAAATGAGGCAGTAAAGTGAGGGCATATTAGAGATATCTTGATATCCCTTTCCAACGCACATACCATTATGGTGTGACGTGATTATACTGATACGTCTCTTTCCCGCAGTTTGAAGGTTACACCAAACTTCAAAGGCTTATAACTTTTTTATTTTTGAGAATATTTCAATATTTCTTTCAGACCTATATTTTAGGTGACGTAAATTTCATATTAAATTAATTGAAAAAAATTAGTCAAGCACCCAATTGCACATTATAATACTACAAAGCCAAATAATACTAACGATTAGGTATCGCTAATAATAGCAAAGCACTGTGAACTCATAATTAATACCGATCTAAGACATAATTTTTGTTCTTTGTGCATATTTTCTAACTGTCTTATCCCACTTCGCTGTGGGGTGCAACAACCTTTTTCAAGCATTTTTCGGAAAAGATTCGTCTTTAGTTTTACGATCAGCTTCCTGTCGTCAATTCTCTCTGGGAGAAATAGCCTCCTTTATTTTTTGTGCATATTAAACTAAAATTGCACTGTTTATAGAACCATAAAAGCTATCATTTTCGCCCGACTTCCAAAAAGGAGGAGGTCCTCAATTCGTCTGTATTTTTTTTATGTGTGTTACGCGATATCCGCCAAATGTAGACCGATTTTCAAAATTCTTTTTGTGTTCGATGAAGCTTATTTCAAGGGTGGTCCCATATAAATTTGGTCACATACTTGTGATTATATTGTTCAGTAATAATAAGGGCATATAAACGGTGTTACATTATATTGTCCATAAATCTCGGTACGGCATGGCAGCGGCTTTAGGTCACCTGATGAAATGTAGCATAGTTTATAATAATATCAACTAACATAAACAAAGAAAACGTAGCTTATCAGTCAATGTTCAAGCAATTCATTGTCTGTAATCCACATATACAACTAATATCGTTTGATCTGCTTTATCTAAATTGTTTTAGTTGTGTAATGTTATAATATACAATAAAATGATTTGCCTATCTTGAACTGTAAAATATCCTAACAATATCCACGCAATTGCCCGGTATTATAGGTGTTTATGTGCGTTGGTGACCACTTCAGGTGATCCTCCTGCCCGATTATTGCTTTATTACGGAATCGGCAGGAATATGGAATTTCAGCAGTATTTCCTGACCGATAGTACCTAGGGACCTTCAAGATATGTAAGAGCCTTTAGTTTCCTTAAGGCCTTGGACTTTTCCTTGATCTAGTGGCAGCATGTATGGGCTGTGACCCGGGAGGTCCTGGGTACGATTCCCGGGTCGGGTCCCGGTCTGTTACTTCATTTTCAATGTTCCTAGCGCTCCCTCCATATTTTTTTGTACGTCCGTGAATAATACAGACGAGTTGATAAATTCCTACTTTTGGTTTATGTTGAATACAACTAAATGGTAACTAAAGTATTGATTGTGAACTTTTTCACAATAAAAGAAATTCAATATAAGCCGCACAGATAGACAGACTCTCCAATCAATAAAATAAATTGAGTCGTCAGGCGGAAGCCGTCTGCGTTCTAATTTCTGATATAAATTAAGAAGCGTGGATGAAGTCCATTGAATTTATGTGAGAGATAAATTGAAAGGGGAATGAACGTTTCCACTTTAAAGAAATACGTCGTGTATGGTTCGTTCTTTGTTATTTTACCTAAAAAAAGTAACTTCATACAGAATGAATATCCCTTAACATTAAAAGATGATCAGTTTCCCAATAATATCAGTTAGCTAACGGTTTGTTAGCTAACTGATATTATTGGGCATTTTGGATACGTTAATGTTGCCAAAAACATCGGATATCAGTAACTCAACCATGAGTTTCTTGCACGTATTTACGCGAGCGAGGACGTAAAATATGTATTTGTATGGAAAACGTTAGTTCCCCGCGTAAGCGCTAGAGGTGTTCGGGTGTTTGTCATACAAATATTTTACGGAGTCGCTAGCTAGTAATGTCAAAAAACTCATGGTTGGCCTACAAAACATAGGTTCTGAATCTCATTTCTGAATAAAATTGCCCATTGCTTCATGTATCACCTAGAATTTGTAATTTATAGAATAACAATTATTCTATATTCAATATAGTTTATGAAATATGGCATAACTTATTAGCACGGCAGTGTTAATTAAAATCATGTATTATATCTTAAAACCCAATTATTTAAAAATACAGGATAATATTTATCCTCGTGTTCACATACCTACTTATGAAAGTAACTTCGCTAAAACCTAACCAATTGGGTACTTGACTATGTTTAATTTTATACACATATTTATATGTAATAGCAAATAAAACAAAAAAAACCTTCAGTAAAAAGTAAATCGAAGTTGGTTGACAAATGAGGCAGTAATTTATATTTTAAATTCTGAAGTGGTATAGTGGAGATATCTTGCTATCCCTTTCCAACGCTCGTACCGTTATGGCGGTGACGTGATTATACTGACACTTCTCTTTCCCGCACTTTGACAGTTACATCAAACTTCAAAGGCCAATAACTTTAAGAATATTTCAATATTTATTTCTGTTCTATATTTTCAAGTACCCAATTATGAAGGGTTCCAATTTTGCTATTTGGTAACGGAACCCTAAAAAAGAGCATATAGTTATGATTAAAGTCATTGTTTCAGATTTAAACAACAAAAACTTATATTAATATTAGCTCAACTTGTGACAATAGTCAGCTTCTTCTCAATATATTTCCTGCCGCAAAATGTACAAGACATATCCGTGGAGCTAGACTGCAACAGTGTTACTGTGCTGAGGAGCTGTTATCAAAACGCCACCATGATTGACAATTGCAAGGTCAACTCTTTGGGCAACATGAATTTGAACTCTACGTGCAAAGTATGTACGTTTGATTTATTTGCCGGCACTATACGATGGTTCAACAGTCCATAATTGCTCCAACATTGGACTCTCATCATCAGCCATTCACGAGGTTCCCTATATGAGGTGATTTGAATGAACAGTATGTCTATTGTACTATCGTGTAGTGCCGGTATTTGAGTACACGTAAGCTTCGGCAATCGTCGTTTTTTCACGAATTGTGACGAATATGCAACCAAAGTCCGCCCAAGCGTGTCCGGTCAATTACTCAAGAAAAAAGTGCAAAATGTAATGTTATTCCTACAACTGAAGTTAGAGATTCTAAACAAACGTCTGTTGTATGAAGCCCTTCAGAATTTAGTGACGTATATACTCTATTGTTATGTAAATTTCAACATCATATTTAAATCATTTGACCTCATTATCCACATGAATAGAGCCAACCTTGCTTAAAGGGAGCACAGTCTCTAGAGCAAGTGCTATCTGCATAACGAATCATCTTAGGTCAAAATCAGTTCCAGTTTTATGGCAGCAATCTGTTTCAAGTGGGCTGACGTCAAAAGTTTCATATATCAGCATAGTTATAATATAATTAAATATATAAATTAATCTGGCTAAAAGTTGAAACAACCCACTACCATTCAGCATTTGTGGCTCGTCTGTGTTGAGTTTTTGCACCTTTTTAATTAAAATCATTATCAGCTATAAGACGTCCACTGCTGAACATAGGCCTCTTCTAAAGATATCTAGGTAAAGATAATAAAGATATCTACTTGGAAGCATAATATTTACTTAATATTTTAATATCAAATAATAATAAAAGTTTCACAAATCTTAAAAATTGACTTTAAAAATGTACACTGTAACACAGGCTAAAAATATCTCTATTATCGTTCATATAAGAAATTATTATATTGAATGATTTAAATGACCATCTATGAAAATTTTAAGTTTAAGTTTATTTTAATAGATTGAAATAAAACTATTTTTACGGATTCTATCACGATTACTTCGTGGCAAGGGTTGGACTGCAAAGCCTTCGAAACGTCGGGCATAAAAATCAAAACAATTCGTGATAGAATCCGTAAAAATTTTTTTTTTTCAATGTATAACATTCGCGTAAACTTAAGAAATCAGTTTTGTTAATAGATAAATAAGTGGTAGAGCCACGCTGTAGACTACTGTCTACAGCGTGGCTCTAGACAGCGTATTCGTGCTATAGACGTTACTACGTCTATAGCACGAATGGGCCGGCTCGACCGGTTATATACCACTGTCTCACAGAAAACCGACGTAAAGTAGCAGCTTGCTGTCGCGTTTCGTTCGATGAGTGAGATTTCCGGTGGCCCATTTCCCCACTCCCTTTCCCAATACCCTTCCCTTCCCTTCCATTCCCTCCTTTTAGGTTGGTAACGCACCCATGATTCTTTTTGTGTCTTGAGTGTCTATGGGCGGTGGAGATCACTTATCATCAGGTGACCCATCTGCTCGTTTGCCAATCTCTGCTATAAAAAAAAAGATTAAAAACATAAGACTGTTTATAGATGGATTGTGACATGAGCTCGCCGAAGATGTGGCAGACAGTATGCGAACATTGGCACATTCCGGAATACTGTTACGCCACGACCGACAGTATTCAGTACAAAACTCACGTGACCCATGTCTCGATGGAAGAGGACAAATGCGCGTACATCAAAGCAGACAATGTCACATTGGACGGTGAGTTTATAAGAATTCAGCGTGTCATGTGGATAAATTAATCAAATTTGATCAAGTATCTTCTGCGGTGTCGTCTATCATTGTTATCGATTGTGTGGGATTGCTTGCGAGTTGAGACGTGACGCCAAATTCGTTGAAACGCAAATTTTGCCGTGTTTGTTTTAATACACACGAGTGCCTTCCAACCAATTGATACATCTTTTCAAAGGGAAATATTGTCAATTCTATGATATAATTGTCAACTTTAAGTGTGCATTGTTTCCATGTGCACTTAGTCATTGTGCAAAGCGATTTGTGTAAAAGTGACGAGACGATATATATTTACATATCCCTATCATCGTGATTGATATTGTAAGGCTGCCCAATGAGCCACTGAATTCCGCTCTTGCAGTAACTTCTGACATTAAGATGTCATCAGTTCAGCTGACTAGATACTTTGGTACATCTGCAGTGATGCGGTCTCCACTCTTGAATTTTTTAACTTTTTGCAGACGATTCTACTGCCTAATATGCAGGCTTTTGTTATCTATTGACTTTTTCATTGGCAAATTAAAAAACCGCTACGCGATTGCGCATTGCTTATTTTATGCAACTAATGCAATATTAGTTCGGTAAGGTTTCGTTTACTACTCATTTATTTATGTTATTGAAAATATTAATAGCCCAAACTTAGATACGCTTATACGATGTCATTTAATTATTGTGTAATTTTGCTGTGCGATTCAAAAACAAGTGATCAATGAGTATTAGTGGGTGTTATTGGTAATGTCGCGCAGAACGTAAACTTAAAATACTTCCATCTCGATATCAAAATGTCCATTTTTATCAAGCTTTGTAAGAAGAGTGGGTGATAGGGGGTGGCCACACTTATCGACACGCCATCGGCTCGTACCGACTAATAAAGATATTTATATCAATCCTTTTCATGTATAAAAATCATTATAAAAGAATTATTAACAAGCTGTGGTTTCATTAAAATTATGCGGATCTTATATCCATTGTGTAGCCTTGTACATGTCCATCTTAAAATATGCGTGGGCCCCTGAGCATACAAGAATTAGGGGGGAGGGGGGGCTTCGAGAGTAAAAATATTAATCATATAGGAGAATGTAAATACTTATCACACTTTCGGGGGGGGTGGGCGTATTTTCTGGGTCCTGGGCACGAGCCCCGTGTGCTCTTACGGTAAAGACAGTATTGGCCTTGTACCTACCTATATTATACAATTTCAGGTTATGTCTTCACGCCACAGTGTCGCATTGGAGGGGGATATGTGGACATCAACGAACCGTGCAAGATGGAGTGTGTCAACCCAAGGCTCGCAGATACCATCGGTGACAACAAACCGAATATGACTTGTCTGAACAGGAATCTCAACTATCGCCTTTGTTCTAACAATACTGAAGACTTGACGGAGCTGACTAAAGGGTCTCAGGCTACTGAATGTCAGGTACTTACCTAGATCAGGTGTTCTTGACTCATAGTTAATGTTTATACTATGAATGAGCTGGCTCGCCTGGTTCGATACCACTGCCTTATAGAAAACTGACGAAGTAGTAGCTTGCTGTCACGTTTCCATCGATGAATCTGATTTCATCATCATCAGCCACAGAACGTCTACTGCCATTTATCATAATCCCGCCATTTCAAAGTTGGCAACACTCTTGATTCTTTCTGATCAAGTTGAAGTATCAAGTGCTTACGTCCCTGCTTGTTTGGCAGTCTCGGCATTTTATATATGTGAACCGAAACCCCGCAAATGTGGACCGATTTTCGAAATTATTTTAGTGTTCGGTAGAGTTTACTCCAAGTGTTCTTCCATATTTGGTCAATAAGATGAGGGTATATAGGTAACAAGTAAGGAGCTTTAAAATTTGTAAACTTTCGTTATTTACGTAACAGGTATCATGCGAACTCGACAACAAAACTCCTTGGCGGCTTATGGAGATTTGCGAAGGTTGGCATGCGGACGCTACCAATACTTGCAACCCGAGGACCACCAATGGCGCCTCCTTTCCTACCAACTTATCCTTTATTGGCATCGTCGATCTATCCACGACCATCTCGGAGCATGCTTGTGTGTTTATACAACTGAAGACTATTCAAATGCCTGACGGTAAGTTATAAGTTTTGTGATGCATTGGAAAAAATAGCCAAAATAATATTTATAGGACTGTCAGACAGTCAAAGGCCCGCTTAAAAAGCTGTAATTAGCTTTTTAAACGGTCCTTGATCTATCATTTAATTATGATAATAGAATATATCAAATAATATTTCAAATCTAGTGTAAAACGCGTACTATCGCTTTAATTAAATACACACATGAAAACAATAGCATAAAGAATTATAGTAGGATTGTTAATTAAACGGAGTAAACTGACATTTCGAATGTTGCCACTTTTTAATGAAATTTAAATAGTGCTGCGGTAAAAAGATCAAGATTATTTAAACATTTCAATGCAATGAACCATTTCATTCTTTAATTTTCTAAAGTCCAACTCAAAGTCGTAATTCCTGCCTAATGTGTGATTAATACTGCATGTCTACTATATTATAGTCATAGTAAATTACTGCATGGTTGCTACATGCAAGTTACGGCATGTCTACTGGCATTATAATCATGGTTCATTATAAACAAAATTTACAATAGCTAGGAATGTGCGGAACGTTATTTTTCTCAAATAATATTTGTAAAGTAATATTTGTAATTTTCATTGTTATTATTTCGCGTATCTGTTGTGACTATTTACGCAGAATTATTTACACAGACATTTAGTCGAAGTGTTTAGCTGAAATTTCTAAAAATACGCAATAAAATTCTATTTTTCCAGGCAAGTGCTGAGTTATTATTTCTTTGAATGATAAAGATTGAACTAGATCAATCACTATGTTTTGGAAGTAAGCAACATTATTTTGAAAAGTGACATTTCGATCTGTCAGTTTACTCCGTTTAATTAGCAATCCGACTATAATGAAGAGTACTCAAGACCCAAAATATGCTGTAATATTAAATTGTACTATTGACCGACTACAAAAAAGAAGAAGGTCCTCAATTCGTCTGTATGTTTCTTTATGGATGTTACTCGATATCTCCGCCAAATGTGGATCAGTTTTCAAGATTCTTTTTTATAATCATAGAACTTATTTCAAGAGGTATTATTATTATATATATATATATATATATATATATATATATATATATATATATATATATATATATATATATATATATATATATATATATATATATATATATATATATATATATATATATATATATATATATTACCATATAAATTCGGTCACGATCGGATAATTTTTTAAGTCGGTCCGTTAGTTTTTAAACTTGTGAATTACTTTATTTCAGGTTCTTTTCATCATCCATACTGCGTATCAAAAGCGCAATATCAAATAGGATCTGAATTATTCCACACTTCATGTTCCATCAATTGCGATAATACAATGGTAAGGTAAATTTATGTAAGGTAAATTAGTGAAAAATAATTATAATTGGACATAGATCCGCAAAAAGGATCCAACCCACAGTATGGTTGAAAATGATCTGAGTATGCGAAATTAGTCTATAAGGTCTATTTTTTCTAAATTAGAACTAATTTCTATAAAAAGGACAACAATATTCTTACAACTATGTCCCTGAATAACAAAATCACAAAATATATTATTATAATAAGCAAATACAATTTAAACTTTAATGTTCATTCAAAAGTGTCATTTTGTGGGTTGGATCCTTTTCGTGTATCTACGTCCAATTATATTCTATATTGTTCACATATTGATGTTTATACTTATGCATTTATAATTATCATCATCGTCATCAGCCATAGGACGACCACTGCTGGCCATAGGCCTCCCCCAAAAATTTCCAGATCGACCTGTTGGATCTGGACTGGACTCTAATTATAAGTATAGTTTAGGTCCACAGTATAAAAACAAGCGTGATAATGAAATATAGACTTAAAGGTAATAGCATAAAGAATACAATTGCATTAAATTAACGTGACATTATTGTTATTTATATGAACATAGTAAATGAGGGCTATATGTATCAACAGGTGAACGAGATGTTCGAAGGTGCAATGGACAGTAGGACCGAAAATACATCTCAGTACACGCAGTTGTTCTGGTTGTTTTTCCTTCTAATGATCATCAGCTGGATCGGCCAGGCTATTATAGTCACTTTTGCTGACGCCATATGTTTTAATTTGCTGGGTAAGTTATCGTCTTTTGATCCGAGATTTAGAATAAAAGTAATAAAGTTATATAATCTACACACTTTATTACTAAAACAATGAGACGATTTGTTAAGGCTGTGCGAGTGATTTAAGATTAATGGTGTATTTTGAAGAAGGTTTTGACTGTACTGATAGTGATCTTATTAATGGCCATATTTCAGGTGTAGAAGTGGCTCTCTATGGTAAACAGAGGCTGTGGGGTTCAGTGGGATGGGGTATATTCTCCCTGCTGACCGGTATATTGATCGACGTGATGAGCGATGGAGCATACAAAAACTACCTTATCGCATTCGTCTTAATGTTCATTTTCCTGGCTTGCGATGTGCTCGTATCATGTTTTTTGAAGGTAAGTAAAATTTTATCGTCGTTTGTGAGTAATTTATATATTTTCATAGGGAATTAATTAGAGGGTAATAATACAAGAACTAGCTAAAAATAAACGAAAATTGTCTTTTCTAAATGTGCTAAAATAGTAAAACCTTATATAAATTGTGCAGGTACTTTGTGTACAAAACATTGTGACAAGTCAAAGACAAAATTTCCTTACACATTCAATTTCATAAAGATTTATTTGTATAAATGCCTACATGACCAAAAATATTTTAATTTTATTTTTTATGCACTTTTAACCACGGGTTCGATCCCCTGGTCGGGAAAAGTAATTTTGGGTTTTTAAGTTCAGTATCAGCGCGGAGTTTGTGCCCAATATAGCGATAGATTCGCCCCCTATCACATCTAGGACGGGACTAAGCTCGGCCAAATATGGGTATTTTAGTTCCTTATTAGTATATATCCTTATTCCTTATTAGTATTTTAGTTTAATTTGCTTTCCAGGTAAAATCAACCAAGGTTTCAATGAACATAATAGCCGATGTTGGTACATTAGTGTCGTCGTTGCCAACATTCGTGTTTATGCTGTGGACAATCGCTGTGGGCTTGTGCACCGGTCTACAGTGGCAGTTCCTGTTCTGGCTGTTAGAGGATGTGTCTGCCACAAATTGTACCGGCACTGAGTACATAAAAACATTGCAAGGACTTGTCAGTGCTATACAGACGTTCTTTGGGGAGATACCATTCCTCTTTGTGTCAGGTTAGTAGTTTTTTTATAGTCTAAGAGCCAATTTAGCCATAGCTAGATAATTTTTATGACCAGTAAAGTAGGTGCTTTATTGCATGAAAAAAAGTTGAATCACTATTTTCACAAATGCTTGATTTGTATTATGTAATGCCCAACGTGCATCAGGTTCAGTGGCCGCTTATGTTTGTTTTCCTTCAATGATGTACTGCCATAAAATGTAGGGGTGAATTAAGTTAAGCGAAAGTCTGTGAGAATAGGCTATATAACTTCTATGGTAATACACACAGTGGTACAAACAAGTTATATTTATCATTAATTAGAAGCAGTATATTCGGATTATTATTTCCAGGATACATTTTAAAGAAGATAGGCCACACTCACATGATGAATATAGTTTTGTTCACATTCGGAATTCGATTTTTGTTGTATTCGTACCTGACGAACCCCTGGTGGGTTTTGCCTATTGAAATGTTGCAAGGGATCACGTTTGGCATGTTCTACCCGACAATGACGTCATATGCCAGTATTGTATCGCCACCCGGAACTGAAACGACGGTACAGGTACGTGTACGAACACAACAGCTAATGTTTGAAACCGGACATTTTACGGTTCATCGTCATCATCAACCACAGGACATCCACTTCTGAATATAGGCCTCGTCCAAAGATTTCCAGATCAAAGGAATGCATCCAGCGACTTCCTGCCACCTTTATCAAGTTGTTCCACCACCACCACCACCAGTAGTTCCACCTTCTATGTAATTTTACGGTTATATATACAAAATTACGATAACGTTTTTGAGCATTAATATAAACCCTTAATACCTGTCGAAGCTAGTGCAATTCAATATTTATAGCAGACAATCGTGGTGCGCAGAAATAATCAGCCTTTATCTTGTTACATTAGTCTGGTGTTGATTGACTTTTGGACTACAATATCGTCATGCGACGGTTTACGTAATACACGTGTTTACACATAGAGATTCGGGCCTAATTCTCCTTAGTAGGGGAAGCCCTTGCCTGTGCAATGGGGGAATGATATTATGAGACTAATATTATTTGATGCTTTATTTCAGGGTGTTGTAGGTGCTGTTTTTGAAGGAGTGGGTACTTCGCTGGGCAGTCTGATAGGAGGTCGACTATACGATTCATACGGCGGCTGGGTTACATTCCGCGCATTCGGTTTCGGCTCGCTGATATGCTGCGCCATGCACATACTCGCCGGATACGTGTTTAAAGTGAAACTAGATCAAGACGCCGTCTCCGAAGGTAAAGACAACATTGAATAGACAATAACATTAAAGTTATCTATTGACGTGTTTTGATATCCGCCGTATTATCTTTGTACTGATTTACATTTGATGTATATTGTACTTCATAGGAATAAGTAATACATGTTTTACTTAATTATATTTGGTAATGATATTGTGGTCAAACGTGTGGTCTTAGACAGTGTGAAGTTTTCTCAATTGATGAGAATTCATAATTTGATATACTTAGGTAAAATTTCTAAAGAAAATGTAATTTTCTTGCTATGCTGTAAGATTTATATCGATTTTCTTAACATATTTGAGTGAAATTATTTCATGAATGGGGTCCTCAATTACTTAATATAGAATAGCATACTTAAATAGATAATTTGGAATGTACTTAATGTTCCTTAATTGACGTAGTGATTTTTTTACATTGTGATGATTAGTGACAAATTTACAATTTTACTTTATACCTAGTTTAATTTATAGGGCATTTGTACATTTTAAAAACCTACTTATATTTTGTGCTGTATTTCCATTGTTTGTTTTGTTGCCTTCTGAAGGCATTCGGCGCTGTGATTTGTAGCTATTGAACAACTACGAATTTATTATATCCATTATACCTACTTGTATCACTCAGGTTGTGATGACACCTGACATCCGTTTAATATCACCTTCGGATTTAGTATTTTTTAATCCTGTGTCGTTGGTGTTGGGAATGTGTCTCGTATAGGTCATCTCTGATAATATTATCATCTTATATATCTAATATGTGTTTCTGTAGTATAAAAGATGATTGTCTGTATCTTGCATTTCATATGTCCATTGTCAATGGGATCTACTCTTTGGTGTTAGCTCACTCGTATACATTCCAGTATCAATGCAACAGTAACGTATTATAATGAATGTAACGTGCCACTATGTAGCCGTAACTTGATGTGATTGAATTAAATAATTATAAGGTGTAGATGTGCATTGTTCCTTTACAACCAGTATTATGGGATTGTATACTCGATATTATTTTGTTGTTATTAAATATTGACATTTCAACTAGCATTTGTTTTAATTTGACACCCTTTACCTTCTTATGTTCGTTTGAAGTTGTTTTTACCGGTTTTCGGTATTTAAGGATTTTCGGTTTAGTGAGTTCCGTCGATTTGATATTTTTGTTAGTTTTGTAGCTGGTGTGTTCAAGATTGTCTGAAGATTGGTTAAGTTTTGGCGCCGCGGTGATCTCCATCCATTGTGGCATTGTGGTACACTTTAAGTAGCAAGTACATTACAACATTTGTAATATTTAGCCTCTGCATGCTAATTCCTTTGCATGCTTTTTCCTTCTTAATGATTGATAGCACGTATGTCAGTCGACGACTCGAATTGCTCTTCTCGTTGTGATTAATTATTATTTTCTCCTAGAGCTAATGTAACTGCACTTCGTGTGTTCTTAGCTGTTTTGTAGTGAAAACAAAAAAAACGTATTATTAACCTTAAAATCTCTCGTATGAAAAATGTCATGGATGATTGCAAAAACCTTCACTTGAAATAATAAATGTAGCAAGATTATATAACTGATGGTGTTTGCAATTCATTGCTGTGATATAGGTATATTATAATTCTGAATGTTTTTAAATCGCCTATTATTCTGTGTTTTATCAATAACCCTTTAAGCAAAATACATATTTTGGTTTAAAAATAAAATGGTAAAAACTAGTCGCACTATGTTTTATTTCAATTTGCATGTTTTAAATTTTGATGTAGAGATAAATCAATATACCTTTAGTCCTGGCTAGCACAGCTCCTTAATGTTTGAATTATTTTATGAAGCTATAAGTAAAATTGTTAAAGTTATGAAAATACTCGCATACTCGTAGCTGTATTTTAAAGATCTCGATCCGAGTGCAGATCGATCTCTAAAATTAGCCAATAAGAACAAAGTTTAAACACGATGACGTTAATCTGATTGGTTCATTTTTGAGATCACTTTGCACACTGATCGATGGATTAAGATCGTTTATTCAACCTTTAATGCATGTATCTTTAGGAATTAGTATGATTGGCTTATTATTTATTAACTGTAAATTTTCTTTACATATTGTTGTATTCGTTTTATGCGTTTTCAGGATACACCTCAGTCATCAGATACGAACAACCCAACGATATGGTGTATATGTTAGAAGATATGGGCGACAGCAGATCATGATGTATAATTAACTTAGGTATTTAATAACTATGAAAATGGATGCGATTTGAAATATTTTAGATGTAATAATTAATTTTATTTATTTTTATTATAAATATTATTTACTTATTGACAGCCTCCGTGGCGCAGCGGGCGAGTAGCCGGCTGTGAAACGTGAGGCCGCGGGTTCGATCCCCGCACCGAGACAAATGTTTGTATGGCCTACAAATATTTGTTTCGGGTCTGGGTGTTGTGAGACCGAAAGTCTCTCGTAGTTCCTGATACCCACGACACAAGACTCGATCTTAGTGTGGGGTCAGGAGGGTTACTCCTGACGCTCGATTCGAACTTGAATTCGATTTGGTTTAATTTATTGACTTAAAATTCCACCGAAATAGAGTTAAAAAGTGTATTCATGTCACGATAAAAATTACCAAATGATAAGTTCTTGAATATTATGCAACATTGGCGTACTTTAAAAGTAGCTTTCGGTGGAATTTTAAGTCAATAAATGAAACCAAATCGAAATCACAATCGAATCGAGCGTCAAGAGTAAGGCGGCAGGACTATGTATGTGACTGTTGGGTGTTATTTATTATTATTTAAGAATGTTACAAAATCTTAATTGCATTTTATATTTCATTACGTTAGTAGCTAAATGGCCTGTCATTTTTAAAATGTTAATAGCGTCAGAATCTTATTAACATTTTAATACTATGGAATTTTGGTGTAGTGTTTTATCTAATTATGAGCAATTTTCATTATGATACTAGTTTTGCTCGCGGCTTCGCACGCGTATTTTATGGGACTAAAGGGATTTTTTTTATTTATCGATCCGATCTTTCGTTTTAGTCCAAATATTCTATACGACATATTTTAATGATTAATAAATAAATTGGCAAAAATCAAAATGGTGGCCCCTTTTTCAGTTTTGACTCCGGATCCGACTTTCGGAACTACGGAACGACCCAGATATCGCTTTTGAAATCAATCGGGTTAAAAACAAAGAAAAGTAAAATGGCGGTTTTTAAATTCTTTGGTTCTACGTGGCGACCCAGATTCGATTTTCAAATGATGTAGTAAATCTAAAATCTACAATAATACAAAATTTCGACAGCAAAAAAATATTTGGACAGCGTTAGGGGGCGTCCATAAATTACGTGAGGTGTTTTTTTAAATTTTCTGCCCCTCCCTCCCCCCCTGGTGAGATGTCGTGAGATTTTATTCAACCCCCTCCCCCATCCCCCAATCTCACGTGAGATTTTTCAAAATGTGAGTTTCTTACGTAAACGCATGTACAATCTGGATTAAATGGACCAAAATAGTTTTTTTTTTTTGTTTCAATCAGAAAAAAAATTGCGTGATATTTGCCGAGACCCCCCCTCTCTCCAACGTAAGATTAGATGAGATTTGACTCGACCCCCTCCCCCCCTTAAACACCTCACGTAATTTATGGACGCCCCCTTACGTAGTGTTACGCAGAAATGGTCCAACCCACAAAAATAACAAAAAAAAAATGTTGATGCTAATATGGTTTAGAAAAGTTGGATCCATAACATTTTTTAAAAATTTTTGGGTGTTGGGATCATTTCTGCGTAACACGGTTCAATTGACAGGCTGCTTTGGTTCTTGCGGCTTTATTTCCACTTCGACTAATATTCGAGCGAGTGGCAAACAAGGTGATTTCACTCAAAGAATATAGTGCGCTCTACTGTGATATTATACGGTGTTTTTTTTAGATAGGACGGTATGGGGGACTCGGAAACTATAGGAGATAGAGACAAATTGTCGTAAGTAACCATTTGCAATTTTTTGTGAAATAATTTTGGCATACTCAAATTTTTGGTCAAGGGCAAAGACATTCAACAGTATATAAACAGGAAAATAGCACAAAACTTGTCATCCAAAAGTTATGACCAAGTGGTCATAAGTCGCTCCGTTTATTTGAAATATATGCGCGCCAGGTCGGCCAGCGAAATAATATTGAGAGAATAAACTTATCTTACGTGATTCTTAACCATTCCCTATAATTTCCGATTTCCCCGTAATATTCCAGTTTAAAAAAAACACTGTATAGATACTTCACAATTTATATTGTGCTTGTAGTATTGTTTCGTTATTTTCTTTTGTGTTTTCAAAAATATTTGTTCTGTGAACATGTTATTATAATTATAATTGTTGTGTGTTATGTACTATAGTATAATATAGGAAATGGATTCATGTTTGCGGTGTTATAGTAAGTTATAAAGTGTGCTGGGTCTCTACAAAATCGGTGGTAACTTAAATATTTATGGGATTGATTATTTTACTATATTATTAAGTTTAAAACTTCAGACGAATGACCCCCTCAGTGACATGGGAGGGAGTATCCAACTGTAAAAAAAGATTGTGCGGATTGAATCCCCGCTGTGAAACAAATGTTTGTGTGATTCACTGATGCTTGTTTAGGGTCATGGCGTTGGGCGAAAATTATTTCGTACAATCTACCCTCGACGTCCAATATAATAAATGAAGAAAAAATTATAACAAATCGTGATAGAATCCGTATAAAATAGTTTTATTTAAATGTATAACATTCGCGTAAACTTTAGAAAACAGTATAATTATTGTAAATTGTTAATGACACCGGCGGTTAATAATTAGAGAAATGGTTGAGTTATTTCTTTCAAGTCTGGGTGCAGTGAGACCGAGGGTTTCTTATAGTTCCTGATACCCACGACTCAAGACTAACATTCGTATTTATAATCAAGTAAATGCAGAAGTAATTGCACATTTAAACATACATTTTAGGACGTTTACTCAATTATTATTGGTTACTTGATTTAAAATACGACGGTTAAGGTCGCGAGTGTGTATTCCGTGTGATTGTTTAATATTTTGCTATGAAGAACGTCAAATTATCATTTACATAAAAGGAAAAGAGATATCGATCGTAAGCCGCCAATACCTCCTAAGTGCTTTGAGATCAAGAATAAAAACTAATAAATACGAAATATATTAAAAAATATAGTTGATATTTATGCACTTAAAATCCAAGTTTATTAATTTTACAATAGTTTAATATTCATCATCATCAGCCATAGGACGTCCACTGCTGAACATAGGCCTCCCCCAAAGATTTCCAGAATAAATATTATATATAAATATTATTATATTATTCCAGATTTAATATTGGTAATAAGAAAATATTTACATCATGTTCCATTAGGACTAACGGCGCAAAAAACAATATTTTGGTAAAAATGTCAGGAGGTATTGGCACCATACGGTCGATATGCGTGTCTAAGGACAATATTTTATTATACCTCTATAGCTAATTTTAGTACAAGGACAAATTAACTATACATTTTTTCGTACCAAATTGTACTTACATAATATATATTAGGTGCGGTGAAATAATAGTAAAATTTTTAATAAGTAGTTGTGCTGAAGTAATGATTAAAATTATCCAGTTATGAATGATCAGGACCAAAAATAAAACTAAAGGTATAATTATTATTTTTGTTATGGTGTTAAGATTGTTCATAGAATATTTAAAACTTAAAAACCGACTTCAAAACCCCATCAGATCTTGACAAAAATTATATGGGCCAAACCTTGGAGAAATCTCTACTTTTTACCTGCCCTTCATCATCAATGTAAGTTCAGCGAAACACAATTTTGCAAGCATTTTGCTGAAAGGATTCGGCCATGTTTTTACAACTGGCTGCTGGTCTGATGTCATCCCTCTGCTCTATCAAACTCAAAAATAATCTTAGTCGGTTCACTTTTGCCGGAGATATCGCATGACATAGTTTAAAATAATTTCGACAATTTAGGGCCTCCTTTTGAAGTCGGTTGAATTTTTTTTGTAATTCTCATAATGAGATTTATATTTTAGAAAGTTATACTAAGTTTTTGTTAGTTATTTAATGGTGATTGGTTTATTTTTTTAGGGAATTTAAGATTCAAGACCTTGGTCCTAATTCGTGCACTTTGCTATTCATCTTGCGTCTTTTCACTTTTAATAATTCATATTCAACAAGTTATGAAAAATAAGATTACCTACCTATGAATGCACCTTGACTATGTTTGATTTCATACGCATATTTACATGTATTATGAAGTAAAACAAAAAATAAACCCTTTTGTAAAAACTGAATCGAAATTGGTTGAAAAATAAGGCAAGTAATTCATATTTTAAATTATAAAGCGGGGGCATAGTAGAGATATTTGCTATCCCTTTCCAATGCATGTATCGTTATGGCGTGACGTGATTATACTGATACTTCTCTTTCCAGCAGTTTGAAGGTTACACCAAACTTCAAAGGCCTATATTTTTTTTAATATTTCAATATTTTTTCTATTTTATATTTTACACGACGTAAATCTATACTAATATTATAAAGCTGAAAAGTTTGTTTGTTTGTTTGTTTGTTTGTTTGATTGAACGCGCTAATCTCAGGAACTACTGGTTCGATTTGAAAAATTCTTTTTG
This sequence comes from Clanis bilineata, assembly GCA_036417725.1. Lineage (NCBI taxonomy): Eukaryota > Metazoa > Arthropoda > Insecta > Lepidoptera > Sphingidae > Clanis > Clanis bilineata. The sequence continues at coordinate 15,378,279 of CM071137.1, forward strand.
TGTTGGATAACCCAATTATCATCACGCTATGACCAATAGGAGCGGAGCAGAAATGAAAAATGTTTAAAACCGGGGAAGGCGATATCTCAGAAACTACTGGTTCGAATTGAAAAAATATTTTAGTGTTGACCAAGGGGATGAATGGTAGGGTGACTAAGGGGTGACTGACGGGGTGATTGATGGGGTGACTAATGGGATGACTGACGGGGTGACCGACGTGAGGAATGACGGGGTGACTGACAGCCTGACTGACGGGGTAAGAGACGGGGTGACAGACGGTTTGACAGACGGTGTGACTGACGGTGTGAGAGACGGGGTGACTGACGGCCGAAGTAGATCATCCCATTACCTCTTTTAGAATTATTGTGCTATAGGTGCCTACGATTCACTCTTTCAACCCTCTCTCTCATACGCAGACGAAGTTGCGCGGGTCAGCTAGTTTAATATAAAATCGATAAAAAAATAGTGAAGTACCCAATTACGTTCAGTACCACAGACTATTATGATGCTAACGCATTTCAGTACCTACAAACATTGCTAGAGTTAAAGTCGAAAGGCTTGGCATAGTGATTGGTGTCACTCATTCAAATAACAATAACGATTACATACTCGTACACCCTGAAGGGTTGCATCTGTGGGTAGATTATTAAATATTTAAAATTGGATCGGTTATTGTATATCCCTAAGAATAATTCTAGCATTTTGTGCCAAAATATATCATGTATTACCGTGAAGGATGAAAATAAAAGTGAACAAGAGTGCATATATAGGTACGTACTTATAATAACACAATTTATCTGTGCCGTCTCACTTGATAACTATGCAACAGCTACGAAGAAAAGAGTCTCCCTTTCCTCGTCATCCTTTAATATTGGAAAACCAAACCTGTAACCGCGGAACAGGCAGAGATATTATGTTATTCTCGACGAACATAGTTTAAAACGAGTGTGTAAAGGACATCGCACATCGTCTCGATCGACTACCAACTTTCAGACAAAAATAATACAGATATAAAAATCAACCAATATTATGTATTCTGTATATTATACAGTATTATTAAATACAATGCAATTTGTTTGTTTTTTTATTTATTTCTGCTCTCACGCAGTGCCCATAACCAGTACAGTCTTTACCAAAAGGGCACACGGGCCCGTGCCCAGGGCCACCCGACCCTAAGGGCCCTCCCAAATGCTGATAAGTAGTTACATCCTCTTACAACCAGAGGTTCCTAAATGAAGAGGCGCGCTAAGGGAGGCGCGAGTGTTTGGGTGAGATATACTTTAAAAATATGACTGTATAACCTGAGTTGGCTATAAAATTAGGTCATCAGGCAAGCTAGTAGGTTTGAGCGAATATATGAAACGTTCGCAAAAAAAAAGATAAAATGCTTTGCATACATCGAGGGGGGGACGTGGGCCTATGGTAGAAGGATTAAAGTCGTAGCCCGTAGGTGTCATTGAATTACTAAGTACCTACCTCTAAAAAATGTACAACACAGCCAGATGCTTGCAGTTTCAAAACCAGACTTTCCAAATGTGTTTTCATTTTTAATTATCGTTTACGTTTAACAGAGCAGTAACATGGCAGTGTGGAAACCGGCATACCAGAATTTTAAAGGTATATATATGTATTTCCCAATTCCAACATATTCCGAGGAGAATATGATATATACCTATATATTTAAATAGTACTCGAGGCCAGACAATTTGAAGTGTCTGAGTAGGACGAGTGGGCGTTGGACCCTGGGGCGTTATTGGGCTGGATAACGAGCACGGAGCAACACTACGCAGAAAGAAATTTAAATAAAGCGCTCATAATACAACGGTATAATGGAACATAGGTAACCTTTTTTGGGAGTATAGATGCTACAAGGTATATCAGTTAATTATAATAAAAGCAAACAAAGTGCCTAACAACAAGTAAGAAGAAAATTATTTTTATTATTTTCTTTATAATAAAGAAAAGAGTACCTACAAGTGTGATCAAAATCTGCGTTATGTGAAGTATTGTTCAGATAGTCTGTGGTATGGTTTGACATTTACAGATCTGTGGGATTGACTCAGTCAATAGATTGTCCACAAACTAATAGATATTTTTAACATAAGAAAGAGATAAAATATTTGGAAGTATTATAGTAAAACGGAGATAGCTATACTAAGATGTAAGCGCTTTGTGATTGTTGCTCAAGTGGACGGTGGAGCGACGGGGATAACATCGTATCATCCGTCTTTCGTAATAGTTTGGAAATATACGAAAAAAATCTTTTAAAATGTTCTTTGCGATTAGAAAGTAGTCTTCTATGGCTTGTGATGTTTCATGATAAGTGAATTCTCTAACAAGTTGCCGCCTATTGGATGCCCTGTAAAATGTAATCAAAATTTCATAGTCCACGTCGAGACATGGGTTCCAGAATAAGGTAATTGTGAGCAGGCTATTTAATCACTCGTCCCCTTCACGGTTGCGGTTCAGATCAATTGAAAGCGCACATCAATTTTATTTTATATACGTCTAACCTCACCGAGGTGAAATGGGAACGAGTGTTCAGCACTCCATTTTACTTGGTGGTTTTATTTACCTTTCAATTTGATTGAAACCATCCTTCCCCCAGTAGATAACGACTCTCAGCCGTCCGTTGATATGATTTCCTGTATTGATGTGGTGCTGAATTGTTTCGAATGTGAGCATTCTTTGTTTCATTCACATGTTTGATAACGAATGCTATAATTAGACTAAGGAAAGAATATAAAACAATAATTATAAACAAAGTGATCAACAGTTTAAATGTCCTTACATTTAATATCTATAAATGGTTAGAATTTTTAATAATACAATTTGTTATAATTGATTTTCAGTCACAATAAAATTCTGTGTGCTTTTGAGACAAATCTAATAATCCTCGAAAGTTAATTTGATAACCTATTAATAATAAAATTATCTTAATTTTCTCTCCCATTGCCATTCAAGCTTAAGTCAATTTTAGCTATACTTATAACACGTATTCAAACATCATGTTAGTTACTATAATTAGGCTCAATTGCACCACTATTATTAACCTAGAGTTAGTCCTAACCGCGAGCTAAATTGACAGAAAATGTATGAATGACATGTAACTTAACTTGCGGTTAGGACTAACTCTAGGTTAATAATAGTGGTGCAGTTGAGCCTAATTGAATTATTATAAATATTATTACAATAACTACTACTACCTACTTTGAACATTACTTCATTTACAGAATTTGATCATTGATGTTTATTTTACCAAACTAGTAAATTGTATAAAAATGTGACTGTTCTGATTTACTAGTGCGCCTCTGCCTACTCCTTCGGGGATAGAGGCGTGTTATAAAAATACTTAAAATGGTGGAACTCTAGTGACACTTCAAAGGCCTTGAATCTTGTGCTGTGTGCATTCGGGTGTAACATAACAAATACATTAATAAATAATTTGTATAACACTAGCATTCAGGGAAATCAAATCTATAGTAATTATAACAAGTCTTCCTTTCTTTCTACCTGCCCTTATCCCACCTTAGTGTGAGGGTGGCTCAGCACACTTTTTGAAGAATGTCAAGAAAGATTTGTCTTAGTTTTTATGACTATACTGCATTCAAATTCCAATGCCATACAACTTATGTAGATATATTTTAAATTATAAACTCAAATTGATCATTAGTGTTTGCTGTAATACCTTATATAATTTCAAATCAGTAGATGACAGTAAGCCTAGTGAGATCTGAAGATCTAGATCACTTTGCCTACCCTTTTAGAGATACGGGTGTGAGTTTGTGTGTCAGTATATGTTCATGGATATTATTATACAATATACATACTAGTTTTTGCATAATATCTATTTACCTATTGTTATATGATTCCAACTAATAAACTTGCTGATGCAGAACAATATGAGACCCCAAGAATTATAACTATGCATATTTATGTTGAGCAAATAAAATCATATAATGTGATAGTTTATTAAAATAAGGTTATTGGAATAATCAATTATTTAGTTAACAACATTTGTATTACTGAAACCCAAAGAAAATAATTGTTAAATAATGTGAAACATGCTTTTTACAATACCTTTCAACTTTAACTGATGGATCTGATGGTGTATTTGTACCATCAATATTTTAACTGAGAGTGGATAAGCACTGGTTTTCCATAGTAGATAAATGTAAAATCCCTAATCCTGTAATATCATCTTCATCAATATTACTAGTGGAAAACTTTGCTAAGCTACTCATATTTGAAATTATAGTAGAATAAACAGTATTTGAAATATCAAGAGCTATATTCAACACATAACAATATAATTTAAACAATTTGTATTACTAATTTTGTTGTAAAAATTGAAAAAAATGTCCTTTAATTTTACTTAACAGTACTGCAAAATGTCACTAATAGAAATGATGAAAGTAAATTAAAAGACAAAACAAGTAGTAAAAAATAAAAAGTGTCTCATATACAATCATCAGATCCCAATTGTATTTGAGCATCCTTGTAGTTAACTCCAAAGATGATAGATAAAAAATATAGAAATCAGTCAGTATTTAGTACAGATTATGTTAAACATACATACATCATCATTATCATCAGCCACAGGACATTCACTGCTGGACATAGGCCTCCCCCAAAGATTTCCATAAACATACATACAAAAAATACAAATTAATAGCCTTCCTTTTTCAAGATGGTAGAGAGTACAGTTTAGCAATTGTATATTTGTTGTGTGGTGTGCCTAATTGTGATTTTTAATTTTTAGAGACACTGTACGTTATTTGTTTGAAGTATTCTGTGAAGTATCGCCAGGCGAGTTTGGGAAAGACCCATATATTTTAAGAAAATATCCAGAGTCATACAAAAATGAAGAAGAGTTGAAAAATGTACCAAAGTTCACATTTCCGTGTGCCTTAGAAAAGTGAGTTTACTTGATATATTTATTTTAATTGACAATATCATCATTCAAACCCTTAATTAGATACATGGAGTTTCATGAATAATTCAATATGTTGGTACTTGGATCTGATAATTAACTTCTTTAATTAAATCAGTGCTTTTCAAACTTTTTTAATCAATTGCAAATAGAGATAATATAGAGTGCAGTCTTGGGCCCCATGTCTGTATTGTGGGTCTCTTCTAATATGAGCACAGAAAAAAAATATTGATTTAAAAACTGGGCAAAACAGACGTGTTGTGTGATACAGGTGACACGAACCTTAACAGGAAGTGCACTAACGGTCAGTTTCAGTAAACAATCTCAGTTTAGAATGCAGATGGATCGCAATTACGAACCAATCAAATCAAATGTTCAAACTGTGTTCTTATTAGCAAATTTTTGGTATCGATCTGCACATTCGAACTGAGATTGTTTATTGGAACCGGGTGTAAGAAAAGATATAGTTTTATACTGTTATGTTGATAGTTTTATGTGTGAGCTCTTTTGGCCGCATAAAAGTCAAGTAATCCACAGTTTGGAGACCCTGTGATCTCAAGGTCAGCATATAGATCTGTATCGACATGCTACATCCACATTTTGTAATGTGATACACTGGTATTGATTTGCTATTCTGCTTGCATGGAAGTCGTAATCAATTGACACATTATAACTCAGTGATTGAGCATACTAATTTATTGTATTGCAACATCGACATTTTTTGGAGGGAACACTGCATCAATGTGAAATATTAAGTAACATTGAGTGAAAATATTATAAAATTAACTACAATGGTTCACTTGCTTGTGTGCTTATGCATTTATAAATAATATAACATATTATGTTACAGAGACATAATCTTGTGACGAAATTAGATAGATGTAGCAACTATATTTCTGTATCCTGATAACAAGTAATGAGGGTCGGTCATCCTTGATAATCATAAGTTTTATAATTGCCCATACTTCATGGAATTAGTGGTTGTTCTAGCACATCGTTATAGTAGCTTCATTACCTATATAGTATACGTTATACGTCCTATTGCTAATTATCTACTTCATTACTACTGTAGTATCTAGTATTAAAATACGCAAATTGGGTACTTGACTATAGTAACCAATATCAATGAATTTCTGTAGGAACATAGATTTATCATCTAAATAACGTATGCAATAGGAATTTATTAAATATTCTCCAAGGATAATTTTATTTTAGTAAATTAAAGACTTAATTTTTTATCTGTGAGTCACGTGACGGTAAACACCAATCACGATGCACGATGTCAGATTACTCATTTTTCTTGTTTATTTGCTCCACAAGGGCCTAACTCCTAAGATCTAAAGTTATACTGCCTGGTTTTTTGGTATTTTTTTTTATTATTTTTATTTAAATCTCAACTCAAGCGGATGTGATCGTTGACCGATATCTGATCGACGAAATATCTGACCCGTTTTTTTTAGTTTGAAATCATAAATGTTATTTCCTTTTTTCAAATGCGATTTTGTATCTATGGTAAGAAACAATGACGTCACCCGTAGCTACAGTTAACAGGTACCGCTTTGGCGGCGAACTAAATTATGCATATTAATTTTTGCTTTTTTAAACTAAATAAATGAAAATAAATTACGAAATACTTTTTTACATGTTTAGGATAAACTAATAAATAGCCCTGTATACTTTTAAAAAAATAGTCAGGTACCCAATTGTGAAGATCAGTGTTCCTAAAACGAGAACTTTACGAACTTTAAGCATATCGTGTATGAGTACTTTAAGTGTAAATTACTATAATTAAATGTTCATACATATCGATGAATATATTACTAACATTATGATATTCTGTTTCAGTACATTTGCTCAACACTATTCATTTGTGTTGACGTCAGTGGATTCCAAGTATACGTTTTGTTTCTGTCGGTATGATCCTAAATCCAACACGTCGTTGGTGTTGCTGTCACATTTGCCGTGGCATGATATATTTTATAAGTAAGTATTTACATATAATATGGTAAAGAACTAGTACCATTGGTAATGTGTATTATATTCTATGTTATATGTATTCTATGTTTATCATCAGCGAAGGTTTTAACGCACTGTAAAGTTAAGATTATTATCGTGTATTTTGGGTCAATTTCTTTCCAGATTCATACCTTTCTATCGACCGTCTTGAAAAAAGGAGAAAGTCCTCAATTCTTCTGTATGTTTCTTTTTTATGTATGTTACTCGATATCTCCGCCAAACGTGGAGCGACTTTCAAGATTATTTTTGTGTCCGATAGAGCTTATTTCAAGGGTGGTCCCATATAAAATTGATCACGATAGGTAAATTGGAAGTTGGTCAGTTAAGTTTTTAAACTTGTACTTTATTTTGTTCTCGCTTGGAATAGTTTTCTTGTTTTCGTTTACGGTTGAATAGATTCCATAAAATATGAACATAGTAAATAATAAACAATAATATTTTCTGAATGTTGGGGAACTTTCAAAATCTTCATACATGTTCTTTACGATATAGATACCACTAACTGGTTAATCTAGTTGTGGAATTTTGCAATCTTATTCACATTAAGGCACAGATCAAGTACGTAAGCGATTGTAAAAGTATGCCTCTGACTCACATCACCTGTGAAGTGTGATTCAACGTTCAAACACTATCACAATTTAAGCTAAAAAACAAACTCTAACAAAAAGCGTGTCTATTATGTGTTTATTTTATGAATCATTTCAAATGTACCTATCTATTGACTTGCTTCTATTCAATGTATTCTATGCCCATGTACCTGATTGGCGAACCTTGACTTGCCGATTGATTTCAATATCGATATAATATGAACTCTCGTTAAAAGATCAAGTGACAAATCATCTTCGTCACGACATGACAGCTCTGAGAGTGCCGACAAGTGACTAAACGGCGAAAATAAATTATGGCCTCATGTACAATCTAAATGTTTTTCGACTGATGGTGAAAGATGAAAAATAGATAGTAGGCGGAGCTTAAATATTCAATTGATGATTGGTAGGCGGTAATTCATCAAACGTTTTCAATAAGAGTCACCTTTCGATCTTTCTGATCTGGTTTTGTTGGGTTATTTGTCGACCGTGAATATATTTTTTGTCAGAAACAATTATTATTGTGTTTGTGCAAAAGATGTTGCTTGGTGAAGATCTTAAAAACAAATCAGATTTTGCATATATTCTGAAAGTCGCCTTTGCTCCTTAATTACTTTAAAACGACCATCCCTTACTTAAATTTCAAAGAAAATTATAAGGCACTTTGAATGTGTTATAAAATTAAGGCGCTTTGCAGAGACAGCTCAAGATTCGACAAGCGGTAAATCACCTATAGCTTACTACATTTCATATTATTTCTTGAAAATGTACAGTTAGTACAGTACAGTACAGTTGTAGCAACTTCAGTTGAGAGTTTCGGTAATATTCTATAGTAGTTTTCGAGTATCGAAGTCGGTGACCAAGGTCAGTTTAGGACACCTTGCAAGTCTGTACCGTTTGTGTTGCGCAGTTTCCAATTTCCTTAACTGGCAATCGTCACAAGTTGAGTGACTTCCATTCATCTTCCATGCCAACCGTCTCCCGCAACCGTGACAATAAGAACCGTAAACTGACACCTTTGTAGCTGCAATTGGCACCCTGAACATATCAATATGCTATTATTATCATTTTCTACGAAATTCATGTACATACAATTATTATATTTTTTGTTTATGGTGTAAATTACATAAATTATTGCATAAGCGAATTATTTGGTGCAAAACGATAGCTTTGCGAATTATTCACTTTGTGTTATGTTCAGAAGGTTTTACTAATTTACCTATTCATAAAAATCTAAAAATAATCCATTTTAATCATAGAAGCGACCCACGTGTTCGCGTTTCTTCGAATTATCACACTTGGCGAACTGTTCTACTATTCTGACACTTACGTGTATTTAATCATCTTTGTTTATAGCAAAAGGTAACCAAATTAGCAAATTGGTCAACTGGTATAGTGTATGTGTAATGTAATGGTACTTTCACTTTGCAAAGCCACTCTTTTAACAAATCGTCGGTACGTTACAGGCTCTGAATGAAAAATCCTGCGGTTTTTAGGGCTTTTAGTTGCCATCTGGGATGTATCATGTATAGCTTATTTTTGTAAACTTCTATACGTTTTTATAGATGTTCTCAATTTTTATACTCATCATCCATCATCAGCCACAGGACGTCCACTGCTGGACATAGACGTTTTATATATATTTTGTTAAATGTTCTAAAGTATTTTATAAGTTACGTGATGTTCTGAATATCTAAGCGAATTTTTATTATATTGCTTTCCAATAAATTATGTATCTATAGTGCTTCTTACTTATGGGGTATTCATAAATTATAGCTGTAATAATAAATAATAATATAAAAAAAATATATTTGAAAATATAAATAAAAAAATGATAAGTTTAAAATAAAAGCAAATAATAAAAAAAATAAAGATAACGGTAGCTCAGTTGTGACTTGTGAGTGGTACAAACTGCCTTGCCATCGGCAAACTGCATCAGTAGTTGTCACAGCTTTGGAACCAGCCCTAAAACATGCATCTCTGACTTTTCCAAGTTACGTGCATATTTATTATAAACGTTGGCTTCGAAGATCAACGAAAACATCGTTAGGATACTTGCATAATTATCAATTTTTAATAATAATTGTGAAATGTAAAGTCTGCTAATCTGCATTACACCAGCGTGATTGTGGTCTAACTTCACTTATTAGTAAAAGAGACCCATGCCCAGAAGTAGGACAGTTATAACTATGAATTGCATTTTTTATCTTCTTGCGAGCTGGCATTTTGTAGTATTAAACATACATTTATTTCATGGAACAAATTGTATTGCAGGTTATTAAATTGTATAGCGAATATAATACATAGCCCTGAGAAAAGTCAACTGACATCGTTTTTGGAAGCATGTCGGATACGACCGCCGATGCCAGGACACACGCTCAAAGTGATATACGATGCGGGACACAGTGCGTTCACCTGCCAGAGTCCAGATGCTAAACTACCGAGTATTCCTGAAAATGTGAGTGATTTTTTTCCAATTCGTTTTCGAAATCGTTGATTCTCGGTAAGATAATTTTGCTCTGCTCGAGTGGTTCGTTTCATATGATGAGTTAAACCGGGTGCCTAAATACAATGCTCATGATAGGCGGTTGTTTCTAATATAAAATGAAATACAGACTAGGTTTGGTAAAAGCAATGTATAGTAGTAACCTTAAAAAACAAATTATATTTAGAATTGCAACAGCCTGAAATTGTCCAATATATTTAATAATAAATAGACCCAACAGTCACACCTAGTCCTGACCCCATACTAGGTATAACCTGTATCGTTCAGAGACTATGAGAGACTCGGTCTCACAACACCCAGACTTGAAACAAATATCTGTGGGCCACACAAACTTTTGTCTCAATGTGGGAATTGAAACCGCGGCCTCTCGATTCACAGCCGGCTACTCGCCCGTAGCTCCACGGAGGCTAGAAATGATTGGTGGATCTAATATAAAGAAAGGAGCTTAGTGTGGAATTGTACTATGCTGGTAGTAACAGGAAAATAATATATTTAAACAACCTCATGTTAATAATATTCAAATTTCCATTGTCTCGTTGACCTGGTGATTCTTCACAGGATCGCCGAACTACACTGTTTCGTGTCTTATAATGGATGCAATTGTTGATCCTGGCTGTTATAGAAGTTTTAGTAGGGACGCAGGAGTGGGATATACCACTACCACTGAGAGGGATTTAGAGCGGTATAGTCTCGTAAATCGTAAAATAAAAAACGGTGTGTGATTAAGACCACACGGCAAGTGAAAACTTCATCAAATTGCACATTGACTATATATCTCTGGCTCCCTGTCGACACGAGCCGAATTTACCCGAACAAGCGTTACACAGCCGAGCGTGACGGCTCAGTCCCATTCAATACCCACAAAATGAAGTGCTAAGAGCGTCAAAGTAGTTTTCACTTTAATCACCTTGTTTTCAGTGCAACCTAACGGAGTACTTCAGCGCCGTGGATACAAAATGTATGGCGGGCTTGTGGGCCGCGTTACTGCATGAGAGGCGAGTGGCCATCGTCGCGTCGAAGCCTTCGCGTCTGTCCGCTTGCGTGCAAGCAGCCAACGCGACACTCTTCCCCATGTCGTGGCAGCACATATTCATACCGATACTGCCCAAACATTTGGTGGATTACTTACTGGCGCCAATGCCGTTTCTCATAGGAGTTCCTAGAAGTGTGATGGACGTAAGTTAAATTGTTTTTATAATTGCAAAAGAAATACATCTTCGCCTTTTTGGTGTAGTGGCAACTTATATGGGTGGTGGACCGGGAGGTCCTAGGTTCAAATTCCAACTCATGGATCGGAGGTGATTAGCGTCAGACAGGCAGCCTGCTGTCAAAACTAAGTTCAATCCTTACTACAAGGATATTGCGCCGTGCCCATGTATGATTGTAATAAAGAATCGTATTGGTTAATGCTAGTATAATTACACTACGATATTAAGAATGTAATTTAGCAAATGTTAAATCAATCATCCCATGTAATTTTATTTCTTCTCAATAATACATTTTGTCATAGCTCACACCAATATATTTATATATAGAGCCAGAATACCAGCTCGTTCAGCCCAGATGTATTATTATGAATAGAATGGAACGTCATTATCCAATATTGCTCTTATCCAGATGGTCTGCAATCCGTTTGTAGGTCACGAGATAATGCGCACTCCCGTAGTCGCACAGCTGGCAATAGACCTCCACCGATTACGTTCAATAGTAATAGTACCAGCTACACCTATAGCATTGTTCCTTCGTTGAAATTACGACCTCGACCGAGGTACTATGACGTCCCTACTTTAAAACCAATGATAAAGAAAAAAAAGGACTTGGCATAATTATGAAATATGCGTGTTTACTTTGAAGCCGGTTCCGCCATTTTAGTTTAAATACGGTGTGTTATTTATAATAAAACTAATTTCGGAATGTGAAGGAGATGGCTATCTGCTATATTACTAGGATCTTTGTTCCGTCAAGTCGCCATTTTGGTTTGGTAATCAATAAAAAACTTTTTTTGTTACAGCATGTTAGAATGTCTGAAATAGGTGATGTGGTGGTTTTAGATGTAGATGCGAATGAACTTAGATCTCCCTTCCATGATTTAGAGAGTCTTCCGCCTGATTTGGTAAGTTCTGACATGTTTTTTTAAATTGAATGAACTCTGCGAAATGTGGGTTCTAGTGCGCTAGTTCATCTAGTAGTGACTACTGACTACCTATGTTCATAATAAATGTTGAACAACACAACTTGCGTCATATCCGTAGAAGTTAATGTATCTATGGGCGATCTCAGAAAATATTACAATAACAATTATCTGACAACAAAAGAAAGTCATCTGGGTCATAAACATATTCATATATTAGAATAGCACAGACTTCCACCGCCCCTATAAGCGCTCCTTATTAGGTGTGAATACACCCAAAAGCCAAGATACTAATAAAATGTGTCTTAACAATCTTAAAGTAAGGAAATGGCGATCGGGAAGAAGAGGTTTTTTTTATTGCAGAGATTGATAAACGAGCAGATGTGTCACCTGATGGTAAGTGATCTCCACCGCCTGTAGACACCCAAGACACAAAAAGAATCATGGATGCGTTGCCAACCTAGGCACGAATGGAAAAGGGATTCGGGTGACAGCGAGCTGCCACTTTACGTCGCTTTTCTGTAAGACAGTGATATCACACCGGTCGAGCCGGCCCATTCGTGCTATAGACGTAATTGTCTACAGAGTGGCTCTACCACTCAAAAATGTTTCAAAGTTTGATTTGAGTCACTGAATCACACTCACCGAACGAAAAGCAACACCAATTTACATCGGTTTTCCATAAGACGGTGGTATCAAACGGGTCGAACCAGCCCATTCGTCTGCAGCGTGGTCTACAACTCAAACATTTATGTTTTAGTCACGAAAAAATTGAAATAAAGTCAGTAATTTTCATTATTTATACTTGGCAACATATTTTATTGTTTTTAATAATTTCAGGTAGCGAGTTTAAAGAAAGCTTTAAGTGATAAAAATGCATTGGGTGACGCCGTATCAAGGGCGTTTCTGCGTGCGTTAGTATGTTTAATAGGTGGCTACCGTGATGCGATCAAGTAAGAACATCTTTTTTATCAAATTCATCTATATTTTATGAAACTTACAAATTTTTAACTGCATAATAATTTAATTTTAATTTATTTTTTTTTTTTAATATACCTACTGCTATTTACCTTAAATGTCCACCCAAGGAATATTGAACTGTCCTCAGATATAAGGAAGAACCGGGCAACGAAAACTTTGTTCATACAGCCATATACTTTTTATTTGTTGTTGCTAATAGTTTTAAATGTACCATCGCATCAAGTCTTTTGTTTTCGTTCCTGCCTTCCCTTTGATACCCTGTAAAGAATCTTAAAATATATTTAAAAAAACATAGTTTTTACGGATTTTATCACGATTTGTTTTGTATTTATTTTATTTCAATGAATAACACTCGCGTAAACCTAAGAAATCATTATGTAAAACATTTTGTTTTAGAATCGAAAACGGTCAGCTAATAACATTCAATGATGAAGCGTTCGTGAGGACGAGAAAAAACATGCAACCATTCCTTAGAAAAATATTACAATCGCAAATATTCCAACAGGTAAGTAAATACATTTTGAATTTTCTGTTTTTCATTGTCATCTTAAAACCAGTACACATCACGTGTATAATAATTGATGCTTATTTGCTTTATACTAGTGTAACTTATTCGTTTTATTTGGTTAAATAATTTGTAAGAACTATTATTGGTTGCCTTTAATAAAGAAAAAATACATTTAATACACTTTACACAATAGAATGGAATTTGTGCCCGATATGGCGATAGGTTCGCCCCCTATCACATCTGGGACGGAACTAACTAAGCTCACGCCCGTATCCCCGACGGGATAGGCAGATGCGCACTAGCGAACTAGAACACCCACATTTCGCCGAGCTTAGTTCCGTCCCAGATGTGATAGGGGGCGAGCCTATCGCCATATCGGGCACAATTTCCAGACTCCGGGCTGATATGGAAAAATCCAATATCACTTTGCCCGACCCGGGGATCGAACCCGAGACCTCAGGACGGTAGTCGTACCGAAATACAACCACGCCACCGAGGCAGTCATAGTTAATACATTATACAATATTATATCTTGCTATACGTAGATGTTAAGATGACTACCTCGGTGGCGTGGTGGTACTTCGGTACGACTACGGTCCTGAGGTCTCGGGTTCGATTCCCGGGTGGGGCAAAGTGATATTGGATTTTTCCATATCAGCCCGGAGTTTGGAATTTGTGCCCGATATGGCGATAGGCTCGCCCCCTATCACATCTGGGACGGAACTAAGCTCGGCGAAATGTGGGTGTTCTAGTTCCCTAGTGCGCCTCTGCCTACCCCTTCGGGGATACAGGTGTGAGCTTATGTTTTATGTTATGTAGATGTTAAGCGTCAGAGAGACAAAATTTCTGCGCTACACTTTAGTAAATCCCTAATACAATCATTCCAACATATTACGTCCCTCAACCATTATATAATAAAAATTGACCTAAAATATTTGTACTAAAATATTGTTCACTCAGACGAACAGTTAAATGTGACACTCATTGGCTACGTAAACGCTTTCAAGGCTTTAACATTGTTAAATGAATGTAGGTCAAGTGAAAATAAACTATTGTACGATATACAAGTGACCCACATAAGGGAATGAAAAATTAATACTAACAACGCTTGTTGCATTTTCTTTTAAATTTTAATGCGTTGATTATATCTATCGAATACGTGATTGACGTCCAAAGTCTACAATAATAATTGAATATCAAAGCAAGATTAATCTACATTTTTTAGTGGTAGAGCCACGCTGTAGATAGTAACGTCTATGGCACGAATGGGCCGGCTCGACCGGTTAGATACCACTGTCTCACAGAAAACCGACGTAAAGTGGCAGCTTGCTGTCGTTTGCGTTTCGTTCGGTGAGTGAGATTTCCGGTAGCCTATTTCCCCACTCCCTTTCCCAATCCCTTTTCTCTCTTCTCCTCCTCTTCCATTCCCTCCTTTTAAGTTGGCAACGCACCCATGATTCTTTTTGTGTTTTGGGTGTCTATGGGCGGTGATCACTTACCATCAGGTGACCCAACTGCTCGTTTGCCAATCACTGCTATAAAAAAAATCTAATTTGAGTCTGACTCACAGTCTAAGGGCTCCGTGCCATTGTTTTTGAAATATTTTTTTTTTATTACGTCGGTCGCAAATGTCTGGACTAAATCGTACTAGGGGTGTAATTGCGTAGACGCGCAAAAAGAGCTGCGTACGTTTTGTAGGAAGATAATATTTTGGGACAAATATGAAACTTAGGCTTTAATATCCCTTATAATAAGATGACGTCTCGAATTGTTTCTGAGAAAAAGGACCTTTAATAAGCATCAAGCGAGTATCCGTTTGTGAAAAGAGAGGCTGCAGGTTCGATCCCTGCACTTAGACAGATATTTGTGTGACTAGCAAATATTTGTTTCGTGTCTGAGTGTTGTGAGACCGATAGTCCCTCGTATTTCCTGATACTCACGACACAAGACTTGTATCTTAGTGCGGGGCCAGAACTATGTGTGTGACAGTTGTATGTTGTTTATTTATTAAATCTCATGGGTTTCATATTTTAAGGGCTACGGTGACCTAAAAACGTTGTTGACGGTTGCTGGTAATCTTTCTAGATTGTTTGCTTACTGCTCACACAAAATTACTGAAGTCAAGAAAACGCTTTTGTTCTAATATAACTGCTATTTAATTTAAAAATAACTACATTAATTTTTAAACCGAATATTTTTCAATTTAGCATTCTATTTATTCGTAGGTACTGCTGATTCAGCAGCTTATCGGATTATTCTTTGTTATATTTTCTGTTATATTTTTCTCTACGTCTTTATTGTACCGTAAAAATGTTCCACATGTTATGATATGTTAATTTTGTTTTTGAGGTAGAAGTTGTATTCTGGTAAATGCAGCTTACGACGTTACATATGTCGCACTTTCGGTGATTACAAAACTCATGCGACCTCAATAAGTAGGACTTATCTTCAAATATCTGTCAAACATGAACATCTAAGGTGAAATCATTTGAGATTGCGCATTGTATAAAGACACCCGATCTATGCATTTTTAATTCTGTCTGCTTACGTCTCGCTGCTTATACTCCTATGTACTGGGAATATATTATATAAAAATTAAAGAAACAGTCAAGCAATCACTAGCATTTATATAAATGAATTAAAATGATTGTTACACTCATGGAGTGATCGCTCAGAGTTGTCGTGTTTTTTGGATTGTACAAACCATAATCTCAACGAATGATGTTTGTTTGTTTCATACACAGTTCATCGACGAAAGACTGGAATTGCTCAATTCTGGGCGCGGTTTTAACGACGAATTCGAAGTGGAGTGCAACAACTACGCCGACAAACTGAGCACCGGGAGCGGACAGAAGCTAAAACAACAGTATCGCGACTGGGCCAAGAATGTGAAGAAAGAAGGCGGGGCCTTCTTCAAAACTGTTAAAGATAAGGCATGTATTCACAATTTATTTTCGATATTTTCTGGTGAGGTTGCTTTTAGTTGTGTATTTTTGTTTTGGGCTTACGTTACATAACAGTAAATGTTAAAAAAAATGCTAATAATCTTGTAGAGTTAGTTGTAATATCGGCTTATATAAAATGTACGAAATGCCGGCGATGTTTATAGCTTTGTTCGTCGTAACTCATAAGTGTACCGAGAAATCACCACATAATAAATTCAGCACCTTGTCATGACAATAATCACAAGTTTAAAAACTTAACAGATCAACTTCAAAAATTATCCGATCGTGACCAAATTTATATGGAATTAAAAAAATTACCCTTAGAATAAGCTCTATCGAACACAAAACTAATTTTGAAAATCGGTCCACATTTTGCGGAGATATCGCGTAACATACATAAACAAAAATACAGACGAATTGAAGACCTTCTCCTTTTTGGAAGTCGGTTGAAAGTGACACAAGTATTACCATTTTGTTAAGAGTTGTTTAAACACAGTAATAGATGAGACCCATTTATGTAGAAAGAGATTTAGTAGCGAGAATATAACAGCAATTTTTATTTAAAAGATTGCGTCATATTTTAAACAGAATCGTATGATGCTTCCTCGTTAATGAAGTTTATTATACTCTGGTATAACGACAACTATTCATCTTAACGGGACTCTAATTGTTCTAATAAACTACGTTTTAATTAATATTAATTCAGTTATTAGTTGCTTCCAACAGGTCGATCTGGAAATCTTTAGGAGAGGGCTATGTTTAGCAGTGGATGTCCTATGGCTGATGATGATGATGATGATGATGAATTCAATTATTATTTATTGTTTTTAACATTGTAACACATTTCTGATCAGTGCGTCAAGCGGGATACGCATGCATTTGACACGCAGCGACGTTAGTGTTGCCGCGTATATGAGTTATGGGGCGATGAGATATTAAATAATTATTCATATATACAGGTGTTTCATAAAATTGGTATCAAAAATAATTACATTTAAAGGGAGGATGGGTAGCAATTTAGCTGTAAATTTTAAAATATCGTATTTGTATAGCGGAAATTTGAATGTGTGACATAAAAAAATGTAAATTTAGCTACATTTGCAAACCGCCTATGGGGTAATTTAATAATTTTAGCATACGCAAAGCTATTTCTATGCTAACAGCGACGATTTACAGGTCGTATTCCCATTTTAAAATCCCCATGCTTAATAATTGGTAAAAAAATAAGTTCAATGTTTATTTTTTAACATTTTCATTAGGGGCGCTTTAAATAGTTCTCCCTGGATATGGAATTGTTACTGGTACCAACTTTCTGAAACACCCAGTATAAATAACATATACTATACCTCTATTTCCCTCCACTTTTTTGCGATAACGTTGTATAAAAATTACTCAATACTAATTTTAATCAAGCATCACCTGTCACCAATATAAGGCTGAGATCTATAGAGCGAACTTCGACTAAATCTAATTCAAAGTAACGAACTCAGTAACAATTTAGAATAGTTACATCGAACTCTGGCCTACTCCGAGACATTTTTAACGAGAAAATCTTTGCTAAGTCAGTCTGTTTTTGTTGTAAAATAAGCCACGGAATAATTCAAGTTCAATTTAAAAATTCCAAATAAACAACAATAAACACACCCAACAGTCACACATCTAGTCCTGACCCCACACTAGGTTCAACCTGTGTCGTGGGTATCAGAAACTATAAGAGACTTTCGGTCTCTCAACACCCAGACTTGAAACAAATATCTATGGGCCACACAAACATTTGTCTCAATGCGGGAATCGAACCCGCGGCCTCTCGTTTCACACCCGGCTACTCGCCCGCTGCGCCACGGAGGCTGTCAAAAATAGTCACTGAGTTCGTTTCGTTGACTCAGACT
Source organism: Clanis bilineata (assembly GCA_036417725.1). Taxonomy (NCBI): domain Eukaryota; kingdom Metazoa; phylum Arthropoda; class Insecta; order Lepidoptera; family Sphingidae; genus Clanis; species Clanis bilineata. Next base: position 15,396,775 of record CM071137.1, read on the forward strand.
TAGTCGAGGTTCGCTCTATAGATCTCGGCCTAAATGTGGGCTTAGTTGGGATATGCGTCGCAAAATATTGAAAAACGCTTGGGATGCATTATGCTTAGCGCTGCGAACTCAACTAAAACGTTTACAGTCATTCCATAGTACACACAGTGTGACCAGCTGAGTGTAACGACATTGATATCTTCAGGGATGCCATTATCATATTAAAAATGTACCGTATAATTAACAAGCAAAGTTTATTTTTGATTTTGTTGTTTCTCTCTGAAGTATTTTCAGTGGGTCGTCAAGTAAAGCGTGAAACAGATCCGTGACCTTTAGTGCTTCTCGAAATAAACCGATATTGTGTTTATATTCGCCCGTGTTTATTAAAGGATTAATGCATGAAATTGTTAATTTATTTGAAATATCTAATGAAGTTTTAACGGGTATGACCATAATGATGTTGTTTTTGCATTAGGTATTAAATATTTAATATCTCTATACTTATGGCTTGATTTTGTGTTTAATATTGCATAGAATTGGTGTTAATTGTGCGTTAATTATAACTTTACTCAAATCACGAATAAAACGAGTCGGGGTATCAACTTTTATACAAATGGCAACCCTAAAGTGCATGCACGCGTAGGTATTGGAGTTTTTTCGCTTTAAAATATGAATATTTACAGGCGAACCCAGCAGTACAATCGGCCGTCAAAACGGTGAGTCTATGTGAAATGTATCGTTGTCAAAACACACGGTTTGTACTGAACGTATTACGTACTGTATGATCACCACTTGGTGGAGTTTATTGTGGAATGTTTTATGGTGACGGTACTGTCATAGTTTCCTCTCTTTCTTACTGTTACGCTCTCTTTCTTTAATGTGCTGCTATGCTTGGTCGCGCCTTTACTTCTAACTAACTTCAATGTAGTGTGTATTATGAAATATTTCTATTAAGGTTTTTTTTACGCCATGTATCAGGATAAAAGCAACTGGCAATTCCTATGGAACATATTATAAAGTATTTCTGTATTGAATAATTTTGTATGATACTCTATTATTTTAAATTATTATTTATAAATGTTTTATAGTGCTGCACGGGTCATCTCAAAAACTATGATAATATCGCACATAATATTATATTATAATTAAAATTATGTGGAACATATTCTCATGAAGCTCAACCTTAAATATAAAATAAAAAAAAATGACACCTAACCGTCACACACATAGTCCTGACCCCTTAGTAAGATACGAATCTTGTGTCGTGGGTATCACAAACTACGACAGACTTTCAGTCTCTCCCAGACCCGAAACAAATATATGTGGGCCACGCAATCATTTGCCTCGGTACGGGAAACGAACCCGTGGCCTCTTGCTTCACAGCCGGTTACTCGCCCGCTGCCCCACGGAAGTTGTAAAGTGTTGTTAAATGTCAATTTATTTTAGAATCAGTAATGTGTACTACCCCTTTTGTTAACTTTATTGCAAACTAAAGTATGTGTGAAATATTTATGCATGTAAATGTATTTTATATGGTGTATAAGTATGAAAACAATACTGTATTGTTTATTTACAGTATGTCTTCAGACATTATGGGTTTTACTTATAAAAACAGCTTTGCTGAGCAAATGGCTACGAATAGGCTGTCACTTTTTTCGTTGCGTCGCATCGTTTGGAAATAAAAGGTACAGGCTATTCTTTACCATTTGCTCAGCTAAACTGTTTATAAGTAAGCCCCTATGTGTTTAAACATATAACTCGAATTTGTTGCCTGTTTTATATAAAATATAGAGTCTTACTTCTGCACTGAGATAAATTATTTTTATACATATATTCGACTACTAGATTTTGTATGTACTTTATTATTGCTGTATACATCTGTTACAGTTTTGTCTTCCTTCTTCTGGCGTTATATCTGTCTCACACACACGACGCCAAAACACAGCGAAACAAAGCATTTTGTAACTGTAACAGACGTATAGAACGATTTTATTGTTAAGGCTGTAAATAAATCAGTCACAGACCTCACAGAAGAATATAAAAGTTTCATTAGACAGTCACATTATTATTTATTTAGGAGCACGTCGTTTACGTTCTCATCCGTCGATCACGAGCGATTTCCCTTGATTACAAATGTATAAGCGCACTTTAAACTCCACTATGTTGTGAATATCAGTACTTGGGCACTTTAAAATTATTACGCGCACTGAATCTCTCGCACTCTAGACAAATGTTTTGTGGAAAATAATTTAAATGCATGCAGAACGCTGAACGATACTAAGGACTATATGTAGGAATATAGCATATAATTTTATACTTAAATGAGTATGACGGATAGGTTTTTAATCGAATTAAAAACAGATGAGGTTTTGTTTTTTGCTTTTTTCTATTTGTTACTTGTTTTCTCTCTGTCACCGTGGTCTATTGGCCTGGATCCCCCAGAGGGGGTTGATATCAGGCAGGCAGCCGGTCGTAAATTTTAGCTAAATCCTTTCTGCAACATGTTTGAAAAGCGTGTCGCGCCGACCCCACATTAAGGTGGGATAAGGGCAGGTAGAAGTAATGAAAGTGACTTGTTTTTTCTCCCAGACAATCTGTCTTATCCCATCTTTGAATGTTTTTTATCCTAGATTTCTTTTGTTTGTCCAATAACGTTTGCGTTGCGCCTGCGGAGGAAATATGTAATAGTAATTAAAATATGTTATCCAAGAAAACATTTAGTATATCAACAGTCGGGTCCTAATAGCGGCTTTCTGTTCTGTTTTTTTAATACTTTAATAGATCAATAGGTTTTTATTTATAAAGTTAGTTGAATGCAATATTAGTTTTCTTTCAATTACATCCTGCCTTTTTACGGAGTTTGGTAGCACGCCGTCCAATATTCATGATGTACTTATTGTTGCACAGGTCCGACAAGGCGGTAAAAACGTTAAGTCAGCAGTCAAAGGGCTCAAGAGCAAAATACCGAGAACTGGTTCAAGACCGTCATCTATCAACACCACTGACGATAGCAGGTAAATACAGTTTGTGCATTATTTTATACATATTTCCCCAAGAAATTAAAAATGAATTCAGTGTTACATAACATAAGCCATAAGCTCAGGCCTGCATCCCCGAAGGGGTAGGCAGAGGTGCACTAGCGAACTTAGTTCCGTCGTAGATGTGATACGGAGCGACCCCATCGCCATATCGGGCACAAATTCCAGACTCCGGGTTGATATGAAAACATCCAATATCACTTTGCCCGACCTGGAGATCGAACCCGAAACTTCAGGACGATAGGTGTACCGAAATACAACTACACCACCGACACAGTCAATTCAGTGTTATGATTGAATAATGTGAAAATGGAGGGTGAAGAGCGCAGTACAGTACAGTTATTCAATGGCGACCGGTGTGCTTGTCCCGTCATCATAAAAAACAATAGTTGTTCTAGTGGACGATCATGCAATGCTGATATTAGACTATCGACGAATGTACAAATAGACTGACCATGCAACTTCAAACACTTTAACACATCACTCTAGCGCCCGAAGTCTACTCAACTTTAACGGTTTCTTACATTGATTTTCGACATACAGTTTTGAGAGATAGGCGGCCTTAAACGACATAAGGCGACTTTAAGTGTATGAGCATTTGGCGGTAGAAAGGATATACTTACGATTAAATACAATGCAAACTAATGCGTTGCCATTGGCGACCAAATTCGAGAATGAGAGTATTTGAAATTTACGTAAAAATTGCGTATTGTATTTGTTCAAAATTTGAATTTCATGGAATAAACCCCATCCCTCTCTTGTCTCACCCTACCATCATCATCATCATCATCATCAGCCATAGGACGTCCACTGCAGCAGTATGGAGCGTTTGAATTGCGAATAATAAAATTGCATACGACGTGTTGATGATGAAAAATATTGAATCGTCGATGGAAGTTTGACTGCCTCGGTGGCGTGGTGGTGTTACGTGCGCGGTACGACTATCGACCTGCGGTTTCGGGTTCGATCCCCGGGTCAGTTATATTGGGGTTTTCTGTTCAGTATCAGTCTGGATCTGAAATTTGTGCCTGATATGGCGATAGATTCACATCTGAGACGGAAGTGAGTTTGGCGAAATGTTCTAGTTCGCTAGTTCGCCTGCCTACTTCTTCGAGGATACAGGCGTTCTTACGCCGAAACGAACGAACGGACGAAATTAAGAATTTATTGTTATAAACAAACATAGGTAAGAACCTATGTATGTTTATAACAATAAATGCTAAATTACAACACAACTTGCGTCATATCCGCAGAAGTTAATGTATGAGCAATCTCAGATAATATTACAACCGACGTAAAGTGGCAGCTTGCTGTCGCGTTTCGTTCGGTGACATTTACGGTGGCCCATTTCCCCTCCTCCCTTTCCCAATCCCTTTTCCATTTCCTTTCATTCCCTCATTTTAGGTTGGCAACGCACCCTTGATTATTTTTGTGTCTCGGGTGTCAATGGACGGCAGTGACCCGTCTGCTCGTTCGCCAGTCTGCTATACAAAAAAAAAATCTAGTCCTCCAGCTCGCCTCTGCTTACCTCTTCGAAGATTCAGGTGTGCATTTATGTATGTATGATGTTATTGATCAGGTTTTCGTGCGGCTCTGCAACTCCGGTGTCGTCCGATTCTTCAGAGTCATCGCCCGCGCACGAACCCCCGACCCCCCGCGACCCACCCCCGGCACTACCCCTAGACCTTCTCACCGAAATGGAGTTCCTATTCGCCAACAAGAATTCACAACGTCGTGACAGTTTCCCCAACAGTTCGCACAACTCCGAAATTAGTCTGCCCGACAAAGCTGTAAGTTACAAACGAATATGTACCCTAATTACATATGTATAAAAATCATTGTAGCGTGTAGGTAGCTTGTCGTATACATCTACGTTGTGCTTGTTAGTGTTATCATTACTTTCGATACGCCACTTATCGTACATTACGTACGTTCGCTCCGGCTCTCAGTTTAGCATTTTGATGGAGTTTATTAGATTTGCGGGCTAATGAAATCATTGCTTGTGCCTTCCTTATCTGGAGTGCTTGTAAATCTTGTAACTGTGATGTAATTACTTTGTAATGTGTTGACATTCATTGTTGTTCTTAGTTTAACTTTTATTTTATTAGATTTAGAACTATTAGATGGTATCGAAAGTTGTGATATTTATGTATACATAGCCTTACACTGTTAAGACACATTGTACCAGTACCATTAAATTTAATTCTCATTGTAGTGACGCCTACCATTCGAGATCTGTTGATATTACATACGCTTATTTTGTATTGTTAAGCCACCTGTATTTGTAATGTGCATAGTTATATGTAACGTTATATGTGAGTACCATTGTGAATGCGTTGCTGGCATGTACGCTCCTAGGAGCACCGTGGCACATTATTTAATTTTATTTTGCAGAAAACACTGTCACCATGCATCCCACCCCGGTTACCGGAACGTCCCCATGTCCCACTCCGTTACCCAATAATATCGACGAGGAAACTCGTCGACGTGTCCGATGCACCGACGCCGCCACCGCGCGCCGCCCCCGCGCCCACAAACAATACGCATTTCATAACAAACATCACTAAAAATGACGTTAAATCCACGTCTGATTTCCACACGAGCACGATAAGGTTCACTGAGGGGAACGACAAGGCCAAGCTTAAGCTCACGCTCTCCACCAATCAGAGGAAAGTACAGCAACCGATCGCGCCACCGTGTAACGGTTCAGCGCCGAAACTGGCAGCGCCCTCTGTGTTTGTGGGTAGGCAGAACCAAGATGGCGGCAGGCCGCGGCCGCCGCCGAGGCCCACTGTCGACTTACCCTCGAATAAAGGAAAAATCACCGAGGTAATTGTGATATGTACATTTGTTATCATATCGATATTGTATCTCGTTGTTAAACAGAACATGACTGCATACGTGCCTTGAGAGTTACCCGAGTGGAGTTGCCTTGCACTAACACGGAGATTTTTTTATCGACATTATGTATTTATTTTAATATCGACCGCTTATTCTACTGTCAACAATTATGGTTCAATATATTTCTAACAATCACAAAGTTGTCCTTTTTCTTTCATGAAATCTCTGAGAACCTTAATTTTTACTATATCGAGCACGGTGATTAACAAAAGATAAATAGAGGCACAAATAGAAGTTTAAGCCTAATTTACTATCGTTATTGTAAAGGAGACAAAGATCTATGATAAAATCGAAGAATATTAATGAATAAGAAACGTGCTAATAAAACTAGTACTGAGTGCACGCGGCATGTGTTGACTAAATAATATGAAGATACAATTTAATTCATCGATACACATCGGTACACAAATGTACAAAATATTCTATCTGATCTAAACAATCCATTTGCAGATCTGTTATTTTTACATTTTTGTGAAATATATTTTTTGTACCTACTTAGTGTGTCACTTTTTTATCACCTTCTTTAATTACCTAAAAATAATCATATATTTATTACCATTTGGTATTATGGTCAAGCACCACATATTGCATTTTCCATTATATTTTCAAATAATTACAATCGCGCGCACTTGTTTTTATATGATATTGAAACTAGCTTCATTTTTACATAGTACTTATTTTATATTTTATTTTATTTTAAAAATTTATTATTAAACAATAAAAAATAATAAACCTATAATTAAGACATAAATAATAATCCATTAGTAAAAATAGTTACACATTATTTTAAGAGTAACTTATTTACTTTTGTTACCTGTTCTAATTATGAGGTAAGAAGGAAACAGCAATCTATGCAGCAGATTTCAAAAACATGAGAATACATTATTAAATATAATAAATTTAAAAACTTAGGTGCCATTATAATGTTGTTATACATAAGTGTTTTTAAATTACTAAATCCCTTAAAATTATGCTAAGAAAATCTGTCGCCGAGCCAGTTGCCTACAGAAACAAGAAATATATTTTCATAATTTAATTTATTTACATATCTGTCGTAATTATCTTCATAATTAATTTATAATGGTTTAATGGTAAGATGTAATGTAACAACTAACTCATTATCTATTATTACAGTGTCGTTGCCATAAGTGTTGTATCTGAGTATATATTGCAATATATTATGTACATACAGCACGTGCCTTATGTCGATGCACTCAATGTTGCCTACAGTAAAAGCATGCTTCTGTATAGTGCATGTCCAGATATATAAGTAAATAATAGAGAAAATATGTCCTTATTACGAGATTTACCGCCATATTTTTTTTCAATTTGTAAAGTATAGTCTCGTCGTAGAGGTACATATTTCACATTATTTAAGTAATATTTCGATGTAACTCCAGGGGCATATACGATTATTTCAAGCGTTGTCAGCCAATGTTGCCATTAGAAAAATACATATTTTTTATCTGTTGAATTCGCGCGTGACTAACAGTTGTATTTCAAATGATTCATTTGGTGCAGCGCTTTGAAGTGTTCGTGTCTGCAAGCCTTATAGGTTCTGAGTCAGCATTTGTGCCTACAGAGCATAATACAATGATTAGAATTGTAAACATAAACGGTTACGCAATTTGGGTTTTTCTATTTCGCTGATGTTTAAATGACGATAGACAAATTCCAAGCATTTGGCTGTAACGCTTCGTTTCTAACATACATATTTCTTTTTCAGTCGTGTGGCTCAGATACTGATCTCATTAAACTGGACGATTCGCCGACAGACCTAGAAGATTTCGATCCGCTTAAGTGTCGTGATAAAAAACAAAATGTTGATCAAGGCAAGTCGTCTGCGGACAGTGCTCTCTTGCACGAGTACGGACTGGATTTCAGTCAGTTCGGTTTGTTAGACAGTTCTGCCGGATCGAGCGCTACTCAGGAGCACGCCTCTAGTGTACCCAAAGGGTGGACCACGTTCAACTAGTTCACCCCTTTAAAAAAATCTCGCATTGTCTGTATAGTTGGGTATATTTTATATGTATAACGCTTTTTATTTTAAGACGTAGATTAAATATTTATTTATTATTTAGATTATGTTTTATACATGTATTAAATTATTGTACATATTGTTACATATCAAATGAATTGTACATTGGAATTTTGTTTTTAATCGTTAACCATGATATGTGTATATGTGATTTATAATTTAATTTGTATATTTGAATGTTTCGCGTACCTACGTACGACATTATGCGTGATTAACATATTGTTAGTTCATTTTGTAACGCATTGTGTGCTTGTAGTTCCATACGTAAACTGCTTGTCAGTTCCGTTAGTTCGCTTTTAAATTTATATATCGTCGCATTACGAGCTGGTTTACACTTGATATCATTTCTCGCTACATGGTCCACATTTGTGTCATTTTGGTATCTTCTTGTACATAGGGACTCGAAAAAACAGTTGAACTGAGCATTTTGGTATCTTCTTGTACATAGGGACTTACTCAAAAAACCAGTTGAACTGAGCAAATGGTAAAATAGTCTGTCCCTTTTATTTTCAAACAATGTGACACAAGGAAAAAAGTGCAAACCACCTTTGGGGTAATTAATTATTTTTAGCATACACAACGCCATTCCTATACTATTTACAACGATTTACAGGTTGCATACCGATTTTAAAATCCCCATGCCTAGATAGTCACGAGCGGCTCGGCCTCCGGTGGCCCATACGCTTATGTAACATATATATGTGCCGCCTCCGACGGGCTCATATCAACATTTAATTCTGTTTGCAGTATGTTATCTTTCTTTCTCCGACATTAACTATTCCCACTCAAAAGAACGAGACGTACATCAATTATCATTAAATTATAAAACATTCAAGATTCTTTTCGACTTCCTTACATCATATTATATTTCTCTATTAAAGTATTATAATAATTATAATGGTCCTAATTAAAGTAATGTTCATGCGGTATGCCAAAATGATACAATGTGGCCCAGCCTTAAATATTTTGAGTTTTATCGTCGACAATTATGTATCTATATTATTATTATCTATGCTAAATGAATAATATGCCGAAATTAAAAATAGCCTAATTTTCCTTGACTTTATGAACTTGTAATTAAAGAGTACAATTAGCTTTTTGTAAGGTAATGAAATTATTTTGTCGTATTCTGAATAATCTCTTGTATATGTATAGTTATAATGGTGCTGTGTAGCAAACTTATGAATTCAATGCAAAAATATATGTACCGACGTATAATCGTTTACCATCATGTTCGGAAATTGTAAAATACAAAATCTTTTAGAATATAGGAACATACACACAAAAAATAAAAGACTTACAAACTCTCAAAGTAGTTTGGAATCCCCGAGTTCGATTTTCGTTTAATCAGCCATTGAACGCAAAGAGATTAAATATTACTAAATATAGAGGGGCTATCGAGCAAGTTTCCATATAATCACAAGTTCAAAAACTAAACAGAGCGACTTCAAATCGTGACTAAATTTATATGGGATTACCCCTTGAAATAAGCTCTATCGAACACAAAAATAATTTTGAAAATCGGTCCACATTTGGCGGATATATCGCGTAACATACATAAAAAATACAGACGAATTGAGGACCTCCTCCGTTTTGGAAGTCGGTCAAAAATTATCACAAACATTAGTAACAATGTGAGGGCACTTATTACAATTTCCACCCTAGAATGTCTGAATGTTCAAGAATCACGTAAGATAATTTTCGACCGTCTTCCAAAAAGGGGAAGGTCCTCAATTCTGTATTTTTATTTATGTATGTTACGCGATATCTCCGCCGAATGTGGACCGATCTTAAAAATTCTTTTTGTGTTCGATAGAGCTTTTTTCAAGGGTGGTGCCATATAAATTTGGTCACGATCGAATTTGAAGTCGGTCCGTTAAGTTTTTAAACTTGTGATTATATTGTCTAAACATTATTACGCTGGCACTCCCTTGCGCGTATGTTTCAAATACGACGGAGTGATTTATGACCATGAGGTCACAACTTTTGGATCACAAGTTTCGTGCTGTTGTCCCGTCTATGTACTCTTGAACGTGTTTGATTGAACGCAATATATTCCTTTGTCTTTGAATTTTTCTACACCTGAAGTCATATTTACTTCTATAGGGCTCAATTGCACCACTATTATTAACCTAGAGTTAGTCCTAACCGCAAGCTAAATTGACAGAAAATGTATGAATGACATGTAACTTAACTTGCGGTTAGGACTAACTCTAGGTTAATAATAGTGGTGCAATTGAGCCGAGGAAAATAATATTCGCTTGCAGCTTTAACTAACATCATAAATAAACTTACATCTTCATTAAGTCGCCTCTTTTTATGAAAAATAAATAAAGGTAGCTGTGGTGGCAGGTTTTTTCACCTAGAATAGAACACAAAAAGTATGAATAAAACGCGAGGCGGTACTCCTCGTTTTTTCGAGAGCTAATTTTAATTAAAACCTATGAAAGGAACTGTTATTTATATGGTTTCGGTATTAAAGAAGAATAACAGGCAACAACCACACAACAGTGACAATGAATGAAAGAAGAATTGGTAATCGTAGTCAATGTATTGTCACTTCATTTTCTAACACTAAAGATAAAGCTAAATACTAATGAAACAACAATCTGCTTTCTTTCTGAAGATTTTCACCGGATCGGCTCTGGTAAATACCCACAACACCTAATAGGTATCTGGTCGTGGGTGGGTTACCGATCGATATTTTAAGCCTTCATAAAATATAATCTTAAAACACGACAGCAAACACTTAACGTCAGACGTCACGAAAAAATGGTAATAAACTAGTCAAGCCGGGCCTTTGCTAGTGTAGTGAAAGCTCTACTTACCGGGTGTCATGGTATCAGATGTTAGAAAGCCATACATACATAGACTACAGCCTATGTCCTCAAAGGAGTAGGCAGAGGCGAACTAGAGGCCTAGAACACCCACATTGCGCCGAGCTTATTTCCGTCACAGATGTGATACGAGGCAAACCTATCGCTATATCACCCACAAATTCTAGACGCCGTCCTTTCTAAATGACGGAGTTTTTATAATTTGGAGACATGATTTATGTATTAACGAAGGCTACGCCCTACTTGATTTTCTATAAAATATGTAAAATATTATTAGCTCTGGCGTTACTTGCGACCGGCCGGCCATACACGGGCAGCTTAAAGCGACTAGTATCGACTGCTACAATGAAACTGCGACCGCATAGCAAACTACAGTCTTCTACCTGCATACATAGGTACACTGTATGATACACAGCACACGGGCAGCTTGAAGCAATCGATACTAGCTGCTTTAAGCTGCCCGTGTATGGCCGGCCTAAAATGCCGAAAACTTAAAGATCTCATATAAAAGACCATCATTCGTCCTCAAAGACTTCTATGTATACTACTAGACTGACTGTTCGATACATAGAATGTGCGCACTAAGTCTCTGTTAATCGACCTCAACTCACTATAGAAATCTGATTTTTTTCCTTAGCCGTGAAACGCCAAACACGTACCGTCATGTGCCACAAATTTACTTCTCAACAGCTTGTCTAGTAAATACATAGAAGTCTTTGTTCGTCCTTTACTTCTGTGTGGGTGTGAGAGTGGCTTGCCCTTAAGCATCATGTACACCGTTACACGACTGGATCGTATACGTAATATGCACATCCGTCTTGGTGTCCGCGACTTGGTAGATAAACTGCAGGAAGGAGGAAACCACAAAAGTATGTCGGTCGCAGCGGCCTGTTCCAGATCATAATGTGGGTGCGTCACCATGGACAGCCCAAAAAGCGCTGGCTGGATGTTTGGAGGAGGATATGAGAGCCATTGGTCTCACTATGGAGGATGCTCAAGACGGCAAAGTGGAAGCTTTTAAGTAGGAAGGCGGACCCCATGGTACTGCCATCACTAGGCCGGGATAAAGCCAGGCAGAAAGAAAGATGTAAAATATTATTAGCTAGCAAAACGATACTGAGATCCAGGCATGAGCTTATGTAGGTACCTACCTATTTATAAAGCGGCTAAAATTGTATTTACTATTCGTCCTACTTACTAAAACGTAAGTAAGCAAGTAGATAACTACTTCAAAGTAGACAACGTAATTGATTTATAATCCGGCGCTAAGTTATCAATTAAGCGTATAAAAGCATAGTTTGTTTGAACGATAAATTCATTAATGGATCTATCTAGAGATAAGATTTATATTCATACTTAGGTACATTACGTACATTTATTGAGTACGGGGTTCATGAAAAGATAAATTATTACTTCTATTACCAATATATAATTGGAGAAACATAGTTCAGTTCCTTCGTAGGTATTTAGTAATGCCAAGCACTTTATTAAATGTGTAGGTACCTAGTAACAATATTCTGTAGGTTTTCATTGACTCAGCAATTTGGGAATGTAATATGGTCTTTCATTGCATTTTATTTGAATTTGGTATGTTACAGTTTAGCTTGATTATCGACAGTAAGGGCGACATGCAGCGTTATTACTAATCTAAAGTTATACGTAAAGTTGCTCCTATTTTTAAATTAAGATTTGTGATAAATAGAGATTTATCGAGGAGCTGCAAGTAGCCCTAATTCGGGTATATATACCTACATACATGAATAAGAATTTAAAAAACGGTATAATGATATTAACGATAATAATAATAATATTAGCCCTGTAATATTACTGTCCCACTGCTGGGCACGGGCCTCCTCTACTAATGAGAGGGGTTAGGCCTTAGTCTACCACGCTGGCCTAATGCGGGTTGGTAGACTTCACATACCTTCGAAATTCCTGTGAAGAAATTCTCAGGTATGCAGATTTCCTCACGATGTTTTCCTTCACCGTTATAACAAGCGATATTTCACAATGAAAATACACTTAACATAGAAAAGTCAGAGGTGTATGCTCCATTTTGGGGTTGGTCTCGAACCTCCGACACTTGTCTCGGCAGTCCGTACCATTCCCAACTGAGCTATCGCTGCTATACTGAGCTATCGCTGCTATACTGAGCTATCGCTGCTATAATATGATATTAACGAACCGACTTCAAAATGTATCCGATCGTGACCAAAATATGAGACCGCATTTGCTTCCAATAAGCTCTATCGAACACAACAATAATCTTGAAAATCGATCCACATATTTTGGCCTAAATAACGCATAACATACATACTAAAGAAACAGACGAATTAAGTACCTCCTTTTTCTCCAAAGGTGGTAAAGACACTATCGGCAAGCTTGCCTACAGAGTGAGTGTTTAACCGGGTTATTACCACCATTTCACAGAGAAATGACGTAAAATGATTTACATAGGTACGCTTAGGTTTCTAATAGAAATTACAAATAAACTTAGATATTGAAAAGTTATACGGTAAGCCGTACAGTAAGTTTCAAGTCAAAGCCAAATCGAAATGCTCTCGTTTTCACCCTATTCGTTCTTTTCTGAATTATAAATGTGTCCAGAAGTTCAAAAAGAGTATTGAAGAATAATTAAGTATCTACATTATACCAACATAAATTCTTGAAATTTTCAAATTCACATTTTAATATTTCCTAGAGCTTCGGCACTGTACCTCTATGCAGGAAATATTCTTTAATATTGCGTCGATACGCGTGAACGTGGATCTAGAATATTTCCGTCAATATCATATTGACAACGATCATATTTTAAGAATGCACAAGCATATTTGTGAATGAACTTCTCACGTTTGAACGCCTTATAAGTTATAATATGAATACTCGCCGAGTTCGTGCAAAATATTTTGTATTTCAATAAAAATATGTACGTAATACCAGAAATACATAGTCGAGTTGAATATTTTATTTATACAATTTGCTAGCGCGGATCATTGCACATCGAAGGCGGTGGATGCCGATCTGCATGATGTCTATTTCTAACCCCCGGTGTTCCGACAGCGGTGGAGTTTATTATAAATTGAAACCTTTATCTACCTAAGTATCTAGCTCTTATAAATGACCTAGTATGAATATAAAAATAATTATACATTGAAATAAAACTATTTTTACGGATTCTATCACGATTAGATTAGTCTTCGTTGTCACGGGTCAGTCTGACCCGTGCAATGAAGACTGCAAAGCCATCAAAACGTCGGGAATAAATATTAAAACCTAATCGTGATAGAATCCGTAAAAATAGTTTTATTTCAATGTATAATATTCGCGTAAACTTAAGAAATCAATAATTCTACAGTTTCAAACTGCAGAATGATAAATGCTGGTAGATATTTGATGATTATAAAAAGCAGACTGGTCGCTCGGAATAGGTATGTGTTTTCTTAAAATAATTTGAAATTATTGGCTTTGATTCTTTTCATAAATTTCGCAGTGAATATATTAAAACAATGATAAAAATCTACACGTGAATGGCGCTGCAATGCGCAGTATTTTCATAAGCGCCTCTTTAATCTTATTTATTCAGTAGTCCAAATTAATTAAATTAAACTACAAACCTTTATAATAACGTCCAGTTTCGCTAATTAATCTGTAACATTACCTACCTAATCTACATTTTATGACAAAGTCTGACGGGTCTATTATATATAGAAGTCTATTTTTGGACTTCCGAACAAAGTTAGCCATTCAACCCACCATTCACGTTTTAGCAGTATTAGGACTTACGTTGCGTTTGTATTCACCGTTTAAAATTATGGTTTTACTTAAGAAAATACGTGTTCTAAAGTAATCTTCGTGTGTTTAATTCGTTAATTAACGACTTATTCCTTTTTTGGAACGAAGACGAACCAAAGTTGAAATATTATACTGTTATAAACGTTGTATACCTACTTACAATTAAGTAAGCTCTCTAAGGGCCTCGTTCACCAACTCCAAGTAAAGTGTTGATTAGTTACTTTCTGACTAGCGTTAATTGACAAGTAAGAGTTGCGAGTAACTTCTGTTAATTTCACAAGCAAAATTAGAGCTCTGAGTAGCAACTTACTGGTTAAGTGAATGATATCACAAATCCTGCGTCCCATTCGTTCAATATTACGTCAAAAGTATCTTATTTTGGCAAAAAAAACAGTCGTGACTCGTCGCGGGTCCGCACCACATGGCACAAAAACCTACCAGACCCTTTTTTGCTATATAAATAGTTACACAGGTACTAAATCGTGTGTCAATAAGGACGAGTTTTGCGTGACCCGCATTGCATTTTATTTTTGTTGAAACTGCTTGATTTTTTAAATGAAAGGCTATTTTACAGTTAACACGTTCATTTAAAACGTTAAACATCGTTATTAAGGTATGACTACTATAATTTGATGTTATAGTTTATTGAACTACGATAAAATGTACAATTAACTGCCTACTTTAAACTTTAACCGTCAAGTAAACGCGCTACTTGGCAGACGACATGGCAAGTAGCTTACTGGTCAGTTTAATCACAAGATGCATGCTACTCGAACGTCGTGAAATTCACACGTTCAGTTACGGGTGACTTTAACTGACGATTAGCCTACTTTACACTTTACTCGAGGGTGGTGAACGAGGCCCTAAGTCTCAAAACTTCTAATACATTCAATATTCTAAAATGCCAACAATTACAGAAACTGGCGAGAAACTTAATGAAATGGAGTTACATGTAAATAAAGTTTAAAAGTTACAAGTATTTGGCTCCTATATATGTTGAAATATGGCACGATTACGAAAACCGACACTAAATTTTCATTACTAGCTAAGAGGGGTTTCTGAAACGAATATTTACTGGCCGTTGAGTTTATCGTAGTCACATACTACCTAACAAAGATAAACACCTATGATTTTAGTTGGTATGGACCTATGTACATACATTTTGTAATTGTTTGTAGTACACATGAGTAAAAATTAATATTGTTCACTAAGGGCGACTTGCAGCGCTATTAATAATCTAGAGTTAAACCTAACTCGATTTATCCTACAGCTCACTCCTATCTTTAAATCGAGACTTGGGACAAATGGAGATTTATCACGGAGCTGCAAGTGGCCCTAAGACCCGAATTTCAGAACCACACTCCAATACGAATTTAGATTTAGAGCTAGGTTTTTTTAGGCTACTTTACTAATCTAGAGTTAGTTCTAAACTCCATTTAACCTACAGCGCATTGCTAAATTTAAATAGAGGTTTGGAATAAATCAAGATTTACCTAAGTGCTGTAAGTCGCCATAACATAGGTACAAAAATCTCGTCTTAAAGCTATTGATGATTGAGTATAGATACTACTGAATGGATTTTGGTGACACTTTACAGTTTACATTTAAGTAACGTACGCGTTATTTTAATCCAAGGTATAATCCAAGTGGATATACCTCACGATTACGCATAGGATACTTTTATTCCGATAATCACAAGTTTAAAAACTGACCGATTTCCAATTCACCGATCGTGACCAAATTTATATGGGACCACCCTTGAAATAAGCTCTATCGAACACAAATTTTGAAAATCAGTCCACATTCGGCGGAGATATCGAGTAACATACATAAAAAAATACCGACGAATTGAGGACCTCCTCCTTTTGTGGAAGTCGGTCGAAAAAAGGCAAGAATTTGAACTTTATAACTTTGAAATGAAACACGAATTTTTACTGGCCTATATATTTTTTATTTATTTACAGCGATGTGTAGGTACATACATAAACTCCACACTATTTGTAAAAGCTAAGCTTATGATCATAATTTAATTTTTACCTACATATCTGTGTCATAAAGAACACATTTAGTTCTCAATCCTTATGCCAGAGATGTAAACAAGCCAACCCTTTTAAATAATTGTTTTTAGAACCTGCTAATTTTGACCTCATACGTAAAACAAGGGCAACTTATGAGGTATAGTATTATACAAAATTACATTTGTCACATATTTGTACCAAATTACAAAAATATCACTGAATTACATCAACACATATTAGACATAATTGTTAAGTGGATAGATATTTGTTTACATTACTGGCATAAGGATTGAGAAAATACTGTGTAAATAAATAAAAAGGTACAATATAGTTATATACCCTCTTAGGAGTCATTTTCCAAAAGGGAGTTTCAATTAAAAATTAATCTTTATTATAAACAATATTATTTTTTGCTTCTAAATACCAAAGCTACATGGAATTTACTAATACTGTTATAGGAAAGTGCCTACGTACCTACTATATTAATTTCTTACACAATAAGTATTTCATATTCTATTAGCAAAGCGCCGGTTGTAATACCCGTATGCGGCAGGCTGTATGTTATTATTCTTGAACATGCTGTCGTCTGCTTGATATTTGGCCAATAACATGGGCCAGCTTTTCTCGCTCTCTTGTATATTCGGGTTGGTTTCGATACGTTGCCGAATTTTCGCAGCCTTCGCCACAACTTCGGCGTTCAACATGTTTTCCAAATATCGCAGTTTGTGCGGTAAGACGATTTTTGATAGCTGGAAATTAAATAAAAAGAAAACTTTACAGTAAGGACAAACAAGAATCTTCAAGGGACCTTGAATTATGTCAAGTGACTACTGTTCAACGACTTTGGTCAAGAGTTGTATTATGAAACAGCCAATAAAAATAATTGTATATGTTGGCGTGATTTAGGTATAATTTTTCAATAGCTAGCTAATGTATGAATAAAATTATCTATCTAATTATCTAAATATCAGCCCTGAATCTAAATAAATGACATGGTTGCTACCATAGATTTATAAACGCGAACTATGGTCTCTTTGGTTTCCACCAAGAACGTATAAAACAGAAGGACACCATCTCGCCTATAGTTAAACGGGCGCCAGATAAGCAACGCACACGAACGCGCTTTTAGAAAAGTGTCCTACGCACACACTAAGGCTGAGATCTATAAAGCGAACTTCGACTAAGTCTAAATCAAAGTAACGAACTCAGTGAGGATTTCTACTAAGTCCGTGACATTTTTTACAAGAAAATCTTTGCTAAGTCTGTCTGTCAGTCTGTTTTTCTTGTAAAAAATGACTCAGATTAAGTCAAAGTTCGATTTAACAATTACAAATCCGCCCAGAGTTCGTGACTTTGACTTAGACTTAGTCGAAGTTCGCTCTATAGATCTCAGCCTAACACTCGTAACACGCTCAGTCGACGCCAATACGTGTCGATAGATCTAATGGGCCGAAAACCTTGCTTCATTTTCAATGTTCCTAGCACTCCGCCCATCGTGGTTTCCACATTAACTTTTAATACAAAACGAATAATTGCAGAGGCTGATGAAACAATGGTAGTTAATTATCTTAGGGTGACTTGCACCACTATTACTAACCTACAGTTAGTCTTAACCTCAAGTTAAATTGAATATGTACTTAATTAAATGTCATCATTTATTATCTGTAATTGCATGTAGTACATTACATGTAATGAATTACATGCCCTTCATATATTTCATTTTCAATTTAACTTGAGGTTAGGACTAACTGTAGGTTAGTAATAGTGGTGCAAGTCGCCCTTATCGTGCTAGCCTAAGTATAATATTAGTTTATAATTTTTTAATATGGAATTGTCTATTGGTTACCCTTTCTTTCATGCAGCAACGATGCGAGAGGTTAACATAACTTTTCTGTCTCTGCCCCTTAAAAAAACTTAAGGGGCAGAGAGAGACCTACACTTCTTCTTGTCCTGGAAATATGGCGGGAAAGTTTATATGTGGGTGGGCTCGAAAATAAAGTTCTTAATATTGACCTTAAGTAAAATTAGTTCACTCTGTGAAGTTATTTTTTGAGTTTAATGGGCTCTAAATACAGTTACAAAGCCAAATTAACGACTTTAGCGCGAACTTATTAAATGCACTCGTAACTCTATCCAACTTCAAAATTGCATTCACACATGGAAGTTACAGTTGGCTATAGCATGTGCCTATTTACACTAGGCTGCACCGTCATTTACAACCGCTTCCAGGACGCTCTGAAGCACCTTTTCAAATGTTGGCATAGTTTGCTAGAATGAATCTAATTGAGGACGGACGTTTTGGTGTCGGCATGGTGCTGAATCTACTGAGAATATTGATACATTTGTTCTGATACTTTGATGAGATACTACTCCAGATAACAATATTGATACTTTTATTCGATACAGTCGACTTTGTTGGTCCTAGTCGATATCCAAAATCGATACATCAAAGTAGCGAAGGCTTCACTTTTCCAGATTGTAGGATGGTATATACATATTATACCTATAGAGGTATTATCTAGAAGATAAGTAGCACTAGTTTCCCTTTTAAACTTTTCACCCTTCGCTACTGATACATAATAACGCATAAACCCCGTCTGTCACCCGTCTGTCACCCAGTCAGTCACCCCGTTGATCACCCCGCCTGTCACCTCGTCTGTCACCCCGTCTGTCACCCGTCTGTCACCATGTCGGTCACCCGTCTGTCACCCCGCCTGTCACCCCGTCTGTCACCGGTCTGTCACCCCTTAGTCACCCTACCATTCATCCCGTCGGTCAACACTAAAATATTTTTTCAAATCGAACCAGTAGTTTCTGAGATATAAAATTCGCCGCTAGCAGCATTATTCATTTTTGCTCCGCTCCTATTGGTCATAGCGTGATGTTATATAGCTTCTAGCCATTCTCGATAAATAGGCTATCCAACACAAAAATATTTTTTCAATTCGAACCAGTAGTTTCTGATATATCAACTTCCCCGCTTTTCAAGATTTTTCATTTCTGCTCCGCTCCTATTGGTCATAGCGTGATGTTATATAGCCTATAGCCACCGTCGATAATTGGGCTATCCAACACAAAAGAATTTTTCAATTCGAACCAGTAGTTTCTGAGATATCAACGTCCCCGTTTTTTAACATTTTTCATTTCTGCTCCGCTCCTATTGGTCATAGCGTGATGTTATATAGCTTCTAGCCATTCTCGATAATTGGGCTGTCCAGCACAAAAAGATTTTTTCAAATCGACAAGTACAAGTAGTTCCGGAGATTAGCGCGTTCAATCAAACAAACAAACAAACTCTTCAGCTTTATAATATTAGTATAGATAATCATAAGTTTAAAAACTTAACAGATCGACTTCAAATCCGATCGTGACCAAATTTATATGGGACCACTCTTGAAATAAGCTCTATCGAACACAAAAATAAATTTTGAAAATCGGTCCAGATTTAGCGGAGATATCGCGTAATATACATACCAATACAGACGAATTCAGGACCTTCTTTTTGGAAGTCGGTCGAAAGAAACTAGGTATATTTTGTACTGAACCAATACTCTCAGGTATATTATACGTAATACTTACATTACTAGTTACAGTATAGTTGCTATCACAAACTAAAGGTTCGTTATTGGTTGTACCTAACATCTAATATTTAGTAATGACAAATATCACAGGCGTCTCTATGGAATCAGATCTAGACAAATAGAAACTGCGTGTTCAAATATTTGTATGAATAAGTATCTTAGAGCTTATGTGTTATATTATGTTGTTAGAGTACAAGTACATGCTCCTTGTCTATAAATAAGTACCAGAGAAAGATGATTCCATAAAGAACTAGGGACTACGGGAAAGTAAACTCCGAGTGCATCTGAGGAGTATCATTCATAAAGATGGATGATTATAGAGATTATACCTATCACAGTTGATCCACATTGTAGGGCTTCCTACATTTTGAATACTTGTACATGTTGATAAAAGTAAAACGTAAGGCGTTCATAATTAATATTCCTGAATAGATAAAAAATAGATTACAGAACCCTCACTGATAGAAGTAGTATTACTGAGCAAGGGGCTGTTAAATTATTGCTCGAAGCAAAAATTAAAAGGCGAAAGTTTTACAATAATTCATTGATATAAATTGTAACGATTTCATTAGGTAATTATAACACGAACGTGAAGGTAGATTTACCTCATGAAACAGCCCGAACAATAGCTTATTTTTATCATAATTAGTATACTCGTATGTAGGTACTTACAATTTGCACTAATCGCCTAGTGGCGAAGGTTCATAACGGACTACCGAGATGGATGTTGCAGCCAACAACTACTACAACCGCAGTAGCGAACTAGAACACCCACATTTCGCCGAGCTTAGTTCCGTCCCAGATGTGATAAGATGCGAGCCTGTCACCATTTTGCCTATTGAGTACAAATTCCAGACTCCGGGCTGATACAGAAAAATCTAATGTCACTTTGCCCGACCCTGGGATCGAACCCGAGACCTCAGGGCGATAGTTGCACCGTGCACGCAATAGGTACTATAACACCACCGATCGGTATAGGAGTAATTTTATCATTATTATTCTACTTACTATCATACTGAGGCATTAGTCGATTGATATATCTATGGTACAGAATGAATACTACTCAAACACCAGACACTAGCTGTCCTTGTGGTGTACACGTTATCAGTACAGTTGGCACTCGTGTGCACCTAGATTCTGTTCACCTAGGTCCTAGAATAATATGGTGTGGATATGACGAATCGGTAAAGATCATTTAAATGATAAGAACATAACATCATATGAAGATAATATTAAAGCAAGTATACATATAACCGCATGTTTTATACATAAACCTAAACGAAACCTTCGGCTGACCGTTCCTCTTTGACCCAAATAAAATAACTTTGTCTATTAATAATCAAATGAAGTTTGCCACAAGACTATGGAGATTAAGTTCAGTCCACGCTCATACGAGTATAGATAATAGATACCCATCTAATTCTTGTAAGAAAGAAACTTTGGTAGCGAACAAGCTGAATATTTTCCTTATAATATCGATATCTTAATACTGTTTTGTGCTGTTGAGCAATTCACGCGACTACACGAAAATTGGAAAGATGAAAAGTAAATAGCTTTACGATGTACAACTCGTACATCGTAAAGCAGTAATTTATCGTGTAATCATTTTTTGCCTCAATTTGGAATGAGTTAGTCTTCAATATTCTTTCCTGTACCTATCGATTTCAATTTCGTCGCGTACCTACTTAAACTTTTGTATTTCTAAACAACAGTTGTGTATATGTGTATGAATATATAACTCACGTTTGTATTTTTAAAGATGTGCAATTGTGTATTCATTTCGCCAAGATTATTTTCGCCCCATGATGATAATAGGCTTATTGGCCCATAAGGCCATTTTTCGTATGTCGGATAATTCATTATTTAATACAGGTACGGAATCATCCCCTATTTTTAAATTGTAAAATTTAAATACAACACTCATAGTCTCACTGCAATGGAGGGAGCTCAAGACAGGGTGAGGTGGAAGCGTTTATGTAGGAACTAGGAAGTCGGGCTCTGGTATTAATTAGGTCAGATAACACGGATTTCTTAAGTTTAAGCGAATGTAATACTTTGAAATAAAAATATTTTACGGATTCTATCACGATTTGCAACCCTTGACCACGAAGACTGCCAAGCCTTCGAAACGTCGGGCATAAAAATTAAAACAAATCGTGATAGAATTACTAAAATTAGTTTTATTACAATCGGTGACGGCTGATAGGCATGTATAGAAGTCGAAAACATGTTGCGCCGACCCCAAATAAAATTGGGATCAGGGCAGGAGGATGAGTTTTATTACAATAGGTCAGATAACGTCTAATTAGAAAGATTAGAAATAAGAGTTCACTAGATTTTTAAAATGGTCTTACCACACAACCACAGAAACAGGTGATGAAAATATTTAAAATTAAAATTCTTAATGAAACCATAGCTGGTAAGGTTAACTAGTTGGTACTAAATAAAGCTAACGATAGCAGTTCTGTGGTTGTTTTGAATTGTTATCGTAGCTGGAGGTTTTAAACACAAATCCAATGTTGCAAACACAGTAGGAACTTTGTTTTTGTATAGAATGTTTAAATCTAAATCCGTAATATGACGAAAAAAAATTATGCTAGGTGCTCAACATATTAGGTACAGCAAGTCGATTCTCTAAGGTTTCATTTATTAAAAAAACGTTGCGGCATCGTTGCGGCAACGATGTTTTTGTATTCAGCAAGGTACAAAGCGCACGCACTAGTACTGATGCGTGATCACGGCGCTTATGCGAACTAGCTCTCTCGAGCGAGGCGTTTGACATAAATGTATGGAAAATGATATTCTCTAAGACCCAACAACGTTGAACCCTCCGTCGATCTGAACGATGTGCGCTGCGAGAGCTCGTCGTCGATTGCAACGTTGCAGCGTTTCTTAGAGAATCGACCTGCAGAGTCCGGTCAAGTCAGATGCAACGAAGGACAAGCAAACAATCAAGCTAAAATATGCTTCATGTCACACAGAATAGGTACCTACTTAATATCACACAAGCTTCATGTCAAACGCACATAATCTGAGAGTACATACTTAATACCTAAGAAAAGGCTTTAAAAGGCAAACTTGAATCAAAGTGATTTCAAGCTCATTGCAATTTTGCCGTATTTTTCATAGTGAATACAACATGTTTTATCAATACACGTAACAATGAGTGGGTAATAGCTAATATTTGTACTACACGAACTTTCAGTTTCTGTTTTCATTCGTCATTGTTTTCCAGTTTTTAGTTTTGTCTGCATATTACAATATTATTGTATTATTGAGTGAGTATTATTGATTGAGTGGTAGAGTCACGCTGTAGACAGTAACGTCTACAGCACGAATGGGCCGGCTCGACCGGTTTGATACCACTGTCTCACAGAAAACCGACGTAAATTGGCAGCTTGCTGTCGCGTTTCGTTCGGTGAGTGAGATTTCCGGTCGCCCATTTCCCCCTTCCTTTCCCAATCCCCTTTTCCCTCCCCCTCCATTTCTTCCTTTTAGGTTGGCAACGCACCCACTGTCATAAAGATAAAGTATTTGTTATTCTACTTTTGCTTTTTTACGCTAAAACGAGCTATATAGAGCTAAAAGAGTCATATTCTTTATATAACTCTTTTTCTAAGTCTAGTTGTGTTCGTTTGGTTATTGTGACCACCTACTTACTATCTTAAAGCTATAATATGTACCTACCTAATCGTCTAATCATTAGACGAACTTATAAAGCTCAAATCATAAGACTAATATTTTGAGATTTATAATTAAATCACAAAAATGCTGACAAAATGTCACCTTTAGTAGAAATTTATTTTGGTATGTATTAATAAGAAGGTACCTTTTTAGGTTCTATTCATAAAAACATAATGTATTAACTACGGATATTGCAAGTGATCCATCCGTATACATTATGTTGACTACACGCCTCACTATTCGTGCTTATCGCCGAATCTCGAAGAAATCCCATATTTCATCCTCCACCCAGATTTGCTTGAGCATAAATTGATTTCGTTTTTGTCCATTGTCTACCGATCTATTTTCTTATCACTTCCAATTCATTTCTCGCAGATAAGTTAAGTCCCAATTAGATACAGTGTTTATCAGAAGGCTAAGGCAATTTTAAATCATTTTTCTAAAACTAATATCATTCATCACTAGAAATTCGTCTTAAACGCAACGACAAAACAAAAAAAAGTGGCATTATTAATATTTTTCACCGAATCCATTTCGGAGTATTGTAGAGTTCACATTCAATAAAGTTTTATACAATAATGTTTTAGCGTTTCTTGTGTAGGTAATTAGTCTGGAGGGGTGAGAAAAGTGTTCAAAGGTATTATCGACATTTATGTTGCTTTGTATAAATGAGGCACCTTTTAGATTAAATATTGGAGACATAATTATCACAACAAAATCTATACATACATAACATAAGCTCACGCCTGTATCCCCGAAGGGGTAGGCAGAGGCGCACTAGCGAACTAGAACACCCACATTTCGCCGAGCTTAGTTCCGTCCCAGATGTGATATACAATTGTGTTTAAACATTCAGTTGGAACTTAACTTAATCCTCAACTTTAACCGTAACTGCATTATGTTACTTGAGCTTTTTGATTGTGCAAAATATCTAGCAATATTGCGACGAACTAATTCTACGTCCAAAAACTTTAGCAACGCTGCAGTCTAGTGAGTAAATTTGATTATAAAAAATAACGTCTCTATATTTCGTGCCAGCTATTTCAAACAAATATTTTTTTGCGAACAATAAAAGCTTTGATTAAAAACACGACGTTAGTGACACATTGATAGGTAACATACTTAACCTGTCGGAGGCAGCACATATATATGATACATAAGCGTATGGGCCACCGGAGGCCGAGCCGCCCGTGACTATTTAACTAAGGCTGAGATCTACAGAGCGAACTTCGACTGAGTCTAAGTCAAAGAAACTCAGTGTGAGCCAAGTTCCCGGTCACTACTTCCAAATTATATTTGCGATATCCACAAGCAGTGCTTTACGGTTTTCTGTAGATATAGATACTGTAGGTATACATATAATGTGAGTACCGAAGCTCACATTATATGTATACTTACAGTATCTATATATATATATCAAAGGGGTAGGCAGAGGGTACCGTCGGACACTTTTTGAATGAAGATTAACGTAAGCTCACGCCTGTATCCCCGAAGGGGTAGGCAGAGGTGTACTAGCGAATTGGTACACCCACGTTTCGCCGAGCTCATTTCCATCCCAGATGTGATAGGGCGAGAACACTTCGAGGAGACGTAGCGCACAGCTATGTCTGATAGTACATAATCATATAATGTTCTCCAGCTCAATTATACAATATTGGGTCAACTAACAACTCGTTTATTAACGTTCATGATGTATCGTGCAAGCTTTGCAATTTTAATCTTACTCTCATCTCAAATATAAATTCTACAAGAAATCCGGGGTAATAAGAATATAATCGGAAGTTTCACATTGTAGTTATAATGTAGTGAGTTGTGACGTGATGCAACAGTATTGGTATTTATTTTCTATATAGCAGAGGTGGACCGACGCCCTGATAAAGGTCGCAGAAAGTCGCTGGATGCAGGCCGCTTCCAACAGGTCGATCTGGAAATCTTTGGGGGAGCCCTATGTTCAGCAGTGGACGTCCTATGGCTGATGATGATGATGATGATGATGATGTTGGTGATATAGCAGAGACCGGCAAACGAGCAGAGCAGATGGGTCACCTGATGGTAAGTGATCTCCACCGCACATAGACACCCAAAACACAAAAAGAATCATAGGTGCGTTGCCAACCTAAAATGAGGGAAATAGGGATTGGAAAAAGGGAAGGGGGGAATTGGACCACCGGAAATTTCACTCACCGAACGAAACGCGACAGCGAGCTGCCACTTTACGTCGGTTTTCTGTAGGACAATGGTATTAAACCGGACGAGCCGGCCCATTCGTGCTGTAGACGTAACAGTGTCTACAGCGTGGCTCTACCACTCAAAAAAACATCAACTACCAAACTCACTCATTCGGTATCGAAATTGTTTTTTGTATATTCCATTGTTGAACTTCAATTTTGTCCCACGAATTGATTACCTCCTTCTTTTAAAGTTGGTCAATAAGAATACTCGAAGCATTTTACATGTTATTTAAAATGTATCAGGCATATCAATCATCTGCTAGTGTTCAGTGTTCACGAGTGTTCATGAATTTGCCACGGGCCCCCAACAGTGTAGTTACGCCACTGGCCATATGTGGCGCTAATTAAACGGCTTATGTTTCGCGAGGCCACTTTAACACACAAATACAGTCACACACCTAGTCCTGACCCCACACTAGATATAACCAGTATCGTGGGTGTCAGAGACTATGAGAGACTTTCGGTCTCACAACACCCAGACTTGAAACAAATATCTGGGCCACACAAACATTTGTGTCAATGCGGGAATCGAACCCGCGGCCTCTCGCTTCACAGCCGGCTACTCGCCCGCTGCGCCACGGAGGCTGTCACTTTATTTATGTAGTTATTATAAATTTGAAACATTATGGATGAAAATGCATCTTATAGTTTCGGATTCTGTAGTTTTCACAACTAACATGGAACCACCACGTTATTATGCTTATATGAACCCGTACTTATAGTAAGTTACTCACAGTTCAAATGCCCAGTCATGGGGGTCAGGGCTCAGGACACATGAAAGAAGAGGCTGGTGACCTCCGCCCTCGTTCGCAGTATTACAGTATTGTCGTCCAGTCAATCAATAGCCACGGATCGTTACGTAGTCCCTACACACATAATACAAGTTATAAATGGAAAATAAAAGAGGAATTCGAAAATGTATAATAATAATATTAGCCCTGTAATATTACTGTCCCACTGCTGGTCACGGGTCTCCTCTATTAATCAGATACAGCCTTAGTCTACCACGGTGATCGCCTTAGTCTACCACTATAATCGACTTATCATATTTAATATGACTACTTATAGAATATACCTCTATATTTGAATATTGTTGAACACTGCTATAATAAATGCCAGATTATTTTAAAATCGAAAAAAATATTTAGGAATATATCTTTACATTTTTTAGCCCTTTAGAGCGTATTATTTGATCTGTATTTACGGGCAACCGAAAAAAAACTAGAAAAAATTCTAGTTTGAAAAACGTATTGATTCCATAAAATATATTTAGTAGTTGATGTGGAAGCAAGTGAAGCAGGCTAATCATTCGGATGAATGAACGCAATCATTCAGGCGTCTCTGATAACTACTTAGCGCTGGGATGGTAATCGAAAGCGACTTGTCACATGTGTATTTAAAATATTATAAATATTTTGATACAATTTTGTACCGCTATATGTAAAAGAATGAATTCTATTATGATTAGTAGTATTCATTGAAATATAAGGCCTTTTCTATTTACTGAAATCTTTGATATTGGAATAAGTGTGATTTTTAGTTAATTGAAATAAAACAAATCGTGATAAAATCCGTATAAAATAGTTTTCATTCAATGTATAACATTCGCGTAAACTTACGAAATCTGTATTTTTTGTTTACTTAAAGTTCAAAGAGAAATAGGACTGCAGACAGCTAAAATAATTAAATTAGGCGAATTTAATAAATAGGTGGTTTAATACTTTATATTTCTCTGTTCTTTATTGTAATAACACGGTCAACACACTTGATTCGCATTCTCAATCATGATTGACTTTTCTTAACAGTTGATGAAAGTTTATTGAGCAGACCCCTTTTTTTTCTCTCTGTGATAATAAGAGACAAAACATCACTTGGTGGCCGAAAGGTTTGAAATTAATTGTACGAGCGTGAATGTCGGCTCCACTTTATTTTTTATAAAAAGATTATAGGTCCAATGCATATCCACAACATACTTAAAAAAATCTTTTATAAGTCTGTACCATTTCTGGAAAATTATTAACTTAATTATACCTACACTTAGTAAATAAGCCCTTATTTAGTAGTGCAAGTCGCCCACTTGCACTACTATTACTAACCTAAATAACTGTAACACGTACTACAGGTACTACATACTGTCCTAACCTCAAGTTAAATTGAAAAAAATATATATATGAAAGACATGTAATGTACTACATGTTATTACAGAAAATATGAATGACATTTAATTCATTTCGTGTCATTCATATATTTTTTCAATTCAACTTGAGGTTAGGACTAACTGTAGGTTAGTAATAGTGGTGCAAGTAAACTTTCATTAAAACAAAATTATGTTTAACGTAACATTTCACAAAATAAATGATATTTCATGGCATGCAAACCGCCACACTAATTCGTAATTACCGGCATCATAGAAGTTCGAACTGTGGGCGGTGTTAATTAACCACTGCTTCCGCTCAAACCAAACCGCACTATGTCCATTATTAATTTAACTGCGGTCTTAGATCGATAACTTAAGCATGTTTATCTATCCTACATTTCTTTGATTTCTGCTACAAAATACTGCCACCGCTGGAAATACGATTCCTTTAAATATTAAATAAAAATTAAAGCAGTGATGGTATGATGTCCCCTTCTGTAAAAAAATAACATTCGCTGCTGTTACAATGGCTTATATCTTATCAATGACGAAGGATTCATAGAACACGATCCTACAGGCATACCTTCTGCAAATGTTCAGAAATATGTATAAATTAGACGAAAATGCATCATCATATTCATAATCATCATCTTCAGCCTGTTTTGTGTGAAATAAATGAATTAATTTCGAAAATCTGAATCCTTCGCCATTGTGAAATATCATCACCCGTTAGGTACTTATACTACCCGTTAGGTTATTACTATAGTTGTGCGATTTAAATAAAGAGTCGAACATCGAGATCCATGGCCACTTATGGCGGCTATATGAAATTTTACATCATTTTCTGTGAGCCAATTTACATCTGTTTTCTGTGAGACAGTGGCATCAAACCAGTCGAGACGGTCCATTCGTGCTGCAGACGTTACTGTCTACAGCATGGGTCTACCACTCAAATCAATTGATCGTGAATTTACACTTAATCACAGACCCTGTTCTTATTTACACTGCCACATGCTAATCGACAGTGCTTAGTTACAGTTACACAAACTGTAAAATAAATGGAAAATCATCAAAACTCGTAAATCGACCCCCATTATGGTTTCAAACCCACGACAAAAAATTAAATAGCCCATTTATAATATTCAGCGTCGAGTAATTTATCAGAGTCCAAAACAATGTTTCCTCGTATGTTACAAACTCTGAATTTGTAAATGATTCGTTGTACCTCGCAGCCCTGAGCTGAGCCATAGCCGTGGGTACTGGAGGAAAAAAATACTTATTATCATTACTTGTCTTTTTATTATGAAATCAGGGTCGATAAAATCTATTTATTTATACTGGGTGGTTCATAAAGTTATTACCAATAACAATTCCACACACAGGGAGAACGATTTAAAGCGCAATGGTAAAATTAAAATTGACTATAACCCCCTTATTCATAATGAAATCCTGGTGTTATCGAAAGCATAACCCTACTTTAGCTAAAAGAGAACTAAAATGTGTTTATCGAATACAATGTTACTGGTTTACAGAAAAACCATTATTTTTATGTCTGGCAAGCTTTGAAACAAATAGGAAGGCTTGGCTGGAAACAATCAATAAAAAATATATATCAATTAGGACCCCCCAAGATAGTCTAGGGACTATAACAAAATTAATGTCATTAAAAATGTATATCAAAATTGAAACAGCTGATCGAAATCGGCCATGTTTTCACTATCGAACGTTGGAACTTTTTAACGCTATTGAACGATTATGAATACAATTTTTATGAAACGTACTATTGCAGTCTTATTACGCTGTGCTAATTTATTATGAATAGGGGGTAAGTTTTTAAATCAATTATTGAGCGTGAGGATTTTAGAATCGAAATGCGACCTGTAAATCGTCATAATTAGCATAGGAATGGCTTTTTGTATGCTAACAAATAATTAACTACCCCATAGGTGGTTTGCAAATGTACTGCAGTTAACCCAATGAGCCAGAAAAAAAATTTCATCAAATTCAAGTTTCTATTATTCAAAAACTATGAGCCTTACGAAATTCGAAACTTTACCACCGGATTACTAGCAATCCTCTTTTTAAGTGTAGTTATTATTGATACCAACTTTATGAAACATCTTGTATACTTTCTATGTTGTATACCTATTTCTCTTCTGTCAACCTTTTTGTTTACAAGATATTTACGGCTTTTGTGTTAAAAAATGGCAGCAATATTGTTCTATTTAAAACTACTGAACACCGGTAGGTATTTATAAAGAAACGTTTTGATTCGCAGACTCTTCAACGCTAAACATTTGGACTCAGAAAGCAGGAGTTTTAAACAGGATTCATTTTATGCCTATAAAGATAACAGTGTCGAAATTTAACCCTTAAAAGTATGAAAATAAGGAAATATACCCATAATCTACATGGGCGCAGTCGCGAGTAAAAGCTACTACATTAAAGTTCTAGATTCAAGTCGTAGGCAGTAAATCATAAATACGATTAGGTATGCATGTATAATTTCCACCAGCAAGAAGATTTATATTGGCAATTTCGTGATATTCTGTTGTGGTCGACCGATTGTTGACCGAAATACATTGAGTTATTATTTTCTTTTGCATTAATTATAGTTTCTGATTCAGATGCAAAAATTAATATATTTTACCGATAACCATTTAGTTTGCGACATAAAATGGTCATTTAGGAACGGTTACTTCTGAGGAACTTCATTGAGTTACCTTACCAATCTATCTATAGATTATTTAAAATAAAGTCGCCAAAGTTATATCTGAAGCCCAGTTAGAATAATGAGAGTAGATTTAAGTTAATGTTCATTTCAACGCCTCAGCAGTTCAGTATACAACCATCTTAGCTATAGGAGACAAAATAAGCTGTCCTTCCCGCTGCTCATCCGACGACCTGCCGGCAGGCTTACCACCAGCGTTCGGACAGGCGTCAACCTCACTTCAACGAATACATGAGTGGTCACTGGTCTACTCTCTCTACTGTTCTCAAGCTAAAATGCCGTTAAGTGAATAATAATTTTGAGATGTCTCCATAAAACGTGGAAAATATTCTCCTGAGAGGTTTATTAGACTGTGGCTTTTATATTTAATAGACTTAATATCCTGTTTACTTTAAGATTATAAAAATAACTATAAGTGTATGAAATCTCTAGGAACCATATTTTCCACCTTTTTTGGAGACATGTCAAAATTAGGTTAATTCCCTTAACAGCGTTTTAGCTTGAGAACGGCAACACTGTTCATAAGCAGTCCGTTGCGTTGCGCCGTCGCGTAGCGTATAAAACACAATAGCAACAAACAACTAGTAAAAACTATATGAAAATTGAAATGCGCTGCGCACACTTTGTCCATTCGCTGTCTAATATTTTTACTTACAAACCTAAAATTATATACATACCACACAAGTAAAAGTCCGTTTTTCATTAGTGATTCATGAGTGAGGCGATACTAGTCGGATGTAATGGCGTTGTAATAACGATAACCTCAACTCCACTTATATTATTGATCTCACATTCGTAAAAATTAGAGTACTAAAGCCACGTTTATGTAGTGAAGAATTTCCTTTGAACTTTTTGCTTCAACTCTC
Organism: Clanis bilineata; assembly: GCA_036417725.1. Taxonomy (NCBI): domain Eukaryota; kingdom Metazoa; phylum Arthropoda; class Insecta; order Lepidoptera; family Sphingidae; genus Clanis; species Clanis bilineata. The sequence continues at coordinate 15,428,608 of CM071137.1, forward strand.
TCGGTTACTTACCCTCAAGCGCTTACAGCTTGTTAACAAGCTAACAGCATCCGTACTTTCGCAGTCGGCACGCTTTACTTGATACTGAGGAACTTTTCTTTATTTCAGATAATATTTGTATGAACGAAAAGTAAAACGAATGAAAAGTATTTAATAATTATATTTTTTTATAATTAATTTCCAAATATAATTTTGAATCTAGTGCTGCTTCAATTGATAACGATTGATAAATGTTACTTAAGGAACTTTTAACGGCTACGTACATTGTTATGTGCCATATAATATTGATACATGTGCGACTACAATTTTGGACCGATACAATGTTGTGATTTCAATGATATATATAGGTTTGATTTCTGTAGGCCAACCATGACTTTTTTGCATGTATATTCGCGAGCGAGGATGTAAAATATTTGTATGGAAAACGTCAGTTCCCCGCGTAACCGCTAGAGGCGTTGGGGTGTTTGTCATATAAATATTTTATGGAGTCGTTAGCGAGTAATGCCAAAAAAATTGTTTACACATCATACAAACTCAAGTAATGAGGCACAATTAGTTTGATTACAGGTACCTAATGGATAAAAGCAGGCAAACGTCAGAACAAATCTGTAGGTTATGAGAGATGATGCCACGAAAGGTGAAATGAAAACCAGTGGTGTGCAATCCATATAGACAAAAAGAAAATATCTACTCCGGAAAATTTACAAATAATAAAAAATAAATCCCTAAAAATAATCAATGTTATCGCGTCCCACTTATTTCTTTAAATCTACAGGTATGATGCTGTTGATATCATTCGTGTAATAGATAATAATTTTGGGAGATTTTGCCTGTGAAAGCAGCCTGTGCACGTCGTTGAAAAACTGAAGCCAAAGTAATAATGTTCTTCACTCTGGGATCCTAACCACCGGGCACCGCGCTCCACCGTGCCGTGTGGGGGCGTCGCCTTGTTCCCGCCGAGCCTCGTCACCGGAGGGGAATATATTTATATTTAAAATGTATTTATTTTTATATACTTCAAAATCTAAAAATACTTTATATATAAAGAATTAAAGAGTATAAGTACTTTTTGAATCTGATTGTGAAACACAAGGGTTTTTTTATCCCTGGTTTACCTAAAACTTTGTGGGTGAAACTGTATTGTTGTCCAACCGACAATTAGAAAACTTTTAATAAAGTACTTCTTTGAATTTGATTGTGACGCAGGGTTGTATAGTAATGCCTGTGTAGAGTTTCATACGTAATAAAAGAGCTCAGATTCATGAAATGGAAAGGTGAGGATATAAAGAACGTTCCCAAGTCTTACATAAGTTTAATCTTTAGAAGCGAAGGCTTGCGGGCCATACAATACTGGCTTAATATTCTTATAACAGGCTTTTCATATTTAATACGAGTTCAGAGCAAGTTTATAAATGTAAAAGCACATTAATTAAGGTATTATGATAGTAATTTACATAACAACGTAATATTGTAGCTGAGATATAGTATGTGTACAATAATTTTCTTACACACCAAACCGCATCACACCAGTAGCCCGAGCACGAAAAACTAATGTAAATGTAAATGTATTCGAGTTCGCTGCGCAATGATGACGTTTGGTTAATATTTCATACAAATTTCATAGACGCGCATTGAATACATTTACGGTTGTCAGAAATTTTCCTGCTCAGGCCGCTGCAGCATCGTCGAGTCAATCAAGTCGTGACAAACCATCAAATGTATGCAAATCTACGTTTATCAGTTGTATTAGAATCAGACGCAGGGTTGTTTTTAGAGGAATACTCCCTCAAATATTTTTGGCATGCGGCTCGTATAATGCAGATACGTATAGAGTTAAGTATATCTTAGCCTCATCTATACATATAAATAAAATTGGAGTGTCTGTTTGCAATATTGAAATAACCGTTTTTTTTATTGTATATGAATATATATACGGTATATACACCAACTACCAACGGTATATAGACTGCCTCGGTGGCGTGGTGGTATTTCGGTACGACTACGGTTCTGAGGTCTCGGGTTCGATCCCCGGGTCGGGCAAAGTAATATTGGATTTTTCCATATTAGCCCGGAGTCTGGAATTTGTGCCCGATATGGCGATAGGCTCACCCCCTATCACATCTGGGACTGAACTAAGCTCGGCGAAATGTGGGTGTTCTAGTTCGCTAGTGCGCCTCTGCCTACCCCTTCGGGGATACAGGCGTGAGCTTATGTTATGTTATGTTACATGTTATGTTATACACCAATATAATTTTTTTTTCATTTTTGTCTGTCTGTCTGTTTATTCCGGCTAATCTCTTAAATGGCTGGATCGATTTTGACGGGACTTTTATTGGCAGGTAGCTGATGTAATAAGGAGTAACTTAGGCTACGTTTAAAAATACACACTTTAAAAATATTCATCATGAATCTGGGTTGAAAGTAGATTAAATTAACTGTTTTTATTGGCAAAGACAGACAGCGCATCAACATGTTTGTATAGTTACCGTCACTTATGGATATAAGTAATGCAAGGGTCACAGCCAAACCTGAAGCCTCTGCCGACCTTTGTTTTGGTTATCAAAACAATTGTTTTTATTAGTATCGCACAAATCAATTGCTCGTCTTGTTTAATACGACACTCGCTAAAAAAAATCCGTTAATTTAGAAGGAAGAGTGTTGAGTTTCGTTCCGATTCATCAACATTTGGAAACATCTGAGACGATATCTTGTGTATACGGCAATGTTAGGGAAGGGCGGAATGAAGGGCGGGCGGCCCGAGTTTATTAGTAGAGATGTACATCGCGACGGTCGATAAAAAATGAACAGTAATATATATGAATATATTATTTAAAATATATATTTTTCTTAAAATATGTTGTTTATTTTCAACCGATGTTTATAAAAGTGTGTCAACATAGTAGATTTTTATTTTTCTAATCACTTATATACAACTGTAAAACATTTATAATTTCTGTGAGAACATTGGTCAATGATTTGAAAATATTTTATGCTTTAAAGACAGTTTTAGTTTTTAGCGGCGTAAAAGATGTGTATAGTTTGTGTGCTTACTCAAACTATTAAAATTAACTTATTACGTGTTTTAAAGTAGTAGTATAATACAAAGCGGCTCACTTTCTTCCAGCACACTATTTGGAATATCACGGCGTTTAATCGCAATTGCGTGTAATTAACACGAACTATTCATTACACACTTTCCGCGCCCGACAATGTCATTAAAGCCGTATTACTTTTTAATAGCGGACCATTATGTGGCACACTAGTGAAACTTTATGACCGTCAAGAAAATCGAATCGATGTTTTGTGTCGGTAAACACACGAAGTGATAAATAAATTATAAGTTCACAACAAGCAATTGTTAGCAACGGAAGTGTGCACATCACTAGTCGGCCGTAGTGGCACGGTCGTAGTCGGTGTGAACTGCGAACTCCGAACCTGCCGGTACAGCCCGCAGTCGAGCGCGGCGGCCAGTCTGGGACGATCGCGTCCTCCCGAACACCCCAAAAACTCACGTACTAACATTGCGATTAATTCTAACGACCCTAAATTCATTGCCCGTCGGCGGGCGCTTTATATAAAAATTATTAAAGTTACTAAATATCACTCTATTATGAAATTGAATTTTCTGATGAACTTTGGTGGTATAGCCGAAGCCGGCAATTGGCATGATCTGATCTAACTTGGTGCGGTCTGACCCTCGTTGGAGTTAGAAAAGGTAAGATTTAAGTTGATTAAAACTTGCGGTCTCCTTCATTTGTTTGATTTATGTATGCTAAGACATTTAACTACTCGCCCCTTATTTGGTTTATAAGTTTTTGCTCGCATGAACTATTTTCGGACGTATCTAATACGCGGCGTACTTTACGTCCAAATAAATCATTTTTATTTTATTCCATAAAACGTTTTATGAGTTTTAGAGCGTAAATTTGATAAAGCTGCTGCGCGAACTTTCAGATTTAGTTTAAATTTATATTTGTAGATTCTAAATAGCATTGTTGTTTAAAATGTTTCGCATTGACGTTATTCATTAAATTTATTTTTTGCTCTGCGAGATATCAAAGTATTCGTATTGTTTATTAACCTCCATAGTTTTGTAGGTGAAGAAGTTTGAAAGTATTGAGACTGCAAACAATCTTCGCGCACTTTTCCAGGGAACATTAAAAATAAGTTTTTTAAAGTTGTTCTAACAATTCAATATTCGTACAAGAAATTTGTCCATGAATACGCGTCGAGGATGATTAAAAATTCATCTCAGTGGATTGTATCGGTTTATGAAATCGTAATTATACGGCACCGACATTGTTTCCAGTACATGTATAATGTTTTGATACATTTCAAAGAGCACAACGGTTCAGAAACATTTTTCGTCTGAGTAATTAACCACTTGACCTGCGTCCCACACCCGGGTTGACCCTTGTGCCCTTCACACAGGTGCCTAAAAAGGCAACGCTAATTCACACCGGCGGCCGCTCACAAAAGATGATTAAGTATGCATTATTTAGAGATATTTTATCATACAAATCAGTTTAATAATAAAGGTTCAAATTCGGGTGCTTGGTTCAAAATTAGCGCGTTATTTCAGTTTTATTACTACGTTATTGTAACTTGAATTATTCATGTGTATCTTTCGTGTTATTGGCTTTGTGAAGTACCTACATGAAATATGACTCAATTTATAAGGTTATTCAGCTGTATTATATGCGTTATTTATTTTTTATATTTATTTATATTATTGTTTGATATCCATTGATTTTGAATAGGGATTTCGGTATTTAGCACCATTAGGTTTAAGATTGGTTCTTTTTTCGAAGTCAAATAAATAATACGTTAGTTTAATTAATTATCTTAATATAGACATTAAAAATTAAAAAAAGCAGAATAAAAATAAAATTTAAAAAATATAATGTAGCTTTCTACATATCATAGCTGTTTAGATATGAAAAAAAAACGCTTAGTCGGCCCGCATGTATGACATACATATAAGCCCTTACTATAAGGTTTACTTCAAACTTCAATATGAATGTGGCTACTGAAATGCTTTTTGTACTTTCTACTTAAATTTTTATCACTTATGAATTAATCATAGATATACATACATACATTAGTAGCGATAACTCAGTTGTGAATGGTACGGACTGTCGAGACGAGTGTCGGCAATTCAAGACCAATTCCAAAAAAGAGCACACACCTCTGACTTTTCTATGATAAGTGTGTTTTAATTGTGAATTATCGCTTGCTATAATGGTGAAGGAAAACATCGTGATGAAACCTGCATACCCGAGAATTTCTCCACAAAAATTTTGAAGATATGTGAAGTCTGCCAATCCGCATTAGGCCGGCCTGCTAGACTAAGGTCTAACCCCTCTCATTAGTAGAGGAGGACCGTGCTCAGCAGTGGGACAGTAATATTACAGGGCTGATATTATATACGTACATACATTGTTGGTGATGATACATAGACTCATGCCTGTATCCATGAAAGGGTAGGCAGAGGCGAAATAGGGAACTACAACACCTACATTTGGCTGAACTTATTTCCGTCCCAAATATGATAGGGGCCTATTACCATATCGGGTACATATTCCAGAATTCAATCTGATATTGAATAGAAAATATTAATATGACTGCCCGACCCGGTGATCGAACCCGAGACCTCAGGACGGTAGTCGCACCGCAGTACAACTACGCCACCGAAGCAGTCAGTTATGAATTTATAGTCTTTATTTCATAGCTCGTTTATATGATGCGCTTCATCATACCTATAGATAATCTGTGCTAATACACAAACTATTCAGCATAATATAAATACATAGATTCACACCTTTTCCCCATTAGTGTGGGTAGAGACTGCCTCGGTAGCGTAGTATTTCGGTACGACTACCATTCTGAGGTCTCGGGTTCGATCCCCGGTCGGGCAAAGTGATATATGATTTTTCCATATCAGCCCAGAGTCTGGAATTTGTGCCCGATTTGGCGGTAGGCTCGCCCCCTATCACATCTGGGACGGAACTAAGCTCGGCGAAACGTGGGTGCACTAGTTTCCTAGTGCGCCTCTGCCTACCCCTTCGGGGATACAGGCGTGAGCTTATATTATGTTATGTGGGTAGAGAAAACCGATTTCCATTTGTTTGCGCAGCGTGTGGAAGTCCTTTGTCTCTGTCGACCCCAGTGAGGAATAGGCTTGAATATGTCTAATGTACGTATTAATGTGTTATTTGTTTCTTTTGGTACAGTAATTCTATTCATGGATATAAATAGGCAGTATAATTAGATTTACTTTCATATCATGATTACTTCCAACATTTTTTTAACTTTTCGAAATTTGACTTCAAGTATAATTTTGTTGAATAAATATTCATCGCAGATATACGTATTTATTAATCTTATTCATTCGTTATTGTCTTGTGACAAATTGCCTGTAATTTTATAGATAGGCATCTGTAATAACCGAAACGGAATATTTATCATTTCTCTGAGTAGAGGAATGAGCAGAAAATTATTATTCTAGAATTTTCAGCCTTCAAACTAAATGCTTGCTCTCTCGTTCAGAGCCGGCGACGCGCCGATGATTCCTATATTGTAGATCGGTCACACAATTTCATACAAAGAGTTCATTCCATTTACACCCGATTGAGGAGAAATCGCTTAGAGACCCATTTAAGCGTAGGTTACATATAAGCTAATCTAAACGGAACTAATTTAGTTCATTGCGGTGTCTTTGAATGTTTCTTAAATTTTACTTCGCGAACAAAACTACACGTCGATACTAGATGCGCTGTCACTGAAAATTCGCTTAACGGAATTAGCTAGCTGTATATTCTCTTTATCAGGTCGTCGGTCCACCTTGTGACCTTCTAAGAATCTGGCCGATCTGGAAATCTTTGGGGGAGGCCTATGTTCAGCAGTGGACGTCCTACGGCTGATGATGATGATATTCTCTTTTGAGTTAGCTTCGTTTGGCTTAGCTCGTGGTATCCTTTCTTTAGATAGTTTGATACCCACAATCTACGCAAGAATTTAAGAGAAATTTAGCATTTGCGAGGTCGCGTAATTCAATATGACGTGGTCTTTTAAATTACTGTGTTCTAAGATATTGCCTTGAATGTGAATTTAGCTAGCAGTCAGTACTATTCAAATAAATTAACACAAAAAAAGAAAATAAATGGTGATTTGTAACGTCGTAAAACACGATGCCCTAAGAATATATTTTTAGCAAACAGCTGTCTGTCTATATGCGACTTATAAATATTGGTTATTTATATTACACAAGGTTGACATCACAAACTGTCCGACCACCGGTAGTATTTTTAGTAGAATTTTTAAATACTGGTATAATATTTATATCTGTAAACGTATTGTACATTATACTAAAAATAAGTATATAAGGAGTCTGGAATTTGTGCCCGATATGGCGATAGGCTCGCCCCCTATCACATCTGGGACTGAACTAAGCTCGGCGAAATGTGGGTGTACTAGTTCGCTAGTGCGCCTCTGCCTACCCCTTCGGGGATACAGGCGTGAGCTTATGTATGTTTATGTAAAAATAATTATTTTTTTCTACCTGCCCTTATACACCTCAATGTGGGGTCGGCGCAACACACTTTTTCAAGCATGGTGCAGAAGGGATTTGTCTAAGCTTTTACAATCGGCTGCCTGCCTGACGTCAACCCTCTCTGGGGGATGCAGTCCCGGGAAACTGCTGCCTCGGTGTCGTGGTGGTATTTCGGTACGACTACGGTTCTGAGGTCTCGGATTCGATCCCCGGGTCGGGCAAAGTGATATTGGATTTTTCCATATCAGCCCGGAGTCTGGAATTTGTGCCCGATATGGCGATAGGCCCGCCCCCTATCACATCTGGGACTGAACTAAGCTCGGCGAAATGTGGGTGTTCTAGTTCGCTAGTGCGCCTCTGCCTACCCCTTCGGGGTTACAGACGTGAGCTTATGTATGTATGTATGTATGTAGAAAATTCTCTTCGCCCGACCTGAGATTCAAACCCACGGCCTTCCGGTCCACAACCGATATAAATGCTACCCCTAGACCAAAGAGGCGACTGGTACTATAATTTCATTAATTGTGATGATTAAAATATACCTACTTACTGCATTATGCCAAAGAAAAACTCATCGTAAGAAAATTATTTAGGTGATACCACTTTGTATCTATTATGACAATGATGACCAAGGAAGATGAGTACATACCAATTTATTAGAACATAGTAAAGCTAAGGACTGTTTTTTCAATAGCCAGTTAACATTTATCTGCGCAATAATTTTGTCTTTTTAACGCCGGTTAATATATGAAAAATCTGTCTTTCTCTCTACCTATTTTTTTTCTATCTAGGTTTTGACTTTTTAGTCTAGTGACAATGCCAATAGACAAAAAGTCGGTAGGAATTTGGCATACCTAATCGATTTTTTATAAATAATGTGTTCTAATTGCCTAATCGTAACTGTGTTATGCTAATGATCAGACTGGAGGCGACAGCCAACATTTATTTAATGGAGCAGAAAATAAAAACAAGGTCGTTCAAACCTACGTCCATCATATTTATAATAGATCTTGATAGTTTCATTCCCTTCCCCCTTTAAAGTACAGTCGATCTAACATCAATCTAATCACAAGTACATGTAAGCATTGTTGTAATTTAAGAACAAAATTCGATTGTTATATCTATTCCATAATATATAGACTCCAGTTTCTAATTTTATTTCACTCTGTAAATTATTATGTTATTAGTCTAATTCCTTAATTTCGTTCAATTTATTTGTATTATCTGTATTAATTAGTATTACATATTTTTGTTAATTATATACTACTAGCTTTTGCTCGCGGCTCCGCACGCGTATTTTGTAGGGCCAACGGAAAAAGCTTTTGATTTGTCGATCCGCCCTGTCGTTTTAGTCTAAATATGGGCGACCCAGATATCGATTTTGAAGTCAATTGGCCCAAAATGGCGGCCACTTTTGACAGGTTTGACAGTGGTTCTGTCGTTTGGAACCACGTGGCAACTCAGATATCGATTATGAAGTCAATCGGCCCAAAAACAAAGAAAAACAAAATGGCGGCCACTTTTGACAGGTTGACAGCGGTTCTGTAGTTCGGAGCCACGGGGCGACCCAGATATCGATTATGAAGTCAATCGGCCCAAAAACAAAGAAAAACAAAATGCCGGCCACTTTTGACGGGTCTGACAGCGGTTTTGTCATTGGGAACCACGGGGCGACTCAGATTTCGATTTTGAAGTCAATCGGCCCAAAAACAAAGAAAAACAAAATGGCGGCCACTTTTGACAGGTTGACAGCGGTTCTGTAGTTCGGAGCCACGGGGCGACCCAGATATCGATTTTGAAGTCAATCGGCCCAAAATCAAAGAAAAACAAAATGGCGGCCACTTTTGACAGGTCTGACAGCCGTTCTGCCGTTCGGAACCACGGGGCGACTCAGATATCGATTTTGAAGTCAATCGGCCCAAAAACAAAGAAAAACAAAATGGCGACCACTTTTGACAGGTCTGACAGCGGTTCTGTCATTGGGAACCACGGGGCGACTCAGATATTGATTTTGAAGTCAATCGGCCCAAAAACAAAGAAAAACAAAATGGCGACCACTTTTGACAGGTCTGACAGCGGTTCTGTCGTTCGGAATCACGGGGCGACCCAGATATCGATTTTGAAGTCAATCGGCCCAAAAACAAAGAAAACCATAATGGCGGCCACTTTTGACAGGTTGACAGCGGTTCTGTAGTTCGGAACCACGGAGCGACCCAGATATCGATTTTGAAGTCAATCGGCCCAAAAACAAAGAAAAACAAAATGGTGGCCACTTTTGACAGGTCTGACAGCGGTTCTGTCATTGGGCACCATGGGGCGACTCAGATATCGATTTTGAAGTCAATCGGCACAAAAACAAAGAAAAACAAAATGGCAGCCACTTTTGACAGGTCTGACAGCGGTTCTGTCATTGGGAACCACGGGACGACTCAGATATCGATTTTGAAGTCAATCGGCCCAAAAACAAAGAAAAACAAAATGGCGACCACTTTTGACAGGTCTGACAGCGGTTCTGTCGTTCGGAATCACGGGGCGACCCAGATATCGATTTTGAAGTCAATCGGCCCAAAAACAAAGAAAAACATAATGGCGGCCACTTTTGACAGGTTGACAGCGGTTTTGTAGTTCGGAACCTCGGAGCGACCCAGATATCGATTTTGAAGTTAATCGGCCCAAAAACAAAGAAAAACAAAATGGCGGCCACTTTTGACAGGTCTGACAGCGGTTTTGTCATTGGGAACCACGGGGCGACTCAGATTTCGATTTTGAAGTCAATCGGCCCAAACACAAAGAAAAACAAAATGGCGACCACTTTTGACAGGTCTGACAGCGGTTCTGTCGTTCGGAACCACAGGGCGACCCAGATATGGATTTTGAAGTCAATTGGTCCAGAAACAAAGAAACAAATTTTCAACCCCTATTTCATCCCTTTGTAGGATAAAAATATATCGCACCCCATTTCTGTCCTTAGGGCTAAAACTATCCTCATACCAACTTTCTTAAAAATCCGTTCAGCGGTTTCTAGATTCCCATAAAAACTTTCATCCCCTATTTCATCTCATTAAGGGTTAATTTAAAAAAGTAGCCCATTTGTGTCTTTAAACTCTAAGATATGCACTATCCTATACCAAATTTCATAAATATCCATTAAGTGGGCCTAAAATTCCTATACAAACGTTCATCCCCTATTTCATCCCATTAGGGGTTGATTTAAAAAAGTGGCCCATTTGTATCCTTAAACTCAAAAGTATCCACTGTCTCATACCAAATTTAATAAAAATCCATTAATTGGACCTAAAATCCACATACAAACTTTTAACCCTTATTTCATCCCTATAGGAGTTGATGACAAAAAATGAAGTACCCCATTTTAATCCCTAGGGTCAAATGTATCCTCATACCAAATTTCATCAAAATCCATTAAGCGGTGCCAAAATTCCCATACAAACTTTCATCCCGCATTTCATCCCTTTAGGGGTTGATTTAAAAAAAATAAAGTACCCTATGTCCGTCCTTGGGGTTAAAAGTACCCACATACCAAATTTCATCAAAATCGGTTCAGCGGTTTAGACGTGAAAACGCCCCAGACAGACAGACAGATAGACAGAGTTACTTTCGCTTTTATTATTTAGTAAGGATTTGCACGCAGTCGTCACCTGTTATTACAATGGCATTTAGCTAGCGATCTTACTATTTTAAGGGCGACTTGCAGGGATTTCACTATAATCGCCATTTTATTAGTCCCCGACTTTGTCCTAAACTTGATTAAAATCAAATGTCATATTAGTTGTCCCGAATTCACTCGCAGCTCCGCAGTAAACCACGATGAATCTTGTAATAAACCCCATTTTGGAATCATTTCAGTTTAACGTCTTGCACGTCGTCGATTTACCCCTTATCTGGATTAAAATAAACGACAAAGTTAATCATCGGGGCCGCCGGTTTAAATGGCTAATCGCGATTATTGAATGTCAAACAACATAACATTTTCATATTATTTCTTGTTGTTTTATGAAAATAATAATAATAATAACACTCAACAGTCACAAACATAGTCCTGACCCCACACTTGTGTCGTGGGTATCAGGAACTACGAGATACTTTCGGTCTCACAACACCCAGACTCGAAACAAATATCTGTAGGTCATACAAACATTTGTCTCGGTGCGGGGATCGAACCCGCGGCCTCTCGCTTATCGGATAGCCTTATCGGCTGTGTGGTCGTCTATCACATCTGGAACGGAACTAAGCTCGGCGAAATGTGGGTGTTCTAGTTCGCTAGTGCGGCTCTGCTTACCCCTTCGGGGATACAGGCGTGAGCTTATATTATGTTTTCTACCATGTCCTATGCCTACCATGTCATGTGCCTACTCCGCGATGTTCTCCTATTTTTAGGAGATAGGGGGTTACCACCACCTCTTAGAGCAGTCTTATTATAATCTTACTTGTACCGATTCCCATACAAAACAAACGAAGAACGATTATAATAATACTGCTATAAGAGGTGGTGTTAACCCTGCAGTTGTTTACGAGATGATAAATTCCGCTTGAGCTAACAAAGTGCAAAGTTACTCCTAGTTACTCCTTAATAAAAATAAATAACTAGCCTCGTAGTATGTGTGTTCGTATTACATGTGAACATTTGAGGACTATTAACTTAAGAGAATCTATTGAAAAATCATATAAAACAAACTAGAATTCGTTTTATGCAAAATTTTTATGATAGATGTTTTGATACGGAACTTTAGATATGAATCTAATGGAACGTAAAGAATGAGTAGAAGTAATGAAATCGCGGATTAATAATCTACACTCGGATTTCTTAAATCGAACCAGAAATGTGTATGTGCAAGACAACTAATGGGACATTTGATTTAAATGACATTTAGGACTGAATCGTGTATTAATAAAACGGCGAATAGAGTAAGATGCAGTGTTGCAAAAGTGTAAAATTAAAACTCGTTAGATTTGGCATCTGAAAATCGGGAGCTTTTTATACGGAATGAAACACAAGTAGTTTATGTTAATAATGCGTTAATTTATTTAATTATAATCAGTAAGTTACATATAATCATTTATAGTTTGATATATTGTACATTGATTAATCATTTTCGTCTTCTTACCACCTCTTACTACCTATTTTCGTGAACATTTTCTCATATTTATTAAAATTGTAACAACATTGATTGTTGTTTTCTATACATCATTTTGTGTGCAGAAGACCTACCATTGACTTAGTGGAAAGTTTAATCCGATATTTTTGTGCGAGCTCTTCGTAACTAAGTTTTAACCTTGGATACTGACGCCGTGCAACGTAGTGAGACAATAATGTCTCACTTGGAAAGCCTTCACGCCGCGGCCGTGTACTGTCGTTCTATGTGTTATATTTCTATGACATGTGCATGCAATTCTATGAATGGACTATAATGAACGACTAAAGCAAGTATAAGTTATCCAATTTGGGAAACAACCCGAACGAAGTTATCTTCAGAGACATTTGACAGCCTCCGTAGCGCAGAGGGCGAGCAGCCGGCTATGAAGCGAGAGGCCGCGGGTTCGATCCCCGCACCGAGACAATTATTTGTATGACTCACAGATATTTGTTCCGGGTCTGGGTGTTGTGAGACCGAAAGTATCTCGTAGTTCCTGATACCACGACACCAGACTCGATCTTAGTGTGGGGTTAGGACTATGTAGGTGAAAGTTGGGTGTTATTTATTTATTTTCCCTTGTATACTCACCAGACAATAATAAACTCTATTATAAGGTATTTTAGTACAATTTGCTTTAATATACCGCGAAGTTGAATGGCCGTATTTTATTGTATGTAGTATTGTCGTATAGGCCGTATTGTATTGTATTACAAGTTTCTTTTAGTTTTGCCGTATTAATAATATTATGTTCCATTTTTTATAAGAATATTATTTTACATTAGTTGAAAATCCAAAAATTCGGCAGATAGGACTGCTACATCGGGACATCGTGAGCAATGACCAAAATCAGTAAATATCCCGATAAATCGGGAAATTTTGCAACGCGGGCAAGATGCCTACACTCTTCACTACTCCAAATTCATAAGTTCCGTTTCACAAAAAATATATAACCACAATCACAATTCCGCATAAAAAAATATTTTTTGCAATTTAAAATAAAATAAATCCCAACAATCACTCATTATTTACGTTCCGTAAATTTCATATTATTATCTATAGTGCCGTCTCGCAACATCTATCATCACAATTTCGCGTATAAAGAATTGTATTTTATTTTATATGATATTTCAATAGATTCTCTTGTGTCAATAGTTGGCAAATATTTAGTTTTAATTCAGTTTGAATACATGTAATATAAACACACATACGACGAGGCTGTATGTGGTTGCTTCCTTGGCCTAATTGATGAAAGGCATAATTGAAAAAAAATAATTAGTGTCAGTTGTCTGGATTACGACTTGTCAACTAGACATACGTATAATATTTCGCGATAAGGAATGGTCACTTTAGTTCGCGGCTCCTCAACGAACTAGTTCGTTCTTTTAGTTCACGTCTCGAACCAAAGAAAGGCTAAAAAAATATTATTTGCACGAATTTTAACCGACTTTAAAAAAGAAGGAGGTTATTAATTAATCGACTTCAAAAAAGGAGGAGGTGAATTAACCGACTTAAAAAAGAGGAGGTTAACAATTCGTTGGAATCTTTTTTTATGTATGTTCCCGGATTAATTATTTTTTATTCTTTCATAATATGCTGCTGTTTTTTTTTTACTTGTACATACTTGGGGAATAGTGACGGCGTCTAAGGGACAACCCTTACCAAACGAACCCAACGATGACGGTGGCCTACTTACACAGTAGGCCACCAACACCTTTAGGTTTAAGCCAACCTCATCTGCATGTGGTACACTTTTCTGAGTAACGGACTAGGTGCTGGCGAAACCTGGGTTCTTGCCTTGCAGGGTATGGGGGACAGACCAGGGACCAAATGTTTGCTATTAGATCGTTTTGCGAGGCATGCATGTTGAAAAAAAAAGCTTCTGCATATCGCTTTCCTGGATCTGCAGAAGGCTTTTAACTTTGTGTCCCGACGGGTAGTCTGGTGGGCCCTAAGGTTCAAAGGGGTGCTAGAAGCTTATGTTGACGTTATCGAAGACATGTTCTTCCGATCAAAGTCTTTGATTCGGACTGCTTTTGGCGTCACCAAACCCTTCCCGTTCACTATGGAGGTTCAGCAACCACCGTGGGTGTTCATGTACGCTGATGTCTAAGACAAACAGCGTCTAGGGGCCGCTTGAAAATGGCCGACTGAAAGGAAATGTGCTAAAGATCAAGTACATGAGTTGCGTAAACGTAGTATTTTATAAATGCTTTCAAATATTTTTTAACGAAGAAAGTAAAAAAAAATATTATGATGTGTTCCCATCTGTGAGACTAAAAAGTGCTGCGCACCGTATTTGAATATAGCTTAAAAAAGCACGATATTTCCCTAGTGGTTATTAACTACGTTACGAAAACAAGACCATCATTTGGCCAGTACTTCTGTGTATATGTACGATACGTGGTCTGTCAGCGTTATTTTAAGGAAATCCAGACGACCTCAAAAGCGCTGGCTGGACTTTTTAGAGAATGATATGAGAACCAATGGTCTTACTTTGGACGATACTCAAGACTTAGATTCTATCTAACTTATCAAACGAACTAAAGAACGAGAGATCTGGGAACTAGTTCGTTCATTTCTTCTGTGGGAGCTGTCCTCCGCACTGGTTCGTTCGCGAACTATATAAGTCTATTGTCAACAATGGTAATTTCTATAATAGAGGTATAATAAACATTATCAAGAAGTAACTTTGAAATTCGTTAACTTAAGTGAAATTTGTCATCTCGAAAACAACGTTCTCCTAGAAAATAGAATAACTAATGTACTTTGTAATAGAAGAACATTGCGGAGTGCGAGCGTGCACAAGAAAACAAGGTACTCGTTGATGGTGATGAACTAAGTGTGGAGTTGCGCCAGTTACAAGGCGTTTGTGATGCGTGTGCCGAAACCTATCCTGCACCGAGGTGCGACGAGACATTGAGGAAAACTTTTTACTGCCGTGCCGGGTCGGGCGTGGTTGGTATACCACCGCTTCCAAGGACTAGTGCCACACGTGCGCACTCAAATATCGTGCATAATAGTGAAGTGTTGTAATTATGTGGTTTTTCAAGAGATTATGTACATACAATGTTAGTTTGTAAGGTGTATGTATGGGTTATTGATAATTATATACTCTTCGTAAAAAAACTTGAGTTTTTATATATTTTACGAATTCATCATCCTTGTTTGATACCAAATCATGTTCAGTGTAAAAAACAAAGCCATTTTTATCATAGATTTTCATTAAACAACAAGAAATAATGTGAAAAGGTTATGTTTTTTGTGTTTAAATTCTTTGGTTGTTTGTCAATAAAATCAAGATTAGCGACTTTAAACCGGCGGCCATGCCCATTTAAGTTAAACGTTTATTTAAATCGAGATGAAGGGTAAAACCACGACGTGCAAGACGTTGAACTGAAATGATGCCAAAATGGAGTTTATTTTACGATTAAACGTCGTTTATCGCCTAGCTGCAAGTCACCCTAAGTATTTCACTTATTCAATTGTAATGTTATGATGTACATTGTGTTGGTGATCTATAAATAAATAAATTCAACCTGAGGGCCTTTCTGTAATACCGTTCTTAGTTTTTGTTACGGCCTGCTTCATGTCTCTTTTACGTCAGTAGCAGCAGGATTACCACGACCTCTTACAGCAGTATTATTATAATCGTTCTTCGTTTGTTTTGTATGGGAATCGGTACAAGTAAAATTATAATAATACTGCTATAAGAGGTGGCGGTAACCCCCCTGCAGCTATTAAGAAGTCTATCCTCGGGTAAATAATAGGTAAATAGTAGTATATGTATCTAAGAAAGACTTCTTTGGTTTTCCCATTAATAATAATAACTTAAGCAGCGATAGCTCAGTTGGAAATGGTACGGACTGCCGAGACAAGTGTCGGAGACAAACCCCAAAATGGAGCATACACCTCTGACTTTTCTATGTTAATTTTGTATGTATTTTCATTATGAAATATCGCTTGCTATAACGGTGAAGGAAAACATCGTGAGGAAACCTGCATACTCGAGAATTTCTCCACAGGAATTTCAAAGGTATGTGAAGTCTACCAACCCGCATTAGGCCAGCGTGGTAGACTAAGGCCTAACCCCTCTTATTAATAGAGGAGGCCCGTACCCAGCGGTGGGACAGTAATATTACCTACAGGGCTATTATTATTATAATAACCTATGAGTTATATACCAAGACAATAACCACATTCATTTGATTTTTTCGAGTAACAATTGAAATTGCATCAAAATCCTAATTCGAATTTAATCCAGATTTGTGAATTTACACACACCGAATGAGTAAACTGAGGCTTAAATGGAATCATTTAATCCGCTACCGTTGATAAGATGTAAACTTTACTTATTTGTATTATATCTGTCGATGTTTATTTTTTTAATATTTTACATTAAACCACTTCAGTGCCGTCTAATATGCACTCACCTATTTGGATTCGAAACTTAACCTGCGGCCTGAGCAGGAAAATTAATGACAATCGTAAATGTATTCGAACTCGATGCGCGTCTATGAAATTTGTATGAAATATTAACCAAACGTCATCAGTGCGCAGCGAACTCGAATACATTTACATTTACATTAGTTTTTCGTGCTCGGGCTACAGGTTAATGAATATCGAATATCACGTTAGCCACTACGTAATCGTAAAATACTCGTATTTGTATGACAAATCCCCGAGGACCTCAACCGGTTATGTGGGAAATTTACGTTTCATACAGATTATTTTACGTAGTCGCTAGCATGGAATGTTTTAAAAAAAAACATGGTGAAGCTAAACGTTACTCAAATCAGTATCAAGTCGCAACCGACAATTCCACTGTCTACAGTTTGAAGACGTTGCCACTGCACTATGGTTTGTTATACAGCGGCCCGAGCAAGACAATTTCTAACAATCGTAAATGTATTCGAGCTTGCTGCTCACCGATGATATTTGGTTAATATTTCATACAAATTTCATACGCATCGAGCTCGAATACATTTACGATTGTCAGTTTCCTGCTAGGGCTGCAGATGAGGCAAAGCCAGCACAAAAAACTACTGCATAACCTAAGGAAAGTATTTCGTATGCTCTCAATTTTAATTAAAGTGTATCTTGTTGAATCATTTTAAAATGAATTAACTTAATAAACAATGGAAGAAACTTAAAGCTATTCATCGACTTTACCCTTTGACTAATACTGCCTCTCAGCTTCTGAAACTCTATTCAATCGCGTTAGTTACTCTGCATTTCGCTTTATCATTTCGGAGCACCACTGCGTTTGTCGAAACTCGATGTTCACTTCTGAACTAGTTAGCACGAGGGATATTTGCGATACAATTGGTGCATTGCAACTTCTGTAATGCCTATATATTGGTAATCTTCAATTGAAATATGAGGGATTCGATAGTAAAGCTAAAGTGGATGTTTTGAAAACAGAAAGTTTTGGTGCACGTACCTAAGTGATTATAGTTTAATGACTTATTAATTTATAAGCAGCCGTTTAGTTGTATGTAATTAATACTAATACTGCCTCGGTGGCGTGGTGGTATTTCGGTACGACTGTGGTTCTGAGGTCTCGGGTTCGATCCCCGGGTCGGGCAAAGTGATATTGGATTTTTCCATATCAGCCTGGAGTCTGGAATTTGTGCCCGATATGGCGATAGGCTCGCCCCCTATTACATCTGGGACGGAACTAAGCTCGGCGAAATGTGGGTGTTCTAGTTCGCTAGTGCGCCTCTGCCTACCCTTTCGGGAATACAGGCGTGAGCTTATATTAACACTAATAAATAGGAGAATTATCACCGCTGTTTTGCAGAAATTTTTAATGAAAATCTTTTAATCATAGATTATGTTCCATAAACCTACTCTTAGTAAGGAATAAAGAAAATAGAAGGTACAAGTGACATGGTGAAAAACATTGTTTTAGATGTCTCTCAAGCTCTCTCTCAAAGGTTATTCAAATGACCCGCATATATGTTTTAAAACGATTGTTGGATTACCTTTTTTGTTAAATAACTTTTAAATATTCCGAAGTTGAATGGCAGAAACGGAATTCTTATAACATTGTCATGTTCATCTGTTCGTTACAAACGAACTACATAATCTACAACTTACTACTAACTACTTAATCTACACACTAACTGTAACTGAGACATGACTTTTCTCTTAATTTTGGAATAACAACCAGATGACTTTCAGTGAATGAAAGGTATTATGTTTTTAAAATCTTAATATTCATTATAGCAGGTGCTGAAGATGCAGCCATATAGGGCAAATTTACTCAATATTTATGCCAAAAATGTTTGAGCTTCGTTTTTTATCTAAATTGTTAACACATATGTTGGATGGATTAACAATAATTCCATTTCCGTGCTTAGAATTGTATTGCGGGCGGAGCTGCGAGAGCACACTAAATATTTTACATAACTTTAAGTAAATGATATCACAAAATAATTTTAGACTATAATAAGATAGTGATTTTAAGCCCCGCCGGTACATCTACAATAATTAAATTCTGGTGACTTAAGAATTTGCGAGTCTAGTCGTAATTGGGTTAGCAATGAATTGTTGTGCTGTCTCGAAATTATGTATGTGTACATTTTAAATGAAGTCTATTTCACGAGGGTTTTAAAGCTATGCGAATAATAAGGGGAAAATGTTAGGACCCAAAAGTTAGTTTTGAACCAAGGCAATTCAACTTTAAGCATAGATCATGAATTAAGCACGCAATTTATGATTTCCTTTTGATAGTGAACAGTCTCTATTTAAATGATACAAGGTTTATAGCTCATATTTCTATGAATTTGACGATATTGACTATAACTTACCAAAAATGTCATTGGCTAATGCTAGAAAAAGTTAAAGAGGCAGCGATGACTCACAAAATAGGTTAACAAAAAAGTTCCAGCAAACAACATCCACTAAAGATGCAGTTGATAAATATTCATTGGCTGAATTCTGCAACAATTTCTGATTACTTACTCTTTTGGTGAAAGTCGCGCCATTTACATTTGCTTGTGGTGCTTCGAAAGAATTTAGTTAATACTACGGTAATGAAGTAATATCGCGAAAAGAGCTCAACTCATTTGAAATTAACCAAGAGTAAATAAATAAATAATAAGCCCAACGAGCAAGTTGTTAATGCTTATGCGCTTACATGCAAGTTAGTCATTTATCTTTATTTAAGATATATTTTTTTATACCATAGGCATAAACTAAGGGATTAACCACATTATGTTTATTCTTGGAAAAAGTCTCGAAACTGTATTAATGCGTTTTATAGAGCTATAAAGTTTGGTCCCACATTGAGTTACTGGCACAAAGCAAACGTGATTGTTTGTGGGGAATATTT
The DNA here is from genome assembly GCA_036417725.1 of Clanis bilineata. Lineage (NCBI taxonomy): Eukaryota > Metazoa > Arthropoda > Insecta > Lepidoptera > Sphingidae > Clanis > Clanis bilineata. The sequence continues at coordinate 15,448,649 of CM071137.1, forward strand.
AATGTGTGATAAAAAGTTGTGTCTCCGACCGTCAAACACTTTCCCGAGAGGAAAATAAAATAAGACTGGATCTTTCATATTCTAAGCTTACTCACTTCAATATATAAAGTTAATACAATGTTTGCACATTATTGTATTTTTTTATAATATAACACCCAACAGTCACACAAACCTGACCCCACACTAAGATACAAGTCTTGTGTCGTGGATGTCAATAACTACGAGTGACTTTTTACAAGAGAGACAGAGAGAGAGAGAGAGAGGTCTAACAACACCCAGACCCGATACAAATATTCATTGACCATAAAAATATTTGTTTTGGGAATGGGGCACGCAGTCTCACGTTTCATAGCCGACCACCCGGATAGGAATGTGGCCTAGATAATAATTATTATTGTTTCGTGTTTCGAGAGATTAACCCGTTGCTTTGTTACTTCAAGTGGTATTGGTGTTCATGGGTTTTATAATTAATTATCATGTGGCTTGCTCGATTCGTCTTTCTATTGCAATAAATTAAGACTACATAAACCCCCGAATATTCAAACCCTACTCAGTGTTAACAGATACTTGTTTTGAGCTATGCAATTTTGACCGATAAGGCGGCCTCAAATAATGTAACACGACCTCAAGTGTTTGAGTGGCGTTTCAGTATTCGGGAGTGAACATCTTAGCTCCAGACCATACTTTTGTCTTATATATTCATTTTAACAATGATCTTTATTGTTTCTTTTAATGAGTTTCATAGTAATCAACTTCATAGCGATCATCCTGTACAGAATCATGCATGGAGCAAATGATCTATGATTCGGACATAATACGTCAATACGAGTGTTACTAAAATGAAAACATTTGCACTTGATCAAATAACCAGGTCAATATATCAGTTAATAATATCATCAGAACGATTTAGTCATTGAGCTATTCTCTGCGATTATTTTTGTTCTTCCTGTTGTATTACACGTGTCAATACTTTGACCTGAGGCTCTACTACGAGTATTTAACGTTTCTCGCTAGTGACTACGTAAAATAATGTATAAATAAATTAAAAGTAAAAAAACAAAACAAGTTTTATGTGGGAAAATGAACTAAAAAGGTAAAAATAAATTCTAGTAAGTAATTGGCGTGTATGTATATTCGTTACGTGTACATATATTCTTAAAAGCTTGAGGCACAGAAGTAGTATAGTCAGTACCTAATCTGTAACTTGTAGTGGGCAGTGCCTCAAGCGTTATCTTTTTAATTCATTTTCCCAAATAAAAGCTTGTTTTTCAAAATATATTTGTACTTTTGATTTATTTTGAACTTTTGAGTAAGTAAATATTTTAGAGTAGGCGTGATGTTTTAAAATATTCTACGTATATTGCTCCTCAAGGCGAATCAATCGAGCCCAAATTCGGTGGGTTTATCTTGTTTAGAAGTTCTTATAATTATCTTCCATCTCCATCATCTGACCAGCTCCATAGTACCATACTATTTTATTGTCACCGAAGATACATAAGTACACCTTTGAATGAAATCGGGCATCGGAAAGTGAATCTAATTTGACAGGTGAAAATCTAAATGAAAACATGAACCTCATGTTACCTCTACAGTGCCTGCCTCAGTGGCGTGGTTGTATGACGTACGACTACTATCCTGAGGTCTCGGGTTCGATCTCCGGGTCGGGCAAAGTGATATTGGATTTTTCCATATCAGCCGAGTCTGGAATTTGTGCCCGATATTGCGATAGCTATTAGCTATAGCGATATATATTGCTCGCCTCTTATGACATCTGGGACGGAACTAAGCTCGGCGAAATGTGGGTGTTCTAGTTTGATACTGCGCCTCTGCCTACGCCTTCGGGTATAGAGGCGTGAACTTACGTAATGTTATGTTATCGTTAGAGGCGTTCAGGTGTATGTCATACAAATGAGTCGTATAGAAACAAAGGCAGTAATCTAAAAAAATATTTTTTTAAAATTTTGATTGTGTGTGGTTTTTTAACAATGTGATCTAATATTTATAGACCTATATTTATAGATCAAATCTTGTATTAGTATGCCAATTTTATATCGCTTGATTAAGTAATTTGAATATAACTGTAATTAAATTTTGAACATTCTCTGACCAAGTCAGAGATCTACTCGAGAAAGGTCAAGTTAAAAGTACCCTAAACCGACGTGCATGCATGAAGAATGTAATGAGATTGAATGAGGCGAAAGAGGTGTGTAAGGATCGTAGCAAGTGGAAATCCGTTGTCTCTGCCTACCTCTATGGGAAAAAGGCGTGAGTCTATGTATGTATGTAAATTTTCTAGGCTGCGTTAAAAAAAGGAAAAATATTGAATAGCCATTGCCGCCTTTGTTTCTGTACGACTCAAATATTTTACGTAGTCGATAGTGATTAGTCCCACCCTTGGTTTAGTGGCAGCACATATGGGCTGTGGACCGGGAGGTCGTGGGTTCGATTCCCAGGTCAAGCAAAGCCAATTTTAATTTGCCCGTGACTGGATCCCCCAGAAGGGGTTGACGTCAGGCAGGCAGCCGGTCTTAAAAACTTAGCCAAATCCTTTCTGCAACATGCTTGAAAAAGTGTGTTGCGCCGACCCCACATTAAGGTGGGATAAGGACAGGTAGAAAGAAAGTCGATAGCGATAATCTACCTCATAGTAGAGGTAGAGAAGTTAATACCGAGATGAGTAATTGTCGTACCCATAGTTAATTATACTAATTACGAGCGTTACTCATCCATGAATTAATATGATTGACGTCCTCATTATAGACGTAGGTAATCAATCAACATTGGTCGAGTGGTACAATACCTATAGAACGAACTTCGACTAAGTCAGAGTAAAAAAAAACGAACTCAGTGAGGGTTTGGATTTCATAAATCGAACTTCGACTTAGTCCGAGTCATTTTTTACTAGAAAATATTTGCTTAATATGTCTGTCAGTCTGTTCTTCTTGTAAAACTTGACTCGAACTTAGTCGAAATTCGATTTAAGAAATCCAAATCCTCACTGACTTCACTTTTGGACTCCGATTTAGTCGTAGTTCGCTCTATAGATCTCAGTACTTAGGGTACTTATATATGGTCCTCCCATCACAGCCCTGTATGGCCAATCCCATCACAATTATAATTTGAAAAAATCAATAAATGAGTGGTCCAAAGTGGGAATTTATGCTCTATCATATCCATGTCCCGATAACTGATATATCCTATATTTATGCATCCATTATAGAGACAGAAAATCGTAATATCAACTTCAGTCTTTCCCACACAGATCCCCCAGAAGGGATTGATGTTAGGAAGCCGGCCCGAAAAACTAAGCTAAATCCTTTCTGCAATATGCCTGAAAACGTGTGTTCCGCCGACCCCACATTGAGGTGGGATTAGGGCAGGTAGAAAGAAAGTCTTTCCCACACCGAATTTGGCCGATATTAAGCAATTCTACTATATTATTTGCTCAAATATTAGATCAAATTAATGAAGATACTCGATAGCCACTTACACAAATAATTTTCAACTGTATATTCTAATCGGACTGCCTCGGGGGTGTGGTTGTGTTTCGGTATGACTACTGTCCTGAGGTCTCGGGTTCGATCCCCCGGTCGGGCAAAGTGATATTGGATTTTTCCATATCAGCTCGGAGTCTGGAATTTGTGCCCGATATGGCGATAGGCTCGCCCCCTATCACATCTGGGACGGAACTAAGCTCGGCGAAATGTGGGTGTACTAGTTGGCTAGTACGCCTCTGCCTACCCCTTCGGGGATACAGGCGTGAGCTTATGTTATGTATGTTATGTTATATTCGAATCGGACACGCTTATCGCTTGTGATATTTGTATGAAATGCCAACAATTGTTATGTTCGTGCAGTATTCGAATACGTAGATGAAGTATTTTGTCCTAAAGCCGAAATCAATGAGTTTGAAATATCGATATAACACAAACACCGATTCTCTCTCATCTCGCGAGTTTTTGTAAATAGTAATCATGTACGTATTCAGCAGGTCGATTCTCTAAGAAACGCCACAACGTTGCGATCGACGACGAGCTCGCGCAGTGTACATCGTTGAGATCGACGGAGCGTTCAACGTTGTTAGGTCTTAGAGAATACCATTTTCCATACATTTATGTCAAACGCCTCGCTCGAGAGAGCTAGTTCGCATAAGCGCCGTCATCACGCATAGCGCTATTGCGTGCGCTTTGTACCTTGCTGAATACAAAAATGACAACATCGTTGCCGCAACGATGCCGCAACGTTGTTTTCACAAATAAAACCTTATAGAAACGACCTGCTGTATCTGAACCTTTCGATTTGATCGCACGCACGAAATGCCACATTTGATGTCGCTATATGAATTGATATATTTTTGATATTACTTCGAAGTACGAAACAAATCTTATTTACTCGAGTAATGTTATTAATTTATGTGTATTTGAATTTCCTTTTGAGTTTATTGTACGACAGTTTATTTCGTAAGAATGTTTTTAACCTAGGGAGAATTAGAGAATACTTTCTTCCTTATTTAAAGTGTTTTAAGCATCAGATTTGTATAATTCTTGGTATTATGTATAATAATACTGATAAAGGTCGCAGGAAGTCGCTGGAAGCAGGGCGCTTCCAACAGGTCGATCTGGAAATCTTTGGGGGAGGCCTATGTTCAGCAGTGGACGTCCTATGGCTGATGATGATGATGATGATTAACAATCTTATGGCTTAAAAATTAAAACATCCTCCAATCGTGAAGTTTATTTTTTGTTTTATTAAGTCTTTACTCCAGATCCCTTTCTTGCCTCAAATCTGGATCAATTTGAGACTTTTTATTTAAATGAGTAAACTATATCAATCTGAATCTTAACAATTAGTCCCCGTGTGCCGGCGATATTGCGTAAATACGTACATAAATACAGACAAATTCAGAACCTCGTTCTTCTTAGAATTCGGGTAAAATATTAAATATATATACTACAGGCAAACTATACTATTTAAATGAACAGCGAATCTGTTATCTTAAGCAATGAGAATAATTAATGGCAGCAATATCTCAGTGTTGCTTGTAACAAAAACTGTTATTTACTCGGATAAAATTAAATATTAATGATTGACGTCTAATTCGTTGTGAGGTTAAATTAATTGAAGCAGCAGCTCGATCATGAGTTTTTTGACATTTCACGCTAACAATTATGACAAATATTTGTATGAAATAAACCCGAGCGCCTCTAGTGGTCACATGAGGAATTCGTGTTTTTCATATAATGTTTTAGGTAGTAACTACCGAGATATGACAAAGAAGCCCATGGTCGGGCACAGGCAGCTTGATGAGCTCACCTAACTTACACATTGTTGGAAATGTCAATCACCGAGTACAAGGGAAATCTGTCACTTCACGGCGCACCGGTTTTCTGTGAGGCAGTGGCGCTACGTATGCTATGTATTTCAAACGGTCCCGTTTATGCTGTATACGGCAAATCTACACACAGCGTGATTGCAAAAAATACACTTTACGACAATCAAACATGAATCCAGATTTAAGACTTTACACAAATATAGTTTTTCGACCGACTTCCACAAAAGGAGGAGGTCCTCAATTCGTCTGTATTTTCTTTTTTTATGTATGTTACTCGATATCTCCGGCAAATGTGGACCGATTTTCAAAATTATTTTGTGTTCGATAGAGCTTATTTCAAAGGTGGTCCCATATAAATTTGGTTACGATCGGTAAATTGAAAGTCGGTTAGTTAAGTTTTTAAACTTGTGATTATTCAAATCTAAATCACTATATTATTTGAGTACCTTTCTGTAATACAAAGCATACAAGCCTAATTTATTGAGTTGGTTTGCTAATATCGCCGCCTTTACTTCTCCTATATTCACATCACAATTAAAATATTTTTTAAATAAATAAAAAACATTCCATTCCTATACCATTAAACTTATTCCTGTTAACAATCCAACTTTAAATATTTTTAAAGGGAGAAACGGGGCCATTATTGCTTGTTAGCGTCGTAATTTCAGTTCGTTTCGTATGCAAGGAATGATTCATGATACATTAAACACGTGCGAGGCGAAACTCTTTAATAATAGAGAAAGAGATATAGTGATAGATATACCTATATGAATCTATAATATTTTGTATTAATCAGAATTTGCCACCAGAAAGAATACCTTCTAGCGGGGACTATTATATTTCTCTGAGTAGCATGTCTGGGTTATCACTTCGCTAGATTAATTAATTACACGCCATATTTAATATTTGTTTGATGACATTTTAAGAATGCATATTTTATTTTATATTAAGTTTTTTTTACTTATATAGCCATCAAGCATGTATTATTACCGGTAATACGCATACCGTATTTCTTTAAATGCCAAGAAGACTCAAGACAATAAGTCGAGCCCTTGCCTAAAACGTGAGGTTAACTATCGATTCCCGAACAAGGAGCGCTCCCCTTGTCGAGCCTCCCCTAACCATCCGCGAAATACGCCGTATTTTACCTTTAATTGCATTATTTTAGGAACATCGAAATAAAGTTTTAATTTTTATCTTAAAAAAATACGCTAAATCTGCCATACATATAAATCAAATATTTAGAGAGCAAGAAATACACTAGCCACTCTTAGGCATAGTAGTTGCTTGTTAGATCCTAAAATTATCTAGGTACCTACTCTAATCTAATAACAAGCTAATCGTAGTCTTATCCCACGCCATGTTTATAGCATCTAGCAGAATGGCTTCGGCATAGTTTTCAAAAGTTATCTGCCTGACATCAACCCCCTCCGGTGCTAATTTTGGAACTACTAAATCTCCGAACTATCTCCAAAATACCTGGCCTCTGACTATGGGCCGCTTAGCTATGAAGAGGGTATGCTCGGTGTTTCTCTACGCCACAGGTTCCCAAACTTATTTTGTGTACAGCCCACATTAAAATTAATTACTTTTTAGCGGCCCCCATTTTTTTACCTACTTAAAAATCACTATAACTTCAAATTAAATAAATTATTGTGAGTTATATCAGCGGAGATTCTCTTTTTTCTGGGTCTCTTACCGCCCCCCTTTAGGCTTGCAGCGCCCACAATGGGGCGTTATCGCCAACTTTGTGAAAGACTGCTCTACGCGAAATCAGGAATAAGGAGATCTGTATAAGAACGAAAGTCATCGACATAGCCCAGAGGATTAGCAAGTTGAAGTGGCAGTGGGCAGGGCACATAGCTCGTAGAACTGATAGCCGATGGGGAAGAAAAGTTCTCGAGTGGAGACCACGTACCGGCAAGCGCAGCGTAGCACGTCCACCTACAAGGTGGACCGACGACTTGATAAAGGTCGCAGGAAGTCGCTGGATGCAGGCTGCTTCCAACAGGTCGATCTGGAAATATTTGGGGGATACCTATGTTAAGCAGTGGAAGTCCTATGACTGATGATGATGACGAAATTTCCAAACTGCAGTAACTAATGTAATATGAAGATTCTTTACAACAACGTCAGCCATGGATTTTGAACGTAATAGAAAAAAAATGGTGATAAACTGTAGCTATACAGGTTTTTATTACAGTAGAAGAACGAGATGAGCGAGATGACCAAGCCAGAAGCCTAATAGTAAGCGACCACCCATAAATAATAACTATCAATAATAGGTAGTGTGGGTGTTTCGAATATGAATAACAAAGCACTGAGTGGCACTGCACTGTGCTGGTCATCCTGAGACACTAGGTGTTAAGTCTCATAATGCCCATTATAACACTGTCTACAACCTCTTTAAAGTGAAACAGAACATCGCTTGTGACTCGTTGCCTCGGTGGCGTGGTCGGTACGACTACTCTCCTGAGGTCTCGGATTCGATCCCCTGGTCGAGATAAGTGATATTAGATTTTTCAATATCAGCCCGGAGTCTGGAATTTGTGCCTGATATGGCGAAAGGCTCGCCCCCTATCACATCTGGGATGGAACTAAGCTCGCCGAAATGTGGATGTTCTAGTTTACTAGTGTACCCCTGTTTACCCCTTCGGGGAAATAGGCGTGACTTTATGTTATGTTACGTTACATCGCTTGTATAATTCTGCTTCGGGGCAAAACTAAACATCGCTATGATGCCTATTAGGTAGCTACTATTATTTCGGAAATAATATCTATAAGGTATGATCCCTTACCACGATTATCACAACGAGGGATTGCGAATAATCGCATTATAAAACTTGATTCATAGTTTCTACTGGAGTTTAAAAACTTTCTTGGCTGAATCTTTTCCGCATAACAGAGCTCAATTAATAAAAGATCTTAATCGAAACCTCCAGCCATCGGAAATGAACCAATCAGGATAAAGTTCACGAAGAATTACTTAGTTTGATTGGCTTATTTCGAATATCGATTGAGATTTGAGTTGAGAACTTTCATTAATTTTAGCTTCTAAAAGATGCAACAAAGATAAAACACCTACTTCTTAGTAATTGATGTTTTAGTCCATATTACAAAGTGTAGGCTGGTTTTTACATAATTAATGGATCGTGAGCCAGGAGTTCCTGAGTTCGAATATCAGGTTGGGCAACGCGAATTTTCTAAAACGATTTATCTAGAACTAGATCTGCTAGAATTTGGCGTCAAGAAGCCGGGCTTTCGTAAATACTAAGCCAAATCCTTTCTGAAATTTGCTTAAAAATGCGTTGCGTTGACTCCATGTTGAAGAAGGATGAGTTGGAAGAAGAATTATAAGAAGAACAAAAAGACTACAAGAAGAGCGATGGACTTGACATCAGTATAAGTTGCGCCCATTAGCAGGCATGATATTAAATGAAAAAAATGCTTAAAAAATCTTCCATAAATACAATTTATTTTACGGTACAGCTTAAACAACTCAAATTCTAAATTAAATTAGCACTTCCAGAGATTTCCACTGTCATTTCAATATTCAGATATATTTTTTCTACCTCTATAAAACCCTATTAATGTCAATATTATGGTATACTAATAATAGGTAACAATAATAGGTACCTATAATAAAAATGAAAACTTATAATTAATTGAAGTAGTGCAAGGAAGACGTAGAAAGAAAACTTCAAGTTTAAGAAAACTTCAATGGAGCACATTAAAACTATGGATGCATTTTGAAATTAATTGAAAACTTTGTGGACGCGAGAGGTGACCGCTGTTAAACTTTAACTGAACTGAGCGGCGGGACATAATAAACGATCTGGTACGCGGATCGCTTTAATTTCATTGTTAGGGTTACCGCATAACCACACACCAATATGGTTACAATTATATAGATTGAAAATGATGAAACCCTTAGATAAAATAATTATTATAATCGCAGAAACATAATTAACATGTGAAAAACTAACAAGTCTATCCCATGGGAATCGTAGAGTACTGCCGATTAAAAACTAACTACGTGAAGTTACCAAAATATAGAACTCAAGTAAACCTGATTAACTCTAAATCGTATTGTATTCTTAATTTCATCTGGGAGGAAATAAACCAAAGCCCCAAGTCAATTAACATTTCCATTAAATACACGAACAAAATACAGTATGCCCACAAGGCTACTTTTACTTCTGCGAGGAATAATGTTCTCAAGTAATCAACCGTTATACTGCTCGTAAACTGGCCGACGGAAATTCAACTCACACCAAACATCTCAAATCATTTTTGATACTTATTATGGGCCTTATTTCCAAAAACAGTTTAGCTGAGCCAGAGAGCTGAGCAAATGGCTAAGAATAGGCTGTCACTTTTTTCCTTGTGTCACATCGTGTGAAAATAAAAGGGACAAGCTATTCTTTACCATTTGCTCAGTTAAACTGCTTTTATAAGTAAGCTTCTGTATGTACAACTTTATTCCCCTTCTTGGTCTAGTGGCAGCATATATGGATTGTGGACCGGGTGCTCGTGGGTTACCAGGTCGAGCAAAGCGAATTTTCTAATTTAATTTGCTCGGGAGCCCACAGAAAGGGTTGACGTCGGGTAGGTAGCACGTCGAAAAACTTAGGCAAATCCTTTCTGGTTTCTTCCCCACATTAAGGTAAGGTTGCCTAGTGCGATAAGACCGCCATTTGTAGTGAATTTGTTTGTGCATATTCATTGTATTTTGTCCTAAGTGTACAATAAAGAATAAATAAATAAATAAGGTAAACAAATACATTTTAATGTAATGGTGAAATCTGTGAGTTAAACTATTGACACTATCATATCATAATTTGTTTCATCAAGAGGACGTTTGAGTTCAGAAGAGTAATACTAGAGGTATATTAATTAAAGATTAAATCTAAGTCACAGAAAGATAACCAGACCAGATCGAACTTTGGAAGCGGCCTGTGTTCTATGACTTTATTTCTACGCGATCAGATCAGGAATGAGGAGTTCTGTGAAAGACCGAATACACTGATATATGTATGTATAGCCCAAGGGAATGTATACCAAAGTAAAATTATTATTCATTGTGGGCCCATTTTAAACATTCACAAAGAATGATGCGCTGAAATGGGCACAGCGAAAATTCGTACAACTTAATTTTTACATTCTTAAAATTACAATTACGTTATTGTTCGCAAATGAATGAGGCCTAGCGGAAAAGATTTTTAATTGCAAAATATTTTGTACGTTCATTTTGTCGATGTTGTTTTCATTCAGCCCATTTTTATGTTCCAATAAACCTTTAATCTTTTCTTTTATTATATTTATCTTGTTGAAAGTTCCGTTCGCTATAAATACAATGCAATATTGTAAAGATATATTTGCAGTATTATGCCAATTTTTATATATATTGTGTGTATTATTCTTCTGGGGGCAGACAGGTCCTGGGAAAATCGTATTAGAAAAACCGTATAAAAATATTTTACGTATTCGCTAGCGTAAAATGTCAAAAATCTCATGGTCTAACTACAGCAGCCCGAGCAGGAAAATTTCTGACAACCGTAAATGTATTCGTGCTCGATCACATGTCTATGAAATTTGTATGAAATAAATAAATAAATAAATAATAAATAACACCCAACAGTCACATACATAGTTCTGACCCCACTCTAAGATTGAATCTTGTGTCGTGGGTATCAGGAACTACTAGAGACTTTCGGTCTCACAACACCCAGACCCGAAACAAATATCTGTAGGCCATACAAACATTTGTCTCGGTGCGGGGATCGAACCCGCGGCCTCTCGCTTCACAGCCGGCTACTCGCCCGCTGCGCCACGGAGGCTGTCAAATATTAATCAAATGTCATTAGTGCGCAGCGAGTTTACATTTACATTAGTTTTTCGTGCTCGGGCTACAGGTAGTGTACATATAAATATGTATGTACAATTACATACTTATGTATAGACGGTATAGAGTTCACGCATGTAAACCAATGGGTCTGCGGAAGTGCAACTAGTGCGACTACGATTCGCTGAGGTTATTTCCGTTTCACGATGAGTATCCTCACACAATGTTTCAACTTTTAAAATCGAAAAGTGAAAATACAAAATAGTGATTTCGTAACTTACTATTGAAACCCTTGAATTGACCTTGATTTCTCAGTCTAATTACGTTGCCGTTGTAGTTTAAAATAATGAGGCGAAAACAAAATTTGTTTTAAAAAGCGTAGTAATGGTAGAAAAAACAAATTTTACCAAATGAGGTTATTAAGGTGAAATGTGGTTATTATTTTCTTAACCTTCTGTGCCAGTATACTGAAGATTGCTTTAGGGAATAATATTATAAATCCTTTGGTCACCTGTAGAGGTGATAAATTCCGTATTTTTTTTTAAATTTATTACGCCTTAAGGTAAGTCCGAACAAACAAAATGAAAGTATTTTTTTTGTTATATTATGTATACCTCTATATTATACATACATAAATACATACACACTCACGCCTGTATCCCATGGGGGTAGGCATAGACTATTGAGCGCCACAAGCTACGATACTGACACACCTCTTTTGCCTCTTCCACACTCATGCATCTTTTCATACATTTCCGCCGGTTGAGGGTACTCCTCACTTGTATACATATACCACTATTATATATTTTATTTTATTATTTTTATAGGTATTACGCTATTCTACCTCTCTCTCTCTCTCTATGTAGCAGTAAGTGAAGTTTATAAATTTAAAAAGTCTTTTATTAATTTCGCTAATAAAAATATGTATTTGAGCGGATTACGATGTTTTAAATTATCATTAACCTGGACTTTTAAATATAAATCCACGCTCTATTTTCCGCGATTTTGTTATCCGTCACTGCCCGTAGTCCCATACATACGTAGTTAAGTTTGGAATCTGTTTTATTCATTCACGATGAATAAAAGATATAACCTTTTATATTTTAATTTAGAGGCTATTCACACAATAGGTCAAATAATGAATTGTGCGTTGTACACATACCGACAATACATTCGAAAGCTTTAAGCCTGAATGGGAGCATTAAGTTAAAATTGCGGCGAATTTTTATTTTCGTTCTATTTTTGGATGCTTGAACATAACGGAGCATGAAAAGGGTTTCACCCAACTTAAACCACGACAAAACCGTAGCCTAGTATTGCATTCAAATCGACAGTAAATCCTCGTTTGATCCTTTCTATTTCAAAGGATGCTTGTGTAACTGTGGAATAATTGTTTTTACGAATGTATAAACATTCACAAAGAATGACGTAGAATAAAAATTTACGTAGAAAGGAGAACTTCTACATATTTCTACCTTTCATTGGTGTATTTACAGAGATATAGGCAGTAAGAAATTGTCCATGCTAGTAATGAAAAATAAATGCTATATTATATAGCATTTATAATGTCACCAGTTTATTATTACGAAATGAAAGATTAATAAAGAAATAGAAAATTGCTAGCATATAATAACAAAAGCATCATGATCCTCATTTTGTGTTGAGAATCCAATGGAATGTTTCTTCTTCTGTGTCTTTATTTCAGTTCAATAGTAGGTAATCGGCGTAATGGACTTTTTTGGGGATAGAAAAAATAAAAATACCTTTAGAGCCTTGATTACCAAACACCCACAAATAAGCCAAAACTTATATTTTTTTAAGAAATAATTTTAATTTGTAGGTATGTTTTAACCAATAGGGGAAAGTCTCAAACGTCTCTAACGCCATCTACCACTTAGTACAATGCCAGGGTGACTTATGACCACGAAGTCACAACTTTTGGGTCACAAGTTTCATGCTGTTTTCCTGTTTATATATGTACTGATGAATGTCTTTGGTGGTAGCGCAATAGTTCTCGAATTAACAAATTAGGTCTGCGCTGATGATGATTCGAGAACTTGTCCTTTGATAATTTTTAACACTAGTGCAATTTTTAACTTTGTTTCGGCGAAATTTTAAATCACTAAACGAAATCCAGTCGAAGTCAAATTCGAATCGAGTGTCAAATGCCAGGGGGCTGTTCTTCGACAGTAATATATAACCCTAATGGCTATCATAAAAAATACAGTCATCGCATTTGGCCAGTGTTTAAAGAGTGATTTTTTTTCTTTGATAAATTGTCCGTGATATGCGAGTAAGTTCCACAAATCCGAAAGGGACCGCACCCTTTCAATCCCTTTAGGAATGCGACGAGCTAACCTTCGGTCGATTTCATGCCATAAATACAAAGATATTCTGTTGACGCCATTGTGTAATATGAATAAAATAGAAAGTTCCATGGGGCAGCTATGTCGGAATAATTATATTTTTATTATAAGGGTTTATAGGATCTGTAACGAAAAGTATTTGAGAATAAATAACAGAAAAATAACAATACTACACATTAGTTAGTTTTAGATACAAGATATTTTCCGGGCACGGCGAAGTGACTACACTGCACCTGATGGTAAGCGTAGTGCAGTCCAAAAAATCTAGTGACTATTGACAAACACTGTTTATCAGTGGTCGTCAGAATCATGCCGGCCTATTTATGCTTCTTCTCACTCGGAATCCGAAGAGAAAAGAAGCAAATCGAGGGGCTTACTACAAGACAGGCGGATGACAGATGCAGATAAAGGGATATCACTATACCCGTCTCAACCAACCATCAAGTTATGCCGCAAGCCCCTCGAGAGAACCGGAAGTACACTGGCTGATCCTGGAACGCGAACCACACACTATGTGTGGGTCACTATGACACGTTTTATTAACACATAACATAACATAAGCTCACGCCTGTATCCCCGAAGGGGTAGGCAGAGGCGCACTAGCACACTAGAACACCCACATTTCGCCAAGCTTAGTTCCGTCCCAGATGTGATAGGGGGCGAGCCTATCGCCATATCGGGCACAAATTCCAGACTCCGGGCTGATATGGAAAAATCCAATATCACTTTGCCCGACCCGGGGATCGAACCCGAGACCTTAGAACCGTAGTCGTACCGAAATACCACCACGCCACGGAGGCAGTCACGCACGAGGAGGCACGTTTTATTAAGTGCCTATTATTTGACGTTCTATTTGTTATTGTATAATATTTGACTTAATTTAACATATATGTGTACTTAACAACAAAATCATTTCAGTGCTGATTCTTACACTAGCACATCCCCCTAAACATCATTTTAGAGATTCACCCGGAGATCGAACTTAAGACCTCACTACGGTCAACGCACCGCGAATGCAATACAAACACGCCGCAGTCTGTTTTATTAATTCGTGTAGGTTGCACAACTTGATGCATTTAGTTATTTTAATTTAAAATCCTCAATGCAATATTAACTCTATTTTACTGTGTATTTTAATTATTCCTGAATAAACTTTGTCCTGCGTACATGTTATTGCTGTTTCTGATGATCCTAGCTGATGTTAGTTCTAATAGACAATATTCAAGGTATATTTAATTATATTTATGCAGTTTATATTTATGTAGATTGTGGCCTCCTTGGCCGTATAGTGGCAGTGTATATGGGCTGTGAACCAGGGGGACCTGGATTCAATTCCCAGGTCAGGTGGTGCTTTTTTAACACTATTTTCTCAAATTCAAATTAAAACTCAAATCATTTATTCTGCAAATAGGATATTTTATACCACTTTCGCATGTCAATTACGAGTATATGTATTTTGATTTTAAGATATTGATAAAGTAATAATGGCCTCGGCATTTCGTGGCTATTCCTGAGAAGAAATGCCTAAACAAACTCAAGTGTTATGGCCTCTTTTAAAGACTATATATGATTTATGAAATTACAATTAAAAATGTCAACTTATTTCTTAATACAACGGGACTGGATCCCCCAGATGAGGGTTGACGTCAGGCAGGCCGCCGGTTGTAAAAACTAAACCGAATCCTTTCAGCAACATGCTTGAATAAGTATGTTGTGTCAAACCCACATTAAGGTGGGATGAAGGCAGTTTCCACATTAAGTGGAAATCTCTGGGGGAGGCCTATGTTCAGCATTGGCCGTCCTATGGCTGATGATGATGATGATGAAGGGCAGATAGAAAGAAATATATTTATGTAGATTACTAGCAATAGATAATAGAAAATAGTACTGCGGCCTGCGGGTTTAGACAAGTGGCTTATGCGTTAGTCGAATAGAAAAGTCAAATAGAATGAATGTATGGAAATGACATAAGAGTACGCCGCATGTAGCGAACTCTTATGTCATTCCCATACATTTATTCTTTTCGACTATTCTATTCGATTAGCGCATAAGCCACTTGTCTAAACCCGCTGAGCAGGAAAATTTCTGACAACCGTAAATGTATTTCAACTCGATGCGCGTCTAGGAAATTTGTATGAAATATTAACCAAACGTCATCAGTGCGCAGCGAACTCGAATACATTTACATTTACATTCGTTTTTCGTGCTCGGGCTACAGCTCAATAATATTTTTATTTTAAGCTCTTGTATGTATCGCTTTTGTTTAATATTTCGTACGTTTACTTCAAAATCTTGATAACTGATCAATGAGATTGTAGATTATAGTATATGTATAAGACTTCTATGTTAGAAGTCTTTGGGATTGATGGTCAATTTCAATTCCTAACAATATCAGATCAAATATTTCATTAGGCAAGGACCTCCTTTACCTAAGTTAAAGGTTTTTTAGCAATTAATTATTGAAATAATGAATTAGGATCATGTGCCACTGCCCAGTTTAAACAATTCTGTGTGGGACAACTTAAAATAACACAGTCAGGCTCCGTTTGCGATGGACAGGCTATATGGTACACAGAGCGGCACTTAAAAGGCTCTTTGGCTTAACGTAAGTATCAATATGTCAGCAAACGTGTTGATAAAATACCCACCCAAGGTGCCTTGTGTATAAGATACCTTAAGGTATGGTTTGAGATTTGCTACTGCAACAGGAAACTGACGCGTGGCGACGGCATCATGTCCGCTTTGTATGCAATTGTTACTATATGTAATTATGTATAGTCTATAAGATTGCAAACAAAATATCTGTGCATATAACTCAGAATACCTAAGTTTATTTAAGGTAAATAACTGGTAACTTGACGAGCGATGTGGTTTCATAAAGATGCATACTAAGCATGCGTGTTGAGATCTATTGTCTCATATGCATTTCATTTATAGCGAAGAATCTAAAGCAATCAAATTCATTTAAATATAAATTTGGCCACACTCTAATTTTCACGTTTTAATTAAGAACGTCTCGAAAAAGTTTGATAGTGTTGTTCAAGAATAATTTGAATTACATAAATAATTGATTAGTTTAGAGCACCGTAAGTTGAATAAACTTACTACAAAGATATTTATTTTTTGGTAAAAGTATGCAAGATAAGGGAACCATGAAAGAAAATATTTGATTGTGTGTTTGAAAGACATGACTACGTAAAATGATGCTGAATATTGAAATGGTAGATAAAAGTTCGAGCAGAGAATAAAACTCGTCTGACTGACAGAAAATAATTATGTAAAATATATGACAGGTTAGTTTAAGAACGCATAAATGACAAAGAAACACAGAGATTAAACATTAAGTTCGAAGATAAATAAAATAATTTTCACATAATACACTTGGATCAAGAATCATCATGATTTCAAAATTCCTTCAATTATGGCCATAAATTATCTGAAATATTAAGATTTTGTCTACAATTACTTTGCATTGCTGTTATTACTAAAGTCTTGGTTTGATGTAGGTATATGATTAGAAACAGGAGACACTAAATTGTTATAAAGTCGATGTGTCACTGTCGTGGCGAGGCTCGATCGCATGTTTCGAAACGTACCTTAAATGATTTATCTTGTTTACCGAATTTACCATTAAAATTACCGAACGAGCACTATGTACCAAATGGGCCATCAAGCGAATCTTTATGCCGTAACATATTTAAGGCTCATTTTAACGAAGCAATAAATGGCAATTTCGCTCATATCACTCTGCGGTATGTATCAAAGTGGGCAGCTATTTGTGTTTCAGCAAAATAAATATTTATTTGGCCAATTACATTGTGTTTATATGTTTATTCATTTATTTTGTTTAAATGGTATTTCGTGATTCCAATAAAACGAGGTTTTGAAATTTATGGAGTACCTACGTTTATTTTAAATGTTATCTAGTAAAAGCACGTTAACAATCCTTGAGGCCCGAGCAAATTTTGACAACCGATTTCGTATCTGCCTTGTAGCGCGCTGGTGATATTTGATTATTTTATGCAAAATTAAACGCGCATCGAGTACGATGGCTGATACTGAGTAGAAAAATCCAATATCACTTTACCCGTCCCGGGAATCGAATCCGAGATCTTAGGGCGCTAGTCGTACTAGCGCGCAATATTACTACGCCACCGAGGCAGTCATACATACACGATTTAAGAACCTTAAGCTCTTTGATGTCAGTTGAAAATATAATGTCTCTTACGCAAAACTGACCTGCACACTACATAAGTGAGTTAACTAAAATTGAATTCCCGTCCAATACGACGATAGGCCGGCTTCTATCACATTATGGTACGGAGATGGGCTCTGCAAACTATCGATGCGTTTCCTCCAGCCGATATGCGAGATACACGAGTGAGTTTGTGCTATATACGGAATAACTGGTAGTAACGTACATGACCACTGGGTTTGTCACATCAGTGTCATATTTAGACACGTTTTGTCGCATCAGTACTAACTTAACGGGAAATAATTGCATACTGCTAGTGTACAATTGTTATAATATGAATAATATATATACTGACATTCTAAGGTACGTTTCTTATTTTGTCTTTGTTTGAAATAGCAACGGTGGAAACGAGGTTTTTGTGCATAAATACTTTATCAGCAGAAGAGCAATGTTGGCTCCTTCTTGTCCCCGAAATATCACGAGAGTCGAGACATGCTTCCACTTGACTCGTACCGTGAGCATATATAGTATAGTAATACTGATTTCTTAAGTTTACGTGAATATTATACATTGAAATAAAACTATTCTTACGGATTCTATCACGATTAGGTTTTAATTATTATTCCCGACGTTTCGAAGGCTTTGCAGTCTTCGTTGTCACGGGTCAGACAAAGTCTAAATAGTAATACTAATAAAATTACATGTCTATAATCTATAATATATGTAGTAGACTAATATAGTTTTATTATTCGGTTAGTAGGCGATAGCATGGCAAGTATGAAGTAAGTCACATATAGGTCTCTCAACGTTGCCTCGGGTGCCGAAACATATTTTATTCCACATTCTAATAAAACAGAGATAAACAGCTTATGCGGGAGAAGGGACATCAACCGTAAAGACTATGGCATTGTTTTGTCACAGATGGCTTAAGGCTTTGTAAGCCTTAAGAAATGATTCCACGGCAAGCGGTAGAACGAAAACTATTGTGACATTATAAATTTGTATTTTTGAGTGTCTTCGTCGAAGATAAAGAAAACGGTTCTGAGGTCTCGGATTCGATCCCCGGGTCGGGCAAAGTGATATTGGATTTTTCCATATCAGCCGGGAGTCTGGAATTTTGCCCGATATGGTGATAGGCTCGCCCCCTATCACATCTGGGACGGAACTAAGCTCGGCGAAATGTGGGTGTTCTAGATCGCAAATGCGCCTCTGCCTACCCCTTCGGGGATACAGGCGTGAGCTTATGTTTATGTTTATATGCTATAAGATGTGGTGATAACCCCCAGTTGTTATGGCGATTAACATGTTCAAACTTACAGCCAACAACTGAGATTTGTTATACCATACCCAAAGAGAAGACATCCACTACGTTTAACAAATAGCTTGAAATAAAGGCCTTACTTATAAAAACATTTTCGCTTATCTTTTCGCTGAGGATAGCCTGTCCCTTTTCCATGAAATATATGAAAGGGATAACCTATGGTTAAAGATAAGCGGCGCTTAAATATTTTTATAAGTATAAAGTGCACCTTTTTTACATAATTATTATAACGCGTTATATATTGCGTACTCCCACACTCACAAGGTGGTGCTAACATCAAAATCGTTAAATACACATAAACTGAGAAAATGCACACAAACATATAAAGGATCAAACTTATAACATCCTTTTTTTGTCCAGTGTAAAAGTTTCAGTGGTTGTCAGCCCCAGGCCACGCGCCCCGCGCTTTGATTTGCGCGTTTCATATTACATTATTATTTGATATTTATTTTATCTTACAAAATCCTACTTAATTATTTGCATGATTATTACAAATGCCTAAGTAATATTTGTGTTATTCATTATTCTCAGCATTTTTCAAGATTTTATAACATGCAGACGTAGTATGCCAAAATAGTCTACTCTAATATTAGGTAAAATATTTAACTCGGTTTAAGATGAGGCCTATAATATTAAACCTGAGTCAGTGTCGAGATGGTTTTATGTTCGGCTTGTGTAGTGTAGCTATTAGTAGATTAATGAATAAAAGTTACATTCCTTACAAATAAAAATAAACATAAACACAAGATAAAAGTCTCGGTAAAATGTCCCCAATCTAATCTAAGTCATAAAAGATATGAGTCCCAGTGGGTTTGACTTCTGAGAGTTTCATAACTAGTCTTAAGCAAGGCAGACCTTTGTACTAACAATAACAATGAGAATGAAGGATAAAGTTACGACACGAAATAATTGTAACTCACTTTATATATCAAAATGAAATACATTTTACTCAAAACCTCAGGCCATTTGTTTTTATTCATTTTTGTGATATGCCAAGATGATTTATAACGACGGCTCACGGCATCCCGTACAAGACGAGTGAGGGCCGGAACTGAGCGCACAAATCTCGTTTCAATGTGCCTGACGTCGTAGACTCGTAGTCTCGTAGCAGTCGAGCTCGTAGCGTATGCGGCACTTGCTACGCTGATGGCTACAATTTATTGTCCCTTTGACATTACGGCATTTGAGCTTTCTATGCAATAGCTTGAGGCACTAGCTTATTTGAATGTAAATTGTAATTTAGCAAGCTTATAAAGGAAGTAAGAAGATTGGAATAGAAGTTTTTATTTCCGTCGTATTTAAAAATGTTTTAATTCCGTTCGTAAACAGAGAACGAGTTTTGAGAACTCTCAACCTCTGAAATTTTTGCGGAACGCGACAATTTAAGTTATAGTTTTGGCAATCAACTACGATTTTCGATTGCCGAAATAATTGACCAAATAAATTCTTAGCTGCCATAACAAGCAAATTACTAGATTATATTAGATAGTTGTGTTTTAGAGATTGTATCAACTGGCAATCATGACGCGTTGAGCAATTTTGTACGCTCTCCGTTCCACGTAACAATGAGAAGATTATATAAAAATTGAAATTTGCACCAATCGTAAACTGGGACGTTTTGTTGTTACAACTAGCAACAATCAACAACTTCTGAAAAGGAAAGCTAGCGGCAATTAAAGTTGCTCGTCTGCAATGAGATTTACAATGACACTTTGTATTTCTTAGAGTATTTCAATATAAAAAGTTTTCTATTTGATTAAGTATAAAGTTTTGTATCCAATGAATGGTAGAAAAAATAAATAGAAATTAGTCACTAAGCTACTTGCAATTATCGTGATCTGTAGTATGTAATATCAATAAAATAAACAATTGATAAAAGCAATAAAAGGAACTGAACTGTTAAATTATATTTTCAACTGCTGATAAAACTCAATAACTGAAATTAACTTTGTATTGGAACATAGTTGAAGGAGATGAATATCATAAATACTTGCTGGTAATAAAACGGTTTAAGTGTTGATGGTGATTCGAGACTTCGAGAGACTCATTAAAAATTTTAGATTCTGTTAAAGAAAATATTATCAAGATTTGGCTGCGGTCCCATCCGCGTCCAGTAGGTTACAATTTCTGCGTTTTGAGCCGTTATTAAATACAAGAGTTAATTCACGCCTGTGAGCCTTATACATTAGCAGAAACTACGCAGTACGCACGATTGAGTACGTCGCTTCATCCACTCCCATAAATTTCATACATACTTGTTTAGAATATCTATCTAATACGTCACAAATTTGCCGACATAGGTTCGATGCGGTCGACCTCTACTGACTCTTTCAGCTATAGGGGGGTTAACACCACATCTTATAGCAGTATTATTATAGTCTTTTTTTTTTTTTTCCTCGGGGCATCTTATTATAGTCTTACTTCGTTTTTTTGTACGGAAATCGGTACAAGTACGATTATAGTAATATTGCTTTACGAGGTGGTGATAACCCCCCAGTCGTCTTCAAATACGAGCATATTAGGACGCGGGCTGTATGAAGTAAGTATAATTTAACAGTCTAATGATGCAGTTAAGGATCGCTTGAAAGCGTGAACTGAGCCACTGATAGAGTACACTTTACTCGTGTATACGACGCCGCATGCGGCAACTAGTTAAACGTTAGCACCTATTAGATACAAGTCAGTAAAGTACGGCTTTTTTTTTTGGCCCTACAGCTGGCAGCCCGACCGAGTCGGCTTACACAGCTACACCGGTCTGATGGGTGAACGCAGGTACGTTGTGAACCCATAAAGTTAGGTGACCATGCTGAGGGCAACCCACTAATGGGTTACGAACCTCGGCTCAGGACGGCCACTAAGAGAGATGTTGAAGACATCATCGATTAGGGGTAAAGTACGGCACGAATCTTACATTACTACGTGTTGTTTAACTACACCTTACGGATTAACCGTCCTCCACTGATACGCTGTTAAAACCTGTGGTTAAACACTCGTCTCCCTACAAATTGTTCTCAGGAAAATAAGTAAATATAAGGTATGGAATATATATTACATCGATCAAGGCTCGCTGAAAGAAATTACAAAGAAACGAACAACGTTCGCGCGTCACAACGCGAGAAAAATATGATGCGGAAAAGCTCTTACCCAAATAATTTTGTAGCGACAATAATAGATAACACGGAGTAAACAAGACATTTAAAACTGCATAATAGTCTCTTAAAAATACTCGTCCTTTGAAAACTAATAATATCTAGTGAATTGTTTATGATGTTTTCTATTGCTTCCAATTTCGAAATCGTTCGCTAGATTGTGTAACAACCTCTAGACGTTATAAACCGTGGTTTATTTCGAGCATTTTAAGTTTTATTTCTGGTAGAAGTATAATTTGGTCGAAAATACTTTCTATTTTCTCCTCTCTTAAATGTAAGGCTTTTACTTGAAAACATCTTCGTTAGTGTGGAAAAATATATAGTTAATTAGCAAATTAGGATTTAATACACCTCTAGTAATGAAATCCAATTAGCCTCAGCTTCCCTTTTGATTATTTGTCACGCTTCGTTCACATTAAGCCTCGTAAATCATCGGCTCCTCTAGAGGTATATGTCCACATAATCCAAAAAATATCCAGAACTTTGTTCTCCATTATAACCTAAACTTATATCGAAGTGTTCTAATTTTATCATCAAAAATGTTGAAGAAAATAAATGACGGTGTTTTGCGCAGATCTTTGCTTCCACAGACTTGGGTTTTGAACAATTTTAACAGATAAGACGGCCTCAAATTATATAAAATGATCTCAAGTGTATGAGTTGCGTTTCAGTATTCGCGGAATAGTTTGCAGCTCTCCATAATATAAGCTAGTTATCTAACTTAATAAAAAGTTACTGAATAAATCGGCTGAAACAATAACGGCCATGTAGTATGATAAGACGTGATTAAAACTCACGTCAAAGATAATGTGCTGATTATTTATTATTAATCTGGAGATACGTTTACGTGTTCATTATTTGTTCCCATGCAATATTTTTCTTTTGGTCGGGATTTATTAAGACCACTTGAGATGATGGAGGTAAATCCCTGTATCCCCATGCCTCCATCGGTCATCCGCCTGTCTTTTCACAGGTCCCTCAACTTGCTTGTTCCCCCTCGGAGTGTGATGGGGACATATATGCAGGCCTGCGTAGATTTCTAAAAAGGATAAGGTCCTCAATTCGTCTGTATTTTTTTTATGTAAGTTACGCGATATCTCCGGCGAATATGGACCGATCTTCAAAATTATTTTTTTGTTCGATAGAGTTTATTTCAAGGGTGGTCCCATATAAACTTGGTCACGATCGGATTTGAAGTCGGTCCGTTAAGTTTTTAATGTACTCCACTGCAATTACCATCAGGTGTAGTGCGTAATCTTTGCCGTGCTGAAGTCCAGGCATTTTTATTTCTGATCTATATTAGTCAATAATAGAAAAATGTTAAATTGAAAATGATATCATCCAATGCTGAGAGTAGAATTTTGTAATAAAATGTTAAATCATATATTTGTTCCGGCAGGTCAAGATGCCTATCATCCAGTCATGCTGCTGCTGGCGAAGTCTACGCCGAGGATGCTACGCTTCAGCACTCTACACTATGGTATGGGTTACTTATAATAATAATAAATACTCCAACGGAAAATGTAGAAGGCATGTATTGTGAGGAGGTTCGTCACTCTCGTGTCTTAACCGCCGGTGGCTTGAGTCCCAAGCCTCGTGTTGGAAGGGAGTATTTGTATATTGTTAAATATATTTAATTTTATATTCTGTTACCTTCATCGACTAATATGAAAGAAAATGGTATAAGATTGATAAGAATAATTATTCATTTAATTTGTTCATGCATACATAAGCTCACACCTGTATCCCCGAAGGGGTAGGCAGAGGCGCACTAGAGAACTAGAACACACACGTTTCGCCAAGTTTAGTTCCGGCCCAGATGTGATTGGGGACGAGCCTATCGCTATATCGGGAACAAATTCCAGACTCCGGGCTAATATGGAAAAATCCAAAATCACTTTGCACGACCCAGAGATCGAACCTGAGACCTCAGAACGGTAGTCGTACCGAAACACAACCACGCCGCCGAGGCAGTCATTTAATTTGTTCTAGTACATTACTAAACTTGTACCAATTTAATAAATAGAGTAACTAGAAGTAGTTGATAATATGATAATAATTAGGTATAGAATATTCCTAATATTGCGTATCGTTCGAGTTATTATTTATTTGTGTATTGGCATGTATTTAATGAGTTTTGGTAGTTAACACCAACGCAGATTGGGACTTAGGACTTAGATTGCTCTTTATCCTAGATTAAACCCGTTCACACAGGCAAAGCTGCAGCAAAAATTAATTAACACAAAACAACACCGCAACTTTGACGTTATATTTTAAATATTTAAACAGAGTGCATTCTAGTGGTAACCCTCACACAGTAAAAGCCATTAAAGCTACATTGTCTGAGCGGACAATAGCGCAGCTCAATACAAATATGTAGAAAAATTTGTATTGCGATTTTGGTCATTGTCGAAGCGTCGCCGCACTCTGAATAAATATAGTTATTGTGATTTATTATTTTATTTTTATTCGATTGGACAGTAAAAGACCAGTTAAACAGTGCAAAACGGATTAATCGCTTACCATGGAGTTGATCCAGTGAAACCATTTACTAGTTACGGCATTTCCAGACTGACACGACTTAGGGAGTACCAAAGAGACCTTTAAGAAAATAGGCTATTATTTTTGAAAGGCCGAGCACACTAACGATATCTATAGATTTGTAAGTAAAAATGCGCTTTTATAATCCCTATCTTAATTTTATTATTATGTCTCGCATAGAAAGAATATTTTTTTTAAATAACACCGACCACTGACACATATTTTTCTGACCCAGCAAAAGATATGTGTCTTATGTTGTCGGTATCAAGAACTACGAGATATTTTAGATCCCGAAACACCAAACCCGAAACA
The DNA here is from genome assembly GCA_036417725.1 of Clanis bilineata. Lineage (NCBI taxonomy): Eukaryota > Metazoa > Arthropoda > Insecta > Lepidoptera > Sphingidae > Clanis > Clanis bilineata. Next base: position 15,473,710 of record CM071137.1, read on the forward strand.
AATATTTGTCACACAAACGTTGTTTCAGTGTGGGGATTGAACATGCGCCCTTTTATTTCATAGGCTGAGATCTATAGAGCGAACTTCGACTAAGTCTAAGACAAAGTAACGAACTCAGTGAGGATTTGGAATTGTTAAATCAAACTTTGACTTAATACGAGTCAGTTGACAAGAAAAACAGACTGAAAGACAGACTAATCAAAGATTTTCTTGTAAAAAATGACTCGGACTAAGTCAGAATCGTCACTGAGTTCGTTACTTTGACTTAAAATTGTCGAAGTTCGCTCTATAGATCTCAGCCGACTCACAGAATCCGGCTTTTTGAACTAAAATTGTTAATATTCCAAAATCTTGCTTTACCATAAAAATATAGCAACGCTGATCGTAAGCTGCTATAGTACTAAGATACATCGGCTGACCCCGGTTGATACAATGGCAGGTTTTTCACTATTCGCGCGAAGCTTTATATTTGACGCGCTAAAATTAGGGCCTTACTGCCAACATTGACAAAGTTTGTCGAGCGTGGAAACTAGGGCCGCGTCTATATTTAGCATCCGTGATTATTCATCGGACTCGTTTATCGACAAAGCGCTTCACGCTGCATTTTATAAAACGATTTAATTCAATTCGCTCGGAATTTCTGGAACATGAATAACTTTTAATCGGTGGATTTTAAAAAAACCAAAACATTTTCATAGACAACTGTTTATTATATTATAGCCGTAATTTATCTCCATGGTAGACATCATTTTGGATTGCATTATACTTACCGTTAGTGTAATGTAGTCACCGTTTTCAGATATTAAATATGCTTGAACTCGCATCTGTTTAGACTTTAGTACTAAATATGAAATTGTAGTACTATTGTGGACATAACACATCATCTGCATGCCCTTATCCCATTTTTATTCGGGATCGGCGCAACATGTCTTTTCTTTCCACTCCCTCCTATCAGCCGTCTTATCAGCACTCACTCCCTTTTTCTTCATATCATCTATTACACAGTCCATCTATCTTTTCTTGGGTCTTCCTCTATTTCTGATACCTTCTACACCCATTCTTTGAATTTTCCTAACAGCATTTCTTTCATCCCTTCTGGAACGCGTGAATGGACACGCATTTTTTGTTACTGTGGACATACCTTAACAGTAACAAAAAATGCGTGTCCATTCACGCGTCATTGAGCTACCATTATTGATTCATGGAACCGGATACCGATGTGGTAATAGAATTGAATTATGTGTCAGTAGGTAGCGAATGTTTACTTGTATCGAAAAACGAAATATATAGTTCATAATATATTATTGTTATACAAACATTCTTGTGCCTGTTATCCCTAAAGCAGTAAAGCAGAAGCGTAATTAAAGCATCCAATTTTTGCCAAGCTTATTTCCGTCGGGACTCCCGTCATGTAAGTCATGTACTAGGTGGCGAGCTGATCATATTGGGCACAAATTCCAATCTCCGGCCTGATAAGGATAATGACCAGGGGTCAAACCCGCGCCTACGTCACAGAGGCACCCAAAACGAAATGTTAATGTTGTAATTGTAAAAAGACTTAGTTAAAACGTGCCTCTTATATGCACTATATTCGCTACACAACTATACTGTATATATCAAATTAGTTGTGTACACTTCAAGCTCCAAAGGGAGACTAACTCAATAATGATAGCTCCCGCTCTTTTATACCTTTTGCTTTAGTTAATAAAGAAATACTGTTTGCGCGCCTCTGAATCTTGTTGATCTTGGTGGTATATTGAAAATGCTTCTTGATTGTATACTATATATTACTAAGTTTTACATTAATAAAAAGATGGAGCGCGTCTTCTTTAGAATGTTTTCGTGTCGAAGTGGCGTCGCTAGTGTTGTAACCTTTGGGACGTGAGCCGGCCAGTGCAGTCACGCGCATAATCGATTTGTGAATCGACTAATCCCGAACATCTTCCCCCCCGTCGAAACACTCTGGATTTCGGCGTAATGCTGGTGAGGGTGCTTCTAGTAAAGGGCAGAGACCGTGGACTGCTCTGCGGATGATTCCCTTAGCAGTGTAGACTTCAGCAACTCTGGATATTCCATCAGTGCCGGAAAATAATTTGCAAATTCGTGCCATTCGCCATTTTAAAGGTGGAGTATTATCTTCTTTAATGACCACTAAATCGCCTTCCTTAAGTTGTACTTGGTTGACTTGCCATTTGGTTCGTTGTTGCAACTCACACAGATATTCCTTCTTCCAGCGCTGCCAAAAATGTTGCCGCAGTTTTTCCAGGCATTGATATCTATTTAATCGATGTATGTTGGCATCAAGAAGGTTGTCCGTTGGCAACGACGTAAGTGTGCGTCCTATGAGGAAGTGGGCTGGAGTCAAAGGATTGAGGTCGTTAGGGTTAGAAGAGAGAGGAGTCAATGGTCTGGAATTTAGAATGGCTTCGATTTGCGCAAATAAAGTACATAATTCCTCAAAGGTTAAATGCTTATCACCTAAAATTCTAGTTGTATGATATTTTGCAGACTTAACGCCTGCCTCCCAAAGCCCACCAAAGTGGGGAGAGTAAGCGGGTGAGAACTCAAACTCAATACCTTCATCTGCCGCAAACCCAGTTAGACATTCATTGTTTGATTTTAAAAATCTTTTAATTTCGTTGTTAGCGCCGACAAAATTTGTACCGTTATCGCAATATAATTTTAATGGCTTACCTCTACGGGAAATAAAACGTCTCAAACATAAAATAAAGGCTTCAGAAGAAAGGTCACTCGCTACCTCTAGATGTAAGGCCTTGGTTGAGAAACAAACAAATAAACACATATAACATTTCGTTATTTTGCACCCACGCCCCTTACGGTCGGTGATATAGAATGGGCCCGCAAAATCGACTCCACTAACATGAAAAGGGAGACTGGGTTGCACTCTTGTAGAAGGTAAGTTGCCCATTAATGGATTTATACTCTTGGCTTTCATAATTTTACATAGCTTACAATTATTTATTGTAAATCTAGCTAATATTCGCCCCTTTAGAGGCCAAAAAACATTTCTTACATTACTGAGCAATAATTGAGGTCCGCAATGTAATAATTTCTTGTGTTCATTAGAGAATAATAATTTAGTAAAATTGTGTCTCGAGTCTAATAACACTGGATGAATTTTTTTATAGGTTGCATCAGAATTTTGAATGCGTCCGCCTACGCGGAGGATCCCATCATCATCAATGAATGGCGTAAGGGATAATATACGAGATTTCGACGGTAAGTTATGTTTAGAATTTAGTATCTTAATATCCTCTAAAAAGCATTCACCTTGGTGAAGTTTTATTAAAGTGTTTAAAGAAGAATCCAATTCCGTAACAGATAAGGGACCAAAAAATTTTGCTTGCTTGTTTTTAGTATTATGAATAAAACGTAACACATAAGCTGTGACTCTTTGTAAAGTTGTAAATTTTGAATATCTGTCAAAGTCCACAATTCTGTAATTATTACTAGTGGATTGCAGAGAAGTTGTCATTTGTTGTGAGATTTTACTAGTATTTGATTTGACTTCAGGCAATTCTGAAACATTTTGTGCTTTTACATTCTGAGGCCAGTTAGAAACATCACCCATCAAAAAGGTTGGTCCGTTCCACCAAAGTTGAGCTTCTGGTACAAGTTTAGGATTCACACCCCGTGAAGCTAGATCTGCTGGATTTTTATCCCCTGGAACATGTTTCCAGTTGCCTGAAGCTGTTAACTCCTGTATTTCACTAACGCGGTTTGAAACAAATGTTTTCAAGTTACAAGGTTCATTTGATAACCAACTTAAAACAACGGTAGAGTCAGTCCAGTAAAATACTGACTGAATTTGGCATCGTAGAGCCTTCAAAACCTTACTAGTTACACGAGCTGACAACAGGGCACCACATAATTCAAGTCGTGGTATGGTTGTTCCCTTTAATGGGGCTACCTTAGTTTTGGGTCATCCCAGTCTAATTTAGTTAACCACAATTTTTGCAAAATAATTTTTGGTATAATGGTACACAAACTGAGCAAACCTAATGGGTCGAACAACTTAGCCGAATTAGATAAAATTGTTCTTTTAGTAACATGGTTATTGAATTGAATATCGACTGGGAATCGTAGGATATCTTTAAGAGGGTCCCACTTCAATCCCAGAACACTTGATTGTGAAGAAAAGTCTAAATTTTGTGCTACTGAAATGTTTGGTTTGTCTTGTAAAATGGATGGGACATTGGTACGCCATTTCCTTAATGGAAGGCAGGCTGCACCTAAAGATTCATTAACGGAGTGTACTAATTTTTCCAACTTGTCTGGATTGTCAGCTCCTGTTAATAAATCATCCATATAGAAGTCTTCTCTAATTATTTGAGATACTTGTTTATCTTTACAGTCTTCTGAGAGCTGTAATAAACATCTAGTACTCAGAAAGGGTGCTGATGCCGTTCCATACGTTATTGTATTTAATTGGTAAATTTGAATTGGCAGTGATGTTTCATCACGCCATAAGATTAATTGTAATCTTCGCTGATTGGTATGAACTAAGATCTGGCGGTACATTTTTTCTATGTCCGCTGATACGACACATTTGTGTTGTCTATATCTTAATAGGATTGAAAATAAATCATCCTGTACTACAGGACCTACATGTTGTATCTCATTTAAAGATACTCCACTTGAAGTCTTCGCTGATGCGTCAAACACCACGCGAAGCTTTGTTGTTTCACTGTTTTCTCTCACCACTGCATGGTGAGGTAGATAACACCCAAAATCAGGTCGATTGATTTTGGTCATGTGACCTAATTGCTCATATTCATGAATAAAATCAGAATACTGTTGCTGAAGTATAGGTTTAGACTTCAGCTTTCTTTCGAGTTGTAAAAATCTTTTATCTGCAATGTTGTATGAATCACCTAAAGTTTCTGTAGAATCTTTAAGTGGAATTTGAACGCAAAACCTACCATTGGTTTCACGATGAGTAGTTTGTTTGAATAGTTTTTCACAATAACTATCCTTGTTATAGTTGATTGTAGAGGGTACTTCTTCAAGTTCCCAAAACTTAGCCAATTGCTTATTGACTTCTTGAGAAAAATGACAATGCACTTTTTCATTACTTCCCCCCATGGGGCCAGCTACCACCCAGCCTAAGTGTGTCTCTTGTAGAATAGGTCTTTGATGACCTAGACTTATCTTGCCAGTGCCTAGTAGTTCCCAGAATACATCAGCCCCCAGTAATAGATCAATCTCTGCGGGGACATAAAAACCAGGATCGGCTAATTTAACATAACTTGGAATGATTAAGTCTTGGGTAGACACATTAGCCTGGGGCAGCATGTTTGTGATTTGCGGTAGAACAAAACATTTCAGAGTAAAATTGTAATTGTTGTGAATAGATTGTAGCTGTATATTACAATACTCTGTTATGTTTAAAACTATGTTGCCTAAACCAGACACACATTGGAATTGGTCTGTTAATTTACAACAACCAATTTTGTTTAGTGCTCTTTCAGTAATGAAAGAGGTTTGGCTCCCACTGTCCAATAACGCCCGTAGAACATAAACCTTGCCATGCTTGGATACCTTGACCAATGCCGTTGACAAAAGGGCTTGATTGGCAGTAACAGCTGACATTGAAATAGAGGGACTAGATGCAGTGGGATCATCGTTTTGACCTTGTACATTTGTATTTGCATTGGGTTCAAATGCATTTATAGCTAACGTTGATTGTGTACCATGTTGTTTATGCAATAATGTGTTGTGTTTTCGATGACAAATTCTACAGTTGCCCAACCTACACTGTTGAGACTGATGTCCACTTCGAAAACAATTATTACATAAATTAAGTTGTGAAATTTTTGCAATTCGCTCATCCACTGATAGCGATTTAAATATTGAACATTCATATACTTTGTGATTTTGTTTACAGATTGCGCATAAGGTACTCAGAGAAGAGGGCCTCGCCGATGAAGACACAAAGGATTTAGTTTTTGTTACATTATGACATTTTTCTAATTGTTTACAAGTTCTATTAGCATTAAATGTTTCTAATATCGACGCTCGTTTACGTAAAAATGAATAAAAATCATCCAGTGTGTATGTGTTCAAATTGCTTTTGTATTCTTCCCACTTCCCGGCAGTAATGGAGTCTAACTTTGCAGAAGCCAGATATATCACTATACTATCCCAGTTATTTGTCGGTTCCCCTAAAGAATTTAAGGCATTTAAGTTCATGGATAAAGTGTCAATTAAATTGCGAATACCTTGTTCTGTACCCTTTTGTAATTGTTCGATATGGAACAAGCCTTTGATATGCTCGTTTATTAACATACGTTTGTTGTCGTATCGCTCACATAACATATTCCATGCAATTAAATAATAATCTGCTGATACAGAAACAGAGTTGATAACGGAAGAGGCAGGGCCTACCAGATATGATTTGAGGTACTGGTATTTACTGATGTCATCCAATGTTTCATTGTGATGCACTAGTGAGAGGTATGTGTCCCTAAAGGAAAGCCATTTGCTAGGTTCACCATTGAAGGATTGTATTTTTAAAGGTGGTAATTTTGACTTGCTCGGTTTATTGCTTTTATTGGATGAAGATTCAACTTTACAGTTTTGAAATGAGTCTAACAATGATTGAGCTTGAGCAATTAAATTAAAAAATACATTTTCTGTAATTTCACGCTCTTCAAATTGATTGTCGGTCTCTTCATCCAACATTTCTATTTCTGTTTGAATGTCATCAAATTTACATGACAAATCACGCATTTTATTTATTCTGAGATTAAGTTCGTTGATATTTACTGCGCTAGGTTCCTTAGAATCCATTAGCGGCTTTAAGTATTTTTCAAATAAAGTTAACCGAGCTCGAATAGTACCTCTTTGTTTAATTAGACCTTTTAAATTACTCATTTTGTCGACACAAACGCAATTAATTGACCTCAAATTAAATAATAATCCAACAATGAATTTAAATGTACGTTACTTTTGGTCCGGTGCAGCAATAACCAACCGGGTTTGCGGCCGACGTGCACGGTGATCGAACTCATGCGCCGTGCGAAGCTCGATGCTAGCAGAGATGTGCAGTTGAGATGACTTGCAGGAATCCGAAGCTCTCACCACGAACTCACTCTCGGAGTTTCGCTGAAAAAGTCGGCCATTTTGTCTAAGTAACTTGTTTAGGCTACACGAACTTTTGGGAACTTTGAAACTTATATTTTGTTAATATAAGCATAAAACTGGGGTAATGACATAGTTTTGATGATATTAATTGGCTTTAAGCGCAATCTGGTATCAACAAAGTATTGAAATAGTTAATAATTTACGATTAACATTTGTTTTAAATTGTGGTAGGTAGTTTATCATTGCAAAATTATAGTAGATTCAAAGTATAGATTATATGCTGCGCAATTGGAGCAAAGGAAAGGCATGATTGTTGGTTTTTAGGAAAGGAACCGCACTTCCCTGAACGATGGCTGCAGCCCTGGCCGGCTGGCGTTGTCTTGCACGTAGCTACTTCTTTCCTTTTGCGCCATAACTTATCACGTCGGGGTCACCATGTTTGCGCGCCTCTGAATCTTGTTGATCTTGGTGGTATATTGAAAATGCTTCTTGATTGTATACTATATATTACTAAGTTTTACATTAATAAAAAGATGGACCGCGTCTTCTTTAGAATGTTTTCGTGTCGAAGTGGCGTCGCTAGTGTTGTAACCTTTGGGACGTGAGCCGGCCAGTGCAGTCACGCGCATAATCGATTTGTGAATCGACTAATCCCGAACAAATACCTTCCACAAATATTATGAATTACTTGGAGGGTAGTTAATATAAATATAATTAACATACTACCCTTCAATATTGTGTACTAAATCACAACAATTATCCGAATTCGTAACATTCGGCCATCCGATACCGTGCTATCTCCGGAGCACGCACTACTATATTAGTAGTTACGTACCCAATAAAGTAATCATAACACTCTTGGTTCTTGAAAAAGTTAAACATTTAGTAATTTTATATGGCCCAGTAAACTTGGGAAGTCATTTCTAACTTTTGCCATCGTTATTAAAATTAGTCTTACGGCCAAATGTCTTTTCCCATATCAACTTCTGAAATAGTTTGTGATTTAACTTCAACCACGTCTGCTTTTATTCAGGCAATAGGCTCTAGATATATCTAGACTAAGTAAGGGTCATAATTGAACACCCTACTAGTGTGTTCATTCGATTAAAGCCAAGCACTAAGCACATAATATAACAAGTCAATCATCTAGATCTGACTTAATTCAAGTAAACCTAAAGAGCACACATACATGGCTCTTGAATAATTTCGAGCACGCCTGCATGGCTCTTAATTTTGAGCACATCCGCATGGCTCTTCAATAATTTTGAGCACACCTTCACAGCTCTTCAATAACTCTGAGCACACCTGCATGGTTCTTGAATAAACCTGAGCGCACCTACATGGCTCGTCCATAAATCTGATCACTACAAGACTCATCTGAGCTCACCTACATGGCTCTTCTTTAAATCTGAGCACACTTACATGGCTATTCAATAAATCTGAGCACATCTACATGGCTCTTCAATAAATCTGAGCACATCTACATGGCTCTTCAATAAATCTGAGCACATCTACATGACTCTTCAATAAATCTGAGCACCACAAAGCTTTTCAATAAATCGGAGCACAACACGGCTCTTGAATAAATCTGAGCGCACCTACATGGCCCTTCTATAAATCTGATCACAACATGACTCCAATAAATCTGAGCTCACCTACATGGCTCTCCACTACCTGACTCTTTAATAAATCTGGAGCACACCTACATGGCTCATCACTATATGACTCTTGAATAAATCTGAGCACACCTACATGGCTCATCACTATATGACTCTTCAATAAATCCGAGCACATCTACATTGCTTTTCAATAAATCTGAGCACACCTACATGGCTCTTCACTACATGTCTCTTCAATAAATCTGAGCACACCTACATGGCTCTTCAATAACTCCGAGCACACCTACATGGCTCTTCACTACATAACTCTTCAATAAATCTGAGCACACCTACATGGCTCTTCAATAACTGAGCACACCTACATGGCTCTTCAATAACTCTGAGCACACCTACATGGCTCTTCACTACATAACTCTTCAATAAATCTGAGCACACCTACATGGCTCTTCAATAACTCTGAGCACACCTACATGGCTCTTCAATAACTCTGAGCACACCTACATGGCTCTTCACTACATAACTCTTCAATAAATCTGAGCACACCTACATGGCTCTTCACTACATAACTCTTCAATAAATCTGAGCACACCTACATGGCTCTTCACTAATTAACTCTTCAATAAATCTGAGCACACCTACATGGCTCTTCACTAATTAACTCTTCAATAAATCTGAGCACACCTACATGGCTCTTCAATAAATCTGAGCGCACCTACATGGCTCTTCAATAAATCTGAGCGCACCTACATGGCTCTTCAATAAATCTGAGCGCACCTACATGGCTCTTCAATAAATCTGAGCGCACCTACATGGCTCTTCTATAAAATCTGAGCGCACCTACATGGCCCTTCTATAAATCTGATCACTACATGACTCTTCAATAAATCTGAGCACACCTACATGGCTCTTCTATAAATCTGATCACTACACGACCTCAATAAATCTGAGCGCACCTACATGGCTCTTCTATAAATCTGATCTCTACATGACTTCAATAAATCTGAGCTCACCTACATGGCTCCTCTATAAATCTGATCACTACACGACCTCAATAAATCTGAGCGCACCTACATGGCTCTTCTATAAATCTGATCTCTACATGACTTCAATAAATCTGAGCTCACCTACATGGCTCTTCACTACATGACTCAATAAATCTGAGCTCACATACATGGCTCTTCACTACATGACTCAATAAATCTGAGCTCACCTACATGGCTCTTCACTATATGACTTCAATAAATCTGAGCTCACCTACATGGCTCTTCACTACATGACTAAATAAATCTGAGCTTACATACATGGCTCTTCACTACATGACTCAATAAATCTGAGCTCACCTACATGGCTCTTCACTACATGACTCAATAAATCTGAGCTCACATACATGGCTCTTCACTACATGACTCAATAAATCTGAGCTCACCTACATGGCTCTTCAATAAATCGGAGCACAACGTGGCTCTTCAATTAATTAGAGCACACCATGGCTCTTCAATGAATCAGAGCACAACATGGCTCTTCAATCAATCAGAGCACAACATGGCTCTTCGATTAATCAGAGCACAACATGGCTCTTCAATTAATCAGAGCACTACATGGCTCTTCAATTAATCAGAGCACTACATGGCTCTTCAATTAATCAGAGCACAACATGGCTCTTCAATTAATCAGAGCACAACATGGCTCTTCAATTAATCAGAGCACAACATGACTCTGTCAATAAATCGGAGCACAACCTGGCTCTTCAATTAATCAGAGCACAACATGGCTCTTCAATTAATCAGAGCACAACATGGCTCTTCAATTAATCAGAGCACAACATGGCTCTTCAATTAATCAAAGCACAACATGGCTCTTCAATTAATCAGAGCACTACATGGCTCTTCAATTAATCAGAGCACTACATGGCTCTTCAATTAATCAGAGCACTACATGGCTCTTCAATTAATCAAAGCACTACATGGCTCTTCAATTAATCAGAGCACTACATGGCTCTTCAATTAATCAGAGCACTACATGGCTCTTCAATTAATCAGAGCACTACATGGCTCTTCAATTAATCAGAGCACAACATGGCTCTTCAATTAATCAGAGCACAACATGGCTCTTCAATTAATCTGAGGACCTTCATCGTCGAAAAACACGGTAGCCATAATGTAGCACTACCACTGAATACTAAATATAAATCAATTGCCACAATTTTGGGGCACACGGTAATTTTGTGGGCGATGATAGGCTTTTAAAGCCGATCCCGCTTCTGATATGTAAAAAGACTTAGTTAAAACGTGCCTCTTATATGCACTATATTCGCTACACAACTATACTGTATATATCAAATTAGTTGTGTACACTTCAAGCTCCAAAGGGAGACTAACTCAATAATGATAGCTCCCGCTCTTTTATACCTTTTGCTTTAGTTAATAAAGAAATACCTTCCACAAATATTATGAATTACTTGGAGGGTAGTTAATATAAATATAATTAACATACTACCCTTCAATATTGTGTACTAAATCACAACAATTATCCGAATTCGTAACATAATGAAAAAACTAACATAATTATTAACCCTGTAATATTACTGTCCCACTGCTGGGCGCGGGCCTCCTCTACTAATGAGAGGGGTTAGGCCTTAATCTACCACGCTGGCCTAATGTGGGTTGGTAGACCTCACATACCCTTGAAATTCTTGTGAAGAAATTCTCGGGTAGGCAGGTTTCCTCGCGATGTTTTCCTTCACCCTTATAGTAAGCGATAAGTCACAATGAAAACACACTTAACAGAGAAAAGTCAGATGTGTATGCTCTTTTTGGGGTTTGTCTCGAACCACCGACACCCGTCTTGGCAGTCCGTATCATTCCCAACTGAGCTATCGTTGCTTTATGAAAAACTAATATAGCACTAATTTTAACGCAATTTCTTAAGTGATATGATGAGTCGCGTTTTATAACCATCACTCTCCGTCACTGTACGTATGTTAGATATATTTTGCTACGGCCGCATAGCGAATGCGAATGATGACTTGTTAATGTAAATTGTATAACAACAAATTGAATAAACATAAATAAATAGCAGAGAGCAGCGATAGCTCAGTTAGGAATGGTACGGACTGCTGACACAAATGTGAGACCAACCCCAAAATGGAGCATACACCTCTGACTTTTCTATGTTAAGTGTATTTTCATTGTGAAATATCGCTTGCTATAACGGTGAAGGAAAACATCGTGAGGAAACCTGCATACCACAGAATTTCTTTACAGGAATTTCGGTTAACGGCTTTACTTAATTATTCCTTTGAAAAAAAGAACATTATTATTTTTACCCGATTACGTCGCAGCAATAGGGATGGTCAATCATTATCATCATCATCATCATCATCAGCCAGAGGACGTCCACTTCCGAACATGCTGATGGTTATAACTGCAAAATAAATAATAATATTTTAATAATCCTTTATTTCATTATCTTTAATCAAAGTCTAATAAATAGTTTTTGTGTTTTTTAGTTATAATTAATTGACTTAGGAAATGAAATGGTTAAATAATAATGACTAAAGAAAAATAAAAGGACCTGGCATAACTACGAAAAATACGTGTTTACCATGAAGCCGGTCCTGGCATTTTAGTTTCGCGATCTATTTACAAGTTGTCTCCGTATCATAAGAATTGAATAACGTATAAATACATATTCATTTTATTATAAATACCGTGTTTATAATTTTCTAATTTTGGAATATGAAGAAGATGCCTAGGTGCTATATTAATGGGATCTATATTTCGCAACGTCGCCATTTTGGTTTCATTCCATATATTAGGAATGCTTAATTTTTTCGTATTTCTCCTTTCTCTTATTTTTATTTTTTTGTTTAGTTATTAAATAATATAGAGATATAACTCTGTTATTTTTGTGCAGGTGTACTTCTCTATAACCATAGTGACTATGGGTCACTTTATAGAAATGGAGCAGCGCTATCTAAACGGAGACATGACGGAACCAGAATCAGAGAGCTTTCTCGAACCAGAAAAGATCACACCGAGTGAGTATACATTTTTCGTGGATTATTAGATAATTAACTTATATTTCGAGAGTACCAACGTACGTGGGTAGACCCGCTCGGAGAAACACTAATGGATCTTTCTTTCTTGTTCAAGCATGTTGTAGAAAGGATTTGGCTTCGTTTTTACGACCGGCTATCTGCCTGACGGCAAACCCCAGGGGGATACAGTCCCAGGAAAATAGATGTTAGACAAAAACACAACACGTGACCTGGGAACCGAACTCAAGACATCCCGGCACACAACCAAAAAAACTAATGGATGACAACGTAAAAATGTCGGAGTTTTGGGTGGACAACACTTGATGGTAAGTGATTTCCACTGCCGATAAACCCAGACCCGAAACAAATATCTGTAGGTTACACATGTTCGTCTCGGTGCGGGAATCGAACCCGCAGTCTTTCCTATAACAGCCGACTACTCGCCACGGAGAGAGAGAGAGAGATCATAAATATAAATAGCTTCAAAATATAAGTGCTACTAGTGTTTCATTAACATTATTGTCATTACCTATTAGATCATAGTCCTGGCATTACGGCACGAGCCATAAATTGAAGTCACACGTTAGGATGTACCTTCAAACTTTTGAAACCAATTACAGTAACAACCATTCAACTAACAGACATTGCAATTATGCAACAGATAAACATCACGAACCGGAGGCGCGTCTAGCAACCTTAAAACTATTACATAAATCTAATATATAAAATTCTCGTGTCACGGTGTTCGAACTTGAACTCCTCCGAAACGGCTCGACCGATTTTGATGAAATTTTTTGTGCTTATCCGGTATCTATGAGAATCGGCCAACATCTATTTTTCATCCCCCTAAATGTTAGGGATAGTCCACCCCTAAATTTTTTTTTTATTTTTTAGACAAAATTTTTAATTTCTATTTTTTAAAGATACAACATACAAAAATACATACAATCCTCAATTTTCACCCTTCTACGATCAACCCTTATTTTTTAATAGCCATTTTAGTAATTTAATCATTTCGGGGTGACAGACGGGTGACAGAAGGGGTGACGGACGGGGTGACGGACGTGGTGACAGACGGGATGACAGTCGGGGTGACCGACTGGGTGACAGACGAGGTGACACACGGGGTGACAGGCGGGGTGACAGACGGGGTGACAGACGGGGTGACAGACGGGGTGACAGACGGGGTGACAGATGGTGTGACTGACGGTGTGAGAGACGGGTTGACTGACGGCCGAAGTAGATCATCCCATTACCTCTTTTAGAATGATTGTGCTATAGGTGCCTACGACTCACTCTTTCAACCCTCTCTCTCATACGCAGACGAAGTTGCGCCGGTCAGCTAGTAAATATATATTATTATTTTTGTTTTATCATCATTCATTAAAGGCCAAACATCCCATTTCATTGTAGGTTAGTCTAACACACATTTTCAACCATGCTACAGATAGCCACAAGTTTAAAAACTTAATGGATCGACTTCAAAATCTATCCGCCAAATTTATATGGGAACACTCTTGAAATAAGCTCTATCGAACAAAAATATTATAATATTTAATTATAATTTTGAAAATCCGTCCACATTTGTTTTCGATGGAGCTTATTTCAAGGGTGGTCCCATATAAATTTGGTCACGATCGGTAAATTGGAAGTAGGTCAGTTAAGTTTTTAAACTTGTGATTATGCAGTAAACAGTGTGTTTATAAGTGCAGTGACTATCACCACAAAACAAACTAATTGAATTCTCATCTGTGTTAGTTTTCATTACCGGGCTGCTCGACAACGACACCTGTGAAATGAAGTCCCATTATACCACGCGATGAAGTCGCACTGGCCGAATTATTCATTAATTTGGTCGGTATAGTGATGTGGTGAAGTGCGTTATCGTAATGGCGGCGCGAAGTAGTATTTCATTACTTTACGTACTCTACAATATTAGTTATTTCGTTCTAATAACACGTATAACAGCTTAGTACAGCTATAGACTGATCACCGAGTCACAATTTCACAACTAACTCCAAAAAGATAATCTTTATTACCTCTTGTATTATGCAGTCCATATCAAGGAATTGTAGAAGTGCAGTCTCAGGCATTAGATCGGGATAACGCTAAATCCAAACACACAAAAATACCGCCGATCATAAATTTTGCAATTGAGTCATATAGAAACAAAGGCGGCAATTTGAAAAATGAATGAATTGTGGACGTTCAATATTTTTTTGTTTTATGTAACCTAGAAAATTTCATTACAGTTGTATTAAAATTACTTACACAAGAGACATAAAATTCACATACCAACACAAGATTTGATCTCTATTAGATCACATTGCTAAAAAAATCACATACAATCGAAATAAAATTCTTCATTCATTTTTCAGATTGCCACCTTTGTTTCTATACGACTCGAATTAAATAAAGAAAGAAATCTTAAGCCGTGTCTCCTGCACGTATTTTTCTTGAAACAAAACACTAAAACACCTACACAAAACAATGTTTTTCTTTGTCTCCTGCTCATGGAACAATGGAACATAGACAAAAAATGTGTAGTGAAACCATGTTTTGTGTAGGTGCTTTGTGTAATGTTTCAGTGTAGGAGCCACGGCTTTACCTTATCAACAATGCGCAGCGCGACTATTACAGTAAGTAACGCAGGAAAGCTTATAAAATATTACGCATAAATCAAACATAAGTATACATAATTGGGTACTTGACTATATGTAGTAACCAATATCAATGAATTTCTGTAGGAACATAGATTCATCATCTAAATAACGTATGCAATAGGAATTTATTAAAAATACTCCAAGGATAATAATTTTATTTTAGTAATTTAAATACTTAATTTTTTATCTGTGAGTCACGTGACGGTAAACACCAATCACGATGCATGATGTCAGATTATTCATTTTCTTTCTTGTTTATTTGCTCCACAACGGCATAAAACCTAAGATACAAAGTTATACTGCCAGGTTATTTGGTAATGTTTTTTCATATTTTTGTTAATAGTTGAGATGTATCAACTTAATTTCAACGCGAATGTGATCGACGATCGATATCTGATCGACGAAATATCTGACCCGTTTATTTTAGTTTGAAATCATAAATGTTATTTCCTCAATATCATTTTTAAAAGCAATTTTGTATCTATGGTAAGAAACAATGACGTCATCCGTAGCTACAGTTAACAGGTAGTGTTTTGGCGGCAAACTGAATTATACATTTTAATTCTTGCTTTTTTAAATTAAATTTAAGAAAATAAATGACGAAATATTTTTTTACATGTTTAGAATAAACTAATAAATAGCCCTGTATACTTTTTACAAGATAGTCAAGTACCCAATTAAGCCAAAAATAGTGATAAACCTTTCCAAAAGTTTATTACATGAATGGTAATTGGAAGCTCAACAGCCGCCGCAAAGTACATCTGCGAGCGCACATTTAATCTTTGTGCAATGGAATCGTTCCAGAAGTGGTTTACGTTCCGAAACCTTTTATTGGGGTCTTTGGGAAACCAATTATAATGTACTTAGCGAATAAGATATATTACGAAATTCACTTTAACTAGAGGTATTTTCATGCGATTGTGTCTCAAGAATTGTTTTAATTTTGGAAGATAAAGCGTAGTCAAAATTGTTTACAGTGTGGTTCCGTCTAATTTACTTAATTATTTGGCTTTTGTTCAAGTTTAGCCTCAGTGTCGTAGTTGTATTGCGTGCGCGTTACGACTACCAACTTGAGGACTCGGGTTTGATTCCGGATCGGGTAGTGATATTGAAATTTTCTATCCACTATCAGCCCGGGGACTGAAATTTGTGCCCGATATGACGATAGACTCATCCTATCACATCTATCACACCTTGGACGGAAATGAGCTCGACGAAATGTGGGTGTACTAGTTCGCTAGTTCATCTTTGCTTACCCCTTCGGGATACAGGCTTGAATTTCATATGTACGTCTTAAAGTTAAAATAATACTCACACTTTTTTTAGTTTCAAAGGTAAAAAGTTTCATTAATAACAACTTAAAATAAAGTTTAAAAGTAATTGAGAAGTTGACGAAGTAGGTATTCTATAAAACAGAATATAATTAAAGGCCGATATACAAATATTGAACATGTCCGCTAAGTGATTATATAGACATTCGGTGATTAAGAGGCCGCAGAGTTTCGGTAACATCCCGTGTTTGTATTGCCATTATTCTCGTAAGATACGGGAAGTATTTTTGGCCTATGTAAATGTTTGGAGAAAATCACGCGTCTTCCGCTGTTCATACAAATTAAGTACGAAAACATGATGATTTCTTAGGTTTACCTGAATGCCATTAATTGAAATAGAACATTTTTTTCGGATGATATTGCGAAACAATAAATAAAAATCAAATCGCCATAGAATCCGTAAAAACTAGTTTTATTTTAGTTAACCATTCCTAAATGTTTAATATTTTTAACACATTATGAACTTTTAAATTTTATATTTTTAAATGAGGGCGGATTATGTAACACTAACCTTTCGAGCAATCTATATTTACCTCAGTCCGACCCATGACCGTGAAGGCTGTAAATTTTCCGAGAATCCATAAAAAAATGTTTTATTTCCATAGAATAAAAATAATTACCACAATAGTCACTGACGTAAAAACAACCTAAGACTAATACTATTTGACTAAAAGGGCATGTTTTGAAGTCGGTAACAGTGATGATATCAAGACACGCAACTCTATTAAAAATGAAATATAAAGTGGGAATTTTGCTCTCTTATTTCGTTTTGCGTCCTTCTAATTGTCGAACTACGCACTGCCTTTGTTTCGCCTCATTACCATATTTAATTACTGTAGGACAAAATCTCTATTTTCTCTCTCCATAATATTTTAAACTGGCAAAATGTTTAAATTACTCGAAATAAAACAGAGCAACTCCATTTTTTACTTAAATGAAATGTAAGTAAAAGTTGCAAGGCCGATATTATTACTTTATTCACTCCACCAACAAGTCTTACAAATGTAATATGGGACTCGCAAATAGGGGTTACTCAAGCACAGGGGGATCCTGCAAGCTCGCGGGTCCCGCACCATTTTTTGGGTACGTAGGAACCAAATTCAAATTCGACTCCATTATTCCGTATATCCATTGTATTTATTTCCACTTGTTTTTATCGCACGTCAATATACCAGTAGGTATGCGTAACCCTTTTGCATAACACAAGCATCTTGCAGAAAGCAGAAGCATGTTGCAGTTGCTTGCCTGACATCAACCTGTTCTAGGGAATCAACTACATATGTAGAGGTATATAATATATGGCGCAAAATTATTGTCATATATTTTAAATTTGCAATACTTAAAATACGTACAAAATATATTCCGTTTACCTGTACTTATATTTTGACATTATTTATGTTTAATTTGTTATCGACGATTTAATGTGTAAATTTAAAAAAAAACTTAATTTGTTATCGACAATAACAAGTGTTTATGCAGTTCAGTTCAAGTTATATCCCACAGGATCACGCGCTAGTTTGACCAATCCCGAACCTTAATAATGCGGGATTGAAGAAACTGTGACATTGTAATCCCATCTCATAGACATGAGGCTATATTCTAAGTGGATTATAATAATATTTTATATAAATCACTCGAGATTATTATGGATATTCTAACTCTCATTTAATACTACTAGTGACTTTCATTTTTAAAATAATGTACCATATATGTACCTTAATAACCATTGTACCTACATGAGTTTCGTTGGCTGTGTTTAGTTTATTGCCAAACACTAAAGGATTATCTGAGTGCGTAATTAGTGTTATTTAATAATTTTATCTTTACTTCATTATCATCATCATCAAAGATTTCCAGATTGACCTCTTGGAAGCGACCTGCATCCAGCCACTTCCTGCGACCTTTATCTTTACTTAATGAACCATTAATCAATTTTCAGAGGTTTATCTTACGATTGGCAAAGCCACTAAAAATGCACCGCACTTAGTTCAATCTTGATTGTCTCTGAACCAGTTTAAGGCGATGAAATGACTGCAAAGAAGGTTCGTAGAATAGCTTGGAAATTGAATTTCAAGCCATATTTTAATAAAAATCGGAGCTTTGAAAAGAAAACGTGTTTTGCAGCAAATTCTGCTCTTGAAATTCGAAAACTGCTTGGTCGCAATTGCACTCAGCAAATGCTTTGTGAGTTTTCGGAGCTAAAAGGTGTAAACAGAGCCCTGTACTGATCCGAAGGAATGTCTTTGTATAACGCATTTTCTTTAATTTAGAAAAGGTTTTGGCTGAAAATACTCACTCTAAAAATAATCTCTCTTTCCGTATTTAAAATGTTTGTGGCTCTTTCAAGGTGTACCAAAATAGTAAACAAAATAGTAAAATATAACAATCCTGTATTATTAGTCTTACATTTAGGCTCAAGCCTCTACTAATGAGAATTCTACATATGTGTTGCAGACTTTAGACATCTTCATACAAACCGCGTGTGTTTTTCAATTATTTTTTTATAGCAGAGATTGGCAAACGAGCAGATGGGTCGGGTCACCTGATGATAAGTGATCTCCACCGCCCATAGACATCCAAGAGACAAAAAGAATAATGGGTTTGTTGCCAACGTAAAAGGAGGGAATGGAAGAGGAGGGAAAAGGGATTAGGAAAGGGTGGGGGGAAATGGGCCAACGAAAATCTCACTCATCGAACGAAACGCGACAGCAAGCTACCACTTTACGTCGGTTTTCTGTAAGACAATGGTATCTAACCGGTCGAGCCGGTGCTATAGACGTTACTGTCTACAGCGTGGCTCTACCGCTCAAAAATATTTTCATTTCAATTTCAAATAATTTTCAATCAAATTATATTTCACTCATCGCACATCATATTTATTCTTCGTTTCTACAAATATTTTAAAAGAAATCACAAGATCGGACAGTGTATGTAAACTGTAATAAGTATAAAAATGAATTTTTACAACCCGTGTAAAAATAGCGCGCGCTCACTAACTTGTAAATCTGTTGGTAAATCATTACCACGTCCAAACAAAAGGTGTTAATATGACGCATTTATGACTGATAAATTATATTTCCGAAGAAAACATCGGACACGGCTTTTTAGAAGCGTTGCTAACTTCACGATGGATGGTAATTGAAACCTTCTGAGAACAATAAATCCAAAGCATCGAATCGTTAAGATTCTAATTTGAAGACGCTCAACGTTTTTTAATAAACATTGAAAGAAAATTAAAATTCCCGTGTTACATTTCGTGGAAGAAAAATGCAATAAAATATGTTTTTTATCATCTTCACGTAAATTAAATTATTTTTATCCTTTATTTTTTTATAAAGATTGATGGGTGTTGTAATAAAATTTCTCTTTTTCAAAGCCGCACCACCAAGTGACGTCGCTAGGGACCCTGATCGTAAGTAATCTACACCAACACAACAGAATATCGAATTGTATGATTCGCTTTAGGGTTAACTTCTTTCGCGTTACTCGCTGATAATGTAGTTTTTTATACGTAAAAAAAAATCGGTTCAACAGTTCTTGAGCTTATTCATTATAAACAAAAATCTTTCCTTTTTATCGACCGACTCAAAAAAAAGGAGAACGTCCTCAATTCGTCTGTATTTTTCCTTGTTTATGTATGTTACGCGATATCTCTGCCAATTGCTTGATTTTCAAGATTATTTTTATGTACGATAGATGTATGTGCATTTTAGCATTGATATCCGCGAGTTTTATACTACGCGTCAAAAACGGCGATGGTTCATAATACGCGCGCAAATACCAGCCATCTCGAAGAGAGTATGTCAAATATGCATTGATTATCTTATGAAGTTAATCATTTATCCATTTCCATATCTGCGCCATCTTCGCCACCCGCCGCTTCAACACACCGCTTACATACCACGGGAGAAGGTATTAACGCCGGGAATTATAGCATAACTCAGACGACCTCAATCCATTTATCAGTTTATTAATAGTAAAAGTCATAAAATATGTTATAGCACTGTAACTATATACACTGTAAAATCTTCTGAGTACCTTAACTTACACTGTTTGGTCGTCGCAATACACTTTTTCAAGCTTGTAATAACAATTAATCTGCTAAAAACTATTTTTTTTCTAAAATAAAAATCATATTTTGTGAAAAATATTGTTTCGCTTTCCGTCAACGTTCAAATCAAATCAAATTATTTATTGAATCCATAAAATGTCACACATTACTTAGATTCCGTCAAGAATTGTACTCTACCAACAGTTCGGAAGGCAAGAATTTCTGATGTTGCTCTTTTTAATCAAAAAAAATGTAAGCAGTTTACAATAACATAATAAACAACCAATAAGAAAAAAAAACATTTACATAAATTAGATTATATTAGAGCAGCTAATCCACAACAAGGATTGGATTGGAACATCAATTTTAGCTATAAATGTGCTACAAAATTTGTTGAGTTTTAGTATGCTAGCTATAACCAGTTAAAGACCATTGCAATTGAATTATTTATGCACAATCGCACAAAGCATTGGAGCAAGGAATTATTCCAGTTGAAAAAATAATTTGCGCGAGCAGTATTGTGGAATAAAAAAGATTATATGGATAATTTATTTTACAATATTTCACAGGATCCGAACAGATTACAGGTTTTTATTTAAGAGTATAACGACTCTCTTTGAATCACGTTCGGAATACATGATTATTATGAAAAATGTATTTTGGACGTGACGAAAATATTTTGTTCCCCTTGACTTTACATAAGCATGACGGAATAATATTGTTTATGTTTCTCGTGATATTTATATTATAACTAGGTTATTGCGAACTAAGTTCAGTGATTGTTGTATGGGAATTCTATTGAATTACCTAGCTATTCTAATATTGTACAAGGATATTATTATTCCTGGTCGGACAATTTTTCTGGCACGATTTTTTTATCCGGGTACGGCAAAGTGCACTACACTGCACCTGATTTATTTGGGACTAGATAATCTATAACGGACCGACTTCAAAATTTATCCAATCATGACCAAATTTAAATGGAACCACTCTTGGAATAAGCTCTATCGAACACAAAAAGAATCTTGAAAATCGGTCGACGTTTGGCGTTTGACCTCCTCCAACTCAAAAGTCAACTACCACTTTTCGTTGGTTTTCTGTACATGGTATCAAACCGGTCGAGCCGACCTATTCGTATTGTAGACATAACTGTAGATGACGTGTCTGTTCCACTGAAACTCAATATATTACCCAACCTCAATTTACGCATTTTGAAACCGTGAATAATAATGTAACTTCTACATTACTACCTTCTCTACCAAATATCAATAGATTTAACATCATAAGTTCATAACAGACACAATATTATGTTTTCAAATAAACGAAACAGAATGAAATGACGTTACGTTACCTATTTCGAGCTCACATGCGTCGATAATTGGGTCATCTACCTGGTTCGGTGGAAAGTCGTAAAATATTATGGGCATTAAAATCAGTCCAACTTTCTACTTTTATCCTACTCAGTCAATGCAACATGATGTTTCCAGGGCAAAATACTAGGCGAGGCGAGGTTATACGATGTCATATGTACATTATATGTATATATGTATTAGGATTAGTGAGCATGACTTGATGGTTGGAAGATGGTTGGGGCGAGTATCAGTTAAATGCTATGTCCTTGTGCACGCGTCAGTCATCAGCTTGTGTAGTCACGAATTCCTCGATTTGCTTCTTTTTGAGTGTGAGGACCCATTTGGAGGCTATTTGGGGGCTCATTGGGAGGCCTTCATGATTCTGCTGACAATTAATTTATTGGCCATTTCCTAAAAAAGGTTGAGTAAGAAGTTCTCATCACCGATGAGCGTCTATGAAAATAGTATTGACCTAGAAAGAGGAAAAGGTATATATTTGGCCTATTGCATTTGATGGTCCATACTTTCAGTCTAGTATTTACCACACAGACAGCCGTGAATATGCAATCTAAAGAACATGTTTTATCAAAACAAAACACAAAAACACCTACACAAATCAAAGTTTTTCATTGTCTACGGCTCATGTAACAATGGAAGAGACAAAAATGTAGAAATACCATGTTTTGTGTAGATGTTTAGTGTAATGTTTTAGTACAGGAGATGCGGCTTAAGTCTAACAATGAATTTTAGGCTGTGGTGTGCGGAACTGCGGCCTGAGCAGGAAAATTTCTGACAACCGTAAATGTATTCGAACTCGATGCGCGTCTATAAATTTCATGAAATATTAACCAAACGTCATCAGTGCGCAGCGAACTCGAATACATTTACATTAGTTTTTCGTGCTCGGGCTTCTGTAGTAATCGACACAGATTCATTCATTATGAACCTCAGCCCTAAAAGATTTAACACCACAATTCATATTTTAGAACAGTTTTGCAGTTTTATATCCAACGTTTAACCATAATTGCTCTATTAATCTTTCTTTTCTTTCTACCTGCCCTTATCCCATCTTAATGTGGGGTCGGCGCAACACTTTTAAGCATGTTGCAGAGAGGATTTGGCTTAGTTTTACGACCGCCTGCCTGACGTCAACCCGGGCAGATTGAATTGGAAAATTTGCTTTGCCCGACCTGGGAATCGAACCCAGGACCTCCCAGTCCTCAGCCCATACATGCTGCCACTAGACCAAGGAGGCGAATGCTGCTGCTGTAATTGCTCTATTAATACTACAATCTATTGGACACCTTCGTCCATAGTCCGTATAGTAAAACGAGTGACCCGGAAAACTAGTTGTTCCAATACTGGCCGCGTTACAAGGCCGCCCCATCGACTAGAATATAACAATGAAACGGAGGGTTATTACTGGCGATGGAAATAACGGCTAGTTTTTGTCATTAGGTTCTGTAGCTTGGGCTTTTTTTATAAAGCTATTATTTTAAGTAGCTATTTAAAGCTACCGGCTATTTTTCCCCGCGCTGTTTTAGTAACGTATAGGTATCTTGAATCGCCGGAGCTATCTTGTTATATTTTTATTCCCGACGTTTCGAAGGCTTTGCAGTCTTCGTGGTCCCGGGTTGACTCTCAGTCCATTAAACATTAAAAATTAAAACCAAATCGTGATAGAATCCGTAAAAATAGTTTTATTTCAAAATACATGTATGATTATCCTCAAATTTGTTGGTAAAGTGGTTTCTGCTTAAGTATTTCCAATTAAATTTCTTAACAACAAAATAATTGGACATGGCAATGACTCATTCGATTAATAAAAAGTAAGTTAAGTTTTCCAGGAGTTGTAAAAATGAGTAATTTGATAATAGATTTTGATGTATTCTTCTCGATTTTCAATTATATTTTTTTCATCGTCAAAAAACTGCTATTAGACACAATTTTTACAATATGGGGGCGCCATCGGAGAAGATACGAGG
Organism: Clanis bilineata; assembly: GCA_036417725.1. Classification (NCBI taxonomy): domain Eukaryota; kingdom Metazoa; phylum Arthropoda; class Insecta; order Lepidoptera; family Sphingidae; genus Clanis; species Clanis bilineata. The sequence goes on from CM071137.1 coordinate 15,497,857, forward strand.
TGATAAAGTTGAAATTCAAAAATACAACATTGAAATCTATAAAATAACCAAGTTTCAAATCCACCGGAAAACTTTCCAGATAAAACTAACAGCGGCCTGAGCAGGAAAATTTCTGACAACCATAAATGTATTCGAACTCGATGCGCGTCTATGAAATTTGTATGAAATATTAACCAAACGTCATCAGTGCGCAGCGAACTCGAATACATTTACATTTACATTAGTTTTTCGTGCTCGGGCTACAGGTGACTGTACTAATAAACTAACAAAAATTTTAATCAATTACCTTTAATTAGTGGTGTGTAAGATTTGTGACCGCTTTGTTAATGTAATTAGGCTAAGAGACTAGACCATTGAATTTAGCCAAACCAAAAATATTTATCCATTGTGAAGAGTTAGAGCATAAACATCGAAGTTTATGTCTGAGATTATAACTAATAGTAACTTTAATGAATTTTATTTGTTTAAGTGATGAATTCGAGGGTTCTTCAAATCTAATATAAAAAGACTAAAGTATACTTTGTTATATCTACATTACCACAAATTAAAGTCAATAAGTACTTGCTGAATAATTTCAGCTAATTACTATTATTCGTGACAAATAATATAATTGGTGAGTGGTGGCAATAAACGGTGGCGATTAAATAAAAGTAAATAAATAATAATCACAAGTTTAAAAACTTAACAGACCGACTTCAGATCCGATCGTGACCAAATTTATATGGCACCCTTGAAATAAGCTCTATCGAACACAAAAATAATTTTGAAAATCGGTCCACATTTGGCGGAGATATCGCGTAACATACATAACAAAAAATACAGACGAACTGAGGACCTCCTCCTTTTCGGAAGTGGGTCGATAATTATACCTCTATAAGATTATAATGTCGTATTTGAACTTACTAACCGTTGCCCGTGACTCCAACCGCTTGGAAATTTACTTTCCGGGATAAAAAGTATCTTAGGCGTTATTCTGATGTAGTCTATATAACAGCAAAGTTTTATCAAAATGCATTCAGTAGTTTTTGCTTGAATACGTAACAAACACAGACATACAATTACAAATTTAGAATATATAAAATATTACTGATATTACTTCAACTCCTTACAATCAATTTGAAATCGAAATGAATGGACAAACGGAACAGGCAAAATATAGGCGAAAGAACAGCGCAAAGTATGCTAGGGAACAGTGGAAAGTGTAAGGTTCATACAACTCGATTTCTACCGGCTTACCTTTGCCAAATTACTGGCTTAACAAATAGGTTAGAAGAAAATGCAGCATCAGCTTCCCTTTTCAAAAATATCACCCATCGCCACTGCTAGTGGTAAGATCACTGGCTCTAAGCGTCGGCGGGCGACTATAGCTGACCACGCGTCGATTACGGTTCGCGAGCTTTTCTCTAGGCGATGCCGTCACAATGCTGCTGCTGTGTGCCTTATAGTAGAAAATTTCATACAAAGAATATAAGGATATATGAGCATAAGGCTGTCAGTATATATGGGCTGTTGAGCGTGAGGCTCTAAGTTCGAATCCCAGGTCGGGCAAAGCGATTCATCTAAGTCTGATAATTCCATTTTGTAATTGTAACTCCTAGTGGGGGTTGACGTCAGTCAGGCAGTGTGCCCTAAAACTAAGCCAAATCCTTCCTGCGACATGCTTGAAAAAGTGTTGTCTTGAACCCACATTGTGAGATAGGGTAAGTAGTAACAAAATTTAAGATCATGACGATGCATTTCAAAGTTATTCTTGTACTTTAACTTATACTTATCTTATCTTTACTATTAGGATGATTACTTAAATATTCGCATCCAGAGTGCAATGTGTTCAAAAAGTTTGGCAATTTTGTTATTTTACGGGTTCCAATAGTTCCATTCACGCGATTTTTTCATCGTTGTGTTGGTAATACTGTATGTAATATCGGCGAATTTTCAATATCGGAATTCAATTCGGATATTAGTACCCAATAATGGAATTCCGATACTAATATCGGAATTAGAAAATTTCATTTTACAAAAGAACTAAACCTTATAAAGATGGAGTTTCAAAGTGTGTGAGGATTAGAAGAAACAATAGCATAAATGTATATTTTTTTATGCATAATGGCATGTCTGATGGGCACTATTATGTCATTTTATGCATTAAAGACGAAGTAATAAAATTCAATATTCATTCGGAAACAAAAAATGTCTTATTTTGTAAACGCACAACGTACATTAGTTTTAATATTTCAAAAGTATCTTCTTCTGAATTTTCTTGCGGTAGAGAATTACTGCTAGTAGTAAGTCCACGTGCGTATTATATTATTGCAACTTAAGTCTTATGACTTAAGTAAAAAGAACTATTTGGGTTTGAAAATATCATTAGCTGGAGCCGGAAATTGATTTATATCCAATACAGGGGTGTTTCGTCGATGAGGTAGACTGCTCATCTATGAGTTGCATGTTTCACGTTAGCGACTTCGTAAAATATTTGTATGAAAGTCATTTTTTAATAATAATAATAAATATACCCAACAGTCACACACCAAGCCCTGACCCCACAATAGGTATAACCTGAGTCGTGGGTATCGGAAACTATGAGAGACTTTCGGTCTCACAACACCCAGACTTGAAACAAATATCTGTGGGCCACACAAACATTTGTCTTAATGCGGGAATCGAACCCGCGGCCTCTCGCTTCACAACCGGCTACTCGCCCACTGCGCCACGGAGGCTGCATTCCCCTCGTTGTTGTTTGTCATTCCAATATTTTACGTAGTTACTAACGAGAAAGTGCAATTCAGTAGCTTGACCATGAGTTTTTTTGTCATTTCACGCTAGCAAGTACGTAAAATATTTGTATGACAAACAACCGAACGCCTCTAGCGGTTACGTGGGAAACTGGCGTTTTGCATAAAAAATATTTTTGTAGTCGCTAGCGTGAATCTTATAGTCAAGCTACAGAATCAGAAGTAATTTTTTCAATCAAATTAAATGCGCACTTATGACATTGACATTGTGACAAGAGTCATGACAAGAATATTGGCGTAAGAATATTATAATCATCAATTTATCATCATCAGCCATAGGACGTCCACTGCTGAACATAGGCCTCCCCCAAAGATTTCCAGATCGACCTGTTGGAAGAATCATCGATTATAATGGATGAAATCGTAATATATATAGAAGTAAGATAAAATGTCTCACGAAGGATAAAATACAATCCTATAATCATCAAATATATTTCTAGTGTATTAAAAATACTTTTCGAAACAAATTGGCACCAAAGTATTAACACCACAAACGAGTCGTCAGCGAAATTTTTAGAAGTAATTTAGTGAATGAGAATTCAGAACGAAAACTTTTGAAACTCGACTTAGCCACTTTTACATATTTGCATGTCGATGTTTCCACACGCGATAACATTATACTGCTCGGCGAAATTTTTAACTTACAAATTAGGGTCCGCTCTTACCCACAATTTGCAGAATATTTGGCAACTAAAATGGGCTGAGTAACATAATCCTTTATATATTTAAGTGGATTTTATGCATAATATCTTTCACTACTTTCTTCTTTATGTAACTCCAGTATGAGGTACGTGTAACATACTTTTTAAGCATGTTGCAAAAAGGATTCGACTTAGTTTTTACGCCTGGCCTCAGGCCTGCCTGATGTCAATCCTTTCTGAGGAAACCAAGGTTAGCAAATTATGTTAGAGAAACCGGTTTACCCAAACTGCGATTTGAACGCAGGACCGCCTGATCTACAGCCTATATACGCTGCCACGATCCCAAGAAATGAGACCAAGAAGGATTTTTAGCATAATGTATAATTAATATTTTCTTTGTGGTTTAATTGCGTAACTTTGTATTTGTCGTTTCAGTTGTTTGATGATTGCGGTCCATTAAAAACCACAAATCCCACTCTCCAGAGAGCAATCAGTAATTATTTAATACGCTGGTGACATAATTTGTTAAGTAATTAATTTTAAAACGATTTTATACTCAATATACCTAAAAACGAAATGTTATCATAAATAATAATACTTATATTAATATTGGAAGATCCACTATGCAATCTTAGTTATACACACTTTGTATATATATCTTTATATATGTACATTAGCCATGGTCGTCTCACTCCAGGGCAATAAAAAAAGGGGTTATCACAACATCTTATAGCAGTATTATTGTAATCTTACTTTCCTTTTTTTGTACAGAAAAAGTAAGATTACCAGTGGTAGCCCCCAGGTTTTACTTATATGTAAACACTATATACAAAATCTCTCTGGTAATAGGCAATCAAAGTTCAAAAAGTGGTTCCTTGATTATAACAATGGGCTTAATATGATCAATACTATAGATTGATTGTTAATTAAACGGAGTAAACTGACAGATCGAAATGTGACTTTCCAAAATAATGTTGCTTACTTTCAAAACATAGTGATTGATCTAGTTCAATTTTTATCATTCAAAGATACAATAACTCAGCACTAGCTTGCAAAATTAGAATTGTATTGCGTATTTTTGGAAATTTCAGCGTAACCCATCGACTAAAAGACCGTGTCAATAATTTTGCGTAAATAATCACAACAGATACGCGAAATGATAACAATGAAAATTACAAATATTACTTTAATTATTTGAGAAAATTACATTCAGCACATTCATAGCTTTTGTAAATTTTGTTTATAATGAACCATGACTATAATTCCAGTAGACATGCCATAACTAAGTTATGGCATGTCTACTGGAATTATAGTCATGGTTCTTGCAGTAATTTACTATGACTATAATTCAATAGACATGCAGTAGTAATAACACATTAGGCAAGAATTACGACTTTAAGTTGGATTTTAGAAAATGAAAGAATGAAATGGTTCACTGAATTGAAATGTTTAAATAATCTTGATCTTTTCACCACAGCACTATTTGAATTTAATTAAAAAGTGGCAGCATTTGAAACGTCAGATTACTCCGTTTAATTAGCAATCCTACTTTAGTTACATTATTATTATGACATTACAAGCACATTATCACTATTGTACACAATGACAGTACACAATTGAATAGCATTCAACCACGAACCGCAGTAGGAAGTTTGCTACGAGTAGTCGATTAATTCTGACCCAAATCACAAGATGATTCTACGAGTATATTAACCAATATACTGTTTGGCCAGGGAACCCCCTAAATACTATTGAATAAAAAGAATTATTGTATATAATTTAATTAATGTAAGATTGAGACTCTATTTTTAACATTTATCTCTATTTTATTACATTTCTAGTATTTTGTAGGAACATGTCCAGCTACGGTGAAGCAACGTATATGGCTAAAACTCCATTAATCCGTCGGAGGCGGCACATATGTCTATATGTTACATAAGCGTATGGGCCACCGGATGCCGAGCCGTCCGTGATTATCTCAACCTAAAAGGAACCCAAGGGCCTTAAAAATTACGTCAGCATCCTTTAATGCTGCAATAAGTCACGGGGGAGGCATAAATTAACTCAACCTCTTCCTTATTTTTTCTGAAATAAATCAGAACAATATTTATCGCGATCGGATAATATTAAGATACCCAAGAAACGGCTATTCGTCTAATGTAGTAATGACGTCGTCAGTGTGATTGTACAATAAAAGTGTAAAAACGTACAGCCGAAATATCTTTGCAGATAGGACTATTGTATCATTCTTGTCAAACGTGAAACCACTGCATAAAATAATTATAATTTCGTACCTTCTCATATTCTCCCTCTGTGATCCATAACTTACTCAACAAGGCCAGCGCCAGAGAAAAAAATGTATTTCTGCGAATTAAATTATGTATTTTCGGCACGTGCTATATGTACCTACACAATCGAATAAAAACATATCGCGAAAAGAAACACACGTTGAAATTGAAATTACACGCAATCTTAAGACAGTTCATTATTGAGTGCCAGTATTTTAAATGTGATTTTTGTTTGCAGTTACGGTGTCGCTGAACATAACTCTGCTGGCTTGCAGTACGCTGGGTCTGATCGCGTGTGTACTCCTCGTAGTCGGTGTATACAGGGTATGTATTAAAAACACTAAGTATTAACATACACTATTATGTTTTTTTTTATTTCCACCCAACAGTCACACACATAGTCCCGACCCCACACTGAGATACTAGTCTTGTGTCGTGGGTATCAGGAACTACGAGAGACTTTCGGTCTCTCAACACCCAGATCCGAAAGAAATATCTGTGGGCCACACAAACATTTGTCTCGGTGCGGGGATCGAACCCGCGGCCTCTTGCTTCACTGCCGGCTACTCGCCCGCTGCGCCACGGAGGCTGTCACATGTCACATGCTATTATCGAAGTTATTGGAAAAAATCATATTAAAAGTAAAACAATAGTAAATAGGTAACTATAGTAGTAAGTATAGTATATTAATCATAAAACAATTTTGTACTTAAAGGACCCTTCAGTAGCACCGTCTCATTTAAACGACTTTATTTTAACACACGACATAATAAAAGGTATATTTTTAAATATACATAGAAAAACCCTATCCCTATGGGAAAAAGTGGGTATGTATATTTTGAAAAGTCAAAATGGATAATTATTATAATAACATGTATGCGTTACATTACTTCACACCATACTTTATGCCGTGTTTACAGCGTAATACTACGCCCTAGAGTTACTTGAATACACTGGAAACTATGCCAGAAGTATCTCTTAGAATGAGCTTAACTGTGGAGTAGTACTGAAACCCGTTTAGTACAACGAAACACATGTTTGTTTAGGTAATCGTGGTGTTAGTTCAAGTAATTGGGTACAATTCGGGTGCGGTTTCCGAACGTTTGGATTGTAACCGCACCTATCTGAAATCTATCAACGGTTACGTGCCGTGTACCGCGTGGATAGCGTGGTTAGGTTGATTGGAATTGTGACTGATGAGTTCAGATCATAAATCATACCATGGAGGTGCGTTCAAAACTTCAAATGTAACGTTAGTCCGGCCAGTCTTTAACCCCAGAGGGGAAGAAACATACACCTGTATAGCTGAGAATGCAGGCTACTTCAAACAGGTCGGCATGGAAATCATTGGGGGAGGCAAATGACAAGCAGTGGACATGCTGTGGCTGATGATGATGATGACCTGAGAATTGCGATGGTATATGTAATCTACCAACTAGCAGTAGATCACCTGGACTTTATTCCTTTCATCGATTCCGGTTCTCTCGAGGGGCTTACGGCATGACTTGATAGTGGGTTGAGACGGGTATGGGGGTATCCCTGTATCTGCATCGGTTATCTGCCTGTCTTGTCGCAAGCCCCTGGATTTGCTTCTTTCCTCTTCGGATTTGGAGTGAGAAGAAGCATAAATAGGCCGGCATGATTCTAACGACCACTGATAAACAGTGTTTGTCAGTAGTCGCTAGTTTTGTTGGACTGCACTACGCTTACCATCAGGTGCAGTGTAGTCACTTTGCCATGCCCGTATAAAAAAAAAGAGAAAACTTTCAAACAAATTGCAGCTTATTCGACATTAACCCTGAAGGCATCAGTCGGTAATAACCTTGACCCGCGATTGCAGCTTACTACTTTATATGAATTTATATAACGAATTGTCTCCTCCTTGGTCTAATGACAGCATATATGTGCACTTTTTCAAGTATGTGCAGAAAGGATCTGGCTTAGTTTTTATGACCGGCTGTCTGCCTGACGTCAACAACCCCCTCTGACGGTGCCAGTTTCGGACAAATTAAATTAGAAAAACAAATACTTCCCTAATATAATAAAGTTTAATAACAAGCATAAAAACTTTGAAGTAAAACAAAAACTATTTCCTACAAGTCGCTTTTAATTTTTTGTTAATATCACTGATTCTGACTTCATCATCATCATCATCATCATCATGATTCTGGTCACGGACGTAAAAAAAAGAAGGACAATATCTGGCTTATAGTTAAACGGCCGCCACAGAGAAGCCACGCACACAAACGCGCCTGTGCAAAAGTGACCTATGCACACATTATCACACATAACACGCTCAGTCGCCGCCATTACATGTCAACAGATCGAATGGGCCGAAAACTCTGCTTCACCGTGTGCGGTGAGTAAAGACTTCTGTTGATGTATTTACTAGACAAGCTGTTTCGAAGTAAAATTGTGGCACATGACGGCGAGTGTTTGACGTTTCACGGCTAAGGAAAAGAGCAGATTTCTATAGTGATTTGAGGTCGATTAACAGAGACTTAGTGCGCACATTCTATGTACCGAATAGCCAGTCTAGTAGTATACATAGAGGTATTTGGCGATGAGTCATATAAAATGTATGAAACTACAGGAAATAAACCGGTGGCGATGTTTTGAGGCTGTCGCGTGTGGCACGTGTGCGGCGACCCTTAAACTCTTTATAAGCCAGTTTAGAAAATATTGGGAAGTTTGAATGTTTACGGTACATTTTCTAACAAAGTTATCTATGACAAAAATTGGTTTTTTACCGTACTGACAGCCCCGTAATAAACTTACCGAAACTCTACATTTACCGTCGCATTTTACGAGCGAAAATATTACACCTTATGCGTAAACTAATAATTCATATTTTCATACATTGTATTACGTTAATACTTACGGAGAAAAGATTTTTCTTTTATCTTTTGTAATGATTTTTATCATGCGTTAATGTAATTAGTGTGTTTAACGCCGAGGATTTAAAGTTGTGGAGGTTGACGTCAGGTAGGTCGTAAAAACTAAGCAAAATCATTTCTGTAACGTGCTTTAAAGAGTGTTTCACCGACCCCACATTAAAGTGGGATAAGGGTAGGTAGAAAGAAGGAACGTTGTAAGAAAGTTGTATAACCTATCTCTCATTTGTAAAGCCTACGAAAGCATTTTGGACAGCACTCAACACGGGTAATATAAATTAGTGAATAATACATTAGTGTTAAGAACATTAGCAAGGCCTTGCATTAACAACGGGTGCGGTACTAAACGTCCTTGGCATAATTCTATTTTTATCTTGACTAAATTTTCACTAACTCTTCACTTTGTGTTAGTACAAAACATTAAGTTGCACTTATCCCGCGAGACTTTATATTCTAAGAGTCGCGTTGTAATTAATAATTATTACATTTAGGTGTACTAGATGCCTACGTTGAATGAGAAACAGGCGGAATTTTGTGTATTACTAGCTGTTTCCCGCAACTCCGTTCACATGGAAATTTATTTTCCGTGATAATGTCTACTAATCCAGGTTAATCTAGGGTGTCAGCTACCTCCTTACCAAATGTCATCAAAATTAGTCCAGCCGTTTGAGCGTGAAGAAGTAACAAGCTTACAAACACACTCGCATTCTAGTTCGTTAGTACGCCTCTGCATACCCTTTCAGGGATACAGGCGTGAGCTTATGTATTTATATCTTTTCTATCTGTAATCTTACGTTAATAGTGCACATCCAGTGTACTCTAATATAACAATATTAGAGTAAGTAACCAACAGGTTACGATGAAACTGCACTGCCGCATAGTTCCTTATAGTATTCGTCTGAATGCCAATGCAAACCACAGAACCGATTTTCATTCCCTACAGATGACTCAGATATATACAAATGTACTCTTTGTTTCTATTGACGGACCTCGTTTCATCACCAGATGCCGAAGGGAGCGAACAACTTCCGACTACGCTTTGAATCTATGCGAAATCTAAGGCTCAGATCTATAAAGCGAACTTCGACTAAGTCTGAGTAAAAAAACGAACTCAGTGAGGATTTGGAATTTTTAAATCGAACTTTGACTTAGTCCGAGTCATTTTTTGCAATAAAATGTTTGCTTAGTCTGTTTGTCAGTTTGTTTTAATTAAAAAACGGCTCGGACTAAGTCGAAGTTAGATTTTAAAATTCCAAATCATCGCTGAGTTTCTTTCTTTGACTCAGACTATGTCGAAGTTCGCTCTATAGATCTCAGCCTACGTCTATTTGAGTTGAGCACTCTGCGCTCTCATGATATTTGTATGAAATAAATAAACGTCATAAACCCACAGCGATTTAAAAACACGTGAAAGTTATTCGTTCTATTGGAAATTGTTACTTTTCATAGAATTGAATATGAATGTTGAAGTTATAATAAAGAGGCTCTATACTACAGAAAACTATAAGAGAACAGATATTTTTTAAATAGTCACAGGTTCTCGGCCTCCGGTGGCCCATATACTTATGTAACATATATATGTGCAGCCTCCGACGGTTAAAAAGCTGGAACGACAAAACTGACCGACCAAATTCCTGCAACAACTTTTATAAAAATAACATACCTATCTTAAAAAATAATACTAAAAGTTATGAATCATTTCGGATAACGAGATTTATCGCGCAATATAAAAAATATCCTTTACACGATATTCATCTTTACGCAACCTACGTTACATAAACTAGATAATATTTAACTATGGCGACGATGGCTGTCGAATTAAACACATAAATCACAGAACCGTGTTCCATACATCATGGGATTAATATAAAACATAACTAAAATAAAAACGATAAATTATTACCCAGTGTGGCTATGGATTGAATAAATTAAATTATAACATAACATAACATAAGCTCACGCCTGTATCCCTGAATGGGTAGGCAGAGGCGCCCTAGCGAACTAGAACACCTACATTTCGCCGAGCTTTGTTCCGTCCCAGATGTGATAGGGGGCGAGCCTATCGCCATATCGGGCACAAATTCCAGACTCCGGGCTGATATGGAAAAATCCAATATCACTTTGCCCGACTCGGGGATCAAACCCGAGACCTCAGGACGGTACCGAAATACAACTACGCCACCGAGGCAGCCAGTAATTAAATTATATATATTTATAGTTAAATTTGTGTAATTTTATCTTTCTTTTTTAATAAAGAGTGGAATTAAAAATTCTTTGAGCGGTAGAGCCACGCTGTAGACAGTTAACGTATGTACACGAATGAGCCGGCTCGACCGATTTGATGCCACTATCTCACAGAAAATCGACGTAAATTGGTAGCTTGCTGTCGTATTTTGTTCGATGAGTGCGATTTCCGGTGGCCCATTTCTCCCCTCGCTTTCCTAGTCCATTTTTCCTCTCTTCCATTCCCTCCTTTTAGTTTCGTAACGCACTCATGATTCTTTTTGTGGGACAAGCGGTGGAGATCACTTTCCAGCAGGTGCCCGAGGTGCTCGTTTGCCAGTCTCTGCTATAAAAAATAAACTCGATGAGTTGTGATTGTTCTAGTCTCCGCCTACCACCTCTGGGTAACAAGGCTAAACTTACTGCTTATAATATTATGAGATTTTGACTGTTCGTCAAGTAAGACAGTATCAACGATAATAACAAAATTTAAAAATCAACTTTGAAAAACCTATTTTATTTATTTCCTATGGAGCGTTTTCATTTAATTGCCATTGACCCTGGTCCTATCTCCAAAAAAAGTAAAAAATTGATATTATTTATATAAAACTTCATACAGATAATATGTATGTTATGTATAAAGTAGGACTTAATGCCAGACTCATTCTCTACCAGACTACCCGTGGACTATTGTTGTAGACTGTGTACAGAGACGAGACAATTACCTCTAGACTTTCTTTCTGCTTAAACGCTTCCATTTCGCCTGGTCTTGAGCATCCTCCACAGTGAGACATTGGCTCTCATATCATCCTTCAAAACGTCCAACCAGCGCTTTTTGAACCGTTTACAAGGACGCACCCCTGGTACGATCGCGAGATACTTACGACTGACATACTCCTGTGGTTTAAAATTAACGATTTCAAAATAATTTTATGTAACGCTTCTAACCTATACAAAACTTTTATGAAATATAAGCGACATCTTGCTTTCTATGCAGATTTCGTCCTTTTTATGCTCTAATAAAATGACAACAAATATTTATTATGCGGGAATGACAAATGGCATTCAAAAGTCATAACGATTGTCGCTTTGTGTTGCAAGCTGTAAATAAAACATTTATTTGATCTTCACTTTACAGCAAAGATGACTTAAAATTTGCATTTGAATCAAAATGTCGAATTATATTATTATAACATTCTGTTTGTCTTGCTGGGGCAGTAGTATAGCGTGCGAGGTAAGACTACCGTCCTGAGGTCTCGGGTTCTATCCCCGGATAAGGTAATATTGTTTTTTTTTTACTCAGTATCAGCTCAGAGTCTAGAATTTACGTTGGATATGATAATAGGTTCCTACCTACCACATCTGGGACGGAAATGAGCTCGGCGGAGAGTGTGTGTTCTAGATCACTAGCTGTCAACCTTCCTTCACAGATACAAGTGCGAGCGTGATTTAAGGTCTTCTTTAGATATGAATATCTATTAAATATTAAAATGCAGTTAATAAGTAATAAGTGCGGGTATGGTTTAAAAAACATTTTGCTTGTTACTTCTTGACTCGGTTTTTCGTTGTCGGGATTTTAGATTCTGGATTTTGAAATAAGGACCGATTTTTCAATAGCCGCATTTTTATTCGGGGAATAATTTAAACATTTGTTAGTTGTATGAAAAATCTGTCAAATTAACAAAATTATCTCTCAGATCTATTATCTAGAGCCCCTTGCAGCTCCACGATAAGTCTCTATTTATCCCAAATCTCGATTTTGAAATCGAGTTTAGGTTTAACTCTATATATGTAATAACGCTGCAAGTCGCCTCTAATGCAACAGGACTTAAACAGGACTTCGTTTTAGACCTTCGTTTTAATAATTTAGACCTTCCTTACCGTTGCTATATGAACATAATCAATAATAAACCACATTGAAAGTGATAGACGTGACGACGAGTGGCTTCGAAAGGTCATAGTAACTCCAGTTGGTTACTATGAAGGTTATTGGCCAAGAAAGCGCAGCCCGGTATTGGCTGGTACAACATCATAGGGTAGATTTTGTTTGCATTACTACAGAACATTATGTTTATTTTAAACATATACTTTTTTATAGCAGAGAAAACGAGCAGATGGGTCACGTGATGCTAAGTGACCTCCACCGCCCATAGACACCCGAGACTCAAAAATAATCATGGGTGCGTTGCCAAACTAAAAGGGTGGAATGGAAGGGGAGGGATATGGGATTGGGAAAGGGAAGAGGAATTGGGCTACCGGAAATCTCACTCACCGAACAAAACGCGACAGCGAGCTGTTACGTACGTCGGTTTTCAGTGAGACAGTGGTATCAAACCGGTGGAACCGGCCCATTCGTGCTGTAGACGTGATTATCTACAGCGTGACTCTACACTCATATACTTATGTAGGTGCATGCATGTCCTATGGCTGATGATGATGATGATGAAATAATAATATGATTATATAAATGTCATAAATATGGCCAACTTTTACGTCGCCAAATTACGGTTCAAATTATAAAGCCTTTAAAAGAAGAACAAACGGACAGACAAACGGTCTACAATTTTGCTATAAAACAACTACTTACAAGACAGGTGGATGACTGAAGCAGACACAGGGATGCCTCATACCCACCCCAACCAACCGTCATGTCTTGTCTCAAGCCCCTCTAGAGAACCGCACACACCGACCAATCCGGCAAACCACACAAAGAGTATGTCACAATTCGCAATGTTATTAACACCATGTGTACAGTGGTTGCCAGCCCGTCGGGTATGGATAATATATCACCACTTCGATAAAATATTACAGTCATACATATCATCATCATCATAATTATCAGCCATAGGACGTCCTCTGTTGAACATAGGTCTCCCCCAAAGATTTCCAGAACTGATAGCCGATGGAGCAGAAAAGTTCTCGAGTGGAGAAGCCGATGGGGCAGAAAAGTTCTCGTGTGGAGACCACGTACCGGCAAGCGCAGTGTAGGACGTCCACCTACAAGGTGGACCGACGACCTGATGTATGTCACAGGAAGTCGCTGGATGCCATACATATAGATATCTAATACAGTATATATTAGAGTCGGTTCGATTTATAGCCAATAAACCGCATCGCGGATGCTATCGGGAACTATTTAGGACACTGGAGTTTAACTGGAGAATTTTAATTACAAACTGGAATTCCCTTGGAAACTGAATGGATTCGTTCCAAAAGCGATCGGGCAAAAACTATGTTTACAACGACCCGGCAATAAAATTAATAGGCACAAGATGTCGAATTAATCGCTGTAACAACTTAATTGAATTAATTGTGTTAACGATTATATCTATGGAGCCTTTCACAAATAATAAATTAGTGAGATCCAAGGGCTTTCTCCAAGGGTATATATTGATTTTAAACAATGGTAAGATGAGGAAATTCTTAGTGTGCAAATTATATGTACCGAACAGCCTGTCTAGTAGTATACATAGAAGTCTTTGTATATATCTGCCGAATGTCTTATTTGTAGTTTACTCTAAAAGTATGACAAAAATATGACAGTCTCGCACTGTAACGAAGAATAGCATACATATCCAATTTTGATGTAAATTTTGTAAATAATTTAAATTTTAATTTTCATTGTAATTTGGGCATGTAGAGAGGATGGATGAAAGGAGGTTGACAAAGCGAGTATATATATGGCAAGTGTGAATGGTAGAGTTGGAAGGGGAAGACTTTCTGACTTGGTCAGAGATATACTCGAGAAAGGTCAAGTTAAAAATACCCTTAACCGACATCCATGCATGAAGAATGTAATGAGACTGAATGAGGCGAAAGAGGTATGTAAAGATCGTAGCAAGTGGAAATCCGTTGTCTCTGTCTACACCTATAGGAAAAAAGCGTAAGTCTATGTATGTATTTTATAAATATTTTAAGTTAGGTTTTGAACTTCCTTTGCAACATACATACATATGCTTATATTTCACTTCAAACATAATTTGCCATTTTTATTGAAAAATAAATGTAATAAACTAAGTTTTTTTAAATATAAATATTTGTACGGAAGATATGTACGTACTAAGGCTAAGTCAAAGCAAAAGTCCAAGTTAGCGGACTATAAGAGCATTCGCTTAAAAAGGAAAATATACAATTACAACAACGAATAAAATAAAAGGAAAAATACATTTCTTTATTTAAATATAGGTCAGTCCATTTATTGGAATTTAATGTAATGATTTCTTCAGTACTGGGAATTATATTCCAGTGAACTGGAAATGTCCGTACAGTTGGCAGTCACAGTGCGGTTTAAGAAGAACAAAGAATTATTATGATATAATATGAGAAGTCTTTGTTAGACTCAATGGTACTAGGACTGCCATGACGAGTTGTAACTTCGAACCTAGAGTTCATATAAGGAGTATTTTGCATTGATTTCAGCTCATTTTCAACTGACATCCAAAAAGGAGAAGGTCCTTATGAGTCCTAATGTCCTATGAGTTTGGCGGAGCCAAATGTGGATCGATTTTCAAATTTATTTTTGTGTTTGATGGAGCTTGTTTAAGGGTGGTCCCAAATAAATTTGGTCACGATCGGATTAACTTGGAAGTTGTTCAGTTAAGTTTTTAAACTTATGTTTATTAGGCCTCATCTCCATGTAGTTAGAAGTAGCTTATTCCTAACATTGAAGTGGTATAAAACGATGCCTATATCAACAACTGTAGGCTATAGTTCAAACAATAGGCTCATGACCATATAGAAGTATTCGCCGTAACGAATAAATTCCATTGAAATAAAACTATTCTTACGGATTATATCACGATTATGTTTTATGATTATTTTATTATGTCTGACCCGTGACAACGAAGACTGCAAAGCCTTCAAAACGTCGGGAATAATAATTAAAACATAATCATGATAGAATCCGTAAGAATAGTTTTATTTCAATGTATAATATTCGCGTAAACTTAAGAAATCAGTATGAATAAATTCCAGACATTTTTCCAAATATTTTTTTCCAGCAGCAGTCACTTCTGTAGAAGGGTTAAATTTCACTTCACAGTATTATTAGTTTTGCACTATACTGAAGACTACCTGTTGGATGTTCCGTGATTTTTATCGCTTCTGTTCAATGTTCATTAACAATATATATAATACGGACTTCACCATTTTCACACATTTAAGTCCATATCTTCAAAATTAATGAACTGTAGCCCGAGCACGAAAAACTAATGTAAATGTAAATCTATTCGAGTTCGCTGCGCACTGATGACGTTTGGTTAATATTTCATACAAATTTCATAGACGCGCATCGAGTTCGAATACATTTACGGTTGTCAGAAATTTTCCTGCTCAGGCCGCTGTTAAGAAGTTTATTCCATTAGATCTTGGTCAAATTTATACATGTAGGCCCACCTTTGGAGTAAGGTCTATGAACACAAATAAGATCTTGAAAATCGGTACATATTTTTCTAAAATAACACACATAACATAAGCTCACACCTGTATCCTCGAAAGGGTAGGCAGAGGCGCACTAGCCAACTAGTACACCCACATTTCACCGAGCTAAATTTCGTCCCAGATGTGATAGGGGGCGAGCCTATCACCGGGCACAAATTCCAGAATCCGACTTCCGTTGATACAGGAAAATCCAATATCACTATGCCCGACCTGGGGATCGAACTCGAGACCTCAGGATGGTGGTCGTACCGAAATACAACCACGCCACCGCAGTCTTTTGTCTTAAATATTGCATAATAAAACTAGAATTGAGCATCTCCAAAACCAAAGCTATACTTTGGCCGCATTTTCGTCTACCTTCTAGGCTAATAAAAGAAACAACAAAACTCAATTTTAGCATCAAAATATCCCATAATTGCAATCCATAGTTATTAGAATTAGATGATAGGTCTAACTAATATCAATTTAAATCTATTACAGTGCTTGGCGAAGATAGCTAGCTTTAAGGATACCCCTACATCCGATAAACTATTATCGTCTAATCTAAGCCACAAGCAATCTAATTTTAAGTAGTTTTAAATTGCCAGATCTTATAATAATTTTCGACCCGATCGTTTGTCTGTCTCGTAAGTATTTCTCCCTAGTTTATGTACTCAATGTACACAGATTCGGAGTTCCAATAATTTTAGAGTACCATTTAGCAATCACAAAAACAAAACATCAGTTTATTGTTGTTAGTTTGCCCCACATCTGGCAGCGCTGTTGAGGTTCGCTTACGATCATCCATCACACTCGTAGCGTCGATTTTGGCATGTTTTCTCTCCATTTATCCACAAACTGTCCCTAACTATGGATGTTACTCGATAATTTTGATTCCAGCTATTATCAGCTCTTTACGCGATAAAGCCCACTTTGGCTCCCTAATCCTCCAATTTTATTATCGAGTGGTGTGATTGCATGAATATACTGTGTACCTATATGACCCAGGCATAGTTTATGTAAATATACCCAACAGTCACATTTAACAAAACTATGTCGCCATCACGGACATAAAAAAAGATGGACGGAGCGCTAGGAACATTGAAAGTGAAGCAGGATTTCGGTCCATTCGATCTATCGACACGTAATGGCGTGTGTGTGCGTAGGGCACTTTTGTACAGACGCGTTTATGTGCGTGGCTTCTCTGTGGCATCCGTTTAATTATAGACAAGATGGTGTCCTTATTTGTCTTTACACTCATCATCATCTAGACATCAGCAACATCAGCCACAGGACGTCCACTGCTGGACATAGGCCTCCCCCAAAGATTTCCAGATCGACCAGTTTCTTGACGTTCGTGGTCGGCATATTCCATTGTATACTATTCTATACCGCCGAATACTGCAACTCTACCTAACTTTAATGACAACTTACCTACATTATAATGCAATATGGACACTATTTTTTTTAGAGATAAGGCGCATCAAATGACTAGACGATCATAAATTTTGAATTTCAATATTCGGGCATAAGTAAATTAATAATTCTACTGAAGCTGAGTCTCCTGCACGTTTTTTCGAAATAAAACACAAAAAACTCATACACAAAACGAGGTTTTTACTGTCTCCTGCTCATATGACAATGAACCATAGACAAAAATTTTAGAAATAACATGTTTTGTGTAATTGTGCGGGCGACGCGACTTAATATACACATTGGGATTACTAAATGAGACAATGAAAAATCGGTCCTAAAAGATATAAGAAATCCGCAATAATGGGTTTATCATCTTAAAGGCGACTTGAATATATCGTTATATTGTATAAAATAGAAAATTTCGATAGTATGTACTTTGCCTAAAAGTCACCTGTTTTCTTTTGACTCAAAATTCCTCATGACTTATATTGATTAGCTTTTGGATGTTGAACTGTAACGTTGTATATGGGCTGCAGTGTCTCCGTCCATTTTTTTTCTCTGGGCCTGTTAGGAGCGTCCTTGAACTAGTTGCTTCCCCTTTGTTCTGCAAGGCTTGCTGTTCCAGTGACACGGCAAATGCTGGAACTAACAAGCGTACCGAAAAATCATTCGCTCTGTTCCACTTTTAGCGGAACATTTGATGAGTTAGTCTCGTAATCGCGTGTGTAACACTTGAGAGATGTTTGCGGACCGAATGACTTCCGAGCCCACTTGGGAACACCAATTCTTACTCGTTAAACATTTTGAGACAAATTAAATTATTTTTATTAAGTCGCTGGATGCAGGCCGCTTCCAACAGGTCGATCTGGAAGTCTTTGGGGGAGCCCCTATGCCTAGCAGTGGACGTCCTGTGGCTGATGATGATGAAATTATTTTCGACATAAACGCACGTTTGTATCCCTGAAGAGGTGGATAGTGTCACTTCTAAAGTCACAACTAGCCCTTTTCCGTTCCTTCTGCGGTATAAAACATTTTGATACTACAAGGCACTTGTTCAAATAGGCCTATGAATAGTCACTTATTATACTTCTTTCTACCACTCTTATCCCACCTTCATATGGAGTTGGAGCTACACACACTTCTAGCATACTACAGAAAGGTTTTTACGAACGACCGCCTGCCTGACGTCAACTTCCTCTGAGGGATCTAGTCCCGGGCAAATTAAATTAGAAAATCCGCTTTGCCCGACCTGGGGAATCGAACCCAAGACCCCAAGGATCATAACCCTACATATATGCTGCCACTAGACCAAGGAGGCGAATACTCACCGAAATTTTTTTAACAATTAATTTATTCATTAGTTTAGAGATTAAGTAAAACACACAAAATTACTCATTACAATGTAAGACACCTAACATCGCATATAGTCACTATCCACTGAGTACTGCCAAGTCAAATCATTTATTGAATCCATGAAATGTTCAAACATTATTTAGATTCCGTCAAATTTTAACTCTACCGCCTGTTCGGAAGGCTGTTCTGCCAGAGAAGAACGGGCAAGAAACCCTGACGTTGCTCTTTTTAACACCAATTTACAGTCAGCTACTAATACAGGGGGGTTACCACCACCTCTTATAGCAGTATTATTATAATTTTACTTGTACCGATTCCCATACAAAACAAACGAAGAACGATTATAATAATACTGCTATAAGAGGTCGTGGTAACCCTGCAGTAAGTAAGTAAGTACTGCTATAATTGAATGATATAGTATAAACACCGTACTCAGTTTTACACCGCTGTAAAATAGCAATTTCATTACCTTAATAGCTGATGTCAAACATAATAAAGTACTTCACACCTCATTACATTCTTTCGGCCTGACCTTATTCCCACCTCAACGTGGGGTTAGCGCAACATACCATTTAAACTTATTAAAGAAAGGATCCGGCTTCTTTTTTATAACCGCTTGCCTGCCTGATGTCGGAGGTTCACATTAAATACAATCAATTAAACAATAACAATATAATGTCATTGGCAATGTGACATTCACCAGTTAGTGAAGGTAAGGGTTTTGACGATTTAAAGAATTTGAGATGTACAGGGGGATATACAGGATATAAACTCTAGGTGCCTTACAGACGACCGAAATTATCACCTCAACAGTCAACATTTCCAAAATTTTTGTGACAGGTGCGGACTGCTATTATTCTCAATCAAAACATACGCAATACACAAAATTACACAAAATTATTGGCTTCCGACGTTTGAGTCGTGGAACTGGGAATTGTGAACAAATACTTCTACGTCTCTCGATACTGAACAATTTTCCCGGAGTGCCTATTACTAGCACATTTCACTCCCCTTCAAATAACAACCAATCTCGATAAACAAGCCATTATTTGAGTTTAGCTCAACTTACAAAACCATTATAGATGTTTTTTTCAAATATCTAAATACTTGCAGTTTTTAGTAATATTTTAACGATATGGTTAGCTAGTTGTGTAATGGCCCTTAATTGTATGTCATCATCACCATCATCATCATCATCATCATCATCATCATCATCATCATCATCATCATCATCATCATCATCATCATAAACAGCCATAGGACGTCCACTGCTGGACGTATGTATAGAGTATGTAATTGTATGTTTCTTTTTCGTTACTTTCAAGTGGTAGAGCCACGCTGTAGACAGTAACGTCTATAGCACGAATGGGCCGGCTCGATCGGTTAGATACCACTGTCTGACAGAAACCGACGTAAAGTGGCAGCTTGCTGTTGCGTTTCGTTCGGTGAGTGAGATTCCCGGTGGCCCATTTCCCCACTCCCTTTCCCAATCCCCTTCCCAACCCTTCCATTCCCTCCTTTTAGGTTGGCAACGCACCCATGATTCTTTTTGTGTCTCGGGTGTCTATGGGCGGTGGAGATCACTTACCATCAGGTGACCCATCTGCTCGTTTGCCAATCCCTGCTATACAAAAAAATGTATAGAGATATATTGAATATACTTTTTTGGCATTGAATTTCGACCATTAGTATTATTGAAATAGGCTTACATATTTATTGAAGTTATGAAGTGTTTATAGATTATTTGGATTCCGTCATATCACTGCCAGTTCGGAAAGCTCTTTCTCTAGACATTAGAGAACCATTTACATAACAATTAATGATTAGTATTACATAATCACAGCTATTTCTATTAAACAATTTAACGACGAGTTAATAAATTAACCCTACACGAGTATTTAAATTCCAAATTGGTGCTCACTGTCGCGTCGTTCCCAGCACTTGTGTAAAACTAATTTCAATTAAAACTTCAGAAATTTCTATGTTGTGTGTACTGTGTAGCGCATACAAATTGGACAAATCGATTATTTATAAATTTGCAAACGCTAACACCTGGTTTCTTGAAGGCTGATCAATGCTAAATTAACTGAAAATTTATTTAATTTAATTAAAAGATAAACCATACAAAATAATGCGGTTACTAGCTATTGCTTGCGGCTTCACTTCTGTCATAAATGTCTTCCAGGTAAAAAGAAGTCTATCCCCATTGCTGAAACGCTACTTAACTTTAAGGTTATTCAGATTATTTTTCACCGTCCAGCTTTGAGAGATAAGGCGGACTCAAATGACAACACAACCTCAAGTGTTTGACCTACGTTTTCCAGCGCGGTGGAGCTATTTTATTTTCGGCCGACTTCCCAAAAAGGAGGAGGTCCTCAATTCGTCGGTTTTTTTTATGTATGTTACTCGATATCTCCGCCAAATGTGGACCGATTTTCAAAATTCTTTTTTGTTCGATAGAGCTTATTTCAAGGGTGGTCCCATATAAATTTGATCACGATCGGTAAATTGGAAGTCGGTCAGTTAAGTTTTTAAACTTGTGATTATTAAAAGAAGAAGAAGACTTACTTTTCAGTATTGGGGGGTATCTCACTCTCTACTTCCGATATTACAAGATTTTTAATAGTAGCTAGTACTTAAGTCTTTAATATTTCGAATAAAAATCCTGCGACACCTTCGCTTCGCTATATTATTATTATTTTATTTATTTGGCCACCAACAATTGTTTACACTATTACATCAAAAATTATGACTATTCCTACCTGTAGCGTTAATGTTACAATTATTTAAATAAAAGCGCAGCAGTTTTATTATGACAAGGTTTTTAACGAAATCAACCTAAAATACCTACCACAAAAAGTATTATTAGCACAACTACTTTAACTGTAACTATTTTACTTATAGGGGATTAATTAAACAAGCTTTGACATCGTTTACATGGATCCAATTACGTCAGTTTGTTTAGTTGTTTATTCCCAGCCTTTCTCCTTGGGAAGGAATGGATAAATTATAATACTTGACCGAAACTAGGACGACACGTGTTACCGTGTACCGTAATGTTTATCGCAGTATAATTGTATTAATAATATTAAATACAACTGACATAATATATTCGCAGTATTAAGATAAAATAAACATAACATAACATAAGCTCACGCCTGTATCCCCGAAGGGGTAGGCAGAGGCGTACTAGCGAACTAGAACACCCACATTTCGCCGAGCTTAGTTCCGTCCCAGATGTGATAGGGGGCGAGCCTATCGCCATATCGGGCACAAATTCCAGACTCCGGGCTGATATGGAAAAATCCAATATCACTTTGCCCGACCTCAGAACCGTAGTACCGAAAAACCACCACGCCACCGAGGCAGTCAAGATACAATGTATATACCGTTTTTTGCTATTTTTTTAGCAATACGATGTGATTTTCCGGTAGTCCTAGTATTATCACTCACCCAATATCAAATTTAATAACTGTATTAAACCAACCATTTTAATTCTACATTAACGGAATTAAACGAATCTTAAAAATTATAATTCACTTGTTTTTATTTGTTAATTTCAAATAACTTAAGACTTAACAATTATGTTATTTTTGCTTATATCCGGGTCATCAACATTATCATAATTCAGGTCAAGTAGAAAGTTTTGGCACAACCATTACCCTTCCCAAAGTATGAAAGTAACAAGGGAAGGATCAAATCTGTCCCACGGGTAAACTTAAAGTTCCGGGATAAGCAAAAGTGGCCTGAAGCCTTACTCCATTATATTATCAGCTAAGTCGCAATGTTATATACAATTAATATTGACTGATTTCAAAAAGGAGTTTCTCAGTGCCTGCATAGAAATATTAGAAAATTATGAAATATATAGATATAGAGGTAATATGAAGAGTATACAACGTGAGTTCTGTGTACTCAAAAACTGAAAGTAGTGTTGGTATTTATGTTATTTTAAAATGCAAAAATTAATCTCTGTACTTTTTACTATTCTTTATACTGGCAACACAGTGTTTAAAACAAGTCTATATAAAAGCTTGGTACACCAAATGTCAGTCACTTCATCTAGTACTGTGCTACGGAACAGACGTATACCTTCCTTGTGTCATAAATCATATTTGAATATACAAGGAACTGCTATTTAAAATTCATTTCGTGCTATTTTATTTTTTCCATCTATAACCTTATTTCCTACAAGTAGTTTGTTCATAATCAGTAATACAATACAATATTAAAATTTTTAACATAATGTTTTTTGCCTTAAAACCAGAGTAAAATTGTTGCAAGTTGAATCATTATCACCACCATCAGCCATAGGACGTCCACTGCTGAACATAGGTCTCCCCCAAAAAATTCCAGATCGACCTGTTGTTGTGTATTCAACCTGCAAGTTGACACCATTTGTATTATAAAATCAGCTAAATTTAAGCCCACGAGTCGCTAGCCTACTGATACAGTACATTACAAGCTGCTCGTGAATTTATTGGAGAGACAGGACAATATATTTTGTAGGCTGTCACCGTTTGATTTTTCACCATTATTATCAATTAGTATTTTTTATTCGGAAATACTATGCCAAATTTAATTGCTGTTTGGGCTGTAGCGTAAACATGATCACAAGTTTAAAAACTTAACAGACCGACTTCAAAACCGATCGTGACCAAATTTTTTGGGATTACCCTTGACATAAAGCTCTATCGAACACAAAAATAATTTTGATGATCGGTCCACATTCGGCGGAGATATCGCGTAACATACATAAAAAAATACAGACTAATTGAGGACCTTCTCCTTTTTGGAAGTTGGCCTTAAACTCGTATTATTTTCTAGAGTTTAAAGATTTTTTTTAAAACTGCGATTAACATCAAATGTGACATTACGATACCACAATCATTTAGCTTTGAGGTCCGCCTAGCATGCGCACCACGAGAACATTTTGTCTACGCTTTTTGTCCTGTTATAACCGTTTTCCCTGTTTATCTACAGACACTAACATATGTCCTCATTTATTTTCATACAATATTGTAGACAACATCTCGACAGTCGATTATTGGGATATCTCGTGGCGCACATGCTAGGCGGGCTGGTAAATGACGTTAGAATCTCTCCGCTTAAAGGGCCAGCCCGCCTAGCATGCGCGCTACGAGATATCCCGATGATCGACTGTCGAGATGTTATCTACATGTTGTTGACAATATTGTATGAAAATAAACGAGAACGCATGTTAGTGTCCGTAGACAAATAGAGAAAACCGGTTATAACAGGACAAAAAGCGTAGACAAAATGTTCTCGTGGTGCGCGTGCTAGGCGGGCTGGGTTACGGATCGCTATAATGCAGCAATAAACGTATCCATGTATTCAAACAACCACAATATGAGGGGAAATTTTGTTCCGGCCTCACTGCTTTTATCGAAATTAATTACTGTACGTCCACATGTTACAAATTCCAATTGTCCAATTGTTATATAACAAACGGTTGTTATGTTTGTTTACAGTTTAAATCATCTGTATAATAACAAAAGTTAATAATTTACAATGGAAAATTCAATTAAACTTAATGTAATACGTCGCCTCATCTCATATTTAGGGCATACAACAAAATCACTATTTAACGGATAACTATAATATTTAGAGTTAAGACTAAATAAAATTGTATTAAAATCAAATATTAATAAACTTTAATACAAGCGAAGTTTATATAAAAATCACAACAGAGTATTTTCTTGCGATGAATTAAGATAAATTAAATAGGCAGCCTTAATAGAATAGTAGGCAAATTTCTATGAAAATTATTAAAGATTTACAATATTTTACATAGTATTAGTGAATGTTTTAAAATACAAATATTTTACTGTTTATTTTATAGATCAAAGGTCTTTGTGAAATCTTGAATATATTCTCTTTGTACATTTTAGTATAACAATTTATTTTAAATACAAAATTTTACCTCAAGGTCTTTTTGTGCTGTGTATAAACTAAAGTTGTCATTGTTTACCCTTTATTTTATTTAGATCTCAGAAATTTATGTGGTTAACCCGTTGGAGGCGGCACATATATGTAAATATATGTTACATAAGTGTCTCGGCCTCTGGAATCCGAGCCGCCTGTCACTATTTATATCGTTTCTATGATCTAGTCGCAGTATATACCCCTATATGGGCTGTGGTCAGGCAAAATAAATTCTCATTTAATTTAATTTAATTGCAAACCAACATACTCCAAACCTAATCCCGCATTTTTTAAAATTCCTAGCTAAACTCAGTACTATTATCGTCAGACTCTTCATCTAGTACACAATTTTAAATGGAGTCTATACTAATCTAAATATATTTCTCAGGACATCAAGTTCATGCTGCTGCCGTGGGTGGTGGCGATGGCTCTGGAGACGCTCGTTGAGATTATCAACCTGGTCTACCTGTTCTATCTACAGACTGTAAGTATTTATATCGAATACAAAAGTTCCCTTGCTGATAAGAGAGTACCAGATACGTTTAATTGTATACCTACTTTGTAACGTAGTCGCCAAAGAGAATGAATAAAATAAAATAAAAATCTTTATTGGTCACGTAAGTATGTAAAAAAGTATTCATAGCAGGTCAACACAAGCAAATTTTGAAATAAGATTTACATTATCACGCTATACATTTAAAAACAGGAAGGTAAGTATGGACATAATAACAATGGGATGAAAAAAAGGTGATATGGGTAGATAGGAATAGTGTAATGGTTGTGGAAAAGGGAATGGCATATGGCAGGAATGGTAGCAAGGGATTAACTGGAAATACTGGAAGCAGATGGCATTGGCGCATAAGGCCCTGTCCTTGCTAACATACTAGCCTTTATCTAGCCTACCTACGGACGACGACCTAAAGAAAAAAGGCAGAAAGAAACACCGGGCTTATTTTTTTTCATCATCATTGTCACCATTTCTTTTTCTTTTCGTCTTTTTTCCTTTTTTATCATTTGACTTACAAATAGTCGATACAACTAATAATTATAATTAATAATTCACCCATACACAATACCACTAAAGGTGTAAGCAATTACCGAAAGAATGATGAAAACGATAAAATGGAATTGTAGGATGCAAAAATCCACACTAATAAATATCCTTATATTCATACAAACGTCAAAAAACCTCATCATCATCAGTCACAGGTCGTCCACTTCTAGACAAAGGCTTCCCCTAAAGATTTCCAGATCGACCTGTTGGTAGCGGCCTGCATCCAACGGTAAAAAACTCATAGTTGGCCTATAATAGAATTGCCGCAATGGTCGCGAATTATGACATGTGGTGTTTTGTGAGTAATTGGACATAATATTAACGTAATTACACGGATACGAAACACTTATTGCCCATAAAACACACATTACGGACATTATTACCAAAAACTATAACACAAATGTGGGCTCGAATCATTAGTTCCTTGGCGAATGGGTTATAAAATATTTACCTGTCTATTCTGCGCACAATCTTTACGCTATGTAACTACAAACACCGCCCCCGTTGTCTAGTCGCAGCATATATGGGCTGTGGACCGGTAAGGTTCTGGATTCGATTCTCAAGTTGGACAAAGCGTCAACCTCCCTTCTACCAAGTTGACGTTAGGCAGGCAGCAGATCATAAAAACTTGCTGCTTGATGACATGCTTGAACAAGGATGTTGCGCTGACGCCATATTAAGGTGGAAAGAAAAGTACAAACGTTTAGTTACTTAGGCAGGCTTGTAGGGCATTTTATGTTACCTAAAGTCTGCTTAGCCGTGATAGTTTTCCTTTTAAATTCATTATACAGGGTTGTGCAAAAGTTGTATCACCTATTGAAAGATGCTATACTATTTTTACAAATAGTAAATATCAATTCTGTTTAGATATTTGTGAAGTAAACAGATGCAAAATACACGTCAATAAGACAAGAATCGCTAGGGTTTTACCAATTTATTGTAGTTGTTAGATGCCTGACATAATACTAGGCCATCAAAGTAGCAATTTAGTCACTTTTATTTTGTGTTAATTCTTACAGTCTTCAATCTGGGACTGACACAAAATAAATTAAAGTGGAAGGTTTTGTTGTCGGAGGCCAAGGCTCGTTTTTGGCTGTTGCGCTAGTTGTAAGTCGGATTAACATATATCTTAGTAACTGCTTCGGTGGCGTAGTTGTATTTCAGTGCGACTACCGTTCTGAAGTCTCGGGTTCGATCCCCGGGTGGGCCAAAGTGATATTGTTTTTTTTTTCAATATCAACCCGGAGTCTGGAATTTATACCCAATATGGCGATAGGCTTGCCCCTTATCATCTGAGACGGAACTAATCTCGGCGAAATACCTATATTTGAAACTAAAACACCTATGGTTTAGTTCCCTTGTGCGCCTCTGCCTACCCCTTCGGGGATACAGGCGTGAGCTTATGTACGTTATATTATCTTATGTTGTTACTATGTACTTACTTATACGAAGATCCAATATTACACCGTCGTTTAGGAGTTTTTATGAAATATACAATCCGCTAAAAGTTATGAAGAGTCCCAAACATCGATCATTTTGTTATGAATACGAATATAACTGTGAAATATAATCGTCCCTTACATGCTTTAGCGGATACCGAAAATATTCTCTGTATAAAGCGATATGATAGCAAAGAAACAACGTAAATCAATGTGATATCAATTGCATGACTTTGTTCGGCCTTGAGAGATTTCCTTGTGCTTTCCGTTATAGCTTAGTAATCTTTATTCAAAAAACTTTAGTTGTTTGCCTCCTTATCGAAGGGCAAAGTTTATGCATCATCACTCTAAATTTTGTTGTTAAAATGAATAATAAACGATACTCTAACGATACTGAAAACATTCTTATATTAGTCGTAGTCGTCTTACTTATCTTAGTCGCGAAATACTTTTATTATACACGTTTTTACTGTCTCGCCAAAAATCATATACTATTTTAATATTGGATTGTGACAAACCTTTGAATAACCTTTCTTGGACGATCAGGAACACCCTCTATCTTTAGTGAGATTCATCTCTCGCACATCTTGCACTAAAAAGTCTAGTCAGCAGTTTGAGGAGTATCCACGAGCACGCATCCTTGTCCTTGATGAGCTTTTTTGGCATTTCACGCTAGTGACTACATAAAATATGACAAACACCCGAACGCTTCTAGCGGTGACGCGGGGTACTGACGTTTGTCATTACATTATTTTACGTAGTCACTAGTGTAAATTGTCAAAACAATTCATGGTCGACCCAGCCAGTCGAACCGGCACAGACAAATTCTCAATTTACCGACACGACGCTGTGGACCTGTAGGCCAACCATGAGTTTTTTTGACATTACTCGCTAGCGACTTCGTAAAAAATTTGTATGACAAGCACTCGAACGCCTCTAGCGGTTACGCATGAAACTGACGTTTTCCATACAAATACTTTACGTCCTCGCTCGCGTAAAAATGTGCAACAAACTCATGGTTGAGCTACGGTTTGCCGAACCGGGTACCCTTCTAGTACATCGGGTGCTTTATTCGGAGTGTGAAGAAGCATTTATACAAACCGGCATAATTCTGGTGGCCTCTCATGACACATGGTCTGTCGGTGATCACTGGTACTTTCAACCCACTTCAAAAAAAGAGGTATTCAATTCGTCTCTATATTTTGTGTATATTACGCGATATCTCGGCCAAATATGGACCGATTTTCAAAATTATTTTGTTTCGATACAGCATATTCTAAGGTATATCATTAATCACGATCGGATAAATTGTGAAGTGATACGTAAGTTTTTTAACTTGTAATTATTAGAAGTAAGTATTAGTAGTTACATTAGGTATTGTGTAGTTATTTTGCGGTGCTTGTACAAAAAAATACCGATGCTATTTTAGATACAATATGGACATTTTGTTACGTCATGTGCACCTGAATTGTTTTAATAGGCTTGGGGGACTGCGGCTGAGTGAACATCACAACGCTTTCCGATTTTAAATTCAATCGGCTCGTATTTTCACATGACTTGTTATTGTTTTATATAAATAGACTTTGGTCCAACCCATCGACCATCAAGAAATATAGTTAGCTGTAGTGATGAAGGGCACAAATGTTGAAAAGGGAAGCTGGTGCCATATTCTCTCATTTATTGTAATACTGTTTGTAGCTCATAGGTAGATTCACAGCCTCCGTGGTGCAGTGGACGAGTAGCCGCTTGTAAAGCGAGACGCCCACGGGTTCGATTTCCCGCACAGAGACAAATGTTTGTGTGGCCCACAGATATTTGTTGGGTCTGGGTGTTGTGAGTCCGAAAGCCTCACGTAGCTCTTAATACCCACGGTACAAGACTTGTATCTTACTGTGGGGTCAGGATATTTGTGTGTCTGTTAGGTGTTATTTATTGTATCGCATAATGCTGTTCCGAATAAATATTTACTTTTTCCTTTATTTTATTTATTCATTTATATTGTAGGTACTAATCATCAAACTTTGTTATGGGCTATTATATATTATTACTATATATTATTTTGGAAACAGGATCTGCATTTGTGTTCCTTACCGACTGATTCTGCGTGTTATATGTGAGTTTGAGTATATCCGAAAACCGAAAGTAGTTCGTTCAGAATCACTAATATTCAATACTGTAGTTTATAACAAACCTCTATATTATACTTCGTTCTTAAATCAAAGTAAAATTCTTGCAAGTTGAGTATCACATTATAATCTAATATTATAAAATTAATTACTACACTCACTCACACACCCACACACACACACACATACACACACGCACATACACCATGATTGTAAAAAAAAAAAAAAAAATAACATAGGTTTAAAATGTAAAAGTATATGTAATTCTTTTTCTTTCTTTGAAATATTAAACTTAATTAAAATAAATAAATATCAAACTATCGGCACATCTAAACATTACTTTTTTGGGAGGAACACTGGCTCCCAAGATACAGGCTATTATGCCTAGTTTGGGAGACTGGGGACCTGTATAATTTTTCGATAAATCTCTATATGTGTTATTCTACGATGTAACTTGTATGTACCTCTAAGATACTTTTTGTGAATAAATTATTATTATTATTATTAATTGAACTCAAGTGCGCGTCGCTAGTCTACTGACGCTTTAGAAAAGTCCTCGCTAATTCGTTAAAGCGATAGGACAATTCGTAAACTAACGCCCGAAGGCTACTGAAACGCTACTGAACTTTAACAGCTTCTTACATTTATTTTCGCCATACAATTTTGACAGATAAGGAGGCCTTAAATGACAAAGGCGACCTTAAGTATATGAACATTCGGCGGTATCACCGGTTCAAGTTATCATTGCTCATGTTGTATATGGAATCAAGTATAGTCATAGCTACAGAAAAAGTGCCTGTTAGTTTTCTTCCGTGACAATTTATTTCTAGGTTTTTCAACTGTAAATGTCGTTATACCTGAGGCTGAATGCCAACGTAATTCAATATTTTCGTCTGCTGCTCTGCTATAGAGCAAAGTGGATAATCATATTATTTCCAGTTCGCCCTATTTTGCTTTTTTATTTGCTTTTAGTTGACGGTTAAATTAATATAACATTTTTAGTTCGCCTAGAGATTTGAATATTTTTTTCAATATGCATGACAGACTGTGTGACTGTGTGAAGGTGGCACCTTCATAATTCGATCAGGATTTCTGACAATCGTAAATGTATTCAAGCTCGCTGAGTACTGATGATTTTTGGTAATATTTCATACAAATTTCATACAGGCGCATCGAGCTTTTACGATTGTCAGAAATTTTCCTGTTTGGGGCCGCAGGTAGGTAGAATATGAGCTTTCCTAAAGCTTTTACCAAGTTCCTTACCTAATTATTATCAGCAAAATGTTTAGCGCTGACTATTAATTTTTTTTCGTATAACGTCAAGAATCGACGCGTAAAACCAAATAAATGATATAAAACGATTTTGGCATATAAACATACACCTTGGGGTTGTGTGGTAATAATCATCATCATCATCAGCCATAGGATGGTGTGGTAATATATCTTTTAAGACTATAATAAGTAATTCTGAAGATTCACAAGTTTAACCCTTAATAAAACACGCGAAGGTATAAACTATCAAGCTTTCAGTCAATTATCTACATTCGGGTCGAAGAACCAAGGTACGTTGAACCAAATATAGTACCAAAAGTAAAGATCAAAGAATAAAAAAATAATAGTTGAACGGATTTCCTATTTGCTACGCTTGATTAATAGACTGTAATAATACACCGATTCCTGCCGAATGCGACCTCATAAAGCGACCTAAAATCTCGCACATTTTACGATTTGACCGAATCAAAACGGTCGAACATAATGCCGCATTTTATTAAGTCGTACCTGTGTTAATGGCATCTGTAAGATTATTTTTACTGTCTATAAACAGGTTGACGCTCAATAATGGTTCATTTAATCAAGTTATTGCCGTGTGAGTAACGACCTGCTGAACTTTATAATGTTGAACACACGCGTCAACTTAGACTAATACAGCCATTATGAAAAATGAAACCCGTGAACAAGATTCATGGGTGTATCACGGTACAAAAAATATAATTTTTCATAGCATGATTACTGGTGGCAGAAACTGTTTTTAATCTATGGATTAGCAGTGATGCGTCGACCTTGTTAGGTAATTGGAGTTGTACATGAATGACAACCGTTATTTGCTACTGCGTTAAAACTTTACTCAGAGATAATATTTATCTACTAAATTATTAGATTAACTTAACTAAAACTCGTATGGAATTATAATAATCTCTAATCTCATTGTGAACAGAATTTTGTCTCAAATCACTTCTATACATTGTAGGCCATAATTATTGATAAAAAATACATAGTAGTAACATTTTGTAAAATCATGCAATATCGCAAAGTCAACACAATGCAACTCAAGAATAATCAAGTGAAACATCACATATTTTTGACCCACTTCAAAAAAGGAGAAGGTCCTCAATTCATCTGTATTTTTTATGTATGTTACCCGATATCTCCGCCAAATGCGAACCGATTTTCAAGATTCTTGTTGTGTTGAATAGAACTTATTCCAAGAGTGGTCCCAGCTGTGAAGCGAGAGGCCGCGGGTTCGATTCCCGCAATGAGACAAATGTTTGTGTAGCCCACAGATATTTGTTTCAAGTCTGGGTGTTGAGAGACCGAAAGTCTCTCATAGTCTCTGACACTCACGATACAGGTTATGCTAGTGTGGGGTCAGGACTAGGTGTGTGACTGTTGGGTATATTTATTTATTTATTCATATAAATTTGGTCACGATCGGATAAATTTTTA
The DNA here is from genome assembly GCA_036417725.1 of Clanis bilineata. Lineage (NCBI taxonomy): Eukaryota > Metazoa > Arthropoda > Insecta > Lepidoptera > Sphingidae > Clanis > Clanis bilineata. The sequence continues at coordinate 15,530,171 of CM071137.1, forward strand.
AGTCGGTCCGTGAATTTTTAAAATTTATGATTATTATAGCTCGACTTTGATTTTTGCAGTCTACGCTTAAACCTATGGGGCAATCGTATTCATAGTAAAATTAAGGTATTGGACAGACGCGACGGTGACTATTTGATTGGTTTTGGAAATGTGTGCAGGCAAACTAGATTAATTCATCTGTGAACTAGATTGAACACGGTATGAGTAGAGATTCATACTACTCGATTTTCTATTGGACTTATATCCGTATTTCCCAACCAATATATTTCGTATTTACTCGGATGTACAAACATCAGTATTCAATATAAGATTAGATACGAATTTCATTTCGATTTGTGAAAATTTTGCCCCGTCACGATTTCGACGAGTGCGGACTGTGGATGGATACAATATTGCTTATCATTATAAAGAAAGCTGTCCTTGACATTGTTTTCCCTGTCCTTTGCTACCATCAAATCCAGGACAGTCACATTGCCAAATTAAAAAATATTATCGGCCGACTTTCCAAAAAGGAGGAGGTCCTCAATTCGTCGGGTTTTTTTTTGTATGTTACTCGATATCTCCGCCAAATGTGGACCGATTTTCAAAATTCTTTTTTGTTCGATAGAGCTTATTTCAAGGGTGGTCCCTTATAAATTTGGTCACGATCGGTAAATTGGAAGTCGGTCAGTTAAGTTTTTAAACTTGTGATTATTTAATAGTAACATATTATACCCTTTAGGAATATTATCGTAACATAGTTCTCTTTTAATAATATAAGCTTTAAGATTGGTAGGTACATTTCACATATTATTGAAATTCTTATGAAGAATTCTGCGTTATATAGGTTTGCTTACATTACATCTTTCTTTCTACCCGCCCTTACCCTACTTTAATGTCGGGTCGGCGCACACACCTTTTCAAACATGTTGCAGAAATTATTTGGCTTTGTTTTTACGACCTGCCTGCCTGACGTCAACCGCCTTCTGGGTGATCTAGTCCCAGGCAAATCAAATTAGAAAATTTCCTTTGCCCAACCTGGGAATCGACCCAGGAGCTCCTAGGTCTACATACAGCCCATATACGCTGCCACTAGACCAAGAAGTCGACTTTCCTTACATTAGCTAGAGACCATGCTTAAAAATGGTGTGGCACTGACCCCATATCTACTGTGTTCTTAAATATTCATATGACTTCTCGGAATAAATTTTTAAGTCGGTTTAACGCGTCGGAGGCTTCACATATATATGTTACATAAGCGTATGGGCCACCGAAGGCCGAGTCGCCCGTAACTATTTAAAGTTATTACTGAATTATAATGTTAAGTCGCTTTCGTGGTCTAGTGGCAGCATGTATGGGCTGTGGACCCGGAGGTCATGGGTTCGATTCCTAGGTCGGGCAAAGCGAATTTTATAATTTAATTTGCCCGGGACTGGAACCCTCCGAGGGGGTTGACGTCAGGCAGGCAGCCGGTGGTAAAAACTTTGCCAAATCATTTCTACAACATGCTTGAAAAAGTGTGTTGCGCCGACCCCACATTAAAGTGGGATAAGGGCAGGTAGAAAGAAACACTGAATTATAATGTTAAGTTTATAACTTTAGTTAGAGTATTGTGTGACCCCACTTGAGGATATAACAAGCTAAATGTGACATTTGTTTGAGTACCTAGCTGTAATTTTGCCTTGGGACAAAAGTAGGCTTTGAAAAAAAAAAACAAAAACAAAGAGAAATAACAGTACTGAGCCTTAATTAGAACTTTCTAAGCACTCTGGGCTGCATGTTTACGAAAGACTCTTTGTAAAGTATTATGCACACGGGTGAGGCCCTTTTGGCTGTAAGTATTTAATTGGTAGCATGTAACATTTTAACAATTATCACCCAAACTTGCATAGTATGGTACGCTGGACTTGACGCATCGTGAACATCGATATTATTATATGCACAGTTGACGCTCGGAAAATGAGACAGCAAAGTAGTGCGCCGATAGAATTCTAAATTTCAAAATTCAAATTTAAGTACGCTTGCTCATTTTGTTCTTTATAATTTGTGTTAATTTAATTAGGATTTGTGATCTTTTTCTTTGTTTTATCTATTACTAGCTGACCCGCGCAACTTCGTCTGCGTAGGAGAGAGAGGGTTGAAAGAATGAGTTGTAGGCACCTATAATCCAATAATTCTAAAGGAGGTAATGAGATGATCTACTTTGGTCCGTTTTCGTCAGTCACCCCGTCAGTCACCCAGTCAGTACCCTCGTCAGTTACCCTGTCCATCAACCCGTCAGTTACCCCGTCAGTCACCCCGTCCATCACCCCGTCGGTCACCCCGACAGTCACCCTGTCGGTCAACCCGTCGGTCACCCCATCTATCTGCTCTATTGTCACCCCGTCTGTCACCCGTCTGTCACCCGTCTGTCACCCGTCTGTCACCCGTCTGTCACCCGTCTGTCACCCGTCTGTCACCCGTCTGTCACCCCATCTGTCACCCGTGTGTCACCCTGTATGTCACCCGTCTGTCACCCATCTGTCACCCAGTCTGTCACCTATCTGTCACTCGTCTGTCACCCAGTCGGTCACCCCATCTGTCTGCTCGATTGTCACCCTGTCTGTGAAATCTCTAATATCTGGAAAATCTTTTTTCACGCACCGGCGCCATGTACTTAAAATATTGGTTTGTAGTACATGCTATGTATCAGAGATGACGCTGTATGTGAAAAAAGATTTTCCCGCTTTTCTGTTGAAATTTTTCCTGAATTTTCTTTGCTATAAACCTCACGGAGCCCGAGACCTTTCCAACGAATGCAAAACCGTGGAAATCGGTTCGTGCGTTCTGGAGTTATAGCGTCAGGAAGGAAAACCCGACTTATTTTTATATAGTAGATGATTACCACGACCACTTTATAGGACGATATTTGCAAATAACTGTGCAAGTGCATCTCCATAGGGTATATTCGAGTTATATTGATGATTGTGAACAATACTTAATATACTTTGCCTTGTTTAAAGCCAACGCACAATAAACTTTTAATGCTGTAGTTCTCCGCAACGTCGTTTGTGACCACAGGTCAATGTAGATGCCGTATCGGATTTTCTCACAGTTGAAATAAATAACTCTATCTAATATTCATGTACTTTGTATTACGTGGAAACTTAATTAGGGAATCTTCCAAGCTGGGACCGGGAATTATGTCGACTAAAATACCAGAGGCTCAACTGCAAGTTCTTATGATTCTAGCTAGCAACTGCGTAAAATAATTTATATGATATAGACTGCCTTGGTGGCGTGGTTGTATTTCGGTACGACTACCGTCCTGAGGTCTCGAGTTTGATCCCCGGGTCGGGCAAAATGATATTGGATTTTTCCATATCAGGCTGGAGCTTGAAATTTATGCCCGATGTGGCGATAGACTCGCCTCCCTCGATCGGTGGCGGAACTAATCTCGGCGAAATGTGGGTGTACTAATTCGCTAGTGCGCCTCTGCCTACCCCTTCGGGGATACAGGCGTGAGCTTATGAGTGTATGTATGTATGATATAATCTACGTGACTGCTAGAGTTGTTCGGGTGTTTTCATACAAATATTTTCGTAGTCGCTAGTGAATCATGACAAAATAAAAAGCTCATGATCGAGCTTACAGTGTTTTGCTCTCTTGTGTCCAAAATACTGGAGTACGCACGTGCATGTGTGGACATTCTCCACGAGAGACGGCCTTTGTAAAGGGCTAATTGCTATCCGAGCTAACATTGCCTTAGATAAATCACTTGAAAGGCGTACGGTCCTCTGTACATTTTTTATTTTTTTAATTCGCTCTCCAATACAGACTAGCTGCAGCCTGCAGATGGCGTTTCTAATTAATTTTACCAGCTTCTACGGCTATCAGCTATATTTATGGTCTGTATTTAGTCCGATTTCGGAATGAATCTCATAGGTGGAAGTTTATTACTCTCTCTTTGCTCTCTCTGTCGTAGAAATATGTTTGCATGACGAAGAACAGAGTCCCACCTACCATACCTGTACATACTCATACCTGTAATAAACCAATCAAACTAAGTGGTTCTTAGAAAATTTTATTCGAATGAATTCAAAACGTTTCGTTAAATATTATATTATGTAATAAGAATTTATAAATTCAGTAAATAGATAAGACCATTGCTTAAGGGGATAGTACCAAGAAACAGCTAACGTTAGAATAAAAAAATGTTGCAATAAAAGAAAATCAATCTACTTGGTCTTTTTGCAACGCTGCATCATGCTGGCATCTTAGTACGAGTTTTAACAATTTGCAAAAACAATTATAGTTTTCATTTTCTACTTAATTTTGATTAGCAGCGCCATTTGCGTAAACTACAACGAACTAAAATAAATGTATGGAGTAAAGGAATCCATCATCGCTTCGAGAAGTAAGAACATACAATACATACATAAGCTCACGCCTGTATCCCCGAAGGGGTAGGCAGAGGCGCACTAGCGAACTAGTACCTACACCCACATTTCGCAGAGCTTAGTTCCGTCCCAGATGTGATAGGGGGCGAGCCTATCGCCATATCGGGCACAAATTCCAGACTCCGGGCTGATATGGAAAAATCCAATATCACTTTGCCCGACCCAGGGATCGAACCCGAGACCTCAGAACCGTAGTCGTACCGAAATACCACCACGCCACCGAGGCAGTCAAGTGAGAACAGTGCAAACTAATTCGTACTAGCACCGGAATACAATAACTTAGCTTCAGTGTAATGCGGTGAAAACTTCATCTATAGTTCTGTACACGCCCTTCGTGGCCCTTGTGTTGGACTGGAAAGTTCAACAAGCTTGTTTATAAATGCATAGATGAACACGCGGTAACATTTCGTCAGTTAAATCAAACAACTCAACTAGTTTGTCTTTGCACGTATTGTCACGTGTACGTGAGCTTGTATAACGTGACAAACTTTTCTATGCGTGCGGTTAAATTCGGAAACAGTTTGATTTTAATATACGGTATACTTCATTTATAGAATTTATGTATAATTGTATTACTGTATTAGCATCTTTTCTTTCTATTCGCCCTTTTCGGTCTTAATGTCGGGTCCGCGCAACACATTTTTTAAGCATGTTGCAGAAAGGATCGGTTTTTACGACCGGCTGCATGCTTGACGTCAACCCCCTTTGGAAGATTCAGACCCGGGCAAATTAAATTATAAAATTCACTTTGCCCGCTCTGGAAATTGAACCCACGACCTCCCGGTACACAGCTCATATACATATATTTATTATTGTATATTATACCCTGTCATATGCCAAGAATTGTTATTGTGTTTGAACTTGTTTTTTGTTATAGAGTTTAGTAAACGATCTAACACCATAATATAAGCTTAAAACATTTTGCGTCGTTACAAAATGCGGATTAACTTTAGACCTATCTGATTTTAGTGTAATGCATTTAGTGTATGTTTCATAATAAATGTTTTGTTACTTATCCGAAAATATTAAACTCGCTAGTGGCGCCATCAGACGCATAGGTAATTTTGTCAAGTTATATGTAGTTTTCGTTTGTTTGACATTGAGACTTCGGCAGTCACCAATTTATTTGTCAGTCAACAATAAACACACTAATATAATTCAGAGGTACCTACTTTACATATTACGTACAGCATAACATAACATAACATAAGCTCACGCCTGTATCCCCGAAGGGGCAGGCAGAGGCGTACTAGCCAACTAGAACACCCACATTTCGCCGAGCTTAGTTCCGTCCCAGATGTGATAGGGGGCGAGCCTATCGCCATATCGGGCACAAATTCCAGACTCCGGGCTGATATGGAAAAATTCAATATCACTTTGCCCGACCCGGGGATCGAATCCGAGACCTCAGAAACGTAGTCGTACCGAAATACCACCACGCCACGGAGGCTGTCTCTCTCAGTCAGTACGTACAGCAATACTAACAAAATTGAATTAAAATAACTGTTTTCCAATAAAATATAATTCTGTCTGAAATTTTTCAAAGCAAGCATTTAATAAATTGCTTGCTTGTTTCTAACGTAATCCTTGTTTACTTCAATAGATTGAATGAATTCTATATCTCCAAATTATAAAACACTCCAATAATGAAAACAACGTCTCATTTTTAAAGATTTTCTCAACATATTTTAAATTGTATACATTTTGCCTGGTGCTTTATTTATTCTAAAATGTTTAAGTTGATTCAAGCCCATTATACCTCTAATATTATTCAAATCGCACTTTGCAAAACTGAGCTTTTCTTTTATTATACATCAATAAATTAAAAGGTTTTAAATAGTGACTAAGCTATATTTCATCTGTGTAAACTGAGCTTAGTTTCTCGGTTGCTAGTAGATCTAAAGAGCCATTTATGAGAGTTACACTAAAAATGGAATTTTATTTTAGATAAGATTATCCCATCTGGTGTGCTTTCACCTTTCCACTTAACCTCTTCAACTTCGCCCGTTCTTAGCATCTTTAGGAGTTCATTGGCCCTCTCATCATATGAAGTTGTTTCGTCAGCGTTTTTTAATGTCAGTTAAGAATTCATAATGAAGGATATTACACATCCATGGTCTAGTGGCAGCATATATGGGCTGTGAACCGCGAGGTCGTAGGTTCGATTCCCAGGCCGGGCAAAGCGAATTTTGTAATTTTAATTTACGCGGGACTGGATCTCCCAGAGGGGGTTGACGTCAGGCATCCGGTCGTAAAAACTTTGTCAAATACTTTCTGCAACATCATCAGCCATAGGACGTCCACTGCTGAACATAGGCCACCCCCAAATATTTCCAGATCGACTTGTTGGAAGAAGCCTGAATCCAGCGACTTTCTGCGACCTTTATCAGGTTGTCGGTCCACCTTGTAAGATCTAAAGAGCCATTTATGAGAGTTACACTAAAAATGGAATTTTATTTTTGATAAGATGCTATTATTATTTTTTAATAATTTTAATTGTCAGCGGCTGATATAAACGCTAATTTCCTTTTATTAAAAATCCGATGTCAGCGTCTCGAACAGCAGGGTTACCACCACCTCCTATAGCAGTATTATTATAATTGTCCTTCGTTTCTTTTGTATGGGAATCGGTACAAGTAAAATTATAATAATACTGCTATAAGAGGTGGTGGTAACCCCCTCGAATATTTTTGTCAAACGAATTCGTATTGAGCTCACTGCGCACTGTTTGAGTCAACTGAATGGTAAATTAATACTTTATATTTTTTATTGCAGATGGATTTTAATCCTATAACGTCGTTCCTATTCACCCTGGACTTCTTCATCATCATGTTAAATGTAAGTAATTGTTTATAGTTTTTACTAAGTAAAATTACTTCTTTCTTTATTGTCGTATCAAAGGTCAATTAGACATTTTAGGCGGCAGAGACACGCTTTGGGATATATTACATAGAAAATCGACATAAAACATTAGCTTACTGATATGTTTATTACGCTGAATTAAATTCCCAGAAGCGTAAACACTTTCCTTTCCCAATTGACTTTCTACCTTTCTTCAAACTTTTCCCCTGATGTTGTCAATGGGCAAAGGCGATGGTAACTACCAACCATCAAGCAAGCCTTCCGCTCGCCCTTTTCAGAAGCCAAACAATTATGTATTATTATAATTAGCTGAAAGCTATTACGTATAAATAAATTATGTATTTGCGTGAAAAACCAATAAAATTTTGCGTAACCACTGTTTTAAAATTTATAATCTGTTAATCTTAAATTAATGCGTAGAATCTGTACAACAATACATTACGTAATTGTTGTATTTAAATACAAATCGAGGTGCAAAATGTTCGAACAAGTTGATAATGAACTTTTAATCAAACTAGAATAGAGTTGAATATAGCGTGCAAGAGACAATAATGCACAGCCTATAAGGAATTTAACTATTTTAGTAGTCTAATTTAATATCAATATATATTGTTCATTCATTTCACGGTAGGCGCTAACTTTTATTCTGAGATTTATTTCCAAAAACCAATTGACATTTATAACTATAGAGAAAGTTACTGATTTCTTAAGTTTACGCGAATATTATACATTGAAATAAAACTAGTAAACAGTCTGACCCGTGACAACGAAGACTGCAAAGCCTTCGAAACGTCGGGAATAGTAATTAAAACATAATCGTGATAGAATCCGTAAGAATAGTTTTATTTTGATATAATTATTAAAAGTAATTTGACGCACTGGATCTAAGACGTGTAAAGACGCATAAAAAATGTTACGATCCTATCATTTATGATCTAACACCCTGTTTCCTACCACTTTCTAGCTAAACTATAGAATACATTTGTTATATTCTGTCTGCGATTATTTTTAGCTTTAAACCCTGACCTTATTTCATAGCATTAGTGGCGTCTTCAGCACCAGCCTCGTTTTATCACTTTTGTTCTAGATTTTAGAATATATATATATCTAAGCCTAACGATTACGCTTTTCACAAAGAAATTCAATTATGTAGCTTATAATACCTGCGTCATGCTCAGGGAATGATTGAAGTCAGAAAAATATAATGCGTTTACGGTTTTCGATACACAATTTCATTGTATTGTCATCCACAAGCGTACCAATAAGAGTGCTTTATAATGCTATATATGCTTTTGTTACAGATCTTTTTGTGTTTAAACACTGAATCATTGTTAATTGGAGATTATCCGTATAGATCCTATGAAACGTAAAAAAACATTTAAACCATTTATTTTCTACACACACATACAATAACAGCAATAAAGTTACATTAGAAGATATGTATATTAGATCAGCAACGTCAGAGTTTCTTGCCCGTTCTTCTCTGGTGAAACAGCCTTCCGAACAGGCGGTAGAGTTAAAATTTGACGGAATCTAAATAATGTTTGAACATTTTATGGATTCAATAAATATTTTGATTTGATTTGATTTGATTATAATATATAACATATATACAACAATATTATACATAGGTACACCTGCTGATGTACGGTAGAGGGGGTACCAGCTCAGTGTTTATGTATATGTATGTAAACCTGAATGTAGACTGACTGACCACATATCGAAGCATGAATTAAAATAATTTTAACTTAAAAAAATGGAATAAATCTTGCTGCGAAAAGAGAATATTGGTTAAAACAAATTCGACTGCCAATTGTTTCGTGGTCGCCTATAATTGGTGCAATCACCGAACAAAATAATGTCAATGAATTTTTAAGTAGTAGAGCCACGCTGTAGACTATAACGTCTACAGCACGAATGGGTCGGCTCGACCGGTTTAATACCACTGTCCCACAGAAAACCGCTTGAAGTGGCAGCTTGCTGTCGCGTTTCGTTCAGTGAGTGAGATTTCCGGTGGCCCAATTCCCCCGCCCTTTCCCCTCCTCTTCGATTCCCACCTTTTAGGTTGGCAACGCACCCATTATTCTTTTTGTGTCCTGGGTGTCTATGGGTGGTGGAGATCACTTGCCATCAGGTGACCCATCTGCTCGTTTACCAGTCCCTGCTATAATATCTATCTATTTTTTGTTAATTTGTTTGTTATTTTTTCAATGGAGCAGCAAAGCAACATGTTTTTTAGTTTACGGGACGAAGAGTGACTCTTAATCACCGTTAGAGCTTTTATAACATAGAAATATGGCAGATACTTTTGTTGTGAGAAAAGGTAAGAACAAAAGCTAAAACAACATTAATAACTACCCTGTGTGTTATTATGATGTATCACTACATAGTATAAAACAAAGTCGCTTCCCACTGTCTGTCTGTCCCTATGTATGCTTACATTTTTAAAACTACGCAACGGATTTTGATGCGTTTTTTTAATAGATAGAGTGATTCAAGAGGAAGGTATATGTATAAATTGCACCCGTGCGAAGCCAGGCGGGTCGCTAGTAATATATATAACTGTAAAGTTTCATCAAAATCCATTCAATAGTTTTTGCGCGAAAGAGTAACAAATATACAAACACATACTCACAAATTTCACGTTTATAATAGTAGACCTACGAATACGTTAATATGTAACTTGTGATTCAAATACAAAACGTATTGATTTACTTTCCAGAACATAACATAACATAAGCTCACGCCTGTATCCCCGAAGGGGTAGGCACAGGCCCACTAGCGAACTAGAACACCCACATTTCGCCGAGCTTAGTTCCGTCCCAGATGTGATAGGGGGCGAACCTATCGCCATATCGGGCACTTTCAGACTCCGGGCTGATATGGAAAAATCCAATATCACTTTGCCCGACCCGGGGATCGAACCCGAGAGCTCAGAACCGTAGTAGTACCGAAATACCACCACGCCACCGAGGCAGTCTTTTTTATTTACTTTCCACCTCCACCTTTATTTATGATCTATTAGAAATATATGACATGACATAAATACTATTATTGGATTGCTTTCGTTTTGGCCTTCCTTTCCCATGGGAACATTTTATGTGGAAAATGTTACCTTTGATGTGACGCGCCTATTTTAAGACGGTGTAAGGACCTATCAAAAGGGATAAAAGCTCCTTTAATATATTTTTGGATATGGTGATCGATTTTATAGTTGACTTAGAGCCATTGCACAACTATTAACTACCTACAGCTAGTCCTAACCTCAAGTTAAATTGAAAAAAAAATATATGAATGACATGTAATATACCTCTATAGCGTACTCTTATGTCATTCGCATACATTTACTATTCTATTCGAGTAGCGTATAAGCCACTTCGCTAAACCTGCTGATCGTAATTAGAAACACTATTAGCTACCTCTACATACTTTATCTGTGCCACCTCCTAAAGAACTTCTTTACAACCTATAAACATAGTATTTGATAAAACTGCCTTTCGAAATGTAACATTTTTTAAGGACGCTGCGCCATGTCACCGCGACGTTCATTCATCGCTATATTTCTAAGAAATACCTTAACCACTAACATTTTGTGAGTAAGTAAACAATAACTTTTATCCTTAAGCCAACATTATTAGAAATAATAAAAGTAAAACTTTATAATTCGAGATCTCAACTTATGGATTATTGTGCTGAATATTTCCTAAATCTTAAGCGATTATAGAATAAGTTAAACAGCAAACCAAAAACGTAAAATGAAAAAGTAGGTACACACTGCCTCGGCAGCGTAAAAACCCAATTCACAGCCACGGCAATACACCCGCACAAAATTTAAACAAAACTATAGAAACGATAAAGATTCAATTGAAAGACGAAGCAACTGTAAAGTAACAACATTCCTTTTGGATATGGTATAAGATGTCAGCTTATGTCTGCTTGTGTGAGATTGAAAAGAAATAATAAAATTGTGTTATGTACTACTGCCTGCCTCGGTGGCGTGGTGGTATTTCGGTACGACTACGGTTTTGAGGTATCGGGTTCGATCCCCGGTTCGGGCAAAATGATATTGTATTTTTCAGTATCAACCCGCAGTCTGGAATTTGTGCCTGATATAGCGATAGGTTCGCCCTCTATCACATCTGGGATAATCAATTCCTCAACAGCGCCAATCACTGTTTATTACTAGATAAGGCTTGACCCAGCAGTGGGACAGTAATATTAGAGGGCTAATATTATTAGTTTACAACAGTGCAGACACTATTATAGCACCTTACTACACATATCATTATAAGCATGTACCGTTGAGTGTGAATGCTTTTACCCTAACGATATCGATATGAGCCTTCAGAGGGGCGATAACTTCGCGTTCCTTTACTAAGGAACCATTCCTCATGTTGACATTTTGCATATTTCATCGATGCATAAAACGGCCTCTTGAAGAGGTCTGTTAAAGCGGTTTTTACTGTGTAAATCAATTCTTGCGTGAAGTGGAAATGGTACCTGAAGGTAGGTAGTATTACCTCGAAACAACTTTGAACCAGTAAAAAATTTGCAATTATCAGTCTTACATATATGTCGGCGCCATATCGGGGCAACCACCCAGATCCATGGCGTAATACAAAAACAAATGTCCTTTTAAACACTTTTATATTTTCCACAAGTCAGTAAAACGATTCACGGAAGTTCACAACACGATTATAGCACTTTTTGCCAACTAAACTTATTATTACATATTTACAGAAATTAGCACTGCATGTATTAAACATAATTTACACAAAATTACTGTCACTTCTGTTGAACAGCGATGGATTTAAATAGGAAACTTATAATAGAAATACCGTCCGAGTTTTTGTTAACAATCGATAACATTAATGATTTTCTTTGAAACGAATTTAAAACAAGACAAATAATTATTATAAAAACTAAGAGTTCTCTAGGCCTTTAAATAATGAATTATTATTAATTCACAGTGTAATTAAAACAACGCTATAACAATGTAACATTAAATTACAGTCAGCGGATACCCGCCAAGCATTATTAATTTAAAGTATGATATTGGGTAATTGTAATCCAAACCTTAAAATCAAATAAATATTAAAATCACTTTAGAGTTATAAAACGTAAATTTACGACATGCTTTATAAGTTCAATAATTATTACACAAACATATATCCGGTTACTGAAAGTCACTTTATAACATAGCTTTAAAACAAGTTAAACATTCAGATAAAACAGCAAATAATATTAAATGATTAATAGAACGTAATTCACTCCAAAATTACAATGATCTTAGTTTTTCAGATAGGAACAATGTTATATTTTTGTTTCTTAATTGAGGGTGTAATGCAGATGCGCCCATATATACTATACTTATAATAAATCCTCCAACTTTCATTTTAGTATTATAATCCTGATCTCAAGTATCACGGGTATCAGAGTATCACAACACGCCATCGTAGGAGAATTACCGCAAAACTAGGTATAAATGTCAATGCGTAATGTATTCACAAATGATAATGATCAGAAGCGAAACACATTCAGAAAGTCCCCAAATCCCCAAACTAAAGTCAGGTATTAATAGCAAGTCTATGAATAATTTAAAAGTTCTCCACTGACACCAAAATAAGCCGAAGTTATTTAAGTTTTACTAAAGTAAATATCGGTGTGTTGATCCTTTCTTACATTTGATAAAGCCTCAAATAAGCAAGCCAAGATAAACCGTAAACTTTTTAGCATAGTGCTTCTAATGAATGTAATTTAATATGTCGCCGTGAATAAAATAAAGAATAAAGTAAATAATATTGTTACGAAAAATGTCACATATAGAAAATAATACGGTAGGATAAATCACAAGTTTAAAAATTAACCGACCTCAAAACGTATGTAATCATGACTAAATTATATGGGACCCTTGAAATACTCTGTCGAATTATAGACCTTACTCTATTGAACAGGGAACTTGCATGTAAATTTCTTTTTAGTTCATTGTTAAGAACTAGGTCTCGAATAAACACACCAGAAAGAAAAACATTGAAATATGCACAAATCATTTAATTATCGCAAGTCAAAATATGAATTTAAAAACCCCGCGCCAAAAAAGAACGTGACGTCACCGCATAAAAATTGCTTTTTGTTGACATCTCAGTTGACACTGACGGCTACAATGACGTTTGAACATTGCCTACAATGACGTTTGAATCGCTATAATTGCCTATCGTTTAAAATTTCCCCATACCGAACAAAAATTTCCCCAAAAGCTATTTCATTAAATAACGAAGTAAAAATAAGTTGCACTCTTGAATCTTGAGCGGAGCGATGGGAAAGTTACACGAAGAAAAGAATTTGGAAAGAGAAGGACCTTCGAAATCTCATTCATCAATCACCATACTAAACCTATCAACTGTTTTCCGCAAAATTGGGAAAAAATACCCCAACCTGGAAACACTGCCTAACGCAACGACGTCACTTGGGTTTTGCAATAACGTTCCATTATACGTAATTTCTAATTAAGATATTTTGTAAAATATCAAGTATTTTATCCTACAAATTTCATCATAGCACATTTCAAAGTTTTGTTTACTGATTTATCAACACAATTGCTCGTTATAATTTTCGTGCAAGTTCCCCATTATAGAGTTTACTCTATCGAGTGATAGAGCTAACTCTATCGAACACAAAAAATCTTGAAAATCTGTCCACATTTGGCGGAGATATCGCGTAACATACATAAAAAATACAGACGAATTGAGGACCTCCTTTTTTAGAAGTCAGTCGAAAATTGAAGAATCATTATAGTTTTATGCACTTTTGGAAATACGTTCACTTCTCTACTCTGTCTTTTCTATTCATAAAAGCTTAATGAGATATAAACAAATGTAGGTATTATTCACTCAGCGTCTTAATCGACTAAATGCTAACTTTCCAGTCTATGTAATTACAATTTATATTTTATCTGTATACTGATTATATTGTTACAGAAAAGTCACCTTGTGTTCAACTCCAAGGCGCAAGTTGGAGAACATTAAAAAGTTAAAGGAAAACCAATTATACACAATTCAATATTATTATGATTCTTTACAACTTGTTATAATTGTGTTCTAATTTGTTTATGCTACGTGTAAATAGACTGTTGTCTGCAAAGTTCGTTTTTTTTATAGCAGAGATTGGCAAACGAACAGATGGGTCACCTGATAGTAAGTGATCTCCAACGCCCATAGACACCCAAGACACAAAAAGAATCATGGGTGCGTTGCCAGCCTAAAAGGAGGGAATGGAAGAGGAGGGAAGGGGATAGGGAAAGGGAGTGGGGAAATGGGCCACCGGAAATCTCACTCACCGAACGAAACGATACAGCAAGCTGCCACTTTACGTCGGTTTTCTGTAAGACAGTGGTATCTAACCGGTCGAGCCGGCCCATTCGTGCTATAGACGTTACTGTCTACAGCGTGGCTCTACCACTACCGAATATAATATAAACAGTATAAACAGTATTAAAATATAAACAGTCTCATTTAGGTAAATATGTATCCATTTTATTTACTGCCTCGGTGGCGTAGTAGTATTGCGTGACAGGTACGACTATCGTCCTGACGTCTCGGGTTCTATCTCCTTTATATTTTTCGCCCTCAAGTATATATTAAACTTATACAAAAACATGATAATAAAAACAGGATGCAAATATTATTGCTCTTATACCGTAACAAAGGCTCCCAAAAGGTATTTATTAATCCGGTCTAGATATAGAATTTTCGGGATAAATATCCTGTTACGAAGTTCGTACTACGTAATATGCCGTAATAAAAAGGGTGCGTGACCTTGGCCAAGTTGCGTAAAGTTTGTCATAAGGTGCGATTCCAAACCCGACTGCAGCGTTTGTCTGCGTCAGATTTTAGATGCGCGGCATACCATTACTAACCTTCCCTGTCAGCATCCAGCATACTTGGCTATACCGTTCGTTTTCTGGTTATTCTAGCCCAATGTAGGATCTATTATAATATACGTATACACGGCCATCCGCTGCCGTTTTTATTTGTTTCTACAGGTAAAAAAATTAGCGTACACCTAAACGTACATGCACATCTCTGCATCCCCCCAAGGTTGACTGGTAGACAATGTTTATATCATAAGTCCACCTTTATACTTCTTGAAGGTATATCAAGTGTTAATAAATAAATACATAAACGTATTGCAAAAACTGGAAACGTATTGCTGGATGCAGGCCGCTTCCAACAGGTCAATCTGGAAATATTTTGGGGAGGCCTATGTTCAGCAGTGGACATCCTATGATGATAATGATGATTGCAAAAACTACATTCGAATATATAAATCAATATAATTTTAAAAAGTTGGCTGTGGCGCAATTTACCGTGCTCGGATAAAAAATACATGAGTTTTGAACTACATGAATGTTATTAATGAGTCACCAGACTATGCAGCGTACAACGCGGTGATGTTTTGCTGTCGTCGGGTTCGAAATCGTCCCTTAAATTAATACATGGTGCTACGTTCATACCGCTATCACTGTTTTGTGTACACTTCCGATGCGGGTTTGGACGTTTTCATATAAAAAAACCTTCGTCAAATCACTAAGCCGTCACTAGACGCTTATCTGGCTGCTTCAACAACAATGGACAGCTTATGACAGAGTCAGCAAAATGTTGATCATTTGCGTAAATATATAAAAAAAAATTTATTGCAAGATTATTTTTCGGTTTAAAAATTAATCATCGACTTCTTTTCTTCTTTCCTAAAATTCCGACCTTAATTCCAAGTTTTTATTTACAAGCTCCCCTCTTTTAGGGATTAGGTAGGGGTAGGTAGACGAACTACTAAACTAGAACACACATATCTCACCGATTTCACCTTAATTCTAATTAATCTTAATCTTAATTCAAATTTGCTTGTGTTGTTGTCATAAGTGCTTTTTTACATACCTACGTGACCAATAAACTTTTTTTTACCGAGCTTATAAATCTGTATATATAAAAGGAGAAACTTACTGCATGATTGACTGACATATCAGCGTACAGCCGAAACTATTGGAGCTAGAAACGTGAAATTGTGCACACGACTTGGTTTAATGACGACGGCGAGCACTAAAAAAGGATTATTAATTCATCCCCGAAAAGTTTGTAAAATTTCAAGCGGGCGGAACCACGAGCAACAGCTAGTAAATTAATAAATAAATACACCCAACAGTCGCACACCTAGTCCTAACCCCACACTAGGTATAACCTGTATCGTGGGTGTCAGAAATTATGTGAGACTTTCGGTCTCACAACACCCAGACTTGAATCAAATATCTGTGGGCCACATAAACATTTGTCTCAATACCGGAATCGAACCTGCGGCCTCTCTCTTCACAGCCGGCTACTCGCCCGCTGCGCCACGGAGGCTGTCAATTAATCACAATTTCTAAAAATATTATGCATATTCTACCTTATATATGTATACGCATACATCTTCCCTTCGGAATCAAAATAAACTTCCCGTCTAGGTCGCTATTCACATTTAAGTCATTCAATTATTAACAACTGTTGCCAATTAGCCCGCGGCGAAACAAACTTTCTTAATATAGGAGTTAAAACCGACTGGCGAAAGTAGAACAAAATACATAATATGCACTCAATATACATATACATTTCCTAATTTAATTTGCCCCGGAGTGGATCCCTCAGAGGGGGTTGGCTTAAGGCAAGCAGCCGGTCGTAAAAACGAAGCCTAATCCTTTCTGCAACATACTTGAAAAAATGCCCACTGCACATTAAGGTGGGACAAATGCAGGTAGAAAGAAAGAAAAGATATATAACATAACATAAGCTCACGCCTGTATCCCCGAAAGGGTAGGCATAGGTCCTCTAGCGAAAAGATACATAACCACCTTAAACTAGGTTTCTATAACTGAAAACTCAAAATATTTTTTTAGTTATGTTGTTCGTTATAGGTACCTATGTATAATGTCATAAATTTTTCTACTTAGTATCAACGAGTCGGGAAATTGTACCCGATAGGCTCGCCCCGCTATCACATCTGGGACGGAAATAAGCTCGGCGAAATATGGATATTCTGTTCTCTAGTTCGGTTCTGTCTACCCCTGGGTATAGTGTCTGTCCTTATCCCACCTTAATGTGGGGTCGGTGCAACACACCTTTTCAAGCATTTTTTTACGACCGGCCGCCTGCCTGACGTCAACCCCCTGTAAGAGTCCATAATATCCAATAGTCCATTAATAGATATATATATTTAGACGTGAGCCCTTTTGTGTATTAATATATAAACAAAGTAAAAAATTATGTTGCATTCGCTTTAAATTTGTCGTATAATGGAACAAGATGGGACCAACAATGAGCCCCTAATAGGAGTAATAGATCGTTAACACCGTGGAAGAATAAAATTATCGCGCAATGAATTGTCGAGGCTAGCTTCCACGTTGTTCAGGATTTTTAACTAAGTTGGTGAAGTAAAAGCGTAGTAAATAAGGCTTGACTCTTGTTCGCTTTTCGATTCTTTTTCTATTTCATATTTTTTATAGCACATCCTGGCAAACGAGCAAATGGGTCACCTGATGATAAGTGATCTCCACAGCCCATAGACACCCAAGACACTTAAATAATCATGGGTGCGTTGCCAACCTAAAGGGATGGAATGGAAGGGCTTGGGAAAAGGAGGGGGAATTGCCCCAGCGGAATTTCAATCACCGAACGAAACGCTACAGCGAGTTCGGTGAATGAGATTCCCTGTGGCCAAATCCCCTCTCTCCCTTCTTTCTCAATCCCTATTTCCCTCCCTTTATTTTGGCAACGCACCCTTGATCCTTTTTGTGTCTTGCGTGTGCGTGGGCGGTGGAGGTTACTTACCATCAGGTGACTGCTCGTTTGCCAGTCTCTGCTATATACAAAATCTGCCTCGGTGGCGTGGTTGTATTTCGGTAGGACTACCGTCCTGAGATCTCGGATTCGATCCTGATATTGGATTTTTCCATGTCAGCCCGGAGTCTGGAATTTTTCTGGATATGGCGATAGACTCGTCCCCTATCACATCTGAGACGGAACTAAGCCCGGCGAAATGTGGGTGTTCTAGTTCGCTAGAACGCCTCTGCCTACCTCTTCGGGGATACAGGCGAGAGCTTATGTTATTATATTTTCATATAAATCTATATTTTTAACTACAAAGTACAGGTCACATCTCTTTATAGCCGTCAGATAATCTTTTAGCATTTAACTTACACCTAATAAATTAAAACGAACTTTCAAAACACAAAAATATTCATGTAATAGACTTAATTACTTTTCACAGGTTTATTGTGCTAAAAATGTTCGCGTCCGCTGTAATTACATAAGAGAAAAAACTTCGTCCCAGCTTTACCGTGTCACAAAATTAAAAGTAAATAAACCAAAAATATGCAAATGAAAGTAAAAAGGTACGCGCGAGTAATTTACCTAAAAATGTCACAGTAAAATACACAGCTATAAAAAAAATCTGCCTCGGTGGCGTAGTTGTATTTCGGTATGACTATGGTCCTGAGGTCTCGGGTTCGATCCCCGAGTCGGGCAAAGTGATGTTGGATTTTTCCATATCAGCCCGGAGTCTGGAATTTGTTCCCGATATGGCCATAGGCTCGCCCCCTATCACACCTGGGACGGAAATAAGCTAGGCGAAATGTGGGTGTTCCAGTTCGCTAGTGCACCTCTGCCTACCCCTTCGGGGATACAGGCGTGAGCTTATGTTTGTATGTTTGTTATGTCACAGTAAAATGTGATTGTGGGCGGCGCGAGTGGCCCACAAGACCATTTTGTTCATTGAAAACAAAGGGTTGAAACACTAATAGTTGCTATCAGTTATGGTCGAGCGTAATCGCTTTTTGCCATGAGCATTCTGGATTTTTGTATTAAAGGTTTAGTCAAAATAATGTACTGAAAGCTATCTATTTTAGTAATTATATTGTCCATGTAGTGAAAACTAACGAACCACGCCACCACAACAAGCTAAAGCTAATCATTAGCTAGTCACAAAAGACTTGCTAACGTGTACTACGTCAGTACTACTATATAATCGACGATTCAATATTATTCATGATTGACAGACGCCTCAAAATATGCAATTATTCGCAATATACCACTACCTGCAGGTCGATTCTTTAAGAAACGCCACAACGTTGCGATCGACGGAGCGTTCAACGTTGTTGGGCCTTAGAAAATTCAATTTTCCATACATTTATGTCAAACACCTCGCTTGAAAGAGCTAGTTCGCATAAGCGCTGTCATCACACATAGCGCTAGTGCGTGCGCTTTGTACTTTGGTGAATACGAAAATGAAAACATCGTTGCCGCAACGATGCCGCAACGTTGTTTTCACAAATTAAACCTTAGATAATCGACCTGCTGAAGTGTGAGGCAAAGGAGTGGCTTTATTTATTAAATGAAATTCAAATTTAGAACAATGACCAATACTTACATTATTTGATTTGTTCGCCAATGGCAACGCGTTCGTTTTTGTAAGTGCCTCGGCCCTCCTTAAGTAATAGGTCTTATTTATAAAAACAGTTTAACTGAGCAAATGATAAAAAATAGTCTGTCCCTTTTATTTTAAAACAATTTAACACAAGGAAAAAAGTGACAGTCTATTCTTAGCCATTTTCTCAGCTAAACTCTTTTTATAGGTAAGATCCAATATGTCAAATGTTCGCTCTGTACCGCTTACCAGTCTAGTTGTGCCTTCATCGATATACTGTATTCCTTCTACTGATAAGTTAGGCTATACAACAAATCCTCCTTTGGAATTGGCTCCCTCTCGAAATTCGGATGTGCACTACTCGACTTGCTTTTAAAGCAAGGGTTCGTCAACTGCTGTTCAATGGAGTTGCAGTTCGCTTTGCTTGTGTATGTTGGAGTAAATTATAGTTTATGTATACAATAATGTATATTTAGATATTTATATATATTTTTCTATTATATCTCATATTCTTCTGTAGTTACATTATTATATTTATAATATTTTTATTTTTTTACACCTCCTTTATTTATCTTGTTCTCATATACACCTTTCTTGTCCTCTCTCTGCACTACCAAAGGTTGACTGGTAGAGAATGCCCCTGACATTAAGTCTGCCTGTATATATCTTTGTATGTATAAAGTGATTAAAAAAGGTTTGTAGTTCATGCAACCTCCAATCCTTTCTTTCCGAAAACAATTGCAGTGACGTTGTTAGTAAGTAAAAGCTATTATACGAATATTATAGATTCTTGGACACAGCGCATTATTATCTGTCATGTCAGTACCTATATGTACCCAACCCAGACTTACTATTTTACAAGACAATAATTTCTTATCCAGCACAGCTTAACCCACTAATATAATTCTTACTTTCTACCTACCTTATCCCACCTTCAGTAACTATACCATCTGAGGTCCGTGGCAAATTCATTGGATGGGCTCCCGTAAAAATCGTCATGTTTTAATTGAATTTTAACAAATAACCTGAAGTCATAAAAACATAACATAAGCTCGTAGCACCTCGGGGCCCCCTGGCTACGGCATTTTGCCAGCCCTACCACACATATAGTTCCGCCACTGCCCACCTTAATGTGGGGTCGGCGCAACACACTTTTTAGTTAGTTTAGTTTTTACCACCGGCTGCCTGCCTGACGTCAAGTCCCGGACAAATTAAGTTGGAAAATTCGCTTTGCCCGACCTGGGAATCGAACCCAGGACCGCCCGGTCCACAGCCCATATATACTGGCACTAGACCAAGGAGGCGACGATATTATAATGGACAAAAATCTTTTACAAACTTCTTAGATTTTATAAAATTGTTAAAACAAAACATTTTTCTGTTTACTTTCAATTCGATTCGCAACAATAATTTTAAATAGCGCTAATGCCAAGCAAATAGAAAAATTAAAACATTTAAGTAGCTAGCCTTTAGTCGTAACAGTGGGTTTATTCAATATTTTAATTTTAAATGATTTTCTAGAAATCGTTTAAGTTTCTTTTATAACCTCCTTTCAAATGAATTTAATTGCAGTTACCCTTCGAGTTACCATATTAATTTACGGTCGTAAAAATACGACAACCACCGAATTCTAAAGCAATACGACAAAAATGGCGGCGGAATACAAAGTTTTTACTGCCGCACCACATTCATATCCTACGTTATTGAGGTGCAAATGAAATTGTTATAGCTATTAAATATTCGAAATAGAGTTTATTTTGGAAACAACAATGTTAGGGGGGGAATGATTATTATTATTGTTTGTAAAGTTCCAACCAACAACCGTAATTCTGAAGATATTTCGGTTCTTAGCGGCCGCGACCTGCGACGTGCGACCATGACGCTTTCTATACACTCATCATGCGATGCATCCCTCAATGTTTCATATAAATTCGTATAAAGTATAAAAGACTCGATGGAGTGGTTGTATTTCGGTACGACTACCGTCCTGAGGTCTCGGGTGCGATCCCCGGGTCGGACAAAGTGATATTGGATTTTTCCATATTAGCCCGGAGTCTGGAATTTGTGCCCGATATGGCGATAGGCTCGCCCCCTATCACGGAATCCCCCTATCTGGGACGGAACTAAGCTCGGCGAAACGTGGATGTACTAGTTCGCTAGTGTGCCTGTGCCTACCCCTTCGGGGATACAGACGTAAGCTTATGTATATTATGTATAAAAAGTAGTATAGAATTATAGTTTCTGACTATAATTCTATACTACTTCCATATTCTTCAACATCTACTTTTTATATATAAAAATATAAGAAGCTTATATTTTTTTATAGTGCTCGATCATAACATTTCGTATTAGAACTTCTAAGAAACGTTCAAGAAAACAACACCTTATCTTATTTATGGACGAAATAAAAAAAGTGAAAATGTTTCAGAGATTAAGTAGTACAACAGTTGCCCGTGGCCATTCCCGTATCAATTTTGTATCCCACAGGATCGTGCTTCCTGGTAGTGTGCAATTTATAAAGCCAGACACACTGTCTGCCTTGATAATTTTCAATTTAAATAACGAAATAAAACAATATTTCCACCATTAATACATCTCCTAAATAGACATGGGGTAAGTAAATGTGATGATTAGGGTCCTTCGAGAAAATATTCTTTACCTTACAGAACGGCGACGCAACCGTTACTCCTCTGTTATTGTAGATGTTTATGGGCGGTGGTGATCACTTAACATCAGGTAACCCACTTGCACGTCGTATCACCCTCTTCTGTAAAAAAGTGAAAGTTATGGTAGGAGATGGTGAAAATTTGATTATGCAAGTATCAGCTATTCATTCACAAATATCCAAACATAAATTAATAGTATTAACAAATAGGCTCTCACAATAATTACTACGTCGCTCGTGATGGCAATTCCAAGGGTCACGACCTTCTGCCCTAAAGCATCTTTCGGCACGAGTTACCCGCTGCCAAATTACACCATGTCGCGTTAATTTTACAGCGTCCTATATTCGCCTCCTGCAACGACTACTAATCATAAAACACAGGCTTGACTAAGGATACCCCAATTCAATTAGCTGCTTACTTGCAAAACACCAGACTGATTATTAAGGCTAACACGAATAATAGGCAATATATACACAAGGGTAAAACTTTGATGTACAAAAATATCAGTCTGTTCATTAGTTGCATGGGCGTGAACGCAGGCACCAGTGCCAATAAAGTTATGTGCACGGTGTTCACTTGCCCGTAACGCAATAACGAACCATGTATACTCCATAGAACCCATACTGCATAGTGCAAACATCCAATATATTATGATGCTCGTGTAATATAGGTACCTTCTTCAACGAAATAGCATTATATATTTTAATAATGCTGCTGTGTATGTTACGTATGATTAAATTATTTTTTTGGTCGTATTCCTATTATGACATACATAATTCAAAACTATATGATATCACGCTATAACCCAGAGGAAATAAGCAATTACATCCACATGGATAAAACCGCGATGTACAGCTAACAATATAATGAAAGGATGAATTTTGTGAGTTTTTATTTGAATTGATTTAAAAAGCAAGCGTCTACCGACAATGTTTTTATCTGTGGTCACCAGAAACATGCCATCCTATTTATGTTTGCTCCAATTTAATGAATCGGTCCCTCACATTCGAAGCCATCATACAAGTAGACTATCTTTGAAATTAGTACATAACATAAGCTCACGCCTGTATCCCCGAAGGGGTAGGCAGAGGCGCACTAGCGAACTAGAACACCCACATTTCGCCGAGCTTAGTTCCGTCCCAGATGTCATAGGGGGCGAGCCTATCGCCATATCGGGCACAAATTTCAGACTCCGGGCTGATATGGAAAAATCCAATATCACTTTGCCCGACCCGGGGATCGAACCCGAGACATCAAAACCGTAGTCGTACCGAAATACCACCACGCCACCAAGGCAGTCAGTAGTACATAACACAATTTTATTATTTCTTTTCAATCTTACACAAGCAGACACAAGCTGACAGCTTATACCATATCCAAAAGGAATGTTGTTACTTTACAGTTGCTTCGTCTTTCAATTGAATCTTTATCGTTTCAATATTTTTGTTTAAATTTTGAGCGGGTTGTATTGCAGTGGCTGTGAATTGGGTTTATTTTTATGCTGGAAGTCAGCACGTTTTCGTATTTACTAATACGTGTATCGATATAGTTTCACGACAGTAGTTACAATTATTTTCCATTACCGTATATTTTTTGTTGAAAGCTAACGATCCCGCCCATTGTTAACTTTATTGCGTAATCATAAAATTTTACTGCTTCAAGTTATTGCTCTATTTTACTGCACATTAAATATTGAATAGTGGACTCATCTTCCAAGTTTGATTTTGAACATATTACAATTACCATTAAGGCATACTACCGACGTTACCTGAGCCAGTGATGCGCGTTTCTGGCGCATTTTTCTTACATCTTAGGCCTCATTAGCAACAGACCTTTTTTAACATTCGTTAAATGCCTCTCAACATGTCTATTCATATGAATACTTGAAAATAATACTTGTCTTGTTTCTAATAAGGTGTACTCTACATACCGCCCAACGCACGGCGTTTAAAAAAGCCGTGTCTAAAAGCGCTGGCGTTTGAATAACTATACTAGAACTCATATGTTCCAACTTCCATTTCAATGCTTTTTTAACGCGCGTTGAAAAAGCTCTCGTGTGAATGAGGACTGTCGCTGCGCTAATACGCCGGTGACGCGAACGAGTGTATTCTGCCATTAGAATTTTTAATACCCTAATCTCGTTACAGACTTATATGTAAAATGTAAATATATCGCTCCATCGCTATTTCTGCTTAGCTAGGAGTACTCTTTCCTAAATAAACTTTAATTTCGGGCATGATGAAGTTCCTGGTTTATGACGGCCGGAAGCATTCCCTTTAATAGAGTATATTTTTAAATTGAGGGTAAAAATGTTACTCCGGAATTTTATGACAGCTATTTACGGCCTTTCTCAGTCTAAGTCTTAATAAGACTGATTTTTAAATCAAAATACGGGTATGAATTTAGGAGATTGTATAAGAGTTCAGAACGATGCATTTAAAGGGGATAAGAGTGTGATACGGATTTCATTCGATTTTTTTACTCTGCTTTGCTTTGTAATGCTCCGTTCATCATGCAAGTGAGCCTATGGGTAAGTAATTCTATATTTATTCGGGATAGCAAACAACGTTATATAAACTAGTGATATACATTTAGTACTTAAATCTAGGATGCAAATCATTCAACTCATCTCTTATATCGAGGAAAGGATATTCTGATAAATCATGTCAATGTAATCATTGAATTGGTACATCCCCGAGGTAATAAGTGTAATAACAAAATAAGGTTAACTATGGCTAATATATGACTTGATTCATTTAACTTGACATACATATACACGATATTTACGTAGAAATCAATAACAAGAAAAGCGAACGGGATACTACTCGCTTGCATGAGTAATCAGCAAGTCTTTAAAAAGGCTCGACTGGTCGTGCAATGTGGTGTGTTAGTGCCAAATTTAATGTAAGGAAGTGAAAGTTAAGTGTGGCAGAAAAAGAATGAAAGTAGAATAAATGCAGTAGATATGAGGAGTTTAAAGAGTATGTGTGATGTGCCTTTGAGAGATAGTGTAAGAAATAGTGTGGTGAGGGAGTGGTGTAGTTTGAAAAATGAAATAGTAACGACGATTGACAAAGGAAGGTTGCGGTGGTTTGGGCATATAGAGAGGATAGATGAAAGGAAGTTGACACAGGAAATATATATGGCAAATATGAATGGTGAAGTTGGAAGGGAAAGACCTTATCGAGCATTCTCCGATCAAGTCAGAGATATACTCGAGAAAAGTCACGTTAGAAATACCCTGAGCCGACGTGCATGGATGAAGAATGTAATGAGTTTAATTGAGTTTGTTGCCTCATTAGGCAAAAGAGGTGTAAAAGTATCGTAACAAGCGGAAATCCTTTGTGTCTGCCTTCCATATTATATGGGAAAGAGACGTGAATCTATGTACTTTCCAAATTGCTAAAATGTATAATACAGATATTATTAACTTCAATGCGAGATATAGCTGTTATTATAATTATTTGATAGAACGCACAAAGACAAAGCCTTTCAAAACTAATATTATGTAGATGATCAAAGCTATCTGTTTTTGCGTAAACAAAATACGACGTGTTCGTAACTGGTTTGATAAATCAATATAATTATATCAGTATATTTATACTGACCGAGTCAATGGCGTAATTGTATTGTGGTACGACTACCGCCCTGAGGTCTCATGTTCGATGCCCAGATCGAGCAAAGTGATATTGATTTTTTCTATTCAGTATTAGCCTAGAGTCTGGAATTTGTGCCCGATATGACGTTAGGCTCCCCACTTTCATATCTGGACGGGAATGAGTTCGGCGAAATGTGGGTGTACTAGTTTTTTCTAGTTCACCTCTGCCTTCCCTTTCGGAGATACAGATGAGTCTATGTTACTATGTATGTTTGTTTGTATGTGTATTCATACAGCTTCAAGTAAACACAAAAGAAGCGTTAAAAGCGTTCACTTGACTGTTGAGTCAAAGGACGGAATTAGATTCATTATTACAGTATATTTCCCGGCAATGCTGTTACAAAGCAACTGAACGATTAATTCTGAAGCCTTGTTGAGCCACCTCACGTAGGACCCCGTGCCACACACCTCCACACAAGCAATTTGAAAGATTGTTTCGGTAAACAGTTTTATGTATTTTGTCTCTAGGTGTTCGGTAATTCGGAAGAGTTTTAAGGATACATCTAATAAAATGTCTATTACTTTATCTCAAGATGCTGAGCGAGATGTATTTTATTTTGAGACTAGCTGTAGCCTTCTTGGTCTAGTGGCAGAACATATAGGCTGTGGACCGATAGGTCCTGTGTTCGATTCCCAGGTCGGGCAAACCAAATTTTCTATTTTAATTTGCCCGTGACTGGATCCCCACAGGTGGTTGACATCAGGCGGCCGGTCGTAAAAACTATGCTAAATCCTCTCTGTAACAAAACTTACAACTGCTTGAAAAAGTGTGTTGCGCCGACCCCTCATTAAGGTAGAATAAGGGCAGTTACGGAAATCTTTGGGGGAGGCCTATGTTCAGCAGAGGACGTCCTATGGCTGATGATGATGATGATGAAGGGCAAATAGAGAAAATATATTACAAACTTTTATTTAGTTTCACCTGTCCCGTTGTCTGTAATCATTACAAGGTTTTATTTAGTTTCACCTGTCCCGTTGTCTGTAATCATTACAAGGTTTTATTTAGTTTCACCTGTCCCGTTGTCTGTAATCATTACAAGTTTTTATTTAGTTTCACCTGTCCCGTTGGCTGTAATCATTACAAGGTTTTATTTAGTTTCACCTGTCCCGTTGTCTGTAATCATTACAAGGTTTTATTTAGTTTCACCTGTCCCGTTGTCTGTAATCAAATCTTGCAAGCTAAGTAAGACCCACTTCCCGATGTGCAATTGCATTCAAAGTTGGTGTACTTACCTATCTTTGGTGACAATACAAATTGACAGCCTCCGTGGCGCAGCGGGCGAGTAGCTGGCTGTGGAGCGAGAGGCGCGGGTTCGATCTCCGCACATGGACTTTGAAAAACATTCAAACATAGATAACATAACATTGTCGCGAGTTAGGGACCTTCAAGAAAAGAGCCTATATCTACCTCAAAGGCCGGCAACGCATCCATGATTCCCCTGGTATTGTGGATATTTATGGGCGGCGGTGATCACTTAACATCAGGTGACCCACTTGCTCGTTTGCCCCCACTTCTATAAAAAAAAACATTGAATTTACTAAGAATTGACTTGTCATTTATCTTAATAATATTTGTATATAATTTTCTGAACCCCAGAATACGAAAGTAAATAAATTCGTATTTTGTTTACCAAATGATAACCAATTCGATTAATGATTTGACAAAAACGAATTCGCCACATCATGACGAGCTTGTACTTATTTGATATATAACCAAAGAGAGCACGAAATCATTCGAGATACAACGTGATTTTTTATACTACTGTTAAGTTAAGAACAAAAAATGTATATGCTGTAACCAATACGAGTTATTTTTTTTTAGTTCTCGCTTCTCGAAATCACTAATAGTTTTAGAAGATAGTTTTAATTTTCGCTATACATTCTACTACCAACAGCATGTGCTGATACAACAACGTGCTAATTTTTTTTTTATAGCAGAGATTGGCAAACGAGCAGATGGGTCACCTGATGGTAAGTGATCTCCATCGCCCATAGACACCCACCCAAGACACAAAAAGAATCATGGGTGCGTTGCCAACCTAAAAGGTGTAAATGGAAGGGGAGTAGGGAAATGGGCCACCGGGAATCTCACTCACCGAACGAAACGCGACAGCAAGCTGGCACTTTACGTTGGTTTTCTGTAAGACAGTGGTATCTAACCGGTCGAGCCGGCCCATTCGTGCTATAGACATTACTGTCTACAGTGTGGCTCTACCACTCAAATATATGTAGAAAATAAAAACTATTATCAATTTTGAGAAGCAAGAACACAGAAAGAACTCTTACTTTAAAACCGAGCGGTTCCAACGTCATTGAGTACAATTGTTAATTAAACGGTGTAAACTGATGTCACTTTACAAAATAATGTTGCTTACTTCCAAAACATAGTGATTGGTCTAGATCAACTTTTTATCATTCAAAGAAACATTTTTTTAACAACAAACTTACTAACAATACGAGAAATTCTAACAATGGAAATTACAAATATTACTTTTATTATTTGAGAAAAATTATTTCCGCACATTCATAGCTTTTGTAAGTTTTGTTTATAATGAGCTATGACGACAATTCCAGTAGACATGCAATAACTTAGCATGCAGTAATTTACTACGACTATAATTCAGTAGACATGCAGTACTAATCACACATTGGCAGGAATTATGACTTTGAGTTGGACTTTAGAAAAATAAAGAATTAAATGGTTCCCTGAATTGAAATGTTTAATTAATCTTGATCTTTTTTCCGCAGTATTATCCATATATAGAGGTATATATATATATTTTTTATAGCAGAGATTGGCATACGGGCAGATGGGTCACATGATGGTAAGTGATCTCCACCGTACATAAACACCCAAGATACAAAAATAATAATGGGTGCGTTGCCAACCTAAAAGGAGGGTATGGAAGGGGAGAGAAAAGGGATTGGGAAAGGGAGGGGAGAAATGGGCCACCGGAAATCTCACTCACCGAACGAAACGCGACAACAAGCTGCCACTTTACGTCGGTTTTCTGTGTTTTAAATTTCATGATGAAGTGGCAACATTCGAAATGTCAGTTTACTCCGTTTAATTAGCAATCCGGCTTAGCATCGAAGTGCAAGGAAATAATCACCAAAAATTTCTTTGCTTCCTTTATATCTTTCATTTAGGGGAACGATGAAGAATAGTGTTATATAATTTTGTGAGATGTACCTAGAGCACATAAACTTTATTTGAGTCGTGTATTTTGGGTCCACGACCCACGTACTCGTAGGTAGAGACACCCGATAGGGAAGCCAAACCAACAAAGTTAAATACAATTTCTTTGTTGATGTACCCAGCATATTTACGCATGTAAATGAGACTACTTGGTTTGCTTTTTGTTACGCATTTTGAAATATGGTGTTTTACATTTTATTATTACCTAAACAGTATTAACAAAGCTTTCCTGCTTCTCTCTCTCTCTCTCTCTCTTTCTCTACCTGCTTTTATCACACTTTGTCAGGCATGTTGCAGAAATGATTTGGTTTAGTTTTTACGACGGACTGGTTCTTTGACGTAAACCTCCTTTCGGGAGATCCAGTCCCGGGTAAATCATCAAATAAAAACTGCTTTGCCCACCCTGTGAATCGAACCCAGAGTCTCCCGGTCTAATATGTAGACTATACTCGTACCTGATTAGAAACAGGACAAGAATAGTTTTTAAACACTCATATGAACATATGTACATGTTAAGAGGGCCTCATTCGCATGAGAGTCTTTTTGAACGCTCATAAAAAAGCACCTTGACACATGTCTGTTCATATGAGTGTTTGAATATAATTCCTGTTTCGAATAAGGTATGGTATTCTCCATATCACCCAACGGCTGGAGTTTAAAAAACGCCGGTGTTTGCAAATACTAGAACAACTTTATTCAGATCCTTTGACAGATCTGAATAAAGTTGATATAAAAAATCTCATTAAACGATAGTTTATTCAATGTGTAAGGTGTCGTTAAATGTGTATTTAAGCAAGTATTATTGTTCGCAGATCTATGCAATGGTGTGCGTTATCTCGCAGTTCCAGGAGTACCTCGAAGGGCGCGGCACCGCTGCCTTTGATTATTCCGACAGGGTGAGTATTCTCAAACTTGCGAGTATTCTGTGTCGAGAATATTACAGCGGTGAAGGGTTTATATAACACGATTCCTGTCGGCTTACCTTTGACTTTACAAATAGATAGAATTATAACAAATTGATGGCTTTAAGGCCTTTGAGCATAAGAAAATGCAAAATCGGCTTCTTTTATGAAATTGTTCACCCTTCTCCACTGGAGCAGATATAATATGTGTTAAAATTCGTAAAGCTAAAACTAAAGCGCTTTATACCCCACGAATACGGAATTGATGAGTTAAAAGTTTATCATTAAATTATGTGTAAAAAATTAATAAAA
Source organism: Clanis bilineata (assembly GCA_036417725.1). Taxonomy (NCBI): domain Eukaryota; kingdom Metazoa; phylum Arthropoda; class Insecta; order Lepidoptera; family Sphingidae; genus Clanis; species Clanis bilineata. The sequence goes on from CM071137.1 coordinate 15,560,638, forward strand.
TCAACTATTAAATAAATACCTAATGGCCACGTTTTGAGGAAACCACAGGAGTACGTCGGTCGGATGTGTCTGGCCCAAATCGTACCAGGAGTGCGTTCCCGTGAACATTCTGGGGGAAGATATGAGAGCCAATGGCCTCATCATGGAGGATGCTCCGGGCGAAGTGGAAGCGTTTAAGTAGGAAGGCGGACTCTGGCAGAACGCCAGGATAACGCCAGGCAGAAAAAAAGATTAAAGAATAATTGTTATTTTAACAGTAATATGTATATAATACTTATGCAGTAAAGTTACATTTTAAATAAGAGTAGTTACATAATATAGAATAATGAGAGTTCAAAATGCCCGAGCAAAGCCAATATTTTAATCAAATTATCTTAAGGATTAACTTGGCTACTGTCAAAAGTTAAGTCATGGCCTGGCTAGCTGGTACTAAACAAACGGTCAATTTCCTAGCCAGCTCAATATTATCACAGTTTGAGTTCGACTAAAATCTAATATAGCCAGCTGCAGAACGCTTGTTCGAAAAATGATAGTATCAAAGTAGATCAAGACAATCTGCCGACATAGTGTGTTCTACATTCCACAGGCGTGTGTGTGCAACTGAGTGTGAAAACTGCGCTCGAGGGCTCGAGGCAGACACAATTAAATGCTCTCGGGCTATTAGGGTTCGAACTCACCCCGAGACATATGTTTGTATATACTATACACATACATACTCACGCCTGTTACGACCTATAGGCCGAGATGCAAGTAATAGACTGTATGCATCTATAAATATTGGATTCGAATCTGGGTGTTGTGAGACTCTAAGCCCTCATCGCACGAAACATTTTCAACTCGCGTTAAAAAAGCGTCTCAACAAATATGTTTATATGATTGTTTTGAAAATCATTCTTGCCTTCTTTCTAATAAGGTATATTCAACATACCGTCAAAAAAACGCTGCGTTGTAAAAGCGCTGGCGTGTGAACAACTATATAAGAACACATCTGTTCCATTTTAACGCTTTTTAACGCGCATTGAAAAAGCTCGAGCGAATGAGGGCGTCTTTCGTAGATTTTGATACTCAGAAATCATGAGATTTGTCCTTTTTACACGTGTAAAAGAGATGCAACTTTAATTGCAGCCATTGTCAACTTTTCAAAAAGTTACTTTAATGTTGCAATCTGCAACTACATTATAGTCATAATAACGTAGTCGAAAGCTGCTGGTTGCCGAAATTCAACGGTCTGCAAGGCGCTTTACTACCAATAATCATGCTTGCATACTTTTTGTACGATATAATTTGGTCAAGATTATATGCGACGGTTGGGCGTTTTATTATTTTCCACTAGCGAAGATTCCATATCTTCAATTCCTAAAGCTTCCGTTGCCTATTTGTCAGTTTAAGGCTGACCCCACATTACGCCTAATGTGGAGTCATCCTATCAAATAGATTTAAAAATCCAGCATCAGCTTCTCTTTTGAAAGTTTTCACCTTCCGCCATTGTTATTTTCCACTGAGTTTTGCGACACATTTGACCAACATATTCAAATATGTTTATTTCGAAATCTATTTCTATTTTTGGGATACATGACACTTATAAACTAGTTTAAATTAATAGGTTATAAGCTATTCTTATCAGCAGTTCCCACGCATAGTTATTTTGATCTCATACGAATGCTCTATTTTTCCATAATAGTCAGTATAATTAAACTTATTTACAGTATTCTCATGTATAATTATGTGCATGGCCAATAATACTTTTTTTATTAAAACATAACATGCATAATATAAGCTCACGCCTGTATCCCCAAAGGGGTAGGTAGGCAGAGGCGCACTAGCGAACTAGAACACCCACAATTCGCCGAGCTTAGTTCCATCCCAGATGTGATAGGGGGCGAGCTTACCGCCATATCGGGCACAAATTCCAGACTCCGGGCTGATATGGAAAAATCCAATATCACTTTGCTCGACCCAGAGATCGAACCCGAAACCTCAGAACCGTAGTCGTACCGAAATACCACCACGCCACCGAGGCAGATTTTTATTAATTATTACGAATATAACTATAGCATCAGCGACTCGGGTCAGTCACATACTCAAAAGAAAAAATCATGCATCATATTATACATAACAATACTGAAGCACATGACTTACTTAACTCGTAGTTCTGCTCGATTCTCGTCATCAAAACCGAAGGATACCACGATTCGATATCCTAGCGACCTAAGTAAAGCAGGTCGATTCTCTAAGGTTTCATTTCTGAAAACCACGATGCGGCATCGTTGCGGCAACGATGTTTTCATTTTTGTATTCAGCAAGGTACAAAACGCACGCGCTAGCCGTCATCACGCATAACGTATGCGTGATGACGGCGCTTATACGAACTAGCTCTCTCGAGCGAGGCGTTTAACATAAATGTACCTATGGAAAATGGTATTCTCTAAGACCTAACAACGTTGAACGCTGCGTCGATCTCAACGATATATGCTGCGGGAGCTCGTCGTCGATCGCAACATTGTGGCGTTTCTTAGAGAATCGACCTGCAGTAATAATACAATTCTATGATAGAGCCTAAACTGTTGAAATGATTCGCCTTTTATCGAACTTCAGTGGTACCAATTCAAAAGTTGTTAGATAAAAGTGTCATCCTAATCTTACACTAAAATACTCGTTATATTATTACATAATGAGTATAAAAGCTACGACAGACTTTCGAACTCAGAAAACTGACGTTAAATCTCAATATTCACCTTTATTTCTCGACACTGCATCGAATTACATCAAGATATCAGGACAGACAATATCATACATATTACTGGCAAACTCAAATGCTGAATGTCCCACAGTTGGCGGTGGTACAGTACACCGCCACCGCCCAGCAGACCACGACGACCAGCTCGGCTCCGAGTGGCAGACGCCGTTCAGCCGGCAAGCCGATGCCGAGCCGATGCGATCCCGAGGACTTCTCCGAGGCACCTTCTAAGGCAATCAGTATGTATATTTTTAATACAGTTAAAATACATGTTCATTAGTTTAATGTAGAAGTCTATGTGTCACCCTAGAGTGTAAGAAAGTCGATGGGGCTGACATATACAAATCAAGTACAAAAGCCCCCTTAAAGTTGAAAAAAATTCATATCCAAAAAAAATAATTTATGTAATATTTTAATTTTACTCAAGCACTTATAGTAAGCGTCGTGCAGTGAAAATCATAAAAATGATTGATATGCGAGAAATACCCAGTGTAACGAACATCGGTTAAGGTACGTTACGAGATATGCGACCCACAAAACGACATTTTCGACATAACTGCACAAATCTTAGATATAATATAGTCACCTGTTTTGGAGTGTTCCTCCTTTTTAAGAGAAGATGAACCAGATTTTATTGCCTGTCCTAGCATCATCAAGGTAGTACAAAAACACGACTCAAATACTAAAATAGAAAGAACAAAATTCCAAGACTCTGTAATTCTATATCGCAACATTGATTGACTATGAAACAAGTCAAATTACAAGGATATCGTAATCCTTAATTGATTCGAACTTAAAACCATAAAAGTGTATCGAGATATAATTTAATTAACACTTTCAAACTGATCAGATATCATTCCAGAAACTTACGGTGTAAGTATTTATTACACTTCTCAAAACAAATTAAAGTTCATGCGATACCAATAGTGATCATGAAGAACTATAGTTACGTACACAGACAAGGTGATTAGTGTGAATTTCTTTTATACTATTTTATATATTGGATTACGTTAAAGTAGATTGCAACTTATATGTAATTCACACAGTCAGATATTAGTCAATGGATGATATGCAGAATAGTTCCAAACAGGTTGCAATACTACCAGTAGGCATACAGGTCAACTTTAAATGATTATATTACTGAAAAAGTCGGAGAATGAAAGCGGGAGTCGCCAGGCAGGGGACAGCATGGCCGCTTCGCATGCAATTATGTGGTATGTGAAAACAGTCACACGTCACGGTCTGCTGTCTCAGACGCATACCTTGTAACGTACCTTAACTTGTAAGACTTTTGGTTTGCGAAAAACAATTTATACAGCTATCACCACTACGTGCGATTTATTCATTTATTCGTATTATGTGCTTAAAATATTTGACTAATAATAATGTGAAATCATAATACCCAGGTGGGTGAGTAGCGGCTGATGATGATGAATATAAAATTATATTATTATTACCTAACTGTCATAGTACAACTAGACGTTAATAGGCTATACAATATGAACTTAAATTTTCTATTTCAAGGTCTTTTTTTTCTAATTTAATTTTTTCCGGGACTGGATCCTTCAGAGGGGGTTGACGTTAGGTAGACAGCTGGTGGTAAAAACTAATCTAAATCCTCTCTGCAACATGCATGCATGCAAAAATGTGTTGCGCCGACATCACATTAAGATGGGGTAAGGGCAGGTAGAGAGATACAATATGAACTTAAAACGCAAACAAATAAAATCAGAATAGCCATCCAATTAAATTAAAATAAATATAATTTAGTTTAACAATGCCCAAACGTTACTTTCAAACAAAAGAATTGAAAATTCCATCTATGTAGCGGCCTTGGATTTTAAGTTCACAAATGGCGAAACTTTCGTTTTCTCTACTCTCATAGATCTAAGTAAAGCGAGCCATGAGTTATGTCTAAAAGTTTCAAAGTACACCTGAGGCTACTACACTAGTGCAAAAGGGTAGGTACTTACCCTACCCTCAACCTACTCGTACCAGAAAATGTGGGCTCGGAAACCGGGAGGTTCTCGGGTCGGTTCCTAGGTTTGGTGCATGTATTTCTGATACGATGGGCCCAGGATTAAAGGAATCTAGTAACTGATCAGATCTTAGAGGACCAGAGTGGAATTGACGTCAGGCAGACAGACGATTGTAAAAATTAAGCCTAATCCTTTCTGTAACAAGCTTGAATAGTGGGTTGCTTCGATGCCGCATTGTAAATGGTGTAAGGAGGTAAGGTACTTTAGGAGTTAAGGTACTTTAGGAGTTAAGGTCATTAAATAGTCACGGGTGGCTAGGCCTCCGGTGGCCCATACGCTTATGTAAATATATATATGCTGCATCCGACGGGTTAATAGTCTAATGTAGAGATAGTTTGGTAAAGGAAGTGGAAAACTAAGGAAAAATCGATGAAACTTATAAATAATGATTAGATGTTTAGAAAATAAATTCATTTACAGTGTAATGTCTTCTTCTACTACCTGCCCTTAATGTGGGGTCGGCGCTACACACTTTTTCAAGCATGTTACAGAATGAATTTGGCTTAGTTTTTATGACCGGCCGCCTGCCTGACGTCAACCCCCATGAGAGATCCAGTCCCGGGCAAATTAAATTAGAAAATTTGCTTTTCTCGACCTGGGAATCGAACCCAGGACCTCCCAATCCACAGCCTATACATGCTGCCAATAGACCAAGGAGGCGACAATTTATAGTGTCATGTAATACATATAACTGTGGTCTTTAAACTATATGCATTACATTAATTCTATAAATAATGATTACATTTACCGGCTTACTAAAGGATAATAAGTAAAGCTTCGTACGCCATATGTTTTGAGACTTCAGCATATTGATAGATTAATTAATTAACTTATACAAATCTCTTATAATATCACAAATTAAAAACATTGGTAAGAATTCCTTTTAAGGATGAATTCCTTTCTAAATTAAATTACGTGAGGCTATAGCGCCGTAATGGCATAATCAATTTTGTATTCTGTTTTATGAAAAGGAATCATTTTACTTCAGTTGTATAAGAACAAGAATTGGGGTAGTTATGGTTCACAGACATGGATGATTAATCAAAAGCCTCGCCATGCCGTCTCGGAATATACTCACACACACATAAGCGAGGGCTTAGAAAAGGGGGACGATACTTAAGCGCGGTTATATAATAATATATCTTTATCAATATTTTAACCCGATGGAGGCGTTACATATATATGTTACATAAGTGTCTCGGCCTCCGAAGGCCGAGCCGCCCGTCACTATTTAATTAATTATTGTTTTTCCCTATCATATGTCAAATAGATTTCGACCGACTTCCAAAAAGGAAAAGGTCTTCAATTCGTCTGTATTTTTAAATTTTTGTATGTTACGCGATATCTCCGCCAAATGTGGACTGATTTTCAAAAGTCTTTTTGTGTTCGATAGAGCTTATTCCAAGGGTGGTCCCATATAAATTTGGTCACGATCGGGTTTGAAGTCGGTCTGTTATTTTTTTAAACTTGTGATTATATAATAAAAGAGGCGATAGAGTGATTAGTTTAATCACCAACGGTATTTATAGGTACAGTTTGTGATGTTATCCGGATGTCAGCAGCACTCCTTTAGTTTTGATTGGCTTTTGAAAATTGTAATTGATCGCCGCGGGTAGTCGGAGTAATTTCGTGATCCTTAGAACTTCCGTCTACGGCATGGAGCTTCAAGTGAAATATAAGAAGTGTTATATCTTAATAAATTTATATATATATGTATATCTTTGATGTTTTCGTTGTAAAAAATAGTGTATTTCAAAGTCAATGCAACATATCTATGATGAATTAAGAATAATTATTATTTAAAGGGTTGGTTGTTACATAAATAAAAAAATGTTTAATTAAGAAATTATTTTTTAATTAAAATGTAGTTATTGTGCTGTCGAAAATATAATTATTTTTATGCTTTATAAGCTTTCATTTCCATTCATTAAAATCGTCAATAACATAATATTATTATTTATTAAAAATAACTATTAATTGTTGTAACTACAGATCAATTCAAAGATGAATTGCATTTTGTTTGTCAGGAATATATTAAACGACTGCAAACTCGCAAGCCGCCAATAAATAATATTAAATAAGTTAAAAAAGCATCTCCACAAATCTGTTCATATAGTTGCTTGAAAATCAATCTTGCCTTATTTCTTATAAGGTACATTCTACTATCTTTGTTTCTACCTGCCCTTATCCCACCTTAATGTGGGGTCGGCGCAACACACTTTTTTCAGTGTGCTGCAGAAAGGATTTGGCTTAGTTTTTACGACCGGCTGCCTGCCTAACGTTAACCTTCTCTGAGAGATCTAGTCTCAGGAAAATTAAAGTAGAAAATTTGCATTGCCCGACCTGAGAATTTAACCCAGGACCTTCCGGTCCACAGCCCATGTATGCTGCCACTAGACCAAGGAGGCGACTGATATATTCAAGGTATATTCTACATAACGCCAAAAAAAAACGACGCGTTTTAAAAGCGCCGGCGTGTGGACAAACTATACTCGAACTCATATGTTTCATTTCAACGCTTTTTAACGCGTGTTGACTGCCTCCGTGGCGTGGTGGTATTTCGGTACGACTACGGTTCTGAGGTCTCGGGTTCTATCCCCGGGTCGGGCAAAGTGATATTGGATTTTTCCATATCAGCCCGGAGTCTGGAATTTGTACCCGATATGGCGATAGGCTCGCGCCCTATCACATCTGGGACGGAACTAAGCTCGGCGAAATGTGGGTGTTCTAGTTCGCTAGTGCGCCTTTGCCTACCCCTTCGGGGATACAGGCGTGAGCTTATGTTATGTTGTGTTGAAAAAGCTCTCGTGCGAATGGGGCCTTAGTGCATCTAAAACGTAAAGGAAGTAGAAAGTTACGCATTCACTCACCAATTCTCGCTCGTATCAATAACCGCCGTCTCGTGTCAACTTTGTTTGCCTATAGATCAGCTTTATAGACAGTCACCCTCCAAACTCACCCTCCACACTCCTCTATTGCGATGTGTGCACTCCAGAATATTATTTTGGCGATATCGCACGTTGTACATACTTCTATCATATTTAAATGCACGCATATTTTTTAGTGAAAAGGAAAATGTGAGCTTTCAACAGATATTTATATAGCTCCAAAAAATTATAATAATTTTATAAAAGAATTTTAAACAAGCTTTCGTTTGTTAATCGTCCAGCATCATTAGTGTGCGTTAAAATTAAATGTAATATAATATTAGCCCTGTAATATTACTGTCCCACTGCTGGGCACTGGCCTCCTCTACTAATGAGAGAGGTTAGGTTAGGTAAAATTAAATGTACTGGTAGTTTAATATTAAATTGAAGCTTTGATCCACAACTTTACTGAAAAGTAAAGGTAAATAAAACCTTATAGAATCTGACATTGCGTTTAATATACAACAATGTTTAAGTAGTAACTCTTGCATATGACGTGTCTATCACAAATAATAATACATCGCATAAGGTTGTATCCGTTTTATACAGGGTAAATAAATATATCAGTAAACAGTTATCCTATTCGCATTCAATCAAGTCTTGTTAACCTATTTATTCTGCCCTTAATATGAGATGGACGATGGACAATAAAACGCCAATCAAAGTTAATTGATCACTGATGCCCTCTGAGCCCTGAGGGATAAGCTTGTAATGAACACTTTACGACGAATACACTGTGTTTACAGTTGAACATTTTGGAAATATAGACAGTAATTATATTATATTTTCACGTATGTATGATGAAAAGAGTAACATAACACACACATAACAAAAGCTCACGCCTGTATCCCAGAAGGGGTAGGCAGAGGCGCGCTAGCGAACTAGAACACCCACATTTCGCCGATCTTAGTTCCGTCCCAGATGTGATAGGGGGCGAGCCTATCGCCATATCGGGCACAAATTCCAGACTCCGGGCTGATATGGAAAAATCTAATATCACTTTGCTCGACCCGGGGATCGAACCGGAGACCTCAGAACCGTAGTCGTACCGAAATACCACCACGCCACCGAGGCAGTCATACCACCACGCCACCGAGGCAGTCAGCCAGTGATGAAAAGAGTGCGTATGGATAAATAATCAAAAGTTTATAAACCTAAAAACGTAGTGTATATCCGGTTCTGGTGAGGAACTTGCGACGACTTCGTGGTTATTGGAAGCGGGCGTAGGTGTACATTTCTGTGTCTGCATCGGTCATGCACCTGTCTTGTCGTAGGCCCTTCGATTTGCTTTTCCTTTTCGGGTGTGAAGAAGCATAAGTAGCATGAGTCTAGTCACCATCCATAAACCCATTGTTTCTTGGTGATCGTTGGTTTTTCGGATTGCACTGCGCTTACCATCAAGTTGTAGTATTGTCATTTTAATGAGCTCGGATAAAAATAATACCATATAAAATAAAAGAAGCAAGACGAAATTATACTAAAGTGTTTTATTTCTGCCATCTGTCCCCGGAACCTTAATAAATGAGTGAATGTTCTTATTAAACGAACAGCCGCAGTCACTTGGTAATATTTATGTAAAATCCGGAGATGAAGAATGCTTAATTTTGTTTTCTCATAGCCCATCGTAGAATCCTCCCCGCCTCGCTTTATCTCAGCCGATGTTCAGACAGCTTTTAATTTTTCATTTGGGGTGCTCCCAAAATATTCCGTAGCTGTTGACTGATCTAAACTGCACGAGAATTATAGTACTGTCAGCATTAATTTGTTTGGTTAAAATGTTCACTTTGTACAGTTTCGTAATGAAATGGCGAAAACGGGACCGTTATAATTTTGTCATATTTGACTGTTCGTGTGCACAGAGAGTTATTATTACAGATAGTTTATTCGGAGACTATTGGTACTTCGTACTACTTGCATCATGTAACATGTATTATGTAATTATATTACGACTTACGAAGGAAAAAAATTACCATCTTCCTCCCTTTGCTTTTATACCACACTATTGTGGGGATGGCACAATCCACTTTTTTAAGCACGTTGCAGGAAATATTAGACTTTACTTTTTACGTTTGGCCGTTTGACGTAAATCCCGTGTGTGGTGTCCAGTTCCAATCAATTCTTGACAGAAACCAGTCCTGTCTATCACGGTCCACAGCCCATAAACAACGTCTAGACCAAAGAAGAATAATTAAGTACGCGTGTATGTACATATGTACTAAAGAACAAAATTGTTTATAACGTAATTAAAACAAGTACTTAACTTGAAACTCAAAAAATACAACTAGATTATTTTATATTAAGGAAAATGTACAGTCCACCCAGTGACCACGAAGACTGCAAGCCTTCGAAACGTCGGGAATAAAAATTAAAACCAAATCGTGATAAAATCCGTAAAAATAGTTATTTCAATGAATAGCATTCGCGTAAACTTGAGAAATCAAAATGTACAGTTTTCCTTGCTAGTCGAGCTGTCAACTTCCGGTGGCGGGAAACACTTTAAAAGCTATTTTTAATAAGCAAGGGAAGGCAAACTGGCAAGCTGTGCTAGGCCGATCTTTGAGAAAAAGACAAAGTGTTTTAGCGCCTCCGGCAATTCTACAATCCTGTCAAAGTGCAGCTACAAAACTTGTTACTTCGTATTTCTTGCTTCTTATTTACAATGTACCCCTGTAGAACCGATTCCTCCACGCTGCTGAATTAACTGTCAATAAGGTTCGAACACTTATAGTTAACATAAAAAAGGTAAATTACGTAGGCATATCTACGTGCTTTAAATTCAATATTCTTCATTTTATAGTCTTTTTAATTAATTAAACTTGAACATAAATTCCTCTACAATGGTCTCTTCTTTTTAATATCCGCAAAATATTTGCGATAAATAATCCAAGGTGCTGTCGAAATCCTCTTTAATAACTTAGCGAACAGATTTCTTTGTTGTTATCGAAGGTAAAAGTAATCGAAAAAAGTTGAAAATTTTGTTCCGAGAGGAATTAAAAAGTTTTATTGGTGTCTTAATTTGGCAAAGTTTGGCTAATATAGACGTGTTTAAATCAACATTAGGCGACAAGGAATGTATATTGACTACTGAGACTTGTGACTGTAAATAAATAAATAATAAATACACCCAACAGTCACACACCTAGTCGTGACCCCACACTAGGCATAACCTGTATCGTGGGTATCAGATACTATGAAAGACTTTCGGTCTCACAACACCCAGACTTGAAACAAATATCTGTGGACCACATAAACATTTGTCTCAATGCGGTAATCGAACCCGCGGCCTCTCTCTTCACAGCCCGCTGCGCCACGGAGACTGTATGACGAAATTAAAGAACCGTAGCGGATAGGATCGTAGCCGTAGCACCAGCGTAGGAACTGCGTTCTACGCTGCGTAGCACCTGCTTACGTATAGTTACCATCCTATGTATTTCGCGTCACTATCGGCAGTGATTTTTGTTTACAATTATAGAAGATTTGTTACACAACATAGATTTAAATAATCGACATAATTTTTATCTAGTACTTGAGCATTTAACACCGTTGTCCTCTGTTGCTATCATAATTCTTTTATAATTCCATGTTAAAAATTCATGTCTAAAAAAAATCAAACATTCTTTGTGTGTTAGACTTTAGTATCTGAAGAATATTAAATAACTACTTCAATTATCTATTCATCAAGTTGTGAAGGCACTTTTGAAGTGAGCGGCACACACATTATATCACAGTGTGCACCGCGAGTCGGCGTCAAACGGAAGTGTTACGAAACTTAAAAGCTTTGTATGCAATTATGCGAAAACTGTCGTGTCGGAATTTTCTTTTCATAACATAACATAACATAAGCTCACGCCTGTATCCCCGAAGGGGTAGGCAGAGGCGCACTAGCGAACTAGAACACCCACATTTCGCCGAGCTTAGTTCCGTCCTAGATGTGATAGGGGGCGAGCCTATCGCCATATCGGGCACAAATTCCAGGCTGATATGGAAAAACCAATATCACTTTGCCCGACCCGGGGAACTAAACCGAGACCTCAGAACCATAGTCGTACCGAAATACCATCACGCCACCGAGGCAGTTTCTATTCCTGTTATACTGTATGTTAAAAATGTATGTAAAAATGTTATACATAAATCAATCAATTTTGTAATTTCTTTTACGAAGCTAAATAAATTTTACCTCTAAATTATCATAATGGACTACATTGCAGTGGCGAGGGGGTGACAATTTTCAAAAGGGAAGCCAATGCTACCTTATCTTCTACATAAATTAATATATATGCCTTAGTGGTATTTGAAATAAATAAATAATACTGACAAAATACTTATTTATTAGTCTACTATCTGGCAAAGGTAAGCCGGCAGGAATCGGGTTATTATGGACTCTTCGCCACTGTTACTTAATAAAAATATAAATCAATGTGAATAATTAAAATTTATTCGCAAACCTCAAAAGGTACTTTAATACTACTAATATTTCACAGCGTCTGTACTGTCAAAGGCCGCCAAATCTGCTGTGAAGAAACACGTGCAATTCCCTGATGAACAGAGCTGCATTGAAGAAGCTCCTGAGGCCCCGGCTCCTGCTGAAACCGAGGAAAAACCGGGTGAGGTTCTAATTCCGTTCTTTGCACTATTTGTGTATCTATGTACGTACACGTTTATCTTGAGATGTACAGGATTAAGCTTAGTTTTTACGACCGGCTGCCTGACTGACGTCAACCGCTCTGAAAAGGACATTGTTATTTTCATTGTTGGGTACAAATAGTTGGATGCTACTTTATCAGGACACCAACAGTGTAACTTTAATAGCATTTGTAAGTCGGAATAGTTCGTGAAATCCAGTCATTTTGGCATTTTACTACTGCTTAAAATAAATGAAGCAATCTAATAATTTGAACCATTGCTTACTTTGTTACAGATAATGTTGTAGTAACACACATTTAACTGTGCGTTTAATGATTCCATATTATTATAGATAAAAATAATGGTGCGCTATTTGAAAATAAATCTAGTTCATACTGGCATGTATTAATAATAATTTGGATTTGAACTTCTTTTAAATCTTGAATTCAGATTTTTATTTAATGGTGAACGAAAATATTTTTTAGACAATTACTTCTCCTTTAATCGATTATAGATAATATTATCTAATTGGTCATCATGGTGTTATAACTATAAACCCTATTTATAAAAATCGAATTAAGGTGCTAATTAAATATCTAATCTTATATTAATTAATGAGGCAAGTATGTCGTCCGCGTAGAGGTATATTACACGGATAGCGTATTCGGGAATAAAAAGTTATCATCTATGATATTATCCAGTATGAGCCTTTAAAATGTTAATAAACATCTAAATTTACGGACTAACCAACTTTCATATTTATATTATTAGTTTTAATTACACACGCATGATTGTACGCCGTCTGGTTTAGACGCAGCTTGTACTACATCCCGATGTAACAAACTTGGTGATGAAGTTTCATATTGTTTTCACGAGCCGTTTGTAATTATAATTACTAAAGCCTCGCGGTTCACTGCAAGAATATTATGTGTTTTAATGAACAACATGACGTTTAATCAATATTATCTTAATATTATTATTACTATTTAAATATAAATATTCGAAGTCTTTGATGAATAAATAGGGACGGGAGGCCGAGACACAAGCTGAGATACTTATGTAATTTTGGTTCATAAGTATACATAATGTCGTAACAAGCATCAAAATTCAATGGTACCACGAACATTATGACCTCATGATCGATTTTTCAGAACGATGCTCACCCTCAAATTAAAAAAAAACATGTCGCGGAAATGAAGATGCTGTGGTGGAAGTGCAACGTTACACGACTCGATCGAATACGTAACGTGTACATCAGCGGTAGCTTTAGTATCCGCGACGTGTCGGATAAACGTTGTTTGTGATGGATTGAGGAAACCACAGGAGTACGTCACGGCGATAGCAAGTACTGTTTCTTGTACAAGAAATGTAAAGTAAGATTATAATAATACTACTATAAGACGTGGTGGTAACCTCCCAAATCGTACCAGGTGGCGTCCCCGTGGACGGCCCAAAAGGTGCAGGCTGGACATTTGCAGGATGAGTACCAATTGTCCCATGTGGAGGATGCTTAAGGCCGGGCGAAGTGGAAGCGTTTAAAAAGTAAAGCTTTACCTTAGGCCGGGATAATGCCAGACAGAAAGGAAGAAGAATACTTGTTGTAGTAGTAGAACACCCATCAATCAACCAAAAAGTAATCCTAGTGTAAAGGAATTGTTTTAAACTAGAGTATCGGTGTCGTATAAACTAGGTCACAATCGTTGAATAAAAAGAAGATAAAAGTACAATGTGAAAGATCTCGCATTAGATATACTATAGTGATCATCGATCAGCCATCAAGAAACACTTTGCTGAAGTATCAAATGTCTAGAACGCTAGTTTCATTGATATTGCGTCGCAACAGAGTTTATGGAACACCCATGTAATACTCGTATCACTCATAAAATTATTATTTTAAATATATATAGCAGTGGACGTCCTGTGCCTGATGATGATGATATATATATTATCATCATCATATATATATTTTTATTTATTTGCCAAAAATGTTTACAAACACTTACAATTAGCTCTAAGTTATACCTCTATAATGTGATATACATATGTAACAAAAATTTTTAAGTGTTTTTTGAATTCTGATACCCAAGGCAAGAACAAACTTGTGTTGTGCGTACCAGGATAAATATTAGTTATTCATACCGAGATTTGTGGGATTTTCTTTATTTCAGTCAGATCCGTGACTGCGAAGCCTGTAAAGTTTTCGAAACGTCGGAACTAAAAACAAATCGCGATAGAATCCATATAAACCAAAGTATAAACTATTTTTATTAAGATTTATTATCTTAAACTTAAGATTTCATTATAGATTTTTTATAGCAGGTCACCTGATGGTAAGTGATCTCCACCACCCAAGACACGATGTATAATGTATTATTTCAAACTCGAACTCTTTGTTTACTTTACTATGTTTAAATGTTTGTTACTTGACTAGGTTTGAATTTATACACATATTTATATGTAATAGCAAATAAAACAAAAAAGAAAGCCTTCTTTAAAAACTGCATCGAAATTGGTTGAAAAATGATATTTATATTTTAAATTCTGAAGTGGGGGCAAAGTGGAGATATCTTGGTATAGGAATACCAAAGGATGGAAAGGGTTGCAACGTACATATCGTTATGCCGTGACGTGATTATACTGATACTTCTCTTTCCCGCAATCTGAAGGTTACACCAAACTTCAAAGGCTTAAAACTTTTTCATTTTTGTGAATATTTCAATATTTCTTTCTGTTCTATATTTTGGACAACGTTAAAAAAAATAGTCCAGTACCCAATTGTCGCAACGCGTTGATATAAAATATTCGTGTTATACAAATACTATGATAAAACTATGGAGCGCCAGGTGCTACGGCCCAAATACCCATCTTTCCCTTCTTCTACAGTCATCAATCTTTCCATGTTCAGTTTTACGAGAATTCCAGATATGGACCTTTTAGGGCCCTTTTTAGGAAGTGGCTAATTTGGTATATAGAAGTAGGTATCTATCTACATCTACCTCTAGAACAGCTGACACTACCATTGACTTTCGAGACTTTTCGCTTATATTAATTCAATTAGGAAACTAATTTTGGATTAGAAAAGGAAAAAAATGCGTTATTTTGTATTGACATTAATTATTCAATTTTGGACCATACATTTAGAAGAGACATGTGGCCAAACTAGGTGATAGCAGATGGAGCAGAATTCTGACAGAGTGGGCACCTATGGAGGGAAGAAGATCCGTTGGCAGACCAGCAGCCCGATGGGGGAACGACATTAAAGTGACCACAGGAAAACTTGGATGCATTTAGCGTAAAATAAAGATCAGTGGCGCGAGGGAGAAGAAGCTTATGCCCAGCAGTTGGCAAACAGAAGCTGACGACGATGATGATGATGATTTAGTAGAGGGTTAAGAAGAATTAAGTCAAACTCTAAGGAGTCCTGAAAATGTTTCAAAAAAAGAGAACAAAAAATCACATAAAAGTTAATTAGCACTGGTAATCATTAAATGAGTTATTGATAAAATATTTCAGCACTTTGATATCTCTTATTATGTACTTAAAGTGTTTAAAAGTTTATTTTTCCATTTGTCTATTTAATTAAGCTTTGTCATCATTGATAAACTTTTGTTATTTATTACTTCTAATTTAAATATATTCCGAAAATCATTATCCAATTACTATAAAACCCATTAGAACTCAATGTTTCAGCCTCTTCTGTGACATTGAGTGAAACGGGATGGACGTGTATTACCAAATAACTGAGTTTCGAAATACTTGCGTATTTATTGTGCGTAGCTTGTGCGCTTACAATCAACACGTATTCTGCTTATTTCAGTACAACGTGTGAACTCTAATAAACAAACATAAGACCAGTGTATCTTAAGCCGCGTCTACTGCACTAAAACATTACCAAAACACCTACACAAAACATGGTTTCGCTACATATTTTTTATCTATAACTGCCTCGGTGGCGTGGTTGTATTTTGGTACGACTACCGTTCTGAGGTCTCGGGTTCAATCCCCGGGTCGGGCAAAGTGATATTGGATTTTTCCATATCAGCCCGGAGTCTGGAATTTGTGCCCGATATGGCGATAGGCTCGCCCCCTATCACATCTGGGACGGAACTAAGCTCGGTGAAATGTGGGTGTTCTAGTTCGCTAGTGCACCTCTGTCTACCCCTTCGGCGATACAGGCGTGAGCTTATGTTATGTTATGTGTAAGTATATTATTTAGTATGTCTAGTATGTATATTATTACATTCGTGTAAACCTAAAAAATGATTGTTTTAAATGAACATAGGGCGAAGTAGTTGTGATTTAGATGCTCATTACAGCTACATAGCAACAAAATTATGCTGCATACTAAAATCCCTAAGGGTTACGTAAATACAATCCACCCATATCCTCCCGAAGTACAAAAGAACAAAACACTATTTTATCATGTTCTTTTATCGCATATTCTTCCGCAGTTGTTTGCGCCACAGCTGCTTTGCGCCTATTGTGATACGTGAAAGCAAAATAAATCACTTCGAAATATGTATGATCTCAATAGATAATGTCTACAAAGCCATGAATACAGAAATCAGCCCATACATTCTTACATTTTTAGAGGGAAAAAGGTTGGATAAAATTCCATCTTTTCTTAGAAAATATGTTCTACTTACGCTGCAATGCGTTTAATATAGAAAATTGTACTATATCTGAGGGTAAGTCGATGCTATACCTATTCAAGCTTATAATGGAATCTTAAATGTGGGTAAGAGAGTATCTACTATACTTCATATATTTTTCTTTCGTCATTGCTATCACATGATTTTCTTTATGTTTTCTGCATACAAACAATTGGGTACTTGACTAACTTTTTTTTATTAATTTTATATGAAATTTACGGCATCTAAAATATAAAACAGAAAGACATATTGAAATATCCTCAAAAATAAAAAAAGTTATAAGCCTTTGAAGTTTGGTGTAATCTTCAAACTGCGAGAAAAAGAAGTATCAGTATAATCACGTCACCGCCTTAACGGCACATGTGTTGGAAAGAGATAGCAACATAACTCCAATATGCCCCCACTCCAGAATTTTAAATATGAATTACTGCCTCATTTTTCAACCAAATTCAATGCAGTTTTTACAGAAGGGTTTCTTTTTTGGTTCTTTTTTGCTATTACATATAAAAGTGTATATAAAATCAAACATAGTCAAGTACCCAATTATGAAAAACTAGATACCTAAATAATATGTTTATATCTATTTTCAACTCTATGTGGTTAATATGCTCTATGCTAATATTTGTTTACTATCGAGTAGTTAATATTAAAATAAAGTCTTATCAAGATAGAAAGATTTCTTTCTTTACATTTTTGATGGAAACTATAAGGTCTATTTAATTTCCAAGAATAGCGAACTTGTTGAATTCGATATTTTTATATTTGAGGAGAATAAATTCTTCAGCACGTCATGTTTAATGTAAATGTGAACAAAACGAATAATAAACATTCACCACACGTACTCCACTTTAAATACAGTAACTATTGAAGGTATTGAATATTTTCTAGCTTTCTAAAAGGTGTGCTCTACAGAAAGTCAATTGAATTTGTAAATATATATTTTTTTGAAAATAGTAGCTGAGTTTCGTAAATGCCTTCATAGAAATTATTAGAAATACTAAAAAGGATTCAGTAAAGATCAGGCTAGGTTTATACAAACAATTGATATATACCTACCTACCTTGATATGTACCTATACTTGTCATCATCAATTAAGTGTTTCCTTTATAGTGCTCTGTATAGTCGCTCTGAAGTCTAGCTTAATTAATATATAACTCTCTTGTACTTTAACATCGCGTTGACGTTTAAATTCATTTGCAACTATAGTACGATTGCTAATTCAACGGAGTATATTGAGAGATCGAAATGTCACTTTCCAAAATAATGTTGCTTACTTTCAAAACATAGTGATTGATCTAGTACAATTTTTATCATTCAAAGATACAATAACTCAGCACTAGCTTGCAAATTTAGAATTTTATTGCGTATTTTTAGAAATTTCAGCATAACCCTTCGATTAAATGTCTGTGTAAATAATGTTGCCTAAATAATCATAACAAATTCGCGAAATGAACAATGAAAATTACAAATATTACTTTTATTATTTGAGAAAAATTACGTTCGGCACATTCATAGTATTTGTAAGTTTTGTTTTTAATGAACCATCTCTACAATTCCTTTAGACATGCCATAACTTAGCATGCAGCAATTTACTATGACTATAATTCAGTAGACATGCATTATTAATCATACACTAGGCAGGAATTACGACTTTCAGTTGGACTTTAGAAAATGAAAGAATGAAATAGTTCACTGAATTGAAATGTTTAAACAATTTGTTTCGTTTTACCGCAGCCCTATTTAAATTTCATGAAAAAGTGGCAACACTCAAAATGTCAGTTTCCTCCGTTTAATTAGCAATCCTACTTTAAGTACTCGCTCCGCATAGCTTTAGAATTTTAACGAATACAAAGTTAAATTAATTCTACGATTACGTTAATATTGTGCACCTAATCTGTATTTTAAGCAGTTATTCATTTTAAAAGCTATTTTTCTCTTCCTTAACTCAAATCCTTTGAGAATGAAAGAGACAAAACACTATTTAAGTTTTCTTTTTATTTATAAGAAAACAGAATACAATAAGAAATAAATAGGTACCTGCTCTTAATGTGATAGCTGGAACGGTGACTTCAAGACAACCTTGGCAATGCGAATGCCATAGAATTAAAAACATTGTCATTACAGTAAAAGCACTTACCAATATTAAAAACAACATAGCGGTCTTACCGATTACCTCGAGATGGTAATGTAGGTTTTCAACATAGCTACCTCTATATCCTATATCTATGTACGTAGGTGCTTACATCCAGACGACCAAGGGAGAGCTCGTTTACACTCACACATTTTATTCTTTACATGAAATGTTATGAGAGACTTTATCTAAGACCATATATTTTATGTAATATTTACAATAGATTGGTGCTCCCTCGAATAGCAGATATTACACCTAATTCAATAACTCCAACAGCGGCCCGAGCAGGAATATTTTTGATAATCGAATTCGTATCGAGTTTGATGAGCGTCTATGTACACATTTGTATGAGATATTAACCAAATGTCATCAATGCGCAGCGGGCTCGTGACGATTTCGCTGGTCAAAAATATTCCTGTAGCTCGAACATGAGATTTTGACATTTCTCGCTAGCGAAACCGTAAAATATTTATATGGAAAACGTCCGAACACCGGCAGCGGTTAGATTTGTCAAAAAAAGTATACGTTAACATTATAAAATATTTTTATAAATAGACGCCATCTTGGTGTAATGACGATCGCTTCAGAATACTTGTGTTGCAATACATTTACTGTTCGTCGAGCACAACTCATTAAATGATATTACTTATAGCAGATCTGTCGTAAGTTCGTAACTACTCTCGATTCACTGAACATATCTTTAACGATGTTTCGCCTTTATGATATAAATAAGAAGCAACATCTTGAACAGTTCAGGTATATGTCTTCGAGAAATATGTGATTACTTCTATTTGAATACACTTAGATTATTTTACAGTATAAATATGTTTCGCTAATATTGAAATTACGCGTTATATCAAAAAGCATGAATAGTAATAATCAAAAACTAGTTTGCCGTAACAAATATTTGACTGTTGGTAATTTGATTTATTTATTATAGGGCACCTGCGATTTAATTTACAACTAGACTAACTAGTAGTGCAGAGTGAAATGCACCGTTCTAGAAAGAATGTACGTATAAACGAACAAGTTAGTTAATGAAAGTACTTGTTCTAAATTCTAATTTAATTGTATGAATGTGGTCCCTGTTTTATTTTGCATCGCGATGATATGAAGCGTTCGTATTGTGAATAATTGAATAGGACGAATCTTCGATGAAATCGGGACATTCGTCGTCGCACATGTCACGTTAATCCATATGTTCTGAGTCTCAGTGTAACATGATCAGGCCATGTATGTATGTCCCACAGCTCGGAACAGATCTTACAGAATATGGAATGATGCGTGTTCCGTAATCTGCCACGCTGGCAATATGTGGGTTGGTGAGTTTAAAGATGGTTGACTATTATTACTTGTTGAAAATACTTCAGCTTATTATGACTTGTCTGTCTATCGCTAGCTGTATTTTACAAGCTTGCACCATTTAAACTTGATCCAACGAATTTACTTTGCATAATTTCAAGGTCTGCTAATATTCGCATAAGTCTGGAAAATTTTGAAAACAAATTAGGTGCTGTTATGGAAGTACAAAGACGTCGAGTGTCTATTATTTATGTAGCCCGATCATGGCTAAAAACCAGACATTCAACAGTATACATTAAATATCTTTGCTAAAAACAAATGGCGCAAAGTTGTGTGAAATAACCCCTTTACATACGCGGAAAAAATATGGTGTAGAAAAATTGTTAGGAAATATTTAAAATTGATATCGAAAAAATCCTTTTGAATACCATTATAAGGTAAAGTCAATAGTTACACACACTCATTTCCCACAAGGACAGTATAATGAGTGTGGACGACAAGTCCCACGTTAAGAATAAGCATTACAGTCAAACTGTTAGTCAATGGGGTCTTCAAGAAAAACAACAATTGGTACAAGTGTATATATAAAATTATTAGGCATTAAAAATAAACAAGTCTTTTGGACGATATACGCATTATGTGGATTCCAATTGGTTATCAACAATCTAACATTGCGGATATACAAATTCTGAGAGCACGTCATCATACCATGAATGTCTTAGATGTGCGCTTCTATTATTGAAATAGGATAAGTAATAAGGCCAAGATCTATAGAGCGAACTTCGACTAAGTCTGAGTTAAAAAAACGAACGACGTAAAAAAGTGACGATTTCGAATTTTTAAATCGAACTTCAACTTAGTCCAAGCCATTTTTTACAATGAAAAGAGACTGACAGGCAAAGCAAAATTTTTTTGTAAAAAATGACTCGGTCTTAGTCAAAGTTCGATTTAACGAATCCAATCCTCACTGAGTTCGTTTCTTTACTGAGACTTCATCAAAGCTCTCTCTATAGATCTCAGCCTAAGTGTTTGTTTTTATGCAGAGGGGCGCGTGATCAGCTCGTTGTGGATGGAGCTGGAGTCGGAGGTGCCGCCGCCGGAGCGCTGACGGCGGCGCAGCGAGCAGTACTACCGGCCGGTGTCGCGCGCGCGCATCGAGCGCCGCAAGATGTCCGCCGCCGGAGTACCGCCCGCCGACGACGCCAACAAGGACTCCTACTTGTAAATCTTCACACGATCTAACATCACCTTAAAGATAACTCGTATTTCCAGCTTTTCCACCAAAGGGAACTTACCAATGCATTCATTCTATCCACGATCATATTACGACTTTAAGCTAACCTAACCTATCGAACTACATTAGATGGACTTCAAGTGTTTCAAGAAGAATACCTAATTAACTTCGCTAACTTATAAACTTCACTTTACTCAAGTCTAAAGTAGCGATGTAACGTGACGATGTGATAGATTTAGTTCAAAAATTAATCCGATTTAATTACGTCGAACAGACGAACGACTTTATGCAAACCATTATCAATTTTCCCATGCACCAATCGCAATTTGAGTTGTCCAATAAATCTCGGTCGTGGCTTCATTTTGTCATGTTCTAACAAGATTAATTCAGTGTGCGATGAAAAATACACGTCACGCAACACGCAGATCGTTAACGAATATAACTGATTGTTTTAAGGCGCTTTCCTGCACTGTTATCTCGAACCATTACACAAAAACACATACACAAAACAATGATTTTAGCTGTCTCCTGCTCGGACAAAAATGGATCTTAGATAAAAAATACATGTTTTGTGTAATTGTTTTGTGTATAATGTTTTAGTGCAGGAAAAGCGGCTTATAATACACCCAACAGTCACACACGTAGTCCTGACCCCACATTAAGATCAAGTCTTGTGTCGTGGGTATCAGGAACTACGAAAGACTTTCGGTCTCAACACCCAGACCCGAAACAAATATCTGTGGACCGCACAGACATTTGTCTCGATGCGGGAATCGAAGCCGCGACCTCACGTTTCACAGTTTCCATTCGCCCGCTGCGCCAAGGAGGCTGCTGAGGCTTAATGTAAACATTGTCTAGTTTTGTTACAATAAGTTTGTAGATTCTAATGAGAACTACGGTAATAGTAGAGTGGATAAATGTCAAGACTTGTTAATGCGGACAAGTTGAAAAGTTGCGATACAGTTTGATCATTATAGTCTAAAATAGACAACTGGCAAAGCGAGGAAACGCTTTGTCTCAGCCGGATATAGAACTTGCTACTGTATCCTTTATTGACAAAGACAGTTACGCCCACTCATAGAAATTGAACATGATTACATAATATGCAGCTACTAACAGCTTGGTTATTTTGAAATGTCACTTAACTCGATGCATTTACGTATTTAAATCGACAGTAAATTACTTTTACATAATCTTATAATCTGAATTATGATATGTGATGTGAAAGCAAAAAATTAAATGCACAAAATATTCGACATGTAACGCTTAATTTATATGCGAAAGTATTCGCTTAATTTATTTTAAACTTCGGTTTACAAGTTCAGAATTTTATAGTGTAATAAAACTTAGAATTGAACAAATAGCGGGTAAAGTTACCGCCGTCAATAATAGAAAGTTAAAATCCTGTACTGCCCAGTCGTGCGGTCTCGTGTTTTCCCGAGGAGCGTACCGCGTACCTAACTAAAGTAGGGTCGAGTCTCTTACGGCCGGTTTCAAAAAACAATCTCAGTTCAAATGTGCAGATAGTTTACAAGATTTAGCCAATAAGAACACAGTTTGAACATGACGCCGTTAAAAAAACTTGATTTGATTGGTTCATAACGCGATCTATCTGCACTCTAAACTGAGAATTGTAATTGTATGAGAAATGTAAACAACTGAGAATTGTAAATACTCATTGTAATTGTATAACAATAGTTTAAACTATTAAAGTTAACAAAAGATTAAAATCTATGTTCAGTTATCAGTATAACACTCAAGTTATCAATAATAATTTAAAAAATCATAAGTTAATAAAGAGAATAATAATACAATATTTACTTTGTTCTAAGTCTCTACCGGTTCTGATGCGAATCAAGTGAAAGTCATTATGGAAATACCTACAGTTAGTAACTAAACACAGATATTGTGAGTAATATCTGTAGTGCAATTACTAAATTTAATACCTATTAGTTTGGTTATAAAAGAAAAAAAATTAAATATATCATCCCATCATTAGAGTTTCAAACATGAATGATGATGAATTCCTTACGTAACCGTTAGAGGCGTTCGGGTGTTTTTCATATAAATATTTTACGGATTCCTTAAAGAGAATGATGATTATGATGAGATGGAATTTGTATCCGATATGGCGATAGGCTCGCAACCTATCACATCTAGTTAAGCTCGACGAAATGTGCGTGTTCTAGGTGGCTAGTGCTTATTCCCTTCAGGGATAAAGGCGTGAGCTTATATTATGTTGTTGTAAACGAGATATGTTAAAAAACTCATGGTTGGCCTACATATATATTTGCACATTCATATCTTAAAATGTGGCAGCCCTGACATCCACGGCGCGAACTTGGAATCTTCGTCCCGCGTCGGCAGGTCGCGCGGCGCCCTTGAACCGATTTTTAGCGGCCACCAACCGTCTGGCCTGGCAAGTGGCACCTAACATCTTGGTATGTGCATTGCGAAATACAAACTTTTGAATCTAGATGAATATGTTTTCCAATTCAGTGCTGTTATTTAATATATAAGCTTAGCACGTCTTCTGTTCATTTTTTCTCGAAACAATACACTAAAAAACATAACCACCCTACCTTTTGCTTCGCCGTAGTCGGGTAAAATATTTGCACTGCACATTTTTGTCTATACTACATTGTTCCATGAGCAGAAGACGACGTGTGTATAAATAAAAATATTGTGTTTTGTAGGATTTTGTGTATTGTTTCGAGAAAAACATGGCCAGGAAATGCATATAGAATACCTAGTATTACTACGTACTGACAGGCCAGTCGGCGCCTCACCATGCCTTTACCTTAAGATTAAAGTATAATAAAAAATATTAATTCATTGCATTCATTGCATCTTCTCTGCATCACCCATAGGTAGACTGGCAGAGAATGCCTTTGGCATTAAGTCCACCTTTATACATATAATCATGTATATAAAGTTTAAATAAATAATTCAATGTTGGGGTACATAGAATTAAATCTTGTACCTATTTATACATACAAAATATCACGCCTATATCCCATAGGGGTAGGCAGACTACGGATTTCTAGAGGTACTTCGTCCGATTCTGATACACCACTTTCGCTTCATCTACTTTCATAAATCTCTTCATATATTCGCGTCGGTCAAGGGTACTTTTTACCTGTCCCATTTATTATCCAAACGAAAAAATCAAAATACCTAATATTTTTCTCAGGCTTTAAATGTAACCTTGAAATATTTTGAATAGACAGACATACGATAATACGTTAAATCTCAGTGGACTTACTCGAGTAGAAAACAAGTCTACACCAGGAGCTACGTACAGATTTTCAATCTATTTATTAGTCATGGATTTTTGCAAATATAGTTTTATAAAATACGATTACATTTCTAAGGACTAACTCAACCATATACCTACTATTTGAAATTGTAATATTTTTTTATTATAGCTGCAGATGTATGAATAAAATTGTATTCGTGGACACTTAATAAATGTGTTGCACCTATCAAAATCACAAGTTAAAAAACTTAACGTACCAGCTTCAAAATTTGTGCGATCATGACCATATGGTACCACCCCTGGAATAAGCTCTATTGAGTATAAAAATAATCTTGAAAATCGATTACATTTAGCGAATATATTTCGCAACATACATAAAAAAAATAGAGAAAAAAATACTAATTGATCATCCTTTGAAGTCCTTCAAAAATAAAACATATATAATGTAATAATAATAATATGAGCCTTGTAATATTACTGTCCCCCTTCTGGGCACCCTCCTCTACTAATGAGAAGGGCTAGGGCTTAGTATACAACGTTGGCCTAATACGGGTTGGTAGACTTCACATACCTTCGAATTTCTTGCGGAGAAATTCTCGGGTATGCAGGTTTCCTCACGATGTTTCCCTGCACCGTAATAGCAAGCGATAATTCGCAATGAAAACACACTTGACATAAAAACATCAGATGTATATGCACCATTTAGGGGTTGATCTCAAACCTTCGACACTCGTCTCGAAAACATATATAATATGTTGCATCATTTTCTGCATTTCAAAAAATATTTTACTGTTTTTTCTAAGCAAAAATGAAACTTGTAACTATTTAAAAAATGATATTTTTAAACAGCGACATATTATGTACAAAGTTGCACACTGGGGTGTCATAAATTACATCATCATCATCATCATCATCATCAGCCATAGGAACATACAAATACATACTGGAACTGATTTCGTTCAAACGACTATTATTCACGGACAAGTGAACAGAGATCTTAGATCACATCACAGTATAAGTTCACATTTTTACGGAGAACTGACATCATAGCTATTGAGTTCTAATATTCCATAATCAAGTTTATTCCGCTTTTCGCCAGATTTACACACAAATACATTACCCTCTTTTCGCGGCAATCGGGAAAAACAAATATAAAGTATGAGTACATGATTTTAATGTAGACACAATGAGAACACAAGTCATATTACAGTGTTACTCATTCTTAAAACACATTACTCATATGCAACATTTTGTTAAACAAAACTAACTTCTAAAACTTAAGTTGATACTTACATATATGTATGTACCTACTATTTACGAGTTATTATCTTTAAGGTGACTTGAATGCAGGGAGTGAACAGGGTACAAGCGATGCTAGTCATGTTTGTGGTAGCAAGTAAAAAGTACTGTAAGTGATTTTGTAAAGTATGGACGCCAGCTTGGAGGCTATTCATCTGTTTGTGGAGATTCATTCAGGGAACACTAGCATAAAAGAAACATTCAAGACTTTGTGTGAAATGTAATTACTGCCCAATGCGACCTTATCAGCTCTGACTACAGGACATTTGATAAACATTTTAAATGTATACAAGCCTTCCTTATTGTAGTCTATTCAGTGTTAATACTAAGTCGAGACAGTACTCATTCAGTCGCCTATCCTGCAAGCTCCTTTAAAGGGGCCCTGCATAGAACCTTCTCAACAATAATGACAAAAAAAATATTCTGCTGTTAAAAGGTAGACAATGTCTCCAAAGTGATATAGCCATTTTATTCTCGACCAGTAGCTACAATAAATGTGCTTGTAACATTACTATTGATTATACACATTTTGATGATATTATCTTGAAGTATTAGTGAAAAAAACAAAAAAAAAGAATTATATTACTCCAGAAGCTTTGACTACTTGTCTTAGATGTACAGTAATTACAGATAATCTATATACTATCTACGTAGGTACCTAGGTGTCTCGGTGTTTGGATTTATCTCGTACTCTATAGATCAATTAATTCCATTTCCATTTCTATTGACATTTCGATTTTAATTTCTGTCGTAGCAAGTACAAATTCGTTGAATTAAAATGAGAAATTACTTTTTCCATGGTCGACTATAAATACGAGAATGTTTGACTTAAATTTTTATTTACGACCGGCGTCATAAAATAAGACCTTCCTACCCTTGAAGCAATTATTTCAAAATGGAAAGACGTATTTTAGTTTTCAATTAACTAGAATGTTGGGAAATTACCTGCTCTTGTAGCTCATTACCATGTTTATTATTCTTGCATCCTAGACAGATAGGGCCTTACTTATAAAAATATTTAAGCGCTGCTTATCTTTAACCATAGTTTGTCCCTTTCATTTTTAAACAATGTAACGCATGGAAAAAGTGACAGGCTATTTTTAGCGAAAAGATAAACGAAAATGTTTTTATAAGTAAGGCCCATTGTATTTGACCAAGTGACATCCGACTACTTTAAAATGTATCTACACAACTACTTTCTGTATACATATTTTATGTGAATGTTATTAAATGATATATAAATAGACCGATTAATCAATGTAATAAATATTTAATGATGATTAATGTACCTTTTGTCATCTTCGAACCTTATATTTTTTCTTGTCTCGACTCTCATATTGTTTGGTTCACAATGATGTATAGATAGTACCTATTTAAACTTTGGTATGTACTTTGGGTGTTGAATCGCAAAGTTCTTAGTATTACAATAATACCTATACTTACGATATTTATTAGACATGCGCTTTGGAAAATCTTTCTAATATGCAATGAATTCTTAACTAAACGAACCGGTCAGTTACTCATGATATAAGTGCATAATTAATTTTAATTTGAGCGGTATTTTTCAACAAACTTGAAGATTTTCGATTTATTTTTGTGACTGTGTTTATCGCAAATTAATACTTCAATTATATTACAAATATAAATTAGAGTAGAAAGAGTTTGGAGTCTAACATAATCAAAATACTAGACTCAAAATCGACCCATAGGCCCAATTTCGAAAGAAAGCTCAATACACCAAAAATATATATTATAGATATATTTTTACCAATTGGTACAATGGGTTGATTTCTTGATGGTTAATATAGTATAATAAATATTCCAGATCCTATAGATTGCAGTCAACCTTTCCCGGTAGAACAATGGTTAATGGACGTTTCATATAAGACCAGTAGCCGTACAATATATGTAATAGCTTGAAAAATAAATAAATGTCATACAAAGTAGTTGATGTTTGTATTAAACATCAAATAGTACATTATAATCCATGTATTAATGTCTCTATAGATATCGCCTATGAATTTCACGTCGACAGTAATTTTGTGTTCTCAAACAACGTAGGTATCATTTTATTGAAATAAATATGTTAATTGTTATTTGTAATTTTAGCGTGTAGGCATACAATTTATGTGATTAATTTAACGCTAATTTATTTAAATTATACCAATAATTAATTGTTAATATAATTATTAGTTATGTATATTATGTTATAAAATTATTGTATTCCTGTTGATTATCTGTTAATTATTAAATTGTGTCTATAATAACGCGTTTTTTATTATACCTTAATTCACGTCTAAGAAAATGAATCAAATTAGAATCGAACCCAGGACCTCTCCGTCCACAGCCAGATGCATAATCAATACCTAATCACAGAGTATTCTCCAAGAATTGTAATGCGAAAGACCTCTAGATAGTAAACTAAAACATTAGACAATCTTACATCTATGGTAGATTCTATCTTTTGTCTAAAAAAAATACTAGACTCGACAGTAATTTTTATGTCAGACTGACTGCCTGACGTTAATCCCCTCTGAGGATTCCCGTCCCGGATAAATCATGTTTGTAAACTGCTTTGACCGAACTGGGATTTGAACCCAGAACCATACAGGCATGGTTACCTTGGCGATCAAGGAGGTGACAAAGATATCCCTAATATCTGAGCTCAAATAATAAGATTTTGATGACTAATCACATAGTTCGCCTTCTTATAACAGAAGAGCAAAATAATCGCTTGGCATCATTAGTTCATTACGAATTTTATAAGGCAAACGATTGTATTTATGTAATACATTGAATGAGTACGTACTAAAGGACCAACGAAAGCAACGATAGAAGCCTCTGTGGCTGATTGAACCTCTGTGGTTAGGGACTGGGCCCTCGGACTCCGCATTATGGCACTGGGCCGTAAGACCGGCAATTCCGAAATGACTCCCCCAAGGCGTGACGGCATTGGTAAAAGTGTAAAACACTTCACCGCGATAACAAAACAAAGCGGGCATATAGCCTGATAAGCGAGAGGCCACAGGTTCGATCCCCTACTTGTTTCGGGTCTGGGCGTTTTAAGACTGTAAGACATAAGACTCTAAGCTCCTCGTAGTTCTAAATTCCTGATACCCACGACACAAGATTCGTATGTTGGGTCCAGAATATGTTTGTGATTGTTAGGTATTATTCAAATAACATAACATAAGCTCACGCCTGTATCCCCGAAGGGGTAGGCAGATGCACACTAGTGAACTAGAACACCCACATTTCGCCGTGTTTAAATCCGTCCCATATGTGATAGGGGGAGAGCCTATTGCCATATCGGGCATAAATTCCCGACTCCGGCCTGAAATGGAAAAATCCAATATCATTCTGCCTGACCCGAGGATTGAACCCGAGACCTCAGGATGGCAGTCGTACCGAAATTCAACCCCGCGACTGAAGCAGTCATCATGTAAACATGTTTAGTTCAATCAGTTATTTTAACGAATAGTTTTGAGTACCTATTAAATATATCTTTCTACGTCTTGTACCTGTACGCCACCACACTTGTCAATAAATAATTATTTCTTTCTTTCTTTACCTATAACTTCACGGTTGACGGTTTAATCCAGAGATTCCCAAACTTATTTTGGCTACTGCCCATTTTGAAAATAAATTATTTTTAGCGCCCTCCATTTTTAGCTACTTAAAACCCACTATAACTTCAAATTAACTAAATTATTGTGAGCTATGTCAGCGGAGATCGCCCTTTTTTCTGGGTCTCTGACCGCTCCCCTTTAGACATGCAGCGCCCACAAGGGGGCGTTATCGCCCACTTTGGGAACGACTGGTTTAATCAATAGAGATCAAGATCGATTATTGAGATCCTATATCGACCTGCTGCTGCTAATCGTTGACTTATGTTATATGTAACACCTGTATAATACTATATTGAAAATGAATACAGAACTGTTCATGTCCCACGCCGAGTAAGATAACAAAATATGAGACTGTAAGTATCTAAAAGGTAATAAATGAAAATATACTTGACAGTGCATACTCTTCAAGCAGATCTGAGTAGTTACCATCACGTCTCATAGCCTTTTTTCTTCGTCTTATGGTTTTATTATAATCTTCAGGACATCATCAGTCAGGACTGTGACTGTTGGGTGTAGTAAAACATGTCCTTAGAGTAACGAAGATATCGTTCTATCATCCTAGGGCGACTTGCACCACTATTACTAACCTACGGTTAGTCCTAACCTCAACTTAAATTGAAATAGAAATATATGAAGGACATGTAATTCGTTACATGTAATTAATTTAATGTCACCATATATTATCTGTAATTAGATGTAGTACATTATATGTAATGAATTACATGTCCTTCGCATATTTCTATTTCAATTTAATTTGAGGTTAGGACTAACCGTTGGTTAGTAGTAGTGGTGCAAGTCGCCCTTATTCTACTACTGTACTTAACTGTATAGAGTTTAGACATTCCCCTAGAACTATTATTTACGATGCAGTCATTGTAAAAATAATTTTTACATGACTTTTTAAATACGCTGTGCTTATCATCAGATGTAATCTAAGGGTGTAGTATAGTCACTTTGCCGTGCTCGGAAAAAAAATTGCTTCCTAGAACATTCTTGCCTGTCTCCGCAAAACTCAGTCTAAACGGGGCGTTAATGTAGAAAATCAAACACAATTACGTAAATAATGTGATTATATTCTTAAATCATAATGGATACATTTAGTTAAAGAAATTCGGTTTAACATTTTCAGTTACAGTTAACATTTCGATGGTAGTATATTTGAGACATACTTGTTATGATCATTTTAATTTGATTTTTATAATTATTTTTTTCCGTACATAAAATATATTTTAATACACAATAATTTGAGTGCAAGCTGACTGAGCACAAATGTAATAAACAATCAAAATAATAAAATACATTATCATCAAACACTGCTTAATGTAAGCGCTTGTTTGATGTATTTTAATGCAAAAATAGAATAAAATGTAACATCAATTAATA
Organism: Clanis bilineata; assembly: GCA_036417725.1. NCBI lineage: Eukaryota > Metazoa > Arthropoda > Insecta > Lepidoptera > Sphingidae > Clanis > Clanis bilineata. The sequence continues at coordinate 15,591,853 of CM071137.1, forward strand.
AACAATTACTTTTTATTAAATTTGTGCAAAGTCTCACAATTTTGCATTACACAATAATATTCAATATCATATTAAGTAACGTTAATCTTTAAGATTCTCATTAATATCTAACATTATTCACTTTCTCTACATATTTAAAATAACGTGGACTAACACATTTCTAAAAACAATTAATATCGTCATGATTGGAAATAAAAACAGAGAGTAAAACTTATTAATTTCCTGTCTCTACACACAAGGCAGACTAAACTGTTTAACAACTGCGGTGTGGTTATGTAATCACATTATAAAACAAATTCATTCAAAATCATTTATATTATAATCAATTATATATTCCATCTAAAGAAATTACTTATTCAAGAACACCTTTTAAGCTTTTGTCGTGTGTCGATATCTGTGATTGGTCCTTTTTAAATTAGCGCCAAATATCAACCAATCACATGCACTTTACGAATACCAAAGAGCTCATGTGAGTGTCGTTCTTGAATACGGATGTTAGTCTTTCGTAACGCTTGCGTAAATCACTTACAAATATGTACGCATGGAAATTGGAACACCTAGATGTTACATATCGATATCCAACAGCTAAAAAAGATAAACTATATTTTGGGACATAACTGACATATGCAGGTAAAGTGACATGTGAGCCAGATTCAAGAGCACAAAAACTATAATATAATAAAACTATAAATTTTATTCATTGGATATTTAATTGTATTTTGATAGACATTATGGGCCTTACTTAAAACAGCATTTTTAGCTGAGCAAATGGTTAAGAATAACCTGTCACTTTTTTCCTTGCGTTACATTGTTTAAAAATGAAAGGGGCAACCTATGGTGTAAAGATAAGCAGCGCTCAAATATTTTTATAAGTAAGGGGCTATGTCAGAAGAAGTGACGAGACTTATCGACGAGGAATCTGCTTGAGCCGTTCAATAAAAGCTTTTCAGAAATGACCCGCTTTCTGACCATCTCAACTTGTTTTCGAATCGATAAGTGTATTCACTCCACAAAGCGATCTATTTTGACGAGCCCTGTGTGTAGATTGAACTACAACAAATAAAAGCTTAAAATCTATTGTTGTGACAAAACTATCACGTAGTATATAGCCTAAAGTACGTATAGCGAAGTAAATATCCAGTTCTCATTTAAAGCTTTCATTTGGATCGATGAGATAAAGCCAGAAGCAATACACAGCACGGTTAATCACAACGGTAATATAAATAAGCGGCAATAACCATTTATAGTGGAAAACTGCGTATAAGCATAAGTACCAGAGGTTCATCGTATTCGAAGCACATTCGCAATAGTTTTTAGAACGATGCTATGTTTGTGAGTCTGTGGGTCATGTGAGAGCATAAAAATTGATTAGGTTAACATAGATAAAAGAAGAATAAATACTTGGCATAATTACGAAAAACTTTAAATCAAATGAAGATGCCTAATGTATGGAGAAACCAAAATTGCGATTTAGCGAAAGAAAAATCACAGTAATATAGGCGTTGAGCACCTCCTTAGCATTCTGAAATAAGTATTATCTATAATATAAAAATGAATCGATGAATGTGTTGCTAAGCTCAAATCTCGAGAGCAGCTGAACCGATTTCGCTAATTCTTTTTTTAGAATATTCCTTGAAGTACGAGGATGGTTCTTACGGAAAAAAGTGGTCGAAAAGTCTAAAAACAATACTTTTCTATACTCCCATACAATCGATTCTTAATAATACTAAAAAATCAATTTGAACTTTAATACCATACCATAAAGTTTAAGTGTTAGTGGAGAGGTTCCGGGAAGTCAAAACAATTGAGTATGTTAGTATCGTATAAATATTAATGTCAATATTTGTCATACGCAAACGAAGTTGCGCGGGTCAGCTAGTTATAAATAAAACACTGTATTTATATCTTATGACGCGGTATCAATTCACATGTAAATAGATCGCGAAACTAAAATGGTAGAATCGGCTTCAAAGTAGACAGGTATTTTTCATAACTATGCCAAGTCCTTAGTTTTCTTTTGTCGATGGTTAATACAAGTTACAAACGGTATCTTGTATTTTGTTAAGGGATGTAAAGAAGTCGTTATTTTCCTTTCACGTTATATTTTACTATCGATAAACACCTTTACTTCGCTACGAATAAATCATTCCACCATAATACAGTGCCAACAATGCTTTGATTTTTTTTCTCTCAATAGCGAATTGCAGCGATATTTTATACATTTCTGTCCGCACAGGGTTGCTACATAATGAATGTCGTAATATATTAAAGCCATATTCAGCACTCTCGATTGTAATTTTATAAAATTATCTAAATGTAATATAAAAACCGATAAATTAAAACACTCGATCCCAACCAATACAGTCGACACCTGGGGGCTGACTCTTGAGACTCGATTTTGACTGCGATTTGGTTTAATTTATTGACTTAAAACTCCATCGAAATCGTGTTAAAAAGTGCGCTAATGTTGCATTAGATTCGAGAATTCGTCATTTGGTATTTTTTAACGTGACATTAGTGCACTTTTTAACTTTATTTCAGTGGGATTTTAAGCCATTAAATGAAGTAGAATCAAAGTCAAATTCGAATCGAATGTCAAGAGTCAGCCCCCTGTTTAACGTGACACGTTCGTACATTTTCTATGCCCTGCTTTAGATTTGTATCAGCTGTAATTCAGTTTTACACATAAACTCATGAATTGTACACCGATACCCCATGAAACATAGTAGATATAAACCGTTCTAGATTGTATAAGGGACTTTACGATATATCGAACAAAACTGCCTAAAACGAAAAATTACAACATATCGATAAAAGATCTTAGTCGTTTAATTGGTTATTTGCATACACTACAATAGTGCTGACGGCGATAGAGTCGCAAATCTGTTCACGACTACTGAAGTAATTTGTTCACCGTAGTTCCATGTCGTTCGTTCGCCGTATAGGGTTGGCAGCGAGTCGGCAGCTATAAGCGAGGGTTGCTATGCTAACCAAATAGGTGGCGTGTGTAGCAACTAAACAGGCGGTATCGTCCATAGTACGGCGGTCTTGTCGGCTGAGGTGGACAGGAATGAGAAATCATCCGGGTGCCATCGGGCGGAGATCACTTTGTCAGGGTGTCTGGCGACAGGCACGCTTGGCAATGCGCAGGTCAGGTCACCTGTGTAACAAACGTTATATTAGGAAATAATTATTTATATGGAATCATGATTACAACATATTGACGTTCATTTGCGACGCGGGTCATATCCCGAAAATCGAGGTAATTGAGATGTGACACTGTCGTCGCAAATGGGCATTTTGATATCACAAGATTGGTAAGAGCTATGTTATGTATGTATTTTGAGAGTAATAAAAATGTCATAGAAGGCTTGTTCAGTTTCTGTATAATCGGTGAAACAAGATTCAAAAGTGTGACAAATGGCTGAAATTGAGACAAGATTTTTTAAAGTCACACGACAACGACTACTTATAAAGTATATTACAATCCTGTAAGGATCATAACGAGCACGGATGACATCTAAATGAGATAGCTGGAGTATTTCTGTAATTCTATAAATCAAAAGATAGACCACATGCGGTCACGTTCTTTAAAAAGTGGATTGCACATTCTGCGATCATTATTCAATGTTGGGACGCAACGCATTAATGTAAGATTATTGGAGAAAAATTCAGCAGCTGATGTGGCGACATCTCTGCAATGCACGCCGAACAAATCACAAGCATCGAGCATCAGCGCACAACGGCAGTAGCTACGACAACAGATGGAGCCACCAAATTCCAAATCACGGTGGCAAAGTTTACCGCAGGCGTTGCATATATACAACCTCCGAAGATTAACCATCGGAGGGGCCGCGGCGGTCAGGCACTACACCCGCCTAACGAGGAGATCTGCCCATTGGTGGAGGAACACCGACACCCGTTCCTCTACAACGGTGGTCATCCACCTTTTGGCAGGCAGGGGCCGCAAGGTGGCAAAATACAGTAAAGGCGGGCCTCACCTTATATTTTCTATCTATAACATTTTAGATATTTATGACTAATTTACAAAACAATCACGGGCTGCAAATAGGATTTCACGGCCCGCATGCGGCCCGCGGGCCACGTGTCGCCGACCGCTGCTCTACAAAGTCACTCTGTGGGACAATACTCACCCTGCAAATCAGTAAGCACCACCCGTCCGTCGTATCCAGCTGTGAGTAAGTAGTAGGCGCCCGGCGAGAAGCGCACGCTGCGCACGTCGCTCGAGTGCGGCGTGAACCGCTGCAGCGCCCGCGAGCCGCGCACGTCGTGCAGCGCGCACGTGCCGTCGTCGTGCCCGCACACCAGCAGCCGCCCGCTCGGGTCCACCGCCAGCGACGCCACTGCTGACCCCTGCACAATATATCATGAGTTTGATAGATCCCAAAACCGAAAGTAGTTTGTATAGTCACGGGTGGTTCGGCCTCCGGTGGCCCATAAGCTTATGTAACATATATATATATATATATGCCGTCTCCGACTGGTTAAGCCACGTCACCTGCACTATATTCCGATTGCTATTTAAACGGAGTATACTGACAGATCGAAATGTTACTTTCCAAAAAAATCTTGCTTACTTTCAAAACATAGTGATTGATCTAGTTCAATTTTTATCATTCAAAATATTTTTAGAAAATTCTGCTTAACCCTTCGACTAAATGTGTGTGTAAATAATTTTGCGTAAATAATTACAACATATACGATAAATGATAACAATGAAAATTACAAATATCACTTTTTAATATTTGAGAAAAATTACGTTTGGCACATTCATAGCTTTTGTAAGTTGTGTTTATAATGAACCATGAGTTCCAGTAAACATGCCATAACTTGCATACAGTAATTAAATATGATTATCATTCAGTATACATGCAGTATTAATCACACATTAGGCAGGAATTACGACTTTGAGTTGGACTTCAGATTCGGATCTTGATCTTTTTACCGCATCACTATTTAAATTTCATGAAAAAGTGGCAACATTCGAAATGTCAATTAAAATTTACTTCGTTTAATTAGCAATCCTACTATAGTTCTTCTCGAAATATTACACAAAAATGCAGCCCCAACCTTACATACTGTCGAAACGAAAGTGGCAGATTCGAAATCATATTCTTCATACTAGAGAATTTGCACTCCTGATTTTTAAATTCTAGAAGTAGTACTTTTAAGTATTCATGATTCTAGTGGGTCCTACTCATAACGAATTTATCATTAACTTTGATATTGAAAGAAAACATCATGAGGGAATATTGCGAATGTAAGAAGAATTTCAAAGGTTTGCGAAGTCTAACAACGCCTATTAGACGCGGAGAAAAAATGTTCCTTGTTATTCTGCTAATAACAAGATATTGTATAATTCCTGTTGGAATTTATTTCCTACAAAATTTCCTATTGATTTTCATACAGTATACTGACTTTCTTATTCTGATATCATTATTTAGGATATCGTATTAATTTTTTTTAGCTGGTCCACATAATGATGTAATGTAATATTGTATTTTGTATGGACCATACAGTATGGTATATTAATGGCAGAGTACTGTGTACTCTATACCCCATATATGGGTCATAGGACATTAAGTTGTTTTGTTTTTATAATTAGTAACTCGCAGATATCATGAAAAAAACAGGAGAGTACGATGTTATTGTTTATTTTGCATATGGTTTACAATCTAAAAGAAAATTATACTTTCAAATGACGATCGACAGAATTGTTACTGACAATGGACGCTCGTGTTACGTGTATGATGTATGTCAAAAGCGGTGCGAGTAAATCGAGTTACACTCGAGCCAAACGCGGCTTTTCTCGTGGCATCCAACATGTATAATTGGCAGATAGTTGGCATTTAGAAATTCAAAAAGTATGCTAACAGATTTAACGAGAATGAAGCACGATTTTTATCCGATTTTAGAGAAAACGAAGTATCGACAGAGCCCAGAAACGGTGATATTACAGAAATTATGAGATGCAATCGAAATAATAATATATATTTTACGACATTTAGACTCCTCTATGGGTAGAAGTCTCCACTTCTACCCATAACGAGACTGTCCACACACCCGCCACTGTAACTCTTGTAAGCCAAGATCAACAATGGCACGCATTTAACGACACCCAGCAGTGAAGCTCGGAGAGTCAAAGATAATGCAAAATTGTCTTCATCCCGTAACGAAATTAATCAAACAGAAAGATAGGGAGGAGTAGTAATTATAAGTTTTCCACTTCCCTCCGTAAAATGCAGGAGACAATATAATGAATTAAGGTCAGCCTCATACTTAGGGATATTTACAACTGGAGAGGCACCAGATGTAAGGCACCACGGAAATAATTTTAATGGGTCCTATCATGCGAGCTGTTAAACTTGATTCCAATAATAGATCTACACCATAATAGATTCTACCCATAAGAGATCCATATTATAAGGGCAGTATTTTCTTTCCATCTGCTCTGCTAAAACCGAAGCACTTGGAACTCTATAAGTCTCTGCCTACCCCAAAGGGAGACAGATATGCATGATTTTATATAATATGTAAAAAAAAATGTCAACTGCATCAATTTTTTTACTAAACGAATGATACGACGTCACTTGACCATAACACGGTACTTTAAAAAGAAACGGTGACTTTCATTATGGAGAAAAACACTGCTAGTGTTTAAAACCACAACATCATATAAATCAACCACATAACAGACTGCGCGTACGCAGCTGTGGTGCAAGCCCGTTCACACTTGCATGAGTGCGTGCTTTCTTTAGCAGTTAGAGCGTGATATGAAAATTGGTGTTTAAGTTTCGAAAACATATTGGTTCATACGATTTGTAACCTCACTTCCGCAATTATTCAATGCGTTTTCGAAAAACATAACCGTATCGAGAATTGCTTAGCTGTTACGTATAAAGTAAAGTAACTAGGCCACCGGAAAAATGCAAAGTTATAGGAACTGGGTGTAAATGTACACTGTACATGCAGGTCGCTCGTCTGAACTCGTAGAGCGAGTTAGTTTTGCATTTTTTCACTGCTCGAAAACTATGATTGTTTTCGTTTTTTCATAACATTTTAGTTCGTAGTCGTTTCCGCAAGTGGTGTTGCTAGTCAAGTGTTATATAAGGCGCTACTGCTTTTCTCCCGTGGTTCGTAACGTGATGTTGTATAGCTATTGCCTAGCTTAAGCCTCTTTCACTTGCCTTTAACTCCAACGTACATAAATAACACCCAACAGTCACACACATAATCCAGATCCCGCACTAAGATACGAGTCTTGTGTCGTGGATATTTAGAATCACGAGACTTTCGGTCACAACAGTCTCGGTGCGGGGATCGAACTCGCGCCTCTAGCTTTACAACCGACTACTCGCCCGGTCCGCCACTCTCGAATGTGGGAGCAATTTTCATGAAGAATGAATCCTTCGTTTTTACTCTATGAAAGTACTCAGTACTGCCATGTATTGTACGTTTTCTTTTCTATGCTTCAAAGTGATGCTGGATCGCTGTGGAATGTGGTGTATAAAAAAAGAAATGGAGTCCGGCTAGGCAGCAGGATTTCACTATTTGATACGAAATCTGCTCCCAGCGTGTTTCATGCAATTTACGTCATCTAAAATATAGAACAAAAAGAAATATTGAAATATTCTCAAAAATAAAAAAGTTATAGTTGAAGTGTGGTAAACTTCAAACTGCGGAAAAGAGAAGTATCAGTATAATCACGTCACCACCATAAAAGTACGTGCGTCGGAAAGGGATAGCATGATATCTCCACTATGCCGCCATTCCAGAATTTAAAATATGAATTACTGCCTCATTTCTCAACCAATTTCGATGCAGATTTTACAGGATTTCTTTTTTGTTTTATTCGATATTTCATATAAAAATGTGTATAAAATCAAACATATTCAAGTACCCAATTGTATAAGCACATACAGAAGATACATGACACTCGGCATAATAGTAGTTTTTACGTGAGCGAGCAGCAAACATCCATTCATCGTCACAACATTCGAGTTTATTATAATAAATACAGTATATTCAATGCAGTACTGAAACTATGTCTCTCGGCTAAACACCTGTTGAATGTGTGAAGCGGACGTCGTTGTTCACTTCGAAGTGCAAACGCCGCGGGAGGTCAATTCCGGTACAAATTGAATTCAATTTACTATCATGCTTATTTCTTGGATTGGATGGTTATTTTTTAAACACCAAACACAGCATTCCACGTTTTCGTATTCAATAGCTCTATTGGTAGCACGTTGAAGTTTCAAAATCGACTTCAAACCACGTGAAGAGGGGGTTGACGTCAGGCAGGCAGCAGGTCGTAAAAACTAAGCCAAATTCTTTCTACGACATATTTGAAAAAGTGTGTTGCGCCGAACTCACATTAAAGTGAGATAAGGGCAAGTAGAAAGAGTGCTTATTCATTTATACACAGCTATTTCTGTCCATGTCAGATGTAATCAGTCCTTCGATGTACAAATAGTATCAATATAATATTGCTCACCTCAGCAGCGATAGCTCAGTTGAGTGTGGTACAGACTGCCGAGACGAGTGTCGGAGTTTCGAGAGCAACCCCAAAAAGAAGCATACACCTCTGACTTTTCTATGTTAGGTGTGCTTTCATTGTGAAATATTGCTTGTTATAACGGTGAAGAAAAATATCGTGAGAAAACCTCCATACCGAAAATTTCTCCATGAGAAATTCGAAGGTATGTGAAGTCTACCAACCCGCATTAGGCCAGCGTGATAGACTAAGACCTGACCCCTCTCATTAGTAGAGGAGGCCCGTGCCCAGCAGTGGGACATATATACGGCTAATATTATTTATTGCTCACCTTGCTGGGTTGTCCGGTCGGGGGAGATATGATGTTGACACACCCGCCCGTGCGTAGATCCCAAAAGCGTACAGTCTTATCCTGGCTTCCAGACACAAACATTGCGCCACCCCAGTTGTACAGGGATAGCACGTGTCCCGAATGACCACTCAGCGCCTATACAAAATTAAAACAGAGTTTTATATTCGGTAAGGATACCTTTAACCTATGAATTCACCCTACATATAATAGTAGTACAATACACATAGGATACAAACTTTAAAACCGAGTCCAAATCAGATTTTAATAAAATATGGGACTACCACCCTTGAAGTAGTATCGAAAACAAAAAAACGATTCACATATACCGTAGATAGTAAACCATATCGTACAATCAGTAGAATGTCCCCATTTTGGAATCGGATGAAAATAAATTTTATATTGTAGAGGCTGCAGTTAAATCACGTCAGCCAAACAAGGTGGACATAATCATTAATTCAATTCATTACATTGTGTCCTAGATTTTTTACGGAGGGAAGTGGAAACCTTATAATTCCAACTCTTCCCTATCTGTCTCTTTGTTTAATTTGTTTGCGGGATGAAGACAATTTTGCATTCTCTGAGACTCGCCGAGCTTCACTGCTCGGCGTCGTAAAATGCGTGCCATTGTTGATCCTGGATTACAGGAGTTACAGTAGCGGGTGTGTAGGCGAGACAGTCTCGTAAAAAAGGTGGACACAAATCTAATTTTCCTTTAGTTAACTAATAATACTCAATTTAGTATTTACATAACTACAGAAGAGACTGAAAGGGAAATTGAAATAGACATAATTTTTTTAACTGCAAATTAATAATGAAGACAAACTTCTCCGAGCATTCTCAAGTTCATACAAGACGTTACTCACAAGTTCATCCTAAAGAATCACTTCGCTTCTCTTCTCGTGTAAAGTTAACGGAACCCAAAAGTGGTCCAGCAGCGGACGGTAACAATAACATTATTAACAAGCTTGATCTAAAATTAACATGTTGAAATGCTTCTGTAGTTGTTTATTATTATAGTTGCACCAAAAATGATCGTACATTTCAATCGAAGGTCGAAACAGTTAAGCAATCAACTTCAACAAGTTTGTGTGACGTAAACTTAACTTTCTGCCAAGCACACGTGTCACTGAAGTGTTAAACACTTAATTATATCACATTAACTATCTACGAACGCTACCGCGCTTCTGCACTATGATTTAACCATTGGATTTCTATCAGGCGATAATTTATCATGTTGCTCGCATAAAACTAATTCGAGACATACGAATACATAGAATATGAACTCTATTAAAATATTTAAATGTTTGGAAGGAGATCAAGACAAGACATTTTACCTTTTTAAGGTATTTGTATTCATTGTAATTATCGTTTGCTTTTGATTTTATAGTAATAAAAAATTATTGTGTCGCCTCATTAGTCTGTTAACACTGTACCTCTATATGGCCTGCGGATTTGAAGGGTTTGAGCTCTAATCCTAGGTCAGGCAAAGATGTTTTTCTACCACGATATGTCCGGGACTGGATTTCCTATGAGGGGCAGGCATCCAGTCGTAAAAACTTAGCCAAGTCTTTTCTACACCGTACTTGAGAAAGTGTGCTACAACGACCCCAAATGGAGTGACAAAAAACATCATGTGGAAACAAAGAGATTTAATATTACTAACCATAACTAAGCAGCGATAGCTCAGTTGGGAATGGTACGGACTGCCGAGACAAGTGTCGGAGGTTCGAGACCAACCCCAAAATGAAGCATACACTTCTGACTTTTCTATGTTAAGTGTATTTTCATTGTGAAATATCGCTTGCTATAACGGTGAAGGAAAACATCGTGAGGAAACCTGCATACCTGAGACTTTCTTCACAGGAATTTCGAAGGTATGTGAAGTCTGCCAACCCGCATTAGGCCAGCGTGGTAGACTAAGGCCTAACCCCTCTCATTAGTAGAGGAGGCCCGTGCCCAGCAGTGGGACAGTAATATTACAGGGCTAATATTATATAACCATAGAGGGGCTATCAAGCAAGTTTCCATACAAAAAAAAGATCTCAAACTTCAGTACCGCCATCAACTACTTATTACAGAGGGCGATTATTACAATTTACACCTTAGAATGTTTTGTGAATGGTTAAAAAACACGTGAGATAAGTTTATTATCTCAATATTATTACGCTGGCCGACCTGGCGTGCGTTATATTTGAAATAAACTGAGCGACTTATGACCACTAGGTCATAACTTTTGGATCACAAGTTATGTGCTATTGTCCCGTCTATATATTGTTTAATGTCTTTGTGTGGAAACCTGCGTAGCTGAAAATTTTCCATAATAATTTTGTAAATACGTACCATATAAGTCTATGTACCCGCGTTAAGTCTGCGTGATAGACTAAGGTCTAACCCTTGTCATTAGTAATGGAGACCCGTGCCTATCAGTGATATGACAGTATAATACAAGGTTATATCCACTGTAAGCTTCTGTATATAATAACACTATTTGAATTTTATTACAAATGGCATCGATATATTATTTACCTAGATGAACAGTTGACGCTCGGAAAATGGGACAGCAAAGAAGTGCTTAAGCACTCGTTTTGCATACAGTCCGAAAATGCCAGCCGATAGAGTTCTAAATTTCAAAATTCAAATTTAAGAACGCTTGCTCATTTCGTTTAAAAAGTTTAATTTATTACACGTGCATAGGGTTATATTTATGTTGATTTAATTAGAACTTGTGATCTTTTTCTTTGTTTTATTCCTGAGACCACTTTTTAGGAGGATATTTGCAAAGAACTGTGCATAATGGCGTTGTGAATGAAAACTGCTACATGGTACATAGTATTAAATAAATAATTGATTAATTAAATATATCCACCAAAATGATCAACGTTGTACAAATTGGTTTATTGCTTGAGACATCCAATGATTGTATATGATTAATATTCAAATGACGTAAATATATTTAATGAAAATATATGTATATGTACCTCAGAGGCATACATCATCAAGCGCCAAAACACTAATTTTACAGCAGAGGCGAAAATTTGCGCGGCAAAACTATGTATTGGTCAATTAAATTAAAAGTTACAGAAATTATTTATTTATGTATTTAACATTTTTTATTTGATATCATTATAAAGATCTGGTTTCTGCTCGTCTATCGGTGTAAAAAACAGGATTTTGGAAAAAATCGAGTTACTATTGTATCCCTCTGAGGTAATTTATTTTCAAAAAGTTGTACGATTTTCGATATTTATCAAGAATATGAGAAGATAGATTACAAAAAATAGCCAATAAGAACACAGTTTAAACATGACTCTGTCGAATGACTTGATTTGATTGGTTCATAATCGCGATCTATCTGCACTCTAAACTGAGATCGTTTATTGAGACCGGCCGTTAAATAAACATCAAAGATAATCATTCCGAGTTTTCGTCGATAAATCTAATGGGTAAGTTGTATTTCTTGTGCGGTGTGTATTTAATTTTGTCGCTTGTTTTTAGTTTTGCCTGCTTACAAGGATGCCTTTTGATGAAAAACAAAACCTACGCCAAGTTTTTTGGTTCTTTTTCTCAGGACAGAATGCATTTCCGATGCACTAGGAAACTTTTTATCATAAAATAAATAATTTAATAAAGTTGTATTAACGCGTAAATGTGGCGGGAGTTACCTATTTGCATAATTATGATTTTTTCAATGAGGTCATCAGCCGAAGAGGAGAAATTTATGATAATAACACCCAACAGTCACATATACATATAATCATGACCCCACACTAAGATACGAGTCTTGTGTCTTTGCTGTGAGTATCAGGAACTACGACTTTCGGTCTCACGACACCCAGACCCGAAACAAATATTTGTCTCGATGCGGGAATCGAAACCGCGGCCTCTCGATTTACAGCCGGCTACCCACTGCGAAGGCTGTCATAAAGAAGAAGTTATCTATAAATATATATATCATATATCATCCTAGCCCATATCGGCTTAAGTGACACGGCATTTGTTTAGCATAACATATACTTTTTATAATTTCAAGTACAACGTTTAGCCCTCAATAAATAATTACACGAGTAACAATAAATATCGACATACAAGTCATATCATGACTCATTAGACACTTGTGCAACAGTAAATAGTCCAAGTAGTGCAAAACGTGACTAAATGTAGGGTAGAAAGTGCCAATTTCGTATTGCAAACACGAGAGCTCAATCGAGTTGTACAATGAAATCAGAGTCCGCGAGTTGAATACTTATGTGAGGATTAAGTCTGATTTATAGCACTTGGAAGTTGAGTCCGTGATTTTTTAAATCTGGAACTGGTATTGTTTTATCATAGTAGGGATGTGATGTAAATCTAAGATTCCGTTTTGAATCTAAAAGCCCGTGAACAGACACAACTTATTTAGATTTTTATAGCAGTTTTAAGCATCGATATATTATTTACCTAGATGCACAGTTGACGCTCGGAAAATGGGACAGCAAAGGAGTGCTTAAGCACTCGTTTTGCATACAGTCCGACGCCGATGGAATTCTAAATTTCAAAATTCAAATTTAAGAACGCCTGCTCATTTCGTTTAAAAAGGTACTTTATGGTGGCATACCATCGTATTACACGTGCATAGGGTTATATTTGTGTTGATTTAATTAGAACTTGTGATCTTTTTCTTTGTTTTATTCCTGAGACCACTTTTTAGGAGGATATTTGCAAAGAACTGTGCATCTAGGGTATATTATATTGATGGTTTTAAGGCTTAAACGCTTGACAGAGCGCGTGGGAGAGGCTCCGGTAACGATCGGGCGAACATACTGGTCACCTGTACATAGTATAATACTGCTATAAGGCAATGAAAAACGAAAAATAAGGAAATGGCATAACTACGTAGATAACTACGTATGTAGATCATACGTCACCATTTTGTGTTCTCTCTATACTTCACGTATACAAATATTTCATACTTACGACAAGTCCTTATTTTTCTTTTGTCATTGCTGTTAGGTATGTGTATAAAGGTACTATACTGTTAAGAACAAAATTATTACCTGCCAAAAGGGAATAGAGCGCAGTATGTTAAATATCAAAAACAGTACCGAATCCGCCATACAAATATTAGATTAACAACAAAAGCGATTGATGTCCTTACACACGCACAAACCCTCAAATGGAAATGGGCAGGCCGTGTTGCAAGGCTGCAAGAAAATAGATGGGCCAAAAAAATTAACATCTTGGAAGGGACCGACTGGCAAACGTAAACGGGGACGACCACATACACGCTGGTCGCTGGGAAGACGAGATAGTACGAGTAGGGATCACGTTGGATGGAAGTAGCAAAGAACAGAGAGCTGGCATTCTCTGAAGGAGGCCTTCACCTCAGGGGTTTTCAAATCAAATCAATCATTCTAACTACAATCTATCTATATAATAATATAATAGTAATGTAAGTTTAAAGAAATATAAGGCTTTTTATTTTTTATTTATTAATTAGGTATGTGATGGTACCTGGAACGTCTTCCCCGTGGCACAGTCTGTGACGTATATCTTGCAGTCTCCTGCGCCGCCGCTCACGAGCAGACTTGTCTTGTTCGACGTGTCCTCGATGAAGCAAACATCGCGGACCGTGCCGTCGTGCATCGTCAGTTCAACCTGTTGTAATAACACCAATTAAATCAGGTTAATGGAGGGTAAGTATCACGATCACATCGATCACGGACGTAAAAAAAGATGGACGGAGCGCTAGGAACATTGAAAGTCAAGCACGGGACGGAACTAAGCTCGGCGAAATGTGCGTGTTCTAGTTCGCTAGTGCACCTCTGCCTACCCCTTCAGGGATACAGGCGTGAGCTTATGTTATGTTTTAATTGCTTCTATAAAAATACCAATAAAGTCATTAAGGCTTAGTAGTGAAGTACAACATTATTTGTAGTTCATACATTTACATTTCAAAACGTTATTCGCCACGCTGACTGCCTGTCTATTGTATTTTGGTACTGGCTGTTGTTTTGTGGTATGAAAAGTCGGTGAAAGTCGCTATTTAGCAACTGCATATTATGCTCATTGACTCATTATCGTTATCTGTGTTAAATTGGATCTTTAGGTCCGTTTTTTTTGTACGCGTGAACTATATTTAGTAAATAGTACTCTAAATTAGCCATAAGTTGTCTACGTCTAAAAACAATCCATGTTTGTAGAAACCATACTCTTTCTTTCTTTCTACCTGCCCTTTTCCCACCTTAGTGTGGAATCGGCGCAACACACTTTTTGAGTGGGTTGACGTCAGGCAGGTAGCTGGTCGTAAAAACGTAGCCAAATCCTTTCTGCAACATGTTTTAAAAAGTGTTTTGCCTTGACCACAGTAAAATGGAAAGAAGCAGGGGCAGCTAGTACTGCTAGAATAAGTATAATAATAATGACGCACGAATGTATTTCCACACCTACCGATATCCAATTTGGATAGTAGCAGGCATACAAATAAATGAAAGCACATTATTGCTGTGGCATCACCGCACCGCGAATTGACATCCGTCTTTTAAGAGGATATGAGAACAAAATAAGGATTTTCACGAGCTTGGGTGTCCTAAAGTACTAAGATTACGAAGGTAATTTTTTGAAATGTATTAATAGACCATTTAACTTAAATTCTGTCGTGAGCAAAAACATAATTACTAAAAGTTTTCTCGATAGAAAAAAAATCCAAAGTTACCTCTCATCTGTTTTTGAAAACCTTGAATCTTCCGTACGGCGAACGATATAAATTTGTAACTTGATTTAAAACGTAGACATCAATATTAATTTAATTGTGTCGAAAAAAAAATTTCACCAAGTTCAATAGTTTTATCACAATAAGGAAAAAATTGGTTTTGCACATACGCTGTGGCATTATATCATTGTTTTCTGAGACGGCCCGTGTTGATCTCAGTCGTCCGGTAACCATTGAAGGGGAGGGACGTGCTCGACATTTTCAACTCTGATATTACGTTTATTCAGTTCTTTGTGTCAAATATAAGACATTGATAGTCTAGGAGTCAATCCATTTTGAAACTCCTTGATGGATTTCGATGAAATTTAGTATGAGGATACTTTTGACCAAATGGACACAAATTTAACAACCCTAAAGGGGTAAAAGTTTATATGGGATTCCAGAAACGGCTGAACGGATTTTTAAGAAAGTTGGTATGAGGATACTTTTCTAGTCGCCTCCTTGATCTAGTAACATAGGCAACATATATGGGATGTGAACCGGGAGGTTGTGAGTTCGATTCCCATGTACGGCAAAGCGAATTTTGTAATTTAATTTGGGACTTGATCCCCCAGAAGGGGTGGATGTCTGGCATGATCCCTATTTCAACCTACATATAAAGGGATGAAATAGGGATGGAAAATTTGTTTTTTGTCCTTAATTCGATTTACTTCAATATATCTGGGTCACCTCGTAGTTTTTAAGGACAGATCCAAGGTCAAAATCAAGAAAAGTGTCCGCCATTTTGTTTTTCTTTGTTTTTGGGCCGATTGACTTCAAAATCGATATCTGGGTCGCCCCGTAGTTGCTAACGACCGAACCAATGTCAAAACTGTCATAAGTGGCTGCCATTTTGTTTTTCTTTGTTTCAGGGCCGATTGACTTCAAAAACGATATCTGGGTCGCCCCGTTGTTGCTAACGATGAAACCGATGTCAAAACTGTCAAAAATGGCCGCCATTTGATTTTTCTTTGTTTCGGGCCGATTGACTTCAAAATCGATATCTGGGTCGCCCCGTAGTTGCTAACGACCGAACCGATGTCAAAACTGTCAAAAGTGGCCGCCATTTTGTTTTTCTTTGTTTTCGGGCCGATTGACTACAAAATCGATACCAGGCCGCCCCGTGGTTTCTAATGACGGAACTGATGTCAAAACTGTCAAAAGTGGCCGCCATTTTATTTGGGCATGTCGCAGCATATTTTATACTAGCTTTTGCCCGCTGCTTCGCATGCGTATTTTGTAGGGCCAACGGTAAAAACTATTAATTTTTCGATCCACCCTGTCGTTTTAGTCTAAATATTCTACAACGGGACGACTCAGATATCGATTTTAAAATAAATCTGCCCAAAAAACAAAGAAAAACAAAATGGCGGCCACTTTTGACAGTTTGACATCGGTTCCGTCGTACAAAATCACGGGGCGACCCAGATATCAGTTTTGAAGTCAATCGCCCCAAAAACAAAGAAAAACAAAATAAAGGCCACATTTGACTGTTTTGACATCGGTACGGTCGTTAGCAACTACGGGGCGACCCAGACATCGATTTTGCAGTCACTCGGCCCAAAAACAAAGAAAAACACAATGGCTGCCATTTTTGACAGTTTTGACATCGATTCCGTCGTAAGCAACCACTGGGCGGCCCAGGTACCTTTTGAAGTCAATCGGCCCAAAACAAAATGGCGGCCACTTTTGACAGTTTTTACATCGGTTCCGTCGTTAGCAACCAAGGGGTGACCCAGATATCGGTTTTGAAGTAAATCGCCCCAAAACAAAGAAAAACAAAATGGCGGCCACTTTTGACTGTTTTGACATCGGTTCCGTCGTTTGGAACCACGGGGCGACCCAGATATCTATTTTGAAGTAAATCAGCCCAGAAACAAATAAATACAAAATGGCGGCCTCTTTTGACAACTTTGACATCGGTTCCGTCATTTGGAAGCACGGGGTGACCCAGATATCGATTTTTAAGTCAATCGGCCCAAAAACAAAGAAAAACAAAAAGGGCGGCCCCTTTTGACAGGTTTGACAGTGGTTCTGTCGTTCGGAACCACGGGGTGACTCAGATATCGATATTGAAGTCAATTGGCCCAAAAACAAAGAAGTACAAAATGGCGGTCACTTTTGTCACTTTTAAGAGCGGTTTCGACGTTTGGAACTACGGGGGGACTCAGATATCGATTTTAAAGTCAATCGGATCAAAGATTAAAAAAAACTAATTTCAACCCCTATTTCATCCCTTTGCTGACTACAGTATTTTGGACATGTGGCTCGCCGGGACCCCCCCAATTTGGAGAAACTACTCTTGGTTGGAAAGGTAGAAGGGAAACGACCGCGAGGGCGTGTGCCTAGCCGTTGGTCCGATCAAATAAAACTACTCACGGAACTCTCAGTAACAACAGCAATGACGCAGGCTAAGGACAGAAAAACCTGGAAGAAGATCATCCCAGAGATGCGACGGAAATTTCAAGACGGACACGACCTTCAGAAATGAAGAGTGCGACCAAGAAGAAAGATTCATCCCTTTTTGCAGATAAACACATGTTTGCAAAACATCACATCCTCATACCAACTTATATCAAAATCCGTATAATCAGCGGTTTCTAATTTCCGATATAAACTTTTATCATCTATTTTTTTTAAGAAAGAAAGAAAAGCAATTCATGCCTATAGGTGTTGACTTAAAAAAATAAACCCTTGTGTCCCTTGTGTCTGTCCTCAGACCAAAGATATCCTCATACCAAATTTTAAAAAATCCATTAAGTGGATTCTGAACTCCCATACAAACTTTCATCCCTTATTTCGTCCTTTTAGGGGTTAAAAAAATGAAGTACCCCATTTGAGTCCCTACGGTCAAATGTATCCTCATACCAAATTTCATCAAAATCTTTTAAGGTTTCCGAATGCCCAACCAAACTTTCAACATGTATTTCATCCCTTTAGGGGTTAATAAAAAAAATTAAGTACCTCATTTGAGTCCCTAAAGACAAGTGTATCCTTATATAAAATTTCATCGAAATCTATTAAATTAAATTAGCTTTGATCGATCTGGGAATCGAACCCAGAACCTCTCGGTGCACAGCCCATATATGCCACTAGACCAAGGAGGCAACTGAATTAAATTGTAATTAAACAATTATTTCATCCCTATTAGGCCTGAATTCATAAAAATATCCTGTCTGCAGATTGAGATGGCTAAGATTATCCTCATACCCAAATTCATCGAAATAGGTTCATTTTGTCAAATAGACCACTTAAGAATTTTAAGATTATTTCAAAACAACATTTCTATAATAGTGGTATATGTGAAAAGTTTCAAAATTTTTGGTCAATATAATAATATTAACCCTGTAATATTACTGCCCCACTGCTGTGCACGGGTAATTAATAATTAATTATTAATTTAAACGAGTTGCAGATCGTTCAGTTATCTATTTAGGCTAGTTTATAAATGTTAACAAATTATATGAGACACAAGCTTTTTTTTCTTTTGAGCATCTAATCTTCATAATCCAAGAGGTCATGACGCGCGTTAGCATCTTGGCTCTTAGGCTAAACTGTTTAATGTCTTTGTGCTGACAAGTTAATATGTCGCGGGCATTACCGTGCTGATGCGCGCACCGGTGTGCGCGTAGAATACGTCAAAACCAGCCCTTCACGCTTTCATATTTTATTCTCATATCGTCTTAACCGAGTTGCCGCTCCGATCGGCTGGGCTATTACCTAATTTGCAATAGCAAAGCGATTGCCAAAATTGTACAATTTTTGCTTTAAAATGGCTAAAAACGTTAAATTCGCATTATCTAAGAGCAAAAACAAAGCGATCGCAAAGCAATCAGTTTTTAAAACAGTGCTGCCTCTGTCGAACAATCGCTAAACTAAAAATGCATTCAATCTCTATAGACGCGGCAGAATTTTGTATTACGTATGAGTTTTTCGAGCGATCGAAGAGCAATCAGCGAACAAATCTAACTGTCAAATAGCAATTGGTAAATCAGTGATTGTTTGGTCGATCGCTCGCTGATCGCCTAGTTCGTGACGCGGTTTATTAATAGTTTTGAGTTGATTATTATATGTGTTTGTTTAAATTTGTGGATATGGCTCGTGCATTTACATTGTTGGAAGCTATGAATAAGGAAAGACGGCTAGAAAACCGTAATACATGTATTTTGCGGCGCAGTCTCCCGAAATTACGCCAAAGCTTTGGATCTGCCTGAGAATGAATTCAATGCTCATTATAGGCTCTCCAAGGAGCTATTTCAAGAATTGTGCGACGAAATAAGACCTTATATTTCGCAACCACGCATAAAAACAAAAATTAGTGTTCGAGTGTAACGTGAGTAAACCTCTTTAGTTAACCTCTCTGGTTCTGTACTTGCATTGTCTAAATTGATTACTAATATTAACGATTATACATATATTTATTACAGGTGTTAACAGCACTTTACTTCTACGCTACAGACTCATACCAAAAACCTGTAGGTATGAGCTATTTACATGGTCTGAGTCAAACTAGTGTGTCCAATGCATTGAATGAGGTGAAGAAAGCTTTAAATTCGAGATAAAGTCACGACGGGAATTAGAAATAATTATAAATCGGTAAGATCCTAATTAATAGTAGATTAAAATATACTTATGGAACTAAAAATACAATTTACAGACAAACTTAATTTATTTTAGATTTTCAAACAAATTTGGATTTCCTGGGTGTGTGGGTTGCATTGATTGGTGTCACGTACCATTAATACAGCCAAATGAACATGATGAAAGATTAGAAATAATGCTTTCTGGAATCCACAGCAGAAATGTTCAAGTTGTAAGTAAAAGCATACATACACCTATTAATATTTAATTTGATTACTGACTGTATGTATAAGAATATCTATTTTGTTTTCAGATATTTACCAGTGATTTAAATATCATTAATGTAGATGCATCATTTGGAGGGGCTACTCATGATGCATACGTTTGGCTACTCATGATGCAGAAACTGTGAAATACAGGCTCATTTAAAAGAGGAGGAGAAAGCATCTGGTTATTAGGTAATTATTTGAATTAATTTTGGCATACCTACTTTCTTTTTAACTTATCCCATCTTAATGTGGGGTCGGCGCAACATACTTTTTCAAGCATGTTGTAGAAAGGATTTAGCTTAGTTTTTTACGACCGGCTGCCTAAATGACATAAACCACTATCTGGGGGATCCAGTCCCGGGAAAATAGTGTTAGTAAAACATCACACCCGACTTGGGAATCGAACCCAGGACCTCCCAGTTCATAACCCATATACACTGCCATTAGACAAAGGAGGCGTCACCTTTTTTTCTTGTCACCTGCACTTATCTCGCCTTAATGTGGGATTGGCACAACAAGCATGTTGTAGAACGAATTTGGCTTAGTTTTTACGACCAGAGGCAGCAGCCTCTGTCTGCCGTCATCCCCCGTTTAGGAAATCTAATCCCGGGAAAATAGTGTTAGAAAAACACCACACCCAACCTGGGAATCGAACCTAAGACCTCTGGTTTCACAGCTTATATACATTGTCACTAGACCAAGGAGGCAAGGCGAATTTTGGTATACATACATATTAAATAATAATAATACCCAACAGTCACATTCATAGTGATGACTCGCACATTAAGATCGAGTCGTGTGTCGTGGGTATTAGGAACTACGAGAGATTTCCGTCTCACAACATCCAAACCAGAAACATATATTTGTAGGCCATACAACATTTGTCTTGGTGCGGGGATCGAACCCGTGGCCTCTCACTTCACAGCCGGCTACTCGCCCACTGCACCACGGAGGCTGTAATCTTATCAATTACAGCCTTACATTTAGATTATAAATTACATTATCTTATGTATAATGTAATCTTATTGAGAAACACTTTTTAAATTGCAGGTGATCTGGGATATCCACTGCGACCATGGCTTTTAACCCCAATGGTGAATGCAGAAACTGGTTCCGCTGAAGAATATTATTCCAATATTCACGGACTCCAGGAATACAGTTGAACGTTGCATTGGAGTATTAAAAGCATTTTGGAGATGTTTGCACACAGAGTGTTGCATTATGATCATGTATGGTAGCCATGATTATCATAGCCTATATAGATTATATTAGCCTGTTTATTTTGCTCAAAATCTGCAGCAGACATAGGTTGCCTATTCCACATTTAGAAAATGAGAAAATAGAAAGATACACTAATAACCAGATATCAGCTCTATCACATGATCATAGTGAATCTGTTGAGCTCCAATTGTTGGCCAAAGGCAGACAACAAAGACACAATTCTGCAATGTTTGTGGTCAGCTAGGAGATAAGAATTATTTATTTTATTTTTATATTAAATGATTAATGAATTTTTACACCTTTTATTATTTATTTTAAACATATTACCTGGCATATTAAAAAAAAGTTGTGTAGCACTTGATGCAATTATCTACATAAGTTAGTGAGTGAGAATCTAAATTTGTGAGTTCAGTTGCAAGAGGTCTGTGAAAATACTGAACTGAATTTTAAAAATTCCTTTACCAGTAGAAAGCTACATTATTCTGGAGTGACATAAACTGTATTTTTCATTTAGATTATTATTTTTAACACCTAACACACAAAAAATAATATTTAAAAAGTTTACATTTTGGACATGTGTGTGAAGTGGGCAAGGATCAGCTAGTTATTAAATAAAAATACATTTCTTTTATGCAACGGTAAACTTTACGAAATAAAGCAATTTATTTGATAAATAAATAACAATGAAATTCAAAAACGATTATTACAGCAAATAACACATCATTGAACTACATTACAAAAGTAAGTTGATGACATAGTATGTATTCACTGAGGAATATATAATTAATAAATGTCTCAACTGATTTTTTACTTATCTTCAAACTAGGCAAACCTTTATCTTGACGACCTGTCTATGATTGCCTAAATAAGAATAATTACTAGTGACACAGTCTGAAACATAAAATAAGCACAGGTACATTTATATGACAACGTCCGTGGCGCTGGCTGTGAATCGAGAGGCCGCGGGTTCGATTCCCGCATTGAGACAAATGTTTGTGTGACCCACAGATATTTATTTCAAGTCTGGGTGTTATGAGACCGAAAGTCTCTCATAGTCTTTGACACCCACGATACAGGTTATACCTAGTGTGGGGTCAGGACTCAGGACTAGGTGTGTGACTGTTGGGTGTATTTATTTAATAAAAAAAATGTAGGTAGGTACTTAAAGTTTTACTTTAATAAATTACATTTAAAAGACAATAATATTAAATTTATTGTCTAAGTAAAAGCATAATCTTTTACAATATCATAAATGTTAAATAGTTATGTAACATAATATTAATTTAAAATAATAAAATTTATAAGCAAATTTAATAATTTATTAAAGTAAAAAGTGAATACCCCCAACACCATAAACATAGGATTTGGAAAGATATGTTGCCAATCAAATCCTAAGGTATGGGTGGCAACATATCTTTGAACATTAATAAGGCTTCTGCCTGCAGTTTAGAAGCCTCTGCTTGAATTTTAGAGGGCTCAGCTTGCATTTTTGATGAGGCTTCTGCTTGTATCGGTGAAGCTTCAGATATATCAATATTGCTCTGATGATAACCCTGTGGTATATCGTGGTATATAGTGGTATATATGTGGTATATTTGGGTGTTCTCAATCTGGAAACAATAAAAAAGATAATTTTTATAACAGGTTAATATTTTATTTATACTGATTCGTTGTTATTGCGAAAAATTAAAATATACACTGTTAAAAAGACATTCAACGGTATAAAGACGGGACAACAACAACTTGTGATCCAAAAGTTATGACCTAGTGGTCATAAGTCGCTCAGTTTATTTGAAATATACGCGCGCCAGGTCGGCCAGCGAAATAATATTGAGAGAATAAACGTATTTTACATGACTCTTAACCATTCACAAAATATTCCTCGCATTGTAATAAGTAGTTGATGGCGTTACTGAAGTTTGAGATCAATTTCTTTGTATGGAAACTTGCTTGACAGCCCCTCTATAATAGTTAGTAATATTAAATCTCTTTGACTGTTAAGTTTTATAATCTTTCTTTCTCTGCAACACACTTTTTCAAGGATTTGGCTTCGTTTTTACGACCGTATGCCTACCTGACGTCAACCCCCTTTGAGGGATCCAGTCCTGGACAAATTAAATTATAAAATTTGCTTTGCCTGACTTGGGAATCGAACCCAGGCCTTGCCGGTCCACAGCCCATATATACTGCCACTAGACCAAGGAGGCGACAAGTTAAGTTTTATAATATGGATTGAAATTAAGAATATGTAATTCATCAAATCAATTAATCAATTAAATCAATCAATAGATGTTACTGCATATTTGTTCACCTCAAAACAGCTGAACTGACTGATGAAATTCAGCATGTAGCTTGTTATCTTGATTTTCATACAGGATTAAGTTTATTTAATAATATAACATATTTTTAATATATAAAGTAAACAATGACATCACTTACATTATTAAATAAAAGAAGTCTGTATTCTACATCCCAAACACAGCCTGTTTTCCAATGACAGAGAGGTTTTTTTTAATCTAAATCAGAAATATTGTCCTGTATACTGGTTCTGTGGACCATCGCCAGGGCCAGAAGAATCTTGTCTATATTTAGCAAGTCTCGTCTTAATCTTATGTTTAGTATCAGCCCAGTGTTAAGCTCACATAAACATTACATAAGCTCACGCCTGTATCCCCGAAAAGGTAGGCAGAGGTGCACTAACAAACTAGAACACCCACACTTCATCGAGCTTAGTTCAGTGGATTCACTTATCGCCATATCAGGCACAAATGCCAGACTCCAGGCAGATATTGAAAATCCAATATCACTTTGCCCAACCTGGCGATAGAACCCGTGACCTCAGGACAGAAGTTGTACCAAAATATAACTATGCCAACGAGGCAGGTGAAAAAATATAACTAATATATATTACCTATTTCCGACGCTCTCCAATTTTGGAAGATCCTGAACCAATAGAGTTCAGCTTCACCGCTAGATATTTCTACTGTCTATCTACAGTTTCATTGGATCTAGCACTGAGTCCAATGCCTTTGGCTAAAGTAGGATGTTCTTGTAAGTATTTCAATAAAGCCTCAAGCTGTTCATTTGAGAGTGTTCGCCATGATATGCTAAAACCATTAAAATAAAATATTATTAAATTTGTCATGCAATGAGACAACACTGTGGAACAGTATACGCCTTACACTAATGTTTTATTTTATGTACAATACGTTATCAAGAAGTGCTTGAAATTATAAATAAATAACTAGTCTATTGTAAAATGTAAATGAATAATGAAACAACCATTAGACCATGGTGACAGCTTACCTTGTTATTCCCAAAGTACGTCAATACTATGTAAAATCCAAATTAGCACTGATTCCATCATCTCTTCAACGAAGTACCATGGGGCGCTTAGTGGTTTTTTGTTAACTTTCTTAGATTTAATAATGTTTAACACATGTTTCACAAGTTTCACTAAATGTGCTATGAGGCGCCTTATTATTTTTTGTTAAAATTTGGAGTGGATTGTGTGCGACGGCTCAGCTATGTTTTTTTCATATAACCAGGGAGAGAGAGAGACACTGAGAGACACTTTTTACCTACTTATTAATTTCTTTGTTTGTAACAAAAGTAAACACATGTTCCTAGATTGACGTGAAATAGTACCACTGATTGCCACCTGATTGTTTTTGGCGCTAGTGTCGTAGCAATAACTGCATAAAAGCGGACAGCGAGCGATAAGCAAAAAAATGATTACGTGATACCAAAATTTTAAACAATTTGCGATCGATCGCTACGGCTTTGCTTTTGCTTTGCGATGGTTTCGTCGTTTGCTGAATTTTACGTAATAGGGCAGCGGATCTGCGGTTTCGGAACTATACTCGTACGGCGTACCTAATTGGGTCGCCGCGCCGCACGGTGGCTCGTCTCCATACAAGAGGTCGGACATAGGCTATTGAAAAATTCAAGTACGTAATTTCAAAAAACGAAGTATACCATTCGATTCTTATATGAAAACGTAACACTTTTTTTCTAATGACTTTTGGGATTGGACTTATAGTTTAAGACTAATACGAATCATAAGTTTAAAACCTTAACAGACCGCCTTCAAATCCGATCGTGACCAAATTTATATTAGACCAACCTTGAAATAAGCCCTATCAAACACAAAAAGAATTGTGATAATCGGTCCACATGTGGCGGAGATATCGCGTAACATACATACAAAAATACAGAGGAATTGAGGACCTTCTCCTTTTTGGAAGTCGGTCCATAAAACTGTTTTTAATGTATGGGAAGCTACACATAAATATGAATATCTCGTGATTTTCGTTCATTTTCGTTCTGGACTGCCTCGGTGGCGTGGTGGTATTTCGGTACGATTACGGTTCTGAGGTCTCGGGTTCGATCCCCGGGTCGGGCAAAGTGATATTGGATTTTTCCATATCAGCCCGGAGTCTGGAATTTGTGCCCGATATGGCGATAGGCTCGCTCCCTATCACATCTGGGACTGAACTAAGCTCGGCGAAATGTGGGTGTTCTAGTTCGCTAGTGCGCCTCTGCCTACCCCTTCGGGGATACAGGCGTGAGCTTATGTTATGTTATGTTATGTTCGTTCTGGAATTTTAAGGCAGTATCTTCTCATTATCTGCCATATTTTCTCCAAAGACACATGGTGCTACTTTTTTGCACTTTTTGAGATATGATGAAAAGTATATAAAATACAAAAAATCTAATCTAAGTGGGCTAATCCTATTTAATATTAGCCATCTAAGCTTCAGAAATATAGAACATCAATTAAATAATAATTACAAACTTTACTTAAAAACAAATTTCACAAGTTTCACATTCCTCCAATCGCTACAAATACAGGGGAGCATTCAACCTTGCTCGTGAAACTAACTACATTCCGCTTTTGATTAGTTTAGGCCGCGTCTCCTACATCTAAACAGGTGAAATCTTCTCTGAACAAAACACATATTCAAAACAATGATTTTCGCTCTCCTGCTCGTAGAACAATGGACCATAGATGTAATGTGTAAGCGAAACCATGTTTTGCGTAGGTGTTTTGTGTAATGTTTTATTGCAGGAGACGCGGCTTTACTCTCTACTGAATACAGTAACACCGCATTGAATTCTTGAATCTTGAATCACACAGCTCCCGTCTAAACTAACTAGACTGAACAACTTAAACAACAAAATGTCTCGTTCGCTTTATTTTCATCTAATTTTACAAGAACTCTGGTAGATACCATTTTGAAACTTTATAGATAAAAAACAAAATGTCCATTACGAGTCCCTATGATATTATACTTTTTATTATGAATATTTTTTTAAATACACTACATACATAATGTTTGCGAATTCAATTTAAAAATTCAAAATAATTTAAATTAGAATTTATATGAGGGTGGTTGGTACTTAACTTTTAGGGGATTCGGTGTTATAAAATGCAAAGAAGTATAAATGATTTTGATGAAAAAATAATATAACACTGCGACAGTTCCATAGACCGATTACCAACAATCGCATTTGTAAACGTTTTACCAGCGATGCAAAATGTAATGCTCAGCTGTCTGTCTCATTGATCTCTCTCTCTCTCTCTCTCTATCTACCTCTTTAAATATGCACTTAGACGTATACACAGATTTAATGCTCGATCCGGAACTGCTATATTACACACGAATGCTTTCTGAATGACCATCCAACTCCAACGTTGATAATCATCAACGGCCACAGAAGGACAGGACGTCCACTGCTGGTCATAGACCTCCACCAAAATTATTTGTCAATTATGGCTGATTTAGTAGCAAGCTGTGTAACAAGTGGTAAAAGAAAGAAAGAATGAAATAAACTTTATTTTGCCAATGTCTCAGGAGTAGGAAAAATCAAAATGGTAATGGTTTCGATACACATACCGACATGTGTGACCCGCAAAATATTCACTTGATGTCGGTTTAATGGGCGACCAAAGTTCTGTTTTCTGTGAGACATTGGTAGATAATAATCCGTTTGACCCGGCCCCTGCAACTCAACCTGTACATGTAGGCAAAATTATCTAAAGCTTAGCGACTTGCAGCGCCGTTACTAATCTAGAACTAAACACCTTATCTCGATTTTACCACTCCTATCTTTAAATCAAGATTTGGGATAAATACAGATTTATCGCGAAGCTGCAAGTGACCCTTATAAAATAAAACTAATTTTAAATAAAAGATGACAGTTATTTCGGAACCCGTTCTGCATTACAGACATCAAAATCAAGTGCTCATAAAGTGTTATCGTTTCGAAACACGTTTATTAAACGATGAGACGAAGCCGACCGATGGCACAACCTTAACCCCAATTAGATAGCCGACGATTATCTTTGTGCTGCGTGTTAAGAAATTAGCTATACAGATTACAGACAAGTTATCTTGAACAAAATTATTGGGGACAGAAGTTGATTGGTAAGTCGCTAAGAATACTTTTTTATCAAACACATAATTCACAAAGCAGACACGGAGTGTTTATAGCTTAAAAGTCGACCTGCAAGTAAGCTAAGGTGATAAATCCCTATTTATCCTAAATCTTGATTTTACGATAGGTGTGGCTGTAGGATTAATCGAGATAAGGTGTAACTCTAGATTAGTAATAGCGCTGCAAGTCGCCCTAAGAACTTATAAAATCCGAAACGTGTGTTGCGGTTGACCTCCTACAGTCCGTGTATCCAAATTCTTGAAATAAAGTGGTATCTCTTTTTATCGGCAAAATTGGGTGGTTTGTGTGATTGCGTATAACATTTTCTTAGGCGCTCCTGAACTGTCGACCCTTATATCCTTCCATTCAGACTTTTTGAGACTAAACGCAACCTACGCCCCTGCCTAGGGTTGGTAATTGTATACGTTTTCTTAATACCAATATTCGAATTAAAACAAAAATTGAATATGCGAGTACTATGGCAGCATGTACATAAATGAGATGTACATACTTTTGTTGTCTCAGTGCTGGTACAGAAATAGTAGGTGTAGATTGAAGTCTTTGTATAGTAAAACGAGTATTTGTATTATTACCTTTTAAGATTCCATGTATTTGTTTTATAGAATATCACACATATATAGTATCGTAACAACAATAAATAGACCATTTCTTTCTATATTACCATCACATTGTTCAAAGTCTTACGTCATCAACTGTATACATTTTGTGACTCATCAAACGGGAATAACGGCTTACGTGCCCTACAGTGATTGGAAACGAAAGGATGGAATTTAATTGGCATTGATGCCTATCCTGTAATACCTAAGGTACGATGTAAATTTAAATAATATTGTTGAAAATTTAAAGACAAACATTGAAACGTGTGAAAACATTGTTTGATATTAGATTTATAATCGTCATCATCATCAGCTAAAGGACGTCCACTGCTGGACATCGGCCTATATTAGATTATTAGATATAAACTATTATAAACGAACAACTCGAATATTAGTAATATTAGGCAGTGATTTTATTTATTGACTGCCTCGTGCGTTTAATGACTGCCTCGGTGGCGTGGTGGTATTTCGGTATGACTACGGTTCTGAGGTCTCGGGTTCGATCCCCGGGTCGGGCAAAGTGATATTGGATTTTTCCATATCAGCTCGGAGTCTGGAATTTGTGCCCGATATGGCGATAGGCTCGCCCCCTATCACATCTGGGACGGAACTAAGCTCGGCGAAATGTGGGTGTTTTAGTTCGCTAGTGCGCCTCTGCCTACCCCTTCGGGGATACAGGCGTGAGCTTATGTTATGTGTTTATTTATTGACTTTAATCAGATTTAAGCCGGTTTATCTTAATAAAATATTTAAAAAAACTGAGTAAATCAGTGTAAAACCTATGATAGATAGTCATAGGTACAGTTAGAAACAAATAGCCACAATATGTATACGAATATACCTGTCTAATTTAGAATCGTCTCATTTTTGCGTTGTGTAAAACGACTAATCCTGAAGAATACGAAAGTTGACGAAATTTAAATTGGATAACTTAAGTTTTGGACGAGACCAGCGTAACTTAGGTATTTTAGCCGAAAATAAATACAATCATAGACAGCTATTCGAAATTCACGTCTCGCAAAGACTAGGCGGCAAAAAATTTATTTTTATAAAACGAAACAATGTCTATATGCCAATATTGAACGTGAAAGGACGTTACATACATAATTGTTTATAAATACAAGTCGTAATTGTACAAAAAATAATCACATTCTGCTCAAACACATGACGTGTAGTTTCGTGACAAAATATTTGATCACCGTAGCAAGTGTGAATTAAACGTTTTGTTCATATCTATGTACACATACGTGTATAGATAATAAAACACACGTGGTATGAAACATAATATTTTGGTCAAAATTACGCATCGGCATTCCACTACCACTGACGAGTGACGACATTCACGGCTTACGCAAACGAAAAAGTTTCAAATATTCTATTGTTTTGTTCTTTTTATGTTACGTGTAATGTAACGTGTTGCGATAATAGAATGATATACGTATTTCGATTGTAGCAATATTTGTTTTCATAAGTGCTACATCTGATGCTACCGATTGGTTATCTTCGTATATTTTCCCATAGGTATTGTTGAATCGTGTAAAATCCCTTGCTTAGAACTTGTTTTTATCGAAACTACAAAACGCGTGTAGAAAGATGTAACGAAATAGATAAATTAATTAACATAATATGCAGATGATGCAATATTATCGACGATTTATAAGCAGGTTTATTGCTAAAGATTTTATCGTGTGTATATATTTTATTCCCACAATCTCAATGTAGTTTTCTTAATTAAATTGCAATTAGTGCGTACCCTCGTTTCTAAACGACATTAAATTTTATAAATACTTATCATTGCAGACTTAGAAGGCAACTTTTATTGCTAGTAGATTAGATATTTACTGCAATAACTTGGCTACAATATCTCACTGTAGGCGTTTTACTAACACAAATATTAGTTTGGAATAAGATACTTTGCTTTATGAATAATGAATATATGAATATACTAAACACCATAAACACCCGACAGTCACACACATAGTCCTGACCCCACACTAAGATCGAGTCTTGTGTCGTGGGTATCAGGAACTACGAGAGACTTTTGGTCTCACAACACCCAGACCCGAAACAAATATCTGTGGGCCGCACAAATATTTGTGTCTGTGCGGGGATCGAACCCGCGGCCTCTCGCTTCACAGCCGGCTGCTCGCCCGCTACGCCACGAAGTCTGTCTATATAATATACATAATTGCGATTATATATTATTGTCTCGCCCCCTATCACATCTGGGACTGGGCGAAATGTGGGTGTTCTACTTCGCTAGTGCGCCTCGGCCTACCCCTTCGGGGATACAGGCGTGAGCTTATGTATATTATTGTATACATATAAGAATCGCTAAATTATTTTATGTACATTAGAAGTAGCAGCCGATGCCCATGAGTTTTATGACATTTCACACTAGCGAATACGTAAAGTATTTTATATAAAGGACTTTAGTTCCCCACGTAACCACTAGAGGCGTTTAGGTGTTCTATTATTATTATATGTAATCGTTAGTGTGAAACATAAAAAATACTCATGGTTGGGCCTTTGCTGTTTCTAATGGACATAGCAGAGGTGCATTATCTATCCAAATGATTTTGATTTAGTTTCATAATATATAGGTAATAATATCATTGCAACAATACGTAAGTATATACATAAACTAAAATATCTTTCTTCAAAGTGAATGTAGAGAAATGTTAAAAACATGGTTGAGCTACAGATTGGAACATAAAACATTTTTGCTTGTATTCTACGTTTTTAAAACTCTATCAATAGAATGATGGAACGTGAAAAAGCATCAACGGCAGTAAATACACATCAATTACGTCACGGGATCCCAACTCCAAATTTTCTTTCTCTGAAATGGACGACAATACATGATTGACGACGAAATGGTATGTATTGGTCCCTGATAAAAAGTACTTTGAGACGAGAGAGGAAATGAAGCAGTTCTATTCTGATTTCCCACATACACTGTAACTCAAAAATAGCCCAACTGTTATTGTTAATCCGGATTAAAATCTCAGAGTGCGTCAAAATTGCGTATGTGTTTGGAAAAAACATTGATGTTTTTGTACTAGTAATTTATTAGATTAAAGCTACATACTATAACAAAATAAATTATAAATGTTAAAATTAAACACAAGTATGTTACTGTAATAAAAGTGTTTCCAAGTATAATATCAACGCAGCTGAATTTACAAGGCTATGTTAATATTAATGTTATAAATAAGTATTGTGACAAGGGCCTTCATTATAAACGAATAGTTTAGCGAACCAAATTTGGTAATGGTTACGGGCGCAGCTGTGGTTATAAAAGGCAACAAACAAACTTTCCGACTTATATTAAAACATATGACAAATAAATGTTTGGCGAACTAGATTTGAGTCATTATTTGACCAGTTGTTCGATGCATTACGCACGTTACTTGTGAATATTTTTAAGTGCTACTTAATTATAACATAAACATAAAACATAACATAAGCTCACGCCTGTATCCCCGAAGGGGTAGGCAGAGGTGCACTAGCGAACTAATACACCCACATTTCGCCGAGCTTAGTTCCGTCCCAGATGTGATAGGGGGCGAGCCTATCGCCATATCGGGCACAAATTCCAGACTCCGGGCTGATATGGAAAAATCCAATATCACTTTGCCCGACCCGGGCATCGACCCGAAACCTCGGGACGATAGTCTTACCGAAACACAACTACGCCGCCGAGGCAGTCAATTATATAACTAGTTTTATGTGTCTTCCTTACGTGGAACATGTTGTATGAAAGATGCAATACTACTATACACTGAAATTTTACTACATAATATGAATATTGCACAACAATTTAAGTGATCTCCTCCGAAAAAGGCAAGTGAGGAGTACCCTCAACCGGCGGAAATGTACGAAAAGATGCATGAGTGTGGAAGAGGCAAAAGAAGTGTGTCAGTATCGTAGCTTGTGGTGCTCAATAGTCCCTACCTACCCCCATGGGATACAGGTGTGAGTGTGTATGTATTTATGTATGTATGAATATTTATATATTTAATGTAAGTAGAAACCAAGAGACACTAGTAAATTGAGGTGACGCTTTCATTTTTATAGGGTCGTAAAGTTTAATTTATAAATGTATTTTCTAATACCTTTTCAATTTTATAAAACGTCAAGGTGCTTCTTAGGGCGCGACAAATTTGTAATTTAAAATTTGAAAAGTGTTACCAATAAAAATGTTACATGTAAATAGAGTGAAATTTTATTACACTTTTGAATATTCTAATACGACGATTATCCAAGCGATAGCGAAACTTTTATTTTATACGAAAGTGAAATCAACTATATACCTATCAACTGACAGACATATATGTCTATATACGGTGCAGCAACATGCATATTTAATTTATCGATGTTTAATGTTTAATAGAACGAAGTAACGAAGTCAAAGCTAAAAGGTCAACAATAATTTATTATGTTTCAATTTAAATCAATACGAGGAATTGACCGCGCTGACATTGGCAGATAGCCATTGACACGAGATGATTATGTTGCGGGCGATCTTTAAGTTAAGTTACCGATAACTGGCTCTGCTAATTAGACGATCAAAGACGCTTCTAACAGACACCGCGCCCTAAAATAAAGATGATCTTAAAATTCTCGGAATTAATCCAATGGATTTGTTGAAGATTTTCTAATTGAATATACGAAAGCAGTATTCTAAGGCTCACTGTTAATACAACAGTCTCCTATTTATAGCAGTGCTTAACTTGAAACATTATGGCCCTTACTTATAAAAATATTTGAGCGCTGCTTATCTTTATACCATAGGTTATACCTTATCTTTATACCATTTGTCCCTTTCAGTAGTTTCATGTAGTGACGAGGATTGAGAAAGGAATGCTTCGGTGGTTTGACCACATTGAAAGGATGGATGAAAGCAGAGTGACGAAAGAAATTTATGTAGCGGAAGTGAATGGTAGTGTCGGCCGAGGACCTCCTAGACGTACCTTTAAGGACCAAATTGGCGATCTCCTGAAAAAGGGCCAAATAAGGAGTTCTCGTAACCGACGAGCGTGCATGAAAAGACTGATGACTGTGGAAGAAGCGAAAGAGGTGTGTTTGAACCGAAGCAATTGGCGCTCCTTATTCTCTGCCTACCCCAACAGGAAACAGGCGTGAGTTTATGTATGAATGTATGTATGTATGTTGTCCCTTTTATTTTTAAACAATGTAACGCAAGGAAAAAAGTGACAGGTTATTCTTAACCATTTGCTCAGCTAAAAAGGCTGTTTTAAGTAAGGCCCTATGTGTCTCTTTTCTTCGTTATTTAAGCTGTTGGAGGGTAAAAGAGACGTACTGTTTAAGCACTGCCTTTTTAGTACACACGTAACTAGCTGGTGTTGGAGAAAAAATAATAGAAGCTGTGGTTGAATTCAGATTGATAACTTATTTAGAACTCTTTTACTGTTAAGTAGCTCTCCTGTTTGACTTTTTTATCTTTATTTTATTTGGGGGTTTTTATCCTTAAGGATATGTCAACCCCATTGTACCTTATAACAAAATTACAAAGAGATGAATGCTACAACTTTAGTGAACAAAATCAAGATTCCAAAAAAAGGGTACTGTTTTGACATAACTACTCTTTATCTCAGGTCTAGTAGACCATATCCCCCCCCCCCCCCCGACTACTGAAACAAAACTCGAGCACGTGAATTCTATTTCGCAAAACAATGTAAGTAGCTCTTAAAGTTAAGTAGCGTTGCAGTATTCAGGGGATAATAGTATAAGCTCACACCTGTATCCCCGAAGGGGTAGGCAGAGGCGTACTAGCGAACTAGTACACCCATGTTTTGCCCAGCTTTTCTGTCCCAAATGTGATACGGGGCGAGCCTATCGCCAAATCGGGCACAAATTCCAGACTTCGGGCTGATATGGAAAAATCCAATATCACTTTGCCCGACCCGGAGATCTAACTCGAGACCTTAAGACTGTAGTCGTACCGAAATACAACTACGCCACCGAGGCAGTCATAATAATATAAAGGATCAAGTAACAGTGATCGTACATACCTCCTGGCCTTCAAGATTGCACGCGTGGCTGTTGAACCTCATCAACTTGACCGTCTTGTCGTTGGAGCCTGTGGCCAACAGATCTCCCTCTGGACTCCACGCCAGGCAGTAGATGCTACCCTTGTGGTGCTTCGTTCGCTTCAATAGCACTGTGGGAGCTGTCGGTGCGCTGTTGTCCCTGGTAGAATAAATCGAAGCATAAGTACGTCTAACGTAATACTTAAAGAGCTTGATTGCTGGTAAGATAAATTAACAGTATGATTGTTAGGAATTTACGTTCCTTTCCCAACAGAACATTTTGATCGATTTTTGTAATATATTTTCACTTAAGTTATAACTTTCAATGTGTTATGTAAAGTAAATAATATTAGAACAGATGAATCGGCGTATGATTGAACAGTTATAAGTGTCGAAGAAAACTATTAAGGAGTGGTCCTCGAGTTTCGTACCACTCCTACCTTCGGCACAAGTAGTAAAACCTGATATAAAACACCCATTATCAAGATTGTAAGCAACTCCAACGAACACTTAACTGATTAAATGTATTTGGCATTACTCTGAGAGAATTGACCAAGGACGTATGTAGTAGACAGTTATAGTGCAGTAGTTAAAGATATAATAATTTACTTGTTACGTACGAGTACTTTCTTTTTATCTGCTCTTAATGTGGGGTCGGAACCACACAATTTTTCATGCAGAAAGGATTTGGCTTATTTCTTACGACCATGCCTGACGCCAACGCCCATCTGTGCGAGTTATTTATCTATGACGTGCATTATTAATTTTATATTTTAAAACATTATCAATGTATGATTTAAAAAATATATATATACTATTGATAATTATTTATCTTCTACAAGCACTATGGATATTTGGAATAGAACCTTATGCAAAATTGTTGAAAAATTTCGAATGTCCTTTAGTGAATTATGTAAAACATGTGCCAATATCGACTGTATCGAAAGCACCTCACAACGTCACAACTGAACACGTCTAACATACTTGATTTCACAGAAGAACCATGTACAAAGACATTTAACACAGGTCAGCGCGAAATTTGTGATCCAAAACTTGAGTCCTCGTGGTCATAAGTCACTCAGTCGTATTTGCAACATACACGCGCAAAGTCGTGCCAGCGTGATAATGTTTAGACAGTAAAATTGTCTTGCGTTATTATTGAACATTTACAAAACATTCTAGGGTGTAGATTGCAATAAGCGCCCTCGCATTGTAATAAGTGGTAGATGGCTTTGTTGACGTTTGAAATCAATTTTTGTATAGAAACTTGCTTCACAGCCCCTCTATAGTTAGTGATATTAAATATCTTTGACCATGTACGATACCACCACATTGTTATTACAATGTGCGAGAGAACACAACAAAGAGGGTTATTAACCATTGTGCTGTCTCGGCTGAAATCTATAGAGCGAACTTCGACTAAGTCTAAGTCAAAGTAAAGAACTCAGGGAGGATTTGGGATTGTTAAATCAAACTCTGATTTAGTTCGGGTCATTTTTATAAGAAAAATAGACACACATAGACTAAGCAAAGATTCTCTTGTAAAAAATGATTCGAACTAAGTCAAAATCCTTACTGAGTTCGTTGCTTTGACTTAGACTTAGTAAAAGTTCGCTCTATAGATCTCAGCCAAAAACGACCACTTGGTATTTTTGCGACACGTACATTACAAGTGACTTCCACGTTTTATATAACACGTAACTATAACGATTTGTTTACGTGCAAGTATCTATAAACACGATTCACTTTTAACACGAACGCTGCCGAAAAGTCGGACTTTAGAAAGGTAGTTCTTTGGTAGCGACAAAATTCCGAAAATGACGCATTGCGACTTTGCGACTTGTGTCCATTAATAAAGTTAATGGGTTTGTCACCGCGCATAATGTGCGGTTGAATTTTGCAACTCAGCACGGTCCCACCGTGTGAAGGAACTGTGTAATCTCTACAAATATTTTGTAAGAGGGCATATTTGCAAATGTCGAGGGGCACCGGCCGCAGACCTCGTCGCTTTCTCGCATAGTTCTAATGTTTGTCCGAACTTACAAACTTTACGATATCGCGACATCGTCTGAGTTACATACCGGAGACTCGCCACTACTATACATAAACTCACGCCTGTATCCCCAAAAGGGTAGGCAAAACGAACTAGAGAACTAGAACACCCACATTTCGCAGAGCTCATTTCTGTCACAGATTTGATAGGTAGGATTGATAGGTAGTTTGATTGATAGGAGGCGAACCTATCATATTGAACACAAATCCTAGATTCCGGGCTGACACTGGATATAAAAACCCAGCCCGATCAAACCCAAGACCTCGGGGCGGTAGTCGTACCAAGCACGACATACATCGTGGCAGTCACTACATTATAATTTAGGATTAAAACGTTTTTTAAAATTACATGAATATAAATCAATTCAATTTTTATCACACTCTCTTCAAGTTACAAATGGGTCACTTTGAATTAACGACAGCGTCTTTTCCCGTTATATCATATATTTTACATTACTTCGTAGATTCTTTAACTAAATGTATTTAATTTACTACTCGTTTTGATTCGTGTTTTACGACTTACGAGAAACTTAAGTATATAACTTACTTAAAAACATTGAAAATAACTAAATAAATTCTCAACACTAACTGATTTGCTAGCTCACATATATTACAATTTACAACCCCCAAGCGGCACTATTCACAAGTATACATTCGTGTTATGGTTATTGAGACAAATGCTGAATGCAGTCGATTCACAACGTCATTCATCGAGACACGAGGGCCCATTAACAGTCAGCGTACATTTGACCACTACATTACCGAGTTGAACACGTCTCTCACAAATATTGAGTAATATAAATTTATCTAGCTTTAAATTAAAATTACGAGCGGGTACACCGTACGCGCGCAGGCCGTGCTGCATGACAATAGTTGGCGGATTTTGCTTGGGGTCACCGATCCAATCGGCATGACTCATTGCTTTCGCACAGGTTAGGAGTGTAGCTCGGGCCTTATACCGCGAATTGTATGCGAGACATGAATGGTAACAGTTTCATCAGCATTAAACACTAATGTAAACGACGATACAGCAGCATGACTTGCTCCTTTTCAACATATCTTCTAACTTCATCCACCTGCCATTATCTCACTCAATTTATTTTCTTGCCAACACTCTTTTCGAAGTGTTGCTTATAGTTTGTTCCCAACGTTTCTTTAAAATCTTTCAATATCAACTGTGTACATAATGTCTTAACTTTTAAAACCTAGATAGTGTTTTAAGACTACCTGCCCATAATACTTATGAAAGCGACCGCTCAACAATCGAGATTTTAACATGACGTGCCTTTATAAGTAAGGGAGTTCGTAATAATTTGGTCAAGAGTAGGTCTCCTATTGACTATAATTTCATTAACAAAAGGCCTAGTTCGTAGCGAGAAGTTTCCAAGTTAACCTACACAGGCGAATCACGCTTAGCAAATGTTGAATTTATATGCAAATTCGATTCTAATCCCATCAAATTATGATGGTTTTACCTACATAACATAAATTAAATATGAGGTGTGCATGGTTTCACCGGTG
Organism: Clanis bilineata; assembly: GCA_036417725.1. Taxonomy (NCBI): domain Eukaryota; kingdom Metazoa; phylum Arthropoda; class Insecta; order Lepidoptera; family Sphingidae; genus Clanis; species Clanis bilineata. The sequence goes on from CM071137.1 coordinate 15,630,205, forward strand.
ATAAATAACGCAATATTATTATAACGCTGTTATGTAGACATGAATGAATGTAATAATCATATTTTTAAGTCCCAGCGCCTACCTCTACATACCAATTTATATATTCAACATAATCCGTTTAATCGGACCTTAGCATTAACTAAAATAAAGTTATTTAACGAAATCATTTTATTGAATATTATTGTTTGGTCAAATTGTTTTTAGATGTAAAAACATCATGCTCGAGAAATGCAATCAAACTTAAAATAGGAGAGACACCTATGTCCCCGGGAAAACTAATTTAAGTTTGCTGTAAGCTCTCCCAAAAGTTTGCTACTTTGGCGATAGCGTATGACCCAATATTTAAATTAAACTATGTATACACAATAAAATATATCAGCATATAATAAAAAACAAAAAGCTAATCTGTGGTGTTGAATAAAACCATTGTTAAACTAAATTAGCTAATTAGAAGCATCAATGATTCATCATCAAATTATGATCATCAAAAATTATTAATTAGCAGACCAGAGGTGACGTCTAGAGCGGGCCCAATAATTTTGAAGACAAAATTGCCTACAGCATGGCTATACCATTTGGTAAACTTCAATGTCAGAACTAGAAGGTAAAGTTTAACGACAGTAGATAAAGTGAAAGACGTTTTGCTAAGATAGTGAGTAGCAGTCATAAAATATTTGAGTGGGGGGGCACAATCTTTATTATTAATGGTTAATATAAGTTTGAAGTAATTTCATTACGAAATATGTACATAATGCTGATTTACGCACAGTAAAGTATGGCCTGATATTATTATTATCTACGCTAGGTATTGTACTTCCAGTCATAAGATAGCGATGAAGTGGAACTTCAGAGTCACAGACCAGCTATTTAGTATTTATTATTGAAATAATAACAAGTCATACTTAAAAACGCGAGACTGAAATATGACACCGCCTTGCGTGGTGTCGTTTTTTTCGCGCAATCCAAACCCTGTTATTTAGTTAGATATCTCAGAGCGATAAATCTAAGTTTTCGCCGTAAGAACATTGTTGATATATTGTCAACACAGCAGGTTTCTTACAAAGAAAAACAGAACTAGTTACAGGCTCATTCGAACTTTTACCAAATCAATGAGGGATGTGTTTTTGACGACTCGGCACGAGGCGCGGCGCGTTAACGCTCGACTTCATACTGATATGGAGTTTACATACAATTGAGAACACGTTTACGTAAACATACTTATTACTTTTTGCTCGTCAAACGAAAATTCGCTAGAAGTAACATTACAATATAAACATAATAATATTGTTTATATACTGATTTCTAAGTTTACGCGAATATTATACATTGAAATAAAACTATTCTTAAACTATTCAGTCTGACCCGTGACAACGAAGACTGCAAAGCCTTCGAAACGTCGGGAATAATAATTAAAACATAATCGTGATAGAATCCGTAAGAATAGTTTTATTTCAAATATTGTTTATATCAATTATCAAGACATTTGGTAATCTACGCAGGTATAATAAATTCAAAATGTGATAGATTAGGTAGGCATAGTAAATTAAATTACAATCGGTTCTGATATAAGACAAAAATGGACGCACGTACGTACTAGTATGTTACATATTATATCCGGACATCCACAATATAAATGACTTACTTGACATCTTCAATCTTGGGATATGTACATATTCTGAGAGTCTTCGTATTGGATCCGACGGCGTACAGCTTGCCGTTGGGATGGAACTCTGCGCAGCGCACCGCTTGCAGGTCCTCCAGTACTGTGACGGGTTTGAAGGTCGGCCTCGAGCCGTTCACCTCCGGGCCCACCACGCCCGGTGCCGGCATCGGCGCCTGGTGCCCGCCGTTCCTATTCTGTGCCTGAAGCAAATCCGCCACATTACCATCTATAATGAAAACATTCCCACGCGCAATGACACAATGACGACTTCAATATAATATGCATCCGTAATACCATTTAAATTATGTACAATGACTTTCACAAATATGCAAACATTAACAGAATATGAAATCGTTGTATCCCCAACTCGGTGCGAATTTTATTTTATATTCGGACGAATATTTTCAACTTTTGGTGGTGTTGTGTTGCGCTACGCCGGCAGGAGTTGGCATAAGGCTTTGTCATGTTGATTTTTTTAACAAGTCTATGAAGTGTTCTTATAGGTCTATTAGGACAGCCTTAATCAAATCAATATTTAGATATCTTCACCTCACCTTTGGTCATTTTTCATCGTAATTTATAAACTTTAAACACACTAGGTTTTTTTTTATAGAAGTGAGGGCAAACGAGCAAGTGGGTCACCTGATGTTAAGGTGTGTTTCCATTTCATATATTTAAATGCGTGAAGTACTTATGTATGGCACAGTGACAAATAAACAGACCTCTTTCCCGTAGAATTCTAAATGACTCTCATAAAAACACCGCCTAACGTTTTTATGTGAATATGTATCATTTTGTACTCTCACCGCGGTCGACACTAGAAAAACCATGAATATGAAAAATTCTCAGTAAAAACGCAACGTTACTCGCGCGAGTGAAAACTAAATGACATTCATTTTAAACGGTAACATTCATTACGTATGTTAAAGCACTCGGCTCTATTGCGGTGAAACCTTGGCAACCTTGTTTGTGGCATTCTCAGATCGAGTGAGATTAAATGATGGCTGTGACGTTGTGACATGACGCCAGGTGTTTATAACAAAGGTGGCGTAGAAGGAGCATTGCCTGCAACAAATTGATCACGAGTCACGACTAACATTCTTTGCCAAGAGCGCCCTTCACAATGGTAATCACGAATTCTTTGATACGGCGTTATTATATGTCTGCTATAATCGAACGGTACGATTATATTTAAATAGGATTAATAGAATTTAAAATGCTCTTTTCTCAACTATTGAAAAATGACGAAATGTATTTTCTATTAACATTACAAAATACTGAGAAATAGTAAATATAATGTAATCCTTTTTCGAATTTATTAACTTCATCCAAACCTCCTAACATAAAAAAGAATGAATTAAATAAACCTTTTTGCTTCTTTGTTTGGAAATACGCATTTGCACAGAAAACCTAAAACTACAATTTGTAAGATACTCTTAGTTTAAGCATAACGGCGCGACTCACCATCACTAGACAACGAATTTGCATTGGGCAGAATTTCCGAACAGCGCGACGAATGTGTGATACGGCATTATTTCAAAAAGTTACTGCTAATAAAATACAATATAAAAAAATATGAATCATGATTACCCGTACTTTCTTCAATTGCAAGTAGTAGGTACTTGCAACAACCGATAACGGACTCAACGATTCCAGTATTTTTATTTTTAATCAAACGTTAAACACTCTTGATAATGCTCTGCAAGCTTTTAACAATGCGCCGAGTTCACAACAATGATTTAATCCATCTGTACATTTTCTTTTAAGCAAAACTGAATACAAAATTATTTTATTTAAATTAGATTTTATTTTAGCACAAACAAAATATAATAAAAATCAAAGATGAATTTTAACATTATTTACAATTGCTTTTGAGAAAATATTATATTTTAAGTTTTTTATAGTTGTAAACGTGGAGTAATTCTGAAGATTTAACGATTATTTTAAATACATTTAAATCATTCATTAACGGGTTACTTTACGTCCAACCATTAGAATGTATCAAAACCGTTCACGCAGCAAACGTTTTATAAAAATATACTGCCTTATAAAAAAACAAATCGACCTATCCAAAGAATAAAGTTACATATGATAATGAATCGAAATTGCTTTTTTATTTTTCAGAGCTTAAATTACCCTATATATTTAATTAATATTTTTTTTAGGTTATGACATAATAACAAGTTAAATTATTTTAATTTTAATTATTTTTATTATTAATTAGGCCGCTTCCAACAGGTCGATCTGGAAATCTTTGGGGGAGGCCTATGTCCAGCAGTGGACGTCCTATGGCTGATGATGATGGTGATGATGATGATTCTTCGGATAGGTCGAAAAATAGAATTAAAAATTGGTCTTTGTAATCGTAGCACATAATACTTAAACCATAGAATAAAATATGTACATTCAAACCGTCCGTGATTCAAACAAAGGCTTTGATTGCTGATCTGCATTTTGTGAATATTTTTTAGTGAGCGCAGTTCGTATTTGTTACTAAATCTATTCTTATTTCATTGTGGCCATATATACCAAACGATTGATTCAATTACATCTATCTTTAAACACATTTACAAAACCTTTACTGACGCTAATCAAGCCAAATAAGATAACCCGTGTAGCATATTACAATTGCCATGTCTTTTGTGTGATGGAGGTTCTAGTGACTTTGTTTACCGTATGCCAAGATTGCAACTTCACGCCATATATGCCGGTAGAGTACGTACAGTGTACACAACGTATGCATAAAGTCGTGCGCGTCCGGTACATTGCCGTAAATAGACATTTGCGGCGCGACGTGTACAAAGAATACATCAATCAAATGAGTCACATTTCAGTCACCAAAAAAAGCAGGTTATTTCCATGTTTGAGTGTTGTTTTTTCTGACTAATTAACCGTAGTGTTAACTGTTTTTATATTTATTAAAACTTTACCACACTTTAGCAGTTTAACTGCAATGTTTTACGAAAAAATATAAGCACACGTAAGTAAGCAGCAGTTCGCAAATAGGTAATCCTAAATCAAGGATTTTGCATTAGTGAATGGACATACTACGAGTATATGTATATACAATTATATTATGTGTGAATATTGGTTTAAACTCCAATTGTGATTTCCGGACCTCAATCAATAAGTATAATAATAATTTTACTTATTATATATAATAATAATATAATAAGTAAAATTGAACGTGTTGTAGGCAAAAGTTGCACATCATTTCCCTTGCGTAACGCGCTTGAGTAACTAAAACAATATGGATGTAAAGTCAGGTAGTACAATGGCCTGTTGAGAACTAGTTTATTAACACACACTACGCCGTGAAACGCGTGACCGATAAGAAAGTTGCCGTAATTTACGTAGCGTATCATCGCTTAATAGTGACTTAACGTAAAAATAGATATAACTACATAAATGAGAGAATAATAACCTTTTAAAAACCTCTCACAAACTCTATTCGCAATATTCAATTCCTGATTTTGTACAGACCGTATTTTATTATTTCTTTTGTAAAAGTTTAATATTCAAATGCTCCACTTAAACAGTCAATTAAAATGATCGTCGAAAACAAAATGAAAAGTGAGAGTTAATTTTATTCACAGGTATAACTTTTGCACTAAGTACAATTACAAATACTATAGTCCAGTTATAAGACACGAAACAATTCTGACAATAAATCGGAATGTTTTTTTTTTACTAGATATTGCTCGCGACTTCGTTCACTTGAAAAATTGTTAACAAATCTATCCCAACGTGCACTTTTGTAAAAAGTAGCCTGTGTGCTATTCCAAACTAGCAGCATTTCAGATTAGATCCGTTCAGCTGTTCTAGAGCGATTAAGGTACAAATATACATACATATCGACCGTATGCTGCCTCCTAACATTTTACCAAAATATTGTTTTTTGCGCTATCTGTTAGTCCTAATGGAACATGATGTAAAAATTTTCTTATTAGCAATACTAAACTATTGTAAAATTAATAAACTTAGATTTTGGGTGCATAAATATCATCTATATTTTTTAATATATCTAGTTTTTATAAGTTTTTATTGTCTCCTATAAACTTGATCTCAAAGCACTTAGGAGGTATTGGCGGGTTACGGTCGATATATCCATATCCATCCATACTTTCGCATCTATAAGGAGTAAGAGGTATATCCTAACGCACGGATACAGGCCGCTTCTAACAGGTCGGTCTGGAAGTATTTAAGGCAAACCTATGTTCAACAGATGACATCCTGTCGCTAATGATGGATGATATGACTATGAGATTAAAATCTATTAACTGATCTCTTATCATCGTTTTAAGTCACAAAGTTTTGCGTTAGAAAGTTTTGTTCTTCACGGTGTCGCTTTCGTGACCACTTAGCAGACTTTTATAGGCAGCGATTTCAAGGGCTGCCATCGTAAACATCTTTTTACTTAAAAAAAATATTATAATATAATACGTTTATTGGGATGATCAAATTATAAACTTTAATGGTTAATTCAGTCATAATTGTCGTAGTACTAATTTACGACAGCTAAATTCTTAACGTCTGAATAGAATTGTTGCTCTTGAATTGTAAAAAAGAAAAACATACAATATAATATATCGTATCTGACAAACCAATTATTTACTTAAAACTCGTCTAATCTATCTGATATTATAAACGCGAAAGTTTGAGTATGTACATATGTTTGTTACTCGTTCACGCAAAAACTACTGAATGTTTTTTGATGAAACTTTACAGTTATATAGATTATACATTAGAAGAACAAATAGGTCACTTATTATCCCGTTAATAAAAAATACCTACTTAGTAAACATGGTTCGGACGAAGCCGCGGGCAATAGCTACCAATCTATAACCAATCAGTGACAGAGTACACCTAAGTAATAACACTTTGGCATCAATATAATATACCCTTGATGCACAGTTCTTTGCAAATATCCTCCTAAAAGTGGTCTCAGGAATAAAACAAAGAAAAAGATCACAAGTTCTAATTAAATCAACACAAATATAACCCTATGCACGTGTAATAAAGTAGCTTTTTAAACGAAATGAGCAAGCGTTCTTAAATTTGAATTTTGAAATTTAGAATTCCAACGGCGTCAGACTGTATGCAAAACGAGTGCTTAAGCACTTCTTTACTGTCCCATTTTCCGAGCGTCAACTGTGAATCTAGTTCATTAATATATCGATGCACTTTGGATATAATCATCATCATTATCGTCAGCCACAGGTCGTCCACGGCTGGATATACATAGGCCTCCCCCAAAGATTTCCAGATTGACCTGTTGGAAGCGGCTTACAAACAAAACGCCCAAACATAGATGAAAATATAACGAGTATTTTGTATGTAACATTACATAAACCACTAAACAATAAAATAACAGTATGTATATAAGAACATCCGCATCATTAATATTTTGTTGCCAGCGGAATGTTTGTCCGAACACTAATAAAAATGTTATTCAATTCAATTATCACTCCAGGCAGAATAAAATTTCGATAAAATAACACATTATAGTTTCAATAACGATAATTATTAATCAATTTTTACTACGTTTAATGACTCGAAACGTCTTCGATACGATGTTTTAAAAAGATAAAGTAATTCGGTATTTGGTATTCATCTACGATTTATGTTCAACTTTTTACAATTTGTCAATGCGATATCATAATGATTATGATTATTATCATAGACGTTACGTGTGTTAATCCATGCGGTTGCCAAATTAGAAATGTGCTACAAATCGGTATTGAATGATAATGTTACGCAACTTATTTCGGCGGCGATTTCTCGATATGAACGGAATAGGCAATAGGCATACCGAATTTAGATTAGATTTGCAATTAAAATTATTTAGAAAACCTCTCGGTATGATGCGTGTGCGACACTAGCCGAACGTCGCAAATTACGTAATATTTTATTATTCAGAATTGGCTGCAGTGTTATTTGAATTTCTAATAATATATCAATTTATTAGATGGTATACGTGGACGGAGGTCATATTTAAAAGTTTTTTCCTCAGTCCACATGTTTAAGCAATATGTTTGCAAAACTTTTCCCAAAAGCTACATAAATCATTACTGCGGTTTCTAAATCATGCAAATTATACGATATATGTTCATTAATATGTTTACTAATATTAATTATGTTTATCAATTTAATTGTTGCTGAGATCTCACATTTCAATGTAAACCCATAGATATAAAAAGTGGGTCACTTTTATATCACATAGTGTGTGTGACATTAATACAAAGTCCTCATATAATCAGTCTTGAGTTTTGAAACACGGAAATATTAAGAACAATGATACAATTTCCACAAAAAAAATCACTCGCATTGCAAAGACGAGACGAGCAGACCGATCAGGAGGCTAACTTCGCAATTCAAAAAACATATAGGGCCTTACTTATTAAACCAGTTTAGCTGAGCAAATGGGTAATAATGGGTAGTATGGTATAGTCTATCACATTTTTCTTTGTGTCACATTGCTTGAAAATAAAAGGATCAGATTATTCTTTAGCATTTGCACAGTTAAACTGTTTTTATACGAAAGGTTCATAGAGTTACTGATAAAGCTTCGTTCTGCCCATATGTGTATCGCATATTTATAAAAAGAAGTATTGAACATCCGTTACACACAGGACGGCGCGGCGTGCCGCGGTTCACTGGAGCTGAACGGGGCCTGACGCCACTACCATGTTAACACTCCGACGCTGCTCCGCTCAACACTTATTTATTTATATACATCTCACAGTCCACAATATTATATTCGCTAACGCACCATGCACTAAATTATTCACTTCGCTTAGCATCAGGCAGATTTTAAAAAGAAAGTACGCATAAATTGCACGTATCTTAATACGGAACACCAAAGCTATATCAACGCGTAACATGGTTCTCTTGTCATCGTATACAAACAAACACAACCGTTTTGACGCAGTCATACAATGAGTCGACTGTCTCGATAGAAAGTTAGTTCAATTACCTGAAAGGCCGTGATCCGTTTGGGTGGCAATAATTGTGGTCTATCAGCCAGGTTTTCCATCGAATGACGTGTTAAAAATCCTTGTTTTTGGAAAGTGTCGTTAATATTGTGGGCGGTGCGGTTAAACTTGGTCGCGGGTGCAACGATACGATTGCCGTTTTCGTCGTCGTCTTCCCATTCAGTGACGACGTCCATGCGGACATCCTCCAGAGAGCGCGATCGACTGCAAGGACAAGCAGTAGACGGCGATGGGTTCGGGTTCCTTTGCTGCCAAGACCTGCTATCACGGGCGTACAGCTCTACGTGACTGCTGGGTACCGGCGCGCCCGCAGAACGATAACTCGGAGACATAAAATAGTAATCCCGCGATTTGTTGCTGTACGCACTCATTCCGGAAAAGTCTGAATATGTGGATCCCTTGGAGGAGGACGTTTTAAATTTTCTCAAATCCATCGGATCGGACGGACGAAAATAAAAATTGGGTTGTGTTTGTCGGGAAAGCGGCGGCCACGGTCTGAACGGCGCGTCCACGTAGAGTGCCGGTTTGGACTTCATGTCAGATCGAGATAGAGCATCGGAGCGCGGCGTGACGGTTCCGTGCGGATGTAGTCGAGGAAACTGCGCTACTGGTGTGAGGTGTCACGGACGGCGAGCGGCGTGCGCCGGTGCGCCGGCCCACCACCGATGTGCCACCAACGTTGCCACATGCCAGACAGAGATGCGAACAGAGAGAAAGGCACACCACAACACTGTTCTGCTCAGTCCGTTGAATGCGAGTACAAGTGAAAGGGGTTGCCCGTGCGCGGCCGAGATCGACGCGGTCAGGTATTGTCCCTGAACACAACAGATATAGCTTCTCGTGCGTCGCGAATCACGTTGCTCGTGTGTCCGAGTGGTTGTGTGCGCGTGGCGTGCGCTATGTCACCGATATACTTAATAATATAATAATAATATCATAAACGCAAATACCTGCTAGCGTCGCATCCTTTGACTTTATAACAAGTCTATAATAAGGCCTTACATAATGTCATAGTCTCACAGATTAGTTTATGACGAGTTACGTGTAGAATTATAGAAACTTTTGTAGCCAAATAAGATACCTAATAAAAAATAATACTTATTATTTGAACCGATGATACTGTTGGTGATATTTCGGCTGTTAATTTTAATATGAACATACCATTTTATTATTTTACGTAACCAGAATGTCGATCACGGAATGACATTTAGAGCATGTAACACATTAATTACGAAACCCTCGTTTGTAAGAATTGTTTCAAAACGCAACTTTTAGAAAGAGCGTTTAATTCGCCACGCGCGCATGCAACTTTCGCTTCTTTCTTACGCCTCAATAGTTAATAGAAAAAACACGGCGTAACAGACAGAAATATTTCGTAATATTTGATTAGTTACGAGGTGTTATCTATAGCCAAAGAGGATACGCGGATAAATAATGCAGGCATGGTTCAGTTGAACATGAACAACATATTATAATGCAGGCATGGTTCAGTTGAACATGAACAACATATTATAATGCATGCATGGTTCAGTTGAACATGAACAACATATTATAATGCATGCATGGTTCAGTTGAACATGAACAACATATTATAATGCAGGCGTGGTTCAGTTGAACATGAACAACATATTATAATGCATGCATGGTTCAGTTGAACATGAACAACATATAGGCAAGTGCGGCCCACGCCACTCTAGAATTAATGTAGAAAAATTCAAACATTTAATTAGTCACCATATTAGTGACGAAGGAACTCAAGGCTGCACCATATACAGATCATAATAATAAACAAGTTTTATGTCAGAAGAAACTCATCATAAACTTAATTTCAGCCTACGCGTTAAAAAGGAATCATGGTTACATTTAGTTATGTACGGAGCGGCGCGGCGCGTTCCAAACACCTTATTGACTTGAACTGTAGAGTCATAAATCATGATTAAATACAATAGACTGCGGCAAATTTGGAACTTGTTTTAGATGAGTAACGTTAATGATGCGACGAGCGAAATAGAAGCCTTTGAAAACAATCACTCCGAATTCCGTAATAAGTAGACGCAGGCGGCATCGTTTACCGAATCTAAATCGATTATCTCACAATGTAAACATCTTTTTACGAGCAACCGCAACGACAATCACTTTTAAAATGGCTAGCAATTATGTCAACAAAGAAGTATTGAGTCTGTAGCGGCCTATAGTGCTACTTAAAGAAGGTGTGAGTCTTAGGTGTTTGGTGGAATGACTACGCTCGAGTAAAGATAACTCTATATATTTATTTAATTAAAATATTAAATTAAAACAATTGAGTACGCGTGTACACTCGTGTCGCGTCGAACCTAAGACTGTCGTGGTACGCGCAGCGCCCACGACGTCCCGACACATTGCGCGTTGTCAGCATTAAGCACCTACACTATTCCCCCCTTTAAAAAAAAAAATAGAATATAAAGCTAGAAATCAACAATCAGAAAGTAATAATTATATAAAAATAAAACATGTACTTAACAGTTTATAGTTATCCTATTCTTTGGTTACAAAACTTGTTGCTTGAACTGCTGACACGCTTGAGATTAGTTATAAACAAAACATGTCTGTGCTTACAAATTCTAATTATATAAACAATAGTTGCGAGTACGTTGAATTTAATACTTATACAAACACTGTTACAGGATACAAATATTATTATACGTATTATAAATTAAATATTTAAATTAACAGTTAAACATCCTGTTGCTTCGTCAAAGTTTATAGTTGCACAATAACAAAGATTGGAAAACAAAGTATCAAATTGAGTTGATCATATTTTGCCTAACACATTATTTTAATTAATTAAACATGGCATTATGTAAGTTCACGCCTGTACCTTTCCAAAAGGGGTAGGCATAGATGTATAAGGAATATTGAAGTATTATAGGTATAGTGTAATCCTAACAATTTAACAATACACAAAAACATAATATAATAAGACATTTTAAGGTGTAGGTACTACAATATTACATATGTATTATCATTATAGTTACAAGTTAAACCTGACGGTTGGTCTAATAATACGTCCACTTCTACTTGTTCTTATGTCTACGTTCTTATCACTAGTTTTGGATATTGTAGCAGGTTTTTTATTAACGCTTGATTCATTTTTAAGTAATGTACATCTAGTAGTCCTACTTTGTTCAATATGATCATAAAATTGTTCATTAAGTAAGTATGCCGGTTTAAGTCTATCAATAGATATGTTGACTTTTCTATTAGGTAATTGAATAACGAATGTTTTACATTTTCTTTCTACGACACGGTATGGACCATCGTACGGAGGTGTAAGGGGTTTGCGTACCGCATCGTTGCGAATAAATACATATTTGCACGTTTTAAGATCATTGTGAATGAATAGGGTACGTGAGTCTCGCAAAGTGTGTGGTACTGGCCTCAGTTTACTTAAATTACTCCTCAACTTGTTAAGAAAAATGTTGTCATCACAACTTCGTGTGTCGGAGACATTATAGAAATCTCCAGGCAATCGAAGTGTTTGTCCATAAACATACTCTGCGGGACTAACGCCATTGTCATTTCTGCATACTGCGCGTAATCCTAGCAACACTGTAGGTAGCTCATCACACCAAGAAGAGTTATTAATGAGTCGCGCTGTTAGTGCTGATTTCATTGACCTATGCCAGCGCTCTACAATACCATTAGATTGAGGATGGTATGGTGTAGTACGCGATTTCTTAATACCCATACATTTCATTAATTGTGTAAATAATGAACTTTCGAACTGACGACCTTGATCACTAGTTAATTTTTCGGGAGTTCCGAATCTAGTTATCCACGTTTCGTAAAAAACTTTAGCTACTGCCTCAGCTGTGATCTCTTTTACTGGAATAGCTTCCGGCCAACGGGTACTGCGGTCGATCATCGTTACACAATACTTGTAACCTTCCTGTGATATTGGTAAGGGTCCTACTATATCGATATGGACATGTTCAAAGCGATTCGCTTCTGAGAATTCTTGCAAATTAGATACAGTGTGCCTACTAACTTTCGATTTCTGACATTGTATACACGACTTAGTCCATCGTCCTACATCTCGATTTAAACCAGGCCAAAAGAATCGTTGTGCGACTAATTTACGCGTTGCTCGAATTCCGGGATGGCTAAAGTTATGTATTGAATTAAATGCCAATTTTCTAAAGGCTTCCGTCAAATACGGTCTGAAGGCATTAGATGAATTTTCACCATATAGTGATACTTTAGAAAATGGTATGAAACACTTTTTTAAACTAAAGTTATTACTATTTGTTTCGTCTAATAATTGCCTAAGCTCTACGTCGGTTTCTTGAGCTTGCGCTAATTCAGAGAAATCAAGTGCAGTCGGACAGTGTATGGTTTCAATACGCGATAACGCGTCCGCTGCTATATTTCTGTTGCCTTCAATATACCTAATATCTGTCGTAAATTCGCTAATAAATAATAATTGTCTCGTGCGTTTAGGAGTTTCACAATCGCTTTTAACTTTGTTGAATGCGTAAATTAGCGGTTTGTGGTCCGTAAAAATCGTTAAGTTATTTCCTTCAAAAAGATAACGAAAATGTTTAATGGCCATATAAATCGCTAATAATTCTCTGTCATAAGTTGAATACTTTTGTTGCGCTTTGGTAAATTTTCTAGAGAAATATCCCAGAGGCTGCCAAGAGTTGTTAATTCTTTGTTGCAATATTGCTCCTGCGCAGGTCTCAGACGCATCGGTCATGAGGGCTAAGGGAGCGTTAGCTACTGGATGTGACAATAAGGCTGCATTTTTTAAGCTAGTTTTACATTGTTCAAACGCCTTAATCGCTTCATCATCCCATTGTACGACTGTTTTATCTTTGCGCTTAGAACCTTTTAAGAATTCATTTAATCTTGCCTGATGACTGGCAGCGTTTGGTATACTCGCTCTATAGAAGTTGACCATGCCTAAAAAGCGTCGTAGCTGGTCTACGGTCTGCGGTCGAGGGTATTCGATTATAGCCTTGACCTTATGGTCGAGGGGTAGAATGCCGTCGGCTGAGACTTTGTATCCTAAAAATTCAATGTTAGGTTTACAAAATTTACATTTAGCGATATTTATGGTTATACCAAATTGTTTGAATCTCTCAAAAACCTTGCGTAAATGTATTTTATTTTCTTCCACAGTATCGCTCGCTATGATGATGTCGTCTACGAAACTAAATAAAAAATCTAAGCCCTGTAAGACTTCATTGTTCATGTAACGTTGGAATGTTTGACTCGCGTTTCGTAAACCGAAGGTCATACGCGGAAATTCAAACAAACCAAATGGCGTGATTATTGCCGTTTTTTCTATATCTTCGCTGGCAACCCGAATGTGATGGTACGATTTATTTATATCAAGTTTCGAAAATATTTTCTTACCTGCTAGTATATAAGTGAAGTCATGCAAGCGTGGTACTGGGTATCGGTCCGGCTTGGTGATTGCATTCAGCCGCCGATAGTCTCCACATGGTCGAATGTCGCCGTTTCTCTTGGCAACCACGTGCAGTGGACTAGCCCATGCACTATTTGATGGCCTGCATATTCCCATCTCTAGCATTAACTTAAATTCCTCCTTCACTTTGTGATACCTGTTGGGAGGAAGAGGTCTGGCGCGTGCATGCACAGGTGTACCTGTCGTTTCAATGCGGTGTACAGTTACGTTATTATCGTTATCCGAGTCACTATCTCTAAATGGTATCGGTTTTGTAATATCCGAATATTCGGATAATAACTCATACAAGGGATGCTTGCTATCTACAGTGTTGATAGATGGTTCCCTATGTGATATTACATTACCAAGCGTTAATAAATTTGTCTGCCTATCTATCAATTTTTGTGCACTTAAATCTACTAATAACTTATGATAATGAAGAAAATCTGCGCCTAAAATAGGTTGTTTCACATTTGCTATTATAAATGTCCATTTGAATGGTCTCCTTAATCTAAAATTTAATTCTAAGTTTTTTGTACCATAGGTATGAATTTCCGATCCATTCGCTGCATATAATTTATAGTTGGAGCATTGACTTAAAGATTTTTGGCGTTTCGTTGCGGGTAAGACTGAGACGTTAGCTCCAGTGTCTACTAAAAATTGCATACCAGAATTAAGATCCGTGATGCACAGGCGGTGGCTAGATGCGTCGGTGCAGTTTCCCGCCGTATCCTGCACCTGTTTTAGTTTTCCGCGGTCCTCGTTTCTATGTTTGTCTTTTCTGGTTTCCAATTACACGGCTTCAAACATTTGTTGGCTTTTTTCCCGAAGCGAAAATGGTAAAAACACAGCCAGTCTGCATTTTGATAATTGCGCCTTTGCCTATCAGTAGAAGTAGTATTACTTCGGTGCCGATGTAGCGATTGACTGCGAGATCGCCGTTTGTAGAGTTGCTTCCCATACTGTCTGTCTCTGCTCATCTCGTCAATCTTCTTGGAGAGCTTTGCTATCTGCGCTACTAGTAGTTCGGTGCTGGATTGTGAGCTTGAAGGAATTTGCGCGAGAGGTTCTGCTTGACCGTAGCTCATTTTGCGTAACACTATGCACTATTGTTCGCAGTTGATACAATATAAAAATCTTAAACACGTAAGTCACTTCAAAACAATACTTTCGACGGAGAGTCACCAAATGTTCTTACAACTCGGATCACGTCGGTGTCACCAATATGTAGCGGCCTATAGTGCTACTTAAAGAAGGTGTGAGTCTTAGGTGTTTGGTGGAATGACTACGCTCGAGTAAAGATAACTCTATATATTTATTTAATTAAAATATTAAATTAAAACAATTGAGTACGCGTGTACACTCGTGTCGCGTCGAACCTAAGACTGTCGTGGTACGCGCAGCGCCCACGACGTCCCGACACATTGCGCGTTGTCAGCATTAAGCACCTACAAGTCTAATGAATAACAAAATCATCCAAGTGCATGTTAGACGACCCACAGTGAAAGGTTCCGTATTAATTAGAGGTGAACACGACAAAAAAGACATGGTAATGAGTCACGGGCGGGTCGGCTTCCGGAGGCCGAGACATTTATGTAACATATATATGTACCAACTCCAACGGGTAAAAAGTACCTACTCGAATTTTCTGAAACCTACTCGTTAAGCTCTACTACCTTCTTTTCAATTTTTTTACTACTATTTCGGTATGACTACCGTCCTAAGGTCTCTAGTTCAATCCCCAGTTCGGGCAAAGTGAGATTGGGTTATTTCAATTCAGTATCAGCCCGAAGAATGGAATTTGTACACGATAGACGCGCCCCATAACACATCTGGGACGGAAATAAGCTCGGCGAAATGTGAGTGTTCTAGTTCGCTAGTGCGCCTATGCCTACCCTACTATAATATACATGTTTCATGTCAAACATGGCCAAAAAGCATTTTTCGCAATTTCGCTCCGCCTGGGTAAAGTTGCATACGTGTATTATATCCAAAGATCCATATAGTGCCAATATATAATTTCCGACTATAGCCCCGACATCGACGGTCAATCGTACAAACGGAAATGACGAAATTATAAGCGTTCCATTCTTGCATTTTAGCTCCGGAACTCTAAAATGAATGTCTGCAGAATAATCAAATACTTATTAAGAGTTTAATAGACTAGCACCTTTGAAATCTCACGCAATGTCAAACATAAACATACAACAAAAACTGAATAAAATGTGTAAACAATATAGCACGAGGGCCCATGACTTCATAAATGAGTCATGGAGTTTGTCCGAAAATCCTATACTAGACGGCGTATACTGTTATTACTGTACATAATACCACTGTAAGTAAACATTGACAAACAGCAGTACTTGAAAATGTTGAGACTGAGTCACCAATCGTCTTCGCCTCGTGATCAATTGAAATTGATTAACAGGAAGACCGTGGTAAACGCTGAAGATCGAGTTACCAAATAAATTTAAAATGATAACACAACAAGCGCCTTGTGTTGCATTGCCTATCAAACGTTATTTCTTTACGAGATGACTGACAAGTGGGACCCTTCTCCATGATACGACGTTTATGATAGTTTACGATAGTTTTCAACTAAATAAAAAAATATGGAGAATATTCTCTAGTATAATATAATAAAGTGGCGCTGGTAGTAAATATACAGCGAAAACGAAAACTAGCGTTTTAAAAAGCTAGAACTATCAAAACTAACTCGTACTATGGACACATCATAAGGTTTGAATTAAATTTTGTAAGATTTACTCAGGAAAAATATACAAAATTCAATAGAAGTTTATACGAAGTAGGAAGTAGTTGCATTGAGTTTTAAAACATATCCTAATATCTCTTGTGATGAAGAATTTGGTATAAATTATAATTATCAAAGAACATTAAAAAAAAATTCACCATAATAATATAACCATGAATATCTGTAGAATCATGTACAAACCTATAAATATTCAAACAATTCTTCGTTATTTACTTTTCTAAATGCGCAAATAAGACGACTATTTCAAGTGTCTTATTCGAAAAATAAATTTTACTTTATACTGGATTTTTCTCGTTTTGTATCCATAAGTGCCGGGGAATAAGAATAAGGAATTCGCGACCTACTAACTCCTGTCCAAATAGAATACAATATAACCATTTTTCGTTAACAGTTGTCGCAAATATAGCATGGGCGTGCGATGTTTAATGTCAATATTGGGGACATTTTATAGGTGTTGTCTCAAATTTTATCATCGACAAAGTTGGCTCAGACCATTATATGGCCAGTGGTAACGTGGGTGTTGCTTTCGAAATTTACGGAAAAATTCATGTCAATTTTCGAATTTGTTAACATCAGAATTGGGTCCATTGTCATGATTTAGTCGAGACTGGTGGCAGTTGGCGGCTGCGTGCCCATTTAAGGCGGTATAGGTCATCGCGAACACCGCACCGAACGGTTGGCCATGTAGAGCGAACGAAAGATGTGCGATTTCGATATTTTCATTTCTAATCGAATAATATGCATAATCAAAAAATCAAATATAATATATATGTGAATTCGGTAACTTAAATCTATCTTGTAAGACGACTTAACGTATGCAGATATATTTTTATATAATAGTGAAATATTTGTTTAGTTTGCTGTTAATACGTATTTTTAATTGACGTAACGGAATAATGTATGCGTACATGGCGTGATCACACTATATAAATCACGAGCCACTGTACAAGAAAAAGATCAATACGTAATTAGCGAGGCCTTTATGACGAGCGCGTAGCGTTAGCACTATAGATGCACCACGGAAAATTCTAATCGAAGTTTTCTGCTTATACGAAGCTATATCCATATTTGTATATATTATAAGTCTGTTTATATGACCATGTCTTCATTGGATTGGATTACGTCATAAAACCTAACAAAACAACGTAGCCAATCGTGACAATTTTCCTGGACATCAACTTATACTGATTGATGAACTAATACGAATGCGGTCATCATTCAACATTATTACTGTACAAACAGTAAGTTACAGTCTTAAATAAATTACCTTATTATCGTATGAGAGTCTGTCGTCATGCAACAGCGACGATACAGAATTGTGCTTATCGAAATCCCAAGTGCTGTTCCAGAAGTCTAGAGAGTCTGTGGACGATTTCTTCGTGTCGACTGAACTCTTCCTGGATAAAGAATTTATAGAACCCGTGTGCTCGCGATTTTTCTTCAGCAGTGAATTGGTAGAGCTGACCAGCTCGTGAGTTTTTCTCGAGAGTGAGTTCGTCGAGCCGACGTAGTCGCGCTTCATATCTCGCACCCCGTTACTGTTGGTGGAATCTCGTCTGTGGTAGTTTATGATGTTGCTTTTATTTAAATTGGGGAATGAGCCCATCGAATGTCTTTTATTATTATATCTGTGCGTGGGACTCGGTGTGTCACGGCGAGGTGGTGTAATCGAAGGACTGTGACGATCTCGGCGAAGGAGGCTCGGAAATGTTGAAGGATGCTCGATCTCACGCGCCGGAGAACCAGATTTGTGCGAGTCTCGCCTCCTGTTCCATTACGATGTATTAATAAGAAGACAAAAACAATCACTCAATTTTATACATAAAGAAAATAATATACGGACCTGATTATTAACCCATTGGTAGGGGAAGTTGTCTCCCTACAATATCCTGGTATGGATTCCCGGCTGTGGAGGTACAGCGACGACCGATAAGGTGTACTGCAGCGACCGTGAACATCACATCGAGGGTCATGTTCTACTATGGAGCTGACTATCGGGGAATGCCGACCCTCTCCCTCCAGACTCAAGTTGCCAAACATCGAGTCCAACTGGCGCATCGCAATTGCCTTCTTCACGGCAGTCATGTTCACCGAACGCCGACACCACCGTCCGCGAAAAACTTTTAAGTCACAACGAGATCAAAAATATACTTAAACGAGCTCGACCGATCGGAACGAAATTATGTGCGTAAGTGACGTGTATGTCCCCTAAGTATGCCGCGACGCGACTGGACTGTTCGGACGGCATTGTGCGCAGAACGCTTACCGGTGACTCAGAGGTATGCGCTCGAGCAACAAGACCGCGATTATCGGTGTCCTACAATTATATAAATACATGCGACAACGAGGTAAATAACAGTCCAGAACAGCCGAGAGCATCATCAATAATAAACAAGGATCGTTGCGTGTGGGAGTCCTCAAGTTCGCTACAAGGTCGATTATTCTAAGTGACGCGAGAAAATGCGCCAACTTTAATTTGCAAAGCGCCTATGTTTGCATTCGTTCGAACGTATTTATAATGCAAGCAAATCAAACCACTACCTATTAATAAAATTCACCCACGCCTTATGTTAACGACGTGTTTACTTAATAGTTAATAGTGATAACTAATTTAATTCATTATTGTCACAGCTAATGGATGTTAACTGAGCAGTTTCACGGTTCCTTGAATTGTTATCTAATGCCGTTAAATTGGGCAAGATAGTTTAGATGTCTGTGTTTAGATAACAGGATATTGCAGACATATAATTAGAAAAGACAACGTGCGCTAGTAATAAAGTCCTACTTCTCAAGTGTCGTGTAAATAACCGTTACATTGGACGTGTCTACATGCATAAACTCACGCCTTTTCCATAGGGGTAGGCAGAGACAACGGATTTCCACTTGCTACGATCCTTACACACCTCTTTCGCCTCATTCAGTCTAAATGTCATATATACGGGTTTAAAGAAATATTGCAATGCAAGATGAATATACAAACATCCTAAAATGACTTTATTGGTACATAACATTTCGAGGGAAATATTTCGAATCATCATCATCAGCCATAGGACGTCCACTGCTGAACATAGGCCTCCGCCAAAGATTTCCAGATCGACCTGTTAGAAGCGGCCTGCATCCAGCGACTTCCTGCGACCTTTATCAGGTCGTCGGTCCACCTTGTAGGTGGACGTCCTATAACATTTCGAATACTACATTGGAATTAAAACACCAACTGAATTAATAATTGCTAATTAAAATTTCAAAATTTATAGAAATCAAAAATGTTAAATCATGACATAACATCACTTTCTTATTTTTAAATATCACAGAAAACTGACGTAAGGCGGCAGCTCGCTGTTGCGATTCGTCCGGTTGGTGACATATCCGGTGGCCCAATTCCCCTCCCTTTCCCAACCCCTATTTTTTTTATTATATTGGAAACGCACCCATGATTCTTTCTGTGGACACTTAACCATCAGGTGAACTAATTGCTCGTTCGCCAGTTTCTGCTATTAAAAAAAATAAAAACAATAGCATTCTACATCCTCATTGCGAATGTTTAACACTTTCGAGTTGTTGCAACTGCGACATTTATCCCTTACGCGGAATTTATTGCAATATGAATAGCGTTAAAGATCAACCATGCCTAAGAGCCAAACTATATTGAGTACTGAGTACGATTTAATTTCACGCAATTGGTGAGACGCAATCGGATATTAATCTGTTACGAAACTCGCGATGGGCGTAAGATGCGCTCTTTGGTTAAATGTTAAACTTTCTTGGCACAAACAAATATGAAATATTACATTGAATAACACACTGATTAAAACAATGGTAGAATGCTTTGTTGTGCCGTTCGCGTGTGTGATTGATGCAGAGTAATTATTTCGAAATTTAATTAAACTAGCAAGGCAAAAAAATAGTGGCATTTATAAATGTAGGTATTCTGCATACACGGACGTAAAGAAAAAGAAGGACATCGCGCCTATGGTTAATCGGACGCCACAGAGAAGCCACGCACACAAACGCGCCTGTACAAAAGTGCCCTACGCACACACACGCCATTACGTGTCGATAAATCGAATGAACCGAAAACCCTGCTTCACTTTCAATGTTCCTAGCGCTCCGTCCATCTTTTTTTACGTCCATGTTCGCATACTTGCTATTATACTAGGGTTCGAATATTCAATGTCTGGACATTGTGCACATATGTACATGCCTGGGCATCAAAGCCCGGTCAGACATCAAGGAAAATATTATTAACTAGCTGACCCGCGCAACTTCGTCTGCGTAGGAGAGAGAGGGTTGAAAGAATGAGTCGTAGGCACCTATAATCCAATAATTCTAAAGGAGGTAAGGGGATCATCTACTTCGGTCCGGTTTCGTCAGTCATCCCGTCAGTCATCCAGTCAGTACCCCCGTCAGTCACCTCGTCCATCACCCTTTCGGTTACCCCGTCAGTCACCCCGTCGGTCACCCCGACAGTCACCCTGTCGGTCAACCCGTCGGTCACCTAGTCTGTCATCCGTCTGTCACCAGTCTGTCACCCAGTCGGTCATCCCATCTTTCTGCCCGATTGTCACCCCGTCTGTCACCCGTCTGTCGCCCAGTCTGTCACCTGTGTGTCACCCGTCTGTCACCCCGTCTGACACCCGTCTGTCAGCCGTCTGTGACCCCGTCTGTCACCCGTCTGTCATACGTCTGTCACCCCGTCTGTCACCCCGTCTGTCATCCATCTGTCACCCGTCTGTCACTCCGTCTGTCACCCCATCAGTCACCCCGTCAGTCACCTCGTCAGTCAACCCGTCCGCCACCCCATCAGTCAGCCTATCAGTCACCCCGTCATTCCTCACGTCAGTCACCCCGTCAGTCACCCCATCAGTCAACCCGTCAGTAACCCCATCAATCACCCCGTCAGTCACCCTTTAGGTCATAGCGTGATGTTATATAACCTATAGCCGTCCTCGATAAATGGGATATCCAACATAAAAGGTGTTGGCAACACCAACACAAAATTGTTTTATTTTTCTGTAATTGCAATACTACATAAAAAAAAATACACGAAGCTGCATGCAGAAACCACCGTCGTGAGTTTTAATTTTAAAACCAGCCCCTATAGTGGCTATACGGGACACCTCAAGTCTCCAACAAAAAGAATTTTTCAATTGACAAATACTGACATTAATATTTATACGATACTAACGACACTCAATTGTTTTGTCTTCCCGGAACCTCTCCACTAACACTTGAACTTTATGGTATGGTATTAAAGTTCAAATTGACTTTTAAGTATTATTACGAATCGATTGTATGGGAGTACAGAAAAGTGTTGTTTTTAGACTTTTTCAGACAATTTTTTATTTTTTTCTCTCCGTAAGAACCATCCTCGTACTTCGAGGAATATTCTAAAAAAAGAATTAGCGAAATCGGTCCAGCCGTTCACGCGTGATGGCGTGACAACGGAAAACGGGTTTCATTTTTATATATATAGATTACTTAGATGTACAATCTCATAATAGCCTGTAACGTGTATTTATTACATTTCGTTATCACGTGTTCGAATTTTTTTATCCGAACACAATAGTGACTACACTACACCTGACGCAGCGTAGTGCAGTAAAAAAAAAACAGTGACTAGAGACAGACAAAAGGTTTTTCAGCCGTCATCAGAATCATGCCGACCTATTTAATAAATAGGCCGGCATGATTCTGGTGACCACTAGAAAGAAAAAAGAGCTTCTTAACACTTCTTCTGTCTTCTTCTTCACTTCTCTTATTTCCGATATACGTGAAGACTGGCAAAGTACATAATTCTCCTCATTCACAAATCATAACAATCATGGTGCATATAATCTTTATATCGTCTGGTATAGAGACCACTATTACCGATAAAGCTGTCTTATTGTAACAATCATTTATGTTATTTATATATTTTTCTTATATATACATATTTCGCGTGTTGTTTCGGTAAAGAGGTAATAAATAAAAACTAAATACATGTATAAAAACGATTACTGTAACTATTATAATAGTATATACTTAAAAATACATGCTATATGTAGACACATCTATGGGTTGAGACTGTGTTTGGTATAAACACAGTCTCAACACACATACGTACATAAGCTCACGCCTGTATCCCCGAAGGGGTAGACAGAGGCGCACTAGCGAGCTACAACACACACATTTGGCCGAGCTTAGTTTCGTCCCAAATGTGATAGAGGGCGAACCTATTGCTATATCGGGCACAAATTCCAGACTTCGGGCCGATATTGATAAATCCAATGTCACTTAGCCCGACCCGGGAATCGATCCCAAGATCTCAGAACGGTAGACGTACCGAAATACAACTACGCCACCGTGGCAATCAATTCCATTTCCGCACTAAACCGTAAACTTCGACTTCGACGTAATAACAAGTATCGGCGCGGTTTTGATTAATTGATAACCTTTGTTCCTGACACCTTGAAATCTTATTTTTCAAGCTTTGTTTTAAACATAATATCAAACCTACCCAGCGTAAATAAGCTAGACTAATATCAAAACAAATATCGACGTAATAACAATAAACAGATACTGTTTGTTCACCATCTGTGGGAATTTTCCGAATACAAATAGGCACATTCAGTAATCAGTACAGGAGTAAAAGTATTAATTAATTTAACTTGACATATTTGCCTATACCAAAAAGGTAATTAAATACATGCTTTGGTATAAGTTTCTTCAGAAAACTTAGTCTATAATATGTGATCTATTGTCTATAATATGGTATCCCTTATGCAACAATAAAATTATGAATTTCTGTTATCGGGTTGGTCTGGGGTGCTATTCCAAAAAAAAGACGTGTGGCACTCGGGGACTGCCGCGGTAAAGCTATTGCATAGCATCCAAAATCAATACACCTATATACTTTCTCACAAAGAGCTGATTACGTATTCGTCCGATTTCGGAGCAGCTGGTCTCGATTCGTGCGACCTTCGTAGAGTCGTACCATGAAGTAAATACAAAGAGGAGGTGCCCTAACGCCGAAACTCTAAGCAGGCATGAGTCACCAGATTGCGGGGCGAAGAGGGGGATTACGCATGCGCAGTAACGCCGATACAACCAATGCCACCTAGAGGCGAGTTGCTGAACTAAAGAGACAAGCGTGATATTTCAAAAAAAGTCATTAAAAGTTCTGCTATTCATCGATAGATGGCAAAACTAAAAAGTATCACCGCTGTGCCGGTCGGAGTGGGGGGTGTTAGGTTTTTTCGTTACGGAATTTCTGGGTTCGGACTCCACGCTCAAGGCCCGCGCTTAAAAGCTATGCAATAGCTTAAAAACAGCCTGCGTTGGTCGCAAGTATTCAAATAAAGACAGTTCAAGTTTTCAGCGATTCCGCGACGTAAGCAATCTAATTTAGATCGGCTTGTACCACTATTACTAATCTAGAGTTAGCCCTAAACTCGATTGAAATACGAATGTAAGTGAAATTGACTTAAGGACTAACTCTAGATTAGTAACAGTGATTCAATTTGCCACAATTGTGGACAATTCGCCCATAGCGGATTGGCACTCCTGATCAATTACATAATAGATAAAATAAGTACATAAATGTAGGTGTTCTAGTTCGCTAGTGCGCCTCTGCCTACCCCTGCGGGGATGCAGGCGTGAGCTTATGTATGTATAAAATAAGTAAGCACCCCAGATTCGGATGGTTGGACGTTGCATATTCGTTAGAATCGCAAAAATAGATTACCGAACAGCATTTTCAACCTAAATACAATACATACGAGTATATATGTAACTACATCATAATATATACCTCTACTATAATAGTAGATACGCATAATTGCACATACGGATTCGCTTTTCGTGGTGTATAACTATGATTTTTATTGGATAACCATTCCTACATAACGTCTTACGTTCTGAACCCCTAGTACGAGTTCATTTTGACAGTTCTCGATTCTCGAAATCGACGCTATTTGCGTTTTCTCCATACATTTGACTAGCAGCGCCACTTTGCGAAAACTACAACGAACTAAAAAATGTATGGAGAAACAGAAAACTATCGTCGATTTCGAGAATCGAGAAAAAATCGTACAGAGGATACTGGCAAATATTACACGTATATAATATACATTTTATTCGACTGCAAAATTAAAATATTATCAAAATAAATAAAACTCTCTTTAAACGGATATTATGAGCACATTAGATAATGATTAATGCATAATAAAAAAAGTTACAACATATAATTATCATCATCATCATCATCATCATCAGCCATAGGACGTCCACTGCTGAACATAGGCCTCCCCCAAAGATTTCCAGATCGACCTGTTGGAAGCCTGCATCCAACGACTTCCTGCGACCTTTATCAGGTCGTCGGTCCACCTTGTAGGTGGACGTCCTACGCTGCGCTTGCCATAGCCCAGAGGATTAGCAAGTTGAAATGGCAGTGGGCAGGGCACATAGCTCGTAGAACTGATAGCCGATGGGGCAGAAAAGTTCTCGAGTGGAGACCACGTACCGGCAAGCGCAGCGTAGGACATATAATTATATAATTTACCAAATAATATTAGATTAGGACATAATGGTGTGAGGTGTCCATCGTTTGCTAGGACCTAACACGCGACCTTTCACCTCGATAGTACTTTCATCATGACGGTACTCCGATCAAAAACTAGTGTAATGTAATTTAAAAGTACTACGTGTTTTCTTGTGGTTAGAACGATACTGATCACGCACGATCCTGAGTGTCTATTCTATAAAAAGTTATCGGATGAACAATATCGGACCGATACTCTACCGCAAAGACTAATATAGATGCACGTGGATCAAATAAATGTCAAACACCGAAGAGTGGGCTGTCAAACCACAGTTTACAGTTTACAGATTACAGATACCATTTATAGTTTACAGATACCATTCTCCGAAACGAAACATAGCACCAATATTGGTCGGACAAAATGTCCGAAACGGGCCAACAACTAGTTTTTACAAACTAGGGCCCCAGATCTATTAGACTTATACTCACATGTACCAGAAACATAATACCCGCACGAGTTATAAACGCAATAATACTAATCACGTGGACAACCACTACCTAGTACTACTAGTCCCTTATATAGGAATAGCGTGTGTCACATTCAGTTCATTTTGTAAAACACGACCGATCAAAATCAGTATTTTCCAAAATATCGTAGAAATAAATTCAAATTCAAATTCAAATTCAAATCACTATCAAAAGTAAAAACAGATTTTCCGACTTGTGTGATATTGTTATATGAGCGAGGCTATGAATTGCAGCACCATGTGGATAAAATCTTACACACATTCAAGCCTGCCTCCCATTGGTGTAGACAGACTGTAGAGAGCAAAATATAACTCTTGCGTCTCCACCACTCCTGAGTCCTAGTACACGCTTATCGCTTGCAACACTGTAGTCTTTTTTAAAATGTTGCCAATGGCCCACAATGTTATCCAAGTGGGATTTATTTGAGCCGGTCAGACGGAGCTTCGTCGTTTCGAATCTGACGATATCGTCGATACGGATGACGTCTTTAACGCTTTTATTGCATTGACAAAGAGATCTTTCTAACCGCATGAAGCAGATATTGGGTAGATGAGAGCTGTCTTTCCGTAACGCTCGACTTACTTTTGTAATATATAAACTTGTGTAGAGCAAAACCTATAAATATTTTACGTAAATAGGATTATAAAGCGATGCCTGCTTTCATAATAAGTATAATAATAAATAATTGATGCCGATCACGACGTATCGCTCACGACCGGGGAACAGATTACATACAACGTGATCGGTTTACACAATGCACACACTCTCGTTTGAAAAACGTTCGTGTAATGCACTCATTCATGTAAAATGGTTTTTTGCTTAGCTAATAGCTCGCTTGTGCAAAGATTACAGATTGCAAAATTGTTATTGCAGTATAAGTTAGAAATATAACAGCACTTTTTATCTACGAGTCGCTTTTACGAATCAATTACTAGAAGGGTAAGGCCTTAGTCCACCACACTGGACTAACGCCAGCTGGCAGACTTTACATACTCTCGAATTAAGTTTTCTTCATGTTTTCCTTCGCAATTTAAGCAACCAATAATATTATACACAGAGATACAAAGTTTTGAGGTTGATTTCGAACCTCCGTCTCTACTGTCTTTATCACAAGTAACTGAGCTACTTTGAACTCAATCTTTTTTTTTACTTAAATTAATATAAGAATGTTCTAAATCTGTCCTTCAAAATAATATCTGCAGATATACATTTGTGTTATATGTCAACATAACATAACATAAGCTCACGCCTGTATCCCCGAAGGGGTAGGCAGAGGCGCACTAGCGATCTAGAACACCCACATTTCGCCGAGCTTAGTTGCGTCCCAGATGTGATAGGGGGCAAGCCTATCGCCATATCGGGCACAAATTCCAGACTCCGGGCTGATATGGAAAAATCCAATATCACTTTGCCCGACCCGGGGATCTAACCCGAGACCTCAGATCCGTAGTCGTACCGAAATACCACCACGCGACCGAGGCAGTCATGTTATGTGCCAATATAATTATATAATAAATAATTATATTAGTCAGTTAATAAGCTGTCATTCTTATCCTGTATTGACTAACAGTGGATATGTTTGAATTTATAAATAAACCAAACATTCGATGCACATTAATTAACTTTTATAAAGGACACTTGTTCTGATGATGTCACTTCGAATCATAAACTATGTAATGAATAAAAACGTACACACATCAACCGCATTAGTTACGTCCAATTTGTTAGTGTGACAGTTGAAATGAAATGCGCCTTTATTATAGGTAGCCGTGGGTTGATATTGACCAACACCATGTGACCGACACAACCGTGATTTGAAAGTTGAAATTCAGCTCAATTTAGTTTGATATCCAGCCATAATACACACAGCTGCCGACTGTCGAGGAACATATTTGATATAAAGTGGCGTCTCCTGAACTAAACATTACACAAAACATGGTATTTCTATAATTTTTGCCTTTGGTCTATTGTTATATGAGCACGAGATAATAAAAAATCTTTTGTGTACGTGTTTTATTTAATGCCCGCCTCGGTGGCGTGGTGTTATTTCGGTACGACTACGGTTCTGAGGTCTTGGGTTTGATCCCCGGGTCGGGCAAAGTGATATTGGACTTTTCCATATCAGCCCGAAGTCTGGAATTTGTGCCCGATATGGCGATAGACTCACCCCCTATCACATCTGGGACGGAACTAAGCTCGGCGAAATGTGGGTGTTCTAGTTCGCTAGTACGCCTCTGCCTACCCCTTCGGGGATACAGGCGCGAGCTTATGTTATGTTATGTGTTTTATTTAGAAAAACACGTGCAGGGGACGCGGCTTTATAATTGGACCGCACTGTGTTTACGATAAAGTCGTCTCCTTGGTATATGGGATGTGTCCTGGGTTCTATTCCTAGGTCGGCCAACGCAGTTATTTTCTAACACAATTTACCCGAGTCTGGATCCCTCAAAAGGAGGATTGACAAGCAGATAACGGGTAATAAAAACGAAACCTTTCTGCAACATGCTTAACCAAAAAACAAAACAACAGCGTATTGCGTTGATCCAACATTAGAGTGGAATAAAGGGAAGTGGAAAATAAAATCACATGATTAAAATCTTAACAGACCGGCTTCAAATCCGATCGTAGCCAAATTTATATGGGACCACTCTTGAAATAAGCTCTATCGAACACAAAAAGAATTTTGAAGATCAGTCCACATTTGGCGGAGATATAGCGTAACATTATTTTTTTTTAAATACAGACGAATTGAGGACCTCCTCCTTTTTGTAAGTCGGTCGATAAGGTTCTTGTGAAGTTCGGTATAATTGTTTAACTTTTTTATTAAATAATAAATAAATAAATAAATAACACCCAACAGTCACATACATAGTCCTGACCCCACACTAAGATCGAGTCTTGTGTCGTGGGTATCAGGAACTACGAGAGACTTTCGGTCTCACAACACCCAGACCCGAAACAAATATTTGTAGGCCATACAAACATTTGTCTCGGTGCGGGGATCGAACCCGCGGCCTCTCGCTTCACAGCCGGCTACTCGCCCGCTGCGCCACGGAGGCTGTCAAGACTTGACTTTTGACTACTATTGACTTTGTTAAGCAGACGACGATCGTAAGCGGTTACCCTCGACCATAGACGCAGCCATCCCACCTTCAACCATGCAATGGAAAATAATGAGGGATTAGGAGGGGAGGGTCAGAATAAACAATACCAAATAAATCACCATACATACTCATGGTGAATATGTAGCTCGCATGGTGTCCGTACCTCGAGGCTGCGTAGTTTACTTTCATACAATGATATTCATGATGCATCTTGTGGAGAGGATCAAAGTAACTTCAATAAAAGTTTAGGATACAATTATGTTTCCGACGAAAATACAAGCCGGATAAATAAAACTCATAAAAGAGTCTAGAGATAATACATAAAACCTCAAATGACGCACATGATACGCCGCAACTCAATATTGAATTTTAAGTTACTGCTGAATAAATGAGTTGTGCAAAGATGGATTGATCGGATCATATCGAATTTGAAGAGCTATAAATCCATAGTAACATTATGATGTTTTTCATTTGGTCGTCATCACATCTGCACCCACAAAACAACGACCATAGATATACATCTGAGAGACTTTACACGCTGCTTACTCCGCATGCGAAGACGAGAAAGAGACAAACTTTCACTTTGCACGCAACGTCAAGATGTCACAGAATACACAAACAATAATAATTGTACGATCTCTTTCAAAACATTTTTTGTTACTTAAATCCGCCTTTCCTGTACTAAAACATTACACATAACACTAACACAAAACATGGTATTTCTATTTTTTTTGTCTATGGTCCATATATGAGCAGGAGACAATGAAAACCTTATTTGTATAGGTGTTTGTTTGTGTTTTGTTTCTAAAAAACATGTGCAGGATATCCGGCTTCACATTATAGCTAAATTGTTTTGTGACCAGAAAACAATAGCTCACAAAAAATCACATGCGACATATTCGCCATCTACGTCTATATTAACCCTGTGGTACGATGTCTGAAATTGGTACAAAAAATGTAGGCGCCGCAAAACGTCGCCGGTGTAGTGTTACGTTTGAAGATTGTTATCCTGTCACGTTTTATCTATACATCATACAGTTGTATGTAGGCGTGTAATAGCGCAATCCAATGTAGGAAGGTCACTGTTATTATTGTAGAGCAATAAATAAGTGCGACCACTTTTGTTATTGTCATGAATAATTATAGTGTTTTTGCTCGTGATTCTGCTTGGGTGGAGGTTTGTCCTTAATTTAAATTCTTTAAATTATCAGGACTGATTCTTCAATTGACCGATTTATTTTGTCTAGAATAATTTTGACAGTTAATGTATAAAACATTCGTCAAATTTACATTCGAAAAATCGGTCTTTAAGGTAAAAATGTATTTTTTATAGCAGAGACTGGCAAACGAACAGATGGATCACCTGAAGGTAAGTGATCTCCATCGCCCATAGACACCTAAGGCAACAAATCATGGGTGCATTGCCAACCTAACAGGAGGGAAATAGAGAATTCTTCCCCTCCCGTTCCCAAGAATGGGAGGGGGAGAATTGGGCCAACGGAAATCTCACTCACCTAACGAAACGCGATAGCGAGCTGCCACTTTACGTCGGTTTTCTGTGCGACAGTGGTATCAAACCAGTCGAGCCGGCCCATTCGTACTGTAGACGTAACTGTCTACAGCGTGGCTATACCACTCAAAAGCCTGCCAACAAATCCTCTTATCCAAAATTACTCCGGAATAACAGAAGAAACAAGATACATTTCTTGTCTAGAGCTTCGGAGACGGTCAATTGCAAATTGACCTTTGATGCGTGTTTGATGATCATTGGTATGTCCAATATTAATTGGATACTAATCCCGCTGTCACCTTAATTGGTAAAATCACTTGAATAGGATTAGTAGACGACTAACAATTGGCTATATCAATAATATAACAATTTATTCATTGACCATAAAATTGATCATTTGGCCTTCGCCTGCCACAGTCAGTCTGTGGAATCTGAGTGACTATAATGTAAAAAAAATTTACCAACCTGTATACCAAATTCAGTAACCATTTCCTTCAGACACAGGTCGTAATATACAGTCAATATTTGAACGCAATTATGAAAACGAAAGAATTAATGTTTACAAAAAAATAATTTCCTATGAAGAAAAATCTTAAAAAAAAAAAGAAGTAATATCTCTATTCAATATTGAGGGTACTTACTTCCCTTTCATATAGGATGCCGGTGACTGTATACTGCTATTAACTGAACGCTCAAACAAAACACAGAAAAAATAGTATATTATGCGTGAAAGTTACGAAGAACAGCGGATCCAACAAAAAAATCTTTAAAAAACACCAAGCCAAATGAGTTACAAAAACGAAGGTAAAACAGGTAAAAAGTTTTTTAATTATCATTGACTTCGTTAACAATGTAATATATTCTACAAAACTCATTGTAATATGTCGTGTAGGTGCTTTTTATCAGAATTAATTATAATATCAATTACGATATAATTATAAACCGTTTTATAATTAACATACATACATACATAAGCTCACGCCTGTATACCCTCTGCCTACCCCGAAGGGGTAAGCAGAGGCGCACTAGCGAACTAACACCCACATTTCGCCGAGCTTAGTTCCATACCAGGTGTGATAGGGGGGCGAGCCTATGGCCATATCGGGCACAAATTCCAGACTCCGGGCTGATATGGAAAAATCCAATATCACTTTGCCCGCCCCGGGGATCGACCCGAGACCTCAGAACCGTAGTCGTACCGAAATACCACCACGCCACCGAGGCAATTTTATAATTTACCTACCTTATTTAAACCTCTATGTATCTAGTTTAGAACACCGCCGACACTTCAATTTGTATGTTATTGCTACATAGTTTATGTTATTGTTTAATCAGCGCATAATGTAAGAAGTACTGTAACGAGTCTCAAAGAATTTTAATGTCTAGGTTAATCTCAGAACTATTATATCGCAACCTAGATGAAAACTAAGACAACTCAAAATGAGAATTCTTTCAGGAGACAAGAAAAACATCGACTTATCTTAATGTAATACATTACGTTGTTATATGTAATAAGAAGATATATCGACCGTAAGCCGCCAATACCTCCTAAGTGCTTTGAGATCAAGTTTATAGGAGACAATAAAAACTAGATATATTAAAAAATATAGATGGTATTTATGCACCCAAAATTCAAGTTTATTAATTTTACAATAGTTTAGTATTGCTAATAAGAAAATATTTACATCATGTTCGATTAGGACTAACAGATAGCGCAAAAAACAATATTTTCGTAAAATATTTGTTAAGAGGTATTGGCTGCATACGGTCGATATGTAGTAAGAAAGTGTATACTTATTCTAAGCAATCTAAGATATGAGTTATTGATGTTGTTTACACACACTGAGAGCGCATTGCACCGCTGTTACTAATCTAAAGTTAAACCTAAACTCGATTTATCCTACAGTTCACTCCTATACTCAAATCAAGATTTGAGATAAATAGAGATTTATCGCGGAGCTGCAAGTGGCACTTGAATAATATTTTGTTTGTCAATACAGTAATGCAGTTTGATATATTTGGAAATATGCATGTCAAATAAGGGAACCAAGCAGAAATAATTACATTTTTATATAATCAATATATTGACAGCCTCCGTGGCGCAGAAGGCGAGCAACCGGCTGTGAAGCGAGAGGCCGCGGGTTCGATCCTCGCACTAAGACAAACATTTGTGTAGTACACACATATTTGTTTCGGGTTTGGGTGTTGTGAGACCGAACGTCTCTCGTAGTTCCCGACACCCACGATTCGATCTTAGTTTGGGGTCGGGACTATGCGTGTGACTTTTACATAATCAATGGTAAAGCCATGCTGTACACAGTAATGTCTACAACACAAATGGGCCGGCTCAACCGATTTGATACCACTGTCTTATAGAAAACCGACGTAAAAGCGGGCTGCCA
Source organism: Clanis bilineata (assembly GCA_036417725.1). Classification (NCBI taxonomy): domain Eukaryota; kingdom Metazoa; phylum Arthropoda; class Insecta; order Lepidoptera; family Sphingidae; genus Clanis; species Clanis bilineata. The sequence continues at coordinate 15,663,150 of CM071137.1, forward strand.
CCCGCTGTAACTTTCTGTTCGTTGAGAGATTTTCGGTGGCCCAGTTCCTTCCTTCCTTTCCAAATCCCGATTTCTCTCCTTTTAAGTTGGCAACGCACCCATACATATTGTGTCTTGGGTGTCTATGGACGGTGGAGATCACTTACCATCAGATGACCAACCTGCTCGTTTGCCAGTCACTGCTACAAAAAATAAATATTTATTAATGTAAACAGTACAGTACTCCAAATAGCACAATGTTAAGAAGCTTCATTGCTAATGAAATATAGCAGGCGGTAAGACAAAGACATGGGAAACAGATTTAAAGCTAACACACCAAACGAGGCGCCTCCTAATGTTTCGTGGCAGCGTACCTATCGCATAGGCTAAAAACCGTGAAGTTTTGGGTTCGACAGGATAGCCATCCATATTATAGGCTTGAGTGTTTGAATTCAAATGAGCTTCCCACTTACTAATTCGTGTCCGGATTGACCATTCTAGCCGCATCGATTCACCACCTATCACATGATGGACTGGAAATAAGCTTGGCCTCATTAGTCGCATAAGCCGATAATCTTTTTCATTGACTTTGTAGGCACCAGAGCATAAGTCCGCCATGATGGTCACGACTCACGACCATTCATGGACTTAAGTCCATAAAGTCTAAACTGAAGTTTAATTTAGAGGCACGTACGGCACGGCACATACTAAGATATGCCAGGTATGAGCTTCTGCAACTTATAAGGATGGGAAAAGTAGCGGGTAAAAGGAAAGTCGGTCGTAGGAATTTCGCCTGGCAAATGATAAGGATAAATATGCTGCGCAGATGGCCAACCTTCACTAGTTGGAGAGGTACTAAAAGAAGTTTAATTTAGTTACAGCTTTGATATTAAAGATATAAGAAAATGAATGTCTAAATCAGAAAGTAGGATCAGCCACATTTTTTCAGACATGTTGCATGAAAGGATCCAGCTTTTAGCTTTCACGACCGGCTTAACAACCCTTTCTAGGGAAGCCAGTCCAGATTGTAAAACGAATTCCGTAGTTGCGGACTTCGTTTCAGATGTTTTGCTATTCTATGTGGCTCTCGTGTCCGATCGATGTTGGCGCTATAAGTTTCGTTTCGGAGAATGTTATGCTGTAAACCGTTTGACAGCCCACTCTTCGGTGTTTGACATTTATTTGATCCACGTGCATCTATATTAATCTATGCGGTAGAGTATCGGCCTGATATCCTTCATCCGATAACGTTTTATAGAATAGACACCCTGGTATAGGTAGTCCGTACTGAAGTTCATTCGCGAGTGTGTAAGTTATAATGTTGTTTTGAGTTTCGTCTCATGTGACTAAGCGAATATTTCTGACTAATGTGTAAAAGATGACGCAATTTATGATTTGTAAACATGTACGGAATACGTCATCCGTTGTATGAGGCAGAATTAGTTTTTAAGCAGTATCTTACATCGAAATCAGTATCATAAATTTTTTGATCCAAGAAATAGATTAGTTCGTTGTGTACACTAGTTGCAGCGTATGATCCTACATTCGAATCCTAGGTTGAGTATTGCCATTTTCTAACGCGACAAGCCAAAACTGAACCCCACTGAGGCGGTTGACTTCAAATATGCAGTCCGTTGTAAAAGTAAAACCGAATCCTTTCTGCGACATGCATTAAAAGTGTGTTGCGCCGATCCCGCTTTAAAGTGTGATAAAGGTCACTCAAAATATTAATTACATTCTTGTGAATGTAATTAATATTTTGAGTTTGTTGTCAAACAAAGCACAATAATATATCCTTAAAATAAATAAATAATGGGAACATAATTCAGATTTTGTCACTTGGTTACTCATGCAACTGAACGTGACACTCTACCATTCTATTATGAGTGACTAAAAGGAATAGAAATATTCAATAATTTCTATGTAGACCGTGATTTTTTTAGTGGTAAAGCCACGCTGTAGACAATTACGTATACAGCACGAATGGGTTGGCTCGACCGGTTTGGGTGTGGCAGCAAAGTGGCAACTCGCTGTCACCTTTCATTCGGTGAGTGAGATTACCAGAGTTTTAACACTCCCCCTCCCTTTCCCAATCCCTATTTCCGCCCGTTAGGTTGGCAACGCAATCTAATAACCTAAACCATAATTCCTTTTGTGTCTTGGATGTCTATGGGCTGTGGAGATCACTTACCAGCAGGTGACCTATCCGCTCGTTTACCAGTCTCTGCTATAAAAAAAACTTTATTAAAATGTTTAGCAATCTAGTTGAATCTAATTGAAATAATTTTCAATTAGAGTAGAACTAGAATTTTCAGCTTTCAACATGCTTCGTTTGATAATTTTTGTAAAAAGTCATTGTACAAAAATACTTCAAATATACTTAACTTTCATTACTTAGTTCATATAATAAATTCCTAAAAACAACAGCGAAGCTTTGCAGAAATGAAAGTAGAATATTAACTACAATTACATCGAGTTAACGTAAAAAAACCACTTACTGATGATGGATCTCCCATGTCGGACGATTCACTGATTTCGTTTTTCCTGAAATAATAATAAAAATTAATTACTTATAAATTATCTTAGAAACACATAGTTTTAGGAACATCTATGTGCATGTTCAGAAACGTAGTACATACGATACAATTCCTAAAACAATACGGTTCGTTTACATATTAAATTACTCTCATCAGAGAAAACGCAACTAAGCGCCGAGAACAAATTGCTTGCTCGCTCTACCGATGAAAGTACTCTATACCGTACGCGAATTATTACTATTTGATGCATACCAGCAATCATCTACTTATCAACATTCCATACATATTTATCACACTGTAAATAAATTCGCCTGTAAATAGTAAATACATAAGACTGATAATACTGCATCACTATTAATTAATGTGACGTAATTTAAAAATATCAATTCAATGACAACTCAAATGCACAAGCTCACAAGACAACACGTAATTATAAAGTATTGGTTCACCGGACAATAATTACGGCAAGAAAAACAAGAATACCTGATGTATTGTGGCTGGTGGTCGCGAAGCATTTCCTGGTTGGGCGGTGGCGGTTGTGTCTTGACAGCGGTCGAAAAACCAGATGCAGCATCACTTACTTGCTCCATCCTGAAATAACAAACGAGAACGATGTAAGCACGCGTTGGAAACTATAAAAGCAATTAATTTTTATATTTCCGCAAGTATACTCACGTTATCTGTTGCCTCAAGTCAGACGAACACAGATTGCGAAGATAGTCGTCACACTCGCGTTGCTTTTGAATTTGATATTCTTTTAACAGTTCCCTTCTAAAGTCACCATCCGCGCCGTGTATCATTGCTGTTTCTACTTGGTGTGAGGTACGCTCGGCCAGTGACGAGCGCTCCGTCGACGCTGCAGTGTTTGAAACGGACGTGGACGCGGAATAATCTTGTCCTCGGTGCTCCGGAGTTGTTGCATTCGAAGCGGCGATACTGCTACCTTCGTTTGTTTTTGTCGAACCCGCGAACTCGCCTATAGGTTTTAACTGTTCCTCAATTGGTTTCAGTGTATCGTTTAGACCGTTAAAAATACTCTCTCCGTTTTTATTATCGAACAGTCGATCCACCGATGTGTTCATCAGTTTACTCCCTTTAATTCCAGTAAGATGGAAACCGGCAAAGCACGAGGAAGACGGCCCATAGTCTATAGCCGATAATGCCATCAAAGCGGGATGACGAGGCGCTCCATCGGGCAAAGGTCGCAACGATCTCGTCATGGCGTCAGCAGCGGATCGTGGCCTCCTAAATGGCATGGCCAAATGTGGGAAAGTGCGAGGTTTGATCGGTGTCACTAGCATATGTTCGGTCCACGAAGTATGGAGTGACGGACGTTCCAATTTCTCTACATCTACATTCAACATCCTTTGTTCGAAAGGAACACTAAAGGTTTCAGCAGGGATAGACTGCAACCACGATAATAAACTTAAGTCAGACTCATCGAAACCTGACCCGTCAAGTAATCTCGAGAAACTGACGTCATTCGACTGTGCCTCTTTTGATCCGGTAGCTTTAGCCTGGCAGTAATTTACACATGATTCGTACAAAATTCCTTTGATAAGTAACTGCATTAATCGATCATTTTTGGCGCATTTCGGTGCGCTGCCACTAGACTTCTTGTCACACGGTAAAAATTGTTCTACAAGTGGATACACCTCTCTGAAACACTGAACGCGGGCGTTGCTCGGATTCCATTTCTTGAATTGAGCGTGATCCGTTATACTTGGCAAGGTTAATAATAAGCATAGATTCGAGTATTCTTCTTTAGACGGCGCTAACTTTTCCAAGTCGCTTAATACTTTCACAACTTCGTCAACGATGTTTTCAACATTATTGTAGGCTTTGATTTCAGATCTTATGCACAACAGCTCTATGTATTTGTGCCTTAGGATAGCGTAATTAAATTTGTCTGCTTCGAAGGCTTTCAGAGTGCTGAGAGGTTGAATAAACTCGAGGACGTCATCCCACTGACCGTCGAGGATCAGTTGTCTAAGGAAGAGCACGTCATCTGCGTAGTTTCCATTGATAACTCCCGTCTCGCGCTCGAGAGAAAGTTGTGTTATATGCAGGTCACGGTTGTGGAGAAACTCAAGGGCCAGCCGTACTACATCGTCCTCACGCAGGTTCAGATGAGTCGAAGGCATTGTGAAATTTATTCACTTACCTGCAACAATGTGACACATATTTAAAAAGAAAACGTTTTTAAAATATATACAACTCCGAATATAAATCAAATAACGCTACCAACATTCATAATATAAGCTCACGCCTGTATCCTCGCAAGGGTAGCCAGAGGCGCACTAGCGAACTGGAGCGACCATCCCCAAAACATAACCAAATAAAAATTAACCAGTATTGACAAATGAAACATGGAAAAAATAAAACTCAAATACATTGATTATGCTTATTATAAAAATTTACTAGTGATGATAATAAACGTCTTCACCTTATTCAAAAATTACGTCTCGATTCTTTGAGGATAGATAACCTACATGAGATAAAATGGTGATTTTTGTATGAAGCTGAATAGCAGATTAGATTAGATTGTTCGAGTTAACTTTACATTCAATTATGCACAATTCATAAACATGAGAGGTGTTTTCATTGAAAACCTCTCATGTTTATGAATTTTTTTATGTGAAAACTTATGTGTTTCGAAAACCAAATAAATGACGTGTTAGATGCTATGTTTATTTAGATTTTCCTATCAAATAAATGCTATTTCAACCTCCCTCAGGTCAGGTAATCTGATGGCGGGTACACACCGGCCGAACGAAGGCGAACGAATCTATGCCTGTTTCATTCACACAAACTTTCGCTTTTCTCTGCCATTAAATTGATTTTTTCATTATCAGTCCGGAGTCTGGAATTTGGTGCCCGATGTGCCAATAGGCTCGCCGCCTAGCACAAGCTAGGCGAAATGTGGGTGTTCTAGTTCGCTAGTGCGCATCTGCCTACCCCTTTGGGGATATAGGCGTGAGCTTAAGTTATGTATATACATAATTTCACAAGATTAATGCAGAGTGCATAATTTTATTGAACGCAAAATGATGCAGTTGAGAAATGCCGGGTGCACACTAACCACGAAGACGAAGGGCCATCGGCGATGGAAACCGCACGTTCCCGAACGTTCGCGAATCTTCGGTGTTGCATTCATATATACAAACCTTCACTGTTGTGTGAATGCAACATATTATTTATATCATCATATATCACAAATGTTGAACAGGTAAGAACATATTGGCTTTCAGACCACATAGTCCTTGCAAAGGTCTACTGACCTATAAAGGCCTGTATACTCTCATGGAAAGATAAACATATTACGTACATAGACTCACACTTGTATACCTGATGTAGGAAGAGGTGAACTATAAATAGTTCTAGTGACTAACCAGTATTCTTCCAGTATGTGCCAGTATTCTAGCGAACACCCACATTTAAATAAATATAAAATAATACCCACATAAACATATTACATAACATAAGCTCACGCCTGTATCCCCGAAGGGGTAGGCAGAGGCGCACTAGCGAACTAGAACACCCACATTTCGCCGAGCTTAGTTCTGTTCCAGAAGTGATAGGGGGCGAGCCTATCGCCATATCGGGCACAAATTCCAGACTCCGGGCTGATATGGAAAAATCCAATATCACTTTGCCCGACCCGGGGATCGAACCCGAGACCTCAGAACCGTAGTCGTACCGAAATACCACCACGCCACCGAGGCAGTCTATATTTTTATAAACATATTAATAAAAAAATATATAATAAAAAATATCAAGCCTGTATTATTACCCTACTGCAAGATCCTGTCTTTTCCACATGTATTGTGAGAAGGTGTAAAACATTGCTCCAGCAATATAAGTGAAGAATTTTTACTACTAATTATATTCTATTTGTTACTCCATCCCATTTCATATATCTTTTAACCCGTCAGAGGCGGCAGATATATACGTTACATAAGCGTATGGGCCACCAGAGGCCGAGCCGCCCGTGACTATCTACCCCATTGGAGGCGGCACATATATATGTTACAAAAGTGTCTCTGCCTCCGGAAGTCGAGCCGCCCATCACACATTACGAAAAAATAACATTTACAAGTTTTAAATAAAGCAGTAAAGATGAAATGGAATGCTTGTAGGTGCTAAAATATTTAATTATGTTTTAACTAGGTACAATATTATTAATCATCTGGGAGTTACCACCTCTTATAGCAATATTGGTATAATCTTACTTCGTTTTTTTTTGTACAGGATTTGGTACAAGTAAGATTATAATAATAATGCTATAAGAGGTGATGTTAACCCTCATTTTGCCGGTGACTCATTTTGCATGGATTTTTTTTGCCAAGATAAATTTTATTTCTCAGGATAAAAAGTAGCCTATGTGTTATTCTGATGTATAATACATATACCTGAAAAATGTCATCATAATCTATTCAGTAGTTTTTACATGAAAAAGTAACAAATATACACATACAAACTTTCATGTCTATAATTTTTGTGTATTTACATTGCTTGAATCATATGTCAATATATAAAAACTTAGCTATACTATTAACTAATTTTTAGCTTTTAGAATTTCAGTTCATATAAAACACACAACATGAACAATCATCAATTAAACTTCAAAGTAATGAATACCATAACAGTTTTTTTTATATAATTTTATTATCCACATGGTACACTCTCCACAATCCATCTATACAAATTGTAAATCATTAATATTCCATACAGGTTTGTAGTCATAACTCATAATGCTTATGGATGTATTAATTACTATGGAATTGGAACAAGAGAAACTCCTATAATTAATTATCAAGTTTTCCTTAACAGACAATATATTAGATGTAGATATGAAATAGTAGGATTACTATAAAATCATGCAAGTATCACAGTTTATATTAATACTTATGCATGTTCAATTATATTTTCAAAACACTGACCTTCTGTTAACAGATTTTTTATAAAATGATATGTAGAGAGTACCAAAAAAAAATATACCTATAGGAGCTCATTTATTTCCAATATCAAGAGAAACAACAAAATGTGCCATACCTATGCATAACTTAATAAACATATGAATTATTATGATTAAAAAACAAATACAAAAATCAGTAACTATGATTATAATTTTTCGTGTTATTCGATAAAACAACTGTGCGCAAAAAGACTGTGATATAGTGAAAGCATACAGAACTTAATGAAATTACTGATGCATCATAACTCACATGCCACTTGGTGAAAACATACAATATGATGTGCACAAGTTTCAAAATAAAAAATCGCACTGTTACAACAACCTTCGCTAAAATACAACGCTTTTAGCCATTACAAGTCGGTATATCGAAAACAACTTCCACCTACACAGTTTCTTGACCATAAAAGCCTACAAAGCCAGATCAAACACAAAATACATCACAGTTATTTCTTGGTTGTTTTAATGTAGACACCGAATCGAAATACAACATTTTTTACAGTTATAAAAAATAGACGTTTACGAGCAAAACGTACAGGGTAGTAATATTTTTTTACCTCTATAAAATTATAAAGTTGTAATACTTCCCCTACAGCCGATGCACAAAATTATAAGCCTATCTTCAAAACAATTATTAACGGAACATTTAGGAGAAATGTATTCAATTTATTCCACATTTTATCGCTGAAGAGAGAGTAGATCACAGAAATGGATTTCGTAAAATTGTCTATGCCGCCGCAGCAACGAACCAATGACGTCTATAACATAGATAAAAAAGCCAAAAGAATCATACAGAATCATAGATATTAGTCATAGGCGTTATAACGAAAGCGGTTTAAATAATAGTATTATTTCTTTAAAGCCACATTAGTGACGATTTTGAAATAGCTACTAACGTTATTGTTCAGAGTTTTTTGAAGTGATAACTGGGAGGGTAAACCTCTTCGTAACGTAACGCGTTACGGCGCCACTCTGGCTTCTTATCATATTAATATATTTTAAGCAAATAAGCCCACCTCTAGCAAAGAGTACATTGAATCTCTTTGACATTGAATATACTGAGAGTTAATTGTCTTATACTTGTCTTAGATCAAAGAGAAGGAGAGAGAGAGATAGAGAGGAGATCGGTTCTATCTCCATGATCATGGCACCAGTCTGGCAGCTAAAGATGGCGAAAAGTTTAGTGCGTCTAAGTAATATAGTCGATGATTTGTCGATAAATATTTTTGTATTGTTTTTACAAAGCAGTACATAAATGTTTAAAAAGTGAATATTTTTGTACATTTATTATTTATTACTTTTATTTGGTTGATTTAAGATTAACAACGTTATATTCATTATTTAGTTAAAATATTAGAGGGTTATTGGCAAATGGATTATTAGAGGATTATATTAGAGGATATAATCATCAGCCACAGAATTCCCACTTCTAAACATTAACTTAATGACAATATCAATCATGAAAACAACTCAAAAAATCGTTTGCTAATCTCTGCTATAAAAATCTTTATCTAAGCGTACTGCAGCTTTTCTTAATATATTAATTAGAAAATTATAGTCTCTGCCTACTCTTATCGTATGCAGATGTGATAATATGTGTGTAATGTAAAAAAATATAAAGTGAAATAATGGAATAAAACATTTTATCGATATCGATAATTTATGCAATGAATCACGACCCTCGTCACTAGACCGCCATTCTTGTTGCCGTATTATTATTTTGGACCGGAGACGTCGCTTATTGACGGATGCGGGTCTATATGAACAAACACTTGTATATTAATGATAATCTAAGATATTAATCCTTCTTAACCTGAGTTGACATCCATTAGTAGAAGAGATATAGCATTATTTTTTGCTGATTCTATCAAATACACTCGATAGGTTGTAATAGACAATAGGGGCCTCACTGAGTACTTGTTTAATGTTTAGTCTGTGGCTAGCGCTACTAGCGCTGCCGATGTCAGTGCGGCGGCAAAAAGAAATTTAGTCTATCTATCGTTGAAAAAGGATTTCACTGTTTTTTGGAAGATAAATTATATTTTTAACACAAAATGGATGAAGAAGGGGAAAATATATTACTTGAAGAAAATTACTATCAGCTACTAAACGTTTCAAAGACGGTAAATATTACGTCACGTGTGTAGACAGTTTCTATTGTATTTATTTTGCTGTAACATTATTATATAACCCCAAAATCGTCTTAAAGTTCCACACTGAGAATAGTTTTTAGATAAAGAAATAACTTAATATTTACGTATAGACTTATTTTAGTAAATGACCTATATTATTATATTTTTAGGTTAGAATACATGCAGATGTGTAATAACTCGTAATATTAGAAAATTGTATTCAGATGAATTTGCTACACAATACAATATTGTGTTATTGTAAATTTTATTATTATTCACGCTCCAGGCTATGGTACAATTTTAAAAATTATTAATTTGTTTTCTAATACTTACACTTACATCATTCATAATTATTTTATTCATTACTCTTTATTTATAAGTTTCTTTTTACATCTTTAAATATACGATATAAAAATAAAAATACATTTAAAAATATAAAAATATTCCCCTCCGATGGTGAGGCTCGGGACCCAAGCCAAGGTCAGTTAGGACCCCAAAATGAGGAACCTCTGCTTTATTCATTTATTATTATTGTTAATAGTAAATTAGTAAACTATAATATGGTGATCCTGGTCAATGCATTGAAATTTCTATAATATTAGAACTTCATAGGCATAACTACTCCAGTACTTCTTTAATTAAATCTGTAGTTTCAATAAATTCTAAACATCTGTGTTCTTTCTAATTTCTGTCCTAATATAATAGATTTACTTATGAATTGCATGGATCAAGTATGTTTTTTTTAATAATTTTTAATCTCAACTTAAACTGATCTTACACATACTATGAGGCTATAAAAAAGTAAATGTATCTTTAATGAGAACATCCGTCACAGTGTTAAGAGGCATTTACTGAATTATTGCAGTAGAGAGTTAACAGTCTGCTGTTGCTGTAATGGGGTATCATTGATATAACATTGTTGGTAATTGGGCACAGTGGCGGCGTGCATTCCATACAGACAAAGTGACAGTGTCTACCCTGTCAATTCGCTGTTTACATAAATCATAACGAAAAAAGAATTCAAATTGTTAACGTAGCAAGCAGTGCCCTGATTATATTTTAAATCGCCAAGGAGATGACTATGACGGTAATGGTGATGTAAGAGTTGAAGAAAATCATCTTACAAATTTTTGTCTACCCTGATCGGAATGTCTGTACTAATATTTTAAAAATTAAAGGACATACATGTGTATGTATGTATGAAAGATTTGTTTTTATGTTTTTGTATGTAAGGATAGGCTCCATAGCGTCTGAAACAATTTTAAAAATTGTCCATGTCTGTAAGTTACATTATCAGTAACATATGACACACTTTATAATCTTGAAATGTGTAGTTCCCATAAGACAGGGAGTGCGAACCAGTGACACATGACACAATATTTTGGGCATGTCATCGATCACAAAATTCATCTACTTGATTGTTTTAAGTATTACCGAGACTTTGGAAAAAGTATTATCCTTTGTAGTAAATAAAGAATTTTGAGTTGATAGTATTATTATTATTTTCCCAATAATCACAAATTCAAAATTATTTGATGGCACGTCTAACATTTCATTAAAAATTTTTTTAGAAAATGGCACATTGTTACATAAAATTTCGCCTACCCTTTCATAGGATATCCATATGAACAAAGTTCTGATCATCAGTTGGTATGTTATAAAGTAATAACACACTTTTGCAACTTCTAAAATCTACAGATACTTTATTTAAAATCTAGAATTAAGCTCCGAGCCCACATCAACCTCATGTTGTGTACCATGTGAATTAGTAAGGCAATGGTAAAAAAGATGGTTGGTCTCCCTCTATAATACAGCACAGTATATTACATTTAGGAATCCATTAAAATTAGGAGAGCCATGCCATAAGACCAGGCAAAAAGACAAGTTATATACCTGTAATAGTTTAAATATTTTATTTCTGTTCAATTGCTGTTGTTTTAGTGCAAGTTATATTAATTGCAATAAAGCTGATTAACTTCACTTATGCTGTGCAAATATCACATTTACTTTTATGAAAAATTTAAAAAGGGTCCATACAAGGCACAACTAGTTTAGCTATTAACTTTTGTTTCCAGGCATCTCTTGAAGAAATTAACAGTGCCTATCGCAGATTCTCTCGCATGTTTCACCCTGACAAACACAGTACGGATCCAAATAAACAGAAATGGGCCGAGCAAATATTCAACAAAGTGAAGGAAGCCTACGAGGTCCTGTCAGATTCGCACAAAAGGGCCATCTACGATACTCTGGGTATGATCATTTTGTTTTTTTTTGTGCAAATAGATTTTTTTCTTCTATGTATAGAACATCGACATTACTTCGCTTCCTTGGTCTAGGGCACCGTATTTAGGCTGTGGACTGAGGGACTCTAGGTTACAGGCATATGTTAATTAAGTAACAGGCAAATGAATATTATCAATTTTTCTTCAGGAAAGCGTGGTCTTGATGTTGATGGGTGGGAGGTGATCTTCCGCACAAGAACACCAAGAGAAATTAGAGATGAATATGAAAGGTATAAACTACATACATCCATGTGGATGAATGTTTCCTTAATAATTTTAATTAAATTACATACTAAAGTTACCATAACACTACTAAAATAAAAAAAAAAATTAATTAAATGAATGTACATATTCATTTAATTCAATTTTTTAATTTACTTGATAATAAAAATATCAATCAAATGTTAATAAGCTCTTATAAACTGCTTTGATTACAGGTTAAAACGAGAGAGAGAAGAGAGAAGACTGCAGCAGAGTGCTAACCCTAGGGGCAGTATAACACTTTCCATTAATGCAACAGATTTGTTCATGAAATATTATGATGACTACGATATTATGTGAGTTGTTTCTATATGTTTGATTATATCAATTTTATTGGATTTTTTTTATTGCCGTCGTGGACAGACGAGCTAGCGGTCCGCCTGTTGGTAAAGCGGTAACCGCCGCCCATAGACTTGAGCAATGCCAGGGGCACAGTCAAGCCGCTGCCTACCGTTGGATGAATACTCTTTTTAAACCTCGGATATCCAATTATAAAGGAATTTGTTGAGAATTTGTTGATCATAGAATCTAATTTTGAATAATATTGATAGAAGTATCTATTAAATCTAGTCGTAGTCTATTAAAAGAATTAGCTCCATTTGGTATTACAATACATATACCCTACAATAGAAAAAACGTATACTAAAGAGTAAACCACATTTTGATAAGAGAGTTACTCGAACATAACATAGCATAAGCTCACGCCTGTATCCCCGAAAGGGTAGGCAGAGGCGCACTAGCGAACTAGAGCACCCACATTTCGCCGAGCTTAGTTCCGTCCCAGATGTGATAGGGGGCGAGCCTATCGCCATATCGGGCACAAATTCCAGACTCCGGGCTGATATGGAAAAATCCAATATCACTTTGCCCGACCCGGGGATCGAACCCGAGACCTCAGAACCGTAGTCGTACCGAAATACCACCACGCCACCGAGGCAGTCGAGGCAGTAATCTGAACAAAGGGCGATAATGTAAAGCCACGTCTTTTGCACTAAAACATTACACAAAGCACCTACACGAAACATGATATTTCTACTTTTTTTCTATAGTCCAATGTTAAATGAGCAAGAGACAATGAAATAGCTCGTTTTGTGTATGTGTTTTTTGTGTTTAGTGCAGAAGATGCGGGTTAACAAAAATCTTGTTTACTGCCCCACATCATAAAAATTGAAACAAGAAATGTATTTCCACACTTTTAAATGACTTTGTCATATTATTAGCTATTGTGACGTAAATTGTTTTGTAAGAGAACTCTTCTCATTTTAATGGGCCTTGAACCTTTATGAAATGTGAAACTACTCGCATTCTAAAAATACTTTACTCTTAAGTTCTTAACCCACTCCACTGTGGGGTCGACGCAACACTTTCAAGCATATTGCAGAAAAGATTCAGCTTAAGTTTTTACGACCGGCTCTTCTGCGTTAACCTCCTAGGGAATACAATTACTTTAACATAACATACATAACATAAGCTCACGCCTGTATCCCAGAAGAGGTAGGCAGAGGCGCACTAGCGAACTAGAACACCCACATTTTGTCGAGCTTAATTCCGTCCCAGATGTGATAGGGGGCGAGCCTATCGCCATATAACATAACATAAGCTCACGCCTGTGTCCCCGAAGGGGTAGGCAGAGGCGCACTAACGAACTAGAACACCCACATTTTGCCGAGCTTAGTTCCGTCCCAGATGTGATAGGGGGCGAGCCTATCGCCATATCGGGCACAAATTCCAGACTCCGGGCTGATATGGAAAAATCCAATATCACTTTGCCCGACCCGGGGATCGAACCCGAGACCTCAGAACCGTAGTCGTACCGACATACCACCATGCCACCGAGGCAGTAATTTTTTTTTACTTTACACTGTGTGTTAAAATTTCAGAGAGGAGAGCACAGTACTGCCTACTATCGAAGTATCTGGTATGACTATACAGCAATCCATCGATGCACCCGTCACCTTGAGAAATACAATGACGTTATCAGGAAACATATCTACACAAAACGGTATAGGTATGTATAGCTTTATCTTTTATTATTTTGCAGCAAAACAGGGCTGTAACAAGTGAGTTTTGTATAAAAATTAACCAATCTCTAGAGCAATGACGGATTTCTCTTAAGACCAACTAGACCTGGGCCTAGGGCGGCTGTACCATTAGGGTTGGCCAAACACGATACAAAAACTTTGGCACTTTTCACTTACTGACATAGATAACTCCATTATCTACAATCAAATTGAAGACCTTGTCCCTCTTTGTAGTCGGTTAAAAAGAAGGTACGTCAGCTAGTACCGGGTCTAGGGTGGCCAGCACTGCAAATCCGCCACTGCTCTAGAGTATGAATTGTCCCTTGAATTACTGGGTGAAGAACATCTTGAGAAAATTATACATTGAAATAAAACTATTCTTACGGATTCTATCACGATTAGGTATTAATTATTATTCTCGACGTTTCGAAGGCTTTGCAGTCTTCGTTGTCACGGGTCAGACGCTGACAAATGACACCTCAGTCTGACCCGTGACAACGAAGACTGCAAAGCCTTCGAAACGTCGGGAATAATAATTAAAACCTAATCGTAATAGAATCCGTAAGAATAGTTTTATTTCAATCTTGAGAAAACCTATGTAAGTGAGAATTCTTTAGATTATGAATGTATGTGTAATTCTACCAATCTTAGGATAAAGTGGTGTTATATTAACCCTTCTAGAGGTGGCTCATATGCAGCAGTGGAACAGTAAACATAATCAAATCAATCATTGAAATAAAACTATTTTTACGGATTCTATCACGATTTGGTTTTTAATTTTTATTCCCGACGTTTCGAAGGCTTTGCAGTCTTCGTGGTCACGGTAATTAACTTTTTAAATTGTATATAATTTAAAAATGAAGGTAGATATTGTAACACTAACTTTTTTGGACAAATGACACCTCAGTCCGCCCCGTGACCACGAAGACTGCAAAGCCTTCGAAACGTCGGGAATAAAAATTAAAAACTAAATCGTGATAGAATCCGTAAAAATAATTTTATTTCAACGTATAACATTCGCTTAAACTTAAGAAATCAGTATAAATTAATCATATTTTATTTTTATAGGAACTGGTTCGATAAACATGAGCAACCGGCATCTCAGCTCCGAAAAAGGTTGGACTGAAGTGGAGTTTGGTATAGGCAATGGGCCTCTGTTGGGGTGTAAAATATTCCGTACACTGTCAAGGCTGATGTTCTTAAACTGTGGTACTGTGTTGCAGTTCACTCCCCGAGGTGTATCGCCCAGTTTCGTGTCAAGTAAGTTCACAAACATAACATAACATAAGCTCACGCCCGTATCCTCGAAAGGGTAGGCAGAGGCGCACTAGCGAACTAGAACACCTACATTTCGCCGAGCTTAGTTCCCTCCCAGATGTGATAGGAGGCGAGCCTATCACCATATCGGGCACAAATTCCAAATCATCATAAGTTCACAAATCATTGGAATATTTAATCATCAATAATGTATTACAACAATCGTGGCATCTTCCAAATATAATATTTGAGCTGATTGATCTAGTGGCCATGTATATTTATTTATTTGTTTATAATCTTGGGATAACAAACAATTACACAATTAGTCTTTGTAAATAACTTAGATTAACATAAACAATAATTAACGTGTAACCCACAATGTTATCCTCAAATCACTATATAAATCATTGAACTATATATTGCACTGTGAAATGTGAAATGGAAGGTCCTGGCTTCTATTCCCAGTAAGTGGAGAGTTTTTCTAACACAATTTACATGGGATTGGATCCCTGTGGGGTTGGCTTCTGGCAGGTATTCGGTTGTAAAACCTAAGCCAAATCCTTTTTGCAATACGTTCGAAAATGGTGTGTTGTGCCGACCCCACATTGGATGAGAAGGGTAAGTAAAACAAAAAGGTCTAGGAGTTCAGAATTATTCAGGTTTGGCAATCAATTTGTGTTAATTATGTTTCCAGTTAGAAAAATGAATCATGAAATATATGTTCTAGTTTGTTATTTCAACATACGAATCTAATAGAAATTTAACAAAAAAGATTTATTTAAAAATTAAAAAATTTAATTAATGTAAAAATTTTAATCTAATAAATTTTAACCAAATCTTTATCTTCCAGCACTGGCCATGCAATTGGACGCACACTCGGTAGGTTACCTGACGTGCAGGGCGGGAAGTCAGGGTTCATCCATGACGTCCATATACGTGCGAGACTCTGAGAAGTACCACACAAACACGGCCATACAGATCGGCAACCCGCACTCGTTCATATCGTTCAACATCATGAGGAAGTTGCCGCAGCATGATATGAAATTGAGGCTGGCTGTCAAGTAAGTCTACATATGTTTTTACGAATATTCTAACTGAAGTGGGAGTGGAACAGGTGGTTTATACATCATCTCCGGAGCATACATTTATTATGAATCATCAATGTTGAGAAAAACACAGACAGCTGGCGGTGTTAACTGCATTGCGAATTTATATCTTAGTAATGGATTAAAAGAATTAAGCTCAGCGAAATGTATATTAGTTCATATCTCGGTTTTACCCGGACCTTATGTTATGAAAGAAGTTAATCTGAATAAAAATCTCCAATTCAATTTTTAAAACAAAAAATAGCTGTTGCTTGTATTAAGCGAATGTATCATCTCATTGCGATCCGCTATGCTTTTACTTTATGCGATTCCTTATATTTCGTTGTTTCACTGCTTTGCATCTGTTAAAGTGATAAATTTTATGTTCTCGAATGATCGATTTCAATAGTTAATGATCTCAATTCAAGTTTTGTTATTGGCTTACAAAGACCTACGAGCGGACGGCTATTGGGAAATTGGTTACCGTTGCCAAAAATGCTAGGGGCATAGCCGCTATTTATCGTGGAAAAGAATAAGTGTTATGAAGGGAGGTTTTATTTGGACTCCAGAAATCTCTTACTCAAAATTATATGTATTATAAGAAGTGTGAGATTGCTGACGGATATCGTAAATGAACTAATCTAAGTAGGATATTCGAAATTAAATCAGATCATGTTCAGTAAATTATGTTTGATAAATTAAGTTTTCTTCCTTTGGGTTAATTGTTGGGATCGATCCACAAACTCCCAGCCACCTCATTTCTGCCGACCTTCGATGAACGTTGTGACCCAGTGTCTCATACTATTGAAAATATTGTACTGCTAGCGAATTTCGACTTTCGACGGATCTCATATCTCGTAAATGATGATAGTTTTCGTTTTTTTACACATATATATGGAGCCTCTGTGGCGCAGCGGGCAAGTAGCCGGCTGTGAAGCGAGAGGCCGCGGGTTCGATCCCCGCACCGAGACAAATGTTTGTATGGCCTACAGATATTTGTTTCGGGTCTGGGTGTTGTGAGACCGGAAGTCTTTCGTAATTCCTGATACACACGACACAAGACTCGATCTTAATGTGGGGTCAGGAGTCCTGACCCCAAGATCGAGTCATCGAACAGTCCTGACTCAGGACTGTTCGATGACTCGATCTTAATGCGACTGTTGGGTGTTATTTATTTATTTATATTTATTTAAGTTACTTTTAGTTTATGCAAGTAGCACTGTTAGTTTAAATTTATGCAGAAAACTAAAACTTTAATCATTTTTGCAAATCATGAAAACTTCATATTACTTACCGCAGTTCCAACATGTGTCAAGCCATATGATGATATCAGATGGGTAATTTAGGGAAAAAATTATAGATAATAAATAAATATAAATAAATACACCCAACAGTCACACACATAGTCCTGACCCCACACTAGGTACAACCTGTATTGTGGGTATCAAAAACTACGAGCGACTCTCGGTTTCACAACACCCAGACCCGAAACAAACACAACATCTGTGGGCTACACAGAAATTTGTCTCGGTGCGGGAATTGAACCCACGACCTTACGTTTCACAGCCGGCTACTCGCCCGCTGCGCCACGGAGATGTATAATTTGCTATAATTTTTTTTTTTTTGCTGATTCGTATAAATTGAGCTTTTAATCAAGCTCCATATTAATATACTGCGTAGTAAGATTCAAAATTGTGTGACATTAACCCTTTTATTATATGAATACAAACATAATATTTGGTATCATTGTTGTAGGTTTGGAACATTTGGTGCAATCACTGAATATGGTGCTGAGAAGAAAGTGTCACAAAATAGCAGCGTGTCTGCTGCTGTGATGCTGGGAGTGCCTAGTGGAGTAATGCTCAAATTAAAGTGAGTATTCCATTTGTTGATAGTTTAAGAAGCTGGAAACTTAATAAATTACCAAATAGTCAGTGGTGTGCACAGGTAGTAAATGACTTCTAAGATAGCTTGTTGATCGAAGCGTCTTTACCCAGGAGTAGGACAATTAAAGGCTGTAATTATAATGCACTGAACGCCATTGCCAGCAGTGACTATAGTTGATTATACCTCTTATATTTAGATGAAATACTCTTACAATTGTACTCAGTGGCCGATTTGCAGTGATAGCATTGAATTTCTGAAGTCTATAACTGATGCTATTAACTACCAATATATTAACAGCTCACATGATAGGACCCACTAAATATATTTCCGTGGTGCCTTACAACTGGCCTCTCCAGTTATAAATATCCCTATGTATGAGGCTGATGCCTCTTTTCATTACATTGTCAATTCATTACATTGTCTCCTGCTTTTTTACGGTAGAAAGTGGAAACCTTATAATTCCTTCTCCTCCCTATCTTTCTGTTTTATTAATTTCGTTGCGGGAAGAAGACAATTTTGCATTATCTTTGACTCTCCGAGCTTCACTGCTCGGTGTGGTTAAATGCGTGCCATTGTTGATCCTGGCTTACAGGAATTACAGTGGCGGGTGTGTGGACGGGACAGTCTCGTACCAATAAATTTTTTGGACTGCACTATGCGTACCATCAGGTGTACTAAAAAAAAATTAATTTGACAGATGGACATGCTCTACGCAGACTATAGTTGTGCCGATCCACCTGTGCGAGGAGGTGATGCCGTCACCGGTTTTCTACGCGACCGTGGTGCCTCTGGTGTCATGGTTGGTACTGAAGAAGCTAGTCCTGGACCCCATAGCCAGGGAGCGGCAGGAGAGGGATCGGCAGCGATCGATGGAGGCTAACTACGAGAGGTAAGATTCTATTAACCAATTTCAACAAGGAAGTTGCTATTCAACATATAAATATACCATTTTTTTTTCTCCTGTGTTTTTTGTTTGTCTCCTTGGTCTGATATGGACCGTGGTACGGGAGATCCTGGGTGCGATTCCCAGGTCGGACAAAGCGATTATTTTCTAATTTGATTTACCTGGGACTGGTTGCGCTCGGGAAGGGTTGACGTCAGGCAGGCAGCCGGTCGTAAAAACTATGTCATTCATCATTTCTGAAACATGCTTAAAAAAGTGTCTTGCGCGACCCCACATAAAGGTGGGATAAGGGCAAGTAATATGATATAAAACTAGCCCTTGTTCGCGACTGCGTTCGCATGGATATCCCACGAGGACTGTGAAATTTTCACACATAAAAAGTAATTTATGTCATTCCTTGATAATGGCGCTTTCCTTACATGAAAGAATTTTTAATATCGGTTCAATAGTTTTTAGGACACTTTAGACTTTAATAGTCTCTAAATGAATCGAAATACATCATCTATAATATAAAAATGAATCGCTGAATGTGTTGCTAAGCGCAAATCTCGAGAGCAGCTGAACCGATTTCGCTATTTCTTTTTTTAGAATAATCCTTGAAGTACGAGGATGGTTTTTACGGAGAGAAAAAACAACACTTTTCTATACTCCCATACAATCGATTCGTAATAATATTTAAAAATCAATTTGAACTTTAATACCATACCATAAAATTTAAGTGTTAGTGGAGAGGTTCCGGGTAGAAAAAACAATTGAGTAACGTTAGTATCGTATAAATATTAATGTCAATATTTGTCATACGCAGACGAGGTTGCACGGGTTAGCTAGTTCTATATAAAGTAGAAAAACAAAGGGTCGATCACACATTCCCACATTCTGGAATGTATTCCTAATGACCCACATGAATTGTATGTCACATTAACGATGCTAGAATGAACTTGTTCGTACTTAGACTTGAGACGGCAAATTATCATCATAATTACTTCGTTAGTTATTTCCGCTCGGTCCTCGGGCTGATGGGCTGATAGGCTGATGTGCGTTAACAATAGACGGAAAATACGTCATTGTGCACTGGGGTTTAGGATTATAAAATAATTATGTTTATTTACCAATTTAAGGCAGAAAATATGTGTTACGCAAATTATCATCAAACGTCAAAGACTATGTATACTACTAGACTGGCTGTTCGGTACATATGTAGAATGTGCGCACTAAGTCTCTGTTAATCAACCTCAACTCACTATAGTGGTAGAAATCTGCTCTTTTCCTTGAAACGTCCGTGAAACGTCAAACACTCGCCGTCATGTGCCAATTTTACTTGGTAACAGCTTGTCTACCTCTAGTAAATACATAGAAGTCTTTGTCTTTGAACGTTTCGTTTGTAATAAAAAAATACATAGAAGTCTTTGTAAAAATAAGAAATAGTTTTCAAGATGTCTGACTGGCTATTTTTTTGAGTAATGGATTTATTATTGGCAAAATCATCAAACTTTGATGGAGGCCATATTTTTTAAATAAAAAGAAAAAGAAGAAGAAGGCTTTGTCAAACGTAGATCAGTTTTAATAATAGCTGTTGCTCGAAGCTTCATCCGCGTAGATATATTTCACAGGAACCGTACGTTTTTCTGGGATAAAAAGTAGCCTATGTATTATTCTGATGTATAATCTATCTAACTGTAAAGTTTCATCCAAATCCATTAAGTAGTTTCGACGTAAAAGATAAATACAGAACTAAAATTTTCGCGTTTATAATATTAGTTATATTTGTATTTGATGAGGTTTTGAGTACCAATGTTTTGAGAAAAGTCAAAGTGTGACGTCACTATACCGATATACTTGTAAGTTAAGAATAAAAATTATATTCGTCCAGCATTAAATACTCCCAGAATTTCAGCATTAAATACGGCGCTGACCTTCTCTACTATTGAGAGGAATTTATCCTTAGTCTACCACAATGTTCTAGTACAGATTAGACATACTTCACATATCTTCAGAATTCTTATAGAAAAATACATGTATATCAAATACAGTTTTCAAAATATTTTACTTCACCGTAAAAGTTTGATAATTCACAATGAAATCCTACTAGTATTGTAAACGTGAAGGTTTGTGAGTATGTGTGTATATGTTTGTTACTCTTTAACGCATAAACTACTGAATGGTTTTTAATGGAACTTTCCTGTTATAAATATTATACATCAGAATAACACATATGCTACTATTATCCCGAAAAAAATACAGGCGTACGTAGTCGGAGGCAACAGCTAGTAATAAAGACAATTTCATCTTGTAATAAACAAAAATGCTATTCCAAAGGTTACAAGAAATGCAGCGTCAAGCGAGAGCGACGGTGGAACTCATGAGGGAAACATACTCGAGGATCAGATCCGAAGAGGAAAAAAAGAAGGGTCTCGTCATACTAAAAGCACTGTATGGAAAATTGCCAGCAGGTAAGAGCTAATCTCTGATCGTTATGACTCGATTGTAATTTAAGAGCTATATTCCAAAACGTACTAAGTTCATTTCCTTCATTGAGTGTGTGTTTATTTCCTATATATTCTTATCTAATTATATCTTTCTGATCTAGTTAATAATTACAATAATGACCATTTTAATTTACACTTTAGATGTATATTTTTTTAAATGTAAAAAGAAACGTAAATAATTAGAAACATAAACGAGTCTATCTCTAAATAGAGTTATGTGAGATATGTGTAATTTATTTATTGATTTAGACAAATGTCTAAATCTTGGTATAAAGCTCTTCAATTTACGTCCATATAGACATTGATGTTTATAATAATAATAATAATAATAATAAAAATTCTTTATTTTGCACAACATACATTTGAGGTTACACATTATAATTAATGCAAAAAACAGGAAATAATACAAAAATGTAGTTGTTGCTTACACATATAAATGTTTATGCTATGATTACCAGGGGGCCCCAAACTAGGCAAAGCCTGTATCTTGGAGACCAGTATGTATTTATTTTCTTTATTATATGCTATTTATTATATTGGTAATATATTATATATTTATTTAACAAATTTAAGTTTATAATAGATGATATCACAGCAGATCGTATGGGTTAAAACTATGACTATTGACGTCGCGTCGTTAGATGCGCCAGAGCAATGCCAAGTGTTGGGTAGGTTGTATTAAACACCGAGTAAAAATAGTTTTGATATACGGACGGACATGAAATTGGGTACGTGACTAAATTTTTTTATTAATTTTATATGAAATTTACGCCGTCTAATATATAGCAATGAAAGAATTATTGAAATATTCTCAAAAATAAAAAAGTTATAAGCATTTGATATTTGGTATAACCATCAATATAGAGGTAATATACCCTAGATGCACAGTTCTTTGCAAATATCCTCCTAAAAAGTGGTCTCAGGAATAAAACAAAGAAAAAGATCACAAGTTCTAATCGATGGGTGTAACCTTCAAACTGCGGAAAAGAGAAGTATTAGTAAAATGGCGTCAGGTCCATAACAGCACGTGCGTTAGAATGGAATAGCAGGAGATCCCCACTACGTCCCCACTCTTGCTCATTGCAGAATTTAAAATATGAATTACTGACTCATTTTTCAACTAATTTCGATGCCGATTTTACAGAAGAGTTTCTGTTTTGTTTTATTTGCCGGTACGTATAAACATGTGTACAAAATCAAACATAGTCAAGTACCCAATTATAAGGATTCTGTTGTCGTCGTTTGGTTGCAGAGTTCCAGAACACGAAACGGTTAGGCGCATGAAAAAATGTTTGATACAAAATTTGTCGCAATATGCTCTAAAATGTTGTAATCGATTTTTAAAATCGTTGGAGCTATAGAAACCGATAATAATAATGAAAAACCTATTATATGATGTTTGACCTTGAATAAATCATGACGCAGACACGAGAGTTTATGATACTTGAGACAATTTTCATAACGCCAATATGAAGCTATATGCGAGTTTTCCAGTTTATTATCTCTTCTTTCGAGGTGAAACGCTAATTTGACTCGGGTATTTCCTAAATTAATAGACCAACGCTGCTATTAGGCATTTCAAACGCAATGTATGAATCGCCGCTAATGTTTTATCGCCTCCAACAGTTCTGCGTAACTATTTCAGTCAGTTATCTCGTGTGATCTCAAATTGCTTGAGATTGTCTATGACGCATTCAATTAATTATCCCGCCGGCTACTTCTCACAGATATTCTCACGATGTACGCTATTGGATGTAATTATTCTTCGGTTATTATAGGTAGGCTTAGATGTAGAGCCTACAGTCATTTTAATTCCGTTTTTTGTTTTGTTTACGACATATGATATGGCGATAGGCTCGCCTCCTATCACATCTGGGACGGAACTAAGCTCGACGAAATGTGGGTGTACTACTTGGCTAGTGCGCCTCTGGCTACCCCTTCGGGGATACAGGCGTGAGCTTATGTTATGTTATGTTATTTTTGCGACATGATTACATGGTTGATTGTGGCGGGTATGGGGACACATGCCTGTGTCATCATTTGCGTAATGAATAGTAAATGGGTCGGCTCGACCGGCTGTAACTGTTTCATAAAAAAATCAAATGCCAGCTTGCTGACACGTTTTGTACGGTGAGAGCGAATTTCAAGGCCAATATATCATCTTGCCAACCCCATACATTGACAGCCTCCGTGGTGCAGTGAGCGAGTAGCTGTCTGTGAAGCGGGAGGCCGTGGGTTCGATTCCTGCATTGAGACAAATGTTTGTGTGGTCCACATATGTTTGTTTCATATTTGGGTGTTGTGAGACCGAAAGTCTCTAATAGTCTCTGACACCCACCATACAGGTTATACCTAGTGTGGGATCAGGACTAAGTGTGTGACTGTTGGGTGTATTTATTTATTTATACATTAACTGTAAGGTCTGCAACTTGCATAAACGTAAAATTGACTGGAAAGAGACGATCGCCCTTCACTTTCTTTTTCCTGTGGCTGATGATGATGATAGGAAATACGGACTCCATTATTTTAACATATAATTGACATGTTAATAATAGGTATCAAAATAATAGAGGTTTGTAATGGCTTGATTGTTTCCTTGGCTTGCTGAACTCCATAGATGATGGATACCTCTTACCATCAACCGCGCAGCTAGCTCGTCTGCACACACTAAGGCTGAGATCTATAACGCGAACTTCGACTAAGTTTGAGTCAAAGAAACGAACTCAGTGAGGATATGGAATTTTTAAATCGAAATCCGACTTAGTCCGAGACATTTTTTACAAGAAAAACAGACAGACTAAGCAAAGACTTACTTGTAAAAAATGACTCTGACTAAGTCAAAGTTCGATTTAGGAATTCAAAATCCTCACTTAGTTAGTTTCTTTGGCTTAGACTTAGTCGAAGTTCGCTCTGTAGATCTCTGCCTAAGACATTAACTATTAAGTCTCGTAATGCCCAGTCGTTTACTAACTGCGTCTGTTAATTAACTGCGTATGTCCAATTACTAGAAACTGGGACAATTAATAAAAAGACAATAAGCTAAGGATTGAACGTTACAGCCATGTCATATAATATAATATGCAGGGAATAGTTACATTGACTCGGTGGCGTGGTTGTATTTCGGTACGACTAACGTCCTGAGGTCTCGGGTTCGATCCCCGGGTCGGGCAGTGATATTCAATTTTTCCATATCAGCCCGGAGTCTGGAATTTGTGCCCGATATGGTGATATGCTCGACCCCTATCACATCTGGGACGGAACTAAGCTCGGCGAAATGTGGGTGTACTAGTTCGCTAGTGTGCCTCTGCTTACCCTACAGGGATACAGGCGTGAGCTTATGTTATGTGTGTGAAATTGTTACAATGAATAAAACGGATATAAAATAAAAAAACAAAATTAACTTCTAAAAGCCAAACTCTAAAAGAGAACATTTGAAGCAGATTTTATATTTTTCAGACTTTTCATTAAGCATAAAGCAGAACTGGGTCAAATATATGGATGCGTAGCCTATTTTAAAGGAGGGAAAATGGGAAGGGGATGTGGTATTGTACTACCGGAAATCTCACTTACCGAGCGAGCCGCAACATGAATGCATGCATTGATCGACATGACACCTTACGTCGATTTTCCGTGAGACGGTGGTATCAAACCAGTCGAGCCGGCCCATTCACACTGTAGTAATGGTACAGTGTAGCTCTACCACTCAAATAATTTACCAATATGTACCAACTGCTATAAATTGCTATAACGGTGAAGGAAAACATCGTGAGGAAACCTGCATACCAGAGAATTTCTTCACAAGAATTTCAAAGGTATGTGAAGTCTACCAACCCGCATTAGGCCAGCGTGGTAGACTAAGGCCTAACCCCTCTCATTAGTAGAGGAGGCCCGTGCCCAGCAGTGGGACAGTACTATTACAGAGCTAATATTATGTACCAACAGACGCTTCGAGTCACGAGATCGTCGAGCAAACTGGCGACGGCGCATCTCCAGAGTCACCTAACGCTTACAGCGAGGTGATTGACGTCACAATACCCATACAGTGTCTCGTCAAGGATTCGCGGCTGGAACTGTTGGAGGCGAGCAAGGTAATGTATTGTCCGTTTGATTGATGCCTCATCTTGTGTCCTTTTGAAAAATTATAAACACAATATTTATTGTATGTAACTTTGTTGTACTTTATTTCCCGTAAATGTTAAAATTGGTTAGAGTGAGCAGCAGTCGTCCTTGGTCTAATGGCAGCTTGTATGGGTTGTGGACCGGGAGGTCCTGGGTTCGATCCCCAGGTCGGGCAAAGCAAATTTTCTAATTTAATTTGCCCGGGACTGGATCCCTCATAGGGGGTTGACGTCAGGCAGGCGGCCGGTCGTAAAAACTAAGTCAAATCCTCTCTGCAACATGCTTGAAAAAGTGTGTTGCGCCGACCCCCCCATTAAGGTATAAGGGCAGGTAGAAAGAAAGAAAGGTTAGAGTGAGCACAAAAGCACGCGTTGATAGAGCATTAGTATAATATACAAACTATCTAAAAGTATAGAACACACACAATAATTATGGTGCGTATACACCAACATAATAATTATGGCGCGTATATACCAACCGAACGAAAGCGAAAGAACGATCGCGAAGGGCCAACAGCGATAAACACCGAACGTTCCCGAACACTCGCGAATCTTCGCTATCGCATTCACACAAACAAACCTTCGTTGTTGTGTGAATGCAACAGCGAATATTTGCGAATGATCGGAAACGTTCGGTCCCCATCGCCGATGGTGCTTCGCGAACGTTCTTTCGCCTTCGTTCGGTTGGTGTTTACCGGTCCGAGGTCTCGAGTTCGATCCCCGGGTCGGGCAAAGTGATATTGGATTTTTCCATATCAATCCGGAGTCTGGAATTTGTGCCCGATATAGCGATACGCTCGCCCCCTATCACATCTGGGACGGAACTAAGCTTACCGAAATTTGGGTGTTCTAGTTCGCTAGTGCACCTCGGCCTACCCCTTAGGGGATACAGGCGTGAACTTATTTAAGTAAATTTGATATATCTACCAACAGTCTGAGCTGCCCGGCTTCTACGATCCGTGCGTGGGCGATGACAAACACCTCACCATCCAGTACATGTTCCACAACAACCTGCACAGCTGCACCGTCTCCGACAAACAGGCCATCGTCCTTCCTCGCAATAGTAAGTACATTAGAAAGAAAGAAAGAAAAGTTTATTGCGGCGTCTAGCATATGATAGAATAATAATATTTTTTCATTAATATATATTTATCAGGTCGTCGGTCCACCTTGTAGGTGGACGGGCTACGCTGCTAGTGCCGGTACGTGGTCTCCACTCGAGAACTTTTCTGCCCCATCGGCTATTAGTTCTACGAGCTATGTGCCCTGCCCACTGCCATTTCAACTTGCTAATCCTCTGGGCTATGTCGGTGACCTTCGTTCTTCTACGGATCTCCTCATTCCTAATTTGATCACGTAGAGAAACACCGAGCGTAGCCCTCTCCATAGCTCATAGGTTGATCTGGAAATCTTTGGGGAAGGCCTATGTTCAGCAGTGGACGTCCTATGGCTGATGATGATGATGATATATTTGTATTTTTAAAATAATTAATGATGTACGACTATATAGGGAAGGGTTTAGAGGACATTCAGTCTAAACTTTTGTGATGATGAGTCTTTTAAAAGTGGTTTATTTATTCGATGTTGCCTTATAATTATATACGTTTGTCTAACTCTGCATCTCCTGTACATGTTTTTTCGAAACAAAACACTAAAAACACCTACATAAAACGAGGTTTATCATTGTCTCCTGCTCATATAACGATGGGCCATAGACAAAAATGTAGAAATACCATGTTTAATGTAATGTTTTAGTGCAGGAGACGCGGCTATAGTAATACAATGTTTTGTTTCGCTGTGTTGAATGACATGTAACAACAAAAAACTGGATCTTCCAGATAATGTTGCCGTTTTGCAGGTGGCCGTAAGGTCGTAAATACTAAGCAAAATTATTTACAACATGCCTGAAAAAAGGAGTTATGCTGTACCTACATCAAAGTAGAATAAAAATTTGCGGAATTAAAAGCCTTTAAAATTTTAATTTAAGGCATGCAGGATGCAAGCCACTTACAACAGGTCGATCTGGAAATCTTTGGCGGAGGCCTATGTCCAGCGGTGGACATCCTGTGGCTGATGATGACGATGATGATGAAAAGTTTAAATTATATTATTAAAGTTGTTTATAAAGACTAATTTTGTTTTGTTATCCCAAGATTATAGATTAAAAAAAATAACTCTATTTTTGCTGCAGATCACCGGGTCAAGAACAGATCCTGAAAACTAAAGTCCCAACGCAAGCACAGCGTTCACGGTGCGACGCCGCCAAATAATACCCATAAGGCGTAGATACCCACGACCACAAGAAAAACCAGAAAATTGCACAAAACTGTTATGGAAATCGGGCAGCTATGAACATTCCATAAACCGAGACTAGCATTTCGTATCGGAACAAGAGGCGAGCGTTTGCAAAATAAATGTGATTTGTGTGATACGGTGATCAATATTTTTTTAGTTAAAAATGTCGCCGCTTGTAGACCATTATCGTGCAATTCGAAAATTCAGTTTTTATTAATTATACTTCCATTTAAATAGTCCCCAGAGGGAGTTGCGTCAGGCATGCAGCCGGTCGTGAAAACTAAGGCGAATCCTTTCTGCAACATGCTTGAAAAAGTGTATTACGCCGGCCCTATATCATCGGAAAATTAAAAGAAAAAGATATATTGGCTTATAAATATTTTAGAAAAGCCTAATTTTTGTTGTGAATAAAGCTAATTTGCACGGTATTGTTTATAAGCGAAAATTTTAGTTAATATCAAACTATGGTGGAAGGCGACACTTCAGTCTGTACCAGTTTTTGTTTTATTTATTGTTATAATTATAATTAACCTCCGGTTCCGGTTAAAGGTAAGCCGCGACAGGAATCGAATTATGGGCCATTCAGTGCTGATCAAACCCCTCCACCAAGTACAACTGTTAAGCATCATTCGCACGAGAACTTTTTTAACGCGCGTGAAAAAAATCGCTGAAATGGAACATATGAGTTCTAGTATAGTTATTTACATTTTATTTGGCGGTATGTAGAATATACTTTATTAAAAACATGGCAAGAATGATTTTCAAGCAATCATATGAACAGACATGTTGACGCTTTTTTAACGCGCGTTGAAAAAGCTCTCGTGCGAATGAGGGCTTAATCTTCCGGCGCCCATTATTATGTCGTTTTAAACATTATTATAGACAAAAATATGAAACAGGTATCACAATATTTCTTTGCCTGTTGTGATTATATTCAGTTTCCATTTACTCGTTCATTGGCTTTGTAATTTTATTGAAGGCTTAGTCTAGAATAATACTTTTTATTTATTGACGATAGTCCATCCCATAAAGATTGACTTAAGGTACGCGGTCGTTCGTAAAATGAAAGCCAAACCCTTACTGCAACATACGCCGATTTTATGCGGATCGTACACTGTAGTGGGATAAAGGTGGATGAAGAGATGGCGATAGTCTAAATGACCAAATGATTCATACCAAGATTGAATATTAAACTCAACGAAGATTCACTACAATATCATGTTTGACGTTGTGTATTGGTTGTACACAATTCAACATTAACGTAAATGCTATATTAATTAATATAAAAATAACCTCTATTATCAAAAGAAAATTTAAATTTGATAAAATAAAAAATGAGGCCATAATGAATAATTCAAATATTATTGCTTCGCTTGTAAAAGATATACGAGAAGTGCGAGCATATGTTATCTCCCTCGCGCAATAGTTATGACCATCCATATAGGTTGACGTCATTGTACAGATGTTTCATAAATTTGGTATCAATAATAACTGCATTGTTATTGGTACCAACTTTATAAAACACCCGGTATAAGGCGTGCATATTTTTGAGCGGATTAATAAAATTCTATATGGATTATGATGAATCTAAACTTTAATTCTTCCTACAATAAACTAAATGCATAAAACCTATTTGCGACATGATGACGCTGAAAATATATAGGAATTATATTTTTAGTACTGAGAGAAAGGGCTCCCCGATTTCTAAATAGTTTATCTTTTATGTTTTGAGTATGACAGCCTTTTGGTGTATTCTAGTGAAATACTACTATTCGACCTGTACTGCCTGACTGAATTCAGATAAATTATGGTTTGACAAATTAGCTAAAGTACTAAGGACGTAGTGAATGGGTAATAAAATCTAGTAATGTCACTTTAATTGCTATTGCGAATATTATTATATTCACTGCAATATGTATTTAATGTATCTACTCTGATAATGTCGCAGTTGAAGTTAAGTTTAAGTCAAATAAAACATCTGTAGACGACTTTGAAAACCATAATAATACAATACAAAGATCAGATGAATTGACAAACAACTTGATTTTTGGTACAAAATAAAATATATAACAATTCTAAATATTACTTAGTTGCGAAATGTTACTCAACATAAAGTAACATTGTTGTGTGATCATCGACGAACTTCCTAGAACACAATATAGATTAATGACTTGCGTAGAACATTCTTCGTTGTTCTCGCATTATCCTCTTGTATCACACACAGTTTCCAAATATTAATCACCAATAACTTGTACTCACTCGTTCGATGTTCAATCGTGTACAATATTTATTATAGAGCCAAAGAAAATGCATATTTTTAGACGTGTAATATAATGACTTGATATATTTTCTCACGAATAAAATAGCGTAGACAGATCTAAGGACGGTGTAATTATAACTCTTATCTGTATGAGATGAGATCGTTTAGATCACGACTGTAAAGTGAACACGCGAACCGCGTGGAAGGAACAATTAAACGCGCGACTTGTGGAAAAAAACTGGAACTCTGCGGAGGGGCAGCGTCCGTGTTATTTAAATTCGCTTCTAAGCGCTTGCAGCGCTATTACTAATCTAGAATTCCACCTTATCTTGATTTATCATACAACCCGCTTAATTTAAATCAAGATTTGGGATAAATAGGGATTTAACATGGAGCTGTAAGTGACCCTAAGGCATCGTACCCATATTACGTGAACTGTGCATGGGAGGGGGGTGTTCAAACTACCACGCTTGGTCACAAGGGCAGGGGGGGATCTTACATTTTCGTCACGTAGTCAATATCCTCCAGGGAAATCTCGTGCTTTTTCAAGCTATATGCAAATATGGCGCGCAGCGTTTGGAATTTTTTAAAGTCACTGGTGGCAACACGTCATTATATTTTGTTTTTAAAATTTTCTTCGATAAAAAAATATTTAAAACCGTATTTATAAATTACTACGCGAAAAGTAGAGGGGGAGTCTTGGCATATAATACGGGTGGTCACCGAGGGGGGGGAGAGGTATAAAAATTTAAAAAAAATGGTCACGTAATATGGGTACGTTCCCTAAATGTGATAAGCACCGACCGTCACGTCATAGAAACGGCAACACTACAACGTACACTTACTACCTTCACAGACTCAGAAAATTAATTAGAAAAACCAAAGACCTCTATGTATACTACTCGACTGGCTGTTCGGTACATAGAATGTGCGCACTAAGTCTCTGTTAATCGACCTCAACTCGCTATAGAAATCTGCTCTTTTCCTTAGCCGTGAAACGTCAAACACTCGCCGTCATGTGCCACAATTTTACTTCGAAACAGCTTGTCTAGTAAATACATAGAAGTCTTTGAGAAAAACAGTCATAAGGCACCTTTATAAGGTCCATTCACTCATATTCATAAATGTAAACTTTAAATTTGTTCCATTAAAACGCATAAGTCGACTTAAGACCCAACTACCGAGCTCTAGAATTATTCAATGGCTTGTATGTTTTATTGTATCTAATAAAGCCACTGTTTAAAAGGACGTATTTCTATTGATTTCATTCTAGGTATTGATGAAAAGGTTGGCATTGTTTTATTTGTCAATTGTTATGCATTCGACCTGTTATTATCCTTAATCAACTGAATAAAACTGGTTGAATAATAAGTCATATTTTTTTAAACGGCGCGGAAATAAATTATTGTTTTTACTCAGAGGCGCAGTGGAGTAGATTATTGAAAAACGAGAGTCCGCGGACTGCCTCGGTGGCGTGGTGGTATTTTGGTACGACTACGGTTCTGAGGTTTCGGGTTCGATCCCCGGGTCGGGCAAAGTGATATTGGATTTTTCCCTATCAGCTCGGAGTCTGGAATTTGTGCCCGATATGGCGATAGGCTCGCCCTCTATCACATCTGGGACGAAACTAAGCTCGGCCAAATGTGGGTGTTCTAGTTCGCTAGTGCGCCTCTGCCTACCCCTTCGGGGATACAGGCGTGAGCTTATGTATGTATGTATGTATGTATGTATGTATGAGAGTCCGCGGTTATTAATATTTTTATGATCTTTAAACATTACACAAAACGTGGTGTTTATACAATTTTTTGTCTATGGTCCATTTTAAATGAGCAAAAGACAATGAAAAACCTTGTTTCGTGTAGGTGTTTTTACTGTTTTGTTTCGGAAAAAACTAGTTCAGGAGACGCAGAGGACTTTAGTGAGAGCTCAAAATTCTCGTAGTTCTTAATCATTATCATCATCATGATTGGTGACACATGATTGGTATAGAGTCAAGATTATGAACCTTATAAAAACAATTGCGCTTCTTATCTAAAAATACCTAGTTTATCAGTTTAAAACTAGTTTTAACGTTAAGAATCCCGTAAATACATATATTTATATGTAAAGGGTTGTTATGTATAACATGTTGGGTGTTATTTTAATTTTCACTGCCATTACATCGTAACCATGGGAATTGACAACCTCCATGGCGCAGTGGGTGAATAGCCGGCTATGAAGCGAGAAGCTGCGGGTTCGAGTCCCGCTGTGAGACAAATAGACGTTACACAGACGTGTAGCCCACACATATTTGTTTCGGGTCTAGGTGTTGTGAGACCCAAAATCTGTAGTTTCTAATAACTACGACACAAGACTCGTATCTTAGTGTGCGGTCAGGACTATGTGGGTAACTATTGGGTGTTGAAATAAATAAATAGCATTTTTAAACTCGTAAAAGCCATGTTATTTATCGATTCTGGCGACGTTCGGTGCTGTTTATGAATGGCGGAATATTATTTACATGCATGAGTCACGCCTAGTGAATCACTGAATCGTTACTGAAAACATACTTTTCCATTGGGAAAATATTAAGATGTTTGCAATGTAATGGTAATTTCGGCAATGGTGGGAAGCCATAACTACATGATATTGCATTATTATTTAGGTATGACTAATGAGTTCACAAGCTTCTTTCTTTTAATTTTAAATACTTTTGGTCTATGAATGTTGGCGGGCAGATAACGGTACGTTTGCAATATTATGTTAAATATTTTTAACGTGCGTTAACTTTTTGTGTCCATATTTTTGTGCATGGCGTGAATAAATTGACATCTCGACTTGCAATGTTTTGTACAAAAAGTGGCAATTTTATGCCCATTTATATTTGTGTTTAAATGTCTAATTTAATCATCAGTCGACATGTCTAAAAAGCTACTAGTTGGTGATTTATTTGTCGCTAAAAATATGCCGTTTAAATGTCTTTTTTGGATATTGTAAGTCGACTTATTAAGTTTTTTTACATTATGAACGGGTTTGATTTAAACCTGTGTTGTACGTATAAAAAAATATTTAGGTACTCCGATGGATCAGTGACCCAAAATGAGTCTTGGCCTCCGAAACGAAAAAAAATGTCTACCTTTTATACATTTTATCAGCCATTACTGTATATAATTTACTTACTGTTGCCAGGGACGCCGTTCGCGTGGATATTTATTTTCCTGGTCAAAAAGTAGCCTACGTGTTAATCCAAGATGTCAGCCAATTCCATACCAAACGTCATCAAAATTGGTCCAGCCGTTTGAGAGTGAAAAAATTACAAATATGGAACACACAATTACTCTCAAATTTTCGCCTTTATTAATATTAGTGTGTTAAACAATTTCGTTTAGATTATACGAGTTTTTTAATTCTACACAAAACACATACGCAAAACAACGATTTTAGCTGTCACCTGCTCGTAGAACAATGGACCATAGATAAAAAATGCAAGTTTTGTGTAGGTGTTTTGTGTAATGTTTTGTGCAGGAGACCCGGTTTCATAGTTACATCATGAAACTCGTATAATAATAACAAATTCAGATATTCTACTAGGCTTTTAGAATGACTTACGTTTTACCTATTCGAGTACTATTGATTTTGAACAGGTTAATAATAAAGCAAATGCTGTTGACGTAAAGTTTTTGCAATATAGTGCAGGATAATATGTATATAGGTACCGATTGGCAAGTATGAATATGTACATATTCATACGCACTATGCATGCAATAGGATAGCGGTGTTCATTTTCTGGATTTTGTGATGTTATACAAGTCGATGCCGATTGCTGACTTATTTAAATGTTATTTTAATGCTTTATCAAATATCGGCTATGTTTCATTGAGCGTTGTTTCGATGTTTTGATTCATGTACAAATTGGGTATTTGACTATAGTATCCAATATCAATGAATGTCTGTAGAATTTTATCATCGAAATAACCTGTGCAATAGGAATTTATTAAAAATACTCCATCTTATCTTAGTAATTTAAATACTTAATTTTTTATCTGTGCGTCACGTGACTGTAAACACCAATCACGACACACTACTCATTTTTCTTTTATATTTGTTCCACAATGGCCTTAGACCTAAGATCCAAAGTCATACTGCCAGGTTATTTGTTATATGTTTTCGTATTTTTGTTTAAAGCTCAACCTAATTTCAACGCGGATGTGATCGACAATCAATATCTGATCGACGAGATATCTGACCCGTTTTCTTCTTAGTTTGAAATCATAAATGTAATTTCCGCTTTTTTAAGCGATTTTGTATCTATGATGAGGGACAATGACGTCACCCGTCTACAGTCAACAGATAGCGTTTTAGCTGCAAACTAAAGTACACATAATATTTTTTCCTTTTTTTTACTAACCATATGAAAATAAATTATTTTTTACATGTTTAAGATAACCTAATAAATAACCCTATATACTTTTAAAAAAATATTCAAGTACCCAATTCTGTATATTGATACCTCTGGTGAATATTTGTTGTATTGTAGTGGAAATTTAATATTAGATATATTGATGCGATACTTTTCCTTTGTTACCGAAATGCCTTAAGTAAATATTACGAACTTTGAATTAAAGCATGATATTGTTGAACAAAGTTTTTTGTTTTCTTTACCACAGCCACATATTAACGGCCTTACTCATAAAAACAGTTTAGCTGAGCAAATAAAAAAAATAAAAATAAAAAATCTTTATTGATCACGTAGGCATGTAAAAAAGCACTTATGACAAGTCAACACAAGTAAATTTTAAATTAGGATTAATATAATTTACATTATATATTTGAATTAGACAACAGGCAGGCAAGTATGGACATAATAACGATGGGATGGCTGAGATAGGGTGATAAGGGGAAATAGGAATAGAGTGTAAGGGAATGGATTGTATGGGAATGGCATATGGCAGGAATGGTGGCAGGGGATTGACTGGAAATACTGGAAGCAGTTGGGATTGGTGCGTGAGGCCCTATCCTAGCTAACCTACCAGCCTTTCTCTAGCTACCTACGGATGACGACCCGAAGAAGAAAGGCAGAAAGAAACTCCGGGCTTATTTTTTTCATCATCAATTGTCACCATTTCTTTTTTATTTTCTTTTGTCTATTTTCCTTTTTTAAAAAATTTGATTTACAAATTGTCAATACAATTGATAATCATATTTGTGTAATGGAAATGTAATGGAAAAAATAGTCTGTCACTTTTTTCCTTGTGTCACATTCATTGAAAATAAAAGGGACAGACAAAGGCCCTAAAAGCTCATGAAAATTGGGGCTCTTTTTTACTGCAATCGAATGGCGAGACTAACTAGCCGCTTGCCTGATGGTAAGTGATATAGGACCTTATAAAAACAGTTTAGCTGAGCAAATGGTAAAGAATAGTCTGACCCTTTTATTTTCAAACAACGTGACACAAGCATAAAAGGGACAGACAATTCTCAGCCATTAACTCAGCTAAACTATTTTAATAAATGATACCAAAATTGTAAACGCATATTAATTCACGTAAAACCTACTCGTAGAATCATAGATAATATAGTCGACTGATACAGCCATGCATAGAATTATAATATTAGGTTTTCACTCTACGCTGCGCTTGCCGGTACGTGGTCTCCACTCGAAAACTTTTCTGCCCCATCGGCTATCAGTTCTACGAGCTATGTGTCCTGCCCACTGCCATTTCAAGTCGAAGTCTGCAAGAAGTTGCTGGATGCAGGCCGCTTCCAACAGGTCGATCTGGAAATCTTTGGGGTAGGCCTATGTTCAGCTGTGGACCTCCTATGGCTGATGATGATGATGATGATGTTATCACTATAATAATTAAAATCGTACCATCACAGAACCTGAAAAGCAGTTTACATTGACAACCTCCGTGGCGCAGCGGGCGAGCAGCCGGCTGTGAAGCGAGAGGCCGCGGGTTCGATCCTCGCATCGAGACAAATATTTGTGGGGCCCACAGACATTTGTGTCGGGTTTGGGTGAGACCGAAAGTCTCTCGTAGTTCCTGATACCCACGACACAAGACTCGATCTTAGTGTGGGGTCAGGATATGTATATGGCAGTTGGGTGTTATTTATTTATTATTATTTACATTTGAAACCTCATTTTTTTCTCATTACAGCACTGGATTAAAAACCATTTAATTTAAAGTTTTACCCTCTTATTCATAATGAAATTCTGGTCTTATCGAACGCGTAACCCTACTTTTGCCTACTTTAGCTAAAAGAGAACTGAAATGTGTTTATCGAATACAATGTTGCTGGTTACAGAAAAAATAAATATTTCTGGAAAACTTTGAAACAAATAGGAAGTCTTGGCTGGAAACAATCAATCAATAAAAAATATGTATCAATCTTAGATGGGGTTAGGACCCCCCCAATATAGTCTAGGGACTTTAACAAAATTAATATCATTAAGAAAGAATATCAAACTTGAAATAGCTGACCGGAAACGGCCGTGTTTTTACTATCGAACGTTGGAACGTTTTAACGCTAGTGAACCATTATGAATACAAATTTTATGAAACATACTATTGCGGTCTTATTACGCTCTACTAATTTATTATGAATGAGGGGGTTATACTTTTATTTAGAACAATACAAAGCACTTTGCAGACTTTTTCAACATTTGCATATAATCCTTTGTGACGCAGTCTCAGTTCACCTGTGATAATAAAGCGGCACTTGTGCTAGGCTCGACGCGACGCGACGGCAGCTATCTTTAATTTTATGACAAACTATATTCTACATTTATTGCTAAATGTATTCGCGTCGTAAAATGCGGCATAAACAGCAGCAATCCGCCCATAAAAATCTGCTGAGTACACTTTTATAGGCAAATTAATCGAACGAACAGTCGCCGAGGTATATTCGATTTACTAATTCTAATCACGCTCTTCATCGTTGGTTTTAGGCTATTTTGTGGTCCTAAGTCTAAATCTTAGGTTAGGCCATCATACAGAATATGATGTGCCCGATATGGCAACATATTTTAATTCTTTCACATCCCAGCCCGCCTAGCATGCACACCTCGGGATATCTCGATAA
Organism: Clanis bilineata; assembly: GCA_036417725.1. Taxonomy (NCBI): domain Eukaryota; kingdom Metazoa; phylum Arthropoda; class Insecta; order Lepidoptera; family Sphingidae; genus Clanis; species Clanis bilineata. The sequence continues at coordinate 15,700,694 of CM071137.1, forward strand.
TCGACTGTCGAGATATTGTCTACAATATTGTATGAAAATATACGAGGACGCATGTTAGTGTCCATAGACAAATAGAAAAAACCGATTATAACAGAATAAAAAGCGTAGACAAAATATTCTCATGGCGCGCATGCTAGGCGGGCAGGACTGAAGTTTCGTTGCCGTATAACTCGTTCTACATCTCCTTGGAAGGTATTGGGTGAGTTACATACATTACGACATAAGCGCACGCCTGTATCCCCGAAGGGGTAGGCAGTGGCGCACTAACGAGCTAGTAGGTACACCTACATTTCGCCGATCTTAGTTCCATCTCAGATGCGATAGGGGGCGAGCCTATCGCCATATCGGGCAGCAATTCCAGACTCCGGGCTGATATGGAAAGATCTAATATCACTTTGCCCGACCCGCGGATTGAACCCGACACCTCAGAACGATAATCGTATCGGAATAGAACCACGCCACCGAGGCAGACAAGTAGGTATTGTAACATAAGTAATTGGGGTACTGAGTTATACTCTAAGAACAGTCTTCATATAATAAATATAGTACAAGACAAGTCTTCGTGATCGACTCTGAGGTCCTTGATCAATCACAGAGGAAACCCGTTTGTAGGTCTTCATCACAAAACATAAAAGTATGACCAGTTTCAGCATCATAACACACATGTTTACGCTAACCAATCTGGTACAAAAATCATCATTACTTCAGTAGTAAGATTCCACAGGAAAGCGTTTTAATTGCAATAAGAAGTGAATCAGCGACTGACTGTCAATTGTCTTAACATTGATCAAAGATAATTTCTCTCCTATTAAACTACACATGCCCGTTTTGCGAGATAATTCATCTACTTTGCATTTATAGTACGCGTTTGTGCGATGAAACAATGGCCCATAAATCCGTACATAGTGAGAAGCAGCAATGGGTATGCTATTCGGACAAGCGTTGTACTTAATACTTACGTTTGTGTTCAGAAGGGCAGTTTGGGAAAAATTCTTAACATTTAAATGGGTCAAAAATTGGCATAGGTAAATCAAAACGTAAGGTCCGTTATTATTTTCGACCGACTTCAAAAAAGGAAGAATTCCGCAAACTTTTTGTGTTCAAGTTACACCTAAGAAAACGGAAAATTACGAAGGTACATCATAAATGAAAAATATTTTTTATCATAACATTAATCAATAATTATTCCCCACGGATTTTGACGGGAAGTCTGACAGGGTGGGCATCGCCTGTTAAAATTATTTCATATTATTCTCTAGAGCTGTGTTTGTTGGTTTTAAGTGTTGTGGTTATTGCATCAAACTTCAGTGAAGATGGATAGTATAATGTGGAAAATTGTTAACCAGTGATCTTCGATGAGTTTTGATTGGTGCGTTGGCTGGCTTTGTTCGGTCGATTCGCCGAGTGAAGGTCATCTCAGTTGCACTGGACTGGAAGGAATTACCGCCATAATCCCAGCAAGGCCTTGAGATCATCCATATCTGGGTCTCATGGTCATTGTGAAAACATAATTGCTCTATTTACCTTGACATTGGCTATATCACCACATATGCGTGGAAGCCATTATTTTTAAAAGAAGAAGTAGAATAATTATTCCCAAACAACCAATTAAAAATTATTATTATCAGCAAACAAACATTTGCTTGCACCCTTGCGTGATTTGCAGCTGTGTATTTCCGTTGCATTGGTATATTCAGTTTTATATCTTATTTTTTCGAGGCACATCAACTACTGACCATGGTACCCATTGTGCCGTGGCACACGCTTTGCTTATCACTCCACTGGAGCACTAGACTATTGTTACCCAATAATTTACTCAATCACATTTTTTTCTACCTGCCCTTATCCCATCTTAATGTGGAGTCGCCGCAACACACTGTTTCAAGCATGTTGCAGAAAGGATTTGGCTTAGTTTTTACGACCGGCTGCCTGCCTAACGTCAACCCTCTCTAAGGGATCCAGTCCCGGGCAATTTTAATTAGCAAAATTGCTTTGTCCGACATGAGAATTGAACCCAGGAACTCCCGGTCCACAGTACATGTTGCCACTAGACCAAGGAGATAATAAATACTTAAATAGAGATTATAATGACAAGTTTAAAAACTTAAAACCGACTCTAAAGTTTACCCGATACCGATTCATTGAAAATCCCCTCCTTTCAAAGTCGATTGAACAGTATTTGAACAATACATACCTATTTGTAAATCCTTCTGTAGTGATTTTTGTTGTGACACATTTTCGCACATAAAATTGTTCACTTAACGCGTGTGTGGGCTTATGTATAATTTACTGACTTTAATTGAGTAATTAATCTATGTAATAAGGCGTTTATGTTCGTATGATAATAAACAAAATTTATTCTACATAAAAGCAACTCGTCGGGCTGCTCAACGAACGCGTAGATTTGAAGACCAACCTTATTATAAAGCATGCACTTCAGGTTTTAGTGTATGTAAATCCGGATCTCCTGCACTAGCTTTTCCGAAACAAATCACTAAAAACACATACGCAAATCAACGATTTTATCTGTCACATGCTCGTAGAACAATGGACCATAGATAAAAAAATACATGTTTTGTGTAATGTTTTAATGCAGGAGACCCGGCTTTATGTCTACTAGCATGAATAAGATGAGACTATGAGTATAGATTAATATAAGAAGAATATAGAGGTAGTATATAAAAAGCAGCTATAGCTCAGTTGAGAGAGGTACGGACTGCCTAGACGGGTGGCGCCTGTCGGCGGTTCGAGACCAACCCCAAAAAAGAGCATACACCTCTGACTTTTCTCTGTTAAATGTATTTTCATTGTGAATCGTCTCTTGCTACTACCAGTGAAGGAAAAAATCGTGCGAAATCCTGCATAAACGAGAATTTCTTCACAGGACTTTCAAAGGTATGTGAAGTCTACCAACCTGCATTATGCCAGCGTGGTAGACTAAGGCCTGAGTCTGAGTCTCCCGATATCCGCAGCCGAGGATAGTAATTACATATGTAATATAATAAGCAGCTATAGCTCAGTTGGGAGAGGTACGGGCTGCCTAGACGAGTGTCGGCGGTTCGAGACCAACCCCAAAAAAGAACATACACCTCTGACTTTTCTCTGTTAAATGTATTTTCATTGTGAATCGTTTCTTGCTACATATACCAGTGAAGGAAAACATCGTGCGAAATCCTGCATAAACGAGAATTTCTTCACAGGAGTTTCAAAGGTATGTGAAGTCTACCAACCTGCATTAGGCCAGCGTGGTAGACTAAGGCTTGAGTCTGAGTCTCCCGATATCCGCAGCCGAGGATAGTAATTACATATGTAATATATATACATGTAATAAATGTATAAGATCACAGTAGGTAGAAGCGCATTTCTCGAAATGCACTTATTAAAAGTAAAACTACTAAATTCTATAACAAAATAAGTGAAACGATAGTAATAGATAAAAAGACACATTTTATCAGAGCAGTTAAAATTTCCTTTAAAATCATCATTATGCAAACATTACATATTAACAGGACCGTAATATGTTAATGTCATTGAATCCATACCTATTTAACAGGCCCAACCTCGTTAAAAGGTCTTTGTCATAGTTACAAGAAAGCATTAACCGCAGTGGTTAGACTCGATGTGTGAAGGTGCCTAATGACTTAGGTATGTAAGTACGCTAACTAATTGTTATGTGGGCATGTAGACCCGGTTTCTCTAAGGCTTATCAATGCCAAAATTAACTAAACAGTAAACATCTGTCAAGTCTCGTGTCGATGCCAAATTGAGTTAGTAGAATCGTGATCAAACGCGTTTCAATTCAGAATATCAAATTATTTTGTGAGTGCTTTCAAAATCAATAAGATACTAATTTCAGGAGACGCTGACGATAAGTTTCTTGTAATTTCTTTTTTATCCTTTCTTTTAATTTTGATATTTCTTTTCTTTTTTTGTAATTTTCTGTGTAACGAGATTTCCATTTCACTGATAACAAAGAGATTTAACACTATAACTGTTTAATGTCTTTGACTGATATAAGAATTTCTATCTTTGTACCTTGTATGCGTACATCATCATCAGCCATAGGCCGTCCACTGCTGAACATAGGCCTCCCCCAAAGATTTCCAGATCGACCTTTTGGAAGCAACCTGTATCCAGCGACTTCCTGCGACCTTTGACATTGTATGCGTACATTAATCCAAAAATATTTTCTATGTAGGCTGGCATGATTCTAGTGAACACGGGACCACTAATTATATTGTCGGCGCTTCGGTGGTCGGTAGTTTGATTCGACTACACTGCGCTTACCATTATCCGTTAACAGGTGCAATTTGGTCACTTTGATTTAATAAAAAAAAAACTATATAAAAATGCCACGAACGCCGCATTTTTCTTGTTTATTATTTTATATCGACGATCGATATCTGTTCGACGAAATATCTGTCCGTTTTTTTTTTAGTTTGAAATCATAAATGTTGTTCCTCAATACCTTTTTAAAAGCGATTATATTATGTATATATGTATGATAAGGAACAATGACCTCACCCGTAGCTACAGTTAACAGGTAGCGTTTTGGCGGCAAACTAAATTATACATAATAATATTAATTTTTGCTTTTTTTAACTAAATATATGAAAATAAATTACGAAATATTTTTTTACACGTTGAGGATAAACTAATAAATACTTTTACCCTGTATACTTTTAAAAAAACAGTCAAGTACCCAATTATGTCATATGTGACAATAGAATTATTATGGAATTACATAGAAGTTAGATATTATGTACTTATACGTACACAATGTAGGCTACTTTACCTAGTTGCGACAATCGGTCAAACAGTGACTATACGTTTCATTTCAAAATTTAACTCAGATCCGAATGTTCAAACGCTACTCAACTTTAATGGTATCTTACATTAATTTTCGCCATACAATTTTGACAGAATGCCTTACGACATAAAGCGACCTTAAGTGTATGAGCATTCGGCGGATAGCTTCTACATCGCTAATGTTTTGAACAGTTAGTACCTACCTATTTAGATGATATTAAACTGCAAACAATTTGGTAATGTAACGTACTTAATTCAATAATAAAAACATAAAAGAATATTGAACGACACGATTATTTACTTACTCAACCGACAAAAGTTATGAGGTACTTCTCGTTGACCTAGAATTTTCAAATTTGGCACGCTGGAAGGTCTCTGACAAATGTAGTAAAATATCTAAAAATCCTTAAGTTGTTATTGAATGTGGAATTATTATTTTCCTCATTCTTGTAATAATAATTCAAACTAAGGAAATATTTGCGAATAAAACTCATAACATGGCAATTAGGTATTCCAACGAATATTATATTTAACGACTATCACGCGAGTGGAATGATCTTAACATATACCTAAAAAAACATTTGCATTATCCCACTTCAGAGTTGGGGTGAAACACACTTTTTCAAGCATGTTGTAAAGGATTCAGCTTAATTTTTACGATCGACTTCTTCCCTATCCTCGAGCCTTCGGGAATCCAATCCTGGAGAAATCCTGTTAGAAAAACCACTTTGCTCTGACATTCGAACCCACGACCTCCCACCACAGCCCATATGCGTAGCCACAAGACTAAGTAGGCACACGTGAATCCTTTTTCAGAAGTGCATATGTGACGCTGTACGTGCTTAGCAATTCTGCTGCATATACGATCATGAATCGCCCATAGTTGCTAGCGTTGCGAATACTGCAGATGTAACCCGCGTTACTTTATTTCTCCTAACTACGTGTTAAAAAGAGCAACGTCAGAACATTTAAACTTATTAACGATCCAAACTGTTCTTGTGGGTCTGAGGTACCGGAGACAGTGCCCCATCTGTTGGATCTGTGCCCAAGATTCGGTACATGGAGACACGACGCAACACAAGAATTAGGTTACCAGATCAGTACAAATAATTACGCGAAAATATTGCTAAACGACGACGATCGCAGAATATTCTTACGCTATGCAGAAAAGGTCGTGAGGGCTGCAGCCAGGGGGAATGGAAGTACTGGGGTATAGCTTAAATAAGATAAGATGTATGTCATGTATAATAAAATAAAAGTATTACAATAACAATATTAAATAATTGATAATAAATATTAAAATATTAAATATTATATATTTGTATGTATATATATGATTAATGACTAATGGGAGTGTAAAATAATTCATAATAATATTAATGTTAGTATAATATAATTAAAATACATTAATCATAAAATAAGAAATAAATTGTAATTAATGAAAAGGTGTAATAAAAAAACATATATGTAAGTAACAGAACTCAAAATTGCCATAAAATCAATAATGGCAGGTGTAAAAGAAATCAATAAAAAAAAATATTCTTTCAACATTTTATGGATTCAATAAATTATTTTTTTTATTACGTTGATAAACTAAATTCTGCGTCATACATGTTGAGTAACATAGAAGAGTGGCTAAATTGCAGCGCTGTTATTAATCTAGAGTTACATGTAAACTCGATTTATCCTACAGCTCATTCCTATATTCAAATCGGGATTTAAGTTAAAACGAGATTTCTCTAGGTGCAAGTCGCCCTAAAAGTTTAAACGGTGATACATTAGCAAAATTGAACCGAACCTCAACTTGTTGCTTTCGGTTCATAACTAGGTATTCAATCGTGGCGCTAAACAGCGGATGTATCTCTATGTATATTAATGTCCTATCGCGGTCATGTCGGGTATTAACTGTTCGCACAATTATTGAATTTAATTTAAATTACTTTAGCGGATTTCCTCACGATTTTGTTCCATGTGATATAGACATAATTTACATTTTAGTAGCCCGAGCACGAAAAACTAATGTAAATGTATTCGAGTTCGCTGCGCACTGATGACGTTTGGTTAATATTTCATACAAATTTCATAGACGCGCATCGAGTTCGAATACTTTTACGGTTGTCAGAAATTTTCCTGCTCAGGCCGCTGCTGTTAAGCCTGTATGAACGATACTTAGGCACTAATGTAGTCGATTAGAACTAAAGTAGGTATACAAAATTATTAAGGATAAAATCTCGTCGTATGAAAGACTTTCATCTTTGAAAGCACAAACCATGAAAAAAATTAAAATCATGCTCACAGATTACTTAAAATTTAATAGAATTACATTTCAAAATAAATTTTACCTACCCAAACCAATCAGGTTACCACTTGGTTACCATCATCTCAAAAACCTGCCATGAAGTAAAACATTGGTGCATACATATATATATAACATATAACATAATTATAAAATGACTAAATTGTCTGTGAACAAAATATTTAGAACGACTTAAAAAAATTATCTAATTGTAAGTTTTTTTTTATAGAAGAGGAGGCAAACGAGCAAGTGGGTCACCTGATGTTAAGTGATCACCGCCGCCCATAAACATCCACAATACCAGGGGAATCATGGATACGTTGCCGGCCTTTGAGGTAGATATAGGCTCTTAAAAAAATATTTTAATTGTACAAGATCAGAACTTATTTAAGCGACTTCAAATAAGACTTCGAATAGTGTAAGTTTTATCAAAATCGGTTCAATAGTTTTCCAGAAAAGAACTTACATGTTTATCGATCACCGAAAAAAGTGTTTAAATTTACACGCAGTAAACAAATACCTGCACCTAACACTAAAAAACTATAAAATAATTAAAGTTTAACAAAACTTAAAACCGACTTCAAAACATAACACTTTAAAATTACTTATTGATTTTATGTTTATCTGCATTGGCTCCAGCACCGACTCTAAAGACAGTAAGGAATTGTTGTTATTTTTTACTTTTAGGCTTTGAAGTCAGTTTTAAGTTTAAGTTATTGTTAAACTTTATTATTATAAGTACCATAAACCACAAACATATTGAGAATCACCAAATTTTGCATTAAATACGTCATTAACTAAAAATATTTTGTTTATCAATGGAGTCTCTTTTGTAGCCAAATAGCGGGTGTTATGATTCATGAGACCATCCTTACGTATTTCCGACAAACCACAAAAGATACTTAGTTTATTTATAAAAGTATGTGTCCATTGTTATTTATAGTTTGTTAGGGGCAATTTCCGTAATACTGCATGACGTGCTGGAAGTAATCAAGAAAACACTAAGATAGAGTGACGATTCGTTGTGTTTCTTGCAACTAATTTATTTGTTAACCAACTTTAGAAAGATGATGCTATCAATTTTTCTGTATGTTTTTTGTGTTTGGTCATGAAATACTTAAGCCGAGTCTCTTATACCAAAACACTACACAAAACACGTACAAACGTGGTTTCGCTACACATTTTTATGTATGGTCCTTTGTTCTAGGTGCTAGGTGTGGAGAAAAACTTTTTTTATTTTTTTATTACAGCCTCCGTAGAGCAGCGGGCGAGTAGCCGGCTGTGAAGTTAGAGGCCGCGGGTTCGATTCTCGCATTGAGACAAAAGTTTGTTTTGGCCCACAGATATTTGTTTCAAGTCTGGGTGGTGTGAGACCGAAAGTCTCTCGTAGTTTCTGATACTCACGATACCGGTTATACCTAGTGTGGGGTCAGGACTAGGTGTGTGACTGTTGGGTGTATTTATTTTTATTTTTATTTATTAGACAAAATTATGACACAATTACAGCTTATAAACTAATATCTTGGTTGCCGGGTAGCGAGACAGTTCTTTGAACTTATGGGCGCTTTAGAATTTAGATACGCCACTGCTGATTCTTTTGGAGTATCGTACTGGCGTGAGTTTATTGACAATTCCAAATATGCATTTTCATCCAAGATTATTTCCACACACGACTACCTAAGTATTATAATTCTTTATGTCTGTGTAATTGAATATGATTGTGGCATATGAGGACTTAGGTACTTATGAAGTCTAATTACAAGAATATACCTCTAGAATAGTTATGTTTTTTATTTTTTTATTCGAATATTTATTATTTTATAAATATTTTTAGAATAGTTATTCGACGTTTCTGGAATTAATTGGGTACTACCAGCTATCACGAAAATCATGAAGCAATTGAAAATATAGACGTTTGTCTAATGAAATATTCTTCGGATTGGTCTCACCAAAGCCGGTCTGTTGGTAAAAAGCAATATAAAAGGTACGAAGCATTAAAAACGACCCAACTTCAAAATTTGTCCGATAGTGACCAAATTATATGGGATTATTGGACCGCTCTAGAAATAAGCTCTATCGAACACAAAAAATAATCTTGAAAATCCATATGTGGCGGAGATATCGCGTAACATACATGAAAAAAATACAGACGAATTGAGGACCTTCTCCTTTTTTGAAGTTTGTAGAAAAGGCTTAATTAACTATTGTATCAAACTTTTTACCTTGCATTTAAAACCACCTTTCCCAAACAAATTATATTATTATAACACTATTAAATGTTATTTTCTTAAAAGGAACGAGACATTAAACGTACAATAATATAAGAACAAGCCCATGAAATTGCAATTTCAAGGTGTCAATTCTCGTTTCAAGATGTGCAAATATTTTATTACAGTTGTACTGAGACAATACGAGTTGGGACTCGTGACCAATAAGACTGTAGGGAAAAACAGATGGAAACTAAGTGAATTGTATTATGCGACGCATGTTGGCCACACGCCAACCTTGCACGTTGAATCATTAAACCAACTTCCGGCGCTCTTCGGGAAGGATGTCTAGATTGATGAGAAATCTATCAGTGTTTAATTAACTTTATGATCAAGTTCACGATCCAAGGCGAAACTCATAATTCGTAACAAGAGATGCAAATGAATCTGCCATGTTTGGAACTAAATTCAATAATTATTTTTTATTGAAGTTCGTCGATTTTCTGTATTTTTGGTAACGTGGGGGTTATCAAAAACGTTTCTTAGCTGAGTCGAGAATATATTTTGGAATACAGGGCCGTGAGCTCGATACGCGTCTATAACACTAATATTAAATATTGACAAAATGTCATCAGTGCGCAGCGAGCTCGATATAAATTCGATTATCAAAATTATTCCTGCTCAGGCCACACTACTGATATAAAAACCTAGAACTATAACTCTTATATTAGACGAAAATAGTTTACACTAACATTTTTCTCTAACGATTTTCTATTCCGTGCAGGAATTTGGTTAGATACCAATTATATTTTTAACATAAGCGGGCAGGGTTATTTTCAGAATTCATTAAATAAATAAAATTATGTATTTTTATGAAAATATCAAGTAGCGTCATTGTAACTTAAATTTTTTTATACAATTTTAATTTTATTCAAAATCCATATGGAATCAATAATTGTAAATCATTGAGTCTGAAATAAAAGTTTATTATTGAATCATACCTAGAGGTATTACATCCATGAAAAGGTTCGAGACTGGGAGCACCAGTGAGAAAATATTAATTTGTTAAAAAAAGTCCTAAGGCGCATCTCTTGCATATTCTGTCTTTCTCGAAACAAAACACAAAAACACATATGGAAAACAATGATGTTAGCCGTATCCTGCTCATAGAACAATGGACAAACATTTGTAGATATACCATGTTTTGTGTAGGTGTTTTGTGTAATGTTTTAGTGCAGGAGACTCGACTTTAAGCTTTATAGTTACATGCCGATGTCATAAAAAACGTTTTTATCAACTTGGATAATGGATGAGGAGAACGTATGTGGCACAGAAAGGCCTAAGTAGATATTGACATTATTATGATAGTAATCTCGGACGGCACTCGGCTGAATACATGCGGGAAGTGAAGGAAGAATACAGGCAAGCTGCTCGCTTCTAAGCCTCAGCCACTAATATTCTTGCGCATGTATTAAAGGTTCATTGCGTTTCTAATATAGTAGCGCCAAAAGTTCATAACAATCAACCATTTGGTACTCGTTGGCATTCGCATCGCGTGAGCTACCGTTTAAACGAAAAGTTCACGAAGTCTTGACAATTTTGAACACGTGTTCCAAGACCACAACAATGTTTAATATCTGTAATAACAGTCACGCAACCAGTAATTACGTGCCTTTTGAACCGAGGTACCAGAAAGGATAGGCCAAAGGGCGCTTTCCTGTGAGAACGCATTGGTTTAATGAGCTCCTCTCTAAACAGAAGCACTATAAAGCTCTTCTTCACGCCTTTACTTTCGACCTTATCCCATGGCACCTCAATGTGCAGTTGGCGTAAGCCGCGTAACACACTTTTTCGAGCATGTTGCGGAAAGAATTTGACATAGTTTTGCGGCTGTCTTCCTGACCTCTGGGGGTTCCAGTCTGGGGCAAACCGTGTTAGAAGAACACTAGCTCCACCTGGGATTCGAACCCAAGACCTCTCGATTCACAGCCCATATTATACATTGCTACTAGACCAAGGTGGTGGAACTTCACCTGTTTATATCACTTAATGAAATTTTAACTGGAACTTGAACAATGTGTTTCGCATACATAGGCCTTGACAACATAAAGTGGCCATCTGTAACTCTTTTCATTTAAACTACTCGTTAGTAGTTGACTTTCCTACGTGCCTATGTTTTACAACTCATTACGAGTAGACACCAGTCCAGCCATCATTAAGCCGAGTCTCCTGCACATGTTTTTTCAAAACAAAACACAAAACAAATTATTTCGCTGTCTCCTGCTCTTGGAACAATGGACCATAGACAAAAATACTGTGTTTTGTGTAATATTTTATTGTAGGAGACGCGGCTTTAAACTTTCCGCCCTTTTCCGGAAAACAATTTTTATATGATCCATTAGTTATTTATTATACCTCTATTGGATATTAATCCAAGGTGTTTTGCACCTACTTGTAGCTTGTCTTGTTAAATATCGTTACATCATCATCATCATCATCATCATCATCATAAGCTGTAGGACGTCCACTACTGAACATAGGCCTCCATAGGCCCAAAGACTTCCAGATCGACCTGATTTTCAAATATCTTTACGATCATGGTTAATACCATTTTAGTTCATTGTCTCCGGCTTTACTTAGGAGGCTAGTAGAAACCCGATTCTCCCAACTAAAAAGACCTTAAAGTAATCAAGTCATGTGGTCTGACTTCGAAGTCACGTGCAAATCCTAGTTACTGGCATATATCAGCATAATGATAGCAATTTTGTAAAGGATGCATAACTTTTAACCAACAGGTATCAATTTAGAGAACCTTCAACAAACGCAAACAAACAAGACAGGCGTTATTATTTGTTAAACCGGCAATAGTGTGTAACTAAGCGTATCTTTCCCACAGCTTCACGGACCTGACTAATGTTATGGATGTGCATTTACGTCTGTATAATCAAAAGGTACAACGTGTCATGTGAACGTAGCAAATGTGTGCTTTGTCCGAGAACCTTGGAGCAGTACATTTTCCTATGAGGGTATATCAATAAATCATTTTAGTGATTCAAAAAATGCAGATTATAAGATGGACGTGACAAGTTTAGCTTTTGAAAATTGGACCGTGTTATGCAGAAATGAGCCAACCCACAAAAATACTTTTTTTCTACATCAATATGGTCTGATGTTAAATTATTTAGATCATGTTGGCATCAATAAAAAACACTTTTTTTAGCTCCTTTCTGCACAAAACGGCCCAATTAAGAGTCAAAAAGCTTACATGTGTGTGCAGAAACCCTTATGTCTGCAGTAATACTATTCATACTGGTGTATCCTAAAGGAACATTCCTATATTAAGTGAAACCGGCTATGAAAGCTAGTGTTGGTTGGTTGTAGTTAAACTAATGCAATAGACTTGGTATTTATAGGGATGTGTTTCCATATAAGTATCCATTGCCGCTTCCCCTTCTCGATCCACCACTCTTATACACAATGTGACATAGACCCTGCATGCAGGTAAAATGTTGCTAGAATATCATAGATTCGCGCCCGTATCCCTGAGGCAATAACCAGAGGCGTACTAGCGAACTGGAACACCCATAATTGGCCGAGTTTATTTCCATCCCAGATGTGATAGGGTTGTGAGCCTATCAGCTAGAATATCGTCTGCGTTTTATACGTCACTCATCGTAAGATTACAAGAGGTGTAGTACCTATAAGATTTTCCCGTTGCGGAACTGCAGTTGCTCTACCCGACTCGCACTTGACATATTTCCGATTTACTATTCAATTGGATATATTAACTGTGCCAGTGTTGGTGGATGAATAGTACACGTGACATACCGACTCGTATTTACGCCGCGCCGCGCCGCGCTATTCAGATAATATGCATTATAATAAATTGGACATAATGATAGATCTACTAATCACCATTACATACTTAAATACAATAAAGCAAAAACTTGTAAACGTCGCATGATTACATACTTTGAGTAATTGTTAAAATTGTAATTGCTTTAGCTACTTTGTTTATTTTTTCACTTATTCGTGTTATGTGACTTTAACCATAGACATTGCAATTCCAGGGGCACCACCAAGTCGCATACAAAAGCAGCGAAAAGAATGGGGATCGGGAAGGGGATGGATTGGCAAACTCATTCATTATTGTTAGGCAATAGCAATCCGGCACTTTGATTTTCTATGACATACGGGTAATAATCCAGTAAACACGAACCATTCTTGCTTTAGGTACAGTTATCTGCCGCGTCGCTCTTTCGATCGAGGAGTGATTTGTTTTCTTTATTTAATCTGTTCGATTGTTGTGATAATACTTGATATTATACAGATTTAACTTAGTCTGTTTAAATGTAGCTCGACCAAAAATTAAATTACTAACAAACATCTTCGGGTTCAGTTTGGGAAATCTTTTCTTATCTTACAATGAAACCTCATGAATTAGAACTATCTATAATTCTTGTACGTATAATAATCAAATTTTATCACATAACTTTTTGAAACCTGGTTCGGTTGTTTTCGTACGTTTAACTATATTCTTCATTAAATAAGGGAGCGTTCCAATTTAATCACGAGCCGAATTAAATGGTATCTTTCTATACTCTTCACCCGCCTTTACTGTGGGGTGTACCATGCACTGTGGGGTCGGTGCAATACAATTTTCCCAGCATGCAAAAAGGATAATACCTCTATATATATGTAAATTATACTAAGGGTCATCTGCTGCGCTGCGAAAAATCTCTATTATCTCAAATATATCCCAAATCAGTAGCCCGAGCACGAAAAACTAATGTAAATGTAAATGTATTCGAGTTCGCTGCGCACTCATGACGTTTGGTTAATATTTCATACAAATTTCATAGACGCGCATCGAGTTCGAATACATTTACGGTTGTCAGAAATTTTCCTGCTCAGGCCGCTGAATTGAAAGATAGGAGTGAGCTGTAGGATAAATCGAATTTAGGTTTAACTCTAGAGTTACATTAGTAATAGCGCTGCAAGTCGCCCTAAGAAATAAAATTATACTAGCATCTTTATTAAACTTCATGTCATGTCATAAACGATGTTAACATTAATTAAATACGTCAAGTTACCGGGGATAAAGCGATTAAAAGCTTCGAGTCGAAGTCCCCTTGCAAATGGAAATATATCTCGAGAAAAACAACGTAAACAACGGATGAAAATAAAGCCTCTTTACATGCAGAGATTTTCTCGTACGACATAGATTAGAGTATGATAGAATACTATAATTTAAGAGATCACACCACAGGATTTTAGTATTCAAATTGCTTGACGTGGCCTCTTAATAATCACAAGTTTATAAACTCTACGGACCAACTTCAAAATTTATCTGATCGTGACCATATTTATGTGGGACCACCCTTGAAACAACCTCTATCGAACACAAAAGGAATCTTGAAAATCCGTCCACATTTGGCGGAGACATCGCGTAACATATGTACATAAAACAAATACAGACAAATTGAGGACCTTCTTCTTTTTTGAATTCAGTCGAAAACAGTCTTCTGTTATATTCTCCTTTCCGTCGTGCGATAAATTCCACTTAATATAAATGGCTCTTGAAACAATAAAATGAATACACACGTATGTCACGACTCAATTTTTTATATGACGAAGCAACACACGAACAACACATTAATTAAAATCCAAATAACTAATAAATAAAATTATATTTAAATACGTTTACACCTCTGAATATTTTATTTTAAGATCCGACGTAATCCAGTCACTTTTATTCACCTTTGTTAGATGTGCCAACTTAGCGGACCGAGACGAATTGCTTCGCCAATATTCCTGATTAGCATTATAATTCTTAAGCTGAGGAATACTTAGCTGAGGTTCATAAACATAAAGCTTCTAATGGCAAATTTCTTTAGTAATGAATAGAAGGCTCGCGGCAGACGTTCCGCCGTTTTCTGATAGGATTTTAGGCATCCTATCAGAAAACACGAAAATCCGGAATAATTTTTGTTGTTGTTTCCGTTTGGTAAATTGAAATTGATAAGTGTGCATTCGGACACTCAGAATAAGGAAAACTTATTCAAATCAGATGAAAAATTGATTTTGATCAGCTATATTATACTTATTATGTTGATTCTACCTATGGAATTTCGGTTATGAATGAGTTCAAATGTAACTTCTCGCACCGAGATAAATCTTTGTGTGCTATATATTTTATTACAGTTCTGAGAGCAGTGAGATCGAAAGTCTCTCATTATTTCTCATACTAATGAGTATAAGACTCGTATCTCATTGTCGGGTTCGGAATATGTGACTAATAAGTGTACAGAAAGAAGTACATGTATTACCAGCTCATCCTTATTTTGTTCTTCAATGTAACCCTGGGACTGACATGCATTTACTGGGATTAACACAGCATTAATTTCAATTACACATTTATGCATGAGGTAACTTTATATTATGATGTATGGGCTGTGGACCGAGAGGTCGTGGGTTCTATTCCCAAGTCGGGCAAAGCGAATTGTCTAATTTAATTTGCCCGGGCGGGACTGGATCCTTCAGAGGGGGTTGACGCAGGCAGTCAGCCGGTCTAAAAAATGTGTTGCGCCGACCCCACATTAAGGGCAGGTAGAAAGAAAGTAACTTTATATGTATTATGATAATATTTAATTTCCAGAACGACCTGTTGGAAGCGGTCTACATCCAGCGACTTCCTGTGACCTTTCCTTTAATCATTGGAGGAGGCTTATATTCAGCAGTGGACGTCCTATAGCTGATGATGATGATGATGAATATTTCATTTCAATTACAACTTGTAGTATTCGTTTAGATTTTTCATCCTAGTTCAACAAAGAACTTTGGCAAAGAACGTTTAGCTAAAGCCCCGCCACGAATAATTTTTAACCGAGTTCTAAACGAACGAGATTGTCAAGTCGTGATGGACTTTAGTATTTTTACCAAACGTATTCGAATCACTAATTAGGTTCTTGTTAAATTCTCGCCTCGAGCGTCCTATAAAATCTCTCTACCTAAATTAAACTTACGATGACGTACAACGATTATATAATATATCTTTAAGTACACATGCTTGTGTATTTACATTTGATAGGCTCTTTAGTGTTACATACGACGGAATCATTCGAGCATTCCCGCTTCCAGTTTCACCCGATATACATCAGTTAATTCCAGTTATGAGCGAGTACGAACCAATGCACTTCAGCACGATTCAATTTGAACAAAGATCTGACTAAGATGCGTACAGCTTTACAATTAACAATACAATGTATGTTCTTGAGCCATTACGCTTTCTTGGTCTAGTGGCAGAATATATGGGCTGTGGACCGGGAGGTCCTAGGTTCAATTCCCAGGTAATGCTAAGCGATTTTTCTGATTTGATTTGCCCGGGAAATCTCTGGAAAATTCACACACCGTACGACACGCAACACCGAAATACCGAAGACTTTATGAGACAGTGGAAATTTATTTTAAGTTATTAGGCCGTTATTTAGAGCTTTACCGTAAGATAATTATCAAATTGACGCACTCACATTACTCTATATAGGCCTCATTGGTTTATACCAGCGTGTGATACTGAATAACTAGTTAAGAGTGATGGTTTCCTATATTGCAAGAGTACAGTGAGTATTGTAATTAAGAATATGTAATAATAATAATAAATACACCTGTTGTATGTTGATGATGATGTTTTATGGTTTATGTACACCCAACAGTCTCACACCTAGTCCTGACATCACACTAGGTATAACCTGTGTCGTGGGTGCCAGACTATGAGACTTTCGGTCTCACAACACCCAGACTCGAAACTTTCTTTCTTTCATTCTTTCTTTCTTTCAAACAAATATCTGTGGGCCACATAGACATTTGCATCAATGCGGGTATCGAACCCGCGGCCTCTCGCCCGCTGCGCCACGGAGGCTGTTAATGTGTACACCACAACTTAGTTGATTTTTGATGCTAACAAATAAAAAGTTTTTATTGTCGACCTACTTCCAAAAAGACGAGGTCCTCAATACTTCTGTATTTTTTTATGTATGTTACGTGATATCTCCGCCAAATGTGGACCGATTTTCAAAATTCTTGGTCACGATCGGTTTTGAAGTCGGTCTGCTAAGTTTTTAAACTTGTGATTATACTAATATAGTGGTACAAATACAAAATAGTCCCTGACCTCTAAACTAGCATAACTGTATGTCAGAAGTCAGTTTTTGTAAGTTATATACTATAAATACCTCTATATACACTTTATTCCAAAAATAAAAATCTAAGACGGCAATTTAAGGTGTTTCTTTATAAAATACGCTATTAAAACTGTGGTAATTCCAAATATGTGACACATTATGTAGATTTTAAAACCGGTAAATGGTCAGCACAAAATAGATAAGTTCCATGACAACAATTCTAATTACAGTATTACTAATACAATGCTCTTCAACTCTCGCCTTTTATATCCGAAACCGAAGGGATCGGTAGAGACGCAACTCGTGTATCCACTCTTCTAACCAAGCTTGCACGCTTTTCAACAGATGGCGCTAATGCCGTATTAGGCACACATAACATGCTCCAAGCATTTACTGAGAGGAACAACCTAGGATTGGTTTTTTATAGCACAGACTGGCAAACGAGCAGGTGGCTCACCTGATGGTAAGTGATCTACATTGCCCATAGACACCCAAGACTTAAAAAGAATCATGGGTGCGTTGCCAACCTAAAAGGAGGAAATGGAAGAGAAGTGACAAGGGATTGGGAAAGGGAGGGGGGAAATGGGGCACCGGAAATCTGACTCACCGAATGAATGCAAGCTGCCGCTTTACGTCGGTTTTCAGTGAGACAGTGGTATCAAACCGGTCGAGCCGGCCCATTCGTGCTGTAGATGTTACAGTCTACAGCGTGGTTCTACAACTCAAATTCTCCCACTTTACGCCACTTGAGGATCGAACCCGAAATCATAGATCTGTAGTCAAACAACATACGGAATATAAACACACCTCTAAGGCAGAAAAATAATATTGTGTCCGCGAGATGATGATCTCATTCATATAGACCTGATTTAAGATTACTTAGGAGTTAGGGCTCATTATAATTGGTCATTAACTCGGTCGTCATACAGCATGCGGGGAGTCCCAGTGGACGGGGTACCGACCAATGAAATCATCGGTCGTTTTCAAAGCATGATAGGTGCGAGGCACAGGTTTCTGAGAAACCATTCCATAGTACTAATTCGAAATAAAAATTGCCGAAACCATATGTAAAACGAGGTGTATAAAAATGTATTAATATAAATAAATTATAGAGCCACTAAAGTTGTAGACTGGATACCACAGAAGAAAATACATCGTGGTAGACCCAAGAAGCGCTCGAAAGAGTGTATTAAAGTTGACTGGCAACTAAAATGAAACGACCAGCGAAACAAAAAACCAGCTGGAAACAAACTGCTATAAAATAAATAAATAAACTCGCCATATCGGGCACAAATTCAAGACTTGACTCCGGGCTGACATTGAAAAAATACAACGTTACTTGCCCGACATGAGAATCGAACCCGAGACCTCAGGACGGTAATCGTACCGAAAAACAACTACGCCACCGAGGCAGTCTATAGTTAATAAAAAACAAAACCCGTTTTTGTACATTTACCCGTTTATGTTCATCCAATTTTACATTAATTGTAGCTTGCAATTTTAAATCTTTCAAAATATAATCCAACATCACTGCAAAATGCATAAAACAAATATGCAAACGAGGATTTTAAATCTTGACCTTCTCTTAACTTTGAAATATTTAATTTTAAGAACGTAATTATATATTCGTAAAACATTTGCATTGTCACTTCAAAAACAAATCATGCGCTACAATGGGAACTAAGCGCAATAAAGGTGTTTTAAACCAGAATGGAGAAAGAGCTACAACGGCTACGGCTAGACAAAGATCGTTCTTTCACTTATCTACGCAATAACATATTATAGGCTGTTTAGATAATGAGGCATTCATAATATTTTATTCTTTGTAACATCCTTTACGAACAGAATAACAATAAATAGTGTCTCTATATTGTCGCATTTGCCTTGAAAACAAATAAAATTGTAGTCAAGTGCAATCCTTTTTCATTTGTTTTTATTGCTCTGTTTTTGTTTTATTTACCTACTCGTTTATTATACCGACATTTCACTTACAAATCGCACGATAAGAACGAAAGACTCAATCCGAAATTTTGGAGTATTGCTTTAAATATCTTACATATAAATACATGTACAACGCTAAAATACTGCGAAACTGGAGACATTTTTACACGTTTCAACTTTTATGAAGCTTGACACTCTGGGTGTCAACGTCTGTGCTTCAAAATTCATTTCAAAATGTCTCTAGTTTAGCGTTATTTACCAGTATTTTAGCGGTGTCCGATCTTACACTTCGTCCGGTCATACCCGAATTCATCCTACCGAATATATACAGTGTTCTTCTTAGTCATGCACTCTTAGCTACGTGGTAGGTCGTCAACGTCATCAGTCTTCTTGGCGGCGACAATAGATTTTGTAATTCTGTTCCACGTTTGGCGGTTAGCAGCACTGCGTGTACGCTCTGTTATGGAGGAACATGTCGTCGTTCTAATAGTATCCGTCCAGCGAGTAGAGGACCTGCCTCTACCTCTCTTTCCTTCTAACTGACCATGGATTGCTTATATTATATTGATACAGACATTGATTCGCTAACTTTCAAAAACAGGTTTGTTACTTCTGAATAAGACCCCATCTATTAAAACCACTATGATTACTCCGAATTACTTCATCTATTTCTGTCACTGTGTATGTATGAACACAAAAATGGAAATTTGTTAACGAACTTTACACCAAGAAAATGGAAAATAATATTTACACCGTACACTACACCAGATGGTGAGTGCTAATTAAATGAAATTAGAAACATAAAGAAACGAAATGAAATAAAATACAGATTATTGTATGTATCAGGTAAGTAAATAAAATATATTATGTACTTATCCTTATTATGACTAAGTCATATGGGGAATTAAAAACGTAAGGGATTAAATTAATAGAGTCTCGCTATGGGTAATTTTACCTACAGAAGTTATGGGTCAGCTCGACCGGGTCATTACCACAGAAAACTGGCGAGAAATCGCTGTAAGCAAGTGCTTTACCTATTCCCATCTTGAACAACTTATGTATTACTTTTGAGAATTGAACCCAGAACTTCATAATGCTTTTTGTAATATTTAAAGTATGTATATAAATATGGGAAATAGTCCTAAAGGTATCAACTTAAGTATAAAAAGGTTTTTGTTAATAAAATTGCGGAACTAACTTTACTATAAAATCAATATGCCAATCGTTTACATACTCACGTACCTGACTGGATTTTAATGTAAATTATGTTATTATACGCTAACATATTTACGGAATATGTGGAAAGAGGAACTGAGTGGAATATGTGTTGAATCCCCTGGGTAAGAGGAAAAATAACATATATCCAACTCTTCTTTATATTCCCATTCAATTAATTTTATATACATAGGTACATAGTCTCACGCCTGTATCCCCAAAGGGCTAGGCAGAGCCGAACTAGAGAACTAGACCACCCACATTTCGCCGAGCTCATTTCCGTCCGACATGACTGACCGAGGCCGAACCTATCACCACATTGGGCACAAACACCTGACGTCGCGCTGATACTTAGCAGAAAACTCAATATCACCCCTCGACCTGGGGATCGTAATTTGTTCCTGACCCCTCCGGACGATAGTCGTACCGCGTATGCAATACCACCATGCCACCGTAGCAGTGAATCCATTTTGCTTGCATGTTGAGACGTCGGTTTCAATCGTCTGGAACAGATCGTACCAGAGGTGGTCGTCCCAAATAACGCTGGTTAGACGTTATGAAGGAAGTTATCATGAGGACCAATAGTCTCACGTGGAGGATGCTCAAGACCGGAGTGAAGTAGAACGTAGCGTTGTATAACGCTGGCATAACACCAGACACAAAGAAAGATCGTGAACTTATCAAATATCTAAATTACCTTCTCAATCCTAATATGATGGAGCTTTCATGGTAACGACGAGCTACTTATTCGTTTTTCAGACTATCTTCTTTCTGCCTTGTGCTATTCCGACCTTCTGCCAGGGTCCGCCTTCCTACTTAAACGTTTCCAATTCGCTCGGTCTTGACCATCCTCCATGGTGAGACCATTATCTATATACTATTATTGAATATATAAGTCTATACTATTAACAAAACTGAAAACACGATATGCCCGTGAGTTATGATCTAAGTGTGTCGAAAAATGTAACGTGCGGTTACATTGTGGCAAACAATCGCAATTTTCCTCTAACGATTTTTCCCACTATTTAGTTTGATTCATCTTTAACTGTTTATTTTATCCTGTAATGTTAGTGGTTACCTTTATTTCCCTCTATAAGGAAATTTTTAGATGTTAATTAGTTCAAAACAAATCTGTGCGGTGGTAAACAATGATCATTTTTAACCGACTTCAAAAAAAGGAGGAGGTTAACAATTCGGAATTGGAATCTTTTTTTTTGTGTTCCCCGATTACTCGACGACGCCTGGGCCGATTCGATAAATTATTTTTTTGTTTAAAAGGGTATACTTCCCAGGTAGTCCCATTTGCACCAAGTCAGGATCTGATGATGGGATCATAGAAAAATCGAGGGCAACCCTCAAATGTTATAGGGAGCCATAGTGTGTTTTATATAGAGGTATTTCCTAAAATTATTCAGGTATTTGCGTCTGGTACTCATCATCTTATGTTGCTGAGCTGATGATGGAAATATAACTACATAACTATTAAGAGTTGGTGGATAATTCTTTCAATATTACACTAAAAATAGTTAAATTATTATTATATTAATAATTAAAGTTTAACAAAAATTTTAAACCGACTTCAGAAACGTAAACACTTAAAAGTAAAAAAATTGTTATGTATGTATGTTATTTATTATTCATAATATAATTACGGGCACATACCGAACTGCTTAGTAAACTTTGAAAAATGATTCTGACCACCTATAAACCCATTGTTTGTCTGTGGTTGCTGGTTTTTTGGACAGCACTACACTTTTCAGGTCACTTTGCCGTTCTCCGATAAAGAAAAAAATAATTAAGATACTTTGTTCACCTCCTTTGGTCGCCTCCTTAGTCTAGTAGCAGCATATGTATCTGGACTGTGGATTGGGAGGTCCTGGGTTCAGATCGGACAAAACGAATTTTCTAATTTAATTTGCCCGGGACTGGATCCCCAGAGGAGTTGACGTCATGGGGGCAGCCGATCGTAAAAACTAAGCCAAATCGTTTCTGCGACATGATTGAAAAAGCGTGTTGCGCCGACCTCACATTAATGCGGGATAAGGTACAAACCAAATAAAGATACTTTGTTATAAAATTAATAGTTTAATATTTTAACCAAAATATTTTCATAAGTTTAGGTGACAAATTCAAGTATCTAGGGTCTGCACTCTGTACTGCACGATTCCGGTGACATCGACCTCGAAGTCAGGGCCCGTATTGGCGCCGCTTGGGCGGATTGGCAGGAGGTCGCAGGCTTTATTTGTGACCGAAAAGACCCTTTATATAAGACCATAATAAATTGTGTCTGCGCTTCTATGTGGGTGTGAGATATGGCCTGCCCTTAAAGCTTACATTAAGGTGATATACGTCACGTCACGCGTCGCCGAGATGAAGACGCTGCGGAGTGCAATGGATGTGCATGTCACCTGCACATGTTTTTTCGAACCAAAACACTAAAAACATGTACATAAAACAAGGTATTTCATTATCTCTTGCTATATAACAATGGACCATAGACAAAAAAAAATAAAATACCATGTTTTGTGTATTTTTTTAGTGCAGGAGACGCGGCTTTATACGACTCGGTGGAATATGCAAAAAATATATTATCAGAAACTAGAACTTAGTAGACTGCGTCGCGGCAAATGAATTTCAGCCATATCGTTAATTATGCCGTGGCCACACTTTGAGGAAACAGCAGGAATAATACAAATGCCTGTGCCAGCTTATATGTATCAGAGGTACAAAATCGTGGATGTCCTAAAAACACTTGGCTTGTCTTGGTCTGACTATGAAATCGAACAAACGGACAGTGGCACCAAGCTGAAATAACTCCAAGCAGTCTTCATATAGACTTCTAGTTTGCTGAACAAGAGACGAAGCAAAGGCTTTGCTAATAATTTGTCGGATTTAGGACCTAGGGGGACATATGTAAAGCCGTACCTATAATATCTATAATCAAGTGTATCTGTTGCTAATATGAATTTACTGAATTGACATTTTTTCCTTGCAGATGATTATTCAATAAGGGCCACTTGCAGCTCCGCGATAAATCCCTATTTATCCCAAATCTTGATTTACAAATAGAAGGAGCTGTAGGATAAATCGAGATAAGGTTTAACTCTAGATTTATCGCGGAGCTGCAAGTGGCTCTAAGCATAAAATTGACAGCACAAATTTTTACTGCAGGGATGACGAGGACTAAGCCCCATGTAATGCTAAATGCCATTCAGATATACAGAAAATATTAGTTTGTGTTTACTTTTTAATAAGATTGTTGAAATATCATATTTTGTTTATATAATAACATTTTCTTGAAAGTAAACCTTAAGAAAGTATTGAAGGTATTATCGTTATCGTAATAAAAAAATTATTTCAGGCAACAAAACTATTTTGGATTGTGTTTCAGCTTAATTGAGGGTTTATGTTTGGGTTGATTTTTCAGGAGCGTGGTGGTTGTGCGGCGGTGTGGCTAATGGCTAGGCTGCAGTAGCAGCCCGCAGGGATCGCGCGTGCACCGCCTCGTCTGCGCCTCATCCGCGTCTCGTCCACACCGCGCCGGAGGGGTGCGGGCCGCCGCTAGGCCGTTACCATAAAGTGGCCCCCGCACGTCGCGGCCTTCAGTTCAACCTGAGACCCGCGAACGCCAACACGCTTTCGCGACGCCCACTCTCGCATCGAACCGCCGAGGCACAACACGCGAAGTGAACACTTGTGAGCGAGTTGCGCGCCCTTTCTCTCACGCAGTGTGATCGTGCTTCGGTACGTGAATGCAAAACCGGACTACTCTCCTGACACGAGACACCGACGAGATCCGCAGCGGTTTGGACCTCTCATTTTTTCCAGCAGGTGAGTGAGAATATTTATTTTAATATAGGCACAGCGAGTGTTGCATTGCGAGTTTACGACGTCGTTGCTCCTGCTTCGATCTCACTTTCCAAAAGGTCCTTCTTGAATGGCGCGCCCGCGGTTGGTGGCCGAAGCGCGGGGACTCGCCTTCGCAAAACATATTCTCAAATTATGCGTTGGCGTTTCACGGGGATAAGTTGTAACGTCGCGTTGTATGTCGTCGTACTCGTGCGGTAAGTGGTCGGGTCTGCGGAGCGAACGGCTGCGCTTCGTACGCGCTACACTGAGGTTGGCCGTGGTGACGGTATTTGTAAACATCCAGTGGTGATTATATAAAGCCACTCCGACGGCGTCTGTTCTTTTCTAGACTAATACTTTGTCCTCACTGGTGTTGCGACGACGTCATATTTGAAAAGTGGCTGACGATTCGTCGCGTTTATTTGTTTCTTTTGTTCGCAGATTATCCACCCTCTAGTGGTGCGAAACACTAAAACGTATTTTAATACTTTAGCCGAGTTGAGCCGTAGAATTGTTGATTAAAAACTACAATACACCTACCAGTTGTAATATTTCCAAAGAGTTTGTAGACGTGTTCGTTCCTCTGATGTGGTAACGGTTTATGAATTCAAACACTTTATCAGTATTTGATCTGCTACATAAATGTGGGTAGGTCATAAATGTGTCTTGTAGTAGATACTAGATACGTACAACCACAATTATCAAAGTGAACATCAAATATTACTTTCATACACAATTAATTAGGCAATAATTACATGAAGCATTAGCAACAGAGATAACCGGCCAATACTTTTAAAGAAATATCTGTTGGACAGTGGACACAGCGATTGTGTTGTACGTCAATATTGATGTTATTCGGATGTCCAAGGCACATTATAATTAGGTATATAATAGATATCAATATAATAGATTTTCCCCAGACAACTGCTTATTGATTCCAAACTAAACACGTTTTGTTTTGAAATTGTTATGACTTAGCCGTAACTAATTCCATAATTATCTGTGCAATCCAATGCATTGGAAAAAATACAAGGTGATTTGTTTTCAAACTATGTTATAATGAAACATGTTTCTTTGGTTTTCTTTGTCTATAAATGACGTGAACGTATCTAATACAGATGCTTTAAATAGTTCATTTCAAAAAGCCGTTTATGTTTATTCGTTTAGCGATTCTAAGACCGTTACAGTCACAACTTTCGACGATCGAACCCGACAGGCTTATAACATTTGAATGTTACAACCAAAATGTCATGAGTGCGCGCGGTTTCGATTCGAATACGTACTCGATAGTCATTCATGCTCGACGGTCGTATGAACTATTAGGGTTGATGCGGTTCATACGATTACGATTCACCGTTTGGAGATATTTATTTATATTTACTCATTCATTATCTATCAATCATTCCGAATATGATGATCCTAATTAAGATTCCACTCACATAAACAAATGAATATGTCGTAAAAAGAACACAATAATGAAAACGACCTCCCGCGGCGAGAAAATATTTTTTCCTTCTGGCTATAAATAGAATATCCTAAACGAGATTGTGGCGCTGGCGCTGGTGACCCTATCGGTAATCTGATGTTTACCTTCAACCATTTAAGCTTTTAATGAATGTACTTATTCGTGATTTTATATACTTATATTATACATAAAAGTGATAGGTGTGTACAATTTTAATTTTAAAAAAATAGTTGTTTCGAGTTTAAATTTAAATCTAATTCAGATTGAATTAGGGTTGCCAAGTCCTGAAAAAAAACCGGACTCGGCGTTGTATTTGACCGGATTTTTTTACCTAAAATACGATCATAATATCTTTATTGAAAGCCAAACACGAATTTCAAATCATTTTTATAACAAAATAGACGGTTATATGTTTTGTTTACGGTTACCTTTGCCGAAACGCGTGTCGCCGCACCGTGTATCACTATATACAACAGCCTAACAAAAGCCAGAAAAACCGGACACGTAAATATCCGGATTTATCCGACCAAGGCCTGACACCTGGCAACCCTAATCTGGAAACAAGATGCTGAGTCTATGTACCTATTTTGTGGTCTGTGTAGCGATTGGTTTTCCAGGTAAGGTGGTATTGGACAGACAAGTCTATGTTATTATTAAATGCGGTGTGTCGCAAGCATGGTGACGACGTGTTTACGTTGTCTGCGATTTCGAAACCTCACCATCGAGAATCAATCGCATTTTTTTACGTTTTGAAACTAATCAACCATTTGGATATTTCTCCAATATTTGTATATAAATTAAAATATATAAAATATAGGATTTTTAAAATTATATTTTCAGTGTTTCTACTATAGTGAATTAACAATTTTGTTAGTGTAATATAGAATTAACTGGATATAACTAGTATGGACAAGTGTCAGCAGGTTGTTGGTGGAAGGTGCCGACTGTCAACTACCGCTGTGATGCATAACTCAGCCGGGAACTTCGAACCATGTTTGAATAACACTAATCTTCATTTTGAATTCGAATAAGCATAACCGCGATTTATTAAATTTGGATTTGTCCCAAGTATTCTTAGTTAATGGTTACACTACTTTTTCGACCGACTTCCACAAAAGGAGGAGGTCCTAAATTCGACTGTATTTTTGTATGTATGTTACTCGATATCTCCTCCAAATGTGAACCGATTTTCAAAATTCTTTGTATTCGATAGAGCTTATTTCAAAGGTGGTCCCATATAAATTTGGTCACCATCGGTAAATTGAAAGCCGGTAAGTTAAGTTTTTAAATTTGTGATTATTACTCTTTCAGGCAAGGTAACTTCTAAACCTTTTTGAAAAAGGTACTGATAAAGGTTATGCAGTAATCTTTATTTATTGCAGAGATACGAATGCATAACGACGTAGAACTGTTAAACGAAATATTCTGCACTTATTTTTCTCTTAGGGGCAATTAATATAATATTATGAACATCTTTAAATCACACATAAATACAGATTTATCCCATCTTGATTTAAAAACAGGAGTGAGTTGTAGGATAAATCAAGGTTAGGTTTAACTCTACATTAGTAAGAGCGCTGCAGGTCGCCCTTAATGATTGATCAAACTCTACCATTGAAAGTAATAATTATTTATAATAATTGGAAAAGGACAAAACAATCCGCGGCATAGATTATATATCTACTTAGATGTTTGTCCTATGTTATACACCACAGACAATAGACACAGTTGTAAGACTACAGCTATCAAGTCAGTTGGACCAACTTAGTAGGTACATTCTTAGGATTTGGGGTTCCCAAAACATGTTTTTAATCTGAAACCCGATTCAAATCATGTTTTTGTTTATTTGCAGACTGTTGTCTGACAAGTTTTCAACATAAAACAATGTATTCATGGATTTATTATTGTATAATACGCTTCCTGTTTAGTATACAAAATTATGTTTAAGATTAATTAAATCTTATCTAAATAAGACCTTAGGCTAATTAGAAGTTGGGACAATTTACTTCCAAACGATACTCGTGGTTGGTGTGTTTCAACTTTTCATCGTGTCTCATTCATCTGTCATTACATGTCGAGCAAAATCCGAATAATTTAATACAAAAATAAAATAAAACAAAAATAGATAGATAACTATTGAACAGTGAACACCATGATTCGGATCCGTACAAGCAAGATAAATCTTATACTATAAAATGTTTCCTCTGCCTACCCGTTCGGGGATACAGGCGTGAGCTTATGTATGTAACAACAAAAAAGTAAATAAGGTAGTTGAAGTATTTTTGTCATTATAAAAACCGGTAAATATTCGGAAGAGTTTTCGTGAAAAATCCTGCGGGAGTTCGTTTGCGTTATGGATTTTTTTTAATTTTTCCTAGTAGTTTCTCATATCTTAACCGAATTAACGTGGAGTAAGCCCTATCGTACACAAAATAATTATACTGATATAAAAAAATCATACAAACAAATTGAGAAACAGTTGGTTACAAATAGAGTTATGGGACAAGGATAGTACGTTTTTATGTAACCCCTAATTTAGTGTGTCAGAGAGTACTATAAATATTCACCATGGAACAGTCCAATTTGCCCAATTTAATGATACAACATTATTTGTATGGTCGTCGAATGATCTAATTGGCGCGAATTTAATCAACATGCAAATCTTTGCGTTGATTTTTTTAGTGCTATTGTGATTTATGTGTTAAATGTCATGTCACAAACTGAACTATACTGACATACATTTAACTCCGTTTATTTAGGTATACGAATAAAATTAACTTTCAGAAGGGTAAAGGTCCGGTTCCGAACTATACCGCAGAGTGCAGTTGTAGGTTGCAAGTATAGCGGCCGCCTTTTAGTTGCGACTTGCAGTTGGAAGAATGTACCTATATCGAGATTGTCGACATCCACAGCGAATATACACAACTAAAGTTAGTAATCTGTACTAGTAGTCCCCAGTGTCAATTGGTGACGCGACGCCGCGGCTGCTGCCGTGTGTGCACGTGGGACTGTCACCGACTGCACGTGCCACGTGATCACGTGACGTGCAATTGTCACGAGCGGCACGGTGAGTCGCATTGCAGTCGAAAGCGTATTGTTGGAATAGCTCCTTAATCTAGGCTGTCATACTGCAGTCACTTTTGTCAAAACTTTGAGTTAATTATTACATACTCAGATTATCATGTATAAACTCACCATTTAACAATGTTCTCAAATTACATATAAAGTTTTGATTTTATTTTATACAACCCCATACCGCAGACCGGCATGATTCTGGCGACCACTGATAAACCCATTGTTTGTCAGTAGTCACTGTTTTTTTTTGGACTGCACTTCGCTTACCATCAGGTGCAGTGTAATCACTTTGCCGTGCCCGAATAAAAAAAATACAAACTCATATAAGTTTTGGAGCGCTATGACTACTCCATTATAATTTATAATAATTCTATACACCACAAGTCGTACGTAGTTAGAGTTAATCGGCAAAATAAGATTTCTTTATGACTAATATGCTTAAAATGAATTCAATATTCCGTAGGTACATTCATGATTCATGGAAATATAAAATGTAATATACTGGAAATACTGTAATTTCATTTTTTTTATGGCGTAAATAATTCCGCCTCGATAACGTTACTATTTAATTTTTATATTACGGCGCGGCGAACGCGGTGAGGTATTACTTTTCTCATAAACTGCTGAATTCGAGCCGACACAAAGAGGAAAGAAAATGTTTACGTCTATACTGAACTCGTATGGGTGAACAGAAATCTGTCGAACTCGAGCATCGCATCACAAAGTATGGTGTTTTAATATACTCACAAGTTTGAAAACTTAACGGACCGACTTAAAATCCGATCGTGACCAAATTTATATGGGACCACCCTTGAAATAAGCTCTATCGACCACAAAAATAATTTTGAAAATCGGTGCACATTTGGCGCAGATATCGCGTAACATACATAAAAAAACAGACGAATTGAGGACCTGCTCCTTTTTAGAAGTTGGTCGAAAAAAATACAGACGAATTGAGGACCTCTTTCTTTTTGGAAGTCGGTCGATAGTAAATGAATTTTAATTTCCTGTTATAATACTCGGACGTAAGATAAAATGTCTACATCTCAATACGGCATGATAGACACAGATGACTCTTTAATTATATACCTGTACTAAGCTGAGATTAAAACAAGTTCTATTAATAAAATGACGGTGAATCAACACGCCAAAGCATTTACTTTCTCTGCAACCTTTACCTGTACAGAACTCGCAATACAATCTATGAATAAAATATATGTAACACAATATAAAACAAAATGTACATAGTAGATGGGAATTTTCGTTTAACAATATTAGTGTATAAGCTCGTACTTACATATGTCCTCGAAAAAATGGGTAGTTGTACAACTAGTTTACTCATAGATTGTAAGACAAATTTTCGCTCCAATATGACAATTATTTTCGCCATATTGCTTATAAGTACAATTTTAACGTCGTTCATTAGGGATTTTGACGGGTAGTCTGACAGGGTGGACGTCGCTTGTTAAAATTATTTCATAATATTCTCTAGAGCTGTATTTGTTGTTTTTAAGTGATGTGGTTTAATGCATCAAACTGCAATTTTAACCGGTGATCTTTGATGAGTTTTGCTTGGTGCGTTGGCTGGCTTTGTTCAGTCGATTCGCCGAGTGAAGGTCAGCTGGGGGGCATTGGAAGGAATTACCCTCATAATCCCAGCAGGACCTTGAGATCATCCACATCTGGGTCTCATGGTCATTGTGAAAACATAATTGCTCTATTTAACTTGACATTGACTAAATCATCGCATATTATGCGTGGAAGCCATCGGTGGAAGCCATTATTTTTAAAAGAAGAATAATAACGTCTAACATTAGATTTTCATACAAAGTTTGCCAGCTGTTTGAGCCTCCAGAGCACAGCTGTTTTTAGAGAAATATCCTCCTGTGTTACAATTTCGGACAACCAATAAGTCATATTTTTTTAAACAAAAAGACTGTCAAAGTACTAAGATTAATGAGTGAGTTCATTTAACCGCCAGTTACCCTAAGTACTTTGTTACAAAACCAATGAGGCGATTAATATTAGTCCAGGACTTGATTAATGTTTGACATTTACATACGAACAACATCTTTGTGTACAGAACAATGTTTACCAAAGCGCGATTACAATATTAAAATCACGTTGCTTTGACGACCTACAATATTATGTACACTGAGGGATTGAACTTGCCTTACCGATAAACAGCTGTTTCTCTGTTGTGCGTCTTTGTATTGATTGAAATTGAAATTTGTTACATGATTTTTTGATGAATTATGATAATATTGCTATTAGAGGTGGTGGTAACCCCCCAGGTCTGAATTCAAATTCCGAGTATTGCCCCCTTGTAACACAGATTCGAATAATTCATCAAAAAATCATGTAACAAATTTCAATTTCAATCAATACAAAGACGCACAACAGAGAAACAGCTGTGTGTAAAATTTCGAGGGTCCTGGGTGCTCATGACATTTGTTAGTTCATAGAATTGCGTTGAAGTCGCAGCGCAGTGATCTCGATTCGAATGTGTTGTCGAAACTTGTTCGTGCTATTCCTGCTGTTATACATATTTGAGAGTTTTATATACTTGGGATCATTTAGAATAGAGTATCGAATCGACGTTAAAGTTTAAATATTTCTCGAGGTAATAATCCGACATCAATATATTTATAATATCATCGTTGTGGTCAAGTGTAGTTAGCGGTACCATTTTATTAATTACTTTTATATCACCGAATAGATCTTAGATATCAATGTGCCTAAATGCAGCTAGGTACCTATAACAATCGTGGACTATAAACGTTAAGTTACAAGCCCTTTTTAATGTCATAGCGAAAAGTCATTAAAATTCTGTTTTTAATATAATATCATATACATATATATACATCACTACATATGTAGTATACAACACAGTCGCTTCCCGCTGTCTGTCCCTATGTATGTATGTTTAGATATTTAAAACTATGCAACGGATTTTGATGCTGTTTTTTAATAGATAGAGTGATTCAAGAGGAAGGCTTATATGTATAATCCTCGTACATGCATGACCTCATCCCCTAAAGGGATGTAATGGGGGATTAATGCTTGTCAAGACTCACGCGGGCGTAGCCACGGGCAAAAGCTAGTTGACAATAATATAGGAACACGTAAACAATTCCTTTTTTTTAACTTAAGTACTTAGGACGGAAATAAATAATGAAGAAAAAAAGGAAAAATTGTTTTGTCAGACATTTACTGATTAAATTATCCAATTGGTAACGGTACATAGCTAATCGTGGTAGGCACTATGTACATACATATACACGGAGCTCGGCTGATTTGGAGTTTTTTAGGTGAATTAAACTTGTGTTAGTAGTAGTTTAATATTCTTATTTATATTATCTCTTTAACTCTATTCTAATTCCGTTGAGTTATATATGCAACCTGTTTAGACAAATACTTTTACAAAGCATACTTCTATCAATTATTTGCACGCCAAACGTGTTTTGAAATCTAGTTTATATAACGTTCTTTAAATGTTCTCCTTTTGTCTATAAAAAGTGATCTAAAAAATGAACATTCATTTTCGTCAATAAACAATTCCGTCCATTGTCAGACTGTGCTGATTGATTGTATTGCAATGCAATAAGTAGGATTTCTTCGGCGTCGATACACGCGACATACATAATGAGCAATGACTGGCAACATGGAGCTGTGGCCTGTGGAGTATCGAGAACAAATCAGTTAGGTGTTGCCGCGAGCGGGCTTCGTACTTTTTGCCCAGCTTGAGTACGTACATCAATAATTTTTCAGGTTATTTTGGTTTTAAGAACACGTCTATTGCTGGCACGGACCGGTCCCGGACGAATTCCGAGATCACTAATGGAGAACAGGTTTGCGGAGTGCGTCGGCTGTGTGGATTTGGCAATGTAAGCAAATGCACTCGTACACACAGTCAAGGCTCCGGTTATTTAACGGCCATTTTATAAAACCTATTTATGAGAAAACCGGTGGCAACGCCGCAATCAATTTCATCGTCAGAAAAAACATGTATATACTGTCGCTATGTACATACTCGTACATACTAAACGTCGCCGTATCGAATATATCTCTCTTTGCACACAGTCTGCGTTTATATTTAATGGTAACATAAAGTTTTATTGTAATAATATCAAATAAGTATATATCCAATAGAATAAAACAGAAGTAAGTAAACAAATAATGTATGGCGAAATGTGGGTATACTAGTTCGCTAGTGCGCCTCTGCCTACCCCTTCGGGGATACAGGCGTGAGTTTATGTTATGTTAATGTTATATTTTATTACCCAAACAACTTGTTTTAATTTAAAATAGTTTTTGAAAATCGTTATTGGGTACGTCCACCTCTGAATTCTACCGTAGGTATTATATGTATATTATATTTTAGTGACTTTTCCTCAAACATTATTGAGTGAAAAGCATGAGTCTTATAATGATATGTCTCACCTGTCAATGGACTGAAGGAAGAGCATTATATACATGTAGGA
This sequence comes from Clanis bilineata, assembly GCA_036417725.1. NCBI lineage: Eukaryota > Metazoa > Arthropoda > Insecta > Lepidoptera > Sphingidae > Clanis > Clanis bilineata. The sequence goes on from CM071137.1 coordinate 15,734,215, forward strand.
GTTGCCTGTGACTTCGTTTGTGTGGAAATTTATTAACAAATCTATCCCACGAGACCCGTACATTTTTCCGAGATAAAAAGTAGCTTATGTGCTATTCCAGGCTATAATGTTCCGCTACCAAATTTCATTCAAATTCATTTTATCTGGCGTGATTGAGTAACAAACATCCAACCATTCAAACATAACTTTATAATAATAGTCTCCTTCACTGAAACATTACACCTACACAAAACATGGTTTCGCTCACATTTTTATCAATGCTCCATTGTTCTATGAGACAGCGAAAATCATTGTTTTGCATAAGTGTTTTGTGTTTTGTTTCGAGAAAAACAGATGCAGGAGACGCGCCTTAACCCGTCGGAGGCGGCATATATATGTTACATAAGCGTATGGGCCACCGGAGGCCGAGCCGCCCGTGACTATATACCTTCAACGAAACTGTGACCAGTATTTAGCAAACCATAACGTCGTTAAAGCTATACAAGTAGTATTCAGTCCACAGAGACGACTACATCGTCACGGCTCATTAGACACACATTTATAATAATATATTAGACACCAACAATATACACAGCCTTATGTGGATCCCTCTAGTAGTCAAACACGTTCTATGTCCACTTTCCTCTTCATTATCATACAAAGTAATAATATGTCACCAATAAATAATTATAATTTAAACAAAATCGTTGTGTGTATATTGCTTTGATATCCGCAATATATGTTTCCATCGGGTTGCAGCATTTACTAATGATGAGATAAAGTATATGCTATTCAACCGGGACCGTTATGCAAATGAAACGAGGTATCGGTCGTATGACTGTGGTGACACTGCACTATTGCCACGAAGAACCTCATTATGTATTTTATTCATTATTTTTGTTAATTAACAGATTGTGGGAACGATGGAGAATTCGATTTTCGTATTTATTCTAGAAATTGATTTATTTTTTACCAGTATTTATTGTAAAAGTGTCGCCATATGCCATGTATGCCATGATAATCTTATTATGTCCATGGCATGTATAATGTATGTAGTTAAAACTAGCAAAATACCTTTATTTTATAAACGACGCAGACGTTTTAAATACATGATTTAATATAAAATTCGGCATTGTCAAACGTGATATGCATAAAAACTGTACCCATATCTAATTGTGTAGGAGAAGTAACATCGACGTGGTCGGAGCAACCTCGTCGCATATGGTTTTAAGCAACTTGTTTCACTTATTTAGATTCAATCATCATAACTAAATGGTGCATTTCATTTGTTTTGCTAGATTTTAGTCTACAGATATCTTTTCACTAATATCTAGTTACGTTCGAGTGTCGTCGATACAATAGCATTTTAAAATGCTTTGGCCTGCTTAGACTTTTAACATTTTCATGTAAAGGCGTAAAACAAGAATTATACCTCTATAATTGGGTACTTGACTGTTTGATTTTATATGCATATTTATATGTAATAGCAAATGAAACAAAAAAGAAACCCTTTTGTAAAAACTGTACCAAAATTGGTGAAAAATGAGGCAGTAATTCATATTTTAAATTCTGGAGTGGGGGCATATTGGAGATATCTTGCTATCCCTTTCCAACGCACGTACTGTTATGGCGTGACGTGATTACACTGATGCTTCTCTTTCCCGCAATTTGAAGGTTACACCAAACTTCAAAGGCTTACCTTTTTTTTATTTTTGAGGATATTACAATATTTCTTTCTCTTCTATATTTTAGACAACGTAAACATAAAAAATTAAATTTAAAAAAATTAGTCAAGTACCTAATTGTAGACTAGCTTGATAGTACATAGTTAATTTATAGAAAAACCTATTCAAAGATACAATTGTTCAAATGCAAGAATGAATAGGGGTTTAAATAGAATGAACAATACATTCACCGTGCGTCACTGCGGAATAAAGTAGGAGTTTTGTATCAACTTATTGTAATTGCACGGATGTAAAGAAAAACAAGGACACCGTCTCGCCTATATTTAAATGGACGCCACAAAGAAGTCACGCTCACAAACGCGCCTGTACAAAAGTGTCCTACGCACACACACGCCATTACGTGTCGATAGATTGAATGGGCGGAAAACCCTGCTTCAACCTATTGTTCCTAGTGCTCCGTCCGTCTTTTTTACGTCCATGTGTAATTGATTTATATAAATCGTATGGCGAGTCAAACAAGAGCAAGACGTAGGCTGTTTACGTCACACGTAGGTTATAGAGTTATTTTAATTGTGTGTAATACGCTGTAAAAGTAAATCACCTTCCGTGGTCACTGGACCGTTGGAACAATTACACATTTATATCAAACAAAAGATCAATGTGACAATCTGTATGAACAAATAAACACGTGGGGTATCGGCTTTGAATGCAGTTTGATTCTATAGTTGAGTTTTAAATTACATTTATTAAATTATATATTGATATAAAACTATTTTTACGGATTTTATCACGATTTGGTTTTAATTTTTATTCCCGACGTTTCGATGGCTTTGCAGTCTTCGTGGTCACGGGTTGGACTGAGATGTCATTTGTCCAAGAATGTTAGTATTACAAAATCTACCTTCATTTTAGAATTATACAAATAAAAAAAAAACAAATCGTGATAAAATCCGTAAAAATAGTTTTATTTCAATGTAGCATTCGCGTAAACTTAAGAAATCAGTATTAAATTATATACTTAATTATATAAACATAATACGTAACATAACGTATCTTTACTACGTTATTCGGCTTTGATTTTAAATAATATTAGCCCTGTAATATTACTGTCCCACTGCTGGGCACGGGCCTCCTCTATTAATGAAAGGAGTTAGGCCTTAATCTACCACGCTGGCCTAATGCGGGTAGACTTCACGTACCTTCGAAATTCCTGTGAAGAAATTCTCGGGTATGCAGGTTTCTTCACGATGTTTTCCTTCACCGTTATAGCAAGCGATATTTCACATTGAAAATACACGTAACATAGAAAAGTCAGAGGTGTATGCTCCGTTTTGGGGTTGGTCTCGAACCTCCGACACTTGTCTCGGCAGTCCGTACCGTGTCTGTCAGCTTTGATTAACTGGACGTAAATTACAGTTTAATACAAATGTTACACTTGCACATATTATATAATTTGGCATATTATAGTTTCGTTTAAATACATAAAGGTAGGTTTCCGATGGTCGCGTCAAGTATATCAAATGGATATGAACAATGTCGTAGTGTCGAGTTACTTGGTCTGCGTATTTGTCCTTAAGACAGCAGTGGCGAATAGTCCATACAACCCGATTCCTGCCCTCTTCTCTTTGCCAGTTTGTATGTAATAAATTATCTAGGAGATAAAGTAGCATTGGCTTCATAATTAGATGATGATTAACGCCCGAATGGTCAAACACTGCTTACCTTTAACGGCTTCTTATATTGATTTTCGCCATACAATTTTGACAGATAAGGCGGCCTTAAAGAACATAAGGCTACCTTAAGTGTATGAACATTCGGCGGTAAATCTTGTAAGTCGAAACTAAATCGTAGATCCTGATCGCTTGATGATTAAAAGATCATCATCCTCGATTAGACAATGATTCTATTATTATCTCGTCTATATTTAGACATTTAAACCAAGAATTATGTCACTATTAACATAAGTATGTGGCCGTTGTTTGCAAACTTAATTTAATTGTATGATGATTCAATCAGTATACGCTGAGATTTAAAAGTAATTTGCATTGAAATTACTGTTAGTTGTAAGAATGTGGGGCGTGAGGTGAGAGACACCATGCTTTACAGTATAATTATTTCATCACACGCTACAACGTAAGGGAGTGACCGCACTTATCACGGAATCTGCTGAAGCTGTTTAAAATGAGCTTTATGTTAATACAATAAGAGCGTAAATGCTCGTCGCTCATTCGCATCAAAATCATGTTGTCAATGTTCATAGAATAACGATTACTTACCATCAGATGTTAGGGACCATCGAGTTCATTATTAATTAATATTTGTCATCAAACTAAGCTTGATACTATTATAGGCTTATAATGACCATGAATTATTGTGGATATGAATGTAGAGCATTTTTCTTGTGCCCTTATCCTTAGACGGATCATTGCTATGTTTTTTCTTTGACAAAGGGAACAGTAAAGTCCTTAAATAAATCATAAGCTTACTTAGCATTTAGTTGTCAACGTGACACCCACATCCCAACCTCAGTTCTCAGATCAACACCCATAAATAATGCGGAAAACGGTATTTTTCCATTGCCATTAAAATCACAAGGTTTCATACGATTACGGCAATCTCGACTAATTTTTACGGTTAATTCTTCCTATTTGAGTGCATAAAATGCATTGTTTTTCTAAAACTGCCTACAATATGTACGCTATTTTAATACGGTTATTAACTACGACAGATATATATTATTATTTATTATATTTCGTTCTGTTAAATGCATCAATAGACGAATACTTATAATAACTTATGACACCTAATCGTAATAACAAAAGCGATTTTCCTTGTATAGTTAACAAGTCATAAATACAACAGATCAATAAAGCATACTTTATGAGCTGGAATAGTTAGCACTTCATATAGCCAATTAAATATACATATCTATTCCGCGTCAAATGTAATGGTTTATATTTTGATATGCCAAAAATTTTATCTTTTTGATAAGTTAGCTGATATTGTGAGTTTATTTTCTGACTCAACCCAGTAGAATGTCACCTGCGAGCTTTTACAGTCGACATCACGTGTACAATCATGTGTATAGAAATGGTACATAATAATGTGTGAGTAATATATTCAAACATTTAAACATTTTCTGATAAAGTTTGATGGCGCGTACATACCGGCCGAACGAAGACGAAACAATTTATACCTGGGGGGTTACCACCACCTCTTATAGCAGTATTATTATAGTCTTACTACGTTTTTTTTTGTACGGGAATCGGTACAAGTAGGATTACAATAATATTGATTTAAGAGACGGTGGTAACCCCTCTGTTGCAGTCACACAAATAAACATTCGCTGTTGTGTGAATGAAACAGGCATGATTCGTTCGCCTTCGTTCGGCCCGGTGTGTACGCTCCAGGAGACATAAGACTGACTGGTTTACTTAAGACAGCGACCATATAAAGTACATATATGGTTGATGAGTTGAGATTTCGTACAACGAAACTTTGATCCTTAAAGCTGCATGCATTAGCTCACGCCTGTATCGCCGAAAAGATAGGTAGACGCGCCTTAAGACTGCTTTAAGAGTCTTACCAAGCTAAACTAAGATTAATTCTAGAAGATTCGTAGTTGTAGTGTGTGCAAATGCTAGTATATTTTTCATATATAAAACCTGACATGGAAAAGAAGACGAAAATTAACGCACCATGGTATATTCTATTAAATAAAAAGTTGGAAACTTAAAGAAACTTCCACGTTCCTTAGTACATCACCTTCTCGAAGAAGCTAAAATTAAAAGGTCTATAATCACAAACATTGTAGAGGTATAGTTTCGAGTTCGCCCATATAGGATTGTTTTGACCGAAACTGTTCAATGTCGACACGAGTAGCCCAATTGTTTCGCGATAAAGACAAATCGTCACGCTTACTATTTCTGTGTCATTTCGAGTGTGAAACGTACTCCGTTACCTAATACAGTTTTAGAAAATCTCAGAGACGCGGATAAACAAGACGGTCATTGGAATATTCTAACGCCGTATCCAATTGCGACACCGGCCTTCAATGTTTTCCTGACCCTTTCTACTAATCTAGTGCAAGCGAAGCACGTAAATAATGGCGCTAGTCGGTGCTGTGGGCAGCGGGACCACTTTTACTACTGTTGCAAACATTTGCTCAATAACCCACCCAACAATGTGCTGTGTCAGCTGCGTGCATTCATTACAAAACGTTCCCTCCTTCCGGAGCAGTCGGGTAACAGTGAAACTAGGCACGGAATAAGAAATGGTATTAACTGAATATAATACTAAAGCTCATCTCTGTATCCACGAAGGGGTAGGCTGAGATAGAAGCGTGGAGGGTTCACGTTGTTTTGTTAGTGGGAGCGGGATAAGTATAGTCCACAAATTCCAAACCCGGTAAATTTTTTTCGAATTGAAAACTCGAACAAAAATTGAAATAGCCTTACCTAAAATTTGAAGTCGAGACCTCACGATAATCACAGTAGGGTACAACTAGACCAAAGTGGCGGACGTTTTAAATCACTGTCAAACATGACAGATGACAGGCTGATAATGATGATGATAAATAACAATTTATTATCATCATCATCATCATCAGCCGCAGGACATTCCTCAAGAAAGGCCTAGTTTCAGCAAATTAGGGCAACGTGCAGCGCTATTACTAATCTAGTATTACACCTTATAAAGGATCATAGGATAGGATAAATAGATCCTATAACTCAGTCCTATCTTTAATTCAAGATTTGGGATAAATAGAGATTTATCATCATCATCATCATCAGCCATAGGACGTCCACTGCTGAACATAGGCCATAGGTTGCAGGAAGTCGCTGGATGCAGGCCGCTTCCAACAGGTCGATCTGGAAATCTTTGGGGGAGAGATTTATCGCGGAGCTGCAAATGGTCCTTAGTTATGATGATATAAAATAATTATCATAAAGATATTTCTGACGAGTTCGAAGGCTGATATCTATAGAGCGAACTTCGACTAAGTCTGATTCAAAGAACTCAATGAGGATTTGAAATTTTTTAATCGAACTTTCAAAATACGAGCCATTTGTTTACAAAAAAGCAGACAGACAGACTAAGCAAAGATTTTTTTTGTGAAAAATGACTCCAACTAAGTAAAAATTCGATTTTAAAAATTCCAAATCCTCACTGAGTTCGTTTCTCTGACCTATCACCTAGTCGAAGATTTGCTCTATAGGCCCCTTACTCATAAAAATATTTAAGCGCTGCTTATCTTTAACCATAGGTTGTCCCTTTCATTTTAAAATAATGTAACGCAAGCAAAAAGTGACAGGCTATTAGCAAAAAGTTAAACGAAAATATTTTTATGAGTAAAGCCTTATATATCAGCCTAAGTCTCTGATTCCGAGTACATAAGCGTGGTTACTCCCTAAAAAATAAAAACCTTTACCTTAAGCTAAGTATAAAAATTATAAAAAATCATTGATATTGAACGGATGGAAATAAACCTTGTTACATCCGTTTGCGGCAAGGTTGTTTGGGACAAGCCTATTGTAACCGTTAAATTACTGATAAAGGGCAACATATTATCACCAATTGTTTGTTTACCGGTCCGTATTCAGGTCAAATATTTTACAAGACAAATATTTTTGTTCATCCATCGCGTGTGATTGTTTAAATTGTTTCAATGAAGCGAGGCTGCGTCGATCGAACTGCTTTGGGCTGGTTCTTAATTACCAACCGCTTATCTCAACGCTTTAATGTAGATTTTACAATCATTTTGCTCTACTTCCTATGTTTAAGGGCCTTAATGCATTAACGTTAACAAAATTCAATTTATAATGATGTTAACAATAATCACAAGTTTAAAAACTTAACAGACCGACTTCAAATCCGATCGTGACCAAATTTATACCGAACCACCCTTGAAATGAGCTCTATCGACCACGAAAAGAATTTTGAAAATCGGCCCACATTTGGCGGAGATATCGCGTAACATGAATAAAGAAGCAGACGAATTGAGGACCTTCTCCTTTTTGGAAGTCGGTCTAAAACTTTGAATCAGTCTTTTACTAGAGTTGTGCAGTAAAATGGCAAAAACGGAATCCCTATTTCATGTCCATTTATATGTCAAAGCCGTTTTAATCAGAAACTTGTCACTGCATAGATTTGGTTGGTAATCCAGACTGGTAATTTCGGTAATTGGTTGGTAAATCCCTACATGTAACGGATCGACGAAATTTTTAGTTCATCTCATATATTTATATGAATAGGTGTGTAAAAACGATACCGATGTTTTCAATTTTAACACGCAAAACATTATTTAAGGTATATACTATGGACGTAAAAAAAGGTGGACGGAGCGCTAGGAACATTGAAAGTGGAGCAGGATTTTCGGCCCATTCGATCGAGACACGTAATGGCGGCGACTGATCGTATGAGTCGAAAGCCCTACTTCACTTTCAATGTTCCTAGCGCTCCGTCCATCTTTTTTTTACGTCCGTGGTATAAACAAATATAAACAAGAAAACAATGTTTACAAGTATTAATTAAGATTGTTAATTAAGGCAATTAGTAAACCTGGTAAAGTCTTCGATGCAGTAAGATAAATATATTAGAAGATAATGTCAGTTATAACATCAATGACATTGGCATTATGTTGTTCAATATGATTGCTTTTTAGTTCATTAGCCCGGGGACAAGATCATAAACAGCATGCGCAAAATATTTACTTACATTAATGCTATGGAATAAAATAAAATAGTCGCCTCCTTGGTCTAATGGCAGCATATATGGGCTGTGGCCCGGGAGGTCGTGGGTTTGATTGCCAGGTCGGGACAAAGCTATTTTTTTAATTTAATTTTTCCGGAACTGGCTCTCCCCGAGGAGGTTGAAGTCAGGCAGCCGGCGGTAAAAACTTAGCTTAATCTTTTCTGCAACACGCTTGAAAAAGTGTGTTGCGCCGACCCCACATTAAGGTGGGATAAAGGCAGGTAGAAAGAAAGAATGCCATGAAATATTTTTTCTTAAAGTACTACATCTTCTTCAAACTGGAAAGTCACTAAAACACGATATTCGGCCTTAGGTAATTACCTAATTACATTACATACTTGCGTAAGGAGCAAGAAAAATATTTTTGAACATATATTTTCTTAACAATATTAAGGACGTTTTACTATGGGGTTTTTACTATTTTACTATGGGGTTTTACTATTTTACTATGGGGAGTGCTTCATTTGTGCTAATTCAGGAACCCCATCGAGTACACTGTAAGGCTGAGATCTAGAGGTATAGAGCGAACTTCGACTAAGTCTAAGTCAAAGTAACAAACTCAGTGAGGATTTTGACTTAGTCCGAGTCAGTTTTTACAAGATAATCTTTATTAGTCTGTCTGTCAGAATGATTTTCTTGTAAAAAATGACTCGGACTAAGTCAAAATCGTCATTGAGTTCGTTACTTTGATTTAGACTTAGTCGAAGTTCGTTCTATAGATCTCAGCCTAAGTACAGTTCTCGCTGTAATAGCATTAGCAGATAAGTGGTGTTCAAAACCAAAATGTTTATATTTACAAGTAGGTCATAACGGCTTCTTTTACATATCAATACCTAACAACAAAAAAATACACAATGACTTTAACGGCGCTTCGGAAATACCCACTGTTCCCAGAAGAAATACCAAGAAAGTCAGCAGTGTGACTTTAACATATTGTTTTATTATGTGGTCTATCTTTTTTTATTACAATAGTTGTCTACATACCTACAAGATACTGCCTATTGGAAGCGGCCCTATTATTAATAATAATGTATTTTACATAAACCGCTCGGCGGCCGGTGGCCGAATCGCCTCTGAGGAGTTTCAAGAATTGCAACCGGACATTACCGACGTTCGAACGCGATGCGGCGCGGCGTCAGTCACGTAGCGTCAATTAAAACGCATCGGTGCGTCACTACTACGTATTAAATAAACTCACGCCTGTATACCCGAAGGGGTAGGCAGAGGCGGACTAGCAAACTAGAACTACCACATTTCGCCGAGCTGATTTCCGTCCCAGATATAATAGGGGGCACAAATTCCAGACTCCGTGCCGATACTGAAAAAATCCATTATCACCTCGCTCGACCCAGGGATCAAACACATCGAGGCAGTCACATTCTATAAACCTAGAAGGCCTTTTGACTGCAGTAACTTATATGAATAGGTGTGTAAAAATGATATCTACTATATACTTTTACTAGCTTTTGCCCGCGGCTACGCCCGCGTGAGAATCTTGACAAACATTCTTCGCCCATTACATCCCTATGTAATTAATTATGTATTATGTCTAATTTATGTATGTATTATGCATACCTCTATAAACCTTCCTCTTGAATCACTCTACCTATTAAAAAAAGCGCATCAAAATCCGTTGCGTAGTTTTAAAGATCTAAGTATACATAGGGACATAGGGGCAGACAGCGGAAAGCGACTTTGTTTTATACTACGTGTATACTGTTATATTATGATTGTACTCGTATCACTGCCGAACTTGTAAGCTTGTAAACCGTCATAAAATCTGTGCGACCGGACCGTGCGTTAAAAGTGGCATAACTACGCTCTTTCCAAACAATGAGTAAAATGTAAAAAACAATATATTTTATAGTGGAACTGATGATACTGCCGTCATTGATGTCATTCATTTCGATGTCGAGGCGAACTAGACTATTAGAATTGATACGAAACTGATACGTTCTTGACGTGCATTACTTATATAAAACGGAATACAGAAAAGGACGATTCGTATCCACAGGCATTGCTGGCACATACCTACTTTAAAAATTAAATATTATTTCATCATGATTGTGGTAAACCGATAATGTAACGAATAAATAAATGAATTATCTATGAAGGTTCGCCAGGTTCGCATCTGCCGAACATTATTTGCATTGCTTTGCCGAACATTTTCAAGCATGTTGCAAAAAGGATTTGGCTTAGTTTTACGACCGGTTGACCGGCTTGCATCATGCGACATCAACCCCCTCTAATGGATCCAGTCCCGGGCAAAATAAATTAGAAAATTCTGTTTGCCCGACCTGGGAATCGAACCCAGGACCTACCAGTCCACAGTCCATATATGCTGCCACTAAACCAAGGAGGCGATTGTCGAACATTACTTACTGCCCTAAATTAATGGTAGACCAGCTGTTATTCGCGACTCCGTTCACGTGGATATTCTACGGGAACAATACAGTTTTCAAATACGACATGACATGACGAATACATACTCATATGTCACGTAAATGTAGCTTTCTACTCGTGAAATAATTATTCAAATCGGTTAAGTAGTTCAAAGGATTACTTCCTACAAACAAATTCATAAACTTTACATTTTTTATATTGTTAATAGTTGTGTTGTTATCATTATCATCATCAGCCATAGGACGTCCACTGCTGAACATAGGCCTCCCCCAAAGATTTCCAGATCGACCTGTTGGAAGCGGCCTGCATCCAGAGACTTCCTGCGACCGTGTAACTAAGTGACTAGTATTTTCATAGACACAACCTGACATTTCTTTCCTAGAACAGTTTGTCAATGCACCTGCAGGATTACCACGACCTCTTATAGCAGTATTATTATAATCGTTCTTCGTTTGTTTTGTATGGGAATATTGACAAGTAAAATTATAATAATACTGCTATAAGAGGTAATGGTAACCCCCCTGTATATTAAATGCTTTGGTCCAATTGCATCTTAGTAGTATTTTGCATCATTATTAAGATTTGTTGATCGTGCCTGCAGATATGAATCGTCCTTAATAAATAATACACCATATTGAGAACTGGTTCACATTAGTTTTACCGGAACGATAAATGTGTCCGATGCATATTAGACCCACGGACGTAAAAAAAGATGGACGGACCGCTTGGTTTTCGGCCCATTCGATCTATCGACACGTGTGCGTGTGTGTGTAGGGCCCTTTTGTACAGACGCGTTTCTGTGCGTGGCTTCTCTGTGGCGTCCGATGGTGTCCTTATTTTTCTTTACATCCGTGATTAGACCCGATAAACTGTCGGCAACGACCTGACTTTCGGCAACAATCTACCATCCATTGTCTATTCTAATCAATGTAAGTGACCATCTCTAAGATAACATAAACATGTAGTTTTTTTTAATGGTAATTGCTACAATTAATTTAAAAACACGTTTTAACATGTTTATCTGTTTAATGTTTTTCATAATGTTCCTCATTAAGATTTTAATGTAGCTGCTTTTGGGATCAAAGTTTTAGGTATCATCATTAATGGACATTAATATTATAATAGTAATAGGTATAATAATAACATTAAAATTCTTGGCCTAAATATTTTTATATAATGCTTGTCAATTATTTTACTTAAGGCGTGTAATTTACACGCCATATGGATTAAACATTTAATTTTGGATAAATTCGTATGAAAATGAACTTACAATTGCCTTATCATGCTGAATATTGTTCTTTTTATTAAGAAACAAGTATCATATGGTAATAGCTTCGATAAAATGTACCTATTATCCGAGTGTAAAAGTGACATAAAAGTGAAAAAAAAAATAGATTCTTTAACTTTTAATTATTATCATAGATCTATTATCTTTTATAATTCATAATAATACATAGATTAATAACGGGCCATAAAACGCCGATTACTAAATGTTGGCAAATCAAAAAACAACAAAAAATATGGAAATATATTTATTTCCATATTTTTATAATTTATTAATTGCTCGTGTTCGCAGTTCTGTCCTCATGATATTTTTAGCTAGGTCTATTGTATATTTTTTTGAAGCATTTATTTCTCATACTCACTTTAACCCTACAAACGAAGCTAACGGCCGAACGGTCAAACGCTACTCAAACTGTAACAGCCTCTTACATTGATTTTCGCCATACAGTTTTGACAGATAACGCGGCTTTAAACCACATAAGGCGACCTTAAATTTATGATCATTCGGCGGTAAGTCCAATAAAATAACTATGTGTGTGTTTTGCTGGGACTCATATATCCTAAAACGGTTCAATACTCTACTACGACTCCAAACTGTCTCAATTTACGATAGCTCAAAATATACTCTATTAACACATTCACCTATTCACTCTATACTCTCTACATGTGGAGGTTGGGTTAGGGATATCTGCTATCCCTTTCCAACACACGCACCGTTATGGCCGTGACGTTATTATACTGATATTTCTCTTTTTCGCAGTTTGGAGGTTACACCAAACTTCAAAACCTAAACTTTTTTATTTTTAAGAATATTTCAATATTTCTTTATATGTTTTAGATGACGCAAATTTCATATAAATACAATTTAAAATTAAAGTACCCAATTGGACAAACAGTTTGTTGGACGGTCTTGTAGTACTGGCATATGACATTTAAGTAAATATTGCATTTCTATAAATAGTGTACGTGTAATGGGCGTTAGTCACTGCAGCTCATTAAGCGTGGAAGGTGGATAGTTACGGCATTTTACGTACTAATGATCTGGTTTCGATACCGAAACGTTATCACAAACGTGCTACGGTTATGCAACAAATTCAATTCTCCAAAGTCAATAAAACGTGCATGTTGATTTGCTTTTATATATTATTTTTTAGATTGCTTTTACTCAGAAAAATATAATCTTGAATTGTTTCTTGGGAACACCTTACATACATTATGCTTATTAGTATCTATTAAAATAAGCTTATCTTATTATATAGATAATTAGAATTTCAATATAATCATTATGACAGGATATCCACTGTTGAACATAAGCCTTGGTCAAAAATGGTAAAACCCAATTATTAGCTTGCAACTGCAGGACGCCATGTAACGTCGCACCATCGACAAGAGATCGTTGTAGCTTACTTCTAGTAGATGATTTATGACTACAGATATCCAGTGAATCTCCCACTCAGGCCGATGATTCGCATAATACGAATAGGTTAGTATTATAATTTAATCAAAATGTTGTTTCACTTGAACTGGCTCTTATCATAACACAATTTCTGAATATTGATTCCATACGTGATACGAGACAGCTTCCGACTTTTCATTACATCAATTCTTAGTGTTGATCACACATTCATTTACGCAGTTACTTTGACATTGTTGTCAAATGAGAATATAGAGGTATAAATGAGAATAGAAATGTACCGAGATTCAAGAAACCAGCTCTCAGGTCGAGGTTTTTGGTATTTCCAAAATTTCCAACTGCGCTAGAAAAACCATTTGCAAAAGCGTGCATCGCATCTCGCCAACTCCTTGTTCTAGAATCAAATTTGCTAACTTTCTCTTTGCAAAATAAACACCGCTAAAGTAACGTATCACTCGCGGTCCAAATCTATTGGTGTCAAACGTAATCATTATTATTTATTTTTGCGCTTAGACTGCAATGTATGTGCGCATATTTATTTTCAAATGTACAAAGCAAATACCTATCCAAGGAACCGGCGACCGTTAAGTTGGCATAGTTGTAGAAGGCTGACATCGTTTAGCGAACGGAACATGGCCGGTCTGCTCTCGCTGCGAATGCTGGGTTGTGATCACGAATGGATGTGCCGAGTGCGCCTTGTTGCATGCATGTGCTATGACTATGAGCGACGCGTCGGCCGACGACAACACGGCACGGCACGGCACGGCACGGCACGGCACGGCACGGCACTTGGCAGGCTCGTATGTAGCCGGCCCGGTCACGTCTTAGCCGACATACGATATCAGTGCTTTGAGTCGTTACAGTTAACGCACTGACGAAACTATTGCAGATAAGGGCACGTTTCCGTCATGTGTGAAATCGCAACATAATCGCCCGACCGTTTACTAATATTGTTGTGAAATGCGAAATTTACTTCCACGTTTACGTTTTCGCTCTTGGAAAATTCTTGCGTTTCGTTCATTCTCCAATGCATTTGCGTGGCAAAAATATACTCGTATATCGTAAATCGGGCATTCAGTTAAATAAAAGGCAGATGAAACGCAAATTGTTATTAGTTCGGCGGTTAACAACAAATTAAAGCACGGAACTTTGCCATTATTTACGTACTTATATTACGTATATGCGCGTTGTTTCGAGACGCATGCAAAAGGAATTTACTTCGATACGTTTAATGTGACATGTATAATAAATTTAAAATACGGTGGTCGATTAAAATTATTTGTAAAATCGTTTATACACGCATTCGTTCGACCAACGTTATCGACAGAAACATAAGTTTCAATTTACATTTTCATTTATATAAGCAAATAATAGAGCAGTTATTGTACTATCCATGCTACAATCGATTTTTGGTATTTGTGACTATATAATTACATTATTGCAATTATAAGAGCTGTTTTACAAGTCGAACGTGTATCGAAATTTGATGAACGCCCGTTCAAATGTTCTGGGGTCAATTGAAACACAATATTACACATGGATATTTCTAAACACACTTTTGTTATAGAAACACGATGGATACAAATTAAAACAATCATTTTAGTAAATTAAAAACAATAGAATATTATCCTGGGATGGTAATTATATAGTTTTCGGACCATAATTTCAAATAATAAAAACAATTGACTTGATTGATCACAATTAAATAAATTGTTTCATTAATTGTTTGAAAAAAAAATCAGTTTCTTGTTTTCGTTAGGATGGAAGTTTCTCTGAGATTTAAACTCATATAATTTTAAAGGAATGCGGAGTGATTCGTAACGTATCGGCAGAATTTCATTTGGAATAATGACTAGGTAACTAATAGACAACCAAGTCGGTTATTTGGCGCCATTAGTTTATGTACCAGCAAATACAGCAACTACCATCGTACTTATTAATATACTAAACGAATTTTTTATGTGTATGAACAGTTTGTTTGTTGTTGTTATAGTTTATTGGGAATACACACTCTCGAACGGAAAGTCGCAAGTTTGAAGCCAGTTCCAAGAACTTGCACCACTGAATTTTGAAGTTTCGTGTCTTTATTTTCACATTGCTTGCATTAACGATTAATAAAACGATCGTGAGGGAAAGGGCATATCTGACAATTTCATTTAACTTTGCTTGTATGAAAGAAGAAAAAAAATGACACAGAAAGAAAAAAAAAATTGTATGAGAAGTTGACAAGCCCGCAGGCAGTGATGGTGGTGTACAACTCTCATTAGTAATACTCATAATAGTAGAGTACTGTTTTAAAATTATTGTTATCTGGAACGGAACTAAGCTCGGCGAAATGTGGGTGTACTAATTTGCTAGTGCGCCTCTGCCTACCCCTTCGGGGATACAGGCGTGAGCTTATGTTATGTTATACTGGCTTTGCACAGGAATCAAATAAGACAAGAACGTATTTTATTTACTTATTTGTTACACACACAAAATATTAATATTAATTCGATGCGCTTTTGTTTTATTCCCAAAAACTCTGGAGTATATACTCCCAAAAATTGACCTTACACCTAAATACTGGAACGCTACCGAACTTTAACGACTTCTTACATTGGTTTCGCCAATCACCATACAATTTTGATAGATAAGGCGGCCTTAAATGACATGAGGCGACCTTTTAATTACACATCATTCATATATTTCTTTTTCGATTTAACTTGACGTTAGGACTAACTGTGGTTTAGTAATAGTGGTGCAAGTCGCCCTTACAGTTTAAAATTTATATTCATGCATATGCATTACGTCCAAGTACACTTAGCGGTCATGTTTAGAGATTATACACAAGACTATAATTAGAACATTAGTGCTGCTGCAAGGATCATAAAATATATTTATGTAAATTAAAATGTTATTTCCAAATAAATAAAATACAATTTATCGTTTGTTCCGAATTCAAACAACACGTAAGGGTCTTCTCTTGCAATTTTTCTTTTATACAGATGCCAGACGGCCATTAAAACCACATAAATATTTGGACACCTTAAGAGGATAGTTAAGAAAAATGACACGAGGATCCTTGTTAATCATTCAAGATAAATATAATAGATGAATGAAGGCACGCTTTTATGAGTAAACCCCTTTAAACTGTAAACAAATGAAAGTAAAGCCATTAAAATCTCATAGTTTTTCTAATTTATACATCTTATGCTACAATGAGGATATTGTTAACAGTTTAGTCTGTTTTAGTTACCTTGAATCAGCATGCATATTTCAGAAATGTTTCTTACCGAATATATCTATTAATGCAAACTATAATAATAAAATTAAGTACATGAGGTTACTCGCATGTGGGATGTGGATTCAACAATCATTGGTCCGACAGTCATTTCTGCCCATGGTTTGATACCACTGAGCCGCGACCAACACCACAAGAGGCTCTCGGTTGGTGTTTGGGTCAAAAGCCAAATGCAGAAGGCAGTATTACTGGATACGGCACGAATTGTGAGGAGGTTCCTCACTCTGGGGTCCTAACCGCCGGGGGCTTGGGTCCCGAGCCTCGCCATCGGAGGGGAATATTTTTATATTTTTAAATGTATTTTTATTTTTATAGCATATATTTAAAAACGTAAAAATAAATTTTAAAAATAATGAGTACTAAATTTAGTAAAGCTCAGTTACATTTAAAGTGCGATTAATTCCGTTAATCAGTCGCCAGTCGCCACGCTGATAATTTTACTTATACGGTTTACCTTAAAAGTGCGGTGTAGATAACACGTGGCTTACTTTCGCCTCAAATTGTACAGAACCCTAAAAATAACTGTTGCTCTTGCTTACCTTGTCTGAGTTTGTTCAATGACAGGTTTTCAGGTGACCGTGTTTACTTTGACTACAACGAATTTTTGATCCAACACTATTGGCGATTCAATAAAAATTTCCGAATGCAGAAAGGCTGATCACTCGTGGAATCAAAACAGAGGTGACAAACTAGTAACGTCACAATTAAAACAATAAATTCGTTCACCTCTGCTGTTTACTTGGACCATTATGACACCGAAACACTTGTCTGCAGACAAATTGACCAACTAAATTGAATTGGTTTTATCGTGGTATCGAGCATATGCCACCGATGCACATCTACGTCACGGTACATTGTTCTTTGTTAGAGTATATGCGAATCTCGTTTGATTGTTAGATACCTGGTATGTACATTGCGCACGTAGGCGCAGGGCAGCCTGCTGGTATGACGGTCGAGGAAGCCAGTGTATGACGCAACACTTCTTATGATAACAAATCACTGACCCCTTACTCGAATCCAAGTGCTAACTGAAAATCAATATTGACCACATAATTTATGAGATCGTCCTAATTATTACTGTCATGTCCATGTGAATGGCATCACGAATGATAATGTGTAAAAGTGGGGCAATGGGTGTTTAACCTGCTGCTTTTTTCCTCGTCAATGGTCATACGGCCTACAGTTATAATCTCAATGTCAATATATATATTGAATGGTTAATTCTCACCTATTTTACTATGCGTGTCTGTCTGCGCCTGTTTACATTTGTACAGTCTGTGCGATCATAGAGTCACTATTTTGTTTTCTTCTTTGTGATTAGTTAGCGATTGTTCATAACAGCTAGACATTATGAATTTTGACTGAAGAGTGAAGATAGTTGGATATCTTTTAGGACTTGGTTAAAGTAATAAGCCCGAAAGTATGACCGTTTACCAAGGCCGGATGGCTACGGCTCACTTGGAAAGACCAACGTTCAGGAGTTGACGATAATGTATATAATTACGGGCTGCGGTATAAAACTTGTTCGTAAAACGGAAAAATGTGAAACACATAAAAAGTGGTATGAACTCCTTCTTACAACTGTCGTGAATATTATGAGGAAAATCAAGATTCGAAACAATTGACGAGCTATGTATCATCAGTCTGTCGTAATAATTACCAAAATTACGTACGTATAAATGTTTATCTTTTTTACAATCAACAATTATTTAAATATGTTATAATATATTATAAAAAAAATTACGAAATACTAATAATAGAATTTTAAATAATCCCATTATGATAACTGGCATTATGAATTACGTTACAGTTCCAATGAATTAATAGAACTTTAAACGTAGAACAATGCATTGAACATTTTATTCATCAATGGTCAGTTTCAACTCGGTTTGCGGTATCGAAGTAGTAAGTACCCACGTTACGTCAACGTATTACTCAAGTACATACGGTAACAGGTTACAACGACCGAAGTAACAAGCTGCTTTAATACAAAGATTTTGTTTACTAAAAGCGAATGTTACACAGTCGTTGATACGAACAATTAGTAGGTGACGCAAAATAACTTTCGTACAGTAGCCTCAGGCTGATATCTATAGAGCGAACTTCGACTAAGTCTAAGTCAAAGTTCCGAACTCAGTGAGGATTTTGACTTAGTTCGAGTCATTTTTTACAAGAAAATCTTTGCTTAGTCTGTCTGTCAGTCTATTTTTCTTGTAAAAAATGACTCGAACTAAATCAAAGTTTGATTTAACAAATTCTTACTTAGTTCGTTACTTTAACTTAGACGTAGTCGAAGTTCGTTCTATAGATCTCAGCCTCAGTCTATCGGAAAAATCGATTGGGATTAAATTCACTAGTCTTGCTTTACCTTTAAAATAATTGATGTACGATAAATGATAATGACAACTAATTATACTAATTATAAATCTTTTTCTGTTTAGTTTTTGGTTTGGTTATAACTTAATTGGTCTCCTTGTATAGTGCCCAGTGGCGAAGAGTCCACACAACACAATTCTTACCGGTTTTCTTGCTAGATTGTAGGCTAATAACTAGGTATTCATATTAAGTTGTTCCTTCATTGGCTTTTTTGAATTTTCCAAACTTCGCCACTAATATTGCTATAATTATATATTATATACATCGACTTGACAGTAATTAGACGTTGAGAATTCATATGTTTGCAGGTTTCACTTCAGGAATTCAATTTGAGCAAATTGTATTTTTTATCAATCTATAGAAAATCAATACCGGTGGGCTATAACAAATAATACATACATATTATTCGATTCGGTGTAGTCAAAGCGCACATATGTAGCGCCGGATAAAAAAATAGTTCCTTGTGTCGATTTGTGAATTGTTTCGTCATGACACCTCAGATAGTTCAAATGCTAAATATCTATACCAAGCGTGGGCGTAGAATATTCAAATATAATTCGTCGTCGCATTGTTTTTGCGCATATTTCAATGGAGGGTGCGCCTCGATGGAACATACCTAGAAACTAAATACCATTTACATAACGTGATTTAACGGTTAAAGGAAACAAATGTGTTAACCTAGTTCAGTTCGAACTATTTGTATGCTCCGCACTGTGTTTTTTGCAGTTAGCGTAAGTAGACTGACCTACGAGATCTAACCACATCCCACGCACATACTTGTTTAATACTGACTAGTTAAGCATAGGGAATCAGGCCCCTGAGGGATTAGTGAGTTTACCACTTCAACCGAGTTCACGTAACTGTAAGTTATACAAAAAATATAGTGCCATGCCTCCTCAATAATAACTATGTATTCCATACAATCTGCAGTCAACTTTAACACGACGGTATACGAAAAATCTGGTGAATTAAGTGACTTGTACACAGTTTTATTTTATGATGTTTTTTGGACCATGTTTTGTGATCTGTTAATTATACTATCTATTTTACACATTATTTTATATTTATAAATAAAATGACACAGTAAGGATAAAGCTGGGTTTAAAAATTACATTAATATGTTTTATGAGAGAGTGTGCTGTAGGGGCGTCGGTACTGTGGTTTTGTTTACAAATCAACGTGTAATCCAAGCGGTTTTCAGCTTCCGTCGTGAGCCGCGTCGCCCGCGCACGCATCGCTCGTAAGTGAATGACTACAGAGTTAATATATGGTTAATATAATGGTGTTAACAATAATAATTACTAACATCTTCAAAACCTATTTCATGTAGACTTACATTCATTATTTATATGGTAATCCCTATACAAAACCATTTATTTTAAAAATAAATTTATTAACTTAATTTATTTTTATATTACATTATATAACATCATCATCATCATCATCATCAGCCATAGGACGTCCACTGCTAAACATAGGCCTCCCCCAAAGATTTCCAGATCGACCTGTTGGAAGCGGCCTGCATCCAGCGACTTCCTGCGACCTATACACATACCTATACTTCCTTTACATTATATATACTAGACATTATTGAGTTCAAATAAAAAAAAATATTTTTTTTATCATAATGCAATTACTTGAGTATAGTAGATAAATTATTGTATCACATATTGTAGTTATTATTATACATTATTTAATCTAATTAATTATTATAAGAATGTACAAGCAGCCAATTACAATCAAACGCACAGAAAACCTTGGTTGAGTCTTTCTAGAAATAAATTACCGAGTAAATTGCCTATGGTGTCGGACACTCTATTAGATATTTTTTGCCCTAAACGCTATCAGTGAAACAATGGTGAATATCATTGAGACATGTCTGTGCAAAAAATAAAAGATTATTTTAATGTCTTCAAATAAGTGGGAAATGGCACGTTTGTCCGTTTTATGTGCCCATTTAGTTTTTTTCGAACTTAAACTCGTACTCCAATCTTAATATGGTAAAATAAAAATGATGTATGGAAACAAACATGTTTTGTAAACAAACGTCGCGGTACTCCTCGTGTCGATTTGATCGTGTTTTTTCACACAGGATGCAAGTATGCAACATTATTTTCCTCATTTCACGTATTCAATGAATTGTTTAACCCGCATGCCTCTTGTCTGTCCTGACTTCGTAAATAAGGAAAATAACTACATAATTATGGAGGGCGTGGTCCATTGTACTTAGAATTTATGTTTTTTAACAAACTCACTATCGACCGAATCTAAGGCTGAGATCTATAGAGCGAACTTCTTTTTTTATAGAAGTGGGGGCAAACGAGCAAGTGGGTCACCTGATGTTAAGTGATCACCGCCGCCCATAAACATCCACAATACCAGGGGAATCATGGATGCGTTGCCGACTAGGTCTAAGTTAAATCGAACTTTGAATCGGTCCGAGTAATTTTTACGAATAAAACATACTGAGAAACAGACTAAGCTAAGATTTTCTTTAAAAATGGATCGGTCTAAGTCAAAGTTCGATTTAAAAATTCCAAATCCTCACTGAGATGGTTTCTTTGACTCAGACTTAGTCGAAGTTCGCTCTATAGAAGTAGATGTCAGCCTAAATACACGACAATGGACGGGAGGTCAGAGATGAGACTTGCATGCATAATTACAGCTAGATTATAGTAATGTACCAGAGATTAAATACGGTTTCCGTTTGTTCATGATTGCATCAAATTGTTCTAAAAATAAACTGCTACATGACATATATAAGACTAGCTGTTACCCGCGGCTTCGTCCGCGTGGAAATATCCCATAAATTCTCCTAGAATAAAAAGTAGCCTATGTGTTATTCTGATGTGTAAATTTATAAAATTTTGCATAATTATTTTCTTCAATTTATTCTTGCTTTACTTTAACTATCATGATCATTCTCGCGTCGATTTAAAATAATACACCCAACGCTGTTTCAAAAACTCTTTTTGGTGACCATTTTTTTCTTTCATTATGTAATTTTAGCAAATTGACAATGTGACTTTGTCTATACGAAATGCACGCTACTAGATCCCTATCTACTATACTATGTGAGTTAGGTTACGTATATATCCTTATCAACGTAACCTAACTCACACTAAACTATATTATGTTATTTTCGCATATTAAGATATACACTGTTTAAAATCCTGTGTTGATAGGCGAACTCGCGAAATGTTGCAACAAATACCTCTAAATTAAGCACGCGACACAGCCACTTATCGACAAGTTCTTGTGTCCAACGATTGCACATCACTGTATAAAGTGTCCACTAGATCCGTATCACTGCTATGTTTAGATTTCTTAAGAACTAATCGGTTCATTTCACAACCGTAGTACAGATGCTACATATATTAAGCAGTGATGTGCGCTAGGTTATCGATGGATTGGTACATTGTAGTAAAAAAAATAATTATGCCGGTCGTTAAATTATGTTTATTATAGTAGGTGGTTTTAAAAAAGTTCCACTTAAGTGTCATTTTCTCTTCAACAGTACCTCCCACGTGCACTTCGTTTCATCCTACAAAAGACACAAACGGGTGCAATATTTTCACGGGTGAATTTTTATCATGAATTTACTAAACTTGTTTGTATTTCAATAATTAATACATTTTTGCATAGCAAATAAATAATTAATCTTTTCCACTTTCGCAATCTTTATTCTTAAGTCCCATGATGCACATATAATCCATTAATTCAACATATAAAATATTAAAACAATAATCGGTTCACGCTTTATCGATTGCAAATATCAAATTATAATATATTCTTTTATGTCGCCATTATTGATTTCATAACCTCGGCGAAGTTCCTCAATTTCGTTAGCGGTGTCATCCGCGACTGTTAAGGAGGCGCATGTACTGTTGTCATGTTATAACGAAAGAGCCTTGCCGCAAGGTTTTTCGCTGCGACGTTTCGTGTGTTGACTCCCAAATAGCCTTGCAGAATATATAGAATGAAACGTCATGTCAGAAAAAGGAAAACGATGTATGCAAAAATATTTTTCCTTATTTCCTAATTATGCGAATTAGTGGGATTGGATTTTAATTGCGGTTATTAAAATGAGTCGTTAGAGATCAAGAAAGTACGGATCAATGATAAAAATACAAAATAATGGCAAATAATCAATTAATATGTAGTTTATCCTCAAGAAGGGGGTTGACGTCAGGCAGCTATCTAAGTCAAATCCTTTCAACAATATGCTTGAAAAGTGTGTTACGTCTACCCCACATTGAGTTGTTATAAGGGCAGATGGAAAGACATAAATAGTTACTATGTAGTTACCATAAATAGTTGTAGTAATCATTATAGAGTCGAGCACAGTCATACGTACAGCTTGAATGCATCGTGCTTATTAAATATTCCATTTTGAGTTTCCAGATATTGCCATCCATGGAGTTTATTTTGGAATGTTACTAAAACAAAAATCTAATACGATATCTCTTTTTAAGAGGCACCAGAAAAAGTTTAATAAGCTTAATTAATCTGATTGTTGTTGGAATTTGCAGGTTATGTAAGAGGTTGTGCGAAATAATACTTAAGCAAAAATAAACGAATATAATTTTAATGCTGTTTTATCTAAATAACAATAAATTTTATGCTAATCTTCGAATCTCGTTTCATAAAAGGCCAGATATCCAATACAATATCTAAGAAAAAAGTAGTTTGTGTTATATTCATACAACATTTTGAATATGTTAATATTTGCATCGATTATATTATATAATATAATATGTGTCTGTGTGTGTGTTTCAATAAGAAATATTATAGTTATTGCATTTGGTATGTTTTCACTGAATATCTTCAAAAATGACTCATTATTATATATTATGTTTATTTATTATATGTTCTTTCTGTTTTCATTCGAAGCATTTTATTTTGACTTTGGAATCATAACTGAGTAAACTGCAGGGTTACTACTACCTCTTATAGCAGTATTATTATAATCGTTCTTCGTTTGTTTTGTATGGGAATCGGTACAAGTAAAATTAAAATAATACTGCTATAAGAGGTGGTGGTAATCCCCCTGTAGTCAACGCAAAAAAAGACACCTAATTTTTTCACAATCATCCCTCGCTTATCATATAATGGAAAACGTTCCTAAAAGTAAGTTTAATTATAAATTCTTTATGAGCATTCACGTGACACTAATCTAAATTGAATATAACATAAGCTCACACATGTATCCCGAAGGAGAAGGGGAGGCGCACTAGCGAACTAGTACACCCACATTTCGCCGAGCTTAGTTCCGTCCCGGAAGTGATAGGGGGCGAGCCTATCGCCATATCGGGCACAAATTCCAGACTCCGGGCTGATATGGAAAAATCCAATATCACTTTGCCCGACCCGGGGATCGAACCCGAGACCTCAGGACGGTAACATAATATAAGATAAGCTCACGCCTGTATCCCCGAAGGGGTAGGCAGAGGTGCACTAGCGAACCAGAACACCCACATTTCGCCGAGCTTAGTTCCGTCCCAGATGTGATAGGGGGCGAGTCTATCTCCTATACCTCAGGACGGTAGTCGTACCAAAATACAACCACGCCACCAAGCCAGTCTAATTTTGAAGTTGTACAAGTTTTAATATGACTTGCTCCGTCTTACATTTAACTTATCTGATACAAGGATCATCACAGACTAGCCTCGGTGACTAACGCGCTACATTCCTGTGCAAATGTTGGGTGAGGTAAATAATTGCCATGTACCTCGAATGCTAATATCGCATACCTTAATCTCATTAAAATGCCATAATTTAAACGATTAAGTCTATTTTTAACATTGCCATATCCTAAATTTAAAACCGCTAATTTAACGAAAGTGAAAAGGTTTACCTTACTTTCGACCAACTTCAAAATCATTTATGCAATGTTTTGTATAAAAGTGCATAATTTTAAACAATGTAAGTATTAATATATATGATTTTGTGGTTAGGTAATTTTAATTATTAACTTATATCAAAATACTAATAAAAATTGTCAATTAAAATTAGCTTCAAATCAACAAATCCACTTCGTTTTTGTTACTGTTTCTGTAATAATTCATTTTTCATTTAGTCATTATCAAATAGTTTTCAAATTATTAAATATCATTAAAAATTATAGATTAGATAGGTACTGCGGGCCGGATACATTGTTCGCCTTGTTGGGTTAGTGGCTAAATCACCGACGACCCGGTGGAGCCATCAAATTAAAAGAAGAAGATTTTGTGGTACTTTAAATTAATAAATAAATAATTAGGGACTGATTTTCAAGATAGTTTTTGTATTCGATAAAACTTATTTCAAGGGTGGTCCCATATAAATTTGGTTACCATCGGATAAGTTTTGAAGTCGGTCAATTAAGTTTTGAACAAATTAATTTCTTCGCCGATGTATTAAAATTAAATTGTCCGGAGAAATTATTGCGTGGAGCGGTTTCGCACGTGTTTTCTCCGGTCGGTCGGGCCGCGGGTGTGATGGTCGGGGCATGGTACGACCGGTCGCGGTCGTCAGTCGCCGGTCGCTTGTCCGGCCAGTGCAGCGGCGCCGGCACTCCGTACCGTGGCGCCAACTCGCCTCCATACAGGGGTTTAAATAAGGCAGTTTCACATGGACGATTACAATTTTAAATTACTTTTGATACAAATTGCATGATAGGTCAGGCTTGCTTTTATTACCTATTTTATGTGATTTTATCTAAGTTCAACGGGTAGAGTAGGTAATTTATAAACTCCACTTTATCTGAACATATACATAAGATATGTATCTATCATTCTCAAATATTTTGTAAATTTGTCTAATTATAATCATATTCACTTGTTATTTATGAAAACATTCACCTAAAATAGAATAATCATTAACGGTACCGCTTAATGAAAGTAAAAAAATATGTTATTAATTGAAATAAAACTATTCTTACGGATTCTATCACGATTAGGTTTTAATTATTATTCCCGACGTTTCGAAGGCTTTGCAGTCTTCGTTGTCACGGGTCAGACGAAGAATAAGAAAGAAGAAAAGAAAGAATAGAAGAAAGAAGAAGAAGAATAGTTTTATTTCAATGTATAATATTCACGTAAACTTAAGAAATCAGTATGTTATTAATATTTATTCAAAATATAACTGTATCAATTTCATTAAAATTTGGAATCCTTTCTCATTTTAATTAAAATATCTTCGTTTTAATCTCGTTTTCTAACGAGTTTGAATAAAAAATAGCATTAGATAAAATAAAAATAATATGTCAATTGATCGAAATATGATGGCATTATTATTTCGTTTTCACATAATACACAATTGGTTGAATTCAGACTTGACACGAACAAAATTCGTTCTTACGAGCATATCATAGTTTTTCTTGATGAAATAAATAGATATTATTAACTAATTACCTCTAAGTACTCAGAATATCGTATTTTAATCTCTGTGTAATTATGTCCGAAATAGTTAAGTATGTCATTATTTAATTATTAAATAACAAACTTTACTTATTTCACAAACAAATCCGTGTGTTTATGAGTCGAATTAGCGAATTATTAAAAACAAGATGTATTGGAATTCATAAGATGCGCATCGCATTTCTAGTTCATGAAGGTCAACTAGCAGCATACTTTATAAATAGTAAAATTCCTTGCGAAGAGAAAGAGAAGACCTTGTTTAACGTCACTTTACACGAATATAATCAACGAATTGAATATTATTTTGAATTTACATTTTGATATTTGAAACATTGTTTTGAATTACTCTTGTGTATGATATACATATATTACAGTCACTCGGAGTTTTATTGACACATGCCTGCAGTAAATATGAACAAGGGCGTTATCAACGTATAGTTACAACAGTGCTGTTAATTTCTAAACAAATCAGCTAAACAAAGAACACTGCGGTGGCGCGTGCGTGTGCCATTGACTTGTGTCTATTTACACTAATACGCGACACTTGATTTAGGACATATTTGTAAGAAAATACTACTTTGAAAACGTGACTGTTTGGTCTTTCGGTTCCGCTATTTTATGATAAATCGTATGTCCTAATCTAGGTCATGGCCTACATATATACAATTTAATCCGAATCTATTGAAATTTATGATAAAAGATCCAAATATATAAAGTCTCTCATAGTTTCTGATACTCAAATACAGGTCAGGACTAAATGTGTGTCTGTTGGGTGTATTTATAATTATTATTCCTATTAATTTTAGCGTTTACAATAATATTACTAAGCATGTCTGTGACCTTTATGCTTTAATTCTGGAATCACTATAAACGACTACGGCAACAATATAAACTATGACAGCGTAGTTATAATAATGAGCAGTAATTAAAACACCCAAAATGTTAATAATTGAAAAGCGAAAGTCTTTCAATCAAAATCGTTGTTGTAAGAACTTATGAGCAGATGAGTGACGGGCGCCTCATTTTGTCGAAATATAACGTTACTGAATTGTAAGCAAAAAATATTAATAATAATTTATATGTCCATGTGCACGTCGCTTTATCGCAGCGAGTGAGCTTTTCAGCGCGACGCGACGCGGCGCCATCGGTGAGCGGTACTCGCTGCAATCGCTCTCACTCATGCATAGGGCTGTCACACACTGCATTTTTAATATTGCAGGTAATTGTAACACAATTTCAAAAACATGAGTATATTTGTAATAAATAATAATAATATTAGTCCTGTAATATTACTGTACCACTGCTGGGCACTGGTCTCCTCTACTAATGAGACGGGTTAGGCCTTAGCCTACCACGCAGGCTTTAGTGGATTATGAAAAATCGATTATCCACATCTCAAAAATTATTCCATTTGTCGCTAAAATTTAGTAGTCTAATATACGGTAGACGTATGGAAATACAACTACGCCACCGAGGCAGTCAGGTAATATAATAATATGTCTTTAAAAAATCATTTCAATATGCTCCATTATGGGGTTGGTTTCGAACCTACTGAGCTATCGCTGCTGTATATTTAGTGTCATAAAATAATATTGAAAAGCCTGTAGATCTCTTTTTGGGCGTTGGTAATTGCCTTCCACTAGCTGCAGGTCGTCTGCAAGCAAGAACGTTTTAAAATAGTAACGGGCGGCTTGGCCTCGGGAGGCCGAGACACTATGTAACATATATATGTGCCGTCTCCAACGAATTAAAATAATTAATTTTGACGCTGTTTTGTACCCAATGGCAACCCTAATCAAGCAAAAGCACTCCAAACGAGTTTGCAACATAACAGATGAATCGGTTGTTCTTATTTTTTATGCGAATTATCTCGTTATATACGTCGGTCAATTTTATTTAGAGCGCATTAAATACATACAAAGTTGTCAAGTTATTCTTAATTTATGTTTCCGAAGGTTTATGAAGGTGGATTTACCCCCAACGAAGAAACTGGAGTTAGAACAAGACCATTATTTACACTTCTGACTGCCCTTTCTTTCTCTTTTTCGCTTATATCCATCCCATAGTTGTCTGTAAGAAATTGCCTAGTGCGATAAGACCGCCATTTGTAGTGAATTTGTTTGTGCATATTCCTTGTATTTTGTCCTAAGTGTACAATAAAGAATAAATAAATAAATAAATAAATAAATTATTTCTTACTGCTGGTTCCAATAAATGATCTCAGTTTGAATGTGCGGATAGATTACGACAATGAACCAATCAAATCAAGCCATTTGATGGCATCATGTTCAAACTTTGTTCTTATTGTCTAATTTTTGTAATCTATCTGCACACTCGAACTCGAACAAAATCTGATATAAACCTAATTTTTACAAATCGATTGCGCATCTACCAACCCCTTCGGGGATACAGGCGTGGCCTTATATTTATCTTATGTTTATTAGATAAATACAAGAATAACGCAATACGTGTGATTTCGTACAAATTCCAGCATTCGTTTGTCATTCTAATTTTATACTTGTAACTCTAATAACCTTCACCCATATTACGACAGGGATCTCTATTGACTACATTTGACATCTATTCATCACAATACTAATGTAAATACGTTCCGAACTATTGTGCAGAAGCCGCAAGAGCCGTGTTACATCGAACGGTAACCTGACATCGATTGCTCTGACAATGCAAGAGGCATCGTCCATTGTCGTAGATGTAACGTGTTTAATATTTATTTTCATATTCAATAGAAAGTTAGCGTGGCTAATATTTGCACAAAATGTTCGCAATTTCAACTCTATCATAAACAAATAAGTGTAAATTAAATGCATTGATGTGGTTGGTCTCATTCGAAAATGCGAAGAAGCTGTTGATCATATTTAATCGTTTATACTGTACATATTACGATTAATGAGTTACTTTATTACACGTTTTACATTTTCTAAGTGAATTTTTATATCATAAAATATTTTTTGCAAAAGCCAGAACATTTATTAAGCAAAATTAAAAATAATTAGAAAAATTACATGAAACTTAATGCCTTTAATTAACGAATTAAAAATGTTTTGAGTCATGTGATATTCTTACTTTACCAAAATAATAATAACCTATAAAAAATAATAAACATATTTGAAATTAAAATGCACTGAAGGTAAATACGACGTCGACAAAAATCATAGGACGCGAAACGCGTTTTTTAACGCCAGACCTTAAATGGAACTTATCACTTCACAAGGCACTTCGCATTAGTAACTCTGGCTATTTTCTCTCTTATGGCTCGTAAACCTCATCCTGCCGAGATGATAAGAATAACAGCCTGTTTAACGTGCAAAATATTGCCAGGAATAAATTATCTCACTAGACGCTAACCTAGGCTGAGATCTATAGAGCGAACTTCGACTAAGTCTAAGTCAAAGTCACGAACTCAGCGAGGATTTTTATTAAGTCCGTGTCATTTTTTACAAGAAAATCTTTGCTTTCTCTCTGTCAGTCTGTTTTCTTGTAAAAACTGACCAGTAGCCCGAGCACGAAAAGCTAATGTATGATGACGTTTGGTTAATATTTCATACAAATTTCATAGACGCGCATCGAGTTCGAATACATTTACGGTTGTCAGAAATTTTCCAGCTCAGGCCGCAGGACTAAGTCAAAGTTCGATTAAACAATTACAAATCCCCCTGAGTTCGTGACTTTGACTTAGACTTAGTCGAAGTTCGCTCTATAGATCTCAACCCTAAAGCCGCGTCTCTTGCCCTAAAACATTACACAAAACATGTTATTTCTACATTTTTTTGTCTATGGTCCATTGTTACATGAGCAGAAGACAATGAAAACCTTGTTTTGTGTAGGTGATTTAGTGTTTTGTCTCAAAAAAACATGTCTAGGAGTCGCGGCTTTAATACGTATTTCAACAGCTTTTTCAGTACAACGGAAAGCAAGCAGACTACTGCTATTATAAATGAAAAAGATGGAATGGACGTTTGTTACTATACGACTGAACGCGGATCTGGGTGAAATTGGGCACAGAGATAGATTATAGTCTGAAATAGCACATAGGCTTCTTTTTATCCCGGAAAATTAGGTTATTTCCACTCAAACGAAGTCACGGGCCATAGCTAGTTGTACAGAATAGATTGTCGAATGTCTCATTTGCATTAAGTGGTCAGTTATAAAAACTACGGAACGAAAAAGTCAATGATGAGTAGCCTAACCATGGAATCGGCATGTCTTCCTGTATGTATTTTTTACTATTAATTATACATGTTTTCGTAAATCTTAAACTACGTCGTCATGATGGAGTAATTAAGTGGTTAGATAAAAAAATGTTTATTTAAAAATAATACAATACGTTTATGCAAAATGTAAACAAATGAATTATGTTGCTTTTATTGCATAAATGTATATATCTAATAAAGAAAGCGTTACAAGTTACAACCATACGTTTTGTACATAAATTGAGTAACATTTACATGTAAATTCCTTCTGAAAACATGCCAAATGTATACAAATAATGCCTTTATGCAACATTCAGTATGTTTTCCTCATAATTCATGTTTATATTAATACTTAACGGAAACTTTATTGACTGACGATAGATATAAATAAATGTTTTGTCGGAAGCCTCCAACTTTGCACATAGTGAATCATGTATTAATTTACAAAATATGTTACCATGAGTTATTACGTAGGTACTAAAATAAGTGTGAAAATTACCCGAACGCCTCTAACGATAGGGCTGCCATATTTGGAAACCGGGACAACTGGCTTACTGACCGGGACACCGGGACACAAGGCTCCAATCCGGGTCATGTCCCGGTATACCGGGAGATATGGCAGTTCAGTTTATGTACATAAAGCGTATCCTTTTACGTTTTTCTATTGTCGCTTATTCGCCTTGGCAACGCCATATGTTTGACAGAGGCACTTCTGACCTGAAGAAGGTAAATACGGCAGATTGATTGATGCTCAGAGCTCACTATGCCACTTTCAAAAGTGCTATGTTTTTTACATACACCGTAACAGATTCGAGAGTTAATTCATTCTGAATTAATCCTGTTACATCCATGTCAGTTGAACTCGAAGTGTTATCATGACACATTGTTCCCGTTTTGATAAATAAAAAACAAATCTGGGTCACTGAATGCTCTCATTTTTTTATGTATTATAATTTTTTGTCGCATTAGCGTCTTAACAGGTTACGATTCACAGTACAGTGCAGTGCTCTCGATGAATTTAAAACAATATTTATAATTTATTCTATTAATAATTTAATTATTACTATTTTGATACTAGACACAATACTACGTTTCAATTAGTCGTCACTCTTAACTATAAGACAAGTTTTAACTTAAGGATAATTTTATTAGGTACTTTGACATATCGCGTCATAGCCCCTCACTTAAAAAAATATTTGAGCGCTGCTTATCTTTATACCATAGGTTGTCCCTTTAATTTTTAAACAATGTAACGCAAGGAAAAAAGTGACAGGTTATTCGTAACCATTTGCTCAGCTAAAAATGCTGTTTTAAGTAAGGCCCATTATATCTAGTAAATGATTTAGACATTAGGCATAATATCCGTCGATTGATAAATAATTAACCTAACTTTATTATGTAAGATTGATAGAGGGGGTATGTGGCCTGTGCCCAGCAGTGGGACATTAATATAACTGGCTAAAATACTTTTCATTTTACTTATTTGTTGATACTGTAATTGAATGGGCAATTTCGAAAAGGGGACATCTGAAAATTGTTTATTCAATTATTATAACTGCAGAAGAAAATGCTTATATACCAAACGTATATTCACATAATTATATTAAAAATGTCGAACAGTATCAGCAAGTGATTTTAATAGCGTCGTAAAATTCTCAGTCGTAGCAGAATGCATGCGAATAATTAACAACCTCCCACTGATAACGGGGAAAACCGATGTAGCAAAATACTATTTTACAGTGCATTCATGAATTATTTACTGCATAATATGTGGATTTTGGAATATACGGGCTTATTTAGAATATTTCAACTATCTAATGCTATGATCTGTTTCGGAATTTACCATTAATTTGGATTTCATTTAAAATATAAATACATCCTCTTATTTTTTCTTCCTGCCCTTATCCTACCTAAATGTGGGCCAGCGCAACACAGTTCTTCAACCATGTTGCACAAACCTTTTGGCTTAGATTTTACTGCCTGCTTAACTTCGGGCCTCTCCTCGCCTGGAGAACCAGTCCCGTGCATTTGGTGTCAACCAAACCCAGGAAACAAGGTTCACAGGCCATGTACACAGCTACTAGAATAACACAGGAATGGTCATACGCTACGGATGCTCATACACTTAAGGTAGCCTTATATCGTTTAAGGTCGCCTTATCTGCCTAAATTGTATGGTGAAAAACAATGTAAGAAGCCGTAAAAGTTGAGTAGCATTCCTATTTCGGTAAATCACGAAATCACTGAGGCGAGTAAGTTATTTTAAAATTATGTTGTAATTGAACTAAACGTAGAGATGCGTGTATATTGACCTGGAGGCCTTACAACGTGTCAACATAATCTTACACAGAACTGACACATTAAACATGCGACCTTTTGAACCTTGACCTCCACGATAGAACGCCGATGGTTCACCCAAGGCGATTCGACGGTAGACATGGAATTTTAATTTACATCTGCTCCGGACAAAATCCTCATTCGTCTCACATTTTATTTCATTATGGTTATATTTGTTTATAGTTTATTTCGTATAATTAAAATTGTCGAAATAGCAATAAAAGCAAACACTCAAGGAATTTCATTTTAAAATATGTAATTATTGAGTAGCTATGTTAATTAAGTAACACAATGCAATATAATTCAATAAAAACAAAAACTCCAGCAAATTAAAATCAACTATTTTCAGACATTTATAATGTTGGCATACATAATATGTGATTTTTGCACACAAATTCTAAGTAATTAGTGAATATCTCGCATAACCTAAATATATCTCCCTACTCGAGATAATAATACGATCATCATCATCATCATCAGCCATAGGTCGTCCACTGCTGGACATAGGCCTCCCCCAAAGATTTCCACGTAATACTATATAAATAAATAAATACACCCAACAGTCCCACACATTGTCCTGATCCCATACTAAGATCGAGTCTTGTGTCGTGGGTATCAGGAACTACGAGAGACTTTCGGTCTCATTACACCCAAACCTGAAACATATGTGGGCTACACAGACACTTGTCTCGGTGCGGGAATCGAACCTGCGACCTCAGGTTTCACAGCCGGCTACTCGTCCGCTGCGTCACAGAGGATGTCGTATATTACGTCTTTCAGTCCCCCAAACTGATTAAAAATAAGATTTCCTCAAAGATATGCGAAGGTGGTCAAAACATGGTGTAAAAAATTACCCAACACATTTGAAAAATTATGTTACATTAATGCAGAACTAATTATAAAAAGGACTGTTTTACTCATCATGAATGTTCTTTAAAAAAAAACGTTTTTGAATAACTCATATTAACAACATAAACATAACTTCACGCCTTTTTCCCCGAAGGGGTAGGCAGAGGCGCACTAGTAAACTAGAACACTCATATTTCGTTGAGCTTAGTTCCATCATGTGATACGGGCGAGCAAATTTCAGACTCCGGCCTGATATTGAAAAATCCAATATCAATTTGGCCGACCCGGGGATCGAACGTGAAACCTCAGGACAATAGTCGTGACGCGCACGCAATGCCACCACGCCACCGAGGCAATCATAAATGTGATCATCACAATGGACCTTACTTATAAAACAGGTTAACTGAGCAAATGGTAAAGAATGGTGTGTCCCTTTTATTTTCAAACAATGAAAAAAGTGACTTAGAGTGATCTTTTCGCTAAGAATAGCCTGTCACTTTTTTCCTTGAGTTACAATATTTAAAATGAAAGGAACAACTTATGGTTAAAGATAAGCAGCGCTTAAATATTTTTATAAGTAAGGAGCATAATTATCATATCTTCATCACGTTAACTATGACATGATTGTCGTCGTTAATGTTCATCTTTATGTTGTTCATAGTACTTGAAGGTGATTCGGATATAAATACGTCTGCTCATAAATTTTAATAAAACTAAACGGAATTTGGAATACGTAAACACCTATTTGGAATTCATCAGCATTGTTCCTCATCCGCGTTTTGTTAAATATCAAAAAATGATAATTTAATTACAATTTACCTAACATACCTTTGAAATTGGCTATAAAATACTGGTTCTTAAAAAAATACTAGATTACCTTGATTTTGCACTTTAGATATGTATTATCTTCTTATACCAATAAATATAGACTGCGTAAAACAAATGTAAAATCATATTTTTGTTTTTACAATACGAATGACAATACGAAAATATAACTATATAAATAATATGGTACATCTGAGTTATAAATTAATATAAACTTAATTTATTGTGCTAAGTTAGGTAGTTTGTAGGTTTAAGTTATATAATATTCTTGCTCGACGGCCTCGGGTTAGATCTCGTTAGAGCAACGTGATAATCGGTTTTTCTATTCCGAAAGATAGGCTCGTCCCCTATCACACCTGGGACGGAAATAAGCTCGCTTAAATGTTCTAGTTCGCTAATTTGCCTTTGCCCACCCCTTATGAGGTACAGATGATTCTGATGACCGCTGATAAACCCATTATTTGTCAGTGGTCGCTAGTTTGGCCTGCACTAGGGTTACCATCAGGTGCAGTCTAATCACTTTGCCATGCACGGATAAAAAAAAATTGAGAACTGGTGTATTATGTATAATATTCCATTTTAAAATATATTTCGTAAAACCTCGACGTTTGCATGTTTACATTGACTCTGGGGAAACAAAGCACTCGGCAATGTCACTTGACACGCGAAACTCCATTGATTTTGTTCGAAAAAATTGTCTGCGCGAGTCCTTTACCAACAAGTAAATATTTTTGCACACGCAAAGATTTCACATTTTACTTTCTCCGAACGGATCGTAGTGTTTTGGCACGTTTACTGACCAGCCTCAGTCGATGTTTATTCATAAAAATGTAATAGTTCACACATCCGCCTATTTAGTATTGGAAATTATGAACAGTACATACGTAATTAAAAACAATGCCTACAGAGGGGACTTGCCTACATCCTTGTATCTTCATATTCATATAGTTCTAATAAACTAGACTTTTAATATTTTCTAAAGTTTGTGATACCTATACGTAACAATTTTAATAGATTTTGACCAACTTAAAGGCCAGGTCTTCGGCGACCTTGCATCACTAGCTAATAAAACAATATTAAAAGTGTGTTCTGACAAAGCTTTACTCATTGGTATTCATTGTATATGTTGGACATTAAATATTGTGTATCTGTGTAAAATATTTATATACTTAGGTCGTTCTAAAATGATACAACTTCGTGTTATTCGTATATTGTATTAACGACAGACTATAAATATCAAATTAAACTCTATTAATGTAAGTATAGGGTACGTTTTAATCAAACATTGAATATAGATTATCCCACCCGCCACTTCAACCGCCGAATGTTCATACACTCAAAGTCGCCTTATGTCGTTTAAGGCCGCCTTATCTGTCAAAATTGTGTGGCGAAAATCAATATAAGAAGCCGTTAAAGTTGAGCAGCGTTTGACCATTCCGGCGGAACTCTTGTAACCCAGGATCAAAAATGGCACCATTATTTCAACAACGAGACATGATTTATCTTGCAACGAAATTTGTCATACAGAAAGTTAGGGATTAGAAATATAAGGTTTCCACTTTCCTCCGTAAAAAGCAATGAATTAATCGGAAATAGAGTAGGAAATTAAATAAATGCGAAATAAATTATCCCAAATCATTTACAATCCGAGCCTTTTACGACTCCCGTCAGTCCGTCATGACAATATGATAGTTAGTCAACATTAACGGCTTCTAACATAGTTTTCCGCCAAACAATTTTGACAGATAAAGCGGCCTTAGATGACATAAGGTGACCTCATGTGTTTTAAGTATTCCAGGGTAAGAGCGATAACTCGTGTCTAACTTCAACGAGTTAACTACTTTACGAATTGTAGCTCTACGTATGACGATGAAAACACAAAAATAATCATTGTTGCACCGACGCGACGTGAAAACCCCACGCGCCACGTCCTTCCCCTACTTACTGCAGAACAATACGTGCGATAAAATTTATTGTGATAGTTTATTTATTTTGTGGTATTATGCTGCGACTCTGGCACCGCGTACATCAATTCATGTCGTTATCGAACAATATAAATAATAAGACACACCCTTGACTCAGTGAATACTTCAAATTGAAACGTTTGCGTAATGTGATGAAATGTGCCACGTCTGAACATGGCCTTAATAACACTACGGTATACTTACCAAATCGTGATAACATCCGTAAAAATAGTTTTATTTCAATGAATAGCATTCGCGTAAACTTAAGAAATCAACACTATGGTTATGTCCAATATCGATGATTTGGTGACGGTCACGTCTCTATTGCCAAAGGGTTAGAAAAAAGTCGTTAGAGCATCTACAGTTAGCTGAGCTTAGTCTATTGGATTATTGTGGCATATTTTGAATAACATAGAATATTCACCGTGGCGAAGAGTAAACATTTTTAAAAGAAAAGCTAGGCTAGTTAGAAATAAATTAACAACTAATTAATTTTATTGGATTTTTCCATATCAGCCCCGAGTCTGGAATTTGTGCCCGATATGGCAATAGGCTCGCCCCCTATCACATCTGGGACGAAACTAAGCTCGGCGAAATGTGGGTGTTCTAGTTCGCTAGTGCGCCTACCCCTCCGGGGATACAGGCGTGAGCTTATGTTTAATTTTAATAAACCATAGACTAAAGCCTAACCCCCCTCATTAGTAGAGGAGGCCCGTGCCCAGCAGTGAGACAGTAATATTACAGGGCTAATATTATTATTATAAATCATAATACGTATACATATGTATAAAGAATTCACCAAAGGTAAGCCGGTAGGAACCATGACATATGAATCCTTCGTCATTATTAAGTGAAATAATTTTAGAAACGATTGTAGACCGTATATGCCTCCGGACTTTATTGACGCTGAGTAATGTAGATAATAAACTACGCTAATTAAAACTATTGAGATACTGATCGCTTACAGTTCATTGTAGTGTTGTACTTGTGCGTGGAGACTTATATAGAGGTACATGATACATGATA
The DNA here is from genome assembly GCA_036417725.1 of Clanis bilineata. NCBI lineage: Eukaryota > Metazoa > Arthropoda > Insecta > Lepidoptera > Sphingidae > Clanis > Clanis bilineata. The sequence goes on from CM071137.1 coordinate 15,772,003, forward strand.
CCTACTCCATGATCATGTCAGTACCTTGGCGTGGATACTTGATTATAGAATTTAAGTAGAATCAGTGGCGTAACTACAGGATGGCATCCGGCATAATGCCACGGGCCCCCGACCACAGGGGGGCCCCAGCGACGGTCAGAAGGAGGTTGGTAAATCATATTACCTAATTATATATGGTTTAAATATGTATGTCTGGTGGCGTGCTTCACCACGTTTTTACTCTGAATCCCGAATACTAAAACGCTACTCGACTTTAACAGCTCTTTACATAGTATCGCGTCTTATAACTTTTACAGATAAGCGGCCTCAAATGACATAATACGACCTCAAGTATTTAAGTTGAGTTTTAGCATTTGGGGGTAGGGGCATTAAACTCATTTTACTCTTTATACCACATTAAACCCAAAAACAATAATAAAAATCGTCCTTTTGGAAAACGTGTGACAAAAACAACTCTACTTGTATATGAGGACTGTCATTTTCTGCGAAGTCGGACAATTTAAAAACCAGCGAACACACATACAGACAACGGAGCGTAATGTTAATAATCGAGTTGTTTTAATTATGGCCTCATCTAGATGTTATCTTTAGCCGTAGGACTTAAAAAATGTAATATTCCGTTGCAACACTGACTGGGCGCTAAACAAGTTCTGCTTTTGTTTATTTTTTCATCGGCGATGTGAGTCAGTGACTCGTCTGAAAAACGTTCGGCTTGAAGTTTAGCGCAAAAACACGTTTACTCGAAATAAACGTACTTGTGTTAATAATTCCTTTGTCTGATTGGTTTTCTAAAGAATTTCTATAAAATACAAATATTTTTAACATAATTTGGTAATAAAACTAACACACTAATTTCGAAGAAAATATAGTTCACATTTATAAACTTCACCGCATACAGAAATAATTATCACATTTGGTTGAGTAATCTCTTCATAAAAAAAATAATAAAAATCATACAGACAAATTAACGACTTCGTCTGTTTTTTCGAAGTCAGGTACATAAGTGGCGCCATACTTCATTTTAATGACTCTCATCTTCACACACATGACTAATGTCACTCGAAGGATTTTTACCTAATAAATTGTATAGTTATAAACACAAATTTATTAAAAGCGAAAATGCCATTTATTTGAATAATCGATAACTAAAACCGATACAACCACATAAAATGGCTGAACAGGGAGTGACCACACTTATCAACACGGAGTATAGTTGAGTTATAAGCAATATAGCAGCTGCATCTCAACAGGATTAAAGCTAGAGGATGTCATCCGTATCGATGTTGTACAAAACGTAATTATGTCGTAGTTCAACCATGTTTTTTTTACGTTTCTCGCTACTACGTAAACTATTTGTATGACAGATACCCGAACGCCTCTAATGGTTACGTGGGGAACTAGTGATTTTCATACAAATTAATTTTACGTAATCGATTGGGTCAAATACATAGTCCCAAGTCCACACTTAGATACTAGTCTTGTGTCGTGGGTATCAGAAACTACGAGAGACTTTTGGTCTCACAAAACCCAGACTCGAAACAAATATCTGTGGGCTACACAAACATTTGTCTCGGTGCGGGAATCGAACCCACGGCCTCTCGTTTCACAGCCGGCTACTTGCCCACTACGCCACGGAGGCTGTCAAAATAGCGCGACACATAAAAAAAACGCAAAAGTATAGATGATGTATGCGTACGCGTATTTTATGAGTTTTTTTTTTGTAAATTTCCTATGCAACTAATCTAAAGTGCTTAATCGTTTTTGAAGTACCATAACTAATACATAACACTTAAAAATATGCATCGAAAAAAGAACATTCAAAATTTTAAATAAAAAATATTAATGCGTTTATTTGATGTTAACAAATAGGCATTCACACGAAGTTGAAAACGCAAAAACAAGAATACCCAAGAAAAACAACTATGAGGTAGATAGCGCGATGTTTAATGACCAGACACAGGCAATTTAATATTTTTTGTCATTGTGTTTGTGTGTAACAAACAATAACATTTATTATCTATGTGATATATTCTATGTTTATAACATAATCAGACAGGATTGCTGCAAATCAGGCATGGCGAGTGTATTCCACGTGATGAAGCACGTGACTAATATTACAAGTCGGAATGAATTTATTATAATATTTACATACATGCATAGGCTCACGCCTGTATCTCCATAAAGTTAGCTAGAGGCGAACTAGAGAACTGGAACACCCACATTTCGCTGAGATCATTTTCGTCCCATATGTGATAGGAGGCGAGTCTATTGCGATATGGGGCACCAATTTCAGACACCGGGCTGATACTGCTGAATAGAAAAATATAATAGCACTTTGCCCGATTCGGGGATTGAACCCCAGACCTCGGGACGGTAATTGTAAAGCAATACAACTACGCCACCGAGGCAGTAGGACATATAATACTTACTTACATTTTGTGCATCTCTCGCACAGGTTTTTCGAAACACTACACAAAAACACCTGGACAAAACAATGACTCTATAGAAACACACGTTGTCTCCTACTCATGGAACCATATACAATAATGTGTATCTTCACATATCTATGGTCCATTGTTCTATGAGCGGGAGGCAGCGAAAATCATTGTTTTTCGTATGTGTTTTTCTGTTTTGTTTCGAGAAAAACAAGTGCAGGAATCACGTTTTAAAACATTCAAAACTAATAGCTATTTTTATAGTTTACGAAGTTTTATTTCAATATATTCTGAATAAATACTACACAATACACTTTTTGTGTACAAAAGAAATCAGTGTTTGTATGTAGGATACCTATAAATAGTGCGTTGACCTTTTCTGAAGTTTAACTGGTAGACATCTCATGTATCTACCTCTATACAACGCTTAACTACATATAGTATCACAAGCAGTACCCCTAGTACGAGTTTACTCTAACAGTTCTCGATTTTCGAAATCGACGATAGTTATCAATTTCTCTATACATTTTAGAGTTCGTTGTAGTTCCGCAAAGTGGCGCCTATGTCAAATGCATAATCAAAATAAACTCGTACTAAAGGTCCTGGTTTTTCACTATGGCTCTAGTGAAAAATCTATGTATATCTGTTTATAGATTTTTCACCATCGTCAAACCGATATCTTACACAACAATGTACGTCACGGCACAGGTTCTCAGAACGAATGCATAGCTAAGTTTCAGCAGACAACGGTTAACTATCAACAAAAACTGCAAACATTCTAATATGACTCGCCGAAGTCGTAACATAAAGCATTGTCGGATACACAAAAAGATTTTTTTGCACGGTCGTTGTTTTTTTACAGTCGCGGATCTGACCGTATCAATCAGTTGGAAGATCCTAAGAACCGCAATTTAAAATGACGTCATCGTCATTTAAGATATAAAAAAGTTTTGTACCACTGCGGTTATTAAACGACTTGTACACTTAAAATTCATTAAATCCTCACAATGAATCAATTTCATATAGTTTGTTGTATGAAACATTTAACAAATACGTAATCTAGATTGAAGAAAAACAAATTATTACATTTATATTTTGCATAATATTTTATGCCACTGCTGTGTGTAATATGCAACTATAGGTCGGGATGTCGGCAAAATACCATGGGCCCCCGATCATAGGAGGTCCCAGCGGCGATTGGAAGGAGCCCTGGGACCAAAACGCCATAACTACCTCCATATATGGAACTGTGACTGAAAACCCCTCCATCCAATAAATTTGTGACGGGCCCTCAACAATGTTGATACGCCATTGTTCACTGATTTCTATTTCTTACTTATTTTTTAATTGTGATGTTAAAATATTACCAAATGTATGTCTTTTGATGGCCGTCAGCGTCGTAGGAAGCCGGGAAATGTCGCAAAGATCTATTATGAAAGATGCCTACGAACGAATTTACGTGGCAAGAATTATTCCTCATTATTTATATTATGTTTTAATATGACACATGATATTGCACCTTATTACAGTGCAGTACCTCACATCAGTAACAATAATATTATGTTGTAAGATATTAAAAGTTAAATGAAGAAAGTTAAATAACAAATTAAAAATCCGATTGCTAACATTATTATTGTGCTGATTTTCGTAATAAAAAACAAATACACGAAGGAACACAAAAATATCTTTTTAACATTAAGAATTCAATTAGGTCAATGCTTAGAATTAATTAAAAAACTTCATTTAATAAACCCAACACTAAGTTTGTTTGACAATTTCTCAACTCTAACAATTTAGTAATTACATACAGCTTAATTAAAGCCGCGTCTCCTGCAATAAAACATTACACAAAACACCTACACAAAACATGGTATTTCTAAGTTTTTTTTTATCTATGGTCCATTGTTACACGAGAAGCAGACAACGAAAAACCTTGTTTTATGTAAGTGTTTTTAGTATTTTGTTTCGAAAGTACATGAACAGGAGACGCGGCTTTAGAAGCTGTACTTCGTATATTTTCGAAATTTCTATTTACCTATTTACCTACCTATTCGAATCGGGTCCCCTGCATGCTTATGACACTTGTAACAAACAACAATCGACCCCACAGTGTATTTGGTTTCGATCACGTAGTTGAAAATTATTCGAGATTGGACCTCAAGATTTCTTGTCACTATAAAGTAAAAATGTACGCATCTCCAACCGTCGACCGGACTGATGAGCTTCAATTCAAAGTCGTACTACGCTGGAGTCTATTAATAAGCCAGGCGATGAAGCTCGATATTTTTTGTTATACAATAACAGCTCGATGCAACAGTGTTGTGCCGTCGCGACTCGCGACCTATCGATATCGCAACTGGAAATGAATACGTGTGTGAAAACTCACCAAGTACCGCAATCCATCACGTTCATAACTGAGAACTTACACAAACGGCTTGTGACGAGGTACAACTCTATCGTTACACAATTATTAAATCGTCGAATACATAGATCTATCGATATTTATGTATATAACAGGAAAAACTAACTGCCTGATGTATAGCATACAGTCGAAACTAATGGAACTAGGAACGTGACATTTTACACACGGCATCTTTTTATGGTATAGGGGAGTACTAAGAATGGATTCTTGAAAATTCGTTCCATAAGGGGGTGTAACGGGGGATAAAAGTTTGTATAGAGGAAATTTAAATATGAGGGGCAGACTATTACGCGGGCACGACCGCAAGCTAAATGTAGTCATAGATAGTCACATGCGGCTCGGCCTCCGGTGGCCCATACGCTTATGTAACATATATATGTGCCGCCTTCGACGGGCAATTTAGTAGCATCATTATGTCCAAATATTTAAACAACACTGGTAAATACATACTACTCACGAAAATATTTATTCGAAACTTATGTACAACGGCCCGAGCAGGACTATTTTTGTCAATCGAATTCGTATCGAGCTAGCTGTAAACTGATGGTGTTGTTTGGTTATTATTTGTGTGATGTTTGGTTATTATTTCATACAATCGTACACCGGCATCGAGTACAATAATATGCCTGCTGGGGCCACTGTAAATATTCTGAATAGTATCGTCACTAAATGGTCTCTTCTCTATCATTAGGTAGTTATAACGTAATTTATCTCGACACGTTTTATGTAGAGAGCAAAAACGCTGCTTTGTGAAGCGTACATACGGTACATGGCACTACAATAGCAAAAAAAGAACTTCCGCAGCACTGGAAACGTAATAATAGGCAATAGCCAGGCAAGCTGTTTGAAAACAAGCAGTTAGTAACTATAACGTCCAATCCTACTAGCGATACTAGTCCTCTTAATATTATAAACATGAAAATTTATGTGTGTATGTTTGTTAATCTTTCAAAAACTACAAAATGGATTTTGATGAAACTTTACATATCATTGTTTAATATATAATATAATATATATAATATTGTATAATTTAGATACAGGTCGATCTGGAAATCTTTGTGGGAGGCCTATATTCAGCAGTGGACGTCCTATGGCTGATGACGATGATGATGATAATGATAATAACAATGATATAGATTATATATCAGAATGACGCATAGGCTACCTTTTATCGCGAAAAATAAATTTCCACACGAACGGCATCGCGGGGAAAAGCTAGTGCATAATAAGTTTTCTCACTAGAATTCCCCGTTACCACTTACATTCCCAGTTACCACATCTAGATAGAAATAAGACTAACTACAACGCGATTGCGTTAAGGAGTTGTAACAAAATATATAACTCGGCAGTAAAAATATAGATCCAGAAACATTACCGCAGCTTTAAGTATTCTAGATGTCGATAAAGTAAAGGGAACTCAGATAGCACCGCGGCGTTAATTAAGATACGATAAAATTATTTTTATTACAGTAGAAGTATTTTGAATCTTAAGAACATAAACAATTATTGTACTTAGAGGTAAGGTTGGTTGATGTCTATATTACTATATGACGCTTTGGCGGTTAGGTTACATCATCATCATCATCATCAGCCATAGGACGAACATAGGCCTCCCCCAAAGATTTCCAGATCGACCTGCCGGTTAGGTTTATTAGTGAATAATTTTATTATTAACTCAATATATCAAGGCTCTAACATGATACTGAAATATTACTTAGAACTCACTAAGTGCAAATCCACGCCTTAACTGTATGATAATTAAGTTTAAAAAACCCATAGCAAGATCAAAACTCTGATTAGCACATGGGCAAAACAATGCAACGCCTCCTTTTTTTCGAGTGTATTCCATTACTTATTAAAACTATTGCTATTATTATAACGGTATTAAAAATAATCGTAATGACACAACACTTCAGTAGCCCGAGCACGAAAAACTAATGTAAATGTATTCGAGTTCGCTGCGCACTGATGACGTTTGGTTAATATTTCATACAAATTTCATAGACGCGCATCGAGTTCGAATACATTTACGGTTGTCAGAAATTTTCCTACTCAGGCCGCTGAATACTAGCTCTAGATGCCAATGAGATAAAGACTACAAGAATTAATAAAAATTAAAAACAATTAACTGTTAGTGTCTCAGACTATGCTCAGCTATGAGCGATGTTGAGAATCTTTATTTTCTCTATTGAGTACACAAGGTTATTATTTTAATGAATGAAGATGCACAGGCACATTGCAGAGAAGCGGAACTTAGCGTTGTCGTAAATTATCTTGATGCTATCGTGGACGCGGCTGGCATCACGGCCGCGTTATTAACAGCTAGGTTTCCGCGATCGTCTCCTGCATATAGTCGCCAATTCATGCATTTATTCTATGTAAAAAATGTTCTCGTGGAAGTGCTTGATAACGATTTTCTTGTACCAAAGAATGTATTGCGGTTGTATAACGACCACGATGAATCTTCGTCGTAATAATATTAAGTATAATACATCAAAGTATATGAAAGTGTAGTATCCAATGTAGGTATAGGAAACTGTTTCCTTACACCGTCACAGAAATTGATTGCGGTATTTGATACATTGCACATTAGATTAAAACCACTTTAAGGCTTTAAATGCTTTCTATAATCATTACCGTCCTTCCGGTGCTATCGGGTAAAATGCACACAAATCTCCAAACTATAAAACCCAACATAACTATTGAAATAAATAATTTGTGTACGTGCAAAGAAATATTTCCTGATAACTTCAGACATTGAAACTCTTTATGCGGAATGTCGACAAGGTTCGTAAAAAATAAACACGCGGGTGTAGGTGACTGTGTTTTGCATTAAAATTAAAGCCTCACATATCTGCAAAAGAATGGGAAACAAAACCGGATTCACGTTTTGTACGGGTTGAAATAAATGCTACTTAAAGACAATAATGCTAATTAGCTGTGTCTTAAAAGATAACAATTCAAACGGTTTAATTTAATGTAATGCTGGGTGAGGTGTGAACCATGTACCATGTATTAGCCGTCCATTTTGTTATCATTTTCCACACAATTAGCAATGGCATAGTTTCATCTTTAACTCTCTCATCTATATTACAAGAGATTTTAAGACCGCGCTTTTATGCAGGAGAACTCTTATTAAATACCGCTACAGACTGAATAGTATCTATTTATTTAGTCGCCTCCTTGGTCTAATGACAGCGTATATGGGCTGTGAACCGGGTGGTTCGATTCCCATGTTGTGTAAAGCGGGTTTTTTTTAACACTATATGCCTAGGACTAGATCGCGCAGAGCGGAGTTGACGTCAGACCTAAACTAAACCCAAATACTTACTGCAACAGCCTTGAAAAAAAAATGTGTTGAGGTGGAAAAATGACATGTAGAAAGAAAGAAAGGAGTTTCGTCTATCATTATGGTCGTAATGACTCTTTTTTTCTAGACACAGACATGAGTGTATATCAATAATGTAGGAACTAGTAAGAATAGTACGCTGCTTTGATGATATCAATGATTCCGCCAATTGTGGAAGTATAATACGTGACAAACTCGAACAATTGGTATATACACGGAAAATCCTTGAGTCATGGAAGCGCAACACTTTACTAACATTCAACGAAAGCATATCTATATAGATAGATGACATATACATAGATATATATGCCAGAATATAATTATTTCAAAGCGGGTACATAATATTTCTCTAATTTTCATGACGACTTGCTGGTTGAATGGGATGGGTATTAGGAAAACTTGTGTATATTTTCTGTATCGGTCACTCGCCCATCCTGTCGCAGACTGAGGCATCTGGATTTGCTTCATGCCTCATCGGAGTGTAAAGAATCATTTATGCAGGCCGGCAGGACTGGTAAACACATTGTTAAAAAAAATGTGTTGTGCTTAATATCATGAAAATCTCTTAGATGGTCGATATGGTTGACATCCGAACTACATAGTGTACCGGTTAGACTCAAAAATATATTATATACATATGTTACGTGATAATACTTCATCATATGGGCCTATAATTAAATTCTGCTCCAAATACATACACGAAATTCAGTTCTTCCTTCATTAAGATGAAGATAATTTTATTTGAAACGAGCAATATGTGCTGTATAGTATATTTCCTTCATTGCATTATAATTGCGCGTTACGTGAACAAAACACTATTAATGTTACAATTACTCAAACGCATTATTTGTTAACATAATTCGCTTACATGTAAGTCGCTTTCGACAATGGAGCATCGCGTTGTTACGTACTGCCTTGAACCATCTAACATCGCCTTCCTCGGGTCTTTTTGCATATAACCATGCGAACGCGTTAAAGTTGAATTCGTACTGAGAAGTATTCTTTGCGTTATTGTCTTTAAGTCTATATGACTCTCTATAGTCTCTATAGTCTATGACACGTTACATAGTCGTTTTGACATGTAGGTATAGAAAATAAAGACCCTATATGCAGTACCGTCTTTACCATATGTGCACACGGGGCCCGTGCTCAGGGCCCCCCAAAGGCTGATAAGTAGTTACATTCTCTTACACCAGGGATGAATATATAAAAAAAAAACTCACCAGGCAAGCTAGTAGGTTTGCATACATCGAGGGGGGACGTGGGAACTCCTGTCTTACACAATCTTTTTACTCTCTAGAGGCCCCCCAATTCTTGTGTGCCCAGGGGCCCATGGATGCCTTAAGACAGCCCTGCCTATGTTATAAGTTCTAGCGGCGAGGACCACTCCCATATATTTGTTTTGGGTCTGAATGTTGTGGGACGTACGTCCCTCGTAGTTCACGATAAAGGTTAACTCTAGTGCGAGCTTAGGAGACGTAAATGTGGAGGTATGGTGGTGGTGGTGGTCGTGATGAATAAATGTTGGGTGTATTCTTCGTTCAACACCAATTTTTGATCGAAGGGTGTATTTATTTATTTATTTCTTTCCATCTAAAGTATCATCCACAAATTACGTCACACGAACTTCATTATTTTTTACCCCTCCTTCGTCCTTGTCACAGCTGGTCACATTTGTGACACTTGCCCTTCCCTGATGTGACATCACATATTTTGCAATTTTACTGATATGTATAGTTGAAAATATTTTAACATTTTTCGTTAATAGTTCAAACTGCGTCTTTTAATGCTTAAGTTTTCGAAATGTGACGTCACGAAATTAAGGACCCGTCCTACCTCTTGTCCCACAATGACACATTTCGTCAACACCCCTTAACGTGTGACATAATTTACGAAAAGCCCTTAAGACGTCATTAGTATGGATGAATGGCTTTATGAATGTGTTTGCAAAGCGAATGTTTCATGTCATTCTTTACATAGTCGACTGCTGAAAATCAGGACCTCATGACTCTACCATATTTAAGCATAGTTGATATACTTCTTTCACACACAATATGCAAATTTGATGAATAAAAATAATCGATTTAAATGTGTATTCCCAAAATGCTTTTTTATACGGTCACGTTGTTTGTTATGAGAGTATAAAAATTGATTATTTTCCTCATAACTTAGAGTTGACATTTCAACAATAATAATGGCCAACTTTGGGTTTTTTTGCCGTGTATGCTGTGTTACAGGAAGATGTTCTTATATTTTGTTAACGTATCGTTAGATTCATTCCTCCCCTAATGAGAGTATAGATACAGGGTGTTTCATAAAGTTGGTATCAATAATAATCATCATCATCATCAGCAGCCATCACCTATAGGGTAATTAATTATTTTTAGCATATCAAAGTAATTCCTATACTAATTGCGTTGATTTACAGGTCGTATTCCGATTTTAAATTCTCCATTTTTAATAATTCACTAAAAAAATAATTCAAATTGTCATTTTTTTACTTTATCATTACAGTTTCAATGTCACCTGTATGTGGAATTGTTATTGGTACCAACTTTATGAAACACCTGTAATATATAAGTAAGGGGCTATAAGTATGAAAAACATTAATTCTCCACCTAACTGTTAGAGGCATTCAGGTGTTTTCCATGGAAATATTTTACGTCCTCGCTCGCGTATATACATGCATCTTATGGTTGAGCTACTGGAAACGTCCAAACTTACTTATACCGGCCTTACTTATAATGTAACTGAGCAATTGGTAAAGAATAGTTTTTCCCTTTTATTTCAAACAACGTGACACAGAAAAAAAGTGACAGACTGTTTCTACGAGTATAAGTAAGGCCCAGTATGCTTGCTGGCGTGCTGAGCGAAGCTGAGCGGTCTGGATCGGACACTGACTGGTCCGTCTGGTTGTAGCTCCTGAGGGCTGGCCTGCCACTCGCCCGGACCCCGCCACGCGCCCGCGGGGCTACCACATCGCTACCATAAACTGCAACGACGTAGTACGTACCGATTTTTTGTAGATTTTTTAGAAAAAGTTTTATTCGATGAATAGCAATTTCAAAATTTACAAAACCTAATGATGTGCCCGGGATAGGACTTAAAGTTGATGTGTTAATACAAAACAGACGAGGCGAGCCTGTTTAATATTCTCATCGAATTGGGAAAATGATATACACTTTTCTACCGACTTCCAAAATGGAGAAGGTCTTCAGTTAGTCTGTATTTTTTATGTACGTTACACGATATATCCGAACAAATGTGGACCGATTTTCAACATTATTTTTGTATTTGATAGAGCTTATTTCAAGGGTGGTCCCATATAAATTTGGTCACGATTGAATTTGAATTTGATCTGTTAAGTTTTTAGACTTGTGGTTATCATCACCCATAACGTCAAATAGGTCGTCCTGGTAAGTCCTATTAACTTAAAAACCTGCTTTCAAGACATAGTGTAATTTCAATGTAAAATAGTAACAATTACATTTGAAACTAATCGCAGTTATAATATTAATCGTGTTGAAACCTGCTCGCCTTAATATCAGTAGCTGTTGCGTCGCGTGCACCGATGTTTAAAACATAAGTTCAATAAGTGTTTACTTGAACTTCAATCTGTTAATTAACATTCTAGTTTTCAATATCAAGCTGTGATTACTTGTTTGTAAATAGAGGGCTATTTGTTTGTTGACTCACTTGTTAGAACAGGACTAATGTGAAGCGAGAGAAATGTTACAAGTACTCTGATTCATGATTAGGCCCAGCTACCTACATATTTATTGATTATTAATATGGAATCATAGTAACATCAGTCCAGTAGCCTGAGCACGAAAAACTAATGTAAATGTAAACTCGCTGCGCACTGATGACATTTGATTAATATTTCATACAAATTTCATAGACGCGCATCGAGCACGAATACATTTACGGTTGTCAGAAATTTTCCTGCTCGGGCTGCTGGTATAACCTTATTATACCCTTTGCTGGACAAGGGTCTCCCCTGATAAATGCGAGTATGCTGTAATCATGGGTTTAATGTGAGTTGATAGAGGTCACATATCTTCAAAAATATTTTGAGGTTTTCTCAGGTATGTATGCAATTTTCCTCAGGTTTAATTTTCACCCATAATATTCTATGAATAGTGCCCAACTTTGTTTCGAACTAACTCATGTCTCGATAGTACCGCTCTGAACTAAGCTATCGCCACTTTTAAATTATTTATTTCTCAGAATGTACAAAGCGGGCGTCATTGATTAGTGAAGGGTGAAGTCTACGTTGTTACTTTTCCTCAAATTATAGTTACGTAATAATATGGAACGATAAAAGTGAAACTGAAATATTTAGAGACTTCCAACAATGCAACTTACAAAAAAACATGTAAAATATGGTTCCTATATCAATATATATATAAGTCTGAGGACAATAGAGGTATATTCTTCCACTTGTTGGCGACATCTCAAAATTAACGGCGCTTTAACTTAACGGCATTTTAGAGATAGGACGGCAGAATGATGTACAGTTCCCCTAGTACGATCTACAAGTAACGATGATAGCTAGTTTTCGTTTTCTCCATACATCTGACTAACAGCGCCACCTACGGAAATGACAACGAACTAAAATAAATATATCGAGAACGAAAACTACAACCATTTTTCATGAGTGCGATGTGAAAACTATCTGCTCGTTTTAGCTATAAAACACTAGGGTGTTTTGGACAAAATAATGGAATTCACCCTTATATATCTAAACATACTATATCAATAACGTACTATTGACAAAACATTATTGCATAAAGCCGCTTCTCCTGCACTAAAACATTACACAAAACACCTACGCAAAACATGGTTTCGCTACACATTTTTATCTATAGTCCATTGTTCTACAATCAGGAGACAGCGAAAATCATTGTTTTGTGTATGTGTTTTGTTTCGAGAAAAACAGTTGCAGGAGACGCGCCTTTAGTTGCACGTGGCAAAACTACCATGACGTTATAATCATAACACAGCATGTGACTAACGCTATTCAAACATTGCCTATTAAAAAACCTGTGACAAGATATTCTATACAATTTTTTAACGTAAACATGACCTTTAGGGTTTACATTTCCTTTATTCCTTTGTGTAACTGACGTAATGTTTGTGCGGTAGGATAGGAAGAATGGACTGGTTTTCCTCGACAAAAAATATTATAAAAACCTTATGCGTATCGTATTTATAATATCCCAGCAGCTGTTTGTCTATATATCACAAAGATAATCTACAAACATTCATACTTGTTCTCAAAGGGCACGCACATGGACAATGAGCCACCCAGTTTTCCCCAGTCATTTCCAACCCAGGATAAGGGGTGAGCCCACCGTCAAATAAGGCTAATAATCTAGGCTGATACTGAGAAGATATTAATGTAATTATCCGACTCGGGATCGAGTCTTGGACCTCAGGACAGTAGTCATTTTGCGTCCGCAATACAACTATGCCATAGAGATAATCAGTATAGGACAAAGATAAAGATTACTAATACAGATAATTTGTTAAAGTAATGTCCTCAATCACATTCACAACATATTTTTAAACCGCAACTAATGTCTGACTTACCAAACTAAACTATAAAAATGTAATTATAAATGTACCCGAAAAACACATCATCATCATCAGCCATAGGACGTCCACTGCTGGACATAGGCTTCCCCCAAAGATTTCCAGATTGACCTGTTGGAACTGATAGCTGATGGGGCAGAAAAGTTCTCGAGTGGAGACCACGCACCGGCAAGCGCAGCGTAGGACGTCCACCTACAAGGTGGACCGACGACCTGATAAAAGTCGCAGGAAGTCGGTCTATGCAGGCCGATTCCCACAGGTCAATCTGAAAAGCACATAGATATATATAATTAGTACCCATACCTATAAATAAGTATAAAAAGTATTACCAAACCTTTAATAGTACATGTAATTAAGATAGCAAACAATACGACCTAGATATCGTATGACTGTACCTTCCTCATGTTTTATTATCATCGTTATCGTCAACTCAAAAGCGCTAATAGTTTCGTGATTCACGATTTATTTATATTAAAATTAGAGAATTGTTTTAAATCAAAATAATCAAAAACGTATTAAAAACTCGTTAGTACAGAGACGGCAAACAAAGTAAGACAATGTAGTAAAGCAGCAATGTGACAATTCACACCTACACGCATTCTTATATGAGATCGTTTGTTCACAATATAAATTAAAATAACAAATTGTTTAGTTTTTCTTCTTTCAACTTATAATATCTACTAAAAATATGTAAAAAAATCTACTAAAATTCTAATAAGCCTGTTTGGTAAACAGCTAAACCTCTGAATTAATTTTGATATAATGTTAAGAAAGCTTTGACCATGGGATACTCTTTGTCTCAAAAACCTGACAGGAAGGGCATAACAGTAGAATGTGCAGGAACCTACAGACAGGCCCTTTATACCTCTATATGCGAAATGGTTCCAAAAGCCTTTAACGCAGGGGAAACCGCGAATAAAAGTTATAGCCGCAAAAAAATATTCAAATCTTATTTACAAACAGGTTGTACGAAACAAATGTAAAAATATAGACTACAAGATAAATGTGTAATATTTTTGTAGGCAATTTCTAAATTATTATCATATCGTAAAACTTATTAATTATGGTATAACTACCGCCTACTTAAGCAGCCAATACAAAAATATCTAGTATAAATTAAGATAAAGTCGCATATTACCATAATATGTTAGGATCATAGATACAGGCTTATCTACGCAATGGTACAATAATCCGCGTTACGACTTCGAAGAATCACTAAAGGCATTGGACTCTTCGTCGTAAGATATTAATTATTATTAAACGTTTTTTTATTGAAAAACATATTTATTGCTTTGCTTCTAAGAATTCTTTTGCTTTGATGCAAACTTTAAGTATATATGAATAAATACATTGGAATCGTGGGTAATTATAATTGTAACGTATGTATCTCAACGTAAATCTATTGGATATACAGGTAAGTAATAATTAAAGCCAGTGAGTGTATTTGTTGCTACCCGGGAAAAAGTGTAGATTAAAATGCCCATAACACAATGATTTTACGAAGGCTGATCAATTTTAAAATGAATTAAAGAATATAAAATGTTTTCATCATCATCATCAGCCATAGGACGTCCACTGCTGAACATAAGCCTCCCTCAAAGTCGCTGGATACAGGCCGCTTCCAACAGGTCGATCTGGAAATCTTTCGGGGGGCCTATTAAATCTTATATCAAGTCAAAAATTTATCAAATACTTTTAAAAATACAGTATCCTGAATATTTGACATCAGGTTGAAAATCGATGACCTATTAGTTGAATCTTAATTGGATCACATTCCCAAAAACCGGGGTTTTTTATTGAATGTTCTGGAGTTTAAATTCTCTATAATTTCCGTAATTATGTATTTCTTGTAACTACCAACTCTAAATACTCTACAAACAGCGTGTTATTATAAAATTATTGTAGCAGTTAGGTATGTTTCAACAAAAATAAAATTGTTCTCACATCAGTTTTCCAATGCCGCCATATTCATGAATTGGATACGCCACATGTTAATTTATCGCTTATAATTTCCAAAATTTGTCCTAGAATGTAGGTATATGAAATGTACTTGAAACAATAAAGATGTTAATTTATAGCACATTTTAATGAAATTAAAGAATTAACTACTTAAAAATAATCGAATGACCATGGATCATACAAACAGACTTAAAACTTGGACCAAGTTCAAGCAACATTTGTATTGACAACTTAAGCAGGAGTTGAGCAATCAATCATAAGACCAACAATATTTTAAACATATGCGTCGTGACCACTGCGTTTGATAAACACTTAACGAGTTTGAAAAAGACTTAACGTGTAATACTTTGGCGCCACATAATTGATTGCTCAAGGAAAAGATTTGTCAAAACGTAAGCGTAAACTGATTGGACGTAATAAGTACAAGCCCGTTACATTAAGCACGGTGTACACAATTGACGAGTCATTTCCCCGCAATTTCTCTCGAGTCGTGGCGGTTGCGGTCGGAACTGGCAACGGGTATTTCGTAACAGGTTTTTCGTGAGAGGACGAGGCTAAATTTAACCCAAATGTACGCAGTGGCTTTTACGAACCAAGCGTGGCCCGTGAGAAAGATAATTTTAATAATACATTAATAATAATGAAACAGCTGATAAAACTGAAGTTGTAAACGACATGCGATTTCGTGAGAATAATAATTAATCTACAGTTCTATTATTTTATAAATCGTGGGTTCTGTTTAATAATATAATTATTTTAACCTGAATACCTATCAAACACAAAGTATTCCACACTATTGAACAGTAGCGAAGTGTCTATACAACACGATTCCTTCCCGCATACCTTTGCCAAAATATCTACTTATGAATTGTTAATAACTCAAAGATTAATAGCTTAATACTTAATAGAATCGGCCTCACTTATAGAAGTTTTCACCCTTCGCCAATTCTACCGAATATACTAAAAAATATAGGAAATCGATAAAGCCTGATACATTAGAATAACTTCCGAGACATCACATTGCTTGATAAATAAACAACGATCAACAATTATACAGGAAGAATCTAACACTCGTACCATTATATCTGTTAACTCGTCACGTGTACACAATGTGCCAATCTGGGCGACAATTGCTGCAATTAAAAAAACAATAGATGACGTCACAGGGACAATCAACTCGCAAATTGGTCCCTAGAGGCGATGACTTGGTGACTTAGGTCTTCAGATGTGGACGCTAGTCATGTTTAGTCTATTTTGACCACAACTTCTAGAAACAACTATAAAGCAGAATAATTAATTGTAATAAAAATGTATGATCAACAAAGCGTGAATAACAAATTATCTTAGAGTAATAACGTATAGAGATATAGTCTCATACAAAATTCCTTCGGAAATTGAAGCCGATAACGATTCAATGTGTGCATCGTCGGCGCGTAACTACTTGAGCCGACACACACATACGCACGTAAATAGTGTTGCAAGTAAAAGACATTTTACCAACAAAATAGGGAAATCGAAAGTGTTCTAATAATGATACACTTCTTTTATTCTGAACTTAAAAAACATTTGTATAGTTTTGAACCGACTTTAAAATAAAAAGGTTCTGAATTTTTCTGTATAAACATAACTTTTTTTATCAATTGTTCGATAGAGTTGTTCGTAATGTTCGCGTTCGCGTTGTATGTGTATGCTTGTGTATGTATAAATATTATGATTATGAATTTATTTATGTATATTATATGATATATTCTTTTATAGCTATATATCGCAATGATATTTAATATTATGAGTATATGTAACATTATATTTAATACTTTTTTTTTCTTTTTATATATTATCATGCGATCAGTCACGAAGACTATAAGCAGATGCGGTGCAGTAGAATTTAACACTACCCTCATTTTTATTTTCTTCATATACACCCGCCTTGTCTGTTCTCTGCACCACCCAAAGGTTGACTGGTAGCGAATGCCGCTGGCATTAAGTTCGTCTGAACATATTTGTGTATAATGTGTTTGAAATAAAAAGGAGACGGAAACACTTCCATACAATCTTGGGCCTAGATTGTAAAAGGATGAAAGTAGTGTCAATTAATAGATAGTATATTATGAGATCATTACTGAACATTTGGCGACTTTTTGTAATCTGAGAACATAGTTATGAGCCTCACTTTGACTTAAATAAAAGTGAGGTTATGGAACAAACTATACGCAAACAACTGATGTTTATAAGTACAAATCTTACGTATTGATATGTTTTAATGTAGATAACATACGCTCACGCCTATATCTCCGAAGGGATGGCAGAAACTCGAACACCCACATTCGATAACTAAATGTTGATCACAAAGACGATTATTCTCAGGAACATAATATTTCTACAGACTGAGCAACATTGTTCTATTTAAAAGATGGAAAACACCCAAAACGCACACGCACGAAACAATACGAAAATGAAGCAAATGAAAACGAATTTTTTACAGGGAACCAGCTAAGGTCTGAATGCATGCCGCCAAGCTATTCAGTTACTGTTTTTTTTTTTCAGAACTATTTATTGTTAATTTTTATGTTTTCAATTATTTTTACTTGAATTAATCATCCGGGTCTAACATTATATATACATACATACATATATACATATATATATATATATTTTTTAACTCATTCATCTTAATCGGTAAAGTAATCGATTCTATTTTAATAATGTCCTTTACTTATTTTTCAGATATCTCATTTTCTAGATTGTGAATTGGGCAGATTTTTTTATATTTTGAAATAAAAAAAATGACATATTTTTGGGCCATATCTCAACTCATTACATTTTGGCCCAAAGATCCCCGTCTCCTTTTGGTTTTTATTTGTTCGTTAAAAAAGATTAAAAAACAGAAAATCCTTTAGGTTTAATCATACCTATTTACATAAAAATCGGTACAGTGATATAACCATGAAAACGCAAAAAACACACTTTCCGATTAGAGTACGCATAAAAGTTGAAAATTATTTTCTTTAACCCTTACATCACCAATTACTATCATCATAATCCCCATTTTGATATCAAACATAAGCTAAGCTGTATTATTTGATTTTGTTCATTATTTATGTTAATAGCAAATTGTCAGGATAGGCAGTGTAGCTTTGTCTATACGAAGTGCACGCCACTGCACAAACAGAGTTATCGCAGAGTTAATTAGTTTAATATGAATATAGATTTGCATTTTAACTAGAACATCATTTGTTTGCGTATAGTTTATTCCATAACCTCACTTTTATTTAAGTCAAAGTTTAAGTAATAATCTCATAATATACTATATCTATTAATTGACACTACTTTCATCCTTTTACAATCTAGGCCCAAGATTGTATGGAAGCATTTCCCTCTCATTTCATTATCCCTAATAGTATTTAAAAAATGGGTAAATTGGTTGGCATTATTGGCAACATTCATAATGATTCATAACGTAAATGGCGTCTGTCATTTTTACAATTTTATTTGTAGTTTTGATGAATGTTTTACTTAATATTAAAACATGTCAGCAATTAATTACTTGTGAAATGTTATCTTTATATTTCCTTGGTGCTTGTTCATTGTATTGTGACATCCTTTGATAGCGCAGTTCGTCATAATATAATTAAATTTGTGGGAGCTCTTCATACTAAGACTTGACATAGGACACTGACACGCCGTGCGGCGTTGGGTACCTAAACCGGCTCACCCAGAACGCCTTCACGCCGTGGCCCTGTACTGCGGTTCTATGTATGATATTTCTATGCAAATTATAAACAAAATATTTAACTTAAACAGTACCTTCTCATAATTATAATATAATCGGACAATGAAATAGAAAACGAATTCCAAAACATGTTATTATAATCTACAATTAACAAACCTCATTAACGGTTCCGATACAAAACAAATTGACCTGCTGAGCTAAATTCACATAAATTAAACGCACCTACTTAAATAACATAACAATAAGTACGTTGTTAGTCTGTTGCAATAATTGGTAACCACTTGAAACAGCTACTAATGTATTGAAATATAAAAGTGGCGTGGTTTTTCTAGGAACTCAGAAAATGGAAAGATGACTATGCATGTCCTCCCGCGGGCCACAAGCTATCAACTCTAATAAAGCCGCTATTTTTTTCTGCCTGGCTTTACCTCGGCTTAAAATCAGGGTCTGCCGTCCTACTTCAACGCTGCAACTTCGCTCGGTCTTAAGCATCCTCCACAGTAAGATTATTGGTTCTCATATCTTCCTTTAAAAACCGCTACACTCCTTTAAAATGTCTGCTATTTAGTTCCTGCGTTCGGGGTGTATTAAACGCCGATTGAAAACACCTGTCAGAATACTTTCGTTCGTGTTAGTCACAAACCATAAAATTGAATGGCACTTTTTCTACATTTAGCTTCAGCCTTCAAGTGGCGGTGTATTGTGGCTGCTGTGAGTGACTCGTGTCCGCAGACACGGCCGGAAATCAACTTAAATGTAGTTGTTATTAAATATTTTAAAATTAACAAAATTGAAAATATAGAATTTGAATTGTAAATTATATTTTTCTAGAAAGGGCGACAAATACATATATAAAAACATAGATATAAAATCTGAAGGAAATCATTTAGTATAATATACCTCTATATATAAAAACATATATTTATTATACCAAACGTTTTCCTTCAGCTTTTATTTCAAACTAGATTTGTCCGCGGCTGCGCTCGCGTGAGAGTCTTGACAAATATTCATCCCTCATTACATCCCTTTATGGGATGAATTTATACATGTATTATACATATAAACCTTCCTCTTGAATCACTCTATCTATAAAAAATCGCATCAAAATCCGTTGCGTACTATTAAAGATCTTTATTTATTTATTTTATTTATTTATTTAGTTGCAACAACATTGTGTGTACTAATACATCTAAGCATACATAGGGTCAGACGGGCAGCGAGAAGATACTTTGTTTTATACTATGTAAAAAGTAAAGATATATGACGCGTATTAAGGTATTGACATCGTATCAGCGGTCGCCATCCTGGCGGATACGATCTATCCTACAAGCAACACATCTTCCAAAGGTTCCCTAGAATTTAGCACAGTGTAGCGTCCAAGGCCTCCGTATCAATACCGGGCGCGATCTACGAGCCAGCTCGGCACGTACAGAGATAACCGACTGGGTTATTATTTGCCCACATGTGTTAACGTGTTATTTCACAGCGAACACCGTTAACAATGGAGCTGTGACGCGGTTGTTTGCATTTTGTTCAATGGGTTTCCAGCAAATGCTGTTTTTACATCTGTATATGTATACTGGTAGGCATATTTTACCACAATTGTCGGCTCATAATATGTACCATACCATATTAGCAGCGATAGCTCAGTTGGGAATGGTACGGACTGCCGAGACAAGTGTCGGAGGTTCGAGACCAACCCCAAAATGTAGCATACACCTCTGACTTTTCTATGTTAAGTGTATTTTCATTGTGAAATATCGCTTGCTATAACGGTGAAGGAAAACATCGTGAGGAAACCTGCATACCTGAGAGTTTCTTTACAGGAATTTCGATGGTATGTGAAGTCTACCAACCCGCATTAGGCCAGCGTGGTAGACTAAGGCCTAACCCCTCTCATTAGTAGAGGAGGCCCCCGTGCCCAGCAGTGGTAATATTACAGGGCTAATATTATTATTATTTAATATGTACCATTATAGGGGTTGAATCTTACTGTAATGGGTCTTATAGCATGAGTATAATAATTTCACGTGTCGCCATTTGCAATTGTTAGCAATTTACCACTTTCGTAAGAGGGCCTAAAATTTGCATTATAAATTTTATGTCGAGACACAAAAGGCATATTTTAGCTTAGTAGGTATTTGGGTTATAAGGTTTTTTTTCAAGACATGGATCTTTAAATTCATTTGGTTCTGCTTCATAATGAAGGTTTCTTTACTGATGATGTAATATTAAGCCCAAAAAATATGAAACTAATTTAGATTTTTTAATTTTTGTTAAACTGATTCATACACCCAGAGGGGGTTGACGCCGCAGGGGATAACAGCCGGAAGAATCATTAAACACTGGAAACAACTATAACATAATAATATGTACTATATTTTCTGAATGCATAAAATACAAATAAACCTCTTCTTGAAAGGCATATAACAAACTTAACTCAACAATATTGTAATCAAGTAAGCGAGTGACTCGCTCACCGAGTTAGGATGCACCTCTCCAGCACGAACAAATACGTGCATTCATTTAATTATGCTAATTAATTATTTTATCTTGTAAGCAATATGAAAATATTGGTTCCGCATACGTTCTGTACGTGATTACATATGTATTATTATCTTGATATAATCTTTATCCTCTTGTAAATTATTGAAAAATCTTTGCTTTGATTTAGAAATAATATATTGGTTGGTATAGACTTACTTAAATAGACTATAGATAGATTTTATATACCCAGATAACTAAGGGATAAGTTTGTTGTTTCTGATAAACTGACTGCCTCGGTGGCGTGGTTGTATTTCGGTACGACTACTGTCCTGAGGTCTCGGGTTCGATCCCCGGGTCGGGCAAAGTGGTATTGGATTTTTCCATATCAGCCCGGAGTCTGGAATTTGTGCCCGATATGGCGATAGGCTCGCCCCCTATCACATCTGAGACGGAACTAAGCTCGGCGAAATGTGGGTGTACTAGTTGGCTAGTGCGCCTCTGCCTACCCCTTCGGGGATACAGGCGTGAGCTTATGTGTATGATAAAATATGTTCCATACAATTTCAAATTAAAGTCCAAACGTCAAAATCCAATCTAAATAAAAGTTATCTGGCTGTTGAAAAACGGTTGTTACTTATAGTATTACGGTAAAATATTATAAATATTTCAGTCAGCAAAACAAACAAGGTGCATACGCTTAGAAATATTAATTAATAACAAACATTTCCAGAAATATGATGCATATGCTTTGCAAAATAAAAGGAAGCCGCGGGGATGTCCCATGAGCCTTCGACATAAAATATGTAATGTTTTATTAACCAAATTTTGAATAATATAATTAGTGATTCTTAATAATTTCAACTAATATAGGTACTTCAAGTTTTTATACGAGAATCCCAAAGTTATACAAATTAAATGGCAACACGTTATTCTCACGACTGGTCCGATCTGGTTGAAACTGGATATAACGGAAAATATTTGTTTCAAGTGTGGGTGTTGTGAGACCGAAAGTCTCTCATAGTCTCTGACACCCACGATACAGGTTGTACCTAGTGTGGGGTCGGGACTAGGTGTGTGATTGTTGGGTGTATTTATTATTATTGAACATAATCTACATATAATAAAATAAAACAACAAAGCAAATCGAAAAGTTTCGTTTACATACATATTGATACATTAAAAAGTATTATCCTCGCTCAGTCGGTTAAATAATTATATCAATATGAATGATGTTTTAACTAAGGGGGCGTCCATAAATTACGTGAGGTGTTTAAGGGGGGGAGGGGGTCGAGTCAAATCTCATCTAATCTTACGTTGGAGAGAGGGGGGGTCTCGGCAAATATCACGCAATTTTTTTTCTGATTGAAACAAAAAAATACATACTATTTTGGTCCATTTAATCCAGATTGTACATGCGTTTACGTAAGAAACTCACATTTTGAAAAATCTCACGTGAGATTGGGGGATGGGGGAGGGGGTTGAATAAAATCTCACGACATCTCACCAGGGGGGGAGGGAGGGGCAGAAAATTTAAAAAAACACCTCACGTAATTTATGGACGCCCCCTAATTGAAATAAAGTAAAGTAAAAGTATTTCAAACAACTCCTTGACAATCTTGTTTCACTAATATTATTGTTATTTAGATATTTTACTAGATTTTATGACTGCGACGTGCGAAATCGTTGCTATACTCGTATTTTGCGTAACATGTCAGGAAGATTCATGTTTTGAATTCACATCCGTACGTCTTAACTGTGTTATTTAAACGTTGTAAAAACTATTCTTGTCAGTCGTTAATAGCGTAATTTTTCATTCGTTGTGGATAATTATTATCAAAGATGAACATAGACATCGCCGACATTGACTGCGGAATACGTGTTTTGGAAACAGATCTGTAACAACGAATGTTAAGTCAAAAGATTATAGACTTTAAGGTCTTGGTGATAAAGAACAAAATCAATGATAACAAACGTAGTGGCTTTAAGTTATGAATATGTATGAACATAATATATAATAGCATTATATACGTCATAGTGACGCGAAATAACGTCAATAAAATATAATTCGTGATATACAGACGTTTTCTACAGACCAATTTCTTGTAATTAAACATTTGCACTTCGCAATACACGACACTTCGGGGAAGATAAATATTTTTATGTTAGATAATTAATTTGTCGTTTATTTTCCTCAAATTCGTTTTTTTTTCCTTTTTTTATTTGCATAAACTATGGTTATTATACACCTATCCGGTTTAACATTCTGCGTCAAAATCTACAGACAATATTTTGAGGTAGGTATCAATTGAAACCGATTTTGCATGCCGAAATATAAAAAGTTACGATCTATTCGTCGGACGATTTCTAATCTATTCATTATAAAGACGCTGTTGGAAGCATCATTTGATTTTCGATTAGGTTTTTTATATATTCCATATTCGAATCTACGTATTAAGCAATAAATCGGTAAGAAATATTTCCTTCTAAAATTTTAATAATGTATGCAGAGCATACCTACCTCGTTATATATTGTAACATTGGTTTTACCACACAGCACACACGCCATCTGTCACCACAGATAATTGCATGTTTCCTAGCAGCAATAACAGGGTTGTTTAAAGGAAAACAAATAAAAACATTTACATATTATGTGTTAGTCACACTTTTTATATAAACACAATACCGCAATACCTTTGCGGTTGCCATGAATGTAAATTAAATAACCGATTATATTTATTTTGAAACGCTTTTTCAGTGGTTCGTCGATCGTTGTGGTATTTTTGTCAACTAATTTAAATCGTTTTAAGATAAGAGTTGCAATTTGAAGTGTTTATGAAGGGTCTGGCGCCTGCTCGCGCCGTTTATGTCCACTCGAATGATGTTAATAATGAATCCGAGGTTAATAAAAAACACATTTCGACTGCTTCATATGCATACGCGGCGTGGAATGTGCAGTATGTGGCAAATACCAAAGAGTTTCCTCAAAACATCTCAGATATTAGAACGGTAAAGGCTTTTGTAAACTAGATCGGGCGGCGGACAGCGGTCACTTTCACTAAATCGTTGTTGGCGTAACAAACAGTTTTTCTGTCCTGATTTGCTTTAGAATCTCCTTCGTTCGTATAGGCTGAAGCATATCTTGTGAACATTATATATTGCTTACCGCCGAATGTTCATACACTTAAGGTCGCCTTATGTCGTTTAAGGCCGCCTTATCTGTCAAAATTGTATGGCGAAAATCAAAGTAAGAAGTCCTTAAATAGTCACGGGCGGCTCGGTCTCCGGTGGCCCATACGCTTATGTTACATATATATATAGTCATAGTCACTTCCTTGTTCTAGTGGCAGCATGTATGGGCTGTGGACCTGGATGTCCTGGGTTCGATTCCCAGGTCGGGCAAAGTAAATTTTCTAATTTAATTTGCCCGGGACTGGATCCCTCACAGGGGGTTGACATCAGGCAGGCGGCCGGTCGTAAAAACTAATCCAAATTCTCTTTGCGACATACTTGAAAATGTGTGTTGCGCCGACCCCATTAAGGTGGGATAAGGGCAGGTAGAAAGAAAGATATATTACGTAGAAAACTTATCTGTACTTAAGTCGGAGTTACGAAGTCGTCATTGGTGAATTTACTGTTGGCAAACCAATTGTGAATTAGCAAAATATTAGCTGTGACACCACATGTTCTTAATTTTGTAATATAAAGATGATGCAAACATTAATTATTGCTACTCTTGTTTTTTGAGATATAAAGTAATTATGAATTTACTTATTTCCCACAGATAATAAAAGGAAACTGTTTCGAATTTAACCGCATGTACATAAGTTTGCCACAGTATAGGATACGCACGAATGATACCTAAAGAAAAATAAGGAACACTTGCGGTATACGGAGTCAGTCTCGGAATATCTGTTGTATTGGGAAACTAGAAAAACTAGCCGGCGCCGACGCTTCGCCGGTTACTGGTATAAAAAGGTCTAAGAAAGTATTCGAGATATAAATAGAAACACCCTCGCTAGGCGCTCGTCGGTAACTCGCTAAAGATTTCACTGAGCGTGAATTGCATCATTAATACTCCTTTAGTTTAATGATACTTGCGAGATTTGATAATAAGGCGCAGTAATGTGATATCGCGGCGTGAATAAATATTTAATACATATCTATATATATAAAAATGAAACCCGTTTTCCGTTGTCACGGCATCACGCGTGAACGGCTGGACCGATTTCGTTAATTCTTTTTTTTTTAGAATATTCCTCGAAGTACGAGGATGGTTCTTACGGAGAGAAAAAATTTAAAAATTGCCTAAAAAGTCTAAAAACAACACTTTTCTATACTCCCATACAATCGATTCGTAATAATACTTAAAAGTCAATTTGAACTTTAATACCATACGATAAAGTTCAAATTTTAGTGGAGAGGTTCCGGGAAGGCAAAACAATTGAGTGATGTCAATATTTGTCAATATTTATACGATGGTAACGTCACTCTGACCCGGCGCGGCGTCCCGAATGGGAGCGGAGCAAAAATGAAAAATGTTAAGAAGCGGGGAAGTTCATATCTCAGAAACTACTGGTTCGAATTGAAAAAATATTTTTTTGTGGGATAGTCTATTTATCGAGGATGGCTATTGGCTATATAACATCACACTATGACCTAAGGGCTGACTGACGAGGTGATTGATGGGGTGACTGACAGGGTGACTGATGGGGTGGCGGACGGGGTGACTGACGAGATGACTGACGAGGTGACTGACGGGGTGACCGACGGGGTCACAGACGGAGTGACAGACGTATGGCAGACGAGTGACAGATGGGTGACAGACGGGTGACAGACGGGTTCACAGACGGGTGACAGACGGGTGACAGACGGGTGACAGACGGGTGACAGACGGGTGACAGACGGGGTGACAGACGGGGTGACAATCGATCAGACAGATGGGGTGACCGACTGGGTGACAGACGGGTGACAGACTGGGTGACAGACGAGTGACATACAGGGTGACAGACGGGTGACACACGGGTGACAGACGGAGTGACAGACTGGGTGACAGACGGGTGACAGACGGGGTGACAATCGAGCAGAAAGATGAGGTGACCGACGGCTTGACCGACAGGGTGACTGTCGGGGTGACCGACGGGGTGATGGACGGGGTGACTGACAGGGTAACTGACGGGGTGATGGACGGGGTAACTGACGAGGGTACTGAGTGGGTGACTGACGGGGTGACTGACGAAACCGGACCGAAGTAGATCATCTCATTACCTCCTTTAGAATTATTGGATTATAGGTGCCTACGACTCATTCTTTCAACCCTCTCTCTCCTATGCAGACGAAGTTGCGCGGGTCAGCTAGTACAAAATAAATAAAGATATTTGTGTCTATGAGCACCATAATATTAGATGGGTTGTGTTTCCCTGTCGGCGTGACCCTATTCTTCTAACTATAACCTGCCTGCTTGATTCCAAATTCATAGCATTCTATAATATTATAAGAAATAAATCTAAATTATGCTTTTTTGACATGTCATAAGTGCTTTTCTATGCCTACGTGATCAATACAGATTTTTATTTTATTATTATTTATTTTATGTAATTTCTGTTTGAATAAGACATATATGTAGTTATTTTATTACTAATACAGTACTTTGCCATGTCGATGGTTATTAAGTGCCTTTAATAATGTCAACACACATGTCGGTAGCTAGTGCATTGATTAATATTGGCAAAGTTAATCAATACTGTTTTTAAATGCCAGATAGTTTATATCATGAGGATAATTTAGGGTTTTAATTCAAACTTCTGTCAAAATAGTAATTATTATTGCTCAGATAAAAATATCAGACTTTTGAAAACTAAATAAGTTTTACAGGGTTTATTCAAAACTCGGCCCGCGTTGAAATCTTTCCCTGACGTTTCTGAAATGTAGAGACTAGAGCCGTATACATATGCAAAATTCGCATAGAAGAGGGACCGTTAATCTGATCGCAGAATAAACCAACCAACGCTTTCGGATGTTAATATTATGTATACTTTTAGTACACATAATAGTATATAACATGAAAATGTTTACTAATCCTTTGCGTGCTAACGGACATGTCACTTGTCGAAGTTAAAAATCGTTTAGCTACGCTGCGACGTAGGTGTGTGGTTATAAGTATGATTTATTTTTGTACAGGGATTGACAATGTACTCTATATTTGTATAATACGCTTTTCCCTTTTTCATGCAGCAACGAAGCTATAGACCGTTATGATTCTTGCAAAAGTACAATATTTAAGGACGAAAAATTTTACATATACTACTTTTTATCAAGGAACGTTCCACCCAGGTAGAGTGGCGAGCAACTCTATCTCTTTTAAACAATTATCGTAATATGAATTAACAAAAATAATCTTATGAATAAATGGAAATGTTGTATGGATGATATTTGTTTCTTAATCAGGCCAGACTAGAAGAATATAGATGGCATTACATTGGCACAGAGATAAATTATAGTCTGGAAAAGCATATAGGCTACTTTGAAATTAAACTATTTTTACGGATTATATCACGATTTGGTTTTAATTTTTAATTTTTATGCCCGACGTTTAAAATTAAAACCAAATCGTGATATAATCCGTAAAAATAGTTTAATTTCAATGAATAACAGTCACGTAAACCTAAGAAATCATTATATAGGCTACTTTTTAACTCGGAAAAATGTATGGTTCCTATGGAATTGATTTGATAATAAATTGCCACGCAAACGATGACGCGTGCAACAGATAGAATAATAGATAAAAAGATAATATAAATGAAAGTAACAATTAATGTACACTCGACCTTTGCCCATGACCCTCTAATATTAAAACAAAAAATACATATTTACATACATTACACAATTGTTTAACATGCAAACCAACATTTTGATGATTTATTAAGGCATCACAGCTTACAAGGCCTTGTGTATTTATTTTCGGTATATATAGATGCTTAAGATACTACAAAAACATTTCTGCTCAGTTCTGCATCTCTGGTAGTTCGTGACACATAAGATGCTTAGTTAGAACCAAGAATATCGTTAAAATGTATGCGTATTATATATACCGGATATTTCATAAAGTTGGTACCAATAACAATTCATACAAGGACATCGATTTAAAACGTAATGATAAAGTAAAAAAATAAAAATTGATCTAAATTTTTTTATCAATTATTAAGCATGGGGATATTAAAATCGGAAATGCGACCTGTAAATCGACGCAATGCTAACCTATGCTAGGTTTTGTGTATGCTAAAAATAATAAGTTACCCAATAGGAAGTTTGCAAATGTACTGCAGTTGACCCAAGATGCCAATAAAAATTTTTCGTCACAAATTCAAGTTCCACTTATTCAAAAACTATGAGCCTTACGAAATTTTAAACTTTACCGCTAGATTGCTAGCCATCCCCTCTTTAAGTGTAGTTATTATTGATACCAGCTTATTAATTTAAAATGGACTGTCTACAATATTACAAAACGTAAACTGGTTTTAGAAATATTTCGTAAATTTGCAACATCATATTACATAATATTGTGTTAAATTTACAAAAAAATAATTCACCAATTTCTTCAGATGGTACTTTGAAGTGAAATCTAGTACAAATATAGTTGTTTTATGATAAAATTTCACACATAAATAACAATAAACATGATGAAATAAATAAACATCATAAACAGAATTAATTTGAATGCAGTGACACCGCCATACCTTTACTGCAATGTACAGCTTTTGTTCACGTGTTTAGCCTTTTTTAAATGTCATTGCAAGGCTGTTAAAAACCAAAATCGTATAATTAAAAAACTTAACACCGACACGCAAATCGCCATTAACATGATATTTCATATGAAACATAATCTAATGATGTAAAACACACTATAGTAGGGTGTGGCGGATATAAAGACAACGACGTAATAATTTTGCTTACTTTTTCATACTTAGAAACGCTTCAAACGGCTAGTCAGTCCAGTCCAGATTTTTTATAATATTTTTTTTCAAATCTGACAGCGCGATAGTTGTTTCATGTTATTATATTTACAATTTGTTTGTTCATTTCATTTGTCATTAAATTTGTTTATGTTTGGTTGTGAGGAAATACACGTCATTCAATGGGGAGATTTGTATGAATGTATCATCGATATATTATTTACCTAAATGCACAGTTGACGCTCGGAAAATGGGACAGCAAAGAAGTACTTATAAGCACTCCTTTTCCTTACAGTCAAACGCCGATAGAATCCTAAATTTACACATAACATAAAAACATAACATAAGATCACGCCTGTATCCCCGAAGAGGTAGGCAGAGGCGTACTAGCGAACTAGAACACCCACATTTCGCCGAGCTTAGTTTCGTCCCAGATGTGATAGGGGGCGAGCCTATCGCCATATCGGGCACAAATTCCAGACTCCGGGCTGATATGGAAAATTCAATATCACTTTGCCCGACCCGGGGATCGAACCCGAGACCTCAGAAACGTAGTCGTACCGAAATACCACCACGCCACGGAGGCAGTCAATCCTAAATTTCAACATTCTAATTTAAGAACGCTTGATATTTTCGTTTAAAAAGCTACTTTATAACACGTGCAAAGGGTTATATTTGTGTTGATTTAATTAGAACTTATGATCTTCTTCTTTGTTTTATGCCTAAGACCACAAATTTCATAATGACAGATTTTAAAAACGACTTCAAATCCGATCGTGACCAAATTTATATGGGACCCTTGAAATAAGCTCTATCGAATACAAAAATAATTTTGAAAATTGATCTTCATTTGGGGGAGATATCGCGTAACATACATAAAAAAATACAGACGAATTGAGGACCTTCTCCTTTTTGGAATCGAAAATATTGTACAGTAATTTTGTGTAAATACTTACGTCGCGTATTTACCAATTCCAAACTTCCGTGACTGCTTTGTGCAGATTGATACAAGGCTTCGTCTATCCTTTTCAAACTATATAAAAAAATATGGAACTTATAATAATATAAAATTCTTATATATCACGAGACATGCCATATTGCAGGAGGATGAAAAAGTACAATTTTCCCTTTTTTACAACTAATGCACCGGATGTGAACTCGATACATAATATAATTATTTTCTTATTTATAAGAATAATAATAAATACACTCAACAGCAGCGATAGCTCAGTTGGTAATGGTACGGACTGCCGAGACAAGTGTCGGAGGTTCGAGACCAACCCCAAAAATGGAGCATACACCTCTGACTTTTCTATGTTAAGTGTATTTTCATTGTGAAATATCGCTTGCTATAACGGCGAAGGAAAACATCGTGAGAAAACCTGCATACCCGAGAATTTCTTCACAGGAATTTCGAAGGTATGTGAAGTTTACCAACCCGCATTAGGCCAGCGTGGTAGACTAAGCCCTAACCCCTCTCATTAATAGAAGAGGCCCGTGCCCAGCAGTGGGACAGTAATATTACAGGGCTAATTATTATTATTACTACACTCAACAGTCACACACCTAGTTCTACCCCACACTAGGAATAACCAGTGTCGTGTGTCGTGGGTGTCATAGACTGAGAGATTTTCGGTCTCACAACACCCAGACTTTAAACAAATATCTGTGGGCCACACAAACATTTGTCTCAATGCGGGAATCGAACCCGCGGCCTCTCGCTTCATACTACTACTACTACTCGCCCGCTGCACCACGGAGGCTGTCATTGTCATGTCATTTATACATTACTATATGTTGCCCGCGACTTCATGCGCTCACGCCTGTATCCCCGAAGGGGTAGGCAGAGCCGCACTAGCGAACAAGAACACCCACATTTCGCTAAGCTTAGTTTTAGCAAGCCTTTTGCCATATCGGGCAGAAATTTCAGACTCCGAGCTGATATGGAAAAATCCAATATCACTTTGCCCGACCCGGGGATCGAACCCGAAACCTCAGGACTGTAGTCGTACCGAAATACATCCACGCCATCGAGGCAGTCACTACCCATATAGCATATACGATGCTACAATACCAAGGGCAAATCTTACGACACAGCTGTTATATTATTACAATGTGTGTAGACCAATGGTGATGATACAGTAAGTTTGTATGCAGCATCTTTAGTCTAGAGTGTGAACCACCATCACGTACGTAACGGTGGGCACGATGTGGGATTCCCTGGCACAAGCGCCAAATAATGCGTAGGTCATTGCTTGACGCGTGCTTACCAGTGGCGCAGGATGAATATTTCTAAACAAGATACCGGTGCTGATCTATTACCTATTTATTATTAGACAATTGGGCAAAGGTAATCCTGAAGGCACGGATCTTACGAGAGGGTACACGTGCCCCAGGCGGCAGGATTGGGAGGCGGCAAAATCTAGAGGGCGCCCTAATTTCGGGGCGGTAAAATAGGACAAATTGGCAGCTTGCTCCCGCTTTGAAAAAACCTAGATCTGGTACTGCTTGAAGGAGTCGTGTTGTAGGAATCCTATGCCACCTACTGCTGCTTATGTCTTATTACTCCCATATCGCCATGCGATGTCGACGATTGATATTTCTATGTTCTTGTTAATTACTTGCAACTGATTTCAAAGCAGGATCTTTTCAATCTATCTGCGTTTTTGGTACGCGATACCTCTGGCAAGTGTGAACCGATTATGACTTCCCGTTATTAACCTACGAGTCAAAAGGGTTTTTCCAAATTAGGTTCCTCTAAAATAAAGTAAGATGTTTTAAGAACGAGCTAGGACTGTGCCTTTAATATATAGAAATTGTTTCTTTCAAAGACAATTAATAGCAATAGGGTTACAATTGGTTTTACATATGTATTTATTTAATTGTATATATGAAAATCAGTTGTTAATGAAGTCATGACTTGTAGTTAGTCAAATGTATACGAAATCACAAATACTCAGGACGCGATGCGCATGCGCCCGAGATCAGTCACATCATCTGTATGTATGACAAACAGCGACCTTGATATTTCGTTAATGGAAATCCCTTTCGTTAATGGCAACAAAAACTTCATTGTTCAGTTTTTACTGGGAAAACTTAAAAATATCAACTTTTCGCACCGCCTCCGCGCGGAAATGACTCTTGCGAGTATGAATTTCAAACTCCTATTACGAGCGTACACAAGTGCTTAATGGGCAATTTGTTCATGTATGGAACAAAAAGCGTTTTTGTCAATTAAACGTAATTGCTTAAAGAAACAAAAAGAAGATATCAAGTCAGCGTTATTGCGCCCATTAATAGTAGGTACAGACAGACAGTTTTGCTTCTGCTTATGCAGCTGTGTGCCGGTTAAATGATTTATTAGCGTTGCAATTATTATTATTGTGAGAATTCATAATCATTCACGTCGTTACTCGTTTCTTTGAATGTCTAATGGAAGTGATAATGCAATCGATTTTTTCCGACCATTATCGCTTTGAGCTGGTGACGTTCGAATTATTCTTTCTTTAAGTTAGATTATTATTTTTCAATACCGATATCTTTTATTTGGAAAATAATTATTCCCTGGAATAAAGTTGTCTGGCTATTGAAAAATCTGTTCAAAATGCAAAGTTTTCTCTATTCAGTAAGTAAATACGAGATGTGCGAAATGTGTAGCGGTAGAGTTGTCTACAGGAGATGGTTATGTCCGCAGTAGTGGCCCGCCTCGGCAGATGTCCCGGGATCAATGACTCGTGGGACAAACCGCTTCAGTCCCGTTTGGCCGGCCCGCATCGGTTCAGGACGGCCGCAACCGGCACGAGCTAGAACATTAATTGTCACATGTATTAGAGATAATTCAAAGTCGCGAGATAAGCTTATTTTAGATTCCGCACGATCCGCGGCGATTACTTACGTACACGCACCCGCCCGTTACATTAGAGGAGCTTTGAATACTAAAGGATAAATTGAAATTGCTTATAACGTATGCTACGAACACGCGGGGTCAAGAATCTTGGAGTAACAACACTGCAGTCAATTGGTAATTATTTAAGTAAGAGACGTGCATAAAATGTTTTTTTTTTCATTCAACGATTTCACTTGGCCTAATAACTTAGCAATTCCGTTAACTTTAGCCGATTCATGGTTGGACAATCGTTGACTTTATTATGCGTTAATGAATGAAGTTCGTATAAGACTGTTTCGTATTAATGAAAAATGTGATCGTGCACAAGAACTTACACATTCTGATTCTGAGTGACTGAATCACCAATAATAACACATAACTAGTTACTCGCAGGAATGCAGGCAGACAATTTATTTAATGTTATATTTTATCATGTTCGAATCGCGGAAATGTGTGTTGGTAAAGTCGACCGGTTTGATACGAATCCGTTAAAACGTTGACTAAAAACTTGATCGACAAGTGAGGCATGCCGCATGTCATCACAAAAAATATTTTTTTATATTACCTTTTACTTTTGAACTACTCTCATCAGTGGTCCTACTAATTTTTAAGAGTTATATTTTCTGTTTGATTGACGCAGTGGATATCACAAATATATAAATAATATACTGCGTTATAGGTAACGTATTCGTTTATTGCACTTATATTATCATCATCATCAGCTACAGGACGTCCACTGCTGAACATAGGCCTCCCCCAAAGATTTCCAGATCGACCTGTTGGAAGCGGCCTGTATCCAGCGACTTCCTGCGACCTTGATCAGGTCGTCAGTCCACCTAGCAGAACTTATATACTTTCTGATATTACGCGCACCGTGGCGTCTTTACGATATTTTTTTCATACTTACAAACTCTCAGGCTGAGATCTATAGAGCGAACTTCGGTTATGTCTGAGTCAATGAATCAAACTCATTGAGGATTTGGAATTTTTAAATCGAGCTTTAACTAATACTGATAGACAGACTATCGACAGATTTTGTTGTAAAAAAATGACTCGGACTAAGTCAAAGTTCGATTAAAAAAATCCAAATCCTCACTGAGTATCTTTGACTCAGACTTAGTCGAATAGATCTCAACTCTATAGATCTCAACCTCAAAATATTTCAAATACAACTTCAGTAACCGTTGGTTGTTGTTTTTCTTAGATAATAATGGGTATTTTAATGAAACATGTTTTTGTGCGGCACCACTCATAAATCGTGAAATGATTGCGTGATGGTAACAATTACGCGAAGACTTTATGAGATTTTTCCCTCTGTTAATTCGCCATGAGATCTGCGGATCTCGTGTTTGCGGCGGCATGGAAACCTTAAATTATTACGATTAACCGGACCCTGGCCTAGATGGGAGCAACGCGATCTCATTATACAACTTTGGTATTGTACAATGTACCTGTAAGACATTGTTACACTCGCAAAAATTCTAATTACTATAACTTTGAGGAACACTGAACGTCTGTACTTCGCGTTGTCTATATAAAGCAAAGAATGCAGTGAAGGTACATTATCTCGATGCTCATTACGGGAAACACAGTGTGTCATGCGACTGACATTAGAGATAAATTACCATTAACTTGTTGAACACAGAATGTCAACTGGAAAACCGCTTTAAACGTGTGTGAGAACTGAGAGATCAAAGATATTGCTAAAGCTTTGTTAAGCTGCGGCGCGCATATTTAGGGTTAAAGGTGCAAGTGTGTTGCGGCCTCGGAATATTTGCGTAAGGCATGACACGTTTACGTATTTACGTGTTGTTATTTATTTTACGACACTTGCACGTATTATTTATGATAAAAATCGAAAAAGCTTATAAATAATACAGATTTATGTGATTCTGAATAATTTTTTTTTGTTTACTATAATATTAATATGTGATATTACGCAAGTTTAAAATAAAATTATAGAAACATAATAATATTTACTAAGGGTAAACGTACACTTACACGCTCAAGTCCCACAAGCTAAATAGACGATCGAGTTCGCATAATTTTCATAATTATTATGATTCCTAAAATTCTGTGTCCTGCGGTATCCACGATCGCAATTTATACGGACTGATCTTTTTATTTGGTAGCATTGCTTTTGAATTGCCAAGTTAGACCAACATGGCAGATTGGCTCCCTCTGTCCCTTTTACGTGCACTTAAAATACGTATGAAGGATGAAGAATTAAGTAAATTAGTTAACAGTCCAAGATTCCAAATTCAAAAAATATAATAATTGAGTATAGATAACAATTACAGTTCTAATATAGTTAGAACGTGAGTTGAAGTTAGGAAATATAATATTTTTATTATTTGTGAGAAATAAATAAGAACTATATTGAGTACACAAATAATCCAGATTTATAATAATACTCATATTTAAATTACATATATAGCCGTTAATAAAATAATACAGTATTAGTAATCCGGCATTACAGTATCTATCGCGAGTCGCACAGGGTAACGCAGACCGCGGTGCAGCGGCATCCCACCCGCACAGATAAGTTTGCCAGTGTATACCAACTTATATTAATCATCAAGGTAATTTTACTACCGATAAATGGCTTTATATCTTACTCCAAAAAATTACCAAGTAAATACGTCATACGTATGTAGAATCATTGTACTTATACATATTAATTATCAGGATAACTTTACTGCCGATAATATATGGCTTTATATCTTACTCAAAAAATGCCATTAAATACGTCAAACGTGGAATCATTATATTATTTTTCGACTGACTCCAAAAAAGGAGAAGGTCCTCAATTCGTCTGTATTTTTTTTTGTTACCCGATATCTTCGCCAAATGTGATGAAATGAAAGCAATCAAATGAAAAAGTGCTTTCAAAATGCTTTCAAGATTATTTTGAGTTCAATAGAGCTTATTCTAAGGGTGGCCCATATAAATTTGGTCACGATCGGATACATTTTGAATTCGGTTTTTAGACTTGTGTTTATCATTTTGCACAGTCAGGCATAAATCAGTAGTTACCTAGATTGCGCGCTTGTTCGGCCATCGCATCGTGCCGCGCAGCCCGCTTCCCCATTGTGTGGTGACCTTGGCCACCAATTAATACATCATTTACGACACAATACCACACAATAAGCCTTTATTTCCGGTGTATGAATTAAGTTTTGTTACATGTGTCATGATGCCTTTATGATTAGCGTAAACGGTTTGTCGATGTGTGTGACGATAGTAGATAAATAATAAATGAATACACCCAACAGTCACACACATATTGCTGACCCCACACTAAGATCGAGTCTTGTGTCGTGGGTATCAGGAACTATGAGAGACTTTCGGTCTCACAGCACCTAGACCCGAAACAAATATCTGTGGGCCACACAGACATTTATCTCGATGCGGGAATCAAACCCGCGACGGCACGTTCGCCGGCTACTCGCCCGCTGTGCCACGGAGGTTGTCAATAGTTTTAGTTTACTTCCACAGTTAGTTTCATTTTTGTTCGTTGTATATCCGCCAGTGGCGCTGCTAGTCAAAACAAAAACTATCTTGAACATATTAGGGGTATAGCTGTAAGAAGTACTCAAGCAAGATATTTAAAAAACATTACATTATTTTATGAAATACCTTATTGTGTAAAAAAGGAATAACAATAAATAAAAGAACAATGAATTAAATTCAGTCAAGTCGGTCAAGAGATGTTCGGCGGTGCGCCCGTCGTCCTTGTCGTCGGCCGAATTTTAAATGAACCACCTCAATTTTATAAGCTCTTGAACACATATTTATTGATTTCTGATAACAAACACTACATAGGCTCACGCCTGTTTCCTAGAAGGGATTGGCAGAAGCAAGCTACCGAACTAAAACACCATCATTTCTCCCAGCGCATTTCTGTCCCGTGCTAAGGAGCGAACCTACAGTAGTAGTACAGCCACATCGGGCACTAATCCCAGACTTCGGGTTGCTACAATGTAGAAACACCGAATATCACTTTGCCGATCCAAGGATCGAACCCAAAATCTCAGAGATCTCAATAATAAATCAACATCACGCATCTTGCCATGCCATTTAACTAAATAACCAATGCCATTTAACTAAATATAATATGTTAAAAAATCATGTTAATTCAACACTAACTAGTGCGAGAACGCTTTGTTTAGAAACCTGAAATATTTTGACAATAGTTTCAATCAGTGATCTGCGATAAGGAGTGTTAAATTGATCATCCTTTTCATCGTCACCCTAGGTTTACTTAATTTAGAAACCTGCAAACCGTTGATCAGCGACTCATGACAGTTGCATACCGTACAGCCAGTAAACTATGTTGACACTTCGATTTTTTATTCGTCTTGCTCATTTCCCATTACAGCAAATCAATCGACTGTAGTTTCACGGGTATTTACTTATCACAGCGTTGTATTTTGTTCGAGAATATCCAGCTCACGAAATAGAATTGCAACAATTGCTCTACAGCTTGCTTATAGTTCATCTCAGTCTTAATTTAAGCCATCATAAATCAGTTAAACTTTTTACACATGAAATTTGAAATTTATACATGAAATAAATGTTGTTGCGTTAAATCGTATTTAAAAATAAATAATTCCTAACAATTGCATGTAATACACACTTTTTACCGTCTACTTATGGGAGATTTTAAATCATAATGACAAGTTTAAAAACTTCTAAATTGATCCGGTCGTGATCAAAATATGAGAAACCACCATTTGAATAAGCTTTATGGAACACAAAAATAATCTTAAACATTGGTCTATATTTGGCGGAGGTATCGCGTAACATACATAAAAAACATACAGACGAATGGAATACCTTCTTTTTTTTAAGGCAATCCAAAAGTCAAAAACAATTAAATTAGATCTTTAACATTTTTATACCGTTGTCTAAATATATTCTATTATTAAAAATTGCAGTGGAACACTAATTGCCAACGGAAAAGTAATAAAAATGAACCTATGACGAATACAATAATTTCCGCGTTGTTCAAAATAAATATTCTGTCAATGGCGGAACGTGCAAGACCACTGTTTTGCAAATTTCGTGCCAGATTTAGAGATAATCAACAACTTAATAAGATTACATCGGATATAAAACCCTCGACATTATGTTTAAGGTTTTCCTTAACATTTCAGATAAAGTCGTGCTTATATCTAATTATAATGTTATAGGTTTATAAACTGCCAGACTTAGGAAATAACCTTCGCCATTTTTTAGAATAATAAAATTTATTTCTACATACAATTTGGATGATAGCTGTATATCGGAGAGATTATTATTTTTTTATTTTGTTTTATATGGGTCACCAACAACATTACATTGTTATAAGTTTATAGCATATAGACATTTCAAATATAAATGTTGCCATGATTACAGGCGATCACGACATGCACAGAAAATGGTACAAATTACAGTTTTTTTATGTCCAAATTTCATATTTTGAGAGATTTTTGCAGTTATAATCTGGGATCTTTAGTAGACATTAATACGCAGTAGGTCATGCCTATTCCTGGCTAACAAACACGTCCTCTTACAAACAACAGATATTAGCCCGAAGATAATTAATGCCATTATCCTGATTGTAATTAATTAGGAACGTCAATGAATGCGGACCACAGACTGTGTCCAATTGGTTGTAAACGGTGAAATTTACAACCAAATTATAGATTCTACTTGAACTTGATCATTTAGTATTGGCCAAACTAATTGATTTCAACAATACAAATTACAAACCGTTAATTAAATTTAAATTACATTGTTATATAACTTTTGATTAAAATAATTACACGTATAATTTGGAGGATTCGTAGATTGATAGAATGGGTTTGTTTGAATGAACATCAATTAATGGACGATTAACTATGACAAAGAAGGATGATGGATTAAACAATCTTTAAATAGGGCCTTACCGCCTATTTATAATTATCTAGATTTGCAATGAAACTGATGTGTGAAGGCAAACTGTACAACGTGAATAGGTATAAATATACTACCACTTGTACGATTCCTTAATTACGGACTATATAAATATTCACTACCCCGTGGGGTAAACACACAACACAAAAAAATCGTGGAATAAAATCTTGAAAATTATTTTTTTAGGGTGACTTCCTGCTTGTAAAGTGGGGGTGACATTTTGTTTCATCATGTGTATTCTGACGGCCTCCGTGGCGCAGCGGGCGAGTAGCCGGCTGTGAAACGAGAGGCCGCGGGTTCGATCACCGCACCGAGACAAATGTTTGTATGGCCTACAGATATTTGTTTCGGGTCAGGGTGTTGTGAGACCAAAACTCTCTTGCAGTTCCTGATACCCACGACACAAGATTTGATCTTAGTGTGGGGTCAGGACTATTTATGTGACTGTTGGGTGTTATTTATTTATTCTGCATATTTGCTTCAGAAGTAGGACTTTTACTTAAAAAAATACGTATGAATGAAAAATTTATCGTCATCCCAAATTAGTTCTACGTGTACCGTCACACACTCCACATTGTGCGACCACGCGTCGTGAACAGGGCAATTTGAATTTAACCTTGGCAATACAATTTCATGATGACGGGGTTGAAATTACAGGATGTGAAAACATATTATTGGGTTGACAATAGTTGTATCGTGGGAACTGTTTGTTAAATACGAATATCAACCTCTCAATTTATTAATATTGAAACCAGTTTTTCTGTGGGTTTATTCATGTTATCTAAAGTTTTATTTGTAATATATAATTTTATTTGTCGATCTGGGAATCTTTGGGGGAGATCTATGTTCAGCAGGGACATCCTATGGCTGATGATGATGATGATGATGATGATGATACATACATAACCACGCCTGTATCCCCGAAGAGGTAGGCAGAGGCAAAGGTGAATTAGAACACCCATGTATCAAAATATTTTGGTCTAGTGGCATATATGGACTGCGGACCGGGAGGTCCTGGGTTCAAATCCCAAGTCGTAAGATGAGAATTTTCTAATTTAATTTTCCCGGGACTGGATTCCCCAGAGGGTGTTGACGTTAGACAGGCAGCCGGTCGTAAAACTAAGCCAAATCCTTTCTGCAACATACTTGCAAAAGTGTGTTGCGCCGACCTCACATTAACGTGGAATCATCGAACCCAGGACCTCATGGTATATAATGTGGGAGTATAAGAACAGGTAAAAAGAAATATATCGAAAAATGTTGGGAGTTATATTTATAAAATGTCCGAAATTATTATTTGGCAATGGGTGAAGGTGACCAATCAGTATGCCAACAGCTCATGATGCTTCGATCACCACCAAAAAAAACGTAGGTATGATAAATCAGTATGCCACATGTCGGTTATGAACACTGATTTAATAAGTCGTCTTGCGATATAAATAACCTCTGACTCTTGACATAACATAATATAACATAACATAAGCTCAAGCCTGTATCCCCGAAGGGGTAGGTAGAGGAGCGGAGAGAGAGGAACACCGCGGGGTTTAGTCGGTAGGACGGTACGCCGGTGAGTCCGACATACCTCCAAGTTTTGACTTGGAGATGTCTGTAAACAGATTCCCCGTGTTAAAAAAAAGGCGAGGTGCACGAGCGAACAAGAACACCCACATTTCCGCTTAGTCCTAGAACTTAGTTCCGTCCCAGATGTGATAGGGGACGAGCCTATCGCCATATCGCGCACAACTTCGGGCTGATATGGAAAAATCCAATATCACTTTGCCTGACCCGGGGATCGAACCCGAGACCTCAGGACGGTAGTCGTACCGAAATACCACCACGCCACCGAAGCAGACTCTTGACACTCGATTCTCGATAACTCTAATTAGGTGGAATTTTAAGTCACTTACCGCCGAATGTTCATACACTTATGGTGGCCCTATGACGTTTGAGGCCGCCTTATCTGTCAAAATTGTATGGCGAAAATCAATATAAGAAGCCGTTCAAGTTGAGTAGCGGTTGACCATTCGGGCGTAAATGAAGTCGAATCGAAGTTAAATTCGAATCGAGTCAAGAGTCAGGGGGCTGGACATATTTACACTAACATGATTGTTATTGAAACTTTATAACCTTGTTTTTAATTTATAAAGTAACAAAGGACGAATCAATTTTGTTCTCCGGCTGTTCGTTCGTATGTTGTTTTAGTTCATTCGAAAAACATTGTAATCCTTTTTTTAACATACTGTAATATTATTCTCGGTATTAAGCTTTTTTGTAATCCTAATCTTTGCAGAATAATTATTTTAAGGGCAGCTTTTTAACTACCAGGTAACTCATTTGTAGAACATGATTGATATTTTGACAGGTAATGTACGCATCACCTGGCAAAGTAACATTATCTTTCAGAATAAGTTTACCTGGCATTTAAAAATTCTACTCTAAAAATAATGAATATCATGGTAGAACCCAAGAGGTCTTTTTTTAATAGAGAATGATATAATACAATTTAATGTTTAGAAAAAAACGTGGAAAATTTTTCACCTAAAAACAATGTTCGCGTTTTGTCGACGAATACAATAAACAAAACGAAACGACTTCAAAAATATAATAATAATTACTTGTATTTAGAAACAAAACAAAAAAGAATAATTATTGAAGTGGCGGTAAAGTGCCAAGTACTTTCAAACAAAAATATTTTCAGTTTAACAATAGTTTTGGTTCTGACTCACAAACGAGTAAATTAACAATACTTAGGCTCAATTGCACCACTATTATTAACCTAGAGTTAGTCTTAACCGCAAGTTAAGTTACATGTCATTCATACATTTTCTGTCAATTTAGCTTGTGGTTAGGACTAACTCTAGGTTAATAATAGTGGTGCAATTGAGCCTTAGTAAATGCTTTTTAACTAAGAGTTTGGTCAGAGTAACGAAGAAATACAAAGTAAAGAAAACTTTAACGTTGGATTTTGGTGTCTTATACTCAAAATAAAAAAATACACTCCAGAATGCTACGATTATAGGCATTTAAACGGTATACGATTATTACTAGTGCCATCAAATATTAAACCACCAGGGTCTTTCCAATCAAGAGAAAATGAGTAATATTTAACAGACAATAATTTACGAAAACTATATTATTTAAGCCATTCGCAAACATATTTACCAATAGTTTACGGGGAAACTTTATTACACAGTGTTCATACACAAACATATCCCATTGATCATGCCAAGTTGTAAGGTGTATCTCGCAGCTAAGTTGTGCATAGCGCTACTGATTTATAACATTAACGGGATTGGATTTACCCATGGTTGCTTATTCATACTTTAGTCGTCGCTAATCATGCAGTACGTGCCTAACAACCTGCCCTCGATAGGTTAAATACCCTGGCCTAAGATATTTTTATCTCGCGTACATTGCATATTATGTATGCTTTATGGCACGTGACTTGTGATTTATGCGCATACTTATCCTTCCTTGACAATTTTTGCGTGTCATAAATTTGTTAAAAAATTATTGCAAAATTAGCTGTGGCTTCAGCAGGAATATTTTTGACAATCGAATTCGTATCGAACTCGCTGCGTAGTGTAGCTCGATCGTGAGTTTTTTGCCATGTCTCGCTAGCGACTACGTAAAATATTTGTATAATAAACACACGAACGCCTCTAGCGTTTTCGTGGGGACTTGACGTTTTTGATAAAAAAATATTTTACGTAGTCGCCAGCGAGACATGTCAAAAAACTCATGGTTTAGCTGCTGATAACGTTTGATTAATATTTCATACTGATGTCATAGACATATAGAATTCGATTTCCAAAAATATTGGGCAGCAGACCGCAGTAATCACAGCACTCAGCAGATAATAATTTTGGCATGTGCACGTATATTTGCGAGCACGCTTCGCACATTGTTTGTATTCAAGGCTGTCTAAACTCTCCCTTGATTTCCATTCAAAATGGAGCAAGCGCTCACGCTCAGTTACATATACTCGTATCTTTAGAATTACCAACGCCAATGCGTGTCGCATAGGTAAATAAAGTTTTCTATTCATTGATTTCGGAAATTTAAATGGCTGTGAATTTGTTTTGGCGAGCGCCGTTGTTTCTTTTATAATTGTATCAGGTAATTCATCCGGTTGCAGCGTTATATTAAAAATTAATAATACTAAATTAATACAGCATTAATGTCAACAGAAAAATGGTCTCAATTTAAAATTGTTTAAATCCGTCATAAAAACAAGCCACACGGCGCTTGTTTCTGACTGGACAACTAATAAAACACTTTAAAATGGTCGCAATCGCATCCTCGGTAATGATAAAGGATTTTATACGTTATGAGATCTCTATAGATAGTTGTAACAAGTGTTGTGTGAAGTTTAGATAAGTTATAACAGAACTTCTATATGTATATGTATATCACAATAATAATTACTGGTGGTAAGTCGCCTCCTTGGTCACTAGACCAAGGATATATGCTGCCACTAGGTAGCATATATGGGCTGTGAACCGGGAGGTCATAGGTTCGATTCCCAGGTCGGGCAAAGTGAATTTTCTTATTTAATTTGCCCGGGACTGGATCTCTCAGAGAGGGTTGACGTCATGCAGGCAGCCGGTCGTAAAGACTAAGTCAAATCCTTGTTGCAACATACTTGAAAAAGTGTTGCGCCGACCCCATATTAAGGAGGGATAAGGGCAGGTAGAAAGAAAGACTACCAACTAGTAGCTGGACGTTAGTATAGTCAGAGATCAAATATATTTATATCTAAAAAAATAAGACCCTTTACCGGTACGAGGATGATGGCCTAAGGTATAGGAAACACACTGGCTGGCGCTAAAACGCGGCTCGCCCAAACAAGCCCTTATTGTGGGTTTTTACCACACAAACAGACGGTAGGCGGCTATTGAACCTTCCGTTCAAAAATTACCCATATTTGTAATATAAAATATGGTCGACCTATTAAGGATTAAATTTTTTTGTCAAACAGGACACTTCAGTGGAATAACTAAGGCGATTATCGTGATCGCAACACACCTCGCGCATATATTATGAAGT
Source organism: Clanis bilineata (assembly GCA_036417725.1). Classification (NCBI taxonomy): domain Eukaryota; kingdom Metazoa; phylum Arthropoda; class Insecta; order Lepidoptera; family Sphingidae; genus Clanis; species Clanis bilineata. Next base: position 15,816,807 of record CM071137.1, read on the forward strand.
TGTTTGCAGATATATAATCTTGGTTTGAAATAAATTAACATATTTTTATGCTGACACTTATCGTGATATAAAATATTGGCTGACATTAGATATTATCGACAAAGCAATGCAATCCTTGGGAATGATGTGATTATACACTGTTTATTAATGATAAAAGAAATATATATTGTATATTTTTCTGAACTGGGCTACAGTCTAAATGTTTTATACTATTGACAGGTTCTGGCTGTGACTGTTTAACTTTATGCGGTTCTCGCCGGCATGGCAGTAACTTCACTAGGGGCGGTTCCGGGTAGGGGCGGTTCTGGCTGAAGCCTGGGCGCTTCTCGCCTCGGGAAACCCGGGGCCGTCCCTAAAGCGCCGAAGACGGCCACCGCGACGTTTTTAGTCGGTATTGCCGGTATAGGGGGACATACTGTTAGGAACTCGACCCAGTGTCGCCCGGATATTTTCCATCTCTCCCGGGCATTATGGCGCTGGGCCGTAAGAGCGGCGACTCCGACATAACCGTCACGTCACCCCCCAGGCGTAGTGGTAGTGTTAAAACACTTTTAAATGCGATAACAAAGAAGATGGCAGTAACTCCACGCCACAAATTACTTATTGCTTCTGTTCTTGATAATAGCAATAACAATCGATAATAATGATCATCACTTTTTGTACAACTGTCATGTAATGTAAAATGATTATAAATAATAACGATGGATGTTAAACTGAACACGCACTCACGTTTCTAACACATGTGATATCGGTAATGATGCACACTTCTTCTTACATCAATTAAGGTACCAACATGTGCCAACTGTATGAGAGAAATAACATCAAGAACAAAGGCAACAGTAAGCTCTTATTATCTGCTGAATCGAAACTAGTTATCACTATCTAACGTTTAATCTCGCCATTGTGTCCGTGTTGGAGATCTCGCTACTTTAATACAATTTTTAATACGCACATCACACCATACTTATTTATACGTTTGAAGGAGCGAGGATTATTGTATCATGACCAATTTAGAAGCAGACGGCGTTTTACGTATAATTGAGTCTCCGAACTCGACTTGAGTAAAACCCCGTGGATATAATTAGCGATAGCGATAGCGATGTGACATGGGTTTGATTATAATGGCTGGCGTAGGCTCCGTCGGTGCTCGACGGTGAACCAGAGGACTAACTTTTGACACTCGATTCACAAATTTCGATTCGATTTCATTTAGTGACACAAAATTCCACCGAAATAGAGTAAAATCATGCACTGGTGTCATGTTAAAAATTAAATGACAAGTTAAAAGTCAAGGGGCAGGTCTATAATATTGTTAGCTTCGCTGTATTGTTTTCCAAGAGCGAGGGACAGACTAGCTGCGCCGTGCCGTCAGACACTGATCGTCCAAACCTCGTGTTACAAATCTAACAACAAACATTCGCGGCGTACGCAGTCATTAAGTTGCACAATGGAACATTCAACAGCTATAGCTGTTTTGGGTGTCTACATGATCGGAATACCGCATTTGTTTCGACACTATCAGTAAACACTCTTCGTTTTTAACACAGTCGCCTTTTAATTGTGTCCTATCCTGAGATGGAGTAGTAATTTAATTGTTTGCGATCTGTGTTTGCGGTACAGTTTGACGAAAAATGCGACTTGTTTATATTGCTAATAACGGAATAATTTACTACGCCACCAAAAATAACTTCATACTAATTGATTATATCAATATTCAGTACTGTTAACTATATTTGTGATTCTCTTAACTACATTTTATCCTAACAAAATGATAAAACATCTTGGTTGAATAATTATAATTTAGAATAGGTATGCACCAATTTCCTAAAATAAGTTCCAACGTAATTTCTAACATATACAATATGTTCACACGTTAAAAATTGTGGTTGTGTACTGACGAAATATTTTTTGTGCAACCCAGCAAACAATAGTGCTATATGTACTCGGTGGTGTCGCCCATTGTAAAATTGAATGCGGATCAAATGGTATTTGTTGCAAAAACTTCGGACATGGCACGCCTCACTGACTAGCTGACGAGCGGACATGGCTAGATTAAATCCTGAGTATTCGTGATAGCACCTTACATCAGTCACATCTCTATAATTTTATATAAAAATTTTGTCCTAAAGTAAAAAGCAAATGAATCGTATTTAACATCCCCGGAATACTGAAATGGTACTTAACTTTAATAGTTACTTTGCAAAAATACAAATAGCATAAAACAACCTATGTTAAGTTGTGTTTTAGTATTCGGGTCCGTTAGTTTTAATTTTCCCTTCCGATCTCCAATATTTTTTTCTCCCTAAAATCACAATTTGATGCTCATGCGAGCTGACATTTTTAACGCGACCGCACATGATTCAAGTGTATTTTTTTCTGATTTTAAAACAATGGGGTCGTAACTGGAGGTACCCATTGTTCAGTTTCCTAATGTCAGCTTAATTGCATTATGCAAAAATAGAACGCCAACAACCATTCAATAGTCGCACCGGGCGTGATCGAGGCCTCCCACACTCCCCACTCCCCATCCCCATAAGATATTAGAAGAATAGAAGAATGTAATCATAATTATCTTTATTTGTAAAAATATTTACGTGCTTTTTATCTTTAGTTTGTCACTTTCATTTTCAAATAAAACTTAAAGTTGAGAAGTCCGTAAATGTTTTATAAGCAAGGGGCGTAATATAAAATATATTTATAATATAAGTACTTGATTGGCTCAATCGCGTTATTATTCAGCACGTTCTAAGCGCGGCACCAAGTTATTCTACGCTTAAGTAAAAATATTGTATGGTACAAACGACGCTCAAATCACAGGAATATCAATCAACCTTACACAAACATGCTACATGAATTTTTAAAAAACGCAACCCACAGTCTGCATACTAATATTTTTCTATATTAACATAAAATAACGTTTATTTACTTGAACATTGAATTTATTTTAATTTCCATAAAGCTCTCGGCTAACGTTTTGCAGACGACGCTTATATGCGTGTTTAACTTAAAGTCGCTAATCTTATGTTTTTGTTACACAGGGCAACAGGAGGTAACACGGCATGACTGCGACGCACGGTGGCGGACGTGAAGATGACCGTCCGGACAAGGATTCTGTATACACTATCAAAACTGGGTTCAAAAACGACGGCTACCAGCATGACCGCGATTCGAACGACGACATCGTCAAACCCCCGCCTTTGCCCACTGAGGAAGACAATTACCCGACTGGCAAAGTAAAGCTATCGAGGAATGAGAAATGGAGAATATTAAAAAACGTGGCGGCCGTGAGTGCCGCCTTCATGGTACAGTTCACCGCGTTCCAGGGAACCGCAAACCTGCAATCGTCGATAAACGCCGCAGACGGACTTGGAACTGTCTCCTTGAGCTCAATATACGCTGCGCTCGTCGTATCCTGCATATTTGTACCCACGTTCCTGATCAAGAGGCTAACAGTGAAGTGGACGCTGTGCTTGTCTATGATGTGCTACGCTCCGTACATCGGCGCGCAGTTCTACCCAGCGTTCTACACGCTGGTGCCGGCCGGCGTGGTGGTGGGCCTCGGCGCCGCGCCCATGTGGACCTCCAAGGCGACGTACCTCACGCAAGCCGGTAGCGTCTATGCTAAGTTGACGGACCAAGCCGTCGACGGAATTATCGTACGATTCTTCGGCTTCTTCTTCCTCGCTTGGCAAACGGCTGAGCTTTGGGGAAATTTGATCTCAAGTTTAGGTGAGTTTCCCGTCCGCATAGTAATTTGCATTTGTAACAACAAGCTATAGCTACAGCGTATGTCATACGGCAACGCCATACAATAGTAGAACAATGGTTGATTATGTACACCATGTACCATTATGTCTCACACACATCGTTCAAACAATCACATCTGAAACATTGCTGTACTATTAACAGATATTTTTTCCAAACAAGCTGAAGTGTCAGCGAAAGTTTAATTGTGAATGCAGTGTGTAATATCTCCGGCAGTGTTTTCGTCTGGAGTGCACAGCGGCAACACCTCGACGGAGAACACGAGCAAGACGCTGTTGACATGCGGCGCCAACTTCTGCATGATCGGCGGCGGACACCACGACAACCAGAACTTGCACCGGCCTCCAGACAGCGAGATTTACGAAATCAGCGCTATCTACCTCGCCTGCGTGGTGGTCGCTGTGCTGATGGTTGCGTTACTTGTCGACCCCTTGTCCAGGTACATCATTTAACATTTATCCCCGGATATATTCTGCATCTTTATCATAATAAATAACTTTAACGTACATACACACATAGTCGCCTCCTTGGTCTAGTGGTAGCATGTATGGGCTGTGGACCGGGAGGTCGTGGGTTCGATTCCCAGGTAGGGCAAAGCGAATTTTCTAATTTAATTTTCCCGGGACTGGACCCCTCAGAGGGGGTTGGCGTCAGGCAGGCAGCCGGTCGTAAAAACTTAGCCAAATCATTTCTGCAACATGCTTGAAAAAGTGTGTTGCGCCGACCCCACATTAAAGTGGGATAAGGGCAGGTAGAAAAAAAACACATACACACACACATAGACTCGTGCCTGTTTCCCAAAGGGGTGAACTACTGAACTAGAACACGCACGTTTCACCGACTTTGATGTATATCATACAAATCAAAACCACATATACTATTATCGATCAACGAAAATTATTTTTTTAATTGAATAAGATTAACTGTCACGAAGCAGTTAATTTTTAAATAAGTGCATCATGAACCACGAAACTTGTTAAATCAAAAGGAAATTAATATACACTACCTACCTAAGTATGTAATCATTGTAAACCTTAGCAAAAATAAAAATGATCACGTTCTAAAGTATCTTTTCTCAGTTAATCTACCTATATGCTATTATTAGATATTACACAATCGTGCTTACGTATACCATTCTCTATTTTAATTAATACTTCACTGTTTTTGCCAAACTGCTAATTCTCATTCGAATTGCCTGCTTTACTTTACTTTATTATTTTGTTCAACTTATATTACCGTGAATAAATAAACGTCAGTATTTTTACGTATTTCCATGGCTACAAAAAGCAACTAACCTAGGAATGTGTGTTAATTAAAATTCTTTTTAAAAGGTATGGTGAAAAACAAAGAAAGTCAGACCCGTCCAAGGAATTAACCGGCATCCAGCTTCTCTCAGCTACCGCCTACCAGCTGAAGAAACCGAACCAACAATTACTCATCCCGATCACTCTCTGGATCGGCATGGAGCAGGCATTCATCGGCGCCGATTACACTCAAGTAAGTACGAGTACAAGCAAAAACACTCAGGCAGATGTATCTAGATTACATATGCCGTACGTCTCGAAGTTAACTAATTGGAATATTATTGAAGCGAAACGAATAAGTAACGCTTGTGTATGTTTTTTCAGGCATACGTCTCGTGCGCTCTTGGTATTCGCTCGATCGGTTACGTGATGATCTGCTTCGGAGTAGTGAACGCGATATGTTCGCTCGTGTTCGGCTCGGCCATGAAGTACATAGGAAGGTTTCCGATTCTCGTGATGGGAGCCGCGCTGCACCTGGGCCTCATCGTGTGGCTTCTAATCTGGAGACCGAACCCCGACTCGCCAACCGTGTTCTTCGTCATCTCAGGCCTGTGGGGCGTGGGTGATGCCGTCTGGCAGACGCAAGTAAACGGTCAGTATTATAAATAATAATGAGTTTATAAAGGTCGAGAATCAACGCACTGAGATGCTCGAACAACCTTGAGCTGTTGTTGTTTTTGTTAATGATAATGTAAGCGGAAGAGTGAAAACTTTGCTCTTGAGAGCAAGTTGTGTGTTTCTAATCGTGATGATGAGCTCGCGTGGGTGGTTTTCCATACGTCGTGTGACGACGGAGCGTCGTGTGTTTCGCTAGTGATGCTTTGGTCCTCCCACGAATTCTGTTTGCACCTAATTCGAATATGCAGCATATCACGCTTAAACACCTGCCCACCTAAATTGCCAACGTAGTACAAACAAATAAATACCATGTTTTGATTACCCACCCATGGTATGTGAAAATTAATATAGCTGATGTATTACAATATTACTAATAATAACAAACTATTTGATACGAGATCGTATTGCATTTTTACATTGCGCGCAGAAAGTGAAAGTAACGTAGCAAAATGTCATAACGTGACGTGTAAATGGACGTATAAATTGATGAATAATATTGAATTCAATACGACTCACAATTCCGCACCAAGAATAGAAATAGTGTTTGTTATATTACATATACATGTTCCTCACATGTATGAGCAAACTTGCAAGGCGCGCTTTTTCAGGCAAAACATACATTCACACATAAATTATTTAGGTAATTAAAACCTTCTTGTACACCTATTTACAATTAAATGTCATCGATATATTATTTACCTAGATGCACAGTTGACGCTCGGTAAATGGTACAGCAAAGGAGTGCTTAAGCACTCGTTTTGCATAAAGTCCGACGCCGATGGAATTCTAAATTTCAAAATTCAAATTTAGGAACACTTGCTCATTTCGTTTAAAAGGCAACTTTATTACACGTGCATAGGGTTATATTTGTGTTGATTTAATTAGAACTTGTGATCTTTTTCTTTGTTTTATTCCTGATACCACTTTTTAGGAGGATATTTTCAAAGAACTGTGCATCTAGGGTATATTATATTGATGTTAAATGTGAATAAATTAGAACATAAATTAAATGTAGTGAGACTTAGCACCGCTCAGTATTTCTATGCATAGCTCTTAATTGCATTAGAAAGAGGATACACTACATAATACAATGCTACTTAAGAAAATGAAGTTCATTTTACGCTCATTTGTTTATCTACTGATGTCTTAGAGCATTTATGACTGATGTAGATATTATTCCAATATACTTTAGTAAACAATATAAGTAAGGCACTTTATAACATTGAAACTATTCTAAGCAATTTGAGAAACCACTCTAGGTTGTGCAACTGCAATGATTGGGAATATTATGTGGCAACCGAACAGTAGCCATTCAACAAACTGATGGAATTTTTATCAAATAATTTAAGTATACACTTAATTAAATCTTACAACAATAGTAATAAAAACTTGTTATATATTTTAATACTATTCGCAATATTTGAGTTCACAAAACGCTCTGTTGACGAAATTACAAAGGAACACCTTCATTCTATTGACGTTACAAATAGAAATATATACATATGACAGTAGGTATGTATTAATACCAAGGCATGTTAACAAGATTATATTCTTTACATCTTAAGTAACTTCAAGAAAACTATACAGAATCTTTCTTTCTTTCAACCTGCCCTTATTCAACCCTCACACATGTTTTCAAGCATGGTGCAGAAAGGATTTGGCTAAGTTTTTACGACCGGCTGCCTGCCTTACGTCAACCCCTCTGAGGGATCCAGTCCCGAGCAAATTCAATTAGAAAATTCGCTTTTCCCGACCTGGGAATCGAACCCACGACCTACCGATCCACAGCCCATATGTGCTGCCACTAGACCAAGGAGGCGAGAAGAAGATATAGAATATTATTTATTATATAGAGTTACTACAAAATGTGTGCGTGCACTTTGTTATGAGACCGTTAAACCAGTTTTTATGGCAACAATTATCTACTGTAGCCACCACCTTGTCATATTTAAAGGACTTCAATGATGATGAATGAAAGATGTCATCTTCTTTGAGATTATCAATACAGTCAACTACATTTGACAGTACACGGAGAAGTGGTAATAAAAACATATAAAAATTATTACCGAATTGCAAAAGTTCATTAATAATTCACAACGTGGTGAAGGTCCCTATATTTTATTGTCGGACTTTACTTAATGTATCCTACAATCACAAAATTACGATAATATACCTATAATTAATAACTAACAGTATGGAGGTCTTGTACAGAAACATAAACGTGGCTCGTGAAGGCATTAAAACCCGACAGGCGCCAATTAATTTCCGATACAATAATATTAATGTACAAATCACGCCTCGAATGGGGCCGTGAATAATAGTGCTAATCGTACTCTATCAAAATGGTAGTAAGTAGTTTAAGAGTCATTTATATTATATATACAAATAATATGTACACCCAACAGTCACATACATAGTCCTGACCCCACACTAGGTGTAACCTGTATCGTGGGTATCAGAAACTACGAGAGACTTTCGGTCTCACAACACCCAGACCCGAAACAAATATCTATAGGCCACACAGACATTTGCCTCGGTGCGGGAATCGAACCCGCGACCTCACGTTTCACAGCCGGCTGCTCCACGGAGCCTGTCAAACAAAGATGTGATATGTCTGTTGTATGTTGTTCTAATATAAAAAAATCAAATGCATAATTTATTATTTAACAATATAAAAAGAATATTGCACTGTAAAAAGTTCTAATTTTCTTATATTTTCATTATTACATAATTGGAATAATAAAAAAATCTTTGCAAACAATTATTTATTAGCAAAGTAATGGAATTTGAGAATATTGTATACTGTTTTAAAGCTTCAGAGCGTTTCTAATAGGAATTATAATTGAATTTTACAAGTAACCACCATACATTGTGCGACGTAAACGACAGTGTAAATAAAGAATATATCCTCCCGGTCTAAATAAGCTTAATCGCGTTTTTAATATGTGTATATTGTTTTCCAGGCTTGTACGGAGTCCTGTTTAGACGCAACAAGGAGGCCGCGTTCTCGAACTACCGACTGTGGGAGAGCGCTGGTTTCGTGGTTGCGTATGCGTACTCCACGCATCTCTGCGCCCGAATGAAGCTTTACGTGATGATGGTGGTGCTTCTCATCGGTGTAGGCGGATACATCATTGTCGAGATTCTGCACAAGAGAAAGGTAAACCTTGAATATTTTAACGTGTTAGATCTTTTTCTCTACTCTCTCGTCGAGAGAGGGATCTAACGCAATTCGGACAATCTATTACCATTACTTATAGACCAAGTTTGAAGTACAATTTAAAGGGTGGAAAATATTTCACCGAAGTCATTAACATAAGCTCACGCCTGTATCCCCGAAGGAGTAGGCAGAGGCGCACTAGCGAACTAGAACACCCACATTTCGCCGAGCTTAGTTCCGTCCCAGATGTGATAGCGGGCGAGCCTATCGCCATAACGGGCACAAATTCCAGACTCCGGGCTGATATAGAAAAATCCAATATCACTTTGCTCGACCCGGGGATCGAACCCGAGACCTCAGAACCGTAGTCGTACCGAAATACCACCACGCCACCGAGGCAGTCATTATTGATACGTGTCTATTTTGGTTAGTACACTTTATAGATGCTAATTGGCAGGCGTACTAATGATGTCCGCTTTGTGTAGGCTCGTCGTCTGAAGGCCATCGCTGAGGATCCGACTGTCGCCGCTGAAGCCGCCAAAGAACCACCAGAAGAGGATGATGAAAAGGATGAGATTGACGACGAAATCGTCATCACACACTTGTAGAGAGGTTACAACGTTGTAAGTGTACGGAGCGAGTCCCAGCCGAGTGCTGCAAACGACGCATGACACCGAGTGGGGCTTGAGCACACCACCACAAAAGGTTGCCTGGCGCGTACGCCATGTGCCGTACGCCGTACTCCGTATGACGTACGGCTTAGTGCGTGATCTGCCATGAGCTGTACAATTCACGCCGTGCACCGTACGCCGTGCGTAGTATGCCTTATGTGTGCTATACGCCGTATTCCGCACGTCATAATTGTGCCGTGCGTTATACTCGCCGTCCGTCGTACGCCGTGTGCCGTACGCTGTACGCCGTATGCCATGCGCCGTACACCGTACGTCATACGCCGCCACGTACAAAATTATATTTTGCCATAAACACAAATCTTCTCGAATACAGGTACAAAAACTATATACTGACATTTCCATTTAAAATCCAATGTAATTAGAATTATTCATGTATCAGATAGATAATTAAGTAAATTTTAAACTGGAAGACAAAATTTTACATTTTACCAAGTACAAACATTACTGCGGGCCTGTCTAATGCAATGTTCAGCCTTAGATATCAGTTTAAACATTTCAACATTGGTAACAAGACATTGAATAAGGGAAGAATTGAAATGTAATATTTTACAATTTTGTATTATTTTATAAAATGACCTTATATGAAATTTTAATAAATAAGATATTTATTAAAAAGCAATTTATTTCAGACATTGATTTTACAATTATACATGTTACACATGTATAAAAGTAGTAAAAATAAATTTGTTGATTAGCCCAAGCTACATTTTTTTTCTTTTACCATTTATTTATAATTCTCAGATCTGTTTTATTCTATCTTTTATTTTGCCTCATAATACAGAAAATACACATATAAATAAGTGATCCAAACCATAAGCTATTATTATTAACCATAAGCATATTTCTTCTAAAGTCCGCGAGCGCGATGCACACGCAAGTGCAACACGACCAACAAGTACCGATGCTCTATTATTTAATAATACCATCAGTGTTTGGAATACATTTGTCATTACGCGCTTTGTTATATTTTGACTCAATAATGTAGTACTGTTTGACTCTTATATAACTAGAATATAGTCGGTTCGTGGAATATAGAAGGTGGCGAAAATATGTTGACTATTTTAATATTTACCACGAGAATGCTAGAAATAAACGGCGCTTTAATGACGCCTTTATACAACAACTGTATTTTGACTCTATGAATATACAATATTTATGATATTATTCAATGACTCGAAATATTTGCTAGTAAAGGATTCAAGTGTCAATGCACATAGGCATAAGGTGCAAAGCAAACCTAATACCTACATAAGTTCTAGCATTATCTGTTAACTGTTGGATTTACCTTCTTTAAAATCTTATGCTTCGCTTCATTACCTACCGTTCCATTAATAGTTATGTAAGAAAGCTCGAATAATCGTCTTCCTATATCGCTTCCAAACGAAATGGTGGAGAATTGCCTATTTATTTAATTTTTATTTATATTAAAATTGCAAAATTTTATAAGATTGTATAGTAAACTTTTATGTTAATATATTATTTATATTGAAACTCATTTTTCTGTTGAATGTGAGGCGTGCGTATTAGGAACACGACAAGGCTGCTCAATTTTTTAACGTGTCTGATGTTTTAAATGTTTTATTTTCTGCTGGATGTCGACAGATGGCATACGTGTCATATAATTTAATACAATATAACACGTACACACAAAGTTACACGTATCTTACACACGTCTTTTACCTTCTTCAAACTAATTACATTCTTCATACCTGTACGTCAAATTAGTATACTTGACTTGATCATTCTCAGGAATAAATCTTGTTCAGGAAACACTCAACGAGTTGCCCAACATTTTATGTTACTAAAATTGTTAAAAGCTTAAATTTCAAGTACCTACTAAAGTATATAAAACAACATATAAAAATGTATGGCATCTGTCGAATCCACAGCAACTTTTAATTCATTGATTTAACGTTAATAGAGTTAATGTAGGTCGCAATCGGATTTAACTGTTTAAAAGTCTCTAGCTTTCCAACATTATGATAGTTTTATTAAGTGAATCCTTGAGTAGGAAATTACAATAAAACGTGAATTAAAAAACCTAGCCGTGCGTTATTACAAAAACACGGTTTGCTTAATCTGATAGCGACCTACACACCCGCAGTACTTTTAAAATAATGTGTATATTTAAATAATTATAAAAAAGACAGCTAAGTATTTGTCTTGTAAAAATATAGCATTTTTGGAATCTTGTTTTAATCTTAAACTGTGGCTAGCACGGTAGCAAATTTATTCGTAGTTAAGTAATATAAGATATCTAGATCAAATAAATTAAATTTATTATATTTTTAGGGATTTTATAAATACGTAGTTAAGTATTCGTAATCGCGTGCGTTTAGAATTGTGACGACCAGTGCGACGCGAAAGAATAAGCTAGGGAGCCTGACTGTGGTATATTGTTACTAATTTATCGCAGTGGGCAACTTACGTATTGGTCGATTGTCTATGAAAAAGGTCACAATTTTAAACGCAACGTCCTTGTTAAGTTTATTATGTATGTGTAAGATAACATGGCTGCCTGCCTGTACGTCCCCAATATTTAAGGGTGCCTCAATAATACAACGCAATACAAATTTCCTCCACATACACAATGAACAGTTAAATCATGCATGGTTGCTGAAATAGTTATTGCATATATTATTTCAACTAAAATATCGTTTACTCCGACTATTTATTACATAATATTATGCAATAATAATGTTTTTAAAGAAAATGTTTAATGTTTTTTATTAAATGGTATAATATTATAATTTTCTACGATTTTATTAATAACTATTTGAATGAAATCCCAAGCAATTCTAAGCAATCGATGTACGATAGGTAGGATAACAAAACCACGTGATAATTAACAGTAAAATGTATAAAATATAAGAATTAAAGTATGTAGTGTAAATTAAAAATATTTTAGTTGTAGCAAAATACGGCTATTTTAATAAATAAATTCATTTAAAGTAACAATTATTATCGTGTATTTTTGTTTAGTTAAAACGTTATTTTATCAATGATGTCATATGATTTTGTGATGAAAATAAACATAAAAATTGTTCTTGTCTTTTACAGTTTTAATTCTATCTATTAAACCTATCATGAATAACAACAATATGTTAGTCTAAAGCCACATCTCCTGCACTAAAACATTACACACAATACTTACGCGAAACATGGTTTCGCTACCAATGACTAAAGAAAAAAAAAGGACCCGGCATAACTACGAAAAATACGTGCTTACTATGAAGCCGGAACCGGCCATATTAGTTTCTCAATCTATTTACATGTAAGTTGTCATCGTGTCATAAGTATTAAATAACCTATAAATACCTATTGATTTTATTGTAAATACGGTGTTTTATTTACAATTATACTAATTTCGAAATATGAAGAAGATGCGTAACTGTTATATTAATGGTATCCTTCCTTTACAAAAGTCGCCATTTTGGTTTCGTTCCATACATTAGGAATGCTTCATTTTTTTGTAGTTATGTACGTTCGTTATACGTTTTTATCAATGGTCCATTGGTCTGAGCAAAGGAAGCAGGAGCAGGAAAGCAGGAGCAGGTGAGCAGGAGACAGCAACATTCATTGTTTTGTGTGTATGTGTGTATGTGTGTGTGTGCGTGCGTGCGTGCGTGCGTGCGTGTGCGTGTGCGTGTGCGTGTGAGTGTGCGTGTGCGTGTGCGTGTGCGTGTGCGTGTGAGTGAGCGCGTGCGCGTGCGTGTGTGTGTGTGTGTGTGTGTGTGTGTGTGTGTGTGTGTGTGTGAGATTCGATAAGTATTAGGTACATGAATTTGTATATGTAGTGACATTTATAGCCATACGTAGTATCTCAGTATGACAATGGAGTCTGGAATTTGTACCCAATATGGCGATAGGCTCGCTCCCTATCACATCTGGGCCGGAACTAAGCTCGGCAAAATGTGGGTGTCCTAGTTCGCTAGTGCGCCTCTGCTAACCCTTCGGGGGTACAGGCATGAGCTTATGTTATGTATCAATTTTCCGAGGTGTGGCCTGTGACGTCGTACCTCACGAATTTCATAGATAAACGTTAATCGCTACTTATTATAACGTTAAACAATCACAAAAAACCTCACAGTGTCGATTGCTAATAATTAGGTGGATATTTATAGCTATTATTATCATACTCATAACTTGAGTACATTACATCCATTATCAGTACGAATATTATTCATGAATCTATATTCATAATGATCATATATCAATCTGGTATTAAAAGTATCTAAATGGTTTAGCACGGGATGCCCCTTTTACTTATTTCCTACATGGATTAAATAAATTTTCGTCACTCTATTCAGGGAAGTACCAGTACAAAACAAATCTATCGCGTCTTTTGAGGTATCAGATAAGAAATTTTATTATGATATGCGATTTGGGTGAATTTATGCTCGGACCTACTTTACATTTATGATAGATGATAGATATGGACAATTAAAACTAGTATTTAATGCTATGCTATGCTTGAATCTTCTCTATAAAACCTTTTGATTTAAATTCTCTGCTTGTAGCTTAAAGAATAGATGTTGACATCTATATTATAAAGATTATATCAGAGTGAGCTATATTTTATTTATATATTTATTTAACAATGAAAACTGTGTAAGTATGGATCATTTTTATTCAAGTTCTATACCTAAAATGTCTATGTCTCAGTTCTGCTATGGAATCACATTGCTAAAAAAACACACATTCGAAATAAAAAATTTGAATTCGTTTTTCAGATTGCCGCCATTATTTCTATACGACTCCAAAAATAGCCACGGTTACGATTAGATATGATTCTTGAAGCTACAATGCTTTATAGGAACCAAGCGCCACTCTATGTCTTTGCTAACGTTCAACAGACAGGGCAGCAAACAGTAACCGACTTAAAAACAGCTGCTCCTATTTTCTTCCTAAAGTACCTACCTTTTTTCTCGAGGAATCTATTTACAGATCTCATGTCAGAGCATGGAGGCAGATGGAGGTATGTTGGACTCACTGGCCCTAAACCCATCCTACTGACTAAACCCTGCGGTGTTACTCTCTCCCTATTGCGAAGGTCACGGAACATCCACCGGAGTTGGCCCTTGTATAAGGCCACTCGCGGTCTGATGACTTAAATTCTCCTCAGACGGAACGCAGTAGTAAACACTTTTACGACCTATTACGACTTCACCTTTACGCAGTGGCGTAACTATACCATCTGAGGCTCGTAGCAAATTCATTTGATGGGGCCCCCATAAAAATGGTTACGTTGTAATTGAATATTAATAAATCACCTGAATTCGTTAAAAACATAACATAAACTCGCGGCACCTCGGGCTGGGGGCCCACCTCGGGCCAGGGGCCCGTGGCATTTTGCCAGCCCTGCCACCCTATCGTTCCGCCACTGCCTTTACGATACATCATACAATAAAGCGATCTCATGGATCTATGCGACCATTCTAATTGTGACTGCTTCGGCGCCTTATCATTTCACTGAGCGGATGTATAGCAATGTAGCGCTGAAGTAACGTTGCTGCTTATATGACCTAACAATATGTCATGATGACTCACGTCATGTGTGTATCGCAATATAAAATGGCGGATAGGATTCACAGAAGAGGTTGGAATTGAGATTATTCCAAAAGTGGATTATGATCTACCTCTACCTTAGAGCATTTATGACATCTACTTATATTAATAGGAGAATGTTTAATTTTTTTGTTGTTTTTGATAACAGTCCATTTAATGTACCTACATACCTACCTACTATAAAAAGCAAAACCAGTTTGATCCGATTCACCTGTTAGTGCGGTAATAAGTACTTTGTTAGATCTACAGCGATATGTACTATTATTATATATTTAATGTATAATATAATATAAATACGAATCGGTATTATTTATCTGAATGAACTTAAAATTCTTCTAGCACGACCAGCCGTGTTCTCAAATTGGAATGGCCGAAAAATACGTGCGTCACGTGCGGGGTCTCCCCGAGAATCTATAATACGCACGTACAATTCAAAATAATTTATTGCCGTTTGACAACTTTATTTGTGGTCCAAAACAAGCCACATAGATTGTGAAAGCAACGAAATACATTGCGCAAAAGAGTTTGGTAAACAAAGTTGTTTTTGCTGCCGCGCCACATTCTAAACGTAGAGCACGATGTTTTAAGCACAAGTGAAATTGTAACTACTCTTCTTCGTCTACCTGCCCGTATAATACTTTACTGTGGGGACAACGGAACACAAAAGTGTTGCGGAAAAGATTCGGCTTTTAGTGTTTACGCTCTTCGAATTTTACGACAGGCTGTCTGCCTTACATCAACCCCCTCTGGGCAAATTGATAAACCACATCGCCGGACTTGGGGTTTGAACCCAGAACCTCCCGGTCCACAGCTCAGAGACGCTAACATTAGATCAAGGAAGAGACGAATTTCATTGTGATTAATTTTAGTCTAAATGTAGACCAACGCATTTTTCGTGACTCTTTAAAATAATTCGTATGAAAATGTCAGTTCCCCACGTAAGGCTTTCGGATGTTTTTCAATTTTCATATAAATATTTCAGGGAGTCGCTAGCGATAAATGCCAGGAAAAACTCATAGTTGGCCTACTAAACTGTACCCTTAGTAAGAGTTTTCAGTTTTAAGTTTTAAGTTTTCTCGATTCTCGAAATCGACGATAGTTTACAGTTTCTCCATACATTTTTTAGTTAGTTGTAATTTCCGCAAAGTGGTTGCTAGTCAAATGTATGGACAAAACGCAAACTATCGTCGATTTCGTGAATCGACAACTGTCAACATAAACTCAGTCTAAGTGACAAGGGTACAGGGATATTTTTGACAATCGAATTCGTATGGAGCTCGTTGCGCACTGATGGTGCGTGAAATGGTAAAGAATAACCTGTCCCTTTTATTTTCAAACGATGTGACACAAGGAAAAAAGTGACAGGCAATTCTTAGCCATTTGCTCAGCTAAACCGTTTTTATAAGTAAGGCTGTTAGTTAATATTTCACACAAATTGCATAGACGCGTATCGAGGTTGATTCGAATTCGATTGTCAAAAATATTCCAGTAGCTCTATCATGAGTTTTTTTGTCAGTTTATATTGGCGACCACGTAAAATATTTGTATGACAAACACCCGATCGCTCTAGCGGTTACTAATTGACATTATACAAATTATTTTACGTAGTCGCTAGCGAGTAATGCCAAAAAACTAATGGTCATGCTACAGATCGGGCCGCAGTACTCCTTTGTTTGATATCCGCATCAATCGTATGATATATTCTAGACTCTATTTCCGTGATATAGACAATAAAATTATAAATGTGACATGAATCCACATTACCAAATATGATACCAGCGTTCTGCCTGAGTGCATGCAGGTGTAATTTTTGTATTTTGTAAATTAAGGTTCTCTACGAAAGTGTAAATAGACTCACGCCTTTTCTCAAAGGGGTAGGTAGAGACAGCGGATTTCCACTTGTTACGGTTCTTGCACACCTTTTTTGCCGCATTTAGTTTCATTACTCTCAGGCATGCACATAAATTTAGGGTACTTCTGACATGACCTGCCTAGAGTATATCTCTTCGTCAGAGAACTTTCGATGTCATCTATTTCCTTTCATTCATGCTCGCTATATGACTCAAACAACCACAAACAACGACAAAAAAAAATACTCAAACAACTTCTATGATTTTTTTGGCCTTCTTTATGTATTTCCAGCCACCCTACGACAGCCTCCGTGGCGCAGCGGGCGAGTAGCCGGCTGTGAAGCGAGAGGCCGCGAGTTCGATTCCCGCACCTAGACAAATGTTTGTATGGCCTACAGATATTTGTTTCGGGTCTGGGTGTTGTGAGACCGAAAGTCTCTCGTAGTTCCTGATACCCACGATACAAGACTCGATCTTAGTGTGGGGTCAGGACTATGTATGTGACTGTTGGGTGTTACTTATTTATTTTTTAAAATAACATTACATAATCAGCCACAGGAGTCCACTGCTCAACATAGACCTCTCCCAAAGATTTCCAGATCGACCTGTTGGAACTTGGAAGCCGAAGCCGAATCCCCTATCAATTTTAATATAAGTAGAATTGATATACCTCTAAAAAATGAGCTAATAATAAAAAAAATGTAATAGAAAATATGTTGCACGATGTGGGTGCTCTAGATTTTTTAAACACTACTGCCTATCTCTCGAAAGATACAGACATAATCTAATACGAACGTATATGTTAAATTGTTTATTAATTACCTTTTATCTATATAGATATAAATCGTGGCTATTATTAGAACATGTTTTTCCGCAAATAGAATAATTATAATAATCACATGTTCGAAAACTGACCAGACTGACTTCAAAACGTATCCGATCGTGACCTTTATATGGGACGACTCTTGGAATAAGCTCTACCCAACACAAACAATCTTGAAAAGCTGTCCACATTTGGCGGAGATATCGCGGTGCATGCATAAAAAAAATACAGACGAATTGAGGACCTTCTCTTTTTTTAAAGTCGATCGATAATTTTTAAGATAAACATAACATAACATAAGCTCACGTCTGTATCCCCGAAGGGGTAGGCAGAGGCGCACTAGCGAACTAGAACACCCACATTTCGCCGAGCTTAGTTTCATCCCAGATGTGATAGGGGGCGAGCCTATAGCCATATCGGGTACAAATTCCAGACTCCGGGCTGATATGGAAAAATCCAATATCACTTTGCCCGACCCGGGGATCGAACCTGAGACCTCAGAACCGTAGTCGTACAGAAATACCACCAGGCCACCCAAGCAGTCCTTAAGTAAAATACTGCCTATAATAGCGACCAAGATTATTTATTTGTATAATAGGAGCTGAAACAAAACATGTAGCTCACCTAAACCGTGTCTTCTGCAATAAAACATTACACAAATCACTTACACAAAACTTGGTATTTCTAATTTTTTTTGTCTATGGTCCATTGATACATTGCTCATGCTCATGTTATGCTCAGGTTTTTCAAAAACCTTGTTTTGTGTTTTATTTCTAAAAAAACATGTGCAGCAGTGTATCATCTTCATCGCCAATTAACATTCCACACGAGAAAAATGGGAGAATGAATTACAGATCATGAAGAAAAGGAATTGGAACCATGAATTATATATAATATTTGGGTAGTGGTCGGTATTTTTATATTCCCAATAATGAAATATTTAGAAATATTGTGCAATAACAAAGCTTCTTATTATAGGCTAGGCACTTTCTAGAACAAAAGGTCATTGTTTCATAAATCTTTCGCAAATTAAAACCTGGTATACCTACCTATACTAATGAGTCTAATCTTGTTTTGTCCAAATTCCAATTATTTGCGAAAAGCAACTATAAACCTGCGCAAATTAATTTTGCATTATCTATTGTTGTGTTATATAAATTATATTCGATCAGATTGTAATAATATTACAAGATTAAGAAGCGTTATTGGTGATAGCGGTGTCTAATATAAAATAAATGGAACACGTACCACAAAAAGTACTGTGATAAAATAATATGCATGTTCTTATGAGCCCCTTCAGCTCAAAACTTATTTAGGGCCAATGCAGCTGTGGAGCTGCATTGGCCCTAAATAAGTTCGTGTAATCGTTCGTGTAATTCGTAATCGTGGGATAAATCTCTATCCCAAATCTTGATTTAAAGATAGGACTGCCCCCTGACTTTTGACTCTCGATTCAAATTTCACTTCGATTCGGTTTCATTTCATCATCAACATCACCATCATCATCATCATCAGCCATAGGACGTCCACTGCTGAACATAGGCCGAAGTCGCTGGATGCAGGCCGCTTCCAACAGGTCGATCTGGAAATCTTTAAGGGAGGCCTATGTTCAGCGGTTTCATTTATTGACTTAAAATTCCACATAAATCGATTTTCAAAGTGCGCGAATGTTGCATTAGATTCGGGAATTTGTCATTTGATATTTTGAACGTGACATTAATGCACTTTTTAACGCTATTTTGGTGGAATTTTAAGTCACTAAATGAAGTCGAATAAATAAATATAAGGTGTAACTCTAGATTAGTAATAGCGCTACAATTCGCTTTTATTGCCTTACAGTCGTATTTATAGTTAAGTACGTACCTACTACCTACTTTCTTGCCTTGACTGCCTCGGTGGCGTGGTGGTATGACTGCCTCGGTGGCGTGGTGGTATTTCGGTACGACTACGGTTCTGAGATCTCGGGTTCGATCCCCGGGTCGGGTAAAGTGATATTGGATTTTTCCATATCAGCCCGGAGTCTGGAATTTGTGCCCGATATCGCGATAGGCTCGCCCCCTGTCACAACTGGGACTGAACTAAGCTCGGCGAAATGTGGGTGTTCTAGTTCGCTAGTGCGCATCTGCCTACCCCTTCGGGGATACAGGCGTGAGCTTATGTGTACCTACTTTCTTCTACTTAATTTAGCAAACATCCTAATAATCATAAGTTTAAAAACTTAACGGACCGTCTTCAACTTAAATGGGACCTTGGAATAAGCTCTATCGAACATAAAAAGAATCTTGAAAATCGGTCCATATTTGGCGCAGATATCGCGTAACTCGCGAACCTCCTCTTTTAAAGTCGGCCGAAAATGATAATTGTTGTTAAATGTGAAGGAAAATATTTTCCCAAGCAATTACTTCTGCTTATTATTCGATTATAAATACGGGTGTTAGGTTAGGTTACGTTACGCAACACACTTTTTCAAGTAGGTATGTTCCAGAAACAATTCCAATAAGTTTTTACGAACGGCAGCCAGCCTGACGCCAACCCCCTCTAGAGGTTCTGAACTAGAAAGTTCAGAGCAAATAAAATTTAAAAAATCGCTTCGCGCGACCTGCGAATCGAACCTAAAACCTCCCGGCTGACACTAGACTAAGGAGGTGACTTGAACTTCTAGGCAATGCATGAGAACAATCCTCAATGTCCACAGTAAACAAACTGCAGAATCTATGTCTCAACCACAAACACGCTAGCAGCGGATCGAGCAGGAAAATTTCTGACAATCGTAAACGTTTTCGAGCTCGCTGCGCACTGCTGACATTTGGTTAATATTTCATACAAATTTCATAGACGCGCATCGAGCTCGAATACATATAAGATTGTCAGAAATTTTCCTGCTCAGGCCGCAGATATCACATTGTCATACACATTTTCTTTGTTCGTCATACAACCTCGAACATTCCCTATAAGTATAGTGCGATCGATCCTATTGTATTGTATTTATAACACATATAGACTTGACGTCGATAAAATATGTTTTTTACAGCGACAATTTTTATCTTAATGACCGCACATTACTCTACGATCAGGTATTATACAGTGGAATATGAAAGATGCACCCTATTTGTACACACATAACGATAATATTGCAAACTTGATTATTTGTCAATTCGCGCAATAATTTATACGATAAAACAAACCTACCTAAATACTTTAATCTGATAATTCGATTCAAGGGACAAATATTACAGATAAGTATAATATACTAGATTCATTACAGGCGACATTCGATTGACGTGTTTAAATAGTCACGGGTGGCTCGGCCTCCGGTGGCCCATACGCTTATGTAACATATATGTATATGTGCCGCCTCCGACGGGTTAAAATATTACCACATTGGCGTAGCGTAATTTTTTGCACGAAGATTTATCTTGGTTACGTCACTAGTTCACACTTTCGATGTAAGGACATCAAACATCTCTTGTTTTTACACGAAATATTACGATTGTATTTTGATACATGACATGTAAAATTCTTTTTTTCTACCGGGCTTTACTACCTTAATGTAGGGTCGGCGCAACACACTTTTTGCAGTATGCTGCAGAAAGGATTTGGCTGTTTTTACGACCGGCCGCCAGCCTGACGTCAACCCCATGTGAGGGATCCAGTCCCGGGCAAATTAAATTAGAAAATTCATAACATGTAACATTATATTTCAAAAAAACAATATTAAAAGCTTTTGCTCGTGACTCCGTTCCCGTTTGATATTTTTTAAGCTTTCCTTTCTTTAACCTACTGCTAAGGTTATTTTTTTAAATCCGCCCAGTAGAGTTACATAGTACAAGTCATACATTTTATATGAAAAACACCCAAAATATTAACAAAACCAAACCAAAGGCATAATGTCAATTCAATACGTATCATAAGTCGGTAGTTATGCGTTCGGCTACCGGTCTTTTCTGCTAACAATCTAACAAAACAAACTAACGCCCGAATGGTCAAACGCTACTCAACTTTAACGGCTTCTTACATTGATTTTCGCCATACAATTTTGACAGATAAGGCGGCCTTAAACGACATAAGGCGACCTTAAGTGTATTAACATTCGGCGGTTACTCAATTGATTTCAAACGGCCAATCCATTTTTTTATTCGAGGGCCTAATTTTATCAAAAATGTGTACGAACGGAAGCCAGTTTGACACCTATTATTGTATTAAGCCGTGTCTCCTTCATTAAAACATAACAGAAAACACCTACTACACAATACATGTGATTTCTAATTTTTTTTTGTCTGTGGTCCATTGTTATATGAGCAGGAGACAATGAAAAACCTTGTTTTGTGTAGGTGTTTTTAGTGTTTTGTTTCGAAATACATGTGCAGGAGATACATCTCCTAAGCTACGGCTTAATCCGCGCAGAATGTGCGTTTGTAAGCACTTTGTATGCTCTGCGGTTGACGTTTCACTGTCGAGTTTTCTGTTTGCTAAGACAAAACATACGATTACAAAACATACTCAAAATCTTGAATCCCAGCTATTGAATTTTTAACATTTTTATGTACCCAAATGACGATTATTTAATGTCAAGTTTGAATTACAAAACACGACATAAGTGAGTAGTGTTCATTATTGAATCTTAGATTAATGAATGACACATACGGCTAATCTGAATAACATTTAGCTGAGCAAATGGCTAAGAATAGTCTGTCGCTTTTTCCTTGTGTCGCATTGTTTGAAAATAAAAGGGACAGATTATTATATATTAGACAGATTATTATTATCAGATTATGATATACGTACATTATGTATAATGTGCATGTAAATGATTTAGCCTTATTGTCCGTAACTATTGAATATCCAAATCTACACGCAATCTCAATGGTCTCAAAAATATGTATGTGTATATGTAATATAACACAAATACCTCGAAACATACAGCACACCTGGTAAAATTCGCAGGTCAGCTTACGACACAGGCAAACAATCGGCACTTGTTTAAACCAATAACAACCTGATTTTTAATTATCTACACACATCTAGCCGAAAGCCAAAGGCCTTGGTGAGTATATGCTAAAAAAAACGAGTGTTTATTATTCATAATGTCTGCTGCGCGTCGCGTCGCCTTCGTACAGTACCAGAGGAAAATCAAAACAGGACATCACAATTCCGCAAAATCCGAAAAATTGTATTGTATTTATTATTTTGTACTTGAGGTATTCATTCTATATCCATGCATTGTTTAATAATTACTTTGTGATATCAATAAAATCAGCGTTTTACGATGTAGAATTTAGATCAAGACGTCTAATCAGACATGAGGGCGCGGATTCAATTCCTGCATAAAGACATACCGAGTATATGTGTGATCCACAAGTTTATAGTTCATATCCGGATGTTGTGAGTTGTGAGTGTGACCCCACTTGAGGCCGTGTCCTATTTTGGTTTTTAATCTGTATGCGTTAAAGCACATCTCCTGCACCTGTTTTTCTCAAAACAAAACATGATTTTCGTTGTCTCCTATTCATAGAATAAAGGGCCATAGATAAAAATATGCAGCGAAACCATGTTTTGTGTATGTGTTTTGCGTAATGTTTCAGACGGAGGAAAAATCTTTATGAATTGATTCAAAGTTAACGCAGCGCGGCGCGGCTTGATTATTACAAGTGCAACACGAAATTGTATCTTTGGGCTATGAGTCCACTGCGTTATGAAATTATTCGCTCAGCATCAATTCCGTTCTGTGACATCTTTTGATATGACCAACCGACAGCGCAACGGGGAATGTACTGCCGCGCGGTCACGATAGTTGCAAGACCCAAATCAGCAACTAATGCATCTCTGACATACGACCGGGTTCAATAAACGACCTCCGTTAAGAGTGCAGATAGATCGCGATTATGAACCAATCAAATCACATCATTTGACGGAGTCATGTTCAAACTGTGTTCTTGTTGGCTAATTTTTGTAATCTATCTGCACATTTGAACCGAGATTATTCATTGAAACCGGCCGTTAGAAAACATATATGTGTAGAGTTATAAAAATACGAATACGATTAAATACAAAACAAATTAGGTCTCATTACTACTTCACGATGAGTTTCTTCAACAACAGTAAAATGACTATGTTGATTTAATTCGCTTTATCCTTAATTGTACATATGTGCAGTGGTGAGTGCAAAATGTTTAAGTATTTTTATATTACATCTATAAACATATATTATGTATAATATATTATAAATGCCTTTGTAATTATATTATACTTTATATCATTTACATTAGTTGGAAGTTAGTACTTTAATACACGAAAGAAAACCCACTTGTGTTATTGTGAACTTTTTAACAAAATTATCTTTTTTTATAATACACCCGTTACTTAGAAGGCAAACGTAACTAAAGAGAAAACAAATACAATTTGAACTATTGCTTATGTGTTATGCTTAACATTGATAAAGGTCGCAGGAAGTCGCTGGATGCAGGCCGCTTCCAACAGGTCGATCTGGAAATCTTTGGGGGAGGCCTATGTTCAGCAGTGGACGTCCTATGGCTGATGATGATGATGATACTCGTATATATACTCCGGAAATAATCTGGGGGGTTACCATCACCTCTTATAGCAGTATTATTATAATTTTACTTGTACCGATTCCCATACAAAACAAACGAAGAACCATTATAATAATACTGCTATAAGAGGTCGTGGTAACCCTGCTGAAACGCATAGTTTTATTTTCTGTTATACTAAACTTATACGCCAATCAATACTCCATTCATGCGTGAGACCATAGATAAAATTGTCTGCAGTGTGTGAATAACAGTTTACTATTATATTTATATATAAGTATTGGACACTCTGTAAGATCAACACTAATAGGCCCCTACAGAAAGATGCAAACACAAAGTGTACAACACAATAACAAATAATTAATTAATTAATATTTCTAATCCCTATAAATAAATGGAACAAATGATTTTAAAATTTATTTTCCTTCTTGCATTCCTATTATTGATTACAACTTAAATAAGTAATATAACCCAAACCACTTGTCTGCGACACCATCTCATCAATAAAATATACCTTAGTTGCACAGTTCTTTGGAAATATCCTTATAAAAAGCGGTGTCGGTAGTCATAATAAATAAAACAAAGAAACAGATCACAAAGTCTAATTATGTAAATCAACAGAAATATAACCCGATCACCTAGGCATGTGTTATATAGTACCTAGCTTTTTAAATAAAACGAGCAAGCGTTCTTAAATTTGAATTTTGAAAAGGGCGATTTTCAGCGCTCTTGGTAATCTAGAGTTAGTCCTAAACTCGATTTTCCTACAACTCATTCCTATATTTAAAATGAGATTTGGAATAAGTTGTGATTCGGAATGCTGCAAATCGCCCTTAGAATTCTGTCGGCGCTATTACTAATGTAGAGTTAAAACCCAGAGATTTATTCTACTGCTCACTCCTATCTTGATTTAAAATTTGGGATAAATAAAGATTTATAACGAAGCTGTAAGTGGCCCTTAAACGATGTTTGAATCAAAACTAAAGTTGCCCATATTTTGTAATAAGGCAGAAGGGACAACAAAAAGGGCTTGTTAATCATAGGTATCGATTAAAACCTTGGTGGTGTACCTATACATACATACATAAGGTCTGTATCTCCCAAAGGGTTACGCAAATGCGAACTAGAACATCCACATTTCGTCAAGTTTGTTTCCGACCAACCCATATGCGATAGGGGTGTCTTTCACCATATCGGGCGCAAATTCCAGACTTAGGAGTACTCAATAAACAACAATCTATTAACCACCATAAAAACACAGATAATGTTCTGTATGTAAAAATATATTGGGCTACAGTGGTCCCAAAAGATCACTATGTAGAGTCAAAAGCTGAGAGAATTTCGAGATGCTCCTACTTACTGACGCACTGATTGCGGGTTCAAATCCTGAGACAGACAACTACAATTTGTGCTTAATATAGCTATAGAAAGAATGAAGAAAAAGAGATGAAAATAAGCTCGGCGGATGTGGTTGTGGGTGCTCTAGATCTCTACTTTGTCTTCTGCCCACCAGTGTGAGCTTATACAGGGTGTTTCATAAAGTAGGTATCAATAATAACTACACTTAAAAGGAGTATGGCTAGCAATTTAGCTGTAAAGTTTAAAATTCGTAAGGCTCACAGTTTTTAAACAATGGAAATTTGAATTTGTGACGAAAAAATTGTTTCTTCTTTTTCCGAAAAATTATGTTTTATAGTTTTGGAGGCCTTGAAAAGATGTAACGTGATAAAAAAAATGGCTAATAATCATCCTAGAAGTAAGACCGCATCTCAATCACACCGCACACGACACACCACCATTCTTTACATTGAGAAGTCCCCAATACTTTTCTATGTAGAAACATGATACAAGCAGGTTTTCTCATGATATTATGCATGCTGTGATAATATTGAAGATCACATACGAAACACGGGGTTCTCGGGTTCAATCCCCGGGTAGGGCAGAGTGTTATAGATTTTTTTTTGTGTCCGATATGGCGATAGGCTCGCCCCCTATCACATCTAGGACGGAACTAGGCTCGGCGAAAGGGGTGTTCTGGTTCGCTAGGGCGCCTCTGCCTACCCCTTCGGGGATACAGGAGAGAGCTTATGTTCATGTTATATTACGAAACACCGAAACGTGAAAAGTCAGGGGGGGTTTGGTTCGAAACCCCGACAAAAGTCTCAGCATTCCATTACTCGCTAAACTATCACTGCATTCACCGCTCGTACTTTAGAATAAATTTTAAATAGAAAGTATCTGCCCACCCCTTCAAGAATACAGGCGTGAGCTATGTATGTAATATTATTACGCACAATAATTCCCTATATAACACAAAAGAAACAACACAGGTACTGTATTTTGAACGATCAGATAAATTAATAAGTAGGTTGCCGCTGATAGCGCGTACCTAATGTATTTAATCAGTTTTGGGTAGGTAAAATAATCGCAACTTACATTAATGTCAAACAAAAGAAAATTAAACATGGTCACCGTTTTACAAACATGACTTGATGTTTGATGTGGGAGCAGAGAGGGGGAAGTTAAGCAAGATCGTGTTTCACTCCGATCATGTGACTACCAATGTGTGACCAACGTAACGAAAATCTGGCTTTAGCTAACATTACTTATCCTTGTCACTTTTTGTCTTTTCAACGCAAGTTAAAGCGAAGTCATAGATTTTAAGGTCATCGGTTATCGTCATTACAACGCCTCCAGCCGACCAGCCGTACCATTCCCTTAAAAGCAGCCTTTCGTTGGGTACTGAAAAACCGATGCACGTGTGGTGTCACATTTATGAAAATCTGACGTTTTGTTGCTTTTTCAGCGTCGAACGCAAGACTGTTGTTTTATGGAAATCACCCCTCGGGGGCATCAATATAATATACCCTAGATGCACAGTTCTTTGCAAATATCGTCCTAAAAAGTGGTTTCAAGAATAAAACAAAGAAAAGATCACAAGTTCTAATTAAATCACCACAAATATAACCCTATGCACGTGTTATAAAGTAGCTTTTTAAACGAAATGATCAAACGTTCTTAAATTCGAATTTTCAAATTTAGAATTCTATCGGCGTCCAACTATAGGGAAAAGGAGTGCTTAAGCACTTCTTTGCTCTCCCATTTTCCGAGCGTCAACTGTGCATCTAGGTAAATAATATATCGATGCTCGGAGAGCTCAAATGTACCTACCGTATAAAGGGAATACGCTCCTCCATGTCGTTTAATTGTGATTGGTATAAAGACCAACGTGTGATATCTATTACGTCTTGTGATATTGACCAATCACAATTAAACGACACGAGGTAAACTACTGCGTTTATAGGGTACATTCTAGGGGGCAATCCCCGGCCTGAGAAGTCAGATTTTCAAACAAAAGATTAATTCGTCACTGTTTTAGCATCGATTTAGCCGTATACATAAGATTTAGCACGACAGCTTAGCCACCGTCCTTGAAACGTCATGTAATTACATAGTGTCGTTTTTGCTATATTATGTCGATATAAGTACCTAGTAATAAGGAGTCTCGTTATTATATTACTATGGGTCCACATGTTTCACACTCAAAGCGTTTTAAGATAAGAGTTTTATATCTTTTTCAAAAGGACCCTATTTACTAAGTGGTAGAATATTCTACAAACTAATTGCCTAAAGTATTAGTGGACCGGCTATAGCCTACAATTAAATGTAGACAATTTAATTGCCATTATCCCATAGAAAAATTACGTGAAGAGACAATTTGCTTTTGCGTTTCGTCCCGTGCGTGAGATTTACAGATGCACCCTTCCTAATACCCACAGCAGCGGTTTTACAAATAGCATTTCTGATGTCCGCGGGGATCAGAGACCAATACATCAGATGGACCGTCTGCTTTCGTATCATCATCATCATCATCAGCCTCTACTCGTCCACTGCTGGACATAGGCCTCTCCCAATGCACACCATTGAGCTCGGTCTTCCGTATGCTAGGATAAAATAAAAACGAAACTATGATAAGCACATATTAACAATGTAAATATTTAACATTCCAAAATACATGTGAGCATTTTTTATAGTCGCCACAAGAGCAGATGTATCTTACGGTAAATGATCTCCACCGCCATGCCCGTAGAGACCTGCAATGCAAAAATAATCATGGATGCAATGCCAACCTTTAAAGAACGCGATAGATATTGTGGAGAATAAAATCTCCGTAGATTTAAGCCACAGGAAATCTCACTCACCGAACGGAATAGCGGACTTCCACTTAACGCTGTAACTCAGTGGTATCAAGCCGATCGAGGAGAACTTGTTACAGTCTACAGCATAAAGGGGTAGTACAGTATAGATGATAACTGTCTGGCGTGGCTCTAGTAAAGAAGAACCCTACGGCTGTATAATGGCATTATACAATTTGATAATACTATACCGCCTTATGCATAATTAACTAATTGACTAAACAGTCGAAAGTTACACGCCACGTGCCGCGCCACGCAGCTCATACCGCGCCACCTTGCTGCCACGTGTCCGTGAAGTCTATGTTTATAATACCTATTACGTACAAATTCCCAGAAAGCAGTATGCAAGGTCAATAATATACAAATTTTTCCTCATCGAAAATTAACACCAAGAAAAAGGACTTTACATTTTAAACTGATTATCGTTAATGTTTTTGTAATAACATCTTGTTTACATACCATTCACGATAAACTTAAACCTCTGACAATATCAGTCAGTCTAATAAAACGTGGGGAGCGTCGGATGTACTGGATGATTTAACCTCCAGTAAAAATAATTAGCTATTATTTTACAGGTGCTATCAAAACTGTTACCTAGCGCTTAATCCTCAATTCGGCACAGTAAACAAAAAGGGGGAAAAAAGAGGGGGCAGATAAGTTGTCGACGACGGTAAGATTGCAAAGTGTTTATCAACCAATATAATTTGCAAAGGAACGAAGTTAGTCGCGCTTCGGACAACATACTTGACAGTCGTCCGAGTTGTTAATCATCTTTCTGCGTCATTCTTTTGTGTCGATAGTCGGGTTTTACGCCCTCGTCAGTGTAATAATATGTGGAGCGAGAGTGACGGTGAACGAGAAAACGAGATCATGAGCACTTCCAACTCCAACTTGGAAGTGGTGAGGATGGACGAGCGAGCGATCGCGTGCGCCCCCGGGCCTGGCTTGCAGGCCGCCAACCTCCAGTTCATCAAGTCGAAGGGCATCCACGTCGGGGACCAGTTCGTCTCCGTCACGCAGACTGTGCATAACAACGAAGTGGTCAAAGGTAAGTGTGTACTCTTTACTCAACACTCTCATTGTACCTATACCGTAGACTGTTTGTTGTTAGTTTTATCATTATGTTGTCTGCAGCGCTGCGATATGTCTGTATTTATGAGCTTGCGCATATTCGTATCATATGTATTTGTTTATATTGCGTGTATTTTATGAGCACAGTTAACCGTATGTGAAAATATATTTAGTAGTGTATTGAGCGACGCCCTCACCAAAGAGCGAATATTTTGTTAGCATTTTCCTTGTATCATTGGCACTGCCTGCATCATTTTTATATGCAATGGATGTACATGTATGTCGTATAATGCAAGTATATTGGTACTTCGATAACTTATCATGATATACATATATATTTTATTGCAATAAAGATGTGACGAATGGACTAGGCTTGTAATATGATCGGTTACTGTATAATTGAAGCTGTAGGTGCACTAATATTATGTGCCTATGTGTTCTTGTTAACCGTTTCCTGTTAAGGATATTGTGATGCACAAATGAATAGGAAAACTTTGAATACATCAAATTTTAATAAGAGATCGAAAAATGCATACATATATTTGTTGCTTATTTTAGTTTCACTTATTTACATATTAAGTATGTTGCTACAACTTACAATTAAATAAAAAAAACACAGCAACACAGCACTTTAGCTGGACCATGTAGGTACCGTTATACTTGAACAAGAAAGACCCGTATTTAAGTACGCGACCGAGACAGGATCGCCTGCACAGTGCAGTTTCCATACACTAACATATTGGGCCTTACTTATACAAACATTTTCGCTTATCTTTTCGCTAAGAATAGCCTGTCACTTTTTTCCCTGCGTTACATTGTATAAAAATGAAAGGGACAACCTATGGTTAAAGTTAAACAGCGGTTAAATATTTTTATAAGTAAGGGGTATTATATGCAAGTGTTTAAAAACTGTTGAGGTGTTGTACCGTGTAGCGGTCACCTGACTAGCGTCGCATTGTCTTCACTCTCTTTTGCACCTCTAAAGCCGCGTCTCCTGCACATGTTTTTTCGAAACAAAACACCTACACAAAACAAGATTTTTCATTGTCTACTGCTTATATAATAATGGCCCATAGACAAAAAAATTAAGAAATACCATGTTTTGTGTAGGTGTTTTGTGTAATGTTTTGGTACAGGAGACGCGGCTTTACAAATAAATGCGGAAACAATTTTTGGCTATACGAACGACGCGTGCGACGCATCTGCCCAAACCTAAAACCTTGATTGGAATAGATAGGTATTATTTTAGTTTTAATTATAAATAAAAATATAAGGAAATTTAATTATTTACTTTTTATAATACTCACCCAACAATTTAATAATTATTAAAATGTTGACAAATATTTGAGATGGTTCTTATGTTCCGCATTGAATCAATGACATCATTATTATTGTATAAAATTACGGTCTAAAATGTTCCTCGTTTAAGTGCATGCGCGTGAAATCCCAGCTGACGTACCAACACAACTGACCACAACGATAATAAAGTTGTTCTAATTATGATACGACCTCTGAACTCAATTTTTGTCAATAATCAATGTCATGAATCATGAACGACCGTTCAACTTGGGTGAATTTACGTTCCTTATATTCTTTTTCTTCTTCCTTTAAAAATAATGGCTGCTACGCATATGCGATGATTTAGCCAACGTCAAGGTAAAACGCAACAGTTTTTATGTTGCTTATTTTGTGGCAGTGGCAATCCGCCACAAAAGTCAATAAGATAGAAACTCATACCTATCTATTTGCTATACACCTTCATTTTGACAATATAACCGCCGAATATTGAAACTATGATTCAAACACTTGTCTTATGTAACGACATAAATCCGTAAAACTATTTTTACGGATTCTATCACGATTAGGTTTTAATTTTTATTCAGTCTGACCCGTGACAACGAAGACTGCAAAGCCTTCGAAACGTCGGGAATAAAAATTAAAACCTAATCGTGATAGAATCCGTAAAAATAGTTTTATTTTAACATTATTTATTTGCTGTTTTGAACCTGTTTAATTATTGTTATAAATATTTAATTGTGATTGAGTCGATATACATCGGTAATAAAAAGTGACGGTTTTCATCTATTTTTACTTAAAAATTCACAAAATATCAAATAAACTTTTCTACATAGCACAAATTATCATTATTTAAATCATCACTACTTCATCATTGGTATCGCTGAAATGGAAAACTCCATTTGATTTTTATTAGTTAATTATGACATCTATTAACTATTTCCTATTCAATTATTCCACACACAATATTAATAATTAAATCCACCTTAAAATCCGCCTCGCTATTATCATTTGGGATTTTCCAACTTTTCGTATCTAAAACCGCGTCTCCTACACATGTGTTTTTCAAACAAAACACTGAAAACACCTACAAAACAAGATTTTCATTGTCTCCTGCTCATATAACAATGGACCATAGACAAACAATTGTAGAAATCATATGTTTTGTGTAGGTGTTTTGTGTAATGTTCTAGTGCAGGAGACGCGGCTTTAGTTTAGTTACTCAGTGCTTTGTTACTCAAATTGTGGGTGCTGGTGGTGATGGTACTATTTTCCATAGGTAGTCCTACAGCATCAGACGAGCAGCTCACTAGTCTCTTCATTCGATTTGAAGAGATAATTTCAAATAATTTATTCTGCAAATAGGTTATTATATATCAT
Organism: Clanis bilineata; assembly: GCA_036417725.1. Lineage (NCBI taxonomy): Eukaryota > Metazoa > Arthropoda > Insecta > Lepidoptera > Sphingidae > Clanis > Clanis bilineata. The sequence goes on from CM071137.1 coordinate 15,849,078, forward strand.
GATGCCAATTATTATGGACCTTACTTATTTTCGCTTATCTTTTCGCTAAGAATAGCCTGTCACTTTTTTCCTTGGGTTACATTGTTTGAAAATGAAAGGGACAACCTATGGTTAAAGATAAGCAATGCTTAAATATTTTTATAAGTAAGGAGCATTATGTTTAAAAATAAAGACGTTAGCAATTTGTGGCTATCCCTGAAAAGAAATGCCAATATAAACTCAACGGTTACCACCTCTTTTACGTCCATACAATAGTTAATGTTTTATGCAAGTACAATGAAGAGCATGGAATGCCTTTTGTGTCAGTCAAGATTTCATCAGCCATACATAACTCTCGCAGTAACATCAAGTATATATATAAAAATCACAATTTAAAATGTCAACAAATTTATATATAAAGTATCATAATAGCAGCAAATTCAATCGAAGGGAAAATATCTAAATAATTTCACATCACGTACCTAACAACATAAAATCACCTTATTTCTTAAGTCACTTGATATTTTAGAAATAGAAAAACATCGTATATACATTGTATACAATGTACAAGTAATAGCATTTATGCTATCAACATGAAGCATCCCACGCAACCCCATGCGTAAACCCCAGTCAATCAAGTCGAGCTCTTATCTCCGACATTTAGAAGGGATAATCACGTCGCACCAGCCATTAAATGCTAGACGTGTGACGTCGTAATGCTCATTGCCTCTTTGGCTCATTGCGTCAGTTCAGTTTTTATTGAAGTGTCATGTTCAAAAATAGAAATCCTCACATTTTGACAATTTAAATTATATCCTATAAACTATTTAAATTCTATAACAACGTAACTGACGACTTCAAAATTTATCTGATCATGCCCAATTATTGGTCCACCCTTGGAATAAGCTCTATCGAGCACAAAAGGATTCTTGAAAATCAGCCTATATTTGGGAGAGATACCGCGTAACATACATAAAAACATACAGACGAATTGGGTAGGTAGGTACCTAAAAAGTTTTTTGAAGTCTGTGGATAATGAAACTTTTAGTAAGCGAATTACTATAAAGGAACTTGCAGTATGCACGTTAGCTGACCCTAGTTCCTAAGTACCGTAAAAGTTTTTTTTTATAATAATATTTAATTTTATAATTTCAAACTATAAAAAATTAATGTTAGCTGTGTTCAGTGTGTTAACTTTATGTTCAGCAATGGACGTCCTATGGCTGATGATGATGATGATGATGATGATAGTAAATTAAGAACTCGTAACAAATGCACAAAACAAACTAAAAAGCAAATGAACCCTGAAAGCTCTGTCTGATAATGATGACTTTCTGTCTCCTGTCTCCGCCTATCGAAAAACTCATAACATACATAACATAAGCTCACGCCTATATCCCCGAAGGGGTAGGCAGAGGCGCACTAGCCAACTAGTACACCCACATTTTGCCGAGCTTAGTTCCGTCCCAGATGTGATAGGGGGCGAGCATCACTTTGCCCGACCCGGGGATCGAACCCGAGACCTCAGAACCGTAGTCGTACCGAAATACCACCACGCCACCGAGGCAGTCAAAGTCAAATCGAAAAACTCAAAGTTTACTTACATGCCTTTGTATTTATATCTCCAATACATAGTCACATTACATTCTATCGGATAGGTAATCAGTGCGCTGATAGCATTCAAAGAAAACCTAAGCTCTTCGTCGCAATCAAGTACGTTACCTTATCATATATGTACATACATATATAGTTATTTTATTTGTTTGTGTTAGTAAAAACTTCTTACGTAAACTTGTGACACATTTACTAATAATAGAATAATGCTACAATATGGCTAGATATTGTAGTTACTAGTCGAGTCTGTTTTATGAAGCCCTCTGACTGTTAACACTCGATTCGAATTTGACTTCGATTCGGTTTCATTTACGCCCGAATGGTCAAACGCTAATCAACTTTAACGGCTTCTTAAATTGATTTAAAGGCGGCCTTAAGTGTATGAACATTCGGCTGTTATTGACTTAAAATTCCACCGAAATCAGGTTTCAAAGTGCGCTAATGTTGCATTAGATTTGAGAACTTGTCATTTGGTAATTTCTAACGTGACATATGGGCACTTTTTAACTCTATTTCGGTGGAATTTTAAGTCACTAAATGAAGTCGAAACGAAGTCAAATTCGAATAGTCTCAAGAGTCAGCCTTCTGATTAACTATTTAGATGAGAGTAAATTGTCGCGATTTCGAGATATAGCGACAAAATTAAAAGCCACTAATTTTGAAAAACGAAACGAACATACCGTTAAAAATAAATTACCCAATCTCAGAAAACAGACTTTCAGGCTATATTCGTACATACCTGACTTTTATGGAACTTCTTTGGTAGTGAATGCCTCTATTCCCTCCCATTGATGTACTACTTACTAATACGTAACCAATGTTTGCGTATTGAATTCTTCTATTTATTCTGAGCGATAAAACAATTCAATGGAATTACGAACAAATGATTATTGAGCCTGTTTTAATGGCATTTTTCGTATCTTTCCATATTGGTGTAACACACACAAATTCGCTGGTGTGTGTGCTTTGAGTAGTAGAGGCACGCTGTAATCAATTACGTTTACAGCACGAATGGGCCGGCTCGGCCGCTTTGATACCACTGTCTCGCAGAAAACCGACGTAAAGTGGCAGCTCGCTGTCGCGTTTGATCGGTGAGTGAGATTCCCCCCTCCCTTTCCCAATCCCTATTCCCCCTCCCACTTTAAGTTGGCAGCGCACCCATGATTATTTTTGTGTCTTGGGTGTCTATGGGCGGTGGGGATTACTTACCATCAGGTGACCTATCTGTTCGTTTGCCAATGCCTCGCTATAAAAAAAATTCAACGGAGGTAACTAGCGTAACTAGTGATATCACAAAGTTTTATATACTATATAAATAAGTGGAAATTTCCTCCTACTCTAGAATATCGTGTTTATCCTTAAGAACAAATTCTAGTTTTACATTACATACATTGTAGCGAGGCGTTATTTCTCCCAATAATTCTGGTGAAACCATAGAAGTAGAGTCGAATTCGTTAACATATTATGTATATCTATGTATGGCTGAAAATAATACCTCCATTATCTCCATGGAAAAGAGGAACCTGTTATAATAAAATGATCGTTACATATTTTAGTTGTTTCATATTTGTATCCCTAATTGGGTTCTGAAGTGACCTAAAAGGAGGGTTATCGCCTCCTTGGTCTAGTGGCAGCATATATGGGCTGTGGACCGGGAGGTCGTGGGTTCGATTCCGTGGTCGGGCAAAGCGAATTTTCAAATTTAATTTGCCCGGGACTGGATCCTCCAGAGTGGGTTGACGTCAGGCAGGCAGCCGGTCGTAAAAACTTAGCCAAATCCTTACTGCAACATGCTTGAAAACTGTGTTGCACCGACCCCACATTACGGTAGGATAAGGGCAGATGGATAGAAAGTGACCGCACTTTTGGACATTATACAAGCGACACTTTAGTTAACACCGACGTGTCTGAGGTAATTAACGTTGTAAGGGGTCCCTCGTCCCTATAATAGACCGTACATAATATGTTTATGCATTGCATGGCCAATAATTACCTAAACAGGTAATGACTCTACCGTATAAGCTCCAATAAGTCGAAAATCACCATAAAACATAGTTCATCAATTTCCACGAACCGGTTTAAGGTGCATAAATCTGCCGCGGTCACACTACGCCCGTGAGCCTGTCGCATCACTTATCAGTGATAACGGAACGCTAATGCTCCTGCGATTGATTGTACTGCGATAACATTAACCAATTATGAGCAATTTCATGGCACAAGCATACTATCTTTGTACCGTTATCAAGACAAGGATATTTTGGATTAGTTATCGCAAAGCAATGGAAAATAAAAATTTAATTAAAAAACAAATCCTGCAATAAAAACATTTTATCTTGTTTGCAATGTTAACTAGCCCCGCGAGCCGGATATCGCATGCTACATGACACTGGGTTATTGCCTCGTTATTTAGCATGTCTTTATTAGGCACGTGGGACAAACTGTCCAATTATGTATATCAGTCTATTGTCAATTCTAGTGGGCTGTAGTCTATCTACCTGCCCACCTTGGTGGAAGGTCGGCGCAAAACACTTTCTTAAGCATGTTGCAGAAAGGATTTGGATTCGTTTTTAGCACCGGCTGTCTAACTGATGACCTCCCCTGGGGGAATCATTCCCGAACAAATAAAATTAGAAATTTGTCTTTACCCGACCTGGGAATCGAAACCAGGATTTACCGGTCCACAGTTCATATACATATAAGAGGTATGCTGCCCCTAGACCAAGAACGCGACACATTTTGGCTGTAAAACATTATTTTGAAATCGGAACTTTATTTTGCGGGATTCTGTGATTATATGTTTTTGTAATGAAGAAATTATTTCGACTCAGTTTTTTTAAAGAGATTGCTTTATGAAAGAATATATATTTCACATACTATGTACATAAGTCTACATTCGTATCTTCGAAGTGGGAGGCAGAGGTGTAACTCGTATACTCATATCATTAACTTTCATCCCACCATTATTACGCGAGCGCTGCGGCCCGAGCAAGAAAATTTCTGACAATCGTAAATTTATTCGAGCTCGATGCGCGTCTATGAAATTTGTATGAATTATTAACCAAATATCATCAATGGGCACCGCACTCGAATACATTCACGATTGTCAGTCATTTTCCTGATCGGGCCGCTGGACTTATCGTAATACTGCGCCAATCGTTGCGCATGATTTTTCGAATCGATTCATCATCATCATCATCAGCCATAGGACGTCCACTGCTCAACATAGGCCTCCCCCAAAGACTTCCAGATCGACCTGTTGTTGTAGAACTGATAGCCGATAAGGCAGAAAAGTTCTCGAGTGGAGACCACGTACCGGCAAGCGCAGCGTAGGACGTCCACCTACAAGGTGGACCGACGACCTGATAAAGGTCGCAGGAAGTCGCTGGATGCAGGCCGCTTCCAACATTTATTACATGTTGTTAACTTTATTTTTATACGTTCAGTTTGTTTTCTGGGTCTAGTCTTATTATCGGTTGTGAATCACTGATTCGTGGGTTCGACTTTCAGGTCGGACAAACCTTTGCGCAAGTTCAATAACATTACTCAAATTGCTCACAAGAAACTCGATCTTGTACAGAGCATTGACGTCAGACAAACAGCCGGTTTTGAATACTAACCCAATCTTTAACTGCGACTACAGACGTGATCACCAGAAAGCATACGAAACATTTGAAACTGCACAGATCACAGGTATTTATATACCTCTTCACGATAATTTCGATTATCCCACATATTTTGATTTATTCTTCAACTGCTTGTCAAGGGTATTCTTTAATGAAGAGAGTTTAGGCGATAGACTCTGGCCTGTTAATGCGGATTAATACTTTCATCTGAAGTAATGTCATATTCACAAGGTTACGATATTTACCTTCACTATTAAAGCAAGTTACAATTAATCCTGATACTCGCGTTATTTAAAAAAGGTCAGTGCATGCTCTTTGGCAGCCAAATAACCTGTGACTTTTGAGGTAGAAAGAATGATATGAAATATTATGGGCTAAGCTATGACGATTGATTTCATCTTATTTTATTTAACCGTATTTTTCTATATATTTTGTTGGGATCTTATAAATCAGGGCACTGCATCGCGCCTCTGGTATTGGTTAATTGTAGACATTTGACTTTAGGTTACTGTTCTTTATGACTAACATCTGTTAACGTATATTATCGCCTCCTTAGTCTAGTGATAACGTAGAGCTGTGGAGCGGAAAGTCCACGGATCGAATCCTTATTCGGTGATTTTCATACGATTTTCCCGGGACGGGATCCCCAATGATACTAGATGTCAGGCAGGCAGCCGGTCATAAAAACTAAGCCGGACGCAACATGCTTGCGAAATTGTGTACCACCGACTCCACAATGTAATGAGATAAGAATATGTAAAAATAAAAAGTAAAATCATTATATTGTATTCTGTAAATACGGTATTAATTATTACTTTTACTTGTCAATTATATGTTTGAAAATAAAGATGTCGGCATTTCGTGGTTATCCCTAATGGCGGGTACACACCGGGCCGAACGAAGGCGAACGAATCATGCCTGTTTCATTCACACAACAGAGAAAGTTTGTTTGTTGAACGCAACAGGTATAGATTACTTGGCTTCGTTCGGCCGCGGTGTAACCGCCATGAGATGAAATGCCAAAGAAAACTCACGGGTTATCGCCTCTTTAATGCAGGTGTCAATAAACAACATACCATACACGCTCCAATATAGATTTCAGCCAAAACGGAATCTCAAAATAATAATATAGGAATAAAACAAAAATGGAATTCCAAATTCATCCGATCTTGACCACCAATTTATATAGGACAAGATTTAGCACAAAAAAAAATAAAAAAAAATTGGTCCACATTAAAATAACAAATGACATACATAAAAACTATCGATTTGAGAATAACCTCCTTTTGAAATTGGTTAAGGGTCACTTGCAGCTCTACGATAAATCTCTATTTATCCCAAAACTTTATTTAAAGACAGGAATGCACTGTAGGACAAATCTAGTTAAGGTGTAACTCTAGCACTGCAAGTCGCCCTAAAAATCGATGCCAGCGCCATCAGTGCAACGAATTTTCACCTCAATGTACCGTCATCAAAATATTTTTTTATCTAACAAAAACCCCGCTTTGAGCTATTAACACCATCGATATAATATATTATAATATTATATCGATGATTAACACGCTTAATATCTGCAGATAAGATATGTTCGCAAATTAGTTCCAAAGGTCAATTAAAACTGTAACTAAAACTGTCATCTACAGTTAATGTCCGCTATACACATTAGGTCCATGTGATCTGGATATTTACTGTAGCAATAGACATACAACGTCGAAACCGCACAGACAGTGCGTGATAGCAAATGAATTACAAACATTTTTCATTTTCGAAAGATTCATCTGTAATTTTTTTTTTATGTAATAATATTTAAGAGACTTTGAGTCAATTCTAACTATATCAGTCTCATCGTATACACGAAAGTACATTCATAAAATTATTGTTTTTTAAGAAGTCTATATGAAGTTATCTGTAATGTTAAGCGATATATCCGCTAAATGTGGACCGATTTCAAGACCTTATTCCAAGGGTAGTCCCATATAAATTTGGTCACAACTGTATAAATTGAAGTGGATCCGTTAAGTTTTTAAACATGATTATGCATATATTATTTAAACATTACTTATTACTGAATAGTTTTCATTTACCCTCTGTAAACGCCTTATGAAATTTACTTTGGAAAATGATTCACGAAACAAATTGTAACTTAAAGGTATACAAAGGAAAGCATTAGTTGTGATAAGTAGAACGGACACCACATGCCAACAAAATACAATTGACGTACTCTTGGTAATGTTTCAGGCCGTTTTCTGGGCCTCGAGCTGGTGTCAGCAAAAAGCACACGCAAACTCCGCTGTAGCATCGCGGTCTTCGTGTGTTGGGCCCTCGTTGTAGCGTCGGGCCTCGCGTTCGTCATCTTCCATTTTGCCTTAGCCAGGAAATTGCCAATTGATCTAGGTACTAAAATGTTATCTCACATTCTATCAACATCTCCTTTGGACATAACAAAACATCCCCAATAAATAGGACTGTATTAAATATCTTCTTTCATTTCTATGTTTGTATGTTGCTAAATAGTATCTGTATAATACTGCGTGGAATGGCAAAACCGATTGATTTTACAATTTCAATATTTTTATTACGGCTAACAAAACTTGGATTAACATTATTTTTACTACGTGACAAAATCCACTCAAATGTAAGAACGATTGTGTATATACGAAGCATAATTAATTAACGCATAGGTTGTATGCAAATGTGCAGTAGCTTAAAAAAATCATCTCAAATTAGAATTGTCCAATACTAAATTTTTAACTTACCATTTGCTCAGCTAAAATATTTCTATATAAGGCCCATACAATATTGTAGACAACATCTCTACAGTCGATTATCGAGATATATCGTGACATACATGCTAGCCGGGCTAGAACTACACCAGACTTGGCGAATATAAGAGTGTATTTAAAGCTAGTATCCGTCTATATTCGTGTATATTCAAGTGGTATTCTGGTTGTATAAAAAAAATCGTGTAATTTTGTTTATAACTGTGCCAGACGAGCACTCTCGTCTCACGCGGTACAGGCAAATGTTCTCGGTGAATGTTTTGAAAGGAATGTGGACGAACTTAGCAATGGACAATGGTTTTTACATCGTAAAGTGTGTGACAAGTTCTCCAGAAACATCTCAAAGGTAATTTTGTCATGAATAAGTGGTCTTTTAATTTACTTTAATCTTTCAATAAAAAAATATTATCATAAAGTAGATTCATGCAGATGGAAATCATCGTATAACAACAGTGGATGTAATATAAAAGGAAACGGATATTATGTGAAGAGCGATTTTCGTATCTTATACAGTCATGACAAGATGAAAGTACTTGCGATATATGTATGTAAATTACACGGAAGTATATTTTTATCACAATACCTCAGTGGTATATGTTTGATGCTGATGGTTCCTTACACACATTTCTCGAATCGTTATAATTCTGTACCCCTAGTACGAGTTTATTTTGACAGTTTTCGATTCTCGATATCGACGATAGTTTGCGTTTTGTCCATACATTTGACTAGCAGCGCCGCTTTGCGGAAACTACAACGAACTAAAAAATGTATGGAGAAACTGAAAACTCGAGAAAAACTTGTACTAAAGGTACATACAGTACCGTCAGTACGAGTATATTCTAGCAGTTCTCGATTCTTGAAATCGACGATAGTTTTCAATTTCTCGATACATTTTTTAGTTCGTTGTAGTTTTCGCAAAGTAGCGCTACTAGTCCAATGGTTTCTGGAAATCAACGATACTTATCTATGGATAAGAAACACTATCGTTGATTTCCAGAATCGAGAACTGTCAAAATAAACTCGTACTAAGGGCTCTGGTCGATCTTTTTATCACCAACCTTTTACTAACTAAACTTGGTATGATTTCGTGGTTTTTCAAATAGGTAATGGTAGAGTATTCTTTATCTTTTAACATGGAATCTTTTGTTTTATGGCTGGTAAACGCCACATGTCGCATCGGCCCCACAGTACAAAAGATCTTAATATAAAGTACTGCAATGCCTTAGGCACCGAGACGTAATATTTTAAATGCCTTAAAGCCTGTGGAATTTCGAAGGTATGTGAAGTATACTAACTCGCAATTAAAGCGTGATGGATTAAGGCCAAAACCTTCTCCCCAGTAGCGGAGATCAGTGTCCAGCAGCAGCAGAGCTTCTTTTATTATTTTTGCTGACTTTAATGTTCTAATCGGAATAAAACGGTGTATAAAATATATTTGTGACAACGAGGACGCTTACACACTCCTATTCAACGGCAGAAATACATGCGGAAACATTATATCTTACGTAGAAAACTATAGCATAATAGAGACCGAACGAAAATAGGTATTGAATATGCTTGGTTTTGTAATAGTTTGATCAACGCGTTCCACTCAGTATTATATATGGAATTCCATATTGTAGATATGGTCCTTAATATAATTGTCAGTCTGAATCATAATTATTAATTAACTCTTGGGTATGAGGTGCTACTACACTAACAAAACTTAATTATGTTAAATAATTACGGTGTGAATTGTTTGGCTATCTAGATATCCACGAGCCATGGTACCTGCGGCGTGGGGATTGGCAAGCCATGCCTCCGTACAATCGGGAATTCCTTGAATTGCCAGTAAAATATGTCGTCATTGGTCACAGCGCATCTGATTACTGCACCGAGAAGTACGCATGCATAAAGCGTATACTGTCCATCCAAGCTGACCACATAAGACGAGGTTGGGAAGATATCGGACCAAACTTTCTAGTAACCGGCAACGGAATTGTTTTCGAAGGGCGAGGGGCCGACGTGTTCCCCGCCATGGTGATCGCGTGGAATCGGCGAAGCGTCATGATAATGTTCATGGGAGATTACAGAACAGACCCGCCAGATACCATACAGTTTCAACATCTGAATATATTGCTTGAGGAACTCGTGAAAAAACAGGTTTTAGTGCCAGACTACACGGTATGGGCGCACTGTCAACTATCGCCGCACACTGTCAGCCCGGGGCCCAAAATCATGGAGCAAATGAACCAATTCACTCATTGGAACCCGACAAATCAAAGTTCGTGTATTTCAACGTGACCGTGTATCAGTGTTATTCTGTTGATAGATACTTTATCTTGTAAATATTAGCCACGAAGTCGATCACCACCTGTATCAGGATTGGTAATCGACTGCTCACAAACTACATAGTGGTTCCATACTTAGATAATTCTACCTAACTTGAGAGTGAAATTAATTGGTATAGTACTTGTGCCAATGATTGTGACGTTCAATATGTTTATTATGTATAATTTATAGTAATTAACTTAGCTGTTAAATGTACTTGTTATTAAATATCCCACGCGATGAATGAGGGATAATTTAAATAAACACCAAGTATTAAACAAAAATTGAAAAAATATCCACTAAGACTGGGAAAGATAAATACGTAATTATTTTCTTACAAAACCACACCCATGGCATGTATTGTGTTATATTGTTTCAAGTTAGGCATAACTTAACTATCAGTAAGACCCTCTATAAAACTAGGGTTTGTAACCAGGATAGGCGTTGAAAGACGGTGAAAACTACTAAGCAATGCCAATGTCAAATGGATCAAACTACAAACAACTTAATTGGCTAACCTAGGTTTAAACACTTTAGTTTCGGGCTAGCCAATAATGCGACCTTTTTTTCAAGGGGCGTCAATAAAAATTCGAACTCTAGTTCGAAATTGTATACATATGCTGTCCAATTTTTTGTAGATATTAAAAACAACTATCCAATGACATGGATTGAGCTTCATATTATCAATAGTTATTAGTCAAATAACAATTAAAGAATATTATCATAATCGTTAAGATAATTTAATTGGCTTTAAGATACATTATGTAGGTACAAAATATAGGTACGTATTAGCAGTACAGCTTCAAAAATCATTCAAATCTGCGTTAGGTATTTATTTATTTTTCCATCACGAAACTTATTTACTCAATATATAAAAAAATGATTCTCAGTATTGCTCTTAGTTTTTATATATCATTAATCGACCGTTACAAAGTTTGTTAACATAATATTCTTAACTGTAAAATTTCGAAACTGATGTCCCTTTAAGTATTTCGTTATTTTTTATAAATCAGATAATTGATGTTTTGTATTTTTCGTGCATCGAAAGCTTTATTGTCGCATGTTTATCAAACACAATAAAGATTATTTCGATATAATTTACGAACAAAACCGACAACTGATAACAGTGACTAAAATTATCTTCGTTTCCGTCCATTTAAATCAAATGAAAACATTTAACAAAAAATTTGGGCTAAAACATTATTTTATCACCTGTTGACAAGAAATGACACCAAAAACAAAGCTTTGTAAATAATGACAAAAATTTATTGTTAGTTAACAGTAACAGAACTGTTACTTGGCAGGTATATATAGTGCTTCTTCTTATCATGTAAATTATTCATATAGTGGTAAAATTTGTTTATAGTCGCAATTAACTAAGCTAAGTACATTTAAAAAATTATGATAGTTAATTTTTTTCGAAGACTGAAACGTAATAAAGTTCCATCTCCCTTTTTCGATCTTACTTTCATTAATATACATTATTTAAATTGAATCTTTAAAACATACCGCGCAATAAACCATGGGAATTGGGGCTGAATCATTCGGATGTGGCAACCTAAAACTTTAAACTTTAAATTAACTGAGTACTTAGTACTTACTCAAGTGTTTGTACTAAAACGCTATTAAAATATTCCAAATCGTCAGTATTAAAATGTAAAAAGATCATGTAATTGTATAAATTAAATGTATATTATAAAAATTATCTCGTAAGTGGTCTGTTATATTATCAGCAGATTTAATCGCAGCCATTAAATTCCCTAGCTGTAATAAGTGTTACTATTTATTTTTAAACTGCGGACATAATTGTCCTAAAGAAATTAATGTAGCTTCGTCTTTTATCGCCTGCTTTATTATAGGTACTCTTATCTGTGGGCGATGCATCACACTTTTCTAAGCCTGTTGCAGAAAAGATTTTGCTTGGTTTTTACCGGTCGTCTACCTGACTACACAGGGGAGAAAATCGTAGGAAAATGTATATAAACTCAAAAATATAAAAATAAATATATAGGTTGTTTATGTAATATACAAAATGCAGCCATATAGTGATATAGATAGTAGGTACCTAAATTAACATAATAATATTTTGTTGTTGTGTGATTAATATTAACTTCTCGTTACCCCGGCCTTCTGCCAGGGTCCGCTTTCCTACTGAAACTACAAAATGCCCAAAAAAGTGGAGTTCATTAAACACACAATATTCACATATTTTACTTAAGGATGACTTGATTTAATTATTAATTCGATTATCATTCTATTTAATTGAAATGTTTATTTAATAAGCAGTATTATAATATGAAAATTAGTTATATTATGATAATTCCATCGTTGGATATCCGATAAAGGGTCTATTTTTCAGTAGTTAGATATTTTTATCTAAGAAATAATTTGTTGATTTGACCATTCTCATGACTCCTGGCTGATGATGATTATGATGACCTTTTTCCTGATAAACATCATCTGGCTATTGAAATTTAGCCCTAAGTAATAGGATTCAATGAGACTTTTCAAGTGATGGTTTGTTTATATTTTTATTAAAGGAAGTGTGCTTACAAAAATTGTAACAGTTCATTCGAGGACATTAGTATGAATGTATAAATGCATATAGTTAATTATAATAATATAAATATGCAGACGGTGTACATAAACATATTGAGGTCGATAGATAAGTGGCTGAATACCTATAATATGTTAAATCGTACCACTTAAGATATACGACATTTTATGAAATTGATAACATTAATGAGGACTGAAATTTTTATTATTAAACGATTTATTTTACAATACATTTTGTTTTATTTCGTATATAACCGATACGTTAAATTAAAACGAAACAGTCATGTCAAACTTAGCAACTTTTAAACATGCTCGTGAAAAAAAAACACGTGGATGATATGTTATGGTGAAGGGCGATTTTTTAATAGTCAGATAGTTTTCTGAGGAATAATTTTGACAGATATCATTTATCAAAATATGCTCTTGTTCATAGACGTATATAGATTCGTACTAAACGGAGCGCCTACTTTACTACTATACTACATGTCTAACTTAAAAAAAGGTAAATCCTTGAATGACAAGTGTGTCTAGTTATTTAAGACTAACTATAAATATGCATAGATACATAACATATGTTATTTTTATGTGATAATACCATAAAATTATGTATTTTGAATGTGCGCATTATATACCTATACAGAATAAACTATAATATATGTATTATGTATACATGAATATGGATGTATCCATAAGTCTGTAATAAAGATAGTACTTTTATTTGTATTTGCTTTGACTAGATGTATATTTTTGAAACTTAAGTTCAAAAAGAGCACAATGAACATAAGATTATTGTTAAAATAGACAAATGTCGGACCTGAGTGATGCAAAGTGTTTCATATCGAAGACCTTTACGAGAATTTCAAAACCAATTTGTAGAAATAACCCCCAAATACTGAAACGCTACTCAACTTAAAATCCGCATCTCCTGCACTCGTTTTTCGAAACAAAACACTACCTAAAAACATATATACAAAACAGAGGTTTTCATTGTCTCTTACTCCTATAACAATGGACCATAGACAAAAAAATTAGAAATACCATGTTTTGTGTAATGTTTTAGTGCAGGAAACGTAGCTTAACACTTACATGTTTTGCGCCATATAATTTTCACAGATAAGGCGGTTTTAAATGACTTAAAACGACCCCAAAATTCTTAAGTTACATTTCAGTATTCGGGGATAACTGTTAAACATTTATATTAAATGGGTTTATTTTATGGTGTAATATTTAATTATTTATTTTATTTATGTATATACAGGGAGCAATATTATTGCTTGCGCAAAAGTACTTTAAAATTTAAATAGGTATGTAACATGCAAATATCTTCGATTACGGTTGAAATCAATATGATATTTATAATTATCATAATCTGTGGTTCCAGACTTGCCCCTTCCACGTTACATATGGAAGGTATTGAAGAACACAACCAAAACTGAAAGGTTGACTTGTGCGGCCTCACTTGCAGTGCTCCTCACTTGCGTCGCTCTCATTGTCTACTTCACGGCCGTCGCCAAAAACACTTCCGACGACTTCACAGATGTTGGTAAGAACATGATTGTTTTTATAAACCTAGCATTATCACCATTGCATATTGTATATACCAGTGATACTTAACAACGGGGAAAGAGCGCGACAAGTCCAATGATACGAGTATTTATACGACAGCCTCCATGACACGGGTGAGTAGCCAGCTGTGAAGCTAGATCCCGCGGGTTCGTTCCCCGCACCGAGGCAAATGTTTATGTAGCCCACTGATATTTGTTTTGAGTCTCAGTGTTGTGAGATCGAGTCTCTCGTAGTTCTTGATACCCACGACAGAAGACTCGATCTTAGTGTGGGGTCAGTGGAACTATGCGTGTGACTATTGGGGTGTTATTGTTTAGGAGTCTAGTCTAAACTCTAGTCTAAACTTTACGGCTGATCAATTTTTAAAAGGACGCTAATTATCTGAATATCGTCCTGGGCGCCAATAAAATTATATACAGACATATGTATATCAACGATAGTGATTAAAATAACGTACACGGAAGGCGTATAGTTTATCATAGATATGGAACTATTTAAAAAGTAATAGAATAACAGAGCTAATAGATGACATATTATTATGATAAAACCACTAAAGCCGCTGATTAAAACTAAGGCCTAAGATTTCGCCAAACGGTCCCACTGTGCACGTTATACTTACTCATTCTATCAGACATTTAGACTAAACAAAGTTTAATGCTTCGTACAATTAAACCGCACGTCAGGTTTTATGGTCTCGAATTAAAGGATGAACTAGGTATTTGTACTTCAGACATTAGTCATAGGCTGAAACGACGAAAACGTAAACAACTGATACAACACGACTAACGCGCCGCGACTCATGCGACGAAACTTATAATAAATGCTGATTTCTTAAGTTTACGCGAATATTATACATTGAAATAAAACTATTCTTACGGATTCTATTCTATTCTATTTTATATACGAAGACTGCAAAGCCTTCGAAACGTCGGGAATAATAATTAAAACCTAATCGTGATAGAATCCGTAAGAATAGTTTTATTTCAATTTATAATAAATGTATTATTTTCAATAATCTAGGAAGCAATAACAAGTCTGATCATAGTCCGTGTTCAAAGTCTTATCTTATTATTTTCGACAGATTTCAAAAAAGGAGAAGGTCCTAAATTCGTCTCTATTTTTTATTATGAATGTTCCCCGATATCTCCGCCAAATGTGGACCGATTTTCAAGGTTCTATTTGTGTTTAATAGAGCTTATTCCAAGGGTGGTCCCATGTAAATTTGGTCACGATCAGATAAATTTTGAAGTCGGTCCGTTAAGTTTTTAATGATAGGTACCTACATAAGCATGCACTGCTGGAAATATTTGCTCAGGCACCCCACAGCCGTAAACTGGCACAACCAAGTGAGTGGTAGAGCCACGCTGTAGATTTACGTCTACAGTACGAATGGGCCGGCTTGTCCAGCTTGATAGTTGATACCACTGTCTCATAGAAACCCGACGTAAACTAGCAATTCGCTGTTGCGTTTCGTTCGATGAGCGAGGTTTCCGATGGCCCAATTCCCCACTCCCTTCCCCAATCCCTATTCTCCTCTTTTTAGATTGTCACCGCTACCATCATTATTTTTGTCTTGGGTGTATATGGGCGGTGAAGATCACTTACCACCAGGTTCCTGCTTGTTTGCCAGGCTATGCTATAAAAAAATACGGAAATAACCACCTAAAGGATAAACTGAATGGAGACATACATGATGGATGGATACATCAGGAGTGTAACAATCCTATGGCAGATAGTATAATGTATGATATTTCTATGGTATAATGTGATTCTATCATTAAATATTCTTTAGTTTAAATACATATTACTCATTACTTCATTAGTAGGTATACAGAATTATTTCTTCCGAATATTAATATGTAATAATTCGTAATAAAACATTAATTGCCAACGATCCTAATTTAATAATGAGGTACCTACACAGGTACAAACCTAACACACACGTCAGAAAAGTATCTACTATACTGAAGTAACTACAGAAACATGCTGCGAAACCGCCAAGTCGACAATGACGTCATCGATCAAACTGCGGGCGACTTGCTAACTGAATCTTGATTTTATAAAATCTAGTTATTCCTAAACTTAATTTAACATAAGATCACGCCTGTATCCCCAAAGGGGTAGGCAGAGGTGCACCAGCGAACTAAAAAACCCACATTTCGCCGAGATTAGTTCCGTCCCAGTTGTGATAGTGGGCGAGTCTATCGCCATATCGGGCACAAATTCCAAACTCCGGACTAATATAGAATAATCCATTATCACTTTGCCCGACCCAGGGATCGAACCCAAGACCGCAGGTCAGTAGTCGTACCGAAATACAACCACGCCACCGAGGCAGTCAAACTCGGTTTAACTTACATGTTATTCGTATATTGAAATCAAGATTTTATAATGACGTACTTCCTTATTTTAATATATACATCTGGATTTATTTATTTCTAATTTAGCACGGTTACACATAGTCACCTTAACGAAGTAAGGAAAGGGAAGTAGTGACGTTTGTAGGGATGTGCCACAACGTAAAACTATAGGTGCTTTGTAGTGATATCCAACAGTAACAATGTTTCCTTACAGCTCCTCACGAGTGGAACATCACGCGTGACATGTGGCTCGCGGCGAAAGGCAACAACACTTCGAAGACCGCTCCGTACGAGCCGCTGCGGCTGGTGGTGGTGCAGCACACTGTCAGCACCCCGTGCGACCGGTTCATCATATGCGCCGCTGAACTACGCACGCTGCAGGGTTACTTCCTCCGAAACCTTAATTATGACATCCCGTAAGTATTTCAATTCAAAAAGTAACGACCGAATTATCAAACATTACTCAACTTTAAGGGCTTCTTACATTGATTTTCGCCATACAATTTTGACAGATAAGGCGACGTTAAACGACATAAGGCGACCTTAAGTGTATGAGCATTCGGCGGTAAATGTTTAGTACGCACATATTTTCAGTGTGAATGACATGTCTTTTTTTCATTTGCCGTTATCCCAACGCAATGTGAGGTCGGCGCAACACACTACGACTAGCTGCCTGTCTGACGTCAACCCTCTTCTGAGGGGATCCAGTCCCGGGCAAATCGTGTTAAAAAAACAACCCTAGGGCGCGAACCCAGGACCTCCAGAAGGCGAACGACTAAGTAGATAAAATGAAAAAAAATAAGGAAGTTACCCTTGAGGTAACTCGGCACAGCAGATAATAAACTGTAAAATACAATGGGCTCTTACTCCTCAATGGGTACATATATGCGTGGAAGACATTATTTTTAAAAAGAAGTGTCATCTCTCTCTGTACACATGGCACTGCATTAATCGCAGCCCAGCTAGTGCATATAAAATAATAGCTACACAATGTACTACCTATGTTACATTATTTGTATTTATAATTAGGTATCCTTTTTAACAAAACTGTATGCCTGTCAGTCTGTTGAACTCTGTCTACATTTGCTTGCAGTATAATTAACCCATTAGGTATCTAAATATGGTCCGGTTGATTCTTATATGATGTTTTCCGATTGCAGTTACAACTTCATGATCGGCAACGATGGTAGAGTGTACGAGGGACGCGGTTGGGGCATGGTCGGTGCCCACACCTTTGGTTACAACTCCTGCGGGCTTGGACTCGGCTTTATTGGTAACTAACTTTTGCTTGCGTAATCATAAAGCTGTACCTTACTCCTTTAGCCAGGCTTTTGGCAATTGGTATTTCGTAGGTACA
This sequence comes from Clanis bilineata, assembly GCA_036417725.1. Classification (NCBI taxonomy): domain Eukaryota; kingdom Metazoa; phylum Arthropoda; class Insecta; order Lepidoptera; family Sphingidae; genus Clanis; species Clanis bilineata. The sequence continues at coordinate 15,867,223 of CM071137.1, forward strand.
TTTTTACATTGTCGCGTCACGTCGCCTCGCACCTACGCTTATATTGTTATTAACGTATGCACAAACAGATAACGCTATAATGGAATGTATTACTTTTATCTTATCAGTTATCAAAACCTATCGGCCAACGCCGCACATTGTGGCTTTATTGAATTTTCATGTAATTTGTATTTTAGGACAAATAATTAATACAGCACTATCTAAGATTAACGTTATACGGCAATCAAAATGTAGGTAGCCTAAAATCTACTTTATGATAATCATTCATGGAGTGTTTGTGGTAACTGGTAGGTATCATACCATAGGTGCCGGATTGATAACCAAGTTATTCAGGCCCGTGCACAGAATATTATTAAATTGTTAGTTGTAGTACCAGGGTATATTTAATCGAAATAATAGGTAACCTACTGCTGAACATAGGCCTCCCCCAAAGATTTCAAGATTGACCTGTTGGAAGTGGCCTGCATCCAGCGACATCCTGCGACCTTTATTAGATCGTCGGTCCAACTTTTAAGCTTTGGGGGAGGCCTATATTCAGCAGTGGACGTTCTATGGTTGATGACGATGATGAATAGGTACCTACTTGTAGTAATACTGTTTTTAATAAAGTCCTATATTATTTTCAGGCGACTACCGTGAAGAACTACCCTCACATTCCGTAGTAACTCCCCTTCAAATGGAAAGGACTATGATGTTGCTGGAAGAAGGCGTTTCGCGAGGTATCTTACATCCCGATTTCAAGATAGTCGGCGCGAGTGACCTCAGAGACACGGAGAGCCCTGGCTCCAATCTTCTTAACGCTTTACGTCAGTTACCATTCTATGACAACGATAGAATATTCCGCGGGAAAAACTGTGACCAAATTCATGCCATGTTCCAAGACTAAGACTAATTATAAGGTTTTCAAAGGAGACTATCCAAATAGGTACTTTTAATCAATTTATGATGGAAAAACGTTAAGATTAAAGACAAGTTTGACCTCTAATGGGGAATTCAATTAGGTATTGTATAATATGTATGTACATTTATGAAAACTAATACCTTTAGCACAAAATGTACAAAACGCAAAATGACTAACACAAGCAAAATTGACAAAACGCATAATGAACAATATGAAAAATGTATAAAACTCAAAATGTTGTATAAGGCTCCAAACAATGAAACTACCCTACTACTTAGTTATAACGAATGCATTAATTGCCAAAAATTAGTGAAGTACCCATTCATCAAATTGACAAGCACTAGGCTGCGATAAATTTCAATTTTGCGTATTGCATATTATGCGTTTTGTACATTATGTATGTGGTAGTCATTTTGCGTTAATGGGAATATAACTATGTAGTATGTACGTGGGGGATTTATTTGTTATTTTTCATGTAAGTACTAGCATATGTATTCAAAAGCATAATATTTAGGTATGTGATAAAAGTGGCCATAGTATATCGAATAGGGCGGACCTATCTTTCCGTCTATTTTGTGGACATAAGAGTTAGGACAGATTTTTACCGGTTTTGCAATAGCTAGGTAAATTTATTCCGAGGGATCATTCTGTTACTGATAGATGTTTTGTATATTGACGGTCAAAACATTTGAATTATTATCTTACAAAAACTTATCTGGCTATTGAAAAATTAGGCATTTAGTTTATTACATATCGTAATTATTAATATCTTCCTATATCCATTCCCAAACTTTTGATGTATACACAATATAAAATATATCACATATGAAGATCATTTTAAGAAACCCAAAGTTAAGAAGCCCTTTAATGTAACAGATGCGACATCTGTTAAATTAAAGGGCGAATTGAAATACCCAGATAGCTTTATACAAAGGGTTAACTTTATGACAGATGTGTAAAACATTAACTGTCAAACTTCAAAATTGTTCTTCAAATTAAAGTTATTAAACAATTTGCCCTGAGTATTTTAAATCAAAGTGTGAACTGGATTAATTATTCATCGAAATATGATAACAGGAAACGTAATTAGAGCTAAAAAAAACTAACCACAAACTGAAATACAGACAGACTTTATCATAATAATATTATTATACCGAGTGTCGCCGACCTAGCGACATTGAATCACCCAGGTATACCTTAAAAAAAATTCAAGCTTTATACAAAAAATCAGTCGAATATATGTAATAATTTAGCCTGAGGATTGATTTTTAGTTTTCCTAATTTTTGCACATAATGTTCGTTCGGGGCGTCCTAAAAGCTAATACTTGCAGGTAAAAGACTTTAGTCTATAAAAACATGTACGGAGTACGGATTTAACCGGTGTGACTATGATGCGTGCGCCGTGCCACGTACCTACTGACGTTTACCTACACATATATTTGCCCGCGCAGATTACCATTTTTACACAGTTGCCTCGGTGGCGTGTATGTATTTCGGTACGACTAGTCTGTCCTGAGGTCTCGGGTTCGATCCCCAGATCGGGCAAAGTGATATTAGATTTTTCTATATCTGCAATGGGGCCCAATATGGCGATAGGCTCGCCCCTACCACATTTGGGACGAAACTAAGCTCGGCGAAAAGTGGGCGTTCTAGTTCGCTAGTGTACCTCTGCTTACCCCTCAGGGATACAAACTTGAGCTTATGTTATGAACTAATATTATAAATGGTGTGACATTTAGTAAACGCACTTTTGCTATTTAATTTGATTTTTCAGTATTTTTTCAGTATTGATGTTAGTTTTTATTGGTGCTGCGAAATTTAAAAATATGTTATATGTATAATCTAATTTAATGTAATTAGGTTGGCGCCTCTCGGTATAATAGTCAAACCTCAGCTCTTTTTATAAAACAAAGTTTCAAACTTCATGTGTTGTGCGTGTGGTAAGCCGCCTCTCCTGCACTAGTTTTTCTCGAAACATTACACAAAAACACATACACAAACATCTATATTAGCTGTCACTTGCTCGTAGAACAATGCTGTATCTATATACAAAATACATGTTTCATATATATGTTTCGTGTAATGATTTAGTGCAGGAGACGCGCCTTTACGTAGTGAAATAATTTAAGTACATTTTATATGAAAGTTACGGTTCTTGTCAGTTATATCTCGGTGCTCAATGCTGTTACCGATTTCGTTTATTCAGTAGCTCCTAAGGTATATTCAGAGTTCCGCGAATAGCCCTATTAATATAAATATTTATGTAAAATGTTTATATCGAATTATCTTGCAAAAGCCTGCCATAGACGTAATATATTGTTACATTGGAATGGAAAAACATGAAAATAGCGTTGTCTTAGGCTGAAATCTATAGAGCCAACTTCGATTAAGTCTGAGTCAGATACGAAGTCTGTGAGAATTTGGAATTTTAAATCTAATTACGACTTAGTTCTATCCATTTTTTTACAACAAAAACAGACAAAGTCAAAGTTCTATGATGATTCACGGAGTTCGTTTCTTTGACTTGGACTTAGTCGAAGTCGCTCTATAGATCTCAGGCGTCAGAACCGTTGACTAATTAGCTTCAGAGTATAAAAGTATGATCATGGTAAAACCCCGTACTGGTATACGGTAATATAAAAGACGCAAGTGTCATGCTTTCAGTTTTAGACAACACTAGACTGAATACGGTGCTCGGTTACTCTTCTAGAGATTATTATTGTAAACATACAAATATTTTACTATAAAATTGGGATACTTTGTAAATATATTGACATTTTTAATCTGGTCTGTTTTATTAATCTCATTACCATTTTGTGGATATCCATTTTTTGTCGAGTTTGAGGCTTAACGGCCAACAATACAATGCAAAGCCATGTGCCATGTAAGATGGTTCATATCGTTCGAAACAAAGAAATGGCGAAAAACGAATCTGTCGAAATGGTCTGACGAAAAACAGATCTGACAAACGTCATTTTGTCGTCAATACGTTGCGAGTAGGATAATCTAAGATTGCGAGCTATGGAGAGATTTAACGATATCAGTTATTACCTCTACATTACAGCTCCTCGCACAGTATGACCGCAACGAATGTGTTAGTAGCTCGCCTCAGGTTTCTTTAACACAGCGGCTGGGCAGTGGACAATGTAACAAGTAGACGCGGGTTCAATTCCCGCACTGAGATAATCGTTCATGTGAGTCACAAATCCTTGTTTCGGGTCTGGGTCGACACAAGACTTTGTAATATAGATAACTAATAATAGAAGACCAAAGTAAAAAGCATTGTACTAATTAATTAGGTAAGAGAAGTAATTAATGGGTCCGCTCCGCTGGCGGTGGGAACCGGGCTCCATAAATGAGCTACGATTATTCAAAATAATAATAGCAGTTGTTACAATTATCACTTAACAGACCATCTTAATAACATATCCGATCGTGACCTAATTGATATGGGACGCTTGAAATAAGCTCTATCGACCGCAAAAAATTTGAAAATCGCTCCATAGTTGGCGTAACATACATAAAAAAATACAGACGAATTGAGGACCTTCTCCTTTTTCAGACGTTCGAAAATCACTCGTATTATGAATCCAAGCCTTTTTTTATTCACTTTATTGACTTCTAGAGTCAATCATTGACTGGATAAAAGGACAGTCACGAAAATATAGAAATCCGATGCTTCTTCTAATGAACTAATTTATAACCACATCACACACCATAAACCAACACAACTAATCCTGAGTTATTGACACATACTTTCAAAAATTGACATTTATATTAATAGAAATTAGTACGAAAACATTAGGCGGAGTGATTGGGTGCGCCGGCCGTCAAGTTGTCTGAGATATATATATACATATATATTTTTTATTTCGGAGCCTTTGTATGTTTAGCGTTGGCTTCATACGACAGAATCAGCTGCAGGTCTTGCCGGCATGCGTCTACAGTCGCAGAATACGCTGCAACCAGCATTTTGTTTTACGATAATATGCACAAACAATGCTCGACAAATGCTCTCCAGTACCGTATTTACCATGACTCACGGGGTCTGATAAGCTGGTCATAAGCTAATAAGTACTCATTTTCTTATATCACCCAGTGGTCGGCAACCTTTTGGCAGGCAGGGGCCACAAGGTGGCAAAATGTAGTAAAGGCGGGCCCTCACCTCATATTTTCTATCTAGAATCTATAACATTTTAGATATTTACGACTAATTTACAAAACAATCACGGGCCGCAAATAGGACATCCACGGGCCGCGTGTTGCCGACCGCTGTCTTACATGATCAATTATTTTTACGCTCTAAGGAGTTCCGAATTCTTGTGTGTCCAGGTACATACATGCCTTAAGACGGTTTTGGCTCTCCCATGAACAAACACAACACAGTCCAATCTCAGCTGATACTTATTCATAATTTGAGTGTTTGACTGTTCAATAAAAGGCGACAATATGTAATTGCCCGATTTTATTAAAGGACGTTGGAATTTAACACAAAACAGTCAGTAATCACAACCGCTGTTCTCTCAAACACTCTTATTACTCAAATTTGTACTTTCCTTTTATATAAATAAATGTGAATTCAGCTTCGCATAGAATGTATCGTCAAACGAACACCAAAAAATGAGAGGACAAATAAAGAATGATATTTGGTTTGGATAATAACAAATAAAAAGTGTAAGTGTGAAAGGACATTCTAGACATTTAAAATTTCTCATCGTATTTATTTGTTGACGATTATACAGCCTTTAATTATATAATATTAAGTTAAACGTGTCGTCAACTTAAACATTTTAATAATATAAAGTAAAAAACATTTTCATCACTTAAATACCGGACCGGGCGGATCGCAGCCGCGGTCGGAGCTGTCGTTTAACAATACAAAGTTACAAACACAGTCAACTTATGGATAATCGAATATCATACCGTGGTTATTCAAAAATCATTAATTTATCCAGTAACATAGTACAGTGACTACACTGAAATGAACCTTTTTTACGAAATTTGACGTATTTAATGCCTAACAACTACGTTTGAGGTATTCGAGAAACACGCACGGGGAGAAGCAAGCTTATAGTCGGATTGCTAATTAAACGGAGTAAACTGACAGATCGAAATGTCACTTTCCAAAATAATGTTGCTTACTTTCAAAACATAGGCATTCATCCAGTTCAATTTTTATCACTCAAAAGAAACAATAACTCAGTACTAGCTTGCAAATTTCGAATTTTATTGCGTATTTTTAGAAATTTCAGCTTAACCGTTCGACTAAATGTCTGTGTAAATAATTTTGCGTAAATAATTACAACAGATCCGCGAAATTATAAAAATGAAAATTACAAATATTATTTTTGTTATTTGAGAAAAATTACGTTCGGCACATTCATAGTTTTTGTAAGTTTTGTTTATAATGAACCATGACTTTAATTCCAGTAGACATGCAGTACTATAATTCAGTAGACATGCAGTACTAATTACATATTATGCAGGAATTACGATTTTTAGTTGGAATTAAGAAAATGAAAGAATGAAATGGTTCACTGAATTGAAATGTTTAAATAATCTTGATCTTTTGACCGCAGCACTATTTAAATTTCATGAAAAAGTGGCAACATTCGAAATGTCAGTTTACTCCGTTTAATTAGCAATCGTACTATAGTATTGTATACGATAAACATTGCTTTAGCATGTTGTCGCGTATTGTACAACCACATGTTTCTGTTAAACTGCACGTAATATCATAACGCAGTCAGCCTACTACAACCTAAACGCATTGACCGTTTGTTTTGTGTGAAAATCTTCACTTCGTTGATTGGAATAGAACACACATTAGAACAAATTAAAGTGTGTTGGTAACATTCAACATCTAACAAATTTTAGGTGGCGCACTGATTGCATTTACTAATGTGACAGTATGTGGGCCTTGCTTGCAAAAAAAAATTAAGTGTCGCTAACTCAAACAGCGTTTGTCTCTTTCACTTTCAAACTATTGGACGAAGTAAGAAAGGGAGGACAAAGCAGTTTCCGACTTGAGAACTGATCAATTTTATGGGCTATAGTGTATTCTATCTTCACAGGAAATTGGCTCATATATAATTTCGCTTCCAACAGGTCGATCTGGAAATATTTCGGGGAGGCCTATGTCCAGCAGTGGACGTCCTGTGTCTTATGATGATGATCATAAAAAGCCTCGTGAAAAATATCACTCGAATCGGCTCAAAGTGATGTGGTCGGTGTAAGTGTAAGCGTTGCGGCGATAACGCACCCGTCTTGTAATATACTCAAATTTACTGAAAAACACATTCATATAATATGTAAATATGAATTGCTATATCTATCTGTTGTTTGATAAATTATATATCACTTATAACTAATTGAAATATTTATTATAGATAAACTTCAATCAACGGAATCAAATTGAGATAACAGAACATTATTTAGGCAGAGGCAACAACTGATCAACCGTCATTAGGGAATCATGGCGACGTGTATCGGGGTATAGAGTTCACAGCCATTTTATGAAATTTCAAACAAATCTCATGAATGCGAAACGATCTCGATTCGAATACGTAGTCGATAGTTAATATGCTAAGGTCCCAGAACTAGAGTTTATGACAGGATCACGTTAAGCGTATTTGTTTGTATTAATATTTCCTAATAATTAACTTCATAAGGGCTTATACTAATCTTATTGCAAAATTAATATTGTGATCTAACGGATGTCTTATAAAATTTGTAATCGCCGCTACATACAAATACACCTTTACGACAAATCCACTTCGTCCGAGAGAAACTGACGCGGTATGTAACTGTCATCTAGTAACTAACGGTACATGAATAAACGCACATCTATAATTCGCTTTCCACTAACCAAATAAGCTTAATCGATTATACTTTTATATTTAAACATATAGTGCAACGGTGTTAATATGTTGGCGCTAACCGTTCGCAACAAGTAAACATGTGCACGGGCATTAGTGTGAGTTGCGAGTTTACACACACACACACACACACACACACGCCCGCCACACATGTTACATTAACAAACAAATCTCGGGATATAACGTCTACAATGATTCAATCACATATTTTAAAAAATCTACGAGTACGGGATGTATAAACATTTGGCATAGATAATTTGTGTGAATACATCAAAAGAATAAAAAAATAAACTCATTATTTAAAAAAAATGTAATTTCGAAAGGCTTAAATAATTTAACATTTTTTTTGTTTGGTTTTGTCGTAATCTAGAGGTTCTTTTAGGCACCGTATTCACTTTTTGGTTCGCCAAATTCATGGTCACTGGGAAACGTTGTGATCGAGTGTGAATACTAAGATTTCGCAGATGTCAAAGGACCGTCCGTTAGCATCTAGCTTAAATATATGGTGTGGCATACGTCACCGGGAATAAATGTTTAAGACTAGTATATAATAATACCTATAACCGAGGTGACTCGGGGACTTATTTTCGTACTCTACAACATCAAAAATTTGATTATTACACCATTTTAACTATTACTATATTAATGTTACAGGAGGGTATATAATCATAATATATATTTGAGGAAATGAAAAAGTGTAAGTTTAAAGCGTAAAGCATATAACGTTTGTTCAAAATTCCTGTTTATTTGTTGGGCTTCGAGACACCGTGTCACGAGAGAATCGATAACAGTGTGCCATCCGCCATCACCAACTTTATTTCGCAGTAGATGAGGAACGTTGCCTTGTCCTCACAGAGTACGTCATGTTATATTCATTGGCTCAGCGACTCTGTCCAACATCACAGGAAAATGAATATAACATTTACAATAGGGTGTCCCATGAATTTCAAACTATATTGAGTCGACGCATACCTTCTCATAACATAGTAAAGTTTATGATATTCCACAACATCTGAACTAAGATAGCCCGAGTCGAATGGAAACGAAATATTTCAAAAGGTTTAAATTCGTAGCAAGCGCGTTTACATCGCATCGCGATCATTTTTATATACATAAACCCATATCCCTACCGGTACTCTAGGCACTTTACACTTATTAGTTGTGCCTTTTATAGAAAATCCACCCGGGAGGACAAGCGACCTATAAACCCTGTTTTAAAATAGTTTAATATTCATTACAAACTCATTTAAGTTTGGTTAACATATCGAACATAAATAATGAACTTTTATGTACTTGTACTTAATTAAAAGTATCGCGCAAATTTAGATAAAATTTATCTAAATAATAAGTATGGTGAAACATTCGGTACGCACCCGAGTCAATGAAATGTTATGAGTCAATGAAATTTTGAAATAATACAGGGCCCTATGCTATAAAATAAAGAAACGAAGGTCAAAAATGTAAAAAGTATAGAATAACCACCTTAATAATTTCTTTACATCACTCAACAAATCGCTGATAAAAGCATGTATAAATATTTTTTAAATTTGAAGTGGTACCTTTGATCGAATTTTTATCATTTCAATTTTAAAACCACAACATACAATCACTTCGTATAAACTCTTTTTTTTCTTTAATCTAAAAGGTGCTAATACGAAGAGTCTAGTAGAAATATTATTCCTATTAAAACTTGTGCACGTTTCCAAACTTAATTTCATTTTACAGCGTGGGCCCAACTGCAAACTTCATTCGTTTGATACGAAATTATTTTTTGGCCACATTCAATGAATTGAGAAAGCATAACCGCTAACAGAAAACCGTTCCTTCTCGCTTCTATCTACATCGCTCCTTTTTGTCGTCTCTGTCTGAACTGAGCCATTATTATCATTTAAATGCAGTTGATAAAGCTTTCGGTAGCCTCGAAAACAATAACACAAATGAAGTGTGAACTCAAAGTAGATAAAATAAATCTATGGGCTTTTTATCTTTATCTTTAAATATTATAGATCAGCTTTATCAGGTTGTTTTCGTTTTGTCGGCATGGGCCCTATGCTACATTTCATATTAGAACTTTGATAAATTAGAACTAAACAAAAAAGAAGATATGCGCAATTCAATTCGAATAAAAACCATTTTTTGGGACACCACAACCACAAACAAATCTATTATAATTAATAAGCCTTCTCCAATAGTTTTATGTAGAAGCCTACGCCAATCAGATGAAACATTACGAATTTAAAACACCAGGGCCTTTATTCTCTATGACCAAACGTACATTTAACGCACTCACGTCATGTTGACTTAACGAAATTTGTATGCAAAAGTAATCTTTATACCGTTATCTTTAAGTCTGTTTTCATAAAGGCGATAAGGTGCAGTTTACGGTGTGTTAAACAAGTGCATTGGAGAATAATGCCCTAGTTGGTAAATATTACACATCATGATTTTATGAAATAATTTTAGTCGCAACATTTATCTTCACTGGCGTCGTCTTAGCATTTTATTCGCTTGTATATTATTTACAAGTCGCAAAGCACAAAAAATGTTCGCATAGAAAATATTACACAAAATAAATAAAAAGAAAAATAGTACTGCAAATGGTTTATTATATTTCTCCATTGCATTAAATTAAACCCTAATAATGTTTCAAAAAGGTTAAACAAAATTTGATCACATGTTGCCTATTAGTATGTTAAAGCACTTCTTTATTATATTGGAACAAAGAACATTATGCGAAAAATTACATTAGTTTTAACAACGAAAATTGAGATGCCAAAACGTCTCTATAATTACGATCGGTGTATGACAGTCATGGCAAAATATAATTCGCATATTGAAAACAAATATGGCATCGTAAAATTTACCACTTTAAATTAATTACGAAAATATCTGTAAATCAGTTATAACTCTATATTGTAAGGGGGTTTCATGCTATGTATATTATTTACATACCAAAATGTATGAGTTCACTGTCAAAATGTTGGCAAGAAAAATTTCTAAACTTTATATAGGCATTATTTTAGGATAGTGCCATTTAACTTTCAATGTGTGACATTAAATTATGACCCAAAACGACAACTGCAACAAATTAATTAGCGAATAATACATGTGTGCAGTAAGTTTTGTTTCATTTTGAAAAATGAATAAAGCTAAGGTATCAATTACAGAAATCGTCCAACGAGAGACATATTGTATACTGTGTCGACAGCCGTTTTCGTCGTTTCCTACCACACATAAACATTAACAGTACGTCATCACAGTGACGTCACTCCGCGCTACCTGCCATATCACAAACATTTGAACACATTTCATATTGCTTATCGAGATAATTTACTAAATTATACAGACACCAAGTAAACAATGTGTTCACTTGGAATCAGTCCAGAAGACCTCACTAAATGTATTCTATCGTTCGGAAGTGAAAGGTAACAGATACAGGAAAATGAACTCTATGGATACATACATCAATAACTAATGTACTGACAGTGCGTCAATATAGAACAAAGGTTAATAAGCTTTGGGTTGGGCACCACACATTCTTCACTCACTCGGTAGTCGGTACAGACAAGATGACTACATCAACATGACGCCTAACGGCTATTACATATTATACAGTGACACCACATTTACAATTTTATTCAGTTGGCCGCCTCGTTGAGTTATGTTGTTTATGACCGATCTCTGCATACATACATATTAACAAGTAAATAAGCAATGACGAGACAGCGAGACGACATCGTTTGACCACAAAGATACCATGAAGTTCACAACATACCATCAATTAAAATATTCTAATAGCAATATTTTTACTGTTACATTAATTCAGTCTTTGGTTCTATCCCAGTACGTTTCATAAATTGTATAAAAAGTTTCGCCCTTAAATGAAAATTTTGTTCGTTAAATTATTAAATAAACCATATCACAAGAGTATTATTAGAGGCGGCGTGATGCGGCGGCGCGTAACAGACGAGCTGCGAGGTTAATACGAGGAGGCCACTAACACTAAAACGACTAGCAGGCAACCCTGTAAGGGCGATAATTCTTTTTTAAACATAAATTTATTGCACATGAAATTTTCACACATCACAGAAGGAACATCGCGTAAAGAGATCTCTTCTAAACGTAACAATATAACCAGACAATAAAAGAATACTTCACCCAAGTCCAACAGCAATTCATATGAGAAGCGCACAGAGTGCTGGCGACCGCGTATTAACGAACAAGCGGAGGCACATTGTGTTGTATCAAAGCTGACGGAACAATAATAGACAGACAATAATACTATAATAATGCCTCGTGGTGAGTTGTCCATCGCACCAGTCAGTCCACATTACATCGATATATATATTACAACTAGACACTATATTTACACAGGGTAGTCAGAATGTGATACAAAATGTAATAAAACTTTGTAAGAAATAAACCCATAATAGGATGATGCGGCGACCCGTGTGATCGCTCGGCTGTTACGTGCCGCCGGTTACTGAACTTGGCAAACCATTGTAATAATACACTTGAATAAGGAATCACACAAACGGAATTTTGAACAACGTGTCTATGCGAAAAAGAACCTCTCAAGTAAATAAAAACAATCTAAGCAAGCAACTAAAGACCAGTTTGTTAAATTTGATATGTTCGTCGCTTATTGGTCATAAACCATTTAGGTGCTGCTTTTGAAATTTGTTTTTGTCTTCGTCTATTATAAGTAAAACTAACAAAACAAATTTTCTAAATGCTGCTAAAGTTGAAGGATCAATCAGTCTCTCACGAATACATTGAAACAATCTGAACCGAAAATAAAAACATCAGGAGATACCTACGAAATGGAGGCTTGCTACGTCGGTCCTCACTTCGGCTCACTCGGCCAGTAGTTCTGAAACATAAACACATTTGTATATCTCCTCTCTCCAACAACATACAGCACCATTACCAAGATATACTAAAGCTAGCTTTTGCCCGTAGCTCCGCCCGCGTAAAATTGTATGATCAAAAAAGAAAGTTTTTTATTTGTTGATTCATTCTGTCGTTTCTGTCCAAATATTCAAGGAGATATATTTTAAGTCACAAAATAAGAAATAAAAAGCAAAATGCAGCTTCTTTTTTAGTTTTAGCACTGGATTCATTCTTCGTAAACAGAGCTACTTGATATTATTTTTTATTTTTTTATCATATCTTATTTTCATGTAAAGCCTTACTTCCAGGGAACGTTAATTATTGAGTCTCATGAGCAGGAGACAACGAAAAACATTGTTTTGTGTTGGTGTTTTTGTTTTGTTTCGAAAAAATACGTGCAGAAGATGCGGCTTAATGTGTACAGTATAGTAACAGTGTGAATTTTGTATAGAGTATAAGGTTATCAGTGGCGTGTAGTCCATATAGACAAAGAGACATTGTCTGCCCTGACAACTTGCCAATTACATAAAGATAAATTCATGACTAAAAATGGATTTTCACAACAGCTACGCTCGTCTTATATTTAAATAGACACGGAGAAAATGATGGTTGTAGTGAATCAATAATATAATTATATTGCAAGTATTTTGTCTATCCGAAATATTATTATAATCTTACTTCGTTTTTTTGTATAGGAATCGGTACAAGTAAGACTTTCCCACATTTCGCCGAGCTTAGTTCCGTCCCAGATGTGATAGGGGCAAGCCTATCTCCATTTCGGGCACAAATTTCAGACTCCGGGCTGATATGGAAAAATCCAATATCTCTTTGCCCGACCCGGTGATCGAACCTGAGACAGGCCGGCAGTCGTTCCGAAATACAACCAGGCCACCGAGGCAGTCAAAGATTTCCAGATTATTATATTAGATTTGTCTTCATTACGCCACGAAATTAATCACACAGAAAGATAAAGAGTAGGAATTATAAGGCTTCCAGAGGGGTTACCGTCACCTCTTATAGCAGTATTATTATAGTCTTACTTGTATCGATTTCCATACGATAATAACGAAGTAAGATTGTAATAATATTGCTATAATAATAATAATAAGCCTCGTCATCGGGAGGGTAATTTTTTTTTAAATATTTTTAAATGTATTTATTTTTATGTAATTTATATTTAAAAATGTAAAAAAGATATTAATTGAAATAAATGAGGAATAATAATAATCATAAAATACACCCAACAGTCACACACCTAGTCCTGACCCCACACTAGGTATAACCTGTATCGTGGGCGTCAGAGACTATGAGAGACTTTCGGTCTCACAACACCCAGACTTGTAACCAATATGATGGGCCACACAAACATTTGTCTCAATGCGGGAATCGAACCCGCGGCCTCTTGCTTCACAGCCGGCTACTCGCCCGCTGCGCCACGGAGGCTGTTTTTTTTTACATTATAATTCTATGAATGAGGGCGTGTATGCCTTAAATGTAACCTTGGTCATAGAGAATAATGCTGCAGATGTGAGATAATTGAGATAATTAACAAAGGGTCAGAGTGGTAGTAAAGTCTCGGCCTTATAAGAGAGACCTGTTGTGAGACCGTGCGTCTCTCTAGGTTCCTGATACCCACGACTCAAGACTCGATCTTAGTGTGGGGTCAGGACTATGTATGTGACTGTTGGGTGTTATTTATTATTTATTTATTAAGAGGTGGTGGTAACCCCCCTGTTCGGTTGATGGTAGTGTGGTAGGTACTACGTACCGGCGACAGGGCGACGTGGTCGGAAGCCGCGCGTGCCGTCCGGTCCTCGCGGCGTGCGCATGATCACGACGCGCGGGCCGGCCGCCTCCTCGAGCGAGGCGGTGCGCAGGCGCGCCAGCAGCCGCTCCGGACGCTCGCCACGACCCTTACCAGCCGCAGGCTTCCTACACATCACATGTAACACATACACGCTTAATCTATATATATATAAATAAAATTCGAGTATCTGTTTGTAACATTGAAATAACCGTTTTTTACCACATGTATATGAGTATATATACGGTATATACAGTAAAATAACATGTTTTACAAAAAAATCGTGTCTGTCTGTTTGTTCCGGCTAATCTCTGAAATGGCTGGATCGATTTTGACGGAACTTTTATCAACAGGTACGTTTACGCTACGTTTATTTTAGACGTAATAAAAAAATCTAAGAAATTAAAGAATCGACTATTAGGCGAAACGAAGTTCGCAGAGTCAGCTAGTAACACATATAATTTAACTGTCTCTAGCTCATGTTTTTCTCAAAATATCTACATAAAACGTAGGTTTGCTACACATTTTTGTCTATGGTCCATGAGCAGGAGATTATCCGTTGTGTGTATAAAAAGAAACATATATTTGGCCCTGATTAAATAAATTTCAAGGTCTGTCTATTAAGTTATTATCTGATGAAATCCTTTAAAACGGAGTTGAAATTGGATATCGATTTTTTTTAGCAATAAATAGTAACGGGCGTCTCGGCCACCGGTGTCCGGGATGCTTATGTAACAACATATATCTGTGCCAATGGTAAGTAATATAAATGCCTATGATGCCTTTATTATTTTTATTAGTAGAATTGAACTTAGACTCACGCAATTTTGACGACATTACAGGCAGATGATTTTCCATTCCTCGGGTTAGTGAGCATGACAAACTCGACAGTGTCTCCGGGCTGCAGCTCGGAGGGAGTACCGCGCACCTCCGACATGTGGAAGAACAGCCGCCGATTGTCCTCACCCTCCAGAGACAGGAAACCGAATCCACCTAAAGTCACACAAATAATTCATACACAGCCAAAGTTAGTTAGGACTGCCTTGGTGGCGTGATTATATTTCGATACGACTACCGTAGTGAGACTTAATCTCAGGTTCGATCCCCGGCGAGGGCAAAGTGATATTGAATTTGTCCATATCAGCCTAAAATCTGAGATTTGTGCCCGATATGGCGATAGGCTTGCCCCCTATCACATCTGGGACAGAACTAAGCTCGGCGAAATGTGGGTGTTCTAGTTCGCTCGTGCGCCTATGCCTACACCTTCGGGGATACAGGCGTGAGCTTATGTTATGACAGACTTATAAAAATATTTACACGTTTCTTATCTTTATAAATAGCTCCTTCTCATTTTCAAGCAATGTGATGTAATGAAAAAAGTTAAACTATTCGTAGTCACGGGCGGCTCGGCCTCCAGTGGCCCATACGCTTATATAACATATACCTCTATATGTGCCGCCTCCAACGGGTTAAAGATGAGCATTACATTTCATTGTTCATTTCTCATTCGTAAACAAAAATCATTAAAATAAAATATAAAAACATATAAATGACGACTGTACCAGATGGATTAGTTAAATACTCACAAGTAGCGTTTCCTTTATGAGTGACAATTTATCACAGGAAAAGTAGCATGAGAGAAAATAAATTTATTTGTAAGTATCATATACTGATTTCTTAAGTTTACGCGAATGTTATACATTAAAATAAAACTATTTTTACGAATCCTATCACGATTAGGTTTTAATTTTTATTCCCGACGTTTCGACGTTTCGTTTCAGTCTGACCCGTGACAACGAAGACTGCAAAGCCTTCGAAAATTAAAACCTAATCGTGATAGAATTCGTAAAAATAGTTTTATTTCAAGTATCATATAATTAGACAAACAATTTGTAAAGCAGTAAGGCTCAATTGCACCACTATTATTAACCTAGAGTTAGTCCTAACCGCAAGCTAAATTGACAGAAAATGTATGAATGACATGTAACTTAACTTGCGGTTAGGACTAACTCTAGGTTAATAATAGTGGTGCAATTGAGCCTAATAGAATTGCTGGTTAATATACCACCTGGTTAATTGTACCAAATATGAACAAAATTACTTGGCTAGCTAAGGTGGTCTAAGGTCCATCACCTTATACACTCTTCACCTTTAAATCTTGAATACAATAATCGCAACATCATGAGGGATTTCCATATACACTAATCTCTACAGATTAACTTTTTACAGAATAATTAATAAACTGTCAAGTGGTAGAGCCAGTAGACATTAACGTCTATAGCACGAATGGGTCGGCTCGACCGGTTAGATACCACAGTCTCACAGAAAACCGACGTAAAGTGGCAGCTTGCTGTCGTGTTTCGTTCGGTGAGTGAGATTTCCGTTGGCCCATTTCTCCACTCCCTTTCCCAATCCCCTTCCCTCCCATTACATTCCCTCCTTTTAGGTTGGCAACACACCCATGATTCTTTTTGTGTCTTGGGTGTTTAATGGCGATGGAGATCACTTACCATCAGGTGACCCATCTGCTTGTTTGCCAATCTCTGCTATAAAAAAAATAAATAATAAACGTTTGCATATATTATTGTAGACTGTTGTTGGACTTTTTTACCCGGCGTTATCCCGGCTTAATGCCAAGGTCTGCCTTCATACTTAAACACTTTGACTTTGTCCAGTCTTGAACATCCTCCACAGCTAGCCTATTCGTTCTTATATCTATAATTATGTTATACGCCTAATGCATTCTGCAAGGTTAGTGTGTACCTTTAATAGCGTCGACGGTGGCGCGCCTTTTCTTCCTGATGGGCACGATGTTGGTGGCCCTGCCCTCGATGTCTGCTTGGAAGGTGACTGGGTCGCTCACTTGCAGGATCTCGCGCTTGCACGATAGACCCATTATACCGAATTCGTAGTTGACGCCGGCTTCAGTTTGTATCATTCCTGAACAATCATTTTATCATGAGTTTCTGTTACAATTTTCATCTATTTGTCATGGTAGTAATTGGACATATAGTTATACACACACAGCAATAACTCCGCAGGTTTTTTATATATTCGTAATAATTTATCAAATATTATTATTATTTTGTACAAAATGTATTGTATCAAAACAAATTAATCACAAATATTATTACAGTTGGCCCAAGACCAGCGGCGTGCAGTCCATATAGACAAAAAGACATTGTCTACCCTGACAAATCGACAAGGAAATAAAATAAATCTTAACTAATACCCATTTAAAAATTGCCGCGCACGGCGCACGGCTTATCGGTAGGTACCAAGCGGCGCGTGGCGCGTACGACGCGGTCAGTGACTGACCTTGCACTGATGAGTCTATGATACATATTTCTGAAGAGCTCAATTTGCACGCATTAAAGCTGTTTTTTCTATGATCACACGATTGTGTCGACCGTAGTGGCGTACGCTTATTGGTGAAGTCAATGCACAAAAATCAAGATTTAGACTTCGCCTCCTGTCAACAGTGTAATGCTATTGGTTAACTCAAGTATAGTACGAACAATTTGCATTTGAAAATGCGTTCACTTGTCATGTTATCGTCATGGTACAAGTACAATAAACTGAATCGTATAATAATGTTCACTCATGATCGATACATTCAGCATTCTTTCGTTCGTTCTCCAATAAATTTGATGTTGTCTTGTTTATTTACTATTTAAAAATTTTTTTGTTGAAAACTTGTAATATATATTTTCATTGAAATGAAGTAGGTTAATAATAATAATATAAACATTTGTTTCTTCTGTGAGAATTGTGGTAAAATGTGTTTACTAAATGTTATTTTTCGAAACTTTCTTAAGACGAAAAAAATCTACTATTTGGTACACAAAGGACAATGCCTATTCGAATTTCAAGTGCAACAATGTATTAAAGTGGAGTATGAAATGCAAGTATTTATTTATACACAAAGTAAAGTTACTTATTTGGTTATGATAACTATTTATTTGTAGCTACTAGATAGTTAAAGTACCTACATGTAATTGTGGTGACCCATTTGACTCATCAGGAAAGCTATTTTGCGGATTCGTCTTTTACTGCCGCACTCAGAGTCGTTTAATCGTCCATTAAATCGTTCCTTAGTATAGATTTCAAAACGTTACCACTCAGAGACAGCTAATGATTCATTAGCGACCCTTAACGACAACGTACAGAAACACCTTTACTTAACTCCTTAACGATTGATTAGCATTTTACGTCAAACATTTGACATTATATTTTTTTACATTTGTTCCACAGGGAACCAGCTAAGATCAGAGACCATGCTGCCAAGTCATTAGTTACATGTTTTTCTTTCTTACTTAACCTAACCTATACCTATCTATACCTAAGTTAAGTTAAGAAAAAACTATAGTTTAGTCCATCTTTTTACCCTAACCTGTGGCCTTACTCTTGAAACCGATACAATTCCGATCCAATGCGCAAATATTGTCCGATTATAATCTTAATGTTGACAAATACCGTACTCTTGACACCACATTAGTTAGAGATTGTTATTAGGCGCGAATTGGCCAATATTTTCGCCGTTACATATGAAGTTAGTTGCACAATGCTCGACACTAAGGATGTTCTCTGCTGATAAAAACCGGTAAAATACTAACTAAATGCCTAATAACTCTAAAAATTAGCCTCTTTATTTATAAGTAAAAATAGATATTAATGTATTTCAGCATATAACTTAATATTTCATACATTTTTAGTAAAAAATTGTTTTGTTTACCAACATTATTATATATTTTTGGCTGTATGCGGAATGGCCTTTGCCGGCTTAAGACAAAGAAAAAACTATTCGATAACCGAAGTAGGTTAGAATATTTCGAAGAAGTTTTTTTTTATAAATCTTGAATTAAATTATTGAATATGACTAATGTGAGTGCAATAAGTGTAGTGTAACTAAAAACTTTCTGGATTTGGTGACCTTGACACAGTTTGAAATAGTTGTGCGCCCTATTAACAATAAAATGGCCAGTCGCCCAACTCTGGCAAAAATCGAAACGTTTTTGGTAGTATTCTTACAGCACAACCTCGGAATTGCAAAAGGTTCGCTTCAAACCAATCAAACTTACGTTGAAAACTACGGGAAAATGGAAATATTTAGTTACAACGATACACTCACTTGGAGCAACTAAGAACAGTCAAAAGTAAGTGCATTCATTTCCAACATGATTATACAGGTTGTTTCATAAAGTTGGTATCCATAATAACTTCATTTAAAAGGAGGATGGCTAGCAATCTAGCGCTAAAGTTTCAAATTTCGTTAGGCTCATAGTTTTGGAATAACAGAACCATGAATTTGTGATCAAAAACTTTTTTCTGGCTCATTGGGTCAGCTGCAGTACATTTACAAACTACCTATGGGGTAATTAATTATTTTTAGCATACACAAAGCCATTATTTTGCTATTTGCGACGATTTACAGGTCACATTCAGATTTTTAAATTCCCATGGTTAATATTGATTAAAAAAATTTAATTCAATTTTTATTTTTTAACTTTACCATTGCTCTTTAAATCGTTCTCCCTGTATGTGGAATTGTTATAGGTACCAACTTTATGAAACACCCGGTATATCTTACTACTTCTTGTTTTCTCCACCACTCACATATTTGTATTAGAGGTTAGTTTTGTTTTTGTTGTATTTTGCCCTTATATTATGTCATATAAACGTTTAGTTACATTGTAAATAATGCAACACTCCTATTTATTTATATTACCATCATGAATTAAATTCCAAGATTTCTGACATTAATATTTAGAATACTTTGTAATCAGTCTTTTATAATGTATGAAAGATATTCTTGTATTTTTGTAGAAATGGTGGTATGTGAAATAAATTTATATCTATTATTTTATTTCTGATTTGTTGTTTATGTTTGATTTTTAGTTTGGGCAGAGAAGAAATATGTACTGAAGAAGCTGTTTGCTCAACATAATGCATAGGCATGACGGACTGGTGGTGGAACTCATCTCATTGTGTTGCGTTGGTGAGTGAGATTTCTTTGGGCCCAATTCTCTGCTCCGTTTTACATTCCTTATCCCTTCCTTAAAGGTTGGCCATGCACACATGATTATCTATGGGTGGTGGTGAATACTTCCCATCAAGTGACCCACCTGCTTGTTTGCCAGCCTGTTATAAAGAGAAAATTGTCTATAATATAGAATATAGATAGATAAAGATTCTATATCATTATCACCATTATCATCGGCCACAGGATGTCTACTGCTATAAATAAGTCTCCCCAAAGTTTTCCAAAAATTTTGATTGTTTATACATATACTAATATAATGTGGTATTTATTACTTTTTATATGTTGGGGTAATTTTAGACATAAAGACAGTTTAGCTGTTGAATTACAATTCTTATTTACATTATCTTGCACATGCACAATCAACAAATAGTAATTATACAAGGAATGTGGCTTTCAAGTGGTATGGGACTTGCAATAAGTAGGTGTGCATAATACTCAAGTGGCATAAAAAAGACCAGCTACAACTGTTTTTATCCTGACTATTGAACTTTGTGAAAGTTTTAACATAATTATATATTTTTTGTTTCAGAATCACAAGCACAACCACACTTTGTACCCATCTTCGTAGTCAACAACATCGTACATCGATATCGCCACATATAGCTCACTTATATACCTATATAGTGTATGATACCTATAATGGATTAATAGTAATAAATGAATATTTTACCAATTGTGTATTTACTATATTAACACCTTATTTAACTGCCTCGGTGGCGCGGTGGTATTGCGTGTGCGGTACGACTATCGTCGTGAGGTCTCGGGTTCGATCCCGGCGAGAACAAAGTGATTTTGGATTTTTCACAACAGTGACTGGAATTTGTACACGATATGGCGATAGGCTTGCGCCCCTTATCACATCTGGGACGTAATTAAGGTCGGCGAAATGTGGGTGTTCTAGTTCGCTATTGCGCCTCTACCTACCCCTTCGGCGATACAGGCGTGAGCATATGTTATGTTATTTAAACTACGAATTAATATTATGACTGTCTCGGTGACGCAGTTGTATTGTGGGCACGGTAACACAAAACACAATACACAATAAACGAAACACTAAACACAAAAACAAAAACAAAAACAAAACACAATACAAAACAAAACCCAAAACTGTATGTATACTAGCGGTTTACCTTCCCATATGCCATCGAAAAAAATGGCCACAGTTATTTTTTTTAAATGTATTGAAATGAAATTATGCGTCTCGTTATCCTCTTTTTATAAAATAATCACACAAACACTTTTCCCAGTGCGGAATCGAACCCGCCACGCCGCACTCCTCTCTTCACAGCCGGCTACTACTACTCGCACACTGCGCCACGAAGGCTGTCAGATCAAATGTCAAAGATCCGTCCCACTGATACATAAAGTTGACATTAACTAACGAACCATTAAATTTGGACTCTGGGATACAACGTTGATTAACGACTTTAATGTAAATTAGTTAATGACGAATTAGGTCTCATTTAATTATCCTTGCTGTGTGCAGCAGTTCTTACTATTGTAATCTTATTTACATTTTCTTTCTACCTGCCCTTATCTCATCTTAATGTGTGGTCGGCGCAATACATTTTTTATTGTCACAAGCATGTTGCAGGAACAATTTGGCTAAGTTTTTTACGACCGGCTGCCTTTCTGACGCCAACTCCTATCCTTTCTCCTTTTAGAAAAACACCACACCCGACCTGGGTATCAAACCCAGGACCTCCCAGTTCACAGTGACCTGTGCTACCATCCATCTGGAAGTCACATGTACAAAAGTACTAAAAGGAGCGCTATGAGGCGCCTCTTACGGCTGACACGGGATACCATTGGTGCTAGGACCTTCCATATTGGACAGCCGTCGTCGAAAAGCACCTGTTGCCCGAGACAATTTCGTCCCTATACTCTTAAAATGGGCTAAAAAATCGCTGTTCAAAATTGAACCATCGTCGCATCGCTGTATGCGCTGTATGCTAATAACATGGCCGGTAGCCGCTGCCGCCAGAATTGCGATGTCTTGAAAGGTCAGGCACACGTTGTTTCCGGCATGCGCTTTAAAATATTGTAATCATCATCATCATCAGCCACATGACGTGCACTGCTGGACATAGGCTATATTGTAATACGCAATGCGAATTTAACTCACAGGTATTTTACACAGGTAGAACACCCAGTTCGCTAATACGCCTTTGCCTAACACTTCGGGAATACAGGCGTGAGCTTATTTCATATTTTGTAAAAATGTAACCTCAAACACAAAACGTAAATGTCCAACTCAATCATTAAATAGATAAGTAAAGGTCGTGCCGTATTTAACTTTAATTGTCATTAAGGGCTATTAATGAACCATTATCTGACTCTGAGAGGTAACTTTTTTAAATCTACACTAAGGAACTATTTAATTGACCATTACATGACTCTGAGTGCGGCAGCCATCGATATAATAATATACCTAGATGCACAGTTGACGCTCAGAAAGTGGGACAGCCAACGAGTGCTTAAAATGTAAGTAAGCACTTGTTGGCTGTCAGTCGGGCGCCGACCGTTCGTCTGTGAAGATGCCTAAATGCTCTGTGAAAGAGTGCAAAAATAACACTATTACAAAGCGCAAAACACATGGGATTTCATATTTTAAGTAAGTATAATTCCCTTACTTGATTCTTAAAACCTTAATCATGTTAAATTAAGTATTAAACGTGTATAAATAATTAATTTAACGAATTCAGTTAATAAAATATTTTGTCCCTTTTGAAATCATGATTTGGAACAATGAAATATATGGTGTCGTTTTTTTTTTGGAAATATATTATATTTATTTTAAATTTATGATTTTTTTTTATTAATTACAGATTTCCATGAAATGAAATAGATAAATGGCGTAAAATTATTTCCGAAGAAAGGAGAGAAGAAAATTTTAAACCCAATTACTCAAGTGTGGTTTGTTCAGACCATTTTGCCGATTCCGATGGATATTATACAGAAAAAGGGATTAGGAAAATTAAAAAGAATGCTGTACCAAAAATAAAGGTGATAAATTGTCATCAGCTACATTGTCCTTAACTAATGTTTACTATTTAATTTAACAATATGTATGCTGTTGGTGTACCTATAAATAAATAAATAAATAAATATCGCCACATTTATTGACTTTATTTTAGATTGTCGTAACTACAAGTTTAAATGAGGCAGGGTGCAGTACAAGTGTAATAGTTGAAAAATATTTGATACAGAATTCATCAATAGCAAGCATATACTAGGTACATACTGCCATGTAAAATGACTATTTAATAATTTGCGGCTAATTCTAATAAATGTTTTCAATCAAAGTGTGCAGATCATAAAAAATTGCCAACATGAACAAAGTTGAACATTCCGCTGTCAAATAATAATTTTAATGGTTCATTCTCGCGATTTTTCATTTTTTAATTTTTCATTTTTATCTTGGATTCTCGGATTGAGATCATTTATTGGAACCGGTCGTTGGGCATAATTACTACAACAGTAATTGTGGCGTCATCATTTATTGGAAACATATTCATTTCCAGGAACCAGCAATTGAACCAATAAATAATGAAGGATCACCAATACCATCAGAATTTTCATCAATCTTTAACACACCCAAGACGTTATTTTTGAAAGATAATTTGAAAGAATGCAACCAAAAATTTAAACTTAAATCTAATTTAGTGCGAAACTTAAAAAGGCAGAACAAAAGATTAAGAAAACGAAATGATAGTCTAAAAGAAATTATTAAGAATCTAAAGAGCAAAGGACGATCTTAGTGTGGGGCCAGGACTATGTATGTGACTGTTGGGTGTTATTTATTTATTTATGAATCACGCTAAGGCAAAACAGTGCTTATTTCATATTCATAACTCATAAACTTTGTTATCTTCTAAACATTTATACTCTATCTATCTCTTAATGTAAGTAAAATTATTATAGAGATATCGCCATTCTCATCTACATTGTACGCCACGTGGTCAAAATTTCTCACAGATAAATACAAGAACTATTCGACTCCATTCAATCTTTGTCCAAGTGACTAGAATGTTTCTTTTAATAATGTCAAATTATTGTCAAATTCAAATACGATTAGAAATTCAAAAATTTCGAATATAGGAACGTTTGAACATTCAATTTAAAAAGCTACTTTATGCCGCGTCTATAAGGTCATATTTGTGTTAATTTAATTAAATTTGTGATGTTTATTTGTTTTGTCTGTCGAGGACACTGTTTACAATGATATTTGTATGGAACTGTGCATCTAGGTCATCGATATAATATACCTAGATGCACAGTTGACGCTCAGAAAGTGGGACAGCCAACGAGTGCTTAAAATGTAAGTAAGCACTTGTTGGCTGTCAGTCGGGCTCCGACCATTCGTCTGTGAAGATGCCTAAATGCTCTGTGAAAGAGTGCAAAAATAACACTCTTACAAAGCGCAAAACACATGGGATTTCATATTTTAAGTAAGTATAATTCCCTTACTTGATTCTTAAAACCTTAATCATGTTAAATTAAGTATTAAACGTGTATAAATAATTAATTTAACGAATTCAGTTAATAAAATATTTTGTCCCTTTTGATACCATGATTTGGAACAATGAAATATATGGAGTCGTTTTTTTTGGAAATATATTATATTTATTTTAAATTTATGATTTTTTTTATTAATTACAGATTTCCATGAAATGAAATAGTAAGAGATAAATGGCGTAAAATTATTTCCGAAGAAAGGAGAGAAGAAAATTTTAAACCCAATTACTCAATTGTGGTTTGTTCAGACCATTTTGCCGATTCCGATGGATATTATACAGAAAAAGGGATTAGGAAAATTAAAAAGAATGCTGTACCAAAAATAAAGGTGGTAAATTGTCATCAGCTACATTGTCCTTAACTAATGTTTACTATTTAATTTAACAATATGTATGCTGTTGGTGTACCTATAAATAAATAAATAAATATTGCCACATTTATTGACTTTATTTTAGATTGTCGTAACTACAAGTTTAAATGAGGCAGGGTGCAGTACAAGTGTAATAGCTGAAAAATATTTGATACAGAATTCATCAATAGCAAGCATATACTAGGTACATACTGCCATGTAAAATGACTATTTAATAATTTGCGGCTAATTCTAATAAATGTTTTAAATCAAAGTGTGCAGATCATAAAAAATTGCCAACATGAACAAAGTTGAACATTCCGCTGTCAAATAATAATTTTAATGGTTCATTCTCGCGATTTTTCATTTTTTAATTTTTCATTTTTATCTTGGATTCTCGGATTGAGATCATTTATTGGAACCGGTCGTTAGGCATAATTACTACAACAGTAATTATGGCGTCATCATTTATTGGAAACATATTCATTTCCAGGAACCAGCAATTGAACCAATAAATAATGAAGGATCACCAATACCATCAGAATTTTCATCAATCTTTAACACACCTAAGACGTTATTTTTGAAAGATAATTTGAAAGAACGCAACCAAAAATTTAAACTTAAATCTAATTTAGTGCTAAACTTAAAAAGGCAGAACAAAAGATTAAGAAAACAAAATGATAGTCTAAAAGAAATTATTAAGAATCTAAAGAGCAAAGATAAAGATCTTAGTGTGGGGCCAGGACTATGTATGTGACTTTGGGTGTTATTTATTTATTTATGAATCACGCTAAGACAAAACAGTGCTTATTTCATATTCATAACTCATAAGCTTTGTTATCTTCTAAACATTTATACTCTATCTATCTCTTAATGTAAGTAAAATTATTATAGAGATATCGCCATTCTCATCTACATTGTACGCCACGTGGTCAAAATTTCTCACAGATAAATACAAGAACTATTCGACTCCATTCAATCTTTGTCCAAGTGACTAGAATGTTTCTTTTAATAATGTCAAATTATTGTCAAATTCAAAAACTATTAGAAATTCAAAAATTTCGAATATAGGAACGTTTGAACATTCAATTTAAAAAGCTACTTTATGCCGCGTCTATAAGGTCATATTTGTGTTAATTTAATTAAATTTGTGATGTTTATTTGTTTTGTCTGTCGAGGACACAGTTTACAATGATATTTGTATGGAACTGTGCATCTAGGTATATTATTATATCGATGATCTAGGTATATTATTATATCGATGGCGGCAGCCCATGTATTCGGTATTGAAATATTTAATGTCAATTAGTTAAATACCAATTAGGCCTAATGTAAGGAACGTCTCTGAGTGCGGCAGTTAGTTTCATTTAATAACTTTAACTCACCATTTTATTATTTACTAAATAGTTGTCATATTATTAATTAAAAAGATGTGCGTCACGAATGTAGGAAAATTTTGATAACCTACATATTACTTTGTTTAAATGCGCTAATGTCTGGTATTAAAGCACCTAGAATAACATAAGCTCACGCCTGTATCCCCAAAGGGGTAGGCAGAGGCGTACTAGCGGACTAGAATACCCACATTTCGCCGAGCTTAGTTCCGTCACAGTTGTGATAGGGGTGAGTCTATCGCCATATTCTCCAGACTCTGGGCTGATATTGAAAAAAAAAACAATATCCTATTAGGAAGGCAGACTATTTCTGAATAAATAGGTTACCTTTTTGTAGCGGGAAAAGACACAAGGGAACTTTTATTAGTATCTATACCACTTATGGGAGGAATTTAATATTTTGCCTACCCTATGGAATATGTCTGTGCACGTCCCTGCCCAAGACAGTGGTTAATGGCGAACAATGGCTTATACCCAGCAGCGGGTAAATGTGGACTGAAATTAATGAATTAATGAAAAATGAACTCGACTTCATACTTGTCACTGGATAGTTTCGACTCGAGATTGCTTTCCTAAAGATGTGTGAATAAGAGATGTAATGCCAGTTCCATCCCAACCTAATGAAAGATTTCGGCGATGAATACTGTACGCTAGCTCGCCTTTGTGTTTTGTTTCAAAAAACAGGTGCAGGAGACGCGCCTTAATATAATCGTGGTTCGTGTCAGAGGCCTAGTTTGTAAAACGAAATTCGCAGTTACGGACTTCGTTTCGGATGTTTGTTATTCTATGTGGCTCACATATCTGATCGATATGGGTGGTATAAGTTTTATTTCTGTTAACCGTTTTAGAGCCTACTCTTCGGTGATATTTATTTGATCCATGCGCATCTATATTAGTCTGTGCGGTAGAGTATCGGTCGCCTCCTTGGTCTAGTGGTAGCATATATGGGCTGTGGACGGGGGTCGTAGGTTCAATTCCCAGGTCGGGCAAACAGCATTTTCTAATTTAATTTGTTCGGGACTGGAACCTCGGAGGGGGTTGACGTCAAGCGGGCAGGCAGCCGGTCGTAAAAACATAGCCAAATCCTTTCTGCAACATGCTTTAAAAAGTGTGTTGCGCCGACCTCACATTAAGGTGGGATAAGGGCAGGTAAAAAGAAAGGTAGAGTATCGGTCCGATAACGTTTTCGACCGACTTCCAAAAAAAGGAGAGGGTCCTCAATTCGTATGTATTTTTTTTGTATGTTACGCGATATCTCCGCCAAATGTGGACGGATTTTCAAAAATATTTTTGTGTTCGATAGAGCTTATTTCAAGGGTGGTCCCATATAAATTTGGTTACAATCGGATTTAAGTCGGGCCGTAGTTTTTAAACTTGTGATTATATAGAACAGACAGAAGTCAGCCAGTAGTACCCGAGTAGTGCGCCTGGTCCGGGTTGAGTGCACGCAGCGTGCGCGTGACGGTGCCGGTGAGCGTGGGCTCGAGCGGCTTGGCGAGCGGCACGGTCCCGCGCGGCACGGAGCGCACGAACTCGGCGCTCGCACACCCGCCGCCAGACCCGTTGATGCGGCCCAGCGTGTACTCCACCTCCGCGCCCAGCTCCAGGTTGTCGGGGCTGCCCTCCAAGTTGCTGCAACACAGTATGTTCACGTAACCTCACTATGTACTGGTATATAAACTGTATGCTATGCAGCGTGACAGATTTAAGGGGGGACACGATGCACAAAGTGCGGGGGAAATAACTAACTTCATAGCTAGTAAGGGCGACTTGCACCACTATTACTAAACTACAGTTAGTCCTAACCTCAAGTTAAATTGAAAAAGAAATATATTAATGTCATGTAATTCATTACATGTAATGTACTACATGTCATTACAGATAATATATGATGACATTTAATGAATTACACGTCATTCATATATATTTTTTTCAATTTAGCTTGAGGTTAGGACTAACTGTCGGTAAGTAATAGTGGTGCAAATCGCCCTAAATATAACAATTTGTTTACAGATGTACACTCTCAATGTGTGTTTTATATTCAAAAACACATAAATATCAAAGTAACTATTAACAAAAAATAAAAAATATTTTCTAGTAATATGTTTAACAAAAGAGATTCGCTTTCATATTTAATCAAGCGAAATTGACCGTCGCATCACATGCTATATAAATGCTAAGTACATCAAAGCCAATTAAATGCTAGATATTATCATGTTATTATTGTTTATAGGCGAAGCAGGTTGCTTACCATCAGGTGACTATTTCCTCTTATCAAGGCAGGTGGAAGTACACGAAAACTACTCAGGTAACCTTATAAAATAAACCTAGAGTATATACTCAACATTAGATATCTTAAAACAATACTACACCCCCAGACACGAAGTTACGAGAATAAACTAATCAATATCTAATAATATCGCTTTGGCATTTATTACAAATTCATTCCAACAAGTACACATGCTACACATACATCAATATGCTCTACAAAGCAACTCCTATTTATAAGTCTAATCAACATAAAAGGTATATTACAAAAGTGAAAGCAATAATAATGACGTTAATGAACATAATTATTCTATGTACTATTGATTGCATGCCACAAAATCGCATTAGCAATACACATAACACAATACATCGAAACTAAAAAAAATATAACAAAAGCATATATAACAAACAAATATACATTCGCAGGCATTTGCATCACTGTTACATTTTAATGTTCAAATTCTTTACAAGACATTCATGGCACTGTCATATATTTCTCGTCAGCCTTAATAATCATCCTGAAGTAATCACTGCACCCGTCGTTATACATCCTGAAGTTTCTTAAAAGCAATAACTAGTATGGCGCCCATGACTGTCTTCACAATGACCATAAGTGTTAAAGAGAACTATATACATAATATATTAAATATTATTTTAAATAGGAAAATGAGTTGGGAGCTGAACAAATATCACGAAAAGTGGGTAATTGCAAGGCTTGTTTGTATTGCAGAGATAGGTTTATATTTAGAACATATTTAGAACCTGACATTTTTTTAACTTATAAAATATTTATTGCTGAATTTAAGAGTAGAAGAGACAAATATTTTAAACACTTAGAAATATATATAGATAATGTAATAGAAAAATGTATACATATTAATATTACGATATTTTATTGTCGTTATAAATATCAGAGCAGGCACAGTGCGTCGTATTGTAAATTTTATTTTGTCTATATTACTTGATTGAAAGTTCTTATATCAATGCAAGTTATTAATTATACAACCGATCCCTTCCACAGATATTGCCCGGATGTGGACTATAATTTCCCGTGAATATTTCGGGTGTCACGAGATGACAACATTGTATGAGTAATGACGTACCTGAAGTGGAAGAACACCTCCTTGGTGTGGTCGGATGTTTCAATGAAGCCGAAGCCGTCCTTGAGCGCGGCGATGAAGCCGTACATGAGGGGCCGGCTGGCGGCGGCACTGGCGGCGCTGCCGTTGCTCTGCCCGTGCTGCACCACCACGTTCATCGCCACCAACTCCTTCGTGCGTTTCACCTACAACGAGCACACACACCACGCTCAGCCGCCGACAACACTCTCCTCATACCGCCGGACCTAAAGTTCGTGTTTCCAATAACGCTCGTCAAACAAAGCCTTTGTACAACGCATGAGATGATTAATTTAAGTGCATACGACGAAAACTCGAACTTGTTTCTAAATGAAAAAAAGCTCAATACATGTCGGACATTATGTTGAAATATGGGTTGTGTTTATGATGAACCAGAAATCTTAAGTGCATTTATATTGATTTATTTTGGCATTTTTCATAAAGCAATGCATCAAGCATACCTTAAAAAATAGTGGAATGAGTAGTAGAGGAGAGTGTGGAAGACAGATGAGATGAACAGCTGACATTGGCACGACATTTTGAAGGCATCTCGTTACTCCTAAAATGTCATACCTGATCTCCAAGCAGCATTCCAAATGTATAAAGAAATTCGCTAAATGGCAGACTTACGCGTAACGTATTTTGACGAACACTCACCATAATGCGTCACCTTCTACGCAGATCGTAATGCAAAATATGTTACCTGGTACAGATCGAAAACGACTTTGTCCCCGACACGTGGCTGCAGCTTAGATTCACATTTCTTGGCCATAAATGGCAGAGTTTTCTTTGTCTGATTGATCTGACAAGTGATCAAGCCATTGGTATCCTGTTTAAAGTAACGGTATATAAAAACTTTTAGACGAGAGACACATAAAAGAAAATATATAAGAAGCTCAAACTACACGAGTACGTTTTTGCAGTGTTTTTGTTTACGCAAATCGGTCTTTATCGGGGAGGGGTCGGAGGGGCTTCAGCGCATGCATTAGACCCTTGCTCGCATACATTTAACAACACTAAGGGCGACTTGCACCATTATTACTAACCTACGGTTAGTCCTAACCTCAAGTAAATTGAAATAGAAATATGTGAAGGACATGTAATTCATTAC
Source organism: Clanis bilineata (assembly GCA_036417725.1). Taxonomy (NCBI): domain Eukaryota; kingdom Metazoa; phylum Arthropoda; class Insecta; order Lepidoptera; family Sphingidae; genus Clanis; species Clanis bilineata. Next base: position 15,898,500 of record CM071137.1, read on the forward strand.
ATATAATGTACTACATCTAATAACAGATAATATATGGTGACATTAAATTAATTACATGTAACGAATTACATGTCCTTCCTATATTTCTATTTCAATTTAACTTGAGGTTAGGACTAACCGTAGGTTAGTAATAGTGTCGTCCCTAGTCGCCCTTAGAAGGTGTTCATAGACACGACTATAAATCTCCGAGGTGCATTTAACCGTGTGGTTAACCATTCATAATGGTACATGCAACAGCAAAGACCACATCTATAAACGACAATATATAGTTTACAGAACGTATGCGAACACGGGCATAGCCTCCAATACACAAACGGACACAGGTAAACGGAACACCTTGTAGATAGCGAACATAACGCAAACGGTGCAAAGACGTGGTGATGCAGAGCGCTCGAGTGTATTGTTAGAAGATGGTATGTTGTACTCACAGTGGGCGCGGGCCTGGTGGGGCTGGCGGTGGAGGAGCTCGCGGGCGGCTCCTTGGCGACGAGGCCGCGCATCCCGCGCTCCACCAGCGTCTCGAACTGCACCGAGCCCGCCGGCAGGTGCTTGATGCGGATGGCCGACTGGCGCGTGTTCATGTTCGAGAACGTCGACACCGGGTCCACCGTGAACTCCACCTGTAAAAAACCACAATGTTAAACTTGTATTTATGATAGAGATGTCTACTTGAGGGACAGTCGGGTGATCAGCTCACATTGACAGAATCTCTTCACTCTTAATTTGGATAGCACTTACCCTCGCATAGAATCTACCCAATCAACCTGCTTGCAAGCCAGTAACCTCCAAGGCATTATCACGCTCTTCTAGATTTACACCTTTCCAAACTTGGCCAGCCATCACGACCGTCCAGTTGACAAGACAAGGACCAAGACAAATCCAAGAGACATAGACATTCGCCGTGATAAAACGATACTTAGAGTGAGATGCGAGGGTATCAACTATTGATAACCCATTCATGTCATATCAATATATTTTTAAACAATTTTCTATAAATAAAATATTCTTCGCAATACTTAAATTATAGCCTTACCTCATCTCCCACACTAAGCTCTTGGCCCAAACGAAGCACCTCAGCAAAATGGAAGAACATTGTCTGCTCTCTTTCCACACACCGGATAAAACCATAGCCCTCTCTCAAGGAGCAAACTATGCCCTGCTCTCGCCTGTCCACAAACATTAAAAACTATATGTCATAATGAAAACAACTTTTAAATTTAGTTGCCTCCTACATGAGAGCGATGTGTAATGTCGTAAGCAACGTGTCAATATCGTGCGACCCCACCTCACCACGTATTAAGAAGCGTAAAGCGAATAAAATTACGATCAACAAATAGCCTTCATTTTATACGGATTACGGTCATTTTCTTTCAAATAGTGAAGAAAATTCGTAAAGTATTCTTAGGGGGAGGTTGGCGTCAAACAAGCAGTCGGTCGTAAAAACTACGTCAAGTCCTTTCATGCTTAAAAATGTGTTTTGCACCATCCCCAAATTAGAATAGAATAAGGGCAGGTGAGAAGAAAGTGAAAAGGAGTATGGTTTATTTATATTTACAAAAAATCACACCAAGACACGCAATCATTTATAACCACACTATTCAATATTTTTTGTATATTAAAAAAAAAATCTTGAAACCCCTCAAATGATATACGAAAGCGATACTGACAATAGTTTAAAACGTTCGATCGCAATACAATGATGTATTATTTTTTAACGTACCGTTCGCCGGACACGTTGAAGGACTCGTCAAGTAAGGAGATGTAAGTGGCGCGTTTTAACTGATCCCTCCGGTCAGTGGCCACTTGGAATTGGACCCAGTCGCCGTGGCGGAGGGTGAATTCCCCACACTGGTCTTTATCGCCGAAAGGTACCTACAACATCAAAGTATATACTTCATTCAAACTAGAAATAACTGCGCTAAACGTGGTAAGACAAATTTTAAATTTTTACTATGTAAAATATTAGTTTTACGCACGCTTGATCAGAAATCTGAAATTATCTTTATCACACAGCTTTTGTTTTATATCAAGGAAGCTCGGTGGATTCCCAGAGCCCCATCTTAAAACATCCCAATATTACCCAAGTAATCAGGTATGATAATGTGTTATGATTTTTTTTTTATATCACAGACTGGCAAACGAGCAGATGGGTCACCTGATAGTAAATGATCCATCACCCATAGACACCCAAGACAATAAAATTATGGGTGCGTTGCGAACCTAAAATGAGGAAAATGGGGATTGGAAAGGGAAAGGGGGGAATTGGGCCACCGGAAATCTCACTCACCAAACGAAACGCGACAGCGAGCTGCCACTTTACGTCGGTTTTCTGTGAGACAGTGGTATCAAACCGGTCGAGTCGGCCCAATCATGCTGTAGACATAACTGTCTACAGCATGGCTCTACGACTCAAATGGTTTTGAATATTAGTGACCTCAACTTCCGAGTGATCGGCGGCGCGGTATCTGATGCGGCCGGTGAGAGGGTCGTTCTGCGGCACGCGCACAGTGTTCCCGCGGTCCAGAGGCTTCAACACTTGCCCACGCATTATTTCAGGGCTCACGTCCTCGAACACCACAGACCCGCTAGGAAGCTTCGTTATGTTGCAAGCCACTTCTTTACCCTGAAACAAATTCAATTTTCATACAAAATTTACAATGTACGAGTAACGCCCGGATGGTCAAACGCTACTCAACTTTATCAGTTTCTTACATTGATTTGTCGCCATACTATTTTGACAGATAAGGTTTAAACAACATAAGGCGACCTTACATGAGCATTCGGCGGTAAGTATCTTACGTTAACTACAATGATAAGTTAAACACTCACGTTTCTAGTTTGTATAATAAACTCGACGTCGTCACCGAGAGTCAACTCTTCTCTACACTTGGCTTCGGAGAAATGGAAAAATATTTCCTTTACAACATCGGCACGCTCAATAAAGCCAAAGTTTTCTTTCATGGAACATACTACGCCGTGATATTTCACTGGATGAACAGGATTCTCAAAACGAATGTGACAAGCGCCCAACGTACCCCTAGAAAATTAAACCGTTTATTACTAGTGTATGGTGTAAACGTAGCTTTATATGAAATGTATAATTATGCAATAAATACCTCTGATTAGTTGCAATTTGGAAGCTGACAGCGTCACCAGTGCGCAGTATAACGTTACCCTCGACGTCATCTTTAGTATAAGGCAAGAAGAAACATTCGCCGCGGTTTTCATATGAAATTCTGCCAGTACTGTCACCTGAACCTTCGCCCTTCACCTCAGTCGTAACGGTGCCAGTCACCCTGGCTTCACTTAACACCTAGAGTTCACAATTACGTATTTTAATATTTACAAACAAATCATTTCATTGTACAATGACCGCCACGGACCCACAAGTGAGTGTAACTTACCACTTCCGGTGCAATTTTCGTGACGGTGGAGGCGATTGGTTTTCCGGTACGTCGGTCATATGTCATTTCGAATTCGACTGGGTCACCTATTTTAAGATGCTCAGTGTTCCCGCTGAACTGACTGAAATGAAAGAAGAGTCGAGCCTGCCTCTCGCAGCATTGTATGAATCCATAAGAATGCAGTAGCTTTTCGATGATCCCTGTTTCTCTAATAGGTGGGTGGTTTACGGAGTCATACTGAGAAGAGTTATTAGTGGAGCCAGATTGATAAACGGAGTCGCCCATAGGACATCCGTCGATATTGTAACCGACGGAAAAACGATTCCCACCACTATTTTTGGAAACGCTATTGTAATTATCCCTCGGAGAGCTTGGGTACTCACTACTGTAAGTACCTGTAACAAGACACATCGAATTAGAAGATACGCACAACGAAGAACGCAGTAAGGTTTTTTTATCCATATTTTTCCATATCCTAACCTCATGAAATTGAAATACGGTAAAAACAACGCATTCTGATTGATTTACGAATATCAAGCAAGGTAATACATATTTAACTCAACGCAAATACCATATCGTAACAAACAAGAGTTATGGATGTCATTCTCAAAAAATTTTTCTTACCTAAGCCAACCAATGGTATTGAATACTTGTATAACATACTAAACGTTTATGGTATTCGCATGTCATCATCATCAGCTACAGAATAACCACTGCTTAAACATGTTATTATATCGACTGCCATAATATGTATGATAGAGGTACCTATGCTGCTATGCTGTAATATCGTTATTTGGGAGCATCGCGCGCTTTATTTTCACCAGTAGTAAAGCGTAAATGAAATGAAACCGCAGCACGAAAATGGTGCGGGTATAACTTACAGATTGAAAATTTATTTTCACACACTCATGAAAAAATTTTGATTTAACCGCTCATTAAAATATATTTTATATGCTATTCTTTTAGTATTACATATATTTATATAACAAAAGTACCTATAGAAAAGCATGGCGATCGATCGAAACATGCAATTCAAAGCAATTGTAAATGACAGTCACCTCTCATACTTTGGTTCTAGTATTATCGTTATAACAGGGTGATGCAGTGTAATAACACCGCGACCCATAGGCTCTTAATTAAGAGTTAGTTGAATGAAAAATAATCCTAATTACTTCGACAACCTTATAAGATGAAATGCAGCTGGTCAAGGTTTTCTGAACCTGAGACAGAGGCGCTGCTATTTACACGACTCGGCTGATTATTCCACAACGCCAAGAACAAACTGTTGTAAAGCTAAGTTTTGATAGCCTATTTCTACAAAGATAAAAGCAATTACTGAGAAAGGATTTTGATATTCAACCCTTAGCACTAAACCGAAAATAGACTATTTTTTCCTCAAGTTGTGTGACTTACATTTTAGATTAATAAAATTAAATAGAAATATGGAGCAACGAAGGGGTCACGCGCCGCCCACTCTTTATTGTTTGTGACTATTGGTGATCAGGGGGTTTAGACAAGTGGCTTATGCGCTAGTCGAATAGAAAAGTAAATGTATGGGGATGACATAAGAGAACGCCGCATGCGCATAAGCCACTCGTCTAAGCCACACAGGTCTCTGATGTCGAGAGCTGAGGCATTAAAATGCAATTATTAAGGTAAAAAGTTACCGACAATATAAATATCAAAAGAAATATTTTGCTTTGCATTAGCTAATACCAAAGACTTCTATGTAGAGACTAGACAGGCTGTTCGGTATAGAGAATTTGCACACTAAGTTTCCGTCAATTAACTGCAACTCACTATAGAGATCTCCTATTTTCCTTAGCCGTCAAACACTCCGTAATGTGACACAATCTGTCCAACCTTATATCACAGGCCTTTTACTTGGAACTTACGTAGATCAGAAGTTACATAAATGGCTATGAATAAATCTTTAAAAATAAATTATAGATATAAACTAAACATTGTTTAAAATCTGGAAAAATTCAAGCTAGTCAAGCTTAAAGAATATTTCCTACAACATGGTTTGAACAAGACATAAGTAATTTCTGAGGTGATAATAATGTAAAAAACTTACACTCATGCTGTGGTTTATTAATTTTAATTAATATCCCTTCATCAGATCATCTTCATCAACATTTTTAAGTAACATAAGAGTGTCTTAGAGTAAATATATCACATAAAATACTTTAAAAAAAAACAGACAAATTAAAAACTATTTTTGAACTTTGTTAAAAATGCTAACATTCATTCCTACAATGGAGTGGCACTTGTGTGGTTTTTTTTAATGTAGTACATTAAAAATTGCATATAACCAGTTAACAATACAATTATTCAAGTCAAGACAAGTATTGTATAATTATTAATAATTTTTGTTTCGTTTTGTATTTCCCCATGGCAAATCCCCTTAAAATACCTCAAAATATCTAAAATTAATGCTCTGCACTCCGTAACATTATGGTTGAGGAGCCCTATAGACGATTTTAGAATTTCTTTGTGCAGCAGTTTAACATGTCCCCACTTATATTTTTTCTGAATATGTGGTATAATCCTTAACCCACCTGCTATGGCGTGCATTTCATATAGTCAAAAAGCCATTGTCTACCCTGACAATTTGCTAAAATTACATGATAAAAGAAAAAAAAGGTCACCATGGTGTATTATTTTAAATCAACATGAGAATGATATGGCTAAATCAGAGCAAGAATAAATTGAATTTAATAAATTGAATACCCTAAATCAATGTCTGTACACATCACTGCCCACCTGCTCTGTTTTCCCTTTCTACCATCTAATGTATAAAATCCAATAGGTCCCTACAATACTAAAGATATCCTCATTTAGCACTGTGGCATCCCTTACTAATTACGAACAAAAACTTTATATTTCAGTTTTGAAAAATATGCCCCTTAGATGAAAACAAATAAAAAAATGTATATAAAGCATATAAGATTTATCCTAATTGAGTACTTGACTTTAGTTTTATTAATGAATTTTGTATAATATTTACGTCATTTAAAACACAGCACAGAAGGAAATATTGAAATATTCTCAAAAATAAAAAGTTATAAGTCTTTGCAGTTTTGTGTAACTTTCTAACTGCAGGAAAGAGAAGCATCAGTATAATCACATCATGGCCATAATGGTACATGCCTCGGAAAGGATAGCAAGATATCCCCACTACGTCCCCACTTTTGCTCTTTGCAGTATTTAAAATATGAACTACTGGCTCATTTTTCAACCAAATTCAATGCAGTTCTTACAAAAGGGTTTCTTTTTTGTTTCATTTATACAAAAATATGTATAGAATCAAACAGTCAAGTACCCAATTCTTACATCTTTTTAAGATTTTGAAGCCAAATGGCAAAACATAGCCTCTTATAATTTTTTCATAATCTTCTGTCTGTCCTTCTGTATGTTTCAGCCATTTTACCCAGACACTATTGGTCTTGTATAGATGAAATGTGCATCGTAAATGTGTTCTATGAAGATGAATGAACTACTCAAAGCAGGATTAAAAGTAGGGAATATTTTTGGGGTATCTTTTCATACATGATTATATTTATTTATAAATTATTGTTGTACACTAAAATAATAAAAAATTATACCTGAGTATAATTATTAGTGGACTTATCACTCAAAGCAATCTCTTACAGACAACCATGGGATAGATACAAGTGCAAGTGAGAGAAAATGGTAATAAAAAAAATGCTTTTATCTGTATTATCTAGGATTAAAATATATTTTTATTTATCTGTTTATGTTATATGAATTTTAAGAAGATACAATAGTTATTCAACACTTTCCACACAAGGATGTGTCTGACAAAAATTGGCTTTGAAATGTTAAAGGGGTGGCTGATTTCACAGGGCCGTGATGATTTTGCATACATAATTGCTTCATCTTCTCAACTAGAGAACTTATTGATTTATTCAATGAAAATAAAACATCACTTGTTGATATCGGTGTATTACGAGAATTAAATTTGATAACCCTATTTCATAATTTGCATTTAACCTACACTTGATAATATTATGCTTAGTTTTAGACAGTACAGATAAAAAAATCTTAATGTATATTGATATTAACAGGTTGCATCAATAGATTCCTACAAAAACTAAGTTTAAGGTACAAGTTTAACTAAAGAAACTAAGGTGTGACCAAAATTACAAATAGAATGTATTTATTGATCTACATTCATACTACAAGCATACCAACATGTGCCTTACAATGTGCATTCAAAAACAGCAAATAGGTGAGCAAGTGTCAAACGTAACAACTCACCATTTCGATAAGCTGGTTTAGCTTGCATGTTTGAGTGCTGAAGGTCTAAAATGTCTTGCAGGGGTGATGAGTGTGAATCTGGCGGCTGGAACATTTTCCACTGAGGATTACTTGACATGTTGTTTCTTAGTTTGGTTCTTCCTTGTATCGAAAATATTTGGGTTATGTACCAATATATATCACAGAATCTTGTGTGGTGTTCAAGTTTTCATATAACTGTTATAATTTTTATAATCAAAATCACATTTTCTATAAGTCTATGTGTTCACGCGAACACGGCGGAGTCCTTAATGCGAATGTCACAATTTAAACACCAAAAACACTAATGTTGCAAAATAAAACTACAAATGATGTTGTGTTGCTAGATCCTCAGATGTCTTCAATGCTTGCTGAGTCGAAGCTCCGTGATGCATCGGCTCCGTTCTGTCTAATGGTAGGATCGTTTTGCTATCGATACGTCTCTAAGCCGACATTCACAAGCTGCAACAGATACCGTCGTTACTGGTTAGATACATCGAACATAATTTTCATTTCTCACACCCAACGCGAGCCGACACCCGACAGCCAACATCCATCGGTTACAATAACGCCGGATTACAACAAAGCGTCGCAGCCGAACGTCGTTCTACATTTTTATTATTGCTATCTAGGTAGGTATCGGCCGCCTGATACACCGATCAGCACAAATTACAGCGACATCCGACCACCAGAAACTCCAATAACTATTTCCATTAATGTAAATATCATATCACGTATCAACTGTGCGACAGGTGACAATTTTTACTGACGAACGACAAGTCTACATTAAAGCAAATAAATATAAAACCATAAAATTATCAAATCTCACCACGACACAGCATAGCACTGACGACATACCGCCATATTGAATGTCAACATTTATCACGACTTTGATCCAGCCATACACATTATACACTAGTTTCAAAGGAAAAGTAAAAAACTGAATAAAATATAATTCGACGACGGAATACGGTTACTTGAACTACGATTTTTTAAAATTTTGTGCTTATTTTTTTATCTAAAGGCGAAAATCTATCATTTGATTTAATTTTTCTATTTTATGACAATCCAAAAAATATTTGCAGCCAGGAATATTTTGATCCTTTCATTTTGGAATTTGAAGAGGATGTAAATAATATTGTAATAATATTTTTTTACTTTAATTAATGTTGTAATATCAACAATAAATTTCACGTAAATACATTATTAATATCAATTAATAAATATGTACTTGTAAAAGTGCATTAGACACGGATTTACTAAATTAGAAGAAATGTAGAGCTGGCCACACACACACACTATTTTTTTATGAGGGTGTTTTGGCGGGAATTCTGACGGTGTGGGTGGTCGCTTGTTTTAATGATTTCATATTCTACTCTAAAGTTGTGTTTGTGGTTTAAATGTGATGTGTATCTAAGCAATAAACATCAACGAAGATGGACAGTATATGGCAGCGTTGAAATAAGTGATTTTGGATGCTTTTTGTCGGGTGGATGGGTCGACCATGATCGATTCCTCCGCTGCGAAAAAATCGTCTAAAAAGCATCAAACTGGAAGGAATTGACGCCAAAACTCCAGCAGGGCCTTGAAATCGAACACATCCGATTTCATTGCTCTTGTGAAAGCTAGACGTAAGATTAGAACTAAGGAAAAACGAATATTCAAATGAAAAAGTATACGGCTGTAGAATTTAGTTTCCATGTCTATGAACGAGATTAAAAAAAATATATTTTTAAATGGAGTTTTGGCGGGAATTTTCAAAGTGCGGTCGATCACTTGTTAAATTTATTTTTAAGCTTATCTAAAGTACCTAGTGTTTGTTATGTAAATGTGATGTGATTTTGTATAATAAACATTGACGGTTATGGATAATGGAATGAATAAATAGACACATTATTTGTGAATTTGGAGAAGTTTCGTTGAGGCACAGTGACCTCAGGGCACTTAATATAAGAGACGCCACTCATACAAGGACGTTCAATGAATGGACTCCCGGCACCTATTATTCAGAGGAAAAAATCTGTCAATTTTTTAAGGGGACGGGTAATGAATACATTGAAAGTGTAAAGCCGGGTCTCCTGCACTAGCTTTTTCGAAACATAACACTAAAAACACATACGCAAAACAACGATTTTAGCTGCCACCTGCTCGTAGAACAATGGACCATAGATAAAAAATGCATGTTTTGTGTAGGTGTTTTGTTGTTTCAGGAGACCCGGCTTTACACACTGACTCAAATCCTTATGTGTCATTACGATCGTACACATAAAAAAACACTGAACACGTGTAAGTTTAAAGCTGCGTCTCCTGCACTAGTTTTTCCGAAAGAAAACACTAAAAACACATAAGCAAAACAAAAATTTTAGCCGTCACCTGCTCGTAGAACAATGTACCATAGATGCATTTTTTATCTATAGTCCGTTGTGACAGCAGGTGACAGCTATATTCGTTGTTTTGAGTATGTGTTTTATGGGTGTTTTGTGTAATGTTATAGTGCAGGGGACCTGGCTTTACGCACACTAATATGTCAAATACATCAACAATGTTTGCAAACATGGAATAGTTACCTTATACTCGGAATTATAGGGATATACTACAGTCGATAGTAGTATCAATAGTTTGAATATAAATATAAACTTTAATAAAAATAAAGAATTCGTTCAATAGTTAAAATGTTAGATTGTTAAAATCCATTTAAAAAATAATAATTTTATATAATGCCAATTAGTCCCGCAAATAGCACCATAAGTGACGAGGCGATGGATCGTCGCTAACTACCTTATGGCGCATACACATCGGCCCGAACGAAGGCGAACGAATCTATACCTTTTCCGTTCACACAAACAAACTTTCGTTGTTGTGGGAATGAAACCGGCATTCGTTCGGCCGGTATGTATCGGCCATTACGCGTAGGCCGCGAACTTATCAGACGAATCTCGTATTTTACGAACTATAACGTAGGTCATGCAATAACGGAATCTTGGTCATTGAATAAAAGTTCTTAACCAGGTGCACAGCAGATCGTAGGTTTATAGCGTGTTTTTATTGGTTTATCAATGATTAATTATTTATATTTAAAACACATATTATGAAATGTCTATTATTTATAACAAAGTGGTCAGATAAAAATAAACTATTAAATATATATTATGTTTAATTCATGATCAAAGATACATTGTTCATGTACAAAATATTTCTCAACCAATTTCTATAATAAACAATATTTATGATTACAAAAGGTAATCCGTTTCCATTTTTATCTCCCCAAGAGAAAATTCCAATTACATCCGACTCTGCAAAGACGACAGCGCCGTGATCTAAAAATAGTGACATGAATATATATGTACCTATTTACATAGTTGGCAGGAACATTTTCTACTATTGCAAACAGTTTAATCTATTACCGATTTAAAAAAAAAATATTAATAGGAACTATAAAGGTATAATAATAATAACATAACACATAACATAAGCTCACGCCTGTATCCCCGAAGGGGTAGGCAGAGGCGCACTAGCGAACTAGTGAGTTAGAAAAAAGTGACAAGCTATTCTTAGCGAAAACATAAGCCAAAATGTGTTTATAAGTAAGGCCCTATAACATAGGTCCGGAAATAATGGTTTATCATTTATGCCAATATAATGTAACTTGGAAGATAAAAGGTGTTCTCATAAATTATTACATTTTCACAAAAACTTAAAAAATAATTTAAAACTGAGTAGGTACTTTTCATTCCAAACCGAACCAACTCCAAAAAGGTTAAGAAATTGGGAACTTGACTACTTTTTTTAAAGTATACAGGTCTATTCATTAGTTTATCCTAAACATGTAAAAAAATTCGTAATTTATTTTCATATATTTAGCTTAAAAAAAAAAACAAAAATTATTATGTATAATTTAATTTGCCGCCAAAACGCTATCTGTTAACTGTAGCTACGGGTGACGTCATCTTTCCTTACCATAGATACAAAATCGCTCACTAAAAAAATATTGCGGAAATAACATGTATGATTTCAAACTCAAAAAAATGGGTCAGATATTTCGTCGATCAGATATTGATTGTCAATCACATCTGTGTTGAAATTAGGTTGAGCTGTAAACAAAAATACGAAAATAATATACCAAATAATCTGGCAGTATGACTTTGGATCTTAGGTCTTAGACCATTGTAGAACAAATTTATAAGAAAAATGAGTAATGTGACATCATGCGTCGTGATTGGTGTTTACAGTCACGTGATGCATAGATAAAAAAATAAGTATTTAAATTACTAAAATATAATTATCCTTGGAGTAATTTTAATAAATCCCTATTGCACACGTTATTTCGATGATAAATCTATGTTCCTACAGAAATTCATTGATAATGGTTACTACAGTCAAGTACCCAATTGTTATTTTTGACTTTTGAGTGTTAAATGTTTGAGTCGGTTTTAGGTTTTTGTTAAACTTTACTTATTTTATAGTTTTTTTAGTGCTAAGTAAACGTATAATGTGAAACTGTCTCGGTGGCGTGGTTGTATTTCGGTATGACTACTGTCCTGAGGTCTCGGGTTCGATCCCTGGGTCGGGCAAACTGATATTACATTTTCTCATATCAGCCCGGAGTCTGGAATTTGTGCCCGGTATGGCGATAGGCTCGCCCCCTATCACATCTAGGACGGAACTAAGCTCGGCGAAATATTGGTGTACTAATTGGCTAGTACGCCTCTGCCTACCCCTTCGGGGATGCAGACGTGAGCTTATGTTAACGTTATGTTATATTAAGTAAACGTATATTTTGTTTGCTGCATGTTAATTCAATTTTTTTTTTGTTATTGGTATTTGGTACATATTTAAGTCCATATCTTGAAAACTACTGACCCGATTTTGATGAAACTTGCACTATTCTATAAATTGTAGATACCTAGTCCAATAAAAATAATTATCACCATCCGATTTCAAGTTTCTGAGAAATAAGTGGTCAAACATAGGTCTATATAAATAGACACGAATTATGTGCAATCTAACAATATTACACATCTACATACGGGTCAGGCTAACCTTCTTTAATAAATCGGTTAAAAATCTCAAAGAATGAAGAATTAAGATTAAGGTATCTATTTTTAACCGACTTCAAAAAAGGAGGAGGTTCTCAATTAGTCCGAATATTTTTTATTTATGTCCCTGATTACTAGAAGACGCTTGGACCGATTGGAGAAATTATTATTTATTTGTTTAAAACGGTAGGTATACTTCCCAAGTGGTCCCATTTACACCAAGTCAGGATTTGATGATGGGATCCCAGCAAAATCGAGTACAATCCTATAATTTTATGGGAGTATTTGTGTGTTTTGTATATTTTCTAAAACTATCTAATTATGTGCGTCTGGTACTCATCATCCTATGTTGCTGAGGTGATGATGGAAAATATAACTACTTAAATATTAGGAGTTAGTGGATAATTCTTTAAATATCATAGCTTCGTATAGACCTCTACTTTAATGTTCCTTTAAATTATGCAGGTGAGGTGATAATGGAAGCTAAAATTCCTTGTTATTTAGGAATAAGAGGATAAAGTACCGTATAGACTGCTAGTTTATAACATATTTCAAATTATTTCGGTAATTGTGTTGGGAATCTTATTTTTTATGCTACTGAACAATAATGAACACTATAAATTGATAAATAATAATTTTGCTTTTCATTTTGATCTGCTTTTGCCCCACCGACTCCAAAGAGAGTAAAAAATATTTGTTTTTTTTTACTTTTATAGTCCAGATTTGAAGTCGGTTTTTAGTTTTTGACTAGTTTTTTGGTGACTGCTATATCGTAGCCCGTGATCGTAGTATTTTCCTTACTAAGTCAAAATGTTAAGTAAAGGGCGGTTTTGATTAACCCTCACGTACCTAGTATAATAGGTATATATGTGTAGGTTGACCATGTTAACCCCCGGAGGAGGTTGACATTAGGCAGGCAGCCACTCGTACAAAATAAGCCGAACCCTTTCTGCAACATGCTAAAAGAGTGTTGCGCCGACTCCACATTGTGGGATAAGGGCATGTTGAAAGAAGGCCTAATTTCGACAACAAGAGATAATGAGCTTTGTTTTGTGTAGGTACTTAGTATGTAGGTAGAGCAAACATGGCCAGGTGGCCCGTGGCCGGACATTAGGTACTCACATATGAATGTTTCTTTCCTGGGAGTGACGGTTACACAATATTCGTAATTTCTTAATTGCTCGACTATTGGAAATGCATAATCATGACACTTCTGCTTCGATATCGGTCGTATTGCATTAACGTGCTTTTCTGAAGATTTACCTTGAATAGATGATTAGGAACCTGTACTTACTTAGTTTAAAAGACTTCAATTAATACAGTTCAATATATTTTGTATTGAAGTCTGTTCAGAAAGGTCACATCCACAAACTTAGATGACAGAAGTAGTTACATCCTCAGAAGTTCTAAATGGACGTCGCAAATAGCTAGGTAGGTACATAACTCATCCTAACTAAATATCCTAACCTACTTAAATTAAGCGTGTAGAAGCCAATATTTATGCCTATAGTAATACACAATTGACGAAACCTAATAGGTAACTGGTCAACGGTACCCTTAGTACGAGTTTTTCTTGAAATCGACGATAGTTTACAATATCTCCATATTTTTCGCCCGAATTCCACAAAAGGAGGAGGTCCTCAATTCGTCTGTTTTTTATGTATGTTACACAATATCTCCGCCAAATGTGGACCTATTTTCAAAATTCTTTTTGTGATCGATGACTGTTAAGCACTTAACCGTCTGGATCATCTGAGCGCTGTATCTTGTGCTTATGTCGAAACTCCAGACTCTGGAGACACCCACTCGGACAACCCGGTAACCTACAAGCTACAACTTACTTCTTAGAGCAATGTCGTTTTCCCAATTTACTATTTTTAAGTTCTTCCCATACGACCGCAATATATTGTCAGTATTGAATAACTGTGGTACTGCAAAAGAAAATATTTTCTTGTTGCCTATATTGGTTAAAAGTACACTACCTTCTTATTTACATATAATTATATTACATAAGCACTTTATAGTCATTATTTATCTTACATCAACGATAGCTAATAGTAGGTAGGGTAGTTTTAGCAGTGCAATATATTTGGCTAAATTGGCACCAGCAATCAGTATGATCGGGAGCGCATCGAATAGGAATATTTCGGATTTCAGTTAATACGGTGTCTTATGTCAATTACTAACTACCATTATACAGCGATCTTAGGTCATGTAGGTATTGTATTTTACCTAGCAAAATAGTTTAATCACTTACATACAGGATATTCATTAGACAATATTGCTTCGTGGTGTTCAAATAATCCAATATTATTACTAAAATCATCTCTGTTAAATTGGGTATGCACTATATTTCTTCTTATGCTGGTTTCTGAGTAATAAATTAGCTGTTATAGATGATTTTAATAATTTCATCACTGAACTAGAACATTAGATTTAAATCAAGCTTAGTATTCCATGTCCACACATCAGTCATACACATAGTCCTGACCCCACATTAGGTTTGACCTATATCGTGGGTATCAGGAATTACAAGGGACTTACGGTCCCACAACATCCAAACCCGAAACAAATGTGTGACCCACACAAACATTTGTCTTGGTGCGGGAATCGAAATCACGGGGTCTCGTTTCATAGCCAGGTACTCGCCCGCTGTGCCTCGAAGGCTGTCAAATATACATACATACATCAGCGAATTTTTCCTCGCCTGATGAGGGTAGTTTAAATAATACATAACTAAAAATAGTGGTAGGGACTGGCCCAACGGTCACCTGATGTTTTCTATCTTTCCCGGACGGCATAATGTTAGTTACGAGCTAGGTAAGACCAGCAAACCCGACATAACGGTCACGTGTCTCTCCCCACAGGCGTAGCAGTAACGGTAAAGCTTTTCCCCGTGAAAACAAAAAAATAATAAAAAATTCTTTCATAATATGATAATTAGTATGATTGACGGACGTTTATTTTTGAAAATACAATTTATATAAACAGAGTATAGTTATATTCCAAAAGTTGCAGTATGTGCTAACGCAAACAATACCTACTTATTTGTAACGATTTTTTTTTCAAATAACTTTTAATCTCTCTCCTGTAACATTTTTAAAATGTCGTAAGAAATCAATTAGCCTTCGAACTAATGTCGTTGTAACATTTTAGACTACAAATTTAGCCCCTTACTTATAAAAATATTTAAGCGCTGCTTATCTTCAACCATAGGTTGTCCCTTTCATTTTTAAATAATGTAACGCAAGGAAAAAAGTGACAGGCTATTCTTAGCGAAAAGATAAGCGAAAATGTTTTTTTATAAGTAAGGCCCTTAGTGTTCAGCAATGCCAAATGGTCAATATGTAGAAAGTACGTTAAATAAAATGACTCACCCGAGAATTCGAAACCATGAAGGTTGTACTTCACTTTCCATGAAACCATTAAATGGGCCATGTCTGGATAAGAATAGACTGAAGCACAATGAGCTGGAACTAAAGACCACAATGGTCGAAGGAGCAACGTGCTACACACAATTTTATGTGGTGTAACGTTCAAATACACGGCGCCGACTAACTGATAATTTGACTTGACAGATGTTAGCGGACCTGTGGGTAGTTCGAAATATACTACATCGATGATTACTCGATCCTTATTATGCCGGGTCTAGACTAATGCCAACTGAACGAACGTTCGCGAATCTAATCTACTGCATTCACACAACAGCAAAAGTTTGTTTGTGTTAGTGTGTACCCTGCATAAGTAAACGAAGGCGAACGAACGAAAGCACGAAAAGGCGAGTAAGTTGCGGTCTCCGTCGCCGAAACCCACTCACTTTTGTTTGGTTGGTCTGTACTTACTCTGTACCCGGATTTAGAAAAACCGCTATTTATTACTATTTTTTTATAGCAGAGACTGGCAAACGAACAGATGGGTCATCTGATGGTAAGTGATCTCCACAGCCCACCCAAGACAATTTGAATCATGGATGCGTTGCCAATCTAAAAAAGGAAATGGAAGGAGAGGGGAAAGGGAGGGGGGAAAGAGGCCACCGGAAATCTCACTCTCCGAATGAAACGCGACAGCAAGCTGCCACTTTACGTCGATTTTCTGTAAGACAGTGGTATCAAACCGGTCGAGCTGACCCATTGGTGCTGTAGACGTAATTGTCTACAGCGTGGCTCTACCACTCCAAAATTTTAAATTATTGCAATTGTAATCTACACTCACTTTGGTTATCATATGATCTGCGAGAGATGCGAAATATTTCATTTCCTCGGTGATTTACAAGGCACAAGTGAACATAATATACAATTATTAAGATTAAAATAATTGTAAAAGTAATTATCAAATGTGCGAATATACACTTTTCTCCTCTTGTAAATTTTGGTTGTGCCTTAGACGGAGGCATTTTTAAAATTAATGCGCGGCAAACTAGATTTTAGTCAGTGGAATAGTTTTTTTTTCAACCATTATTAAATACATTATACATACAAAGAAAATATTGTTTGTTGCGCATGACATATCGTCTACCTGGCACTTTGGTAAAATATCAACGTACCTAAATATGTACATCTTTTTGGGGGTTTAAAGTTTAAAGTTTGTTTTTGCCATGCGTTATAATCTTTTCAAATAGACCTATGTCAACTTTTTGCACTTAAAATATTGACATACTAATGTACCTAGTTATTAGCGTTGTTCAAGTTTTTTATACGCTTTATATGAGCTTCACCCAAAGACATTCAACAGTATACAATATATAGACGGGACGACAGTAGAAAACTTGTGATCCAAAAGTTATGACCTCGTGGTCACAAGTCGCTCAGTTTATTTGAAATACATATACGCGCGCCAGGTCAGCCAGCGTAATAATATTGAGAGAATAAACTTGTCTTACGTAATTCTTAACCATTCACAGAACATTCTAGGGTGTTAATCATAATAATCGCCTTCGCATTGTAATAAGTGGTTGATGGCGGTACAGAAGTTTGAGATCATTTTTTTTATATGGAAACTTGCTTGATAGCCCCTTTATAGTTAGTAATATTAACTCTCTTTGGCTTCATCTGTATGAACTTATGTGATGGAATCTTTCAACGTGATTTTCACCATGTTCCAAACATCTGATGAACTTGAAAATTGGCACACGTATGTATTAAGGACCGATGACAATACAGTACTTTAATAGTTTTGTCCTAGAGTTATCTGTACAGGATTACCAGGATAACAACATTGAAATAGGATTCACTGAAAATCAAGTTTCCAGTAAAACTGTAATTATTAGGTACTGATAACGCTTTTGCAGGCTTTTAAAAAATGCTAAAATAAATAATAGTTAAAAAAAATACGCTTTTATAACAAACGTCACTAATAAATGAAAATAACTTTTCAGTATAAAGCGTTTGTTCTAGAGTTATAAAAGTAAAGTAATTTTATAACGTTGTGTAAGCACCACCCCCTAAGGTGTACCCAGTCTGGGACGAAAAGCGCAGTGTTCTAGCAGTCGTCGGAGTAGATCTCTCTTTGTAGGCCGCGGTTTCGGACTATTGGACCGTCGGAGAGCCTGGCGTGCGGTGGCCAACTTCTGCGAGGTGGTCTTCTCGCAGGAGAATGCCGATAGGGATCGGGAACGATCTGATCCCTCCCGCCGCCAGAGAAGACGTAGAAGGCGTCGGGTTGACGACTGACCGGCGCTTCCCGCCCCGTGGATTGGGGGCGTTTGGAGAATTCTGCCACGATGTACCAGCCCCTGCCCTGATCTTTCCTGGGTCGAGGGCACTCAGCGGAGGACTATC
Source organism: Clanis bilineata (assembly GCA_036417725.1). NCBI lineage: Eukaryota > Metazoa > Arthropoda > Insecta > Lepidoptera > Sphingidae > Clanis > Clanis bilineata. The sequence continues at coordinate 15,917,019 of CM071137.1, forward strand.
GTAGCGCCCCTTTTAATACTTTTATACATTTAACCTAGAGATAGACGACAACACAGGTGGTTGACCTTGTGCTGTCGCTCACGGCCAGGGCGTCTTTTGACGGCGGGGGATTTTAAACTCCTCCCTCCACAGTAGAGACGGGCCGATAGGCACTGCGCTGGGATCGTTCTGGCTGAAACTCAGGCACTTCTTGCCTAGGGAAACCCGGGACTATCCCTAAAAGCGCCGAAGAGGGCCAGTGCGGGGTTTTTAGTCGGTATTTTCGATGTAGGGTGTACATAGTGTTATGGCGGGTACACACCGGCCGAATGAAGGCGAAAGAACGTTCACGAAGGGGTCGGTGTGGACGCAACACCGAAGCCGAACAAACGAACGAAGGCGTTCAGTCCCGTTCGGTCGTGCGCTGGTACATCAAAAAGGATTATATAGCGAATCGGCGAATGCGGTGTGGACGTCTCGACGAATGTTGGTGAATGCTCATTTAGCAACATAGAGACTAGACTAGATTCTAAACATTCTATAGAGCTGATGTTAGAACTAAATGAATAAAATGCGAGTGGTCCAATGACTTACATTTGTAACTAATTTTTTTTTTAGAAAAGACATGTTGCGCCATCTCCAAATAATGGGGAACGAACCAAAATTATAACGAGAAATTATGTTGATAAATTACGATAAATGTTGTAAAATATGCCTACGTTTACAATTAATATTTTACAACATATCTTAAATCCTTAGATTAAAGAGAGAGACAGGAGATCGGTTACATCTCCATGACCTTGGCCAGCCAAGGTCACGGTCAGCTTGATGTCTGGCGACTAAAGATGGCAGAAAGTTTAGTGTGTTTAAGTAATAAGGTCGAAGATTTGTCGATAAATATTTTTGTATTGTTTCTACAAAGCAGCACATAAATGTGCAAAAGTGAATAATTTCAGCGTTTATTTTTGCTTTTATTTGATTTATAATTAAAATATTAGAGTATTATTGGCATGATTAGTTTTAATAATATAATCATCATCAGCCAAAGAATGTCCACTCTTAAACATTAATAATAATAAATAATAATATTTTATTTCAGACTCATTGTTACATTACAAATAGTCCATATAAGTCTTACATTACATAATAATAATAATAATAATATAATACTGGCAACACTCAACAGTCATCTGGTACTAGAACAAAACATTTTCACAAATCCTTATTTTTAGATCTATAATATCTATAACTTTACTTTATATGCCGTATTTTACAAAAAACCATCCTATTTAAATAATAATCCATCAATATTAATTAGAATTTTTTACAATATGCAAATATAGAACTATGACAATGACAGTGACAATACAGTGCAAATGTAACAATTCAGTTTTACAAAGAAATAAAGAAGAAAGAACAAAAAATGTACCAAGATGATGTTACGAGCCAGGACACGCGCACGCAGAAGATCCCCCATCAGCTCGTCGAGCTCCGCGTCGTGGGCGTCGGCTTCGGAGGTGTTCGAGCCGTCGCCGGGTAACGACGCGTTGAGCCTACAAGACGAGCTGCAGTCGTCCCCGCCGCCACTAACACCTGCGCGGCGAAGAGGACGACGACCCCCTCCTCCGGCGGGCTTGGGACCAGCGGGGCCTTGTGTCCCGCCTACGGCCCCCGCTACCGGTGGAGTAGTGCGCCGCATGCGATGGACATCTAGCATTAATGAAAATGTCATGCGGGCCTACTTTGGGGCGACAGAGGGAGGAAGCAAACTCACAGCGTACCGTGCCAAAATGCTTGCTCTGTTTCAGACCCTGGAACCAACGCTTGATGTATCGACTCAACGTTTATCGGATCAAGTAAGGTTCATCCAGCGGCGTAAGTTGTTGGATGATGCCGTACTTGAGCGGTTGCGCGCAAACTTACAAAATATTGTCCATGTTCCTATCACCACGGCTCCTGTTGAACAAAGAACAGATTGCACACCTATATGCACTTCTAACACAGATCCTGAGTTGATGGACAATTTGGACAGTACAGTAAGTTCCCAAGATATACAGTGTTTGAGAAGGGCTTTGGAAGATGCGATTTTGGAATTTAATTCTGTTTCTGCGACCAGTAGACCTCGGATACCGCGTTTACCAACGCACAGACGTAATTTGGCGCTAGTTGGGGCACTAAACTCCATTCTTTCCACATACATGGAGTCTAGTTGCGACCTTGTTGACACTCATTCGATCCTGTACTGCGCAGCCGTCGCGGTATGTCGTGTGGCTAACGTAAAGTTTCCCAGTGAAAACAGAGTCACGCGGGATACCGTGATTGTTCCTGCCTGGCAGCGCAGGATCGAAGAGCGTATCGGCAAGGCCCGAACTTTAATCGCCAAATTAATTTGCTTCAGGGAAGGCAATGATAGGCCCAGAGTCATGCGTTTTGTGACACAGGCCTTTTCTGGGACCAACATCAGGCCCAGAGATTATAGGGTTTGTGTCGCAGAACGCATAGATTTCCTGAAGCAAAAAGTCTGTGCTTGGGCGAACCGTATTCGACGATTTAGGACGCGCTGGGATAGATTCCAACAAAATCGCACTTTTCAAAGAGACCAGAAAAGAGTGTATGGATGTTGGGAGCGCTCTCATGTTCTAGGAGATCGGCGGCCGCCGGATGTGCTTGATATGCATACATATTGGGCAAGCATTTGGTCGTCGCCGGTCTCTCACACTGAAGGCGCCTGGCTCAGTGTCGTGGAGCGAGCCTGCGAATCGATACGAACTATGGAGGCCGTTTCAATTAGCCCAGAAGACGTTTTGTGTGCAATCCGTCCGTCCCACAACTGGAAAAGTCCCGGGCCGGACGGCCTGCACAATTTCTGGTTGAAATGGCTTCCTAGCACGCATGCTCGTTTAGCGACGCAGTTCCAGGACGCACTTGAGAGTAGATCTCTCCCATCATTTATGACGACAGGTGCCACATACCTCTTATATAAATCTGGTAATACCACTGACCCAAAAAATTATAGACCTATAACTTGCTTGCCCACCATCTACAAATTACTGTCCTCAATTATAAGATTGAAAATATCCAACCACATTAACAATAGTAACATCATGTTTTCAGGTCAAACAGGCTGTAAAGTTGGGTCACGTGGTACAAAAGAACTCCTTCTCGTAGACATGTCCATATGTCAGCAAGTTCGTCGCAACAGAAGGAATTTATCGGCTGCCTGGATCGACTACAAAAAAGCCTACGATTCGGTGCCTCATACATGGCTCATGAGGGTGCTGGATTTGTATAAAATAGATACAAATCTATGCGCCTTTCTGGGGGCTTGTATGAGGCAGTGGATAACGGTTTTAAATTATCCAGGTGGTGCGAGTACTCCTGGTTGTGATGAACCAATTAAGATTGAGCGGGGTATATTCCAGGGTGACAGTCTGAGTCCCTTATGGTTCTGTCTGGCCCTGAATCCTCTTAGCACTTTGCTGCTGGATTCTGGACTAGGCTACCGTCTTCGTAGAGGGGGAGAGCCAATATCCCACTTACTTTACATGGATGACCTCAAGCTGTTCGCACCCAAGAAAACTGATTTGGTGGAGTTGTTGAAAATAACTAAAAATTTCAGCAACTCTATCAATATGGAGTTTGGTGTGGATAAGTGCGCGGTTATCCATGTGGAGCGTGGTGGGAATATAGTCTCTGATGACATCCATCTCTCAGAGACTATACAGCTTAGATCTCTCTCCGAAACGGAAACCTACAAATATTTGGGTATGTCTGAAGCGTTAGGTATATCGAGTGCAGATGTAAAACAATCAGTAAAGGAACGTTTCTTTGGTCGCTTGAAAAAAGTTCTTAACAGTCTTTTGTCAGGTGGCAACAAGATTCGTGCCTTTAATGGTTGGGTTATGCCTGTACTGGTGTACTCTTTTGGCATACTCAAATGGACTCAGACCGAGTTAGATACCCTGGATCGAAAGGTCCGGACTCTACTAACTGCACACCGAATGCATCATCCACGATCGTCTGTTATGAGATTGTATATCCCGCGGAGATGCGGGGGCCGAGGTTTACTTAATGCCAAGGACCTGCATAACCGCGAGGTATGCAATCTCAGGAATTATTTCCTCCGTAGCGAAGTGGTGATGCATAAGGATATGGGCTTGGTAGACAAAGGATTCACTCCGCTCTCACTGGCAAATGAGAATTGGCGGGCACCTGTGGCACTGAGTACCAGGGATCGCAGGGAGGTATGGAAGAGCAAAGAGCTTCACGGACGATTCTATCGAGCTCTCAATGGGCCCGATGTCGACCAACTTGCTTCCGTATCTTGGCTACGTTTCGGTAACCTCTTTGGGGAAACCGAGGGTTTTGTCTTTGCAATTATGGACGAAGTTATCAAGACGAACAACTATAGGAAATACATCATAAAGGACGGGACGGTCGACATCTGTCGAGCATGTCACCGTCCGGGAGAGTCCATTAGGCATGTTATTTCCGGTTGTTCGTATCTTGCTAACGGCGAGTATTTGCATAGACATAACCTAGTAGCCAAGATCATACACCAGCAACTTGCTCTTCGATACTACCTTGTGACTTCTGAAGTGCCATATTACCAATATGTGCCCCAGCCAGTTCTTGAAAATGGACATGCAACACTGTATTGGGATCGATCTATTATTACGGACAGGACTATTGTTGCCAATAAGCCTGATATTGTGGTAGTAGATCGATTGGCGCGCCGAGCAATACTTGTTGATGTCACCGTTCCGCATGATGAAAATCTCGTTAAGGCCGAAAAAGACAAAATGTCCAAATACTTAGATCTGGCACACGAGATTTCCGACATGTGGGATGTGGAATCAACAATCATTGTCCCGATAGTCGTTACCGCTAATGGGTTGATAGCAAAGAGCCTCGACCAACACCTTAAGAGGCTCTCAATCGGGCGTTGGGTCAAGAGCCAGATACAGAAGGCAGTGTTATTGGACACGGCACGCATTGTGAGGCGGTTCCTCACTCTGAGCCCCTAACCACCGGTGGCTTGGGTCTCAAGCCTCGTCATCGGGAGGGTGATATTTATTTATTTTTATATTTTTAAATGTATTTATTTTTATATAATTTATATTTAAAAATGTAAAAAGAATTTATTGAAATAAATGAGGAATAATAATAATAACATAACATTTAAATTGTTTAAATTACCATTAAATTAAATTAAACCAAATTAAATTAAAATAAATTAAATTAAATTAAATTAAATCAAATCAAATAAAATCAAATCAAATCAAATCAAATCAAATCAAATTGTTTACTTACATTACCATTGCATTTTATTACATTAAATTAGAATTAAAATTAATGAATATGCATATTAGTCCAGTGTTCCATAAAAAGGCTATCCATGTCCATTCTATCGGCTATTATTTTCAAACAAGTATTGGAGCTGGATCGCAATCTGCTCATCATGGACGCAGTTCTTTTGCGCATAATTGCAGGAAAGCCATTAATTCCTGCCACTGCAAACATTTGTGATGCGCTACAATAACGTGGCAGTCCCATCAGCGCTCGAAAAGCGTTGTTATATTGTACACGCAGAGCATTCCATGCCTTCTGTGTATACTTGACCCATAAACTGCACGTATAAAAAGTTTGACAATAACCTCGAAATAATGTTAATTTGACATCGCTAGAACAACGCGCAAATCTACGGGCCAACATATTGGCTCTGACTGATAATGCCCTACGCTCCCTCTCTATGTCCATGTCATCCATGAGAGTGTCAGTAACCCAGTGACCCAGATACTTAAACTTTGTTACTAATTTAAGTTGACTATTATTAAGTATGACTGGAGGTATAGTTTAACTCAATGTCAACATCAACTAAAAAAATCAACAATAACTAAAAAAATTGGTTGCTAATATCTGCTATAAAATCGTTATCTATGCGCAATAAAGCTTTTATAATAATACGAATTAGAAACTTATAGTCGCTGCCTACTCTTATGGTATACATGTGTGATAGTATGTATGTATGTATGCAATGTAAAAAATATGTCGTAAGATAGCGGAATAAAACATTTTATCGATATCGATAATATACGCAATGAATTATGACCCTCGTCACTAGACCGCCATTCCTGTTGCTGTATTATTATTACTTTGGACCGGTGGAGTGGCTTATTGACGGATTCGGGTATATAGGAATAAACTAATGTCACAGGGGGTCCCTATTATCTTTTACAACCTATCGAGTATAAAATTTGATAGATTCAGCAAAAAATAAAGCTATCTCTTTTTTACTAATGGATGTCAGCTCAGGTAAAGAAGGATCAATATACAAGTGTTTGTTCCTATAGGCCCGTATCCGTCAATAAGCCACGCCCCCGGAACAATATAATAATACGGTAGCTGAAATGGTGGTCTAGTGACGAGGGGCATGATTCATTGCGTGTGGTATCGATATCGATAAAATGTTTTATTTAGTTATTTCACGGTATATCCTTTTGCATTACATACATATTGTCACACCTGCATACCATAAGAGGAGGCAGAGACTATAATTTTCTAATTCGTATGATTAGAAAAGCTCTAATGCGTTTAGATGAGGATTTTTAAAACAAACGATTTTTTAGTTGTTCGTATGATTGATGTCGTCATTGAGTTAATGTTTAAAGTACACATTATGTTGCTGATGATAACATTGAAACTAATTGCGTCAATAATAGTCTAATATTTTAACTGAATAATAAACGTAATGTTTGATAATCTTAAATAAATCAAATAAAAACAAGTAATAAATAATAAACATACAAAAATGTTTATCGACAAATCATCGACTATGTTACTTTAACGCACTAAACTTACCGCCATCTTTAGCTGCCAGTCTGGTGCCAAGGTCATGGAGAGGGAATCGATCTCCTCTCTCTCTCTTTAATCTAAGTATTGGTCCTTCTTTACCTCAGTTGACACTAATTATTGTCTTGCGTGTCTATGGGCGGTGGAGATCACATACCATCAGCCATCAGCCATCAGCCATCAGGCAACCCATCTGCACGTTTGCCAGTCAGTGCCTGCTATAAAAAAAAAGAAAGAACACTTTAAACTTTTATACTTGTAAGTATAAAGGTGTTATACATATATTGGAAGGCGAAAATATGAAACGTATTTTAATGAGGGAAATAAAACAAAAAAAAAATGTAAAAATGTACTTATTATATTAATAATTATTCATATGGAGTGAAAGACTATAAATCCTTTGAATTCAAAAATATATTCATTAGGTTATAAAAACTTAATATTATTGTTATTACTTAATATTAACCTCATGCTATTAATGCTAGCGCACCAATTGATAAACTTTTTTTAGGGAGTGAACACACTCATTGACGTGGAACTATTAGAAGGCGATCAGGGGGGTTACCACCACTTCTGATAGCAGTATTATTATAATCTTACTTTGTTTTTTTTTTGTTCGATACAAGTAAGATTATAATAATACTGCTATGATAACTCCCCAGTGGAATTCCGCTAAAATCGCCCTTATTATATATTACTAAAAACAGCCTCATAAACGGCTCTGATTTTGAAACGGAGACCAAACGTTAGATTTGAAACAAAATGTACGCAACGCTCTTTTAGCGGAATATTTTATGCTCTATTTCTAAGGTTCTAAGCAGTTTACATATTTGTAATGGTACTAATTATAGCAATATATTATTACTTTTGGATGAAAGACACGTTATCAATTGTAGAGTATATATTCATCTGCTATATTAAACATTGTTTTGTATTGCTTCTTCTGACGTTAAATGCCATTCAACACAGCGAAACAAAACAGACGAATACATACAACGATTTACTAAAATTATATTGTCGATGTATATCGAATAAATGTATATAAACTACCATCAAAAACCCATAGACGTAAAATAGGTAACCTTACAAACGTGTTTACATATTTTTATTGTTGATTTAACAAACCATATTACTAAAATTAACAATTATTCACCGAAGATTTAAAGTTGTGAATTAAATTGTCAATACGCATTGATTGAAATCTTTTTGATCTACTCAAGTCATAAAGTAGATTCCGCGTAGATGAGTGTGGACAGTCCCTTATATAAGTCTTAGGGCCAACGCAGAGCTGCAGAGCGGGGAGGTATTTTTAACGAATTTTTACAATGATCTTAAAATATTTCCAATGCTATAAAATTGGTATGAATTAAATAATAAAGTTGAAATTATAATTATTGAAATATTAATTATATTAAATTACATTGATTATAATATGTTCAACATTCGATGTCCTATTGCTGAATTATACATATAATATAAACCATTATATGAATCAAAATGGCCCGAAGAGCTAACATACTTATTGACATCGAATCGGCACAAGCCTGTCAAAATTATGAGTCAGTGATACGATAAAAGCATCATGTGGAGGACGAACCAAAATCCTTCGGCTATTCTCTCTCATTGCAGGGTTATAATAGTTATACGGCTCAAGCTAATTCCATGTCAATAAGTGTGTTTATTTGTAAATACACATATCATCTAAAAGGTCTGCGATGGTCCTCATTCACTTTAACACAGCCGATGCGATTCAAGCAATTTCTGATAATGAGTTATCAAAATTAGGGACTTTCTAAATATTTAAATATTAATCACACTAACACTACATTTAAAATCTTGCTGCTTAGTAAATGAAAAGTTGGTGTTATTTTGTACTATTTACAAGCGTATTCCCCTATTTTGATACTATACACTGTTTCAAATGAATGTTATTACTCAGTATGTTATCAGCCACAATGAGATAATTTTACCAAATTTTAGCGTGGAGCCATTTTAACATTACTTAAGATTGGTAATCACTATTACATTTATTTGAAACAGAGTTTATAACAATGAAATATAAAGATAAATATGTGCATACCGGACCACACATAAATAATGTTTAATATAGTTAATACAAATGCGGCTCGAAAACCGCGCCTCTCCGTGAAATACAATTCCACTTAGCCCTCATTCACACGAGCGCTTTTTCAAAGCGCATTAAAAGAGCGTCTCAACATGTCCGATCATATGAGTACTTGAAAATCATTCTTGTCTTGTTTCTAATAGGGTATATTCTACATACTATAAAAAAAACACCGCGTTTTAAAAGCGCTGGCGTTTGAATAACTATACTAAAACTCATTTGTTCCATTACAACTTTGAGAAAGATAGAGGACAAGGCATAACAACAAAAACATGAAGCATTCCTAATATATGGAATGAAATCAAAATGGCGACTTTGCGAAAGAAAGACCCCATTAATATAGCAGTTAGACATCTTCCGAATTTAGTACTATTGTAAATAAAACACCGTATTTATAATAAACTCAATAAGTATTTATTATATATACGTTATTTAACTCTTATCACAAGGTGACAACTTACATGTAAAAATTACTACCTGGATAAAGAAGAAAAAAGGACCTGGCGTAACTACGAAAATAAGTGTTTACTATGAAACCGGTTCCGCCATTTTAGTTTCGCGATCCATAGTAAACACGTATTTTCGTAGTATGCCAGGTCCTTTTTTCTTTTTTATCCAGGTAGTATTTTTTTCTTAAGTCATTGCAACGCTTTTTTTAACGCGCGTCGAATAAGTGCTCGTGCGAATGAGGCCTTAGTGTCAATATCGCTTAGAACTAGGGACTAGTCTATCTAGTAAATAAAAATGTCAAAAAGGTTTCAACAATTGTTGTGTCATTTTTGAGATACTTATTATACCGCCGAATGTTCATACACTCGCCTTATGTCGTTTAATGCCGAAAATCAATGTAAGCAGCCGTCAAAGTTGAGCAGCGTTTGACCATTCGGGCGATAGTCATTTCGAATTTTAATCGGGGTTGTTCATTCTTTACAGTTAACACCGACTACGTCATTTATTGTACGCGAGTTGGACCGATACGCACATACGTCAGATATTATTATATTTATTTAGAATGATATTAATTCAGTACTGTTCAATATTCCCAACCGTGTTCTCAACATCTCCTTTTATAATGGTTCCTGTCAGTCCTATAATATATCACTACTAACTGTTCTAGCACTATGAATTGAAAGTTTATATACATCTAACGCTGCCGCAATAACACTAGACGCATTGGAAAGGTGCACAGAATATATTTTATATTTTATACTAAAGATGTAGATCTACTTAGATAAGGCAACTGTAAAAGCGTGTCACATTTGTAGATTTTCTTTCATACAGTAATATGAGACATTGTTACAACAATTCATTATAATACTTTACAGTATGAAAGAGTACTTTTTATGTCAGCGTAAGTATTAACGATTATGTCATGTGTAGTCTATCATTACGCTTGGCAATACCTCATATTTCATGACAGCATTCGACATAATGCAAATCTTTGTCTGATACGTAAGATATTGAATGTAACAGTCTGCGACAGTGTTGGATCAATATAAACATCTACTTAAGAGTCGAATTAAACAATCAGTAGGCAACACGGTATGTGGCTTATAATATAATTAGATAATAACATGTCGAATTATTATAAAATGTCCAAATAACAATATCATAAGTATTAATTAACATTCAACGAATTATTGCTGTATTCAGTTTCCTATAATCGTTATTAATTTTAATAGTCATTACAGATTATTTAATAGTCAGCCGCAAACTATGCCGGTCACATTAGACGGCTTTAACTACGGTATTGAAAGTAACATCGTTGTCAAAGATTATCAATAAAGTATGAATCTATAAATGTATAAATGCTGTATATAATTATTTTACATTTAAACAGGATGTAGCACGAACAACGGACCGAACGGAAACGAACAACCGCTATGAAACACTGTATATCAAATGTCAGAAAAGTGCTGCCAAATACAATGCAAGGTACGACAATTTTACTGAACTATGCGTGCTAATTCAATACAGCATACAGTTACAGGTACACTAGATATAAAGGGGCATTACAATTAACTTACATCAACAATCAACATACATCGCAAATTGGGACGCACTTTGAAGACAATATCGCGAGTAATAACATTTTGCTAATGTAAAAAATATTCTGGTAAGGCCTTTCAAATTACCACTTCGTAAAAAAAGTTGAGAGTAACGCAGTACACTCGAGCTTAAATACATTACCTTGGACAGACTAGCAACGATATTTTGTCATCATGAATCTTTCATAAACTTCGGATTTCAAGATGAGATCATAAAAAATATGCCATCATTGTTGTTTGTAAACAAAAGAAACAACTTCAAAACTGTTTTTAAAGTGTAAATGTGTATTTTTGAAGTCGGGAGGGCCTGACAAAACACGACTCTACTCCATATACTATAACATTGATATTCTATAAATGTAAATCAACTTTTATTTATTTTATCATTCTTACATATTTAGGTGCAAATTAAAAAAAAAGAATATTTTTATTTTACGGAGATCTGCATGTTATTATACCATATCATAATATCTTAGTAACATTATAGTCCTCATACTTTTCCAAAACTTCTAAACAGCTCTTTTTGGGCCGTCCACGGGGACGCACACTTAGAATGATCGGGTCCCACACACTTGCGACCGACGTACTCCTGTGATTTCCTCACAATGTGACCTTACCATCTCAAGCGACATTCGTGCAGTTTATCTGCACGTTTTGGACACCAAAACTATCGCGTTTGTACATGTTACGTATTCGATCCAGTCGTGGAACGTTACACGTCTATCGCAGCTTCATCTCTGCGATATAGATTTCCCTAACATGACGCTTAAGGGCAAGTCACGTCTCGCACCTATATAGAGGTAAAGGTCGAAAATGTTCTTGTATATGAGACCTTTAAGTCCTATCGGCATCTTACGGTCGCAAGTAACGTCTGTAGCCTCTCCTCATTTGTCCAAGCGGCACCAATATAGGCCTTGACGTCGGTGTCGATATCACTAAACTTATACAGTTACTAGATACTTAAACTTGTCCGTTTTCACGGCAAGTTCGTTCCCTATCCGAATACTATCCAGGTCTGCACTCCCGCAGGCCATGTACTCAGTCTTCGCCACATTTAGTTTCAGCCCATTATTCTCAAGCATTATCTTCCACAAGTCTACCCTCTGCTCTTGGCGCTGTTTGTGCTCATCAACTACAGCTATATCATCAGCAAAATGAGCACTAATGGTGGCTACTCCTGTATTTCCACTGTTATGACGTAAAGCACAACACTGAATGGAAAGGACTCAGCGCCGAACCTTTGTGATCCCCGATGGTAATCAAGAAGGGTTTTGTGTCGCCAATAGCAATCCGAACCACAAACTTGAATCAGAGGAATCTGTGCTCGATAATGTCACAAAAGCTTCTGACACCTTTTTGACCCTTGGTGCCCACTAGATCGTCCGTCGGTGCACACAGTCGAAGACCTGCAGAACCAAAAAAAGCGGTATGCAGATGCTTCTTCTTCGCCCTGTATGCCTCGCCCAACAATCCAATGGCGAACACTAGGTCCATGGTGCCACATCTGGATTTGATGCCATATTGACACTCCGAAGTTACGGGGCAGAAACTTGATTCCGAGACGTGTTCAAAGAGCTTTCGGGGTGGCACACAGGCTTAATGCCACAGTACTTCCCACAATCGTGAACATTATCCTTATTCCCTTATACAGGGGGATTATAAAACTCAATCCCCAAGGATTAGGCACACACATGGTGTTCGCTAAGTGAGGCAAGAAACTCCACACCATAAGAGCCCATCGCCTTCCACACGTCGATATGGATGTTATCAGGCCCCACCGCTTTCCAATTCTTAGATAGTAAATTGGGTACTTGAAATTGCTGTAGAATAACAAATATTATTGAATTTTTAAAGAAGTTAGATTTATCATCAAAATCACGTATCCAACAGAAATTTCTAACTCCATTTGTAGTTGGTACTGGGGCCGAAGCAGATTAAACGAAAAGGCACCGACTCCAAAAAAAACCGAAATTGTTATTTTTTACTTTTAAACGTTCAGTTTTGAAGTCGGTTTTTAGTTTTTGTCAATTATTATTTATCAATTTTTAGTGTTCAATAGCATAAAATTAAGACTCCCGACGCAATCACCGAAAATATAGTTTACACAGTACTTTAAAAATTATCCCGTAACGCCAAACAAGGACTTTTACTGTCCATCATCAGCTCCCATGAAGAGCTCAAAGGTAAGTAGCGATCAAAGTAGCGGTCTATAGGAGCCATAGCGGTCTTTTTTATAGAATTATCCACTGACTCCTAATAGTTAAGAAGTTATATTTTCCATCATCAGCTCAGCAACATGAGATGATGAGTACTGTACGCAAATACTTCAATCGTTTTAGAAAATATATAAAACACATTGTGTGTCCCTATAAAACTTAAGGGTTACCCTGATTTTTTCGGGGATCCTAATTTGGTGCCAATACGGGCCCACCTGGGAAGTATAAAAAACAAAAAAATCTCAAATAAGTCCAGGCGTTTTTGAGTACTTGGGGAACATCATCGATATAGGGAACATACATAAAAAAACGACGAATTGTCAACCTTCTCCTTTTTTAAAGTCGTTGAATAAAAATAACCAAGGACAATTTTATTTTCATAATTGAAATACTTAATTTTTATCTGTAAATTACAGGACTAAAAACACCAATCACGATGCATGACAATTTTTCTTGCTTAGATGTTCCAGGGGGAACTAAGACCTAAGGTCCAATACCAAACTGCCAAGTTATTATTTTTTTTTAAATTATTTTTAATTAAACTCTACCCAATTTGAACGCGGATGTGATCAACGATTAAAAACGGATGGACGAATTATCTACATCAATTTTCTAGTTTTCAAAACATCAATGTCCTATCATCGATGTTCTTTTTTTTGAGGTTAATGACGTAACCACAATCACCAGACAGCGTTTTCCCGGCAAATTCAATTATACATAATAATTTTTGTTTTTTTTATTATTTAAAATAAAAATATGCATATAAATTGCGAAATCAATTTTTTACTAGGATAATCTAATAAATAGCCCCCTGAATACTCTAAAAAAAATAGTCAAGTATCCAATTATTTTTAACACACAACAAACGGCAAAATTTTAGAACGTTTGTCATGCGCTTCAAAACCTATCGAGTGTTTTCCTTTTTCTCCTAACTGACTAACGGACGGACTGACTGACTAACTGATTGGTGGACTGACTGGCTTACGGACTGACTCACTGACTGACGGACATACAAACACACACCCACACTTTTTTTCCTTGATCGTAAGCGCAAAGCATTCTAAAAAAACTACCAGTGATCCTCGATAAACACTGACCCCCTTATTCATTATGAAATTCTGGTCTTATCGAACGCATAACCCTACTTTTGCCTACTTTAGCTAAAAGAGAACTGAAATATGTTTATCGAATACAATGTTGCTGGTTACAGAAAACAAAAGTAGTCACCAGATTCATGACAACCTGCATAAATACTTTTTGCACTGAGCGAAAACCAAATCAAAAGACTCGCGACAGGACAGGCGAATGGCTTATGCAGGCCCAGGGTTACAAGGATGTACCCTAGTATATCTTGTACTCTAACAATCAAATCATGTCCGCAGTATTGGATATACATTATAGTCCGATTGCTAAATAAACGGAGTAAACTGACAGATCGAAATATCACTACAAAATAATGTTGCTTACTTCCAAAACATAGTACCCAATTGACCTAGTTCAATTTTTATCATTCAAAGAAACAATAACTCAGCACGAGCTTGCAAAATTTATTTTTTAGAAATTTCGACTAAATGTCTGTATAAATAATCACAACAGATACGCGAAATTATAACAATGAAAATAACAAATATTACTATTATTATTTGAGAAAAATTACGTCCCGCACATTCATAGCTTTTGTAAGTTTTGTTTATTATAATGAACCATGACTAGACATGCCATAACTTAGCATGGCGTAATTTACTATGACTGTATATATAATTCAGTAGACATGCAGTACTGATCACACATTAGGCAGGAATTACGACTTTGAGTTGGACTTTAGAAAATGAAAGAATAACCATTTCACTGAATTGAAATGTTTAAATAATCTTGATCTTTTTACCGCAGCACTATTTAAATTTCATGCAAAAGTGGCATCATTCGAAATGTCAGTTTACTCAGTTTAAATAGCAATCCTACTATAGCTGATGGTAGAACGCGATCTACCATTTGTGTACGGTGATATCTGTCCCGTATACTGTAAGAAAAGAAAGCGTCGGGGTATGATAACATTCGTATCGAGGTGTGGAAGGCGATAGGTTTTTATGGTGTGGAGCTTTTGTCGCCCTATTCAAGCACAAACTGACGAGCAGCCTACGTCAGATCCCTGACGGTTAAGTGTATAACCTCATTGTACAAAGTATTAAGGTTAGTGTTTGGGACTATGGGGATTATCTCGGCATTAGGCTTATTTATTTTTGATGGAAAACATATTTTGTGTCGGCTCATACCGGCTGTTAACGATGTTTGGTGGTGATGACAATGATGATGCTGATGTTGATGGTTGCCTTTTTTCTTTGTTTTTGGCTTCTGGTTATTGAGGCCGACTGACTTCAAATCAATATTTGGCTCGCCCCATAGTTACGAAGTAAAAATTTCATCGCCGCTTTGTTTTTAATTTTTTTTGCTGTCATTTTGGTTGAAAATGACTGCCTCGGTAGTATAGTTGTATTCCGCGCGCCATATGACTACCGTCCCTGAAATTTTTGGTTCGATTCTTGTGTCGGGTAATGTAATATTGGGTTTTTCCACTAACTATCAGCCCGAGGTCTAGAATTTGTGGCCGATATGGCAAAAGACTCTCCTCTATCACACCCGAGATGGAATAAGCTCGGCGAAATGACCTTGTTCTAGTTGGCCTCTGCCTACACCTTCGGGATACAGGCTTGAGCTCATATATTTGTTTATGGCTTCAAAATGTCTGGATAGCCTCGTACTTACGAAGGATGGATCCGATGCTTAAACAGAAAAGTGGCGACCATATTGACTTTCTTTGTTTTAAGGCCGACTGACTTTAAAATCGATATTTGAGTCGCCTCTTAGTTACGATGTATGAACTCGACGCGAAAACTGAAAGAAAGTAGCCGCCATTTTGTTTTTCTTTATCTTTAACCTGAGTGACTTCAAAATCAATCCGGTGCAAAGTTAGCATTTTTCATTTTTGTTTTAAGCCCGATTTAATTAGAAATCGATATCTGGATCGCCCCTAGGTTACGAGTTAGGACACATGGACTACCGCAAAAACTTAAAAGTGGGCGCCATTTTGTTTGCTTCAAAGTCGATTCACTTCAAGCTGTCAAAAAAACTTCCAGTAATCGTTACAACATATGTAAATATGTTCTGTCGGCGTTCTCTCCTCGTCATGGTTGATCTTCGGGTTATATACATATGTAATGCATCACGCGGTGCATTTTTTTTGTAGTGCAACTTAGTATCGCTCCGGTTCGCCGTTTTATATTTAGCGCCGTTGGTGCTTGTTGGTCAGTAATTATCTCGTCAAGTGCTTAATTCAGTTTTCAACCCACGGTTCCACGTTTAAAAAAAATAATTTCAATACTAGAGAATTTATTGGGGTCGGATGCTGGACGAAGGAAGGGCTGGGCCGATTTATGCGGAGCAGTATGGTGTTTAAAATACGATCCCTGTATTCAATCTGCAAATGCAACACCAAAAACTCTTTCTTACGTCTTATATTGGAGGTTCTTCGACGGTAAAGGCATTGGCACTGAAATCCATTTTCCATAAATGCGTTTTCACACCTCAATACCCTTTAGGGATGTTAATATTATAGACAGGCTAGTGGTTCCATAAAGTGGGAGCTGCCTTCGGTCCTTTTTGGGGCTTCGAAGTCAAATGGTAAAAAAATAACCCTTAAAAGTTTCGCCATGTCCGTCAGTCTGACCTCTGTTTACCTCAAATACTATGATGTATAAAGCTGTAATTTGACATGTGTTAACATGTCAACGCCGACAAACTCTAAAGTGCTAATTTTTGTTACACTCAAGTGTCCCCCTCCCCTCTACCAGCTAAACGGTTTGGATATATGTGAAAAAAACAGTAGTGTAATATTGAATTTAAAAGGAAAAATATCACGACTAAGCAGGCCTTACAAATTAAAGGGTAATAATATTAATAACAGTCGACTAAAGTACGTATAAAAATTCTATTATCTACCACATCAATGAAGTGGTTATGTAAAAAAGTAGAAAATAAAAGTTCATGGAATGGTTCATGGATGTACTTAAAATTATGTTTTCATCATCATGCAGTGCCATCTCCTATTTGAAGTTTGGAGGTCATTTGGTGGAATCTGTTGCAGTTTTTGACGATTCGCTTTAGTTCATAAAATCACAGCATCCTCAATTATTTTAGTTCTTCGCAACACATCTATATTTGCAGGCCAGGATCCCCAGTATCCTTCCTTCTAAAATGATCCCAAGGAAAGCGTAGTGAGGTCCTTTTCAGATGAGGCCAACGGTGACTTTATTCTTCACAATTACAATTATTACATTTAATAATGTTTAATTGCACTGAGCAAGAACCCTGGTCTTCTAGGTAAAGGTGGGATTCTAAAAAATATTTGAAATCATACGCAGCTACTACATTTCCAATGCTGTGAGTCTCTTTCTTCGTTACTTTTTTAAGGTCCACGTCGGTGTAGGAGTGTCAACCATATGCTACCATTTGCGAAATTAATGATATTTCAGTAACATTCATTCCTACTATGAAAACTTAACTGTTTGTGGTCAGATATGCTACATGTACTTGGCCGGTTTTATTCTTAACTTTCCTTCATGGATGATGTTTCGACTGGCGATGAAATTCTCTGCCTATCAGGAACAACCACTGGTAGCGTTTATTCTTCCAGACAAAAAGTGACGAGTTGATGAGGTCTTATGTGTTACACCATGTAGCTGTTAGAACACGTCCTTGAATCTAGCCCCAGCTCCGCCAAACCCTTTTCAATGTGAGTCAGCATGACACAATTTTTACGCATTTTGTTGTCGAGCATATTCCAAAAAGATTCGGATTATTTTTTACGACCAGCTGTTTGCCTGCCCCAACTCCATACTGGGGATCCAATCCTGGGCAAAGAGTGGATATCAATATGGCTTCAAATCCAGATATGGTATAAGGTCCTAGTGTTCACCACTGGATCGTTGGGCGGTATACGGGGTCACGAAGCCATTGTGTGCCGCTTTTTTGGTTCTGCAGGCCTTCGACTATGTGCTCCGACAGACGATCTAGTGGGCACCAAGGGTCAAAAAGGTGCCAGAAGCTTTTGTGACATTATCGAGCACAGATTCCTTTGATTCAAGTTTGTGGTTCGGATTGCTATTGGCGACACAAAACCCTTCTTGATTACCATCGGGGATCACAAAGGTTCGGCGCTGAGTCCATCTCTATTTAGTGCTGTACTTGATGTCATAACGGCGCGACGGAAGGACAGGAGCAGCCACCATGGGTGCTGATGACATAGCTTTAGTAGATAAGGACAAAAACGCCAAGAGCAGAGGGTAAACCTGTGAAAAGGGAATGCTTGACAGTGGTCTGAAACAAGATGTGGCGAAGACTGAGTACATGGCCTGCGGGAGTGCAGACTTGGATAGTATTCGGATAGGGAAAGAACTTGCCGTGAAAACGGACAAGTTAAGGTACCTAGGAACTGTATGAGTCAGGTGATATCGACACCGACGTCAAGGCCTATATTGGTGACGCTTGGACAAATGACGAGAGGCTACAGACGTTACTTGCGACCGGAAGATGACGTCGAGACTTAAAGGTCTCATACACAAGAACATCTTCGGCCTTTACCTCTATATAGGTGTGACGCGTGACTTGCCCTTTTAAGCGTCATGTTAGGGAAATATATAATCGCAGAGATGAAGCTGCGATAGACGTGTAACGTTCCACGACTGGATCGAATACGTAACGTGTACATAAGCGATCATTTTGGTGTCTAATACGTGCAGGTAAACTGCATGTATGTCACTTGAGATGGTAAGGTCACATTGTGAGGACACACAGGAGTACGTCGGTTGCAAGTGTCTGGACCAGACCGTACTAACGGTTTGCCTCTGTGGACAGTTCAAACAGCGCTGGTTCTAAATTTTGGAGGAATATGTGAAATATCATCTCAATGAATGAGCAACGATAATGAAAATATTTTTAATAATTTGCACCCAAGTAGATTCGAATAATAAAAACGTCATAGTGGTTTATAACTGACCCTGCCCAACTTCAAAAATATTATAGTTGTTGTTAAAAGTAGTTACACGTACATATTTATTTTGAAGTGTCATAGCTATATAAAGCTAAGCTTGGTTGAAGTCGGTTTTGTTAAAAAATCAAAACTATCGGCCTTACACCTCCATTAATTATCAACTAATTTCGTACACCAAACAGTCATGTATATAAAGACATGAATATATTGCTATTAATGTCAGTATTTATAGTTTTGTGTGTAACAGATACGCAATTAAGTTAAACAAATAGAATATAACGTGATAACTCGACTGCCTCGGTGGCGTGGTGGTATTTCGGTACGACTACGGTTCTGAGGTTTCGGGTTCGATCCCCGGGTCGGGCAAAGTGATTGGATTTTTCCATATCAGCCCGGAGTCTGGAATTTGTGCCCGATATGGCGATAGGCTCGCCCCCTATCACATCTGGGACTGAACTAAGCTCGGCGAAATGTGGGTGTTCTAGTTCGCTAGTGCGCCTCTGCCTACCCCTTCGGGGATACAGGCGTGAGCTTATGTATGTAATGTCACTTATAGTTAATGCTAGCTAAACGTAGCATTAATTGTTAAACACAATTGTTTGTGGACACTTAAACCTCATGTACTTGACGACGGCTGTGGCGCTGTTGTTACGGGTATTGATGTTACTGTCTGAGTTACATTGTCTTCTTTATTTGTGCTAGCTGATTGCGGATGTACTCTCACGGATACATCGGATATTATACATCAAGACCCGTCCGGCGACAGCAATGGGTCCATTGACCCAATTAACAGCTTGGCAAGAAAGCTCTGGAGGCCTGGATTACCCGAAGTCAAATTCTGAAACAAACACAAAGTAATATAAATATACAATAAGCTTAATAATATTGATGACAATTCGGAATACTTTGGCACTGGTAGAAACTAGAAAGTCTAGGTATCAAAATATATAAAGTAATTTTACGTCATACTACATAATTTTAAGTATACACAGAGATAATGTGTTCAATCCTTAGAAAATTGTCAAGTTTGGAAAGTATACAGCGAGTTTAGACAAGTGGCTTATGCGCTAGACAAATAGAAAAGTAAATGTATGGGGATGACATAAGAGAACGCCGCATATAGCGTACTTTTATGTCATTCCCATACATTTATTATTCTATTCGACTAGCGCATAAGCCACTTGTCTAAGCCCGCTGGTGTCCCAGACAATTTTTTTTTTACAATGGAATGACAAGACGATTATGCTGCTCGCCTGACAGTAAACGTCAAGATTAGTAATGAACAGACCAAAGGTCGCTTTGAAAAGCCTGTGGAGAAAACCCCAGGAAGATCCTGCGCTTCTAGTCGAAGGCCGAACGCACAATGGCCCAATTTATAAGGAGCTGGGTGCGGAAAATTTAACCCACACAACAAACAACACAGAAACAATAGTCATGAATAGTAGCAACACTACCACACATTGTGATTAACTAAGCACTATAAGATAAGTCTGATTTCTCAATACTACATAAAGTGGAAGCATTGAAATAAAGAGGCGGACCTTGCCATTAAACCAGGATAACACCAGACCAGATGGAAACATAGAACCAAAATCTTGTCAGCTGTACGTTTTTAGGTGATGTGATATGAAATTTCCGAGATACTCGATGTTGCCCGCGGCTACGACGTGGAAATTTATTTAATGCCGCAATTAATTACAATAATTCATTTAAAATACCTTTGTATTATTTTCTTCACTGAACGCGGATACAGTAGAAAGAAGCGCCACTTGTTCCCTCAATACCTGCAACATTGCACACTTTTAAATATAATTCTTAGGGTTCTGGAGATTATTTAGGGAGTTATCCATTTTATATTGTTAACAACATACATACATAAGCTCACGACTGTTTCCCTGAGGGGGGAGGTAGAGGCGGAGAAGCGAAGTAGAACACCCACATTTCGCCGAGTTTATTTCCGTCCCTGAAGTGATAGGGGGTGAGCCTATCGTCATATCGGCCTCAAATTCCATATCACTGGGCTGATACTGAATTGAAAAATCCCTTTACCCGACCCGGGGATCGAACCCAAGACCTCAGGACGGTAGTCGTACGAAACACATCCACGCCACTATTAACAAACTCTATGCTATATCCATACTACACTACAGTGGTTCATGATGTGCCCAGTTCTTACCTTTTAACTATAACTAGCTGTAATAGTACTGACACACTACACAACAAAGCTAAGTGTGTGAAGTGCTATCTTACTTTGGATGAGTCAACATCGATTATCTCGCAATGGAAAAAAATTATACGCAACAGAGTGGGATAATGGCAATGAGAGTAGGATAAATACCTGCTCTTTTTCCTCGGTCATATTGAGGAAGCCGCCACCACCACCGCCTGGTACCTTCGATTTTTGTAACTGTAGAAAAATAAATATAGTTCATTATTTATCATACTGCATCGGAACTTATTTTGGTATCTTAATAACATTAAGATTTTAAGTAAATCTCATATAGCAAAGTGTTTTTAGTTAATATTTTTAATGTTATTTCATCGGATACAATAAAGTATACAATTTGTATTAGCAAAAATAAATAACGAAGCAATTAGATTAGCTGTATATTGGCGCATGTCATGGCGCGTATGACAAAAGTATGCATAATAATTGTAATAAATGTATAGGCTTTAGCACAAATAGTAATTATCAACAGCATATTCGAATGGAGCTTGCTGTGCATTCAAACTATTTTTTTTTAAATATAAGCGCGCAGCGAGCACAGTTAGAGCTCGATAGCACGATACGAGCTCAGAGGCATAGAACAGGGAACACGAAAGCCTATAATATAAGCGGATTAGTTTGGAAATCGTCATCAGCTGGACGGGCACTTTGCTTAACATTGTTTCTGATTATGCAAAGCGTATAACAATAAAAAAAGACATCAATAATTCACAACAACATGTCCAATAGTTTCTTCACCAACACAGTTATGTTAAGCGATAACGACAAGTATAAAGTTATATAGAGTTATGTTATGTTATGATTAGGTAAGTCAACTAGCTAGAATGTAATTGCATTTTGTTTATGTAAAATTTAAAAGAACATACTTTCGCCAGGCCACCAATTATGTTTATACTCAAACATGTCAACATACTTAAAATTATAGGTTATGGTTTAAGAATCTTTCGTTGTGCTTATACTTAGATGTTATTTAATATATTAATGTAACATAATATAGATCTCGAACTTCGCATGTTTCATGATACTTGGTGGCACAATATTTGGAATTTTCAAGATGGAAAAATAACGAATGACATAATCACATAAGGACACTTTCGATTTGATATATGCAAAATATTTCGGTCTCACCACCAATTTGATCATAGTTGCCAGAACAGTCAGCAGCCTCTGACCCTTACTGTTGATAATCGCGATCTTCTTGTTTAATTCATCATTGGAGTTCCTAAGGTTTTTAGTTTTTGTTTTTATAAACTGCAACCTGTAAAAAATAGTTTATTAATAACTATAATATCTAAGAACAGAAACTATTATACACAAAAAAATATTTCGCACTGAATGTAACTACAGTAGAAGCACAAATTAATGCATTCAAATAGAACAATAACAACATTAATTATATTCGGCTTTGCTAATTTCACCATCAGCCTCAGTATTACTTGTTATTAAAAAATATAATGAGAATTACATAGATATAATCATAACAAAATATATAACATTCAGCATTAATCTATAAAACTTAAGTCGCCATTTCATGCACTTATTTATATTAAGTATTTCATTTAAACATAATATTAATAAAGACATATACGGGTTTTTTTTCTACCTGTCCTTATCCCACCTCAATATGGCGTCGGCGCAACACACTTTGTCAAGCATGTTGCAGAAACAATTTTGTCTTAGTTTTACGACCGGCTGCCTGCCCGACGTCAACCCACTATGGGGGATCCACTTCCAGGAAATATAATTAGAAAATACTCTCTTCCGAAATTCCCGACCTGGGAATTGAACCCAGGACCTCCCAGTCCATAGCCAGTATATGCTGCCACTAGACCAAAGAGGCGCCTAAAGATGTATAAAAGCATTACATTAACAAATTATATAATTGCAATTGCAAGCATATAAACTAATTATATTATACAAGAACTGGCTAGGCGTGTAACAATGTCGATGTACTTTCCATCAGGTGTGATTATCGACCGAGTTCCAAAAAGGAGGTCCTCAATTCGTCTGTATTTTTTTTGGATATTACGCGTATCTCCGCTAAATGAGGACAGATTTTCAAGATATTTTTGTCTTCGATAGAGCTTGTTTCAAGTGTGGTCCCATAGACATTTGCTCATGATGGGATAAGTTTTGAAGTCGGTTTGTTAAGTTTTTAAACTTGTGATTATGGTCAAACGCCTTGCCTGTTTTATTATAATAAATAAAACTACCTTATTCAATTTACCTTACTAGTGTCTGTACAGAAAGAGAACCGTTGTAATAAACTGTGTATGTTATGCTGGGTACACACCAACTGAACAAAGGCGAACGAACGATCGCAAAGGTTATCGTTGATGGAGACCGCACGCTCGCGAACCTTCGCTGTTGTCTCCACACCTTACGAGCCTTCGCTATTGTGCGGGTGTTCGCTTGGTGTGTACCCGGCATTAAACAAAAAAACATTTCATTCTCATTTCACAATGGTTCTCCTTCTGCACACACACTAGTACAAATAATTTGGAAATAATACCTGAATTCATTTATATCGCACTGCTTACACTTCTTCGCCGCTGACTCGCTGCATTCATAGTCGCGTGGTGAGCTGCTAACTGAGGACAAAATTAGTACACATTCGCTTAGCATTTCTATTTATTTCCTCTACTAAAAACTGCAATGTTAGTGTGGCTCGCAAATATTTGTTTCGGGGCTGGGTCTTGTGAGACCAAAAGTCTCTTGTAGTTTCCAATACAAGGACTCTATCTTAATGAGGGGTCAGAACTATGTTTGTGACTGGGGTAAGGATGAAATAGCTCGAATAAGTGAGCTGATCCGCACCCCATGCAATATGAGCTATGAAGAGAGCTTAACACCATCGAGGAACAAATTCCAATCATAGATAAGATCAATATTAGGTGATTTGATTCTAGAATTCCATAGATATATTATGAAGTGGAAAACATTTACTTGGACGCTATTGAATAATATACTATCAAATAGATGAATAGACAAAGATAATTTACAATCCATACACATTATAAATTCGCTATTAAAATAATGCAACCAACCACATAATATTTATAAATAATATAAAGATATAGCATTTAAAAGATATAACAAGTTGTTCCTTTTAAAATATTTTTATTTATTTTTGCACTGATTTAGATTAATTCTTTAAATATTGTGACATGTAACTTCTATATTCTTATTCTATGTACCTAATGATCTAGGCCACATACTATTATTTTTACATACGTATGGTCTACGACATAAAGCACAGGCAAATGCTCTTATGGCGTAGGTCGACGAGCTAGTGAAACAAGAGAGAATGTGAAATCGAATCGAATATAATTTATATACTTACAGTCGTCTATGTCGGCCCACTCTCTCTTTAAAGACGTAGCGTCTGTTGCAGTTGTGGTCCGGAACACGTCGCCGAGTGTGGGTCTGGAGTCGATTCCAACGGCCGGCGCGCAACTTATGAGCGGCAGAGTCGTCACACTAATATAATACAGGCGTGAGCTTATGTAACATAACGTAACCTCACCCTAACTCCCTGAAGGGGCAGGCAGAGGCGCACTAGAACACCCACATTTCGTCGAGCTTAATTCCGTCCCCGATTTGATAGTGGGCGAGCCTATCACCTATATTGGACCTAAATTTCAGACTCTGGGCTGATAATGAGTTAAAAACCCAATCACTGCCCGACTCAGGGATCGAACCCGAGTCCTCAGGACGGTAGTCGTACGGAAATACAATGCCACTGAGGCAGTCAATAAAACACTTACATGCATACCTATATTGTGTATTATTTCGACCCAGCAATCTATGTAATAAGAGTTGTATATTGAGCTAAAATATTATAAACCCTTTTTTTGTTTAACTAGGCACAGGTAACTGTGGGATTATGTATTTACATGAGCCAAATGGCAACTCCATTAGACGTCACACATCTTATCAAAAGTCGTATCGATAGAATCAGTCTTTTTTATTTGCATATATCAAGCCTGATTCACAATGAACACACAACCCAGGGATCCCCCAGACGGTTGATGTTAGGCATGTAGTAGGCAGCCGGTCGTAAAAATTAAGCCAAATACTTTTTGCATCAAGCTTGAAGAAGTGTGCTGCACCAACCCATACTGAGGTGGGATAAGGGCAGATAGAAAAACAGAAATATTTCTTTATCTACAAAAAATTACATACCTAACAGGTATTGGTGGTGGTGCTTGACCGGCGATAGTGGCTGCTGGAGGTATGGCTACAGCTGCAGGTAACACTGTAAAAAAATATATACATAATCAAATGTATGACGTAGAGTTGATAGCTCATAAGCCAGTTAGTGATAGAAAATATGTTATTTTTTTTAGAGCTACACTACATCACTTATATAAAACTGGATATAACAACATTGAAGGGACCATAAAATTAGGACGTTATATCCGACAGTTGTTATAAACAATATAAGGGTGGGAGAAAGTGCGTAGCTAATAATAAGTCATAACATTCCTTCATACATTAAAATAAGTTTGAAAATTGTTCATATTGTCTTGTGTACTGGACGTTTCGTCATTATGACCGATGAATATCGAAAAATTTCGTCGTTTTCGTATCCGATGTTGTTATAGGCGGTAGTTTTACTTAATAGTTTATATGGGGATTCGGTCGTAATAACCGATCCGTCGTTCTAAACGATGTCGTTATATCCGGTTTTGACTATAATAACATACGTAGGTTAAATGTATACCTGCAGGCTGTGGTGGCGGTGGCTGAACGGTAACAGTATTTTTATTCAAATGGCTAAGGGTATGTGGCGGCAGATACGCCGTTCGCAAAAACGCTTCCCTCTCAAACACTGTTGCATGTACAAAGTTACAGTTTCTTCGATCACACACCGCGTTTTGAAAATCGTTGCAAAATCTGTATACTTTTTTCAATTGCGACAAAATTACTTTATGTGCAAATATACAAGATGCACCTCTGTTACACGTGCCACGAATGAAGTTGCGGCACATAATTTCTTCACCATTTTCTTTGCCGTCGTCAGATATTTTGTATTCATTTGTCAACTCTGTCTCAGATTTATTAGCGTCGTGCGACATTTCAGAAGGACTTAAACTGATGTAGTCTTCATCCTCTATTTCTTTTTTTACCAATGACGGACTGTCTGGTGGAGGCGGATTTGGTGGCAACGGTGGTTGAATATTACTAACTTCCTTTTTTGAATCACTGTTATGATCATTTGAGTCGTCGTCATGACTGTTTGGTGTCGAACTATTCGATTCCTCGAACTTTGACTTTAAATATTTCTTCATATGTTTAAAGTTCGGTGAAGGCCGAAAATTAATAGCCTCTTCATCGCTACGGATGGTGTGATTTTTATTATGATCTGAAATTGACAAAAATGTTTAGAAAAAAAACCAAATGCATATGTGACTACGCATGTTGATAAGTTCTATAGTGTAGTAGCGATGAACGAATGTATCAGTTAAGCTGTGAATCAATTTTTAAAAAGTAGTAAAAAGTAGTTTTGCATTTTTTAGGCGTTATATAACAGTACTAACTTTTGCCCGCAGCTATGCCCGCGTGAGTCTTGACAAACAATCATCCCCCACTATAACCCATTAAGGGATGAATTTTTGCATGTATTATACTGTATGTATTTAAAAAATCGCATCAATATCCGTTACATAGTTTTAAAGATTAGAGCATACAGACAAACAGACAGCGGGAAGCAACTTTGTTTTATACTATGTAGTGATTATGGGCCTTACTTATAAAAATATTTTCACGTATCTTTTCGCTAAGAAAAGCCTGTCACTCTTTCTTTGCATTATATTGTTTAAAAATGAAAGGGACAACCTATGGTTAAAGATAAACAGCGCTTAAATATTTTTATAAGTAAGGAGCTATGTGTCAACCTATATATTCCATGTATAACTTCAAAAACAAATTTAGAGTAAATCAGGGATTTTTAGGTATTATTTTGCTGACCCATCATATTTATCAATTGTTAATAATAAGAACAAGTTTTTTTTAATAGGTGGAAGTTTATGCCAAATTATGTGCCAATATGAATTATTATGATTGTTTTACGTATTTAGTATTATATTAGGTCCTTACATATGAAATTGTATTTATAAATTATAATTTGTAATTCTTAACCAAAGAGGGAATATTTCAGATCAAAGTGGCCAGTAGGACAAAACGCCAATTTCATGTGTAATGACCTAATATTATTAATCGACAGGGTATCCATCTCCTACCCAAAATATGGCAAATAGTTGGGGTAAGCAATGGGCAGTATATACTTTATTCACTTTCATAAAAATATGTATTATTTATTCCGCAAAAAACACTACGAATTAATTCCAACACCTAATATGTATTTAAATATAAGGACTCATTATCCCAAAATAAACCATTACATATGAGTAATTTATAAATAGTTATAGGGTAGAAATAGGATATAGTTAGTTAGTATTGTTTACTATTGAGTCTGCAATTTAAGTCAATTTTTTTATTATATATTTATTTTTTATTCATAACATTCATATTTCAAGTTTTATTGATTTATTTAAAACATCTACAACTATTTTTACAGGTGTAATACCTAATATGATAGTGTAGCACTATAACACTAAACATATTGGGTCTTACTTATAAAAACAGTTTATCTGAGCAAATGGCTAAGAATAGTCTGCTACTCTTTTCCTTGTTTCACAGTTTGAAAAGAATAAGGACAGACTATTGTTTACCATTTGCAGTTAAACTGTTATTATAAGTAAGGCCCTATATCTATACTTAAAGAGAGGATGGAAAGAGGATTCTGTTTGTACATGGAATTGTTATTGGTACCAACTTTATGAAACATCTGGTATATTTTTATCTACTACTCTGGTATAAGCTATTAGTGCAAATTCATTCAGTGAACAGGGGGGTTACCACCACCTCTTATAATAGCATTATTATAATCTTACTACGTTTTTTCTTGTACGGGAATTGGTACAAGTAAGATTATAATAAAATTGCTATAAGAGATGGTGACAACCCCTTCAGAGAACAAATCAAAAGGATGAGACATAGAGTTGCACGTACACATGTGACATGAACGTGCATGTGAGCAGTGTATGCAGCAATAAGTTGGTGCGAACTTGCAGCACTGATATCATTGGCAGTGGTCGCCGTCGACCCAACATAAACATCCGGAAGACATTGTCCAGCCACCAGCAGGAGACTTCGAGTATGTATGATCCCATAGATCACTTTAAATAACATATATCTATAGCTACTTCCCTTCTTACTTCTAGTTAGTAATACCTACTATTCCCAGAACAATTAAAATAAAAATATACATTATATACATATACCACTCACTCATACACACTCACATGTGTTATCCCTGGTGGGGTATGCAGAGGTGTAATTTGTGCACCTACCTTTTGCCATGCTTAATCTGTCTCACAAAGTGATAGAAAGCCTATTGTTATTTTGAGATAAATTTCAGACTCCAGGCTGATGCAGAAAAGCTCAATATCCCAGTGCCCAACCCGGGGATCAAACTTGAGACTTCAGGGTGGTAATCATATTGTAGAACTACACCCCTAAGGCAGTTTCTAAAAATATTATTTAATATCTCCTTTTAATAGCTTTCTACTATAATTTAAATTGGTCCATGAACTTGTGTTAATGCAGTGATTTATTACAAATAATCGTAATTTTACTAATATTCGGATAAACAAAAAATATGTAGGTAGGTAGTTTTTATGTACCGCCATATTATATCAGAAACTTTTTGTGCTGAAAACATGGTATTTTCTTTCTTGCCAACAATTGTTCATTTTTATGAAACAAATAACACGCGAAAACAAATTAAAAATTGGTTATAAATCGTTAACCAAGCAGCGTTAATAAAAACAAATGACGTAGAAAGTTACAAAACCTCACCTGTCTCCGTAGTTTGCATTTATACCTTTTGGTATGTACGTATTCGTTTGCATGAACAAAACACAAAGTGCGATAAGATTTATGCGTCGTTTTTGATTTATTAGAGATCTTGCAAAAAATGCTGTCATTAATATAAAACTGCGTTCCTAACGTACCATAAATGATTTTGTGTTTTGAGAATAAAATAAATAAAATGGCGTCCACAGACCACAATGCAACGGCCCGCTACGCGCCCTGTCGCTAGCCAAATGTTGCCATTCTAGAATATTTGTGAAAGTTGAAACTATTTAAAGTACTGCCCATAAAGGCCGCTCTAGACGCACGCCGCGAACCCTATTCACATTCACGCCGGTGCGGTGCGGCGTGGTGTGAAAATCTAGGGCGACTATTGGCAGAGAATTTTTATATCATTTTATGAGATTTTTATACCATTACTCTTTCGGATTTTTAGTTTGATTTCTACTTTTAAGTTATTAATTATTTTAATGCAGGTACTAATGTACATATGGTCTCGTTGTCCATTCATTAAGGCTAAGGTCGCGTTTCGTCAATAGGTCCATTTGAACACGACTGTGAAAAATGTGTAGAGGTCGCTCATGCTCTGAGGCCTCATTCACACGATAGTCTCAACATCTCTGTTGATATGGTTGAAAAAAATATTAGGCTTTTCTTAATCATTTGCTCAGTTAAACCGTTTTTATAAGTAAAGCCCCATGTCGCCAAAAAAAGCCGCGTTATAAAAACGCCGGCGTTTGAATAGCTCTACTAAAACTCATTTGTTCCAATTCAACGCTTTTTTAACATTTATGCTGCGTAGAGTTCACAGCGTTAATTAGTCAGTCTGTGGTTAACTCCCGCCGAGACTTCACAGCCTG
Source organism: Clanis bilineata (assembly GCA_036417725.1). Classification (NCBI taxonomy): domain Eukaryota; kingdom Metazoa; phylum Arthropoda; class Insecta; order Lepidoptera; family Sphingidae; genus Clanis; species Clanis bilineata. Next base: position 15,947,313 of record CM071137.1, read on the forward strand.
CGTCTGGTGCTGGGCTTAAAGCTTCAGTCTGCTCATTTTTTAGTTACTCTCCACTGCATTGCTCAACACCACTCGACACATCAACAGTTGACAGAACAGCTTCATAATAATAATGTGCACACAGGACAAATCAGCTCTGGGGCCCTAGAAAAAAACCAAGCGTGACGTTTGATAATGCTTGGCATTCACGCTAATGGTTTTTTGTATCAAATAAGATTGGCAACAGTCACGTGTCTTTTCGGACGCTATACCAGTATAAACTCTATACAAAAAAAAACCATTAGCGTGGCGTCACCTAATGTCACGCTTGGTTTTTGTCTAGGGCCTCCACAATAGAATAAATGTATGTGTATGACATAAGAGTACGTACTTTTATGTCATTCCCATACATTTATTATATTCGACTATTCTATTCAATTAGCGCATAAGCCACTTGTCTAAACCCACTGGTCCGTGAACTTCGAATCATAGGGAACTTGCGTGTATTTTTTTTTAGAATGAACTAAAGAACTAGGACTTATCGTGATAGAATCCGTAAAAATAGTTTAATTTCAACTAGGACAAATAAACACACCAGGAACAAAAAGCATTGAAATATTCACAAATTATTTAGTTAATAATATAATAAAATTAGCCCTGTAATATTACTGTCCCACTGCTGGGCACAGGCCTCCTCTACTAATGAGAGGGGTTAGGCCTTAGTCTACCACGCTGGCCTAATGCGGGTTGGTAGACTTCGCATACCTTCGAAATTCCTGTGAAGAAATTCTCAGGTATGCAGGTTTCCTCACGATGTTTTCCTTCACCGTTATAGCAAGCGATATTTCACAATGAAAATACACTTAACATAGAAAAGTCAGAGGTGTATGCTCCATTTTGGGATTGGTCTCGAACCTCCGACACTTGTCTCGGCAGTCCGTACCATTCCCAACTGAGCTATCGCTGCTTAGTTCGATCGATTTAGTTATTGTAAGTCAAAATATGAAACCTCTTACAAAACCCCGCCTTAAAAAAAGAAGTCACGTCTTTTCTCATTCACCAATCACCATGTCATACACAACAACAAATTTCCGCAAAATTGGGAAAATACCCCAACCTGGAAACATTGTTCTAAGCAGTGACGTCACTTGGGTAGATATTTCGTAAAATATCAATAATTTTATACTACAAACATCGTAGCACATTTCAAGGTTTTGTTTAATGATTTATCCACACAATTTCTCGTTACAATTTTTGTGCAAGTTCCCTATTATATTGTGGTTTTTGGAGATTGCTGCTCAACATTTTTTAATTTCGCAATAATGCGCCCACTTATAAAAATATTCATGCGCTGATTTTCTTTATCCGTAGGCCGTCTCTTTCATTTTAAAACAATGTAACGCAAGGAAAAAAGTGACAGGCTATTTTGAGCGAAAAGATAAGCTATTTTTTTTTGTATAAGTAAGGCCCAATATTATTTACTATAATCGAAAGATTAAGCTGCTAATTCTAAAAAAGAACACTCATTTTAGACTTTTGCGTTCTGATTTCTCTCAGAGGAGATTGACGTAAGGCAGGCAAATTTGTGTAAAAACTAACTCGAATCCTTCCTCTAGCATCACTTATGCAGAGACGGTGGTTCATATACACCCTTGATGTGACATTGCTCGGGTCTACTGGTGGACATGTTCGCATATGTCAACATGATATTCTCGATACTTACAATGATTGCTGCAATACGGTTTGAATGTTATATTTGACGGTTCGTAGCTTCATGTCTGACAAGAATAATTTTATATTATCTTTGGTTTAGTCAGTCTCGGGAAAGGTCGTGGTGGATGGATGTATGTGCATACGGAGAAAATAAATAAATCGAAAGGGAATTAAAATAGCGTCTGTTACGCATTACTCTATAATGATAAATTTGTTTCTGATACTGTACATCGTCTAGAAGGTGAGGTAGTGCTTTTACACTTCATGTACAATCGATCATACGTGTTTACTACTTGTTTACGCGAAGTTGTTTGAGATGATTTTTTTGAAGATCCATGTGAGACTGTCAAAAGTTTTTTGAGAACTTTACATTTAATGTTATTCATAAACACGAATTATTTAAGAGGCTTATGAATATGTTTGAATAGTTTATTATGTAAAAGTAATGTGAAATATTTATAATTATGTTCAGGGAAAAAACAAAAGCAATGGTTTATATTTGGATTTCCTTATATAGTTATTTTAACATAAAATTAGCTTATCGGTGTTCATTTATTTCATACAAGTCGCAATTCAGCTATAGTTAGGTACAGAATACTCGGTTCTAATCTGTATTATGTTTCATAAGCTTTAACCTGATATTACTTTAAAGTTAAAAAATTATCACAATTTTATTTTTTCGACTTGACATACATAATTTAGTATTATAGTTTAAAAATAATTGTATCACATGAACTAGTTAATATACATCACTGAATATTATTATATCATCCTGTTAATAGAATGAAATGTTAAATATAAAATAATATAATATAAGATAAGATAAAGGGATTTGTAGTTAAATTCAGAGGGTTTATTTGAAAAGTCAAATATTGAAGTACAGATAAGTCAAAGAAAACAATACAGTATGCAATGTACCACAGTTAATTTTTTTCCTAGCATAATATGCAATTATGCTGTGGACCGGGAGGTCCTGGGTTCGATTCCCAGGTTGGGCAATGTGAATTTTCTAATTTAATTTTGTCGGGACTGGATCCCTTATAGGGAGTTGATGTCAGGTCGTAAAAACTAAGCCAAATCCTTTCTGCAACATGCTTGAAAAAGTGTGTTGTGCCGACCCCACATTAAGGTAGATAATATGCAATTATTATACAGGGTTATCTTTTTTGAAATAATTGGTCCTGCACCTGCTATGGTTAATCATATTATGGTAACATTGATAAACACATATTAAAAGTATTATTTAATTATAAAATGTTACACTATCTAAAATATATTATTACATATATAATTGATTCATAAAAAATGTAGTCACAAACTTTGAATAAAAACATTTTATTATAATATTATTTTAATATATAAATAAAAAAAATATAGTACTGAAATGCTCTGTAGTACATAGGTTTAGCTAAAAGATGTGTTATAACAATTTCATTATCCAATGTCCCATCCCTAATACCGAACAATAAAACTCAAACACTTGAGATTGTCTAATTTGAGACCATCTAATCTGTCGAAATTGTATAACACAAAACAATTTAAGTAGGTCTTAAATTTGAGAAGCCATTCAGTATTTGGGGGTTAGCATTTCACATTTTAAATAAGTTTAAAGTGAGTTGTTTTTTTTAGGGACTACAATGAGGGCTAGAATTCTCCGCTGCAGGCCGTTCTCTACTCGAATTCTTGTTCTTCTGCTGTTTGTGGTGGGGTTTGGTGCCTACTGCTATTACTACAGTAGCTCTCCACCGTACCCCAAACCAGGTAAGTGCACCTGATTGTATCTATAATTGTACCATAATACCATTAAAGTTTCAAAATATAAAGTTAGAATTTAACCGGTTCGCAAAACGGCGCGGGAGCAGCTATATATTGTAAACACTTATAATGCTTGTCACTTAACTATTCTGAACTACTTCCGTTATTTAAAAATAAGCTCTGACGAAATACCTTTAAACTTAAAATTAGCTTAAACATGAATACTGATATTTTTTTTATTTATTTCTATGACCTACTACATAGTTTCAACAGAACATAAATTGATGTTCAAGTGCTTAAAAAGCCTAAGTATTTCGTTGGTGCAGTTGAATTTTCTAATTATACCAATCATAATGGAAATTAGTCGTTTCAGTTGGCTAAATTACCAGCCATACTCTTTCGACTGATAAAAACTGTATTACGCAGTTTAAAAATAACAGCGGTGCATCAGTACACACTGCATCCATGTCTGTGACGCTACATAAATCCCTGCAGTCGATAAATATTGACTATAGACATGTATGGTTGACTTACGATTTCGACTTTAATAAACAAGAGTACCGTCTCCAATATTTCGGCCTTTGGTATTTCGCCCTTAAGTATCCAATGTTTTTCTGGACCAGTATAAAATTCTGCTAGCAATAATTTACTTGAAAAAAAAATAGGATGTAATTTAAAACGATTGCCTAGGTGGCGTAGTAGTATTGCGTAAGTGGTACGACTATCGTACTACTCTGTCTACCCCTTCGGAGATACAGGCGTGAGCTTATGTTAATTTAAAAATCGATGTTATTTTCGATAACGTTTTCGGCGCTTATTTCTGATTGATCCCAAGAATTAAATGCATGTACTCGTAGTACTTATCAACGTATAAAATGCTTTCTCCTACGTACATGAAAATTATACCAAACAACGTCATTGGAATATTAAATCAAGGATTTGTTTAGAAAAGCATAATGTCATCTACAACGCAGTACTCATACAATATAATGTAAGACAGGGGCGACAATACATTTTATGGTCCTTATTCTAATTTATTCTTTAATAATAAAATGTATAAGCCGTTAAAATGCATAGGCTCGACTGGCCGTGCATTGTGGTGTGTTGGTGCCAACTCTAATGTATGGTAGTGAAAGTTGGGTGTGGCAGAAAAAGAATGAAAGTAGAATAAATGCAGTAGAAATGAAGAGTTTAAGGAGTATGTGTGGTGTGACTTTGAGAGATAGGGTAAGAATTGGTGTGGTGAGAGAGCGGTGTGGATTGAAAGAGGAAATAATAACGAGGATCGAGAAAGGAATGTTGCGGTGGTTTGGGCATGTAGAAAGGATGGATGAAAGGAGGCTGACAAAGCAAATATATATATGGCAAGTGTGAATGGTAGAGTTGGAAGGGGAAGACCTCATCGAACATTCTCTGACCAAGTCAGATTTACTCGAGAAAGGTCAAGTTAAAAGTACCCTAAACCGACGTGCATGCATGAAGAATGTAATGAGACTGAATGAGGCGAAAGAGGTGTGTAAGGATCGTAGCAAATGGAAATCCGTTGTCTCTGCCTACCCCTATGGGAAAAAGGCGTGAGTCTATGTATGTATGTATGTATGTATAAGCCGTTGGTTTTGTCGCAAAAACGTGAAAGTCATCGTGATGCCGTCTCATAACAGCCACTAATGTAATAAATAACACTAAACAATATCTTTCCATAATCGGCATTTATCTGCCGCTCCGTAATTAATGCAGCCCGTGCCTGCTACAAGACCTTCGTGGGACAACTTTTGGTTCTAATAAACTGTCTGAAAGTGATCTCTGTCCCAGTTTAACGCCTATGTTCTAGCTTGCCACCTGGAGCGATCTTTCCATTTGCTATAAGATTAAGTCTGTCAATCAGGGTGGAAACCAAGACTGGCAGCGTAAAGGTTCCTCCAACGAATTATTCTGGGAAAATACATAGCACTACGAGTTAATATAATTATAAAATTACGTGTAAATTAATTATAAATTCACAAAAATTTAAATGACCTTAATTAGGAATTTGGGTGCTTAGTATAATCATTATTATCAGCCATAGGACGTCCACTGTTGAACTTAGGCCTCCCCCAAAGATTTCCAGATTAATATTGCTTATTATAATGCTTTGTTTAAATTTTACCACGCGTAAAGAGAGTAGTTAAGTTGCGACTAGGAGTACCAAATATCGTATCATGTTAAATTACTGAGGAACTGAACTCTTTGTCACATTCATGTGGTTTAAATTTCTTTGGTCACCTTTCATATTGCAAACGATTAAATTCAACATTTGTAGCAGTTTTGGTCAAATCGATTGGGCCCTACTTCTAATTCAAACTAAGGCTGAGATCTATAGAGCGAACTTCGACTAAGTCTAAGTCAAAGTAACAAACTCAGTGTGGATTTGGAATTGTTATATCGAACTTTGTCTTAGTCTGAGTCATTTTTTACAAGAAACACAGACTGACAGACAGACTAAGCAAAAAATTCTTGTAAAAAATGACTTGGAAAAGTCTAGGTCTAAGTCAAAATCCTCACTGAGTTCATTACATTGACATAGACTTAGTCGAAGTTCGCTCTATAGATCTCAGCCTATGTAGATTATCGTTCAGTAATAGACCAGATATGAGTATGAGTATTATTATGTGTTCTGCGTGAAAATAATCACCCCTTCTTATAAAAAAACCTCGTATTGCCCTATATCTGTTCTAGAACGCGTTTATACATTGTAAACTAGGTTAATAACCACTATATTCATTCCTCGCATGGACTCCGCGCAGTTCGCACGAGCTACAAGCTAGCTTCCGTTCTAATTGCTCTACCATACTTCAACATACGGCCACCTTATAAATACGACGAAATATATAGGAAACAACTACGCTGTAGTATTTAATGTCGTATGCCTTAGATATATTGTCAAGTAAGCTTGGGGAATAATACTCGGTGAGGCGTTTTGTGATCACAAAGAGCGTGACGATATGCTGTTGTCTTTCATACTTAGTATAAGATCACCTGAGAGGGGTATCCAAAGCCTCTGCTCTTTTAACGGTCGATATCGCATCCAAGTTTATTTTGGGTTTGTGAGTTTTCACGAGCAAGGGATATCACTTATCCATCCGATCATTTTCCAACAACTGGTATAAAAATATTTTTTTGATAATTTGTGAAACGCCATCGGCGCAGCGAGAAGCCGCAGGTTCGATTCCCGCACCGAGACAAATATTTGTGTGACCTACAGATATAATATGTTGTGAGACCGAAAGTCTCGCGTAGTTTCTGATATCCACGATACAGGTTATACTTAATGGTCAGGAGTCAGGACTATGTGTGGTGACTGTTGATTGTTGAATAATCAAGTATTGATTATAAAAATAAGCTTAATAGAGTTACATATTGCATTCAGAACCTCACTTTTTTGAGGTCGGTCTAAGCAAGACATCAAAGACTTTGGCATTGCATTTACAGCTCTGCCTTTTTTAAAACAGTTTCATCAGTCGTCACGTAACGTACGTGTGTTCGGGGCCAATTGTGAGCATAATACCTGTAATTAAGTTAATTATCATTCGTTTAGGAATACGCGCCTGTACTGAGCGGAGTGTGTAGCTGTTAATCCACGCTCTGCACTCAACACTTGTCTAGTAATATCACCTTGGCAGTGAATTGCAGACGGCTAGTGTCGGCACTCTATTGGACCAGTGCCCTCCACTTCACATTTCGCTCCCGACGAGCGGATGGTGTTCATTTACTGTGAAAATACGCGTATTCGTCGTATATCTACATTTATTATGGAAGGGGCCAACAAACGAGGAAATGGGTCACCTGGTGTTTTTTTTTTACCAAAATAAGTTGGAGGAGGGTATTTTTTCGTTAACGTAGAAGCAAGTACAGAAGCAAGTTTTAGAGTGGTAGATCCACGCTGTAGTCAGTAATATCTACAGCATGAATGGGCCGACTCGACCGGTTTGATACCACTCTCTCACAGAAAACCGACGTAAAGTGGCAACTTGCTGTCGCATTTCGTTCGGTGAGTGAGATTTCCAGTGGCCCATTTCCGTCCTTCTTTTCCCGATCCCTTTTTCCCTCCCCTTGCATTTCTTCCTTTTAGATTGGAAACGCACCCATGATTCTTTTTGTGTCTTGGTTGTCTGGGCGGTGGAGATCACTTACCATCAGGTGACCCATCTGCTCGTTTGCCCGTCTCTGCTATAAAAAAAGCAAACGTGCAAGTGATTCCGCTCATGAACACTAACAATGCTAAAAGAAATATCGATGCATTTTGGAGCGCATCAAACTTAGTCCATTTAACCTATGGATTAGGCTTCAATGTTCCTTCAAAGGAGAGAATATCTTCGAATTACCGAATATTACCGATTTATGCAGATCAATTGAAAAAGTACAGACTTCAAAAAGAGTAATATTTTTGATTTTTATTGTTGGTTTTAAGGCTTATTATAATTGTAGCTATTTTATTTGTACCTTTTACAAATAAAATATATGTATATATGAGACCTCCATTAAACGACACTCTTCCAAACAAATAAAGAACCAAATTGTCCAAATCGGTCCACGCGTTTCTGAGTTATCAGTTAACATACATAAATAAAAAATAAAATATGTACAATGTCTTCTTTTTTGAAGTCGGTTAAAAACTGGGTTACTCGTATGTGGGTCATATGTAGTCTACGTCTAAATTTAGTCGTGATCGAAGTAAGAGCCATACTCTCACGTTAAAAATCTACAGCTTTTTTTGTGAGACGACGCGACGGCTGGCGCTACTTTAGAACAAGAATATGTGAATGGCGTTATCACATTATAGTAACTGTTCTGTATAAAGTACAGCTGATATTAGGTGCACCTAATTTAACGCATTAGTCATAGCAACAGGTCCCCGTAAAAGTCGACATGGATGAACCATAGCATCTTAACATCATAGGGTTAGTCGCTTCCAACAGGTCGATCTGGAAACCTTTGGGGGAGGCCTATGTCCAGCAGTGGACGTCCTGTTGTTGATGATGAATGTATGAACGAATCATAGAGTAGAACGCTTTCGATAGTTCTTAATCTTATATATTTTATTGAACGTGTATGAATGTTCGTGTGCGTGAATCCATAAATTGTTTCTCGTTTGGTTGTTATAAAATTGAAAATGTTTCTGATACCGATGAAAACACTCATATTGTCAGATATTATAATGAAAATTACTTAATTACGTTGACATAAGCTCACGCCTGTATTCTCGTAGGGGTAGGCAGAGGCGAACTAGCGAACTAGAACACCCACATTTCGCCGAGCTTAGTTCCGTCCCAGATGTGATAGGGGGCGAGCCTGTCGCCATATCGGGCACAAATTCCAGACTCCGGGCTGATAAGGAAAAATCCAATATCACTTTGCCCGACCCGGGGATCGAACCCGAGACCTCAGAACCGTAGTCGCACCGAAATACCACCACGCCACCGAGGCAGTTAATTACGTTAATTATTTGATAAATCGTAATAATAATACATTTTTTATTAAATAAATAAAATAAAATCGTTGAAGCATGAATTAGTTATTCTTTTGTTGCTCTGGTCATTCTTTTTGGTATGCAAAAGATTATGCCTCCGATTTATTTAGGTTTGTTTTCCAATTCACCAATTCGTGCTGTTATAGGAATATTGTTTTGGTGAACCTTTTTCGATCCGCTCTTTCATTGCTTTCACAGTTTAACTTGATTGAATCCATTCGTACCTCTTTTTGAAATAGTTTCGCTTTGAGTGTTTTCTACTCAGTAATATTATTTTGATGACTGCAATGAAATTTTACTAGTAAAATGAATAAACGTGGAAGCCATTAAATTGCGTAGAACTCAAACAACGTTATCTATTTAAAAGAGTCTTGGGTTATTTTTGTTTACTGTAATATTATCATTTCTTAATTCTATCTCGTTATTTCAAAGATGTTTTTAATATTTAACATCTAAAAGTACCTAAATATTTTATTTATTTTATTTTATCGAGTAAATGAAACAAACAGTATTGAATTATTACTTAAAAGTATGAGTACCTACATATAAAACAGCACTTAAACCACTGAAGTTTCTAAAAACAATTGTTATATTCTCATTTTGCCTGTCGGTAAATTAGTTAACAAATTTGGATATTGGAATTAAAGATATGTAATAAAAGTTCTCTAAAATTAATCTCCATATTTAGCCAGCCATCTTCGTTGATTCACATATATATAAAGCAATCTCATGACTGCAATTGAGCTTGTCTCGCGTGACACGTCTCATATATGATAATTACTATAACTATTCCATTATCTTTGGACTTTGGAGATGATGTTTTTCTTTCAGTGTCACTGCAACGTTTTTAACTCTTTAGGAACTGCAGCCCGAGCAGGAAAATTTCTGACAACCGTAAATGTATTCGTGCTCGATGCGCGTCTATGAAATTTGTATGAAATGTCATCAGTGCGCAGCTAGTTTACATTTACAGACATTAGTTTTTCGTGCTCGGGCTACTGAACAAGTGAGTGGTAGTCAACCTTTGTTCCGTCCAAATTTTGTAAAGCCCACTTAATCGTGATAAGTTTCCTCATAAATTCGTTATATAAAAATTGACGTAAACTGGCAGTTCGGGGCTGCGTTTCGTTCGGTGAGTGATGTCCGGTGACCCAATTTTACTTTCTTATTCCCAGTCTTTGTTTCCCTCCTTTGAGGGCGGCCGTGCACTCATGAATATTTTTGTGTCTTGGGTGTCTATGGACGGTGGACATCACTTACCATAACGGGTTAGCCACTGGCTTGTTTGCCAGACTCTACTTTAAAAAAATACTACCATGATTTTTTCACAATTCCACAAACAGCCGTTTAGAGACAGATAGACATTCGGACATGGCGAAACTGTAAGGGTCCATTTTTGCCATTTGGCTTTGGAATCCTAAACACAGCAACTCTAGCCCAGCAGGGTTACCACCACCTTTTATAGTATTATTATAATCGTTCTTCCTTTGTTTTGTATGGGAATCCGTACAAGTAAAAGTATAATAATACTGCTATAAGGGGTAGTGGTAACCCTCCAGATGGGAATTCAGGAGTATTAGCTAGAGCCAAGGTACCTCGTTACTTTGCGAGTACTAATAGAGCTATTGTACTACTACTATACGTGACTCAGTCCGTTTATTTTCACAAGACAAGCACCAAACTTATGTAGTGTTCGATTTCCTAAGACAGTACACTAACATCATTACTTAATGACAGTTTAATTACTGCTGATACACTAGGGGCTACTTGTAGCTCCACGATAAATCTCTATTTAAAGCATATCTCGCTTTAAAGGTAGGAATCAGCTGTAGGATAAAGTCGCTCTAGGGGCAACTTGTAGCGCTATTGCTAATCTAGAGTTACACCTTATCTCTATTTACCCTACAGCTCACTCCTATCTTTAAATAAAAATTTGGGATAAATGGAGATTTATCGCGGAGTTGCAAGTTGTAAGTAACATCAAGATAGTACATATATATCAAAATCCACATGCATTAGCATATAATTTTGGAACAGTATGGGTGTACGATGTTCAATTAGAAACGGTGTATGTAACTCATTAAGGCTACACAGCGTACAAGCGTTCGGATGGTTTTGGTCTGTTTCGCCCTGTGGTCGGAAGCTTTACGAGTATTCAGCAACGGATCCACCGTCCTCTGTGAAAGCGTTTAGTTCCCCATTGATAACAACTAAAAGCGTAGTATTACATAATTTATGTTAACTTTTTAGAACAGTTAAAATTTACTCACATTACATTTACTGCCTCGGTGGCGTGGTGGTATTTCGGTACGACTACGGTTCTGAGGTCTCGGGTTCGATCCCCGGGTCGGGCAAAGTGATATTGGATTTTTCCATATCAGCCCGGAGTCTGGAATTTGTGCCCGATATGGCGATAGGCTCGCTCCCTATCACATCTGGGACGGAACTAAGCTCGGCGAAATGTGGGTGTTCTAGTTCGCTAGTGCGCCTCTGCCTACCCCTTCGAGGATACAGGCGTGAGCTTATGTTAGAATTTACCTATGTATGTTGTAAACACGGACCTAAAGAAAAAGATGGACAGAGCGCTAGGAACATGGAAGTGAACCAGTGTTTTCGGTTCATTTGATCTAGCGACACCTAATGGCATCTGTGTGCTTAGGGCACTTTTGTACAGGCGCGTTTGTATGCGTGGCTTTTCTGTGGCTTCCGTTTAACTATAGGCGATAAGGTGTTCTTCTTTTTCTTTACGTCGGTGATTGTAAAATATGTGGTTATGATGTGTAATACAGAAAGTACGCACTTAGAAAATTCAGAAGTGTATGCTTTTAGGGCTGCTCTCGAACTGGCAACACTTGTCTCGGCAGTTAGTTCCCTTGCTAACTATAACTAAGCTTCCGCTACTATTAAATTGGTAGTTTTCACTAAAGAGTGTTTTCAAATACGAAGGGTTCGGTATTTTTGCCGTCAATGTGCTCTCGACTCTAGGGTCGCCAGTTTTGAAGCCCGAGGGTTATTTTGACTGACGTAGTGGTTCTTGATCGAATTTAACAACGCACTTTTAGAACATTACTCATGTGCTTTTTGACCGACTTAAAAAAAAGGAGGGTACATTTCGTCCGTATGTTTTTACGTATGTTATGCGAAATCTCCGCCATATATGGACCGATTGTGAAGATTTTGTGTACCATAGAGATTATTTCCAGGGTGTTTTCATATAAACTTGGTTACACTCGGTCAAATTTCAAAGTCGGTCCGTTAATTAAAAAAAAAGGGTAAATCTCAATATAAGGACTACTAAAGCTCTTATTACTACGAACAACAAATTCTGCCACTTTTTTCAATGAAACAAGTATTTATAAAGTCATTATGAAGTTCCACCTGAATAATTATTATGTTTAACACATCTCAATTGTACGTACACTAGTATGCCAATTACAAAAAACGTGCTAGATCATTTGACATATTTCGGCAGAGGAGATGTGTCTCCTCTCTGTACTCGCATTGTATGATGTGTCATACAATGCGAGTCACTAAGTTAAAAATTACATTACAGAAGTTAAACATTTTTCGTGATTAAAAAGTTATTGATTTCTTAAGTTTACGCGAATATTATACATTGAAATAAAACTATTCTTACGGATTCTATCACGATTATGTTTTAATTATTATTCCCGACGTTTCGAAGGCTTTGCAGTCTTCGTTGTCACGGGTCAGACTGAGGTGTCATTTGTCCAAAAAGGGTTAGTGTTACAATATCTACCATCATTAAAAAATATACAAAATCAAAAAAGGTTAATTATTTATGTTCCGATCTATGCAGTACGAGCTCACGGTGTCTTGAGTTCTGGCAGCTGGTCTTTTAGCTGACGTAAAACACCGACGCTCTACGAAGTCTGCAGTTGCTGAACATTCAGAGGAAGGCTCCAAACATTATCTTAGATTTGATAAACCACAAATCCTCGCCAAAGAACACCGATTCCTCCCTAGGATGATACGCGAGGCTATTGAAATTAAAAAACATCCTAATTTCAATAGAGAAGATGGTTGGAAGCTTGCACAAACCTGGGATCCAATTATACATCTTATTAAATCGGAACCCAAAAGACCAGCTGCCAGAACTCAAGACACCGTGAGCTCGTACTGCATAGATCGGAACACAAATAATTAACCTTTTTTGATTTTGTATATTTTTTAATGATGGTAGATATTGTAACACTAACCTTTTTTGGACAAATGACACCTCAGTCTGACCCGTGACAACGAAGACTGCAAAGCCTTCGAAACGTCGGGAATAGTAATTAAAACATAATCGTGATAGAATCCGTAAGAATAGTTTTATTTCAATAAAAAGTTATTCACAATATAATTGGAAAGTGTTTTGGATTGGCATGATTTGTAAACAAGTAGATATTACCACAATAGGTTTTAGGGCTTATTTTTAAAACTATAAATAATTTATTACCAAAAATGTACTTGTTATGTTGTTACGTGGAATTTTTACGAGGCTTGTCACGCCTACGTTGTCCATCTTGGGGTACGCCGAAGGTCCTGAGGCCCGACCATTAATAACTTTCGACTATCGAGTTCGATTGGAACTTGCTGCGCTGATGACATTTCAATTAAACTATAAAGTGTCATGAGTTCATGCATACAGCAGCCCGAGCAGGAAAATTTCTGACAACCGTAAATGTATTCGTGCTCGATGCGCGTCTTTGAAATTTGTATGAAATATTAATCAAATTTCATCAGTGCGCAGCGAGTTTACATTTACATTAGTTTTTCGTGCTTGGGTTACAGCTGTCTAAATGTCATGTTCGTACCCTAAAAAAACCTATTGTAGAATATAAAATGTGACCCTTACGATAACATTATTTATTATTATCGGTTTGGCAATAACAATATTAATTACGAACACGAATTTCTTATCTCAATTTAGAGGTAGAGCGAGACTGAATGAGGGCTATTTGTTTTACTGCGGCCTGAGCAGGAAAATTTCTGACAACCGTAAATGTATTCGAACTCGATGCGCGTCTATGAAATTTGTATGAAATATTAACCAAACGTCATCAGTGCGCAGCGAACTCGAATACATTTACATTAGTTTTTAATATTTACTGCCTGCCTCGGTGGCGTGGTTGTATTTCGGACTTCGTTAGGACTACCGTCCTGAGGTCTCGGGTTTGATCCCCGGGTCGGGCAAAGTAATATTGGATTTTTTCATATCAACCCGGAGTCTGGAATTTATGTCCACTATGGCGATAGGCTTGCTCCATACCACACCTGGGACGGAATGAAGCTCGGCAAAATGTGGGTGTTCTAGTTCGCTAGTGCAGCTCTGCCTACTCCAACGGGGATATGGGCGTCATCATCATCATCATCATCATCAGCCATAGGACGTCCACTGCTGAACATAGGCCTCCCCCAAAGATTTCCAGATCGACCTGTTGGAAGCGGCCTGCATCCAGCGACTTCCTGCGACCTTTATCAGGTCGTCGGTCCACCTTGTAGGTGGACGTCCTACGCTGCGCTTGCCGGTACGTGGTCTCCACTCGAGAACTTTTCTGCCCCATCGGCTATCAGTTCTACGAGCTATGTGCCCTGCCCACTGCCATTTCAACTTGCTAATCCTCTGGGCTATGTCGGTGACTTTCGTTCTTTTACGGATCTCCTCATTCCTGATTTGATCACGTAGAGAAACACCGAGCATAGCCCTCTCCATAGCTCGCTCGCCCATATCCCCCACTCCAACGGGGATATGGGCGTAACCTTATGTTAATATTTATAGCGTTTTTTTGCCTATGTGCAGTAGTGGAGGTCTTGTGGTTGATGATGATGATGATAGCTTTTGTTTGATGCTTCGTCTACATGGAAGTTCTTTCCCATCATTTTTCCGATAAAATGTGCCATATGTTACTCTCCCTCTACTACCACTCTGACCCTTTGTTAATTATCTCAATTATCTCAAATCTTCAGCATTATTCTCTATGACCAAAGTTACATTTAATGCACACACGTCCTCATTCATAGAATTATAATGTAATCATATCGTATTCCGAGTATATAGTATAGCTCCAAAATTAGTGTTTGTTTTATATGGTTTCCGTATATGGAAACTAATTGAAAAGTACGTTATACTTTGCCTCGCGCGATGTGAAGTCAATTGCTGTTTCTTAATAAAGTTTGTCAAAGTAATCACAATAGCAATATGTATGTAAATGAGCGTACATGGCGCGCAACGCTGTGTTGACGACGCTCACTTCATCAATATGTAGTGTAGATATTATAGCCTCAAAAGTTTGCCAGTGCATCGTAGCTTGCGTCTACTTAAACGAATACTTGTAAGAAACGTTTTTACTAGCAAAGGACTAATTCAGTATTCTATATTAATAAGTTTGAACATAATTAAGAAAAATCTCAAAGTTTGTATTGGCTCTATCGTGTATTTGTTCGGAAAGATGCTTCGAGCGAAACCCGGTCATTAAGCTTTGGTAGAAAAAGCTGGAAAAGAACGAGCAATAGTGTCTCCAAAAAATTTTCAACAGTTTTCAATAGGGATTCTAGGATAGTGATTCTTAACCTTTTAGTGGTGAAGATACTAAGATAAACTGGAGCGATCAAATGATTAACGCCAGCACTAACTATTATAACGTTTTATAAAAAAGACGTATAAAATAATCCGAAACCATATCTACCGGATGTTTTTCAAATCAGTATCAGCCCGGAGTCTGTAATTTGTACCTATGTGGCATAAAGGAATAATCACAACAGTTTTCGACATGAACGATGCAAGAGTTACGGTTTCAACAGAGACAGTGAATTTTCATTTAATCTACCTGTATATCGGTACCGGCATTATGTTACATGGTATCGGGTTGTACTGCTAACAGAACGATGTACATTTTGACAAATTCTTCATCAAACAACAGTGTTTTTCGGCTGAACAAAGAGCTATTTTTTTGTGTACGCGTGTGTATTGGTAGTATTCTTTGTGGCACGCTTAACTTCCACATCGATTCTGCTGCCGCGGGGTCAACGGTCGCGATAAACTATTTCTTAAAACACTAACTTTTAAATTTTATTAAAACGTACATTAATCTAAAATAAAAAGTATTCAAGAAAAAAAAATAACGTTTTTACTTTATATACATTTTAATAATTTGTGATGTGATTGATAGTGTACCTACTTACACAACAAAAGACGGGAGATAAGTATTTTTTATCCAGTTAGTAAGAAAGAGGTTCTATTCATTTATAATATGTTTTTTATCACCAACAAGTCAATCGCGGGCAAAAACTTAAAACCCTTCCATAGCGTTCCACCCAAGAGGCGTTAATCAACTTAGGAATTAGGATCCGTTCCAACAATCGATAGTAGGACGCAACGCGATGCGAAGTCTTGCCCAGTTTATTTGTACTAACTGGATCTCGCAGTTATGGGATTGTTAAATTGCAACCGTTTTTCCGTTATATTTTACTATTTGTACTTACTTCATATTATATATACTCTAATAGGCTGTGTTCAGTGTGTATAGGTGTGTCATGAAACGTAGCACACAATGTCTTTATGCAAAGTTGAGCCCAAAAATGTTTGCGTTTTACATATTTCAGATGTCCCCGTTTTACAGAATGGAATAATCCATTAGGCGATGTAGAATGGAGATGAATTATGAACGAAACGTGGAACTCGAACGGATGCATACCACTCTAGTAATTTCGAACATTTATTTTTAAAAAGGAACATCCACTCACGTAGTCCAATAAGATGAGGTTTTCCGAGATGCCCGACGGTTCATCAGAATACGTGATTGGCGCTTCGGGAACTGCAGCGCGATCAAGAATAATTATCGACTACGTATTCGAATCGAGTTCGCTGCGGACATATGACATTTGGTGGATTCATATAAATGTCCATGAGCACACAGTGAGTTCGATTCGAACTCGATAGTCGAAAGTTAAACCTGCTCGGGTCTTTGGCAACCAATCACGTCACTCCCCCACACTTTTATGCAATTTTTGCGGAGCTTCACGCTTCACGTAAATCAATTAAACACTTTTGCATACACTTGCAGCTGCCTGTTACTATTACTTTCACATTGAGGTGGTAATAGCTCTGGACTGCTGGATAAATTGGATTTATATACGAGTATGAAATGTGTCCCCTCCGTGAAAATATAATAATTGATAGTCAAAGGATTAATAATTTATATTATTAATCCTTTGACTATCAAATAAAAATAATTGTAATATATTTGTAACTAGGTGAAGAAAAAGTAGTTATTCATTGGTCATTGAGGTAAAAATATCCCCAAAGTCGTATGCAAGCTGCACACTACAACCGACATGTGTCTATAAATATTTTGGTTGAAGTGTGCAGCTTTTAAGTACCTGGATCATCTATATATTATATACCTAGATGCACAGTTGACGCTCAGAAAATGGGACAGCAAAGGAGTGCTTAGCACTCCTTTCCCTACAGAAGGACGCCGACAGAATTCTAAATTTAAAAATTCAAATTTAAGAACGCTTGCTCATTTCATTTAAAAAGCTACTTTGTAACATGTGTATAGTAGGGTTATATTTGTGTTATATTAGAATTTATTTTCTTTTGCTTTTTTTAATTTATCGTGACTACCGAGACCACTTTTTATGACGATATTTGCAAAGAACTGCGCATTTAGGGTATATTAAATCGATGACCTGAATAAATACTTTCATATAACATATTATTAACATATTTTGCAATAACACCATCATTAAATAGGTTATGAACCTAATTAACGTGTAAATGTACTCTTATAACGAGATAATCACAATACAATTTTGGTACCCACGAGTTTATAAAATTATAATACCAAGTTAAATAGTTTCCTCACATTAATTTAAATATGTACGTTGTTTATGCTCGGTATAATGTTATTATTTTTTTATAAAATATGTTAGTTGGTACAGTTTTTAACGGTTTTGGATATTAAGTGCTGTATATTTTTATTTTATTTTTAAATATGTAGTTGATTCTACTATCGGTCGGTGGCAACCTTCGAAAGTTTCGTGAATTAAGGGAGCTTGAGCCTTTTCGACCAACTTAAGAAAAAGGAGGAGGTCCTCAATTCGTCTGTATTTTTTATGTATGTTAAGCGATATGTCCGCTAAATATGGAGCGTTTTTCAATATTATTTTTTGTTAGATAGGACTTATTCGAAGAGTCGTTCCATATAGATTGGATCACGATCGGATACATTTTGAAGACAGTCTAAACATGACCTGAATTAGGAACCAAGGGTATTATTTCTCTAATTACCTTTTTGTTTAATACATGTATATGTAAGTGTCATGATACCTACGACTCACCCTGGTGGAGTAATATAGTTTTTACTCGACGCTCAACAGACTAGTGTCAATTCTGATAATGATAATATCAAAAATATATTTGATAATTTAGAGTTTCATGCAGTAAGAAATCAAGAGATTGTCAACGTTCTAAAAAATAGTATATGGGAGATTAATAAAAGCTTCAATCCCTACAACATGACGCAAAAGGCTTCTTACCTGGATAAATCCATAAACAAAAATAGTATGTATAAAGAGCGAACTTACTCACTCCCTCACTTAGCACTATAGCTGAGATCTATAGAGCGAACTTTGACTAAGTCTAAGTCAAAATAACGAACTCAGTGAGGATTTGAAATTGTTACATCGAACTTAGACTTAATCCGAGTCATTTTTATAACAAAAACAAACTAACAGACTAAGCAAAGATTTTCTAGTAAAAAATGACTCGGACTGAGTCAAAATCATTACTTAGTCGAAGTTCCCTCTATAGATCTCAGCCTTATAGACTCGAGAAACAAAGCCGATAAAGCTACCTAGAATGAAACTGGGCATGTAGATTCTATAAGATGTGGGTATACGTTACAATCTCATATTTAGTCGCCTCCTTGGTCTACTGGCAGCTTATATGGGCTGACGTGCAGGTCCTGAATTTAGCGGCCGGGTATAGCGATTTTTCTGATTTGCCCCGGACTGGTACCTCCATGTCAACACACCTTAGCTTACGAGCTCGTCGTAAAACTAAGCCAAATTCTTTCTGCAACATGATTGAAAAAGTGTGTTGCGCCGACAGCACATTATGTGATAAGAAAGAAATTTTTTTGGACAAATGACACCTCAGTTTGACCCGTGACAACGAAGACTGCAAAGCCTTCGAAACGTCGGGAATAATAATTAAAACCTTATCGTGATAGAATCAGTAAAAATAGTTTTATTTCAATGATAAGAAAGAATTTATTATTACGATTTCATTATTATCATATTCATTCGCCTACTTTGTGAATATGCCCAGTATGATCAAATTAAATGAATAATAATTTAAGATCATCAATATCTACTGTTATATAGGATATTCAAGCGAGAGTATTTTAAAGTCTCATTAGGAAGGGCATTGCACCCGAATGTTGCCTTGTTTTCGACATCAACAGGTGGTTATCTACATTTCACTGACAAACATAAATTAATTTTGGACGGATGTCGGTCCGTGTGGGTATCTCATACCCGGTACCATACACGGTTACTACGAAATACGTTTTAATTCTGTAGATCAATTGCAATTTTATTAATTTTCCAACAAATGTATAAATACATTTTCTATATACAATATAGGCGTTTCTTGGAAAGTATATAATACGTATATATATAAGAATGTATCATACAATAATTGACAAACCCACTCATAACTATTGTGGAATTCCGTTCTACGCTAAACGATTCCCGTGAATTTTCCCAGCGCACATTATGTTATAGTCCGATTGCTTATTAAACGGAGTAAACTGATAGATCGAAATGTCACTTTCCAAAATAATGTTGCTTACTTTCAAAACATAGGGATTGATCTAGTTTACTTCATGTCATTCAAAGACACAAAAAGTAGCTTATGTGTTATTATAAACTATAATCTATATAATATGATTCACGCCGCTTCTAACAGGTCGATCTGGAAATCTTTGGGGGAGGCCTATGTCTAGCAGTGGACGTCCTGTGGCTGATGATGATGATAATCTATGTAACTGTTAAGTTACATCAAAATTCCATTAATGCATATGGATGCGTGAAGTGAATATGGATACACTTTCGCATTTATATTAGTTAGACATGTTATAATGGAAAGTAAATTTCATTAGTGACTCTATCGAATTCGTCATTGGAGAGAGATTTACAAATGGACATTTCCTAACCTTTTTATGTCGTCAGTAGCTACGGTCGTTTCGGCTTTTAGAGGAGTGTGAAAAATTGACTCAATTTGAGTGGCCTTTGATCTCGAGCTGAAACATCAATATATGTATTAGCCACCTAAAAGTCTTTGGCTCACACTATCTCGGGAAATAGCGATTATGTTGAGTATAAAATATTAAAATCGTCGCTCCGTATAAAAACTACTTTACTGAACGCCGAATGTTCATACACTTAAGGTCGCCTTATGTCGTTTAAGATAGTCTTATCTATCAAAATTGTATGCCGAAAATCAATGTAAGAAGCCGTTAAATTTGAGTAGCGTTTGACCATTCGGGCGTAACTTATAATTTGTTTGGAGAGATGATGTTTTAGATAGGTACATTAGCCCGCAAATGGCACCGTAAAATATTTTTTTAATCTAGTAATAGATGTCACCACACAAAGTTCTTCTCACAATCAAGTAAATATGACCAGTATTTGGTATAGCATACCTCTAGTATATACGTTCCTCCTAATTTTTTGATTATGTAGTGATTTTTTTTTTTTTTTTTTATGGCAATTGAAATACATTATGCCAATATCAAGTTAGGGTTCCTATATCTAAGTTTTCGCAAGTGCAATGAAATCGGATGTGTTCGATTTCAAGGCCCTGCTGGAGTTTTGGCATCAATTCCTTCCAGTTTGATGTTTTTTAGACGATTTTCTCGCAACGGAGCAATCGAACATGAACATCGAACACATCC
Organism: Clanis bilineata; assembly: GCA_036417725.1. Lineage (NCBI taxonomy): Eukaryota > Metazoa > Arthropoda > Insecta > Lepidoptera > Sphingidae > Clanis > Clanis bilineata. The sequence goes on from CM071137.1 coordinate 15,968,235, forward strand.
ACCCGACAAAAAGCATCCAAAATCACTTATTTCAAAGCTTCCACATACTGTCCATCTTCGTTGATGTTTATTGCTTAGATACACATCACATTTAAACCACAAACACAACTTTAGACTAAAATATGAAATCATTAAAACAACCGTCAGAATTCCCGCCAAAACTCTAGTGATTTCTTATTGCGAACGCGGTGGCACGGTACAAGACGTGTAGGCCAACCATGAGTTTTTTTGTCATTACTCGCTAGCGACTCCGTAAAATATATGTATGACAAACACCCGAACGCTTCTAGCAGTTACGCAGGGAACTGACGTTTTCCATACAAATATTTTACGCCGTCGCTCGCGTAAATACACACGTGCAACAAAATCATGGTTGAGCTAGTGATATGTTTCACCTCATTTTTCGAGGTTTGTGGCGTTGCTATAAGTTAAAACATTTACTTATGAAAACAGTTACGTGGTACAGTAGGCCAAGTAGTGTTTTCATATTTCTCGCTAGCGATTCCGTAGAATATTTATATGAAAAACACCCGAACGCCTCTAGCGATACGTGGGGAATGGACGTTTTTATACAAATTATTTTACGTAAGTCGCTAGCGTGAATTGTCAAAAAACACATGGTCGAGCTAGTGAACATTCAAACTATTTAGTCAATATTTCATTGCGTCACATTGTTTGAAAATGAAAGGGATAAATAATTTTAAAGTTAAGTACAGCCTAAATGATTTGGTAAGAAGGTGATAATTTCGTTAAGTAATAGCAATCTTAATATTGCTCTTTCCCTTCTCAATTCATTTTTCAATACTTTCCACTGTAGACAGAAGGTTGGAAACCTAGGTATTGCCGATGTCCGTAGGTGATACTAACCACTTACTATCAAATGTAAGGCAATAAAAACACACCTTTAACGTATTCCTAGTTGATAAATTGTGTTAATAATAGTATTATGACCATCATAGAAAACTGTACAATTACAATTTACAACTACATAATGTTTATGGAATAAAATGAAAATTATCGTCGCTCCGATTGGTGATAGCCGTTTATCACTGAACACATATCAAGTGATCGAAATTAATTGCGCCACTCCAATTCCCTCAATCAAAACCATTGGAAAAATCAAAACTCATAAAAAGTTAACGAATAGTGTACAAAGTTTATCAGCCTCTAAATGGATTTGTTATTTAATGGGCGTAGTATATCAGCAGTATTGTTAGTGATTAAAATAAATATAACGGGACTTACTTATAAAAACAGTTTATCTGAGCAAATGGTAAAGAATAGCTTGTCTCTTTTATTTTCAAACGATGTGACACAAGGAAAAAAGTGACAGCCTATTCTAAGCCATTTGCTCAGCTAAACTGTTTTTATATTTATGCCCGACGTTTCGAAAGCTTTGCAGCCTTCGTGTCCACGGGTTAGACTGAACATCGGGCATAAAAATTAAAACCAAATCGTGATAGAATCCGTAAAAATAGTTTGATTTCAACATATTTTTTTGTCAAATATGAGTTATTTACAAACACGCCTATAGAGGTAAGTATTAAGTAATAAACTTACCTAGCAGTTTTACTCAAGTCCATATAACTGCACCGCTCCCGGTGCCCTTACCCCATTCCGAAATGGGGTCGATCCCAACACGTATCTTTTTAGCATGTTGCAGTAACGCTTCTGCTTAATTTTTATGACTCGTTTCTTGTCTGAATTAAATCTTATCTGTAAAATCCAAATCAAATTCGTTCGTGGAGACAGAGAGACTATTCGTTCGTGGTTCTCAACTCATATAAGCTGTCAAAAGATCAAGGCGGTGAAATGGGTTTTAATATGCATCATCATCGATTTTAAGTTGTGGTGGTACAATGTTGAAATCACATCTGTACTTAGGCACCTCACTGGTTCCAACTCTCGAAATAACTCTTCCTGCTTCTTCATTCCTTATGCCGTTACCGGACTTAATCCAATTGTTAATACTAGGACCTATAGGCCAACTACGAGTTTTATTGACATTACTCGCTAGCGACTCCGTAAAATATTTGTATGACAAACACGGGTGTTTAGACAGACGAACGCGAACCCGAACGAACCCGAACGCCTCTAGCGGTTACGCGGGGAACTGACGTTTTCGATACAAAATATTTTACAATCTCGCTCGCGTAAAGACGTACAGAAACTCATGGTTGAGCTACTGGTCACTTTCTTCTATTACAATTTACAACTTTGTAAGTTGAATTTGTAAATAAACTTTAGTTTAATTCATAATACGTACGAGTGCAATTTTCACCATCTCTCTTAGGCACGGCACTGACATCTGACCTTGTGTAAACAATGGTGCGGCGGCTAAAAGGTTTGCTTTACCCTCATCCCTTATCTCAAATTTCATATTAAACACAAAACAAGCTTTCTCTCTACGTGCATGAGTTGTCAATGTAAAAACAATGGCCCTTTGTTCACCCATCGCGTTCACAGAGTCCTTCTATTTTTAACCGAGTTCTTCTTTTATCACAATATCATGTCGTAATAATTATACCGCTCTGGGGAAAATGGTCTTGCTTTTTTGCGCTATTAAATCTATTGTTGGCAAGATTGACCAACCGAAAAATATAAAATTGCCAGGCGCATATTGGACCGCTCGATTTTGAAGCGCGTATGCCATGGTTGTTTTAGAACATTAATATACTGTTGAGGACCTGTCCAAAGGTATCCCAACTTGCATCCTCTATTTTTTTTGTAGTTTTAACACTATTGCTCAGCAGTTCGGATAATACTCAAACATATTATAGGTTCACGCATGTATCCGCGAAGGGGTAGGTAGGGGCGAACTAGAACACCCACATTTCGCTGATTTTATTTCCGTCATAAATATGATAGGTGGTGTCTATCGCCAAATCGAGCGTGTAATCTCAATTCCAATAATTCCTCTAAGTAAGATTCCAGCTGATTCCGAGGTGTCATCAAAAAGTCTTATCTTTCTTAAAATGGAAAAGTAATATAAGTAATATATTTTTTCTATATTTATTCCTCGTTCCTGTTTCATTATACCCGTGAACTACGCAAACCTGATCAAAGACATAAATTAAATCTGTACATTAATTCCCCCAAACCAGATATAAACGCAAAAGAGAAAACAGTTTTAAAATAGGAACGAGCAAGAGAAAATAGCCACTTTGTGGGTAACTGCAAGCCTTATATTGAGTTACAAAGTAATTTTATATTAATAGTCTGTAATATGACATACATAGAGTACAATTTCCCGACATAGTGGAAACAATGCGAACGCGGCAGCTAACAAGATTTACTTCCTGTCCTATATTGCGCGTGCATTGTGCATCACACAACTTGCATTGTCATGAAGCGCCGTAAATTTATTTTAAATCCATTTATACTTCGGTGGAACAATTTTATGCTCGGCCCAGATCCAAGGGAAGTTCTTTTAATAGATTACGTAATACATGTGTATATTTATATTTTATTTATATTAATGTGCAGCCACCGTGGCGCAGCAGGCGAGTAGCCGGCTGTGAAGCGAGATGCCGCGGGTTCGATTCACGCATTGAGACAAATGTTTCTGTGGCCCACAGATATTTGTTTCAAGTCTGGGTGTTGTGAGACCGAAAGTCTCTCATAGTCTCTCATACCCACGATACAGGTTATACCTAGTGTGGGGTCAGGACTAGGTGTGTGACTGTTGGGTGTATTAATTAAATTTAATTTTATACTAGTTGTTGACTGCGACTTGTGTTGTGGAATTGTTTTCCGGGATAAAATTTATTTCCCTAGTAAAAAAGTAGCCTATGTGTTATTCTGATGTTACAATCCATAAAATTTTAAAGTTTCATCAAAGTCCATTCAGTAGTTTTTTGTATGAAATAGTAACAAACACACATACATACTCAAAACCCTCAGGTTTATAATATTAGTATAGGATAGGATAAATGTCTGCTTGAAGCATATTTTGTGGTAAGCGACTCAGCGGGCTTAGACAAGTGGCTCATACGCTAATCGAATAGAATAGTCGAAAATAATAAATGTATGGGGATGACATACGAACCGAACCCGCAGATCTCTCTGGGATACTACAAGGAGGGGATAGCAATCTAGCGGTAAAGTTTAAGATTTCGTAAGGCTCATAGATTTGCAAACCACACTTTTTTTCTACCTGCCCTTATCCCACATTAATGTGGGGTTGGGGCAACACACTTTTTCAAGCATGTTGCAGAGAGGATTTGGCATAGTTTTTACGACCGGCCGCCTGCCTCACATCAACCCCCTATGGGGTATTTAATTATTTCTTAGCATACACAAAGCCGTTCCTATGCTAATTGCGACGATTTTAAGGTCGCATTACGATATTAAAATCCCCATGCTTAAAAATTGATTAAAAAAATTATGTTTAATTTTTTTTTTAGCTTCACCATTACGCTTTATAAATCGTTCTCCCTGTATGTGGAATTGTTATTGGTACCAACTTTATGAAACACCCGGTATACATATGTATAGTAGGACGTCTGCTTTGTATCCTTTTGTATGGAAACTGTGGCACGTGTAGTTTCCCCGTCTCGGTCGCTATCTTAACACTTGCACAATACTAAATGAATGTATAACTAGATGGTGCTCGCGACTTCATTCTCGTGAATATACCATAAGACACGGACCTTTGCGGGATAAAAAGTAGCCTATGTTACTAGGTGATAATGCAGCTTTCCATAGGTGAAAGAATTTTTAAAATCGGTTCAGTCGTTTTTGAGCTTATTCATTACAAACAATGAAAATCTTTGGGGGAGGCCTATGTTCAACAGTAGACGTCCTATGGCCGATGATGATGCTGATTACTAACAAAAATACATATTTATCTTTATAATAGTACCTGTATAGTTTGAATAACACACAACATAACATAAGCTCACGCCTGTATCCCCGAAGGGGTAGGCAGATGCGCACCAGTGAACTAATATACCCATATTTCGCCGAGCTTAGTTCCGTCCCAGGTGTGATAGGGGACGAACCTATCGTCATATCGGGCACAAATTCCAGACTCCAGGCCGATATGGAAAAATCCAATATCACTTTGCCGACCCGGGGCTCGAACCCGAGACCTCAGGAGAATTACCGAAATACAACCACGCCACCGAGGTAGTTTTAATATAGTGGGATATTGTTATTTAGTAAAATTGGTGCATGACAAAGCGAATTTTCTAATTTACTTTGTCCGGGATTGAATCCCTCAGAGGGGGTTGACGTCAGGCAGGCAGCTGATCGTAAAAACTAAGCAAAATCCTTTCTGCAACATGCTTAAAAAAGTGTGTTGCGCCGACCCCACATTAAGGTGAGATAAGGCAGGTACAAATAAAAAAAAGATGCGTAACGAGCTATCAGATGTACACAAATGGTCTATCGGTAATTATTTGTATTAGTTTGATTCCATTGCACTTATAATCAGGTGTTGTGTAGTCACTTTGGCGTGATCGGATAAAAAAAGTTCAGTGGTCGGAATATGTTGGAAATCGTATACGTATCGAGATCGATACGCGTCTATGCTATTTGTACGAAATATTAATCAAACGTCACCAGTACGCGACGAGTTCGATACGAATTCTATTGTTAAAAATATTCCTACTCGGGCCGCATTCCGTTCAATTGATTTTAAAATCTGCCGCTTAACATCATACTCACTCGACTTTACGGGAAATTAAAGCGACCCTCACTCGTCCCGATGCAATACTTATGTATTTAAAAGTTACTTTGAACGCAGCGTTGTTGTTTCTAATAACATTAACATTAATATGTTTTTCATAATTTTCAAATATATTATTAAATAGTCACGGGCGGCTCGGCCTCCGGTGGCCCATACGCTCATGTAACATAACCTCCGATGGGTTAAGGAATTGAAAAAAGTATTTAAATCCAGTCAGTAGTTTTTCCTTGTCTAAATATCCGTGGCACTGTTACAACAAGATAGAGTGAGGAAAATATAAGCCTTATCACTAAACTATAGTAACAGTGTTAATTTCGTTTAAAACAGAGTTTATGATCCTAAATAGATGCACACATATATTGCGAAACGTCGGGGGCGGTCTAATAATACCAACGTCTTCATAATATTTATCACTAGCTGTTGCTCGCGACTCTGTTCACAAATATATTTTCCAGGATATTTTTTTCTAAAATAAAAGTAGCGTAAGTACTTTTTATAACATCAAATCTTTGTCAAGTACTGTCAAAATCGGTATGGCCGTTTCAGAGATTAGCCGGAACCCGGAACAGACACAAATTAAATATATTTTTTTATATATAAGTGCCATATATACTTCCATATGCATTCTGTGAAAAGCTGTTAATTTGAAATTACAAACAGACGCTACAATTTTATTTATTTGTATAGATGAGTGGGTTGTATGATGCGGGCAATACATTCCTAGTGACCATCTGTTTCATTTGATGCCATCAAAACTATGCTTATAATAATTTAAACAAAGTAGTACGGGGACAAATATTTACGACTTTAGTAGCGTTTATTAGGCTTCAATTTCTGAGTCAAATAAAAAACTATTTAGAAACATTGATAAAATAGATTTCCGATGATTTCTTAGGTTTACGTGAATGTTATTCATTGAAATTAAATTATTTTTACGGATTCTATCACGAAAGCGACGTTTCGAAAGCTTTGCAGCCTTCGTGGTCTGTCAGACTAAGGTGTCACACCTTAGTCACCTTATTCTGACCCGTGACCACGAAGGCTGCAAAGCTTTCGAAACGTCGGGCATAAAAATTAAAACCAAATCGTGATAGAATCCGTAAAAATAGTTTAATTTCAGTAGATTTCCGATATGCATATCATTATATGCGATGAAATAATCTCGCACTCGTACACACACTCACGCCTGTATCACCGGAGGGGTAGGTAGGCAGAGGCGAACTAGAACACCCACATTTTGCCGAGTTCATCAACAAAGGGTTTAACTCTAGCGGAAAGACCTGTACTAGTAAAATTGACAAAATAAACTTGTTCGATCAGGGGCAGGCGTTGAGAATCTTTCAGCTTTTATAAAATAACGAAGGTTTAGCGGTCACGGGCTCTTAATATATTATATGTTATTTAAGTACAAACATAATAACATAAGCTCACGCCTGTGATAGGTAGAGGTGCACTAGCGAACTAGAACATCCACATTTCGCTGAGCTTAGTTCCTTTTCAGATGTTCTATCACATCGCACGAGCCTATCGTTGTAGTGGGCACAAATTCCAAACTCCGGGCTGATTTTGTAAAATCCACTTAGCCCGCCCCGGGGATCAAACCCGAGACCACAGGACGGTAGTCCTACCGAAATACAACTAGGCCACCGAGGCATGAACATAATATTTGTACAAAAATAGTATGTAACAAAATACCTATGTAGGTAGATCCAAGGAAAGCTAATGACGTAATTACGTGGCGTCGCGTCGCAGACTCACTCGCGTCTGCCTTTATAACGATCTGGAACGTAAATACTCGCCAAAATAAACTAAAATTCAACTCTCCATAACCGTGGATAATTCTGGAAAAAATGCTCCGCATATTTTTGTTTTCCTTTGCTACGTTATTTTATCATCCCGCTTGTGTGTCATTTAGCATGCACGATGCATGGCTTGCTTTGCGAAATATTCGCGACTTCTGTTTTATTTTGTTTGGCATGATAAGTTTCAGACAGTATGAAAAAAGTATAAAAAGCTACGGGTATTTTTTTATAAATGACCTATGTTTTGTATTCATGGTAATTATAGAGAAATATTAAGCAACACTTACAGTTTATTCAAAAACCAAGTGATTTGACTATTAACACTATCATTACCACATTTGACATGCAGTGCTGTCAGCTGTGTCCAATGACTACCCTGTGTAATGTGGAAATTTTTAAACAATCGTAATGTAATTGGAGTGAGCTCGCAAAATGTTTGTTATATTTTATTTGTTATACTTAGTTTAATTATTTATATTATAAAGTAATGTTTTAGTATATAGTTATAGTATATAGTTGTATGTTTTGTTATTTCATATTTGTAGATTTGTGTAATTGTCCCGCCAGTTCGAATTGGGTATATCCTGTAATGACTGTGTGTGTGTGTGTTGAATAAATAAATAAATAAATAAAAAATAATAAAATGCTTTTAAGACTCTACGGCTTGTATGACGTATTATTTTTATTATTCATTATTATAAGCTTAGAATCAGCTAAAAATTTACATAATATATAAAACAGTTGTGGTTGATATAACCTCAAATATTTAGTCTTAACTAATATTATCATTTTGCTACTTAATTCCAACTAGAATACCGACTTTATACATTATTTAAGTACATATTATTTTTTATTCAATATAGCGTGGAAAACGCCGCCGGTAAATTATTTAATTTGAAAGGCTCTTATGCAAAATTATTACTCTCTATGTACACATTTTGTTACGAGTATTATTCTTTAAGGGTGAGATCTATAGAGTTAACTTCGACCAAGTCTAAGTCAAAGTAACGAACTCAGTGGGGATTTCGACTTAGTCCGAGTCATTTTTTACAAGAAAATCTTGGCTTAGTCTCTCAGTCTGTTTTCCTTGTAAAAAATGACTCTCACTAAGTCCAAGTTCAATATATCAGTTCCAAATCCTCAATAAGTTCGTAAATTTTACTTAGATTTAGTCGTACTTCGCTCTATAGATCTCAGCCTTAGTCTTTATACATCATTTGACATCAAGGTCTTTTGCGACTACTCAGCTTAGCTCGCCTCTGCTGAGTATGAAGTAAATAAGGTTAATCTATATTGAATAGGTATCAGTCGCGACTCGCGATTGTTGTCTAACGTCTAAGATATATCCACATAGGAGGGGCTTGTATTATGCAATGTCGTGCGACTGTAACTCAAGGAAAACTTTGTGCATTGATCAATATTGTCGATTGTATATCTGTGCGAATGAGTTTTTGTGCACCACATAATACTTCAACATCTAATTTATATCTGCTTATAATATTTGCTATCAGGATTAGTACAAAGTACAAATACTTTTCGTGTTCATAGTCAAGTTTTATATTTCTTTCTTATCGACTATTTTTCATTATGAAGCATAAAACCGTACGACGAGTATAAACAAATCAATATAGCGAATGCAATTGTCTCGATGCTCGTGCCAAAAGGGGAATTATCATATTCGCTCTGTTTGTTTTACCATTCCTTGCGCTTCGATCATTAGGGACTGTGAAAAAATTTGAATCCGAACAAATAGAAACATCATAAACGATGAAAACTTAATCGTTTTAGGGTTTTTTGTCTGTATTTTAGTTTAAAGTTAATATTTTTTGTGCATAAATATGAAATAATTCTGGCTTCTAAAGCACTCTTCCAGCTGCGAATGCTATCGGTTTATCGTTTCTATTTCTAAATTAGTATTCGTGATCTGATTTGCGAATCAATCGAATTATCGAATCGAATCGAATTATTCAGGAATGCGTACTTTTGTACGTACTATAGAATATATTATATTCTCTAGACCATTGACACGTATGTGACTTTTAACCATTGTCCTCTTTATTTTGTAATGTATACGAGTTTTCAGTTAGGGGATTTATGCGGTAAACGATTTTTCTCACCACCGTAGCTGCTGTGTAGTGGGAATTTGAATCGATGCCACTTGCATATTATTTTATGTCATTAAAAAACAATTCAAAATTTCAGAATAAATTATTACTAACACCAGGACTACTCTATTTTTACAACGCATAATATTACGTGTGTATTATTTTTTTAAGTACCCTCAACCGGCGGAAATCTATGAAACGATGCATGAACGTTGACGAGGCGAAAGAGGAATGTCAGGATCGTAGCTTGTGGCCCATTTATCTCTTCGTACCCCTATGGGATGCAGGCGTGGGTGTGTATGTATGTATTATTTTTTCCAAATGTATCGACTGTGGCCCGAGCAGGAATACTTTTGACAATCGAATTCGTATTCGGATTCGCTGGCTTCTGATGAAGTTTGGTTAATATTTCATATAAAAGTCATAGACACGCATAGAGTTCGATACGAATCCGATTATCAAAAATATTCCTGCGCGTTTAGCCAAGTGACTCTAGCGCTAGTCGAATAGAATAAATGTATGGGAATGACATAAGAGTACGGCTATATGCGGCGTACTCTTATGTCATTCCCATACATTTGTTATTCTATTCGATTACCGCATAAGCCACTTGTCTAAGCCCGCTGCTCGGGCTGGAACTTTAGTAATGTATTTAATCTCTACGACATGATCACACTTGGATTTATAATTTTCAAAATTAATTCTTGAAACGTATTATTATACAAGGCGACAAGGCTTACACAAATTTAGTATCTTTAATGATATTGGTAAATAAACAAATCACTTTAATATAGTGTCCAAGCCTGTATATTATTTAACGTTATATATTTTTCAGAACATTATCAAAATAGCGGAGTATTATAGCGGAGATTGCCTCTTGGAATTAATTTTGCCTGCGGCAAAGGAAATAGCTTATATTCTTCATCCTCATACAGATTAAAATATGGCCTAGAATATAACGTTATTATTAACTTACAGACGAATCAAGAATTTAATTTATTTTATCATTTAATCATGGAATAATCGTTCATCGGTGGTCACTGGTATTTTTGGACAGTGCTTATCATCATTATAGATCTGTTCCTGTAAAGCAGGGTTGATTAGGTAGTAGATGTGATGCGATGGTCAACATCAATCATCAATCAACAGAATCCAATTACATAAATTATATCTAAAACTTATGTAATGCTTACACATTAACATAGGCGTGAATACAAGGCAGTTCTCTTTTTTAAACCTTTATACAAATATCTAGCCGTGATTTAATACCGGCACATGTTGTTACTACGTTACAATCCTTCGTTCTCGTAATCTCGTTTGCTAGCAACAGTCTCTTTGAGATAGCTCTGGTAGGTCTTTGAAAGATATAGAGTCTTATAAGATCTAAGCAGTTTTGTCATGCATCGTCTAATGGTATCAGTTCTTACGAGAAAAACAAAATAAAGCTAGGCAAATGTAATATACGAGTATTGTTTTCAATATTATGTTGTTCAGTGAGTTGAGACATTCAAAGATTGTAGAATTTAGAATGCACTCGTAGCTCTATAACGGGAGCTTTTGTTGGTAACTCCGTCCCTATGTAAATATTTTTTGTACTATTTACCCTCCACCATATTTTTTTTAAATTGATCTATATCTTTACGATTATATATTTAAAGTGTTACTATAAATAATTTGTATATAAAAGGACATATTATTATGTCGAACTAGGTAGGACTATTTGACATTCGCACCAATGGAAATCCTGCTGTAAACTTGCATTGGATCAGAGTAATAGGTTCGGTATACACCTTCATCAATCTGAATCAGTGAGCCCGAGCGTGTACGTACACTTGTGTACATATCTACATCTATGTTTTGATTTGACTAAGTTCTATTTGGTTAACATCGTGGCAACTCGAAATACATTTGAACGTCAAGCAAATTTCGCCGCGATTCCCTTAGCTTCAAAGCTTTTGTAAATAAGAAGTTAAGTTCGTAGAAACAGGTTACTAAATAATTCACGAGTTCGTACAGCGTTTTCGTTTTTACTTTTAATGTGTGAAAGGTTATTTATGTCGTAATGTTAATACCATGATAATTTTTACTATAACAAATTGTCTATGAATCATTGTTTTAATGTTAAAGTTCTTTTGGCGTATGTAGGTGAGAGTAAATTGAGAATGCGCACGCACACCATTGCGGCAATTCCACAGTATGAAATTGGCCATCAAATATACTTCTTTTATTTAAATATTTTTCTTTGCTGATTTTATGATTTTTGCTATTTCCATTTTTTGTGTTACCTACGCTAAAACAGTGTAACTTCTAACGTTCGTACATAAGTACAGGCATCAATTTTTATATTGGTAAATAATGTATGTAAACTGTAGAAATGCGACTCGTAGAGTCTGTTTAATATGTAGTATTCTCATGGCCCCATAATGTGTAAAGTCTCGCTTTAATATTTTAATTTAATCTTCCTATCAACAGTTCAATATTATATTAACGTCACACTTCACAATATAATCAGGCATTACCTACATATTTTTATGTATAAAGTAATCATAATCTTTTTTCACGTTTATAAAACATGATTATTTCTTGTATAATATTGTATTTCAAGAGTTTTAAGCGGTGTGAATTGACTACAAAGATATTGTTGGTTAACCTTTAAATGATTTGGAGTTCAGTGACTCCCACAACTTGAGATTACATATTGATTCTCTTTCTCACTTGTGGTCCCTGTCCACTATTTATTGGATGTTAACTGTCAACTAGGAATATAACAGGAATCACCAGGGCCTGTAAAAGGATTAAAGAATTTGTAAATTAGTTTCATACAATAGTGAATAGGTATTGTATGTAGTGTCTATGTATTATACATAACATAAGCTCACGCCTATATCCCCGAAGGGGTAGGCAGAGGCGCACTAGCGAACTAGAACACCCACATTTCGCCGAGCTTAGTTCCGTCCCAGATGTGATAGGGGGCGAGCCTATCGTCATATCGGGCACAAATTACAGACTCCAGGCCGATATGGAAAAATCCAATATCACTTTGCCCGACCCGGGGATTGAACCCGAGACCTCAGAACCGTTGTCGTACCGAAATACCACCACGCCACCGAGGCATGTATTATACCTCTACAATGTATTATAAAGTATGTCGTTTGTACTTACGTCTATTATGTCGACGTCATTTCCTTGGTTTAGTGCCATCATATATGGACTGTTCGATTTCCAGGTCGGCCAGAGCCATTTTTCTAATTTGATTTGCTTGGGTCTGAATTCCCCAGAACAGGGTTGGCGTCAGGCAGACAGCCGGTCGTTAAAAACTGAGGCTGAGATCTATAGAGCGAACTTCGACTAAGTCTAAGTCAAAACAACGAACTCGGTGAGAATTTGGAATTGTTAAATCGAACTTTGACTTAGTCCGAATCATTTTATACAAGAAGAACAGACTGACAGACAGACTAAGCAAAGATTTTCTTGTAAAAAATGACTCGGAATAAGTCAAAATCCTCTCTGAGTTCGTAACTTTGACTTAGACTTAGTCGAAGTTCGCTCTATATGTAGATCTCAGCCTCAGCTAAATGCTTTCTGCAACATGCTTGAAAAAGTATATTGCGCCGACTGCATATTAAGGTGAGATAAGGGCAGGTAGAAAGAAATAAAAAGACTGTAGAGTAGGTATGTTGTTTAAGGACTTCCTTAGCATAAAATAATGTGTTTTTATTTTATGCTCTATTGGCAGTGTGACCCTGTTTTTCCGTTTGTTATAAGCTTGTCTATTACATTTTCATGAATGTGTAAAACATTGCTAAAACACGCTATTAGTTCTATCATGAATATATATTTATACATCAAACGATCTATTTAAATATTTTCAGAAACTGTTTATTTTTTGTGAAAGCATCAGAATTTATGTTTGTGGTTGACCTCATGTGATTGGGTTTTTTTGTTATCGACGTATGAATGTTAATACATAGAATGGTCTGTGATATTTTCTCAAATATTTATGTATAGGTACAAATACATACATAGACTCACCTGTACCCCTGAAGGGGTAGACAGGGGCGAATTGGAGAACTAGAACACCTACATTACGCCGATCTTGTTTCCATCCCTTATTTAATAGAGAACGAGACTTTCGCCATATTGAGCACTAAGTCCAGGCTGGTACTAAATAGAAATACCCAATGTCACTTTTTCCGACCCGGGAATCGAACCCAAGACCTCAGGATGGTCTGATGATCGTACCGCGTCCACAATATAACTGTTCCGTACTTTTAGTTGTTAGCACAAACCATTTCAAATAATTATTTCGGCATTTTTTTTCTTTATTATTTTGTAACAATGGGATGTCATACTGCGTGTTCTGGAACACATTACAACCAGCTACAAGTGCTGCCACCTGCTTTACGTTACCGTTGTTCCCCTTTTCGAATCTCGCAACGGTCGTGAACGGTTCGAAACGTATCAAAGTGCGCGCACGCAACTATCAAATTAACATCTGAACTAGTATATGTCGTGTAACGCGATCAAAGCCAGTGAATCAGCAAATAACTGCATACTACGTCCAACGAAGGGATTCAAGGGGGCCCCCACCAAGAAAACCTACAAAGCCAGGTAGCGGTGGCCGAAACACGTAAGTCCCTGATGTCTCATTAACGAATTTCTCATACATAACTTGTTGGTCCTTCAGAGCCGAATTACATTTTGTACTGGTTTGTGCTAGCATCATAGTACTGGTTCCTAACCCCATAAATTCCTTTTGCCTAGGCTTAGCGTATGTGTTTTTCGACCATACCATTGCGTACAGTTTTTTCGAACGTACTAATTCATTTTACGAATGAATTACTAGGTAAAATAGCGAATTTTACAATAATCGTCCTTTTTTTCCCAACTTGTGGGTACATCGTTCGCCCTGCCGTCAGCGCTCGAGTCGAACATACTTGCACCAAGTTAGCGGAACAATAAGGCGTGCGCCACACAAGCTACATTTACATTACACATTAACACGTGGTCTATGTATTACGTACTAGACACACATCAATATTACATATTTTATTAATTTGTATTACTCACTCATTTGTATAACATCACATGTAGAATTAATTAATTTGCAAAATTATTATTTTTTTGTGTATTACGTATTTATCATTAATTTGCTTCATTTCAATACTGCATAAATAAATCTATATAATTTCGTACAACAAAATATTTAACTTCAACATAACGTATTCAATTAAATAACAGTTACGCTATCAGTGTACTCCGTACCTTATAGCTTGCTAGTCAATTTTTTCTTAATTCATCGTTCTACCTACCTGATACATAATAATTATAATGGAGTTAGAACAATTAAAATTTGAACGCGATGTTTTTAAGAACAGTATCCAACGTATGGCTGATTGTTCTTCAACTAATGAATCTGAATTTAAAGTTCGTATCAAAGAATTAAACAATGTTAAAAAACAATTTTTCCTCGTTCAAGGTAAAATTGAGAAACTATTAGCTAAAAGTGGAGAATTTAAACCTGAGGAACAATTAGAAATACGTAACAACTTCGATGATTTGTATTATAAAGTACAGATTACAGCTGATCAGTTAAAAACTGTTGAACGTAGACAAAGTATAGCTAGCGTCCAGCCTACCACATGTTGTCATGGTCAAGGTCACGGGAGGGACCAACTACCTGTCATTAAGCTGCCTACTTTCGACGGTCAGGTAACTGATTGGCATGCATTCTATGATTTGTACTTGTCATTAGTACATAACAACGAGTCTCTGTCAAATGTAGAACGTTTTCGTTATTTGCGTCTGTCCCTACGGGGTGAACCCTATAGCTTAATTAAATCAATTCCCATAACTGGTGATAACTATAATAATGCTTTGCAAGTGTTGTTGGATGAGTATCAAAACAATAGAATAATTGCATCCAAGCACTTAGATAAAATCCTTGACGTGGACCCAGTAACTGATAAAAATTATGAACAGAGCTTGCGTAACATTTTAATAGTCTACAAAGAAAATATAACGGCTTTAAAAAATTTCGACTTACCTGTAACTGAATGGAGTTTCATTTTATTAAATATTTTGCTACGCAAAATTACACCTATTCTTAGAAAACGGTTTGAATTATCTTTAAAGTCCCATAACGACATTCCGAGTGTGAATAGTCTGATTGAGTTTTTAAACAAAGAAGTGAATGCGACTGAGGCTATGTGTAACACCTCTGCGTCAAGATCCGTCGCGTCGAGCACTGAAGCCGCGGTACGGCAGTCTCATTCTCGCGCACCGCTGAGCCATGCAGGCGGCTCGTCCCGTCGAGTCGAGCGATCTCACTCCGATGCAGACCGGACAGCTACGTCTATGAATAATACATCATTCGCGCGTTCACGTGATTCTCGATCAATGAGTATACATGCAGCTACGTCAACTCCTTCTGGTGTTAGTCATATTATGAGATGTTTTTACTGCAAACAAAACTCTCATCCACTAAATAAATGTGTAAACTTTAGTAAATTAACTTTATCCGAAAGAAAGAATTTTATTGAACAAAATAAAGTTTGCTACAATTGTTTATTTACGGGTCACGAACTCAAGGATTGTAAATCGCGACATAATTGTCGTGTGTGTTCACAACGTCATCACACTTCTATGCACGAAGATGTTCCTAACGTAATACTGACAACCGAATGCAACGTATCTTCCCCCGAGCTAACTTCGGTAGCGGAACCTTCCTATTTATCCACATCACAGCATGGTTTTTCTGGACATAAAAATAATTGTACGGTCCTACTTACTACCGCTCTTATTAACATTCGTCCATCTGATGCTAGTGCGAACCCTCCTCGCCTTGTGCGCGCTTTAGTTGATCAAGGCTCTCAAGCCACGCTTATTGCAGAGTCATGCGTCCAGCGACTGGGTTTGAAGCGTTATCATGCGAAAACCAGCATGACTATAACCGGCATCGGTAATAAAAATGAGCAGCC
Source organism: Clanis bilineata (assembly GCA_036417725.1). Classification (NCBI taxonomy): domain Eukaryota; kingdom Metazoa; phylum Arthropoda; class Insecta; order Lepidoptera; family Sphingidae; genus Clanis; species Clanis bilineata. The sequence goes on from CM071137.1 coordinate 15,984,814, forward strand.
GCGTGGTTATGTTTTATGTGAAGTTACACCATACAATAAACCAGAACCGAAATTGTTTATAGAAGCTCTTATCTTGCCAAAGTTAACGAGTTATCTACCAAGCATTCCAAGCTTTTTCGAGCACATTCCTCACCTAAAGGATCTTCCTCTAGCGGATCCAGAATTACGTTCTGCGCGTCCCGTTGAACTCCTTCTAGGATCAGATTATACAAATCTGATATTATTACATGACAACATTAAAGGCCCTCAGGGTACACCCGTGGCAATTAATAGTATCTTTGGTTACCTACTTAACGGTAAAATTTCTCATTCATTGCCAGCACAAGTCTGCATGAATGTTAGTACCTATCAACTCGATATGCAGTTGCAAAATTTCTGGGAGCTTGAATCGGTACCTGACGTCAAGCCTCTCACAAGGGAAGAAGCTCTTTGTGAATCAATCTTCGTTGATACTCACAAACGTAGTGATAGCGGAAAATATATAGTTTCGCTTCCATTTAAGGAACATGCACCCCCTCTGGGTGAATCTCGTCAAATCGCTCTCAATCGCTTGTACAAGCTTGAACAAAAGCTTTCTCGCGATCCTTCTTTGCAAGAAGAATATTCAAAATGTATCCGTGATTATGAAATCTTAGGTCACATGGAACCTGTCAATGAGCACACAGTTCCCGATCAGATTCCCTACTACATTCCACACCATTGTGTGTTGAAAACCTCTTCCGCATCGACCAAACTCCGGGTTGTCTTTGACGCCTCGTGTAAAACATCGAACGGTCGATCACTCAACGATAATTTACTTGTTGGCCAGAAATTGCACAAGGACATAAACGAAGTTCTTTTAAAATTTCGGCTACACAAGATAGTTTTTACAGCTGATATCAAAATGATGTATCGATTTATTCAAATACGTCCTGAAGACAGGGACTTTCAACGGATTCTTTGGAGATACTCTCCTAAAGATCCTGTCCAAGATTACCGACTCTGTACGGTAACCTTCGGCGTAGCGTCAGCGCCGTTTTTAGCGTTACGCACACTTCGTCAATTAGCGATTGATGAAGCGGACTCGTTCCCACTTGCCTCGCAAGTGTTGGTAAACGATGTCTTTGTCGACGACGTTGTTTCGGGCTCAAACACTCTGGACGAAGCTATTGCCATACAGCGTGAGCTTATCGCCATTTGTAAGGCAGGCTCTTTTGAGCTCCGCAAGTGGACAAGCAATTGTCCTGAATTTTTATCTTCTGTCAGCAGTAGTGTAACAAATCCAGATGACGAAGCTCTGATTCTATCCGCTCTCGACACTGATACAACAGTCAAAGTTTTGGGTCTGAAATGGAATCCCAAGTCGGATACTTTCTCTTATACGGTTACAACTCCTCCTGAAACATGCACGAAACGCATAATGCTTTCCGAAATTTCCAAAATTTATGATCCGCTTGGCTTCCTCAGTCCCATTACATTGTTTGTAAAACTCTTAATTCAGTTGTTATGGATATCTGGAACAGATTGGGATGAAGCTCCTCCGAAGGGTATTCGTGATCTTTGGCTCACTTTCATATCAGAGCTCCCAATTCTTGAATCACTCTCGTTACCACGACACGTGATTCCCCATAACAACAAAGAAATCCAAATACATGGTTTCTCGGACGCATCCGAGAAAGCATACGCTGCCTGCGTATACTTACGTGTCAGCAACAGTCAAAACTCTGTACACGTTAATCTTATTCTTGCAAAAACAAAAGTTGCACCTTTGAAACGCATATCACTCCCACGCTTGGAGCTTTGTGGAGCTTTGCTTTTATCTAAGCTTATCCAAAAACTACTTTTAACGTACTCAAACATTTTGTCTATCGACAATGTTTATGCATGGAGTGATTCTGCAGTCACTCTTGCATGGTTACGCTCATCTTCACATGAATGGCGCACCTTCGTGTCCAATCGTGTGACGGAGACCATAAGCCGCGTGCCCGCTGCACATTGGCGTCACGTGCGTTCCGAGGACAACCCCGCGGATCCAGCATCCCGTGGTGTGCTCCCAACAAAGTTAAACCACGAATTTTGGTTTAATGGACCTGTTTGGCTTACGCAGTGTCAATCTAATTGGCCTGTCTCGAACATCGATTTACATACCGATGAAGAACGCCGTCAACACGTTCTTGTTTCCAAAAACGTAACTCCGGACTTACAATTTATGGAGCGATTTTCGTCGTTGCCAAAACTATTGCGTGTGGTTTCATTTATCTTTCGTTTTTATCACAAATGCCTTAAGACTCAATCCCATTCGTATCAATATATTACAGTTTCTGAAACAAAATTTACATTACATCGCATTATAAAACTCGTACAGCAAGACCAATTCGCTGAAGATATTTCGCGACTAAGAGATGACGATCACTGTTCCAACAAACTTCAGAAGCTGAGACCTTTCCTGGACGATACAGGACTTCTCAGGGTCGGCGGCAGGATACAACGTGCTCAAATACCGTATGATGCTAAACATCCGATCATTTTACCTAAAAGGCATCATCTTACAACCTTACTTATAGACCACTTTCACAAGTTGTATTTACACGTAGGACCACAGACGTTACAGTTTTTAATATCACAAACATATTGGATAATGTCTGCTCGCGATGCAGTCCGCATGCGCACGCGTCGCTGCGTTCGATGCTTTCGTACGCGACCGTCCGCTCCGCAGCCACCAATGGCTCCTTTGCCTGCTGCAAGAGTCAACGCCCTTCGACCGTTCCTACACGTTAGCGTAGACTTTGCAGGTCATTTTTACCTAAAATCAACTAAATTCCGCAACGCAAAAATTTACAAATCTTACATATGCGTCTTTGTTTGCATGTCTACCAAGGCCGTACATCTAGAATTAGTTCCGGATTTGTCAACGGATTCATTCCTTAACGCTCTACGTCGTTTCATTTCCCGGCGTGGACTTTGTACGGATATTTATTCCGACTGCGGTCGTAACTTTGTAGGCTGCAACAATTATCTTAAAGAATTACGGATGTTCTTACAAAACACCGCTAATCAAACTCATATTAACAGCAAATTAACTGATCTATCCATAACTTGGCATTTTAACCCACCATATGCAAGTCATTTCGGTGGTATTTTTGAAGCAGCTGTCAAAAGCATGAAAACCCATCTTTATCGGGTCATAGGGCAACTTACTTTAACTCACGACGAGTTCAACACTCTTCTATGTCAAATAGAAGCGGTACTTAACTCAAGACCACTTTGTACTCAGAGTAATGATCCCTCGGATCCATTGCCTCTTACACCAGGACATTTTTTAGTCGGGCAACCATTGACTTCGCTACCTGAAATAGACTTTAGTGATGATTCTGTCAATCGCCTAGTTCGGTGGCAAATTATTCAACAAGCTGTTCAACACTTTTGGAAACGCTGGAGCGTTGAGTATCTCTCTCAACTTCAGCAAAGAAGTAAATGGTTTCACGACACTACGAAGACGCCCCTCGAAGTGGGTTCCGTTGTTGTGTTGATTGACAACACACTGCCTCCACTACAATGGCGCTTAGCTCGCGTACATCAGCTTCACCCGGGCGCTGATGGTATTACCCGCGTTGTAACTGTACGCATTGGTGACACACTAACCAAGCGACCTGTAGTGAAGGTCTGTCCTCTTCCAATTAATTAACTTTATTGTATAACTTTCCCTAGCCCTATGTTATTTTATTTATCTTGTTTTCTATTAAAATAGGTTATTTTAAGGTCGGCGGCATGTTCCGTACTTTTAGTTGTTAGCACAAACCATTTCAAATAATTATTTCGGCATTTTTTTTCTTTATTATTTTGTAACAATGGGATGTCATACTGCGTGTTCTGGAACACATTACAACCAGCTACAAGTGCTGCCACCTGCTTTACGTTACCGTTGTTCCCCTTTTCGAATCTCGCAACGGTCGTGAACGGTTCGAAACGTATCAAAGTGCGCGCACGCAACTATCAAATTAACATCTGAACTAGTATATGTCGTGTAACGCGATCAAAGCCAGTGAATCAGCAAATAACTGCATACTACGTCCAACGAAGGGATTCAAGGGGGCCCCCACCAAGAAAACCTACAAAGCCAGGTAGCGGTGGCCGAAACACGTAAGTCCCTGATGTCTCATTAACGAATTTCTCATACAATAACTATGCTATAAACATAATATTGTATTTTATTGAAGAGGGTGCAAACGAGCAAGTGGGTCACCTGATGTTAAATGTACATATATAACAACGCATCTACCTATATTATAATTACATTTATGCTATAAATGATCGTAAATACACTTTATATGATTGATTTATTTTGAGAGCCTCCGTGGCGCAGCAGGTGATATTTGTTTCGGGTCTGTGTGTTGTGAGCCCGAGAGTCTCTCGTAGTTTCTGATACCCACTATACAGGTTGTACGTAGTGTGGGGTCAGGACTATGTGTGTGACTGTTGGGTGTATTTATTTATTTTATTCGTTATTATATGATTGGACATTCTGATGCATCACTGCCTATATAGGATGCCATGGTACGATGAATTCGCATTGCAAATTATGTGATATAATTATTAATTAATTAATTGCGCAAATGAGCTTGCGTGTCATGGTCTTTATACAACGCGCGAGCTAATTAGGTGCATTAACTAAATGTCCTAACTAGGTTGTGTTTTCCACCGGCTACAAAAGGATAATAAGTAATAATCATTATTATTGTTACGGGCTGTAACTTGTTTGTTTCTTCGGAAGCGACCGAGTGCGAACAACGAGCGACAAGCGAATATTCGGAGCGAGTATTTCGACGCGTATTGTGTACAATACAGTGTTTGGTTCTTAAATAAAGTGCTGAATCATCTAGGAGAACAGTCGACGTTTAATTGTTGTCCTGAACCCCGTTAGCTCGTAACATTATTAAAAAATATTTAATTATATTTTATTCTTCTTCCTTTCTTTTTTAATGTGGGGTCGGCGCAACATTTTTTCAAGCATGTTACAGAAAGGATTTGGTTTAGTTTTACGCTGGGCTGCCTGCCTGATGTCTATCCCCATCTGGGGAATCCAGTCCCGGACAAATTAAATTAGAAAATTCGCTTTGCCCAACCTGGAAATCGAACAGAGGACTTCCCAGTTATAGCCCATATATGCTGGCACTAGAACAAGAAGGTGTCTGTTATTCTTAATTATTATTCGATGGTATTTTTTATATCCATATTACGCGATGTATCTGGCGACCGATTATCATTTTTTTTGGATTCAATAGAGCTTATTCTAGGGTTTTGTCCATACAGATTACGTCAAGATGTGATCGGGTTTTGGAGGCGGTGTAAAAGTTTTATAAGTTTTATCGACAACCTCGTAGCACATACTAGTTATTGTGGCGTGAGTCGTATGTCACGGCAACTACGAATTTCTATGTCCGTAAAAGTAAAAATCTATGTGCACTGGAAAATATTGTGGCAAAAAGCTGCACCTGCAATGCAAAATATTTATCGTAGTTCTGCATATACAAGACTGACAAGAATGTCTTATGTTACACTCGAGGACATGATCTCATATTTGTGTGACTATGAGTGTATAGTATTGCATAGTGATGCAATCATGTTGCAGAATTCTATCTATTTTCAGATTTAGCTAGTTATTAATATAAAAGTTTGAGGAGTAGTAATAATGTCTACAGGTGTAGAAGTATTGAGTAACTATTCCAAGGCCAAAACACTAAGGCTGAGATCTATAGAGCGAGTTTCGACTAAGTCTAAGTCAAAGTAATGAACTCAGTGAGGATTTTGACTTAGTCCGAGTCATTTTTTACAAGAAAATCTTTGCTTAGTCTGTCTTTCAGTCTGTTTTTCTTGTAAATGTCTCGGACTAAGTCAAAGTTTCAAACAATCCAATTCCAAATCCACACTTAGTTTGTTACTTTGGTTTAGATTTAGTCGAAGTTCGCTCTATATGTAGATCTCACCGTAAAAGTTAATCTATCCTAAGCTATTTTTATACCAATCAAAATCTAATTAAGCCATCAGTATCCATTAAAACGAAAATAACTCCCGAAGCCTGTTATCAGACAAGTCCTCTATTTCACACTTCGATCATACTCAATATTTATAATACTTAATAATTACTGGCCAACAAAGGGTATTCGAGAAATATGCTCCTTGTATCGAGAGTTGAGAAAAGCAAGTGGAAAGAGCTTTCTAAGGAACAAGCTTAACGTCGTGGCCATTCATAACTGTGTCTTGTATTTATTGCCTGAATATTTCGTGTTTGTTTATAAAATATGTCGTTCTAAACGGTTAATTATACCGACTGTATGCATATTCGAAAAGCGGCTTAGTACGCTACTAATGGAGCATCATGTTTGTACAGCGTCTACATTTGGTTACGTAGAAATTGTTTGGTAAATTTGTTTGGACCTGGGGGAGATTTTTCTATTACTTTAATAGATATACATAAGCTCACGCCTGTATCCCCGCAGGGGTAGGCAGAGGCGCACTAGCGAACTAGTACACCCACATTTCGCCGAGCTTAGTTCCGTCCCAGATGTGATAGGGGGCGAGCCTATCGCCATATCGGGAACAAATTCCAGACTCCGGGCTGATATGGAAAAATCCAATATCACTTTTCCCGACCCGGGGATCGAACCCAAGACCTCAGAACCGTAGTCGTACCGAAATACCATCACGCCACGGAGGTAGTCTTTAATAGATATACAGTTAATAGATATACTTCGGCTTATTTTCTTAGACTAGACTGTGTTAGTTTATGTTAGTGTAGGATACCTTAAAGATTTGTTATGGTTTCTGAAAAAAGAATGAAACTTTAGTAGTATTTTTGTATGGTGCGGTGTATGATCCAATAGCAGCGTTATGAAAGCGGCGCAAATCGCAACACTGACACTGTGTAACATAAATTAACACATGATTCAAAGGTATGACCAAACTTGACGGCACACCGTCCAATACAGCTGCTATGCTGCATTATCGGTTTTTGTTTATTTCGGTTGTATAAACCAACGAACGTTATATACAATAGCTCGACTCTGAGCTTTTTTGACAACGCTAGCGACTACGTAAAATATTTGTATGACGAACATCCGAACGCCTCTAACATATGTATACGTGGGGAGTTGATGTTTTTCATACAAATTATTTTACGAAGTCGCTAGCGTGAAATGTCAAAAAACTTATGCCCCTATACATAACTCACTATCATCTACGTTCAGCCCGCCTAGCATACGCGCCACGAGAACATTTTGTCTACGCTTTTTGTCCTGTTATAACCGGTTTTCTCTATTTGTCTACGGACACTAACATGCGTCCTCGTTTATTTTCATACAATATTGTAGACAACACGTAGACAACATCTAGACTGTCGATTATCGGAATATCTCGTGGCGCGCATGCTAGGCGGGCTGGAGTCTGGACATTTGCGTTTGTCCGATCTTTGATCCGGAACCATACCTTTAGTATTGAAATATGTGTACAATGCTGTATTCACTAGATCTTACGTGCCGATATTACTATTTGCAAATTGCACCGAACGTTTCCCAAGCAACAGAGCTTGCATAACTTTGTTACACCTCGCATTTGTGATCTGAGATTTATTTTACTCTAGATGCGACAATGGGAAATGTTTCGTAGGTGTTTTTTCTGTTTATAACGATAAACTGAAAATTACCTTAATGTGATAATAAGCACCCAGTAATGAGCATACTTTGCGTTAGTTGTGATTTTCTAACCGATAAATTTTATTTTGTGTCCCATCGGGTGTTATTTAAAATAATTTGTATTTTTATCCTTACTAATTTAGTTTACGCATAGCATTACTACTTAAAGGCAGTGATTGGAGCACTTACTCTGGGAGTTTTTGGGATTTTGTTTAGTTCGATAACTCCATAGCACATATGATTTTTATACTTTAAGCCAAAGTCTAAACTAATTAAAATGTGGATATTTTATTACACATCCCCAATAGGTTTACGTACGACTTTTAAAAAGTCGGTACTACATTTTATAATTCTCGAGCGTGTTTGATGTGTGTTTTTCTCGGAGACTTACGGCTAAACGCTTTTCTATCTAGTATTTTCTTCGTTTTTGCAGATATAACGTTGCGTTGATCAAAGATAGACTCTTGTCTTCCCGATCCAGCCATGAGGCGCAAATCCTTAACGCTTTATGCCTTTTGTTTATCGAAGAAAAATTGTTTGATTGGTTTTCTTCTAAATTTAAATAAGCAGCCTCATATTTATTACAGCACGGCAAAGTGTACTGTTCCTGATAGTAATATAATTTAATTGAGTAGAATCTAATTAAATCGTCGCGTCGTATATAATTTTGTATTTAGATGCAACCAATATAGTACCTTTATTTACCAATTACCAATACCTATGCATATTGTGCCATGTTTTCAGACAATGCGTAAATTGTTCACACGAATGTTTGCTATCTGGTTGGTTAGATGGATTATACACATGACAGGGCGGTATTGTTCGACATGCATGATGCAACACTGGCTGTAGTCTGTAGGTATTGTCCCGCGATGCCTTTGCGATTGCAATGTATGTATACATTCGATTCGAATCATAGATCACATAGTAATGTAATGATATTTTGTGATTTGTCTTTGTTTTTTGTCACTTTATGATTTGTAAACACGCTTTGTTGTGCACTAAGTTCGAGGCACAATTTCACACATATTTTTAACATAATAAAATAATTTAAATTTTGTAGGTAATTTTGTATTGTTTTACGTTTCTTATCCTCTGTTCGCATTTGCGTGAAGGTCAGACACAGGAAAAAACTGTTTATGCATTGTATGAATTTGTGGAGACTATCGCTGGAATTGGGCAGCTTGTGACTTCCTGAGTAATAGAAAAGACATATATTTTCCGACTTTAATCTTTACTTCTTACTGATGACGTCTTGTTCCTGTGATGTTTTATGGGTTGTAAAATTGTAACCGTCAAACTATTAGGATCGTGGAGCTAAAACAACGAAACATTTATCCCGATTTCCTGCTCGATACTGATAAATTACAACTTCAATATCGCCTGCCTCAGGTAGGCAATATTATTGTTAATCTATTCATCATCATCATCATCATCATCAGCCATAGGACGTCCACTGCTGAACATAAGCCTCCCTCAAAGATTTTCTTCCTAGAGGTCGATCTGCTAATCTCTTATTTTTAAATAGTCACGGGCGGCTCGACCTCCGGTGGCCCATACGCTTATGGAACATATTTATGTGACGCCTCCGACGGACGGAAAAAAAGAGTACTATATTCATTAAAGGCAAGCAAAGTATCACGATAATTATTTTTGAAACTGTTATCAACCTCAAAAGAAGGAGGTAATCAATTCGTCGGGTTTTTTATGTATGTGACACGATATCTACGGTAAATTTAGACCGATTCTGATAATGTTGTATTCAATAGAGCATACTCCAAGGGTGATCACAAATAAATGTAGTCGAGATTTGACTAAAGAGTAGGGATTAAACTTCTTAATAAACATCAAAATAGACGTCGCGGTGGGTGTTTGAAGCAAAGACTGTGTATACTACTAGATAGGCTGTTTGGTACATAGAATTTGCACACTATTTTTTCCGTTCATTGACGGCAGCTTACTATTATATGTGTATCTGCTCTTTTCCTTAGCCGTCAACGACAAGCACTCCTCCTAATGTGACACAATTTTATTTCTAAACAGCTCTAGTATTACTACTAGACTTCAAATGAAGACTTCTATGTTTACACATAGAAGTCTTCATTTGAAGTCTTTTAAGCTTTTAAACTTGTGTGTTATTTGTAAAGAGATTATTATTAACTATAGAGGGCTATCAAGCTAGTTTCCGTGTAAAATTATCTCAAACGTCAGTAATGCCATCTACCACTTATTATTATGCAGGCGTCCTAATTTACACCCTAGAATATTCTGTCAATGTTCAAGAAATACGTAAGACTATTTTAATACTAAGCATTATTTGGCTGCACTGGCACGTCCTTGTGCGCGTATGTTTCAAATACGACTGAATGACTTATGACCATGAGGTCACAACTTTTGTATCACAAGTTTTGCGCTGTTATCCCGTCTATGTACTGTTAAATGTCTGTGGTAGCTACATTGCAGACCGATGCGCCGTGGCTGGCCTGTGAGTCTTTGAGTTTGATTCCATTGTGTTTGTTCATACGGCGCGCTGTAAGTAGCATATATTTTAACATACCTTTTTGTTGGAATATTACCGGTGTTTATTTTCATGACGCGTTTTCAGTTTGTTTAAAGTAGGTACACGATTAAAATCAACATGCGATGATTACGTAGTTTCCGCCTGTTCGAGCGGATATCTTTTTCTACACGCATGGGTTTTTTATGGTGTCGCAAAATGTCCGATCGATATAGTTATGTTATTGAGCTTCATTTAAATGTTGTATAATTCTGTATGGTATAGGCCAGAGTAGTCACAAATATTTTCAGTGCCACATCATAATAGGAGTGTCGTTTTCAAGTTACATGAGGTCACCGTGTAATTTATGTAAGACTGTCTCTTTGTAATATTTTGCCTCGTGCGATAAAATGTGAGCTAAATCTTTAAGAGCCACTCTGAGCTACGAAACCTTAAAAATGTGTCTCCATTTTTAGAAAGTTATTTTTTTTACTGTTGAATCTATTAAAGATTAATAATGTACGTATCAAGTGATATTGGCATGCATTAGTGCATTAGTGGCATGCAAGTGTGAATGGTAGAGTTGGAAGGGGAAGACTTCATCGAACATTCTCTGACCAAGTCAGAGATTTACTCGAGAAAGGTCAAGTTAAAAGTACCCTAAAACTACGTGTATGCATGAAGAATGTAATGAGACTGAATGAGGCGAAAGAGGTGTGTAAGGATCGTAGCAAGTAGAAATCCGTTGTCTCTGCCTACCCCTATGGGAAAAAGGCGTGAGTCTATGTATGTATGTATTAGTGCATTTACGTAAAACGCAGATACAGGAGTTAAATCACACTGCATTACAATTTCAATATAATTTATTGACGAGTGAATCTTCAATTATGTGAGCACTGAGCGCTTGGACAGTTTCATAACGCCTAATTTAAACTATCATAATATTAGCACGGTGGATCTGTCGTTCATGCACACTCGTGTTTAGATGTAGTTCATTAGTTGAGTTTACCCAAAGAGATTTAATATTACTACCTATAGACGGGCTATTAAGCAAGTTTCTACTTATTACAATGCGAGGGCGATTATTACAATTTATACCCTAGAATATTTTGAAAATGGTTAAGAATCGATTTCGCTGGCCGACCTGGCGCGCGTATATTTCAAATAAACTGAGCGACTTATGACTAGGTCATAACTTTCTGACAAAACACAAGTTTTGTGCTGTTGTCCCGTCTATATACTGTTGAATGACTTTGAGTTTACCAAAGGCAAGCGATTTAACCGCCTGTTTCACCAAAATATAAACTAAAGCGTTTCTTACCCCCACGTATATTCTATTTACCCAGCCTTGACTTGATATCGACCTATCCAAAGAATAAAGTTACATATGATAATGAATCGAAATTGCTTTCTTATTTTTCTGAGCTTATATTGACCTATATATTTAACCAGCAAATGTTTTTTTTAAGTTATGGCGTAATAACAAGTTAAATTATGACATAGCTTAAAAATATTTACTAATTAAATATACAGGTCAATATAAGCTCAGAAAAATAAGAAAGCAATTTCGATTCATTATCATATGTAACTTTATTCTTTGGATAGGTCGATATATTGTTTTAATAATAGTCAAACGTAAAGCGAAAGGTGAAAGAATTAAAACTTTGTACAACTGTAATTATGGAGTTTTGTCGGTTTGGTCGGACTTGGAGTGTTTCTCTTTATTAAGTGCCGTGTAATTCTATACCTACCAGTTTGTATGGTAGTTCGGTTCGGTAGTATTATAGGTATACATATTATGTGATCGAGGTGCTCCAATTGTCAAGATTACCCATATCTACCCCGTCGTAAATACATATGCTAGCTTATGTATATAGGTTAAGGTGTTTACTCCGTTCTTGGTCTTGACTAAATTTATATGGGACCAATGGAATCATACTCATTCAAACAAAAAAAGAATTATCCATATCATGCATGCTGGAGTTATCATAACGGAGCACCTTCCAGGATAAGAAACGCGATCATAATTAATTTATAATTATACGATTTCAAATAAATCAGATTCCGGTTTATTATGTTCATGTGGAACGATGGACAACAATTCCTGACCATTCCTGCCATATCCTTTTCCACAACCCACAACCTTTACACTCTATTCTTATATCCCCATATCACCCTATCTAAGCCAGCCCATCGTTATTATGTCCATACTTGCCTGCCTGTCTTTAAATTTATGGCGTTATAATGGAAATTATATTAATATTAATTCAAAATTTGCTTGTGTTGAACTGTCATAAGTGCTTTTTTATAGAGGTATCGTCTACGTGACCAATAATTTTTTTTTTATTTTATTTTATCATTATCTTGGTAATGTAGTGTCAATATGGTCCCTATACCCATTTGTATTTATTATTTTATTTTGGAAAAACCAACATCACAAGTAAATACATATGTGCCTCAATATTAATTTCGTCAACTTATCGTAGTCTTTATGGACAAATACTGATTAATACACTGTAAGAAAAATAAATCAATATTTATCATGTTGTAGGTTATAGTTCAAAACGATAAAATAAATCTTGGGAAATATTTACTTTGTTCCAAATAAAATTTACAAGAACGCGATTGTGTAATAATCAGTAGCTCAACCATGAGTTTGTTGCACGTATTTACGCGAGCGAGGACGTAAAATATTTGTATGGAAAACGTCAGTTCCCCGCGTAACCGCTAGAGGCGTACGGGTGTTTGTCATATAAATATTTTACGGAGTCGCTAGCGAGTAATGTCAAAAAAACTCATGGTTGGTCTAAAGGATACGAATCGTAATGATAGCTCTCGATTCGAGTCAAGTCAAGGCTGAAATCTTAAGAGCGAACTTCGACTAAGCCTAAGTCAAAGAAACAAACTCGGTGAGGAATTTTTAAATCGAACGGAACTTCGACTTAGTCCGAGTCTTTTGTTACAAGAAGAACAGACTGAAAGACAGTCTATGAAGAGTTGGCTCTATAGATCTCGGCCAAAAGCTTGCGGGTGTGGACACACCTCGGGATGTGTGAAGTGTGGAAATAAAACTTCTCGAGACAAAACGCGAAAATACCTACACAAAACAATGTTTTTCATTGCCTGCCTGCTCATGGAATACTCGACCATAGAGAAAAATGTGTAGAGAAGCCAAGTTTTAATGCAGCAGACGCGGCTTTAAGGATCAAGTTGCTAGCGGTCATTAAGACTTTTTCAATTGTGAATTTACGAACATTAAAGCTATGCATTTTATTGCTCACACAAACAAGCAGTACCAGAGGGTCAGCCCGTACGGTGCGGGACGAGGGCAACTCGCGTAATCGCCGCAACCCCTCGCAATCAACCTCCCCTACACTACTCCACTACGAAATCTCTGTCGCAACTCGTGGCCAAATAGTAACACATTAATATCGCAGTAACAATGCTTCTGAACTTGCATAGTTGCAACTCTAAAATATACAGTGCTACTTTCATAATTTCTTCTTGGTCCAACCTCCTTCGCATCTTCCCAATAAGTTAATGCTCCAACTAATAGCGTATGCTATATAATAGTACAATGTATTTGTATTAACCCGTCAGAGGCGGCACATATATATGTTCCATAAGCGTATGGGCCACCGGAGGCCGAGCCGCCCGTGACTATCTACAAAAATAAAATATCTAACTCTACACCAAGGTATAATGATAGTAAAATATTATTAATACAGTATTACACTAATGAAAGCAATTATGTTATTTCCCAAGGTTTTAGCTTCAGCATACATAATATATTATGCAATTGGTTACTTGATTATGTTTGATTTTATACAAATGTTTAATGTAATAGCAAAATAAGACAAAAAAGAAACTGCATTGACATTGGTTGAAAAATGAGGCAGTAATTCATACCTTAAATTCTGCAACGAGTCAGAGTGGGGGCGTAGTGTGGATATCTTGCCATCTCTTTTCAACGCACGCACCGTTATGGCCGTGACGTGATTATACTCATACATCATTTTCTGCAGTTTGAAGGTTATACCAAACTCCAAAGGCTCAACTTCTTTATTTTTGAGAATATTTTGTTTCAACTAACGTAGTATGGCGTAGACATAGAGCTTAGAGCATACCTGCCACCCCACATGAATGTGGTGTCGACGCAACAACTTTACCAAGCAAGTCATACAAAGTTTGTGGGTTTGTTTATAGTATGACTAGCTGCCTGTTTGATGCCAACTCCCTGGAGGATCCAGTCCCGGCCCAATTGTGACAGAATAACACCTCGTCTGACTTGGAAATCCTAGACCAAGAGGCGACGTACACATCTATTATGAGATATAAATTGTGATATGATTGCAATTCGCAACTAATGACAACAATGTTAAATGTACAAAACCGATTCAATAATAGTATCACGTTATTACTTCGAGGAAAAGTGTTACGGAAACTTTGTCTTCGTCTTATAATTTCTCTCATCTCTTATTTGAATTCCACAGAGTTATTAGATTTTTAATTAATAGGATAGCTGAGTAAAATACAAAGCATTGTTGTCAGTTTGTCGTCTGAACAGGGCCCTTATTCTCTATGACCAAACGAACACTAAACGCACTCATGTCATGTTAACTTTTTGAAATTTGTATATAAAAGTATTCTATACCGTCTTTAAGTCTATTTTCATAAATGCGATGAGATGCGTTGCACACTCGTTTTGATCTGTGGATATACATAGATAATCATGCCCCAGTACGAAATGCTTACTATTGAAACAGAAGGCTTGATAACACAAAACCCATATGGATATGAAATAGTTTTAATCAAGATTTTTTTTCTTCATGTATAGGATTAGACGACTAAAACGTTTGTGACGTCACAGTGCCGCGGGTTTTTACGACGCCGAGTCGCGGCGCCATGCCATGCCGCGTCGTGTTTTGATCGGGCAGTTTGTTAGACTGCACCGGGACATTTTTATTTCTACGGTAGTTTACGTTGTTTTCAGTCTTTATAAATGTGAAATTCTCTGTGGCTGGACACAAATTCCCCAAAAATCGGGTAAAAAGTGAAATAGTTACTGCACTTGATATCCTCCGTGGCGCAGTGGGCGAGTAGCCGGCTGTGAAGCGAGAGGCCGCGGGTTCGATTCCCGCATTGAGACAAATGTTTGTGTGGCCCATAGATATTTGTTTCAAGTCTGGATGTTGCGAGACCGAAAGTCTCTGATAGTTTCTGACAACCACGATACAGGTTATACCTAGTGTGGGGTCAGGACCAGATGTGGGACTGTTGGGTGCATTTATTATTTATTTATGTAATTATTACTTAATTTAGAGCACTTGTAAAGAAACAGCAAAGATTCGCCAAATAGCGTGATACATAAGACAGAAAATGTAAGGGGATAAAACTTATAGGGCATTCAATTTTGAACAATTCGAATTTCTCGGGCTAGTGCTGATCTATCGCCTCAGTGCTCAAATCATAAACAAACTGAAGCGGGTGTCTTGTTGGTTACCTGCTAGGAGCAAGAGCGTAAAAAAATGAAGTCGTATCGTAAAACAGTTTAGCTGTGCAAATAGCTAAGAATAGTCTGTCACTTTTTTCTTTGTGTCACATTGTTTGAAAATAAAGGGACAGGCTAATCTTTACCAATTGCTCAGTTAAACTGTTTTTATCAGTAAAGCCCATAATGAATCCCTCTGATTAAACCGCGAATAAAACAATTTCTTGAAATATAAGAGATATTGTAAATTTTTTTTTTAAGTTCCAATTTAGTTGAATAATACAATTTTATTGTAGTCTAATTTAAATATTATTTCCACAAAGTGATACATATTATTCGATTATCTATTATAATGGAGTTTTATTGTCCAGTTATTGCGCTTTATTTTTTTACATTTTAAATATTAGAACACATTATTAGTACTACTGTGTTGGTGGCGTGGTTGTATTTTGGTAAGACTACCATCCTGAGGTCTCGGGTTCGATCCCCGGGTTGGGCAAAGTTATATTGGATTTTTCCATATCAGTCCGGAGTCTGGAATTTGTGCCCGATAGGCTCGCCTCCTATCACACCTGGGACGGAACTAAGCTTGCCGTGCGGCAAAATGTGGGTGTTCTAGTTCGCTGATGTACCTCGGCCTACCCCTTCGGTGATACAGGCGTGACTCGTGAGCTTATGTAATAATATTAAAGTATTTGTCTCCTAGGGCGAGGTTGGGAAAACAAGCTCCTATCGGTTAGAACCCCACGGTAATTTGTAAGGAACTCCTCACAAAGCGTGCCTAGCGGAGTCTAATACCACTCCCTTTTGCGTTTGACTTTTTACGCGACCGTGAATTGAGAGCCTGTGTAGATATTGATCACGGTTCTTTGGAATCAACCCAAGGACAAAAGCTACCGGAACTGCCAACTGACATAATGTTAAGTACATATCATGTGGAAACTCCGTGACGCAGTGGGCGAGTAGCCGGCTGTGAAGCGAGAGGCGGGTTCGATTCTCGCATCGAGACAAATGTTTGTGTGGCCCACAGATATTTGTTTCAAGTCTGGGTGTTGTGAGACCAAAAGTCTCTCATATTCTCTGATACACACGATACAGGTTATACCTCTATATAGTGTGGAGTCAGGACTAGGTGTGTGACTGTTGGGTGTATTTATTTTAAACATAGCCTTTGTGCTAAATTTTCTATCTTTTTCGCCTTCCACAGGCTTTTCATGATGCGGAATGGTGATTTGGTTGATGCCAATAAGCTATAATTACCATGTAAAATTTATTAGATACAATATTATTCATCATCAGTTTGATTATCATTACGATATTCATCATCATTTGCGGGAGGCCTATGTTCTACAATATTATTACATAACATAACATAAGCTCACGCCTGTATCCCCGAGAGAGGCAGAGGTGCACTAGCGAACTAGAACACCCACATTTCGCCGAGCTTAGTTCCGTCCCAGATGTATATGTGCCATATCGGGCACAAATTCCAGACTCCGGGTTGATATGGAAAAATCCAATATCACTTTGCCCGACCCGGGGATCGAACCCGAGACCTCAGGACGGTAGTCATACCGAAATACAACTACGCCACCGAGGCAGTCAATATTATTATCTCTACGCTTTTGTGTTATAATACTATCAATATAATAATCCTATTAATTATATTATTGGTTCAAAGTAGGCATTTCAATTAACAAGCTGCCATTGTACTCCACATAGAATTGATCGCACCTCACGATGTATGTTAATTATGTATATGTATCGGAATTCCTGGATTATTAAAATCTGCTTTTGACTATACTATATGAACATACCTCTACCATCAGATAAATGCGCTGAGCAGACACAGTGCATTTCACTATATGCACTACTATTTAAGGCTTTTATTTTTTACTTATTTTCATACTTTGCAAAGAAATTATGGGCTATGAACCTAAAGGAGCATCTTATGGGGTGAGGAGCGTCGTGTGATGAGCATGGATATTATAAGAAAACAAGTTCCTAGGTGAGTTACAGTGATTACTATGGTATTCAATCCTACATAAATGAGGCGTTTATCACCAGATGAGTCTATACGACTTTTTATTCACGTTTGAATGACACGTTTTGTCAGTCCGACGAATAAAAAGTAGCATTCGATTTAATTAAATGATTTTATTACGGTTATTTTTCTATATGCCTGCCTCGGTGGCGTGGTGGTATTTCGGTACGACTACGGTTCTGAGGTCTCGGGTTCGATCCCCGGGTCGGGCAAAGTGATATTGGATTTTTCCATATCAGCCCGGAGTCTGGAATTTGTGCCCGATATGGCGATAGGCTCGCCCCCTATCACATCTGGGACGGAACTAAGCTCGGCGAAATGTGGGTGTTCTAGTTCGCTAGTATGCCTCTGCCCACCCCTTCGGGGATACAGGCGTGAGCTTATGTATGAGCTTATGTTTTCTATATGCTCTTGACATGCATAGCGGACAATGGACTAATTATTGTTGTGTAGTGTAGAATCCAAACAGCGCCGAGGCGAAGGTCGAGGTTATCTCAGCTGATAACTGTGTGCCAGTGAATCCGTATGAACAACATCGCCTCGAAATAATTACTGCTCACTGATGTTCACATTTGTATATAGAAATACGCACATGTGGTTTTTAAGACTGATTTGAAATTTATATTTTTACATGTTTCGTTTATTTGTCTACTAGCCTTTCAGAAATAGAGAAATGTAGGTAATTTCTATATAATACACTGCGCGCCTGCGTTTATTCTCAGATACACTTTTTCACTATGTCAATTATTATTATTAATAACTTACCTTTTTGTCCATAAATTATAAAAAAACGGGTATAAAGCAAATGTATGTATTTTCGTGTAAGGGTTAACTTGATTGTATTTAAACTGTAACCACTCACGATCTTTGCGATACAGGCCTGCGAACCTGCAAAGATCGCTAGTAAGCAAATGTAAAGAATTTCTTTGATTTAATAAATACATTATTATCATTATCATTATCATTATCATGTTCTGTCTAAATACTGAGTGATATAGTGGTAATTTTAATCGCCTTATACGGAACACGTTTTTATTAAATATAAAGAAGAACATAACTTTATATCATTCTCCACATAAGTACATACAAAACACGTTAAAGGAAATGGGACAAATAAGTTTTATGATTGGCGGACTTATATCTAATAGCGATCTCTTCCAGTCTACCTTAATATAGAGGTAGTTAATGGTAATAACAAAAAACAAACAAAACAAATATCTATAGGCTACACAAACATTTGTCTCGGTGCGGGGATCAAACCCGCGGCCTCTCGCTTCACATCCGGCTACTCGCCCGCTGCGTCACGGAGGCTGTCAATAATACCAATAACAGTAGATTTCCACTGAGAGTGTTCAGATGCACTGCGTATTTGCGGAGAGTCTCGGTGCCTGCAGTTACCGGCGAAATGTTCTTAGCGTATCCAATTCGCTTCTGCACTTTCATTCAAGTACCAATTTTAATCTTTGTCAATTCATCCAGCCTTTACAAATACCACATACAGATAACGGTTTTGTACAAAAGTTAATAAATATTGCATCACAAAAATTTCACTTTACGCTGCGTTATTCGTGTACTATGCGGAATAGTGTAAAGTGCAATTAGTTAGAATACTGTTATTTATTTAGGTTTTCCAGCAGACTTGTACAATATCAATCCTGCTTAATCTATAATGCTTTATATAAATCATAAGGTAAGTCAAACAGGAAAACTCAACATGCATTATGCACGTAGTATAGTATAACATTATGCACTGTGCTGCTAAAATGTTTGAATATTTTCAATATAAATCTATAGTGTATGACTACCAACAAGATCGGGATTATTTTAATACCAAAAGAAAATGTCATCCATTCTGATTTCTGGTAGTAATCGGCGAGCTTACTGCGGGTATTTGCGGAATCGAACAGTAGAAAATCTGTTTAAAATTGTGTTGCGTCAGCAGCGCTCTTATGTAATTTCATAATGTATTGTGAGGATATGTTTCATACAAATAGGAATAAGTATACGGGTTAAACAAATTGAATACTGAAGAAAACAAACTAGACTACGTATTTCGGTTATTTTTTAGGGTTCCGTACCTCAAAAGGAAAAAACAGAACCCTTTATAGGATTACTTTCTTGTCCGTCTGTGTCTGTCACGACCCTTTTTCTCAGAAACGCGTTGAGGTATCAATCTTAATATTTTATAATTATAATACTCAGGTCTACTCAGCCTTGGAGCTGTGAAAAAGACAAACTTCTTAGCCAACGCAATCAAAAGATTACATCCGTTTATGTCGCAAATTTTCGACATGCGCAAGGGAATCAAAACATATATAGTATTTCCCGTGAACTCAGAATCTTGAAATTTGGTATGAAGCAACGTCTTATAGCACAGATAAAGGAAAAATTGCGAAATGCATTACATACCTACAGGTTTGTACGGAACCCTCGGTGCGCGAGTCCAACTCGCACTTGGCCGGTTTTTAACATAAGCACGTCTATGAATAAATAATATTGATTATATTTTGTGTATTTCTGCCGATACGCTCCTTCCTATCACATCTGGAACGGCACTAAGCTCTACAAAATGTGGATTTCCTAGTTCGCTAGTTCGCCTCTGCCTACCCCAAAGGGGTTAGGTTAGGGGTTTGTAGTTTGTACTAAGAAGTTTAAAGTTCTAACGCTACACCTTTCACTCCTGTCCACGTTTGACTTGTTCGTTTTTTTTGTCATGTATCGGACATGGTAGATGATCTAAAACCTTTCAGAGCTTTGACGTCAAACAAAATGGAGGACGGTTTAATCTCGATTGGGAGATATATTGGGCGCAACTGGCTTAAACGTACGTAGCTTTTGACTGTTGCTAGGGTTCGAGTAAAAGGATAATAAAAGTAACATCAGTATACGTGTATCTTGTGTATCGTGCGGATAAGGCAACGTTTCGTGCAACACTTTAGCCAAAAATGCTATGTATGTCTTTTAACATTTTCGTTGTATCGTTATTTTTGTATGTACAAATGAGTATCGGAATTTGGTACTATTTAATAAACCTCACTAGTACATACATATCTTAAACTATCATCGTTCTTTATCCTTTTCTGTTATTTTGTTTATGTCCGAAAACGTAAAAAATAATAGGCTTAATCCTACTTTGGGTAACCAGCAGATCTTCTGAGAAGGCTTATTTTTTATATAGGTAATGAAAAAGAAGTATAAAAATACTTACTCGAAAAAACGCCGATAATAGAATGGTATTTTTGAACATTGTCGAATTCTATATTGGGTAACAATTAGATCGTCTGAGGAGGGCTTATTTTTTAAATAGGTAATGATAAAGAAGTATCAAAATACTTACTCTAAAAAACGCCAATAATAAAATTTGTTATTTCTGAACATTCTCAATACTTTATCAATAATTCTACTGTGTGTGGACAGAAATATAAATAACTTTGTAATGACGATAGGATAACCATTGAAGATTTACCAATATTTACGAGAATATTAAGTCTCTACTTTCAAAAACTTATATGCTTGTGCATTATTATTATAGAAAAGTGTATCAACAAACTATGACATGGCGCAGCGGCGCGGCGTAGTGTATAAACTCGGCGCAGAAGTCTAACAAACTACAGACAGAATTAAAACCTTGTTTAAACTTATAAGTCGCTGCTTCCGAGAAGTCTTCCTGTGCAAGGAATGATGAGAACATAAAAAGTTGTCCTTTTCAATTGATTTAGTTATTTTTCGAATCGGGTTACTTCGTTTATTCACAGTAACATTAAAATGGAAAAAAATGTTATCGTTAACGAGCTCTTGTTAACCGTCTCGTTACAGTTTGTACTGTTTGCACAAAAAAATATTAAATCCTCTAACTGCGAAACTTGTAATATTTCTTCGAAATAATTATGCACGCTTCTGTTCTGTACCCAGTATAAAAGACTTCGTCTTCGACTTCGAATCGTTTATTCGATCTTCATAAAATACGTACATGTACATTATAAGGCACACCTCTGCCTACTCATTTAACGATACAATAAATATTGACAACCAAAGTCCTGTTTAAAATGGGTTATTGCTACACACCGCATGCATACGTATTTATTTCTTGTGCAGTAGTGTATATGGGCGCATCTGCATTACATCCTCAATTAAGAAACAAAAATATAACATTGTTCCTATCTGAAAAACTAAGATCATTGTAATTTTGGAGTGAATTACGTTCTATTAATCATTTAATATTATTTGCTGTTTTATCTGAATGTTTAACTTGTTTTAAAGCTATGTTATAAAGTGACTTTCAGTAACCGGATATATGTTTGTGTAATAATTATTCAACTTATAATATGTCGTAAATTTATGTTTTATCACTCTAAAGTGATTTTAATATTTATTTGATTTTAAGGTTTGGATTACAATTAACCAATATCATACTTTAAATTAATAATGCTTGGCGGATATCCGCCGACTGTAATTTTATGTTACGTTGTTATAGCGTTGTTTAATTACACTGTGAATTAATAATAATTCATTATTTAAAGGCCTAGAGAACTATAGTTTTTATAATAATTATTTGTCTTGTTTTAAATTCCTTTAAAAGAAAATCATTAATGTTATCGATTGTTAACAAAAACTCTGACGGTATTTCTATTATAAGTTTCCTATTTAAATCCATCGCTGTTCAACAGCAGTGACAGTAATTTTGTGTAAATGATGTTTAATACATGCAGTGCTAATTTGTGTAAATGTGTAATAATAAGTTTAATTGTCAAAAAGTGCTGTAAATCGTGTTGTGAACTTCTGTGACTAATTTTACTGATTTGTAGAAAATATGAAAGTGTTTAAAAGGACATGTGTTTTTGTATTACGCCATGAATTTGGGTGGTTGCCCGATATGGCGCCGACATGTACTTACTAGTTAAACTACCCAATGTAATGGGTAAGTATGTAATTGTATGGCTTGCTGTCGACGGCCTGTCAATCTTGGCAATAATGAGGGGTTTGTAAGCGATATGCTTTTTAATTTCGTCGGTATAGTCAACTGGCGTTAAAAGTTTAGCTTTTAACGAGTCTGAAACGATAACTGCTGTCAATTAGTGAGGAATTGAGTAAGCCGTTGATTCCACATGATGTTGCAGCAGTCACAAAATAATCTGAGAGAAGAAAGAAATTCAAATCGGGAAAGAACTATTCTTCAAACGACTGAATAATTAACATATTTTCTTGAATCATGACAAAAATACTACCGATCAAGACACCTTTAAAAACGGTTTATCCGCTTAGGAGCTACGATGACACAGAAGGACACACAGATACTTAAACTTATAACACGTCATTTTATGGGTTTAATAAAGAAGGTCGCCTCTTTGGTCTTGTCTATATGAGATGGGCTGCAGATCGGGACGCCCTTGGTTTGAATGGTAAGGCCGAGACTTTGTATGGGTTTACTAGTATAACGTGTCTGGCACTGGAACAAACTAAACAGGGTTGAGGTCAGGGGGGTTACCATCACCTCTTATAGCAATATTATTACTTGTACCGATTCCCGTACCAACTAAGTAAGATTATAAAGGTAATAATACTGCTATAAAAAGTGGTGGTAACCCTACAGGTCGTAATATAGGCGAAATATATGACTCTCCTAAATTACAGCATTTACAGGCTTCGTTGTGCAGCGGACGAATACTCGCTTATGAAGTGGGACGCCGAGTCGCACGTTCGATCCCCAAACGGAAGCGTATCTTCAAATATTTGTTTATAAAACCTAACAAAATATATTTCGTTCCTTACTAAATAATTCGATGGGAATATTTGCAAATGAACTCCTCGCCAAGTTGTAATAATAATAAGTAATCCGGTTAGAGGTAAATCAAGCGCGCGCTTTAAACTTTGTATGTAATTAGTTTGCCTCCAATGTGTTAATAGATTAGTTTTAATTATAACACTTAAACAGTTTGAGGTTTGGACAGCTGTGAGTATTCTTAGTGATGATTAAATTTTATAGTTCTAAGGCTCAATTGCACCACTATTATTAAGGCTCAATTGCACCACTATTATTAACCTAGAGTTAGTCCTAACCGCAAGTTAAGTTACATGTCATTCATACATTTTCTGTCAATTTAGCTTGCGGTTAGGACTAACTCTAGGTTAATAATAGTGGTGCAATTGAGCCTAACCTAATAGTCCTAACCGCAAGTTAAGTTACATGTCATTCATACATTTTCTGTCAATTTAGCTTGCGGTTAGGACTAACTCTAGGTTAATAATAGTGGTGCAATTGAGCCTAAATGTTTAGCAACGTGAACATCCAGAAAAATAAGAAAATTATGTATTTTTTTAATAATTTCATATTATGACTGCCTCAGTGGCGAGGTTGTATTTCGGCACGATTACCGTCCTGAGGTCTTGGGTTCGATCTCCGGGTGGGGCCTAGAATGGGCCTGGAATTTGTGCCCGATATGTCAATAGGCTCGTCCCTATCCCATCTGGGACGGAACTAAGCTCGGCGAAATGTGGGTTTTCTAGTTCGCTAGGGCGCTTCAGCATACCCCTCGGAGATACAGGCGTGAGTTTACCTCGTTAATTTCATATTATATTTTTCATAAGAGATTAGCTGAATTTTTCCGACCTGCGTGACGTCATCATTTGACCAAGGAGGCGAAAAATACACTAACAACACGATGTTTAAAATTATTTTGTGGTATTACAGAGGTGGGGGGCGCGGTGGTTCGCTAGTCTGTGAACTACCGAACTCGTCCAATTTAGAAACGTTGAACAGTTCTTCATAATTTATCACGCTTGTGTGGTTCGTTTATAAATATTATATCAGAACCTGAAATAACCCAAGGATGCTCCGTAAGAATTAAATGAACAAATTGTTCACGTATGACTGCCTCGGTGGCGTGGTTGTATTTCGGTGCGACTGCCGTCCTGAGGTCTCGGGTTCGATCCCCGGGTAGGGCAAAGTGATATTGGATTTTTCCATATCAGCCCGGAGTCTGGAATTTGTGCCCGATATGGCGATGGTCTCGCCCCCTATCGCATCTGGGACGGAACTGGGCTCAGCGAAATGTGGGTGTTATGTTGTTTTCGTATAACAGGTACTTATTTTAATCGTTGTTTTTCCATAGTAAATATAATCAAATCAAAATATAATAATTGTATATGTTTACGTCATCTAAAATATAGAACAGAAAGAAATATTGAATTATTCTCAAAAATAAAAATAAATAAACCTTTGAAATTTGGTGTAACCTTCAAACTGTGGGAAAGAGAAGTATCAGTATAATCACGTCACCTCCATAAAGTTACATGCGTTGGAAAGGGATAGCAAGTATGCCCCCACACCAGAATTTAAAATTAAAATTTTGATGCATTTTTTACAGAAGGGTTTCTTTTTTGCTATTATATGTGTACAAAATCAAACATAGTCAAGTACCTAATTGTCTCCACAATGGATTAATTACGCCTCCCAAGAACCATTAGATAAATAGACTGATTTTGTTAAACTTTACCCTGGACAAACGTTCGTGCTCAATCACAGTACTTATGCGGGTAATCTTTCTACAGTAAACATCGTTATGTCGACCAAAATTGACTCTACGAGTACTTTACGCGCGCCTCTATTTATTTAGTATTTTTCCTTTTAGCCGCCTGACCTTGTCTTTTTCTCGATTCGACCGCAGTTCTGTAGATAATAGCGCTATTGACTTGAGATTGTAGCGGAAAATATACATTGCAATTGCTTATTTAAAATTGAGTAATGTATGACGGCATCTCAATTGTTGTAACAATACAGGATTTAGAAATTAAGGTTAAAATTCTTGGTAACCTAGCTCCAAATATTGAACCATTACGCAATATCTTATGCTGCGTATCCTGAACTAAAACACTACACAAAACACGGTATTCCTACTTTTTTGTCTATGGTCCATTGTTATATGAGCAGGAGACAATGAAAAGCCTTGTTTTGTGTACGTGTTTTTGGTGTTTTGTTTCGAAAAAACATGTGCAGGACACATGGATTAACGGCTACTTACGTTGTTAAACGTCAACGTCACAAAACGCTGCGCGTTGATTGTAATGACACACATAACATAATGGGGCGTACACGCCGGGCCGAACCAAGGCGAACGAATCATGCCTGTTTCATTCCCACAACAGTGAAAGTTTGTTTGTGTGAACGCAATAGGTATAGATGTAGATGCGTTCGCCTTTGTTCGGCTGGTGTGTACCCACGATAACATTAAAATATTTGAATTATTCAGTCTTCAGGACTACGTGGACGGGTCAAACCGTTGATGATGATGATTCGGGATTAGTAGTCTACGAATATCTTTCGTATGGTTCTGTTTGTCTGTTGTCACAAGTATGAAATAAATCCGAAAATCCCGTTTGATGATATAGGAATTAGGATACATAATAGGTCTAAGTGTTTATATTTTCGGCACAAATATAACAATCATCCTCATCATCATCAGCCACAAGACGTCCACTGCTGGACATAGGCGCAAATATAACAATAAACAAATGTATTTGGTTTCATTTTTTTTTAGAAGAGAGATACGTTTAAACTATGTAGATAATGATTGCGATTTGATACATACCACAGTGGTATGTAGATTAGAGTACAAATTCCCTTCTTCGTAACTCATGTAGAATTGTAGATCCTATTAGTAAATTAAATATTGAAACTTTGATTGAAAGTAAAAGAGCCCAATTGTCATTGATAGTTCATTGTTTGTTATTGTTTGCGATAAGGCGACAAGTTAAGGTTACGATATCGCTCGCTTACATTAACTAATATGTAGCCTACATATACATAACATATACCTACATATTATTGTGATCTATTTGTTTACGAACTTTAGGTTAATAATTTTAGAAAATTTATGTGATTTACATAACACATAACACAACATAAGCTCACGCCTGTATCCCCGAAAGGGTAGGCGGAGGTGTACTAGCGAACTAGAACACCCACATTTCGCCGAGCTTAGTTTCGTCCCAGATGTGATAGGGAGCGAGCCTATCGCCATATCGGGCACAAATTCCAGACTTCGGGCTGATATGGAAAAATCCAATATCATTTTGCCCGACCCGAGGATCGATCCCGAGACCTCAGGACCGTAGTCATACCGAAATACAACTGCGCCACCGAGGCAGTCTATTTATGTAATTTACATTATGGTAAACATAATACGACGTTTAATACTGTCTTGTAAGTCTTTGCTGTGGAGTTAGATAACATGAGTAACATTGTATGTAGGTCCCTCGATGAAAATTTCATAGCTCTATCCAAGACTATCTCTCCCATGCTCCAAGTCTTAAAGTAATTATTTATTAAGTATATACTGTTTCCACTGATGAACATAGGCCTTCCCCAAAGATTTCCAGATCGACTTGTTGGAAGCGGCCTGCATCCAGCGACTTCCTGCAACCTTTGTCAGGTTATGTTATTATGTTCAGCAGTGGACGTCCTATGGCTGATGATGATGATGATGATACTACTTAAAATTACTTTTAGAACTGCCAGCAATATTATGCCCGGATTAATTTGATTTAAACTTATTTCAGTCAGAATGATAGATATGTACATAGATAGATAACTCTTTATTGCACACCATAATTAGAAAACAATATTAATAATTACTTATAATAACTTACAATGCCATGCTGGTTTACGGTAAATGATGTCATTTATTTGATATTTATATTAAGCATAAACAACGGTTCAATAAAAATATGAGAAACTTATCTAGCTTAAAGGTGGATAGAATTTATTACAATAGATTCTCCATTGGAATGACGATCTAATACAATGCTTATAACATTGAGCAATTCTCCAAGCACTCTCCGTGTAATGTTTGCGTCTAGATCTAACAACAATAACAGTTTCGATAGGAGATGCTTACTTAAACTTAGATCAGGTTTAAATGTCAACAAGCACTTAAGATCAACTGTTGTTGTGTAAACTGTAGATTAATGAGTTTATTCCTACAAAGGCGACTTCTACTAATCTAGAGGTATACCAGTATATTATAGTTACCGTTTGTGGAAAATATATTTCAAGTGTGAGCCATATTGCCCGAATGTGGAAGCAATTATTATTTGATACATTTAACCTGCTCTTCAGAATGCGAATTAAACAATTGCGTTTGTTTTATCTGATGAATATTTTACGATATATGTGATTAAGCTACTTGCAAGCCGACATGTTTCTCTGGAAACGGATAAAAATGCGCTTTCTCGGATGACAGGATGTTACACACCAATATATTATTATTATTGAATCTCTACTTATCTTCTGATGACTTTCGGTAAGTTGACATCTACTAGATTTCTAACATATTTATTTTATAATCACTTACCATCAGGTGCCAATATGCTCGTTTGTTTTGTTATTCCATAAAAAAGTTTTAAATAAAAGCATATAGAGGTAGGGGCCTTACTTATAAAAACAGTTTAGCTGAGCAAATGGTTAAGAATAGGCTGTCACTTTTTTCCTTGTGTCACATCGTTTGAAAATAAAAGGGACAGGCTATTCTTTACCATTTACTCAGTTAAACTCACCCGGGTATCCAACCTGAGATTTGAGCTACGTTAGTTATACCAAAATACAACTACGCCACCGAGGCAGTAATTTAACCAACGCTATGTAAAAACCCGTCCTTAATGTTACTGCCAAAAAGTTATATAAAATCACGTTGGTAATTGTTTACTATAGGGTAGTGAATGTGAACAATATGCGGAGTATAACATTGGCAAATCTGATACTATTTGCTTTGTTTATTCGTCATACGTTTGTATTCCATTGTATTTAAGCTTCCATACAGCACTGTTTCTCATTCTGAAACCCTCCTTTGTCCAATTTGTAGATATTGTTGCAATGCAAATGGCTTGCAACAGTACTAATATTAAGACATAGCTATAATGTATTAGATTTCTGCCGGTCTTATCTTAGTAGTTTAATTATCTGAACGTTGAATCCCTCGCTGTATTCAGGTATTTGTATTTATATCTCCCGATATTTTGGTTTAATTAAATTTTGAATACCCATTTAAAAAGAAGTAAATAGCGTTAAATGCACAGGCTAAATGCCACACAAGTTTTTTGTTTGTCTCTAGGGAATTATATTCGCAATCATCATTCATCTACTTAACAGGGGATTTTATTTATTTTTCGACCGACTTCCAAAAAGGAGAAAGCCTTCAATTCGTCTGTATTTTTTTATATATGTTACAAAATATATGTATCTAAAATTCTTATTGTGTTAGCTTATTTCAAGGGTGGTCCCATATTAATTTGGTCACGATCGGATTTGAAGTCGATCTGTGAAGTTTTTAAAACTTGTGGTTGTTATTGAATTTAATGGAATATTGTTTCAATCGCATTTTTGGCATGAAAAGAGAGCCCATGCTGCGATTGAATACTGAAGCATGGGCCTCATCTCCATTAACAAAAAAAATAGAACCAACTGTTCAGAGCAACAACGTGACGAGACGAAACTAGTAACACACGTTTTCATATATATTTTGACTTGAATGACGAGATTATTACGTCGGTCGTTGATGATTATACCAGGGTAGTACTGATTTTGCTGTTCATGAACTTAAATGAATAGTAGTAGTAACTCCATTTGAGTGGCACCTGGATGGCTCGTCACCCTGAGACATAAGATGTTAACATCTAATTTCTTCATCGAAAACAAAAGGCGAAATAAAGTACAAAGCTAAAAGCTAAAGACTTTACAATCTATGGTTGAGAGTTATAACTATATTCGACTATGTCTAAGTCAATGAAATGAACTCAGTAAGGATTTGGAATTTTTAAATCGAACTTTGACTTATAGTTACTTATTAGTCCGAGTCATTTTTACAAGAAAATTCTTGCTTAGTCTGTCTGTCAGCCTTAGCCTCACTGAGTTCGTTTCTCTGACTCAGACCTAGTCGAAGTTCGCTCTATAGATCCTAACCTTAACTGTTGTTGCTATAGTTACTTCGGCGTCTAACTGCACGTGAGGAATATAGAGGTAGAGGAAAGTTTGATAATGAAGGTCCCGTACACTGACTACAATCTTCGTCAAACCGAAGTATAACATTGCATGCACAATGTTACTGATTTGTGAATAGGAACTGATGATATGATCATATTTATTCTCGTATTAATGCACAATGATAAAATATCGAACATTTGAGTGGTAGAGCCACGCTGTAGACAGTTACATCTACAGCACGAATGGGCTCGACCGGTTAGATACCACTGTCTCACAGAAAACCAACGTAAAGTGGCAATTCTCTGTCGCGTTTCGTTCGGTGAGTAAGATTTCCGGTGGCCCAATTCCCTCCTCCCTTTCCCAATTCCTATATCCCTCCTTTAAGGTTGGCCACGCACCTATGATTTTTTTGTCTTGGGTGTCTATGGTCGATGGAGATGACTAACCATCAGGTGACCCATCTGCTCGTTTGCCAGTTTCTATAAAATCCTCTTATTTTTCGTAAGCACTTATGATTCTCTGCAAAATATATTTTTGCGTTTCTTTAAACTTGATTTATCTCACAATATCAAAGAAACTCTAATCTGATGAAAATGAATAAGTGACGACCCAAAAATGAGGTTTGAAAGCTTAGCGTCCACGAAATGTACTTAAAAATAAATACAAGGAAATATTATAATCCTGTTCCGTTTCAAAGGTAATTTTTGCAGTAAACGCAGTAATTTTTAAAGGTAATTGTAATGAAACTGAATGAGGCGAAAAAGGTGTGTAAGGATCGTAGCAAGTGGAAATCCGTTGTCTCTGCCTAGGTAGGCAGGTGCCTACCCTATGTAAAATCCATAATAAATTATATTGGCAAGATAATTAATATGGATTTAACTTGCGATTTTTGCGACTACGCGATAATTGAAAACTAGCTGTTGCCCACAGCGCCGCTCCGCTCCCATAAAGTCTAAGTAAGGAATATAAAATACGAATAATATGTCTAGTAACTATTCCATTGCATAGATACGCGTTCCATTCCGGCATTTAAAATGTTTAACATATTTACACTCGTATAATGTAGAGGTATATAAAATGTTTACATAATCGAATTTTCTAATTTAATTTGCCCGGGACTGGATCCGCCAGAAGGGGGTTGACGTCAGACAGGCAGTCGGTCGTAAAAACTTAGCCAAATCCTTTCTGCAACATGCTTGAAAAAGTGTGTTGTGCCGACCCCAAATTGAGGAGGGATAAGAGTAAGTAAAAAGAAAAAGGTCCTTTAGTTTTATCCATACAAACAAAATAAAAAACACAAATCTCTCTTTATTATATTAGTGTAGAACCCGAAGTTATAAGAGATATATGACCGAGACACATAAACTTTTGAGAGGTCCATTTCGTCTAACCAGGGAAGACGCTGCGTCAACTCTAATTACACCTAAGAAATTTATTTCCTAAGGTACGGGTAAGACTTTTAGACAAAATAAATTATTTTCCATTTGAGTAGTACACAACATAGGGGTTATTTATACATATATATAGAGGTATTTTTCTTACAGTCTGTGTGGTATTTTACATATATGAATATTTTATCGTATTGTGGCGCTTTCGTTCTTCCGTTCTTCTACGGATCTTCTCATTCCTGATTTGATCACGTAGAGAAACACCGAGCATAGCCCTCTGCATAGCTCGCTGAGTGAATGTGAGCTGGATGCAGGCCACTTCCAACAGATGGATCTGGAAATCTTTGGGGAAGGCCTATGTTCAGCAGTGGACGTCCTATGGCTGATGATGATGATGATGAGTGTGGCGCTTATTATATTGCCTGTCAGTGATATCCACTATGGCCATCTAATAAAAAAATAGGGTCCGAGTGTAAATGAATGAACTAATTCGAATGACGTTATTTGAAAGCGAAAATATACTTTTACCCTGATTTGTTTCTTCATCTCCTAGCTATGTTTTCTTTTCGGAACTTTTAGAGGGTAGGCGCAAAACAGGTGGGCAATACCTGAGATACAAAGATGTTTTGAAACGACATATGAAAAGATGTAACATTGAACCATCTGGATGGGAAGAGAAAGCAGCTCAACGCCCGGAGTGGAGGCATCTTGTTAGTCAGCATGTGTCTGATTTTGAATCAGTAAGATGTGATGAACTTGATCGGAAACGAGATGCGATAAAGGCCCGACCACCTGCGGCCATTTCCTACAATTTCGTAAATGGTGTTTTGACCTGCCCGAATTGTAGCAAAACATTCTGCACAAACATCGGTTATGTTAGTCACAAAGCGAGCACACCGTCGCCGAGGTGACCAACAAGTCCACGTGTTATAGACTTCCCTATATACTCACGTCCTAAAGCAGTCGCTGTGGCCGAAATCGGCTAAGAAGTCATCATCATCATCATGTTTACATCTTCACCAATTTAGAAATTATAGATATTTGACTAATAGGCGTTATGATTTTTTAAGGAGTAGACAATTACAACTGTCCGGATATTGATATCTGGAGCGCTTCATAAAAATATTCAGATGTTGGCAAGCTTCACAAGGTGGCGTCGCGTGAAATAATATTTGCTATTGATGACTTGACATTTCTTTAACAGCTTAATTCTGATGAGCGGCTGTGACGGAGAGGGGCGGGAGGAGGGACTTTTGTAGTGATAGCGGGTGCCAGACGAATCCTCCATCAAAAGGATATCGACCTGTGTTTGCGGTCGCCTCTAGAAGTCAGATTGTCATGCACTTTTGATATTTCATTTATGTAAAATGTTACCACAATAACAGCGATGAAGTTTTAAATCAAATGTATATATGGATGTGCTATACCTACTATATATTATTATGTAAATATTGAGTTAAGAAATGAATTGATTGTCATCGTTAACGCATCATATTACGGTAAGTATTTTAGATATTGTTCTTACGTCACGGTAATTTCTTCTACAACAAGTTTAGAACTTTCATTTGGCTGAAGACTCGACGAAAAACGGTAGATTTAAAAAAAAACAATGTTATTTTACGTCTCAATAAGGGTCAAGTTTTAAGTACTTTAGTTATTAGTTGGTTAGTCTAATGCTAATATTTTAACCACCTATTAAACAACCACGACTCTATGGTGTTTTAACCATCGGGAATTTGATGGAACAATATGCATTAGAGCAGGATTAATAAAAGACTTACGCCCGAATGGTCAAACGCGAATCAAATTTAACGGATTCTTACATTAATTTTCGCCATACAATTTTGACAGATAAGGCGGCCTTAAACGACATATGGCGACCTTAAGTGTATGCACATTCGGCGGTTAAGTTTCTTGTGTTCAGTAAACGCAAAAAATTATGTGTTTCCATATATTATATTTGTAAACTGTAAAGACTGGTGTCGTTTCTGCCTAATGTGGTTAACTGAAGTATTTCTAATATTAAAATCCTAGACATCCCCCCACATTCTTGTGTTCAGTTATTTTTAGGTCATCCCAGTTTCTGCAAATAACGTTGAATGGTTAAAACATTCCAGGTATGCAGGTGTGGGAAATTGTTTTTTTTATGTTGATGTAATTTACAATAATACACACTTTTTTAAAATAAACAAATTATCGGATTGCAACTCAGATTATTCACGCACAACAATTTCTCAAAACATTATGCATAGGGGAGCGAGGGGCTTGTTGTAACAGGGGTAAGTAGTAACAGGCTCTTTTCACTAGGATCTTAAACTTTATTAGCGTATTTTTTTGACTCGATTTGACCTATAAACCGCGCCGCATCATATTGCCATAGCCAATATCCCGTCGGCTGGCTCAGTGAGCCAAAATGTGCACGCGCTTCATTTTTGCCAGGTCATATAAAATTGTACTGTCGTAAAATGTTGGTTTGCGTTATTATTATCGACTAATTTCAAACTTTCTATATCTTATTTACATTTAAATTTATCTATCTCTGATAATATGCAACAGTTTTTAAGATTGCTTAATTGTTTAAATAGTTATCTTGATAAATGTTAAAAATCATACCATGGGGTTAGTTGTAACAAAATCCTGGGGCTTGTTGTAACGTGTTACAACATACCCCAAGTTATGATGTAGATACTTTTTTCCTTTCTTCTAAAATAAGGGTGTATAAAATAAAGTCAGAGCGGGCAATACAAAGCCAAAAAGTGTACGAGTTAGCGGCAGCTGAAGTTTCAGAAAAAAAATGCGATATTCGGGAAGCTAGTCAGACTTTCGGATTATTGTGCATAAAGACAAAGAAGAATAATTAAAGTTTAAGAGTTGGTTATGTTAAGCCTAGACAAGTATTTTCTGCAGAAGAAGAAGGTAAGATGGCTTCCTACCTACTCAAGCCGAAATATATTTTGGAATACTTCCTATAGAAGTAAGGAAACTAGCTTACCAATGCGGTGTGCAGCTTAATGCTAAAACATTCCTCCTTCTTGGCATCAAAATAACATGGCTGGTACTGACTGGTTCCGAAATGTTATGCGCAGAAATCCCCATTTATCTTTAAGGACACCAGAAGCGACGTCTTTACATAAGGAATGTGAGGAAAAGATGAAGAAAAAACAGAAAAAGATGACAAAATTAAAGGAAAAGGTAAAGGAGAGGGGGAAAGGGAAGGGGAAAGGCAAAGGTAAATCAACAAAAAATAAAACCGGAGTGGACAGAGCTAAAAAAATATTTAATGTTCATATTCAGAATCTGAATCAGAAGAGTGGTATTGTTTGGTATGTGGTGAAGCTTACACAGATTCTACTAAGAAAGATTGGGTCGAGTGTATCATTTGTAAGATGTGCACATGCAGGATATGTTACAGGAGACATTATATCTTTTATTTGTATTAATTGTAACTCAGATGAAGACTGAATTTAATTATAATGAACTCCACCAAATGTTGATTCTTATATAAGTGCAATACTTTGTTAGATAGATATTAAAAAGAGATAATTACGAAGCATACCTTAGATATCAATAATTTAATTACTTACAGTGATTTGTGTGTGCCATGATGATTATAAGTAGTGTTTAACTGAATAAAACTGTTAATTACTTATTTTTTGGTGTTGATTACTTAAAAAGAGTATTTAAGTTGATTTTTGATAAGAATTACATAATACCTACTTTAGAAAGACGTCAATTTTGTTAAAAATAAACAAATAATTAATGATTAGAGGTATTATTGTTGTTTTATTTTGTCGTTACTACTTGCCCCAGTAGACGTTACAACTTGCCCCAAGGACGAGGTAAGTTGTAACACCGCACTTCTTCTAGAAAATAATTGATTGTAAAATAAATATCAATAGTTATGGTATTATTTTTACTTAATTTGGTAGAGGAAGAGTTACAGCATCAATCCGTCTTTATTTAGTAGCAATCTAATCAATAGATCTCAAGATATATTAGTTTTCATGAAAACTGTTACAATAAGCCCCTCGCTCCCCTACTCGTAGTATTGGATTCCTCGAACTGTTCGTATCGCGCAATTATTTTACGTTCGTCGTTGTTTGAACTTTGCTCTTGTATGGATTATATCGTTTAATCGAACATTGAAAGCTAAATTATTAAATATGCTTAGGTATTTGCTTTTAATTAATTTGGTTATGCACATAACACAGGAAATTTCATTTCTATAAATGACGGTTCAAATAAATTTGTTTAGAGCTAAATCATTAATTAAATTATTCCAAAACTTATGCAAAAAGTAGTAAGTACATGTATTATTTTGGCTTTTTTGTATATTTTAGTTTGGCGTCAAAATTTATGCATGGTATTAGTAAGCATTTCCTTTCTTGAAGGATGCTGTTTTAGTACTATTTTATTAAAATAATTTCGTTTTATTAAATAACTGTTATTGACTCCGTGATATAACAACTACTTGCTATATTATACGTATGTATATACAACCCTTAAGAGAAGAGAGCACTTCAATTATATTCAATTCTAGTTATGTAGAATTGTAATACGAATAATAAATGAATACATTGTAATTATGTCTTAATAAAAATAAAGTGTACCTGTACCAAAGGGTACCTGATACACGCATATCTGGTACACTATTACTGCACACTCAACAACTTGTTGCAGTTCGTAAAGAGCACCTGTACATTTCGCGTGATTCGGAATTCTAACTTATGCAATCGATCTAGTAAAGCGTTGCTCCGACATAACCATATAAGGCTCCTTGGATAGCACTGTGGGTGGTGATTGGAGACTACTATTATAAATTTCTAAACGGCGACTTATGCAAGGCGACATAATGTCGGATTTCGGTTGTAGTGAGTCTGGTATGTTACTACTAGGTTTTTCACGCGGCTACGCCCACGTGAGAGTCTTGACAAACATTCATCCTCCATTACATCCCTTTAGGGGATGAATTTATGCCTGTATTATACATATAGACTTTCCTTTTGACTCACTATCTAAACTGAATCAAAATCTGTTGCGTAGTTTTAAAGATCTAAACATACAGACAGACAGACAGCTTGAAGCGACTTTGTTTTATACTATGTAGTGATTTTATTATACTGAAATGAAAACAACTAAATCAAAACAACGATGCGGGTGGTCAGCTTCGTTCCCTGGAGATGCGTACAGCGACACCTGATGCAGAGTCGCTTAGCTTCTCACTAAGCACTGTTGTACCTAATAGATACCAATTCCAAAGATTTTGGCGTCGATCTCCAAAATGCTTAGTGAGACGCCAATCTACGCCAAAATAGGCGACCTTCAGACCAAAAAGACAACCAACCCAATATCAAAACATTTATCATAGATACGATCATACGAGTAGTTTCGAGGGAGACTTTAATTAAATACTTTATTGAAGGTACGATAACGTTTTGCCAACACGTTACACACGATAGCTATAATTAATATTTGTCGTACGATTTTCAGACGTGAGGACCGTTTTATAAATTAATGTTTGAACAAGCCCGGGTTCTATTCAGTTCAACCGAAAGTCGAAGATCACCCTTCCTTAATCTTTTGCGGAACTCAACTGGCGATTTTGAAATGAATGCGTAGAAAATGAACTAAAAATGTCAAAAAGTTTAATGAATAAAAACGGGCAAGTGCATGCTGCATATCACGCACAGTACAGGGTTCCGAAGTAAGGGTAAACTGCTTATTAGACATAATTTGAAGTATATGGTCCATAAACTCCTATTGTCCATATGCTTCCTGTTTTACTTCATCATCATCATCATCATCAGCCATAGGACGTCCACTGCTGAACATAGGCCTCCCCTAAAGATTTCCAGATCGACCTGTTGGAAGCGGCCTTAACTAACAACATATCTAACTGATATTTAACACAATTTAAATACGAAATGTTTCTTTTACTTTGATCGCCTATTGCTTGTTAACTTGTAAAGCATGCTTAGCCGTCATAGTTTTCCTTTTAAATCTATTATAAATGCTGTAACTGTGATTTTTTTCTCATGCCTATCCCAAACTAATCGTTTAGGATATAGGGGCGGGGGTCGCCCCACTGCCAAAAATTAGCACTTTAATTTTATTATATTAGCTTAATATTTCGCAGAGTACGGAATCGAAAAAAGTTTTTACCAATCCCCCAATGTTTTTGTAATACCTATCCTGCGATACCCCACATCACAGGATAGTTGAGAAAAAAATTATTTCTACTTTATATGTGGTTAGGGAGGGGGAGGCATCCGAAATAATTTAATCTGAAATTTTATTTTACCGTTTTCTCAGTGTGATTGATATGTACTCTACGAGTATACTCTACATTACAGCTCCCTAGTACTAATAGTCTGCGAGATAAACCGCGGCCAAACAGATAGACAGACGGACGGACATGGAGAAATTATAAGGGTTTTTGCCATTTGGCTCCGGAACCCTAAAACCTAGTTAATCATTTCAAAAAATACTAGACTGTGTTATCATTGAAATCCATTCAAAGCGTTTGAGTTTAATTTTTAACTTTTATGGTTACCCAAAACATTTTCCAAAGCCAATTGAAACTTTTTATTTGTTTATGCATTCAACCATACGTATTTCATATTTGCTTTAACAATAAACTCAGTTACGTGCGTTGCACATGTTTGCTAACCAAATAACTCTCTATCAAACATTTTATGTTGAACAGTCATGTTTGAAAACCGAAAAGGTCTGGTGTTGTTTATTGTCATCGCGACAAGACCACACAACTAAGGTGTTGGAAAATTATATTTAATAATAATAATAAATAACACCCAACAGTCACATACATAGTCCTGACCCCACACTAAGATCGAATCTTGTGTTGTGGGTATCAGGAACCACGAGAGACTTTCTGTCTCACAACACCCAGACCTGAAACAAATATCTGTAGGCCATACAAACATTTCACAGTCCGCTACTCACCCGCTGCGCCACGGAGGCTGTCGAAATTTATAGTAAACGATTTATATCTTTCGGTATTATATTGAGTAATCTTTTCGGTTTTCTTAGGTATTATTATCGATGTCGGGTTATCACAAATACCAGCTCCCAAAACGAAGTCCACATGTGATTAAGTATATAAAAATATATAAGCTACTAAGCTCATGACTGTATCCCCGAAGGGGTAGGCAGAGGCGCACTAGCATTCATTTCGCCCACCTTAGTTCCGTTCCATATGTGATAGTGGGCGAGCCTATCGCCATATCGGGCACAAATACTAGACTCCGAGCTGATATTGAAAAATCCAATATCATATCGCCCGACCAGGGCATCAAACCCGAAGCCTCAGGACGATAGTCGTAACTCGTACCGCACACGCATTACCACTGCGCCACCGAGGCAGTATTTATAACAATCTAGAGGTATTGTTAACAAAATTTATTTAATTAGGGACTAAAACCGCATGGCACTAGATGCGTTAATTAATGGAAGTGTATAGCTGTGTAAGTGAAACCAAATTAATTTTGTCGGACCCTATCTAATGTATTTGGGCTTGGATTGTACATCCCCGTGGTCTATCTTAATGAATCTGTGGTCACTACGCAGTCCCTGCTATGGCGACATTAATGGAATTTTATCGCATGCGTCCATCGATATATTATTTACCATGCCTCTATCAATGATACAAGATTTTGTTGTTGATTTTATTTTGTTATTATTGTATGAACCACGTTGTCATGTTTACTAAAGTTTGTTTGTATTTACGAACATAGGACACATCTTTATCATAGAATGGGTATTTCGACTGAAATTTTTATATTTTTATAGCAGGAGACTCGTTGAGCATGAGAATCAACGGATATTTTCTCAGTTGTAACTGAAATCTAAGGTAGTTTAGGAATCCGCGCAGCTTTGAGAAATTTTAATTTTCACTCGAAAAAGGACTAGTTTCACGTCTACCTACCTTATGTAGAGCCTGCCCTGTTGATATAGAGGCGTGAGTTTATTGTTATATTGTACTTGTGCTGTATATTTATACTTGAATGACCGTTAAACATTTTTCAACAGTTTACAAAGTACAAACTACATAATATCATTTTTGTGTTCTCTTGAGGAGCTAGATTATTTGAGTGTATCAGCCATACATTATTTATCAACAACGCTACACTACCGCCGCGCCGGGGCAAGAACGTTTTATTTATATCCAATTTTGTTACCAACGTTACGTGTGTAGTAAAAATATTTTCGTTTACATGATTGCTAATTCTATTTTGTAGGTTGTATACATTTAATTTGATTATACCTTTACTGCGACAAAACATGTTATTTAGTATATTTATATACATTTTTTGCATAAACCTTTTAGTGGAACTTTGAAGACAGTGTAGAAGGCAGTCGGTAGTGTCAATTAGTCATCGTGAAACATCTATGGTACCCCTAGAAGGAGTTTTAACTGACTGTTCTCGATTCTCGAAATCGACGATAGTTTGCATCTCCTCCATATATTTGACTAACAGCGTCGCTGGCGGAAACTGCAACGAACTAGAAAATCTATGGAGGAACTGAAAACTATCGTTTTCGAGAATCGGGAACTCAAAATAAACTCGCGCTGCACACATAGTACCTACTGTTTGAATAAGTATAGTTTTACAAGCGTTTGTCCGAGTAGCTTTTTTTATAGCAGAGACTGGCATACGAGCAGATGGGTCCCCTGATGGTAAGTGATCTCCACCGCCCATGGACACCCAAGACACAAAAAGAATCATGGATGCGTTGCTAACCTAAAATGAGGGAATGAAAGGGGAAGGGAAAGAGAGGGGGTAAATGGGCCACCGGAAATCTTATTCACCGAACGAAACGCAACAGCAAGCTGCCACTTTACACGTTTTTCTGTGAGACAGTAGTATCTGCCCGGTCGTGCCGGCCCATTCGTGCTGTAGACGTTACTATCTACAGCGTGGCTCTACCACTCACAAAAGTAGCTGACATAGAACCATCCGCGTGATTAGATTAAACGGTTATCATCGTATTGGACTATGTCCTGAACAATAAATAAGTACACCCAATAATCTCGTCCATAATCTTGGTGTTGTGATCTGTTTCCCAAATTTAAGCCTAATCGAAGTCCACATAATAATACGATATACTATAACACACCGTTTTAGAAAGGTGGAAGTTAAATCTGTTTACAATTGGACCGTGTTGTGCAGAAATGATCCAAGCCACATTTCTTTTTTACATCAATATGGTCTATAATGGCTTAGACTTTAAGATCATGTTGGCATCAATAAAAAATGTGGGTTGGATCATTTCTGCACAACACGGTCCAATTATTGGTAGCGATTCTTATTTCACCCGCTAAATTAAACCATAGCCTATCACGGAACGACATGACAGTGCGGTTGAATTTCCAGTCGGTGTAGATTGGGAAAACTTGGTTCCGTTCGGTCGGTCACTGCCCGCCATCAATTAATGTTGTCGAAATCATTTCACATCTGTATCGCTTCGTATCGCGTGTAACGTGTTACTCTGCAACACGGAAATATAGCAGTTATGCAATCATGAATATTGTTTGACGCTTTCTCATGTGCAATATTGTGGGACAGCACATAATTGCATCCATTACGATTTGTACGTAGGTGATTTAAACCATAGAAGTCAGCATATCGGACACAAAAATCGTTTCAACACTTTCTAGACAAAAAATTTACGTTTTCAACAATGTCCTCAGTTTTTTCCCGTGCTAAATAGACGTATGTGGATTTGCATAGCATCATTTTAACATAGAAATGCGAAAATGTTAAGCTCATCCAAAGCGCAACCGTACAACCATACATTGATTCACTTCGCTACTTGTTTGGAAAATTATTTTTAAAGTTCTAGTTCATTAGTGTATGGTAATTATCGCACAACGCAGTCTCCTATTTCAGTCTCATAATTCAAAAATGTACCGTAACTTACGCAGTCAGTTAACGAAAAATTAAAAAATTATCGTCGATACTATTGTATGTTTTTTTAATGTTTCAATATTTTAATCCATCTGTGGACGTTGAGACCGCATTAATTTCTATCTACATTTGTATATACCTCTATAATCTATATGGATACTTTCTTTCTTTCTACCTGCCCTCATCCCACCTTTATGTGGACTCGGTGCAACACACTTTTTCAAGCATGTTGCAGAAATGATTTGGCTTAGTTTTTACGATCAGCTGCCTGTCTGACGTCAACCCTTTTCTGGGGGAAGTATATGGATACTTTATACAAACAAATTAATTGTATCACCTAACGTATTATACCCACCGGCTATTGCCGTCATCAACATTTTGTGAACAATTATACGTATGCTATCCTACAATAAAGAATAATTAACTTACCGTTTTATTGGTTAATAACAAAATAATCAATTATAAATCCATCGGAATCCAATACAAAGTTTTGGAAATTCGATAGAAAGTTTGTACAAACTCCGTAAGTTTCAAGTAAACGAATTGTTTGTTGTTTTTAAATTGTTGCCTTTGTACTACTACATATTATATAAAATGTGTACTCATGATTTTTACAAAATGTCGCTTCGCATAAAATTGACATAAAGCTACATTAATAAAATACACCTGTGCAAATGAACGCGTACGAAAATGGTTTAAACACCCCCTTCGTTACTCCGAGTGAAAGGTAATTAAATAGCCGGTCTAATAACACAGTCAGTCCCCTAGTCCGGCTCATTGAGTCACTTCAAAATAGGTCTAAATGGACCGGTCACAGTTATGTCCAGTAAATTATCATAGACATTCTATACAATTGTGTGTTAACTTGTATGGTGCTTGTCTATTGCAAGGATGCACCATGCCGCATGTTGACATGGTGTATTGAAAGTATGGTATCGAATGACATTACATGTCCTATGGACAGGCATCCAAAATGCAAACTTTAAAGAAAATCGCAAAACTAAGTCAAAGTTCGATTTAACAATTCCAAATCCTCACTGAGTTTGTTCCTTTGACATAGACTTAGTCGAAGTTCGCTCTATAGATCTCAGCCTGAGTCGCTTACTTCTGCAACTACGCTGTCGATAAATACAACTACATACATACATACATACTGTTAGCCCCGCCGCAATGTAGAGTAATTCCTACCCAGCGCGAGATTTAGGTATTGCGCTCTTTGATACTTGAGAAGTTTTAGTCGCCTCCTTGGTGTTGTGGCAGCAATCAGCATATATGAGCTATGGATCGGGAGATTTTTTTATATTTTTTTGCGAGAAAATCGGGAACTGGATTCTCCAGATGGAGTTGACGTCAAAACTAAGCCAAATTATTTTCTGCAACATGCTTGAAAAAGTGTGTTGTGCCTATCTCACATTAACGTGGGATTACGGGAGGTAGAAAGAAATATAGTTGAGAAGTTTCTAAACAATAGATATCATTTGACTAACAGACTAAATAGGTTTTGCGCCACAGGCCCCTGTCAGCTGAATACTCATTACTTAGCCCGCGCATACCCTGAAATCGAAGTATCACATCATACTAATATAAGCTGCGACTGTGTTAATCGATTGTAATCCGTTGAGTTGCGTGAAGAGGATAAACTTTTGAAAAGACGAATATTTACATAACATAACATAAGCTCACGCCTGTATCCCCGGAGTGGTAGGTAGAGGCGTACTAGCGAACTAGTACACCCAAATTTCTCCGAGGTTAGTATCGTCCCAAATGTAATAGGGGGCGAACCTATCGCCATATCGGGCACAAATACCAGACTCCGCGCTGATATGGAAAATTCCAATATAACTATATAATGGATATTTACAATTTGTTGGAAAGCATAAAAACTATCATCATCATAATCATCAGCCATAGGACGTCCACTGCTGGACATAGGCCTCCCCCAAAGATTTCCAGATTGACCTGTTGGAAGCGGCCTGCATCCAGCGACTTCCTGCGACCTTTATCAACCGACCTTATAAAAACTATGAACATCGATTATTTATACAGAATCTAAAGAATGCTGCTTAAATTGTCAATTTGTTAAACTTAACAAAGGAGTCCGCAGTGCCACCCAGGTCAAGGTTAACGACGCTATTAGACTACCCATCGGAAAACTTTTTGGCAAGGATCATAGTGGAAAATCTAAATAAATACCGATTGCATGTGTTCACAATTTTCAATTTGACTGGTATATTGGAGGTATTAAAAATAACATGATTCTGAATGATATGATGTTTATTTATAAAAGTGGCGTGGGGGCTACTATGGCGCTAGATCAATGAACCCATAAGCTATTCCGGTATGCTATTTAAAAAATAGTAATAAACATTGTCGACGTAAACATTTATGAAGTCTAAATTGTTGGAATCGAATGCAGTAATTACGTATTGCGTATGACACAAGCCACTTCGTTAGACGGGTTATCCCGCGCAGAACCCTCTCGTAGCGCCATTATGTTTCAAATACTTTTCAGTTTTACGAGATTCCTTGCAGCGTGCTTGCCTTTGCCGCAATACCTTTTTCGAGTGTGTTGGTTTTTGAATTTACTTTTTAAAGACCACTCCCATGTTTACATAAATGGTTTGGTTTTAAGATGTGTGTCGATAAATTGTCGACTATTAAGAGATCTTTACACAGCGGCCATGAATGATGGCGACTGCAGGATACTAGAGGTATAAAATATTTTCTTCTCGTATTTACTCAGTTATGAGCATAATCCACAGATATGAAAGTTCGACTGGCAAAAGTTAATATAGCATGGCGTGGCATGATTTCAAAAGTGCAGACATATTTAATGTCACCAGCCCTGATTACTGTGCCGGAAGCTGGTTATTACGCAATACTGTAAACCTATCCATGCGGTATATTGGGATTCTGCAGCATACGTATTCATTAATTTTCTGGTTATCAAAAAATGGTACGATATTTTTGGGCTTTTGCGACCCCTGCGAAATTCCCAGCGCAATACCACTTAGTGTTTTCCTTGCAGATGAAATAGTAGAATTGTAATATTAATAAATTATGTATGCAATCAGGGGCAATGTTTTAAGTTACGTTCCGTTCCTGACATCCGTTTATAATTGGGTACTTGACACATTTTTTTAAACTAATTTTATATGAAATTTACGTCGTCTAAAATATAAAACAGAAAGGAATATTGAAATATTCTCAAAAATAAAAAAGTTATAAGCCTTTGAAGTTTGGTGTAACCTTCAAACTGCGGGAAAGAGAAGTATCAGTGTAATCACGTCACGCCATAACGGTACGGGCGTTGGAAAGGGATACAAAGATGTCTTCAATATGCCCCCACTCCAGAATTTAAAATATGA
Organism: Clanis bilineata; assembly: GCA_036417725.1. Lineage (NCBI taxonomy): Eukaryota > Metazoa > Arthropoda > Insecta > Lepidoptera > Sphingidae > Clanis > Clanis bilineata. The sequence goes on from CM071137.1 coordinate 16,029,172, forward strand.
ATTACTGCCTCATTTTTCAACCAATTTCGATGCAGTTTTTACAGAAGGGTTTTTTTTTTGTTTTATTTGCTATTACATATAAACATATGTATAAAATCAAACATAGTCAAGTACCCAATTAAAGAAAATCGAAAAGGAATTTAGCCGTGACCTTTATTTTTACTCAAGTTGTCAAAAGGCAATTAAGGCGTAAGTGACGTAAGTCATAACGCATATGTGCTTTGGGAATTCCCTATCAAAAATATGAAACCGCACAATGCATAGACAATATGTGGCTCGTATTTAGATGGGTGTAAGGGGGTCCAACCACCAACTCTCGGAGTCCAAGCCAACCTCACCTGCACGTGGTGCACCCTGCTGACTAACGGACGAGGCTCTGGCAACCGATCGATGGCGGGATAACCATCGCAGTATGAAGGCGTAGATAAATGTCAGGCTGATGATGGGCAGCAGCATCATCAGCGCGAGAATCTACGCCCTGCGCTCGCCAACCCGCCTGCCAAGCGTGGCGAGTAATGGCAAAACCCCCCCTATATGATTTTACAGAGAAAGGCCAGGCCCCCAGTCCCCGGCAGCCCTGCTATTCCTGGCCTCGGTAGCGGCTACGGTAACGGCGGGGCAGGGGGTGCTAAGAATCCCCGGGTAAGATCCCGCTACCACCCCCGACGACGACTGGCCCTGGTAACACACAACATTCGCACTTTGAGGACAGACGAGAAGATTTTTGAGCTGGAAGAAGAAATGAGTAGGTTACGCTGGGATATCTTGGGGTTATCAGAAGTCCGAAGAAACGGGGAGGACACTGTAATCCTTAAGTCTGGTAACCTGCTCTACTACCGGGAGGGCGACCAACAGTCCCAAGGCGGTGTCGGATTTCTCGTCAACAAGTCCCTCATCAACAACATCGTATCCATTGAAAGTGTGTCGAGCAGGGTCGTATACCTTATACTCAGAATATCCAAGAGGTATTCGCTGAAGGTCATACAGGTATACGCGCCGACCTCGACACACCCAGATGAGGAAGTAGAGGAGATGTATGAAGACATTAGTCGGGCCATACACACCTCCGAAACCTACTTCAATGTTGTTATGGGGGACTTCAATGCAAAGCTGGGCAAGGGAAGCGATGAAGAGTTGAGGGTGGGGCAATTTGGATATGGGATACGGAACCTCCGAGGTCAAAGGCTGGCCGATTTCCTGGAGAAAGAGGGACTCTTTGCGATGAACTCTTTGTTCCAGAAGCCGCCTCATCGCAAATGGACCTGGATGACTCCGGACGGTTCGGCGAGAAATGAGATAGACTTCATCTTGACGACGAAAAGACGGATATTCAATGATGTCTCCGTGATCAACAGGGTGAAAACCGGAAGCGATCACCGAATGGTAAGAGGCACATTGAATATCAACGTCAAGTTGGAAAGAGATCGCTTGATGAAGTCTACGCTCCGCCCTACTCGCACCCATATCCAAAACCCCGAGAGCTTTCAACTCGAGTTGACAAACCGCTTCGATTGCCTAGCTGATTGCTCTACCGTGGACGAGATAAATGACCGGTTGGTAGAAGCTGTCCATACGGTGGGATCTAAATTTTTTAGACCTCGTCGTAGAGATAGACCTCAGAAACTCTCGATCAACACACTCGATCTCATGGCCGAACGCCGATCTATGGCGCTGCGGTCTTCCGTCGACGCTGAAGCATATAGGCAGCTCAATAGACGAATAGGGAAATCCTTGCGACACGACGTCCGTGCTCACAATACAGTGAGCATAAAAGAGGCGATTGAGCGGAACAAAGGCTCCAAAGTGTTCGCCAAGGATCTGTCTATTGGGCAAAGCCAAATGACCAAGCTGAAGAGGGAAGACGGCAGCGTAGCTTCGACAAAGGCAGAGGTATTGAGGGAGATTGAGAGGTTCTACGGACAGCTTTACAGCTCGGTTGCCAAACCCGTCACTGGCTCGGCCCAAGACCCAAGAGCCGAGCTGGTCCGACACTACAGCGAAAATATCCCGGACATCAGCCTGTGCGAGATTAAGGTGGCCCTCGGACAGCTTAAAAACAACAAGGCGCCGGGCGAGGACGGAATCACTGCAGAGCTTCTGAAAGCGGGCGGAGCGCCGGTACTGAGAGTCCTTCAGAAGCTCTTTAATTCTGTCTTGCTCGAGGGCGCTACGCCTGAAGCATGGAATAGGAGTGTGGTGGTACTGTTCTTTAAGAAAGGTGACAATACCTTGTTGAAGAACTACAGGCCCATCTCACTCCTGAGCCATGTGTATAAGCTGTTTTCGAGGGTTATCACGAACCGTCTCGAACACAGGCTAGATGACTTTCAGCCTCCCGAACAAGCCGGTTTCCGAAAAGGCTATAATACCATAGACCACATTCATACGCTGCGGCAAGTTATACAAAAAACCGAGGAATATAACTTGCCACTTTGCTTAGCGTTTGTGGACTATGAGAAAGCCTTCGACTCGATCGAGACCTGGGCTGTGCTGCAGTCTCTCCAGCGGTGCCATATCGACTATCGCTACATCGAAGTGTTGAGGTGCTTGTATAGCAACGCCACCATGTCGGTCCGAGTACAAGAAGAGAGCACGAGGGCTATTCCACTTCAGAGAGGTGTGAGACAGGGAGACGTTATCTCTCCGAAACTGTTCACTACCGCATTAGAAGATGCCTTCAAGCTCTTGGAATGGAAAAGATTCGGCATCAACATCAATGGCGAGTACATCACTCACCTTCGATTTGCCGACGATATCGTTGTCTTGGCAGAATCGCTGGAAGATCTAGGTACTATGCTCGAAGACCTCAACCGAGTTTCCCAACAAGTAGGCCTTAAAATGAACATGGACAAGACGAAAATCATGTCGAATGTCCATGTCGTTCCTACCCCAATTGATATAGGGAACTCGACTCTCGAAGTTGTAGACGAATATGTCTATTTAGGACAAGCGGTCCAGCTAGGCAGGTCCAACTTTGAGAGAGAGGTCATTCGTCGAATCCAGCTCGGCTGGGCAGCATTTGGGAAACTACGCAAGGTCTTCTCGTCCAATATACCTCAGTGCCTGAAGACAAAAGTCTTCGACCAGTGTGTGTTACCAGTGATGACTTATGGCACTGAAACGTGGCCTCTAACTATGGGCCGCATTAGAAAGCTCACAGTCACTCAGCGAGCTATGGAGAGGGCTATGCTCGGTGTTTCTCTACGTGATCAAATCAGGAATGAGGAGATCCGTAAAAGAACGAAAGTCACCGACATAGCCCAGAGGATTAGCAAGTTGAAATGGCAGTGGGCAGGGCACATAGCTCGTAGAACTGATAGCCGATGGGGCAGAAAAGTTCTCGAGTGGAGACCACGTACCGGCAAGCGCAGCGTAGGACGTCCACCTACAAGGTGGACCGACGACCTGATAAAGGTCGCAGGAAGTCGCTGGATGCAGGCCGCTTTCAACAGGTCGATCTGGAAATCTTTGGGGGAGGCCTATGTTCAGCAGTGGACGTCCTGTGGCTGATGATGATGATGATGATGATGATGATTTAGATCCATGTTGCACATACATGGTGCAATGGTATCACATTTTATTGTCATTAAAATATTTATTAAAATGTCAGTCGGGATTGGTGTAAAGAAAAAAAAATATGAACATGAACACAATGTTTTCACAGGCATTATTAAAATCTGCGGAGTCAGTTAAAAAGCTGTGTATTCTTTTATACATTTTCGTTAAGATATAAATTTCTGAAATAAGCCTGTTATTAAATGTGTGTATGTGGCATACTTTTTTAATTGGCACGAGCTTGAACTTTGCTTGTTTAAGTTTATTACATGTACGCGTAGGTACACTGAAGTGTTCGGGTTGAAATGAATACTCGTAAATAACTTTTCCCTGTCTTAAGACAGGCGTTTGATCAATAAAAATGTGGTATAAATGTTATCGGAGGATTTTACCTTTTTTTTTATATAGCAAACACTAGCAAACGACGGGTTATCCGATGGTAAGTGATCTTCACCGCTCCTAGACCGTCAAGACACAAAAATGAATCATGGGTGCTTTGCCAACCTAGAAGGAGAGATTGGCGGAGGAGGGTAAAGGGATTGGGAAAAGGGGGGTGAGCCACCGGAAATCTCACTCACCGAAGGAAATGCGACAGCAAGCGGCCACTTTACGTCGATTTTCTGTGAGATAGTGCTGTAGACGTTACTGTCTACAGCAGAGATTCCAAAAAATATTTTGTCTACTGCCCACTTTGAAAGCAAATTATTTTTTAGCGCCCCCCATTCATCGTTAAAAACTACTATAATTTCAAATTAAATAAATTGTTGTGAGCTATATCAGCGGAGATCCCCTTTTTTTCTGGGTATCTTACCGCCGTTATTTAGGCATGCAGCGCCCACAAGGGGGCGTTATTGCCCACTTTGGGAAAGACTGGTCTACAGCCTGGCTCTACCACTCTAAAATATTAATCTTGTATATAATATTACATGTCTAACTGACTGATCCATCAACAATTATCCCAAATGTAGAAAGCTAGAGAGTTAACATCGTGTTATTTAAACGTCAATAAATGTAACACCCAATGATTATTAAATATTTAGACCTTTAAATGAGTGGGTGATGCAGACTAGTGTATGAACGGCATCGCTACAATTTTTTGACATTTTACCGCATCTTACATGTAACCGCTAGAGGTGTTCCGTGTTGGTGACACAAATATTTTACGTATGCCAGAAATCATGGTTGATCTACCGATAACGTTCCATTGCGTAAAAAGCGTTCGTCAACCGACGCTTCATAAGCTCCGACTATCAGTCACGGGCCGAGGGAAGGTGCTGGCTTATCGATTGTATCAAGCAACGGCGACAATCGAAAAATGAGTAATTTAAATTGCGTATCGTCCAGATACGACGTAAATTCATGCAAGTGAAGCGATTGATTTACAAAAATGAGACAAAACTGATACGTTCACCGGTTTTCCCTTCTATCTTCATAAATTCCGGCGTATCTCTATAAAAGATTAATTGTAATACGAGATAATATTTCCGCCTATTCAACGTGAACGGGATTTTGCGCCTTAATAATCTAATTTCCTCTGTTAGAATACTTCTATGAAAAATTTAAAAGGCATTTGATATATCCTATAGCTACAGTTTACCTTTGTGATAATAATATACTTTGCTCTTGGACAAGACTATATTATCATATGTAAGTATATTACTGTATTCCTATGGTTTATTATTTTTTCCTATTCGTAGAATAAACTCGCGCATAAATTGTTGGGACACATAAAATAATGAATTTAAAAAAGAATAATAAGAAGATAAGAGTACAGTCGCGTTTCATTACTTAGAGGATGCATAGGCTTTGTTTTCAGAGGTTATAAAATTTGTACTCATACTTGTGACGCCAATCGGCTGGCATTTATTATGCCCCTATCATATAGCGAAGTGAACCGATGAAATATATTTATGGTTCACCACGCTTCACTCTCGCATTTTGTGTGGCAAGATACATGTACGTAGTTCATACATTGCAAAGTTATAACGCCTCGCAAATCTTCGCTCTCCGTCGGTTGGTTTGACATCAACAACAGTACAGTATGACTGATTAAGCTGTATCCATTATAACAATATATTATATTCATATGAATCCTAAAATATTCATGAGTGACTCAATGAAATCTACACCTATAATCTAATGCTGAGCTAGCGGTATTGCGCGTAAATTGTGTATTTGAGAGTTACTCATCACGCGGCTAAATATGTTAAGCGAAGTGATATCATCAGAGACCTTAAATATTGACCTTATTATCGTCTAAATATTTAACTGCTTTGAACTGTCGCCGTGGCCGTAAAATAAAGCTGTGTGTTCGTGCCAAAGGTTCGTGCAATTACGCTTTTTACGTTCACATGAAAACTTTATAGAAACACTAAACCTACTTCCACGAGCAGTCTACCTCGATTCTTTCGACCTACCAGTCCGTGCTTATCAAATCTAGAGATATTTATAGCATTTTTACTCTGACTTGTGATTTCTATATTCAACTTTTACCTTTTCTTTCTACCTGCCCTTCATCATCATCATCATCAGCCATAGGACGTCCACTGCTGAACATAGGTGATAAATACAATAAATAAAATAACATCATAAATAACATACTGATAAAGGTCGCAGGAAGTCGCTGGATGCAGGCCGCTTCCAACAGGTCGATTTGGAAATCTTTGGGGCAGGCCTATGTTCACCTGCCCTTATTGTGCCCTTGCCATTGTGTGGGGTCGGCGCAACACACTTTTTCAAGCATGTTGCAGAGAGGATTTGGCTTAGTTTTTACGACCGGCCGCCTGCGTCAATCCCTTATGAGGGATCCAGTCCTGGGCAAATTAAATTAGAAATTTTGCTTTGCCCGACCTGGGAATCGAACCCAGGACCTCCCGGTCCACAGTCCATACATGCTGCCACCAGACCAAGGAGGCGACTCACGACTATATTCAACGTTTACCATCTGGCTTTATTACAAATCATAACTCAATGATAATCTATAATGACATTTACATAATTAGTCTCACAGTAAAGTGCCTAAATAAATAAATTAAAAAAAAAAAACAAGATTTTATTTTAGTAACGAGTAACGATCAGCCTCCTACTTGACGTCAACTCCGTTTGCGTGATCCATTTTCGAGTCAATTATATCAGAAAACACGACTTGTGTGGCCGGGATTCGAACCCAGGACCTTTTTTGGGTTTACCATTTACATGTAGCAGCCTCTGGACTAAAGAAGAGAAATAAGTTTTAACATTGTATAGAAACTCTAACATTTCGCTACTTTGATATTATTAGCGAAATTTTTGGTAAAGTTTTGTTTTTATTTTGCTACCTGTTCACGATAGTACTAAGACTAGAAAGTTAGTAGACTTGAAGTCAACGGAGCGTAACATGTTCATATTAAAAACTGTGCGATATCATAAAATACATTTTCGACCGACTTCCACAAAAGGAGGAGGTCCTCAATTCGTCTGTACTTTTTAATGTATGTTACGCAACATCTCTGCTGAATGGGGAACGATCTTCAAAATTCTTTTTGTGTTCGATAGAGCTTCTTTCAAGATTTACATGGAACCATCCATATAAATTTGGTCATGATCGGTAAATTGGAAGTCAGTCAATAAAGTTTAAACTTGTGATTATTTATTAATTTGTGGGACTGGACTAGAAAAATCTACATGTTCAAAGCCGAAATTGTAGGTATAATTATGTATCTAACATATAACGGTAAAACAAAAACCGAAAACCATATGAAGGCTTTTACTGTATGCGGTTCTAATAAAATTGGCTGTCCGACTTCGATAAAATGTCCGACTGTATTCGTATCGAAAAAAAAAAACATGTACGTGCGGACCGCAGTTGTGATTGGATTCATTTTAATATAAAAATTGAAAATACATTCGGGCTTATTCAGTTGTTATTTGCATATTATAGCATTGCGAAAGCACCGCGGAAGGCATATTAATACCATTAAACTGAAGTTTGCTAGAACGTGCCAATTTCTGAAAATATTCCACTATGAAAAAGTTGCATTATGAGTAACAGGCTACTGTATCCCGGTGAAATACTTTCATCACGGGAGCGGACTAACGCAACTAACAGCTTCGTGATAGCAGGCGAGTACCCGGCTGTGAAGTGTGAGGCCGCGGGTTTGACCCTCTGAAGAAAATGATTCTGGCCCATAAATATTTAGTTCCGGTCTGGGTTTTTAAGGCCGAAAGTTCCATAAATCCAGATACTCACGAGTACTCAGATACGATAGTATATCTGGGAGTGGGCTCAAGAGCATGTGTGACTGTTGGCTGTAATTTATTACTGTTATACCTTTTTTTTACCAAACACGGTAAAGTGGTTACATAACACCTGATGGTATGCGTTTTGCAGTCCAAAAACACCAGCAATTGTGATAGACCTTGTGTCCATCGGAGACCACCAGTATCGGCCGGCCTGCATCTTCACATTTCGTTTGAAGGAGCCAATGTTGTTGGAGGGAGGGAATACGTGTGCTGGCAAACTGTTAGTCTATTCCACAGCTTCACGGTAAGGAAAAGGTAACAGTTAGCGAACTTTTTAGTTCGGGCCGAGATGGTAGAAACCGCATGGTGTCGTAAGCCGGCACACGTGGTTCTGTTAAGGAAGGGATGAAGTTGAACAATTCTTTGGAGCATTCCCCGTGATACAAACGGTAAAACACACATTAGCAAGATTCCTAAATAAGCGTAAGCTTGACTCTAGTTATTATAGTGAATTTTAAAACGATATGTCCATTTTAACGGTATAAGATAACATGGTTGCTCCAAAGTTTTGTGTCATTAGCATAATATTACATATTAATGATGAGAAAATGCATAAAAAGCGTGGTTATGGAAGCTGTGAATATATTAAATTATGTATTTGGAACAGAATGTTATTCAAATCATCCTTTAAACTGTAATAAGTACGACCATTAAAAATTAAATGTTGGAGTACAAGTGGCAATGAACTTCTAAACATGATTATTAATAACAAGTTCATATGCAAAGAAATGTAAGACATTAAAATCAAAATCAATCAAAATCATTGATTTCATTGGAAACAACGTTCAATTTGAATGGGGCTGCGATATGAAATAAGTTTAAACAGCGTTTAAACAAGAAAACATGTTGAATTTTATTCAAGCAATGCCTATGCAGGCCGCTTACTACGGGTTGGTCTGGAAATCTTTGGGGGAGGTCTATGTCCAGCAGTGGACGTCCTGTGACTGATGATGATGATGCCTCTGATGTTGTATTGTATTTTCTGGACTTCTAATTATTATCTGCGTGTGAGAAGTTTCTGGCAGTATGTCTTAGTTTAAAATCACGCTCTGATTAAGTAATTTGATTACAGCAACTATAAGTTAAATTAATTATCCAACCTACATTATTTTGGAGCTCACACAAATTCCTCTACAGTATGATTTAAAATTATATAAAAAAAGAACCTATCTCCATCCTGGTTGTAAAGTTAATTAAAGCCCGGGTTTTATACAGGGTGTTTCATAAAGTTGGTACCCATGAAAAGTCCACACACAGAGCCGGTGATTGGCAACTTTTTCGTGAAGGTAAAAACTGCATAGGCCTTATAGTTACTGAGTAATCAGACTTCGAAAATAATATTAAATCTCTCGTTGTGATGACCCTAGATCAGCTGGCAGCGGTCAACAACACATGGTTATAAAGACTAAATAAAACTAGATGTGTCTAAACCTGCACACAAAACTTTACTAACTCAACTAAATGAACGAATGGAACTATTTAGTTTTGTACGCGATGACTAAAATTGAAGTATTTTACATACTTCAAATTTATACGAATTGTTTTTTAAAGGAAATGCGTAAATTATAATATTACACTTGCTTAGTGACAACAAAATATTGATCAACTTTTCACTTCTTTCATATAAAAGCACCTCTTAAATGTCTAAACTAATTAGGCATGTATCAAATCGTCCATATTTCACAACGAATATTCACTACTCTTTGCTAGTCACGTGCGCAGCACCTAAAGAGCGGCGATCGCTATACCTATGAAGTCCACGTGGACTGTCGCAAGAACTCAAAGAAAAGTCGGTAGTTTTTTGCCAATCAGACATTAGCGGCACATATTTCAAAAGCGGTAGCTGTGTCTTTTGAGTATTGCCTGTATTACCGCGCTAGGGATGGGCGGTTGATAAATATGCAATGAGTTGATTTATTCAATCATTCAATCGATTAGAATGATTCAATATTTAATACCAAAGTTAATTCATTATTCGAATGAAAATTTACATCCGTACTAATCGTAATTTTCGCTTTCTACAAATAAAGTACAACTTTTACTTGTATGAATATGATGCATTGTCTTAATCTTTACGAACTATTTTATTTTCTGAGCTGATACGAATAATGTGGTGATTGCAATAACTTTACCCGAAACCTGGACTTCGGTCATTCGGTCATTCATACAGGGATTTTGTTTACCTACCGAGAGGTAGTATTAATTTACATTAAAATTATTAGAATATTTAGTACCTAGTTCTAATGTTTATCCGAATAGATCATACTAGAGCATCACTATGTTCGGTCTGCCATTTTTCCGCGGCACTTTTTAACTCTTTGCCAATGCGCCGCTACGTGCGGCAATCCTTTGATAGGAAGTCGGCAAACTTTACGCCGCCAATAAAAACACACTACACGACAGAACGCTAAAAAATTATGAAAATAGATAAAATGGTTCTGCATAATTTTGTAATTGTAGTTAATGTTGATTTTTATCCTATAATACTGAATTTTTTTAATGATGCTTAATGCGGATAAATAAAAACGTATCAAGATGTTTTTTTTTTATTTCCGTTGAATGTTTTTTTTTCTTCAGTTCATAGTAGCCTATCGGGGTTTCATAATTATGCCTTGTTGAACTCTACCGCCATATTGAAAATTATGTACCTTCATTTCGTCAGTTGCTTACTAACGGTAAAGTTGTGAAGTCGCTCTCAACTTTTATAAAAATTTCGCGATCGAGTGTGTATTTGAATAGCGAGTACTATGAAATTATTTTATGTGTCGGTGCTGCTGGGGGTAGCTGTCGTAGGGGTCGGGAGCTGTATCGGTGGCATTTCATTGAGGCATTTCACGTTACATCAAAATCCGCTTTTGAATCAGTAACCCCACAAATGTTAAGAAACACTAGGTCCTTGATATACCACAGAATAATTAAGTGTTTGGAAAAAGGAGGAGCTCATTTCGAACCCTATTTGTGAAGTAAGTGTTCATAGAAAAGTGTAGTGCAAAGTTCTTTGTGCTGCACAAAACGCAACATGTGGTAAGTGGACAAGTACAGTACTAATCTTTTAATACATTGTTTAAACTCAGTACATGACGATTCTTCTCTATTAAAGGAAATAAATTACATTTAATTAAAAAAAAATCCTCATAGAAAGCCACCACGCTGCCGCGGCGTCACCGCCCGTGCTATCTGTTGGAGTACAAGCGTTCTGTGGTGTAAGTACATACACCGCGCGTCGCGTCGTCAATGAAGTCAGCTGATTAGGGTTGCACGATTTATTATTCCACAAATATTAAGTATGAAACGTATACAAATTCGAAATCACGCGATAAAATTTTTTTCTCTTCACGGATATGTTGTTAGACAGAACCTCAATCTGTGTACCTTTTATGGATACCAACTTTATGAAACACACTGTATAAATACATAGACGAACACGCTTTATCTTTTGTGTTTCATACGCTTCGAATATATTGGCACCATCCCGACCAACACGGCTTAATCCTTTGTACTATCAGTTATTTTGCATTCGCCCCAATTCGTATACATTCTGAATACCTAAAAGTATTTCAAATATCAAGAATTTCCTCTTTCTAAACGTTTCTATTGAAAATTTCGATATGATTAATTATGTTTCACTGTGTCAATTCCTGCGATCGTCGCAATAACGAGAAAGCGCCCGAAGCTACAGGGCGGTGCGGCACAGAGCAACGCGGTGGCGGTGTAGGTGAGCTATCTATGCATGCAAAACCGAGCAGTATGTAGGACTGTACTGTACGAGGGAACTTGGAAATGAGTTGTTGTTAGCGGTGCAATATTGTGCCGCGGCTGCTAGCTCACCTCATCGCTCTGTAATTAACCCGGTTAACTGTTTTCTATTCAAAAGAGCTCTTCTTAATTGTTTTCATGTTCAGATTTGTTATAACATAAGTTCACGCCTGTATCCCCGAAGGGGTAGGCAGAGGCGCACTAGCGAACTAGAACACGCACATTTCGCCGAGCTTAGTTCCGTCCCAGATGTGATAGGGGGCGAGCCTATCGCCATATCGGGCACAAATTCCAGACTCCGGGCTGATATGGAAAAATCCAATATCACTTTGCCCGACCCGGGGATCGAACCCGAGACCTCAGAACCGTAGTCGTACCGAAATACCACCACGCCACATAGGCAGATTTGTTATAAAGTTGGTAATTTCATCCGACCGACTTATGGTACAGATCAGACGGTAACGAACCTCATCCGCACTCGACCCCTTTATGTTTACAGCTAAATTAGCGAACGCCAATTAGTGGTTATTAGGCGTACGGAACACGACACGGCTTGGGAAATAGGGTCGAAGAAATACCGAACTATGTTTTCTAAGCAAGTTTTCTACGCGCCAAAGGAGCGGTTACTAAACCGCTGTCTTAAGTTGTGACTTGTGAGACAAGTTTTTTTGTTAGCTAGTGTGCACCGTGCAGCGCTCCCCAGAGCCCTTGCCAGTGAGCGAGACCGATGGCCAAGTTCCTTGTTACTTTACCTCGATTTTACTCTCATTGAAGTAGAAGGAACGATTGAAAAAAAAAATATGTAAAAATAAAAATATTATTATTATTATTCAAAAACAATATGTTATTATTTCTCTTTTCTTCAATTGTCTATATTTTCTCATTCCCTTCATTTCACCGTAGTTTCTACACAGCGTTGTTGCAAAAATGATGCTTTGGTTTCTCGTTGAACAATAATTGAAAAAGTAAACTCAATTCCACCAGATAAACTCAGATGGAATGTGGAAAATGCATTCCTAACGAAGTTGTTATCCCATGGCGCGTCCCGGTGTTGTAACAAATGTACTCATAGCTATAGAAAATCAAATGTATTGTCCGCTGAATCGTCCGTGCCACGCTGCCGCGCCGCTCGGACTTCCCACGTATATTTTTTTCATTTTATTTCACATTCGTGTGCTGAAATCCGGTATTGTGCTAGGTTACAAGTTGCCATAGTGTCGCGTTGCATTGGTGCCACCTCGGTGCGGAGTCAAGTGTGATGCAGAATGTGTCCAAAACATGACAAAAGTGGCGTCCGCACCCGGTCTCAGCACTCAGCAGCGCTGTGCAGTGTTTGTGCGATATTGTACTGATGCACACTTTGTGAAATACGTGTACACGTTCTAAATCGACAAATTGTGTCACTTTTTATGCCTGCATTGTGCCAATAACCGCGACAATTTTTTATTCATTATTGTGTGTCCGCGTAAATTACATTTATCTCTGTTTAGGAGTTTTTTTCTTTCTACCTGCCCTTATCCCACCTTAATGTGAGGTCGACGCAACATACTTTTTCAAGATATTGGGCTAGGTTTTTACGACCATCTGCCTACCTGACGTCAACCCCCCTGAGGGATCCAGTCCCCGATTTTCCATGACAAATTAAAATTAATTCTCTTTATCGGAATAACGTTAAACAATTGTGTCTACTAATATTGACTATTTCATTGTTACAGATAATAGTTTACAATCGGACGATGAAGTCTATTTGAAATCACCGCAGCTCTACCGGGCTTCAATCGTGCAGAAGAAAGTGAGTTGCAAAACTAATTTAAATTTTCTGTAGTTTGTATAATGTTAGATTTTATGCAGGTAGGCGTGCGACGTGGCTTTATTTTTTTGACTCATACAGATATTCTATCGTCTATATTCTGGAATCGTGTTTTTCAAACTGTGGTTTGCGGTAGTTTTCAAGTTGGGTCGCGAATGTACCGCTCTACGTCATCACGTCGTAAGTAAGGGAAGTTGCGAAAGATTTTCCAAGTTCATTTGGAGGTCGCCAATTCTTAAAAGCAATTTCGGATGGTGTCAAAAAGGTTTCATAAACACTTATTTGACAAACAAAATGGTAAGTAATATAAAAAAAAGTGTGGCACTCGGGGACTGCCGCGGTAAAGCTATTGCATAGCATCCAAAATCAATACACCTATATACATTCTCACAAACAGCTGATTACGTATTCGTCCGATTTCGGAGCAGCTCGTCTCGATTCGTGCGAGCTTCGTAGAATCGTACCATGAAGTAAATACAAAGAGGAGGTGCCCTAACGCCGAAACTCTAAGCAGGCATGAATCACCAGATTGTGGGGCGAAGAGGGGGACTACGCATGCGCAGTAACGCCGATACAACCAATGCCACCTAGAGGCGAGTTGCTGAACTAAAGAGACAAGCGTGATATTTCAAAAAACTCATTAAAAGTTCTGCTATTCATCGATAGATGGCAAATCTAAAAAGTATCACCGCTGTGCCGGTCGGAGTGGGGAGTGTTAGGTTATTTGCGTTACGGAATTTCTGGATTCGGTCTTCACGCTCAAGGCCCGCGATAGAAGCTATGCAATAGCTTAAAAATATTTTATTTTTGCATTAATCCATGAAATGTTTATGACAACCGTGTTTGTTCTCAAAAACCCATGGTTGACATACCAGGTATTTTAGGTAAAAATCGACCAATATTTTTACAAACATATTTTGCTTTGGTATAAGATATGTATATTATTTTACAGCTGCGTGAGCTGTATTATTTCGATAAGAATGGTATGCTGATAGCTGTTTACGTAAAAAAAATATTTTTGAACACATTTTTATTTTGTAATGCAACAAATCTGGCCTGTAAAAGGAAATAAAGATCGTAAAAAAATTATCTCTATAGTCAAATGCCTTAAACTAAAATAATTCATTCAATATCTATATTCATATGATAATCGTTAGTAAATTATAATCACCCAATTAAGAGAAGGCTCTCCTATGGGATTCAATGAAAACTGCCATCGTCCTATACAGATGTGAGGTCGGCGGAACACAATAATTTTGCGTGTCGCAGTAAGGTCTTTACGACGGGTCGACCTGGGACTCGATCCAGGACCTTCTGGTCTACAGCCCATATACTTTGCCACTAGACCAAGAAGGCGACAAATTAATTATTTACCATACATATCTTAATTTCATGGACTTTATTAAATCAAATCAAATTATTTCTTGAATCCATAAAATGTTCAAATATTATTAAGATTCCGTCAAATTTTAACTCTACCGCCTGTTCGGAAGGCTGTTTCGCCAAAGAAGAACGGGCAAGAAAATCTGACGTTGCTCTTTTTAACACCGAGTTACAGAACAGCACCAGATACAAAAATATCTTAAATTAGAGTAGCTAAACCATGATAACAATAGATATCTAATAATATAGGGCAAAGTAACATACAAGATACACTGAGTGACCCCATAGCCATGGCAAGTTGAATTGACACAAACAAACAAAACAGTCCAGGCAGATCAGTCTCCACAAGCAGCACCCGTTCACGAGTATGACGCATGTGCCAGTCATCGACCTCCTCAACCATGTTGCAGGGAAGTGATCGATCCGGCACATGACGCCGCCACAAGCATATACCTTAATTGAGCATGACTACCTAGACTGATAGCAATGGGCAAATAAAGTACGCCATAATAATAACTTTATGGTAAGCACTTGGTGTACCTTCAGGTTACAAAAACAGGCTGTCATAGTAGCAAGCATAAGCCATTATTCAATATATTATTCCATGCAAATGTTTAAATCGATAGTCTTGTATAGTTATTAAATTGAATTGATTTGATGCTTACCATTTTATGAATACCGTTAATCGTTTAATAGAAATTATAATCGTTCGTAATTGTGATATTCGTCTTTATTTATTTATTTCTACATTAAAGATATATGAAGCCGTATCTGTCGAAACGTAATCAGACGGTTTATAATATAAAAAAAAAAACATTCGATAACTCAAAAAATTATTTACTTGGTCTAGTGGTGGTTTGTATAGGTTGTGAACGGGGAAGGGTTTCATTCCCTTAGTTCTCTGTCGTGAAGCTAAGCCAAATCCTTTCTGAAAATGTTGTCCCGACCTCACACTGATGGGGGTCAGTGGTTGAATTATAAATTAAAAAAATCGCATATTACCTCTATATATTATCAACTATAGTGCTCATCTAAAGGCGCGTCCTGCACGTGTTTTTCTTGAAACAAAACACATACGCAAAACAATATTTTTTGCTATCTCCTGCTCATAGAACAATGGACTATACCTCTAGATAAAAATGTGTAGCGAAATCATATTTTGTTTAGGTGTTTTATGTAATGTTTTAGTGCAGGAGACGCGGCTTCACTTAATCAATAAAATTGATGTTGACGTAGCATCTCAGAGATTTGGGACATTTGATACATCTGGTGTTATTTTTAGGTGGCAGCGGATCAATGCCCCATTCTGAGAGAGAGTACAGCGGATATAGACACCGTTTCCATATATCCCTCCTTCGAATTCCAGGTAAGCATATTTTGCATTGTCATTTCAGCTTTAACAAAATCAATGGGTATATTACAATAAGGTCTTGTGTGGAAATATGCAGTTATTTGTCAGTATTACCGTTTATCTATGTAAGCATCGTACCGTGCCCAGCAGTAAAATAGTATATTACAGAACTAATACAGAATATTATATTTTTTATTAATACAGAACTATCTTTTCTGACTATCATATGTCCACTGGTTATTCGATCCTTGTTTTGCATAATAACTAAGGACACTAGTACATCGATATTTAAGCTACTTCATTTATTTTACTAATATAAGCAGTATGCGAGGTAAAAGCGCAATGGTTATAGGTATAGGCTAATCCTCCATGCTCTGTGCTCGCTTTAACAGTACGGATAGGCGTGCCGGCATGTCCGCGCTGTTTGTTACAAGACCAATGTGTGATGCAAACGCCCTTTAATTTAAAGTCCCAAACCGCCTAAGTTGACATCACATGAAAAACGGAAGCATGTTCGCCTCCGTTATTCATCAGTTTCATTCATCACTCAGTTTATCTCAAAGAATACAGTGTGCAACTAATCTACTATCTACTATTACAACTTGTTCAACACATTACGTTTATGTAAAAATTATTACAATTAAAAGTAAAACTAAAACATAGTTGTAATTACAAGTAAACTAAAATATATCTTCAATTGTTATCACCCTTCAAATAAGTTTCTAAGACGTCAATTAAGACCGCCTCATGTCCAGCTTACGTGCATCCACCACACGTCTTAAAAAATGTATAGTTAAAATATTTGCGCCTGAATTTTTATTTATGAAGGTTCATCCATGTAGAATAATGTAGGTCCGTAAACTATAACTCCCTTATTCATAATGAAATTTTGGTCTTATCGAACGCATAACCCTACTTTTGCCTACTTTAGCTAAAAGAGAACTAAAATATATTTATCGAATACAATGTTGCTGGTTACAGAAAAAACATTATTTTTATCTCTGGCAAGCTTTGAAACAAATAGGAAGTCTTGGCTGGAAACAATCAATAAAAAATATATATCAATCTTAGATGGGGTCCGAGACTATAACTAATGTCATTAAGAAAGAACATCAAACTTGAAACAGCTGATCGAAATCGGCCATGTTTTTACTATCGAACGTTGGAATGTTTTAGCGCTATTGAAGTATTATGAATACAATTTTTATGAAACGTTCTATTGCGGTCTTATTACGCTCTACTGAGTAATTATGAATAAGGGGGTAAGACTTTGTGACTTTTGGTACACAGAAACATCGTTGTATATTTATTGATTACATTTACATTCTTCTATATTTTCAACTAAATAAAAATAGCTCAATCCCAGCATTTTTTTTATAGTTTACAGAAATACTAAAAGCTCTTATTCAATTTTATTTTATCCACACTCTTAGATCAACTTTTGTAGTTGACATTCTCCACCTGTGTTTACTGGGTTTGTGTTTACGAGATAATCGCCATGCGGTTAGATGATCAAGCATCGCCGTCCGGCGCCGGCGGGTCAGTCGTTGTATTAACAATGTGGCTTATTGACAACAGTGGTATTATCTGTGATTATACGGCGCTTCTGATGTGGTATTGCGTGATGATTTTCGATGTGATGTTAATATAATAATTTGATATTAGTGGTTGCCCGTTGGTCGAAGTTCGACCATAATTAATCTAATGTATTTGGAATGCACTTTATAAAAACAAATATCCTTATGCACTTCTTCTCGTTGTTTTCGAAGATTTCCAAATCGATTGATCTTTGGGGGAAGCCTATATTCAGCAGTGGACGTCCTATGGCTGATGATGATGATGAAACAGATCTATAATTGAATCCATATAATCTCGTATAATTTTAGTGGGAATATTTACAATGCACCGAATTCCGACGCTGCATTAAATTGCTGCTTTCAGAACCGTTTAAATAGTTCTGTTTCAAAAGTATTAACAATAGTTTCGTCTAAACTGCTGGCCGTTTAATTGACACCGCATCGGTAGTTGATGCACGGCAAAGCGGTGACAATAAATACGAATAGTATACTAGATACAGATCATACAGAATATATTTCACTCGTAGCGTGTATATTTTTGTAAATCTTTCTGTGCGTGAAGTTTACATTAATAAAGCCTAGGGACTTTTTTGAATAATGTTTATTTTAAAATATCTTTTGTTTTACCGTTTGGAATTATCATATTTGTTTCTTCAAGCATGTATTCTTGTACCCAGCGATTTATATTTCCCAGTGTTAAAACTTTAAAGTAACAACATAAAAAATATGAACTAATATAAAATATAATAAATTTTCTAATATTTACGAAATAATTTTGGTAAGATTCCTCCTTTTATTGCTAAATTAGACCTGCTAAGCAGACCTGCTTCCTCAGGGTGATTGACCTCAAATAGTTCTCTTCTGTTTACACCTTTATGTCGTATGTATTTCAACGACTTTGATTTTTAGACATTTTAATTATATTATATCAATAAAATGGATAATGGTTACATAGGCACTAATGGATTTTTTACAATGTATTATTAACCCGTCGGAGGCGGCATATATATATGTTACATAGGCGTATTGGCCACCGGAGGCCGAGGCGCCAGTGACTATCTACGGTTTGCATGTCAATTATTCCATACAATAGGGGCGACATCTCTAATTATGTATATCACAATGCAATCTCATGTAAACTGTTAGAGCAATGCGTCATATTCCGACCGATGAGAAAGTTGTATTCCCCTAACCAGGCAGTTAGGCCATCCTACAAATCAGACAGTCTACAATTTGCTTCAAGTGCTTTTCAACATAATATTATCAATTCAAATGAGGATGTGACAGTCTAGTCGTTTTGCATATCAAGAGAGCCATGGACCCCAGACTAAAACAATCTATTTATAGTAATCTGATTTATATTGCAAAATCCAAATGTATTTATTTGGTGGCGTCATTCAAATTTGTGGCTGTGGCGTGCCTGCAGATATTTTCACATAAAATATTGACACGACCAAATTAGTGGTAATCGGTCGGGATATTCAGCGCTTGTGATCATTTACTCATTAAGTGGTGTTACACCAATAGTCTGTGCATTTAGAAATGAAACAGCAATATTATCGATCGTCAGAATTGTGTCATTGTGTGTTTAATTTTAAGAAAGTTTTCTCGATAAGGAGCAATAACCATACAGGTGCTCTACAATGATTATGCATTTTTTTTTCGTCATTAAACGAAGATACGATGAACATCGTCACTTTGGTTGATATGAATGATAGCGCATGTGAGCTGTGGACCAGGGGGTCATACATTCGATTCCTGAACGAGCAGAGTTTTTCTAACCTACGACCAGAGCAAAAAGAATCCGACAATAGTAAATGTATTCGAGCTCCATGCGCGTCTATGAAATTTGTATGAAATATTAACCAAATGTCATCAGTGCGCAGCGAGCTTGACTAAATTTACGATTATCAGAAAATTTCCTGCTCGGGCCACTTATTTGCCACGGCCTGGATCCCTCACAGGGGTGTCAAACAAAGGTCGTTAAAAATAAGCTAAATCCTTTCTGCAACATGACCCTACATTAGACTTAGATAAGGGAAAGATAGGAAGATACAACAAAACATCAAGTTGTAATTTTCAAAAAAACGCAATATAATTATTCACGGACTAGTGCTGATGATCCGCGTTAACATTGACAGTGACAAAAACACATACCAATCAATCAAAAAGCATATAAAAGGATTGCTAATTAAACGGAGTAAACTGACATTTCGAATGTTGCCACTTTTACACGAAATTTAAATAGTGCTGCGGTAAAGAGATCAAGATTATTTAAACATTTCAATTCAGTGAACCATTTCATTATTTCATTGTCTAAAGTCCAACTGAAATTCGTAATTCCTGTCTAATGTGTGATTGCATGCACGACATAATGATGCGGTCTACTAAATTATAGCCATAGTAAATTAATGCTATGCTAAGTTATTACACGTCTACTGGAATTATAGTCATGGTTCTTTATAAACAAAACGATCAAAAGCTATGAATGTGCGGAACGTAATTTTTCTCAAATAATAAGATTAATATTTGTAATTTTCAATGTTATCATTTCGTGTATCTGGAGTATTTACTTAAAATTATTTACACGGTTGTTTAGTCGAAAGGTTTAGCTGAAATTTCTAAAATACACATTAAAATTCTAATTTTGCAAACTAGTGCTGAGTTATTGTTTCTTTGAATGATAAAAATTGAACTAGATCAATCACTATATTTTGGAAGTAAGTAAGCAACATTAATTTGTAAAGTTACATTTCGATCTGTCAGTTTACTCCGTTTAATTAGCAATCGGACTATAGTTATAAACTAAGCAACAAATTTGGTGACAACAAATCTATATTCCATCCTGTCCAATGACCATCTAGATAAACTGGAACAAGACCAGAAGAAGCACGATTCATTCACAGTTGTTTATAAACAGTTATTTTATGTGTTGTGCTTAACGTACCAGATATCATAGTCCCGTGCACATTTCATATTACGAGGAAGATTCAGTCAGTTGCTTTCTAACGATATTCGAAAAGCTGTAAGGGTCTGTGCACACGAGGATTTTTAATAAATTCACACCCGATTTCTTTATCTATGATTGATCCTTGTGTCGTGTTCTTAGTGCAGTCGACTGTAGAGTGTGGAACATAACATAAACTCGCGTCTGTAAACCCGAAGGGGTAGGTAGAGGCGAACTAGATATTTAGCCTGGTTATTAGCATTTTTGTTGGTTTATGTCATGGTCGTGAATGCCAAAGACCGGCCGAAGTGGAGAGGAATTTAAGTAGGAAGCAGAAGTTAAAGTATTCTGACATTAGCCCGCGACATCGTCAGACAGAAAGGATTTTTTTTTGTTCCAAGCATAGAAAAAACTGCGTACTTTACTAATGTAGTCATGGATCATGATCTGTACCAATGATGTATGTGCCTGAACATTAAGGTGGAATTTTAACAATACAAACGCGCGCGATCACAGCGCATCTTATTCATCATATCTGTCCGTTTATATAGCCACAAACACCTGTCTAAAGTTATTTGTAATTTTAAATGAAAGGGAGTTTATAGAACATGTTGAGCCTTTGCTTATTTTAAAAGCGCTGTTGTGTGCATACGGCGTAAATGCAAAGCAATACAATGCGTACGACGACATCGATGATTAACGAGCGAGAAGAAGGATCTAAATATATACTTACGTACAAAGCTCGGATTACATTCGTGCGTTTCTCAAATGTTTTACATCACATAATGCGGTTTACGAAGAAAGTATTTAAAATATTCTGTAAATCACTTGCCTTTTTTTTAGTAAATCACGCAAGCTTTAAATGAAGAAACATATTACTATGTTATATGTGGAAGTTTATTTATGTTTAAGAGAAATAGGGCCTTACTTATAAAAACATTTTCGCTTATTTTTTCGCTAAGAATAGCCTGGCACATTTTCCTTGCGTTACATTGTTTAAAAATGAAAGGGACAATCTATTGTTAAAGATAAGCAGCGCTTAAATATTTTTATAAGTAAGGGACATAAAGTCTAAGATCTAAGTGTGTAGGAAACTTCTTACTGATGTAATTGAGATCCAAAATAAATTAATTGTGAATAGGCAACATTTCTAAACAATTATAAAATAGTTCTAATAAATGTTTCATTAAAAAAAAAGTACACGTGAAGTAAAATATTCATATAAGTCTGAGATAAGCAAAGACTAAGTGCGCTCTACAGATTGACTATTAGTGACCTCAGTTTTAGCTTTTATGCATAAATCACGTGTTGCACAATCTACATTCCACACCGAAATAAAACTATTTTTACGGATTCTATCACGATTTGTTTTAATTTTTATGCTCGACGTTTCGAAGGCTTTGTTGCAATCTTCGTGGTCACGAGTCCGACCTGGGCATAAAAATAAAAACAAATCGCGATAGAATCCATAAAACAGTTTTATTTCAATGTATAAAATTCGCGTAAACTTAAGAAATCAGTAGGGTTACTTATGAAAATGATTCGAATCTCTGCTCGAAAGACGATTCGAACTCGATTCGATCAGACAATGCGCACTCCCGCTGCTGTTCGAGATAAAATCGAAGTCAGTCGTTACAATAGGATAGTAGGATCGAGCCACAAATCGAGTATCAATCCACAGGTAACATGCGTCGTTAGCTGTATCCTGTCTTTATCATGTGACTATACTTTAAAATAATTTTATTTTATCAAGTTTGAATTTTAGAATTTTTTATAAAAACGGTGTCGCGGTTAATTTTTGTAATTATTTTCTTTGAAGAAATAAAATTCTTCTAAAAACGCGGCAACCACGGACAATTAGAATGACTTAAATCTGTCAATTTGGATAGACTGATGCCTAGCAGGACACTTTCTTACTTCTACGCACTAGTCTTTGGTACCTGCCAGTGGCCTAAAAAGATAACGCTATCAGGATCTGCAAAACGTTTTTATATTTAAGTTACATAACATAAGCTCACGCATGTATCCCCGAAGGGGTAGGCAGAGGCGCACTAGCGAACTAGAACACCTACATTTCGCCGAGCTTAGTTCCGTTCCAAATGTGATAGGGGCGAGCCTATCGCCATATCGGGCACAAATTCCAGACTCCGGGCTGATATAGAAAAATCCAATATCAGTTTGCCCGACCCGGGGATCAAACCCGAGACCTCAGAACCGTAGTCGTACCGAAATACCACCACGCCACGGAGGCAGTCATAACATTATTATTATGAAAACTAAATAACCAATGACAGTGTAATAATGAAAATATTGCAAGTAGATACGTAGGTAAATGAAGATTACCTATAATCAAACATACATAATATTATATAAGATTAGGCTAATTAAGAACGTACTTTGCATACAATTGAAATATCACTTCAGCGACTTAGTTCTTTCATGTAAGGAGTTAAATCTTGTAATAGTATATGAAACAAATCCTTTGCTAAGCGGTAATTTAAAAAAAAAATCTTCATTAGCCATGTTCAATGCCCGGTTTGTGTAGCGATTGATCCTGAGTAAGTTTCTTCTGCTACGGATATCATAAAGATTGGCTTCTTCAAGAACATTAAAAAAATGTTGCAGATTTTGCTTGTAAGTTTATTAAAACACGTAAAACCACTCCACTCGACCCGAAAAAAGTACCTCTTTGATTATCGTGTATTTTGACGTTTATTATTCGATCCAGCCCGTCTAGCATGCGCGCCATGAGATATTTCGATGATCGACTGTCGAGATGTTGTCTACGTGTTGTCTACAATATTGTATGAAAATAAACGAGGCCGCATGTTAGTGTCCGTAGACAAATAGAGAAAACCGGTTATAACAGGACAAAAAGCGTAGACAAAATGTTCTCGTGGCGCGCATGCTAGGCGGGCTGATCTCGGTTTACGATCGTACGAAACAGTGGGAAGTAAGCATTTCTCGATTCTAACGATTTTTTTCGATTTTAGTTAGTTCCGATTTGAGGCGCGTCACGATCGTGCGCTATTATAGGTTTAGGGAGTGCCAAAACGTTTAAAACCGAATCAAACTCGATTGAACCAGAACTCGAATGTGTCCAGAGTTACCCCCCAGTATACATTCCACACTATTTGATTTAAAAATTTTCGGCGCCCTCCGTATTGCAACTACCACTTCATGCGGCACGGCACGGCACGGCGCGGCGCTATATGCCGTTCTGATTTCACGTTGCGCGATCGGCAAACTTGACCCTTCCGTGCCGGAGGCTGTGCGTTTGTATCAATTATCCGACTAGGGCATCGATATAATAATATACCTAGATGCACAGTTGACGCTCAGAAAGTGGGACAGCCAACGAGTGCTTAAAATGTAAGTAAGCACTTGTTTGCTGTCAGTCGGGCGCCGACCGTTCGCCTGTGAAGATGCCTAAATGATCTGTGAAAGAGTGCAAAAATAACACTCTTACAAAGCGCAAAACACATGGGATTTCATATTTTAAGTAAGTATAATTCCCTTACTTGATTCTTAAAACCTTAATCATGTTAAATTAAGTATTAAACGTGTATAAATAATTAATTTAACAAATTCAGTTAATAAAATATTTTGTCCCTTTTGAAATCATGTTTTGGAACAATGAAATACATGGAGTCGTTTTTTTGTAAATATATTATATTTATTTTAAATTTATGATTTTTTTATTAATTTTATTTATTAATTACAGATTTCCATGAAATGAAATAGTAAGAGATAAATGGCGTAAAATTATTTCCGAAGAAAGGAGAGAAGAAAATTTTAAACCCAATTACTCAAGTGTGGTTTGTTCAGACCATTTTGCCGATTCCGATGGATATTATACAGAAAAAGGGATTACGAAAATTAAAAAGAATGCTGTACCAAAAATAAAGGTGATAAATTGTCATCAGCTACATTGTCCTTAACTAATGTTTACTATTTAATTTAACAATATGTATGCTGTTGGTGTACCTATAAATAAATAAATAAATATTGCCACATTTATTGACTTTATTTTAGATTGTCGTAACTACAAGTTTAAATGAGGCAGGGTGCAGTACAAGTATAATAGCTGAAAAATATTTGATACAGAATTCATCAATAGCAAGCATATACTAGGTACATACTGCCATGTAAAATGACTATTTCATAATTTGCGGCTAATTCTAATAAATGTTTTCAATCAAAGTGTGCAGATCATAAAAATTTGCCAACATGAACAAAGTTGAACATTCCGCTGTAAAATAATAATTTTAATGGTTCATTCTCGCGATTTTTCATTTTTTAATTTTTCATTTTTATCTTTGATTCTCGGATTGAGATCATTTATTGGAACTGGTCGTTAGGCATAATTACTACAACAGTAATTGTGGCGTCATCATTTATTGGAAACATATTCATTTCCAGGAACCAGCAATTGAACCAATAAATAATGAAGGATCACCAATACCATCAGAATTTTCATCAATCTTTAACACACCTAAGACGTTATTTTTTACAGTTAATTTGAAAGAACGCAACCAAAAATTTAAACTTAAATCTAATTTAGTGCGAAACTTAAAAAGGCAGAACAAAAGATTAAGAAAACGAAATGATAGTCTAAAAGAAATTATTAAGAATCTAAAGAGCAAAGGACGATCTTAGTATGGGGCCAGGACTATGTATGTGACTGTTGGATGTTATTTATTTATGAATCACGTTAAGGCAAAACAGTGCTTATTTCATATTCATAACTATCTTTGTTATCTTCTAAACATTTATACTCTATCTATCTCTTAATGTAAGTAAAATTATTATACAGATATCGCCATTCTCATCTACATTGTACGCCATGTGGTCAACATTTCTCACAAATAAATACAAGAACTATTCGACTCCATTCAATCTTTGTCCAAGTGACTAGAATGTTTCTTTAATAACGTCAAATTATTGTCAAATTCAGAAACTATTGGAAATTCAAAAATTTCGAATATAAGAACGTTTGAAGATGCAATTTAAAAAGCTACTTTATGCCGCGTCTATAAGGTCATATTTGTGTTAATTTAATTAAATTTGTGATGTTTATTTGTTTTGTCTGTCGAGGACACTGTTTACAATGATATTTGTATGGAACTGTGCATCTAGGTATATTATTATATCGATGGACTAGGGCATAAAATAGCCGTCGTGTTTTTTGTTGCATCAATATCCGTTATTTTCCCACGGAAATATTTTGTTGGCGGGTAATTTTTGTGGCGCCTTTTTTCCGCGAACAGTTTTGACATTGAATGAGGCATATTATTATGTCCAGCAGTGGTCGTCCTATGGCTGATGATGATGTAACAAAATTACTGAACTAATGTAATGTAAAGTTCTGGCTGCATGAAGTCTCAGTTGGAAAATATGTTTTAATGCTTACTAATGATTTGTAACTAGCTTTTGCCCGCGCCTACGAATATAGAACGTAGGCGAACGCCTGAGAGTCTGCCCCGACGTGGTCTTAGGGGTGAATTTCCAAAAATCCTTTCTTAGTTCTCGCCTACGTCATAAAAGGAAGCCGTGTGTGTTTCATATTCCTAGCTCCAATAGTTTCAGCTGTACGTTCATACGTCAGTCCGATTCTCCTTTTATAGAGGTATATACAGATACTGGCTTCTTTGTCTCTTTAAATTAGTCTATTTTACTCCGTGATATTGTAAATTTTCAAAAAGGTGCTATGCACTTTATTGTAACTATTTTACAGTTCAAATACAATATAGGTTGCCTAGATACATTGTGCAGCCTGATAGTCGGCAGAATTATGGCCTAAAAATAATTATTGGAAATAATATATCTGCTAAACCGAACGGTTTCAAATACTATTTCATTACATTCAACAGTTGTTAGATGGTTCTGATTTTACCTCTATAATTAGTAAACAATTTCACTTTCCGAGTTATCCGTGTTAGCAAGGTAAAAGTAAACACTATGGCTGAGATCTATAAAATGAACTTCGACTAAGTCTAAGTCATAGTAACGAATTCAGTGAGGATTTGGTGTTGTTAAATCGAACTTTGACTTAGTCCGAGTCATTTTTTATAAGAAAATCAGACTGACAGACAGATTAAGCAATGATTTTCTTGTAAAAAATGACTCGGACTAAGTCAAAATCAACACTGCGTTCGTTACTTTGACTTAGACTTAGTCCAAAATTCGCTCTATAGATCTCAGCCTTAGAAGTCTGTCAAAAAGTTGTTATTCCATTACCAACCCACCTAACGTAAACATCTTCAATAGGGTACAGTTTTTAAATCCCACGGGATTTCTGCGAAAGCTCAGAGTGTAATGTATCGTAAAAATCTGAGTACAACTCGACTTAGCACTTATTTTTATTTCATTTTTAATACAACACGTGTACTGTGTAGGTAAAGTTTCCATATCTATCATACAGAACATGGCAAAATATATAAATAAATACTCATATTTAGTTACAACAATCGATAAGAAAGAGCATTGGTTAAAGTAAGGTCCGGTCGATGCGATATGAGGAATATCATCATATCGTTTCGAATTTACCATTGATTGTGTGAGTAGATGTCAGACGAGGGTGCCACTTGTTTTGCGCAATAAGTATACAGGCAAAGAGGGGGGTTACCAACACGTCTTATAGCAGTATTATAATAATCTTATTTGTACCAATTCCCGTATAAAAAAAAATAGTAAAATTATAATAATACTGCTATAAGACATGGTGGTAACCCTCGTGTTCCTTGACAAATCGGTATATTTACGAAAAATCCTATGTTATTGATAAAATAACGCTTCAACCGAATTATCTTTGTTTTCAATACATTTTAAGTACCACTCAAGTACCAATCATCAATTTCACGAAAAACGTCTGGAAAGTTTCGAGAAAATACTGTTGTGAGTCTCCTATAAATGTGTAATAATTGTAGCGTCTTTTATCAAGTGTCTTAAGTGCATTGGAGGAGGCAAGAAGCGCTAAAAATATAAGTCAATGAGACGCGTTACTTGCTTGTCTGTTTTAATAGAAAAGATAGGATTTAAAAATATGCCTCCGTGGCGTAAATAGGTCTCGGGTTCGATCTCCGGGTCGGGCAAAGTGATATTGGATGTTACAAAATCAGTCCGGATTCTGGAATTTGTGCCCGATATGGCGACAGGCTCGCCCCCTATCACATTTGGGACGGAACTAAGCTCGGCGAAATGTGGGTGTTCTTTTTCGCTAGTGCACTTTTGCTTACCCCTTCGCGGATACAGGCGTGAGCTTATGTTATGTGTTTAAAAAATATATAAAACTTTTAGCCGATTGTCCCGGAGGGAGGGTAATTTTTTTATTATTCTACCACCAACTTGTTTGGGTTTACCAACTGCATTAACTGGGCCTGGCGCGTTTCAGTGATTTATGCTCTTCATTTATTGGCATGTATTTGTCACACAGGTCACACTTGATATTGGCAGAATTATCGCAAAGGATAGAGCCATATCCCCATTGCCACAATACTTTCAAATATATTGCAGAAAGGATTTGGTTTAGTTTTTATGTACGCTATTAATAGACATATTAAGCGCATAGGGCATCTCTATTGTGCATTACAGTAATCCAAAAATGTATTTTATTATTCTTACCAAAATTAAATATTCGGTCAGCCATGTCAGTACTCACTAGGGAGCAGTTTAATATTTGACGAAATTAGGTCCTTGTTCATTTAATTCAATATTCATTATGTCACTATACCAAGGAGGCGTAACTATCCCCTATAATACTCCGTATATTACACGGAATAAAATACAAAATTATATACTTTAACATTAATCTTTACAAAGGTCCAATGTAAACATTCAAATTGGTTACAAAATTATTTATATTCCCAAAATTACACAGACCACACACCAGCTGACCGCAAATAAATGTAGGAATATTGCAATTTAACGTTTAATTGCGTTCATTGATGCAGAGACTACACAGTGACAATCTCGTTTGGGATTCGTTTGATATGCACTGGCTATTAAAGCACTGCGACCAAATAGCCCGATATAACAATTATTATTTTCGTTGAAATTCACTGTATTTTAAAGAGATTTAATGAACCGCCACGCGGCACCGTTGTGATTCCTCATTATTTATTAATGAAATTTCAATCGAATTTGCAGCAAAATATCGTTCATGAATCATGATATTGATTTATTATAAATAAATTATATCAAATTCTCATTAAGTTTTATTTTAAGTCCAGTCCTGCGATGTGTAATATAATAATATTTTTCGGCGTCATTTGACAATTCCATTATATGTATGTACATTCCTTAGACTAAAATCATTATATCGATGACTAAAATACATTCATATTTTTATTTTCTGACATTTCCTAACCGTTTTTAGTCTGCATTATCTTTGTGAAATCTGCTGTATAAAGTTACGTCTATTATACTTTAGACTTAGGGCCACTTTCAGCTCCGCTTTAAATCTCGATTTATCGTAAATCTTGATTTAAACACCGATATAAGAAATCGAGTTTAAGTTTACTGCAGATTAGTAACTCGCGCCCGTGAAAATAATTACATTTACATCTTATCCATATTTTTTGTTCTTCCACCAGTTGGCAAGAGATTGCCCAAAGACATCTTTGGAAAAAATATGAATACAGGGCTTGCTGGATAATGATTATAACCATAGTTAGGTTAGTTTATAGAATATAAATAGATTTGGTGTAATTAAAATGTTAATCGCGAATATCCGAGTACTTCGTCGTTGTCAAAACAGTATCTGCTATGTGCACTTTTTTGAGATTTCAACATTTTCACAATTATTATTGCCACCCAAAACATTGATATATAACAACCGCTATGTAATTCTAATCATTACACGCGAACTATGAGCGCTAGAAAAAAATATGCCATAAAATATGCTATCAAAAGCTGTTTTACATAAGGAATGTTTTAACTCCATATCTTAAAGTTTATGATTAAGCACATAGCATAATTATATTGGTTTGACGACGACGACTTATCGCTTCAATAAAAATCATGTGCTACCTTTGATGTAATGTAATCCGATTAGTATGACGGCATATTAATTATTTAACCAATAAGTACTAAACAAGAGACCATTAATTAATTATAACTAATCGCTGTCCAGGATTCAAAGTTAGCAGAGTAGTGACCGTAGACAGTAGATCTCCGTTACTTACTTAGTTGTTGAATACTGAATGACCCTCATTGGGTAGCGTTCCGTTGAAATGCGCTAGTTAATGAATGGGTATTACCGGCAAAGATCAATTTAAAACCAAATTGTCGCCCATCTGCACTGAAGTAATTGTATTAATTTTTAGTTGTTTATTATTATTGGTGACGGTGTCTCTGACTCTGTGGGGTCATTAACACGCGACACATAATTTACAAATGGTAATTGATCGCGTCTTTATTTACTTCCGGCAGTTGAATAACCGCATATTTTAATGCTGGCAAAATGTTTAAAAGCTTATATGAATGAAAAGTGTAGCGGAGCTTGATACGCCGCGCCGCACACAATAAGAAAACTCGCCACATTCTCGGCATTTCATTTGTTTTTAAACAAATGTCTGGAATATGAAAATATAAAAAAGCATATTTTAAAACCAAGGGCAACGTTTAAAGTTTTGTTAGACTTATAAATAAAAATAAATACACCCAACAGTCACACACATAGTCCTGACCCCACACTAGGTATAACCTGTTTCGTGGGTATCAGAAACTATGAGAGACTTTTGGTCTCACAACACCCAGACTTGAAACAAATATCTGTGGGCCACACAAAAGTTTGTCTCAATGCGGGAATCAAACCCGCGGCCTCTCGCTTCACAGCCGGCTACTCGCCCATTGCGCCACGGAGGCTGTCAACTTATGTAGATGTTGTGCAATGAAAATCAGTCTGAGCGGCTGCAGTTACCCTGATCTCCCAGTTAAAGCAAGGCATGTCATTTATATGTAAATTTTATTTGGTATTCCATTTTTCAGCCGAGTTGGCTACGGACAAAAGAGTTTTGGGACAAGTCCTTTGAGGAGCGTTATGAGAAGATCCGCAACGATAGCCGACGGCCCAGATTAAAGGTAATTTTCTATTATTTTATACTGCTCTATTCATAAAATGTTCTGTAGAAGGTATCCGAACGAATAGTTCAATTAATTAGCACCGAGGAACTTAGTTTCACAAGACTGAGCTCGAAGTTGTATTGATTAGTAGGTAGTATAGGATACCTATCCTCTGATACGGAGTGCCTATTTAAGTTTATTAGTACCAAGCCAGTAGCAAGCGTCTTCCGTGTTCCAGATGGATGAAGTTAAACGAATTAGTAGTAAATGTAAATTTTATTTATAAAATATCTTAAAGTCTAAAGACGTAATTGCTTCCGAATCCGTGTATTCTGGGCGATACTATTCTATGAATGGAGTAATAATATTAGCCCTTTAATATTATTGTTCCACTGCTGGACACTGGCCTCCTCTACTAATGGAGTAAGCACGTTTCGAAATAAGCACATTAATAATATATGAAGTCTTCAGTCTTAACGTTGTTTCTAGGGTTCCGAAGCCAAATGGCAAAAGAATCCTTATAATTTATAACGTTTAAATAAACTTTAATGATTTCTTTATCTTTTTTACATCGACTAACGGTGAGCTGAGTGGCTAACTTAGCTTATATTATACAGCTAGCAGGTTTAATGATTCGCCCAATCACACATAGCATAATTAGCTAACTCCTCGTAAATCATTGTAGTGGAGTCATAAAGAGAACAAATACGCATTTGGTATCACATTTATAATATTTATTTTCGACCGACTTCCAAAAAGGAGAAGGTCCTCAGTACGTCTGTATTTTTTTATGTATGTTACGCGATATCTCCGTATCTGTCCGGAACGATTTTCTAAATTCTTTTTGTGTTCGATAGAGGTTATTTCAAGGGCGGTTCCATATAAATTTGGTCACGATTGGATTTGAAGTCGGTCTGTTTTTAAACTAGTGATTATATGCATTACTGTCTACTTCATTTGAGAGATCGTACTGGAATGAAAATTGAATGACAATAAAGCAATAATTCTCATCTAAATACCGGCATGTGGACAGCGCACGCTCGACTCGTGGGCTCGTCGCTCGTCCACTTCGACGCGCAGTAATAAGTGAATTACATTTCCCCGTCTGGCGATGCAGTCAGGATTTTTAATTTAGCACTTCACTGGACATTTTATTTGTCCTAAGTAATAATGTAGCTGACATTTATTTAATAACTTGCATGTTGAAATTAATAGACTCGACTGAACTTGAAACTTTGCTCTGACTTACCATACAAGTATTGCCCTTCAATTATAAACGTTCAACACATTTTTATTAGTGATGTGGATAACCGATTAATAATCGATTATTTATCATAATCGATTATTTTTAAAGATGTATTTATTATATTATTAATCGCCCGGGATGGTTGGCGCTCACTTGGGGAGGCCTACATCCAGCAATGGACGGCGATAGGCTGAGATAATAATTTATTAACCGATACAATTTATCGGTTAATCAATTATTATCATCATTATCACGTCTTTAAAATAAATTTAATAATCGATTCTAAAAAATTATCGATTATCCACATCACTATTTTTTACTGATAATAATTATGATTACTTAGACTAATAAAGATTTTTCTAATAAAAAAATAGACGCTTGAAGTGAAGTATTGGTACGAGAAGTTTGATCTAAGTCACATCAAAGTGCGCTCTATTAAGACCAAATAGCCTCTTACCTGTTATTTGTATTACATACGTACAGCTTCGGTGACATAGTTGTACTACCGACCTAAGGTCTCGGGTTCGATCCCCAGATCGGGCACAGTGATATTGGGATTTTTTATTCAGTATCAGCTCTAAGACTGAAATGGGCCCAATATAACGATAGGCTCGCCCCTATTACTTCTAAGACGGAAATGGGCTCAGACAAGGTTCTAGTTCGTTAATTCGCCTCTGTTCACCCATTCGGGCATACAGGCGTGAGTATATGTATATCGAGTACATCGATAATCGAGGCACTTGTTATCCAACCGCCGGGCAACGTTAATCTGCAATAATTGAATAACCGCGTGGCAGTGCAGATTTATTTTGAACGTTTTAATGGAACTCTATTATCGCTTAACGAAGTTTAGTTTGCACAGTTTCAGATATTGCCGTATGATGTAAAGGGTTAGTGTTCAATAAGTCATCATCATGAATCATCCTTTTTAGAATATACACACTCGTAAACAGTCGTATTTATAACCAAATTGCCTCTATAAGGGCGACTTGCACCACTATTATTAACCTACAGTTAGTCCTAACTTCAAGTTAAATTTAAAAAAATATATTAACGAATATGTAATA
This sequence comes from Clanis bilineata, assembly GCA_036417725.1. Lineage (NCBI taxonomy): Eukaryota > Metazoa > Arthropoda > Insecta > Lepidoptera > Sphingidae > Clanis > Clanis bilineata. The sequence goes on from CM071137.1 coordinate 16,062,210, forward strand.
CATTACATGTCATTCATATATCTTGTTTTCAATTTAACTTGATATTAGGATTAACTGTAGGTTAGGGCGACGTATGCATGTTAAATGCATTAGATCAGTAGTACGAACGGATTTTGTTTCACAATCGACATTAGCATAACTTAAATGAACTAAGTTCAGAATAATTATGGCTAGCCAAACCTCATCTCAGCCACTCTGGTGTATAATCATAGTTTTAACAAACTGAGAGATAGTTAAACTATTCAGTTTAGCGATTTTGAATATAGCAGCGAATTCAATTTAAAAGACCGAAAGCTTCTAGAAGTTTGTGATACACACAATACAGGTTATTAATAATAAATAAAAATATATTGTTAAATAATTATTTTATATTTTTAATGTATTTTTTTATATTACTTTTATTTAAAAATGTAAAAGAAAGATAAATTTTAATAAATGAGAATAAAATAAATAATAAATACACCCAACAGTCTCATATGTATATAGTACTGATCCCATACTAGGTTTAACTTGTATCGTGGATATCAGAAACTACGAGACTTCGATCGCACAACACCCAGACCCGAAACAAATATCGGTGGGTCACACAAACATTGTCTCGGTGCGGGGATTGAACCTGCAGCCCCTCGTTTCATAGCCGGCTACTCGCCCGGTGCGCCACGGAGGCTGTCATATATTAGCGGCAATATACGTTGCGGTAACTTTTATATGAGAGACGATAGTCATATCACTAGATACCTGTAGCTCGACTGTGAGTTTTTTGACATTGCTTGCTAGCGACTAGGCTCCGTAAAATATTTGTATGAAAAAAATACAAACGACGAAAGTGACGTGCACAGATATTTCGATCAGGATCAACTCTTGAATCACCATGAGTATTATCATCATACCATCATAAAGTATAAACAGGGCACTGCAAGTTTGAAAAAAAAATTTGGTGATGATTTATGTAAATAGCAAATTGTCAGGGTAGATAGTGTATCTTTGTCTATATGGACTGCACGGCACTGCGTGGTGAATTAATTATATTCATACAAATTATTGTGCGTAGTCGCTAGCGAGAAATGACAAAAATGATCGAGTTACTGTTAGTTAAATGAGGTTAAATATAATGTCAATCGCAATTAACTTCATATCTTGATAAGGGAGAAAAATGCGTTGGGGTGTTCCTAGACTTACAAAAGGCATTCGACACAGTATCGATACCCATACTTATATCCCGTTTAAGTAATGTGGGCATTAGGGGCACTCCGCTTTTATGGTTTAAAGACTACCTCTCTGGTAGACAGCAGGTAGTGAAAATAGATAATAATACCAGTGATAGCCGTAACTGCTCGTATGGAGTTCCTCAGGGATCAACGCTGGGTCCCAGTTTATTCCTCGTTTATATAAATGAGTTATGCAGCTACAAAATTAAAAATGCAGATATATTCATGTTTGCCGATGATACTGCCATTATATTCCATAACCAATCGTGGGACTTAGTTAAAAAATCAACTGAAGCAGGACTTAAAAATATAACTTCTTGGTTAGAGGATAGTCTGCTATCATTAAACACTTCCAAAACAAAGTACGTCTGTTTCACTATTACTTATGCAACAAAGCCATGTAATAATTTTACATTAAAAGTACATACTTACCCTTGCAATAGAAATAAAGATATAAGCACTTGCGAATGCGCTGTTTTAAACAGGGTGTCAGAAATTAGGTATTTAGGAATAACCATAGACGACAAGGTCAACTGGCATAGACATATATGTTATTTGTCTGCTAGAATTAGGAAATTATTCTATGTTTTCAAAAAACTGCGTCAGGTAGTTGACATCAATTGTTTAATTCAGACATACAAAGCACTATGTCAGTGCTTGCTGATGTATTGCATATGCTCCTGGGGCGGGTCCTCTAAATCCTATACAATAGAGGTCGAGCGGGCACAACGGGCCCTTATTAAAGTTATTCTAGGCTTACCATACAGACACCCAACTTCTGAAATTTACAGAATTTCTAATGTTCTCAGTGTTCGGAAATTATTTATATATGAAACCATTCGAAGATACCATAGAATCACTGCTCCTACTCAACCTAGCACTAATAAAAGGATCAATAGATATACTGTACCAAGAATTAAACATGAATTTGCACGAAGACATTATAATTACTTAGCTGCATTCTTATACAATAAGCTTTGTTCTAAATATAATGTAAAACACGTCAGTAATTTCGAAATTAAAAAAGTAATTATAAATTGGTTGAAAAATTTTGAATATGAGGAGACAGAAAGATTATTAGAACCATATATATAACTATAGTATTATATAAAAAAAAAAAAATTTTTTTTTCATCTTTCTTTTTTTTTTAAATAAATAAATAATTCACAAAAAATATAACTCACAAACACAAAATTTTTACACCTTTAACACCATACCATATTATAGACACATCATTCACATCCAAGTAACACAAAATTATTCATAAGTTTTGCATGGTATATTTCTTTTTTTTTTGTATCTTATTCTGAAATTGTTTTTTTTTTATGGAACATTGTCTTAAATTGCGACATGAATTTGTACGGGAGAACGCAGGCTTTCATAGCACAGTATTTTACTAGTTTGAAAGCCTGAGTGTCCCTATACGAAGATAATGTAAGAAGTGTTCAATAAAGATATTTTATTATTATTATTTTATTATTTCTCCAGGTAATTGTGGTGCCGCATTCTCACAACGATCCAGGATGGCTGAAAACTTTCGAACAATATTTCGAGTGGAAGACCAAAAACATAATAAACAACATCGTTCAGAAACTTAACCAATACCCAAATATGACTTTTATATGGACAGAGATATCGTTCCTGAACGCTTGGTGGGAACGATCGCATCCCGTTAAACAAAAGGTAAAACTTTTAAACGGTTGCTCCTTTTCATATTCACAGGTTCTTAGGACTTAGTATGTATTTTAAATACGTTTCTACAAAGAATTTCACTACTACTGTTTTTACTCTACAGTTCAGTTTAAATTATTTGTAATACAAATATACTTCGTATGGGAAACATGACGTCATTATTTATATATGTAGTTATATATGTTATAATACAATGTTGATATTTCGCAGGCTCTCAAGAAATTGATCAAAGAAGGCCGACTGGAGATCACGACCGGTGGCTGGGTGATGCCCGACGAAGCGTGCACACACATTTACTCGCTTATTGATCAGTTTATTGAAGGTATCTTCGCACACTGTGAATGTTCAATTACCTTAACACAGAGAAGTCTAAAACAGAATTACTTCCATCTAGGAATATTTCGCCGATTTCGGGCTTTTTAACTGGTACGTAATTTTTTTTCTCAATGTTTCTTCTTTTACAGGTCATGATTGGGTACAGAACAACTTGGGAATAGTACCAAAAACTGGCTGGTCTATTGACCCTTTCGGCCATGGGCCCACTGTTCCCTATCTACTTGATAAAAGTGGCCTTGAGGGAACCATAATACAACGCATCCACTACGCGTGGAAGCAATGGCTCGCGGAACGACAAATCGAAGAGTTCTACTGGACTCCACACTGGTCGACGAAAAAACCTTCGCTCGTGGTTCACAATCAACCTTTCGACATATACTCCATAAAAAGCACCTGCGGTCCGCATCCATCTGTGTGTCTGAGTTTCGACTTTAGGAAAATACCGGGCGAGTACTCGGAGTACACGGCGAAGCACGAGGACATCACCGATCAGAACCTCCAGAGCAAGTCGAAGACGTTGATCGAGGAGTATGAGCGCATCGGCTCTCTGACGCCGCACAACGTGGTGCTCGTGCCCCTCGGAGACGACTTCCGATACGAATACAGTGTCGAGTTCGACGCTCAGTATATCAACTACATGAAGATGTTCGAGTACATCAACAATCACAAGGAAATGTTTAACGCCGAAGTTCAATTCGGCACCCCTCTTGACTATTTTAAAGCTATGAGGGAAAGGCACGACGACATACCGACGCTGAAAGGCGATTTCTTTGTTTATTCCGATATATTTAGCGAGGGGAAACCCGCGTATTGGTCCGGATATTACACGACAAGGCCCTATTTGAAGATCCTCGCGCGACAACTCGAACACCAATTGAGGACATCGGAAATTTTGTTCACCCTCGTTTCCAATTTCATCAAACAAACAAGTAATCCGAACCTCGTCGCATCAGAGAAAAGGCTCGAGAAATCTTACGAACAGTTAATAAATGCGAGAAGGAACTTGGGGCTTTTTCAGCACCACGATGCAATAACCGGAACTTCTAAATCCAGCGTGATGTACGACTACGGGACCAAACTGTTCACTAGTTTGTACCACTGCATTCGGCTCCAGGAATCCGCTCTCACTACGATAATGATACCGGACGTCAAGTTTCACTCACAGAACATCATACAGAGCGAAGTCGAGTGGGAGACATATGGCAAACCAGTCAAGAAACTTCAGATATCTTACATCGACAAGAAACAAGTAATCTTGTTTAACCCATTGGCCGAATCCCGCACTGAAATTATCACGCTCAGGTCTAATACCACTAATATTCGTGTCTATGATACTCTCAAAAAAGAATACGTTCAATATCAAATCACTCCTAATATTGACATTCGCGAGGACGGCAAACACGTTATAAGCGATACTACCTTCGACATCATGTTCGTCGCCAAGATGCCCCCTCTCACTGCTATCACGTATAATCTTGAGGAATACACAAACATTACTAACCACGGGATCGTTTTTTGCAACAACTGCATGGAGCCCCAAAAGCCTGAAGGGGAAAAGTTGTTCGTCATGAAGAAAATGTTACCCGGCGATATACAACTAGAGAACTCTGTACTTAAATTACTGATAAATAGGAACACTGGATTCTTGAGGCAAATATATAGAAAAGATTTGCAAAGGAAGAACGTTGTCGAAGTCCAGTTTGGAGCGTATCAAAGTGCTCAGCGTCATTCGGGTGCTTATTTGTTTATGCCCGATTATGACTCCCCGGAGAAAAACGTTCTGAACGCGTACGCTAACTGGAACAATCCTCAAGACGAAAACATCGTAATCGTATCCGGGCCTGTCTCAAGGGAAATTACTATTATGTACTTACCATTCCTAGTGCACACGATCAGGATCTTTAATGTAGATGACCCGGCCCTGTCGCGCGCAGTCCTCGTCGAAAACGTCGTTGACTTTGAGATGCCCCCGAAAAATAGAGAGACCGAACTGTTCATGAGAATACAAACCGACATTCTGAACGGTGAACCGCCAGAATTTTACACAGACCAAAACGGCTTCCAATACCAAAAACGAATTAAAGTGGACAAATTAGGGATCGAGGCTAATTATTATCCCATTACCACGATGGCATGGCTCCAAGATGAAGAGAGCCGTCTCACTCTGATAACGAACCACGCTCAGGGCGCGGCTGCATTCGAACCCGGTAGGCTGGAAGTGATGCTTGACAGACGTACTCTGTACGATGACTTCCGCGGTATCGGCGAGGGTGTGGTCGACAACAAACCCACCACTTTCCAAAACTGGTTATTACTGGAACCAATGATGGGGGAGCGTACCAAACGGGACACAAGCGAAAGTTTCCGGCCAATGAATGAAAGACATTTTAGTCCGGGCGAGAAAGTAACAACGTATCAATTACCATCGCACACCGCAGATTACTTGAGCAGAACTTTTAATTACCCGGTCAACGTCTACGTACTGGACACTAGCGAATCTGGTGAGGTGAAAGTGAAACCGCATCAAACGTTCCTGCAGAACTTCCCCAACGGTATTCACTTGGTGACCCTCCGCACCATCACGGATGACATACTAGAACAGTTCCCCAGTACATCGTGTTATATGGTGCTGCAAAGGCCTGGCTACAGCTGCTCCGTTGGCGATAACACCAAAAAGGTCTCGACCGTATTTACACCGAAGACCAAATTCAACGGCTTGAACATCACCAACTTGACATCAGTCAGCCTGACTGGCTTAAAAACTTTCAAGACGATACCAGGACTAGAGGACATTGAGCTGGAGCCATTGGAGCTCAAGACTTACAAAATACGGTTTTAAAGACTGTTAGTGTTAAGCTGGTTTGTATGATTATTTCGTATGGACTTAACATTGTTAGACACAAGCCAACCCTCGCTTGGCATCGTATGATGTAGTACGATTATCTGAAAGGTGCAACTTAAACATAGTTAAAGATTAGCCAAATATGTTAGAGCGCGTGTCAGTTAGTATATATTTTAAAATCATGCACCTTAGTCGAGCCACCATAACTTGCCTTTAATAATAATTTTCTAAACTTATAATCAATCAGTTTATCTCAATAGCTATCAAAATCAGTCTACAATCTGCTAGATAAATCTACCTCAGGACCAAATGATATAGTTTGAAGTTTGAAGAAGAAGAAGTAATAAATCTATGTTGATATTATATTAGATCAATCATTTATAGTCGGTTCGAATCTCCCTACCATAATGTAATAATAAACTTTTGAAGTTAATTAATTCAACTAACTTACGTTATATCTATTTTGTTTACACTTATTTACTTTTTCCTGTCTGATGTAAAATATTGTTTTCTGATTAGTTTTAATAATTTATAATCATAATATGAACTATTTGCTGTGATAGAAATCATGACATAATACAATTTGTTTAATTTGTATGTTTTTTTTACTTAGTTACCACCAAACATGTTTTTTTTGCCTATTAGAAGCATTCACGAACCATACTGCAAAGCAGGATGGACTACAAAATTGCAAACATGGTAAAATACTACGCGGAGGCAGAAGTAAACTTTGTTCGGAACACGTGTCCGGAAACTTGTACAATGTGTGTGAAACTTTTCGTAGTTGCATTGCGCAACGCAGTAGTAGTACCGGTGCATTCCGACCGCCCCAGAGGGCGCCACTGCTCACTGCAACAATTGCACAACCCTTTTATGATCATACATTCTCGTTTGCCTACGATGTTTCCAAAGTTATACAATAAAAATAGTCAGTTATTTAATAGGGATTTCGCTAGTACTGAGCTGATTTAGGCTGATATAGATTAAAAAAATATTTATTTGAATATAGGATGCAGGCGGGGCTAAACCCGGAAATAGCCGGATGTAACCTCCCCCGGTCGACCAGTATTCCACCTGTCGATCGGTATTGGAATTAAAAGAAATAAAATATGGATTGTCTTTGGTTGTTTACATATAGAAATGTAAATACAATATGATATGCATTTGTAGCCTACGTTATGCATTATCGTTAAACTGACAGTTGTCAAAATGTCCTTATAGTAGGGACATTGGTGTTTATTTGTGCCACAATTAGTTAACTGTATGTAGAATATAATTTTAATTATTGTTTATATTATTCTTAATTATATTCTACGATGTACTTGAAGGAAAGTAGTTATGACAAGTTTATGAATTCTGAATGGGATGTGTGATAATTAAAGTCGTGATTTTCTTTATACAATTTTTGTATTTAACTCTTGTGACTACATTTACTTTTATATTTGGTAAATTGAATAATTTCAAATATATACAATGACTTAAAATGTATATTTATTAGTCGTAATTCAAAATTACGGTCGTATAATCAAATCACACGTACCATATAAGTAAGTTAAAAAGAAAAACGACTTTCCATTAATTGTATTTGGAGGACCAAAAAGGAAAATGAGATGAATAGAAATAATGAGGTAAAGACGAATGAAAATATTGAATTTATACCGGAGTATCCATTAAATTATTTACTCAGAAATAAATTATCTTTAACTCCAAGCCAACTCTAGAATTATGCTTTGAATATCAATTTGATCCCTATAGATCAATTGAAGACCTTATGGCCTTACTTATAAAATCATTTTAGTTGAGCAAATGGTTTAGCCTGTCCCTTTTATTTTCAAACAATGTGACACAAGGAAAAAAGTGTCAGACTATTCTTAACCGTTTGCTCAGCTAAAATGTTTATATAAGTAAGGCCCATAATGTTCAATGAACGTTTCGTTCCTTTTCACCCCCTCATTTCTGTAGTCTCAGTTTTCGGTAGTTTATAATTTAATATAAAGTGAATAATATTTAAAATGCAGGTACTATTGCCAATTATTATGCGTATGTATGGCGTTTTGTCACGCTCGAATACATTCGCCTTTGCAAGTTGCGCTAGGCTCATCGCACTTGGACATAATGGGCCTTACTTATAAAAACAGTTTAGCTGAGCAAATGGCTAAGAATAGCCTGTCACTTTTTACTTTGTGTCACATTGTTTGAAAATAAAAGGGACAGATTATGCTTTACCATTGGCTCAGCTAAACTATTTTTAAGCAAGGTCCTATGAAAAAAATGATTTGATAGCAAATTAAACGCTATGTATGCATTTAGTCATGTTAATGTAAGTATTTGCATGCTGATTTACTTACATTACGTTTTCTTAGATCGCGATTATTTTGTAAATATTTGCTGTTAGGTTTCTATACTTACATACCAGTTAACCACTAAGACTTATTTGAAATTCCATAGCCAGATTGCAATTTTTTAGAATTATATGTGCATGATGTATGTTAATAGTGTATGCAATTGGGTACCTGACAATGTTCGATTTTATACACATATTTATATCTTATAGGAAATAAAACAAAAAAGATACCTTTCTGCAAAAACTGCATCGAAATTGGTTGAAAAATGAGGCAGTAATTCATATTTTAAATTCTGGAGTGGGGGCATATTGTAGATATCTTGCTATCCCATTCCAACGCACGTATCGTCATGGTGTGACGTGATTATACTGATACTTCTCTTTCCCGCAGTTTGACGGTTACACCAAACTTCAAAGGCTTATAACTTTTTTATTTTTGAAAATATTTCAATATTTCTTTCTGTTTTATATTTTAGACGACGTAAATTTCATATAAAATTAATTTTAAATAATTTATCAAGTACGCAATTGTCATTCTATACTAAAGTTTAATATTTACCATGTGAATAGCGATAGTTTATACTTTGTTATGACAAAATGTTTGTATGAACTCGATTTTTGTCACAATATTGTAATATTAATATAAAATTTACCCATTTTACTGATTAATAGTGAATTTTTTAACACAGAAGGCCTATGTAATCAATTGTAACAATAAGTTAAATTTAATGACTTCATGTAATCATTGTTGTTATAATATAAATGTGTTTCTCTTAAGCCGGGTCTCCTGCACTAAAACATTGCACTAAACATGCATTTTTTATCTATGGTCCATTGTTCTACGAGCAGGTGACAGCTAAAATCGTTGTTTTGCGTATGTGTTTTGTTTCGAAAAAGCTAGTGCAGGAGACCCGGCTTTACTTACTACACTGTTGTAATTCCGAAATAATATGAATAGATATCAAGTACACATCGATATTATGTACAATTTTGTTTCAAATATTGTGTAGTTAAAATAAAAATTACAAAACAATATTAGAAATTGTTTTATTTAATACATTTACAACTCATTCATTCAAATAACATACATAGATTCTTATTAGTTAGAAAATATCGCAAAAGTAAGTCAAGGGTTAAAATTCATTTCGCTTTTGTAAAATCATCATTTAAAAAATAGATATCCGTGTGATTGAAATTATGCAACGTTAACAATAGAAGGTACCAACATTACATTACGCGACGCTCAGCTTCACTCTGCTCATTTCTTTTTTATTCTACTCGCGATCCACTCCAGTCCTAAGTGTAATCTGTGGACATAATAAATTATTCAATTAATTGGACCGTGTTGTGCAGAAATGATCCAACCCACATTTTTTATTGATGCCAACATGATTCTAAAGTCTAAGCCATTATAGACCATATTGATGTAAAAAAGAAATGTGGCTTGGATCATATTTTCTGCACAACATGGTCCAATTGACAATCGAATTATTTAATTAATAAACAACAATGATTTTACTTTTTTCATCATTATCAACTACAGGACGTCCGCTGCTGGACATAGGCTTCCCCCAAATATTTCCAGATCAACCTGTCAGGTCTTTTTTTCCTGTTACAAAATATTTGTTGATCTTGCAATGGCCAGATGCTGCAAGCGCTAGAACGGCTAACCAACATTGTCTCGATAGCCTACTGGCAGTTTAAGATTTAAAAGTCAAATATTTGTTCACGTGTGAGAGGAATATAGATCGGCGCGGGATACGTGCGGATTGATCAGTCGTCACTAAAGATTATATAAGCATGTAATATGTGAGTTGGCGACTTTTGCGCTCAAGGCCTGATTTTGAACTGCGGAATTTGGTTAATAGAAACTTGTTAAAATCGTTTTACTGCCTCGGTGGCGTTGTAGTATTTCGGTACGACTACGGTTCTGAGGTCTCGGGTTCGATCCCCGGGTCGGGCAAAGTGATATTGGATTTTTCCATATCAGCCCGGAGTCTGGAATTTGTGCCCGATATGGCGATAGGCTCGCCCCCTATCACATCTGGGACGGAACTAAGCTCGGCGAAACGTGGGTGTACTAGTTCGCTAGTGCGCCTCTGCCTACCCCTTCGGGGATACAGGCGTGAGCTTATGTTATGTTAAAATCGTTTGTAAAAACAATCAAATTACCGCTCGAAAAACTCATCTGGTTATTGTAAAGTCAGCCCCTAAATGTAAGAAAATCATTATTATCTACGGTAGTTACAGAACTAAGATGAACGACTTATTTTTGCTTGGGCTCGCTAGTCTTTAAAACCATTAAACCGACTTTTAAAATAGTAATATGCATGCGAGTGCAACGAGGGACCGCAATATTACAGAGGTAAAAAGTTTTATTTTGTATGTAAATAGCAATTTCTGAGACTAATTAATTTGAAAATTTTTCATTGTTAGAAAGTTAATTTATTTCCTGAGTGACAGTATTTTATTCCGCAAAACTTATCACGAGGGGAGCCGCGAATACAAGCTAGTATTTTATATTTAAACTAGATAACGGTAACGGTTAACGGTATAGTGCCGAAATGTATCGAAATATCAAGCTTTGCTGTCAATCACAAACATGATTGTATCCTAAAAGCTTATTAACAGATAAGATACCTACGCTATTTATTTCAAATCTCAATTTATATACAGGAATGAGGTGTAAGTTAAATCGAGTTTACCACCACCACCTCTTAAAGCAGTATTATTATAATCTTACTTGTACCAATTCCCGTACAAAACAAACTAAGTAAGAATAAAATAATACTGGTATAAGAGGTGGTAGAAGCCCCCCAGAACTAACTCTACATTAGTAATAGTGCTGCAAGTGAATATTAACAAACTATGACGAAAAATGATCATTTTAAATAGTGACGGGTTCGAAATGGCGTATTGTAAGCAATTTTGATGATTTCGAACTAACTTAAATAAACTACAGCACAATTTAAGATTTCCCACAATTAAAAAATTTATTCTAAAAGTAGCAAAAAGATTCTATTTAGTTAAAAACGTTAATCACAAAAATAAATTAATATCCCAAATAGGTAAAACTCGTCGCCTTAATCTAAGGTACGCCGATACTTATTGTCGATATCGTCTTCCCCATCACTATTTCCTTGACTACCAATGACGTAGGCGCTCCCACCTTACGTTCCGTGTCGGCGCGGACCCGTCGACCGGGCGATTATTGTGATGTTAAACTACCCTTCATGTTCGTCAACTCTTAAGTTCTAAAATTTTTGCGTATAATTGTTGTTAATTTTATATTATATATCCATACATCTTATTTAGTATTATGTTTCATAATACTATCCTTTTATTGTTATATTCCTGTGACACCTATTCTGACATTAACAATCATAAGTCAATTAGTACCTACTACTATATTAATATAACCTAGTTGCAGTGTAAGTTAATTATTTGTGTTACATTTCATGTTATATATATTTAGAAAGACTGTACTGTAGCCTATAAAAATGTATTACTACCAGCTAAACATTGTTAATCTCTTAACAATTGTACTGATTATTATGCTTAATAAATAAAAAAAAAAAAAAAAAAAAAAGTGACGGGTGACTCGGCCACAGGTGGCCTGTATTTTTTATGTATGTTACGCGATATCTCTGCCAAATGTGGCCGGATTTTCATGATTATTTTTGTGTTCGATAAAGCTTATTTCAAGGGTGGTCCCATATAAATTCGGTCACAATCGCATCAGTTTTGAAGTTGGTCCGTTAAGGTTTTTTGTTTACAAGAAAAATTTTGCATAATTCGTCTGTCAGTCTGTTTTCAGAATTCCAAAGCCTCACTGAGTTTGTTTCTTTGACTCAGACTTAGTCGAAGTTCGCTCTATAGATCTCATCCTAAATGTGCGAATGATTTTCGACTTGTAAATTATAAGCGACGTCATGTTTGAGATAAAAATAGCATGCAAGTTTTGTCGACGTCTCTGAGGTCGGGCAGATGTTTCGTTTGATTATTTATTTTCATCTTACCTATATTAAATTTGTAATCTTGGAAATCGGTAATTTGCCTGAGACATCGCGTAACATTAATACGAATTGAGAACCTCCTTTCTCCTTTTGAAGTCGGTTGAAAAATAAAATAAATACACCCAACAGACACACATATAGTTCTGACCACATAGTAGGTATCACCTGTATCGTGGGTATCAGAAACTACGAGAAACTTGCGGTCTCACAACACCCAGATCCGAGAAAAATATCTGTGGCTCACACAAACATTTGTCTCGGTGCGGGAATCGAACCCGCGGCCTCTCGTTTCACAGTCGGCTACTCGCCCGTCACGCCACGAAAGCTGTCAAAATATACACTTGTTGAGCATACCCTTCACCGGTGAGAGCACAACACGCCTGTATGTGCCACGGATGTTGTTTGATTGATGTTAAATCCAGTTGTTCTGATATTTCGGCCGCAGTCATTGACCCTTTCACATCCTGAAAAGACAAAAAAATGTATTTAAGCAGTATATGCCGTTTATGAAGGTAAAAAATGGGAATAGATAAGTTCTGATAATTTTTTGATATGTCTTTAAGAGCAACTTGCAGAACTTAGATAAATCTCGATTTATCCTAAATCTCGATTTATATAGATGTTTCATAAAGTTGTTATCAATAATACACTCAAAAAGAAGATGGCTAGCAATCTAGTGGTAAAATTTCAAGTTTCGTAATGAAAAGTTAAATTTGTACGAAATATTGATTTCTGGCTCAGCTGCAGTTCATTTGCAAACCACCTAATGGGGTATTTACACAAAACTATTCCCATGATAATTGCGACAATTTACAGTTCGCATTATAATTGATAAAAAAAAATAAGTTCAATTTTTATTTTATTTTTTTTACTATTGCGCTTTAGATCGTTCTCCCTGTATGTGGAGTGGTTATTGGTACCAACTTCATGAAACACCCGGTATATAGAAATACGCTGTAGGTTAAATCGAGTTTAGGGCTCTCTAAATTAGTAATAGTCCTGCATGTTGCCCTTAGTCACTAGACGATATATAGGTACAGTGCCATCGCCAGAATTAAATTCAGCTCTGAAGTTACACACAAGTTGTGATCCCGTAATGCCACTCAGTGTCGTGCATTACATATAGACAAAGAGACATTGTCTACCTTGACAATTTTCTAAAAACACAATGAAAGAAAAAATGGTCACCAAAAACAGGTTTTCAAACAGCGCTGGGTGAATTATTTCAAATCAACGTGAGAAATATCATGATGGTTAACGTAAAGCAAGAATAAATTGAAGAAAATAATTATGCAAGATTTTTGTCTATCCTAATCTAAATGCCTGTGCACGTCACTGATGCGGTTGGCGGATCGGGAATTCGTGAGTCGCGATCCACAATATTGAAAGGCAATTATTTTGCACATAGTGTACAGAGTATTGTCAAAAATTGTGTTTTGAGTACAAGAACTCGCATGCTCGCACAAGTTGGCTAAAATGATGTCATATTTGTACAAGTGTATTAACAATGTGTAAAATATTTGAACACACAAGGTCTGCATAATTCAATGTGATGAAATGCAAATTATAACGTCGATCGGAAAATTCCTCTAAAAATCGGTAGCTCAGTTGCAATAAGAACTGCCGAGACGGAAGTTGCAAGTTGCACCTCTCACTAATCTAAGTTTTGTTGTATGCATTATTTTTATTTATGAAGGAAACCATACATACACGAGCTCACGCCTGTGTTCCCGAAGGTATAGGCAGAAACACACTAGCGCACTAGAACACCCACATTTCGCCGAGCAGAGTGCATAGCATAGAGCATAATTCCAACCCACATGCCATGGCTCTTACACACCCGCCGAACGAAGGCGAACGAATCATGCCTGTTTCATTCACACAACAGCGAAAAATTGTTTGTGTGAACGCAACGTATAGATTATTTCACCTTGTTCGGCCGGTGTGTACGCGCCATCATAAGCGAGCTTATCGCCATATCAGTCACAAATTCCAAACTCCAGGCTAATATTGGTAAAATCAAATATCACTTGCTCGACGGGGTTCGAACCTGAGACCTTAGGACGGTAGTCGTATCGCAATCCAATTAGCCACAGAGGCAGATGAAGAAAAACATCATGAGAAAACCTGTATACTTGAAAATTCTCCACAAGTATCTCGAACGGTATGAAGTCTAACAACTCACTCTGGGCCAATGCTGGTCACTAAGCCTAACCCCTATCCTTAGCAAAGGGGACGCATGCCTCATTCTCCTGAGCAGAGAGACAAAAATACTACAGGGTTTACATTTTGACCTAAACGGTCTGATAGCGTACAACCAGGAATTCCACATTATAAATGCCGTAAAACACTAATTAAATATCTAATCTTTCATGCGAAACAGCGCTTGGTTATATTTATTTTATTTATTTTTATTTCATTTATTAAGGTTTACCGAAATTTGTTTACATCAATACATGCAATATTAAGCTAGCAATATAAGTAATATTTGGTGTACCTGTTTATTGGCAAAAACAAGCAAACAGGCCTTGCTGAGCTCCTCGTGCGTCAACATCCGATGTAACTCCTCGCGGCTTATGCCGAGCCGCTGGCGATCCGTAGAATCAATCACCATTATAACAAACTGAAATCAATAGATGCACCATACATGAATAAGATAAGTAGTTATATCATTATACGATTTAAAAAAACAAAATACTTTTTCCATCGATTAAAAATTTTAAATTCGCCTTTGTATGTTATTATAATACACCGATTTAATATTGCACTCAGTAAGGAGTACTAATAGCGACTTGCAGCGCTATTACTAATCTAGAGTTAGATCTTGGAAATGAACTCATACCTATATTTAAATCGGGATTTGGGATAAATCGAAATTTATCTAAGTGCTGCAAGTCGCCGTAAAACTAATTTCTTGAGTAACAAAAGGCTATACTCGTTTCTGACCTACATACATACAAATCATGTCACAATCAAGTCAAGGCCATATAAAACATGATGTTGTTTTACTTATACATATCTATTTCAACCATATTTTTTTAATTCTCATATCACAGTAGCGCATAGCAAAAGGAACACAATATTTTCATCGCACAGCCAATTGGGCGTCGAGACCAACACTGGATTTATTCAATTTTATTGTATCGTGTTTCGCTTGTATATTAAAAAGTATCTTAAAAAATTGGTTTATATCAATGTATTGTGTTATTATGTATTTGTATACATTCTAGGTATTGAGATACTGTTCTGTTCATATATTGTGATGTGGAATTTGTTACAACTCACGTCATGATGATATAGGGTTTGTCGCTAATGCTCTTCTACCGCCTACAGTGGTAGCTATTTGGAACGTGGCGTCGTATAACGTATTACGCTCAATGTACAAAAAATTAGGAACAGATTTTAGTCTCTGATTGCTGACTTTTTATACAAACTTAAACGAATAGTACTGCGTGACGCGTATATGAAAATAAGATGTTACAAGTGGTAGAGCCACGATGTAGACAGTAACGTCTATAGCACGAATGGGCCGGCTCGACCGGTTAGATACCACTGTCTCACAGAAAACCGACGTAAAGTGGCAGCTTGCTGTCGCGTTTCGTTCGGTGAGTGAGATTTCCGGTGGCCCATTTCCCCACTCCCTTTCCCAATCCCCTTCCCTCCCCTTCCTTTCCCTCCTTTTAGGTTGACGAGTTGTCAGACACAAAAAGTATCATGGGTACTCACCCATGATACTTTTGTGTCTGAGGTGTCTATGGGCGGTGGAGATCACTTACCATCAGGTGACCCATCTGCTCGTTTGCCAATCTCTGCTATAAAAAACAAAAGATGGTAAACCTTTGCGTAAAAGATGGTAAACGATTGCAATAATTACCATTTAAAAACAATAAGAATTTACAAAGCAAAACATAATTACTACAAGCGCATTGTTATTATAACAACGTATAAATAAGGTAAAAACCGTCAGTTGTTAAAAACAAATTTACTGTATATGTACACGTATTTTCCTCCTTCGCCAATTTATAGCGCGTACAAATTGGCCGAACGAAGGCGAAAGAATCTATACCTGTTGCGTTCACATGAACAAACTTTCGCTGTTGTGCGAATGAAACAGGCATAGATTCTTTCGTTCGTCATTAAAAGATAACAAACAACATACTGATGAATACAAATATAAATACGCATCGCAATTGTTCCTATATGAAATCTATAAAACATTTTCTCTACATATTATTTTTACATTTAAAAGTAACTGGCATCTCATAATTTCTTAAAGGTACTGGCGACTCGTTAAATTTATTTTCGTCCTGTGACATAGGCAAGGGGCTAATCGCCACATTGGGTATAGGTACTATCAACATCATCAGCCACAAGACTCCTACTACTTAACATAGGCCTTTCCATTTTTATTCTGACCTGTAGTTTGAATAGTGACTAGATGGAAAGGAAGCTAGGATTTACAATCCTAATATATGATGCAATAGCATAATAGCAACAACAATCAGATTTACTTTCGCAATGGCCTTTATACTATAACTATGTATATTAAAAGACAAACAGAACCTTTTTGTGAATTGAATAAATATAATTTCACATTTTACCATAAAAGGACCAGTTTATCAGTGCTACGTTTCTAATATAATTAATAATTGTAATATAGCAACTATTATTTTTTAAATGGTCATTTTGGACATTGGACACACATAGTTTTTAACCTGCCCTTATTCCACTCCAATGTAGGGTTGATGCAACACACGAAGCTTTTTGCGGTAAGGATTTAGCTTAGTTTTTATGACCCGTCGCGTTCATTAATCCACTGCTTTCCACTTCACCCGATTTTGGGATTTCACTTTTGGGATTCAAACCTCCACAATCCACAGTCCATATACACCGCTTTCTGTGCTATATTTTAGATGACGTAAATTTCATATAAAATGTATAAAAAGAAATTAATCAAGTACCCAATTGTAATTGCTGTTTGTACTTAATTCGCCTTTTATTACTTTTAATGCAAATGTTTTGTTCTTTATCAGCCAGTCGATAAAATATATTATGGCTGTAATCAAGTGTAATAGGAAAGATATGTAGCATAAAAGCAATTATTGTTAATGCACATGCTCAAGGTTTATGTATGTTCACATCAATACATAAAATTTCACATTATAAATATCCATACAATGATATACCTCGCATTAAACGCAACATATACAGCACGTCAAAATAACTATAGCCGAATGCTTTCTGCAACTTGCTTTAAAGTGTATTGCGCCAACCCCCGATTAAAGTGGAATAAGGGAGGGGGAAGAAGAAGAAACATAGCTCCATTTCTTTCTGTATTAACATAAATAAGTTGAGATCAAAAATGAGGGTAGTTAATGTAAATAATAAACCAATATTATACATCTAAAAACACTTCACTTGCTATGTAAACTGACATCAATTTCAATACATAATCACATGCTAATAACCAAATTAGATTGGAACTAGACTAATCATATAAGGGTAATGCATGATAATAATGCTCCACATTACCAGCATGCACATATTTGAATTTAAACAAATATATTCTTGGTGTATTGGATCAGTTACTTATAATGCGAGAATCTCATAAGACTGTGTAGTGACAAATATTATTCCAGATTGTAGTATGAATTCACTATAATAATCACATCAATATTTAAAAGGCGACGTTTGTGCGTGTGTTTCCATATTTGTTACTACTTTACATAAAAAAAAATTTGATATAATATGATATGGAGTTAGCTGACACCCTGGATTAAAACATAAGCTACTTTATATTCTGGAAAATAAATTTCCACATGGAGAGAGAGAAATAAAATACAGAAAAATAATGTATACCTCACTATTTGTGTAATAAGTATTCCAAGCCGATCTCAAGCTCTGTTGTCCTCCAAGGTCCCACATTACAAAGCGTAGATTCCTCCATACTACTTCTTCTACGTTTGACCCTATTGTGGGTCTTGTGTGGACGGCTTCTCCAAGTAACAGCTGGTATAGAATTGTAGTCTTCCCAGCATTGTCAAGTCCCACTAACACTAGCTTGTGTTCTGTGGATTAATAAAATCATAACTGAATGTTATATCTATGGTCACTGTAAATATGTTGACAGAACAAGACATATTGTATGAAGTTTGGCATCCACATTACCAAATATGAACTGTTAAGGAAAAATTACTATTTCTGTGCATGTCACTATCGCCCGAATGGTCAACTTTTATGGCTTCTTACATTGATTTGTGCCATACAATATTGACAGATAATGTGGCCTTAAAAGACATAAGGTGACCTTAAGTGTATGAGCATTAGGTGGATGTCTATTAACCAATGATTTAGATTTTATTCAATGCAATATAAATTCGATATCACATTTTTTTTAGATACCAGTATTGTGAGTTATCAACATATTCAAGAAGGCATGCCTGCCAAGGATTATAAATGCGCCTCCTAAAGTCAATTCTTTGTCTGGCAAGTTTTGATTAACCATTAACAAATCATTTTTGAGGAACATGTCCCTTATTTGATATGATAGATGGTATGAATACGTTTTGCAGAAGCTACAGGAGTATGTCGATCGCATGTGTCTGGCCCAGAACGTACCAGGGTTGTGTTCCCGTGGACGACCCAAAAAGCGCTGGCTAGACGTTTTGGAGGAGGATATGAGAGCCAATGGCCTCACCACTGAGGATGTTCAAGACCGGGCGAAGTGGAAGCGTTTAAGTAGGAAGGCGGACCCTGGCAGAAGGCCAGGATTACGCCAGGCAAAAAGAAAGATTATGTCCCTTAATTATATTTATGTACTTCTTCACTTTAAAACTAGTTTGTTCCTTCATTTTCAAACAATGTGACTCAAGGAAAAATGGGACAAACTAGTTTTAAAGATAAGAAACATGTAACTGTTTCTATAAAAAAAGAGCAGCCCCTTATAAATATTGTCACAACTACAGTTTCTTTATTATTCTATCATTCAGAGTTTGAAACAAACATATACAATGTATTTTTTATTTAGTAATGTATTTTTCTCAAAAAAATATTGTATCATTTCTTTATTGCTTCATATGAAACCAATATTTATAATACATTGAATTAAGGATATGTGCATTCCCTGGAATATAACTGTAGTCTTTAACAGTTTACAAACATACATTTTTTCTGCCTGGCTTTATCCCAGCCTAGTGCCAGGGTCTGCCTTCTTACCTGACATTCCCATTTTGCCTAGTTCTGAACATCCTCCACAGTAAGACCATTGGCCCTCACATCATCCTTATTTAAGCTGTTCATGAGAATGCACCCCTGGTACAATCGGGTCGAGACATACATTACAAACATAAATTATGTTGTGAAAATTCTCCAGATTTTTAATCTATTATCATAATAGGCATGTTGATGGTTTATAAAATATGGTTTAATTTGTATAGATGAATATTGGATGAAAAAATTGTCTGTCTTGACTAGTTAGCACACCTGTAGGACCAACGCGGGCTTGCGCGCACCTCTACGTCGCCTCATGGCTAATTATAATAACAGATTCAACTCTATTGATTTGTTCACACATTCCCCTAATGTATTCAAGAATTGTGTCACTAAAGTAATCAATTCTGATTGTGCAAAATAGTTAAATTATTACCCCAAATAATGTATAAGTATAAATGATAAAACTATTGCGTCCTTTTTGTTTAGTTTTAATTATTATATTATTATTATATATGTTCCCAATATTTCACAGTTTTTTATGTATTATTCGTGGATAATGTAGTAAGTTATACAATTATTTTCCACTTTATTCTACACCTCATTGTACCAACGTATTGTATAATTGTTTTTTTATCCTAAATAAATAAATAAAAAAAAAAGATTCTATCACGATTTGTTGGTTGGTTACAGTCCAACTTGTGACCACAAGGCTGCAAAGACTTCGAAACATCAGACATAAAAATTAAAACAAATCGTGACAGAATCCATAAAAATAGTTTTATGTCAATGTATAACATTTGCTTAAACTTAAGAAATCAGTAGTTAGCACAGGGTTAATGCTAATGGTCAAACTAGTTATGTGGGTTAAGGTAGATTCTGACAAAACATAATGAAGTTTACCTACATATTTAATTCTTTTGTGCAGGCTATCCAACTTTACGGTTAACTATAAGTACAAACGTGAACGCAAGAATACCTATTACTGTGTTCTATTCTATGTCAGTCATGTATGAGTGATATTATTTCGAGGTGATGAAAAAAACTCATATTTGTATACCCTTTACGAAAACTGATTACAAGAAGATTAATTGGGATGTATAATAAATCTCGACTATCCAACTTTATCTTATCAATTTGACGTTTTCAAAGACAAAGTAACGAGAAGATAAATAATTTAGAACTCACCTTCATTACCGAACAAGCTCCAGATCTTAGAAATAAGTAAACCCATACTGAATGCCCCTTGGAAAAACGAAAAAGGGACAAAGACCGAGCAACTCTAATTCGTGGTCATCATCGTTCTTATTATTTTTAACTAAACGGATGGATTAAAACGTCATAAAATTAAACTACACTACAATAATTAATGATAGCACATTAAACATGTCCTAATTCACATTGATAATAATATTGATCGCATTTTTACGAAATGTTACAAAAAAATATGTTACGCGTCAACTTTTCACTTCATTTTTGTCAAAGTCAAAGTAATAATAATATTATCTGGATGACTTTTTAAACGACTTCAATTTTTTACGCTCTTGCTCCTAGCAGGGTAACCAACAAGACACTCGCTTCAATTTGTTTATGATTTGAGCACTGAGGCGATAGATCAGCACTGGCCCGCGAAATTCGAATTGTTCAAAAATAAATGATAGCCACATCACTCACAGGTTTAGAGCATTCTCCTTGGTCACAACTCAAGTTATATATAACGGACCGAAAAACTCTATTATACGGCATTGATTTGCCATTAAAATTAATATAAAACAATTACATATATTATTCCCGGAACTGTTGTGATTTTATTATGGACAAAATTATTTTCATAGATACAGTTGTGATTTTTATTTTAGGAACACCAACAGTGAGTAGAAAATGGCAACACAATATTTAAATGACGCGGGAAAATTTAAAATTGAGGTTTATGGAAACTGCGGTATCGTACAATAATAATATTATGAGGCGGTAATGTATCCAATATACACGGCATTGATACATAGTAAGTTAAAAAAATCAAAATACCCATCGAAATCAGAATTTCGTCCTTTTTTTTATAAATAGGTATTTATTATTTCAAAGTTGTAATAAGCTTTTCTATATCATATTAATTATATTTAATTGTTGTTAAAATAATAAATGAAAACAAGGAATTCAATTAGTAATAACATTAATGGATTCACTCACCGTTATAGGTAGAGGTAGGTACGTAACGAAAGATGCAATAATTAGATTTGTCCGATACCTCAAATACGTACCTATAGCAAAGAAATTTAATATTTCTAACTATAGAGGGGCTATGAAGCAAGTGTCCATATAAAAAACAATATCTCAATCTTCAGTGCCATCATCAACCACTTATTACAATGCGAGCACGATTATTACAATTTACATCCTAGAATGTTTTGTAAATGGTTAATAATCACGTAAGATAAGTTTATGCTCTCAATATTATTACGCAAGTTTAGTCAAATAAACAGAGTGATTTATGACCTCTAGGTCATAACTTTTGAATCCCAAGTTTTGTGCTGTTGTCCCGTCTATAAACTATTGAATGGCCGTAGCAATTTGATTGTGTCGCTTATCAATTATTCAATTCTACATCGCGTCGAAGTTCGAACAAACCAGTCGTGGATAGCGAGTTGCGCGGAGATCGCGTGTCAATAAGAGCTTTTAAAACATCCGAATAAAAATGAGATATAACGAACTTGGACAAACAGGGCTCAAGGTTTCCCACGTAAGCCTTGGTGGCGCAGCTTTTAGCAACATTTATGGGTATGTGAAGTTTTGTGTGATGATATTTTTAAAAGATTTAAAAATCTGGGCTTAAACACAGAAGGTATTTGTTTATGTCCGGTACCAAGAGGCGTATCTACCTACCTAACTACGTACATGCTCTTTGAGGCGCACTTCATTCAAATACATTCAAAAAGATTGTTTTGACGGAGATAAAATTGAAGGAGACCATCAAATTAAGTATAGGTACTGTTTTCTTCGTATTGTTCAGCTCCGGAGATAGAAGTGGTGTTGTGTTAGCTAATCGTCTTAGTAGGTACTAGGTAGGTATTTAATCATTTTTAATCGCGCTATGCACACAACAAGTGGGTACATAATTACCTACATAAATAATAATAAGAATAATAATTAAAACCTAATCGTGATAGAATCCGTAAGAATAGTTTTATTTCAATAATAATAAGAACTTTTAAGAGATGCACATGCCGCCGTCGTTTGACCTGGCCGTGTCCTTGTGCTAATTATAGTACATCACGGCGGACGTTGGTCTCATCTTGTTTAAAGGTGGTTCTCCACTGTCGAACCTTCACAATACCGGTCTAATTTTAGGAGTTAGGACGGATCACAGAACAAACCTCCAGGACAAAGACATTCAACAGTATAGACGGGACAACTGCACAAAACTTGTGATCCGAAAGTTATGACCTGGTGGTCATAAGTCGTTCAGTTTATTTGAAATATACGCCAGGCCGGCCAGCGTAATAATATTGAGAGAATAAACTTATCTTACGTGATTCTTAACCATTCACAAAACATTCTAGTGTGTAAATTGTAATAATCGCCCTCGCACTGTAATTAAGTGGTTGATGGTGGTACTGCAGTTTGAGATTATTTTTTTTATATGGAAACTTGCTTGATAGCACCTCTACAGATAGTAAAATTAAATCTCTTTGCTCCATGACGAGCTGCTTGACTTATATCCAACGACGATGCATAATAAGTAGTACTTATATCCAATAAGCTTGATTTGATATAAAAAAAGCGTTTCTGATGGTGAATGATTGAGTAAGGCGCTTCCTCTAAGCAGCAAAACTTAACCAAATTTTCCTGTAACATTGCTTGAAAGAGTGTTGCGCCGACCCCACATTAAGGTGGGATAAGGACGGGTAGAAAGAAAAATGGCGGAATAATTTTAACAGTCTGAATCTCTTATTCCAAGTCACATTGACCATACAACCAGTGCTCGAAATGTACTCACGAGGAAGAACGCTTTTCCTCTGCGTTCTTGAAATATTAAACGTTGTTTTTATAAAATAGAACACTAATTTCAAGAAAGGGAACAGTGTGCGAATATTTTTCCGCAAGGCAACGGTCAAGTCACGAAAGGGAATGTTGGTAATAGTTCCATATTCACCCTTTTCTTCTTCTGACATATCATTGGAAAGTCGATAGAACACATTATACATACATACATACATACATACATAAGGTCACGACTGTATCCCCGAAGGGGAGGCAGAGGCGCAGTAGCGAACTAGTACACCCACGTTTCGCCGAGCTTAGTTCCGTCCCAGATGTGATAGGGGGCGAGCCTATCGCCATATCGGGCACAAATTCCAGACTCCGGGATACTAATGGTAGTAGAATAATTTTCTAAACTCTATATTATCATTAAAATAATATATTACATAAACGTGATGAGTATTTAGTAACCAATACTCAATAAATTAATATCATCATCATCATCAGCCACAGGACGTCCACTGCTAGACATAGACCTCCCCAAAAATTTCCAGATTGACCCGATAAAGGTCACAAGGAGTCGCTGGATGCAGGCCGCTTCCAACAGGTCAATAAATTAATATATTTATAATCAATTCTCACAGATCATACGAGGAGCAAAGAAGCTTAGATTTGATAAGGGAAAGTATAAAATGCGGTGTGAATTATTTAGAAACCGGGCCTTGGTATGGACAGGGTAGTTCCGAGCGAACTATCGGAAAGGTACGTATTGTTTTGCTACGTACTATTAGTCTATTACTAAACAGTATACAGAATTTTAAAACGTATGCTTTTGTTTGTATTTTGTTTGTATTAATGATTAAAGAAAATTCATTGAAAAAATTAGGACAAGTAACGAAAAAACAGAGTTTACTTATAAAGGTTGCCTACTGAACGTTTTTGACGCCAATTCCAAATTGAGCATATTTTTATAACATCATACATTTCAAAAACTTGTCTCTAGGGATATTCAGTAACTAAGTTAATGAGTACCAATTAGACAACGCCAATAATTATCGAGACAACCCACCAGCCAAGGCAAGAAGCCAGGCATTGCTTAATTCATTCAAAATCCATTAGGGACTGTCTACACATTCCAAATGGATACTGGATTAGCTGAATTGTCTCGACATTTGCCCTTATTCAAGTGATATAATATTATGCTTCCTATTAGTGATTAGTGACTTGACCTGAGGAATCAAATGCCAATGACATTTTAAAATAGTCACATGAATTGTACTGACACTGGACTTCCAGGCGGCGATCCACAATTGATTTCAGCCACTTTATCAGATAATGTTATATAAACAATTGTGATAATTTTTATTGACTTCAATAATCTAAAGCGGTGATCAAACATTTTAACACAGCAACCAGAAGTACGTGGTCTCCACTCGAGAACTTTTCTGCCCCATCGGCTATCAGTTCTACGAGCAATGTACCCTGCCCACTGCTATTTCAACTTGCTAATCCTCTGGAGACCACGTACCGACAAGCGCAGCGTAGGACGTCCACCTACAAGGCGGACTGACGACCTGATAAAGGTCGCAGGAAGTCGCTGGATGCAGGCTGCTTCCAACAGGTCGATCTGGAAATCTTTGAGGGAGGCCTATGTTCAGCAGTGGACGTCCTATGGCTGATGATGATGATGATGATGAACCCAAAGTACCAAAGTTGATTAAAAACTCTTTGTCACCCACCCTCAAAGGATTTTAAAAATCTTTCGTGATTCCCTTAATTTCCCCGGAGTAACGCATCTATGTAATTTAATGACGAAATGACTCTCGATACTTGTACGCAAATTCTTTGGGGGTCACGACCCACAGATTAAAAAATATGGTTTTAAAAAATAACTTAATGCTAGGGCTGAGATCTATAGAGCTAACTTCGACTAAGTCTGAGTAAAAGAAACGGACTCAGTGCGGATTTGGAATTTTTAAATCGAACTTTGACTTAATACGCACCATTTTTTACAAGAATAAGACAGACAGATTAAGCAAAGATATAAGATAAGAAAGACTCGGACTTAGTCGAAGATCGCTCTATTGATCTCAGTTTTAATCTATGGGCTTGCAAGTGGCGAGTATTTTTAAACTTGCAATTCAAACGTTTTGTTTACGTGTATAAAATATAACTTTTTAAATACATATAACTATTTTTAATACGGAATAGAGAAAAATGAGAAGAAATATCAAAGAATAAAAAATAGAGAAAAATGCAAGCTTCAAAACGGTATACGTACTCAAAAACTGCTATAAGTCGACTTGTATCACTCTTTACTAAAGTTACAGATTTTTAACTAAGCTTGGTATATCATGTGCTGTGTAATCACCCATCCTTTTTAATTAATATGTAATTTATTATTTGTACAAAAAATCACGCCAGAATAAAGCATTTGGTCTTTTCTGATATTATACGCTGGAATCAAATACTTTTATAATTTGAGCGAATGTTTTTTCCCAAAATCCACGATATATTTTGATAGACCGTGGGTAGCTTGCATTAATATTAGTCTCTAACATTCGACATACTTATTTTAAGGCACTTGTCGGTGTTCCGAGGGATACTTACTTCATTGGCAGTAAAGTTGGGAGATATGAGAAAACTACAGACAGAATGTTCGACTTCTCCGCGGAGAAGACAGAAGCTGGAGTCGACAACACGCTTCTTCTCCTCGGTTTGGATTATGTAGATTTGATACAGGTTAGTTAACTTCTGAAAAGCAGTTGTATACTGTACCCAAGACGGTATGATACTGCAACAAAGAGCTCTAGTTCTAGCTACTAGTTATTACAAGTTAGTATGAAATTTGGGCACGTTTTGAAAACGATATACATATAGGTATATAGGTACAAAGAAACAAAATCTACAATTTACATTTGCAAACTGTTTTTCGTGCTTAGACTCCAAGTGTGTGCAGAGTATTGTGCGTTAAATTATAAAACCACTTACCCACATTGTAATGCAATATGCATTAAGCACCATACAATTTCTAAAAATAAGGCCTTATAAAAACAGTTAAGCTGAGCAAATGGCTAAGAATAGCCTGTCCCTTTTATTTCCAAACGATGTGACACAAGGAAAAAAGTGACAGCCTATTCTTAGCCATTTGCTCAGCTAAACTGTTTTTGTAAGTATTGCCCATAATGTCTGAATCCGAATTGCCAACCCTAACTGGAGGTCGAAGGCGCTGTAATCAGTGCCGCGAGTCATGACCAATTTAAATTAATATACTCCCTTCTTGCGTAATAGTTTCAGGGGACATGAATAGATAAAGTAGATACATGAATCACATAAAGTCGTCAATTTGTATACATTTTTAGATATTGCATCCATATGTTTGTAGGTACATTACAATACAAACCTATAGGGCCTCACTTATAGAAACAGTTTTAATGAACAAATGGTAAAGAACAGCCTGTCCCTTTTATTTTCAAACAATGTGACAAGGAAAAAAGTCACAGACTATTCTTAGCCATTTGCTCAGCTAAATTATTTTTATAAGTAAGGCCCAATATTATGGTGTAGGTACTTAGATACCTGCCTAATGACAAAAATATAAAAGCGATAAAGTTTATATTTCGTAATAGCACGATAATAACAGAGATAAAAGTATTTAGCAATAACACACTATAACAAATGTGTAGTTATGTATTAGTACCCATTGTTTAAGTATACTTACATTATTTTAAGATTTTATTAAGGTGCTTATTCAAATATGCCTACAGTTGCATATTATACCTAATTAGATATTACCATTGAACAACACATCAAAGTTGATCGTACGTAAATTATATATTTTTTTCTGAACAGTATAATAAATGATCACATTAAAAAAGTGACGATTTTCGTTTGATTTCTGAACATGTAAACAGTTTCGTTTACATACAACTTAGGGTCAAAAACGTTTTTTTTTATAGCAGAGGCTGGCAAAGGAGATGGGTCACCTGATGGTAAGTGATCTCCTCCGCCCCTAGACACCCAAGACACAAAAACAATCATGGGTGTGTTGCCAATCTAAAAAGATATAATAAAAAGGGGAGGGGAAAGGGATTGGGAATGGAAGGGGAGGAAATGGGCCACCGGAAATCTCACTCACCGAACGAAACGCGACAGCAAACTGCCACTATACGTCGGTTCTTTGTGAGACAGTGGTATCAACCTGGTCGAGCCGGCCCATTCGAGCTGTAGACACCACTGTCTACAGCGCGGCTCTACCACTCATCCATTATATTCCTTGTAAATTAATATAATAATAAAACTATTCTTACGGATTCTATCACGATTATGTTTTAATTATTATTCCCGACGTTTCGAAGGCTTTGCAGTCTTCGTTGTCACGGGTCAGACTGAACGAAGACTGCAAAGCCTTCGAAACGTCGGGAATAATAATTAAAACATAATCGTGATAGAATCCGTAAGAATAGTTTTATTTCAATGTATAATATTCGCGTAAACTTAAGAAACCAGTATATTAATATAATAATAATATAATACATCCTTTTCAGGTCCACGACGTAACGTTTGCCCCAGACAATTCTGTAGTGTTAAAAGAAACATTGCCAGTTCTAGAAAAAGCAGTGAAAGACGGCAAGGCGCGGTACATCGGCCTCGCTGACTATGATATAGATTTGATGAAGGAAATCATTGAAGAATCCGATGTGAGGATATCGAGTATCTTATCGTATTCTAAGTCAACTTTATTTGATAACCGACTGCAAAACTACGCAAAGTATTTCAAAGTAAGTAGTTAACTAGATATTTAATTTAGACATAAGGTATTACAGTTATATTTCAGAACATATTTGAGTTGTGTCTAGAAGCCTGAAGCTATTAATTAATGAAATTGCAAAAAGGCAATTAAAACTATGAATCATGCTATAAATGGTAGCATTTGGCGAATTAGTTATAAGACTAGAGACATACATAAACCAGACTAAACATTATTGAAACATTGGATACACATGGAAAGCATTTTACTTCACTTACTTTTCTGCAAACTCTATGGAGTATTGTAGATTATACAGCAATGTTACAATATTTAATTTGGCATTTGACAATTTTTTTAAATTAATTTTATATGAAACTGACGCCATCTAAAATATAGCACTGAAAGAATTATTGAAAAATTCTCAAAAATAACGAAGTTATAAGCATTTGAAATTTGGTGTAACCTTCAAACTGCGTAAAAGAGAAGTATCAGTAAAATCACGTCATGGCCATAACGGTACGTGAGTTAGAAAGGGATAGCAAGATATCCCCACTACGTCCCCACTCTTGCTCATTGCAGAATTTATAAAATATGAATAAACTGACTCATTTTTCAACCAATTTCGATGCAGATTTTTACAAAAGAGTTTCTTTTTTGTTTTATTTGCTAGTATATATAAAAATATACAGTACAAAATTATACATAGTCAAGTAATTGTACAATATAGGCGTTATTAGATTTTTTTTTTTATAGCAGAGACTGGCAAACGAACAGATGGGTCACCTGATGGTAAGTGATCTCCACCGCCCATAGACACCCAAGACACAATAAGAATCATGGGTGCGTTGCCAACCTAAAAAGAGGACATGGAAGGGGAGGGAATAGGGATTGGGAAAGAGGGGGGGGAATGGGCCACCGGAAATCTCACTCACCGAACGAAACGCGACAGCAAGCTGCCACTTTACGTCGGTTTCCTGTGAGACAGTGGTATCTAACCGGTCGAGCCGGCCCATTCGTGCTGTAGACGTTACTGTCTACAGCGTGGCTCTACCACTCATAAATAAGCGTATGGGCCACCGAAGGCCGAGCCGCCCGTGACTACATTACATTATATTACATTACATATATTACTATTTTAATAGATTATGTAGTTATTTTAAACCTAAGCTTTAAACAAAATATTTTTATTACATCAACAATACATACAACTTAAGCTTTACACGTGCAATTAAAGGGTAAATTGAATTTTAATAATCAAACTATTTTGATGGTATGTAGTCTAAATCACTACATATTATTAAACAAAGTCCTCCGCCGCGTTTGTCTGTCTGTTCGCGATAAACTCAAAACTACTGAACGGATTTTCATGCCGTTTTCACCGATAAATAGAGTAATTCATGTGGAAGGTTTTGGTGTATAATTTTCGTCAGACTTCCAAAAAGGAGAGGGTCCTCAATTCGTCTGTATTTTTTTAAAATGTATGTTACGCGATATCTCCGCCAAATGTGGACCGATTTTCAAAATTCTTTTTCTGTTCGATAGAGCTTATTTCAAGGGTGGTCCCATATTAGTCACAATCAGTTTTGAAGTCGGTCAGTTAAGTTTTTAAACTTATGATTATGCACTTTAGTACGCGGGTGTTGCTGCGAGCAAAAGCTAGTTACATAATAAAGGCATAGTTCCTTTCTGTTTAAGAGCCGAGGTGTAGGAGTGATTAACGCAGCAGCGACCGGCATGGGGCTTCTCACCAACAAGGGACCTCAACCGTGGCATCCAGCCAGTGACGACATTAAGGCACTCTGTAGACGTGCCTCTGATTATTGCAAGGTACGATTATTATCAAGTTACTTTCACAAAAGGAGGAGGTCCTCAATTCGTCTGTATTTTTTTTATGTTTGTTACTCGATATCTCAAATGTGGACCGACTGTCAAAATTCTTTTTGTGTTCGATAGAGCTTATTTTAAGGGTGGTCCCATATAAATTTGGTCACAATCGGTAAATTGGAAGTCATTCGGTCAGTTAAGTTTTTAAACTTGTGTTTATTCATATATCGATGTTGCAGACTTATTAAGGGTATAGAAACGCCAGTTCATTGATCATTATTTTTCAAAAATATAATGCAATAAACCCCTTACTACTTGTTATCGTCGTTAATATATTTTTATCTAATAGAAAGAAATATATCACAAAGCAAGAGTGGTGTCATGGTCACTCTTTCTTCGGCTGTCGCATTCTATTCCCATCGTGAATATTTCAAATCGTTTTTACGAGTACATCATTGTCTCAGGAACAAAACGTTGAGCTGGCTCGCATAGCAACGTGGTTCACGTTAAACCAGCCTGACATAGACACAAATGTCTGCGGGTTTTTTAATGTGGAACAGCTCAACGATACCGTGGATGTCCTCGAGAAAGGGCTCACGGATCATGAGGCGAAGGTCTTAGCTGAAGTACAGGCGAGGTGAGTTGATTTAATCAGTTGACCGTTAATGCTGTAGTTGGAGATAAACATGTTATATAAACAGTGGATATGCTACTTCTTACAACCGGCAAAGAACGGACTAACCGTAATACGGATCAAATAACGATGTCCAGTCTCGTTGCCAGAAACCCACCATCGACATCAATACACCGGAGACCGGACAGCGACATATAACCTCAAAGTAATAATAATAAAAAATAGTAAATACGGAATAGATAATATTTTCACAATAAGGCAGATAGTGGCGGCGTTAGGAGTCGGCAACCGCGAGAGTCTCACGCCTAAGGGGGCCTCGCACGTGCCCACGATTGGGATGGACCTCATCGGATAAAATTGCCAATACATTGTGTCAAGGGGTCTTTCAAAGCTGATGTCGCGAGGTCTAACTGTGACTGCCACTGAAGACAGAACATAAATACTCAATACATGAAAAAAATTGAATGAGGAATATCCTTGTATATAGTTTAACCATATTATAACCGGCACTAAAACAGACGAAAACAAATGTTTGAACAATATTTTCTATGCGTTTGATAAAAATAGACGAAGTGTGGTGAACTTCTGAAGCTTTAACAACTCAATAGTGTTGTAAACAAAGCACTGAAAAAATTTAGTCATTTAATAAAAAAAACAAGATTAGCCAAAACAAGGTTTATGTGGATAATTGAAGCTCCTAGCGATATATTAGATCCGTCCCTGTGATCAACGAAAATCTTACAAAAGCATTTATTCCATGGGAAACTGATAATTCCTTTAAGACAGTAACAATTGCTTATGTCAAATACAAAGATAATTATAAGGTAAAAGTTAATTTATATTTGTGTATTTATGCTGAAATAGACATTAAATCTTATTTGTTACAGATTTTTCGACAAAGTCACATTGCATTGGGATAACGTAGAGCTTCCGGCGTACAAGTCCAAATTAAACAGTATATTACATAAATAAATAAAACAATACTATTTTATTAATAATAATAGCTTTATTGATTTTATAACATGAAACTGTAAAGTGTACAAGTTCAAATCGAACAGAACTGTTTATTATAAATTCTTACTCATAAGCTTGCATTTGTAATAGATGTATTAAAATATTATATTGTAAGTATAGCTTATTCAATTTATTATTATAAAAAATAATATGCATAAACAATATCATCAATGATTTAATTTCTCATATAAACCTTATGTAATTTATGTGATACAACAACATAATTTGCAATCTACTATAAGATAACGATAAAACTTTGTTTACGATATATATTTTGAGTAGGTACCAACTGCTTTACTGCATAGTCACTTATTTACATTTAAATCTTAGTTTTCACAGAAATACACGTTCACGGTAAT
Organism: Clanis bilineata; assembly: GCA_036417725.1. NCBI lineage: Eukaryota > Metazoa > Arthropoda > Insecta > Lepidoptera > Sphingidae > Clanis > Clanis bilineata. The sequence continues at coordinate 16,094,419 of CM071137.1, forward strand.
AAACTATTTACAATAAAACAGTGGTATGTAGATACCTAAATTCTTAATACACCATAATTCGTAGGTACAGACGTACCTACTGATCAAAAATTCTGAAATATGGAACTAAATAAAACACCATTTCTGCGAACTAAATCGAACTTATATTAAAAATGTATTCTTAAAGTAGTCAATTCCATTGGAGGGAAGTTGGCATGACTAAATTTAAATTGTGGCACACCTTTACTTGTCCCGACTAAGTTTGTTTGATAAACTGCTCTCACATTACGAAGAATTTTATCTATATGGAGGTTCGTGTCACTGCTGCAGTAGACATGAGTGGAACGATCCATTCTACAGGACAAACCTTGTCTATGTAAAATCATTAGAGCAACGTTTGGGGCCAAATGCTGCGAATTCTCTGGACTTAATACAATTCTATAGTTAACAACAGCTACATCACAAGGAAACGGGCTTTTTATTAATGGCAAAAAACCATAATGGGCAATATCAGTCTCATTTTTGTCCACCATGTATATATCTAACAAGTAATTTAAGGAATCTGAGAGATAAATGGCTGACAGACTTGGTAAGTTAAGATGGTTCTGCGCTGATACTCGATCAAACACGTGTAATGGTTCAACGAAGTTTTCCAATAAAATATAGTGTCTGTGTGAAGTGGCGCTGCTGTCTGCGAGACCTTCGTTTGTTCCGCGACCATCGTTGAACAAGACTCGTCTGTCTAACATCACCAAGATTTGCCCTTCTTGCAAACCAGTCACTCCTTGAGCATGATCGGTTATAATCGATATTCTGCTTTTGTGACCTTGTATGTACGCCATGCTCGTCATTGGATACATGTTAGACTCAATACGTCGACTTATATTCAAAACACGTCCGGTGTATTGAAAACTATTATTGTCTGTAAATATTTCCGGTGGGTTTCCATTGGTGACGTCGCTTTGTATTGTCATAAATAATTCCAGTTCCCTATTCTTCGGAGACATTTCATAATCTACTTTACTCTCTATGTAAATGGTTTCAGACAAAGGGCTATTCATTAGATTAAATATTTTAGTTGTATGCTGTAGAAGGCGCCCATAAACGGTAATCAACTCAGTGGTCACTTTCCCTGACACTATCAGAATGATTTTAGAACGGGTGCCAGTTTTGTAAGGGGATAGAATATCATGCAGGGGTTTAGAAACATTTGTATTGAACAAAAACATTCCTGAATTTCGATCTGAAACTTTAAAAGCGCCATAATCTAAAGCAAACATTTTTTCATTATTTGTTTCCTTTTCTACTAATTTTTTAAGAAACCCTGTGATTTCATCAAATATAAGTCTGTATGTATAACTTTCCAACTGTATGTCACCTGTCTGTAACGGTTGGATGTTGAAAGGAAATATAGAAACGTTACTAGAGACATCTTCCACGACACATGAGATACAATACAATGCTGCGGCATTTTGAGATCCATCGTAAGTTTCTTTTATTTTGAACAGTTCTAAGGTCATTGGAGGAATAATTACAACAAAAATAACTTTAAAAAAGCTTCTAGAAATCTTTATAAAATTATCTGAATTATATGTCCAAATAGGATTAATTTGCTTGGTGACTTCTTTTTTGTTGTGATCTACAATTCTGATATTTGGGTTTCTTGTTATCAATTCAACAATTTCTGTTCTTTCGTGACTTAAGGAATTGAATATGTATATTTGATCTCCAGGCGACACTGTTTTAAATACTGACATAAATTCTCCATCTCTGTACACATATTTTTGAAGGTACGGTACTTTGTCATTTGATTTTGTAGTTAGCAAACTTACAGCAAGGTCTTGTATGTACCAACAGTTTTTGGCAGTTGCCACCATTAAATTGTGAGCATACTTTAAAGCATTGGCAGTTAATGTACCGCTAACAACATTACGATCTCCTAACCGTGCCACATTTTCTCTAGCTTTTATCAAGCGTTCGAAAACAGTCGAAGCATTGTATTCACGAAAAGCATTCAGACTGATAGCGAATGACAATAATAACTCTGTTGTGCGCAACGTTGATTGAAGGCGTCTCAGTAAAATCTTAGTGAAAGGTCTTGTTGTGAAAAAGCCTGTCCAGTAGGCAGGATTTCCTGAACTTATATCAGCAAAGTTCAGAAAATCTCCTTTTAGTGTGGAATATTTTTTATGTTTCTCAAATATATTGTTAAAATAATCTTTAGGGGTCCCAAAATCTATAGTTGCTTTATAAATTTCTCGATTAACATTAACGAAGTCTGCAATTTTTTGATAATTGTTAAATTGATAGTCAAATTCTGGCTGGTTCTCGTATCCAAAGGAACTACCGATCGGTGCCATGATAGTATTATGAGGAGATAATGTTCCAGATTTAGAATATTGCTCGAGAAGCTGTTCAGCTTTTTCTTTAACATTATACATATTGACATCCAAATTTCGATGTCCTTTGGCAAAATTATATTTTGTAGTACAAACGGCGTTGTTTGGCCCACAAGCCTTGAAATCAGCTGAATTGAACTGCATATAATGCGTAATAACGGAATGTTTGGGATAGTGATCGTTACCAAGTTTATTAAGGGCTTCATTAAGAAGTGTGGCAGATGATTTGTCGTTGTCCCAATTTTGAAGCCATATATAATCACTTATTTGATACTCAGCGAAATATTGCTCCCAAGAATAATGAACATTAGTGGTTACTAGTTTTGAAATTCCAGAGACTGATAAAATATAAGCCATAGTGGGGCTATGTGTGACGCTATTTGTTAACCATGCAACTTTTGGGGCATAATTTAGATTTTGTTTAAGCCACTGATGTCCTGTAAACAAAATTAAAATAAATCAAAAAGATGAATTTGCTTGATTAAAATTTACGTCCTTGATTGAAATTACCTTCAATAAATTGATGTACAAGTCCAAATAGATGAGTAGTTGCTTCATCGGTTTCCACCCAACCACCTGTTGTTATTTCTAGTCTATTCGATTTCAATAGTTTTCGAAAACTCTGGAATTTAAAATAAAAAAATATTTGAGGTCTAAGACATGCTGATTGTACAAACAGATGCCGTACACGATATATTATTGCTATTTAATAATTTTTCGAATTTAGATTTTTGCCTAAAGGATTTTAAAATAGGTAACCTCTTCACTAGAAGAAGAGGAAAACGAAGAAGCCAAACGATAGTATTATGTTTAATACATGCCAACTATTATAATTATATTATGGAGCGACGTAGTGAAGAAAGATGTCCACAACGGGATAAAGTGAAAAGTAAAAATGCGGAGAGCTGACTCTGCCACTATGTGTGATTAAAGCTAGCAATAAAGCGAGATAGAGACAGAGATATTAATTATTATAATAGGTACCTATAGGTGATGCGAACAGATAGGTTATTTGAAACGAACACTAAAAATACTGCTCATGTTATTAAGTTAAAATGACAAGATTGTAAGGTAGGTATGTAAGTACCTATATTGTTAAGGCAACACAGCCTTTATACACACGTTGGAAGGGAATCGATGCATTTACATATTATTCTTTGTAATTTACACTCTATGTACAAACAAGAAAATAAATTTAGTACACTCACCAACCGATTTTTTGCCGACGCAGTTTTCCACCACTTACTAAGATGTGATACCTCATTCCACGTGAATGTAAGGCTCGAATAGAATTGCAACTTCTTTACCATATTTGATAGAATTCTATTAACTGAGTCGTTATGGTATCTCTCAAAGGACTGTTTCCATATACTATCAACATGAGTACGAGGAATTAATAGAACCTGAATGCAAATAACGTTTATCTTAGTATCTGCCTATGGTCACAAAATACATTGCCTTATTTCAAGTTTTTCCTTCATAGCTAATTTTGGCCATGTTTTTAATTTACTGCTAATACAACATTCACAGAGCTTCTTTCTACCTGCCCTTATCCCACCTTAATGTGGGGTCGGCGCAACACACTTTTTCAAGCATGTTGCAAAGAGGGTTTGGCTTAGTTTTTACGACCGGTCGCCTGCCTGACATCAACCCCCTATGAGGGATCCAGTCCCGGGCAAATTAAATTAGAAAATTAGCTTTGCCCGACCTGGGAATCGAACCCAAGACCTCCCGGTCCACAGCCCATACATGCTGCCACTAGACCAAGGAGACGATATTCACAGAGCTATTGAAATCATTTTACATACCTACAAGTGACAGTGCCAGGAGTAATTGCATATAGTCAAGTATTTTCGTACCGGTTACATGAATTTTACTGTTTATGGACTTGATGCTAATGTAGTCCAAATTGAGAAAATAATAGATGTATCAGTGTATTCTCATAGAAAAGTTACCTTTAGTGGTGGCCATTTTGCATTCCTCATAAGAGATTCATACCGGCTGTCGAATATGCTATTCCAAAATTGTTTCTTTTTTATCCAGTGAGGCTGAAATCAATATATAACAATAATTATCACTTATGTCCTTTTTCACAACAGAAACGAATAGGTACAAGTTGGCAAACTGCGCATCGGCTTTAGAACTTAGCTTTAGCTTTAGCTCAGGTCTTATGGTTAATTAAAAAGTATTTATTACCTCGATATCGAACTCACAAAACTTTTCTTGAGCATTAATGTCTGCACTTATTTCATTTATTACGGTACATATGTGTTGATTTAATGAAACATTGTAATTGTAAAGATAATTAACTTCAGCTGGGATTTCTTCAAGCAAAAAATCTGCTTTATCGCTGTCAGAGTCTATGTCTGGGATATTCGTTTTCTGCATATTTTGTTTTGGTTCAATTCTAGGTATAAATATGCTTTTTATCGATAAGCTATCGTTTTCCTTATGCGTATGTTCTGGAAGGATAATTGTATTTTTTTCATGCATTTTTTGTTCAACACTTTGCAAATCATGCTCATCATTTGTAGAAAATAATCTATTTGTTGCCTGGAATTGATAGAAGTTTTTGATGTCAGGATTACTTGGCCGTTCAGGAAACAAAACATTATCGGCATCAGATGGAGGGGTCATAGATATATTAGGAAATGTATGCCTTGTTAACCGGAGCTCGTTTGTCAAAATATTTTCATTTTTATTAATTTTCGTTTTCGACAATGCCATCATGCCTCTTCCTGATTGGACTGATGATAAAATAGTCGTCATCTTCGGCTGCTGCATTTTACGTACTGATGTTTTCGTCTGAGCATAATCAGGGAACATGAGAGCGTCGTTAAAGTTTGCTGTCGAATTTTTAGAAATAATACTGACTCTGCTACTATCACTGAAAGGCCGTTGCACCATTTTTGATTGGTTCCGGACAATCTTGCGAAGTGCTGAAATATTGTATATTTAAAAAAAAAACCAGATAATAATATTTTTAATTAACACTAAATAAAATAACAAATTATGTTACTTTTCTCATAACTCTCTACTATCGTAAGAGAGAATAGCGCCAATATTAAAACTAGACATTGTGCTCGACGCCTCAAGACCATAGCTTGATGGTATACCGTTCGCTACTGCCAGGTATTAATGATATGTATAATAAGAAAGTCTGAGTCGGGCAGGTTGTTTTTCCTTGTGAGTAATACTCGTGTCAATTACATACATTGTTGTCCACTGCCATGTTGAATGTTTTCGAAAACTCACGGTATAAAACGTCCTCATATTGTATTGTTGCGTTTAGACTATGTATGCTTCAATATAAAGTCAACGCCCCACATTTCATTGTTTTGAAAAGTGGTATCAATTGGAAAATTTATCTGTTTCATTTCGTCAGTAAAATGACAATGTTCCTAAACTTGAGGTTAAGGTTTTGGGTTCGCTATCTATGTTGGGGTTTAAAGTTTGTTTTACTTCAAAATACACTGTCATATCGGTTCAGTAAAGTGATTCTCATCCTACTGCATGAGGACTCGTAAATAACTCCAGGACATCAAGGTCTAATGGGTGCTCATACGAGTATACTAATAGTTGTTGGACCTCAGTGCATACCTACTGCATATAGACTAAGGTGTATTGTGATAACAACTAGAGGTACTTTACAATTAGGTCACCGCCCGCTACTCGCCTTTCATGACATGAGTACGGGGCCCAAGGAACACGAATCAAACCTAGTACTTGCCCAAACTTAGAAAACATAAAATAACTAGATACGAGTTACGACGCATGCGCTTAACTTAGTTATGAAGTTCGTATAAATAAAAATGCCAACCTACTACCAAAAACGGGGTGTATCCGTTTTATTGATCCGATTTAGCGCCTGTCCACCCCTGTTGCGTAAAGTAAGGGCGCGGGGTGCACGAAATGGCGATTTTGTACTGCACGTTTACAAATGAGTGAATAGTAAAATTTAAATTTATAATGGTGAGTTCGTTTACTCTTCTTTATTAGTGTTTGTTTGTAATGAGTGTTAATTAGTTTATTTCTTGATACGGCATTGTTGACTATTATGATAGTAATATATCGGTCAATTGTTCCCGCGGTTTCGTTACATTATAAGTTACACGACATGCTAAAATTGTATCTAATAACAATAATTCAATAAGTAAAATTGAATTGTGAATTGGTGACAAAATTGGGATCCGTAAACGATACATATGTTCTCATAATAAGCTCAGTGATGAGATATAATTTCACTTTGTATAGTTACTTTCGTTCTTCGTCAGGATTCTAGTGCTATGACCACCTCGGGGTTGTTAGAGTGGGAGTTTTCATTGCCCTCTGACCAGATAATATCTCATGGATGGTACCATGGTGCGTTGAGTCGTACCGCAGCAGAGGCGTTTCTGCAACAAGACAGGGAATTCCTTGTCCGCGACTCCTCGTCACAACCGGACAACTTCGTACTAAGTTGCCGCTCTAATGGACAGCATTTGCACTTCGTTATACAACGGGTAAGTGAGTGATATATTTAAGTAAGATGTATTTGGATAACTTAAGAATAACGCCCTTCCAATGTTAAGGCGGTGTCCTCTCACGACCCTCTGTTGGGCTTGTTGGCATTACGCACAGTGTTTGAATCCAGTTACTTCGTTACTACTTATTATTTTAAGCTATGGCGATTTCAGAGCATTCATCTTCATTATTTGACATTTAAAAGAGATAGAGCGATTTTATCTGTTAGTAGTATTACGATTAGTACCTATTTGGACCTACCTACTGAGAATATTTACTTTTAAGTACCTACATAAATTGCGCAGAGGTAGCAAAACATAACTATATTTTTGTTAAACATTTTTACCATTTCATTCGGCAAATTATATTTGTATATTGCAATGAGTTATATAAATTTAATTTTATTTCGTACCCGCTGGACCGACGTCCTGCGAGACGTGGCAGGAAGCGGCTGAATGAGGAACGCGAAGGACAGCCAAGGTTAGCGCAATCTGGAAAAGGCCTATGTCCAGCTGTGGCCGGGTTCAGGCTGATGATGATGATGCAAATTAAACGTTGGAAAGGTAGGAACCTAAGAAATAAATTTGTTTTTCAGATTGTAGTTCATCCGGACACAGTCTACGAAAGATACCAATACCAATTCGAAGATGAAGCTTACGACACAGTTGCCGACCTCATCACCTCATACGTCGGTTCTGGTAAACCAATATCAGCTGCTTCGGGCGCCCGCATTCAGTACCCAGCGAATCGTGTCGTGCCTCTCACAAACTACATACAAAATGATGACGTCAATTCAGCGATGTCTCCCAATGGGGATAGCTGTTACGGCAACCCTTACAGTCTTTATAGTCACTTTGCCGCAAAACCAGGTTTGCAGTTAAGAGTGCCTTTCAAAAAGCAACGTTCCCACTCTTTAACTCCTATAGACATTGGACAGCATGTCAATCATGGCAAAAGCGCTAGTGCCGATGGTGTCATACAAAGTCAAACCAATAAGCATTGCAAAAACTTTTATAGCGAATCAAATTCCAGTTCTAGCACATGGGATGCAAATCTGCCGACTAGTCCCCCAGCAAAGCCGGCCAGGTATGACGGGCCGAAAGCTGATGACCGAAGAGTGGAGTTACAAAGGCTTTATCACGTTTCTGGATCTGATTCAGGCAATGGCTCTGGAGATTCTACACAAAGTTCGGCGCACAGTGACCCAAATAAATCCAGAATTGAATCAGATTACAACTTAGTGACGCCTACGATCAAGCAACAGTTTGACTACGACCTCACCGAAGCAAAACTACTCCAATCAGAGAACTTAGATTACGTAGTTGAATCAAGAATTAATTTGGAAAATTTCCAATCACTAATTATTCCGACAGGTTTAAATAAACCTTTAGAATCGGAAACTCTACATACTATCAAGCTGCTACTGAGAACTTCAGGACCGAGGATTTTGGCAAATCATATGACAAAAGTCGACTTGTATTTCCTATTTGATGACGCTATTCAAATCGAAGGATTGGAAAAAACTGCCAGCGGTTTAGAACTGTGTTTTTTGCCGCAAGGTCGGCCACTTCGAATGGATGTCATTGAAAGGTAGGAATGCGACGTCACGGCGGCAAACAAATGTGATTTCTTAAGATTGAAAAGTAATTAAGTATGTAAGTAGTAATGGTCAAAAAGGATATGAAATATTATTTATCTTTCAGAATTGAGACCTTTCGCCTCCTCATAGCGGTGACAATATTGACATGCCAGACCGACAGGCAGCGAGCTGACACCATTAACGACTGGATCCTCCTAGCAGTAGAAACAAAGACTGCTTTAGGGAACCTGTACGGTTTCTCTGCCATAATGTTTGGGTTATGCATGCCACAGGTGAGTCAAGCTATTCTGTCCTTTAGTGCTCAATAAACGTACGTTGTTAACAATGTTTTGGTTTCAGGTGGAGTGTTTGGAAAACGCGTGGAATATACTGCGCCGCATGTACACGGATAATGCTTTCATGTTTGAAGCTAAGTTGAGACCTTGCTTCAAGAGTATGAATGAAGGGACCAATCCTCTGCCCCCGAACACAACCACCCCATATATTCTACCACCAGTGCTGTGTTTTCACTTGTTTGGTAAAAATATTTGTAATAAAAATATCAAAGAAGAAATTAACATGATTTTGTAATATAAATATTATTTAAATTACACTAGAAATGTCAACAAATAAGTGCCAACCCACTTTTCAAATATATATTATTTTTATACATTGTAATTGACAAGATTTATTTGAACAAGCAGAGGACGTCCTGTGTGGCTGATGATGATGATGATGATTTGAACACGGCTACACATCTGTTGAGTACTGTATTAAAAGAGAATAATACTATATTCAAATGAATTCGAAAATTGCAGATGGCGAAGGCGGTAGTTTGATGCAACCAGACGACACATTTGCGGGCAGTTTGATGAACAGTCTCGAGTTCGATTTTAATGCTACTGCAGCACATCTAGACGCCGCCAGGCACTTCCCCAACCAAACGGAAATGTTCAAACGGAACGCGAGGACCGTCGTACAAGAGATGTCCTCGCTTGGGCCAACATTGGATCCAACGCTACTTGAACTGTTTAGAACAGAGTTCCATATAAACTTCTTGTGGGGTGAAAGGGGAGCGTTGACTACACCCAACCAGAGGTTTGCGCGACTCACTGATATATTGACTGCTATGGCGAATAAATTAGCTAACCAACCGCTTGAAGTGGATGACATTGTTTAGACAAATTGTAGAATTATTACGTAAAGTAGTATTCATTATTTGTGATAGACGTATTAAAGAAATTAAATCTTTAACTGTGACCATATCGTCGAAGTTATGTCGATAATTGTGTTTCTGATTCGTACAATATTTTGGCATGGAACGATATAGGTGTTTTGTATTTTTTGACGTTTTTCCAATGGTCTTCTTTCAGTGCGTTCCACTAAGCGTTCACAACGATCACGCTCACGACCGCAGTTTTTCCCGTTCCACTTGCTTGTGAGCGTTACTGTCGTAAACTCAAGTGGAATGGATTATAGAGCGTCTTGAGCGTGGAGGTAAATAATACAAACGGCGAGCTCATAAAAAGAATGCAAAATATTTAACAGGTTTGGTTATAATCTCTAAGCCTTGAAAATAAACTTAATTAATTATTGTTTAAATCGATTTATATTGAAAAAAAAATAATTTAATTTTTTATATCCACTGCGGAAACATTCACTTCTACTACAATATATCTTTCCGCATGAAATAACGTAAGCTTAACGGTCGCCATTTTTGATGCATTGAGTTTTGAAAACGCCGCTAATTTTCTCAACGATTACGACGACCCACCTTTTTAGATGGGTCGTCGTGAGCTTCGCGTGAGCGAAAGTCATGACGTCATAAGTGACGTTTTCGCCGCGACCACAACGACCGCGGTCGTCATGTGGAACGGCTAAAGGAGCATTTTGATCGTTGTGAACGCTTAGTGGAACGCACTGTTTATGTGAGGGAAAACTTTGCTGTTTTGACAGATGTTTCATGCACTAACTGTAAAAATGGCAAATTATTTTCCTTATAACAATTGTGTATTTGAATATGTTTGATTTTATACGCATTTTATATGTATGCAAGTAAAACAAAAAAGAAACCCTTCTATAAAGACTGCATCGAAATTGTATGAAAAATGAGGCAGTATTCATATTTTAAATTCTGGAGTGGGGGCATACTGGAGATATCTTACTATGCCTTTCCAACGCACGTACCGTTATGGTAGGATGTGATTATATTGATACTTCTCTTTCCCGCAGTTTGAAGGTTACAACAAACTTAGGCTTATAACTTTTTATTTTTGAGAATATTTCTATATTTTTTATGATACACGACGTAAACTTCATATAAAATTAATTTAAAAAAATAAGTCAAGTACCCAGTTATCTGGATTTTGAAAACTTGCCTCAAATAGAGTAGGTAAACAGACACTGCCCAAGCTTTGCGAATTTTGCTTAGAATCAGTCGGTAACTCGTAAGCTAACCATAAGAGTTGTATTTTTGTAATGTATTAAATAAGAAATTAAAACTCGTCAAAAATGTGAAGATATGTGATGATTGTTATTCGCTGGTATTGAGAGTATTCTGATTCCGCCTCTCAGAACGGAATTTCATACAACGCTGAAGTAAACAATATCCGAGCAATAACATGATAGTTATTAAGTAGATGAGTACATCTAGTTTTAGATCAAACGAAATAGTTATTGTAATCTTTGTTATACCTTTATAAAGTGCATGCAATAAACGATGATGTAATTATCTTGATTTTTATTGAGCTTGTGTAACAACCCTTCTTGCGAGCTGTCAGTTAACGGGAGTAACCCTGGAATAAGGTCTATTGCATACGAAAATAATCTTAAAAATTGGTCCACACATGGCGGATATCGCGAATCATACATAAAAAAATAATGATAAATGAGCTGTTTCCTGTACGTGTTTTCTCGAAACAAAACATAAAACACCTACACATAATAATGTTTTTCGCTGTCTCCTGCTCACGCTTAGATTATCCTATGCTCACGGGTAGGGATGATCGATATTCATCGATGTTTAAGAAACATCGGTATTTAGCTGGAAAATATCGATGTTTTGACATCGATGTTTTGATTTCGATATCATCGACACATCGATGTTATGAGAATAAAATATCGAAACGTCAATATATTCTTTAGGGCCATCTAGCGTTGGATGGACTAGCTGGGGACTAGATAACTATGAGTTCAATTATTTAGCACTAGATGACACTGATCAACATCATCGAAGTAAGCCATACGAATAGTTATTTTTTTGCATTTCCTAAGGGATTAAAAAAAATGTCAACTTCAATGCACAGACTAACGTCCAGTTCCAATAAACAATCGCAGTTCGAATGTGCAGATAGATTACAAAAATTAGCCAATAAGAACACAGTTTAAACATGACTCCGTCAAATAACTTGATTTGTTTGGTTCATAATCGCGATCTATCTGCACTCTAAACTGAGATCGTTTATTGAAACCCGCCATAAAGGGAAAACACCTGGAAAAAAATATTTTTTTACAGAGTGTGCCCAAAAAATACTGAGAATGTTAAAAAATATCCTGTATTGTGTTTTCAATAACAATAAACACATAAATAAAAAAATAAGAAATGAATAAAAAATAAATGGAATACACAGTTTTATTTGCTACAGAAAACATCGATGTTTTGACATATCGATGTTTTGCTATCGATGTTTATCGTACATCGATACTTTTGGATCGATGTTAACATCGATGTTTTTCTAATATCGATCATCCCTACTCACGGGTCAATGGACCATAGACAAAAATATGCAGCGAAACCAATGAGTGAAGAATCAAATATAATAAAAATATATTTATATATTTTTCTTTAGTCATTGAGCGAAACTATATTTTGAGTAATATTTTAGTGTAGGAGGCGCAGCTTTACCTTCATTTAAAGGCTTCAATAAATAGCTTTTATACCCCCTCGGTGAACCAACCGTAGTATATACCAAGACACCTCCCCCCCCTCCCCCTCTAGTTGTCACGTAGTCATTTATAAATATGGTTTTAAATCATTTTTGTCGAAGAAAAGTTAAAAAACAAAATATGAATTGTTGCCACCTGTGACTTTAAAAAGTGCGAAACGCTGCGCGCCATTATTTGAATATAGCTCGAAAAAGCACGAGATTTCCCTAGAAGATATTGACTACATGACGGAAACCTAAGGCCCCTCCGCAGTGTGACCAAGCGTGATTTTTGGAGACCCCCCGCCCTGAAAGAGTCATGTAATAAGGGTACCTTACGGTAGGAGAGAGTAAACTGAACTGAGAGACAGGCTAGCTTCGATTATCCAGGACTACTCTCATTGTATCAATTTATAGATAGTACCTATTTATTACTCTATATAACGTCATGAGGATTTATCAATGAAACAATGAGTAATTCAATAGACATTTATTTCGTCCAAATATCCAAAACATAGAATATAATTTATAATTTTGATACTATTTCATAGTACAAATACATATTATGCAGACTTGTTTTAAAGCGACTTCCAGGGTAACCGCATAGTCAGAAAAATTCGTCGGCATATAAAAAAAAAATAATAAAAAAAAACCTTAATGTATATGAACAAAATATACTCTAGTAGGGGAGCCCACGATGCTAAATGGGGATTTACTCGAGCGTCGTAGAGACCTATTGGGATGCAAAGCTTAGATGATATGAAGAAAAAAATGTTATATGATATATACCTTTACATCGGTGGGGGAAGCGGCTATAGATTTTTAAATATGTAAAAAAAAACTGTTGCATGGACAACCTCGAGCGCGTCAGATATTGATAGCATCAATGCCCTACGTATTTTTAATAATGTACGTATGTTAATCTGATCGTTTGCATGATGCGAGTGGTTGTATTTAAGGGTTGAAAATGAAAAAAAAAAAATTTTTTTCGAGCGCGTCAGATTTTCTAACGGAGTGTTAAGTGCACCAAAAAAAGGCTCTCATTCACTAATCTGACGATTTCGATGGGACGCAAACTCGCGGCCATTTTCATAATGTGCAAAAAAAATTCGCCATTTTGAAATACTCAAGCGCGTCAGATTAAGATATATATGGTTCATCTTTATGTTCTAAACGTACTGTCTCATAATCTGACGATTATCTAGAGGGATTGGCCTGATCTGACAAAAAAAAATTAGAAAAACGGTTCACCTTAAAGACCATCCCTGCAACTTCCCGCTAATTCCATTCTTGGGCTCTTAAAATTGTACTTATGACATTTTTGAGCTCAAAATATAATTTATGTGATATTTTGAGCTCGCTGAGTTCAAAGAAATAGAAATTTCATAGAACACTATTTTTGGAATTTTCAAACCGCAATAACTTTTGAATGGATCAACCGATTTTCACGCGGTTGGCGGCATTCGACGCAGTTTTATCATCATCATAAGTAATTTTGCAATTTTAATTGATCGAACCACAAATTTCGGAGTAATCCCGAAAAAACACTTTTTCGGGTTTCTTTCGTTCACGATATCTCTCGAACGAATCAACCGCTTTTGACCAGCTAGGTGGCGATCGACGTGGTTTTTCAAGCTCAAAGGCGGATTAGTTTTTGAAGTTGATCGATAAAGCCGGTTAAAAGTTATTCCAAAAAAACCACTTTCAAAATATTTTTTTTTTTTTTAAATCATTGATCTTAATTAATTGAAAAGCTCAGGAAGCAGAAACCAGAGTGGGGACGGAGTGAGAGAGTAATAGATAGAGAAAGAGTGAGAGAGGAATAGAAGCGCGGAGAAAGAAATGTAGGCATCACGCAACTGCACGCATTTAACTTTATCGACGAATTTTTATTATTTCGGCTTGCGGAAATCGTCAGATTATATATTTTTCATTATTCGTGAATTATTTCCTTCAAAATAAAAAAAATTTAGCTACGCTCGAGAATGTCGAGATGACGTTTTTTTTTTACAACTTTGTTGCCCTCCCCTTTTTTTACGTCACTCTCAAATTGTCAGATTAGTGGAATATACACTTTTTAGGATGTAATTAACTCACCCTACCTTAATCTGACGCGCTCGAGAATTTCTGATGGTCAATTTTTTTTTACTAATCTGATCCTGTATCCTTCACGGGCGGCCTTATATATGGGCCTCATGTTTTGTGGAGGTACTTAACCGGGTACAAGGTATCCCCCTGTATATTAATCTGTCGCGCTTTAGTAAATCCCGTAATCCCCGCTTGGGCTCCCCTACTATCTGTATTAGTTTTATGAAATAATAATGTGGCTCGATTTAAAAGTAACTAAGATTAAATATTTATTTTAAATATGTAACTTCTTTAATAGTAGATATATTTGTCATGTAAATAGTACCAGAATTCTAATCTAGAAATAATTTCAGTCACTCGATTTTAGTCGCTAATGAAATAATTTTACATAGGATCACTTGTTGTTCAAAATCGGCCACTTTATTGTCAATATTGATGAAATACGTGTTCGACGTACAAATAATAAAGCTTAATTGTAGAACATACATAATTACATAATCCAAATGCACAAAAATATACCAACCCTAACAGTGTTGGATTCTATGAGCTTATAATAAATTCCCAGTTTAAACCTACATGAAATATATTAATCAACCCAATTTCGCTACTACTTGAAGTGAAGAATTTACATAGAAATTAGGGTTGCCCAACACGAAAAACTATCGTGAGTGTATTGTGTCCAGTACATATATTTTCAAATCACACATCAAAACGTGTGCAACTACTTAACAATCCATTGAGCAACACACATAATATTCTTTAGAATTACAACATACTAATAACGTAGCTGTTTTGTTCAAAAAACGTGGCAACCCTATTTTTAGTAATTAGCAAAGTGACGTTTTTACAAGCGTCTCTTTAATATCAAACCCAAGTACATCTGCTCCTTGTTAAAGCACTATTGCCATGATTAAACTTCTAATTCATGGGTCACACGGGGTAAGGCATAAGCCTAAAAAAAATTTCGCGGCAAAGTAAATTAAACGAAAATTAATTTAGCGACGAACAGCTGCTCTATGATAACTATCAAAGACAAGTAGAAAAAACTAACCCATAGTTTCTTCATCGAAAGCAAATGTCAAAGTTAAAGCAACGACTATAGAAACTTCACGATTTTAGGCTTTGATTTTATAGTTACTGTTACCTGTTACCTTTGAACTGTCATTTTCCAACATACTCGTAAAGTCAAGTATAATATATTTATTTTACTTTTACTTAGTTATTACCTTCCCCCGCTAACATTCATGCGACTGGTAGCCCTATTTAGAGTTGTCTTTGTGCATTAGACGCAAGCACGTAAGTAACACCCATTACAGTACTCGTACATGATTAACTTGGCTCGCTTGAACTTTGACTAATCCCTTCAATTTTACTTGTAGACATTAACAAAAAATATGGAGGAGCAGAATCACTTCGTGTAAAAACCATCGCAGGATACAATAAGAAAAATGAACTTTGATGCTATCTACAAAATTCTAAAAACTACTATAGTCCAATTGCTAATTAAACGGAGTAAACTGACAGATCGAAATGTCACTTTCCAAAATAATGTTGCTTACTTTCAAAACGTAGTGATTGATCTAGTTCAATTTTTATCATTCAAAGAAACAATAACTCAGCATTAGTTTGCAAAATTAGAATTTAGTTGTGTATTTTTAGAAATTTCAACTTAGCCCTTCGACTAAATGTTTGTGTAAATAATTTTGCGTGAATAATCACAACAGTTATGCGAAATAATAACAATGAAAATTACAAATATTACTTTTATTATTTGAGAAAAATTACATTCGACACATTCATAGCTTTTGTAAGTTTTGTTTATTATGAACTTGACTATATGAATGACTATAATTCCAGTAAACATGCCATAATTTAGCATGCAGTGATTTATTTTGACTATAAATCAGTCGACATGCAGTACTAATCATACATTAGGCAGGAATTACGAATTTAAGTTGGACTTTGGAAAAAGAAAGAATGAAATGGTTCACTGAAATGAAATGTTTAAATAATCTTCATCTTTTTACCGCAGCACTATTTAAATTTCATGAAAAAGTGGCAACATTCGAAATGTCAGTTTACTCCGTTTAATTAGCAATCCTACTATAACGGCCGGTTTCAATAAACAATCTCAGTTCGAATGTGCAGATAGATTACATAAATTTGCCAATAAGAACACAGTTTGAACATGAATCCCTCAAATGTCTTGATTTGATTGGTTCATAATCGCGATCTATCTGCACTCTAAACTGAGATCGTTTATTGACACCGGCCTTAAGTCGCACAATTAAACTCTAGTGTTGTTAGACGCCGCAGTAACGGGCCACCCCTGTTTGTTCACTTCTTAACCTAAACGATATGCCTATAAACTATGTCATTAAAATGCAGACGTTTATTATGTTTTTTTATAGCTTGGCAAACTATTTGTTAGTGGGCAATGACTTACATCGACCTATCCAAAGAATAAAGTTACATATGATAATGAATCGAAATTGCTTTCTTATTTTTCTGAGCTTATTTATTGACCTGTATATTTAACTAGTGAATATTTTTTAAGCTATGTCATAATTTAACTTGTTATTATGTCATAAATTTAAAAAAATACTAGTATTAGTTAAATATATAGGTTAATTTAAGCTCAGAAAAATATAAAAGCAATTTCGATTAATTATCATATGTAACTTTATTCTTTGGATAGGTCGACATAATTTTTTTCCTCCTTTGCATCACCATCATTATCATCTCTGTGTCAATTTCAACCATAGGCCGATCGCTGCTATTTTGGAAATCTGTATTAGTCATATTATTCTTTATTTATGGAAATAGCAAATTGTTACGGTAGACAGTGCCTCCTTATCTATATTGACTACACGCTACTGTGAGTGGGGCGGAGACATCACAAGTTTCAGTGCTGTTAAATGTGTCAAATTTTAATTTGTAAAATCGAATGAATAATTATAATATTGATATCTAGACGCCAGTACATAAAAATTGTGAGTGACCTTTACCCAGCAGCGGGATTATATGAGTTAGGAAAAAATCGTTACCACTTTAGATGCTCATCAAAATAATTTTATACACATATTAATTTCCCATGGATAAAATATAATAAACCTATGCAGTTTTCAAATTTCACCAAACGCACAGTAAAAATTGCCAAGCTATAAGACGCTCCGCAAACCGAGCAGAGTTGTAGGCGCTCGTGAAGTGTGTAATCATCGCTAGTGTATACTCAGTCTGAACAGGCATTAGATAAACCTGCCGAAATTTAATGACCTTTACAAAGCTAATCCTTTTTATAAAGTGTCAATATTTACTTAAATTTGTTTCCACCAGATAACTTAATGTGCTAACAGACACATGATTAAAAATAATAATGTAGTCTTATAATTAACAATAACTCATTATCTGACGATAATATGTGTGAACACAATGAGTCTTAATAACATGTATGCCAGTTCCCATCGACAACGAAACCGACACCTATAAGATTTAGTATAAGAAAAATAATTTAAACTTGTTAAAGTACACATATCAACTCTAGCAATTAAGTATTTGTATGAAATTCTCTAACACAAAGGTATACTAGTTATTAATCATACTAATAGAATTGGTTTGTCTGGAAACGCATAGGCGAGGCGATATTGTTCCATCTCTGTCTGGATATGTGCTTTAAACATTTTATTGTTCCACTAACGTGTTAAGGGCGACTTGCAGCGCTATTACTAATAAAGAGTTACAGCTTATCTCGATTTATCCTACAGCTCACTCCTATCGTTTAAATCAAGATTTGCGTAAATACGAGATTTATCGTGTAGCTGCAAGTGGCTCTTATACTGTCAGGGCAAGATTAGGTGATGTGTTAGGGACCTCCGTAAGAGCATTGTTTATGATGAAAAACTTATGAAACGCTTATACCAGCTTGACACAATCGTCCAACAATCTAATTGTTCGTCCAAGCCTCCACGTGTAGAATAGGTGAATGATAGATAACGTTAGATAATCTGTTTTGATCGTAAGTTCGAAGTTCGAATAGATTGGAGTCATGTTGGAGTGTTGGATAATCGTGTAGAGTGGGCATTAAAGTCTACGCACAACTCTTTAACTAAACAGTAAACGCGACATCTAATATGTTATGCTTTTGTACGCGAAATTCGCGCTTACATCTTGTTTTAAACCCGTCGTGTACACAGACCCTAAATCTTCCATTGCATTTAGACTTTCTTAGGATTGGTCAAACCAGGCATTAGATAACAAAATGACATATCCGCACCCACGCAATACGTTTGTATGTTTATTAAATCACAATAAATGACGGTGAGTAATGTTGAGATAGAACCGACAGCGGTGCGTGAAACTCGCCAGCGATATACACAAAAATAAAGGTTTTTGTCACCATACCAAAGTGAAAGATACTTTATGTTGACCGCTTAGAGCGGTTATTTAAACGCTACGCGGGTACTTCGGCGGCCGACATCAGAACTTGAGGGTCTTGGCGACCAACGCAACGATTGCTTTGGTTTTGTCTCCGTCGTAACGCCTCAACTCTAGTATGGCCTGTAAATGACAGTAAACCTAATTAATACTTAACCCTGAATTCATTTATGACCCAAAATGACATCTGTGGAACTGTGATAACAAAAACAAAAATGGTTTCGCTGTTGCGCTGCGTTCCCAATGTATGAAGTGCGATATTGAAGGTCAAATTAATTTATAATTGCTTTGATAATAATTTAAAACTGGCTGACTTCTTAAGTCGACTGCCTCGGTGGCGTGGTTGTATTTCGGTACGACTGCCATCCTGAGGTCTCGGGTTCGATCCGAATCCGTATAAAATAGTTTTATTTCAATTTAAAACTGGGTTTAATGAAATTTGTTAATGTCACACGAATTTTTCATATCTACATAGAATTTTGGGAAAAAAAACACAATCAAGATAGCTCGGCCATCCACAGGTGCGCTAGTTGCATATAATAATAATTATGCCTACTCTATCAGAGACAGGCGTAAACTGATGTATGTATGTAGGAATTATGTATATAATATAGACGTGACGAGCAAAAGTAACTTTAGACCGGCCAGCTTCTTTTATATGTACCTCTATATTATATTCAGGATCTTAGGGCTTATTTTCAACAGTCAGATAACATTTATCTGAGAAATAATTTTGTTACTTTGACAGATATTTCATACATGTCAAAATATCAAAATTATTCTTTAGATTCAAGATTTATACAAGATGTCTGACTAGCTTTTTTTGAGTAATGAATTTATTAAACACTGTTGTTGGCAAAATTAAATATGTTTTTAAATAAAGAAGAAGAAGAGGAAGGGTACCTATTGAAAAATTAACCCTTAGATCAAATATTATTGTGTTTACCTGACGTCGAGAATATCCAAGAGCTACGATCTCCTCCACTTCAGTCTCGCCAAACTTGTCCGTTGGGAATATTGTTTCTTCAGGATTATTCAAATCTGAAAGTGGACATACAACATTTATAATAATTACCAAATAATAATAATAATGATACCTTCAAATATCACACATACACATCACAACTTGAGTTTGCGTCAATTTGCAGCTCACAATCAATCAGCTGACATCAGCCGTAAAAAGGTTTACCCAATGGATCCACAGCCTTAAGGCACGTCTCCTGCACTAAAACATTACACAAAACATCTACAGAAAACATGGTTTCACACATTTTTGTTTACGGTCCACTGTCCCATGAGACAGCTAAAACATTGTTTTGTGTTTTGTTTTGAGAAAAACACGTGCAGAAGACGCGCCTTTAGACAACATTCAAACAAATGTTGAAGAAAAACAACAGATGAATGAATAGTAATATAGAGTTCGTTGTTTTCATTCTACGCCTAAAGAGTTGTGACAAATTTACCCATTTATTTTTATAATATTTACAACGACTTTTGTAACTTTGCCAAAGTAGTACAACTACGTTGTCAAATGGCACAAAATCCTGTTTGCGATAGGTAAATAAATAAACAGCACTCAATTAAATCGTAAAATTGTAGTTCTCTTCGTCGGTGCCGTACGGACGCGACCGGAGGCTTTCGAATGATCGTATTTTTCGTTCGAAAATTATCGCAAATTCGACGCACTGAAAATTGATGGTAGAGTTGCATTCTTCGAATTTAAATGAGGCGAATGGCTTTAAGCTTTAATGGGCACTGGCCATGAACTCGTTCTGATCGACTCGAGCCAATTCTGCGTCGATAAGTGTGGTGCGGTCCCTACCCAACTTATTATAGAAGGTAGTCTACTGAACGGGCAAAAAATGTTAAGAAATACGCACATCGGTTTTCTAAATACGAAAATACGACTGTGGCAATAGGAGCACTAACATTTTGGTCTCATAAATCCAACCATGGCAATCAAAAGGCTAATTATATTAAATAACACCCAACAGTCACATACATAGTCCTGACCCCACAGTAAGATAAATATATACTTGTAAGAGTACTTACTGATTCTTTGGGTTGCAGAAGTGGACTGGGCGCTGGTAGTCACCTGGGCTTTCTCTGGCGGTTTGCTGCTGCTACTAGAACTACTTTCCCCTAAAAATAATAATATGTTTCAACAAAATTACATTTTACGTATTATTTCTCTGTTTAAATTGGTGAACAATTCACTAAATATATCTTATCTATTACATCTTAATAATTATCACGTGAATTACTAGTTAATTACATCACAGGATATATTTTAGGCAGCAAATGTAATGAGACTAACCACGATTACTGACGCGAAAAAAGTTGATACAATTATGTAATCCATCAGAAATATACACAAACATGTTTTAATATACAATTTATTTAAAAAAAAATAACAAAAATGTGTGCTAGCTTGGGTTTGACTAATAGGTAATGTTATCAAAATGCATTTACTATACTGAAACAACCTCTACCATTACTTGATTGATAAATGGAATTGCATTAATTAAATAAATGATTTATGAATAGGTGTGTTCCAATTGCACTAAATGTGGTATGTGGAAAATAGTCAACAAACGCGCACAAGTGCAAAGTGTCCATTACCATAATTAATCTAGATACCGACCACTGCGAAAATTATAGTTATATTTACCAAATTATCAAACTGGACATTGATGCAAATAATCTTCAAAATATATGAATTCCTAGAAAACGATTACAACTCGTTAAACGGCAGTGTTACGCGATAATCCCACATTACGCCAACTTTCCAACACCGGGCCTACTTTCCAAACAAACATGCACATAATTAATTCAGCTGTAGCATACTCGCACTGGGCACACGCGAACATCTGTACAAGGAACTAAAAAACATTTAACTTTACGATTTTTATTGTTTTATTGACTTTACGATTTTTAACTATTTTCCTTCAATAAACATAGCCGTCACAATTATTTAATTTAATATGCGTTTGTCACTTCTTTTTGTCACGCCCACCTTGCTTAGACTTCTCAAGTGCTTCCTTCAGCTGCCGTTCCTCACTCTCTTTAACAGATTGGTTGATGATATCATCCTCAGAGATGCCAGAGAGACGTGCACACTCCGGCAGGTCAGCTTCTGGCAAGAATTGCGTCTCTGTGCCTGTAGTG
Source organism: Clanis bilineata (assembly GCA_036417725.1). NCBI lineage: Eukaryota > Metazoa > Arthropoda > Insecta > Lepidoptera > Sphingidae > Clanis > Clanis bilineata. The sequence goes on from CM071137.1 coordinate 16,116,492, forward strand.
CCGATCCGTAGAACGTTGCGTTTTAGGTCGATATTACACTATTAGAAATAACATAGTTTCGTGTGAAAATATTGATCTCCATTTATCATACAATAACAAAGTGATAATGATTATTTAGAATTTGTGTTAACCATGGCTCAAGCAACTTACGGCCGGTTTCAATAAACGATCTTCGTTTAGAGCGCAGATAGATCGCGATTATGAACCAATCAAATCAAGTCATTTGAGGGAGTCATGTTCAAACTGTTCCTATTGGCTAATTTTTGTAATCTATCTACACATTCAAACTGAGATTGTTTATTGGAACCAGGCGTTAATGCATTATAACAAACTGATTGTGCCCAATAACACTAAAAACACCTACACAAAACAAGGTTTTAAATTTTCTCTTTCTATATAGCAATTGGTTGGTTGGTATAGGTTGTTATATAACAAAAGCTTCAAGCCTGCACTAAAACATTACCTAAAACACCTACACAAAATACGGTATTTCTAAATTTTTGTCTATGGTCCATTGATAAATGAGCAGGAGACAATTGAAAACCTAATTTTGTGTAGGTGTTTTGTTTCGAAAAAACATGTGGAGGAGACGCGGCTTTAGATCAACATTCAATAATAAGATAAAATAAATTTTCTATGTTGCGCAGCAAAATTAAAACATTATTCTGAGCCTAACACATAATGCCACATATAATAAAGAATATATTGAATTTTAAAATTCTATCGCTGCAAGCAGTACGCCTTAACATAACATGTACACAAAATATGTAAATGATATTGAGATATTTCTTCTACAATGGCACATGTCACCTAACGTTAAATCTTACTGTATTAAAGTTGTCTTAAAATAGAAATATATATAACAAGCTAAAATGTTGAATCTTTGTTCAGCATTGGACATTCTATGGATAATGATGATCATATTTTGATGTGTGTACACATACCTGATGTCTTTTGAGCATGTCAAGCCCCAACAACATGTCCATAGGCTGTTCTTCGAGCACTGAGAAGGATGTAGTAAGAAAGTCCTTTTCAATTCTCATTTGAACCATATGGATGCGGCCAATAATTCTTTGCACACCAACTCCTTTTGCTATACCAGCCCATCTGCACAATAGAAGAGATTTAATTACAATTTAATCCATCTTAGGAAGACTTGTAACACTATTATCAGTGCTGGAAATGGATGAAAACGCGTTGGAATAGTGTTTTTGTAAAGAATAGGCTCACAGCATCGCCTTTAGTAAAAAATTATCACACAGCATTCCATCCTCCCTATTTGAAGTAGGTTGAAGAAACCAGATGAATATATATAAAACCGTCAGCAACAGCAAGCGCAATGTATTTTTTCACAATCAGATGTATGTCTTGATATTTCCAGTACAATTTTTATAAGAAATTTTTACTAATATTGCTATGAATTTAGAACTTAAATGTGCATGTAGTGATAGCACTGAACTCAAATCCTTTATAAGAATCCTTCAATTTGAGTAGGTAGTTATTATAAGAGGATGAATAAATATTTATAGTAACATCCTCTTGGGCTGAGAGCAGGGATCATGATCACAACAAATAAAAATAACATACATAAAACACACTAGTCATCATTAAGAAGTGTATTTTATTTAAATGTCATCCTAAATTTTATATTGATAAAGTTATGCTTATATGTGATAGTGTGCATATTAAGCAAAATAATAAAATAATTATACAAAGAAATACTTATTTTAATGAGGGCAATTACAAATTACAATATCTGTATGGATTTTTTGTTCTTAGCAATGAACCTAAGTAGTTATTATATAATAAGTAAATTTTAGTACATTTGAACATACCTAGTGTCAACCAAACGCATGATGTTGCATCTCTCAGCACAAGCTGCTGACATTATAGTTGTCTGAGCCCCAGAATCTATAAAAGCCTTCACAGGGAACCTAGCGGAAATAAAAATGTTTTCTTACATTACACAACATATACTCTGGACAAATATGGAAGGTATAAGAGATTATTGTTACCCGTTTACATGACAGTTTATATACAGCATGACAACTGTCCCAAACGTCTCTGGGTTATACTCCATAGCTGCTTCCATGTTGGCTTCAATGTTTTTCTGTCTAATCTCCTCTGCAATCATTCTTTGTGCCTCAGTGTCAAACGGATCTGAATTCATCATTCTAAAAACATTATTCCCATAAATAAAGATTCAAAACACAATATGTCCAAGTGGAATATTTCAACTGTTGGTTTACCTTATTCTCATTATGGAAGTTACTCAAAACAGGGCAAATGGAAGCATTTAAGTAAGGAGGCAGACCCTGGCAGAAGTCTGGAATAACACCAGGAAAAAAGAAAAGGTTTACCTTATTCTCTGCTGTTGACGTTCTGTTCTCGCCAACAATTGTTCATGCAGCACACCAGCAAAAGTATCTATGGAAATCAATCCAATTTAAAATTATAACAGACAGATATGTACTGAAATATTCTGAATGTTAACATACACATCAAATATTCATGAGTACACACCAAGGTTGCCACTGAGAAGTGCTTCAGCTAATCTAGGGTTGTTCTGCTTGAGCAATGCAAGTTGATCTGGATTTGCCAGAAACATTTCCCTGATGATACGAGGGTCTTCTTCAACAGGTGTATTTTTCGTGGCCATTGATGGGCCAGCTCTTGATGGCACTTGGATGCTACTGAAATCAAGGTTTGCTAAGCCGGTAGGCAATGCTGTAAGGGATAACTACCTTTTAATATTTTATACAAAAGCTTTGTTTTCACAATATAACTAAATTTGATTTTGTGGTTAGCCGCCACCAAATGTCATGAATTTATTTTTCATGAAATTATTTTTTTTATTTTATTATACGCCAGTGCGTAATTTGACAAAAAACCTTTCATTGTCACGAATGACAATGCATGACGATGCAATTTCGAAGTGGTGAAAATAAACACTTTTAAAAACAAACTCACATTGATTGGCGTCGGTCACGTTGAGGTTAGAGGCAGAGTGGAGCATGTGAATCAATACCAGGACGTCTCCATCGTGGACACCAAGTTCTTTGAGCGACCTTTTGTCTCCCAGGAGCGGCTTGCCATTGAAATTCAACGTGATATCTTTTGCAGGGAACCCGGATTCTATTTCGCAGAACGCCTTAAAATTCTCCAGCTCCAGATCTTCGGAGACGTCCAAAACAAAGATTTCATCGTTAAGAGTAGTCACTGTTACTTTCATTGTGTTTGGCTGACGCGGCGACTTGAGGCGAATAGTTTACAAGACGGCAGGTTTGTGCTGTGTGATTTATGTTTGGGGAATGACTGCCCAAAACATTTTAGGCCATGTATACTGTATAAACAGATCTGGGGACAAACACACTCACAAATATAAGATGGAAACGTAAAAACATTCCCTACGTACAAATGTCGAATACAAACTTCGAATCCGAATTGTTAAATTACGGTAATAATTAATATCGATTTTATATCGATATCATGAAGCATTCGAAGTATAGAATAGGGATTAATACAGTGTTGCTAGCCGAACTAGCCATTTTTAGCATTCCACAGTCGAATTAAAGTTCAGTAACCAAACGATTGTTGAACCTAATTAATAAAAAAACCTTATTGCTTATTTAGCATTATTGGTATATCTGTGCTTATTACTCGGAATATACAGGTATTTTATTCGGAAATTATTAGCTGCACATTGGTGTTTGGATGGTTCATGGTAGGTATTTTTTTATAAACTATATAAGGTTTAACCCCTTTATATAGCAAAATATTGTTTTTATTTAGTCCTAACCACGTTAAGCTTGTTGTTCAAATAATAGGTATTTTCTTGGTTAAAATAATGTACGCTAAGAATTCCATTCTGCGGTAAAAAAATTATAATGCAGACGTGTGACCAACAGCTGGAAAATATTTAGTTTTAGTTGATGAGTCCATGAAAATCCCTAAACAGTAGACGCACTGGCCACTGTAGCAAAACTTGACTACGCAACAGACGCAGAAAGAGAAAGTGATGAACTGGATTCACATTCGCTCAATTACCCAATGGTGGCAACAATGGATAGTAATAAGTAGAAGGAGGAGATATAGGCCTTTGTCCAACAGTGGGACATTAAAGGTTATAATAAAATAAATATACATGTCGTGTGTAATCTCCTTTATTAAGTCGGTGAAAAATACTTTCATTCCATATACATAACTTGCTTTTAATTATCTATACAGGCTGTTACACTCTCAAACATTTGAAGTGAAAGAACCGTAATGATACAGGTAGAAAAATTTATTTCTTGAAATCATCACTTACCCTATCTCTTCGGGGATACAGGACTACTATACATAGACATAGTATGTACGTATGTAAAACATTATTTTATTTCGAAAAATAAGTTTATGCACATGAATATAAATGAGATCGAACTCATCAGAACTTCGATTTTTTTAAAACGATTAGGTTAAAATGACCCAAAGAAACAATAATATCACAGATTGAATATTAATGTATGTATGTAGATTGTTGGATACACGTAAAGAAGTTTTATCTAAATAATTAAAAAGCTAATTTAAAAAGACATCACGTCTTGCCTATATACAAAACTTGTAAAGTCTCTTTAGCCGTGATAGTTTTCCTTTAAAATGTATGATATATGCTACTACTATGAATATTGTCACGTATCTAAACATTTCACATCGTATCCACGTTTAGGAAAAAGGGAGAACGCCCCACTCAAAAAAGAAAAAAGTACTTTAAAGCTTAATATTTCTCAACCAGACCCTCGGATCGAAAAATAGTTTTCACAAACCCGCATTGCTTTTGAAAGATCTATCTATAGTCGAGAGAGAAAAATCATCCCCACTTTACATGTAGGGGAGGTACCCAAAAGATTTTTTCTACGACTTTTTAGTATGATATTTATGTATACCCATCCCAAATTACAGCCATGTAGTACTTATAGTCTCTAAGAAACTATAAGAGTTCCATTTTTGCCATTTGGTTTCCGAACTCTAAAAATGGTATTCATATATGAGGTACGAAGAAAAAATACTTAAGTTTAATTTCTGTATAATTTTTGTAGCTATACTTCTTTGACTCGTTTAGATGAGAATATAATCACAAGTTTAAAAACTTAACGAACCGATTTCAAATCCGATCATGACCAAATTTATATGGGACCACCCTTGAAATAAGCCCTGTCGAACACAAAATTAGTTTTGAAAATCAATCCACATTCGTTGGAGATATCGCGTAACAAACAAACACAGATGAATTGAGGACCTTCTCCTTTTTGGAAGTCGGTCGAAAATAGAGAACTGCGCGCACACACTGTTTCGGTAATTCGACAGTATGGAGTTGGCTATCATCATATAAGACATTTCAGTTTTAAGTTCTTTTAGGACTAAGAATAATTATTATACAGACTAGGCCCAAAGTACCTACCAAAACGTTATTTTTGAAATTTATAGAAAAGCCAGTGATGAAAATATAGTGATAAAAATAAAAAGAAAGATTGGCTATTGTGTTGTGCTGTGTGCAATGTGCTTCGCCAACCCCAATATTTTTCTTCGATTATGTTATCATTTTTACTACTATAATTTTTTGCCTTAGCTAAAAAAGAATAACTTCTTACGCTAGTACCTAAATACACGCACCAAATTTTTTTTCATAAATTAATTAATTATAAGGGTTGACTGAAAATGAATTATTTATTTATAATTATCGATAAACAGTAATGAATAACGATACATATCGCCAAAGGCACATGTGCACTGCACTTCTCTATTCTTAAAAAAAAAGGCGACTGTTCAAGAGAAAAGTCGGAGACGGGAGAGGAAAGGAAAACCTTTGTTAGCTATATTTTCCTGCACTTTGTAGATATAATCGCAAAGTGTATGATCTCGGGTGTATTTACTAATAAAATAATGTGCTCATTATAGAAACAGGAGGCTAACATTGATCTAAAAAAGACTGTAAAGGCGATTGTGCTGCGGAAATAATAAATTTACAATGTGAAATAGACTAGTGACGTAGGAATGGTGAGTGTTTATGAATTTGTGTTTTAAATATGTGATTCAGATCGAACAGTATCCATTTATGACAAGCGGACCACATTTATTCGTTCGTGGACCTCGGGATTTGTTATTGAACCAGATTTTTTTGCTAACACTCAGTGAAAGCGGGTGTACAATGTCTGCGCTTCTAAATCTCTTATTTTAATATTATGATATGGCCTTTGTCTCGTTTTCGTGCATGAATCTTAAAAACCATTATTTATATGTAAAAATCAATTATCTAAAAATAAATGTAAACTGAACTAATCATATAGAACATATCAAACTACCGACAAACTACCCACATAACATTTTACATTAGTAGGTAGGTACTAATTTGTATGCTATTAATATTGTATTTTATTTTTTCTGAATTAAAATAACATTACAAATTAATGTAAGTATGTAAGTGACACTCTGATATTACTGAATCATATGAGATTTAATAGTTGTTCCTTTCTGTATCATTACAATTCCAAGACCTACATAAAGAGGTTGCAATAAGTAAAAAAGAGAGAAAATAAATCTGTTGCAGTAAATATTATTAATTTGTCAGTAATATTGAAAGTATTATAATCCTATGCCTATGTGTGTGAATATCAACATTTACACACATAGGCCTCATCGTGTGTGTTTCTTGAATCAAAACAAATACATACACAAAACAATTTTTTTCACTGTTTCCTGTTTCATACCATAGAGAAAAATGTGTAGCTAAACCATGTTTTGAGTAGATGTTTTGTGTAATGTTAGTGCATCTTTACATTAATGTGCTTCTCTAAAAATAGTTTGTCACATTGTTTGAATTTGGAAGGGACAAACTAGTTTTAAAGTTAACTAGCATTTAAATGTTTTTATAAAGCTAGGTCTCCTGCACTAAAACATTACACAAAACACTTACACAAAAGATTCATTTTTTATCTATGGTCTGTTGTTCTATGAGCAGGTGACAGCTAAAATCGTTGTTTTGCATGTTTTTAGTGTTTTGTTACCAAAAAGGTAGTGCAAGAGACGTGACTTAAGAATGCAGTAAGGTTTGAGTCTTGTGTGGGGTAGTATCACTTCACTCAGCAGAGTAAGATCACCATTTGGGTACTTGACTTATTATTTTAACCCGTCAGAGGCGGCACATATATATGTTCCATAAGCGTATGGGCCACCTGAGGCCGAGCCGCCCGTGACTATTTATAATTAATTTTATATGAAATTTACTTCATCTAAATATAACAGAAAGAAATATTGAAATATTCTCAAAGTTATAAGCCTTTGAAGTTTAGTGTAACCTTCAAACTGCAGGAAAGAGAAGTATCAGTATAATCACTCCATAATGGTACATGTGTTGGAAAGGAATAGAAAGATATCTCCAAAATTAAAATATGAATTACTGCCTCGATTTTCAACTAATTTCGATGTTTCATTTTCGTTTTATTACACATAAATATGTGTATAAAACTAAACATAGTCAAGAAGCCAATTGTCATGTTCCTAAATATGTTGATACTTGTTAGTTTTCAATTAATTTCCTCTTGTATATTATACTAGTATTTTTGTTTATTTTAATGCAGATATTTTAATAGTTTCTGTTTTGATTGTTAATTATAATTGTGAAACCTTATAGAAATGATATCCCCTGATAAAAGTTACATTATTTACATTACATTATTGAAAAGTCAGTCAGGGTATCAGAAACTATGACAGACTTTGGTTTCACAACACCCAGACCTGAAACAAATATATTATGTGTGTGTTGGGTGTTATTTATTATTTATGTGAGTCACACAAACATTTGTACAGGAATCAAACTCTTGGCCTCTCATTTCACAACCGATTACTCGCCTGCTACGTCTATACCAGGACTGTCATAATTTATATTTCGAGATGTGCCCTTTTCGAAATTGCCCATTCAGTTATAATCAGCTACTTAATAAAAATACTTTAAATGTCCTACATATATGCTATGCCTCCTTTATAACTGAACTATCAAAAGTTCCTATATTAATAGTAATAGGTGTGATCTATATCCCCCCAACGGATGTTAATCAGTTCAGGGAGAACATTATAAATTATGTAATGGTTAGAGTTTCTATTTAGGTTTTATATTTTCAACTTTTTCATGGTCCTGGTGTCCTGGGATATACTTATTATTAAAATTCAAAATTCACAGGAATTGTGAAAAGCCTTATACTTAGTTATTAATGAAAATTTCAACAATGTATCACCTGCATTTGAAGGTATCCTTATAGTACACTTGAGGTAATTTATAGCAAAAATTATTAAATCAATCAAGATTTTATGAAAATTCCAGATAGGTCACTTTATATTGGTATCGATTTTTGTTAATTTAAAAGTTTATTTAAGACTCGGTCGCCTCTTTAGTCTAGTGGTAACAAACATGTATGGGCCATGGATCGGGAGGTCGTGGGTTCGATTCCCAAGTCAGGCAAAGCGATTTTTTTAATTTAATGAACTCTGGATTAATCCCCCAGAGAGGGTTGACGTCAGACAGGCAGCCGGTCGTAAAAACTTAGCTAAATCCTTTCTGCAACATGCTTGAATACATGGGATACAGGCGTGACGTTTATGTTTATTAGTAGAGATATAGTTAAATTCCGCTCCTAATCTTCCGCGATTTCTCACACTACTAAGCACACATCACAATCCATTTGCAGTTTTGCGATATTTGAAACCTGGGAAAATATTATAGTGCTAGTATTTCTTTGAATGTAATGTGTGTGGTATTATATAACCATGATGCCATGTGCATGTTACTGGTTACAGCAGAGTAAGATGATTGGTGATGATGATGATGTGATGATTATCTTTGATGCTGTCGTTTTATAATAATTAGCCGTTGTCGTCGGAGCAATCTATAAACTTATGTAATTAGGTGTTACTCCTTGTTGCCTGAGACATTGCCTAAATAATGTTTGGTTCTTTCGTTCTTTCAAGTAAAAAAATCACTAATAGTATTCTTATCTGCCCTTATAATACTCCAGTGTGACGTCGGCTCAACAGACTTTAATCATATTGCATATTTTGGACTGCACTTCGCTTACCAACAGGTGTAGTGTAGTCACTTTGCCGTGCCCAGATAAAAAATATTTAAAATAAATAAGGCAGAAAGAGAACTCGTTGCACGTATTGGGTTTCGAATCCAGATCGCCCCAGTTTACAGCAGATATCTGCTGCTATCAGACCAAGGAGGCGACAATTTCGGTCAATCACAATAATTATAGTGTACACAAATTCATGCCTGCGTCCCCCAAGGTGTAAAATGTAGGCACAGGCGAACTAGCGAACTATCGGTTGGTCTCAATAAACGATCTCAGTTTAGAGTGCAGATAGATCGCGATTATGAACCAATCAAAGCAAGGCATTTGACGAAGTCATGTTAAAACTGTGTTCTTATTGGCTAATTTTTGTAATCTATCTGCACATTCGAACTGAGATTGTTTATTGGAACCGGGCGTTAAACACTCACATTTCGCAGAGGCAATCAGTCAATCATAAATGTTACGAATTCGATTTCACACATCGCACATTATTTCACTATCGGAAGTTGTTTCTCTGAAATAGTGATAGACGAGACCAAATCTTAATAATGTTGTAAACTAAAGAAAAAATAAGGAGACAAGTCACAAGTCACATTAAGCTTAAAAATATTTATGGCGATTATGTGTGCACCGAATTATCAATTTCACTGCTCCTTTTTTTAACACGGGGAATCTGTTTACAGATATCTCCAAGTCAAAACTCGGAGGTATATTGGACTCACCGGCGTAGGCCGTCCTACCGACTAAACCCCGCGGTGTTCCTATCTTTCCCTATTGCGAAAGCCACGGGGTACGCAATTGCATTCAGCCACAGCCCCCGCGCACAGTGTGTTATTTGGCTAAGTTGGTAACATGCCTTTTTATTTTTCCATATGATAGGATGTGCCCATTGAAAGCCTAATGTCGAATCCCGATGAATTTATCTTAACTAGTTTAGGAGATATGATTTTTTTTGTGAAGGGTCAATGACCTCATAGAAAAAGGTACTTCTCTATAAAAACCCAAGTATATGAAGAATACCATAATCGACAACGAGAAATAATGAAACCAATTACAATACCCAATATATATAAAACTCATCGATGTAACTAAGAATTTAACGCAGTAATTAATGTTGGCGTAAATTATAGATTTTACGTAATTTCTCAGTTCCAAGTTAAATTCTGCATTATATTTTTACTTTACAATGTGGAAAATCCAATTGCTTACAATAGTACGAAAATTTATACGATTTAAGTGCAGGATCGTTGAGTTATTGAATTTCTTAAGTTTTTTAAAAAATCTATGGAAACAGGGTTGGCAAAAAGAAGTTGTTAAATAATGATTAAGTTAAATTGTACAGAACTTATATTTATGTTCTTAACACTTTATTATTAGGTACATTAAACAAAAATAAGGTGACTTGGGACAATTAGGCAGAAGTTTTCTTTAATGTAATAACTAGTAATTGCTAGCTAAATTCTCCATTGACTAGTACTGGTCAACCACTGGAGGTGCAGATATATGAATGCTTCAAAAGCTTTAAACATAGAAAGGGCAGAGATATAAGCATGATAGCATAAATATATACATAATAATATAAAATAACTATTTAATACGAATTAAATGTTATAGAAAATATAATTTAAATAAATCTTATGTAATTTCCATATCCAAGTCATCATCAGAACAAATAAAAATTTCGTCACTAGTAAGTACTATGTCACTGGCATCAACTTCATTTGGCATGTTGGTGTTATCATTTTCAGTTGATGGTTTTAACAGTGATAATACCTTATCAGGGACGGCGAGATGTTTTCGCTTTTGTTTGCAAGAGGAAAGCATAGTAATATATGGATCTGATGACTCTAGAGCTCGGTGAAAAAGATCGAGTATCGTAGTTTTCCGATCAAATTTTCGAGTGTGATGCTCTCTGTCGTACCGCCAATACTTATTACGCGACTCGCCTGCTTGCTCTGATAGCATACCGATTGGTAACGCACTGGACCTTATTATTTGACTACCATGCATTAATATTTTATGTAATGTGACTGACATATAATTCCAGCCATATATTTCTACATATTTAGTAGCAAGTTCTGAACAAAATAATTGAAATTTTTCTGTATCTATTGGTAAACAGCATGAAAGTGTTACTAAGATAGTATGGAAACTGTCTACAAGCCAATACTATTATAATATATAAAATACTACTATGCTGTACGATATAAATTGAGAATTGGTATTATTTATACTGAAAAATGTTGATGTGATAACCCTAACGTATAAATTAAAAATTCAATAACTCTGGTATCCTGCCCTCGTCACATTTAATATTTAGTACCGTGATAATACCCAATATAATTATAATTTTGAAGTAGAAAGAAAATGCGGAACTTGCAAGAATTTTGAGGAAAAAAATATTTCTTAAAAGTTATAAAAAGTCAAATATGAAACGCTATATGCTTTTTTTTTAATTTCTTTTAAATACAATTTATACTTGTATATGTTTTCTAATCGAAAATAACATATTTAAAAAAAAATAGAAATGCATTGACGCGCAAAATCGTTTCTATGGTTTTTTCTATGGCTTTCAGAAACATTTCTTATCTCCTGAACTAGTGAAGAGAAATTCATCGGGATTCGACATAAGGCTTTCAATGGATCCATCCTATCACATAAAAAGATAAAAAGGCGTGTTACCAACTCACCCAAATAACACACTGTGCCGCGGGAGTCGGCCCTTACCCAACAGTCACACATCTAGTCCTAACCCCACACTAGGTATAACCTGTGTCGTGGGTATCAGAAACTATAAGAGACTTTCGGTCTCACAACACCCAGACTTGAAACAAATATCTGTGGGCCAAACAAACATTTGTCTCAATGCGGGAATCGAACCCGCGGCCTCTCGCGTCACACCCGGCTACTCGCCCGCTGCGCCACGGAGGCTGTTAAATGATAATTAGCCCATGCAGAAAGAGGATAATTGTCAGAAAGTATTCATACAATAAACATTCGACGCTCTGATTGCAGGAGCAGTGAAATTTACCAGCCCACCACCCAAGATAAGGTCTGATGTGGAAGCGTGATGTACGCCATTTATTTTGTACTCCGTCTGAGGAGGGCACTAGTCCTCAGACCACGAGGGGCCTTGCATAAGGGCCGACTCCCGCGGGGACTTTTAATTTGATTACGATTAGGTTTTATTGACTTAAAAAACCAGTTAAAAAGTGCGCTAATGTTGCATTAGTTCGAGAACTTGTCATTTGGTAATTTTTAACGTGACATTAGTGCACTTTTTAACTCTATTTCGGTGGAATTTTGAGTCACAAAATGAAGTCGAATCGAAGTCAATTTCGAATCGAGTGTCAAGACTAGTCAAGAGTCAACCCCCTGATTAACCCCTGAACGTGGTCGTCGCTTTCGATAAGATCACCATCAATAATGAAACTAATGGCTAGCTTTAATGGTGATATTAAATATTGTAAAGTTCTTATATGTCTGGGTGTTCTTATAAACTTTGAAGATAAACAACAACATTAGACCAGCGTGGTAGACTAAGGCTGAGATTTATAGAGTGAACTTCAACCAAGTCTGAGTCAAAAACGAAGTCAGTGAGGATTTGGAGTTTTTAAATCGAACTTCGACTTAGTCCGTGACATTTTTTACAATAAAATATTTGCTGAGTCGGTCTGTTAGTCTATTTTTCTTGTAAAAAATGACTCGGACTAAGTCGAAGTTCGATTTAAAAATTCCAAATCCTCACTAAGTTCGTTTCTTTGATTCAGACTTAGTGGAAAGTTTGCTCTATAGATCTCGGCCTCCTTTCAATGGTAGAGGCGGCATCGGTGGTGGAATAGTGGTATAATAAGTGGTGGTAGTATAAGTTACGGCCAAAATGGTGAATTTGCAATTATTTATACGGTGTCGCGGTACTGTTGCTTAGCATCTAGACTAGTTACAAACACCTTACTCGTAAAGGTAACATGAGATATCGATGTTACTAAGTAGGTACCTGGTGCTATATTTATAACTTTGTTTTTTTAGTTTGAGTCTCAATAGTAACTAAACTTTAATTTCTAAGATTTGCATGTTGTCTAATCGGGTACATTTTATTTAAAAGTTTTAAAACGACTATATTAAGGGTGAGATCTATAGAGCGACCTTCGACTAAGTCTAAGTCAAAGCAACGAACTCAGTGAGGATATGGAATTTTTATATCGAACTTTGATTTAGTGAGTTATTTTTTACAAAAAAAAAACAGACTAACAGACAGACTAAGCAAAGATTTTCTTGTAAAAAATGACTCGGACTGAGTCAAAATCCTCACTGAGTTCGTTGCTTTGACTTAGACTTAGTCGAAGTTCGCTCTATAGATTTCAGCCTAAGACTACGAATATTCATATTACATACATAATATGTAATATGCATCTAGATTAAGCTGATAACATTTGAGAACAATCGGTTAATGTCCCTATCTGACGATGGTGAAATAAAATCCTATTTCAAAATCGAGATCATTACTGTTTGCTAATAGTTGTGTTATTATTATCACCAATATTGCTTTTCTGATTTTAAGCCTGGAAGTTGAACCGTCCGGGCAAAGAGCCGGGTATCCGGGCCGGGCCAACTGTGCCAGTCTGCATCAGTGCCGGTCACTTGCAGACGCGTTTTGTGTCCACTAAATAATTATTATGTTGGTCATTATTGTTCATATAATAGTAAAGTGAGTTATTTTGTTAACATTATTACTAATTATACACGTAATATCTTAATTTGTTTGCGCTTCAAAAAGTTTATTGTCTCGGAGTTTCGTGCGGACTGCAGAGTCAAAAGTAGGGCAGGTATTGTCTGTTTAAAGCTGGTTGCAAAACCAACCTGATTGCAGCTTTAATTTGATCTTTAGATAGATTCTAACTAGTTCGTTTTTTTGTCGGTACCTCATACTCTGAAATTTGTAAAATTCGAAATAAGTATGGGCCAGAAAAAATAAACAAGAGAAAATAAAATTGTAAACATTTCTTATTCGATTGAGATTTTTTCGGAAGCGACAGGAAATTCGTTTCACACTGCTTCGTATAACGGAACGAGACGTGGCGCGACGGTAAACATGATTTTTCATTTCAGAATTCCCCAATAAACTAGTCAAGTGACATTTTGAGTTGATCGTGGATTGAAGATGTCTTCCGCGGGTCAGCTAGTGCCGCAGGTGACACGGAGTCCGCCGAACATGACGTACAAGTACAACGGGCCCCACATCGAGGGCTCATTTTGCACCTCCATTGATTACAACTACGATCCAATCATCAGCGTAATATGTGCAATGTACATCGCGTTTGGAATTGTCTACACGCTGTTTGGTAAGTAACATTTCTTGATGTTTTCATCAAATCAAATCTTTGGGGGATGCCTATGTCCAGCAGAGGACGTCCTGTGGCTGATGATGAATACTCGAAAGTCCATCCCAGTCAGTTCTTGACGAAGTTTGTTTGGATTAAGGATATGCATTTTATTGCCGATTATTATCATCAGACATAAATAATTTTTGCTTACTTAGGGCGACTTGCAGTTTTTGGATAAATCTCGATCATCTTAAATCGTCATTTAAATATACGAATAACGTGTAGGTTAAATTGAGTTTATGACTAAGTCTAAATTAGTAATAGTGATGCAAGTCGCATTAAACTATTATTTTAGTACTAGCAGCAGGTATGTGAGTATTGTGAACTATAATGGTTTAGGTGCCACTAAATTAATTCACACATTTTAATTAGATGTTTTTCTATATAAATGTGCAATTTAAATGTGAAGTAGAATTGTACTAGATATATGAGGAGACTTGCAAACTTACTTGATGACATGCATAATTACTTATTCTGGATTAATAAATATTTTCATGATTTCCAGAATAGCTAGACTTAAATTCGAATTGCCTCACAGTGCTGTTAACTGGCTCTCTGTCTGCCTCTTCGGTTATATAGGCGTGAACTTCGCGCGAGTACTTATATTGTACAAAAATATCAATGCATATTGCAGGAACATGTTAGTGAAAGCACATTTCCTGAAATATTTTTGGTCAAAGTAAAGCTTCAAAGGAATCATTTTTATTAACAGGAATTTCATCATATTTCAAGTACTATAAGAATATTGGAAATATCAATCGAGGCTTTAATAAAGACCCAAACTTTATTTATTTCTATCTACGAGTATTCGCCCTGGATCACACATGTCAATGGGGTTGGCTCAACACTTTCAAGCATGTCGCTGATAGTATTTGGCTTAATTTTTACGACCTGCTGCCTGTCTGATGTTAACCCTTTAAGGCATCCCAGGAAAATTGTGTTATAAACACACCTTGCCCGACCTGGGAATCGAACATAGAACCTCAGTTCACAGCCCTAATATGCTGCCATTATTGACTAGACAAAGGAGGTGAATATAGACGCTCAAACATTAAACATTATTGTATTTGCTCCAATAGTTATAGTTTCAATTACTCTGAAATCGTACTCTTATCGAGCTCTGATATGTTTTATTTATTTTAATAAAAATGAAAGAAATGATTATCTTTAAAGTATTAGCTTCTTTAGCGTATTTACTTTGTGAGGTTGCGATGTTTTGCTTTTGATCTTGATAGCTTTAAAACGAAATGAAAATAGTTTGTTATTATGATTTTATTCTGTTGAAAAATATATTATATTCTAAAATCTATGTGGTGATGTGATACGAAGAACAAACAATGATAGATGATAAGAAAGGTTATATTTAGGGTACGAATTGAGAATCAGTAATTGCATTAACGAAAGTTTTTATTGTAGGCTACCGGTGTTTCAAAGCCAGCATGTTTCTGACCGGATTCACGTTTGGCTCGGCGATCGTCTATCTCATATGCCTTCAGGAGTATCTGATGCCACCTTATGGCAATGTCGGTGAGTGATTATAATTCTTTATTAATTATTTATTAGACATATACAGGCTGTTTCATAAAGTTAGTATCAATAATAACTACACTTAAGAGAGGATGCCTAGCAATCTAGCGGTAAAGTTTAAAATTTCCTAAGGCTCATAGTTTTTGAATAATGGAAATTTGAATTTGTGACGAAACACTTTTTTTAGCTCATTGGGTCAGCTGCAGTTCATTTGCAAGCCACCTATGGGGTAATCAATTATTTTTTAGCATTCATAAAGCCGTTCTTATTCTCATTGCGACGATTTACAGGTCGCATTCCGTTATTAAAATGCCCATGCTTAATAATTGGTATAAAACATTAAGTTCAATTTTAATTTTTAACTTCACTATTGCGCTTTAAATCGTTCTTTCCGTATGTGGAATTGTTATTGGTACCTACTTTATGAAACACCTGGTATACACAGGTTGCGGTACGCGGTTCAGATCGCCTTACGGACTGCAGTGGAACATGTCACGTTGTCATACCATGTATATTTATGACGCGTGTATGTGGTTCGAGATACCTATATGTATATATTTAATTGTAATTATTAATTTGCGTTACAACAACAATATTATCCATATAGTATTGTGAACGTGGCGCGAGAGCAAAATAACTTTGTGTACCAATTCCTTTTGCTGTTCCATTCCTAATTCCTACGTGGTGTTTTTTAAAGATCGAATAAAATTAGTAATCTCAATTTAGTAATGAAGTCTTAGTGAATTTATTATACGCGTCATGTTATTTGTATAATAATGGACTTCTGAATATCCACAGCATACCTATTGAATGTGCAGTCAGTAGAGTACTCGGAAGCGAAACTCAATTTGTGTTGAATAATGCCAGGGAGATGCATCTGCCTCGTTCCTCGTTCCGTTTACCGGAGAATTCTATCAAACAAATTACAACGATTTTCGCATTGAATGGCTAAACAAGCTTAGCAAATTGCTCACAAAATGACATAGTTTGCTTCGCGTAATCGATTTTGAATTGCAGATAGCAATAGTGTTTTATTAAACGTGGTTTGTCGATGAGTGTTTGATACAATTAGTACATCAAACGAAGTTGTAGTTGACGTCATCGCCTGATCGGCATGGTGTGTAATTCCAAAATTCAAGAGGACCTGGCTTCAATCCTGGGTTGAACAGTCACAATTTGTTTCAGACTTTTTAGCTGGGCATCGGACATGAATTATTACTTTATCGCATTTTGGTACGGAAAGCCGGGTCTCCTGCACTAAAACATTACACAAAACACCTACACAAAACATGCATTTTTTATCTATGGTCCATTGTTCTACGAGCAGGTGAAAAAGCTAGTGCAGAAGAGGTGGCTTAAACTCAATAAACCGTGATTGCACTCCTGTGTTTAGTTCATGAACTCATGAGTATAGGCGTGAGCTTATGTATCTGCATATTTTTTACGTTGCGTTTGGTATCTGACTCATGGTGCCATAGTTTGACCCGAATCACGTCCGAATTCACTTCCGTCAAACCTTGTTTAGGTCGATGTTAAACGAAGCTACATACATCGACACAACTTCCATTCCGAGGTGAAGAAATAAATAAATGAATCGTGCTCAATATCAATCAATGTTTAATGGACCTTGACTTGTGGATGAATACTTTCATCGTCGTTATTTTTATAATATATACTTGAGACTGCCTCGGTGGCGTGGTGGTATTTCGGTACGACTACGGTTCTGAGGTCTCGGGTTCGATCCCCGGGTCGGGCAAAGTGATATTGGATTTTTCCATATCAGCCCGGAGTCTGGAATTTGTGCCCGATATGGCGATAGGCTCGCCCCCTATCACATATCGGACGGAACTAAGCTCGGCGAAATGTGGGTGTTCTAGTTCGCTAGTGCGCCTCTGCCTACCCCTTCGGGGATACAGGCGTGAGCTTATGTTATGTTATGTTATATACTTGAGATTTTTCAATAAAAAATCGAAGTGTGAAATGCTCTTGTAGCTGCGGTGATCACTTAACATAAGGAGACCCACTTGCGTGGTTGCCCCCTCTTTCTATAAAAAATCAAAGGCGAATGCTTATTAGCTCCTATTACAAAAGGTGCTTCACTAACAATGGTATAGTGTATTACAGGACTGGCATTACAGTGTATTTAATTGGTATTTTTTATAATAACACCCAACCGTCACATACATAGTTCTGACCTCACACTAAGATCTAGTCTTGTGTCGTGGGTATCAAGAACAACGAGAGACTTTCGGTCTCACAACACCCAGACCTGAAACATATAGGCCATACAAATATTTGTCTCGGTGCGTGGATCGAACTCACGGTCTCTCGCTTCACAGCCGGCTACTCGTCCGTTTTGCCACGGAGGCTGTCTGGTATTAAAACATTATTGTACTTACTAAGTCTTTGTTCGTTGAATTCGCGTTTGTGTAACGTTAACAAATTTCCAGTGAAATCTCCAAGCTCACTGAAATCCAGTTGTTTATGTTAACGATAAAATAAATAGTATATTCGACGATATTTGTCTTCGTTTGTAGCGAATTTAACTATATTAACCAGGTATTTGCTAGTTAAAGCGATTCTAGGTAATTTTGATTGGCTCCGCAAATCGGATTCTGCAAAATAAGCCTCGGTGGCTCGTATCAGTACGGTAACAGGCAACAGTCTTTGTTTGAATATGCACATTGTTTTACGTGCGCCAGAAAATATTGTGAAAATTCTTTGATAAAATTCATGAAATAAAAACAATTAAAATTGCTTAAAAATATGGCCGCAGTGTATTTGAGTGATATCCCACTCCCTATTTCCCTCCTTTTAGGTTGGCAACGCACCCATGATTTTCATGTCTTGGGTGTCTATGGGCGATGGAGATAACTTACCATCAGGTGACCCATCTGCTCGATTGCCAGTCTCGGCTATAGACAATAATATTTTTAAATATTAATAAGAGCAAAGCTGTAGTCGCCAACTTGGCAGCGTATATGGGCTGTGAACTCGAAGGTCCCTGGTTGGATTCCCAGATCGGGGAGTCCCAGATTCTCCAAGGGGGAGGTGGGGTCACGTTAGGCAGTCAGCTGGTTGTGTAAAAATTAACACAAATTCTTTCTGCAATATGCTTGAAAAGTGTGTTGCGCCGACCCCACATAGTGGGATAAGGTCAGGTAGAAAGAAAAATAGGACCAAAGGTGTGCACGAAGTGGCGCAAATATCTTTTTCGCACTCCCGCACTGTATAATGATAGGTGACGTCACCAATTGCGTAATTTTCACGTAATTTATCTCTTTCCAGGTTTTTTTTTTATATAATAGATTATATGAACTTTTAAAGTATTGGAAATATCTAGAGTTCTTTCCTAGAATATTTAATTCTTTGAAAATTTTATCGCTAGATTGTAAACAGTTATGAGAAATCAGCTTATGAAAGAATTTCAGCGAAACAACTTTGATATTCAGCCATCCAGTAATAACAGCTTAATGTAATTCCAAGAACTGTCTAAGAACCCTTGTGTGCACGAGTCCACAGAAAACTTCAGAGATAGAGAGACTTCTACCAAGATTAAATTGCACCATATTGAATACTAGGAATTCTTAGTACACAGAGGGCATAACCAGCGTAATGAGTTTTCGTGCCTTCAAGTTAATATAAAATGAGTGCTTTAAAGCAAAATATTGCATAAAAATTATATCAGTTCCCAGAAGGGAGTATTGTGCCTTTGTAAGACAACTAATGAAATATGAGCTCAAAGTAATGGAGGTAAAAAATTATTCCATTACATAAGAAAATATTCACAATTTGTGAGTATTTTTGTGAGTATTTTTATGTTGTCCAATATCTCCGGCTATTGTAGGACCTCCGTGGCGTGGTGGTATTTCGGTACTACTACGTTTCTGAGGTCTCGGGTTCGATCCACGGGTCGGGCAAAGTGATATTGAATTTTTCTATATCAGCCCGGAGTCTGGAATTTGCGCCCGATATGGCGATAGGCTCGCCCCCTATCACATCTGGGACGGAACTAAGCTCGGCGAAATGTGGGTGTTCTAGTTCGCTAGTACGCCTCTGTCTACCCCTTCGGGGATACAGGCGTGAGCTTATGTTATGTTATGTTTATTGTAGGATTGCTAATTAAACGGAGTAAACTGACATTTCGAATGTTGCCACTTTTTCATGAAATTTAAATAGTGCTGCGTTAAAAAGAACAAGATTATTTTAACATTTCAATTCAGTGAACCAATTCATTCTTTCATTCTCTAAAGTCCAACTCAAAGTCGTATTACCTACCTAATGTGTAATTAGTACTGCATGTCTCGTAAATTACTGCATGCTAAGTTATGGCATGTCTATTGAAATTATAGTAATGGTTCATTATACACAAAACTTATAAAAGCGAATCAATAAATTAATGAATGTGCCGAACGTAATTTTTCTCAAATATTAAAAGTTATATTTGTAATTTTCATTGTTATCATTTCGAGTATCTGTTGTGATTATTTACGCAAAACTATTACATAGACATTTAGGAAAATGGTTACGCTGAAATTTCAAAAAAAATCGTAATAAAATTCTAATTTTGCAAGTTTGTCTGAGCTATTGTTTCTTTGAATGATTAAAATTGCACTATGTCAATCACTATGTCTTGAAAGTAAGCAACATTATTTTGGAAAGTGACATTTCAATTTGTCAGTTTACTCCGTTTAATTAGCAATCGGACTATAATGTAGACCGATTTTCAAGTTTCTTTGCGTGTTCGATAGTTTTTCCAAGCAGTTCGCATATAAATCTAGTCAAGATTTGATTTTTCTAGCATATTGCAGAAAAGTTTTAGCTTTCATTTTGCGACCGACTGCTTGCCTGACGCTAAGCCCTGTCTGAAGGTTCCAGTTCCGGAAAAACAGGAAAAACACTCCACCCGACCTGGGAATCGAACCCAGATCTTCCAGGTTAATATACGCTGCCACTAACCCAAGGAGGCGACCAAAGCCCAGACCAAGACCAAATCGACCAAAGTTTATTGTTCATTGGTTTGTTTGTACAGGCGTTGCGCTGTGCGCGGGTCTGCTCTTCGGGCTGATCACCATGCTGATACAGTACGTGGGCCTCTTCATGACCGGCTTCCATACGGGTCTGCTGCTGGCGATAGCCGGCCTCGCTGTCTACGACCACTTCCTCGACAGCCGACCCACTACTGTGAGTACATCGGTTTTATCATTAAATTTGTATATATCTCGAATTAATGTGGCGTTTTTATTTCGAAATTTATTAATGCAATGTGATTAAAAAATTCTTTTTCAGCCCATAATATTTCCAAAATATAGTTTACCGAATTGGTACGTGGAAATCAGCAATATTTTCAACGCAAATTATTATGCTTATATAAATTGGGTCATGTTCCAATATTTTATAAATACGAGGTAAAATTAACATTTCCCAGTCATGCCTTTGAGTCAAAGTTTCTGTGTAAATGAATCAGTGGTAGGTACGTACGGACATTCGCTGAGAATATTAACTATTAAGAACCTGTTTCAAGCAAATATTATGAAATGATCCGAGTTGTTTGCTGGTTCTTTTCGTATAACGGTCTGAATAGTGACTGACTTGTCTCTTTGCCTTTGAAGTTTTATAAACTGATCTTAAGAGTATTATTTTCCATTTCTTTGAGTCTACGATCTTCATTGTAAACGTGCCAAGTACCTTAGGTTCGTCAAACATAAATAATAAACTTCTCATATTGGTTAATGTATGTACTTGATAGTAGGTACATTGATTGGGGTGCATCGAGGAGACGCGCTCTCTCACTAACAATATAATAGTGACCCCAATTGTACGCTCCGTCGCTCTTCACATGCAACGTATCCATTATAAACATGCCCATTGCCTGTCGCTAACTCTGCATGTGATTATTGGCGCGATATGCATGCGAACTAAAAGTGTCTGCCAATATGAATCCAGGTTTTTGTAACGACTCGACTCGTTTGCAATATGACATCACAGTTTTTCGCTTTTAATTTAATTTGCAGTCGCGTTCATCTTTAATTAGCGAGAGAGTTTTGTCAGAGGTAGGAAATAAAAATTTACTAGGAAACGGCTTTTGTATTTTTCCACTCGTGCAGTGTTCGATGCATTATTTGCTTTTGTACACTGGATGGATGAAATATACAATATTTTATGTTTGTGCTAACGGTAATGTTCATACGCGCCATGTTAGTATCAGTAGCATTTCTTTGTTTTATTTGAATTCCAATTAATTTAATAGTGCCTTTGTGCAAACTGTCTTTGCAAGCAGTCCATTAAGTCTTGCCTTTGTATAGTTCAATCGAGATAGCATTTCCTGTGTGATTGGTGCTGTGCTATATAAGTGCGTGTACAATATACGCGCATAATGATCTCTCTTAGCGTATCAACGACAATAACCGAGGAGCGTTGATAAATAAATTGAAGATTTTGCCGTAAATAATGACGTTATCGGCTTATATCGGTTTCCGTGAAAGCATTAATCGTAGATATAAGTAAGGCTGCGTGCAGTTGTACATTATTCATAGATTTCCACTACGGTGCACAACAGGGAGTTAAATGAGGACACGTAGCAGTATGCCGTGTACGCTCATCACTCATGGAACTGTGGAAATCCTACTTATATTATTGACGTGATAGTTTGAATCTTTCCTAATCAATTACACCTTAATAACTAACCAATTTGAGTCTACGGCTATGACCTAAGATTACTGATGCCTATCTCGGTGGCGTAGTGGTATTGCGTGCGCAGTATGACTATCGTTTTGAGGTCTCGATTTCGATTCCCGGATCGGGAAAAGTGATATTGAATTTTTCAGTATCAGCCCGATATGGCGATAGACTCGCCCCCTTTCACATCTGGGACGGAACTAAGCTCGGCGAAATGTGGGTGTTCTAGTTCGCTAGAGCGCCTCCGCCTACCCCTACGGGGATACAAGCGTGAGCTTATGTATGTATGTAACCTAAGATTACAGTACTTTAATTCCGGGTCTACGTTTCTGATAGTTGCGACTCGAGATTCGAAATATATAATAACGTTCAATCGCATTCTGCACATATTCTAAGACTCAACTTTCTGAAAATATAATTTAAAATGTCATTCAAAATTGGTTTATGGGCTCGCTTTATACTGTAAGTACTGAATACTGATGCGAGTGACATTTTATATGGCTGTGTTTATGTCTGAGATAACATGTGTAAAAATATTGATGCAATTTGCGAATGACATCGCCAATTTGTATGTCACATGGCACAGCTCTGCGTAATCATATGTGTCGTTTGGTGTTATGTACTCTTTAACTGATGTGGTTCTAGTATGGCATCATGTTTTTTTTTTATAGCAGAGACTGGCAAACGAGCAGATGGGTCACCTTATGGTAAGTGATCTCCACCGCCCATAGACACCCAAGACAAATAGAATCATCGGTTCGTTGCCAACCTAAAAGGAGGCAATGGAAGGGGAGGGAAAAGGGATTGGAAACGGGAGGGGGGAAATGGGTCACCGGAAATCTCACTCACCGAACGCGACAGAAAGCTGCCACTTTAAATCAGTTTTCTGTGACGGTTTTAACGATCCATTTTGGTCAAGTTTTGAATGATTAATAATAAGATCTCTTCTGGACTCTAAAGTCAACAGTCTACAAATCTTGAGGTCCTGGGTTAAAATCCCAGGTGCATAGAACCAAAGAACTTCCAATTAGTTAACCACACATATGACCCGAAAAAGGAAGTATAAGGTCGCAGGAAGTCATTGGATGCAGGCCGCTTCCAACAGGTCGATCTGGAAATATTTAGGGGAGGCCTATGTTCGGCAGTGGACATCCTATCGCTGATGATGATGATGATGGTGATGACCTGAATTGGAATTTGTGTCGGTTATAGCCAGAGGCTTGCTATCACATCACACCACGGAACGGAAATAAGAGAGGTGAAATGTATTAAAATATATTCCATCAAAAATTATGAAGACTGCCTCGGCGGCGTGGTTGTATTTCGGTACCACTACCGTCCTGTGCTCTCGGGTTGGATCCCCGGGTTGGGCAAAGTGATATTGGATTTTTCCATATCAAGCCGGAGTCTGGAATTTGTGCCCTATATGGCGATAAGCTCGCCCCCTATCACATCTGGGACGGATCTATGCTCGGCGAAATGTGGGTGTACTAGTTGGCTAGTGCGCCTCTGCCTACTCCTTCGGGGATACAGGCGTGAGCTTATGCTATGTTATGTTTAATTATAAAGATACTTATTAAAAAAATCATTTCTTTTGAAAATTATGTAGAGATTTCGTATTTTTCATTTCCCCTAATTAGCATGTAGAATATAGGTAATCAAGAATGCATTGCGAATTTATTTATTATATTCTGTTGTATATTACTTTGATGAGATTTTGTAACTTAAAAGTTAGTACATACATATCTCAATTTAGTTGGATAACCAGATTTTTATTATACATATATGGTATAAGTATGACTTTTAAAACTCGTACTATCTAAAAATACTAGGATATATCTTTAGTGAACCCTGTCGACAGTTGAATACAAAAATAATGAGCCAAATGGCAAACCATGTTTGTGGTTAAAACAATAAAAAAAACACTTTTTACAGAAAATAAATGCATAGAAAATAAATATATACAAAATTATAAATGAAATTATTAACCACTTAGGAACACAAGTAGGTTAAAATATTATGCAACCTTTACGTATAAAAGATGCTCAGATTATATCATAAAGGTCTGTACAGAACGAACGGAGAATTACTTGCGGGTGCTGTCAGTTTTTTCTAATCCGAGTCGAGCACAAGCACAGACAACATACACATCTGTGGGCACAATTCACAATAAAATTCGTTTTGTAGTGTTATAATAAAATTGTTATGAGATTTATTTAGTTAAAATCATACGTGTCGGGCCGATTTTAAAAAATCTAAGTAGATATAGCCTATATAGATACATATTATGTATGCCAACGGAGACTTAAGTGTTGGCAGAAACTCTAAACCTAATTAGAGCTTGTTATGCGAAGAGGCTTTCGCGTCCACGTCCCATGCAATTTAAATCGATGGAGAGGACACTGCTGATGTCAAATTAGGTCTCAAAACTAATTATGCCATAGTTAGTTGCAACATTGTTTACTTAAGGTGCCTTCAAAATAACCCCCGACTCGGCAAGGCAACAATGCCCAATGTGTGCAATTTGTCAACCAACTACACATATATAGAGCTAGTTGTTTTCATTTAAGTTGTAGCGTTGCATAAAAACAATTGTCGCGCGGCTTTGCGGCTAATCTAAATCCACCTTTACAATAAAGCCAAGTCTGCACTAGTCGCGATCGTTTTCGTTGACTTCAGTTTGCCCCAGCTTAAATCGCTTGTCGCACGAATTGTCGCCATTCGACGCCTTTTGTTCCACATCAGCTTCTGTACCGACACTAAGCACTGCTCATGTACTGCGGTGCTTCATTCTAAATCGTATTAGTCGGTGATTCAAGGAAGGCTGTCAGCTGCAAACGCTTACGCTGTTGAGAATGTTCAGTAAACAGTGGTCGGTTGTGTCTGTTCGCAATTGTATTATATTCCATTGAGAAGCTTTTGTCGGAGCTCTGCTAGCTTTAAATCCCGGTTGGATGGGAAGTTGACCTCATTGTATATGGAGGTGTAATGCAACAAATATAATATATACGCGTTGAGAATCTACTCATTTTTTTTATCTATTAAAAATATGCCTCGGTGTAGGTACTCCTCGGTGAGTCTAACGTTGCCCGTGGAGGTACTGTTAAAATTAAATAGTAGTGTTTAAAGAAATATAAAAAATTGTTCCTAAGTTTCCGTTTTTAACTAACTAAATGAGTTGGATTTTTTTTAACTTATAACAAAAACAAATGTAAAAGATTAGATGACTAACTGAAAAACTCTTTTACATATTAGCCAAACATTAGATGATGTGCAGACCATTCGAAAGATAACATAAAATCGCGGGAACTATAAACTGTGCTTTTCTGTTGCTGCAACTGACAACCGTTGAATTGATAGTGGCGTCAACTAAAATTAATTTGCCTATAACGAAACCAGTTTGTAAGTAGACCCTATTGAAAAAACTAATTATAATCACAAGTTTAAAACCTTAGCGGACCGACTCCAAATCCGATCGTGACCAAATTTATATGGGACCACCCTTGAAATAAGCTCTATCGAACATAAAAATAATTTTGAAAATCGGTCCACATTTGGCGGAGATATTGCGTAACATACATAAAAAAAACAAAATAAGACGAAAATCTAATTAAAAATCTAAATTATTAAAAAACCACGAACGTGAATATTCCCTGAATACCAAAAGTATTAAAATCGGTCCTCATTTTAGAAGTCGATTGTAAAACAACTTCAAGCACAGTGTATTTTGTTTCAGTATTGGCTGTGCGTGGTGGTGCTGCTCTGTTCCGGTATATTCTTCGCCGTCATCAACCTGTATTGGAAGAAAGGTGAGCGAATCTTATCACAGTTTATTGTCCTGATATCGTGATGCGGTCGGATTACGGCTGATTGTGCAACAACTAGACCATCAACTATCGATATTTGTGTCGAAACGAGATGTATTTTGAATGTGTTTTGTGACACAAATGCATATTGAATTGTGAGTAGAGTTTTTTATGTCCATCTCTACGGCTGTTATAGATATATTGTACATATAATAATGATAAAGTTATAGATTCTGTTTCTGAAGTTTGTTTACGGAATCTTAAAAATGATTAGAAACTAACTAAAGAATAAGATGTTTAATTGATTTGGGGCCTTTCTTCAATGAAGTTTAAAAGAGTCATAAGAAATAAACGGTATTAAATAATTTTGTCTCTTTCCTCTTATTTAATTAAATAAAATACTGGTTTTAAAGACAAACAAGGGTTAAAGAAATTAAGTATGGTGCTAAAATGCTTAAAATTCGACAGATTTGGAAGCGCCCTAAGATTCGACGAACTAGGTGAAAACTCGTGGCCACCAGTCAGTATTTGCACAGATAAATAAGAAAGTTTAAACTATTCCCACTCAACACAGCGCTTAGTATTTGTTGAGTAAACTTTCCGGAACATGGTAATAACCAAAGTTTGCAAAACTAAATTGAATGTTGACTTACCTACCATGTTAAATAACGTTTTTACTTTTTAATCTTGGTAAGGAATGTTATTCCATTTTTTATTGTTGAGTGATATTTTACAAGCACCGATTTACAAGACTGAAATTATATAATAGAGATACTTTGAGCATTTGTGCGTAACTTAAAAATACTATAACTTGTAAGCTGTACATAGGTTCAAGTGTTCAAGTAATCAAAATTATCTCAATTGGCATGACACTTGACAGCGTAGCCTGAATCCTGATACAACATGAAATCTCATGTATTCAGTATACCCGAAAATCGAAAGTAGTTTGTTCACAATTAGTATTATAATCCAATGCTATAGATTTTAATATATTTTATTATATTTTGTCCTAAAATCGAAATAAAAGTCTTGGAAGTTGGATATTCAATTAATTGTGCTATAAAATAATTAGTTTGAGTTATCAAGCGCGCGTGTCGCTAGCCTCCTGACACATTACAGTTAGGCTCAAATTGCACCACTATTATTAACCTAGAGTTCGTCCTAACCGCAAGCTAAATTGACAGAAAATGTATGAATGACATGTAACTTAACTTGCGGTTAGGACTAACTCTAGGTTAATAATAGTGGTGCAATTGAGCCTTAGAGTCTTAAATAATGTACCTACGTGCAAAAAAATCCTTGTGAATTCATTGGATAGTGATAGGACAAGACATTTTACACGGACAATATTTGTAAGTTGTCTTCGTGTGAGTTTTCACTATTATTATCAATTTGATTTTTTTTACGAACCTTTAAATACAAATTTGGTGTGTTTGAACTTTGGAGTAAAGAAAAACTAATGTTGTCCATTTCCTGCCTACAACATCCCGAGGCAAAATCACATAGCAAAGGCAGATTATTAGAAATGGCAGTAAGGGTGAAAATCGTTCGCCAATTTGTCCGCTGAAACCATCAAAGGCTGAGCAAAGCCTTGGAATCTGCGTCAGTACTCAGTATGACCCTGTCGACAGCGGGGAGAAAAACGCGGTCATTTGAACAGGTATAGGTCACACGTTACGCTCAACCGCGGTGACCGGGCAACAAACTTTAAATACACTGGCGGAGAAAAGACGGCGCAGACGGGCCAAGTGGCTGCGAACGGATAACAATTGAATCTCGACCGTGTTAACTTTTGCATACGACTGAAATTGGTGTAAAGCTTCTAGATAATCGTACTTACTTGAATTTAAATTATGGAACTTACGAGAATTTAGTTTCTTTAAGCAACGATATTTTACTCAAACCAAAATGTAAAGATGAAATTGACGTTAAAAATTAACACTTCTTAAAATAAGTTAGACGTGATGTCATTGGAGGCAGTGCCTAGCAAAATCGTCAATGACTAACTCCATTCGAAAAACTTAAGGTGCGAAGTTTATATTGAGGAGATTTTCTCGTAAACGACGAATACAGAATCTCGTCCATTTTAAAGTCTGTGAAAAATGCTTTGGCCCAAATTTTTTCTAACTTTGTTTAAAAAATACGAAGAAAATGACTTTTGATACTAAATAAGTGTTTACCGGCCACGCAATCTTGGAGTAAATCAATACTTGCTACATCAATGCACGGTGGCGATTTTATTTCTATTTACTGCCCCATGAAACGGAAATAGTTTTTTGATTTTACAAACAGAGAGTAACACAAGCTCGTTAATTAAACTGCAAGATTGTTTAATGTTATCATTCCTATCGACAACAGTAACAAAGTGCGCGAGCTGTAAATCGAGCTTAGGCACGTTTTGCATTTGAATTCTCAAAGAGAAATAAACGAGCAAGTTAGTATTTTTAATTAATCGAATAACGAGATTAGCATGCGGTTTGTCTAATAAACAAAACGACTGCTCATCGGCGGTGTTTTTTTTTCAGAAAGGGAAGCCCACGCCTATTTTCCCTTTATATAATAGCTACATTTTATTAGACAATTTGGTAAAGGTAAGCTGGAAGGCAGAAAGGTTCTCATGTGGAGACCACGTACCGGCAAGCGCAGCGTAGGACGTCCACCTACAAGGTGGACCGACGACCTGATAAAGGTCGCAGGAAGGATGCAGGCCGCTTCCAACAGGTCGATCTGGAAATCTTTGGGGGAGGCCTGTGTTCAGCAGTGGACGTCCTATGACTGATGAAGAAGCTGGAAGAACTCCTGTTATATGTAGTCTTCGTCGTTCGTCAGCTGATAATAAAATGTTATTCTCTTAGATCAATATTTTCTGCTTTAGACAAAATTATTCTTTAGACGTAATAAAAACATTTCATCGGGCCAAAGATAGTAGAGATTAGATTTGCTGAAACCAACGAATCGTTTTATTTTTTGGAAAATTATTGTTAATATAATTTTGATTGTGAAATTTAATAAATTCCGTAATTTATTATATCGAACAACAGAATTAGTAAACAATGAAATAAAACTATTGTTGCGGATTCTATCACGATTTTTATTCCCGACGTTTCGACTTTCGAAGTCTTTGCAGTCTTCGTGTCGGTCACGGACTGAGTCCGACCCATGACTATTTGAGTTTTATTTCAATGTATAACATTCGCGTAAACTTAAGAAATAATTATTAGCAAACAATTTAATAAAAACAGACGATATATCGTATATTTTTCTATATCGTATATTATACGATAGCTACTAGGTATAGTAATATTTTTGATATTTAAATTAATTCTGTATTATAAAATTCAAAGTCCTCAGAGGGTGATTATATTCCCTCAAATATATTTGACGGCAATTCAGTGTGTGACCTAAGCCGTGTCCGTATCGATCGTTCTTATATAAGTTAATTATATAATATGTACTGCTATTACAGACTGTTCTCAGTACAGAAGCTATATTAAAAGGATAGGTCATAATGACTTTGAACGAACGCCCCTGTGGTCTTTGGCGTAAATACACTATTTGTTAATATAGGACCCTTTTGAAACTGAAATAGAATCAATTTGCCCCGATATATAATATTATTAATAGCAGCTATGGCTTTGTTTTCTAATAGTATCCTAGTTACTATGCAAGCTATTCGCAAAATATATGTATAGGATATTTGTTAACTGTCTACGAAGTAACCCAATAATTAATATATCTTAGATGATTGAAAATAACTTCAGTGTGAAACACCTAAATGTGTGATTTATTTAGTTAAGCTGTAAAACAGTGTACAATTATTATTTTTATATGGACTAATAGTGATTATTCAGATGATATGCAATAAACGTGTTTGTGTGTTAATTTTATCACAAACTTCGTATCAAGCTTTGGCAATGACCGTGAGACCCAGACGATCTCAGGGTGCTGCTGGGATTATAGCGGCAATTCCTTCCAGTGCGATGCCCCTATGATAACCTTCACTCAACGAATCGACCGATCAAAGCCAGCCAACGCACCAAGCAAAATTCATCAAAGATCCCGGTTAAAAAATGACCATATTACCTCTACCTCTATATTGTCCATATTCGCTGAAGTTTGGTGCATAAAACCACATTACTTTAAAACAAAACACACAATTCTGGACAATAATGAAAGTATATTGTGCTTAACATTCTTCAGTATTTTGCCTAATTTTGTCTATAATGTGTGATTACTCTATGTATCTGTGAACTCGCACCACAGTGAGTTACGAGGTTTCCTGCGATTTGTATTTGTATTGCCCAGTATAATTATATTGATTTGTTTGTAATTTCCAGTGCTCACTATCTTCGGCACGAGCGTGTATGGCGGCGCCGTGATAGCGACCTCGCTCGATTACTTCTTCGAAAGAATGATGATGCTTAAATGGGTCAGTTTGATGCATTGTTTATTTACAAAACGCGCCAGCACTGTTGCATGTTACATTTTGCAGTGCTTGCTTTCTACTCGTTGTTAAAACGACGTAACTCAATCTTTACTTTATTTTCGATCTTAACACGGTCGGTATAAAGTTCAATAATTATTCGCTATTTCCATACTTTTCTTGCAGAAAATGTTTTCAGTATGTTATGTAGTTGCTGATTTATTCGGTAGTGACTTGTTTGTTGTTAATTTCTTTTAAGATTTGTGTGGAATTTGCTGTGCTAAGTGTATTTTTGTGCTAAGATCTCACCTTGAACACGTTCATCGACTATACAAGAGGATTTATTGTAAAATATACTATCAAACTCATATATTTTATAATAGTGCAATTTAAATTAAACTTCTTTATGAGTGCTGTTCGGTAGTGACTGCCTCGATGGCGTGGTGGTATTTCGGTACGACTACGGTTCTGAGGTCTCGGGTTCGATCCCCGGGTCGGGCAAAGTGATATTGGATTTTTCCATATCAGCTCGGAGTCTGGAATTTGTGCCCGATATGGCGATAGGCTCGCCCCCTATCACATCTGGGACTGAACTAAGCTCGGCGAAATGTGGGGGTTCTAGTTCGCTAGTGCGCCTCTGCCTACCCCTTCGGGGATACAGGCGTGAGCTTATGTTTATGTTCTTTACGAGTTTTTACGAAAAGGCTTTGATAGTTTGACTATCCGAGTGTGGTCTATGGTCATTTACTCAAAGTAAATATGGTTACATATATAAACTTAAGATTTGCATTATCTCATCAGCATTACACAAATTTACCGAATAAACTAAAACATCGGGTTTAAAATATGTATTTTTATGTATGTTACGCGATATCTCCGCCAAATGTGGATCGATCTTCAAAATTATTTTTGTGTTCGATAGTTTATTTTAAGGGTGGTCCCATATAAATTTGGTCACGATCGGATTTGAAGTACCGTTAAGTTTTTAAATTCGTGATTATAATAACTCTTTTCGAATAGGGTTCACTATTACAAAGTGGTTTCGTTATTGGCAAATTAATTATAGTTGACGCCACTATCAATTCAACGGTTCTCAGCTGCAGCAACAGAAAAGCACAGTTTACAGTTCTCGCGATTTTATGTTATCTTTCGAATAGTCTGCACATCATCTATAAGTTTGGCTAATATGTAAAAGAGTTTTTCAGTTAGTCTCCAATCTTTTACATTTGTTTTTGTTATAAGTTAAAAAAAAATCAACTAATTTCATCATTATCGACAGCCATAGGACGTCCATTGCTGGACATAGGCCTCCCCCAAAGATTTCCAGATCGACCTGTTAGAAGCAGCCTGCATCCAGCGACTTCCTGCGACCTCATTTAGTTAGTTGAAAACGGAAACTTACGAACAGTTTTTAATATATCTTGGTATATTTGACGTAATTTGGTGACGATCAGTAGCCCGAGCACGAAAAACGAATGTAAATGTATATATGTTCGCTGCGCACTGATGACGTTTGGTTAATATTTCATACAAATTTCATAGACGCGCATCGAGTTGGAATACATTTACGGTTGTCAGAAATTTTCCTGCTCAGGCCGCTGGTGTGAAGTCGGCCCGTTAAGTTTGTGATTATAACTCGTAACGTTGTTGTTTGTGCTAGGTATGGGAACGTGCGAAGCTGGAGCCAGCGGTGCCGCCGCCGTGCCGGCTGTCGTGGCTGACGCTGGCCGCGTGGCCCGCCGCCGCCATCGTCGGGCTCACCGCACAGTGCGCGCTCACCGCCACCGGCATCTATCATGAACAGAGTATGTGTCAAAATAACATATCCCCAGGACTGAAATCGATCAATGTTTTTAAATAATCTATCTATATATATAAAAATGAAACCCGTTTTCCGTTGTCACGGCATCACGCGTGAACGGCTGGACCGATTTCGTTAATTCTTTTTTTAGAATATTCCTCGAAGTACGAGGATGGTTCTTACGGAGAGAAAAAAATTAAAAATTGCCTAAAAAGTCTAAAAACAACACTTTTCTATACTCCCATACAATCGATTCGTAATAATACTTAAAAGTCAATTTGAACTTTAATTCCATACGATAAAGTTCAAATTTTAGTGGAGAGGTTCCGGGAAGCAAAACAATTGAGTGACGTCAATATTTGACAATATTTATACGATGGTAACGTCACTCTGACCCGGCGCGGCGTCCCGAATGGGAGCGGAGCAAAAATGAAAAATGTTAAGAAGCGGGGAAGTTGATATCTCAGAAACTACTATTGAAAAAATATTTTTTTATGGGATAGTCTATTTATCGAGGATGGCTATTGGCTATATAACATCACACTATGACCTAAGGGCTGACTGACGAGGTGATTGATGGGGTGACTGACAGGGTGACTGATGGGGTGGCGGACGGGGTGACTGACGAGATGACTGACGAGGTGACTGACGGGGTGACCGACGGGGTCACAGACGGAGTGACAGACGGGGTGACAGACGGATGACAGACGGGGTGACAGACGTATGGCAGACGAGTGACAGATGGGTG
This sequence comes from Clanis bilineata, assembly GCA_036417725.1. Taxonomy (NCBI): domain Eukaryota; kingdom Metazoa; phylum Arthropoda; class Insecta; order Lepidoptera; family Sphingidae; genus Clanis; species Clanis bilineata. Next base: position 16,149,963 of record CM071137.1, read on the forward strand.
ACAGACGGGTGACAGACGGGTGACAGACGGGTTCACAGACGGGTGACAGACGGGTGACAGACGTATGGCAGACGAGTGACAGATGGGTGACAGACGGGTGACAGACGGGTTCACAGACGGGTGACAGACGGGTGACAGACGGGTGACAGACGGGGTGACAGACGGGTGACAGACGGGGTGACAGACGAGTGACAGATGGGTGACAGACGGGTTCACAGACGGGTGACAGACGGGTGACAGACGGGTGACAGACGGGTGACAGACGGGTGACAGACGGGTGACAGACGGGGTGACAGACGGGTGACACACGGGGTGACAGACTGGGTGACAGACGGGGTGACAATCGATCAGACAGATGGGGTGACCGACTGGGTGACAGACGGGTGACAGACTGGGTGACAGACGGGTGACAGACGGGGTGACAATCGAGCAGAAAGATGAGGTGACCGACGGCTTGACCGACAGGGTGACTGTCGGGGTGACCGACGGGGTGATGGACGGGGTGACTGACGGGGTAACTGACGGGGTGATGGACGGGATAACTGACGAGGGTACTGAGTGGGTGACTGACGGGGTGACTGACGAAACCGGACCGAAGTAGATCATCTCATTACCTCCTTTAGAATTATTGGATTATAGGTGCCTACGACTCATTCTTTTAACCCCCTCTCTCCTACGTAGACGAAGTTGCGCGGGTCAGCTAGTAATTAATAAATACACCCAACAGTCACACGCCTAGTCCTGACCCCACACTAGGTATAACCTGTATCGTGGGTGTCAGAATCTATGAGAAACTTTCGGTCTCACCAAACGCAGACTTGAAACAGACATCTGTGGGCCACACAAACATTTGTCTCAATGCGGGAATCAAACCTGCAGCCCCTCGCTTCACTGCGGTATGAAGGCTGTGACTACTTTTACCTACTAATAAACTATATTTGTTGTAAGTTTTTATTGGGCACCCATAATGGTTTTTCATCTCAACACGCTTTCCTTAAAATCCGTCTAGGTAGCAAAGTATAAATAATTAAAACATAATTAACAATTGTATAAAAAGATGCAGAAAAAACCGCTGATATATATCACTTTATTTCAGTATCGATATACGTTTTAAATACCTCAACACAAGGTAAAAGAAATCCCGAACTGTTAAAACGACGTAAATGATCTTTCTGTTAAACTTATCTAACTATCCAAAAAATCACCCCTTAAAAACCTGACGGTTACAATAGATGCACATTTATGATTAATCGATATTTATAGTGAAATATTTTATCGATAACTATTTTATTTTTTGCAGGCATAAGTGCACAGAAACGTCGTCTGAAAGCGCAACAATCTCGCCCAATAACACGAGAGCAGCGAGCCGAGATGAAACAGCGCAAGTATCGATATCTCTACCAAGTCCGCACAGCACACGGCGATGTCATATCTCAGGTATTGTATAGTGATGTTGACGGAATGACGATATACAATAGATTATATTATATACTTCAGTTTGTTTTCTTTAAATTAAGGAATGAGTGTCGTATCTCATAAGGAATAATATAACTCTAATTGTCGCATTTATAATATACCGGAATTAATTTTTGTTTTCCGGGATAAAAATTCACGTGTTAATCTAGGCTGTCAGCTACCTTCATACCAAATTTTATCAAAATTGGTCCAAGCGTTTGAACGTGAAGAAGTCGGCCACCGATCGATAGTAATATAGTCGACGTTGATCGACAATTTTTATCTTATTAAAGTGAGGTCTCGTCTGTTTGAAACGTCCGTAATCATTATCAGAATTATGCATTATCATCATCATCCACAGGACGTCCACTATTAGACATAGGCCTCCCCCAAATCATGCATCAATTTGTATAAATATTTTACATTAGGAAAATGGAACACGCAAATTGAGAGCCTTACAATAAGATATGTAGTTGAATTATGTAGGCTCAGAGACACAAGACCAACGAGGCGACAACCTTGATCTTATTAGTTAATTATTTTGTAGTATATTGACAGCCTCCGTGGCGCAGCGAGCTAGTAGCCGGCTGTGAAACGTGAGGTCGTTCGATTCTCCCACCGAGACAAATGTCTGTGTGGCTAGATATTTGTTTCGGGTCTGGGTGTTGAGAGATCGAGAATCTCTCGTAAGGATGAGATCTATAGAGCGAACTTCGACTAAGTCTAAGTTAAAGTCACGAACTCAGTGAAGATTTTTACAAGTTAGAGTTATTTTTTACAAGAACATTTTTGCTTAGTTTGTCTGTCAGTCCGTTTTTCTTGTAAACAATGACTCGGACTATGTCAAAGTTCGATTTAACAATTACAAATCCCCCCTGAGTTCGTGACTTTGACTTAGACTTAGTCGCAGTTCGCTCTATAGATCTTAACCTTAGTTTCCGATGCCCACAATACAGCTGTAACTAGTGTGGGGTCAGGACTACGTGTGTGGCTGTTGGGTGTATTTATTTATTATTATTTATCTACAAACTTGGACATTGTTTACGGTACAAAATCCTCAAAGTAACGATGTTCGTCAGTCATACGTGCAAGCGCTGCAGAAGAAGGCGCAGTGCGGCAACTGGTCGGTGGGCGGGTGCGGGGGTGGCGGTGGTGGCGCGGGTGTGGGGGCGGCGGGGGAGTGCAGCACGCTGCAGAGCGACTCGACGCACCTCACCGTGCTCGCGGGCTCCGAGCACGCGCCGCCCACCGACTCCGACGACGACCTCAACCAGATACGCGCCGCGCATTGAACACAGGTAACAGCGGCCTGAGCACGGAAATTTCTGACAACCGTAAATGTATTCGAACTCGATGCGTGTCTATGAAATTTGTATGAAATATTAACCAAACGACATCAGTGCGCAGCGAACTCGAATACATTTACATTTACATTAGTTTTTTGTGCTCGGGCTACAGATCTATACATACATACCTTAAGCCAGTGGCGGGCACAGACATTCTGTAGCCCGAGCACGAAAAACTAATGTAAATGTAAACTCGCTGCGCACTGATGACATTTGATTAATATTTCATACAAATTTCATAGACGCTCATCGAGCACGAATACATTTACGGTTATCAGAAATTTTCATGCTCGGGCTGCTGATCAGCTGGTTTGGACAAGTGGCTTACGCGCTAGTCGAATAGAATAATCACAAGTTTAAAAACTTAACTGACCGACTTCCAATTTACCGATCGTGACCAAATTTATATGGGACCCTTGTAGTAAGCTCTATCGAATACAAAAAAAATTTGAAAATCGGTCCACATTTGGCGGAGATATCGAGTAACATACATAAAAAAAATAATAATACCGACGAATTGAGGACCATTGAACTTCACTGTAGTGATGTGTTTTTTTAATTTATTTTTTTATCCGGGCACTGCAAAGTGACTACACTGCACCTGATGGTAAGCGTAGTGCAGTCCAAAAAAAGCGGCCACTGACAAACACTGTATGTAAAAGTAGCGAATAGCTATCAATACAGAACAATCAATTAACCACCAGCATGTACTAATGAAGATGAGAAGTACACAAAATAATTTTGAAACTACGCGTAAGCAAAAAACTAACCATCGATATTTCGCAAAACGCACATTCCAATAAGGATTATCTAATAGCAGTTACACTTAAACAATAAATGATGACAACATAACTCGAATTGTATAGACCATAATACAAACACACATATTCGAATACCTTCACATTAAAATTAGATACACATATTACAAAAATATTTATTTTGTTCTAGTGAATCGATGAAAATATGGGAACCGAAGGCGTGGGAAATTAATTTTCATTCTGTATCCAGTATTATCGTAAGAGGAATTCACTCATTATTATTATTCCATATTAGTGACGACGTTGTTATTAGAAAACGCGTATTTGTATTCGATGTGAATTTATTATTGTATTATTATCGTGTAATAATTGATTATAACTGTAAGATTCTAATGGGGTTCAAGGCCTAATGTTACGTATGATTGTAGTCGTAGACAAACACGAACAGATTTTAAGTTTTTTTTAGATATTTATTTTTTTATATGTTTTTAAATTTCTCTATTAAATTTTTATCCTGTTTGATAATTTCACCGTTAATTATATACATTCCAAATGTTGCTTTTTTATATTTTTTAAATATTTATTTTTTTAAATAATTATTGTTGTTTTTAATAGCTGTTTAGATGTCAATCGAATGTAGGGGTTACCGCGCTGAGCATTTTTTCACAATAGCATCCCATATACTCAAATACAAGATTGTTAGTTTTAAGAAGTAGTTATTTGCGAATGTATCTCCCGTGTTATTTATATCGATGTATTTTACTGATATAACCTAAATGTTTGTATATTAGTGTTCGTGACGGATTCGGTGTTAGTTCATTTTAATATTAAGTCGTGGTAATTCAATTTAATGTAGTAGGACACTCTGTATATGCATGACTTCATTTGCATACTTGTTAAATAATAATTATCTATTATATTGCCCTTAGAATTCCTAGATATCTCATTCAAAACCCCCTCGACGTTGTAAACCCTACATTAGTCGATATTTTCAAACAACCCTTATAATAAGCTACGATGTTTGTGTATCTATAGAATCTAATCACTATTTTTTAAATTAAATACAGGATCGTTATGTGAATCAATATTATAATACGGTCCTCAATCACTGCCATTTTCTACATGTAGCTTTTGATCACTTTTATACTGATATTCTTTAGTAAACTAACATTTTAATACATTGGTCTTGGACTCCTTGTAGTTGAGGTAAAGGTTGTGTTATTTCTATATTGTTTTTTTGACTTCGGACTGTGTTTATATTGATGGACATTTTCAAATCATCTATTTCGATATTTTAGAATTGGACCAGTAAATATATGTTTCATTTGCAACGATATATACTTTGAAACGTTATACATTTTCTTAATGTTGTGTATCGATGTCAATATACACCCAGTCTCGTACTAGTATTTACCTCAATTGTAACGAAGAACTGATTATTTCTGAATATGCAACTATTATTCGTTTAAGGTATTCCACTGTCAAGAATGTATTTAAGTTCGCGGCTCGATATTAGAGCTGGACGTAACGACTGTCGCACTGTCACGCTATCCCGACAAACTATCGATAAGTGTAGGTATTTGTATGATAGGATTAAATGAATTAATGTGACAGTAATAATAGATGTAAGGGTAGATGCAGGCGGTTGCGCATGCGCACAGATAAAACTGACGACAGTTTAATTATGAAGCAATAATTTTGCGTTTTGTCAGTACTGTAAGCTAAGCGGAATATAATGTGCGCGTTCGCGACTGCAGCGCCATACCGTGTAGGTCATGTATTATATAACCACGTTGTATTAGTCGTAATTATCTTGACTTCTTTCTTGCCAATTCTTTTTTGGGAACGTCTAAGTGCTTAGTCGACGATTTTGTGTATTGGAACCATTGGAGGCACACGGGAACATTATGCTGAAGGATCAAGTATTATAAAAGATAAATTTCCCAGAAATTATTTGTGATAAAATGAACTATAAAACATGTATGTTTAAATTGTTGCACGTTCGTTTGAGTTGGTTTTGACTATTCCTTTGACGATTACCGTGTCCTTATATGTTGAATTATGTCCGCTTGAAGCAGCTAAAAGTTGATGTTACGAATTTAAGGTAACTATAGTTACTTAACTCGTCTTGTTCTTTGTGTGTTTGTATGCATTAGTCGTCAATTTAAGAGGGAGAGGTCTCCGTCCAACAGTGGACGAGCGAAGGCTGGTAATGATGTGTTCCTCTCAGTCACTTTATAGATGATATTTAATATCTTACTGTAGTCCGATTGCTAATTAAACGGAGTAAACTGACAGATCAAAATGTCACTTTACTAAATAATGGTGTTTACTTCCAAAACATATTGATTGATCTAGTTCAATTTTTATCATTCAAAGAAATTAGCTAGACACTAGATTGCGAAATTAGAATTTTATTTCGTATTTTAGAAATTTCAGCTTAACCCTTCGAATAAATGTGTAAATAATTTTAGGTACATAATCACAACTGATACGCGAAATTATAACAATGAAAATTTCAAATATTACTTTCATTATTTGAGAAAAATTACGTTCCGCACTTTTATAGCTTTTGTAAGTTTTGTTTATAATGAACTAAGACTATAATTCCTTTAAACATGCCATAACTTCGCATGCAGTAATTTACTATGACTAAAATTCGGAATTTCGACTTTCAGTTGGACTTTAGAAAAATAAAGAATGAAATGATTCACTGAATTGAAATGTTTAAATAATCTTGATATTTTTACCGCAGGACTATTTAAATTTCATGAAAAAGTGGCAACATTCGAAATGTCAGTTTACTCCGTTTAATTAGCGATCGGACTATATCAAACAAATCCACTTACATTATTAATCTCACACACACATAGCAAGACGTGCAAAATTAACCGATCTCTCTATAGTCCTTCCGTGCAAAGAATATCGACACCATTATACGGAATGTCTGTTTAAAACCCCCTATTTTTTCCTAAATCTTTCACACCTACATATATTTTGCTTTTTACATTTTGAGCGCAATGCGATTTGGATGTGATTAACGGGTACACTCTTATGAAGAGTTTAGACTAAGTTAGTGTATGGAGAATAGCGAAGTTTAACGATTGAAGATGTGCTATGTATCGGTTTACAATTATAGACATTTTTGGATGTTAGGCTCCGAATGCAAAGCATACGATGTTTCTTTCGATGAATCGTTACATTTTTCATCGATAAAATTATTGTTATGTTTAAGCTGCTGATCATTTTAGTAACGTTCTAAACGTTTCGATTTTATAATAAATGAAATTCTTATACCTTTTTAGCAATGATGAAGCAAGGTTTGCATAACTTGATAATAATTACTCATAGAATAGAAAATATTATAATTTTATATATTGGTACATACTTTTGATATAATGCTGAAAACTTTTAAAATAAAATAGGTTTATATTTTCTATGTAATGCATGACTAGAAATGCTTTTTAAAAATCCCAGTCTGTTTATTTCGTGTAAAACAAAAATCGATTTTATGAGAAGGGTTGTCGTAACAAGACTAGTCCACTTTTATGTAATTGAGTTTATAAAATAATTAATGTCATGGACATTTTTGAAATATATCAGAAATTTATAAGTATTAGATTGCTTAACGTTAAAAATAAGCTAACCGAATATTAATATTGGGAATAGTTTGTTAAAATTATTGTGTATATACTTCTGAAGAGATGACGGCCAACATTTATAATGTTGCTGTTATCTAAAATTCTAAATACGTCACACGTATCTTTCGGTGATAATTTTAATGTTTAAAAAAGGGGTCACTTTCCTTGTTAATTATTGTTATAATAAAATACGAGCTTTGCTAAACTGATCAGCCGCACAGTCATACATTCTACATACAGTGTGATAATTTTTCTTTTGGCCAAAGTTTATTTTAGTTGTTACATAGCTATAAAGCACAACATTGTTTTATTCCCCTTTAATATTTAAACGTGTTACTTTCTAATGTTTATAATGAACGCAGCTATTTGTGAGATGTCATGTTATCGGTGAACTGGTAAATATGATGTGAACTGGATATTTTCACCGACGAAGTTCTTGTATGGAGTGATGTATATAATGTATTGTTAAGGTAAGAACACATAGCCTAGCGTTTAGTACGGATGTGGCTCGTTTAGCAGATTGTATTCACTATATTCTTCTGTATCTAAACATAGCCCACTCGATCGCTCAATTTCTAGTCTTTAATTTGTACGGTTTCCAAAATTTATAAAATAGACTGTTTTATCAATGCAATCTTCGGGCGACCGAGTGTAACTATTGACCAGTGTTGCTATTGGCGAATACTTTCCTAAATGTACAACACGATCAGGTACACAAAGTTTATATTCGGTACCCCAACCATTGACCTCTTCCAAAATTCTATCCCATTATTTTATTATACGATGTTTATTAAATTATCGAATTTCCAGTGGGTATATTTATCTTTATTGTTTCGATTATGTTAATTCTCCGTTTGATAATACCTACATTAAAAAGTACTGTTTGTTATAAGTAATATCTTGGTTATCATTTTGTGTTTATAATTCGTATTTAAAATATAACATTTTGTTTCATTTTATATTTTTATTTCCCTTTCCTACACGGAATTGTCCTGAGGTTTGATCTATTACTGCCATACTTGTATATAAACATTTTCCGTCTACGATAAGGCTTACAGACATTTAGGGTTAAGTAGGGCTGTAGTTTTATCGATATCGATAAATATATCTTCATTGAGTTTCCGATTTGATGAAATTTTGGGATAATCATTTTTAAAAAACAATATATTTGTTAACGGTGTATTTATCGATACAGATTCTGTTTATTCAAAAAACAATATTTCTAATTAATAATATCTTGCTCACAACAAAAGAATGATGAATTATTTATCTTTGTAGCCTAGTTGAAAAGCTAGGTCGCTAGGTTAAGCTGTGTAGGAGCATTTTTCTCATCATTTTGTAGTAATGGGTTTGTGGTCAGATAGATTTGGAACTGAATTTTCGATGTCGCCAAGAAAAAAAAAATTCGATATACGATCGACGAATGTGTCTCGAAATTTTTTCTTTATGTTTTATGTTGCCTTAAAAGGACATTAAGCTCTCAGATCGCAAGGTAAACCACTAATCACCAATTATTTTGTATTGCGAGTACATTGGCGTTTATTACAAAAATAGTATTTTGTCTTGATTACTGCTTGACAATATATCCCGTCTGCTCAGAGCTTAATCGTGATTAAAAGTTGCATTAGACCGATAAACACTTTAGGCCCAAGCCCGAATAACTTTCAACTATCGAGTTAGCTGCTCGTTCATGATATTTGTATAAAATTTTGATCAAATATCATGTGTGGTCACTGAGCTCGTTTCGAATACTTAGTCGATAGTTATTCATGCTCGGACTGCTGTACTAGACATCGACTTTCGCATTACATAGTAATGTATTGCATATTTTTGTATATAGAAAGTAAGATTGGAAAATATTTCGGTGATAGATACATTTTTTCATTACTTTTCGATAATTTTCAAAATTTTTGTAAAATATGAAATGTTATAAGCCATTGTCATGTTATATTTATCGATCATCTATTTAAATTATCTGATGACAGAATTTCCCAGTAATTGTGTAAACTGTTGCTAACTATTATAATGGGCATTACTTATAAAAACATTTTAGCTGAGCAAATGGTTAAGAATAGTCTGCCACTTTTTTTCTTGTGTCACATTGTTTGAAAATAAAAGGGACAGAATATTCTTAGCCATTTGCTTAGCTAAAATATTTTTATAAGTAAGGCCCGTTATGTTTTTCACATAATCCAAAACTACTGCCATTTATAATATAGACTGTTCCCTTGTAGAAGCTGATGGTATCAAGTAAATGCCTGACTACGTTCTTATAATGTGTACCGCCTTCTTAAACTCGAAAATAACTACATAAGTACTAATAGTAAAGGATCCGAATTGGAAACGATCTTCACCCATCTGTTTAATGAAAGAAATTTATGAAACCTATGTTATATGAAATTTAATATGTTTGATGTTGAAAAATAAGTTGCGAGTGGGTAGGCTAAAAAATTCCTGGGCCAAACTATGCTTAATTAAATATTCAAAAGGGCTATGTTATTCTTCTTTATTTTTATATTATTTTTTATTATTATTCTTTCAATGACTACATTGATTTCAACAATATCTTCCTCGGACCTCTTCGTCGCACATTTCCATTCTCTCTCTGTCTGTCTTGTTGTCTGGTTTGAATGACGGTTAACGAGTTTTAAAAATTGAAATCTGATGGCGGGTACACACCGGGCCGAACGAAGGCGAACGAATCATGCCTGTTTCATTCACACAACACAGACAGACAGACAACCCAATATCACTAGATATAGTAAAAACGTATGCCGACTGCGACTTTCTAGCCAATATAATGGATCGTATTGGTCACATTGTATTGGCTGGGAAGTAATTATCATTTTTAAACCAAATTAATTTAATGTATTTTATCAATATACTGCTACCTAAAAACTTTAAAATTAACATTTGTGAAATACGGAGGGGAATCTGGGAGCGTGACACGTTACAGATAAAAATCTGCAACTAATTATTTAACATCTCATTGATGTCACAGCAACGTACACCCAGATTCCCTGCCGCAACAATGCAATAGTTCACAAGAATTATTGTACAATAATTTGTATATCAAATCAAGCCAATGTCATATCACTCAAAAACTTGTGTAATGCAGCGGGGGAGTTGGGAGCGTGACATGACATGGACTGTCTATGTCTATGAATTAAAACAACTTAAGTATGTCACAGCAATTTAAACCTAGCTCTCTCGCTGCAACTATCATACTTATCATGTCTTATGATGTAGCAAGAAGTAATTGGAGGGGTCAATTGTATACCATTAGCAAAGATCCCTCCAATATGGCTACATATAAAAAAAAATAAACCAATATCACTGGTTCGCAATGAAACAGCGGTTATTTTAATATAACATTTATTTATGAAACAAACGGGGGAAAATAACTAATATCGACTTACCAGTCGTAAGGAAAAATAGACGACCTGACATTTATATATTATAGAGGTATAGGCCTCATACTTTCGCTTGGCATTAAACTCATGAATGCATGAAGTCATTGTTTAATTTTTAATCAAGCAGAGTTTGGCCAGGAATTTTTTAGCCAACCCATTCGCGATTTATTTTTAACATATTAATCTTTATATAGTATAACATTTCGTTTCTAATTCGGACTATAAATGAACTCCGAAAGTAAGTTTAAAATTAAATATATAATTATGTGTATTAAATATCTCCATCTTTGTCATATCTACATTGAAAAAATGAAAAGCCACATTTTTCCATTAACGTACAACATGAACCCTTTTTCTGTGAAATGAAATCGTCCAAGCTATTTACTCTCTTGGAAATCTTGTTTCCATTATTTTACTGACAAATATGTAATGTAGGTAAATGTCGTAATTATTAAACATGTGAGGTTTGGAATTGTGATCGAATTATTACGAACGAAGTTTTAAACGAGTGGTTACTGTCTAATAAAGTTTAGTGGGAACGTAGTGTAATTTTGGAAAAAAATATATATTAATTTTATCGATACCGTATCCCATCACTAACCGTTTCACTCGATGTTTTGCACTCTGGGGATACCAAAGTAACTGACGGTAAACATAAGTTATTGAATTTAGCTTGGCTAATTTTGCTGTTGCGTCATTCTATTTGCTGAGAAATAAAAAACATACTGTTATGAGTTCCCAAAAGCACTCACATTTTGTAATAAATATGATGACATAGTCATTTTGAAATATTTTTAATATAATCACGTTGTATCAACGTTAAGTAAAGTATGTGTCGACGCTTATCGGCATCTCCTGCCCCACGCACAGATAAATTTGCCAAGCTATAAACAGGTGAAACGTTGTGTTATCAGTAATAATATTCAGAATTGTTGATGTTCGTCACTTCTTTGGTCTAGTGGAAACCCTCTGGCCGGGCAAAGCGAATTTTCTAATTTAATTTGCGTTGCGTGACGTCAGGGAGGCAGCTGTGACATACTAACAACCATTTAGCTGGTAACACTTTTTGCCATTTGGCTTCGGAACCCTAAAATGAAGAAAGTCAATGCCATTAAGCTATTAATATGGGCTGTTAACACATCGCTTCACTTGTATGTTATGTGACTTGTTATTCGAACGGTAAGGTTTCGTTTTTGAACTAGCGCGTGTGACCGTCACTCGTGTCCTGTCTAGGGTTTATGTAGGTACGAGGTATCTACGTAACGACGTGACTTTCAATACAATAGGGTACTTGACTATGTTTGATTGTATACACATTTTTATATGTAATAGCAAATAAAATGAAAAAGAAACCGTTCTGTAAAAACTGTATCAAAATTGGTTGAAAAATGAAATAATATTTCGACCTATCCAAAGAATAAAGTTACATATGAAAATGAATCGAAATTGCTTTCTTATTTTTCTAAGCTTATATTTACCTATATATTTAATTAGTATTTTTTATTAAGTTATGACATAATAACAAGTTAAATTATACATATATAGACATAGCTTAAATATTTACTAGTTAAATATATAGGTAAATATAAGCTTAGAAAAATAAGAAAGCAATTTCGATTCATTTTCATATGTAACTTTATTCTTTGGATAGGTCGATTTATATTCTGCGATTGAGGGCGTAGTGGAGATATCTTGTTATCCCTTTCCAACGCATGCACCGTTATGGCCGTGACGTGATTGACTCAGTGGCGTAATTATAGGTGGCATTCGGACAAAATGCCTCGGACCCCAGACCGAAGGGGGGACTAGCGTGACCTGCTAAAAAGAAGCGCCTGACCATGGGCATAGGGGGTCCCTCGCCGAAACGCCGTGAACATAAATTTGCCACAGGCCCTCAAACGGTATAGTTACGCCACTGATTGTACTGATACTCTTTTTCGCAGTTTGAAGTTTACATATATCATATAACTTTTTTATTTTTGAAAATATTTCGATATTTCTTGGGCTATATTTTAGAAGACGAATTTCATATAACACCAATAAAAAATAGTCAAGTACCCAATAATGTACATTTCTCGTGGCTAATGTGACGTGGTGATGTCACCCAGGAGCTCCCAAAGGGATATAGGCTAATGTAAAACTGTAACATCCATTTAGCAATATGTTTTTTCGGAACGAGGTAAGGTGTTTAAGTACCTACTTGCCAACATTGTAATCTAAGAACGTTATTTTAATAAATAATTTGTTGTCATCCATCACGAGTTTTATTCGAAAACCTGGTCTATTTACGGTAAGTATATCACAAAATATATAAGTAATAATAATCATATATTTATCTTATATTATCGAATTGTATTTAGAATCAGTGACAAACATTTGAAAATATTTAATTAAAGTGGGTAGATAGATAATTGAGGCAATCTCTTAAAACAATAATAACACAAAGGCGTATACTGAACAATTTATTAAAATAATAGACAACACTTTGGTTTAGTTTATAATAATATCTAATCATTTACATGTTTTAAGAGACCAATTCCGCGGGTCTTTAAAGCCGTGTCTCCTGCACAGACATTTTTTTTAGAAATACCATGGTTTTCGTAATGTTTTAGTGCAGGAGACTGCTTTTTTTGAACATCAATCTTATCGAAGGAAGACTTGTTAGACAAAATATCGCAGAGTAATGACAAGATATATTTTTTTAATATCGTGTATACGCGAGCGATTACATTCCTAATGTTTAATAAAACCCTCATTTAACTTGACTGTAAAGGTGCAGTGAAACAGTGCGATATAGCTCGATACGAGCTACGCGTCAACTCGCATCAAGCGCAGCTGTAGTTAAAATTCTTTTTGGGTACGTCTTACTACTTCTTATTAATATGGTGTGCGGCGTCTTTTAGATGTGTGGGTACAAGAATGTTTCATCCATGACTGGTCGTACAATAAGATATAGCATAGCCTATATAACGCGTCGTTCATAGTTTAACTACACCTTTACTTACGTTATTCAAAAAATTATAATTTTAACATTATAACCAACCAGGCGCACCGCACAATCAGAATTGGTCCCAATACTTTTAGGACCGATTTTTCAATAGCCAGATAACTTTTATTTGGAAAATTATTTGATATTTCGACGGTTAATGTATGAAACATCTGTCAAATCAACAAAGTATCCCTCAGAATAAAGTTATCGGGCTATTTAAAAATCCGCCCCTAATGGAATAAACTTACCTATTTATTATAACCATTCAAACGTGACTATTGACTTACGATAAAATATATAATAATGTTTATTTTATTTCGACATAAATTAGTTACAAAAAATATTAATAAACAGTGCGATTTTGTAACACGGTCATTAAATATTAAATTATTGATTCATTATTTTATTTGAATTTGATGATGGATATAATATTATATTATTGCCTAATATCACTTCACAAATTATAAAAGTGATGTTAATATCTATGACTCGTATCATAGACACATATTCACTTATTTTTTAAATTATTGTATATGTAAAAACGGAAGCACCCGTATTCAACTTTTAAATATAATATAGTAAACAATAAGGTAGGTACATATAACATTTTTTCTGCTTCTCCACTGCCGTCGCATTTAATGCATTTATTGCGTGTTTTGGTGGCGTTTTGCACGTTTTGGTGGCGTTTTAGAGGCGTTAAAACATCGTGTGTATATAAAGTCTAATATTGTAATTGGTTTTTAATTACTTAGTAGATACATTTTATACAATATCAAGATACTGATGCTTATTATTTATCGGCATTTTATAGAGTCGACAACAATAATACAATAATTAAAATGAGTAATTACCTTTTTTCTTAGATAACTTGGACAAATCACACGCAATCGTTACAGAAAATAACAATGACTAATGATAATTTTATTCACATCGTTGCATAAATATTTTTTACTAAGTTACACTTTAGCGTATCTTTTAATATTATACTCTCATTCCTCTCAAATACATGAATATAAATCTTTAATCACATAAATAATAATATCAGCTGGATTCTCAAATGCAATAATCAATCATGCATATTGGCATTGGCTACAGCCTGACATACAATTAAGCATAGAAATATTTGCTTCCTTTACTTAATTAGCTACTTTAGTTAATTAAGTGCGTAAATGTAACAGCCATTGGTACAGCGACTTTTAAAGACAAATTACCACATAGTACATCGAGAATAATAATCACAAATTTATATGCATGAGCTGATTTCTTCAACGTAGGAAGAAGGGAAGATGCCGTACGATCCATTCAGATCTCCTGACCACCAGCCGTCATCCTGCTTCTCGTGGATAATTATAATGTCGCCTGTAAACAAATTAAATACATTAAATATGACCAATAATTATAACCACAAATAGTCGCCTCCTTGGTCTAGTGGCAGCATATGTATATGGGCTGTGTGTGGAGGTCATGGACTGGATCCCTCAAAGGGAGTTGACGTCAGATACGCGGGCGGTCGTAAAAACTTAGCCAAATCCTTTTTGCAACATGCTTGAAAAAGTATGTTGCGCCGACCCCACATTAAGATGGGATAAAGGCAGGTTGAAAGAAAGACTTATAGCCACAACTTACAACCTATTTATAGGCTGTGTTGTCGAATTAATATTAAACTCATGGTTCATAAAACATGAATTAACGCTTTCAAGCTTTAAAACGTGAAATCATATAAAAAATCGCTAGCCAAAACAATCGCATTGCAAAACATAACAGATAGTAAAAACGAAATGAGCAAGATCGAGATTCAAGGCCTTTCCTACATTGAACATGGGAAATAACGGTTCGTCAATAGACGTAGAGTAAAAACTAAATAACCCACCAAACAATGGTCTCGTCCGATAAGGAAAATGAAGCGAATTGACACTGCGATAAATAATAATAAATAATAACACCCAACAGTCACATACATAGTCCTGACCCCACACTAAGATCGAGTCTTGTGTCGTGGGTATCAGGAACTACGAGAGACTTTCGGTCTCACAACACCCAGACTCGAAACAAATATTTGTAGGCCATACAAACATTTGTCTCGGTGCGGGGATCGAACCCGCGGCCTCACGTTTCACAGCCGGCTACTGGCCCGCTGCGCTACGGAGGCTGTCATAAATAATAAATAATAAATAAACATCCAATAGTCACACACATAGCCCCGCCTCCTCACTAGGTTTTACCTGTATCATAAACTAACATGACATAGATTAACGATGGGATCAATCAGGCCCAAAATAAAACCTGGATATTTTATGTCAATATACATATAGGCAATAGGTCAATAAGCAAGGCCCGTGCGTTTGTAGACGTCCAGGTTACTGGAAAGAGGAATAAATGATGTGAAACGCAAGCTGCAATCTAGAGCTACTTATCGCCGAATAATCATACACTTAAGGTCGCTTTACGTCGTTTAAGGCCGCCTTATCTGTCAAAATTGTACGGAGAAAACAATATAAGAAGCTGTTAAAGTTGACCAGCGTTCCATTATTCGGGTTTTAGTATAAGTATTGTTAATACACTACAAGGAGTCACATAGACCGCATACGGATTACTAATGGTGGCTTTATTTGTACAAAGTATTAATACAATGGGGAGCCCTTGTGAGCTACTACTTTTTGTAGCAAGTAACCAGTGTGCGGCGACGCTTAGAAATTGCTAAGCAAAGGAGTTGTAGTATTGGAAGTCTTTATTATTAAGTGAGCACGCGCTGTTGAATAATAATTATGCACAGGATTTTGATATAAATACAGCATGTACGCATCCTTATAAATAGCATCATATAAGGTCGATTTTATGCGTGATATATTTAACGTACCTATGCCGTAAAATTACCTATATTATCATTGATCTTCGTGGAATTAAATACAACATAATCTTATGGACAATGAAAACGTATAATTATATAGATTCAAATGTTACCTGGTGTCAAAGTGAGTTCATCATTCAGTCTGGCCTCGTAGTTGTACAGTGCGCGACATTTCCCAATGGAAGGGGTTTGCGACGCACCGTCCGCATTATCATTCTTCATCATATCAGTCAAATCAGTTGAGCTGTCGCTCTGTGACGAAAATTCATCTAGAACAAAATGTTTTACGTGTTGGAGATTGGATTTATCTTTACATGATGAGCCTTTATTAAGATAACAATAGTTATAAAGCCGTATATTGTTCTTGCACCATTTTATTAGTTTCTATCACGATCATTGGAGATCTAAGCAATATTCAAACAATTGTTTTTATATGGGATACATACCTATTTACGAATTTTGTAAGTTTGGTGTAATTTGTACCTTTATTTCCAAAAGTACCTTACGTAAATACTCATATAAGTACGGAAACTAACTCTGGCATTATGATGGGATCCTAGCGCCATCCAGACATAAAGAAAGAAAGTATCTATTGACCAGCCAAACAAATGAGACGTGTACAAAGGCCTTAAATAATTAAAATTCTCTACTTTCATGAATTTACTTCCATTTTTAAAGACATTCTACAACTGTAAACTGCAATCACAACATACTCGTGGTTCATGTCTTACCAAAATCACTGTCGTGTTGGTTCGACAATCCATCGCCAGCGCCGCGCTCGCTCCAGTCAAGTGGACTCTCAGGCGGATGAGGAGCTTCCAATGTGTGTGCCTTCTCTAACAGCGGCGTCGGTAAGTCAACACTTATAGGCGTGACCGGCGCACTCTTATTCTCCGTGTTCCTCCTAAATGACAAGTGTTCTATCCTCAACTTGCTGGATGCCCTGCTCATGATGGAGTCCCGCCTCTCCCTCTCTTCTCCCCCGTTTACGCTCTTCGTCAGCGCCGTGTAGTTCGGCTGAAGGTTTTTGTTCACTTCGTTTTGATAGTCCGTTTGTAGCCACGGTGGTACCTAGAAGTAGATTTACATTGCATCCAACGATAGTGTATTCCTTCGTGTGTTTAAAATTATTAGAGGTACTCGTTAATTTGGATCAGTATCAGGCTAAGGTAAATAAAATTTGAGAATGATACGAGATCTAACATGAAACCTATTTAGCCGTTAATGTGAGTTTAAGCTGTAATTACCAACAAGTGTGAGTTCGGACAGACAGGTACTTTCCGTAATCACAAGTTTAAAAACTTAATGGACCGACTTCAAATCTGATCGTAACCAAATTTATATGGGACCACCTTTGAAATAAGCTCTATCGAACACAAAAAAGACTTTTGAAAATCGGTCCACATTTGGCGGAGATATCGCGTAACATAGGTACATAATATAATAATAATAATATTAGCTCTGTAATATTACTGTCCCACTGCTGGGCACGGGCCTCCTCTACTAATGAGAGGGGTTAGGCATTAGTCTACCACGCTGGTCTAATGCGGGTTGGTAGACTTCACATACCTTCGAAATTCCTGTGAAGAAATTCTCGGGTATGAAGGTTTCCTCACGATGTTTTCCTTCACCATTGTAGACTAAAAATAATTGATCATGTAAGATAATCTGAGTACTTATCAGCCTTTCCGGGCCCTCAGAAGGTTGAGGTTATAGACTTAGGTATGGTGATGTATCTACATTCACATACTTAGTTGTGAGATAGTTGCTATCATGATACTTACTTTGAGTATGCTCTGTTGTAACCCTTGCTTATCTCTAATGATCTGTATGTGCGTGGCCAGGGGGTGCTGCACCGGCGGTCTGCTGTCCAGTTCGTTGAGGCTCGTCGTAATCTTGTATCTAATTGCTTCCAAATACGTCAGCATGCTTCTCATCTGGAACACCATCAACAATTTAATATTTACGAGTAAACATGCAATATGGATAATGTGTATGTATATTCCAATTCTGCTTTTAAATTATAAAGTTAACTCGGTTTTGCAATTCATAATATCGAATATTAATACAACAGCGATGTGTAGTCTATACAAGCAAAGATACACTGTCTACCCTAACAATATTACTATAAATGAAGTTTACACCATGATCGCTTTACGGCTTGGTTTTTGGCTGACTTTGTTCAGTCGATTCGCTCAGTGAAGGCTATTTGTGGGGCATCGCACTGGAAGGAATTGCCACCATAATCCCAGCATCACCTTGAGATCGTCAACATCTGGGTCTCATGGTCATTGCCAAAACTTGATAATTGCTCTATTTACCTTGACATTGGCTAAATTATCGCAAATGCGTGGAAGACATTTTTATTAAATTATGAAGCTCGGTAACGGTGATGATCATGGTGGTGCAATAATGGGAAATGAATTGTGTAAAATTGGTGTCTACCTTAATTTGAATGCTTGTGCAGTTCACTAATAGGTCGCACTTAATGACTGCTATAATGATGAGCTAAATGTGATTATTTTAACATGTATTTTGAATAAAAGCTTTCTTTCTCCTGCACTTATCCCACCTTAATGTGGGCTCAAGCATGTGTTGTACAAGTTTTTACGACCGGCTGCCTGCCTGACATCAACCCCTTATGAGGGGTCCAGTCCCGGGCATATTAAATTAGAAAA
The DNA here is from genome assembly GCA_036417725.1 of Clanis bilineata. Taxonomy (NCBI): domain Eukaryota; kingdom Metazoa; phylum Arthropoda; class Insecta; order Lepidoptera; family Sphingidae; genus Clanis; species Clanis bilineata. The sequence goes on from CM071137.1 coordinate 16,169,091, forward strand.
TACGCTTTGTCCGACCTGGGAATCGAACCCACGACCTTCCGGTCCACAGCCTATATATGCTGCCACTAGACCAAGGAGGCGACTATTTTGAATAAAGTCTGTCATATAAAGATATTAGAACAATACAAATAGAGTCAATAGAATAATTAATCAATACCAATACAGAACTATTATGATGACTGCCATATAAACAATATCCTTACATGGTATAACTTGTCTGCGACATTTTGCTGTGAATCATCATTGCCGAACGTCGGCGTTTGTTTTATAGCCATCGATAACTTCTCGAGGCCTTGCTTTGATTTTCGTTCTCGGTCTATATCTTGTTTTACTAGTTGGAGAATCTTTAACAGTGCCTGAAAATAAAAGTTTACATAAGTTTATAAGGTCATGCCGGTATTCCAAAAGGGATAGGCAGAGACAAAACGAATGAGCTCTACATCTCGCAGAGCTTATTTCCTTCACTTACTCTTACTGTCTGATCCATATGGATTAGTTCGCTATATTGGGCACTAACTCCACATCCGGGCTACTCATATTACCCCGCCTGGGTTTCGAAGTTCGAACCCAGGGCCCTACCGTTCTCGGTTTTCTATTGAATTCAATTTATGTAATGATGCTATACTATAATTTGTTCCGTGAAAGGGGATGAATAAGGGGAAAAGAAATAGTAACTCAACTCTGTTTTTTTTTTAATGCCTAACATTGTTTGTGTGAAAAACATTAATTCTCCGCGTAACTCCACCCGGTTCAGGTTATTATCATTCAAATATTTTACGTTGTCACACGTTGTTTCTGTTCACCATCGAGTTTCTCTCCAACCCATATTTAAGCGTTTAACGTCGACTTCGAGGTTTTTGAAATTAAAATCTCCTAGTTTCCTTTTCTGTTGCTCTAAAACTCTATCAAATTTCACCACCTAAATGGGGCTTATGAGTAGTTATGTGTACGCTTAAGTTTAAGTTGATAAACATTTACTTGTTTACGCCGTTCGCGGTTCATGGCGAGGGTGGTGTGTTCGCAGTAGAAGTCTGGTAACAGCTGCTCGCTGGCGCCGGCGGGGGCAGAGCGGACTCCTCGCACCACCCTCATGTCCACGTTAGCGTTGGCGTTCTTTATTGGGTTCACTAGAATGTTCGTCGCCTGCAAGTTGTACATCAATATCGATAAGGAAAATAATCACAAGATTAAAAACTTAGCTGACAGACTTCTAACTTGATCCGAATGTGACCAAATTTATGGGACCACCCTTGAAATAAGCTCTATCGAACACAAAAAGAATTTTGGAAAACGGTCCATATTTGAACGAAATATCGCGTAACGTCCATAAAAACAAATAGAGACGAGTTGAGGACCTTCTCCTTTTTGGAAGTCGGTCGATTATTCGGTATTTTATTGTCAAATTCTTTTATCTTCTACGTCACGTCGCTTCGGTGCGGGTGAATAATTACTTATTCTTGACATCTCGAACCGAAATAATATGCGCAGAATTTTTATCGAACGTTATAATAATCGTATGAAAGTTATTAATTAAATTGATAATGCAATAAAATAATATTAAAATATCTACCTCTGCTAATTCAGAAGGTACAGCTGCTGTCAGCCTGAGGTAACAATCGGCAGAGCTCTTCAACTGGGCAAGCCTCTCCTCTTCAAGAGACTCCAGCATGCCCGCTCCCTTCACTACACTCGTCTCCCATTCTAACCTGTACCAACCGCCCGTTGTTTTAATTTATAATTATTGACTGCCGTCAATACCATCAAGTTCGTAATAGAGATCTATTTACCTTGCCCTTTCAGCTTGTACACAAACATTGTAATAATCAACTTCAGTTTTCTTCACGGCATCTTCCGTCTTCCTCTTTTTAACTTGAAGTTTAGCTGCATCTCTTTCACTCGTCGCATTTGTTAGCCGCTCCGCTCGCGCCGCGCTCAGGATCGAATGGGCGTGCGGTATGTGGCCCATGCTTGAGCTACGGGATATACGACTGCAAGAAACACAGACACTAATAATATTAATTATTAGCACGCAAAAAAGATGATCGCCACGCGATATCTTAACACATTCGCTTTGCTATTCGCGGTGCAGTGAAGGATCCTTCAAAATACAAAATTAAACGCATAATGAAAATCTTCGTAAATATCAGACCTAATATCAAGTGTGGCGTCTTGCAGCTTCTCATTCTCCCTGGCGGCTGTGTGCGATTGTTTCTTTGACTTCGCTTCCGCTGTCCTCCAGTCGGTAAGCGTCCGCGTTGTCTTGTCCACATTGCCTTCAATCTGTAATCACGATCAGTTGAAACATTAATGATTAGTCCATCAGACATTTAAATAGCTTTTTGTTGTGCAAGGTTACCTTCTTCCGTAGTTTCAATTGGGCGTCGATTACGTGTTTCATTGGTTTCACGAGCTCTTCAGTAAGAGAATTTGAGTAATTTCTGAAATGTGGCAAACATAGTTACGTCTATTTTTATTGCAAATCAGTGAGGTAACATCTCTAATTTGAGGTTGATATTTATTGACTAAGCACCTGTGGATTTCTGCTCGTCTTTCCATCTCGAGGGCGACATGTTTCCACGCTTCCGCACAGGATCCCACGCTCTCTTTACACGCCTTGCTCAACTTCGTGCCGAGCTTTGCTAAGCATTTTGAGTAATAATTCTCCGCCTCTACCCTAGAATAGAATGAAAATATTTTGTGCAATAGGTAATAGGTGCATGTGCAATTTCGCAATCTGTGGCGGAAGCATTCATAGGAAATAATAGTGGTGGTGTGGTGTCGTAATAATTTGTTTTTACATCCGCACGAGTATCTCTGCGGTTGTGTAAACGTGATAATGCAGTCTCGTCCAATGAGGTGAGATCAATTTTAGAGCGCGATATTTGTGTCTGCGTCTGGCCCACTTGGCGGAACCTCGCGACGAACTATTTTTGATTTTGTGGCCATTGCCGTGCCCTTACTTTTGAACGCTACACATTTGATCGATATCGGATGCCGGTGAAAGGCATGCGTGTGAACAATATGGTACAATCAATTACACACCATGACGAGAACTTTCATATTGTCCCTGTGGTGGCATGGCGTTTAACGGACATTGTGACACGAAGGATTGGCCGCGCGAGTTGCACGAAAACAATAAGGCATTGTGTTGTCTATGGAAAGTAAACGTTACGGAGAAATGTCGATAAGATTGCTTATCCGTTGCTCGCACGACTTACTGTGAGCTGGATCGCCAGAGCATAAAGCGGGGAATGTATTGGCGCGTAACTATTTTTATTTGTTGTGAAAATTCATGTGTTTCATGGTACAGTTATTGGTGCACACGGCGTTATCTTTATAGCCGAGACGTAATATCCGAAGGTCGGCAAATGTTCTCTGGCGGCATTAACCCGCGACGTGGGTGGACGAAGTCTATAACCGTCCGAATTTCAAAATAAATGTCGAATTAATTCGACATACACCTACAAATTGTTTAATTTACAATCTAATTGTTACCTTTCTTGTAATATCGAAGCGAGTTCCTTGCTGAAATCACTTCCTTGTTTGACGTAGCGCCGGAGCTCGTCGAAACCATTTTGGGCCTGAGACAAAAATAATGAGTTGCCTAATTATTATGATCATAGGACAGTTCTTTATTTATGCATAATTTATATATATAATATACATTTTATAAAACCAACATATATGTAGTTATCGTTTTACTGGAATAGTTTTACATCAGCATTGCTAGTAGATATAAAATGGTAGAGCTAGTAAGAGCTACTAACTCTTCACAGCCTCCGTGGCGCAGCGGGCGAGTAACCGGTTGTGAACCGAGAGGCCGCGGGTTCGATTCCCGCATTGATAAAAATATTTGTGTGGCCCACAAATATTTTATTTCAAGTCTGAGTGTTGTGAGACCGAAAGTCTCTCTTAGTCTCTGACACCCACGATACAGTTTATACCTAGTGTGGGGTCAGGACTAGGTGTGTAACTGTTGAGTGTACTTATTTATTATTTATTAACTAACGTAACTTAATTACATACATAATTTGATACTATATTCTTTTCAGCCAAAACTTCAACATAGGTAATTGCTTTTTTGGAAAATATGAGAGTTGATGCTTTGGTTTATTACTTGATATTAAGCGAACAAACCTTCTGTACATAATATCAATTTACGATAGAAATTGCGTCACTATTACCCAAAAATCAAATCAGCAGTACTGTGCGCCATCTAATTTACCTAGACAATGGATTTAATAGAAAGCTTCGGTTTAAGATTTTATCAATTCCATCAGTAGATCGTTTACGCGATGAAGAAACGTAGCACGAACGTAAGACGTAATTAGACGACGGTTACTTGTATAATTTGTATTTTTCCCTATATTCAGACTGAACACGATAAAAAGTTTTATGTATAAAGGCATAAGGATTAATTTCCAATATACACCTATAAGCAATATACACCTGCAACTATACATTAAAGTAGGTATGTTTGTAATATAAACATTTGCTGTATTGCTATTATGATGTCTACAGGTGACTACTTATGGCATCATTAAATTAGTGTCATAATTGCTTCTGACTTGCAGCGGAATTACTAATCTACAGTTAGTCCTAAACTCGATTTATCCTACAGCTCATTCTTAGATTTAAATTGAGATTTAGGGTAAATCGAGATTTACCGAAGTGCTGCGAGTCGCATTTAAACGTATTCATAATATATTTCTTATTCAGTTGACAAAAAAAATACTCAAAAAATCGCAAGACAATGTGTAAGCATTTTAAATGGTGGAGGTGACCCGCATGGGAGTGCAACTCGCGTCGGACGACCGTGGACAGCGCGCGGACGGGACTAACGGCGCGGCGCGGCGGCGTTTCTGCCTATCCGATGACGATCGGATGCTGAAGCGTGACTCTAATTCTGAGAAAAATATCTTCATTTTTGTGCAGTAGTTGTATTTATATATAGAGGGATATATTTGTTTTGAACAGTCACCAGTCAACGGAAATTAAAATATGCTAAGGATTTGAAAACATTGAAACACAACGTATACATTAGGCATTTTCATGCTGAGATTTGCAAATGGAATATGAAACGAGATAAAATGTGCTGACTCTACTCGCGAGGATGCCAAACTTCCTGTACCTATTTGTAGTAGGTACATATATTTCCTGGTTTGCAAAGAATTTTTCCTGGTACTCTTTATTTTTGTAAGGTTTTAGTGACTATCTATTCTGTTATTATAATATTGGTATGTTCAGTATACTTTTCATACCATCATCATCATCATCAAGGCCTTAAATTTATCGTAACACATCGTATCGTTTAACATAAGAAAAACTTACTTAATATATTTACAAAATAAAACAATAACTATGTTCTTTGGAATTTCTACAATAAAAGAAACAAATAAGTCCATGAAAAAACAAAGTTAAGTCTGCATTTAATTGAACAGTTTCTGTGTTCTACTATTGCTAACACATTTGATAACCATAACTCACAAATCAAAAATCGCGTTTCGTACACAAGGAAATTACAGACTGGTCGATTAGACCCGTAGGATGTTTGAACTCCAATTAAGACGTTAATTAGTCTATGATAATTAGAACGAACTTCGGGTTTCAATGTCTCGGCCAAAGCTGCTTAGATTCGGATACCATTGAGATAAAGTCTGGCAATCTGAAATGAGTGAATGAGTGCTGTTCGAAAATGGAAATATCACAAGTTTAATAACCTAACCGATAAAAAATATCCGATCACGGCCAAAATTTATATAGCACCACCCTTAGAGTCTTTCGAACAGAAAAAACAAAATAAAAAATCGGTCCGGTCGGTTGATAGATATCGTCAAATACAAAACATTACAGACGAATTGATTACCTCCTTTTTTTAAGTCGGTCGGTTTAGTCATACGAAGTTTTATATTACGGCTATAAGGAAACGATTGTAGAACTACACTTTATATTCATTAATGAAAGGTAACTAAGAAAAATGATACTAAAAATATATTTTTCTTCTCAGTCACCTCACGAAACTCAACATAGAAATAAAAAATAATTCATCTAATAATGTAGACGAAAATATTTATATACCTCTAATATTGTCGGTGAAAGCATCGGCGGTGTAGCGACGGCAAAACAAACAATTCAATATATATAAACTGTATTGAAAATGTGATAGAAATGGGTTATTAGGACTTCACTCCAACGAACTCAATCGCCCGGCCTCGCGCCACTTTGCATCTGATAATTTTTTCTGTTTTCAACACCGAAACTAAAGCGAGAAAAATATTTTCTTCGCAATATCGAATATTTATAATTTTTATATTACAAAACTGTTTAGGTACTGTTTGGTTGTACCTTATTGTTCCTTAGATGTCGTATGAAGAATCGAAGCTGTTGTTCGATCAGTACCGGATCTAGGTTTTTTCAAAGCGGAGGCAAGCTGTCAACTTGCCAGATTTTACCGCCCTCAAATTAGGGCGCCCTCCAGATTTTGCCGCCTCCCAAATCCTGTCGGCAGGTGCACGTGCACCCTCTCGCCGCTCCTAGATCCGGCACTGTGTTCAATCGCAGTATATCAATCGCAACTGTCATTGGCTAAAATGGCGTGCTTGCTGTTGCGTTTCGGTATGATGCGTGACATTTCCGTAAGTCCAATAAATTCTTCCTTCTTAACCCCAATAGACTATATTGAATAGAGTGAAGCTCTATATAGCTGAATCCGAGTAGGTATAGGCTGCTTTTATCTTGTAAGTAGTGATAATAGGCTACTTTACATCCCAATGAATCCCAAATAGTTTGAAAATATGTACTTATTATGGGAGCAGAGTCGTGTGCCACAGCTAGCTTTAGACAAAGGAATGATTAGTTCCAAAGAGATTTAATATTACTTTAGAGGAGTTATCAAGAAAGTTTCTATACAAAAAAATTGATCTATATCTATATCTATCTACCCCTTGTTACAATGCGAGGGGGATTATTACAATTTACAATCTAGAATATTTTGTGAATGGTTAAGCACCACGTAATATAAGTTTATTATCTCAATGTTATTACGCTGGCCGGTCTGGAGCGCGTTTATTTCAAATAAAACTGAGCGACTTATGACCACTAGGTCATAACTTTTGGATCATAAATTTTGTGCTGTTGTCCTGTCTATATACTGTTGAATGTCTTTGGTTCGTTCGTAATTAAGATAAATGTTTTGTTTTGAAATTGAAAGATGAAAGATGAAAAAAAACAGAATTGAATGTTACAATCACTATAGTCGACATCATTTCACCAAGCTCAATTTCAATAAACTAGCATTAAATCATACTCACACTCAGACAGTTCCTACCACAGCGATTTGTTTTATATAATAACAACACTCAACAGTCACACACATAGTCCTGACCCCACACTGGGTGTAACCTGTATCGTGGGTATCAGAAACTACGAGAGACTTTCGGTTTCACAACACCTAGACCCGAAAAAAATATCTATGGGCTACACAGACATTTGTCTCAGTACGGGAATCGAACCCGCGACCTCACGTTTCACAGCCAGCTACGTGCCCGCTGCGCCACGGAGGCTGTTGGCTTTGTTAGTACAAACGTTTATTGGACGTTATTATTACTTGACAAAACGTTCGAAAGAACTCTTGAGTCTAGAGTGATAGCTATAGTTAAGGATTCCACAGTCTTTATAAACCACAATATTTGTAACACCGTCAATAATTGATATCTGATTAGCAACTGTTGCAAAAAATGAGGATTTATAGTCATTTTTAAATACTCGATATTTATTTATATTTATTGCAATAATGAAACGTTTTGTACTGGGGCTCGAGGTCAATATTTAATGGCCATTTAATAAAAGGTGTAAGATGATAAAATTAAGTCCGATGGCAAATATACTATGGCAATATTTATTAATCATAGTCTAGCTACATTATATAAAACCTTTAATATGTTCAACAAAAGCGAAAGACGTGGAAAGCATTTCAATGGAGAGTAGTCGACGCAACATTAGCGGTCGTAGGTATTTAGAAAATTATAACGTTACGAGCTAAGGAGGTTGGGGACAGTCAAAACAATCTTTTTTAATACAAAAGTAATAAAAAAATGTGGAGCAGCTCCACTGGTCAATGACGTGTCTGGACAATGGTTAAATTATTATCAATCAAATAATTACAACAATATGCAAGAAATGCTATCTCTTCCTTAGCCTGTCATTTAATGGCAGCATATATGGGCTGGGGACCAGGAGGTTCTGGGTTCGATTCCCAGGTCGGCCAAAGCGATTTATCCAATTAGATTTGCCTTAGGTTGGATCCGTAGAGGGGTTAACGTCAGGCAGGCAGTCGGTCGTAAAACCTAAACCGAAACCTTTCTGCGATATACATACTTGAGAAAGTGTGGTGCACCGACCTTAACTTGGGGTGGGATGGAGGAGGTAGAAAAAAACAACCAAACAACAAAACCTGCAATGTATTTTATTACCGCAGAGATCCTCTCTTGTAATTTATTTTCTATAGCAGAGATAGGCAAACTCCACCTGTCACCTGTATGACCTGATAGTATGGTGAAAGTATAAATAAATAAATTCCACTCTCCGAACGACACGCGACAGCGAGCTGCCACTTTACGTATATTTTCTGTGAGGCAGTGGTATCAAAGCGGTCGAGCCAGCCCTTTGGTGCTATAGACATATCTGTCTATAGTGTGGCTTTATTTCTCAAAAATTCTTGTGCTTCTCATGACTTCGTCGCGTTCGTATTCTAGATTCATAGACATTAATTGGTCGGGGTCGAAAAATAGATGTCATTGTTAATGTGCTCTTGACTTATAGAAGGTAACAAATGATTATAGACAAGTTTATCTCGTCATAATATAGAGGTAGATAATGCTATAAGAAACTGCTATTAACGACTACAGATTTAATATTTTTTCTACCGAGTTAAAAAAAAAGGACAAGGTCCTCAACGTCTTTATGTACATATGTTACCCGATATCTCCGTCAAATGTGGACCGATTTGAAAGATTCTGTGTGCGATAGAGCTTATTCCAACGGTATTACGGTATTACTTTTGGTCACGATCGGATACATTTGAAGTCGGTCCTTTAAGTTTTTATATGTTTCAATATCGGTTCCACAATTTTGTCCCATAAACAAATTTCGCCCAGTTTCTTCTCAGTAAATAGATCTTTATCTCACATCGGGTGGATTTTCACTTGTGACGCTCGACTAGATTCTATGTGTACAATGTTTCGTGCTGTGATCACTAAGTAAAACATTACCAGGCGAAAGTGTTTGCGCATACTGCATAGATACTTACTTTTCACGAATTCCGATTGAACATCTGACTAGTTTGAGAAATGGCTTTGATACATTTTAGAAATGGCCTTTGATAACAAAGACATTCAACAGTATATCATCATCATCAGCCATAGGACGTCCACTGCTGAACATAGGCCTCCCCAAAGATTTCCAGATCGACCTGTTGGAAGCGGCCTGCATCCAGCGACTTCCTGCGACCTTTATCAGGTCGTCGGTCCACCTTGTAGGTGGACGTCCTACGCTACCGGCAAGCGCAACAGTATATAGATGAGACTAATAGCATGAAACTTGTGATCAAAAAGTTATGACCTTGTGGTCATAAGTCACTCACTCGAATTTGAAACATACGCGCGTAAGGTCATGCCGGCGTAATAATATTTAGACAATAACTTTGTCTTATTTAGAACATTCGGGAGTAAATTGTGATAAAAATGAAGTTTACAATGCGAGGGCGCATTGTAATAAGATACATGACGTTATTAACGTTTGAGATCAATTTTTTTAATGGAAATTTACTCGATAGCCCCTCGATACCTCTATAGTTAGTTATATTAAATATCTTTGATATCCGTTTTTTTTTTATTTTAAAATACGTAAGAACATTCGTGGCATAGATGAAGAACACCTGTGAAGCGAGACACCCCGGGTTTAATCCCCGCACTCAGTGGCGTGCAGACTATATAGACAAAGAGACATTGTCTACCCTAACAATTTGCTATTTAGTACTATTTACATAAATAAATAATAAAAGTCATAACCAAAAACAAATTTTCAAAATAACAGCGCTTGGCTTAAATCAACACGAGGATGATGATTGTAGTGTGGTGATGCAAGTGAAGAAAATCGTTTAGCAAATTTTGTCTACCCTGATCGAAATGCCTGTACACGTCACTGCCCGCACTTGACAAATATTATGTGACCCGCACGATCTGGGTAGTGGGTATCTGGGTGACCGAAAGTTTCTCATAGTAGATATCCTCAACACACGTAAATTTTTTGCAGAGACTGTTACGCAACCTAAAGCTAGTCGTCAGCCTAGTGTTTTTTATAAAGGTGTACTCATAAAGTAATGACATCTACGGTCACAGCTCTAGCAGGAATATTTTTTACAACCAATTCGTATTGAACTCGCTGCGCATTGATGAGGTTTGGTCTCGAGCTCGATGCGCATCTGTGACATTCGTATTAAATATTAACCAAACCATTTAGTCTAAGGGTTTGGTTAATATTTAATACGAATGTCACAGATGCGCATCGAGCTCGATAAGATTTCGATTGTCAAAAATATCCCTGGTAGGGCCGTTGTACACATAGTTAAAAGTTCTCTATAGACACATTAAAAAGCCGTGGAAAGTGTTTTAAATTGCACACCATAATCGTAAATACGCACTGCACGGAATTATTATGTAGGCACAGTGAAAGCGTTGCGTAAGGTATTCTAAATTACGGGAGCCACACCATACATTTCTCCGAATTGAAGTTTAATTGTCATTGTAACATTATTTGTCATGACACGATAGTATAAGGCCCAGGTTGAGGTGAGGAGGTGGCTTCGAGGAGCCTGTGGAGACCCCAGGAAAATCCTGCGCTTCTGGTCGGAGCTAGGCTGGCTAGATTTCTAGCTGGCATTCGCGACACGCACAATGGTCCACTTTTTATGAGGCTTAGTGTGGAAGAAGGAGCCCACACAACACACATACAAAGGCTTCTACTAACGCAGCCTTGTTTGAAGCTGAAATAGCGACTAACTGTCAAACATTGCACGAAAATAGGACAGTCGAACATCAATATAATGTACTCGTGTCGAAGATCAATGCAGTTTTTAGGGAAATTTGCGGGATTCGTGTCTCTTAATTTTGACATTTTATACAATGACTAGCAAACCCGGCGAACTCCGTTTCGCCACCAGATGGCTTCGTTTTATGTAACATCTACTTAAAATATTGGTTTGTAGTACATGCTATGTGTCAGAGAAGGCGCTGTATGTGAAAAAAGATTTTCCCGCTTTTCTGTTGAAATTTTTCCTGAATTTTCTTTGCTATAAACCTCACGGAGCCCGAGACCTTTCCAACGAATGCAAAATCGTGGAAATCGGTTCTTGCGTTCTGGAGTTATAGCGTCAGGAAGGAAAACCCGACTTATTTTTATATAGTAGATAGATAATTACCTGAAATATTATGATATAACCATTACAGACTGCCTCGGTGGCGTGGTTGTATTTCGGTACCACATTGAGGTCTCGGGTTCGATCCCGGGTCGGGCAAAGTGATATTGGATTTTTCCATATCAGCCCGGAGTTTGGAATTTGTGCCCGATATGGCGATAGGCTCGCCCCCTATCACATCTGGGACGGAGTTAAGCTCGGCGAAATGTGGGTGTACTAGTTGGCTAGTGCGCCTCTCCCGCTCAGGCGTGAGCTTATTTATACAAAACATGTTTTCCCAACATTCAAGCCCTAAAATGCTGAGAGGTGTAGGTAGAGTTTTGCAACATTGGCATATGTTTGAACGATAAACTACCAATTACTAATCTCGAGAGCGATTACCACTTCTTGTGCGACTCGAGAGTCGAGACTCGTGAGTGACTGCTGTTTGCTTTACTCGTATATTACCCGACGTCAGGACGTTTACGTTTCTATTTATTGTATTCACATCAGTGTCTGACAATAGTTCTTTATCTGCCGGTCACGCGCTCCAACTGTATACATCAATGGATTAAAATCATACCGGCGTTGGGCGCGATACCAACCTATAGAACGGTTACTTTCTTCCGAACAACACTTTCACTGCAGACGAAACTTTACCGAAATCCAATGCATGTATGGTTGCCATTGACATGTACGTGATAGGTTGTTGTGATGTTTTTTAAATTGATTTAGTGATGATTTGAATCGTGAAACGTGCGTGTCGGCGCTTCCGCTAGCGGCCGGGAAGCGTGCGCGCCCGTTATGAAATGACACCATCAAAATAAATGATATAGCCATGGACGTAAAGAAAAAGAAGGACACTATCTCGCCTGTTAAACAGACGCCTGTGCAAAAGTGTCCTACGCACACACACACCATTACGTGTCGATAGATCGAATGGGCCGAAAACCTGCTTCACTTTCAATGTTAGCGCTCCGTCCATTTTTTTTTCGTCCGTGGATATAGTCTAATTTTTGACTATCACGAGTAATCAAGAGTGATGTAGTCATCATACACATTATTACCACGAAGAACCGCGTCTGTACAAATTCGGGGGCATTTTTACGTTTTATTCGTAACATAATTATTTTTTGATGATACAATAAAAATGCTTTGTTTTTTCCGTTACCCCAATTACGTAGTTTCACTTTCACTTTAAATGCCCAGTGTGGTTGTAAATTTCAAATGAGAGTAAATGGTAATAGTGCTATCAAGTGAATCTGTGATGCGGTTTAGACAATATTGCTAAAGATATTCAAAGTGGGAAATTACCGCGCGTAAATTTTGTTTATCTTTTATTTTAGTAAATGCAATCTATAAAAGATTATATAGAGGAAAATACTTCAATCGTGTTCTTCAAAGAACAGTATGAACATTAGCTAACTTAATATAACGCAGATAGGACGAAGTGAATTTAAAATAAAATATCGTTACATTTATCATATTTCTAATACAGGGATGTACTAAGGTCAAAAGATGGGACCCACGCACGATTTATAAATTGGGGACTTGACTACTTTTTTTATTGATTTTATACGAAATTTACGTCATCTAAAACGTAACATCGAAAGAAATATTGAAATACTCCCAAAAAATTAAAAAAATATATAAGCCTTTATAGTTTGGTGTAATATTCAAACACGTGTACGCCCCCACTCTTGCTCATTGCAGAATTTAAAATATGAATTATTGCCTCATTTTTCAACAATTTTCGATGCGGTTTTTAGAGGAGGGTTTCTTTTTTGTTTTATTTACTATTACATATTAAAATGTGTATGAAATGAAACATAATCAAGTATAGATAGAAAATCTTACCCAATAATTATCCTTGAACACTTGGTTATTTGAAGAGCGTAAGTTGATCATCTCTTCGAGCGTGTTCTGCCACCGGTCCATGCCGGCGGCGATCTTGTTGGAGACGTTCTCGCGGTTCATGGCGTCGGCTTCATCTTCCTCGAGGTTGATCGACGCTGCATCACAAGAACTGCTAGACTCCCTCGACGCTTTACTCGAGGTGCCTTCTTTGCTGCTCAATGCACTGAGCGTCCTGTAAATAGATAATCACAAGTTTAAAATTTAACAGACGGAATTCAAATCCGATCTTGACCGAATTTATATGAGACCACTCTTGAAATAAGCTCTATCGAACACAAAAAGAATTTTGAAAATCGGTCCACATTTGACTGAGATATCGCGTAGTACATAAAAAAAATACAGACGAATTGAGGACCTTCCTTTTTGGAAGTCGGTCGAAAACGAATTAGCTCTCGGAATTGTATGCGTTTATTTTATACAGAGATTGGTAAACGAGCATACGGGGCACCTGATGGAGAGTGATCTCCACCCCCTACACAAAAAAAATCATGGGTTGACAACCTAAAAAGAGGGAAATAGGTATTTGGAAAGGGAGGGGGTAATTGGGGCACCGGAAACCTCACTCACCGAACGAAACTCGACAGCAAACTGCCACCTTACGTCGGTTTTCTTTAAGACAGTGGTATCAAATCGGCCGAGCCGGCCCATCCGTGCTGTAAACATAATTGTCTACAGCGTGGCTCTACCACTCAAGTGGTGGTCGTAGTAACGACGTAGGACTACCTTTGTCCAACATGTTTCGACATAACATAAGCTCACACCTGTATCCTCGAAGGGGTAAGCAGAGGCGCACTAGCCAACTAGTACACCCACATTTCGCCGAGCTTAATTCCGTCCCAGGTGTGATAGGATAGCCTATCGCCATATCGGGCAAAATTCCAGAGTCCAGGCTGATATGGAAGAATCCAATATCACTTTGCCCGACTCGGGGATCGAACTCGAGTCCTCAGGACAGTATTGCCACCGAAATACAACCCCACCAAGGCAGTCATGGTTTGATTTGTTTGCAATTGTATTTTATTTGTAGCTATTTCCATTAACTGATATGGAAGTTATAATAATGTTGACTATAATAATCATTAATCAATATCGTTCCACCACCCATACAATAACCATTAGTAATCATGATTGTATGAACTTCGTAAACAATGATTTGTCAATGTATCAAACTAAATGCGCAGTAAGCCCGTTTCGAAAGGATTAGTTAAGTAAACTTGAGTATCTACGTGTTGGGAGGGGGGCGGTACTCGCAATTCACTTGGACATGAGACATGACGAATTGGTCGGCAATACCGTGACATACATACTGCTTGATGGCATAGAACGGACAAAGGCTACGAACGATTAGAACCAACACCTTCATAATGGAGATTAAGCACGAAAAACAAGACGTGACCCGATACCGTGCATGTGTGTTGTTGCCAAATTAAATTAACAAATGTGATCTTTACAAATTCCTTTACATACCAAATATGTTTGACGATATGTGGATGCGTTTTGTTCAATATTGTTCAATAATTTTATGAGTGGTAGAGCCACGCTGTAGGCAGTTACGTTTACAGCACAAATGGGTCGGTTCGACCGGTTTAATACCACTGTCTCACAGAAAACCAACGTAAAGTGGCAGCTTGCTGTCGCGATTCGAATGGTGAGTGAGTTTTCGGTGGCCCAATTACCCCCTCCCTTTTCTAGTCCCTATTTCCCCCTCCTTGTAGGTTGGCAACGCACCCATAATTCTTTTAGTGTCTATGGGCGGTGGAGAATATTTACCATCAAGTAACCTACATATGTATATGCTCGTTTGCCAATGTCAGCTATATAATAAGAATTATATTATGCATTACCGTAATCCCAATTTATTAATTCCTATTACCTATATACCTATTTAAACCTCAAATGTTAATACTATGCAATGTAATGTTCTATGTAAGCTAACTTAAGAACAGTAAAACTGCAAAAATACATCTCGACGATGACCCAAGTTACATCGATGTGATTCATACTTCTTAATAGAAGTATGCGTAACATTTTCTTACTCACCGTTTCCGATACCTATGAGAATTGACTTGCGAATCGAAACTTAGATATAACAGTTTAGGGCTGAGATCTATAGAGCGAACTTCGACTAAGTCTGAGTCATAAAAACAAACTTGGCGAGGATTTGTAATTTTTAAATCAAACTTCGACTTAGAAGAACTATTTATAAGAAAGACTTTGCTTAGTCTGTATGTCAGTCTGTACCTCTTATAAAAAAATTACTCGAAGTTCGATTTGAAAATTCTAAATCCTCACTGAGATCGTTTTTATGACTCATACTTAGTAGAACTTCGCTCTATAGACCTCAGCCTAAGTTTTAATAAATGAAAACATTTAGAATAAAACATTAAAATTAAATAATAAAACATTTATTTATTAATTAAATATTTATTCATAAACAACAAAAAATGTAATCTATTCATAAATTGTGTACCTACACAGGTGCCTAAGGCATATTCGAGATTTTCGCTACTTTATTGTTTGCGTCAACTAATATCACCAAGCTTAGCAATAATGGAAATAAAAAAATGACAAATCCGGTTGCCTTACACTTTTTTTTATTTTTTAATACTAAGCTGTGACACTGAACTATAACAGCGGGAGCGGTCATGTCAGATTACTTAGCATTGAGTTACTCAAAAATCATACACACCGTTTATTCGTGTTTGTGTCTATAAACATCGTTTGCAGTACATTACGTCGCAGATTAATCATTATTTAAGATGTGCCAACCAGACATTAGCGGGTTTGGCAAATGGGTAGTAGAATGCCAGCGAACAGGTTATGTGCAGAGATGCAATCAAGGATTAATACTAGAGCCCATATTTTTACTTTTACTTTTAGAAATTATAATTTATGTTGTTATTTCTAACCCGTTTTAATGTAATGAATGATCCATCTTGTATTGTGTTAGTAAATTATTTGTTGTCAGAACATAAATCATAATTACATTCTCCATAGAAGTTACAAAAGATAAATATTTTGTTCTTAATTATATTTTAAACTTCACTAAAAATAAAACAAGCAACTTTTGGTTTACATTTAGCGGCATGTTACGTAACACCTTAAAACGATATACGAACGAAATTAGCCCATCATTTGATGTAGATAAAAACATGGAACTCTCAAGTTCTCAATCCACGTTATAAATGAGCAAAACCAAAATGCGTGGCTGTTAAAATTTCGCAATAACCCTAACTAACAAACACGATCTTCTAATGATAAATAGCTCCTCTGAGATCAGACATTCAAGATTAAAATCTTCGGTCGACATCTTGACCGCACTCTATGATTTAGTTGAAGGTTGCATTGCGTTTTTATCATTGCATTTCGGTAAGCATTCACTCGATTAATTGAGGGCTATGTTCTTCATACTATTATAATAAATCATCTGTTAAATGCTTTTAAACCATGCAGACGTATAATAAAGTATAACAGTTTAACAATTCATAAAACTGTGCTTATATATTTATGAGTTATATGATACACAAGTCGTCACGATTTTAATATTATTATTTGGATTCAGATCGTAAAATTCATTCTTCCGGGGTTTATAAACGTTATGTGAACGGTCACGCGACTATTAAAAAGTGTAGATAATTAAAAAATTAAAGCCGCCGAGCTGTTCTATCTTTGTGACCTGTCTGACAGACGGAAATATGTAAAACAGATAAATACGATAAATTACTTTTAACCGACTTCAAAAATGGAGTAGGTTTAAAATTCGTCTGTTAAAACACATTGTTTATTTTGTATGTTTACCGTTGACTCAGAGTTGCAGAGATTTCCTAGATATTTTTTAATAAAAAGCATTTTTCAGAGTATAAAGGAAATGCATAATTAAAGCGTAACAAATATTTAAAACCAACTTCAAAAAGTCCTAAATGCCATGGCCAATGTGGATCAAATAAAAAGGCATCGACTCCAAGAGTAAAACTTATTTTCAACTTTTTGAAGAAAGTTTTTTTTTTTTGTACGTAGAACGGTCCATCTTCATAGGGCTTAAACACAGGGGCTTAGGAGCACAAGTACCTTTTCATAACTTCAAGTTGTCTGATAAATTGCATCAATCGTTTAAGTAGTTTAGCAATAAAGATTTAATTCACATAAGAGCGTTATATCAACTTTATTCGCGGTTCAAGTATTGCGGCACCGGTATGCGTTCATGTAAGTTTTAATTACATATCGTAATCAGTGTGGTCCATCGCCTCATTAGTCTGCTGGCATTGTCTGACAGCCGTGAAATGCTCTGTGCTTGTTCGCAGAATGTGTTCGCTATATTTTGTCTTCTCTGTCTACGATGTTTTGTGTGAAGCTGTCAAAATGTAGGCTTCTTTAACCCTATAACTCCTCAAGGATGTTTGGACGCCGCGCTGGTCGATTAAAAATTACGAACCTCAACTTTAAGTATTGAAATGAAAAGCTGCCAAGCTATATTAGTACAAAAGAAGTTATAGAGATTCTCTTAAAATATACGGTGGCGGCCTGCTACATTGTATCCTTATTTTTGACCTACATGTCTGATGAGGGAGAGTACCTAGGTATGAAACTGTATTTCAGATTCATGAATAATAATTTCTACCTTGGGGTTGGTGTCAAACTATTAGCCACATTTTTTCCATTGCATGGTACAAAACTACAAATACTAATTACAAAAATGTACCATGTACCTATGTAATGTACCATGTACCTTACATTGTACCATGCAATGGTACAAAACATGGTGACAAACTCATTAGTTAGTTTCATCCGTATCGCGTAAGTCTGTCAATGTCTTAACGATATATGCAATGACTCTGCTCTCTACACTCAGAAAGGACAGCAATTTTGTCATAAGGGTTCTATGTCTAATGGAAGACCTTTTGTCGAGCTAAGAAAAAGTTCTTTAAAGTCAGTATTATTTCAAAATGTAGGGCCTTACTTATAAAATCAATTTTAGCTGAGCAAATGGTTTAGAATAACCTGTCACTTTTTTCCTTGCGTTACATTGTTTAAAAATGAAAGGGACAACCTATGGTATAAAGATAAGCAGCGCTTAAATATTATAATATTAATATTTTTATAAGTAAGGGGCGTAGTGTTTTGAATTAATACGGCGTGGCTGGCAGTCGCAAACGCGGTCCATTGACTGTTATGTAAGTTATGTAACCGACAGTCGACACGAGCAACCGTTAGTGATACGTCACGACAACACTATTATCATTTCGCGTCCATTCCGTAACTAAACATCGTCTAGATAATGATACACTGTATAAAAAATGCAACGTTTTTACTTTTTAGTGTTGCGAAAAAAGCAATATTCTCGAAATTGATTATTTGAAACATACTCATTAGATAATATCGGCCATTTTGTTGGTTACTAATAAGCTCGGCCGTTGAGCATTATGCTGCCTTCGGGGTAAAATTTTTTTTAGTTCAAAATTCTTAGGGAGCATCCATAAATTATGTCACACATTAAGGGGGGTCAACGAAATGTTATATTCGGTGACAAGACGGGTCCTAAATTTCGGACGTCACATTTCAATAACGAATATATTTAAGCTTTTTGAAATGTTTGATTTGATGTTGATTTATTAAAAAATAATTTTAATGGAAATGAACCTGATTCGAACAACTTTTCGAGTATGAAGATTTCTTCGAAGCTATGATTGACAAAGCTGAATTCAGTTTAAAAATATTGTTATTTGTATGTTGTTGAATCTGAGACTTTTCAATCCAAGTCTGACACCGGCTCAACGGTAGATTAATTGATCTATTATACTCTTCGATATACTTAAAATGAATCAGCATAATTTAAAGTGGAACATCGGCAGTAGACCGCAAAATTCCATTTTCTTTACGGTTTAAAAGATTGCACCTTGATATTTCGTTTATTATATGCGAAACGCTGTATTCGATGAAAATAAATGCGAGAGATTTGTTTATTTACAAATAATAGTATCTAATATAAGGTGGACCGACGACCTGATAAAGGTCGCAGGAAGTCGCTGGATGCAGGCCGCTTCCAACAGGTCGATCTGGAAATCTTTGGGGGAGGCCTATGTTCAGCAGTGGACGTCCTATGGCTGATGATGATGATGATGATGATGATGATGAATAGTATCTAATAGTAATTATCTAGAACTAAGCTCGGCGAAATGTGGGTGTTCTAGTTCGCTAGTGCGCCTCTGCCTACCCCTTCGGGGATACAGGCGTGAGCTTATGTTATGTGTTAATTATCTACAAAGCTTAAATACAAAACTATGGATTGAAACTTAAGTACAAAGACTATTGAACTATTATTTTTTCTTAACTAAGTTATTTTGAAATAAATTAGCTTTAAAAGAAATATTTTACTTTATATTATGTACTTAAGCATTATGATTATTATTGCGGGATTAAATTGCTATTTAAAATAAACGCGTTCATTACTATAATACTAACGCATGCATTCTATACATAGTATGTCTACTATGATTATTTGTACTATGACTATAACAAACGTTTCACCTAAAAAGTAAAAGTACTCGTACGTGATAACATCGTAAAAATTAAAATTCTCAAATTGTAGCGAGCACTGTAATACCTATAAAGTCTATTTTGGTGTTTTATTGTTAATGTCATAGAATTTTTTCATTTATAATTAAAATATTATGTGTCAGCATATTTATTGTTAGTGGTGTGTCCGTCATATGCACATAATAAGGTAGCTAAGTTATAAATGCAATTCGGAAAGTATCGGTAAATGGTCAAAGCCCATCAGCCCCCAGTCAAATCCCGGGGGGTTTTAATTATCTTATCGTTCGACTATAATGGGAAGTCCTAACCAAGACACAAGATTAATCACTAGGTACATCAATATATTATACACTAGATGCACAGTTCTTTGCAAATATCCTCCTAAAAGTGGTCTCAGAAATAAAACAAAGAAAACTATCACAAGTTGTAATTAAATCAACACAAATATAACCCCAAGCACGTGTTATAAAGTAGCTTTTTAAACGAAATGAGCAAGCGTTCTTTAATTTGGATTTTGAAATTTAGAATTCTATCGACGTCCGACTGTAGGCAAAACGAGTGCTTAAGCACTTCTTTGCTGTCCCATTTTCCGAGCGTCAACTGTGCATCTAGGTAAATAATATATCGATGACTAGGTAGAGTTCAGAAGATTCAT
This sequence comes from Clanis bilineata, assembly GCA_036417725.1. Taxonomy (NCBI): domain Eukaryota; kingdom Metazoa; phylum Arthropoda; class Insecta; order Lepidoptera; family Sphingidae; genus Clanis; species Clanis bilineata. Next base: position 16,189,649 of record CM071137.1, read on the forward strand.
ATACATGACATTTTTGAATATCGAATGAAACTAAATTATGATGAATAGCATCACAATTCGCAAATCCAACAACTTTTATTTGGCACACATTACATAATTTCTTTAAACTTTTTTGAATAGAATAATCGGGTACACATAAAACTGGAAACCTGATAGACACCATAATTTATAATGTCGAATTATAATCAACGTTACGCAACGGTGACATCTCTACCTGGCCATTGATCTTTGAAACGATTCTTTTTTACCAGCAGATGGGTATAGTATACCGGGTGTTGCAGAAAGTTGCTACCAATAACAATTCCACATACAGGGAGAACGATTTAAAGCCTAATGGTAGAGTTAGTAAACAAAAATTTAACATATTTTTTTATCAACTATTAAGCATGGGCATTTTAAAAATCAGCCATATTAGCATAGGAACGGTTTTGTGTTTGCTATAAATAAATTAATCACCTAACCATAATCCATAGATGGTTTGCAGAAGTACTGTAGCGACCCAATGGGCCAGAAACAATTTTTAGTTACAAATTCAAGTTTCCATTATTCAAAAACCCCATGTTACGAAAATTTTAACTTTACCGCTACAAAATCACTAGTTAATCATCCTCCCTTTTTAAGTGATACAAACTTTTTGAAACATACTGTATACTTTTGCTATGGGAACTTACTAGTTACTAGAGGTACTATGAGTACCAAGATAATGTCGTTGGCACAAAAGCCACCCCGTGCAAAAATAGTTTATGATATAAAAATGGATGATTGCCTCGTTGGCGTTGTTGTATTGCATTACGATTACCGTCCTGGGGTCTTGAGTTCGATCTCGACACGGGCAAAGTGATACTAAATTTTCGACCGACTTCCCAAAAAGGAGGAGGTCCTCAATTCGTCGGTATTTTTTTATATGTATGTTACGCGATATCTTCGCCAAATGTGGACCGATTTTCAAGATTATTTTTGTGTTCGATTGAGCTTATTTCAAGGGTGGTCCCATATAACTTTGGTCACGATCGGTGAATTGGAAGTCGGTCACTTAATTTTTTAAACTTGTGATTATTAAACTTGTGACTGCCTCGGTGGCGTGGTGGTATTTCGGTACGACTACGGTTCTGAGGTCTCGGGTTCGGTCCCCGGGTCGGGCAAAGTGATATTGGATTTTTCCATATCAGCCCGGAGTCTGGAATTTGTGCCCGATATGGTGATAGGCTCGCTCCCTATCACATCTGGCACGGATATGAGTGCAGTGAAATGTAAGTGTTCTAGTTTCGTTCGCCTCTCCACCCTTTTGGGCGTGAGTATACACAAAATAGGACTTGCAGAAGATAAGATTAATAATGTATTTTATTTATTTATTGACCTAGATAAAAAAAAAACTACAAGTAAAAATGATTTTTTGCAATGCAATTTACCAGCACACTTTGTACGTTAATGCTTCTCGATAACGATGTAGTTATCGTTAAAGCTCCGTACATTTGACTTGTAGCACTCCTTACGAAAACTACAACGAACTAAATAAATGGAATATAGAAATTTAACGAAACTATCATCGTTATCGAAAAGTGTTAACTAGTACTAAGGGTACTGTTTTTCTGATCTGGAAGCGGTTAGGTGTACAGTCACGTATATTGTTACAAGCTATTTTTAAAGATAATAAAATATAAGTCGTATGAGTGAGTTGGCTTGTTTGTCGCTGTAATTCATTTTATGGTGGGTACACATCGGTCGAACGAAGGCGAAAGAATCTATACCTTTTGCGTTCACAGAAACTAACTTTCGCTGTTGTGGGACTGAAACAGGCATGATTCGTTCGCCTTCGTTCGGCCCAGTGTGTACGCGCCATTAGGTGAACTTGATTACCAAAAACCTGTTTCCTGACGCCCTTAATGGACCAGCATACTTTTAAACGCATTAACCTTGACTGATCGAGATTTTGACGAGGCTTATTGTTAAAGGAAAGCGATAAAATTAACTAACCCAGATAAAATGAGGCAATCCAGAAACGTGGAAGAAAGATCGCTACCATTTATTATTTATGCATTGGTAAATCCGTATATCAACATCAGTCAGAGAGAAGCCAAAACATTTCTTAACATTTTCCACATAAGACAGAGTTTATACACCTTCGGTCAGCACACCGCTTCGCACAAACTTGTTATTGCCTTTCGTAAGCAAAATCTTGCTTGTATCAATTTTTTGTTTGTTTAGCGCCGCAGATTGCCAATCCAGATATCGAGTCGGTAATTATAGTGTATTAAAAATATTGGCAAACCTATAAATGTATTGTATTTTTCGATAATAACATTTGGCTTTTACATTTGCCCATCGAATACGTGATGGGAATTTTAATTGTGCCTTTTGGTATTTTGGAGATGTGCCAGTATTACACGTATGTAAATAGCACCATACAATTGTATAAAAACGTATTATAAATTCCAACATGGAAGTATGTTTATACCCGCTCATAAAATATAGCTATTAAGACAATGTAAACAACAATATTATGCTATCTTGCAACACTGCATTATATAATATCAACGTAACCATTGCCCGTTTAATTTCGTAGACAATGAAAGATCTGCAAGAAAACTCAGCCTGCCGTCAGGTGCTTTACGACCGGTAAAAACATAAACGTTGTGTTAAAACAATTAAGAAACACCTGCGACAAACGGCTTCCTTCCTCCACTAATGCCGGTGCGTAATGCAACGTTAGTGAAACGTCCATTTTAGAAGGGCCCTGAGTTCAGTGTAGAGTACGTTAAACGCGAGTCCTTGTAGCTTGGTTGACGATTCGAAATCGTTCCTGAGGGCCGGCCTCCGAATTACAATCGAGTTACGATATCGAAAGTGTTTCAGATTGATGCGTCCATAGTAGGTGCCCGGTGCCATCGATTTGGTCACTTTCACTAAGTGCCAGTGACCGACGCCGTGTCGACAGACGTCACTAGACGTCATCGCTGATCGCTGTCGTATCAATCATTGACATTTTGACGTTTACCTCTCCACCGTGAAATATCACAAGAAAAATAACACGTTATGTAACGTTTAGGAATCAGCTAATTGATTGATTAATGTATAAGTTTATCTTATATACCTCTATATATATTTTCATTTTTTGTGGTAACAACTGATTTTACAGAAGTTAATTGAATTTAATAAAAAATCCGTGCATGTAGTGAATAAGTTGACAAGTGGCCTGCAATGTGGTTATGGCAACTAAATTGCCTAAGTTATGCTTTGATTAGCAAATTAGGCATCTACTAACGCTATAGGTCTTCAGTTTAGTATGTCGACTAGCCTGTCGAAACATTTATTCACTATAAAACTAGATGAAGGGTTTTGTACGATATCGGAAGTCGACATGTCAACTTATTCATGCCATCCAAAATTTACGTAGCCATAAATTATATCGAATTCGTTTGAGTAACCGTAATTCGAACATAAATCACCATATAACAGTCGTCGAATGTTGTAAATATTGCGCGAACAAAGCCACGGCCGAACGCTAGTCATGAATATTTATGAAGGCAAAACACCAGCTGAGAATATTAATATAACATTATATCATCATATGGTAAATAATAACGTATCAAACTTTCCTTTACAACGTTGTAGATAACGTAACTGATTGCGGAAATACTGGCACTATCACTATACATCACTATGTTTTAGTTTGGCACTTTATTGTCAAAATGAGATAATATAAAATTATTACGCTATAAATCTGGGTTTTTGTGTATTCAATACAGAGAGATATTAAATTAACAAGTATTTCGGCGGATATTAAAACGACGCTGTTTCCGAATTTTATTGTTTGCCTAGTAAAAATATGGCTTTATAAGCGTAATTAGAGGTCAAAAATGCACAATTACCCAAACTTATTTCCGTCCTCATGTGATCTAAGTTATTTTTATCCCGGAAATACGTCTGGCAGAAAACATCACGGGCGGATCCGCGATTAAGAGCCACTGTTATAAAAGTGATATTAGCAAATAAAAATTAATTAATTCCTTCGAAATGCGATGCTTTCATAACTTACTAAGCAACTATCAACCTGTGGTTACGCGATATAGAACCGATGGCCTTGGATTATGAATGAGATTTAACTGTCGATTATTATTTCCGATTAACAATTCGACCGTGTTACAGTTGGCGTGTGATAGAAATACTTTGGATAGGCATCATATCACACACAGATAAATACTTAGATAGTTGATCAAGCGACCCTGCTATGTCATTTATCTAATTTCGTAGTTATATGTCAATACTTATTTGATATGGTTTGTTGACGCATAACCTAGTCTTCAAACTTAGAATAACTGACTACAGAATCAGACTAGCAGTACGATTTGGTCGAGGGCTTAATTTTAGGGATGAGTAAATTACTCACTTGTACCTATTCCGATTTTTACCTATATGTGATTATGGGACCTACGGAGTAAACAAAAATATTTGTCAAGATAGGGCAGATAATACATAACCTACATAAGCTTACGCCTATTTTCCAGAAGGAGTATGCAGAGGCGCACTTGTGAACTAGAACACCCACATTTCGCCGAACCTATTTCCGTAACAGATGCCCAGAAAAAATTTACAATGCCTTTGGAACTGATGTAATATTTGAGGATTGTTTTTGTACACGGTAAAGAGACATTGGAATAAAATTGGACTAAAGTAAAAAAAATAAATTTTAATCTATGATTATATGACACCGAAATTAATTACTATAATTAATATTTTTAACATAAATAAGTGCTTTTTGCGCTGTTTGCAGTGACACAATTCGATGATGGTTAAGTAAATTGCATAGTCATAAATACAGGAATTAATAAAATGGTTATATATTGTTCGATTAATTAAACCGGAATGCCAAACTTGAACAAAATATTTGTGAAAAGTTACGATTTATAAATTGGTTATTAATTTTCAACTTACGTTTACTTTTGATGAAACGCTATTTCGTGAATCACTTTATACTCATATTTACAAAGTTTTCTGAATTAAATATAGCATACATAGATCATGCCTGTATCCCCAAAGTGGTACCTAGTCATATAAACCTAAAACATTTTATCCGCATCCCAAAGTACTTCTATAGCAATATATTCCAAGAAGTTGAATGTCTAATTCATATATACATACAGGTTTGCAAAATATGAAATGATCTTAATATATCATATTAAATTATTTACAATAAAAAGTAAAGACAAGCGTGAACGAATATATTTGTCATTGACGCAGTGTCACTTGACAAGTATAAAGACCTTAGGCATTAATTATTTTTTTGAACAGACTTTATTGATTTCAGCAAATCATGACCTTGCAAGGTTCGAATTACTATTAAATATATCGATATGAATCTATTGGTGTACACAATGGCGTACTTTAGGGAACGCACCCATATTACGTGACCCATTTTTTTTACCCCTTCCCTTTCCTCGGTGACCACCGTATATGCCAAGACTCCTTCTAGTTTTCATGTAGTAATTAATCAATATGGTTTTAAATCATGTTTTGTTGAAGGAAGGTTAAAAAACAAAATATTTTGATGTGTAAAAAAGTAAGCGCCATATTTTAATATAGCTCGAAAAAGCACGAGATTTCCCTAGAAGATATTGACTAGGTGATGAAAACCTAAGAAACCCCCTCCCCCGCCCCTGTGACCAAGCGTGGTATTTTGAAGATCCCCTACCCCCTGAACAGGTCATGGAATATGGGTACGTTCCCTTATGAAATGCAATCAAATATGTTTTACCGAATTTTTAACATTCTCGAATAAACAGGTCAGTAATGGGATGCACATAAATATTTGCCAAAACATTTGGCCTAACTAATTAATTATTATAGTCCGATTGCTAATTAAACGGAGTAAACTGACAGATCGAAATGTCACTTTCCAAAATAATGTTGCTTACTTTCAAAACATAGTGATTGATCTAGTTCTATTTTTGTCATTCAAAGATACAATAACTCGGCACTACTTTGCAAAATTAGAGTTTTATTGCGTATTTTTAGAAATTTCAGCTTAATCCATCGATTAAAAGACCGTGTCAATAAGTTTACGTAAATAATCACAACAGATACGCGAAATGATAACAATGAAAATTACAAATATTACTTTTAATTTTTGAGAAAAATTACGCTCAGGACATTCATAGCTTTTGTAAGTTTTATTTATAATGAACCATGACTATAATTCAATAGACATGCAGTACTAATAACACATTAGGCAGGAATTTAAAGTGGTAGAGCCACGCTGTAGACAGTAACGTCTATAGCACGAATGGGCCGGATCGACCGGTTAGATACCACTGTCTCACAGAAAACTGACGTAAAGTGACAGCTTGCTGTCGCGTTTCGTTCGGTGAGTGAGATTTCCGGTGGCCTATTTCTTTCCCACTTCCTTTCCCAATCCCCTTCCCTCCCCTTCCATTCCCTCCTTTTAGGTTGGCAACGCTTTGGACTTTAGAAAATGAAAGAATGAAATGGTTCACTGAATTGAAATGTGTACATAATCTTGATCTTTTTACCGCAGCACTATTTAAATTTCATAAAAAAGTGGCAACATCTGAAATGTCAGATTACTCCGTTTAATTAGCAATTCTACTATAGTTCTTGTTTATTGAAAACAAAATAGAATAGTTGAAGTCATTATATTGTTTGAATTAATTTTGCAGACTAAAATAAGCTGCTAATTTCAATGATTCAGTTTTAAGTGTATTCATTAACATATTAATTTGTTCATGGTTTGGAAATAAATTGTTTGAAATAGCTGCAATAGACATTTATAAACAAGGAAAGCAAATGTAACTCCTTTAATATGATGATAAAGCAAGCCAGTTGCATATTTTATATCTATTTTTTATATATATTTTATTGTACATCAAAGTGCGTTCTGCTTCGTTTAAAATTATTGTTAAAACTAAGGCAAGACAGTAAGGTACATATTTTTAATGGGCCCTAATGAATGTTTCAAACAAAATGTAGGTTTATACGATCGTAAACGGACACCATCCGGTGGATATGACAAAAACGTTGCGCATTCATAATCGCTTTCCGCCACTGTTACTAAATCGGTTTAAAGTCTGATTTAAGTTAAAAATCTCACGTTCGACTTTAGTCTGAATGTTCATACTTGTTGTGCTTTTATTCACCTATTTGCAGGAGGGCGGACATTGTTTGACTGTTTCTCACGTTGTTTGCCCAATTACTTAAGGTCATATTATTTTGACATAAACATACAGTGTAAAATTATCATACAAGTTACACTTATGAGAATGTGTGCTCAGTGATGAATAATCCATTACGGGTAGGTACTAAAAATCAACCAGTTAAAAACGGATGAATATCCATAAAAAGTACTAGATACGAGGATTTTGACGGAAAGTCTGACAGGGTGGGCGTCGCTTGTTAAAATTATTTCATATTATTCCCTAGAGCTGTGTTTGTTGTTTTTAAGTGGTGTGGTTTAATGCATCAAACTTCAGTGAAGATGGACAGTATAATGTGGTCACTTTTTAACCGGTCATCTTTGATGAATTTTGCCTGGTGAGTTGGCTGGCTTTGTTCGGTCGATTCGCCGAGTGAAAGTCATCATAAGGAGCATCGCACTGGTAGGAATTACCGTCATAGTCCCAGCAGGACCTTGAGATCATCCACATCTGGGTCTCATGGTCATCGTAAAAACATAATTGCCCTATTTACCTTGACATTGGCTAAATCATCGCATATGCGTGGAAGCCATTATTTTTAAAAGAAGAAGTAATAGATACAATGACATGACAGTAATTTTTCCCGAAGCGTTGAATCAGTCATCATTTGTTTCTAAGTGATTTCACTTAGAGGTTTACACATGAATTAACTTTGCATACAATGCAGGCCAAACGGGTAGAGTAGACAAATGTGTAATTTAATTAATAAACAGAACGTGAAAAAGAATCAAGTTCATCGCAACCGGTTAAGCGATCATGGCTGATTACGCGCCAAAAGTAATGACTTGTTACCTGAGTTAATCGATCATCTATTTTAACGACAATGTAACGTACATTGGCACCAGTGTCGGATTTAGGGAGCAATAGGTATTTTTCCTGACTAAATCTTAGGTAGGTAATTTGTGTAGCGGAAGTGAATGGTAGTGTCGGCCGAGGGCGTCCTAGACGTACCTTTGAGGACCAAATTGGCGATCTCCTGAAAAAGGGCCAAATAAGGAGTAAGGCCAAGTAAGGAGGCCAGCGTGCATGAAAAGACTTCACTGTGGAAGAAGCGAAAGAGGCGTGTTTGAACCGAAGCAATTGGCGCTCCTTAGTCTCTGCCTACCCCAACGGGAAACAGGCGTGAGTTTATGTATGTATGAAAATCATAGGTCACTAAGACCAGGGGCTTCTCGTTGCTGTGTATTTCCCTGTTTCCCTAACCAAGATGATACATCGGGCCTTACTTATAAAAACAGTTTAACTCAGCAAAGGGTAAAGAAAAGTCTGTCCCTTTTATTTTCAAACAATGTGACATAAGGAAAAAAGGGTCAGACTATTCTTAGCCATTTGCTCAGCTAAACTGTTTTTATGTAAGGACCATAGTGTAGAAGATATTCGATTGTCATCAACTTAACCAGAATAATATCTACATATTATTTACTTATCTTATAATGCAAACGTAAATAACTCATTCATTCATCATAATAAAATATAAAAAATCAAAATAAAGTTAAACCTAAATTAAATTTAGTTTGATTTAAGAAATAATTGACACATTCTTTGGAATGAAGATAAATTAAACATTTTTTTTCCATGCCTCATTACGTCAAATTTCTCTGGGCTTGCGCAGCAGCCCCCAAATCCTATGACTTAAGCCGGCCCTGATCGGTATATCTCTGCGAGTATCTCAAGACAATGCTTAATGAATTAATGATTACATTCCTTTGAAAGGCTTCTTACCGGTTCTTAGACTAAAGATAAGGTATACTTTCTACTGAAAAGACTAATAGTGATTTCTTAGTAAAGTTAAATCTTAGTAAGATGTTTTATATTAATTACGTTTGGAGAAACATTAGAGGTGGTAAATAAAAATAAAACGCTTATTGCACTAGGATAATTATTCTGTGAAATTACCTTGATTAATTAAGCCCCAGTTAGCTGGACTGCCTCGGTGGCGTGGTGGTATTTCGGTACGACTGCGGTTCTGAGGTCTCGGGTTCGATCCCCGCGTCAGGCAGTGATATTGGATTTTTCCATATCAGCCCGGAGTCTGGAATTTGTGCCCGATATGGCGATAGGCTCGCCCCCTATCACATCTGGGACGGAACTAAGCTCGGCGAAATGTGGGTGTTCTAGTTCGCTAGTGCGCCTCTGCCTACCCCTTCGGGGATACAGGCGTGAGCTTATGTTATTAGCTGGAACAGTGTGAGGTTCAAACGGTGAGTACTAAGTGATTCAAATATTAAAACCAAAATTGTTCAGTGTAGCAGGTCGATCCTCTAAGGTTTCATTTGTGAAAACAACGTAGCAGCATCTTTGCGGCAACGATGTTTTCATTTTTGTATTCAGCAAGGTACAAAGCGCACGCATTAGCACTACGCATGATGACGGCGCTTATGCGAACTAGCTGTATCAAGCGTCGTTTGACATAAATGTATGGAAAATGGTATTCTCTAAGACCCAACAACGTTGAACGCTCCGTCAATCTCAATGATGTGCGCTGCGGGAGCTCGTCGTCGATCGCAACGTTGTGGCGTTCCTTAGAGAATCGACAGTACATACGCCCGAATGGGCAAACGCTACTCAACTTTAACGGCTTCTTACATTGATTTTCGCCATACAATTTTGACAGATAAGGCGGCCTTAAACGACATAAGGCGACCTTAAGTGTATGAATATTCGGGGGATAGTACTGTAAATATTGAATAGATGTAAGATTAATAACGTCAATCTTGTCATCCAAAATCTCTTTCTGAGAACGCAAAGAGTAAAAGAAAATTAATTAAACCACAACTTATTTCAGATTAATATGAATTATGCGAAGGATTTGGCGGGATTAGACTGCAGTAGACACCTATTAAGCTTCGAGACACTTATACAAATGTGTATGACATTCCTATTTACATTGATATCTTATTAAGGTCATCTAAACGTGTTAGCTGCTAATCTGATAGTGATTGACAACTGACGAAGAACGGTATCCCAATGTTTCACTTTGAGTTTCCATTGTGCAGCTCGTCTAATCTCAAATGGCGTAGACCTTGCACCATTATTCTGTTTTTGCAAGCAAGTGAAAGAAAGAAAGAAATAACTAAAGAAAGAACGAATCATTAACCGCCGAATGTTCATACACTTAAGTTCGCCTTATGTCGTTTAAGGCTGTCTTATCTGTCAAAATTGTATGGCGAAAATCAATGAAAGAAGCCGTTAAAGTTGAGCAGCGTTTGACCATTCGGGCGTTATTGACACAAATGGGTTTATATAATGTGTCATGTAAGATCTTCATCGCCCATAGACACACAATACCAGGAGAATTAGATGCCAACTTAGAAACAGCTGGTGTATTATAAGATATATTTGGGCTTTTAGAAATCTTACTCACCATACGACAAGTTGCTTCTTCATCGGTTTTCAGTATACCACCCACGGCTTACAGTAGCATTAATTTAATCAACCGACTTCCAAAAAGGAGAAGGTCCTCAATTCATCTGTTTTTAATGTATGTTACCCGATCCCTCCGTCAAATGTAGAGCGATCTTTAAAAATAAAAAAATGTGTGTTCGATAGAGGTTATTTTAAGGGTGGTCCCATATAAATTTGGTCACGTTCGGATTTGAAGTCGGTCCGTTAAGTTTTTAAACTTGTGATTATCTTACCTAGTTGTACCGATTCCCGTATAAAAAACAAACTTTAAAAATATTGTAATAAAACTATAAGCAGTGGTGGTAACCCCCCTGATCATAGATAGGAAAGGACCATGAAATAAAATGAAAATTTAAGTGATATTACGAGTAAGATTGAAAGAATCATAAACAAATGTTCATTTATATTATTACATATATACCAGTAGACTGATTTATTAAACTACGTATAAAAGAAAATTCTTAGGTAATCGAGAAGTATTGCGGTTTATCGTGCTCAGTGATTACATTACGTATACTAATGTAAAATTAAGTTAGAATACACTTTCACTGATATCTATGCACCGACTTACATCGAGATAACGTGCAGAATGTACGCGGAATACATAAACCAGGGAAAGCATTTTATATCCTGACATTCTACAGATTACACTATATTAACAAACAGTGTTATTTAATGGTCTTTTCGGTGGATATTTTAAAACTCTATTTTTGGAACGATGTTTATAGATGCCGGAAGCGTGTTGAGTTACAAAATACAATATCTTCAGTTTGTGAATGCTGCTTTTTATTCAACTGTCACGAAAGGAGGGTAATGCTTTCTTGTGTTTATTAATTAGTGTCAAGTTAACTATCACTACATATTATAAAATATAATCTATCTGTCTGTTTGCGATAAACTCCAAAACTACTGAACGAATTTTCATGCGTTTTTCACTAATAGATAGAATGATTCACGAGGAAGGTTTCGGTGTATAATTTTTTACTTTGACGCGGGAAAAAGCTAGTACTTACCTAAAATCCTACTATTATAAACGTGAAAGCTTGTGAGTATGAGTGTGTATGTTTGTTACTCTTTCACATAAAACCTACTGGATGGATTTTAATAAAAAAATACAATTTTTATTAAAACAGACTCTGTGGCGCAGTGGCCGAGTAGCCGACTGTGATGCGAGAGGCCGCGGGTTCGATTCCCGCATCGAGGCAAATGTCTGTGTGGCCCACAGATATTTGTTTCGGGTCTGGATGTTGTGAGACCGAAAGTCTCTCGTAGTTTCTGATACAGGTTACACCTAGTGGGGGTCACAGGATATGTGTGTGACTGTTGGGTGTAAAAAAATATACATATAGATATAATTCGTTTTTTATATTATTATTAATTATACATCGGAATAACATATTGGATACTTTTTATCCCAGAAAACAAATTTCCACGCGAACGGAGTCGTGAGAAACAGCTAGTACAGTATAAAGTCTCAAATAAACGTACTAAACATTTGTCGATCCACCTTTGAAATACATTTGCGTGTCCCTATCCACCCCATTTTATTCTGCCACATACAGTCACATAGCAACATCAGTTCACTTATAAGAATAGTGTTGTATGTTATTAATAATCTATTCTAATCGCGACCCGCATACAAAAGATCATTTCTATGAATAATTTAGTTTGCCAGTTGCGGGCTTTACCACTAGCACACTCTGACAGGCCATGCTACCTTTGAGCAAAAGGAAAACAAGATGTTAATTGCAACGATGAAATAGGTATGGCATAGAAAATTATAAGAATTACTTTCCATAAACGGGGATTTAATTTAAAAGAGGTTAATCACAAGTTTAAAAACTTAACGGACCGACTTATAATCCGATCGTAACTAAATATAAATGGGACCCTTGAAAGAAGCTCTATCGAACACAAAAAGAATTATAAAAATCGGTCCACATTTGGCGGAGATATCGCGTAACATACTTAAAAAATACAGACGAATTTAGGCACTCATCCTTTTTGGAAGACGGTCGAAAAGCAAAGAAATCGAAATTGAAAGTATTAGCTATTCTGAAATATTTAATCTTATTAGTGTGGTTTGTAAGATCGTCTCTTTGGTTTAATATCAACGTATATAAGATTTGTACCGGGAAGGTTTGGAGTCGAATCCCCGTCGAAAAGTCGTAACACAATTTGTTGAGGATTGGATCCTCCAAATTCAGGGGTCCGTTATTCAGTGATCGTAAAAACTAGACAGAATCCTTTTTGCAATGATTCAAAATGTGTGTTGCTCTATCCACACATTGAGGTGGTTTATGGGCAGGTAAAGAAAAGGAAGGCTTATGAGATATTTTGTAGTAGAGGTGTATAAAAGAATTATAAACTTTTCCACATCAATAGTATTGCAGGATATACCTTTCCATTCTCTGGTGATGAAGTTGTATAAACAGCATAGATACTCTAGCGTAAAAGACTAGTGTAAAAGAATGTCAACCTAGATGAAGATCTAGGTTTCGTTTTCAGAATATTGTGTTATTATTATTATCACTGAGCTGCCTAAGTAACGGTGTACTTGAAGAGGTTTGCATACAATTGGAAAATTAATGTAATTTGACACTGTAAAATAAAAACGATGTGCCTTCAAATATCTTTAACTCTTCCATGAGGTGATACGTTGGAATAAATACAACTTTAAAAATACATTTGAAATTATTGTAATATTTTTTAAATATGAAGGTTTACAAAATCAAGAACAAAAAGATACACGTCATCGCCGTTCTCCTTCCAGAGTTAAAAAAACAATTGTTATGAGCACCTGCAGGCTGCAATATATAGCGTCGGATAGCCATGAACCTTATTATCATTTACGAGTAATATAATAAGCAACGTAACGATAACAAAATGAAATTTACTGAGAAAAATTTACTCAATTTTATATTTACACAGCATGTGGAGTAAGTGAAAAAAATATGTTGAACGAGATTGTGGATTTTAAATATAGTGGTCACGGCCGATCGGATCTTGTGAAGGGGCTGAACCACTGTTTTAACTCTTAAAACTGGAATTGGTTGATCACGGGCCGGCGTGATGACGTAAATAACTGACTTGTCTTTTCAGTAAATAGCGTGAAGGCCTTGGACTGAAATGTTATGATAAGGCGCAAATGAAATGATAACTTATTTTACCTACCCGTGTGAATAAAATGCAGAATCATATTATAATATCGATGATTTTACACTTTTCGACGAAAGCCCATCAATGTACCAATTCAAATCCGCCCTTATCTCACGTTAAGTGGAATATTTACAGAAAGGATTCGGTTTAGTTTTTACGCCGCCTGACGTTAACGTCCATCCAGTCCAGGCTAATTTTATTAGAAAATCCGCTCTGCCTGACCTGGGATTCTAATCCAGGTCCTTCCAGTCCACAGGCCATTTACGCAGCTACTACATCAACGAGGCGACCATGTAATACGATAAATTCTGGTGTAATCACTTCTAAATATATCTTACTCAAGTTCTGTTACAGTCTGGATGCAAAGTAATCTTTGTTAATAATCATTTGAGTGGATACTAAGATCTTTTTTCTAGAAAACGGACATATGAAATCATTGTCAAAAATATAATTTTCATTAAGTCTTTCTTTGTCGACTCATTTAATTTAACCTTAGCCGTTATTCTCGCCTGTCCTTACTCCATCGAACAAGTAACTCGCAAGTTATTTTTGTACTTGAATCATATGATATAGTATACATATATATAAGTCATATACAAATATCATGAGCGCCGGTTACTAAAGCTGGAGTAAATAATAATAAATACACCTAAAAGTCACACACATACTAAGATCGAGTCTTGTGTCGTGAGTCTTACAATTGAACCCGCGACCTCACGTTTCACAGCCGGCTACTAGCCCGCTGCACGGTGCACCACGGAGGCTGTCTAAATAAAATATAAGTAGGTAAATAAATTCACCTAACAGTCACACACATAGTCCTAACCCCACATTAAGTATCATGGGTATTAGAAACTACGAGAAGCTTTCGGTCTTACAACACCCAGGCCCGAAACTAATATTTGTAATCGAACCCGCGGCCTCTAGCTTCACAGCCGGCTGGCTACTCGCCCACTGCGCCACGGAGGCTGTAAAAAAATATTGATAATAATTGAAGTGGGAAGACATTGATATCGTAAGAAATTGTAGCTGTTCAAGGTTCTATGAAAACTAAAACAACGTCAAAAACTCAAAATTAAACTGCGAGCATATAAAGACAAATTGAAAGCTTCCTCGTTTTTCGAAATCGGTTAAAAAGGGCTGAAGATAGACGTCTCTGTTTACTAAAATATACTCAGAAATATAACTTCAAAATTTAAGAGACATAAAGGAAAACGACGGTAATTAATTCCGTGTTCGAAATAGATTGCGAAGTTTATTACAGCAATAGTTGTGTCTAAATGAATTCGATCTGCCTCTTTAGAAGCGGAGAGGTAGTAATCTACTTGGATATTAGACTAGAGTTAGCCACGATTTCTTAATTACTAGAAATCATTAAAAAATATATTATATATATCACGTGCGATTAAATATTGCAGTTCCGTATACAATTATAACTTAATCTAGAATAATCCTCGCGTAAATCAATTTTCTGTTCTCTGAAGGGGCGTCTCCTGCACAAGTTTTTTTCGAAACAAAACACAAATAACGCCTACACAAAACAAGATTTTTCTTTGTCTCCAGGCTCATGTAACAATGGACCATAGACAAAAAAAATGCCATGTTTTGTGTAGGTGTTTTGTGTAATGTTTTAGCGTAGGAGATGCGGCTTAAGATCAGTGTTGATCACACTTCTGTTTGGCTGTAGAAAGAAACAAAGGGAGTGATCACTTTCAATAAAATTAATTATAAATCTTACTGTAGGTGTAAGGCCTCATTCGCACGAGCGCTTTTACAACGGGCGTTAACAATGCGTTGTCATGGAACAAATGAGTTTACTTTTATAAAACTTTATTTCATTTGGAGCTTTACCACAACCAACTTTACTTAAACGAGCGTTACACAGCCGAGCGTGACAGCTCAGTCTCATTCAATACCCACAAAATAAAGTGCTCAGCGCGCCTAAAGAAGTTTTACTTTACACATACAGACGACTTGCGAAGTCCTCCTCCTTTCTTGGTTAGAACAACAAGACTGCACGTCTAATTCGCATTACTTTCAACACTGCACCGGTTCAAGTAACACTGATATCGAGAGATACTCCTGACCGAGTTGTGAGTTCTAGCGACCACTGGAGCGCGACGGGCGCCCGCTGCCGGCAATAATTGTAACGTAATGATGCAGCCACGTGGAATATTTTGATGACAGGCTGAGTCCACGCTGGACTCGGCAATCAGATTCGCCGTGGCCGCCTTGTGGACGTTGCGAAAATTGCAATGAATGTCGCCATCAGAGTGTGGTGTATAGAGGTATTTTTAAAAAAGGAGTTTATCGATTCGTCTATTTTTTATGTTTACGCAATTCTGGGTTCTGGCAAATGTAGGCCTATTTTTTAAAAAGCTTTTTCTTGGGTTTGATATATCCTCGAATAGATAATAATTTGAAAAAATAACACTTTTTTACTCCCTTCGGCGACTTTTTCGGTGCCTATACAATCAAATGAAATGTACGAGTATCTCTACTTTTGTATCTCGGAAGCAGCTGCAGGGTGTAGTTGCTACTTAGGTTTGATGTTCCATTCCATCATCGTGATTCAAAACAGAAAGCTAACCGCTTTCCACATCGCGGCCGTGCCGCCCATTGTACGGTCCGTGCTTACTAAAATATTGCCCACCACTAATATACACCATGTACTGTAAAGTAAGTAAAAACGAGCTTATCTCTTTGATAGATAGATATTAATTTGAACAATTTTAATTATTGCCTGGAATGCAGAATTGTTTTTGTCATTACATTTATTATACACATTTAAATGTTAACGATTTGTAAACTAGTCTTTATTATGTATTATAAATAGCGACAACTATTTCCGCTTTAATGTGGCAGGCACATTTACTAAACTGTACACCTCATTATTTATTAAATCCCTTTTAGTAACAAAATTTTTTCTTCTTCTTTATGTCATACTACCTCTAGTGTAGTGAAAACACAAACACAAAAGAGTTAAAGTTTACTTATAAGTAAGTCTCCAATCTGTTCCCTTAGTGCAAGTTTTAATCTTGATTCTCGAAATCTACGATAGTTTTCAGTTTCCCCATACATTTTTAGTTCGTTGTAGTTTCCGCAAAGTCGCGCTGCTAGTTAAATGTATGGACAAAATGCAAACTATCGTCGATTTCAAGAATCGAGAACTGTCAAAATAAACTTGTACTAAGGGTACTGACTACTGTCCAACGCTGGAATTAATCATAGGAAATATATAACAAAGTCCTATGGCTGATGATGATGATGATGATTAATATATAACAAGTGTAGAGTTCTTATCTCTAGAAATACGAGGAAGGTTTAACGCGGGTAGAGGCAAGAGCAAACAATAGTCAGTTAAACATCGAATAACACATTCCCGTGTTGCGCATTCATTAAATCATAGAGTACACGCAGAGATAAAACAGTATGTCAATGTCAAAATATTACTGGGGGAAATGACGTCACGAGTACACACAAAC
This sequence comes from Clanis bilineata, assembly GCA_036417725.1. Taxonomy (NCBI): domain Eukaryota; kingdom Metazoa; phylum Arthropoda; class Insecta; order Lepidoptera; family Sphingidae; genus Clanis; species Clanis bilineata. Next base: position 16,206,906 of record CM071137.1, read on the forward strand.
CGCGTTAAAGATAGAGACAACGTGCTCTACGTAATTGTCATGTGTGCTACAAGCTGGTGTAATTCAGGGTAATGATATACATTGGTATCAAGCAATATATATTTGATTTTTATAGCAGAGATTAGCAAACGAGCAGATGGGCCACCTGATGGTAAGTGATCTCCACCCAAGACACAGAAATAATCATGGGTGCGTTGCCAACCTAAAAGGAGGGAATGAAAGGGGAGGGAAAAGGGATTTGTTTTCCGAATTCGTAGGAGGAAACAAGCAACTTGGTAAACTCGTTTGTTATTGTATGAATAGGTAGGAGTCTACGAAGATAAAATTGTTATGGCATAATTTTTTATCTTATTACAGAAACGGAAAGTCGGAAAATTATTCTACGAAATAGTGTATCAGATAGGTAATTTCCAACACAATATTTATTTAGGTGGCATTTTGTTTCGAAGGAAAAAAATGGAATCATAATTCTACGAATTTGGAGTACCTACTCATTAACTCTCATCAGCTCATCAACACATCAGCCACAGGACGTCCACTGCTGGACATAGCCTCCGGTCCCTCAAAAATTTCAAGATTCCACTAAGTTGTAACTCATGCCTGTAACTCCAAAGGGGTAGACGGAAGCGAATTAGGACACCCACGTTTCCGTTCTAGATGTGATATGGGGCAGGCCTATACCCGTGTACCTATAAGGTTAAATTAAATACTTGGTGTTGTTAATTACATGCACATTGTACCTATGTTTACCAATCATACCAACATAACACAAACTAGATAATATTATAAAACATTGTCGTCATAATAAACCGCCTATTTATAATTTGCATACCTTACATTTATTAGCAGAAGCCTTACTAATACACTTACAATAACAATAACAACTACCTACCGTCTCACACGTATAATATTGTGAATTCATATAGTTATGTTTATAAAACTATACATGTGTCCAGCGAGGACATAATATAAACAATGTTATATTTATTAAACAAAGGCACGCGCCTGTTTCAAACATCACAAAGTTGCTATTAGCAACTATATTAGTTAGGGCGACTTGCACCACTATCACTAACCTACAGTTAGCCCTAACCTCAAGTTAAATTGAAAAAGAAATATATGAAGGACATGTAATTCATTACATGTTATTAATTAAATGTCGTCATATATAATCTGTAGTTACATGTAGTTCATTACATGTAATAAATTACATGTCCTTCATATATTTCTATTTCAATTTAACTTGAGGTTAGGACTAACTGTAGGTTAGTAATGGTGGTGCAAGTCGCCCTTAGTTGTTAATAGCAATGAATATCAACTAACTTTTCAATTGGACCGTGTTGTGTAGAAATGATCCAACCCACAAAAATACAAAAATAAATTTTACGTCAATATAGACCATATTTACGTCAATTTTTTTTTGTATTGTGGGTTGGATCATTTCTGCGTAACACGGTCCAATTATGCATCCTCTCAATGACCGCACTAATAAGAATAGAGATCGCACATTGAAATTAATTTTCAGAAATCGGGGTTATTATAGAATTTTATTACATTAAAAACCGTCTCATAAACACACGTTCCAAAGGAGTTCGATATTATCGTCTAATTGGTACAATTTAGATGTGTCCAAAGTTTCATAATTATATGTTTAACGTAATAGTAATTGTGTTTATGAAACCAGCCCAGGGGCTTTTATAATGAATCACGCTAAATGCTAGTTTATGAAAGCCAAGGGACAGTGGCGCAAGAATCTACCATCTCTGAATTATGTAGCAAGACTTGAAATTATTCAAAATTTCGTCAATGAAGGTAGATTTAAGTAAAATCCTTGCTGTAGCGAATACAGCGATACACCTTTTTAATATTAAGCAGGTATCGTAATTCGTAATTATACTGATTGATTGCCACCAAATATAGAATTACTTAATCAAAATCTGATCTAGTGTATGTGAACTATTTAAAGTAATGTGTACCGGTTATTTAAACCTGTAATTATTCTTAATATCATTTAAAACCGTTGCTCTTGTTTCTCAGAAACTTGTGACAGAAACCTGCTACAATAATTAACGTTTTATTTGATGTGGTCGAGGCGCGTAGCCGCGAGTATTGTCAGCAACCTTCTATATAAGATTTCACAACTAAAAACCAAACGAATTCTACAAAGGTCGCCTTTACTCAGACATGTAGTCAGAGAAGCATACCGAAAATATATTGAAACTTGTAACATAAACGCCTTTTATTGATTTTCTATGTGTAGAGATAGAGATATTTGTTTGTGTGTCGAAAATCATTTTTATCATAGATTGTTAGGGAACGTACCCATACTACGTGACCCTTTTTTTAAACTTTTATACCCCTCCCCCCTCGGTGCCCTCCCCCTCTCTAGTTTTCACGTAGTAATTTATAAATATGATTTTAAATCATTTTTGTCAAAGAAAAGTAAAAAAAAAATTATGATGTGTTTTCACCTGTGAGTTTAAAAAGTACTAAATGCTACGCGTCATATTTGAATATAGCTCAAAAACCACGAGATTTCCCTAGAGGATATTTACAACGTGACGAAAACCTAAGAACCCACTGCGACCTGGTATTTTGAAGTATGGGTAGTATCACGTAGTATGGGTACGTTCCCTTAGTGTGTTCTTCAGTAATTCAATATTTTTTTACAGAAAAAGTCTTAGGTGAGTAGATGTGTGTCACATGTGATTTTTTGTTGATAAAGCATTGAAACTCTATTACAATAATATAGGTTTCAATATTAAATAAACGCTTTCATTCAAATTCAAATCATATATAGAATAGAACCGTATTTGTTTGTTGGGGGGTTAAGACCCATTCACAATGCTTTCAAATACTTGCTTCAATATTTATCAGATACCGGTGAGCTGAGATATTATCAAGAAAATGTTCTTTATCTGGAATTACGTTTAAATGACAGCTCTATTCGGATCCATGTTGTGATAATGTAAGAATGTGCAATTAATACCCTGATTACATCTCGAAGTTGGTTAAAATGTCTTTTTTTTATTATTTCAGCAACGTCTCTTATCGAATTATAAAAATAAAAATTTAATGACAGGAACAGCTGTATGTTGACAGAATAGTTTCTTTTTTACAAAGTAAGCACATTTTCGACCGACTTCCAAAAAGGAGGAGGTCCTCAATTCGTCTGTATTTTTTTAAGTATGTTTCGCGATATCTCCGCCAAATGTGGACCAATCTTCAAAATTCTTTTAATGTTCGATAGAGCTTATTTCAAGGGTGGTTCCATAAACATATGGTCCCGATCGGGTTTGAAGTCGGACGGTTAAGTTATTAAACTCGTGATTATTGTGAAATCGTTTATACCATACCTACTCGCGAAAACATTTTTTCAGATTAAATACGACTTGATATTGCCTGCACCTACGTAATCTCAGTTTAATACTTTCCACATTTTAAGTGCTAATTAATTTATGGTAATATAGGCACGTAATACGAAAATATATTTTGCATAATGTAATGAAGACGCAATTGTAATTTGAACGTGAAAGTGAGTGTGTGAATTCGCTTTTACTTCATCTAAGGGCGCTAGTAGTTCCTTGGCCTCCCTCAATTTTAGTTTGTATACTAAATAAAAATCGGCTTCAAAAAAACAATTATAATTTCTCTCTTTCTTTCACAGATTGAAGAAATTGTCAATATAATCGAGATTTTTTTATGTAGCGTCACTAACATTTAACCCTACTCCGGAACCCTGTCCTGTGCATGGTTGAATGCAGCATGGACTTGGCCGATTTTTTTACTTTACTTCGATGGATATGAATGCCAATAAAATAGGAAGTCCACTGCCAATTATTTAAATTCTATATTGCATTGAAATGACACTTATTTCCTTTACCGATAAAATGTCATATTTAAGTGCCCATTTCGAAAGGAAATGGCTCAATTCAATATTTTTACAAGCAACATTGTAACATCAAGTGTATATGTATGTTGTATACAATATTTATTTATATACCTATATGTATTGTGAAATTATGTAAATATGCAGTATGCGTATTTTATTATATTAAGTTGTTTTGTGACCAGTAGATCAACTATGAGTTTTTTAGACGTTACTTGCTAGCGACTCCTAAAAATGTTTGTATGACAAACACCCGAACGCCTCTAGCGGTTACGCGGGGAACTGACGTTTTTCTCATGGTCTCATGGCCGAGCTACACGACTCTAATATGCACGCATGTAAATAGTCAAAAATTACGTGCATAATGCATTCTACATATTATACAAAAAATAAACTATTAAAAGTTATAAGTAACGAAATTTCAACCTTCATAATGGTTACTGGGAGGGCAAAAAATGCGTGACCAATCGTCCACAATGTAAACTATTGCCATTACGATAGCAAACACAAGTTTGACACGTATTCGAAACGTCATGTCAACGTGATTTTGCGAGTGAAAATCTACGTGAAGGGAAATAACAATAAAGATAGCAGTTATAGCATATAATGTTACAGATAGCGTTTTACGAAACATTTTTGTATCTTCGCGACTCTCGAGTTCTCGACGCATAATCTCATGTGTTTTATGATGCACGTCAATATATTTACTAAAACATCTATTGGAAAGTAAATTAAGTAATTTAATTATTGATAACGTTGCCAAATTGGGTGTCGGTCAACGTCTCTTAGCGGCTCGAGCGACACCTTGCGGTTGCGCAAAAAAATAATAATGCAATAATGTCCTGTTGACAACTTATTCAAATGTTGCAAATTATGTTCGACAGCCTCCGTGGCGCAGGGGGCGAATAACCGGCTGTGAAGCGAGAGACCGCGGGTTCGATCCCCGTAGTGAGACATTTTTTTGTGAGACACACAAATATTTGTCTCGGTGCTCATGTCTAGGTGTTGTGAGACCAAAAGTCTCCCATGGTTCCTGATTCCATGACACAAGCTCGTGTGTTAATGCGGAGTCATGACTATGGCTGAGATCTATAGAGCGAACTTCGATTAAGTCTAAGTTGAAGTTCGATTTAAAAATTCCAAATCCCCTCTGAGTTCGTTTCTTTGAATTAGACTTAGTCGAAGTTCGCTCTATAGAACTCAGCCTAAGTGTGTGACTGGGGTGTTATTTATTTATGGCTCCAAGAATAATGAAATGCGTTTTATTTACCAATTGTATTTTTAGTATTTTTTTCCACTTATTTCACCCTCATGGCAACTGGCAACATGTCCCGTTTTTACGAGATATAAAGTAGTCTAGAAATGTAGACATACAAATCCTAACAAACACATTCTCCTATTTAAAGTAGTCTTTGATTATAGATAATTATTATAATTTAATAAACGTATTCATTTAAGTCTTGTTAATTTTTTATGTATTTGTTAACACTTTGTGCACTTTGAAACATAACTAACTCATATAGGTACTTGCCAGGTGATATCTAGAATTGTCCACACCTAGCCGGTTACTCGATTCTAATTTTTATTTACATACATGTACAAGTATGTTTAAAGCCACGCGATTATCATATTTTAATAGAAGTGGCATTTTGTAAGCGATTGAGTTCGCCTAGCCTGCGGTCCTCGTATGCCTTGTATTTTATGAAGGCTCTTTAATATGTGAGGGAGTGGACAAAGGCCCTGAATTTAAATTAACCAATTTTAATTATTAGGTTCTCATTATCATTTACCAAACCTAAGTGTACTGTATATGAATTGATATTATCATTTTAAAATGATATGTATAGCTCGATTTTAACTAAATAAATGCAAAGTTAATGTGTTTTTGAAATACATATATCCACTGAGTTAATAATAAACACTTCATTCATAATTTTATACATAAAATACCTTTAAACAGAGCCATCTCTGAAATATATCTCAATTTGTTACAGATAATAGTCCGTTAGGGAACCAGGAGGTTCCGATTGCCAACACGCCCCACGGAGGGCGTTGTCGTCAAATCTCAATCTCCTCTATTGTCATAAAGTCCTGGTATATCGGAACACGAAATCAATGTGGACTGTGGAGCCGGTTTTTATAGTCTTGCCACAATAACATTTTATTGGGCAAATTGGCGCTGTGATCGTATTCAGTGTTACCCATAAAATATATGAAAGTAATTTGATGGGAAATTATTATTTATAAGTACAAATTAAATCAACTAATCTCTAACCTTTGAAATTTTACTGCGTAGGAATAATGCTCCTCGGCCCAAGAGGACTACTGACCAATATTTAAGAAAATGTACATACATATAAGCAAACAGAGGTCTCAGAATATCTTAGAAAAAAGGCGCCTCCCTGCTGACTACGGTCTACTAGTATTTACTTAGCTTTCCACGTTGTTATCAACATCTTGTAAAAATACCTCAGACTAATGCCATTTATCTTAATAAATAATGGAAATAAATATTATCATAGTTAGCCTAATATTTAACGGATATGATATACATGCACATCTAACATTGTCTACAATCGCCATAATATTATACTCAGTGCAGCATATTTTGCTGCTTTTAAATTATCTACTCAATAGTAATACCCAAATAAAGATTTTCTATAACACGGCAACATTTAACTGTCAGGGAGAATCTGGCAGGAAATATCCAAGCTGTTACCTAAGTAGTTTCATAAATCGCCACGGTGAGAATAACAGGTAAGACTATGCAAATGACATGCGCAGTGCGGGGAAACGTGGCCTGGCAAGGGCTGGGAGTGACGAGACTGCCGAAGTCAATACTGCACGTATGACGTAGAACGATGACGTATTAAGGACGACGGTCGGTTCAACCTCCCCACGACTGCTGAACTCCTGGTACTGAAGGAACGTGGCTGCGATGCGACGTTGCAAAATGCTTTTTTATATATAAGTTCATTTTTATGGGATGTGCGGACATGCGGATGGATATCAATGATATTTACTTTTTAAATATTAGTGGCAGATTAATAAGTACGCTGGACTGTACGCTTAACATTGTTTAAATTATCAATTTGTCCGTTGCATGGAAATAATATTGTAAATGAACTTTGCACATTTATTAAATTAACACAACAATACTTATTTATTAACATTTATTTTAGTTTTTAAACACTCGCTTCAAATAAACACGTACCTTTATTACCCATATACTTTTCCATTTCAAGAAGGTCGTACTCTGTAGATAATTTCACGGCGCCTTTTCAATGTAGTCGGTAAAACAACTTCCTACTATCGATTGAAAGATATAAATGACAAAAACAATCATCGAATTTCGCGCTCGCGATTCGAGGCAAATAAAAAAATCTATTGTTACGACTCGTACTTAGAAAACATTTAAGGTCGAATGAGTTTAATAACGCGAACGGATGTAAGTCACGGTTAATTTTATAACCAAATATTGCAATAGGTATGTTAATGGGAAACAATAACAAAATTGTACCTACCTATTAGTTATTTTCAAAATTAACATGGCAAAAAATTGCAATACTGCATTCAGATTATCTATATTAATTTACCTAAATAGTTCTTGCTCGTAGCTTTGCACACGTTAAATGACATTTATCGCTTATACATCTAAACCTTCATGATTCACTCGTCCATTGATCGAAGTTCAAACGGTTTGTAAATCCGTTATTTAATTTTTTAAATTTATGAAGACAAGACAGACGGTCATTCAGATAGGCAAACGGGGCGTGACTTAGTTTTGTAATACGTAATAATATTTGTATTATATTATATCTGTTTAATTAGTCACTGTGAAATTAAGGTACAAACACATACTCTGTGTTTTAGCAAAATACGTTTCTGATAGATGAATTGAAATTAAATATTTAAAAGCTAAGTTGACCGAAATTTTTAAAACCAAATATACGCTGGTCATTTTGTGTTAGACATTATCTAGGAATCAAAATCAAAGCTTATTGAAATAGCCGACCAGTTGCAGCAATATCAATAATTGTTAGTTGACGCTTAAAGTGATCTTATCTCACTTCCTAGTGTTAAACAACGAATAAAATCAATGAAACTGTTAATTTTAGCAATGCATTCAGATGTAGGCGTTCTGACACCTAATTGCTTAATAGGAGCTAGAAATGTATACGTATATATTAATCAGAGCTCAACGACATATTGATAAAATAATTAGATATTTGACTATGTTTGATTTTATAGGTACGCATATTTATATTTTATGGCAAATAAAACAGAAAAGAAATCCTTCTCTAAAAACTGCATCGAAATTGATTGCAAAATGAGGCAGTAATTCATATTTTGAATTCTGGAGTAAGGGCATAGTGGCTTTCCCTTTCCAATGCACGTACCGTTATGGCGTGACGTGATTATACTGATACTTCTCTTTTTCGCTGTTTGTAGGTTTCAAATTATAACTTTTTTATTTTTGAGAATATTTGATATTTCTTTTGGATCTATATCTTATAAGATTAATTTAAAAAATAGTCAAGTACCCAATTATAACAAAACATATTGCTAAATACAGAGGTCAAACAGGTATTGAAGGCGCCCAAGCGTGATACGACATATTATTTACAATAAAAGTAAGGCGATATATACGATTCTATTGGTTATTATTTATTAATCCATTTCTAATTTAAGGGTTCTGATCGCGTCAATGACCTTGAGGATTTGAAGACTGCGTTTATAAATTAAGCTATTTCTACGTCGTATGTGTTGATCAGTGCAAGCCAAATTCTGAGCATGGCGGTCGAGTTTTTAATGACTTTTAACTTTAATATAGGTAATAGAAATATTAATGAAAGTAAAATGGAATGTAATGTATTATTCTTATGGTAAGATTGAGTAATTCAGGAGTTTTAAATAAAATAACGCATTAAGTATTCAGGTGTATTATTCTATATACCTCTACATACATTTTAGGCCCATGTCCAGCATTGGACGTCCTATGGCTGATGATGATGATAATGATGATTCTACATATTTTCTACGGTAACTGATAACACACAGCTGTTGTTCATACGTAAACTAAGAAATTCTCACATACCGCCGAATACTCTTATACACTTAGGTCGTCTTATGTCGTTTAAGGCCGCCTTATCTATCAAAATTGCATGGTGTAAATCAATGTAAGAAGCCGTAAAGTTGAGTAACGTTCCATTTTCCTATTATGACAAGTCGGTAGTTACTTGCAAGACTTGTTCAGGCGAAATTTTTAACTTCAACGCAATTTTTTATATACGCATATGTATACATATATTCTATGCAGATCTTTCTACATAGAAAGGTACACAGTATTTTTTTTCGAAGTAAAAATATGTAAAAATCAACAATCGACATTTGACCGGTTTTAATAAAATGCATGCGTGTCTTAAAATATCTGACCTTTTTTTATATGTCACGAATAACTAAGCATGTATGTCGATGATTTGATAATGAGTCTTTCTAATCTTTGCCATTTAAAATTTTAATATCAGCTTGCATCAGAGTATAAACAATTTCTTTTTAAACCGTTGTTATATGCATTACATACATCATATTATGTGTTTAGGGTTCCTTAGTTAAATAGCAGGGGGGTTACCACCACCTCTTATAGCAGTATTATTATCATCTTACTTGTACCGATTCCCATACAAAACAAAGGAAGAACGATTATAATAATACTGCTATAAGAGGTGGTGGTAACCCTGTTGAAGCGGAACATAGAGATTTGTTGACTCATTTTGTAATATACGCATGTCCGTTATTTGACATAATCCTATTTTGTCATTAGGTGTGTTGTGTAGTTTTGGAGTAAATGGGACATTTATAATTTTTAACAATGGTATTTATGCTTTATATACTCGGACCACGGACGTAAAAAAAAGTTGGACGGTGCGCTAGTAACATTGAAAGTGAAGCAGGATTTTCGGCCCATTCGATCTATCGATATAATGGCGATATCCAATATCGATATGATATAATGGCGGCTGATCAAATGAGCCGAAATATCTGCCCCTAGCGCTCCGTCCATCTTCTTTTTTAAGTCCGTGACTCGGACAAGCAATGACTGTTTTTTTAGGGTTCCATAATCAACCGGCAAAAATGGAACCCTTAAATAAAAACTCGACATAGTTGCTTAATTATGTTAATGCTTCAAACCTCCTATATTATTACTTTTATAAATAATTATATTCTTGAGGGGCTATAAGTCATTTGTCGCCTCCTTAGTCTCGTGGCAGCATATATGGGCTGTGGACCGGGAGGTCCCGGGTTCGATTCCCAGATCGGGCAAACCGAATTTTCTAATTTGTTTGCCCAGGACTGGATCCCCCAGAGGGGCTTAACGTCAGACTCGTAAGACAGAGTTACAGAGTTGTAAAGACTAAGCCAAATCATCTTCTGCAACATGCTTGAAAAAATGTGTTGCGCCGACCCCACAATAAGGGCAGGTAGAAAGAAAGAAGCTATAATACATTGGATATATAAACCATAATTTAAATTATACCATATAAATATTTGAGGGAAGGCCCATGTCCAGCAGTGGACGTCCTGTGGCTGATGATGATATCACGCAATCGAATAATATTTGTGTGGCCTACAGATGTTTGTTTCGGGTCTGGGTGTTGTGAGACCGAAAGTATCTTGTGGTTCCTGATTCCCACGACAAGACTCGATCTTAGTGTAGGGTCAGGGCTATGTATGTGACAGTTGGGTGTTATTGGGCCTTACTTAAAACAGCATTTTTAGCTGAGCAAATGGTTAAGAGTAACCTGTCACTTTTTTCCTTGCGTTACATTGTTTAAAAATGAAAGGGACAACCTATGGTATAAAGATAAGCAGCGCTTAAATATTTTTATAAGTAAGGGGCATTATTATTAAGTGATAATTTAAATAAAGTATTTATGGACGATCGTGTCACTGATACACTTTTATGTATTTCACATTTATGACACGATGTTATTGGTTTGTTTTTAAAATCGGTTTAAATTTTACGTTTAGAGGTTCATAAATTAAACCGTGATACACTTTTTCTTTATATTATACTTTCTATTACCTCATTTCGACATTGATAGGCATATACTACATATTCATACATATATACATACTACATAAGCTCACGCCTGTATCCCCAAAGGGGTAGCCAGAGGCGCACTAGCGAACTAGAACACCCACATTTCGCCAAGCTTAATTTCGTCCCAGATGTGATAGGGGGCGAAAAAAAAAACTTAACATACCTAACCTATTAAAATACTAAAAAAGGGTAAACCCTTGCTGCAACATGCTTGAAAAGCGTGTGTGCCACCCGCCATAGAGTGAGATAAGGGTTCAATTTTTTATATTGTCGTTTGAGTAAAAAGTTAGGACCCATAAGTGAGTTTGGCTTATTAAGTAATAAATAATAGAACCAATAATCACCTAGTCCTAATCCCATACTAAGATGTCATGTATCGTAGGTTTCAAAAACTACAAGAGACTTTCAGTCTCACAACACACAGACTCCAAACAAATCTATGTCTGTCACACAAACATTTGTCTCGGCACAGGATCGAAACCGCGGCCTCTCGCTTCATAGCCGGCACCAAGGATGCTGTGATATGTAATATGTATATGTTCGTTTTATCAACTAATTGCGTACATACATACATCGCAGGGGTATTTTAAAGGGGGATTTTGCGCTCATTTACGTCCCAGATGTGATGGGAGGCGAGCCTGAAACTGAAAAAATTCAATATCACTTTGCCCGACCAGGGGATCGAACCCGAGACCTCAGGATGGTAGTCATCATACCATTACGCCACCGAGGCAGTCATTACATAAGTAACTGTAGGTTTAATACTGTATCAGATGGGGTTTGGACCTTCCGAGTTAATCAGTGGTGTTCATGACCGATTTTACCATTTACCGGCAGGTTTTACCTTTCAGTTAATTGTCACGTCCGTAGAGACTAGAGTCTGATACAATACACCGGCGGTCGGGTCCTCGCCATTGTTGTATTATGTTCATTGTTCATGGACAAATCTGTACCGGAATTTTATGGTAAATACGATAAACGCTTAAATATTTTACATTAAGGGTCATTGTCCTTTATGACGCCTCGGCACTAGCGTTGCCTCATATTACATTTTTATAACAAGCTGGCAACAAGCAGGTGGATAACCTAATGGTAAGTGATATTCACCGCCCATAGACACTCAAGACACAAAAAAAAACAAGGATGCGTAGCCGACCTAAAAGGAGGAATAGATATTGGAAAAGGGAGGATGCAATTGGGCCACCAAAAATGTCACTCAGCGAACGAAAGGCAACAGTGAACTGTCATTTAACGTCGGATTTTTATGAGACAGTGGTATCAAACCGGTCAAGCCGGCCCATTCGTTATGTAGACGTAATTCCACTACCACTGTAAAGTGACAACTCGCTGTTTCATTCGGTGAGTGAGATTTCCGGTGGCCCAATTCTCCCCCTCTCTTTCTCAATCCCTATTTCCCTCCTACGCACCTATGATTTTCTTGTCTTGGATGCCTTTACCCATATCATAATATTATGTCGCCTGATTCTCTACCAGTCAACCTTTGGGTGGTGCATATAATAAACAAGGCAGGTGTACATATAAATAAAAATTTACTAATGGATTAACAATTACTGATAAAGTTTTCGACGCAATGCGCAAGTATTTTTATAGAGGTAGGTAAGTACCTACCTAAAAATTTGTAAAAGTTGTAGAATGTCGTTATTCCAGTTTATTGTCAAATTGTACTTAGGACCTATGCACGCGGTGTTTTGAATGCCGTGTAACACACTAACCAATTCGCGAACGTTCGTTCCGTTGGTGGGTACCCGGCATAAGCGAGCGGTCAACGCGCGTTTTCATGTGTACTTATCTAAAAGTAAAAATACATAAGTTCCCTTAAGATAATTTAGTATAAGTTCGCTGTACTCACTGCGTCTATTGCTCATCTAGACGAAATTTCACGTTCCCAGTTCATATAGTTTCGGCTGTACGATTAATCCCAGTCAATCAGTTTCTCCTTTATATAAATAGACGTACAACTGACATTATGTTATTTTTATTGCATACAACTGTTATAAAAAGTGCAAATACATTTACCACATCGACGCCTGTCGTTTGAATATTAAATAGATGTTTTCTAACATAGTGACAGAGACAAAAAAGCGTGAACGCACCTTGCCATTTCAACAGGATACTTTTTTCTTTATTTTTACAATCCAATGGAAACCTTTATTTATCAATATCCAATACTGATATTTGCAGAATGACGCATGTTAATTACAAGTGCATTTTAAACGTTGAGGCGGATTTGCGTCGTCCTTGCGGCCAGTGTTTCTGTGCAGACTATAAAATAGTATACAAATGAAAATTATATAAAACTACAAAAATAAAAGTGTTTGTTCAGATTTTAATTTTAAAAGGTAAGTAGCGCAGACGAGGCTGTTGAATGTTGTCCTTGACAATTAATGTTGTAAATTACGTGAGGATCGAGTTTATATGGGCCGCGCTTTAACTATTGACGTATGAGCGGTAGAGCCACTCTGTAGACAATTACGTCTGCAGTACGAACGGGCCGACCGGTTTAATACCACTGTCTCATAAAAAACCGACGTGTGACGACGTGACGTGAAGTGGCAGTACGTTGCTGCGTTTCGTTCGGTGAGTGAGATTATCGGTGTCTCAATTCACCTTCTCCATTTTCCCATCCTCGTTCGGCACGCATGATTCATTTTGTGTCTTGAATATCTATGGGCGGTGGAGATCACTCACCATTAGGTATTATTGATTTGATTGACTACCATGGCTACTAATATAAAATGAGAATTGAATAGTTAGTTTACTACAATATTTTTTGTTTCTATAATAAGTAGATATAAATCAGTTGGGGTTTGGAAGTGGTACGAACAGCCATTTTATTTAAATGTTCGAATTAAAGTATTCGCTTATAAAGTCATCAACACTGCGCGGTAAGGTACTGACGTCTGCGTCTAGTCAGCGTCTACGCGCGAACATTTCACTTATTGTGAACGTATCCTAACAGGTTTTACATTCGGCCTTGCGATGTGTGATAAGATACAGATCACAACCGGCGATGTTGCGGATACCACCTCAAATGTACAGGAAATAATTAACTGTGTGTACTTAATTCAACTTGAGTGTACTGTTGAAATGTTATTTGTATTGATTTTAATCAGCTTTTTAACCACATCCTTGACCTACGATATAAATATATATAATTTAAAAAATTTAAAACAGACTTCAAATGTATCCGATGTTAACTAAAATATAGGATCATTCTTGGAACAAGTTCTATCATTTGCCAGGGATATCTTGTAACACATAAAAACCCGTCCAATTGGGTACTTGACTATGTTTGAATCTATACACATTTTTATATGTAATAGCAAATAGGACAAAAAATAAACCCTTCTGTAAAAACTGCATCGAAATTGGTTGAAAAATGAGGCAGTAATTCATATTTTAAATTCTGGAGTGGGCACATAGTAGAGATATCTTGCTATCCCTTTTCAATGCACGTACCGTTATGGCGGTGACGTGAATATACTGATACTTCTCTTTCCCGCAGTATGACGGTTACACCAAACTTCAAAGGCTTATCACTTTTTATTTTTGAGAATATTTCAATATTTCTTTCTGTTGTATATTTTAGATAACGTAAATTTCATATAAAATTAAATTTTAAAAATTTGACAAGTACCCAATTGAGAACCTACTCCTTCTAAAGTTAACGTTAAGTTAATTTTTATCTAGAAACCATCCACCAGAAACCAACCACAATCGTTCAACATTATTGGAACGTTTACATCAATCTGTTCATTGCAAGATACATTCGTTACAATAATTCTAGTCTGTAGAGTGGTCCGTGGACGTGGTGGTCGTCACTCGTCACTCGTCACTCGTCAGTGATGCGTGAACGCTCTGTATCCGCTAGCTCGTAGCATCGGTCTGGTGATTCCGTTGGACCTCGTCTATCTTATTTCGCTTTCATATACAAATGATACTGTTTTACACCCGATTTCAAAAGGAGCAGATTTTTATATAAAAAACATACATAAAAAATGCAGACGAATTGATTACCTCTTTTGAAGTCGGTAGATAAACATTTTTATTTATGAAACACTGCTTGCGATTCTAAAATAATCGTTTTATTGAGCCTCGACACCGTCTACTTCTAGACAATAAATAATAATGACTGATTTTCCGAAGTGTTATAATTCATATTTTTTATGTTTCTCAACAGCTTATCTTCGTTAACAATAGACAAGACCTTCGTTGATCGATAAACAATTAGTCATTATGGACATTTTGCATTAAAGTTATTTGCTTTTAACCAGAATATTTTGATTTTTATAAAATTCGATAAAATATAATATACTTCTCAAAAAAGGGCACCTCTGTATTATCTAGTTTGTAATGCCCTGTCATGATAATGTCTCATAACGTCTGAAGCTAAAGGTAGCCTTCCGATAGTTAAGTGTCATACAGTCACTCCATCATGTAGAGATCACTAGCACGAAGTCTATGTAGATTCGACCACGGGGCAGAGGCCCGAGTATCTTCGCGCATCTTCATCATAATCGCGATCTATCTGCATTATAAACTGCGATCGTTTATTGAAACCGGGCGTAAATCTACGCGCATGGGATCAGGATAGGTTTTCCATCTATATTATTAAACTGACTCTGTTATTTATGTGCAGTGTCACGTCCACGTTATTTAAACTAGATGTATAGCCGATGAGACAGTTGAAAAAAAACTAGAAATAGAAAATTAAGAAAAATAATAATCTATGGTTGAAAGATCTAAATCAAATCATTTAGTAAATCCATAAAATGCTATACATTGTTTAGATTCCGTCAACATTTTTCTCTACCACCAGTTCGGTATGCTGGTTCGTCAGAGGAGCACTGGCAAGAAACTCTGACTCTAGAGGTACAACTAACAGACAGTAATGCTCTGTGTCTGATGCCGGGTATACACCAAACGAACGAAGGCGAAAGAACGTTCGCGAACGGCCATCGGCGATGGGGACCGAACTTTCCCGATCATTCGCGAATCTTCGCTGTCGCATTTACATAAACAAACCTTAGCTGTTGTGTGAACGCAATCTATTGCCGATGGCCCTTCGCGAACATTCTTTCGCCTTCGTTCGGTTGGCGTGTA
Organism: Clanis bilineata; assembly: GCA_036417725.1. Classification (NCBI taxonomy): domain Eukaryota; kingdom Metazoa; phylum Arthropoda; class Insecta; order Lepidoptera; family Sphingidae; genus Clanis; species Clanis bilineata. Next base: position 16,223,024 of record CM071137.1, read on the forward strand.
CGCGCCATGAGATCCTAACAGCGGTTCATGTATTCGGTAACTAGATAAGTACTAATTATTATCGCAGTAAACATCTGTCATTTCTACAATTACTTTATGATGTCTGTTCTACAAAGTTTTTGTCTTGCTTCCTCTGTCGTTACATGGCACTCGACACAGCGAGACAAAACATTGTGTAATTATAGCAGACGTATACAACAAGGTGGTGATGCAGGCCGCTTTCAACAGGTCAGTCTGGAAATCTTTGAGGAAGGCCTATGTCCAGCAGTGGACGTCCTGTGGCTGATGATACATCAATTTATTATCAAATAGGTAAATATCGAATAATTAAACCATTATCGAAAATTTCACAAATCGGGCATAAGATTTGACTGATGCTGATGAGGTAAATTCACTAACAGTCGCGTCTAACGCTTAACGCGACAATCGGAAGTCTACCTTTACTAAATAAACGAAACTTAATATCCCACACCGATTCGATGGTATAAGTTTACACGTCATGTGTTATCAAATGACAGTTGCTGAGGAAAAAAACCAAAACCATTCGTCAAGGTAATAAAACAATGCTTTCACTATTATATCCCTTCCATCGTTCCACCTACCGGTGGCTGCATTGTCTTTTACTCATTATTACACTTAATGTCATCTGACAAAGCAGAGTTGGATTCAGGATATACTTGTGGGAGAGAATTTAGAATAATAATTTCTAAAATTAATATGATTTTGTACGGTAAACGGTCATTTAATGTCAATAAAAAAGGGGTTTAATAAGTTTGATCCCTTTCTTTCTCTTTCTCTCCATATGTATGTATGTCTATATGTGTGTATGTACGTTCCAAGGAAAATCCTTAACCTTCCGGTACAAATCAGTCGTGAGCACTCGTAAGTCGTGACTCGCGGACCATTCTTGAGTCTCTATTATGACGCAGACACTTGTACTGTCTGATTGAGTCTAGTTAACATGTCCATCATAATCTCTCTATATTACTGAACTTTCTAACTATAACCAAGAATTTCGTGACAATGTACATGAACGGTTATGCACCTGTTTATTTCAATATAATATTCAATGTAGACAACGTCGCTACACCTGCCTCGAGTATCATGTTCTTTTTTTTCTACCAGTCCTTATGTAGGGTCGGCGCAACACGCTTTTTCAAGCACGTTGCGAAAAAGATCTGGCTTTTGTTTTACGATCGGCTGTGTATCTGACGTCAACCCTCTCTGGGGAATACAGTCCCAAACAAATCGTGGCCAATAGCTTTTCCCGAAGTGAGAGTTGTATCCCACGATTTCCTGGTCCAAACATATACTCTGCTCCTTTGTCAGGCGATAAATATTTAAAATAATGTTAGCAATTGAAAAATTATTCAAACAATTTTTTTTATCGTTGCTGTTATTTTCTTACCAGTATAATTATGTAGATATAGAAGTATATTTTAGCCGTAGCGTACTCTGCTGTGTTTTGGATAAAAAAGCAACTTCGTTAAATGGCCATTCGAAATGGACAAAAGTTTCCGTGAATTTGTATTGTCCTGATTTCGTCCGATAAAATTAATAAGAAATAATAGCATATCACGGAAATTGACATTTGTCACATAGCAATTTTTATTCTAGGTCTCTGGGGAACATTTCTCCTTTAGTTACTTCATGATACATCCCTGGAATTGGAGAAAGTAATTCATAGTTAATTGCCTGTTGGATACTCGGCAAGTACTTACGCTGTATTATATTATATACGCTTCCGCATTTTATGCAGATTCACTTATGTCTACATGAAGCAATATTACTCGTATTATAAAATGACGTACCTCTTGGTTACCTTTATTATTACTTTATTACTTTTTGTTACTTTATTTATGGGAAATAAAATTAATGACAGTCAGGTAGATTTTAGTACTTACTTCTTTCTACGAAGTGGCACAATCCGAAATTTGGGAAGGTAAATAATAAAGGGAGCATCATCGAAATTCGGAATTAGTCATTCAGTTGGCATACCAATTCTGTCATCACTCAACTAAATTAAAATCATTAGATCATAGGCTGAGATCTATAAAGCGAACTCCGACTAAGTCTGAGTCAAAGAAACGAATCCTCACCGAGTTCGTTTTTTGACTCGGACTTAGTCGAAGTTCGCTCTATAAATCTCATCAGCGTTAGTAACTTGGGGTTTCACGATTCGCGACTCGCGGCCCATCACACCCATTTTTTTTTGTTAAATGAAATCAGAATTGCTCCGATAGTCTTTTAATAAACATTATATTTTTATATATAATTTATTTGTATTATAATACATAAATGTTTAGAAACACAATATCGTTTTATGTACTATTACTCATTAGAAACATACACGGTAAATGTACGTGTTGATGAAATGAGTTATCAATTTACTTGTAATTCATTTACTTCCATATATTGTATATTAGCAATAAGTAGCATTCGGCAAGTTCTGCAACGCGCATTCTGGGTATTTGCGATGAACGTCATAATTGGGTAGGTAGGTACTTGACTATAGTATTACATATTACATACAAATTTTCTTTATAAAGGTGGATTAGTCATCGAAATCACATAGTATAAGTAATAATAATATGTATAGTATTTTGTAGCTTACGATTACGAGGTTTCATGGATCCTGACCTGAAAAAAAAAGACAAAATAAAATTAATATTATGAAAGTTATAAATCTTTGTACTTTGAAAATATTATCCGCATTAAGGGCCCATACTACCTCAAATGGCTTATTTTGAACCCGGATAAAATCAACAATACTGCAGCTTTTACTTTGTAATAAATATATGATAAAGTTAAGGGCTTATGTGAGTGAACATGTGTGGCGAAAACACGATTCCTTAAAATTTTCTCGATAGAAAAAAATTGCAAAGTTACCTCTAAACCGAATTAATATCCCGGATTACTCATTACATACTTCAAATAAGATCGTGAAATTTTGTATAGTAACTTAGTTAAATAATACGCATAGGTTATGTGTTTTAGATTTTGAAAATAATTTGTCTTTTTATTGCAAGATCCAATTATCTAAATTTCCGCGTTTTGAGCACCGTTTTAGTCAAGACCGCCCTGCCGCCCGGCCCGCACACATTCCCGCTTCGGCTGTCAGACGGGGAGGTTGTGTCGCTTGCTGTCAGCAAAATAAATAAATATAATTTATATATCTGGGATACTTTATCAATTAAACAACGTATTGTAGGTGATTATAATGATGATAACGAGAATATTCTAATAAATAAGTCAGTATGTTGTTGACATATACATTATAGTAGTTGACAGCCTCCGTGGCGCAGCGGGCGAGTAGCCGGCTGTGAAGCGAGAGGCCGCGGGTTCGATCCCCGCACTGAGACAAATGTTTGTATGGCCTACAGATATTTGTTTCGGGTCTGGGTGTTGTGAGACCAAAAGTCTCTCGTAGTTCCTGATACCCACGACACAAGACTCGATCTTAGTGTGGGGTCAGGACTATGTATGTGACTGTTGGGTGTTATTTATTATTTATTTATTATTAGTATTTTCTAGGTTTCCATTTACCTGAATATTTAGTAGATTAGAAATCCAGTCGCGTGTCAGCGGCGTAAGTATAGCAAATGTCACAGGCCCTCTACTATTACACACGGTTAGTTAGAACATAAATTATTATGTACGAAGCTGAAAGGATACTGTATTCGTAATAATAAACAACTTTTATGCTTGCATTTTTTTCAATAAACTTAATACTTTCACAGATATTGCCAAACAAAGTTTTATTTTTAAATCCTACATAAAATTATTATGTATATGTATATTAAAAATTTAAATATAAAGTATTTATATAGCAGTAACACGATTGCTCGTGGGTCAGGGTAAGTCATCTCCACCGCCCATAGATAGAGACACCCATGACAAAAAATATCATGGGTATATTGCTAACCTAAAAGGAGGGGAAAAGGGATTGATAAAGAGATTGGAATGGGACCACCGGAAATATAACTCACCGTACGATATGCAACAGCGTGCTGCCATTTTACATCGGTTTTCTGTGAGACAGTGGTATCCAACAGGTCGAGCCGGCCCATTCATGTTGTAGACGTAACAGCTTGGGTCTTCCATTAAAAAAATATGGTGTAATTTAAGCGTTTTACATAATGATTGACGCTGACCTACCGACACTCAATCGTCCCCTACGTCCCCTATCGTCCTATAGGGGACGATACATATATATATGTACCTTTTAATGTTGTAAGGGCTTGTATAAAAAATAAGACGAATAAATAGAATAACCATAGGATTGATTTTTTAGTTTTCTAAATTTTTGCACATAATGTACGTTCGGAGCAACCTTAAACAGTTGATATTAGCGGTTTAATACTTTTGTCGTTGACAAACGCGCGATTTGACGTCACGTCGTATACTTACTGAAGTTTATATACATCTAGGTTGGCCCGTGCATATTACCGCATAATTATATTTTTGCGACGTAATTTAAGTTATGTTGGTGCCACACGGTGTATTCCTGTTAACTTTGATTTCGTATAATATACAAAGTTTGTCGTAATATTTGTAAGAAACTGAAAGGATACTACAGAACTCATAATAATGAACAAGAATATATCAGTAAAAATTACAATATACCTAATACTTTCATAGATATTGTCATTCGTGAACGATTAGATAGATAGATAACTCTTTAACACCATAGTAAGGATTAAGTAAACAGTACAGACAGAACTTTAAACTATAAAATGTTACAATAGGCTGTCTTATCGCTTGAAGCGATCTCTTCCAGATAACCTTCTGAAGGGGTTAAAGCAGATAAGCGGAGGTGTAAAGTAAAGGTTTTTATGGTCTAGGCATGCCGACATATCGGATAAATGGGCCGGAATACTTTTTGCATTACATAAACATAAAACATAAACATAACATAAGCTCACGCATGTATCCCCGAAGGGGTAGACAGAGGCGCACTAGCAAACTAATACACCCACATTTCGTCGAGTATAGTTACGTCCCAGATATGATAGGGGGCGAGCCTTTCGCCATATCGGGCACAAATTCCAGACTCGGGGCTGATATGGAAAAATCCAATATCACTTTGTTCGACCCGGGGATCGAACCCGAGACCTCAGGACGACAGTCGTACCCAACCACAACCACGCCACCGAGGCAGTCGAGGCAGTTTTCGCATTAATATGAACGATATTAAAATTCTTAGATACGTCCGAAAACTGACTCTCAAGGTTATCACGAAGCGAAGAAACACTATGGCAACTCTCATCACTGATATTGCCAGATTGAGATAATGCAGAGGCATAGTGTTCGTCGTCATTACTAGTGTTATTAACCATTAAACTCAACATAATTTTTATAAGTACGAAATCTTAAGAAACAAAAATCTTTAATAATATGTGACATAATACTAAACAGCACAAAGAAGTAATTAACTCGCTCGCTTACCCCTTACTTTTAAAACGACGCGTCTTTAGAACGCAACAGGTCCAGTGCAATACATCATTTGCCCAGCATATGGAGATATACATGAGGCCATATATATATGTATATTATATATATATATATATATATATATATATATATATATATATATATATATATATATATATATATATATATATATATATATAATAAGGTCGTGTTATGTTGTGATATAAAGGAATGTTCTATAAAAGATGCAAAAATGACTGTTATTAAATGGTTATTTACCCTTGACTACTCTGAAACCAAAGATTTCCTAAAGATTATGAATTGAAATATATTCACACACGCATACCCATCCCCACAAACACACGCATCCATCCCCCCACACTAGGGTGGTCCACGCCCATATGGTGAAAAAAATATATTCAAATTTAAGTGTCGCCACCCCCTTGATTTGTTACACCTACCATTCCTATTATATGTGAAAAATTTCAGCCCTCTATAGTATATACAAGGGGGTGCTCATGGAATTGGAAGTTTCCAGGATTTTAGGTAAAACACGTAATTTGAGGTTTATTAATATTACAAGTATTTTAATCAAATAAGTATACAAAGTATTTAAATGTGATCAAATTTTGGTTACAAAGCTATAAATTAAAATAATATTAGTTCATTCTTTCAAAACTATGTTTGTTATGTCCTTTTTGGAAGTTTCAGTAGAGACGATTTTTCTGTTTTGTTCGACAATGTGAAGTAAAAACGGCTTTTCTTCCTCATTCTTAGTGAGTATCGTGTTGTAATCTTCAAATAATTTAACACCTCTCTCAGCTGTATCATTAACAACACGCAAATTTTTTATGCAGCTTTTGCCTTAAAGGTAATCAGCATTATCATTCCAAGTCTCAGGAGGTAATTGCAAGAAAGAGTCCTTGATATCAAGAACTGAGAGAGGTTTCAACGTTCTTTGTGTTGTGAAAGCTTCTAATGTGACTTCTGGGGCAAGTTTAGCAGAATCACCTCGTACTGAACAATTACCGCAGTCAGATTTTTTTTTTAACATTAGCCTGTTTCTCACCATCGGTCAGCTTGTCAGAAAACAAGGCAAATGCAACTAGTTCATCTGACTAATACCATAAGTGACGCTCTAACACACTCCTAGCTGCTATACCGATTTCGGAATCAATGGCTTCGTACAATTTTAAGCTCTTCCAAAGTAGTAAGTCATTTACTGATGCATCTGCTGCCAAAGACGCTTCGATCCAAATTTTGGTGTAGATGAGCACAAAATCTAACAAATCGAACAACTTGTTTTTCTTATCTCTTGGTAAGTTTAAATGCTTGTAAATTATTTCGAAGTAAAAAACTTCTAAGCATACAGCAATTTCGCCATCCAACAAGCATAATAAATCGGACCTGGAGCGCGCCAATGTATCTTCGCAGGTGGTTTGTTTAAAACAATCATGGTAAGCTTTATTAGCTCTTCGTAATCATCACGAATTTGATTCTCTCCGGATAGAGCGGTTGTGAGGCTCTCGAGAGTATTTTCAGCGAACTGTTCTGCGTTCTTATCGAAGTCAAGACAATCGTAGTGCTCCTTTGGTTATGTTTCTCAAATATCACTGAATCTTTTGAATAGTGGGATTTGAGGAGAGCTTGATAGTCTACAACACATACACATAAGCTCACGCCTGTATCCCCGAAGGGGTAGGCCGAGGCGCACTAGCCAACTAGTACACCCACATTTCGCCGAGCTTAGTTCCGTCCCAGATGTGATAGGGGGCGAGCCTATCGCCATATCGGGCACAAATTCCAGACTCCGGGCTGATATGGAAAAATTCAATATCACAAGTCTAAAACACAGAGTAAATACTTTTGAAAGCATTATTTCAAATACGTGATGACGACAAGCAAGCCACTAAAGATCACGTCTTGTCTTTTCTTCTTAAAGAGAGCAAGCTCCCTTTTTAGCATCGGTGTTAGAAGCAGTAGTGTCATAACTCATAGATGACACATTTTATTACACTGAGTTACTTCACAGTCTAGTAAATAAGTATCAAAACTGTTTAAATTTGTCTATAAAACTCTCTAATAGTTAATTTTAATGTATATTTACTAATTTAACACACAAAAATATCTTGTAATAAAAAGTAAAAATTAAGCATTTTACACAAGAAAATCAAAAACAACATTCGATTGAGCACTCCTTTCTACTTGAGCTATCTCGCTGAAATGTTACTATGTTATTACTATGAATACATGTAATAAATTTACGGGGTGGCCAAAGGAAAAATAATAAAAAAAATTTTTTGGACCACCCTACCCCACACACATACGCACGCACACACACACACACACACACACACACACACACGCACGCACACACACACACACACACACACACACACACACACACACACACACACACACACACACACACACACACACACACACACACATAACACGCACACACACTTTAACCTCTTTTGTATGTAATGGCTAATTGAACAATATTTGAGAACTCTAGAAGCACACTCTTGAAGACCCCCATGAGACAGGTTTATTCCTAGTGTGGAGGTTAACAGTTAATGTTTTATAGATAGTCACTTGTTTTCTCAGTTTGTTTTAATTGGCTTATTATAGTTGTTAATTACTGTAATAGCTGTAAGTTCGATTTTGTAATTTTCATTTGAGAACTAATAAATTTTATATTTATATTTATTTATTATATTTATAATGAATAAAAACAAATAAAATATGAAAATATAAAACAAAATTAAAATTGTAATAATAAATATAATATTCAAATACTTGTATTGTAGCCTATATTTTAAATAAGTGTTGCATTTGTTCCGGTAGGTGGACGGTCGTGAACGGCCCAAAAAGCGTTCTGGAGATATCTTCCTAGATATGAGAGCCAAGCCTCACTATGGAGGACGTTCAGCACCGTGTGAAGTGGAAGCGTTTAAGTAGGAAGACGGCCCTTGGCAGAAGGCCGGGATAAAGCCAGACAGAAAAATGTTTCGCGGGGCGTGCTACCAACATCTAAGCTACCAAGATTGTTTTATTTCAATAATTAGTTTAATCTGTAATCATTATTTAAGTGGCTATTTATGTGGTAACTTCATGATTTTGTTACTAAATCGATGATTATCTAGTGACAATGTGCTGTATAAGTCCTAGATAATAATAATTAAAAGACGCATAGTAACTATATCTTAGTTAAAATTACAGTGTGGGGGCGCGCGCATTGGGTAAGCGGCACGTATTTTGCCGATATGTAATCGTGGAATAGATAGGTAGTTTACTTTTTATATGAAATAAAAAATGTCCTACTATTAAGATGAGGTACGCTCGTGGCCTCCTTGGTCTAGTGGCAACATATATGGGCTGTAGACTGGGAGGTCGTGGGTTCGATTCCCAGGTCGGGTAAAGCGAATTTTCTAATTTAATTTGCCCGGGACTGGATCCTCCGGAGGGGGTTGACGTCAGGCAGGTAGCTGGTTAAACTAAAATCTTAGCCAAATCCTTTCTGCAATATGCTTGAAATAGGGTGTTGCACCGACCACTCATGAAAGTGGGTTATGGGCAGGTAGAAAGAAAGATTAAAATGACGTACGCTATCCACGGTAGAAATATTTAATAATGATACATTATGTTGGCAAAGGCTCTCTACACACTTTCCGACTAACCCTGTATATTTTTTTATCACCTGCCTTTATTCCATCTTTAAATTGATTGTTCCGTTGTATAAGGATAAGGAGTCACGGAAAGACTATCAGAGTACGTTCTTAGTGTTGTCGGCAAATTATATGCGAAAGTTCTGATTGAAATGGGTAATGTATGAGACGAATAATAAGTTATAGAATGTACAAGCGGGATTTCGAAAGAGTATGGGATGTGCGGATTAGATCTTCTCCCTACGAAGCTTTCCGGAAAAATTCTCAGCCAAAGAACGAAAAGTCTTTTGCGCCTTTGTAGACTTGGAGAACGCCTAGGACGAATTACAGACAATGGTAATAATTATGGATGATGCATTTAAAAGGAAAGGAGAAAATTAATGTAAGTAAGACGAAAAGTATATTTTTTTAAAGACATGAAAGTATAACAGAGTGCAAAATTATGATAGGTAACGAGAGAGTAGAACAAGTGAAAGACTTTGTATATCTGGGTTGTATATTAATAAGTGATGGGAAGCATGGTAGCGACATTAAAAGACAAGTATGTGCAGGTAATCGAGTTAATGGAGCGCTGAACACCTTTATGAGTAGCTGAAAGGTCTCTAAAAAGACATGATTGGCCGTTCATAAAGAAGTGTTAGTGCCCACACTTATAAATGAGAATGAAAGTTGGGTGTGACAGAACAGGCATGAAAGTAAGATCAGTGGGCTTACTGGTGGACTCTTATGTCATTCCCATTTATTTACTATTCTATTCGACTAGCGCATAAGCTACTTGGCTAAGCCCGCAGGGTGGTGGAAATGAGAGCACGAAGGAGCATGTGTCGCGTGATAGAGTGTGGAATAAAGTGGTGTTGGATCTCTGTCGAGTGAAATAAGATGTAGTGATAAGAAATAGAAAGGGATGTTGAGATGGTTCAGACACATTGAGAGGATAGATGATAGGAGATTGTCGAAACAGTGACAAAAGACGAGTGTGCATGGAAAAGTCGGTATAGGGCGACCGCATCGAACTTATATTGGTGATAAATTGATGATATATTTACTAAAGAACAGATAAAAACTAAACCGACTCTAATGAGATCATGATAGTAGATGAAGCGAAAGTAGTAAAGTATCAGAATCGGGCGAAGTGTAAATCTATAGTTTCTACCTACCCCTATGGGATACAGGCGTGATATTATGTAGGCGTACGTTTATTCCACCTCAGTATGGAGTCGACGCAACACATTGTTAAAGCATGTTGCAGAGGTATTTGGCCTTAGTTTTTACAATGGGCTACCTGTGTAATGACCCACCCATAAAGTCAAAAACGCCTGCTCGATCTGGAAATGGATTCCAGGACCTCATAGTTCACACCCGATATACGCTACCAATAGTGAATAGATCAATGAGGCGAGTTATAAATACTTCAGGAGCCATGTATTAATTAATTGCTATGAGGTTTGGAAAAAAGGACGTGATGGGGACTATATTTGGAAAGGTCCGACCGGTCACTCTATTAGGATTTCCGATTGGTGTGCGCAGTCTTCAACATAGATGGATGTCAAAAATTCTGCAGAGTCGGAACTCTTATATGAAAAATTGAGGAAACTCCTGAGAACGAGGGTTAACTCAGCCGCGGACGTCTTAAGAACCACCACGGGAATACGATCAGCCATGCTCGACTTTCGAATGTCCAAGATTCAGGCTCTCGCCTGACCGCATACAGGTTGATATGGATTCATGTAGTACTCCACACACGTTGCGCCGGTGCAACGTCCAGTAGCGTGGCTCCACCATTGTACAAAATCGAATTTGAGGCAAAGGGTTCAACTCAAAGATGAGTGTTATTTTACTGTGGTTATCAAGTTTGCGCAGTGACTGCAGATTAAACTAGTAGAAACTGCTTTATATTGCGATGACAATTCACCAAAAGCTCGATTTCCGAGATAGCTTTTCTGTCGCCCTTCAATTTTGCATGGGTATTTACCCTTGGCCCTCCTGTTGGATTCGAAAGCTGTACGTAACTTTTCTTTCCCTTCCTTAGATATAGGGCTCCAAGCCTTAAAGGTGACATTTCACGCCAATTATGCGGGCTGTTTAAGACGTGGAGTGACGGCGCCGACATTGTTATACTAGCTGTGATATACCCTGGAATTCTGGTATTGGCAGTGAATCATTTAATTCCCAATATCCACATCCTTGACTTAGTCCGTAGAGGTGTGAGGTTCATCGGGTAAGAAATAAGAGTTTTCTCCATAGAAAGAACGCAAAGAACTGACGAATACACCTAAATTATTTTGGTTAAGTACACGGATTATTTATAAAATCTTTAAATGGCAATATCTATGAAACATCAGGTATATTGACAATTTTGCAAATATAAAAGTTGTTTATTATTACGAATCCTGTAGTCTCCTTTCAGTTTTCTACATACATTGGGACTAACTCTATATACCACCGCTAAACATCAAACACTGGAGGAGCCGCTTAAACCTATCTGACAAGAAACTGTCCCCATCCAGTGGAGGAACATTGACATCCGTTTCTCTACAGGTTTGTCAACGGAAGTTCCAGCAAGGAGAACTTATAGTACAGGTGGGCTGTTTAACTGGTTAAGAGGACACCTAAACCAAAGTTATCTTGTAAGAAAAGTTACCTGATGGTTCGATGATCCATGGCTCAAACATAACTTTCTAAGCCCGACAGACAGCGTCAGCGCTGACACGCCATTGAAAAGGTTTTTAATTGTACTAAAATAAATTGTGCCTCGATTGTGTGTTACTATGTGTGTAAACTCTACCTCCGGGGTTTAGTTGTATTTCAGTACGACTACCATCCTGAGGTCTTGGTTTCGACCCCTGGTTCGGGCAAAGTGATATTGCATGTTTTCAATATCAGCCCAGAGTCTAGAATTTGAGCGCTATATGGCAATAGGTTCGGCCCCTATCGCATCTCGGACGGAACTAAGCTCGGCGAAATGTGGGTGTTCTAGTCGCACCTCTGCCTACTCTTTCGGCGGTACAGGCGTGAGCTTATGTTTTTGTAAATAAATTGTCCTAATGCGTCGTAAATGCGGGCCCGCCACGCTACGTCACTTGTTTGTCTTATCAACACCGCTTGACATCCTATGACGCCATTAGTGTATGAGCGAGACAGCGTACGATAGCGCACTCTAGCAGGGACAGGTAGCGGGTGCAAAATTTGAATTTGAGCTGAGGTACCATGCGCTCTTAAGCATTCCACCTTCTTTTGGATCATATTTTATTGTAAATATTTAATATATGTAAATACCTAAGTTACTGGCTTAAACGCTCTATCGTCAGATAAAAAATATCTATTAATGTAATTAACTCTTTAACTTTTCCCCAAACGTAGCTATCACATAAAAAATCATTTCATGAAATTATGCACAAAACATGAAAAAAATCTATAACAAGAGAAATGTTATTGTAACATCCAAATGAAATAACACCCAAGTCCCAATTGCATATTGTATATATAATCATTCTTTTGTTACCGAAATTACTCCCGCAGGAATGTAAACGACTTTTTGTCGCACAATTCATTTGACAAGGCTTCCTATGCGAGGCACGATTTTTGCGTATCCACGACAACTTATTTCGCCACATAATATGTGGAGCAGGTGAAAAATTGGTGTCGCCGCCGTAATGACTCGTCAATTGTGCTAATGATGGCTTCGTGCGAGTCGGCATCACATCACGCATCTAACTGTTCAGGAGTTTCACAATATTAACGTTCAATTGGTACAAATGTAACTGTTGATATTGTGTATGTGATTTTAACCTTTATGAATAGCATAGTGTTGATCTGCCAGAAAAGGTAAGCAAGCACGCAGGCAGCTGCAGGTCTTTAATAATCACAAGTTTAAAAACTTAACTGATCAACTTCCAATTTACCGATCGTGACCAAATTTATATGGGACCGACCACCCTTGAAATAAGTTCTATCAAACAAAAGAATTTTGAAAATCGGTCCACATTTGACGGAGATATCGAGTAACATACATAAAAAAAAATACAGACGAATTGAGGACCTCCTCCTTTTGTGGAAGTCGGTCGAAAACTAAGCCGATACAGCCACAAACAAGCAATAGAAAAACAATACAGTGCAAGACGCAGGATCAGGTCACGTTCACTAGCAAAATATGTATTGACTTGCCAATCCTAAATGGAATAAGGGCAGATGAAAAGAAAAAAAGAAGTCGTTTAATTAGTGTAATAGTACTTTTCAATACTTGTTGAACTTCTATAGCGAATATAAAATGAATATCTTAATCATTAGTCCTTGAATTTATAACGTGCTTTCACAAACGTCATCCGTCTTTAGTTCCTAAAAACGTCAACAAAAACAGCGGAATAAATTCCTGTTGACAAAGGAACAGCTAATAACGATTAACTCGATAATCAAGAACAGCTTCCAGTAATAAAGTCATTTGACACCAATAGAAAGGTCAAATAATTACATTAGCGGCGCTCTACACATGATCCTAGCAGCTGCTAAAGTGCTAACAGACACCGCGCCGGGAGAAAGTGGTGTTGTCTTGATCATTTCAGAGATGCTGTACTTTTGAACTTCCAATTTAGTTACTGAAAAGATTATATTGACATTAAATATAGTTTGGTGTTTGTGAGTGACACCTTTATACGATGGTTTCCAATAATCATCAGCAACAGGCCGTCCACTGCTGGACATAGGCCTCTTCCAAAGATTTCCAGATCGACCTGTTGAAAGCGGCCTGCATCCAGCAATTATCTCGAAATTCTCGAATAAATTAATCTACTATATAAAAATAAGTCGGGTTTTCCTTCCTGACGCTATAACTGCAGAACGCACGAACCGATTTCCACGGTTTTGCATTCGTTGGAAAGGTCTCGGGCTCCGTGAGGTTTATGGCAAAGAAAATTCAGGAAAAATTTCAACAGAAAAGCGGGAAAATCTTTTTTCACATACAGCGCCATCTCTGATACATAAAATGTACTACAAACCAATATTTTAAGTAGATAGATAAATATAGATAGATATATAGATAGATAGATACATAAAACGAAGCCATCTGGTGGCGAAACGGAGTTCGCCGGGTTTGCTAGTTAACTATATAAATTGTAGGTTGTGCGACACAAGTTTTAAACTTATTGCGCAACTAATTATTTTTTTTTCGGTAATACTGTTTTATGTAAGTTGAAAATAAATTAAATAAATAAATAAATCAGCGAAATTCTCGAGTGGAGACCACGTACCAGGCAATCACAGCGTTGAACGTCCACCTACAATGTGGACAAATTACCTCATAAAGGTCGCAAGAAGTTGGTTTTCAATATCACGATAATAACAACTTAGATCCGTGTCATAAAATGAAGTAAAAATTTTCAGGAAAAAATTCTTTTCGTTTTTTTTTTATTAAGGCAAGCAAGAACAAATACTCATTTTTAGTTTCGCTTTTATATTACGAGATTTTATATACAAATGCTAGTACATTTATAATTTATGCATAAAAAAGTTATTAACAAATTATCTGTTACACACTTGAAGTTGGGATTTATAGTTAATGAATAATTTAAAATAGATTACAAATGAGGCATCATGTCAGATCAGATTACACCATAATTATTACAAATTAAAGCTGTATCGATTTCTATCCATTAAATGTAGAGACGTTTAAAGTAGAGACTTTCGCTTTATAAAATGTGACATCTTTCAGAGATTACTCTGGTATTTGAAGAGTAATTTCTCTGTAATGGGGAATTTCTTCAATTGTGGAAAGTGGCCTAGAGGTAAGCGACATTATTGTGTCAATGGTGATTGCTTTAGATTTCCGAGCCCTGTGTGGTTCCATTTTTAAGATGTTTTTATACTCACGACTTTAACAACATTATTTTAACATATCTAGACAAATATTGTTTTTTTTATGTTTCTTTTTAAACTTCTTATATTTTTAGTAAACTGAAGTGATATTTTTTTTTACCTGCCCTTATCCCACCTTGCCTCTACGCTAAAGTGTTATTAAAGTTATTAAATTTTAATTGAAATACAATTATGAATGCAGGAAGTACTCCAGGGTTAAAATCATAAAGGACAAGTAAAAGTACGACCTTTTCCAATAACAATGAGAGTAAATATTTAATTTTATTAAGCAATGTGGTATTATAATACATTTATCGTATAAAATTTAACAACCAGTAGGGGTCTATTACAGCGATTATTTTCTATATACAAAAGATATTAGTGTTTTTTTAACTCAAACTATCGATTTAAACTATTATTTTACCTACATGAAGCTAAATTATCAGTGAGTGACATAACATACATAAAGACATACATAAAGAAATTGGAAACCCGGGCCGTGACTTTACCTCTGACTTTACCGTCAGCAACAGCTATAATATATAATATATATTTGTTTAGCTTTCACAACTCATATCGAATGTTAGCTACTGTCCCAAGTGTCCGAGCATCGCAACTTAATGAGAACGACTGTTTCGCAAGTATTTCATTAGTAAGACTAGTAGATTGCGGTTGAGCCACAGGGCAATCGCTATACAAGAATCTGTTTGACAATGTACGCGAAAGTCCGCAGCAATTTCTTTGAGGTTTGTTCGTATTAATTAAACATCTAGTACGGGATAGCCTATATTCAGAAGTGGACGTCCTGTAGCTGATGATGAAACTAGTACTACAGGCTCTATAGTGCTTTATCAACAATATTATTTTGCTATAAATTTTGATCGAGACCAATAAAATGCTATATGAACCTATGATATTCTTAACTCTGCTAAATATAATTTAAGTTGAATTGGTATCATTTAGGTTGGATTCCGTAGGATCATTAACATAAAACATATATGAAATAATACCAGTTGAGACAAGGGACAAAATAATATTGTGGCTAATTATTGGTGTTAATTAAATATACTGATACTCTACTTTGAAAATATTAAAAGTATTATGCTCGTCTTCAAAAATTCACGGTAGAAAGTGTACGCCGGGCCTAAACATAGTTGGTTGACGGATGACCGATGTCGTGGCGACGCTAATGACAGCATTCAGGCCAATGGAACCTGAGGCACGAAGTACTAACGCTTTGAACTTGAATAAATAAAAGTACTTATTTGTCGTCTTCAAATGGATCATTAGGACAGAGGAAACTTGCGAAATGTATTAACTGTCTTGACACCTAGTTTCTGGAATGTTGGTCCATCAAAAGTCAACTAGTAAACATTGAGATAAATCTCATGTTAAAATTGAGCAGAGACATTAAACAGTACCTAGTATAGTAGGTACTAGAAGGGGCATCAACACAAAATCATGACAAGAAAAAAAAATAGATAAATCTTGAATGGAAACTTGGTTGATAGCCCTTGCATCAATTATTACATACATACATTCAATCAATGATTATTAGATATTATTACTATTTCTATTTGATTAAATATCTTTGAAATTGAGTCTTTAGAAATATGGAAATTTTTAAATCTTAGAAATCTTTTGAACGAAATAATCCCAAGTCTGTTTATACATATTATAGCAAATCTGCTGTGTCGATAGTCTTAATGTCAGCGGTAGCACACTACCAATCGGTGTTATGATCCCAGCATATCACTCATTTAGGAGCAATTTTAGAAAATCTTGAATATATACAGATTCATCGCCATTCATTAATCTAGGTTGATCGTATGGAACGATATCTAGAGGTAGTATCGATATTTGATATAGATACGCACACTGCTAAAATACTTTAATCATAGAAATATAATATAAGCGGAGCGATTCCAACGTCATTAACTTTAGTAGAAATTGACGAATGACTGCTATCATAGATAGGCACAAGGAGAATTACTGTAAAGCCGTCAGTTGCCTACAACCCTTTATCCTCTCTCAAGACCCCTGGGTGAATAGAAGAAAGGGATGTCGTAGTCCTTACTCAAATAATAGAAATTGAAAATACAGTAGACAACTTTAGTTGTATGTGTGCGTGTGTGTATCAACTAACACATACAATAAATGCTATTTGAACATGCACGCGCATGCGTTTTGCAATTTCTGTGAGTTTTCGCAGCTCCGTAATAATTGTTAATAAATAAAGATTCATTTTTGGAGAAAACTTAAGCAAAAATGTTCATGTTAATGTGCTAGAAGATAACAACTTACGTTATTATGTAATGTCAATATTTGTATTGATTTCGAACTATAAATAAGTATTTTGGCTAAGTAATTTGAAGGGAAAGACCTCATCGTTCTTTGACTAAGTCTGAGATGTACTCTAATAAAGTCAAGTCAGAAGTATCCTAAACCGAGAAGCATGCATGAATATAATGAGACTGAATGAGGCAAAGGTGTGCAAGAATCGTAGCAAGTGGAAATCAATTGACCCCTATAAGAAACAGCCGTGAGTATAAATTGTTTGACTTATATAAATTCTATCGGTCGGCGGACCGCTCCTATGCAGCCTCTACTTAGAAAGCTAAACCATGTCGAACAAGACAACATGGCAATAACTCGACTAGTAATAAAACAATGGACGCAAAAATTACTTCCTAACAAACTGTAATGAGGTTATTCAATAAATACAACGCAATATTGTTTTAATAATGTAGGCCGATTGCGAGTTGCTAGTGTTTAGTCAGATGAGGTATAACTGGAGCGGTGGACGCGATTTAGAAAGGTGTCGGTTAGTACCTATATACATCGATATCTATGTTGTCACAGTATGAACGTATTCAGTATTTATAGAAAGGTCCAAGTTTTGTAGTTCGCGTAGTACATCAGTCCTTTGAAGTGTAGTAAGATGTTCCATAATAATGGTAATAAGTCATAATAACTAATTAGTCTATTGTACCATAATGTCTTATAGCAATATTAATTATTATACATAATATTTTACTGTGATCCTTATAAAAAAAAACAATATAAGATTATAAGACTATATGGTAAGTTACCACCACTGGTTTCTCCCCAAATCTCTTATTGATTAATTAACACTTGTCTATTTTATTAATTCACCACGCTTTTGGATGCCGCTTTTTATTTCCAAAAGTCACACCCGCCATGCGTCGTGATTTTTTATGACAACTATTGATAATTGTTTTATCGAGCCTCGTCTGTCATAATTTTGTCATTAGAAGTGTCTAATGACAAAATTGTGACAAACGTATCCTAAACCGTTAACCAGTAGATCAGTGGATCTTTATATATTCTGGTTATTTAATATTTTAGTAACATATACAAAGCACTGTTCGAAAATTGTTATCAATCACTTTCCTGACTTCATTGCAATCATGACAATGACGAACATCAAACAATATGTTTACAAAACCATGACGACTTGCGTCTAGACAGTTACTCATGGTTAATACACACACTAGATACTCCGATGAAGATCACGCCAAAAATCTTTAGAACATAACTAGCTGGTGCTCGCGACTTTGCGTGGAAATGTATTAACAAATTTATTCCACGGGAACGTTCCATCGTAATTTTTTTCGGGTTATAAAGTAGCCTATGCTGTTCGCTGATAATGTAGCTTTCCATCATCATCATCATCAGCCATAGGACGTCCACTGCTAAAAATAGGCTTCCCCCAAAGATTTCCAGATCGACCTGTTAGGAATCGGCCTAGGAGCTTACCATAGGTAGAAGAAATTTTAAAATCGGTTGATTAGTTTTTGGTTAATTATAAACAAATCAAACTTTTTCTCTTTATTATATATTAGTTTAGGTAAGCATTTTATAAATACAACTATCTGAAATAACTGGGTTGGACTATTTTGTAAAATTATTATTGGGTGTTGTAATTACGTTTTTCTCACTGAAATATGTGTATCTGCTGTGACCTTAGCTAGATAAATTAATGAGATCCACGGTCACTATCATGACATTACTTTTCATTTCACTCTCATTTACGAGTATGTTATAAATAAAGGCCAATGCAGTATTTTTTATATTCTTTTTTACTATTCATGACCTTGTGTTAACTTTAGGAAAACATGTTTTAAATTACAGCAAGTTGTATGTGACAAGAAATTTTGTTATTTTAAAATATGTCGTGCTGGTTTACGAACATGTGTTAAATTTTATTACGTACTTAAAAAAACATATTGTCATCGTTACTAAGACTGTACAATGTAGTTTATGTTATGTTTAACTGTATATAACGGTTGCATATGGTAATACACTAGTCATGCGCATAAAAATATTGTTCATACTGAATACTAGCTTACATTGATTTCGAACTGACGAGACTGCCTCGGTGGCGTGGTGGTATTTCGGTACGACTACGGTTCTGAGGTCTCGGGTTCGATCCCCAGGTCGGGCAAAGTGATATTGAATTTTTCCATATCAGCCCGGAGTCTGGAATTTGTGCCCGATATGGCGATAGGCTCGCCCCCTATCACATCTGGGACGGAACTAAGCTCGGCGAAATGTGGGTGTTCTAGTTCGCTAGTGCGCCTCTGCCTACCCCTTCGGGGATACAGGCGTGAACTTATGTTATGTTATGTTATTGATTTCGAACCGCACAGGTTCAGGCTCCCGGCTTACAATATGAAAGAAATGTACTGTCAACTGTGAGAATGGTCGGTAAAGGTAAATTTCCGGTTTTCTGGCAAAAAAAGAGGAAGTGGTTTTCACTAGTTTTTTTCGAAACAAAATACTTAAAATCCCTACACATAACAAGATTTTTCATTGTATCCTGCTCATGTAATAATGGACCATAGACAAAAAAACTGGAAATACTATTGAAATAAAACTATTCTTACGGATTCTATCACGATTAGGTTTTAATTATTATTCCCGACGTTTCGAAGGCTTTGCAGTCTTCGTTGTCACGGGTCAGACAAAGAAAACTGAAAACGAAGACTGCAAAGCCTTCGAAACGTCGGGAATAATAATTAAAACCTAATCGTGATAGAATCCGTAAGAATAGTTTTATTTCAATATATAATATTCTTGTAAACTTAAGAAATCAGTATGGAAATACTATGTTTAGTATAGGTGTTTTGAGTAATGTTGTAGTGCAGGAGACGCGCCTTAAGTCGAACATCGTTTGCTAATACTGGTACTGATTAATTCGTGACTATCGCCATTGTTCACATGGGTTTGTGCTAACACCATTTCTATAACTAAATTCCGCAAAATATATCGCGTCATTCTATTCTTATATACTTATTATGTACTGCTCACTATCTTTACTACACGTACTTTCTAGTAATTTAGTTGTGACTAAGAAAAACATGACGCGAGCTGTGTTGGTAGCATTTTACAGTACAGTTTAGTTAGCTCAGATTTGAATCTATAGTTAAATCAACTTTTTAGTCTTTACATATAAATCTTGTTTTAAAACTAAAATAAGTACTAACGCTGGAGTAACATTTTGTAATACGGGCAGGCTTAAAATAGGTAATGAATAGTTGATTATAATCAATAGGTAATCACAAAGTTTAAAAACGGACTTCGAAATTCCAAATTCCTTCTTCCTTCTCCACTTGGAGTAAGCTCTATTAAAAGTACCGACGAATTGAGAACTTCTCCTTTAGAAGTCGGTTGAAAGTGGGGTGGATATCGGGACGAAATTGTGATGACGTTACTCTACAATTTCTTGCGGAGTAACGTCATCACAATTTCGTCTCCTTATTCAACCCATTTTATGGTAGGTAGCTTACGAGACCAAAATTTTAGCCATACCTAATATTTTATATTCTGACACATAGTCCATAGTGCAATTGTGCAACAATCAACATACTAGCATAAGAGAAGGTATAGAGTGTGGAAAGACCTCGGATTATATTACAAGAGTCAATTGTACCGTGTTAAGCAGAAATGATCCAACCGACAAAAAATTAAAAAAAATGTTATTGATGCCAACATGTTCTAAATCATTAATAGACCATATTGGCGTCAACAATTTTTTTTTGTGGGTTGGATCGTTTCGGCGTAACACGGTACAATTGATTTTAGATATAACATAACAGCGGTAAAGGACATCGTTGATACCTACAATACTCTACAATATACTTTACGATCTATACGGTTAAAATTTTATGAATTCGTGATCGGCATCATATTAGGGCATCGAATGTTTTATTGTAAAATATTCAACGAAGATCACTTTTATGTCGATCACACACCACATAACAATATCTTCATATTCATTAAAATATTGAGTTCATCATCATCATCAGCCTTTATCCACCCACTGCTGGGTATAGGCCTCTTCTTTGGCACGCCAAATGTAACGGTCCTGTGCAGTTCTCAACCACAAGTGTCCAGCCTGTCTCACAATGTCTAACATTGAGTTGTTATATAAAAGAAAACTGATGGAATCATGAAGTTCATCTTTTTTAACTCAGTTCATCATTATCATCATTAGCCACAGGACGTCCAAAGCTGCAGCAGGACGATTCTCTAAGAAACGACACAACGTCGCGATCGACATCGATCTCTCGCAGCGCATATCGTTGAGATCGACGGAGCGTTCAACGTTGTTGGGCCTTAGAGAATACCATTTTCCATACATTTATGTCAAACGCCTCGCTCGAGAGAGCTAGCATAGCGCTAGTGCGTTCGCTTTGTACTTTGCTGAATACAAAAATGAAAACATCGTTGCCGCAACGATGCCGCAACGTTGTTTTCACAAATGAAACCTTAGAGAATCGACCTGTATGACATAGGCTGCCCCCAAAGATTTCCAGATCTACCTGTTGGAAGCTCAGTTAATAACAAACAAATAATACCTCTACAATGAACATGTTGCATGATGCATCAACGCATCAGTTCCAGAGTAAGTATGTCTCTCTTTCTATCAATCAATATAGTTATATTTATTATAGCTACGACAAATTAATCTGCATTTGATATCTCTACATTGTGAGCGTGACAGCAAAAACAACTTTGTATTTATCTAGAAATATAGATCGTCGTTGATCTAGACTTATTGCTGTCGCGTTGCTTTATTATTCCATGCTTTGACGAAGTCTTCGGCACAGCCTGGACAAAGTGTAATGAATAATCTAAGGCTCCACGTGTACCGGGCTTTAAGACCGCACGTAAATTTGCCAACATCCATTATTTTAATTTGAAACAAAATTTACAAATCTAGACGCAATGTAGGTGATCCTAACACCTCGCTCTCTGATCCTTGCGAAATATGACGTGACGATAAAAGAACAGCCTAGTTGAAGAAATCTTTTAACAGTTCTTTGTACATTTATTGCGTTCACCAAGGAAATACAGTTTCAAACTATCATCTGAGGTCCGAGCACGTATAGTTTTAACAATCGAAACCGTTTTCAGTTTACTGCACAGTGCACACGGACAAATATAATATAGCTATTATATGCGTGAATCGAGCTCGCTTTCCACTACCATGGAAGTAGTGAGTATCGCATGGGAGCCTACATGATAAAAATACCCTTATTATAATTATCCTCAGGTTAATTCCGTGGCACATTATATCCAATACAGTTAAGGCGTCATCAAATTCAGAAATATCCAAACTTTCACATTCATATTACTGTGTTTAATTAACTGAGACGTTAATCGAATTGAAAGAAACAATTTGAGATGTCCAATATTTTTTTAATGGCGGGTCCATTACTGTACCAATATTTGGCAATGTTGCCAGTTACGTAAATCGACCGAGGCCAATCGTCAGACTGGCCGGCAGACCAATCGATTGCCATCCTAATGCCATCCGATTATAGGGCATTGCCGCTGTTTACTTAGTTCGTATGATGCGGTAATAGGCTAATGTTAAGTTTCCAGTAGTTGCAAAGGTGATGTAAGCATCGTAGATTGCATTTTATTTTTCAATTGCTAATGTAACTACTTTTTCAACAGCTGGATTTGAAGTAAGGTGAGTTCAGTTAAGATCGGAAACTAAGGCTGAGATCTATAGAGCGAACTTCGACAAGTTTAAGTCAAAGTAACTCAGCGAGGATTTGGATTTTTTAAATCGAACTTCGACTTAGTCCGACCCATTTTTTACAATATAAACAGACTGGCAGACAGACTAAGCAAAGATTTTCTTCTAAAAATGTTTCGGACTAAGTCAAAATTCTCGCTGAGTACGTTTCTTTGGCTTCTTAGTCGAAGTTCGCTCTATCGACCCCAGCCTAAGATAAAGTATAAGAAAACTAAGTATAACTATAAGATCGGATATTGAGACATTTTTATGTGTTTGAAGCATAAATTGTCTCGCCCAAGGAGTTCCAACCCACATAAAAGCTGCAATAATTTCCATATGTTTCCATCTTCGCTGCGTTTCAGCAATATTCGAACTTATACTTAGTCTAATGCCAAAATCACTATACTAAGTTTTGCTTAATTCTGTTTGTGTAAAATATCTCATAATAAAAACTTTGACATAAATATTAGATAGCTTTCATGGTGGCTCCGTGAAAGGTTTTCTGCAAAATTAACCATTTATCGGCAATTTAAGTTATAAATTCCTCAGTAATTCTCAAATATATAATAAAGAATGGATTGTGATCATTGTTAAGACTGCTGTGAGTGACATAATATTGGCTACTGAATAACATTGTATGAAATACTATTTTTATGATATTTGGCAGAATGCCGTAACCGTTACGAAATAATTCAGGTGTTATTGACCTTACGTGTTTTTAGTAATTGCAATGCACGTATTAAATTGTTTTCGGAATGGTTTTACAAAATACAATCACCGAAATAATTCAGAATCGAGATCATCCTCTTCTAGAATTTTCCTCGAATTTTTATATGTAAAGTCAAGACATCCGTTTGCAAAACTATTATTATAGTATAGACTTAGACGAATTCTTGCATGTTGAAATGATTTTTCCGGGACAAAAACTATTGAGTATTTTTTGCGTGAGTAATAAATACATACCAAATTACACACACATACAAACTTTTACTATTATAATATTAGTAGATAGAATTAACGCATAAAGCAGTCGCGTCACTTTACGTGCCTCAATTCTAAAATTGTATGGAAAATTAATATTTATGCCATTTTATAAGTTTAGGATATTTCATTAACGCGATTACCTACAGAGTTGTCTTAAACCGTGGGTATAGATATATAATTAAAATTCTTATTATGTTCTATCTAATATTATAATGCCAATACTTTATTTTAAACATGTCTGTCTCCCGGATATTATGTCGAATAATTGGAGCTTTGCGATAACTGTACCCACATGTAAATGCAACTCCAATGGTAGCCACGGTCCATTTGGTATCGACTATGCGTTGTGATTATGCCCCACTTCTCCAGTAAATTAATAAAAACGCGAGATTCTCTCAGTGTGCCCAGTTCAAAATAAATATAACATAAAAAACACAATAAAAAATAGTGTTATACAATGCTAAATTCTCATTTACAGATGAAAAAGTTAAATACTTTGGGAATCAGTTTAGCTTTACTAATATTAGGTACAACAAGTACTTATAACTAGTTATCCGTTTAGTTTGAATTATTAAGGGACTAAGCATATGCATAAAAAGTTTTATTATTCCTATTTAAAATGGAGATATTCAGGCTTTAGATTTATGAATCAGAATCAAGATTCAGACATTATTTTTCAAAAATTGTCCGCTTTATGCGCTAAAAAAGCTCAGCAGGCCGAGCAGGACTATTTTTGACATTCGAATTCGTATCGAGCTCGCTGCGCACTGATGACAATACATTTGGTCAATATACTACTTTTATAGACGCGCATTAAGCACGATTCGAATACCATTATCAAAAATATTACTGCTAGGCCCGCAAAACGCTTAAAGGTCTAAAGGCTTTGTCTAAAGGTAATTGTTTCTTTAGATGACCGTAGGTAGGGTGACCAAATTGTCATTTTTTTCTAAATTTTCATCCAGTCTGACCCAACTTTATACATGAAATTACCGAAATGTAACACACTACTCATAGTGTGTATTACCTCAGTTTGACTCTAAAACAATCCGGCAGTGAACAAGGGGCCATGCGCCACGAGTTATCTGTTCCTGGGTCAATGAAATTTATTCAAGTGCCCTTTTCTATTGGTACCGATTGTCTTACGTACAGTAACGTGCTGTCAATACTGACAAAGAGACACTGTCTACACTGACAATTTGCTATTTAAATAATAAAAAAACAAATAAAGAATAAAAAAACAAGAAAAAAATCAAAGCGGAGTACCAACGTCCGGCTAATATTTTAAATCGACACGGGGATAATGTTAGTGATGGTGATGTAAAAGTTGAAACAAATATTTATTGTTGAAATAAAACAATTTTTACGGATTCTGACCAACCCGTGACCATGGAGACTGCAACATTCGAAACGTCGGGAATAAAAATTAAAACCAAATCGTGATAGAATCCGTAAAAATAGTTTTATTTCAATGAATAGCATTCGCGTAAACTTAAGAAATTAGTAAATATTTATTGGTGGTAATAATTGAAGAACATTTTTTTTTAATTAATTTTTTTTTGAAATAAAACTATTCATACGGATTCTATCACGATTAGGTTTTAATTATTATTCCCGACGTTTCGAAGGCTTTGCAGTCTTCGTTGTCACGGGTCAGGGTTATTTCAATGTATAATATTCACGTAAACTTAAGAAATCAGTATATAATTTTTTTTTGAGTTTTTGTCTACCCTTATCGGAATGTCTGTGCACGTCCCTGCTTTCGTAGTTCGTAAGTAGGTGAACCACTCCGTTATCCCAGTGCCTACACTGTTAGTTGTTACGTAATGTTTGCTTACTAAATTCTTTTCGTTTACAATGTTAACACACGTAACACGTCACACGACTAATTAATCTACACTCTACAGGATCGTAACCTTTCAAGAAATTACTACTGATTTTTTAAGTTTACGCGAATATTATAAATTGAAATAAAACTATTTTTACGGATTCTATCACGATTAGGTTTTAATTATTATTTCCGACGTTTCGAAGGCTTTGCAGTCTTCGTTGTCACGGGTCAGACTGAGGTGTCATGATGGTAGATATTGTTCGACTAACCTTTTTTGTACAAATGACACCTCAGTCTGACCCGTGACAACGAAGACTGCAAAGCCTTCGAAACGTTGGGAATAATAATTAAAACCTAATCGTGATAGAATCCGTAAAAATAGTTTTATTTCAAAGAAATTACCAATTAAAAATGTTCTGAAAATGTTGACTGCCTCGGTTACGAAGTTGTATTTTAGTATAACTACCGTCCTGGGGTCTCGGGTTCGATCCTCTGGTCGGACAAAGTGATTTTGATTTTTCTCAAATCAGTATCAGCCCGGAGTCTGGAATTTGTTGACACGGTGAGATACTCACCCCCTATCATATCTGGGACGGAAATAAGCTCGGCGAAATGTACGTAGACCAGTAGGTCTACGTACATTTCGCCGAGTAAGTATACCTACCCTTTAGGGGATATAGACGTGAGCTTATGTGTGCAAAAATGGATTAAAGAAGAAAACGAAAGTAAATCTACTACTGGAGTTGCATAAAGTTCATTGGTAAAATCGACGATATTTTGCGAGTTTTATTTAAAAAGGACAGCCATGATGTCATTGCAAAATTTGCTTTAAATCCGGTAGCCGATGTCCTTTCGAATTGAATGCGATTATATTACCTACTTAAAGTTAAAGAAAGGCTAAAAAATATGTTTTAGCTTATCTTTAACATCAAAATTAAAGATACAGCGATTGCGCACGGCGACGTTTGTCACAGTAACTTTTGTCACACTTGTTTGATCTACGAAAATGTATTGGAAGTCACACAATTGTTGGTCGTAGTCGTAACTAAACGTAGTGGTTATATTCCCTCTGGTCTTAGACCGCATAAGAGTTAAAAAGTTATCAGTAACAATACATTCATATGCACTTAGCTCTATGTCTCAAATCTTTTTCTTTCTTTCTACCTGCCCTTATCCCACTTTAATGTGGGGTCGGCACAACACACTTTTTCAAGCATGTTGCAAAGAGGATTTGGCTTAGTTTTTACGACCAGCCGCCTGCCTGACGTCAACCCCCTATGAGGGATCCAGTCCCGGGCAAATTAAATTAGAAAATTTACTTCGCCCGACCTGGGAATCAAACCCAGGACCTCCCGGTCTACAGCCCATACATGCTGCCACTAGACCAAGGAGGCGACAGCTCTATGTCTTAAATAAAAGGTAAAATAAATTCTTAAAGAAAAATGAAAGTAAACAAAACATTGGATATAAATACCTCGCCGTAATAAAGCCAAGATATTGGTAGAGCGAGTCTAAAGTGAATTACAGCAATTGTTACCTATGCTGTAATTGGCGTTATCAAATCAAAGAGCATAAATTGAATAATTGAAATTATTTCCTCCTTCGATTTGGAAGGTCAATATTCAATTGATTCAGTAGTGGTAATTAATTTACCGTACTTACGATTGGTGCTTGGCGCTTGCTAAATGTTCAAATAACACTCAATTGCCTTGACGATTCTTCGACGAACCACTTCGGGGATTATGTAATTAAAAATGTCAAAAGCATAAATAA
This sequence comes from Clanis bilineata, assembly GCA_036417725.1. Taxonomy (NCBI): domain Eukaryota; kingdom Metazoa; phylum Arthropoda; class Insecta; order Lepidoptera; family Sphingidae; genus Clanis; species Clanis bilineata. Next base: position 16,250,619 of record CM071137.1, read on the forward strand.
TGTTCGTATAATTTAAATAGTTTTAAATCTGTATTATATCTTGATACTTATAAATCTCCACATAACTAGATTTCACGTACTTAACACGTTTGTTTTGGAAATTACTGACTTTTACCAAATGCAACAGCAAAGGGATTTCCACATCGTTTTCTCTAATATTATAGGATCCTGTCTCCCGAATTTTGAAATTCAATTAAATTTTGACTAGGATTCGGTTTAATACGTCAAAAATTACCAAATGACAATTTCTCGAATGTACTGCGACATTAGCGCGCCTTTACGTCGATCTCAGTGGAATTTTAAATCAATAAATGAAAATGAATCGTAATCGCAATCAAATCGAGTGTCAAAACTTACCATATTGGTCATGCGGCATGCCCGACTATTATGCTGAAAACTAAACTGTCTGCCACACTGCTTTACACTATATTCTTTGAAAAACACCAGTGAGATAAATGCAGACAGATGCAATAACTAGTTTCGTAGAAAAATATTGCGTTTTAAACTGTCGAGTACTAAAATGGTTCACATCTTTCTTTCTACCTGCCCTTATCCTACCGTAATGTTGGGTCGGCGCAACATACTATTTGAATAAAAATACAGAAAGGATTTGGCTTCGTTTTTACGACCGGATGCTTGCCTGACCTCTACCCCCTCTGAGGGATTTTGCTTGCAAAATCATTTTTAATTAATAAGGATGTTAATTAACGAATACGTGAAAGGTGTTACAGAACAAGTAAAAAATAATTAAATTGAATTACTCATACATACAATACAGCACGTACCAACCTACGTCCTGACCTCTCTGAAGGTGAGATTGCTTATTGGATCTAAGCTAGTGTTACTCTAAGGCTGAGATCTATAGAGCGAACTTCGACTAAGTCGTAAGTTGAAAGGAATTCAGTGAAGATTTGGAATTTTAAATCGAACTTCGACTTAGTCCGAGCCATTTTTTAGAAGAAAAACAGACTGACAAACTAAGCAAAGACTTTCTTGTAAAAAGGGACTCGGACTATGTCAAAGTTCGATTTGAAAATTCCAAATCCTCACTGAGTTCGTTTCTTTGAATTTGACTTAGTCGAAGTTCGCTCTTTAGATCTCAGCCTATATTAGTAGCATATCCTCATTGTAAATTGAAGTTATTATGTAGGCCTGCATGACTTTGTGTATGTGCATGTAATTGATGTAATTGTAATTTACCTTATTTCTGCATTACGTAAAACAGTTAATAAAATGAAATCCATATATTATTAAGTCATGAGCTTCATAACATGACTAAGAAATGAATCATGATAATTTTGCGCAAAATGTATACCTGTTTATATGTACCTATATGGATTATTTAATTACAATAATTACATTTTCACCTATGGTATATTATATACGTTTGCAATTACATATAAATCTGGGTAAAAGAAGACGGGCAATAAGTAATTTTAATAACATCACACACATCACATATCAGCTCTCGCCTGTATCCCCGAAGAGGCATGTAGGCAGAGGCGCACTAGCGAACTAGAACACCCACAATTCGCCGAGCTTATTTCCGTACAGAAAAATTGAAAACCCCCTCCTTATTTTGAAGTCGGTCAATAATAATGATTATTTCGACTTTCGATCCATGGGCGAATGTGAGTCTAGTATTTATAGACTGCCTCGGTGGCGTGGTGGTATTTCGGTACGACTACGGTTCTGAGGTCTCGAGTTCGATCCCCGGGTCGGGCAAAGTGATATTGGATTTTTCCATATCAGCCCGGAGTCTGGAATTTGTGCCCGATATGGCGATAGGCTCGCCCCCTGTCACATCTGGGACGGAACTAAGCTCGGCGAAATGTGGGTGTTCTAGTTCGCTAGTGCGCCTCTGCCTACCCCTTCGGGGATACAGGCTTGAGCTTATGTTAATGTTAATGTATTTATAGACTGCTGTATTCTCGGCATACGTTGTCACACGCGGCGTTGAAACTCCTCAAAATACTACACAATTCGAGATGCGACTATTTTTAACATTACTCCACGCAAAGTATATATTTTGAAAGTGAAAATATTGTCCGACGGAGAAATAAAGGCCAGTACCATACTAATGAGGTGGGTAATTATGTGTAGGACGGAGATGGTTTGGAGGACTTTGAACCCCACGCTTTTGTTGTACCCACCCGTCTCCACCAGGGTTGCCAACTCTACTTAAATAATCACGAAATTGTAATAACATTTTTTTTATTAAACACAATTTTTATAACACACTTTTTCAAGCATGTTGCAGAAAGAATTTAACTTAGTTTTTACGCCTGCCTGAAATTCAATTCAATTGCTGCGTCAACCCCTGGGGGATCAGTCCCGGGCAAATTAAATTAGAAAAATCACTTGCCCGAGCTCGCAATCGAACCCAAGACACCCATATATGCTGCCACTAGACTAAAGAGGCGACTTTTTTTATTTATTAGTTATTTGTACCTATAATACTTTGTATAAAATGTGGGCAACACTAATTTCAACCCAAAATGTCTATTGTAGCCATCAATATAATATACCCTAGATGCACAGTTCTTTGCAAATTTCCTTCTAAAAATGGTCTCGGAAACAAACAAAAGAAAAAGATCACAAGTTGTAATTCAATTAACACTAATATAACCCTATGCATGTGGTATAAAGTAGCTTTTTAATTGACATGAGCAAGCGTTCTTAAATTTGAATTTTGAAATTTAGAATTCTATCGGCGTCCGACTGTATGCAAAAGGAGTACTTAAGCACTTCTTTGCTGTCCCATTTTTCGATCGACAACTGTGCATCTAGGTAAATAATATATCGATGATTGTAGCATATTTATAAATAATTAAGGTTTGCTCGACTGCTTTATTCATTTACGACTAACATTAATATAAAGCAATTTATTTTGTCTAAAACTCACTTTCTAAAACAGACCAATTCACTTTTTATTTTATTGGATTATTTTACTTCGAAAATATTACTACATTTTATAATAATTTAGCTTTTATAGAGGCATCCTGTAAATTAGTCTACATTCTAACAGACAGACTACATTCAAACAGAAGACAGTTGCGACTTTTACGAGACTGACACTGATATTCGTATAACGATTTTTTTTTCAATAACTCTTCACTCTTGTAATAACTAGTAAGTCCTGTGCTTAGACAAAAGAAGATAGAGGACAGGGCATAACTACGAAGAAATGAAGCATTCCTAGTGTATGGAACGAAACCAAAATGGCGACTTTGCAAAAAAAACATCCGAATAATATAACAGTTGGGTATCTTCTCCATATTCCGAAATTAGTATTATTGTAAATAAAACACCGTGTTTACAAAATCTATAAGGTTTTATATATTATTTAATTCTTATGACAAGGTGACCACTTACATGTAAATAGATCGTGGAACAAAAATGGCGGAACCGGCTTCATAGTAAACACGTATTTTTCGTAGTTATGCCGGGTAGTCTTATTTTTTCTTTAGTTATTGGCCCTGTGGTACAAACCTGACTTAAGAGTTAAAAAGGCTATAATATGTAGAATATTTTTCTACAACGCCTCTACCCGCTACCCGCTCTTTACCCAGTTTTTTCATTTACAATCTAAAATGTATTGTATGCCAAATACAGTAAAGTCCGCTTTTTATTAACCATTTGTGATGCGACACGGCGCTGGTCCAATGATGAAAATTCCCTTATCTGAAGAATATCTGATGACTAAATAGATGAGAAGCTAAAAAGCCCACAACTATACCGTCGCGTCTGCGTCTGTGTGTAAGTCTAAACTCTAAATGCATTGAGTTCAATGTCAGAGTTGTGAAATTAATAAACAAGCGTTTATTTGCTAAAGAGTAGACTGGTGTGTATGCAACATTCGCTTATAATGTAATCGCTAATTACTGGCAACACAATACGACGCGACGTGACATTGAGTGCCCTCCACGGACCGCGCTTCGCACACCTATGCTGTCACTTGATTAGGGTTGCTACTATACAAAATTGTTAGTTATGTAAAGGTGCGTACTACTGCACTAAAACATTACACAAGACACCTACACAAAACATGGTTTCGCTACACAAATTTCATCTATGGTCCATTGTTCTACGAGCAGGAGACAGTTAATCATTGTTTTGCGTATGTGTTTTTATGTTTTGTTTCGAGAAAAATATGTGCAGGAGACGAGCCTTAATACCCATATACACAAAGCCCCGCGAGTATCACTAAAGAGGAAAGCAGATATGAATAAGACGACTAGAACCATTGGCCGATGTATTTTCGTCCTTTCGGGTGATGGGGGGAGCCGTTATCGTTATAAACGGCACAAGTTCCAACCCTAATTATTCTCATTGATAAAGTGGGTTACCCGACAGGCAATTTGAAACCACGTCCTCAAGTTTCTCATAAGAATTATGAGCCCATGTAATTATGTTAATAAAAAATAAATACCGAGCCAAAAGTTTTCGAATACAATAATACGTAGGTACATAATGCTAAGATACAGACTACATGTAGTCTTATCTAATGCTAAGATACAGTCACTTATCCACTTCAGTACAAAGGATGCCTTCGGATTGCCGAGTGCCTCACGGCAAGGCTTAGTGTCGAATTTTCCACAGTGAGGTAACTTTTATTTGGGTCATAATTTGCTTTTACAGAATAATATTTTATATATTAACGGCCAATATGTCTAAGTCATTCCTTAAATAAAAAATATTTGCCTATTGCAAATTTAGGTTTTAATTTATATAACCCAGCCTGCTCTTATTAAGAAATACGCAAATAATATGTCTATTATAATGAACCCCATAACTCTACGGTATAAGGCATTTAGAAATTCAAAAACCTTTTGACATAATTATTTTGACATTACTAAGATTAACACATAAAACGGTACCGGAAAATTCTCAATTTTATTTATTAATACTATTAATTTATATGTAACTAATATTTTTTATTTATTTAATATCATATAGATTAGTTAACTAAACAGAGAAATAATATATAGGGTGAAGTACGCTAGTCTTGTGTATGCAATTTATAATTTGTATCGCTAAAAACTGATGCGAGAAGTACAAAACGAGAACATATAGCGATATTTTAGCTTTGAATTTGGGACCAACTACTTAATATTCGATAATAACTAATGTGGGTTGCGATACCCACTAACGATTGCCAGATAAGCCAATGGCCAAAGTACATGGCAGACGCGACGCCAGACTTTATAGGTCGGGGATATTTATAAAAGAAGTAAATTCAATGTGTTTTTTTATTTATAAATGCCTGCAAAATATATTACATCGGAGAAACTTCTTAAAACTGACTGACTGTTGTTTCCTCCTACCATGCAGTAGCAGAGTTAGTTTGTGCCCTATGGCCCATTAGCTATAGGCTAGCGAATGACATAATATTATGCCATTTTTATCCCAAAAATATGCAAGCAAGTCGTCCGCTTGTATAGCAGTTCTAAAACTAAAATTAGTTCAGTAAATCAGGTTGTCATTATCGTCATGAACAACGGCTCTCGCATTCACTTGTCGCGGTCGTAACGGAATCTCCGTGAGATTTTACATGTAACAGTAGACAAATGTATTCTATTCTATCTACCCATTTTATCAGGGAAGCGGCGTGATAATAGCCGTGTACCTACATATTAAGCTGTTGGTTGTCATAATTACTATGTTACGTATTGTGCCAACGGATAGAGTTCTCGTAAATTGTTATGTAGGTATAACAGAATATGTAGTCATATTCAACGTGATATTGTGTTTGTGTGTATTTTTATGTGCTTCAAGGAAATATAGCATTAACCCCCGAATACTGATAACGATAAGTTAACTTTAACGGCTAACATGACCTTAAATTATTAAGTTGCTTTTTTTGTATTTAGACGTTATCTTTTTTATTTTGTTGTCAAATTGGGACACTCGTAAACAATGTGAAAAGATTTTTTTTCAACATTCTATAAATTATTAGATACGCATACGAACTACTTAAAACTGAATAAAAGCGTTTGGAACAAATAGATATTATAGATACCGGTTTCTCCAAGTATCTTTGACGCAAACATCACATAAACATCACTCGAAATCAATAATTATTCAACATAAGAATTTAAATTAGTAACAACACGTCCATTAAACATAATTGTAATGGGCAATGTCGCATAAATAATTTGCATTGAACAAGATAAACCGATATAAAAATCTTATTAGAAATGTCCTCGATGCGTACTTCCTTTGCCAAATTCATGGTCACTTTAAAATTCATTTACCACTTGCAAACATAATAAGCGATAAAAATAACAAATATGTTTACCTTTTCAAAAGATTAGCCATGGCTGGTGACACTGGCACGAAATTAACAAAACATTTTAGCGACAAAAAAATTACCAAACGAACAGAGTAGTCCACCGGCCGTAACTATCTGTTATATCTGTGGAGAGAGGTGGAGAGGTGTTATCATGACAGATCGGAGTTTTCTTAACATTTTATCATGCCTTTAATCTTGGAACAACACGTCAATCATGGTGACATGCCAGTTATCTCGCACTTTGTTGATAATGGCGTGGCACGTCACGTGGAAACATACAAATGCGAACAAAAGGGAATAAAACCTTAAAACAACGCGTAGTCGGTGGTCTGCGGTCGACCTGAGGCTCGTGTGACCGAGGTTATGCTACTTACATAATTATATTAAGTATCCTCGCAGATGTATTTTGTAAGACTGCATACGAAGGTTTCTTTTAGCTGTGGAAGTGTAGATTAATTATTTCAGTTAATATAAAAATAGTATTAGCGACTTACCACCATAATATACCAAAATTATGACTTCCCGCCAAACAACATAATAACAGAACGTGTTTTGAACGAATACTTCTAATTAAGGAATCGGTTGCATAATCATTTTTGACTACTTATTCGAAAGCTATATATCTAATTGTGCAGTACATTTAATTATTCGTTTTAATTATAAGACACAATGTGTTTTTAATAAAAATAAACTATACAGAAAACTTACTTTATGAAGTGCCAACCCTAGCCTATTAAAAGCGAAACCTTAGTTGATGTCGTTGGCGAATAATTATAAATAGAAGCAAAAAATCATTAGGTCACTTATAACCGCTCATTCATTATCAACGATTGCGCGGGAAATTTACAAAAAAAAACATTGTCAATGGCGTCGCCACTGGACGTCGGACAATGAAGCAAGAACATTTGCAATATCAACATCCACATTGCATTATTCCCACAGAATTAACCGCTTATACTTTTTATTTTGATCTTTATCGATCGAAAAACAAAGAGAACCGAAAAGGTGGCCCGAGTGTTGTGCAGTCCAACCGTTATTATCATTTACGTAACTACAAACAAGTCTATTGGCTCGTTACCAACAATGGTTGTGTATTAGAAACTATGCATTAAAGTAATACAATATTTAGCAAAGTTTCACTTACTCCTCGACCGCACCGGAGATACTGGCGCGTATGTGTATAATCTTACTAATATCATGATAGTAGTAACTAGTAGTAGTCGCCTCCTTGGTCTAGAGGCAGCAAATACCGGGAGGTGGTGAGTTCGATTCCCGGGTCGGGCAAAGCGATTCGCTAATTTGATTCGCCGGGACTGGATCCTTCAGAGGGGGTTGACGTCAGGCAGGCAGCCGGTCGTAAAAACTTAGCCAAAAATTTTTTTACTAGGTACGGCAAAGTGACTACACCTGATGTTAAGAATTTCTGCAACATGCTTGGAAAGGTGTGTTGCGCCAACCTCACATTTAGTGGGGTAAGGGCAGGTGGAAAGAAAGTAACTAAGCAATGTAACATAGCATGAATTCGAAAATGTATACATACGAATAAAACATCTTAGAGATTCTTATGGGTAATGAAACAGATATACTGGTTCTGGAGAGTGTATAACTTAATATACTAAGTAATATTAGGTTTAGGGCACTGTTGCAAGCGTCATTTATTTTAGATTAGTCCTTAGCCAGCGTTTTGAATATTCAACTAACTAATCCGTCTGTGACAAAGATAATGAGACAGCCCAAATAATAGTCACAATAGAAGCTCTAAAGCCTTACAAGTTACAACTATTAGTGAACAAGTTCAAATCGATATACAATCTAAAGATAATTCAAGTAGGAATATAGATATTAGATAGCATTTCACGAGATAGATCATTTGACGTCAAACACCGGTTTCTTTCATCGCGTCCGTTGTCGAGCAAAAAGAATAAAGCAATGCTAACTTGTCTTGCAATTTCTTTGCATCCGGTACATTTATTAATATGATGTCGTTTATAATGAGTTATGAATGAACCCAATACCCACATCATTTGAGTTTTCACTTTTCAACTTTCTACGTAACACTATCAAGATTTTTTTGGGGTGAGATTTTTGGAAAATAATATTATTTCTAAATAATTCGTTCTGATTATCCATGTGGAATTTTCGAAGACCTAGCATAGATACAGTTCATCTGTGAGAGGAATCCTGAGCCAATGATCTTACGCCGCCTCTGAGGGGCTATAAAGGTGATCATGATTTGTCGAAGTGAAAATATCTGAGAAGGAAGCAGTGTGCAGAAAAAAAAAAAATAATGTGAATCGTCATGATTGCTATATCGTTTAAAACATTACCTAGCTTTAGATATAATATAGTGATGCTTTGCCCGTAGTTTCTGCTTCTATTTTGGAGGGCACTGGACCCAATTGGCATAAATACCTAATTGTTCCAATTATACGTTCGGGCTGGACTTTTATATTATATACCTACACTTCTTTTGTATAATTATACATATACACATATTTAGAACGCAAACTAAAAGCAAAAATCTTCGAGTATCCATGAGTTGTTGAGTTTTAACACTTCTCGAAAACGGTGATAATTTTCTAAAAAAAAAATTCTATTCGGGCACGGCCGAGTGACCACACTGCACCTGATGGTAAGTGTAGTGCAGTCCAAAGAAAAACTAGCGACCACTGACAAACTATGGGTTTTATCAGTGGTCATTGCTTGTGGTCACATGCTTCTTCACTCTCCGAATCCGAAGAGGGAAGAAGCAAATCGAGGGACTTGCGACAAGACTGGCGGATGATATATTTATTTTAGTTCATTGTAATTTCCGCTACTAGCCAAAATGTAAACTGTGAAATTATCTCTACTAGGCCCCTTGATACTTGTACGTACTTATAATTATTAGCGGTAGAAAAAAATAGTACCAATTTAAGTAAATATCACGCCGTAGAGTTTCAAAAGTGCAATTGAGTCAAAGATATTTGTACCGTTGATTGTCTTTGAATTCAGTTGAATCTATTTTTTAAAGTGGATTGAAAAGGAATTTTCTTTATCCAGAAAAAGATGTACATCTGTTTATGTTGAATCCGATGATACAAGCTCTTCGTCAACCGGCGCGCGACGTCAGGGAACGGAGATACCGCTATCAACTGTTACCGAGAAGTGGGCACGTACCGGTAAGAGCAGCGTTGGACGTCCACCTGCTAGATGGACATGCGACCTGATAAAGGTCGCAGGAAGTCGCTGGATGCAGGCCGCTTCCAACAGGTCGTTCTGGAAATCTATGGGGGAGGCCTATGTCCACCAGTGGACGTCCTGTGGCTGATGATGATGATGATGAGTGCAATAGGTTCATAGGTATTATTCGTTAGTACAACTATAGTAGGATTGGTAATTAAACGGAGTAATCTGACATTTCAGATGTTGCCACTTTTTTATGAAATTTAAATAGTGCTGCGGTAAAAAGATAAAGATTATATAAACATTTCAATTCGGTGAACCATTTCATTCTTTCATTCTCTAAAGTCCAACTTAAAGTCGTAATTCCTGCCAAATGTGTCATTAGTACTGCATGTCTATTGAATTATAGTCATACTAAATTACTTCATGCTAAGTTATGGCATGTCTAGTGGAATTATAGTCATGGTTCATTATAAATAAAACTTACAAAAGCTATGAATGTCCTGAGCGTAACTTTTCTCAAAAATTAAAAGTAATATTTGTAATTTTCATTGTTATCATTTCGCGTATCTGTTGTGATTATTTACGTAAACTTATTGACACGGTCTTTTAATCGATGGGTTAAGCTGAAATTTCTAAAAATACGCAATAAAATTCTAATTTTGCAAAGTAGTGCTGAGTTATTGTATCTTTGAATGACAAAAATTTACCTAGATCAATCACTATGTTTTGAAAGTAAGCAACATTATTTTGGAAAGTGACATTTCGATCTGTCAGTTTACTCCGTTTAATTAGCAATCGGACTATAACTCAAAAAACAGCAGGGGTTAGCACCACGTCTATGCAGTATCTTAATTATACCGATTCCCGTACAAAAATAAAAAAGAATGATATTATAATACTGCTATTCGTCTGTAATTTCCTATACGAGACACCTCCGTAAAATTTAGATCGACGTTGATGATTAGTTTTGTATTCGATGCTTTAAACATGTTTTATCTAATTTTAATTTAATATTTTTAATGATTTGATGACGGAGTATCAGGAAAGTGAAAATCTCTTAAATTAATAATAGCAGATGCGTTGCGACGTAGGGGTTTGAAGTCGTTGTTTGAACTTAATAGTTAGATTACAATTACATCTACATATGACCCATATGACTGCCTCGGTGGCGTGGTGGTATTTCGGTACGACTACCGTTCTGAGGTCTCGGGTTCGATCCCCGGGTCGGGCAAAGTGATATTGGATTTTTCCATATCAGCCCGGAGTCTGGAATTTGTGCCCGATATGGCGATAGGCTCGCCCCCTATCACATCTGGGACGGAACTAAGCTCGGCGAAATGTGGGTGTTCTAGTTCGCTAGTGCGCCTCTGCCTACCCCTACGGGGATACAGGCGTGAGCTTATGTATTTCTGCATGTACCCTTAAAACAAAAAAAGCAGCCAAGTGCATGACCTGACCATGCACAGCAAAGGGTTCCGAAGTCGAGATAATGTTACTGGAATATAATTTTATTACACAACTAGCTTTTGACCGCGGCTTCGCACGTGTATTTTGTAGGGCCAACGGTAAAAACTTTTGATTTGTCGATCCACCCTGTCGTTTTAGTCTAAATATTCTACAACGGGACGACTCATATATCGATTTTGAAATCAATCTGCCCTAAAACAAATAAAACAAAATGGCGGTAACTTTTGTCAATTTTGACACCGGCTCTGATGTTTGGAACTACGGGGCGAACCAGATATCGATTTTGAAGTCAATCGGCCCAAAAACAACGAAACACGACGAATGGCGGTCACTTTTTAGATTTCGACATTTCCCAGATCACTAAACGACTTTAAAATTACATATAATGCGTAAAAAATTCAATGTGACTCAAAAAATATGGTAACGCCATCTATTGATAAATTTGAAAATCACTTTCAGTCTTCATAGAACTCCCAACAATCGCACACATAATACAAAAATTACCGTTTCTTTTGATAGAGTTGACCGATTGGAATAAAACAAAGCCTAAATGTTATTCCAAGATGGAGTCTACGATTTCTTATCCAGTTCTGTAAAATTACTTTGGTGGTTTTCATTTGATACGTGGTCAAACATACAGACAGACAGACAGACAGACAGACAAAAATTCTAAAAATGATGAAATGTGTTCTATTACTATCTCTTAACCAAATCTAAGCATTGTACAGACGCGCGATATTTACATTCTTGTTATATGTATTGATGATGTATTGATTGATGATTGATTTTAAGTTAGTGCATAATCCGTAAACCCATGTTTATTACCAGTTTTACATTACTGAGAAGTTAATTCAAGTGATGTCAGTGGTATTCAATAGAATTTACCTAGTACGAAATTGGACGTTGTAGTTTGGAGGACTATTACTCGTTAACTTGTAAAGCCTGCTTAGCTGTGATAGTTTTCCTTGTAAATTCTATGTTTATTATTATATGCTACTACCACGGTTTTTTCACATTTCCAAAACCAACTGTTTATCTGGTAGAGAGCGTGGACACTTGACTCTATCAAAAATTGGTTTTAAATCATTTTAATAATTGATATTTAGCAAAAGAATTCTTAAATTGAAAAATGGTTTTAACAAACTCGCAATGTTTGAATCAAATGGCCGAACGAAGGCGAAAGAATCTATACCTGTTGCGTTCACACAAACTTTCGCTGTTGTGGGAATGATACAGGCATGATTCGTTCGCCTTCGTTCGGCCCGGTGTGTACGCGCCATTAGAAAACCTGACTAAAACTTGTAGTCTATATCAGATATGTACTTTATTTCAGCAACTATTGTCAGGGGAGTGTAGCTCAGTGGTAGAGCACCTGCTCTTAGTAGCGGGTAGTCCTAGGTTCGAGTCCTAGCTCTCTCGCTGCAGAAATTCAAAACACCAGTTTTTATTGTTTTTAATTTTAAGTTTATTTAATATACTTATCGCTGTTTTTATCACAGGTTTTATAAACATTTTTTAATGCTTTTAAATACTATATTAGTTTTGTCGTGTTTTGTTATAAACAAATGTTCGTGATTTATCAATCATAACAGAAGATATAAATAAACTAGCAACATTCAGTAATGCGCACTACACAATTACGAAATAATAACATGTCTTGATAATTGATTCTTGAGTAATTATTCCATTAACAAGGTAGAAGGAAATGCAAGAAATTAGCTTTATGGAACAGTGGGGTTACCACAACCTCTTATAGCAGTATTACTATAATCGTTCTTCGTTTGTTTTGTATGAGAATCGGTACAAGTACGATGATAATAATACTGCTATAAGAGGTTATGGTAACCCCACAGATATTATATAATAAGTACATATAAGTTTAGGACTTCCTATGAAACATATAGCTCATAATTAGTGTATCTTCTTGGAGTTATTGATCTAAAAATGGAAGCACCTGTACGACAACAAATACCTACTGTTATTAAAACAATGAACTAAATTGATGCATCAATACTGTGTTATTATCGTTTACCCTAATTCCAAAGATTTCCCCTAAGGTTGAGAGTACCTGTATCTTCAAAAAAATGTTTAGGGAATCAGTTTACCTATGTGTATGATACACAAGTTATCAAAAAGGAAAATCTGTAATAAGATAAAAATGGCCAAATGTTTAACATTAAGCAGCATAAAAAGCCTCATATTGAGAAACAGCTATCGACAGTCCTGACAAGGTAAGCGGACAAAAACATAAGAACCATTACCCTAATAGTTGTTGATCATCATCATTCTACAAATAATATAGTTTTTATTAAGCTATTTGAGAACACATTATCCAAAATATACATTGCGAAATCGGTTTGCGATTACACTTCCCATCAAATGATGACATTTTTGATAACACGTACCGAGTTTAGGTCAATGAGGTCATCGGGCCTCTTCCTCCATTCACACGAGTAGTTACAAAATGTTTGTACATTGACCAACTCAAATCGAAGCTGAGAGGCTCTATCTGTATCAATAATTATCTTGGCCATAATATATGCTATTGGTGAACATTGATCCTCATATTTCGATACTGCACAAGGTTTTAAATTGCTAATAGTCTTAAGTATCGACTATTTATTTACACGAGACCAATTGAGAGTTAAGAGTTAAGACAATTATTAAAAATACACCAGTCGTTGATACATTTATGAACTATCCATTGATCTGGATATTTCTAGTTTCACGATGTACTAGTACTGGATAGGCTTATTAGATTGTTTCAATAATTGGCTTAGTGTAAATGGTCCATTACAATTAAAGAATAAAAAATAAAATTGAAAGATACAAATTATAGGTATTAGGTATACCAAGATACGAATTGTATAGATAGCTAAATACTAAAATCTGAATGCAACGAAATAAGTAATTCGAAACGTTGTACAAGGGTGGTTTTTATTTCAGTTTATAATCAATAATACAAATATCCAACTTGATACCTACTTATGTCGCAAATGCAATGTAGGTATATAATATAATCAATATTATTTTTATTGTAGAATTTAAGCCGCGTCTCCTGCACTAAAACATTACAGAGAACACCTACAAAAAACATGTATTTTTTATCTATGGTCCATTGTTTTACGAGCAGGAGATAGCTCTTTGTTTTGCGTATGTGTTTTTGTGTAATGTTTCGAGAAAAACTAGTATAGGAGACGCGGCTTTACATTCACAAATCATAAATAAAACCCAACAGTCACATACATAGTCCCGACCCCACACTAAGAACGAGTCTTGTGTCGTGGGTATCAGGAACTACGAAAGATTTCTCACAACATCCAGACCCGAAACAAATATATCTAGGCCATACAAACACTTGTCTCGGTGCGGAGATCGAACCCGCGGCCTCTCGCTTCACAGCCGGCTACTCGCCCGCTGCGCCACGGAGGCTGTCTATAAATCTGCTTCGTGTATCCAAATTAAAATGCATTGTAAGTATGTACCTACATCATATTATTTGCGAATCGCGATTGAGAGATGGTGTCAAGTTCATAAATCATCGTAAATGCCATGAGACACGGTAATACCAATATTACTAGTTTGATTAAATGGAAACGATTCAATTTTAAATATCAATAAAACCATTTTCGAGCCGTTGATGTTTGAATTGAGCTGAGGTGAGATGGGCTATTGCGAATCGTTTTCCTTCGAATGCAGTGTTTCATTCTTAATGATACAGTAGATACGTAATGCAGACCAATTTGTACCTTGATCAAATGTAATACAGTTTAAATCGTACGCGTACACGTGAGAACGTTTAGTGTTCGTTCTTCGTTTGGTAATATGGAATGAGTCGGTACTTGCGTCATCAAATCATCACACCGTCCTATTCATACACCTGTCATTCAATTCGCAACAATTGCTGCAACGCCATTCTATTAACCGTCCGTTAGTTTTATCTGCACAATGTTATAATAATGTTTTTTTTATTTACTGTGTAACTAGCACCGTGCTGTGGACTGAGAACTTTCCAGTCGTAATTATAAAAGAAACTGTTTCGGCTTCAATCGTCGCTTATTACTTTAATAACGTCCGTAGATAAAACCGTTTATTTTAAATATTTGTTCGGTAAATTAAGTTCTTAACTTATAAACGTTTCATTTACAAAAATCCATTATCAATAACATACGTAATAATGTCAACAAAACAAAACGTTTCGCGGTTCGCTTCGACCGGTGTGTAGAAAACTTAAGTACCTACTCACCGAATAGTAGAATGAGCGGCAGCAAACCAACACAAACGTTTCAACTACAAATTCACACACAGGAATGTCCATGGACGCGTTACATCTGTTTATATTTTTATTTCACTTGGTTTTCTCGTAGGGAAAACTAATGAATTATCGCACAATACAATGTGAAATGACGCACGACCGTCGGCGAGTGTTGCCGAGGTGCAACTGGTTACTGAGTTGAGCAACGAGCGGACAGCGACTCGTGAGTCGTGACTCGCGGTCGCGGGTGGCGAGTGTTGACTGTTCCACCGCGTTGGTCCCTCGAGCCGGATGGGGAGCTGACCGATTTGCCTCGCTTACCACCACTCAAGAGATGTCACCGATAGCTACTTCACAATGCGTTGCATAATAACTACCGTCCATAATTATGACCTATTTACATAGCAGAAAAATTAAGGAGGTAGGTATTTTATAAAATTACTATAAGACCGTTCAGAACAATTCGACGTTAAGCAATCGATAACGAAATCGTTTCATAATTTTAATGACCGCTAAGGTGAAATAGAGCCATTTCTACGCATTGAGTAATTGAAGCAAAAACAGTAGTATTCTTTGTGCTTGTTTGCATACAGTTTATTTGCTGTGTTTTTGCAAAACACCGCACGTGTAATTTAATTATTTCAACGTGCTTTTTGAAGCAAATATATTATTTTTTATCTTTTGTGAGAAAAAAGTGTCTTACCACCATTACCACGCTTGGGCAGAGATCCAGCGGTTTTGTCAGGTTCGCTGATTTTACGACAGGCGAAATTCCAGCCGAACCCGAGTACGAACTCATCACAGGAAGCATCCATCGAGCGACGTTTGGAGGAATACTTCACGGAGCCGATAACCCCCGACGAGGACCCGATCTTCTTTTCGCCAGGGCAAGTACGGATGGCTATCCGTCGGACAAAACCGAGGAAGGCGCCCGGCGATGATGGCATCACCAACAGCGCGCTACGTCACCTGCCCCACAAGACTGTGGCGGCATTGACGCGCCTGTTCAATGGCATCATGCGCACGGGCCACTTTCCGCAACGGTGGAAATCCGGCAGAGTCATCATGCTGCCCAAGGCGAAGAAGAACGTCCTCAAGCCCGAGAGTTATCGGCCGATCACACTGCTGCCTACGACCTCCAAAGTGTTCGAGTTTCTCCTGCTTCGTCACCTGGTGTCACCCCTGACGCCACGTCAAGAACAGTACGGATTCCGCGCTGGACACAGCACCACGCTGCAATTGACCAGAGTACTGCATCACCTCACTACGGCCAGAAACAACAGTGAGTGCACCATATCAGTATTCCTGGACATGGAGAAGGCGTTCGACCGCGTCTGGCACCAAGGCCTCGTTTACAAGGTCTCGACGTCGGACGCGCCCCGTCGAATCACAAGATTGATCCAATCGTTCCTGAAGGACCGAAGATTCCACGTCATGGTTGAAGGTGCTCTTTCCCAAGAGCGCCCCGTCGCCGCCGGCGTACCTCAAGGAAGCTGCCTGTCGCCGATCCTGTATTCCCGATACACCGACGACATCCCTGTGGTGGACGACGTCCAGATAGCGCTGTACGCTGACGACACGGCGTACTTCGTGTCATCACCGTCCGCCAGATTCGCCGCCACGAAGATCCAGCGCACACTGGACCGCCTACCCGAGTGGCTCGCCGCTTGGAGGATGTCCGTGAACGTCGGGAAGACACAGGCCATGCAGTCGAGAGGTACGAAGAAGGCGATCAAACCTGCGAAGCCACTGCGATTGTTCGACCAAGAGATACCTTGGGCCCCCAAGGTCAAGTATCTCGGCGTCACAATCGACAAGAATCTTCGAATGTCTCAACACGTGAAGGAGATCATCCACCGCTCAACCATAGCGATGACGAAATTGAGGCCCATACTGCAGTCGAAGATACCTCTGCGTGCGAAGATCGGAGTGTACAAGTTGTACATCCGCTCGCGCCTCACGTATGCGGCGCCGGCATGGTTCGCGCTGACTGGACCTGCGTCCAGAAAGCGCCTGCGGTGCGTCCAATCCAAGACGCTCCGCACCATCGTTGGCGCGCCGCACTACGTCAGGAACTCCACGATCCAGAGGGATCTTCGAATGGACAGCCTGGACGATTTCGTCCAGCGGCTCGCCAAAAGGATGTTTGAGCGCGCGGACGCCTCACCCTGGCCTCATCTCCAGAACCTGGCTCCGCTGCACGCTCGACCTCCGGACGGGAAGCCGCTACCTCGTGATCTCCTCGCGTAATCTACGCGAAGCTGCTGCAGCCGCCGCAGCTACCAGAGCTGCGGCGACACTCACACACACACATCCACACACCACACTACACACCACATCTCCTTCATCATGGTGTCGCTTCGAGGAACTCGTGATCATGATCTTCACCAACGCCGTCTGTTGCTGATCGCCTAAGCTGGGCTTCCCCAATGGGTTCCACCTGGCTGGGTTTGATATCGCGTAGACGGCAAGAAGAGGAGATCACGAGTGCCCCTCAGCGTACACCATCCATTCAGACACCATCGCGCTTCACGCGACCTCCCGTGACCGATCCGTATTTGCGGATCGCGAGGAACATCACAACCAGAGGGCTACGCCCTGATGTTGTAACCACCGGCTGCCCCATCCCAGGGGTGTCCGTGTGATGACCACGTTGCTACGACAGGCGAAGATCTTCCAGGAGAGATGGACATATTTAACATCATATACATTTAAACCGATTAAAAATCCCACAGATATTCTTCGGTCCCTATAATAAGTCACCTCTTACGACTTGCAATGACTACCGTGTTGGATTTGCTCAATCATCTAATTCCTTGATCCACCTGGGATACGACCCAGATGACCTCGGTGACCAGTCCACAGCCCGCTGACAGGCTCTGTCATTCCGCCACTAGTTCAAGCAAGCGACCTAATAGTCCAGATATCTTGATCCAACAAAATATTTTTAGAGGTTGCACTCAAATAAGTTCTAGCGAAACGTCAAATTGTTTATAGTATATCTATTACATCTATGGTCAATGTCCAGTTTCATGTCATGCTTAGATTATTCTCATGTAATGTCAATAAGGAAATACATTCTCTGATATTCTCAGTCATCAGTACCTACATACGGTTATAGAATTTTGAAAATAATGGACAAGAAGCCTTCTATTACGAAAAGTATTACCGCAGGCACGAAGAAAGATAAAAATGGAGGGTCCAGGAAGGCCAAGAGTGAGTTTGATGTATCCACAAAGTCATCTCACACCCAGTTCTTGAGACAGCCGAGGCATGAAACGGAATATGTAAGAATAACAAGAGATCAATATTTTGGAGAGTCTGAGTCCATGTCCGGCTCGTCGGACACTTTTGGATGTGTTCACGGTCCTGAAGGAAAAAAGTATTCTGGGAAAGGATTGTTAAAAAGAAACATACAGAAAGAATTGGATCCGATACCTTTAGGTGATTATTACTATGTATTTTAAATCAGGCACCAATGTCCTATTTGTTAGGAAGCTCTGGATAAACGTCATTTAGAACTTGGACACTTAAAACGTTCGAAATAGTTAATTTGTAATATGCTGTATAGTATTTGGAGAAGTGATTACTAATAGAGATTTATCAAATAAAAAGTTATGCGTAAAATGGAATAATCGGAATATAAGTTTGGGGAAAGGCTGTTTACAAAAAACCTAGTTAATAAGTTACATTTGTCTCATTATTGCTTACTTTTGATCATTAAGTAACTCCAGTATTATAGTACAACATTTTATAGGTGCTTATCGATAGCTAGAAATAGCAATCGACACGGTATTTTATGAAAGTGCACAGCGTTATTAGGAGGTATGTCCTTCTAAAACCAGAATAGCTTTCCCTCGCCCACTTACCCTTTTGATCAAATTAATTTCTCCTGTCGACCCGAAAACCCATTGTTCAGTTATCACAATCTATACTTTCATTCAACTAAGTGTTACCGATATAATATTTTGAGACTTGAACTCGTTGGTAATGTGTTCTAGCGACGGTAATCTGATATATGTCGATCCGATGAAGCTTTACGATCTCTAATGCTGGAGTGTCTATAGATTTTTTTTACTTGGTTAAAAAATGTGATGTAGACCCGTAAAAAGAAAGACTTTGAAATTGGTTGGATCTTTCTTCCTACCAAAAATAACGGAAGTTAAAAAACAAAACTCTGTAAAACAAGGTTTGGTTGTAAATAAATATGTAGATTTCATGTTTCGTCTAAATAATTCCTTGTTTTCGCTCGCGGTTTCTCTCGTGATGTTATATTCCTTAGGATCGTTTTAAGAGGATCTACGTAGGTTACATCATGTTCTAATTTCATGTCCTACCATAATATGCTATCTCTGTCCCAATTTCATTCCAGTCTTTGTGTATGTGCGTGAAAGTACAACAAACACTAGTATCCTACCAAAAAAATATAAAAGGTCATAATCATCAAAATTATAATATTGCCAAGACATCCCTAAGCGTTGCTTTATTGAGATTTTAGTAAGTGATAATTGTGGTAACATTACATTATTATCACTACAATTACTTTTATTGTATACATCTTTGTTAATGATTTAGTCTCTAGCAAATAATATGCTAAAATCATCCAAATGAAATGCAATTAAATATTGATTTTATTCACGATTTCTAATTGGTGTTCACCTCAGGATGCAACAGTTAAAATAATGAACTATCGTGGTCATTAAACGTGAAACAACTTCTTAGAACACAGCCGTTGCATGATCAGCATCTATAAACACTGACACTAAATTATATTCAACCATTTCTATTCTAGTTTTGTCTGTTAAGGTTAGCCATAAACTTTACCTTGGCCTGACAAATGTATCAGATACATTCATGGCCATAAAGGTAACAAACAAATAACACCCTACAATCACACACATAGTCCAGAGCACAAAATACGAAACGAGTCTTCGTCGTAAGTATTAAGAACTAGGACAAACTTTCGGTCGCACAACACCCAAACCCAACCCAAACATTTGTTTCGGTATGGGAATCGAATCTGTGGCCTGTCCCTTCACAGCCGGCTACTCGCCGCCATTGCCTCACAAAGGCTGTCCAATGTTCGAATATTTGCCAGTTGGTACCTACTCAAAAAAATTTGATCGCTTCTGTAAGACACTAATTTAAAAGCGAGACGCAACCAGTTGAGGATTGACGAGATTGAAACCTTAATATTAAATCCTTTATATTTTAACAAGTAGATATTAATCTTAAGAAAATAAACATTGTAATAGACAACAAATTCTGTCATAAATAGATTAAAAATTTATTAATTTATCCGTTTAAAATGTCCACTAATTTTCTATCTGTTTTCTAGTCGCCTTTGTCCAACTAAATTTGGGTCAACGCAATATACTTTTTAAACATGTTGCATAAAGGTTTCGGCTTATCTTTTTACGGCCGGGGAACTGTACCTTGTTCCAACATTTTTTTTACATTCGTATCGATATTTTTGTAAACTGAATATGTTGCGCAATGTGCAATAGTGATATATTTTTTAGATCCCACATGGAATGATGAATGTCCCCCTGCTTACGATTGGGGTATGGCTAAGAAGTTACAGTTTCTCGTGATGGATCCGACGGTAGACCGACAGTTAAGTCGCTTGGAGGCGCACCTTCGCGACTTCGCTTCAATTACCAAATACGGCTACGTATCCTTTCATATTGGTCACTATTTCCTTTACGTAATTTCATACGTAAATATTATAATTTCATTTCATGAAGTTATCACTATTAGATATTTATGAGAAATTAAGGAAAGGATTGTTTAATTTTATTTAATTACTTAAATCGAGTGATTTGAAATATTCGACGTCATTACAATCAACATGAGTAAGAAGAAATACAGATGTAATAGTTGGTTAACTATTACCTCTATAATTGTTATTATAAATTGAGCTTGATTCTTTGTATGTTCTACGGATTATTTTAAGCTCATTTAAATTTCAAACATTTTTTTTGTAGGAAGTCTATGTTCAGCAATGAACATTCTGTGGCTGATGATGATTATGATTTCGTTATATATGGAAGGAATTTAATTATATGTGTCAATTTTCTTAATTATTATCCAGAGGATCGATATTTTAGACTGCGTAGTCACTGTCATAGATTATCTTGTAGAAACATTGTACAAAGTTCCTAGCTTGCGTCCAATTCTGGAGAAATTGCTTTTGAATATAGGCAAGCCAATTTTATTAACCGCAGCGTCTGATGTCATAAAACATTTTGGTGATATAAGAGACTATATGGGATTTATTGGTAAGTTGTATGTATTGTAAAATCAACAAGCGTTTGTATGAAGGTGAGTTTAGATCAAACGTACTGTCATAATTAAAAGGTGGGTTGACCAAGGCTGTCTTTTATTTTAAATCAAATTTGATATCTAGAAAACAAAAAGAAATAAAACTAAAAATACGACACGTAACTACTAGAAATCTAGAACAGCTATAGCCAAAACAAGAACAATAAAATTGACCATCTTCAACGCAAAAAATCTAAAGGTAGAATTACGAAAGAACGCTCTATCTTTGTTTATACACGGAAACTGTAGCATAGAATGAGCATGGGATCTAAACCCTAAGACGTAATGCGAACTTATCGTTTCGCTACTACTGCTATGTCACAAAATAATATCTCATATTTATATTTCCTTTTTCCGTTTGTACAACCTTAAACTAAACATATTATTATGAATTACATATCCTCAATATTTGTATACCAACAGTGAAAGTAAATTACACTCTTGTTCCAACTTACATTTAAAATGGTTGCGGATGAATATTAATTTCTTAATTTATTTACTTACAAAGTAATGCTTGACACGCTCAAGAAAAAGAAACCCTATGAAATATTTCCCGTTATCTATAAGTAGTGTCGCAAAACTTAGTACAAAATATTTTCGTAAAATTAGTAATAATTAAAAAGTAATACTTTAAAATTCATGATATTAATGATTAATACAACATAATAATATTTATTTAATTACCTGCCATAACGGTAGGTAATGGGGACAATGTCAGCGACACTCTAGGGAGTCATACTCCTTTTGAGTCCACATTTTATGGACCGTATATGCGTCACTCATACTGATTTCTCTTGTCTCTAATTATTTATGTAGAGCCCCACGTGTGACAGTTAGTTTATAACTGATCGCCATTACGCATTTTCTAATTGAGCATTCGGTCTTTTCAATTCTAGGTTTTATTTTAATGTTTAGCTATTAATAATTGTTGAAAGCTTTTTAAATATACTCTATCTTTTTTATTATTAACAAGTTAAGTAAATTAATTAAAGTACCTTCGTTATCTTTAAGGATATTTATTAATGCGCATTGAAGACGACCAATTTTTCGAACTGGTATCGAAGGGGATAATTTGGCAACTCTTGACTCCTGACCAGCTTCGGGTGCAAGATGCAGTACATCGTCGTCACATCCTCGCCGCAGCAGCTCCAGTGATTTATCAAGCCACAGTCAGGATGCTAGCTGTGGCACCGTCCCAACGATTCCCTACTTTTTTGAATATTGCGTTGATACTTGCATGCGATTCTGTAGAAAATTGTACGTCAACAGTTTTAGATTTTATAACTTTTGTATTACAATTAAGACATTTGCAAAGGAGGCCTAAATACTTTTCACTGTGTCATTAATCTAAGTCCTTCACTTTTCCAACCACTTATCTTTTCCACGGTAGGCAGAAGCTTGGCAGTACCAATGGCATCCATGTGCAATGAAATAATAATAATGAAATAAATAATGTTTTAATTTCATCTTTGTCTCTGCTGAATATAAACTTAGTTATAAGAACATGTAACTTCTTGACTTCTTATCATGTTTCATATTTTTTGTGTCTTGACATTTTGAAATAACATGATTATTTACAGGTATCGACATGATTAATGAAAATATTTTAGACAATATATTTTATCGTTTTAATCCGTATTTTCCCGAGAAGAAGTTGCCGGTGTATGATATAAATCCTTCGGATCCTGAGGACTACAATGTTAAATTAGGTTTGCAATTAATCCTTTAACAGTAGCTAATATAAAAGGCGCCTGAAGGACGCCAAGACTGAGCAGGCGTTTTTGTTGCTTTTACCCTAAACTGGAAAAACTTATAAAATCGAGATGGAATTAAAGCTGCATGGAAAACTAGTACAAAATAATTACACATTTTCATCTATAGGCGATAGCAGTATAAATATATCGACTACGTTGTCTTTGCTTCTTGTTTTGGTGAACTCTACAAAGCAGTACCTGGACGCGAATCCAAAGCAACGCTTAGTGCTGCCATGTCCGGACAATTATGGTCAAAGGTAAAGTAAACTTTTATAAAAATACAATAGTTAATATTATTGCTATATGTTTTGGGAGTAACGTAACGGAGCGTCTGTAAATTAGTTTGTATTTTTCCTATTACCATCCTGTAAGATTGACAACGCACCCATGATTGTTTTAGTATCTTGGGTGCAGGGTGTCTTATAGGTTGCGGAGATCACTCACCATCTATCAGCACCATCGATCGATCATCATCAAGGATGTCAATAAAATAGCCATGGATGTTACATGAATATAAAAGGAGTATCGTACTTCATTTTCTATCCCCAAATCAATCTCGTCTTTATTCACATGCAGATTAACTGACCACAGTTATTATTGTTGAAAAGCAATTAACAGATATACTGTTTGTACTTGAAGGTGCTTCGTCTGGGCATATCGGTATGAGTGCCGGGCGAGAGAACATCGTCATGAGAGGATTACTTTAACCGTCGTTGTGCATGTTTTGTTGAACTGCTTCGGTGATAGACTCATGATATTTTCATCTATTCTTATGCCAGGTACCGCTGATACTTTATAAATATTATAAAGGGTCGTGTTTGAAGCTTATATTAATAAAACTATACAATAATATCAATAGATTTAGATTTGGAAACCATTTGATCAGACTGTCGCGTAGTAGCTACTCAAGTTTAAATCGTGCCGGTCGAGGTTTAAATCCATGTTGGGTAATCGCAACACCGAGTTGAGATTTTAAAAAATCTGCATCCGCCCGTGATGGAGTCTGTACACGATATTGGAATGGGTTCGGGCGCTAGTTCTCTAGTTCAATATCTGCTTACCCCTAAAAGAGGAATACAGTAGAGACCTTATGTATGTTAAATAGTTAAAGTTGTGTCTATTAAAGCGAATGAGATATCTTAACTCTTCAAATATTACTGCTTAATTACAGATATATTTTCTTTAGCTGTATTAACAGAGTTACCTCCAAGAAATGATTGGATCCGTGCAGTCAACTTTACAACCACCCAATCTGATGTGCAGTTTAAGAAAATTCTCATTTATTTAAGTGTTGATTTCCTCAAAGTATTTCCTTATAATAGATTTGTAAGTACCGTAAATCTAGCAATCTATTTTTCGTGAGAATAATATAAGATAGTTAAAATAAAATAATATTACAGGAAATTACATTGTTAGACATTACTTATTTTAATGTTGATTAATATTTGAAATTAAAGACTCCTTTTGAAGTGTTAATATGCTTACTCTTTTTTAAACATGTCATGATAGTAGCGATAGCTCAGTTCGGTGTGGTACGGACTGCCGAGACGAGTGTCGGAGGTTCGAGACCAACCCCAAAATGGAGCATACACCTCTGACTTTTCTATGTTAAGTGTGTTTTCATTGTGAAATATCGCTTGCTATAACGGTGAAGGAAAACATCGTGAGGAAACCTGCATACCCGAGAATTTCTCCACAAGAAATTCGAAGGTATGTGAAGTCTACCAACCTGCATTAGGCCAGCGTGGTAGACTAAGGCCTAACCCCTCTCATTAGTAGAGGAGGCCAGTGCCCAGCAGTGGGACAGTAATATTACAGGGCTAATATTATTATATTATTATTATAGTACATTTATTTCTAGAGATATGGGCTATAACATAAATGTATAGCATAATATAGCACCATAGTATAGAACTATTAAGAATATTCCAGATGGTAGAATCGCGTTATTGGCTTCTTGGTTTGATGTATTTACTGGACCCGGGACTTTGTTACCTAAGAGAGCGATGGTCGCATGCACTCTACGGCGAAATTCGAAAGACAGCATTACAGGCATTGGTTTGCGCTTTGCCTTTCATTCCAGCCAAACTGGCTAAAGAATACGGCTTAATCAGGAGGTATGTAAAATTATAACTACATATGACAGCCTCCATGGCGCAGAGGGCGAGTAGCCGGCTGTGAAACGTGAGATCGCGGGTTCTATTCCCGCACCGAGACAAATGTCTGTGTGGCCCGCAGATTTTTGTTTGGGGTCTGGTTGTTGTGAGGCCGAAAGTTTCCCGTAGTTCCTGTTACCCATGACACAAGACACGAACTAAGTGCGGGGTCAGGACTATGTGTGTGACTGTTGGGTGTATTTATTATTATTATTATTATATACCACCTTAATACCTTAAATAGCCCATACGCTTATGTAACATATTTATGTGACGCCTCCGACGGATTATACTGTTTATGACCGGATTGACTTCAAAATCGAAATCTAGGTCGTCCCGTCGTTCTGAAAGACGGATCCGTTGTCAAAACTGAAAAAAGTACGCACCATTTTGTTTTTCTTTGTTTTCTTAGCAAATTTTTACCTAATCATTAAAATAAATCGCAAGTATATGTATTTGGCCTAAAACGACATCGGAACGACAAATCAAAAACTTTTTCGTATAGTCCTACAAAGTACGCTTCCGAAGCCGCGGGTAAAAGCTAGTGCTACTTATTTCTATTTCTTTATGTGTAATTACGTAAATCTAAGTATTAGAACTACCTTCTCCGAAATACAGCACATATCAAAAACTTCATAGGGACATTTAATTTGTTTCTAGGATTATGTGGTACATTGAATGGTATTCGGAAAAACCCTATGAATTACCCATTCTTCACTGGTGTATGCGACTACTTCAAGTAGCTATTTATCAAAGAAGAACGGATCCTAAGGCAAGGCAAACGACGCTGCAAGATTTATTTGATTCTCATGGAATCATTATCATAATTAGTAGGTATTTTCAATAAAAATAAAGTTTAAACGTAGCTTGGGCCACCTTTGCTTTAATTAATGAATCGTCCACTTTCAACTATAAATTTTATTGACAGATCTCACAATTAAGACCACTAAAGTTTATGACACCTAATTACCTATATAACCGTTTTGACCATAAAGCAATAGTTTAAATAAGTAGGTGTTTTTGTTTGTTTCACCAAACATACGATATAGAAAAATTAAAATGTTTTGGCTGTTCTATTATTACGACCTGATAAAGGTCGCAAGAAGTCGCTGGATGCAGTCCGCTTCCAACAGGTCAATCTGGAAATCTTTGGGGGAGGCCTATGTCCAGCAGTGGACGTCCTATGGCTGATGATTATGATGACCTGTTTACATACCTACTAGCAAAGCAACATATTATTATAGTAATTCTTTTACCAGGGGGGTTACCACCACCTCTTATAGCAGTATTATTATAATTTTACTTGTATCGATTCCCATACAAAACAAACGAAGAACGATTATAATAATACTGCTATAAGAGGCGGTGGTAACCCTGCTGACCACTTTAAAACCGTTATTGAATTTGTCATATACCCTTTATATTAACCATCACTTATTTTGTAGACCTTTGCCACACTCTTCTACAACAGAAGTTGCCTCCAGTAGAGAAGAGCCAGGCCATACTCGCAGTCGGACTGCGGCTCCTGACCAGTGCCGTGGAAGCTAACAGACAGGTCGTGTGCTGCGTGTACCCGGACATTAAATGGCCCTCGTCCATTAATTCCTTGGCGAAAAGGATGCTGGACGTTGTTTTATATTCACTTGATAAGCACTTCATTGTAAGCAATAGGTTTGTAATTATGTATTTTTATTTTATAAATTACACAAATATTTTTTTACCTTCTTACACATATACTATATATACTATACTTGACATATAATATAAATGATGCTCTCATATAAATCGTCTGATTTATAACGCCTTCTAACTATACAACTTCATATCTGGCTCGAAGGACCAGTAAATTATTATCTGGCTCAAGGGACTATAACATTAATGTTAGCTGATGGACTAAGGCGTAATCTGTTTCAAAAGTGGAAGGGACGCCTAATAACAATGAGGCTGGAATATTATAGAGCTTATATTTATTTATTTAGGCTTTAAATTTAACAATCTGCGACGATGGAAGAACTTGCCACTAAGTAAAACTGCAACTGGGAAACCATTGTCGTAATGAATAACGGTTGAAACTCGTTTCTCCAACAGATTATTAATTTCACTTTTGAATTTCATCTGGCAAGGGATCATATGGAAACCTGATTACCGAGAAATATTCGTAGCTGACAATGGTATATACAAACTATTGGACATAATAACAGTAAGTCGATGCTTAACATTGTATTGAGCAGATCCGATATTAGAGTGGGCATTGGGAAGGACGAATATAAAAATAATGTACTGATAAAAACTACTGACATCAATAAATTATAAAGGCATTTATTATTTATTTTTTGATGATTAATTAAAACCCACTAACAACACTAGACATGATTGTTTTCATCAGGGGTTACTTAATAATAGCAGTAGATTTGTAACGGTTATTTTGCAATTTGATAGAGCACTTATATCAATTCTTTTAGTTTAGACGGACGGATACGTCTATTAGTATAGACTGCGAAAGCGTTTTAGAGAAGGGGAGCGTAATTTCCTCCTCTATTCAATCAAACGCTCATTGTCCGTTGGCCATTTTATAAGGACAAGACAAAGTTGATTCTTAACGATTTCAAGTTCTATTTAAAATCGATACTACTTTTACCAACATCTTCTACCAACATTTAGTATTCAAATGGATGGTATTGACTTCATATTCATAACTAAACAACTTCCTTTAACTCATAATTGATTCCACTTAACAGCTGTTTGAATGATCAGTTTATTTGAGCATTGAATAATCATCGAGAAACCACCACACAATACATATTATAGAAGTACATCATAACATAACAATGTATATGAATTTAAAAAATACACTCAATGGTTTCGATCAACCAGTTTCTTGATTCCTGTCTACGTACGTACCTTATGTCGTAGCCTGAAAGTATTATGAAGGCACTATGAGAAAATTTAGGTATCACATTACCCAGCCGACTGAACCCTCAGCTTCTCATTTCACAAGCGGCTACTTGCCCATTGGGCTATCATCATCGGTATAATAAATACCTAAACACACCCAACAGTCACTCACATAGTCCAAACCCCACACTAAGATCAAGTCTTGTGTCGTGGGTGATAATGATGGTTTTGTGGCTTGCAGATGACCAAGGCTCCTGTCCAGTGCATAGCTCTCGCGTTGATATGTGACGTGGCTCGCGCCGGGGACGCTTTGGGTCAACTAGTCTCCTGGCGTGCCAACCTCGGCGCTGCTAATGTAGTACGTACTCTTAATCGCAGAAAATATCATAAGTATAGCCAATGGTGAAATCCTTCATTTACCGTCGGTTTAGTTTCTTTTAAAGTTATACTCCGCTGCTGTATATAGGAGTCTCTCAAAGATTTCCAGATTGACCTGTTGGATGTTTTTCTTTACTTAAGGCGCGTCTCTTGCGCTAGTTTTTCTCAAAACAAAACACAAAAAAACATACGAAAAACAATGATTTTAGCTCTCTCCTGCTGATAGAACAATGGACCATAGATAAAAATGTATAGCGAAACCATGTATGCGTAGGTGTTTTGTGCAATGTTTTAGTGCAGGAGCCGCACGCGGCTTTAAGCTTTGATTCATAATACTTTAAGCACATCATAATGTATGTGTCTATACTCCTAGTATGAATAAATTTTGATAGTTGTTGGATGTTTCTTCTCGAAAACCGTGATAGTTTTGTCTATATATTTATTTATTTTAAGTTCGTTGTCGTTTTCGCAAGTGGCGCTGTTAGTCTAATGTATGGATTTTATCAAATCTTCTATTCATTGCCTTTACATCTTTCAGTATCCAAATGTTGTAAGTCGTGGTTCAACGATTGCCAGTCTCTTGGCTGCCATATTTAGAGACGAATGCAAATGCACTGGAGTGCGACTTAACGAATATGGGTTTATTCAGGGTAAGTAGTACCTACTAAGTATATTGGCTGTATGCGCTGTGTGTTGTAGATAGACTATAGATCCTCCCGGTCCTGTTCGTATTCCTAGCTATAGCAGATGTTCGTATATCAGGTAGGCCAACGCGGATTTTCTAACAGGATTTAATCGGGAATGGATGTCCAGGAGGGAGTTGTACCTCAGGCAGTTAGCCGGTCGTAGAAACTATATCGAAACCTTGCTGCAACCTGCTTGGGAAGTATAATACGCCCACCTCATTTTAAATGGGATAAGGGCCTAACGCCACTTCGCCCAGTCTTGAGTTTTCTTTACAGTGAGACCATTGGTTATCATATTATCTTTCTCCAAAGCGACCAGCCAGCGCTTTTTGGTCCAGCGACAGTACGGTCTGATCCAGACACTTGCGACCAACCCATATGTGTAACTTATGTATAATAATATAATACTACACCCAACAGTCACACACTTAGTCCGGACACTACACTAGGTATCACCTGTATAGTGGGTGTCAGAGACTATGAGAGACTTTCGGTATTTCGGACAAACATTTGTCTCAATGCGGGAATCGAACCCGCGGCCTCTCGCTTTGGAGGCTGTCAAAAATGTATCTACCAATATCATCTTTTTATAGATATGGATTGTCCTCTAATGTCTCTGGAAGTACGTAATCAAATGAGTGATCCTAGTTTTCGAGAAGGTTGCAGCCGAAGAACTCCAGTGTGCCTGGCAGCCTCTGATTTGGCTGGATCTCGAATGTCCAAGGTGGCAACATAAGTTATTACTCTTCAATAAGAAGCCTTATTTACATCGTTTTCATCTTACAAGGATTTAATTTGACACAACATTAAGAAAAAAGAGAATATAATTGTAGATAAACAGGTGTTAACATTAATGCCACTTTAGCTAGTGAATTCGTTGTTTTCCTCCATTGGTCATAAAACACTGTACCCATTTATTTGCCATAATATACCTAAATGAAGTAATTATAACGGTATTTTTATCATTGAGGAAATGGTTTTTATCTAAATGACGAAAATAACGTAGGATTACATATCTATTAAATTATAAAACTGCTATAGTGGAGGTAAGCCTTCTACTTCCAAAATAATCACAAAAGGTCCACATATTTATCGCGTTACATACCTTTGCATTTAATTATTATATTTTAGTTGGCAAATCCGTTTTCTAAATCGTTAACTAAATCTGATTGCAGGCATACGCTCTACTGCATATGCTTTCAGAAGATTTGGAATACAGAATATCGTTAGCAGATGAAGCTTATAATCTTTATAAAAATATAAAGCTGACACCGGAGGACGAGGTTTGTAAAAAAATCAGATAAATAGGAAATAATTAATAATGTCAATAGTTCCAGTCTCCGATTTAAAGTCCCATAATGGTCATATTGTTGAAATATTAAATAAAGTGTTAGTTTAGTGCTTATTTTTATGTTTAATGCCCATTCTTTTTATAGAGTGTGTTAGTTCTATGTTCACATTACCTGACGCTAAAGCTGATTGAAGTATGGACTGAAACAAAAGTACAGAATGTTGGTCTACTTTCTCAAGACGATGAAACCCTGGAAGAATTTCTGCATATTGGAAAGTAAGGAACTTTGTGCACCATATTTTTTCCACACGAATATTATTGTCACTTTCGACCTCGAACCTCGACCTCGACTTTTTCGAATGTGGAGATGATGTGTGATTTTCAGGTTTCTTAATTTCGATAGATAGATATTTAGCTTATTTCAAGTGTGGTTTCATGTAAACTTGATCAGGACCGCATAAAGAAGTCAGTCGGTTAAGTTTTTAAATTTGTGAATATTTAATTGTACGTTCCAGAGGTTGGGCGAAAGATATCAAACGTCAACAAGAGGATGTTATAGAAAATGATCGTAAAAAGGTAACTGAAACCTTAAATACCCAAATATCTTACTTAGGCATCCTATCTAAAAAATTATGCAGCTGCATATACACCATGATATGATACTACATAACCTATAAGATATTGAAGAATGGGATTACCACCTATTATTCTACATTTAAAAAAATATCAGGCATGTTGATTTCGACCTCTTGGGCATTCAAGCACTATTACTGTCCCACTGCTGGGCACGGGCCTCCTCTACCAATGAGAGGGGTTAGGCCTTAGTCTACCACGCTGGCCTAATGCGGGTTGGTAGAATTCACATACCTTCGAAATTCCTGTGAAGAAATTCCTCAGGTATGCAGGTTTCCTCACGATGTTTTCCTTCACCGTTATAGCAAACATAGTAAATTAATCCTATAATATTACTGATCCTCTGCCGGCCACAGGCCTCCTCTACTAATGAGGGACTTGGCCTTAGATCACCACGCTGCATTAATGCGGGTTGGTACTTGGTAGACTTGACATACCTTTCAAATTATTGTGGAGAAATCTTGAGGTTACAGGTTTACTCACGATGATTTTCTTTCACCGTTATAGCAAGCGATAAATCACAATAAATACATAATTATCATAGAAAAGTTAGGGGTGCATGCTGTCTTGGTTGGTCTTTAACCCTCGACAGTTGTCTCCGCAATGCGTATTAGTCTCATCTTAGCTATCGCTACTTGCATCATTACCACAGGAATAACAAAAATTAAACAGCAAAGGATCGGATCCTTTCTACCTGTTCTTATTCCACTTCGTGTAACACTTTTTCAAGCATGTCGCAGAATTTTTACTGATTTGGCCTAATTTTTACGACTCGGTGCCTGTCTAACGTCAACCCCCTGTAAGGGATCCCGTCCGAGGCAAATTGTGTTAGAAAAACACGCCGCCCGACCTAGGAATCGAATCCAAGACCTCCTGGTCCACAGACCAAGGCCACGATCGGAGATGGAGTGCTCGGATAGACAGTACCGGATCTAGTTTTTTTCAAAGTGGGGGCAAGCTGCAAATATGATTTTACCGCCGCCAAATTAGCGCGCCCTCCAGATTTTGCCGCCTCCCAAATCTTGCCGGCCGGGGCAAGTGCACCCTTTCCCCCCTAGATCCGGCACTGTGGGTTTAAACAAGTGGCTTATGCGCTAATCGAATAGAATAAATGTATGGGAATGACAGAAGAGTACGCTGCATATAGCGTATTTTTATGTCATTCCCATACATTTATTCTTTTCGACTAGCGCATAAGCCACTTTTATAAGCCCGCTGGATACACATCATACAAATAATTTCATAGGAGTACGAAGAAGAATGTTCTCTGTACGCGTTCTTGGGGCGTGTTCGTTTGAACATCGCGCTGGACGCGTTACGCGAGGTGCGTTGCGTCGCTCGTTCTGCGGACCGCGCGCGCATGACTCACGCTCTGTTGCACGACGCGGTTCGCGCCCATCATCGCAGGTCGGTGTTCGCTAGAAAGCTCAGCGGACAAGTACTGCGGACTTATGGACCTTCACTCGATGATCAGGTTAGAAATTATCACAAGTTTAAAGCTTATATCAAGGGTGGTCCCATATCAATTTGGTCATGATCGGTAAGTTGGAAGTTGGTCAGTGAAGTTTTTAAACTTGTTTACCTCTAGTACTAGTGTTATTACAGTTCTCGATTCTCGAAATTGATGAGTTTTCGTCTTCTCCAATCGACTTGACCATTAGCGCGACTTGGTGAAACTACAGTGAACAAAAAAAATGTGTGGAGAAAATGAAAACAATCGTTATTTATAGAATCGAGAACAGATAAAAATAGGGGTAAACGATGATGAAATACTTCCCTGGGCAATCGTAAGATTAGTTTCTTCGTGTTATGGCGAGTACACACCGGCCGAACATAGGCAAAAGAATCTATACCTGTTGCGTTCATACAAACTTTCGCCGTTGTGTGAATGAAACAGGCATGATTCGTTCGCCTTCGTTCGACACGGTGTGTACGCGCCATGATACAGTTTTAACTATTTTCCAGAACGTCACTGGCCAATACGTGAAAGTGACAAGCATTCACTCTAAAGGGAAATCTAATCCCGTGGATGGTCTGTCCTCCGCAGCCACTTCTGAACAAGCCTAAACAATTATTAATTTAGCTATATAATTAAATAAAACCCTCTCATCACATTAAACTTATTTATTTTTACAATTTTAATATAAAACAATTTTAATAGTTGACATATAGTCGAAACACAAGGATTACACAAAAGTTTCTCGCATGGAGGCGAGAAAATAAATAATTCTAAGTTGAGGCCGAGTCGTGCCTTTTCATTTCCACTTGGTCGCGAAAAGTTAAAAATATGGAAGCATAAAACAAGATATGACCTCAAAAAACGAGAAATATTCTATTATGTACTCCCCCTTATCGAGCGAGAAAATCTTGTGTATATCGACAATTTTAAGCCCTATTTACATGAAGTTTATCTTATGGGATATGGGGTACCAGAAAAGTGTAATTCGTGCCGCGTCTTCCATTCTTGGTTCAAGCTGACCCAGTCTTGCAAAAAAACAGTCATTCATTATTCTCCTAAGATAAACTATTTCCATGTAATAGATACAGTATAATATATTGTCCCCTACAACAGTAGAATATTTGAATAAATTACTTATTCAGTATTTACATTAAATGTGTTGTACATAAAATATGGGCATACAAAATCAACTTTTGATATATAAACAAGCATCTCTCAAATTTATAATATATTTTATTGTTAATATATTATGATAAATATAACAATATTGTTCACAATCACATGCAGTAAAGTCTTGGTAAGCCATGACATAATATATCGCAAACTAATAAATATAGGACTGTAGGATGTACCATACATGGCAGATATTGTAATATATGATTTGATATTTTATACCTAAATATTTTTAATGATGGCACTGCAATTAGTTTAAGTTAGTCAAATGAAAATGTTCTTGAAAGGAATCTTGGGGCATTTCACGCCAAGCGGGCAACGAAAAAAAAGTGAGGTTCTGAAATTCGTTCATATTTTGCTTATTTATACTTCTAGAGGGTATGAACGTGTACACAAAATATTTTTTTTATAAACGGTCTGATTGTCAAATTATGGCCTTCTAAAATATTGACCTCACCGGTGTAAGGGTTCCTTTGGGAGGTATTTTGCGTATTGAAGTAATTTATAATAAAATAACAAATGTAGTGTTTTGCGTAGTAAATTTAATGGACTTTTTGATTTTTTGAACGGATTCGAAATTTAATTTTTTTATCTTGTGTTAAACCGGAAGTAAAGATTTCAAAACGAAATTGTAATACTTTGGGCAACAACATTTTTATTTCTTTTTATTCGAAAATAAAGCTTGACATACACAGATTCTACCATAAAAATTGTAAATGGGGTGCTACATTCGTTTAGGAATTATATCAATTCGAGTACGTACATGTCGTACTGATCGAGGTACCTGACGCTTGCTAAAGTTGGCTATTTTGCGTAAAAAAGAATACACACAGTAAAATTGCTTTGAAGTCACCTTTATATATATGATTATAATATTTACAGTTAATTTTATATTGATAACCGACTTATCCTAGAGGAGGATAATGTTTTTCGAGTATAGGTTTTGTATCTATGTATGCCAATTTCTTTCGCACGCTCTACAGCCTAAACGGCTTGACGAATTTTAACATATGAGATATCATTTCATTCGTCTAAGTAATGGGAGTAATATAGTATGTAATATTCAGTTGTTGCGCCTGCGCATTAAAATGGGAAAGGAGAATAAAAAAGTTTTTTTTATTATTATATCGTTATTGTAAGCTCGCAACACTTTTTGTCATATAGCAACACTATCAAAATGTTATTATATTTTATTTTACTCCCACTACTGAGACGAATGAAATGACATCTCATATGTTAAAATTCTTCAAGCCGTTTAGGCTGAAGAGCGTACGAAAGAAATTGACATACATAAATACAAAACCTATACTCGAAAAACATTATCCTCCTTCAGGATCAGTCGGTTATCAATATAAAATTAACTGTAAATATTATAATCATCCATAAAAAGGTGACTTCAAAGCAATTTTACTGTGTGTTTTTCTTTTTACGCAAAATAGCCGACTTTAGCAAGCGTCAGGTACCTCGACAAGTACGACATGTACGTACTCGTATTAATATAATTCCTAAACGAATGTAGCACCCATGTTACAATTTTTATGGTAGAATCTGTGTATGTCAAGCTTTATTTTCGAATAAAAATAAATAAAAATGTTGTTGCCCAAAGTATTACAATTTCGTTTTGAAATCTTTACTTCCGGTTTAACACAAGATAAAATATTTAAATTTCGAATCCGTTCAAAAAATCAAAAAGTCCATTAAATTTACTACGCAAAACACTACATTTGTTATTTTATTATAAATTACTTCAATACGCAAAATACCTCCCAAAGGAACCCTTACACCGGTGAGGTCAATAATATTTTAGAAGGCCATAATTTGACAATTAGACCTTTTATAAAAAAAATATTTTGTGTACACGTTCATACCCTCTAGAAGTATCAATAAGCAAAATATTAACGCATTTCAGAACCTCACTTTTTTTTCGTTGGCCCGCTTGACGTGAAATGCCCCTCTGTTTTTTTTTTAATAAGTATAGCATTCAGTTTTTTTATGTTTTTCCACGAGGCATGAGCGTGGATAACTATAAAAAAATACTAGGAATTTATTTTTGTGACAACTACTAAGGTCGAATGTTTTATAAAGCAATACGCTATTATTTTTCTCCAAGTGAACCCGGATTTCAGTCAGATGACAATCTGTCTTGCCTTATTTATGACTATAAAAGCCAAGTTCTCTCTGCAACAAGTTAAAAAGTTTGTTGCGTCGACCTCACGTTAGTGGTATAAAGGTGGAAGAATGCGCTGCTATTATAAGTACGAAATATACATTATTATGACTAGCTTTTTGAGCCAGAGGAGCGTTGTAACAAAGTTGGTGTAATATTGTTACAACATTGTTACGAATAAAAATTTGAATTTACGAGAATTTGTGCCCGATATGGCGATAGACTCTCCCCCCTATCACATCTGGGACGGAACTAAGCTCGGCGAAACGTGGGTGAACTAGTTCGCTAGTGCACCTGATACAGGCGTGAGCTTATGTTATGTTAGGAATAAAATTAATAATTCTAAACCAAATTCTTTTAAATACTTTGTATTTCAGCCTTCAGCAACTTTATTTCCATTGTTATTATTTCAGCAAGTCATAAACATATATTTTTATGTTGATTAAGTAAAAATTGTGGCCTAGTAAAAATAATAATCGTTGTTTTTTGTGCCCTAAATATTATATATAAATATGTGTTACAAAAAAACGCGAAAATAATAGATAAACATAAACCATTATTTCCGAGTCCTGATTACAGAATTTATTTTATAAATTAAGACATAACACAGGTAATGGTACCAGGGCTGAACATCTCTGTGGGGATTATACTTTAGCCGCATCTCCTGCACTAGTTTTTCTCGAAACAAAACACAAAAACATACGCAAAACAAGGATTGTCGCTATCTCATAGAACAATGGACCATAGATAAAAAATACATGTTTTGTGTAAGTTTTGTTTTGTGTAATGTTTTAGTGCAGGAGACGCGGATTTACCGTCGCATCGCTCAATTTTCGCAGAATAATTGGGTACTAGACTATGATTGATTTTATACATTACCTAAATGGCAAATCAAACAATTAAAAACCCTTCTGTAAAAACGGCATCGATTTTTTTTGCAAAATGAGGCAGTAATTCATATTTTAAATTCTACAATAAACAAGAGTGGGGGTGTAGTGGGGATATCTTGCTATCCCTTTCCAACTCACGCACCGTTATGGCCGTGACGTGATTATACGGATACTTCTTTTTCCCGCAGTTTGAAGGTTACACCAAAGTTCAAAGGCTTATAACTTTTTTTTTAAAGAATATTTCAACATTTCTTCCTATGCTATGTTTTAGATGACGTGGAATTTCATATAAATTTAAATTAAAAAAATAGTCACGTACCCAATTAAACTGTTTTCTGACGTCGCCTACACTAGCTTGCACACTCTGTTTCTTAATCTAACCCTTCACAAATCATCTTGTAGTAGGCCCAGAAGACAGAGGGACGGGCCATTATTTAGGTGATTTGATTTTATCATCCGAATGAATGACTACCCTACACCTGATGGTAAGCATACTCAGGTACAAAAACCAACGACCACCGAAAAATAATAGGTTAATACTAGAATTCATCATCAGCCACAGGACGTCCGCTGCTGGACAAGTTCGGCGAAATGTGGGTGTACTAGTTCGCTAGTGGCCTCTGCCTACACCTTCGGGGATACAGGCGTGAACTTATGTTAGGCTTTGGCTCATGTTGGAATCGGTAAAAAGGTTTTTTTCCCGATGTCAACATGATCTAAGCCATTAAATAGTGATGGGCGGCTCGGCCAACGGACACTTATGTAACATACATATATGCCGCCTCCAACGGGTTAATAGACCATATTGATGTAAAATGTTTTTTTGTGGGTTGGCTAATTTCTGCACAACATGTCCTATTAATAGTAACAATCATAACTTAAGCTAGTATAATTTATTAATATGACACAGTTCTTATATTCCACTATAATATTTTATAATAAAACGATACATTATATAATTTAAGTTAAAACTTAAAAGACTTTGTGAAACAGGTGGCGTAAATAAGGCGTAGGAAATCTTTTACATTGTTGTATGGACATTCTTGTATAGTTTTCAGAGATGCGAAAGCATCTGCAGGCTGCTGTCAAGCAGACTGCCTCGGTGGCGTTGTTGTATTTCTATACGACTACCGTCCTGAGGTCTCGGGTTCGATCCCCGGGTCGGGCAAAGTGATATTGGATTTAGCATATCAACCCGGAGTCTGGAATTTGAGCCCGATATGGGGATAGGCTCGCCCCCTATCACATCTGGGACAGAACTAAGCTCGGCGAAATGTGCGTGTACTAGTTGGCTAGTACGCCTCTGCCTACACCTTCGGGGATTTTCCGTGAGCTTATGTTATGATGCGAAAGCGAATAAATGCCACACTTGGCATTCCATTCACTGTCTATTTGGAAAGACCTGTCCAAATATTTATTACATAAAAATATATATTCATAAATAAATTTAAAAAATCAAAATATTTCCATAGTCATAAATAACGCATGATTTGAGACTAGCGCCCGGAAATTAAGTTAGAAGATTAGCTTTGCCCGACCTGCGAACCACGAGCTCCCGGTCCATAGCCCATATATGCTGCCACTAAACCAAGGAGGCGAAACAAGCATTTCAATACATTTAAAAATAACAAAGCCTCGCCACACTTTTGTTTCCCCACCCGTTTAAGGGAGTGACCACATTAATCGATGATGAACCTGCTCCAGCGGACCAGAATGAGCTTTATATCAATGCAAAAGGCCGTAAATTCGCATTAAGCGTTGTTCGAACCATAGCGAGTAGTTGCTCCCTAACAAACCTAATATATAAATAATTTAAAACCTAATCGTGATAGAATCCGTAAAAATAGTTTTATTTTAAAGTAATAAGTGTTATTCTGATTTCTTAAGTTTACGCGAATGCTATTGCTATTGCTACTGCTATTCATTGAAATAAAACTATTTTTACGGATTCTATCACGATTTGGTTTTAATTTTTATTCCCGACGTTTCGAAGGCTTTGCGGTCTTCGTGGTCACCGGTTGGACTGCTCAGCCAGTTTTATTTCAATAAGTGTTATATTCAATAATTATACTGTTGGCACAATATGGTAATATCATACAGATTTTGCGTAAGGCACTTAACTATGTAAACCATAATGAAGTTATAGTGCAATGATTGCTTCTAATGTGACATTTACGACCGAATGGTCAAATGCTACTCGACTTTAACGGCTTCTTATATTGATTATCCCCATACAATTTTGACAGATAAGGTGGCCTTAAACGACATAAGGCGATCTTAAATGTATGAACATTCGGCAGTTACTGATACACATTACAAATCCATTTGGCCAAGTATGTATTATTGGCCACAAGTTAATAGTAACATTCATTGTCTTGTATTTAATTATATTATTATTTATGTATTTAGCTGTATATACTTTGTAACATTTAAATTGGAGCATTTGGTCATAAGTCGTTTGACGGTCCAGCATACGTCACCATAGTTGTATAATACTACTATTACAAAATATATTGTACAATAACTGTTGGGAAAAAAGAAGATTGGCTAGTGATTACAACATTTAATTACAAAGTGATCACACATATCAGTGCGCAATCTGCTTGGGCCGATTTTGCATCTGGTTATTTTATTCGGACGATATCTTTGCGATAAATTACTCACAGTTTTTTTAAATTATTATTGATTGGTATTTAGATAGCATATTCAATCATTAAAAGCCAAACATTTTAGTATATAGAAACTGAGAGAAGTTATAAGTATCTCCTATTTTACTTAAAAACAATATTACTGTATTACCTATAAGTTACTCATTTAGGTAATACTATGTATAACTAAAATCCTAAGTCTATATCAATTGTTGAAAGTTGATATTGGGGAAGTATATACTAACAGGGTGTATATTGTATATTCACATTCATTTTTAATCCATCCATATACCATTCTTATGTAATACTTAACGTTATACTTAATATCAAAGTATGCATACATTTAAACATAATGGGCCCTACTTATAAAAACCAGTTTAACGGAGCAAATGGCACATGCGTCATACCCGTGAACGGGTGCTACTTGTGTGGACTACTCTGCTCCGACTTTATTACATTCATTAATTTTATCCATCCGTTTAGTTTGGCGATTATTCGCCGTGCCTGTGGGAGTCGCTCAGCAATCGAAATTGTACGTTTTATTGTTTTCATTTTACATGGAGGTTACCTTGTTGTAGATTGGCTGCTCTAATTTAATGTAAATTATTGAAATTTTATGTTTTCTTATTTTGGTTGTGTATTAATATCTGACTGTAAATTGGTTATTATTCTCAAAAAGAGCAACGTCAGAGTTTCTTGCCCGTTCTTCTCTGACGAACCAGCTTTCCGAATTGGCGGTAGAGTAAACAATTTAGACGGAATCTAAACAATGTGTGACATTTTATGGATTCAATAAACGATTTGATTTGATTTGATTTGACAGGTTAATCTGTCCCTTTATTTTCAAACAATGTGACACAAGGAAAAAAGTGACTGACTATACTTAGCCATGGGCTCAGCTAACCTGTTTTTATAAGGAAGGCCCTATATTATTATCATCTCAATGTTTTTATTATCTATACCAATTTGATATATTTTTGCCACATCAAGCCAATATATATTATTAAATAATTTTACATGTAACATGATATAATATATTATTTTTTCGTAATGATCAACATTAATAAATTGAATATTAGTACAAATAGCAAACAAGTTAAAGTTTCAGTCGAAATCTCCCTTATTTCATTCTATAGTACTCAACATTCACTTGATTTCTCAGTCTCATCATTATGACTTAGAGCTTTATAATTTACTACCAATGTTTAATGTCTCCGCGTCATAATATAAAATATAGTAAAATTTCCACAAGGAAACAAAGTACACAAAAATAAAATGTGGAATCGACACAAGATTACAAACAAATAAATAAAACGTCAAACATCAATAAAACTAGCAAACACAAGTAATAATTATGAAACGCTCATTCTGCCATAATTATTTCGTTAAAAGTTGCAGAACTACAGCACTGCAACAGGTTACTATATACAATAGCAGGACATAAAAATTCCTGGGTGCCTAATATGAACAACTTCCCAATATAAATATTCTATTCGAAATCATATTCAAACGTTATTCATGCTTCGGCCTCTGTACACATACCAGCTTATTAATAAATACTCAATAGCATTATTTTAACTATTGATGAACATTATCTCTACACCTCATCGAAGTTATTGAGGGACTAAATATTGAATAGTCAATGACGCTAACATTTTTATGAACAAATTAGTGAGTATTTACCGTTTAGAAGTTTTCTGAAGTCTCAGAGGTACTGAACATCGACGCGACCATGCTGTCAAACTCCGGAACCGCATCTTCGAACATCTTGAGCTGTTTGGAGAGGGTCTCCGAGTCTGTGGAGACGGAACCTTCCAGAAGTTCTGTCCACTCGTCACTCGCTGACCTCGCTTGCAAACATTCTTGGTAGAAGTTTGCCAGTTCTGCTATCGGACTGCCGTCCGCGAATGGAAATTCCTGAAATTATTGGCATGAAAATAGTGAATTGCTCAATACTGAATATTTATATATCTGCATGGCAAAAGACAGTAAACATGATGGTATAAAAGTATACAATGTCTATCCTCGCGAAAGTTTAGTGCATAAAACCACGTCACTTTAATCAACAAACACAACTTTAGACAAAAATATGAAATTATTTTAACAAATGACGCCCACCCTCCTCATAATTCCTGTCAAAATCCACCAAGAGTCAGATATTACAGAGTCTATAGTATAGACTCGTAGAGTATTCAAATGTCGATAAAAAATATACTGAAATAGTGTAGTAACACTATTACCATTAATCCAGAGTATTTATCAGTATTCTTGGGTTTTGGCACTTCTATCGCCCTGCTCACAACATGCCCT
Organism: Clanis bilineata; assembly: GCA_036417725.1. Classification (NCBI taxonomy): domain Eukaryota; kingdom Metazoa; phylum Arthropoda; class Insecta; order Lepidoptera; family Sphingidae; genus Clanis; species Clanis bilineata. The sequence continues at coordinate 16,292,568 of CM071137.1, forward strand.
GATGATGTGGACGCCTCGCTCGGGCCTGGTTGCTCTATCCTCGCACGTTCGGTTATAGCTAACTTCTTCATTTTCTGTAATATGAATTAATTGAATATATAGAAAATTAATTTAATAGATTTCCGGAAATCGAAATACCCCATATGCTTCTAAATTAGGATTCAAATTCAGAATCAGACAATTCCGAGATTCGCGACTTTCATTGTTGGATGTCGAAAACGCGTGCCATGAACTTTCAAGCTAAGTGGCTAACACAAATTGTAGTGGCGGGTGGTATAGTCTGAAATCATTTGGAATCCGTATTCCTTTCCTATGAAATTCAATTAAGTAGCACATCAATTTTTTTCTTTGAATTATTTATTTATTGTTGACTATTTCATCATGTCATCATCATCACCCACAGGATGTCTACTGCTGGACATAAGCCTCCCCAGATCATTATGTAAATAATTATAACTTACATTTTCCATCCTTTCTTTTTCAGCAAGGAGCCACGCCATGGGTGGTTCTGGAGGTAACTTTTGGCTCAGCGATTCATGTAGCTCTTTCATTTTGTCGTGATCTACAAATGCCCCCGCCGTAAGCGGTTTAGACAAATCCAACTCTTTTTTCTCATTGTGTGATCTCCTGAAATGACACAATACATAATATGACATTGAAATTATACATCATTGGAAATGAACATTCATAATATTTATGTAAATTCTTGCCTAAAGGTAAAATCTGTGGGGAAAAGGGGGGCATAACGTAAAAGAAAGAGATTGTGAGAATTTTTGTTAACCTTATAACTCAATTACGGGTCCCTGGTACTAATTAGACATTTACCTTGGAATTTTAGGACTTTCGTTATAAAAATGATCACTTTTAACCATGATGTCGCTGTTAATATGTGTCTTTTGAGTTTGTGTATATTGAATTCTATCCTCGGGTAATATTGTCATTTTCGTCCTGTATGACACTTCTATGAGAATTGTACCAATTGGAGTTCGAAGCTCACTAACTTTGATTGTCTTATTTTTCTCACCTGCAAAATATAAATACCCATAGTTAAACTAGATATTATGCATTGTTTAACATTATCATTTTATTATAATAGCCAACTAAGCTATGCCGTCATGTATTAAGATATAAAGTTCAATGACACCACACCGTTTGATGATAAGTTTTATGATTTTTCTGATAAATTATCAACTCAGGCATGACAACAATAATAAAGCGATTTTTTTTATATCAGAGACTGCAAACGAGCAGTTGCGTCACCTGGTGGTAAGTGATCTTCATCGCCCATAGACACCTGAGACAAGAAAATTATGGATGCGTTGCCAACCTAAAAGGATTTCCCATAGGGATTGAGAAAGGGAGAAACGGAAATCTCACTCACCGAACGAAACGCGACAGCGAGCTGCTACCCCGGTTATCTGTGAAACAGTGGTATCAAACCAGTCGAGCCGGCCCATTCGAGCTGTAGACATAACTGTCTACAGCCTGGCTCTACCACTCAAAATTAATCGCAATAAACCAACTCACCTAATATTTGGTAGTTGGGTTCACCACCATATATCTTATGGTAAATCTTAAACGATTCTTTATGCTGCGCCCGCGCCAATTTGTAAGCTGGTGTTATTCTTGATATGGTCAGTGTTGACTTTAACATAACACTCATTCGATAGTAAACAGTGGATGGTGAACATATGTCGCATCCAGGCATCAACTTCACAGTCCATAACTCAAGTATCATTTCATCACCATCGTTGGTTCGTAAATATATTTCTATACATAAAACTTTTGTGAGTGCATCTATCACTTCTCCATTGAGCACTCGTTTTGTTTCTTCGTTTACACGCGGCTCGTCCGGTATCGATAGGTTGAACTATAAAAATGTGTACAACATTCTAATATGTGCATGCTTAATTATACCAGTCTAGTATAAATAAGGCGGGACAAGGCAGACAGATGTAGTACTAAGAGAAATGAGACAGTGTGAGGTATCGGAAAACGACGTTATATAGAGCAAAATGGAAAAGAAAAACAAGAAAAGCTGACTCCACCACCATGTGGGTTAAATAGTTTTAAAAGAGAGAAAGAGTAGTATTACTTCCAGATGCTGGTCACAAGAGTCCTCTACTAATGAGAGTGATGAGTCTTTAGTCTACCAAGCTGCCCTAATTCAAATAGGTAGACTTCACAAACCTTCCAAATTCTTGGAGAGAAATTCTCAGGTTTGTAGCTTTCCTAGATGTTTTCTTCACCTTTATAGCAAGCGATAATTTATATAATTAAAAAATGAAACACACATAGAAAAGTCAGATTATATGCTCATTATTGGGGTTGGTTTCTACAGTCGGTACCATTCCAAACTGATCTATTGCTGCTCAATTACCAATTTACTTAATAATCTGTCTGTCAGTGTGTTTTTCTTGTAAAAAATAACTCAGAGTAAGTCTATATTTGATTTAACAATACCAAATCCTCACTGAGTTCGTATGTTGTTTGTTGTTCGTCTTACTTTGACTTAGACTTGTTAGTGGAAGTTAGTTCTATACATCTTAGCCTCAGGGTCTTGATTATCAATGCTCACAAGTATGTAAAGCACAATGTTGTGTTGAAACATTGTATGAAACTAAAGAATACCTTTTATAAGAATCTTATTATCTTAATTCATATTTATAAATATGCTTTTTATTAATGCATATTATTTAGTGGTCATACTGAATAGTGTTCAGGTTTTGTCTTGCCAGTATTATGTTACATTTATGCAAATAAATAAAGCAACATTATTTTTTCATGGCATGTTGTGTAAATATTTATATTACATTTAGTGCCACTTGCAGCTTCGTGATAAATCTTTATTTATCCTAAACCTGAATTTAAAGGTAGGAGTGAGCTGTAGGATAAATCAAGATAAACTCTAGATTAGTAATAACGCTGCATGGCGCCCTTAATTGATTATCTCATAAAATTGGCATTCTTTTACCTCATCAAACAGCAAAAAGGTTCCAATATAAGACAAAACAACTTTGCCTTAAATTATGTTGCTAAACATTTAATTGAAAATATATGTTGCAGCTTTATACATTGAGTGGTTATTACATCAATATAATATACCCCAGATGCACAGTTCTTTGCAAATTTCCTTCTAAAAATGGTCTCAGAAACAAACAAAAGAAAAAGATCACAAGTTCTAATTCAATCAACGCTAATATAACCCTATGCATGTGGTATAAAGTAGCTTTTTAATTGAGATGAGCAAGCATTCTTAACTTTGAATTTGGAAATTTAGAATTCTATCGGCGTCCAACTGTATGCAAAAGGAGTGCTTAAGCACTTTTTTGCTGTCCCATTTTCCGAGCGTCAACTGTGCATCTAGGTAAATAATATATTGATGGGTTATTACCATAAACCCACTTTGTGTGTTGCAAAAATGTAGTAGTTAGCACCTTTTATTGGCCTCAGACACCTATACAGTGATTTATCACAACTCTGATAAGGAATATCTTCAATTACAATAACAAAGTAAATTATGTTACATTGCATAATACATATATAATAATTATTGTAAACAGTGTGAAAATTGTTTGCATCAACATAAACAATAATGTTTAATATAAGCAGCGATAGCTCAGTTGGAAATGGTATGGACTGCCGAGACAAGTATCGGAGGTTCGAGACCAACCAGAATGGAGCATACACCTCTGACTTTTCTGTGTTAAGTGTATTTTCATTGTGAAATATTGCTTGCTATAACGGTGAAGGAAAACATTGTGAGGAAACCTGCATACCCGAGAATTTCTTCACAGGAATTTCAAAGGTATGTGAAGTTTACCAACCTGCATTAGGCCAGCGTGGTAGACTCAGTCTAACTTAACCCCTCTCATTAGTAGAGGAGGCCCGTGCCCAGCAGTGGGACAGTAATATTACAGGGCTAATATTATTATATTATATTATTATAAGACTTTTGATAAAGGTCACAGGAAGTCGCTGGATGCAGGCCATTTCAAACAGATTGATCTGGAAATCTTTGGGGGAGACCTATGTCCAGCAGTAGACGTCCTGTAGCTGACGATGATGATGATAGGACTTGTATTACAAAATGTCACTCAGGCATTTAGATTTCAAGCTAGTTTTTATATATATACATGCAAAAAATCTTGACATTTACTCTAGAAACACAGCTAAGCAGTTTCATTTCTTAGATAAAGTATTACATTGCTGGCAGTACAGTCTTTGCATAAGGGCATATGGGACCCATGCCCAAGTTTTGCCGCAAAATCTTGTTGTGTTTAGTATGGTAATTAGTGAATTAAATTTAGGAGGTCCTTATCTTTTTTAGCATGGGGTTTCGCAAGTTATATTTGGAATTGTGATAATTAAATGATTTGTGCATACTTCAATGTTTTTGTTTCTGGTGTGTTTCTTTATAATACATGCAAGTTCCCTATCATCAGATGTAATCAAGCAGCTTTTAATTAGCCGACCCCGTGTGAAGGTGGGATAAGAGCAGGTAGGAAGATAATGAAAAATATCATTCGCAAATCGCATGGTCAATAAATATATGATTTTTTGCACACAATTAAAAAATTGAATAACAAGATGAATGTACACATATTCAAGTATTTTTAATGCAAATACAACATCCATTAAAGAGTATAAATTCGTCCTAGTAGCGGAAAATGACTGTATTTAGTGTAACTCACCCATTGCAAAGGAGGTGCGGAATCCACTCCGTTGTCGACCTTCGGGCTGCAGTCATGGCTTATTTTCTTGCCTTGTCTACTTTGTACCACGATCTGAGCCACTTTCAGAGTTAACACCTTTGTAAACTTATACAATCTGTACCGTTCTTGTATTTCCGCATTAGACGAGGCCATTTTAAAAGAAAAAAATCGCGTGTAAAGTTATACTTCACGGATTATTTTGTTATTTTGCGCAGTGGGCACGGCACAATGGTTAAAGTTCATAGTTTGTACAAGAACAACACAAACACTGTAGAAATAAACTATCCAAATTTATAGAAAACACCTTTTTAAATTTACTTTATTAACAATCGATGAGTATATAAATAAAAACAGATTTTTTTTTATTTTATCCGTTTTATGGTTAGAACTTAGAAGTGTAAATGTCGAAGTATGTACCAGTATGTACTCATTTCGGAATTCTAATGAACGAAGATAGTAGATACTAAAATATTATTCGTGGAAATTATACATTGGTTAAAAATAGGTTACAACTATTGGTTTATTTAAATATAGACATAATGCTTTCGTTTCCATGATTGGTGAATCAGAGTACACGCCTATAATATTAGTTCTTGGAGAGTTTCGTTTTCTGTAGAATTTTAATTTAAGTTCCGCAGCAGCATTCATAAAAAAATGAATATTATTTATTTAAAATATTAATTAATATTTTTTATTTCTAATAAGGTAGGTAATGGCCGACAAGTTAGTTGCAGACCACCATACATGAAAATTGCAACTAATAACTTGGCAGCATGGTCTCAGATCTTAGCCGGTTCCCTGTGCAACAAATAAAAACAAAGTTAAAGTAGTTTTGGCGGGAATTCTGAATTATTGACTGATCGATCATCGAACCAGGGAACCAACAGAAGTTTACAGTTCACTCTTTTTCAAAAGCTTTCAGACACCTTGAAAAAGTGTGAACTGTAAACTGACTAGCTATTATGTATCTATTAAACAAAACTTCCAAACTACAAACTTCCAAAAAGGAGAAGATCCTGAATTCGTCTGTATTTTTTTATGTATGTTACGCTTATTTCAAGGGTAGTCCCATATCAATTTGGTTTCGATCGGATTTGAAGTCAGTCCGTTAAGTTTTTAAACTTGTGATTATAAAAATCTATAGACTTCTTTGCAGTGTAATTCATTAATTGCTAGTCTGAGGCCAGGTGCACACGTCGATGAATACCACTAATCATGGCAACCTGTCATTATCAACCGCCATAATAATAGAGAATGTGAGCTTTCATCGGTTAACTTTTAACCTTGGTAGTTAGGTAACACTGCACACAAGCTATTATAGCTATTAAGTTAAGGTCCATAACTAGTTAAGTAGGTACCTACTGACCAAGAAGTAGATATTAGATAGAATGGGGTTGGATAAAATATACATACCTATTACTGAAAAGATGGATAGGTACATCTTTTCGGTTAGTAAAGAGAGATAGATACAGGTATCACTCTTATGTTGCAGATTAGGTAGGTACCTATGTCAAATTCATTATACTTCGAATTCAGAATATAAGAAATATATGAGATACTTTTGAAGAGAAACGATACTCGTTCCTTCTACCTTATCCCACCTTCATGTGGGGTCGGCGCAACACACTTTCTCAAGCATGTCGCAAAAATGATTCGGCAAAAAAGTTTTTATGACTGGCTGCTTGCCTGACGTCAACCCCCGGTTTGGAGGATCCAATCCTAGGCAAAAATTTGAAAAATCGATTTGCCCAAACTAGGAATTGAACCCAGGACCTCTCAATATACAACCCATAGAGAGCCCAAGTCTCGGACCGATGGCAGTTTCATGATTTCATCACCATCACAACAGGACATCGAGTGCTGAACATTGGCCCCTCAAAGATTATCGCGCGCTTATGTTAGGTACGTAAGAATAACGTAAATAAGTAATTTGTAATTTCTTATAGAGGCTATAGAGCCCTAGATTTTGCCTTTAGGACAGGGGAACCCATAACAGTTTTGCGGCCTTAGCCAAGTGGCTTATGCGCTAGTCGAATAGAATAGTAAATGTATGGGAATGACATAAGAGTACGCTATACATATATGGCGTACGCGTATGTCATTCCCATACATTTTCCATTTTCCCATACACTTGGCTAATGCCCCAGTTTACCCGTTGATTTCTACCAGCGAAATACACCGCACAAAACCGCCGACCCGTCGACATAGCTCGCCGACACAACCACGCGAACGCGAAGTCGCGAACTTGGAGAAAAATCCTTGAGATATGAAGGAACGGTGCATGCCTTGTACAATTGGGTATTTGACTAGTTTTTTAAATTAATTTTATTTGAAAGTTACGTCGTCTTATATATAAAACAGATATAAATACTGAAATATTCTCAAAAATAAAAAAAAGTTATAAGCCTTTGAAGTTTGGTGTAACCGTCATACTGCGGGAAAGAGAAGTATCAGTACAACCACGTCACTCCATAGCGGTACGTAAGTTGGAAAGGGATCGCAAGATATCTCCAATATCACTCCAGAATTTAAAATATGAATTACTGCCCCATTTATCAACCAATTTCGATGTAGTTTTTACAGAAGGGTTTATTTTTTTGTTTTATTTGCAATTACATATAACTATACTACATTCTACCACTCAAATTCGTTGTAGAAAAATACTGCAATACAAAGCTCCTAGTCTATAGCTCGTATATTTTTAGAACAAGTAGACTAGCCGTAGCTAATTGCAGAATACGGAAGCTCTGATGTTATATCTTCAGATGTCAGTCCTTATGTTCCAGCAATTGATACAGTTGTCTGTTATTTTTGAAATAATCGGATTATTCGTTTCTAATACTTGAGCAACCTGATCGAATTAATTTAATTGAGTATAGATCAGTGACTATAGCTAAGTATAGTTGCGGTATAAGAACCAGATAAACGTCTAAACAGTTTCATAATTTTACAGGAGCGTAAAAATACGTGAAGAATTTACCGCTTCAAATTTTATAATAGATATGATACAGAATTGACGAAAGAAAAATAATATTGGTATATTGTTTTTAAGAATAAGCTCTTATATTGTAACTGATAGTAAGTTTATTAAAACTAATTTAACGTTATTCATATTATTACGTTTTTTTATTCTATGTGGCCTTTGACAGACTGGTCCGGAAATTTGTGGACAGATTTGCGCTGATGATAAAAGCAAATACATCATACTTCTTTTTAGCGAATGGAATTATTGATGAAACTGTCATAATTATTACCTACTGATGATTATTTGAAATGCTATGCCTACTGTTATTATGCAGGCGAAGTAATTAAAAATGACAGTCAGCAAAAAGCTTGCTAATTTAAGTAATTAACAGTAATTAACACATCATTAATGTTAATAAAATATCAATTGCCTATAAAGTGAGTAAGTATATATAGGACGACTTGCTTCCAATCCTCATAACATAATCTTAAAAAGTAGTGTCTGTTTAAAACAGTTGAGTTTTGAGAGCTCAATATGTTATTCGAATTTTTAAGTGTAGGAGACGCACTAAAGTAAGTTTTTTATTGCCTCAGCCGAGCTGTGTGAACAGACGGCCTACCTGATGGTAAGTGGTGACTTTCGGTTAGAAATTGGGAAGTAAAGCAATATATATTTAGAAGAGAGCTGGTACAGTTTGTTAAAAAAGAGTATGACGAGGTGAAAATTGGAACTAAAACAAAAATATTTTTTATCTGACTTATTATTTTATTCTACAAATAATTTACACCTGGAAATTGAAAATCAGACCCAAAAATCCTATTAAATAACAATCAATAGGAATAATACATTTTACGTCGTAGTATATTGGGTTGTCAAATTAATCACCCCCATTAAATCCATACTCCTTTTTGCTAATTTGTACTTGGATAATTTCATTCATAGTTCAACCAAGCGTACAGTATTATTATAAAACATAATAAAATCAAAACCTTAAGTTTCCGCTCTAGGCGCCTCTATTCGGTGCTTATATTTAAATATGCTGCTGCTTACTTTACTTGCTTTATCATTAGGCCTACCTATTTACTTATCAGTGATTTATAAGCTACTATCTTTATACACTTATTACAAAATTAAGTTTACGCTTGTATCCTCAAAGGGCCTACCCCTTTAAAAGGTAAACTAAATAACGAGAATACCCACATCTCGCCGAGCTTATTTCTATTCCAGATCTTACAGAAGACATCTAGACCTACGACATTGTGTCACAAAGCTAAGGGTGACATTAAAGTCGCGTCTCCTGTACTAAAACATTACACAAAACATGGTATTTCTAATTTTTTTGTCTATGGTTCGTTGTTACATGACCAGGAGACAATGAAAAACTTTGTTTTGTGTAGGTGCCTTGTGTAGGTGTTTTTTTTAAACATGTACAGGAGACGCGTCTTCATATAACCCAATTACCGTTTAATAAAACATGATTGCAGGAATGTAAAAAATCCTCGGGAATACTGGTATGTTAAAGTATTGAGGTTCATACTAAGTTTAATGGGCGCATGGCCTGCCCGACAACTGGGTGAAACACAGAGCAAGTACAGAACCGCTCCAGGTTACATCCTATTGTGTGTGAAAATTTGTTGCGTATACTTAAGTGCCCTGTACATAAGATCTCACGCTGCGTCGCTGCCGTTTCTGGAGATTGGACATAACTACATCACAGTTTTTATGACTTGTGTCACAATAGTAAGTTTGGTATTTGAATCATTACATACTTAAATAATAAAGCGTGATTATTATATCGCTAGCTAGAGTGTGTCTACTTTGGGCAGGGAACAATGTGACGAAAAATCACAGATTTATAAGAGGAGACGGATTTTTAAACAGCCATAATAATATAATTTTATTCTATTGCATAATTTAGATGCATAGGCTGGCAAAATAAATGTATAATTTTGATCTTTCTACCCAAAGAGATTTAATACTACATACAGTTTAATGTCTGTTTCTACCGAAAATAACTGTAGCCCGAGCAGGAAAAATTCTAACAATCGTAAATGTATTCAAGCTTGATGCGCGTCTATGAAATTTGTATGAAATATTAACCAAATGTCACCAGTACGCAGCTCGAATACATTTAAATCCTGCTCGGGCTGATCACGACCGAAAATGACCTGCATTACGATCATGTAAATATATTTAAAAAAACATGCTAGATTTTCTTGCCCGTTCTTCTCTGGCGAGTGGCGAACCAGTTTTTTCAAATTGTTATGGTCGCGGTAGGACGAATTGATGGTAGGATAAAAAATTAATATTTTCGATTTCTCGAAATGATATTTTTTCGGATTATTTATTTTACTTTATCTGCACTTGGAACCAAATATTTGTCAAATACTGCACCTTTATTTGGGGTACAGGAGCAGATATAGTGCGTATGCGCGTGTGCATGTGTGTGCGTGCCTTGATTGTCTGGATGTAGGAGTGTTGACAAAACATATGTTGTAAGCTTACCATACCAAAATTTTAAGGAAATTCACATTTCATCATAACTTAAGCCGCGTCTCCTGCACTAGTTTTTCTCGAAACATTACACAAAAACATATACGCAAAACAACGATTTCAGCTGTCTCCTGCTCGTAGAACATTGGACCATAGATAAAAAATGCATGTTTTGTGTAGGTGTTTTGTGTAATAGTTTTAGTGCAGGAGATGTGGTTTAAAGCCCCGTCTCCTGCACATGTTTTATCTACACAGAACACTAAAAACACATACGCAAAACAACGATTTTAGCCGTCACCTGCTCGTAGAATAATGGACCATAGATAAAAAATACATGTTTTGTGTATGTGTTTTATGTAATGTTTTAGTGCAGGAGATGTGGTTTAATAGTAACATCAGAATTTATTTATTTTTTATAATACCATTCTTCCAGTCCCGTCTTGCAACTCTCTCCATAAATAGAAGCTATCACGAACTTATGAAAAAATTCCTTACTGAGTACCATCTGTTTTATTCCAAAGATGAATCGGAATTCGCTTTAAAGGTAAATTTTACAAAGATGAAATTCACGTTGATATTCACGGTTTTAATTTTAACCAGATTTGCTGACACTTTATAGGTATGAAAAGAGATTTTTTTACAAATATCACTATGTAATATTTGATGTCAATACATTGCTGTGGAATAGATGATGATAGTCCTGTATGAATTGAATGGTTTTTATTTTAATTGGTAACGCATGGGCGTAGGTACTGCATTCTCCACTATCGCATATGGTATTCCATTCCAAATGTATCTGGTATTCTCTGGTGTCCCACTCCCACCACTAAATAAATACATTCATTAAGATTATTACTTTTAGTAAATTGTTAAAAATTATATCGTGCTTCTTTTTCAGACTCACATAAAAGTGCACAGATTGTCGTCATTCTTCTGCGTATATCTAAACTTTCTGCTAATATTAGGAATCATTTTATTCAATTTTTTACCCATGTATGACAATTACCGTAATGGCAAGTTTGACAAAGAAAATCCAAATAACATATCATATCAATTGTCTATATATTACGAGCTGCCTTTCGACACATCTCATAGTTTCAAGGGATATATGATCGTCACTGCTTTTAATTGGTAAGTGATGTCTGCGGTGGTGATATCTTTATTATAAGACGAGAACCTACACACTACCTACAACTTTTACTATATTAGTTCCTATATAGAGCGAATTATGTGCGTACTGCGTATTGAGTGAATACGTTCTATCGAAAAGTTTTCAACGTGCGATTTAATGGCGTGTACATACCAACCGAACGTTCGAATCTACACCTGGGGGGTTACCACCATCTCTTATAGCAGTATTATTATCATTTTACTTTTTTTTATCCGAGCACGGCAAAGTGACCACACAACACCTGATGGTAAGCGATGTGCGGTCCAAAAATACCAGTCACCACCTATAGACCTTGTGTCCATCGACCAGTATCATGCCGGCCTGCATAAATGCTTCTTCACACTCCGCTTGAAGGACCCAATGTTGTAGGAGGGAGGGAATACGTAAGCCGGCAAACTATTCCACAGTTTCACGGTACGGCAAAGGTAGGAGTTACCGAACTTCTTAGTTCGGGCCGAGATGGTAGAAACCGCGAAGCTGTGGTTTCGCAAACCGGCACGCGTGGTTCTGTTAAGGAAGGGAGAGGGAGGAATGAGGTTGAACAATTCTTCGGAGCATTCCCCGTGATACAGATGGTAGAACACACTGAGCGAAGCGATATCTCGGCGCAATTACTTGCACCGATTCCCATACAAAACAAACGAAAAACGATTATAATAATACTGCTATAAGAGGTTGTGGTAACCCTGCTGTTGCGGTCATACAAACAAACTTTCGCAGTTGTGTGAATGCTACAGTAATAGAGAATACTACAGTAATACAGTGAATGCATAGATTCGCGATCGTTCGTTCCTTTGGTGTATAGGTACGATAATCTAAGGGTACGCGGCATGAGAAGCAAGATTCCATACAAAAAAATCTCAAACGTCAGTAGCCATCAACCACTTATCACAAATCGAGGGCGCTTATTACAATTTCCACCTTAGAATGTTCAAGATCACGTAAGACAATTTTATTGTCTAAACATTATTACGCGGGCACGACCTTACGCGCGTGTTTTAAATACGACTCAGTGACTTATGACCATGAGGTCACAACTTTTGAATCACAAGTTTGTTGTCCCGTCTATATACGGTTGAATGTCTTTGTAGTAGTTACTTACCCTATATTTTTCTCCCGTTGCCAGGTACTCATGTTACATATGCACAAGTGTGTTTTGTATGTTCGATTTGGTTTTATTTGTGCTAGTATTCCACGTGAGAGGACATTATGAAATATTACTTCACCAATTAAACAATTTTCCAATACCAGCGATATATACTAGCGACAAACAGAAGTCAATAACACACGCACAGCTGTATGATGACGCAGAGATGATCGCGATTGAAAAAAGATTGAAGGGGTGTATTGATTATCATCGCAGACTTTTGGGGTAAGTTATATTGACATGACATGTAATTATTATATTGAAAAGATGTTGACCGTTTCACGAAATAATTTGCTATGTTTGCTACGTCACTACGTCCGATTTCAAAAATAATGTGAAATTTTTTTATTGCTATTTGGGACGCAACAATAGTCGCCTCCTTGGTCTAGTGGCAGCAGATTAATTATGGGCCGTGGACCGAGAGGTTCGATTCCCAGGTCGGGCAAAGCCAATATCTTATTTCATTTGCCCAGCACTGGATCCCTCAGAGGGGGTGGACGTCAGGCAGACAGCCGGTCGTAAAAACAAAGCCAAATCTAGTCTGCAACATGCTTGAAAAAGTGTGTTGGCACCGACCTCGCAATACACTTTTACCACTACATACTTAATTATAACAATATTCTATGAATAACAGTTAGTTTGGTCCTTGAAACTAAAACATTGAATACCTCGAAAGTAACAATTTCATACTTATTGGGTTTTAACACTCAACCCTCGATATGATGAATGAGGACGAAGTAAACTAAACAAACAACAGCATAGACAACTCGATTCGCTGTTGGTAGATTAAAACATTTGTTTCAGATTCACTAATGAAATCTCATCGGTGTTTGGTCCGATGTTGTTTGTCTACTACACATTTCATCAAATCAGCGATTGCCTCTTACTTTTGGAGATATCTCAAATGGTCAGTACATTTATTTAGACTTTTGTAATAGGGGATAATACTGCAATGTTCTGGCACCAGAGTGCAGCACTAGCGTAGACAGTAAACAGATTTTTTAACGAGTCACATGACTTTATTAATCTAAGGAGTCACATATACATATATGTATAACTTACTAATATATCAACAATCACATATCGGTATTACTTAAAATTACATTTTTTTAGAGAAACATTTGGCATAGTTTTTATAGAGCACTTTTTCCAGTAAAGCTGGTCAGAAATACTCTTAATAAAATAAATCTAATTTGTTTCCCATCTCCTTTATGAACATATCTTTCCGGGGCACATCAATTATTGTCCACTCTACAAATGTGTAAATTAAATACCATATTATGACATTATATGACAACAATTCGAGGTTATGCAACATGGGGGTTTGCTTACTGTATGTGCTAGTGGCGCCATCTGCGCCAAGTAATATCCCCTATTAAACATGAATCAATTGAACGATAGCCGTTAAGGATCTAGTGGTATTTGTTCTAGCATCGGATCGATTGCCTGTCGACATTAACGACTTTACAAAAAAAAAGGTTTATTTATAAATAATACTTTCAAAATGAATTTATGTTTTCACTTTAGGGACTAAAATATAACTTTCAAGCTACGCAAAATTCATATTTCTAGATAGACAGTATGTTTATATCAAAAGTAATAATTCACCCGTATTCTAAAAATATAATTTAATCTTCTTCTTGGTTTAGTGGCAGCATAAATGGGCTGTGGACCGGGAGGTTCTGGTTTCGATTCCCAGGTCGGGCAAAGCAAATTTTCTCATTTAATTTGCCCGGGACTGGTTCCCTCAGAGGGGTTGACATCAGGCAGGCAACCGGTCGTAAAAATAAGCTAAATCTATTCTGCAACATGCTTGAAAAAGTGTGCACCGATCCTACTTTAAGATGGGATAAGGCCAGGTAGAAAGAAAAATTCTAAAAATATAATACTAACTAAACGTTTTTTTGTTTTTACCAGAACACCGTTGCCTTTATTCGTTATGGACCATTAACCTTGGCTCTGTTCCAGCAACTGATTCAACTGTCTTTTATCATAGAGTCTGTTGGCACTGTGGTAAGGTTGTTTATATAAGCTCTCGTTGTAATATCTCTAAGCCTTAGCGCCGAATGCTCAAACACTTAATGTTGAGTAACGTTTGACCATATATTAAGGTTGGTACAGAATGATTGATATAAAGCCACATTACCTGCGCTAAAACATTACACAAAACACCAGTGGCGTGCAGTCCATATAGGCTAAGAGGCTATCTACCTTGACAAGTTTGCTATTCACCCAAATATAGAATAAAAATCATGAGCAAAACCATTTTCCAAAAGCAGCGCCCGCTTATATTTTAAATCGACACAGGGACGATGATGATGGTAATGTAACAGTTCAAAATCGATTTGTAAGTTTTTGTCTACCTTGACCAGAATGCCTATGCACGCCACTGCAAAATACCTACACAAAACATGGTTGCCTTTCACATTTCTATTGACCGACTTCCAAAAAGGAGAACGTCCTCAATTCGTCTGTATTTTTTTTATGTATGTTACGCGATATCTCCGCGAAATGTTGACTGATTTTAAAAATTATTTTTGTGTTCGATAGAGCTTATTTCAAGAGTGGTCCCATATAAATTTGGTCACAATCGGATTTGAAGTCGGTCCGTAGTTTTTAAACTTGTGATTATCTATGGTCTATTGTTCTATGAGGAGACAGCGATAATCCTTGTTTTGAGTTTGGTTTGAGAAAATTTAGTGCAGGTGACACTCTTTTACGATTCACAGACCGGTAAATTAAAGAACGCCGTATACAATGTCCCTTGGGAGTACATGGATACAAAGAACAGAAAATACGTGATGATCTTCATGTGGAACGTGGCTGAGCCGGTGCATGTGAATGCCCTCGGACTGACCAAAGTGGGAGTTACGTCTATGGCGTCGGTAATCAAAAATTTTCGTTTTCACTGACCTATAATTAATTTTTAGGCTCGTATTAAGGGCGTACATGCGTACTAAATCTGGAGAGCGATGTGAAGGTCAATGCAGATGAAGTGAAAAGATATCAACGCAAAAGAAAAAATATTTTTTGGGTTGTTTTTAACTTTTATAATAATAGAGTTGCAAGCCTTACTGATTCTATAAAACGCGACTAATTACTAGGTCTATAGGTCCATGGTTCGAAGTATAAGTAATCATAAGGCTATTTACTAAGGATATATTTTTTTACAGATACTGAAGACGTCATTTTCATACTTCGCTTTTCTTCGTTCGGTATCTGAGTAGAATTTCTCTAAAGCCGCGTGCCCTGCATATGTTTTTTCGAAACAAAACACAAAAAATACCTACACCAAACAAGGTATTTCTAATTTTTTTTTTCATTGTATGAAATGAAAAACTAGAGCAGGAGACTCTTCTTAAGCTACACGCGTACACTTAAGTATATTATTTCATCTATTTATGATTTAATAGATTTTAGCACATACAAATTAGGAATATTTATTATTTACTCTGTATACTAACTTCTGTATTGTTTTAGGAGATACAAATTAAATAATATATGTTTATCTAAACTTTTTATTCGTGTATAACAAAATCTATACCAAAAATAGTTAAAACGGAGCATAATGTAAACTGGGATGAATAGAAACTGGCTGAACTATTATAACAAAAAATATTATTTACTATCCTATCCTGATCGATCCTAACCGGTTCAATTATAACATTAAAAATCTATGGAGTTAATGGTTAAAAATACTTGATAATGGATGGTGCCCGGAGTCTTGAATTTGAACCCGTTATGGCAATAAGCTAAGGGTAGACAGGATCAATATAATGTACCCTAGATGAACAGTTCTTTGCAAATATCCTCCTAAAAGTGGTCTCAGGAATAAAACAAAGAAAAGATCACAAATTCTAATTAAATCAACACAAATATAACCCTATGCACCTGTAATAAAGTAGCTTTTTAAACGAAATGAGCAAGCGTTCTTCAATTTGAATTTTGAAATTTAGAATTCCATCGGCTCTTAAAAGCACTCCTTTGCTGTCTCAGTTTCCGAGCGTCAACTGTGCATCTAGGTAATTAATATATCGATGGTAGACAGTGTCTCTTTGTCTATATGGACTGCACGTCACTGTGACCAATATGGTGTTAAAATGTCATAGTGACACACATCTAATCTAGTGTGGCTAGGCATTGTGGCTGAGATCTATAGAGCGAACTTCGTCTTGAGTGAAGATTTGTAATGTTTAAATCGAACTTAGACTTAGTCCGTGCCGTTTTTTACAAGGAAAGCAGACTGAAAGACAGATTAAGCAAAGATATTCTAGTAAAAAATGACTCGGACTAAGTCAAAGTTTGATTTAATTCCAAATCCTCACCAATTTCGTTTCTTTGACTCAGACTTAGTCGAAGTTCGCTCTATAGATCTCAGCCTATATGTGGCTGTCCAGAGGGGCTTCAGAAATGACTTGATGGTCGTTTGTCCAGGTATGGGAGTACATCTTTGTCCCTAAATCTGTATTGATCAGGAGATGGAACCTGTTGCAAGCTCCCTTTTCTTTTATCCTCTTCAGAATGTACAGAAGCATTTATACAGGCCGGCATCATTCTGGTGACCATTTACAAACTCGTTTCTGTGGCTTTTTTAACTGCATAGGGTGTATGGTAGCCTTTGCTTGTACTTTTCTGTCCATTGATAAAAAAAAATCTGGCAATACCATAATGAACACTCGCTAGGCTTTACAAACCACATATTCAATAACATAAATATGACAATCTGATGTTATATTTCGTTATGAAGCTGTGCACATACAAACATGTGAACCGAACAATAATATTTTTATTTAGTATTGGCAACATTCTGCGACACTGCGTCTTCACCAATATGGCGTACATAAATACACGTGTTTTTTGTACTCGTGCTAATTACGAAGCGAATGTACCACATTAGTTTAATTAAACCTCTGTCCTGTGTTATTAATAAAACAAAACCAGCAAAATTTCCAAATGATATCATTATGTGGCTTTCCATTAAAATGTCAACTCTACTAATGACTTGATGCACACCAACACAGCTGTTAAACATTTAGAAACATAATACCCTCACATTTAAATTATTTGCCCTCAAATTACTACTTACAAATATAATTATGATTACTGTGTACTGTTACTGTTTGGAGAACTGTGTACATTTATTAATATTATAATAAAATATAATTTTTAA
Organism: Clanis bilineata; assembly: GCA_036417725.1. Taxonomy (NCBI): domain Eukaryota; kingdom Metazoa; phylum Arthropoda; class Insecta; order Lepidoptera; family Sphingidae; genus Clanis; species Clanis bilineata. Next base: position 16,310,229 of record CM071137.1, read on the forward strand.
TAATAACGTAGAATGGATCATAGCAGTTCGTAGAACGTTCCCAGGTCGGGCAACGCGAATTTTCTGATTTAATTTGCCCAGGACTAGATCCCTCAGAGAGGGTTGACGTCAGGCAGGCAGTCGGTAGTAAAATCTGAGCCAAATCCTTTCTGCAACATACTTGATAAAGTGTGTTGCGCCGACCCCACATTAAGATGGAATAAGGGCAGGTAGAAAGAAAAGAGTATTAACATAGAATGGTAGGTGACATTTTTGTACTGATGCTTTGTGAGCAATCAATGAATACTCAGACATATGCTAAGAAATATTTTAGGCAGTATAAATCTGTAACTGCCTGCCTAGGTGGCCTAGTTGTATTTCGGTACGACTACAGTCCTGAGGTCTCGGGTTCGAACCCCGGGTCGGACAAAGTGATATTAGATTTTTCCATATCAGCCCGGAGTCTGGAATTTGTGCCCGATATGGCGATAGGCTCGCCCCCTATCACATCTGGGACGGAACAAAGCTCGGCGAAATGTGGGTCTTCTAGTTCGCTAGGGCGCCTCTGCCTACCTCTTCAGGGATACAAGCGTGAGCTTATGTTATGTTATAAATCTGTAAAGTGTATCATAATAAAGTATTACACTATAAATTGTGTATTATCTCAACTAATTAGTATATGGTAAGTCGGTCACGCAGTTGATTGGAAGTATCATCATCATCGTTGCCTATACCCATATATTGATTGGAAGTATCATCATCATCATCATCATCATCATCAGCCATAGGACGTCCACTGTTGAACATAGGCCTCCCCCAAAGATTTCCAGATCGACCTATCACCTACAAGGTGGACCGACAACCTGGTAAAGGTCGCAGGAAGTCGCTGGATGCAGGCAGCTTCCAACAGGTCGATTGGAAGTATAGTGATTACAAAATTCGCAATGCACTATTACCCATCGCTTAGCATATGACTGAGCATACAAGTTTTGTTTAAATAAAAATAAAAGATTATTCAGTAAACAAAGAACAGTATGTAATATTATTTATTAAAGGTCAAAATATTACAAAATACGTAACAAATTATCATCTAACGAAATGTGTATATGTAGATATTATTACTATCATCATTAGGGTGTCATTACAAAATGTATACCTAACAGATTTTGATGCACGACTAATTGGTTTTTAACTTCAATTCAAAAAGGATTGCTAAATTGATAATTTCTTTAACTTACAGATTCATGACATTAATAAATATGTAGATTATAGCAATTGTTGTACAGTACATATACAACACCCAAAACATTATACCATCTCTTACGTCCTAATTGAATAGTAACAATGGATATTACATTTCCTACGTCAGACCATTATCTATGGGCATATTGTTGCTATACATGTTGTATATAGCCAAATAAATCTGTAACATACATATTAGGCTAAAATTGGGTACTTGGCTAATATTTTTTTATTAATTTTATATGAAATTGACGCCATCTAAAATATAGCACTGAAAGAATTATTGAAATATTCTCAAAGATAAAAAAGTTATAAGCATTTGAAATTTGGTGTAACCTTCTGCCGAAAAGAGAAGTATCAGTAAAATCACGTCAGGGCCATAACGGTACGTGCGTTAGAAAGGGATAGCAAGATAACCCCACTACGTCACCCACTCTTGCTCATTGCAGAATTTAAAATATGACTTACTGACTCATTTTTCAACCAATTTCGATGCAGATTTTACAGAAGGGTTTCTTTTATGTTTTATTTGCTAGTACGTATAAAGATGTGTACAAAATCAAACACAGTCAAGTACCCAATTACACTATATTCTGATGCAATACAAAACATTAAATGTTTTAAAATTGCAATAGTAATTAAATGGGCATCACAATGAAAATAAAAATTAAAACATTACTAACAAGATATCGATAAAAATGTATCATATAGTAAGTAAAGTTATTAAAAATATAATAAAATGCGTACATGTCAAAAACTTGAGTAATGATTACCTCAATTAAATCCTTTGAAGTTATACATCAAGTGTTATTACGATGGTGGTAACCCCAGAGTTTTCCTAACAAGTTGCTCAGCAATTTTGTTAAATTGTTCTCTATCCTCTCTCCACATTTTAGCTGCATCCACATTGGCGCCACTTTCGTCGTTAGGTTCTGTAATTAAGAATTAAATAGATATAATTTTTAATTATAAGTATTAGTGTAAACAATTGTTGGTGGCCAAATAAATAAATAAAAAATAAAATAAGAAATATATTGATATTTTGCAATATATGGTGTCAATAAACGGGAAAATAATGAAAATATCCTGAACTGGGGGAATGCCTAAGAGTGTATAATCTTTCTTACTAGTAGACGAGGCTAGTGCCTAGTAGTTGGACATTACAAACTGTAATTATTACTATTATAAATGAAATTTACTTATTTCCAACACCTTGTATACATCCAGATACTTTTTAGTTTCTGAAAACAATAGCTCTGAGTCCACTTACTTCAGTCTAGCAAAGTAGAAATATTATATTATTATTTGTATTAACATTTTTTGTTACAAACCTGCTAACATGCTGACCACAGACAACAGTATTTTTTCAACACTCTGCACTGGCGACCACCTCTCAGCACTGCTCTCGTAGCCCATAGGGTCATCTCCTGGTGCATGCAGTATGGATATGCATACACGGCCATCTGCATATACTGAACAGAGAAAACATTTTTATTTTAAAGGTCATCATATTGATGCCTAAATATTGAACAAGCGCTACCACATAGATAATGAAAAAAATACATAATTTATGCAGCCTTCAATGCAATTCAATGTAGCAATATGAACTTTTTTCTTTAGGCGAAGGATGACAAATCATACAGCTAGTGTAAACTTAATAAAAGTGAGAACTATCACATTTTTATGTTATGATGCATAATATTCAGCAAATATTAAAAGTTAATTAGCATGAAACATTTATCATCTTTGGGGGAAGCCTATGTTCAGCAGTGGACATCCTATGGCTGATGATCCATCAAAATAGTTAAAACTACATTAAGTAATGACGTAACCAATACAGCTCTAAAGATTGTTATTTTTTATGAAATACATACTATTTGGATGAAACATTTCACAAATAAATTGCATCTTCGGTGGACTAAGAGGGTAGTCTGGGGGGAAGATCAACTTTGCTGGAAATATGCCACCTTCAAAGCATGTGCCTTCTGGACCACTGAAATGAGATTAAATGTTATCTATATTCAGAAGATAGTTGGAATTTTATACTAGGAATAAATGGTTTATTGGTGCTAAGAACATACGTAACTCTGATACATTGAAATATAGTATCTGCCATTTTATGATGACAGCATTGGAATGACAAGCGTAATGATAAGAATTTACATTACTATGTTAAATGCTTTATTACTTAACATTACGCTTCTCAGTAGGAAGGAGCAATACCACCGAAATCTAAAATAATGGATGGCACTGGCCCTCCTGATCCTCATAACCAACATACTGATCATTTAAAGCCAATCATTTGTAGCTATGTCCCTTATTATGTAAGCATTGTTACATATGACAGCCTCCATAGCAAGCGGAGAGTAGCCATCTGTGAAGCGAGAGGCCGTGGGTACGATTCCCGCACCAAGACAAATGTTTGTGTGGCCCACAAATATTCATTTCAGGTCTGGGTGTTGTGTGACCGAAAGTCTCTCGTAGTTTCCGATACCCTCTACATAAAACTCGATCTTAGTGTGGGGTCTAGACAATGTGTGTGACTGTTGGGCATTATTTAATATTACATGTGTTGATGTTGTTGATGACAGGCCTAATGCCATCATATGAACAGCGATATAAAAACAGGGAAACATTAACCCCCATATTCATAATGAAATTCTGGTCTTATCGAACGTATAACCCTACTTTTGCCTACTTTAGCTAAAAGAGAACTGAAATATGTTTATCGAATACAATGTTGCTGGTTACAGATAAAATATTATTTTTATCTCTGGCAAACTTGAAACAAATAGGAAGTCTTGGTTGGAAACAATCAATAAAAAATATATATCAATCTCAGATGGGGTTAGGACCCCCCTAAGATAGTCTAGGGACTTTAACAAAATTAATGTCATTAAGAAAGAATATCAAACTTGATACAGCTGACCTGAATCGGCCATGTTCTCATTATAGTAGGGGAGCCCAAGCGGGGATTTCGGGATTTACTAAAGCGCGTCAGATTAATATACAGGGGGATACCTTGTACCCGGTTAAGTACCTCCACAAAACATGAGGCCCATATATAAGGCCGCCCGTGAAGGATACAGGATCAGATTAGTAAAAAAAAATTGACCATCAGAAATTCTCGAGCGCGTCAGATTAAGGTAGGGTGAGTTAATTACATCCTAAAAAGTGTATATTCCACTAATCTGACAATTTGAGAGTGACGTAAAAAAAGGGGAGGGCAACAAAGTTGTAAAAAAAAAAGTCATCTCGACATTCTCGAGCGTAGCTAATTTTTTTTTTATTTTGAAGGAAATAATTCAAGAATAATGAAAAATATATAATCTGACGATTTCCGCAAGCCGAAATAATAAAAATTCGTCGATAAAGTTAAATGCGTGCAGTTGCGTGATGCCTACATTTCTTTCTCCGCGCTTCTATTCCTCTCTCACTCTTTCTCTATCTATTACTCTCTCACTCCGTCCCCACTCTGGTTTCTGCTTCCTGAGCTTTTCAATTAATTAAGTTCAATGATTTAAAAAAAAATATATATATTTTGAAAGTGTTTTTTTTTGGAATAACTTTTAACCGGCTTTATCGATCAACTTCAAAAACTAATCCGCCTTTGAGCTTGAAAAACCACGTCGATCGCCACCTAGCTGGTCAAAAACGGTTGATTCGTTCGAGAGATATCGTGAACGAAGGAAACCCGAAAAAACACTTTTTCGGTTTTTTCGGGATTACTCCGAAATTTGTGGTTCGATCAATTAAAATTGCTTATGAGGTTGATAAAACTGCGTCGAATGCCGCCAACCGCGTGAAAATCGGTTATCCATTCAAAAGTTATTGCGGTTTGAAAATTCCAAAAATAGTGTTCTATGAAATTTCTATTTCTTTGAACTCAGCGAGCTCAAAATATCACATAAATTATATTTTGAGCTCAAAAATGTCATAAGTACAATTTTAAGAGCCCAAGAATGGAATTAGCGGGAACTTGCAGGGATGGCCTTTAAGGTGAACCGTTTTTCTAATTTTTTTTTGTCAGATCAGGCCAATCCCTCTAGATAATCGTCAGATTATGAGACAGTACGTTTAGAACATAAAGATGAACCATATATATCTTAATCTGACGCGCTTGAGTATTTCAAAATGGCGAATTTTTTTTGCACATTATGAAAATGGCCGCGAGTTTGCGTCCCATCGAAATCGTCAGATTAGTGAATGAGAGCTTTTTTTTGGTGCACTTAACACTCCGTTAGAAAATCTGACGCGCTCGATAATTTTTTTTTTTTTTTCATTTTCAACCCTTAAATACAACCACTCGCATCATGCAAACGATCAGATTAACATACGTACATTATTAAAAATACGTAGGGCATTGATGCTATCAATATCTGACGCGCTCGAGGATGTCCATGCAACAGTTTTTTTTTACATATTTAAAAATCTATAGCCGCTTCCCCCACCGATGTAAAGGTATATATCATATAACATTTTTTTCTTCATATCATCTAAGCTTTGCATCCCAATAGGTCTCTACGACGCTCGAGTAAATCCCCATTTAGCATCGTGGGCTCCCCTACTATTATCAAACGTTGGAACGTTTTAACGCTAGTGAACCATTATGAATACAATTTTTATGAAACATACTATTGCGGTCTTATTACACTACTAATTTATTATGAATAAAGGGGTTAGTCATTATATTTATTTAACAGCATAAATCTACCTTTCTCTCTAAATACCTACTCATCACAATAAACAAGTCAGCATATTATGTACGTATACCTTTCCTAATTGCTAGATGTAAAATTTTAAGTATGCATCAACCCTGCCAAAAATCAAACACTTACGTTATAAGGGCTTCCCATTCAAAGAAGTTTTCTTCGTTAATTGGTCCAGCGATTATACCCTCCGGGGGATTCAAAGTCAATTCTGAAAGATAACAGCGTAATGAGAAAAGTGTATTGAACGAAATGACTTCGTGGCATAAAACATTTGGTAACTTACGTTTATATTCGGCCATCAGCCTCCTCAACGCTGAACCAGCCATATCTAATATGAGGTAAAATAAATATTTATGAAAAAGGAATCAGTATTTTATAATAAAATCAGCAAACATGTCTTTGCAAAATACTTGTGAAAAAATACGCAGAATTATACATATTCATTTAAAAATGATCGCGAATCATTAGTCATATTTTAGAATTGCAAAGTATACAAAATATATTTTAAATGAAATAAATAGAAGTAGGTTATTTTATTTAGGAGCTTTTTGATAAAAAATTAAATCACAGTTTTGGGACAAACTCCACCATAAGATGTAGAGAAATGACAAATGAGAATTGACAATTGACATTTGGAAATGACAGTTTACAGCTTAGTTAAAGAGAGAGACTAGATCGGTTCCATCTCCGTGACCTTGGCACCAGACAGGCAGCTAAAGATGGCGGAAAGTTTAGTGTGTCAAGTAATATAGTTGATGATTTGTAGATAATTTTTTTTAATTGATTTTACAAAGCAGTACATAAATGTTGCAATGTGAATATTTTTGTACATTTATCATTTATTACTTGTTTTTATTTGATTTATTTAAGATTATCAAACATTACGTTTATTGATTAGTTAAAATATTAGACTATTACTGCCACAATTAGTTTCAATGATATAATCATCAGCAACAGAATGTGCACTTTAAACATTAACTCAATGACGACATGGATCATAAAAAAATCGTTTGTTATAAAAATCGTTATCTAAACGCACTAGAGCTTTTCTAATAATTTGAATTAGAAAATTATAGTCTCTGCCTCCTCTTATGGTATACAGGTGTGAGAATATGTATGTAATGCAAAAGAATATACCGTAAACGAACTAAATAAAACATATTATCGATATCGACACCATACGCAATGAATCATGCACCCGTCACTAGACCACCATTTGAGCTGCCGTATTATTATTACTTTGTTCCAGGGGCGTAGCTTATTGACGGTTGCGGGCCTATAGGAACAAACACTTATATATTGATCCTTCATAACCTGAGTGGACAACCTTTAGTAAAAAAGAGATAGCATTATTTTTTGCTGATTCTATCAAATTTTATACTCAATAGGTTTTCAGTACAGTAGAGATTCCAACCAATTATTTATTTATTTTAGTCGATTATATGTAATGAACAAATATGAATGATTTTTGGTTCGAGATGCATTATGAAAATGAAGAAAATTAAAAAAAATATATGAACAAGATATGCTATTTAGACTAACATTAGACGAAAAGAGTTACCTGGAACTGGTACTGTTCATGATAAGAATTGCTTTTTGCTTAAAAAATTTTTTTGAATGTACCTATTTATTTTTTTAGTTTTATATAATGAAAACATAAAATATAGTGTAATAGTATAATCAATTCTCTCTGTATTATTAAATAATTAAATATTCATTTCACGAATCGACTACTTTCATAGACAATGGAAAAAAATATGTATAAGATCAACTTCCTCCTGCTGACTGACTGACTTCACTTGCTGAAGACATCCCTTTGAACAACATGGCGCACTTTTTAAACGTTGCCAAAATGAGATTTGTGAAAAAAATATTAACATTTTAGATTACAGGCCTACGAGTAAGTATGATCGTGCCTATTTTTTTATACCTATAATAATTCTATATTCACGCATAGTATGTCTATTATGGTACCAATTTTGTTTTAGTGCTATGGGGGAAATTGAGCACAATTTGATTCAACAGCCGATCTTTGCATGCAAACCAAATCATGTACAATTAAATCAGGTAACTATGAAAACCAAAAATCTTGATATAAGATGGACTTTTATTATTTGCACTTGAGCCGGAAAAGAATAGTAACGTAGGTACCTAGTTAAATAACGAGGTAACTTCTTTGCATTCAACCATTGCATTCAACACAATGTTTTTGCTAAAAATCATACGAGTTACCCTGAGATGGAAGTTAGTCCTCCTTTTTGAAACTCCTGTATATCGTGCCCAACTTTGCATTTCTATATGACGCAAAATATACCTTCTTCCAATGCACCTGTTGCGTAGATGTACAGCGTAAGCGTAATGCGACGCCCGTTTAAATTCTTTGACGACGCCATTACCATCTGAGCTAACGTCAATCAAAATGTCATCAGTGCGCAGCGAGCTCGATACGAATTCTATTGTAAAAATTATTTTTGCTCGTGGCATAGTGAAAATTAGGTGCACTAGTTGTACCCCTGCCTATCACACAATACTTGTCTTTAGAGTAATCTACGTTGGGAGGAGGAGCCTGTGGCGAAATATGTATGTCGTTTATGCAAAAAGACGTTTTATAACGCAAACGCATTGCAAAACCACAAGAATACTCAGCACAATGCCCATGACTTCAGCAGCGAAGACGACAAAGATGCGAACAATGCGAATAAAGAGGCAAGATTGCAAGAGTTTTACTTTGTCAATACCAAGGGGGGAAAACTCGCTCATTTCGAAGTCGTACATTTTTATTCAAATTCGAAAATCGAACTTGACTTCGCGAGAATTGTCCTCCAGAGTCCTGCCCGCCAGGCATGCGCGCCACGAGATATCTCGACAATCGACTGTCGAGATGTTGTCTACATGTTGTCTACAATATTGTATGAAAATAAACGAGGACGCATGTCCGTAGACAAAAAGAGAAAACCGCTCATAACAGGACAAAAAGCGTTGACAAAACGTTCTCGTGGCGCGCATGCTAGGCGGGCTGGCGTTGCCTGGGCCGAGGGCTTTATGACACAGGGTTATTTTTAACTTTAAATAATCATATGTTTAAAAACCTAACGGACCGACTTCAAAACTTTCCGATCATGACCATATTAAAAAATACACATACAGACAATCATACAGACGAATTGAGAACCACTTCCTTTTCGACCGACCTTAAAAAAAGGAGAAGGTGCTCAATTCGTCTGTATTTTTTATGTGTATTACTCGATATCACCGGCAAATGTGGACTGATTTTGAAGATTATTTTTGTGTTCAATAGAGTTTATTAGGTAGTCCCATATAAATTTGGTCACGTCGGATAAATTTTGAAGTCTATCCGTTAGGTAAGTTTTTAGGTAGGTTGGTGGTTAGGTAGAGGCCTACCTAAGCGGCAGACTGACAGCAACCTAGATACGACAACAGCAACCTATGTAGATAGACGTTTATTCATTATTTTATGCTCTATAATGAATATCTTGAGATTAAAAAGAATTTCTGGGCTTATTGTTGAAATAAGCAAATTTAATTTCGGGACTGTAGATCGACAGGTTCTAGATTTAATTCCCAGATCGGGCAAAGCAATTTTTCCAATTAAATTTACTCGGGACTGGATCCCCGATGGGGTTGACATCAGGTATACAGCTGGTTGTAAGAACTAAGCCAAATCCTATCTGCAACACGATTGAAAAAGTGTTAAAATAGTAATTTTGTACAAATATCCATGGCGCAACGGGCGAGTAGTCTGCTGTAAAACGAGAGGCTTCGATTCCCTTCATCAAATTAATGACAACCGTCTAACTTGAAGGGCGATATGGGATCATTCAAGTTCATACCACTAAAGAGTAGTGAAAACGATGAGTCAACTACAGTTGACGGATTGACCACGCGGCTATTTTCTGTGGACACGAGTTACATCATCGTGAAAATTGAAGACGATATCGATGTAGACGCGATGAAGAGGTCTAGACTGGATGGGGTTGTTAAAAGGACGCAGTTGAAGCCCAAACAACCTAAATTATCTAACATTACTGTTGATTTGAGGTAAGCTGTTCCCGGCGTGAATATATTGACAAGTCGACTTGCAGTATTCAAATTTTATAGATGTCTCATTTATGTATTGGTGAATAAATGTCCTGCCTCTGTGACTGCCTCGGTGGCGTGGTGGTATTTCGGTACGATTAAGGTTCTGAGGTCCCAGGTTCGATCCCCGGGTCGGGCAAAGTGATATTGGATTTTTCCATATCAGCCCGGAGTCTGGAATTCGCGCCTGATATGGTGATAGGCTCGCCCCCTATTACATCTGGGACGGAACTAAGCTCGGCGAAATGTGGGTGTTCTAGTTCGTCTCTGCCTACCCCTTCGGGGATACAGGCGTGAGTTTATGTTATGTTATGTTAATAAATGTCCAACTTCACGGGTTATTCTTATCAGGAAACCTGTGAACATTATTTATTCGTCATCTAAATCCCAATTTCGCTACAATATGGTAAGTCGACTTGCTGACTTATTCACAACAGATGCCAGGTACGGAACTATAACCTATTTGTACTTGTAGTAAATAGATTTTAATTGGACACTGCAGCAGTTTAGTGCTGACCCGTTTCAGAATATTTTCAGTAGCACGGATTAAGATGCTTGTTATCGGTGGCGCGGCGTAGTTGTTTTGCGTACTTTAGACCCCCGGGTCGGGTAAAGTAATATTGGATTTACTCCGTATCAACCTGGAGTCTGGATTTTGTGCCCGTTATGGCGATGGCCCCCCCTATAACATCTGGGACGAAAATGAGCTCGGCACAAAGTGGATGTTCTAGTTCGCTTGTCCGCTTCTGCTTAGACGTGAGCCTGTGTATGTTAAACACTTTACACAGTAAAATTTCATGTAATAATAAATGATATGTAGTGTGCAGATGGAATTATCTTTTTAGGTTTGCAAGTAATTTAATATTTCGGATTAAGCGCCTGTAATAAGGAAATTGACCTGGGGGGTATAAACGGAACACGCGCCTCTGTGTCGTTTAACTGTGATTGGTCGAAAGAACGTGTGATGTCTTATACATCTTTGGCATCACATCGACTAATCACAGTTAAACGACACGAAGAGACAAATGTTTGTATGATCCACAGATATTTGTTTCGGGCCTGGGTGTTGTGAGTTATGAGACCGAAAGTCTCTTATAGTTGTTGATGCCCACGACATATCTTGGGTAATCTTGATATCTTAGTGTGGGGTCAGGACTTTGTGTATGACTTTTAGGTGTTATTTATTAGTTTTGATTGTGTTTTGTAGAATAAACGTTGCAGTAAAACTTTGTTTACCCTCATTCAGGGGGCCCTTTACGTGTACCTTCCCATCAACACTGCGTCCGGATTTCCAATGTCGGCAGATATTCTTCAACTGTTGCGAGTACTCGCTGCATTATCGCGAAGAGCACACCAAAAGGCGAAAAGCTGCCCTGCGCTGTCAAGTATGTGAGCAACGCTTAGACAGGGACATACATTCAGAAAATACTATAGCGCAGATTCAATCCGTCCCTCCCCTGACCTTCTCGTGTCGGCTCTGCGGCCTCACATTTCTAGACAGCGCCGAATACGACGAGCATAATCGCATGGTCCACGCGAAAATGAAACCCCACCAATGTTCGATATGCGCGAAGAGGTTCACCCAACAGGGCGGGCTGCAGCAGCACATGCGCATGCACACCGGCATGCGTCCGTTCGCGTGCACCTTCTGCCCCAAAGCGTTCACACAGAAGGCGGGCCTGGAGCAGCATTTACGCACGCACACTAAGGTGAAGCCTTTCAAGTGCGTCATATGCAGCAAGTGCTTCTCACAGTCTGTACACCTGAGACAACACATGCGCACGCACACCAACATACAACCCTTCGAATGCTCCGTCTGCAACAGAAGATTTAAGCAAAGTAGCCATTTGAATTTTCACATGCGTTCGCATATTGGCGAGGGAACGCTCGCGATGGACAGATATGTGCAAGCTGTTCAACGGAACGAACAAATGGAGTTCTTGAATTTCGCGAATCTGCAACCCGTGCAAGATGGAGACACGTTGTATTACGCGGCGGAGTTGGCGACGTCACTACAGCCGTGCAACACTCAATTTCCGTATCAATCGCAAGTAGTTATGCCTGAAGGTGTCCTTTCAATTTAAAATGATGTTTGATTTTATTTTAATTTAAATGTTATTTTAAGTTTAAATAAATTGTATTGATAAGTCCCAACGGGTGTTTACTGTGTTTTATAGTTACTACAAGTACCTACACGTATATCTACAGTGTACATTCACATTCAAGTACATGCAAATTCTTGCATCCGTGCAAAATGCAACCGGCAATGCAATTCTCTTGCATTTGAGGTACTAGGTGATCATAACGTCCGAAGAGTTATATTTGTAGGTGATATCACCTAGGTAGTATCTAGACCTACATATATGAGGTAGCTGCATCCCGCCCAGACCACTGAAAAGTGCATGCGTAGTTTGTTCCTGCTTGCACACTCTCCCAATTGGTCACGAAACTGATGTTTGAGGTTGGGTACTACGGTACGGCATTGCAATTCGAACCGCAGCTGATATCGCGTGTCACAATTTTAATGTCACATCCGTGAAACAAATTGCATTGGACGTCTTTATCGATTTTATTTTAAACACGCTCTCCGTGCCAATTTTTGATCGCGTTGCAACTACATACACTAATGTACTAGGTACGTCATGTAGAAGTGATTCGTGGTCAGTACTCAGTAGATATTGTTTTTATATAATTCGATTTCCGTGATTCTTTAGTTGAATTGGATATATTTGTTATTTATACACATCAAGTCAAAATAGTTGAATGTCAAATGAATCCAAAAACGCGAACTTCGCCAAGTCTAATTCAAAGAAACGAACACAGTGAGAATTTGAAATCGAACTTTGATTTAGTGCGAGTCATTTTTTTACAAGAAAATCTTTGCTTAGTCTGTATTCTTCTTGGGAAAATGTCTCTGACTAAGTCAAAATTCGATTTAAAAATTCAAAATTCTCACTGAGTTCGTTTCTTTGACTCAGACTTAGTCGAAGTTTGCTCTATAGATCTCAGGCTTAGACGACATTTAGAGCTGATTTATCAGCACCAGTGTGTGTTGTTGCGGAAGCGTGTTCAGTGCATTTGTTTATATGGATCATGGATGCACGTTAAGCAGTATTTGGACAAAGGTATTCGGACGATGATGTGTCGGTCGTCAAAATACGTATTCGACGGCGTGTGGGCGCGGCGCGTTGGTTACATTTCGGTCTTTTGTATATTTTGTTAAAGCCGCGCATGGAACGCCAGTGAAAACAAAGGGAACTGACTGATGGCTGCATCCTGAGAATACGACCCTTTTGTCCCGATTTGACCTTTCATATGTCCTGTCTTGAGATTAGAAAAAATAAACACTGGTAATAGGTGATGTTGACTGTTATGAACCATCTTGGATAGGCTAATCTTAGAACTTAACAGATAAAGATTATAATGTCATTTAAATCATTATTGTCTCGGTGGCGTAGTGGTATTGTGGTACGACTACTCTCCTATCGTTCGAGAGCTCGGGTTCAATTGCGGATCGGGAAAAGTGATATTGGGTTTTTCTACTAAGTATCAGCTACCGATATGGCGATAAGCCCCTTATCACAGCTGGGACGGAAGTGAGCTTGGCGAAATGTAGGTATTCTAGTTCGCTAGTTCGTCTCAGCCTACTCCTTCGGGGATGCAGACGTGAATACGTACGTACATACGTCACTTAAATTAGATACACCTAAGCAATATGACTTATGTTGTGTTTTAAGCATCCCGTATTTCGAATGATTGCTTAATTAATATTCATTTTTGTACCCGTAGTTTTTTCCCAGTTTGTCAAGTTTTTGTACAAATGTTTTATCTATTCGCAGAGGTCTGTTCAGTTCGCACCCAGCGACGTAAGCTTATCTTTACCAGACGTATTGTGAAGCTGAGCATATTTTTTTGTATTCGATGTAATAGTCAGTTTTTTAAAGTCGGACAGCTCGCAGCACATGTGGCGGTTGCGCCAGGCGTGATTTACATTTTGTTTACATCCGCCGTCCGAGGGTACCTTCAACCTTGTGATATTGTAAGGGTTGTATCTCAAAACGGGGCACGTTCTAAATGCAGTAAACATGATCCCTGTGTTTGAAAAAACTGTATTAGTGTCCGTTTTCGGATCATCGTATTGCTCCGTCTATGGACTGGTACACAACTTTTTTTTTTTTTAAAAAGGGGAAATGAACAAGTAGGTCATCTAAAGTAGACGTAATTTATAGATATTGGATTTTTCCAATATCAGCCCGGAGTGTGGAATTTGTGTCCGATATGGCGATAGGCTCGCCCCCTGTCAAATCTGGGACGAAACTAAGTTTGGCTAAATGTACATAGGTGTTCTAGTTCACTAGTACGTCTCTGCCTACCCCTTCGTGGATACAGGCGTGAGCTTATGTTATGTGATGTGTGATATTTTAATCGAATTTCTACCGATTTTGATAATTCGATTTTTAATAGAATTTTTTATTTTAGGCATCTCACAATGTATTCAAAGGAATTGATTTAGAGCTTCTAACTTACCCAATACCTATCTGACACATAACATAAGCTCACGCTTGTATCCCTGAAGGGGTAGACAGAGGGCGCACTAGCGAACTAGAACAACCAAATTTCACCGAGCTTAGTTCCGTCCCAGATGTGATAGGGGGCGAGCCTATCGCCATATCGGGCACAAATTCCGGGCTCCAGGCTGTTATGGAAAAATCCAATATCACTTTGGCCGTCCCGGGGATCGAACCCAAGACCACGGACGGTAGTTGTACCGAAATACAACCACGCCACCGAGGCAGTCTAATACCCATCTATCTTGGTATAAAAAACACAAACCATGCCCCTAAGTACAAATCTCACTCAGGGCTGCGTTAGGTAGGAAAATATACAATTTCCAAGGCGAAGCGCGGGAGTAGCCGGCTGTGAAGCGAGAGGCCACTGGTTCGATTCCAGATCGAGTCAAATGTTTGTGTGACAAACAAATATTTCAGTAGTAGGTGTATTGAAACATAAAATCTTTCATAGCTCCTGACGCCTTGTCGTCTCCTTGGTCTAGTGGCAGCATTATACGGACCGGGAGGTCCTGGATTTGATTCCCAGGTCGGGCAAATCGTATTTTGTAATTTTGATTTGCCGGGGACTGGATCCCCAGAGGTGGGTAGCTGGTCGTAAAACTAAGCAAATCATTTTCTACAACATGCTTGAAAAAGTGTATTATGTACAGTTGACCCCACAATAAGGTGAGATAAGGGCACGTAGAAAGGAATTCCTGACAACACTAGACTCTTATCATACTGCACGGTGGGGTAGTGTGTGTGATAGCTGAATGTTTTATTTACGTGTAAAATACCTCTTTTTACTATAGATAATAGAGATACTAAGTTCCTTTCTTATAAAAATTTTTAGCTGAGCAAATGGCTAAGAATATTCTGTCACTTTTTGTCTTGTGTCACATTATCTGAAAATAAAAGGGACAGACTATTCTTAGCCATTTGCTCAGCTAAATTATTTTTATAAGTAAGGCCCTATATAAATTATTAAACGTAATAAAAATTCTAGAAGAATTTTCAAGTTCCAAGAAAATTCATGGATCTTCAAGTGATCAATGATCGTGTGGGGACACAAATTCTAAAACACACAAATGATCAGAAGGTTGCGTGTTCAGATCACGTCCTGGTCACGTTAATTATATAAGAGAAACGTCTGTTTACAATTGATGCGTTTATAAGACTGTTTATTATAATTAAGTACAATAGCGTGCAACTGGTAATTTACGCCGTCAGCATTTGTGTCCCCACAATCGAATTGTTTTTATTTTTATCCAATCCTCTTAATTAAGCTACACTAAGGCCGAGATCTAAAGAATGAACTTCGACTAAGTCTAAGGCTGAGATCTATAGAGCGAACTTCGACTAAGTCTGAGTTAAAGAAACGAACTCAGTGAAGATTTGTAATTTTTAAATCGAACTTCAACTTAGTCCGAGACATTTAAACAAAACAGACTGATAGACAGACTAAGCAATGATTTTCCTGTAAAAAATGCTAATGATTCCAAATCCTCAGTAAGTTCGTTTCTTTGACTCAGACTTAGTCTAAGTTCGCTCTATAGATTTCAGCCTAAGTCAATGTAACGAACTCAGCGAGGAACGTTGTTTGGAATTGTTAAATCGAATTTGACTTAGTCCGAGTCATTTTTTACAAGGAAAACAGACAGACAGACAGGCTAAGCAAAGATTTTCTTGTAAAAAATGACTCGGACTAAGTCAAAATCCTCACTGAGTTCGTTACTTTGACTTAGACTAAGTCAAAGATAGCTCTATAGATCTCAACATTACACTGGTCAAAGTGCGGTTAAAGTGCAAACGACACCGTTGGTAATTCGATCGAGTAATATATACATTGTCTCAATCGCCTTGTGCGGCGGTACAAAAAGCTTTTGGAAGATTTAAATTCCCCTAACGCCTTTTAAGTCGCCGACAGACGACGGCGTTGTTTACATTGGCCGACTGTTAATGGATTCCGAGCCATGCAAATGTAGGCGTAGTGATAGAAGTACATGTGATATTACTGAGCACTGAGCATCGAGCGGAACTCTCATACTAGTTAATATCATAGATGTGTGTCCGTCGGCTTCCTGCCACCATTTGACGAATGCTGTTTGAAATTCTTTCTTTCTGCTTGCCCCTATCGCACCTTAATGTGGGGTCGGCGCAGCACACTTTTTCAAGCATGTTGCAGAACTGATTTGGCTAAGTTTTTACGACCGGCTGCCAGTCTGACGTCAACCCCCATGAGGGATCAAATCCCGGGCAAATTAAGCTTCGCCGACTTTGGAATCGAACCCACGACCTACCGGTCTACAGCCCATATGTGCTGCCACTAGATCAAGGAGGTGACGCGTTTACGTTTGAAGTGCATTATAGAATTAATTTGATTTGAACAGCCATAATGTGTGACATCAAATGGGATACCTTTACAAATGGAATTATTTATTTAAATTGGAACGCGACTTTTCGCTAAGCCGAAATAAATGGTGTCTTACAGCCGGTTTCAATAAACGATCTCAGTTTAGAGTGCAGATAGATGGCGATTATGAACCAGTCAAATCAAGTTATTTGACGGAGTCATGTTCAAACTGTGTTATTGGCTAATTTTTGTAATCTATCTGCACATTCGAACTGAGATTGTTTATTGAATGAAACCGGCCGTTAGCTGTTAAAGTTGGGTAATGTTCCAGTATTCGGGACATAACATAACATAAGCTCACGCCTGTATCCCCGAAGGGCAGAGGCGCACTAGCGAACTAGAACACCCACATTTCGCCGAGCTTAGTTCCGTCCCAGATGTGATAGGGGGCGAGCCAATCGCCATATCGGGCACAAATTCCAGACTCCGGGCTGATATGGAAAAATCCAATATCACTTTGCCCGACCCGGGGATCGAACCCGAGACCTCAGAACCGTAGTCGTACCGAAATACCACCACGCCACCGAGGCAGTCAAAAATCAAAATCAAAATCATTTATTGAATCCATGAAATGTTCAAACATTATTTAGATTCCGTCAAATTTTAACTCTACCGCCTGTTCGGAAGGCTGTTTCGCCAGAGAAGAACGGGCAAGAAACTCTGACGTTGCTCTTTTTAACACCAATTTACAGTCAGCTACTAATAAAGTACAGCACCAGATACAGAAAGAGCTTGAATTAGAGCAGCTAAACCATGATAACAATAGAATAGGACATCTAATAATATAGGACAAAGTAACATACAAGATACACTGAGCGACACCCGTAGCCACGGCAAGTTGAATTGACACAAGGGAAACAAAACAGTCCAGGCAGACCAGTCTCCACAAGCAGCACCCGTTCACGAGTATGACGCATGTGCCAGCCATCGACCTCCTCAACCATGTTGCAGGGAAGTGATCGACCCGGCACACGACGCCGCCACAAGCATAGACCTTAAGTGAGCATGACTACCTAGACTGATGCAATGGGCAAATAAAGTACGCCACAATACAACACCGCCGCCACGAAAGCCAGTATTCGGGATTATTCTGCATATTCCCTTGTAAACTGGTATCACAGGCAATTTGATTATTTCACAGAGTACGATATAATCACGGACGTAAAAAAAGATGGACGGAGCGCTAGGAACAATGAAAGTGAAGGTTTTCGGCCCATTCGATCTATCGGAACATAATGGCGGTGCGGTGACTGTTCCTAGCGCTCCGTCCATCTTTTTTTACATCTGTGGATATAATGTAGCGATGGGTATTGGTCGATACGAAGTATTGATACTGGCTGAATGTTTTAATTGGAAATATGCCGAGACGTACATGTATAATACTTATACCGTGCATGTAAGGCCGCGTCTCCTGCACTAAAACATTACATAAAACACCTACACAAAACATGGTTCCGCTACACATTTTTGTCTATGGTCCATTGTTCTATGAGCAGGTGACAGCGAAATCCATTGTTTTGCGTATGTGTTTTTGCGTTTTATTTCAAGAAAAATAGGTGTAGGTGACGCGCCTTTATGTTCAAAACAGTGAATGCAGGAGTTTGGCGGGAAACAGAAACGAATCACTTGCAAATTGCAATATGTAATTTAGCTTGCTACTCGCGGCTTTGCCTGCGTTATGGCGCGTACAGACCAGTCGAACGAAGACGAAAGAATGTATACATGTTGCGGTCACACAAATAAACTTTCGCTGTTGTGTGAATGAAACAGGCATGATTCGTTCGCCTTCGGTCGGCCCTTGGAGAATGAATGTATAAAGTAGCCATGCGCGTATACCCGTAAGGGACAGAAAAGTTTTTTAAAAGTTTTCGGATGATGGATCATAATACGTGTTTGAGTTTTAGGATATTATGGTAAGCTAAGTATAAATTTTCATTTAATATAATATACTCTCATATAATATCAGTCATAGAAGGGGCCGTTCAAGTATTATGTGAGCAGTTTTTTTTTACAATTATAAACTCCACCCTCCCCTTGTCAGCAAAAGTAAGCAAAGTTCCCATACTTACGTAAACATTGGTACGAGCATTTTTCAATGTGTTCTAGTTTCTTTATTAAAAGAAAATCGGATAAAATAAAAAAAAACTCACCATCTAGACCCCCCATCTCCATGTCATCAAAATAAGCAAAGACCCCTCCGCCCCCCATAAGACTTATCCTACGGGGGTCGAAAAATAGTTTTTGCAAACCCGCATTGTTTTTAAAGACCTATCCATCGATACCCCAAACCATGGGAAAGTCGATAAAAAAAATACATCCCCACTTTACATCAAAAAAATATTCGTTTTTAAAGATTTTATTCCACGACTCTTCTAGTGTGATAGATATGTGTACTCATGCCAAATTACAGCCCTCTAGTAGTTAGTCTCCGAGATAAACAACGGTCATACAGACAGACATACGGACGGCCATGGCGAAACTATAAGGGTTCCTTTTCTACCATTTAGCTTCGGAACTTTAAAAATTGCAAGTGCAAAAAATTTCAACGGATTCAAGCTTACCACGAAAATTTAATGAGTCTGTGCCGTCTAGTTGATTTAGCGCTCTGTGGAGTGTGGTTGGTATACAGAATTCTGGTACAGTCCCGCGAATTTGTCTGCCCGTTTCCCGCTGTCGATGGATGCTACGCACATTGCCACGTCGTCGTCATAAAATATAATTTATGGCTGCAATTCAGGCGTTTTCGCTTTTGCTCTAGTCTTGGCTATAGCTTTTGTGTATTGTTCAATGTTTCATCTAAAAGCTAACTTTGTAAATGCGTCCTTGAGTTGAGATTTATGCCTTTCTCTATTTGCCGATTGTAAAAGTATCCAACCAAAAGTCTGTATCCTCACAAGGGCTGGTAGATAAGAACTAAGAGCTACTTTCAGCACCATTATTAATAGAGTTACTCCTATACTCGATTTAACGTATACTTAATATATAATATAAGCCCTGCAATATTACTAGACTGCTGGGCACTAGCCTCCTCTACTAATGAGAGAGGTTAGGCCTTATTCTACCACGCTGGCCTAATGCAGGTTGGTAGACTTCACATACCTTCGATTTTTTTTAAACTTGATTTATCTTACATGACATGATTTGTATATTTAAATCACGATTTATCTAAGTACTGCAAGTCGCCCATACAAGTAATGCATCACGTTGTGACCACGTTTCGTAAGTGTAAACTCTTAAGCCGCGTCTGCACTAAAACATTACACAAAACACCTAAACAAAACATCTATTTTTTATTTATGGTCCATTGTTCTACGAGCAGGAGACAGCTAAAATCGTTATTTTGCGTATGTGATTTTATGTAATGTTTCGAGAAAAACTAGTGCATACGCGCCTTTATATAAAACTTGCACAATTTGTACGATATTGCAATGTATGTATGTATTTAATGACTCTACTGGCAACCCCAGCTTAAACGAAGTGATGGATAATGGAGTTTTTATTTTTTTTCTATTCTAGACTAGTCATTTATTACTCTGCCGGACTGCCTCCGTGGCGTGGTGGTATTTCGGTACGACTACGTTTCTGAGGTCTCGGGTTCGATCCCCGGGTCGGGCAAAGTGATATTGAATTTTTCTATATCAGCCCGGAGTCTGGAATTTGTGCCTGATATGGCGATAGGCTCGCCCCCTATCACATCTGGGACGGAACTAAGCTCGGCGAAATGTGGGTGTTCTAGTTCGCTAGTACGCCTCTGCCTACCCTTTCGGGGATACAGGCGTGAGCTTATGTTATGTTATGTGTCATTTATTAACTAGGTAATTTAATTAAAAGGGACATTCAGATATAGGCTTTGTAAAGACTTGATTGATGAATACTTGGCTAGCTGTAGCCGGCATTTGATTATCCGTCTAGAGCAAAGACTTTCATGTATACTCATACCTTTAGAAGTCTTTGGTCTATAGTATAAGTCTATACTTTACGAGATCTTTAGAAATTTCGCGATTGTTCTGTGTGATGGAAACCACACAATATGTCCGAAAGATTGCACGCCTCAAATATTCACTAGAGAAGAGTCTGCTAGCCATTCTGAGTTCGGCTTAGCCACTTATCATTTCGCAGCTTTGCTGCGCATCTTCTAACATTACTCAATTTCACGCACATCTCTTTCAACAAAGTCATCATAACTTTTTGGATTTCAGGGAGCAAGAGACGTAGTTAGGACGATTGAGGCGGCTAAGATAATTCGGCCGTACTGTACTTGTGTATACATCAAACAGTTAGTTGTGCGGTCCAAGAGGGCAATGATCTACAATAAAATATCAAATTGAATATGTATTCGCTTTGTTTTCGGCATGATTGAATAAAAGACCTAATATTTTAACATGTGGACGACATGTGGTGGTTAGGAATATATGAATTTCGATCATCGTTTCGTTTCAATGCGCCCGAAAATAAATTCCATTCATTTTTACATTACAATTTCATAACGTATTCAAATCGAATACAGCAGGCAGTATCGGATATTAGTCAGGATGTGCGGTGTGACACCATGATACCAGGATCACATATTTTTAAGATATCCATAGTATTCCCTTGTATAAAGTTTTCCGTGAAAGTAAAAGTTGTGCAATTTGTAAAATATAATAGGTATAATAAATTACAATAGATGCAGCAACACATCAGACGATGTCTGGAAAAAATCGGAATAACGGCGCGGCGGTCTGTTAGACTCAGAACTCCAAAGCCTATTGATGATGTCAAAGTCAGAATTCATCATCAGCCAGAAGACGTTCACTGCTGGGCATAGGCAAAATGTCAAAGATTTCCAGATCGACCTGTCTAAGTACCCTGCACCCTGCTGCTATGTGGACAGACAACTTGACAAATATCGTAGAAAGTCGCTGGAATCCCATAGGAAAACAAAAATAATTTTAGCGAGAAATAACGATCCCATCAGGGCTCTATCGCATATCATCAAATAAGACTGGATGCTTTTTTTAGTTACATAAAATACGCCCTGAATCAAATCATACAGACAAAAAGAGTGGTTGAATCAAAACGTTTGCTTTCTCTGTAGAAACCTTTGCATCTTAATAAGAATAACAAAACCTCATGACTGAAAAGCACTGTAAGTACTATACCAAACAAAAATTGTTAAATGACAATGACAATGTTAATGACAAAATACACCCTACGATCACAGTTCTCACTTGCAAGTGTTTATGAGAGGAATCTAGTTTTGCATCAGCCATGTTACATGTTTTGAAAAGTGAAGAATTTGTAAATAAGTAATCGTCTTGGATCATATTATTTGAAAGGCGCTCAGCGACACTTTTTAAACATATACCGTAGACTTTCCAGCAAGACTCTGTAGGTACCTGGTCACAAGTAGTCAATCCTCCTTAAACCAACGTACTTAACTCTGCGTACTTTATGACAGCGAAAGATTAGTCCTCATCCCGACCTGAACCACTTGGACTACAAACTATGGTCAGTGAAAAAGGCGCAAGAAGTCGCTGTTGATGTAGTCAATGTAGGCCGCTTCCAACAGAGCGATCTGGAAGTCTTTAAGAAAGGCCTATGTACAGTAGGGGCTGAAGATGATGGAGGTGGAGGGGAGGAGGAGGGCAGGCAGGATTAAAAGGAGAAATTAAATTGATTTAACATTATAATATCAGGCTTATATTATTACTGTCCGACTGATCGACACAAACTTCCTCAACTACTGAGAGGTTAGGTCTTAGTCACGATTGCCTGATGCGGATAGGTAGACGTTCCACACCATTAAAATGCAGGTTTTCTCACGATGTTTTTAATTACCGTTAAAACAAGCGTTGGCATTTACTTGAGAAAAGTCAGTTGGATGGACTTAGGGCTTTTTACGAAATTAGGACTTAGCGGTAGTTCCTACCGCTCCTAACTGAGCTGTCGCCGAATTGGTAACTTTACATTACTTTGTATCTACTTTGTGAGTATACCTATTTTAATTCATTATGACAGAGGAACCAAAACACTATCCTGATGACTGCTATGTTAAAGAATGGGTAGGTCTTTAATGTGTTTTGTTCAACGACGTTGGAGTTGCCTATGTTATGATTCAGTTCCGATCCAAAATATTTACCTAAAGTCATAAACAATATCGAATTCTTATTTTGACATTGTTAAAAAGTAATACGCCTCTTACTAAACTATCCCATTAGATTACGTATTTGCTGAGGAACTTTGTTTGTGCTCATTATTTAATATAATGCTGATTTAAATAATCATTTCGTAGAGGCCAATCTAAAATCGCATTAGGTGCAGGATATGTGTACTTCGTTATCTGCCAGACTGCCGTACATTGTGTCGAGACTCGAGTGTCGTTAATTGAGAGTGTGAGGTGTCTCAAAGCTGCCGCGGTATGGCACGGCGCGGTCTGCCGCCTGATCGGCCGCATAGGTACCGTATGTTTCATACCGCACCGCACACGCCGCAAACAAAACATCGACGATAAAATTTGAGATCTCGGCATTGATAGTTGTTGTGAATTTCACGATTTTTTCGGTTTACAATAATGGTTGGAAAATCAATTAAACTGGAGCAATAAAATGTCTAATTGCACACCAAAAATTAAGGCGAAACCGTAAAAACCTCAAAGCAAACATCGCTAGCTCGTAAAAGGTGATGAATGGAGGGTTCAAGATCAGGCAATGATCGCGTTTTGCGCTTGCGCAGCTTCCACATGTATGTAGGTATGCGTAGCGTGCGGTGGCCGGCGCGGTGCGTGCGCAGGCGACGCGTCGCGGCGCGGCGGCGCGCGCGGCCGTGGCGGTGGCGCGCCATGTTGTGGGCGGGGCCAGCGCGCCGTGCTACGGCGCCCAGCGCATCTTCCTTTCAGTTCAGTGAATCTTCGTTATGTAGCGTTGGAAAGAGAAAAGTAGCTTTAAATTTCAAAGCACCCGTGACTTATGTATCTTTGGTATGTGTCATATGAGACGTACCTGCTTTACAAATTCCAGAAATGGTTATGGGAATTCGTATGGTGCCGCTTGAACTAACCAAACAACAGAAAAATATTTCATGGATTAAATTAAAAAAATATAACTATGTATTATAAATATAATTGACAGACTACAAAATATTTAATGATTTTTCTTTAAAAAAATACAATGTTTCTAAACTTACCCTACCTTTGCCTACTCTACAAAAACGGAGTAGTAGATACGAAGATTACAAAATAGATACACGAGATAAATATTCAAGAAAAAATAAACTTAAAGAAAAATAAAATACACGCTCAAAACAATAACAGGTTTAAAGTTAAATATGCTACAATAGTGGTAGTATTAATGTTTACTACAGCAGCAGCGATTGTTTATAGGAGAGATCAGCAACCCGGCGCGGACGCATCCCGTCACGACTCACGCTCGACCTCGTATTTATAGCAGCATTCGATAATAATGATTTATTTATTTATCATGACATTAAATTACGTCACACCATCGCATCGGATCTCGGCCGATGAAAATGAAACGTTTAAAAAACATTCAAATGCCGCGCTATGTTTACGATGCGATGCGACGCGACTGACGCGAGTCGCGACGTGAACGCGCACGCGACTTTCCATGTCATGCCAGTATACAAATTAGCACAGCTTTTGTTCTCTGGGGCTTTGATGTGATATGTAACGTTTCTATTTTATAAATTAATTTTTAATATTAAACGTAAACGATCGAATGATATTATGATTTCTTTATTCCTCAACTTTGTACTAGCTTTTCAATTAAGTTTGGTGTAAATTCCATATTATAAAGTTAGAAGGATTTTAAAAGTAGATAAATATGTGCTTAGACATCTAAAAAGCTATCGATTAGAGTAATGTCTGTACCACCAACTTTCATACCATTTTCACCATAAGTGACTGTATTAATTATATTATGCGACTATTGGCCGAAAACGATGCTTGTCACATTATTATTATGTAGGCCTATTTTCTAACTACTACTCTTTTGTATTCTTTTTTTACTTTACTTATTTATGAAAGATATATCTAAATGAATTCCAAGATAATTTTCAAGGCAAGTTTTTATCAAACACAATAACAATGACATATGTATTTATGTCGAATGCGGACGATTACTAAGGTATACTCGGAGTCTTGTTGGAGTTTTGGCGTCAATTCCTTCTAATATAATCAACCAATCCGTATGTCAAACTTGACAGGCCTCAATTAAATGATGTAAAAAGCCTCCAAAGCACTTAATTCATGTTATTTTATGGTCTATGCAAAGAATTTAAACGCGGCCTATCATTGTTGATGTTTATGCTTAATGACCAATTCAAAATAAATAAATAAACAACACCCAACAGTCACACAGATAGTCCTGAACCCACACTAAGGTCGATTCTTGAGACGTGGTTATCAGGAACTACGAGAGTTTCGGCCTCACAACACCCAGACTCTAAACAAATATCTGTAAGCCACACAAACATTTGTGACATTTGTTTTGTCTCAGTGCGGGGATCGAACCCGCGGCCTCTCGCTTCACAGCCAGCTACACGCCTGCTGCGCCACGGAGGCTTTCGAATGTCTAATTCAAAAGTGAGATAGATGCAACTGGGACGGAACTATGCTCAGTGAAATGTGGGTGTTCTAGTTCGCTAGTGCGCCTCTGCCTACCCCTTCAGGGCTACAGGCGTGAGCTTATGTGTAACCACAAGAAATCGGTCGTAAAATATGAAAGGAGAAAATATGATACAAGAAATATTGAAAATGAGGTGAAACTAAACTAAAACAGTAATGGAAGCTTTAAAAAATGCAAAATTAGATGATGTAGAGTGGGAGGGACTTCGCAATTATTACAAATAAATGAGAAATAGAACAATTTGAACAACGAGTTTTCTCTGGTAGACTTCATGCAGCTGCAGCACTAAAATGTGATATCTTATAAAAATATTCTCTTATATCATATTATGGTTGGATGCTGAATATTATTGTTATTATAAGTTTACATGTCGACATATTAAGCTCTATGAGGAAGTGTTGGACGCCATTGATTTGCTAGACGAAAAGATCTAAACGAAACCGTATTACAATGGGAAAAGGTCTCATTTACAACACGTGTTATGGTTTACACGAGTGCGAGTAAATAAATCCGGCAAGTTTAATGCAAAACTTTTGGTTTACGCTTTATGGTAAATATTTGGTGTACGTCGTATAACTGTTTTATAGTTCTAGTAAAATGTTTGGTTTAATTGTGCTAGGTCAAGAGCGGGCGTTCGACAGCCGTCCTTGCGACGAGTAAATATTATTGTCTAAGCGGGTTTTCCGCTGTTTGGGTGTTTGTATGAGTATATAGATGATACAGACGGGGATCTGCGAGTGCATCGACCACCTCAACAGACAACAGCCGCGCCTACAGCCTACAGCCTACTGCTTAGTGCTTAGAGCAAGCTTTTTCAATGTTTTATTTATTGCACGAATTCAAGTGTTTGATCACCCTTTGAAGAAGTAATATCTAGTTGTGTTATAAATGTAGGACCACATATTTTATGAAGTAGGATATTCGTGCCTGCCAGTTCACTTCAAATGATATCTGGCAATTTGAGTGTGAGTGGTTTTACGTATTTTTGATGGATTGAAAAGTGTTCCCTTATGTCTCCTGCCAATATCTAGGTGCGTACAGAGGCGGACGTGGGAGTGACGCGGCTCCGGTGGGGTCGGGGACGGGGCCCGGGGGCGGCATGGCATGGCAGCGCGGCGGGGCGCGGCGTTGGGCGGCGCGGAATGGGGCGCGCGATAGGCGGCGGGCGGCGGCGCGCGCGCACTGTTCGCCTCACAGCGCACCGACGCGCACGACACGCGCACCGACACGCGCATCGACACGCGCACCGCCACGCATGAAGACCGAGGAACAAACGACCGAGGAGGCAGCGCGCCGGGCGCCCGCCACGCGCCGCCAGGAAAAACCACCCTTCTCATACATCGCACTCATCGTCATGGCGATACGGCACTCGCCCAACAAGCGACTCACGCTCAGCGAAATATACGCCTTCCTTCAACAACAGTTCCCCTTCTTCCGTAGCTCATACCAGGGCTGGAAGAACTCGGTGCGACACAACCTCAGTCTGAACGAATGCTTCGTGAAATTACCTAAAGGATTAGGGCGGCCGGGGAAGGGTCACTACTGGACGATAGATCCTTCCTCGGAGTTTATGTTTGAGGAAGGATCATTTAGACGGCGGCCTCGTGGGTTCCGACGCAAGTGTCAAGCTCTAAAACCTCAATTCGGCAGCGGGGGTTATTTGTGTGGGGGGAGCGTGCCAACGTTGCCTCCGTCGCAGCCGACGGGCTACGAGTTGGCGGGTGGCAGCGGGTCTGCGTCGAGCGGCGGCCCGTCTATAGACTACGGGGCATGCGCGTACTCGCACTCGAGCTCGACGGGGCAGCAGCTAGGCTACAGCAGCGACTACTGCGCGTACGGTGCAATGGGCGATCGCGAGTGGCCGTTGGCGTATGGCGCCGTCGAGACAGGCTACCGGCCGCCGACCTCGCCGCCGCCGCACCACGACCTGCCCGAGCTCATGCCCAACTACCAGTATGCCGTCGCCAATGACCATGGTAAGTTATTACAATGTTACAGTAGAGTTACTTAATATAAATAGTTACCTTCAAAGCAGTAGATGAGCCACGTCATGCAACGGTGCAGTGGGCACGGGCCCTTTTTACGTCCAGCCCTTTATGTTATACAAAGATGGCCTATCAGATGTCGAATCAAGATTGGTTTTTGAGGCTAAATAAAAACGATCCAATAATGAAGGTACTACATTCACACGCAACATAAAGCGGAAAGCAAAGAGTAAATTCAAGAGTTGTCGCGTCGCGTTTGTCCAATATGGCCTATATATAGACCATAATCAATCCTTAATCGCTGATTAGGGATTCCTCTCACTACATAAGTACTACTACAAATGTTTTGTTTCGCCGATTGTGGAGGGGGGCCGGCCAAAAAACATAATGCGCTCATCCATACATATAAAAATATTTACGCACTTCCTATTGTTAAGAATAGTTCATCCTTTTCATTTTCAAAGAATAGACAAACAATTTTTAAAGATAAGAAGCGTTAATGTTTTTATTATTAAGGTCCAATCGCAAATTCAGCAATTCGCAGCTCAAATTCAAATAGGTAGAGTCTGCTTAGTTTGTCTGTCACTCTGTTTTTTTTTGTAAAAAATGGCTCAGACTAAGTCGTAGTTAAAAAAATCCTCATTGAGTTCGTTTCTTAACTCAGACTTAGTCGAAGTTCGCTCTATAGATCTCAGCGTAAGTTTCATTATATTCAGATAAATCTTCAAATTCTTGAACGGTTGAAAATGGCTTTTGAGAGCAGTTTTATAGAGTCGTGAAATTATTTTAAAAACATGGTTTAAAATTGATTTTATTTATTCGTCTCCTTCAAATGAACTATAAAAATCACTACAGATTAATAAATATAAATATTTGTTTCTGGCTTATAATAATTATCTGTTTAGAATTGTCTTTTTGTCGCTTCCGTAAATTAAGCTTATTATGATATTACGTCCTATGGTTGATGATGATGATGATGATGACTTTCGTGTTATTGGTATACTTATTACAAGCGAAAATGTGCAACCTTTGGCGAGACCCTTACACTGTGAGAATTTATATGTTCTTAGATAAATTATGTGTAGATAAGGGACAGATCGAAACAATCATAGATTTTTATTCGACCGGCATTAACACCATCTCATGAATACGGACGTAAGAAAAAGAAGAATAGTTAAACGGACGCCATAGAGACGCCACGCACACAAACGCACCTGTACAAAAGTGCCCTACTCACACACACGCCATTACATGTCGATAGATCAAACGAAAAAACCCCGCTTCAGTTTTCCTAGAGCTCTGTCCATTTTTTTTACGTCCGTGCTCTAGAATCAACTCTATTTGATATCTAAAATAAATTAAAAAAAAATAGTAATGATGAAATATTAGGAGTAACTCATAAAGTTTTAATAAAACAATACAATAACTTTACTGTAAAACCAATGATTGCCTAACAATACATATTGGGCCTTATTTATAAAAAGCATTTTAGCTGAGCAAATGGTTCAGAATAGTCTCTCCCTTTTATTTTCAAACAATGTGACACAAGGAAACAAGTGACAGACTATTCTTAACCATTTGCTCAGCTAAAATGTTTTTATAAGTAAGGCCCATTATTACTAAGCTAAGCTACTTATGGCTCTACATCGGGCGGTCTTATCGCTAAGACCGGTCGCCGATAATGATTTGTCACAAGACGTCATAATATATCTAGATTCAAATTTGAAGTGTGATGTGGAAGAGAATTATATAAGGAAAGTTACAAGATTTTGAAAACTAGCAAAAATTTTAGCATTTATAGTAAAATCATCTTTATTATCAGCCAGAGGACGTCCACTGCTGGACATAGGCCTCCCCCAAAGATTTCCAGATTGACCTGTAGGAAGCGGCCTGCATCCAGCGACTTCTTGCGCCCTTTATAAGGTCGTCGGTCCACCTTATAGGTGGACGTCCTACGCTGCGCATTATATTATTGTCTATTTCGCAAACAGAGCCTCAAATCAAAAAATAGTGTTCACAAAGCTAGTATTTTTGAATGACTTGTCCAATGATAACCAACACGATGGAATGTAGTAATTACATGTGGAGGAGGCACCCAATTTTGTTTCAAAATTTTATTTCAATAAAACTATTTTTACGGATTCTATCACGATTTGGTTTTTAATTTTTATTCCCGATGTTTCGAAGGCTTTGCAGTCTTCGTGGTCACGGGTCGGACTGAGGTGTCATTTGTCCAAAAAATTTAGTGTTACAATATCTACCTTCATTTTTAAATTATACAAAATTAAAAAGTTTTTAATTAAATTAAATAAAAATTAAAAACCAAATCGTGATAGAATCCGTAAAAATAGTTTTATTTCAATGTATAACATTCGCGTAAACTTAAGAAATCAGTATGTTATTTTAAGTACCATTTTCACAGCGTGGTTGACATATATACTTATTCCAAATTACAACTAGTATTACAATTAGTGCTAACAGTCTCCAAGATAAACCACGAATGGGCCGGCTCGACCAGTTTGATACTACTGTCTCACAGAAAACTGACGTAAAGAGGCAGCTTGTTGTCGCGTTTCGTTCGGTGAGTGAAATGTCCGTTGGCCCATTTCCCTCGCTCCCTTTCCCAATCCCTTTTCTCTGCCCTTCCATTCCCTCCTTTTAGTTTGGCAACGCACTCATGATTCTTTTGGTGTCTTGGGTGTCTATGGGCGGTGGAGATCACTTACCATCTGGTAACCCATCTGCTCGTTTACCAATCTCTGCTATAAAAAAAATCGTGGTCAGATAGACAGGCAGACGGACGGACCGACATGGCGAAACTATAAAGATTCCTTTTTGCCATTTGTTACGTATGGTTGTACCTAGGTATATAAGGTATGCATCACTTATTAAACGTCAGTGTGCTAATAACCGTCTTTCCTTTCACACCTGCTCCGACATAACAGTGGCGACGAGTTTACCCGCGCAAAAAAAGTAAAAAAGTGAAATGTCTCAAACTCAATTCGGTATTTTATCAAGTTTTGACCATGTTACTCAATCATGGGAAACATACAAAAACCGTTTATCTCAGTGGTTTATCGCAAATGACATTGGGAGCAATGCAATTAAGAAAAGAGCCATATTATTAAGTGCACTCAGTGACGGTACATATAAGTTGGCATCGGATTTAGCGTTACCAAAGGATATACAAGTGGTACCGTACGAAGAAATCCTAAAGATATTAGATGACCATTTTACACCGGCGAAGAAAGGGTTTGGTGATCGATATACCTTCTACGCCGCCACGCAAAATGTGGATGAATCATATACGCAGTGGGCAGCGCGGCTACGCGGTCTGACACAGCATTGTGGGTTCCGGGACATCGAGGAGGCTTTACGTGACCGTTTCCTAATGGGCATGTTACCGGGACCTGAGCGAGAGAAGTTATTCGCGCGAGACCTGGTTGACCTAACACTGACTAAAGCAGTGGAATTGGCGGTGAACATTAGCAACGCACGCGCGGTGACAGCGGCCGCGTCAGCGCAGGGGCTGGCGCAAAACGAGCAGCTGTACAAGATCGCGAATAGTTCCAAGGGTGTTAGTGATAACAAAGTGCAGTGTAAAGTGTGCGGGTTAAAAAATCATAACGCGGCAGAGTGTCGATACGCCAAATATAAGTGCAAAAAGTGCCAGCAAAAAGGGCATTTACGCCGTATGTGTACTAAAATAAATTACATACAAAACGAGGGAACCGACGATGACGGTGAGTTATTCAATATTCGCTCGGTTAGTGGAGAACCAATGGCTGAACAAGTAGTTGTTCAAGGGGTACGAATGAAGTTTCAAATTGATAGCGGGTCAGCCGTAACGGTTATTTCATTTCAAACCTATAAACACTATTTTTCTGATGTGCCGTTATCGTCAACTATAAAACGTCTATTTACATATACCGGAGATAGGATTAATTGTGCAGGAGTCGTGAACTTAAAATTTACGTACAAGGGCCGTACTTGTTTGTTAGAAGTTTGTGTGGTTCATAACGGTGGCCCACCCCTTCTCGGGCGTGATTTTATATCGGCGTTTCAACTGCAATTACTTTCATTAAATTATTGCGACAGTCTGAATAAATTCACAGGCAATTTACAAGCTCGTTATCCAGCAGTGTTTTCTAATAAGTTAGGCAAATTTAATCTTTATAAAGTAAAATTACATGTGAAAGAGGGCACTAAACCGGGTTTTTGCAAAGCGAGACACATAGCCTACGCATTAAAAGATAAAATCGATGCGGAAATCGACCGTTTGTTAAGTGAGGGTATTCTTAAGCCCGTTGAGTTTTCGGAATATGCCTCGCCAATAGTACCAGTATTAAAACGTAATGGGGATATTAGACTTTGTGTAGATTACTCGGTTACAGTAAATAAAATTTTGAAAGTTGACAAATACCCTTTACCAACGGCACAGGAATTATTTGTCAAGTTGCATGGGGGTAAGCAGTTTAGCAAGTTAGATCTCTCACAAGCTTACGCTCAATTCGAATTGGATGAGACGTCACAACAGTACACTTGCATTAATACCCATCGCGGCCTGTTCAAGTATACTCGCCTAGCGTTCGGGCTCGCGAGTGCACCGGCTATTTTCCAACGTGCAATGGAATGTGTGTTGTCGGGAATGGACGGTGTTCTTTGCATGTTGGATGATATTCTGGTAACGGGAATTGATACTTCCCAGCATTTAGATAGACTGAATGCGGTATTAAAACGATTGCAAGATGTTGGGTTAACATTGCAGAAAGAGAAGTGTGATTTTTTTAAAGATGAAGTAGAATATCTGGGCTATACAATTAATAGACACGGGTTGAAAAAGTCTGCGAAAAAAATTGAGGCAATCGCTAATGCTCCAGTTCCGACTAATGTCGGTACATTACAATCTTTTCTGGGCTTAGTTAACTATTATAGAAACTTTGTTCCAAGAGCATCTTCGATCCTCAGTCCATTGTATAATCTATTGCAAAAAGGTAATAAATGGGAATGGACTGAAGAACATATCGCTGCTTTTAAGACTATAAAAAAGCATTTAACTTCAGATCAGACGCTCGCGCACTTTAACCCAAGTGCCACAGTTATTCTGACAGTAGACGCGTCCCCCACCGGACTCGGTGCTATATTGTCACAAATAGACGATAGTGGAATTGAGCGGCCGGTATCTTTTGCTTCGCGTACACTTAACAAAGCCGAGAAACGATACGCGCAGATTCAAAAGGAAGCCACAGCGATTATATTCGGAATTAGACGATTTCATCAATATTTATATGGTAGGTCTACACCGTTTATTCTACGCACCGACCATAAACCTTTATTGTCAATATTTGGTCCGTACCGTGGTGTGCCAGAAGTATCCGCAAATCGTCTACAAAGATACGCGATGTTTTTAAGCGCATATAATTATACAATAGAATATGTGCGTAGTGCCGACAATAGTGCAGACTATTTATCCCGAGCTGGCGCAACGATTAGTGAGTCGCCGGTGCCGGCGCAGTCACTGGGGCACAGCACCGCTAAGCGGACCACGGCTGCGGACGAGCGCGCGGAGAATGACATGATGGAGGATCGGGCTTCATATGTTAATTTTGTTATTGATAACAGTTTACCGGTCACGCGTTTAATGCTCTGTGAAGAAACAAAAAAAGATATATTGTTACAAAAAATTATTTCGTACATTTTAAATGGGTGGCCACCAAAAATGACAGATGCCGAATTAAAACCGTATTTTCAGTGCCGGTTAGAATTGTCATATGAAAGTGGTTGTGTGATGCGCGGACATAAAATTGTGATTCCTAATGGTTTAAGGAACACTATTATATCTGAATTACATAAATCACACTTAGGAGTAGTTAAAACTAAAGCCGAGGCAAGAGGAAGATTCTGGTTCCCTGGCCTAGATCAAGCGATTGAGAAAAATATAGCTAGTTGTAACGTGTGCATGCAGTTACGAGCCGCTCCCGGGCGGGCACCGCTCGCTGTATGGCCATATCCCCCACACGCTTTCTATAGAATACATATTGATTTTTTAGGACCTATAAATGGTTGTACTTACCTGGTAGTAGTAGATGCGTATTCAAAATGGGTCGAATCTTATAAAATGAGTTCAGCTGCATCTTCGTTAGTAATATTTAAATTACAGGAATTTATAGCTCGGTTCGGGTTGCCGCACACCATAGTGAGCGATAACGGCACGGCTTTTACGTCTCAGGAATTTAAAACATTTTGTCAAGTAAACGCTATCGATCACGTGACGTCGCCAACTTATCATCCGTCGAGCAATGGTCAGGCGGAGAGTTTTGTTAAGATAATTAAAAAGGGAATCAAATCCAGTTTAATTAATAGTAAATGTAGCAAACAAAGTGAAGCGATTTTATTGAAGTACTTATTTGACTACAGAAATTCAGTACATAGCACAACAGGCTCAACCCCTGCTGAGTTGGTTTTCGGCCGGAAACTTCGTTCACGCCTTGACATATTGAATGAGTCACCTACCGAGTCATCGTCGAGTACTCTCGCTAATCATATTCGTCAAAAGCAGTGTTTACAGAGTAAGGCGTATGGGGGTAACAACAAGCAATTTTTTCAATTGGGACAAAAAATATTATATAAGAAAAACAGTATGTGTAAAGGGGGTAACTGGGGCAAAGGCATTATAGTAAAGAAGATTGGCAAAGTAATTTATTTAGTTAAGGATATTAAAAGTAATTTAATTCTTAAAAAACATAAAAACCAAATTATCGTATACAAAGGGAATGACAACGGGGAATGGAGAAGTGAATTAGAGATAGATGATTTTACTGGGAGTCAGTCTCCAGGTAATATTCCGACATCAGGCGAATCATCGATCGGATCTACTTCTCCCCAGGCTGAGGTTGTATATACCGAACAGCCAATTGTTTCTGGCACGAACCTCGAACCAACATCCAGTAATACTGAGCAAGTACTACAAAACGTGGGGTCTTCAACACCATGCTCGGAAGAGTTCTCTAGAGATGCTGGTTCAAGGTTGCGATCCCTGCCCAGGGTCGATTATAAACCATTTTACTCCATGTTGTACATTTAGTTATTAGTAACCATATTAAAATATTGTCATATTTTAATGTTAGGGAAAGTATAAATGTTATGTACCAACTTAGTTTTAGAGAAAGTGTTATTCCAAGATTGTTCTAATGTATGTTAACTAAAGTTAGTTATTGTGAACTAAAGTTAGAACAGAAACATTGTTTAATATGAATTGCATTTACTGTTTACTATAAGGGGAGAGATGTTACGTATGGTTGTACCTAGGTATATAAGGTATGCATCACTTATTAAACGTCAGTGTGCTAATAACCGTCTTTCCTTTCACACCTGCTCCGACATAACACCATTTGGTTACGGAACCCTAAAAACTGAGAACACAAATCCTATAAAATTATTATAAATCGAGCAGTTCGGAGGTTTTTTAAATTAGATCCTTATTAACGTTGAGAGATGTTTTTATAAACTGTATTAGATTCTCTGATATGTGATGTTCAACGGACCTCACAAACTAAGAACTCAGTTATTTGAGAGTTTAAATTTTCGAAGCAATTAAACGACAATTCGGTAGGTCAAAAAAACCACAGGTCGATCTGGAAATCTTTGGGGGAGACCTATGTCCAGCAGTGGGCGTCCTGTGACTGATGTTGATGATAATGAACGATAATTTTCTTATTTCCTCTAGAACTTCCATTAAACTTCATTTAGACCAAGGTAAAAAGTGCATTATTTTATATTGCGTAATTTTCCAAAATAAAAACCGATTTTTTTTATAGACAATTAGTTTACTTTGGGCACGAGCACAGTTGGATTCGGTATACTCCTTCAAGATTTTCTAAGAGATCGAGATACATTCTAAAAAGTTCGGGTGTTTCCTAGTTTGCTAAGAGTCATTGTAACAATAAAATAGGAAATAAGATTTCGAGTCAATGGTGCTTTTTACGGTTAAAGACATTTATTTTCTCAAAAGATTACAATAATCACTTAAAGAGAAAATACAATATTATCGAATTAACTTAATCTAAACCAATTAGCGTAGTTAGTAAAGGGTAGTTGTAAAAAAATTGTTTAAATCACGCCAAGTGTAGCCAATAAGCACAGGTAGGTGAGCGCAAGCGCGATCGCGGTAACAATACATGTTTATTAAGGCTCATGCCTTAGTAACAGACAGCTACCGCGTGAGAGGCGTGATCACATTTTTTTTTTTTTTTTTTTCCTCTCAATATATATATATATATTGAGAGAAGAAAAAATGAAATACATATTACTAGGCTATTTATGTATGCAGACATTAATTATATTCTAAGTATATTGTATGTATATTTGTGTAAACATGATATTATGTAATATAACGTAATGTATTGATATGTAATATAGAGGTATATGTATATACATATTCTTTTAGTGGTAGTATTTTATCGTACCTATATAATATAATATTGTATCTGTGTAGTTATATATTTGCTTTTTTTTTTATTATTATTTATTTATGTATTGGTTAGTGGTTTTCCCTAGTTATTCGAGTGGTGTTATATAAACTAGTGTATTCATGAAATATCCCTTAAAATATGGCTTCTTAACATTTTTTTATATTTTAATAAAGTTTCCGATTCTTTTATATCCTTAGGTAGCTTATTGTAGATTTGGGCACCTTCATAAAGAATACTATTTTTACCATAGTTTGTTCTAGGAGGTCTCAAGTAGATATTATTGGCCTGCCTAGTCGAACGTTTGCTGTAGTCTAGATTTTTTGTGAAAGTAAGTTGCGAGTGTGTATCTTTAGTTAGAATTTTCCTTATCAAAATGCAAGTATTATATTTATGTATTTGAGCAAGATTCATTAATCCAGTTTCTTTATAAATTCTTGAAGTTGGTGTTAGGTAATCATATTTAAATAATATTTTAACTAGTTTATTTTGCGAGGTTTGCAATTGTTTTAGGTGACTTTTGGCTGCTGATCCCCAAACTTCAATTAAATAATCAATATTTGGTTTGACTAAAGAGTTATATATAGTGTATTTAACACGTTTCGGTAGACATCGAACTATAGGTCGTAAAGCCCCTGCTAAAGATGATATTTTATTACGAATCTTCTCTATATGTGGCCTCCATGTTAGCCGGTGGTCCAGTACTAAGCCCAAATATTTTTCTATATTAACTCTACTAATTTTTTCACCGTTTATTAATAGGGGACTGTAATTGCCAATTTTTTTGTTTTTAGCGGTAAAAATAATATATTTGGTTTTGGAGGCATTAATGGTCAACAAATTTGACTGCAACCAGTTGTGTAGAATATTTAGATCGGATTGTGCCTCATTAACTAATACTTCTATCGAGTGACCAGAATAAAACAAACTAGTATCGTCGGCATATAAAGTAATGTCTCCCTTTAACCCAATCTCATGTATATTATTTATATAGATAATAAAGAGCAGTGGACCTAAAATTGATCCCTGAGGTACGCCACAAGTGATTGATTTGGATTCACTTTGGTGATTATCAATTTCTACAATTTGAGACCTATTTGTGAGATAAGATTTAAAAATATCATAAGCTGCACTTGTAACACCTATGCTTCGTAATTTCGATAAAAGTATTGGAAAGATAATATTGTTACTTTCGACAACTTAAAAAAATCATTATGGGTTTTCTTATCTAAATGCATATTTAGATGCTAACGCAATCTTTCTTTATTCTGCTTGGTGCTATCCCGGCCTAATGCCATGACCGCCTTCCTACTAAAACGCTTCCATTTCGCCCAATCTTGAGCATCGCCCACAGTAAGACCATTAGTTCATTTCACGTGGTCCGTCCATCGATCACCGCTGGTACGATCAAATCCAGAGACTTGCGATTAACGTACTCCTGCAGTTTTCTCAAAACGTGACTTTACCACTGTGAGCGAGATTTTTGCGGTTTATCCGCAACGTTGCGGACACTAAGACGTCTGCGGATGTACTAAGGCGCGTCTCCTGCACATGTTTATTCGAACAAAACACACAAAACACCTACACAAAACAACGTATTTCGTTGTTTCCTGCTTATGGAATAATCCACCATAGTCAAAAATTTGTAGAAATACCGTGTTTTGTGTAATATTTTAGCACAGGAGACGCGTAACGTATTCAATCGAGTCGTGTAACATAGCACCTTCATTTTCCGCTACAGCAATAATAAGAGAAATATAATATGTTTAGCATTAAAATAATCTCCTCAGGATGACTTGCACCATTACTTATTACTAATCTACAGTTAGCCCTAACCTCAAGTTAAATTGAAAAAAAAATGAATTACGTGTAATTCATATTTTTTTAATTAGATTTTCTGTTATTAGATATACCTAGTACATTACATGTAATATCATTATTAATTATATGTTATAACAGTACATAGTCATTCATATATTGTTGCTTTCAATTTAACTTGAGGTTAGAATTAGTCCTAACCTCAAGTTAATTTGAAAAAACAATCTACTGTTAGCTACAATAACTAACAGTTACAATAAATAACCTACTATAACCTACAGTTAGCTGTAAGTTGGTAATAGTCGCCCATAAGAGGCCGAACTATATATCTGTCAACGATACTAGTCAACAATTGAGCGATGTGAATTCATATGTTTAAAATATCAAAGAAAGAAGCACGTAAGCCTAACTGCTGAGATTTTAACGCAATTAATCGCCTCCCACACGCGTCGAAATACTTACTCACACGTAAATTAGGAACAAATGAATGTTGAAAAATCTGGACTACTTGAGGCAACTGTCGACGCCGCGCCGTAGGTCGTAACTCGTAACTCTAGCGACTGAACAGCGTCACATCACCTCAAGTGGATCGAGAGTGGTTAAGGAAGCAGTAGGGTAACGTTTGACACTCGATTCGATTGCGACTACGCGACGATTCGGTTTCATTTATTGACTCAAAATTCCACTGAAATCGATGTGAAAATGCACTAAATGCGTTAAAAAATACCAAATGACAAGTTCTCGAATCTAATGCGACAATAGCGCACCTTGTAACTTGATTTCGCTGGAACTTTAAGTTAATATTTTTTTTATTCGGTTCACAAACGGAAAGTTCCTTAAGACTGACAAAGACCTTAGTTTATACAGTAGAGGGTGATAATTAAGGACTTTCTTAAATAGTGAACACAATATGCACATATTATGGTATATCAAAGTAGTTGAGACAAAATAATCACAAGTTTAAAAACTTAACAGACCGACTTCAAATCCCATCGTGACCAAATTTATATGGGACCACCCTTGAAACAAGCTCTATCGAATGCAAAAATAATTACTTTCTTAAGTTTACGCGGATATTATACATTGAAATAAAACTATTTTTACGAATTCTATCACGATTAGGTTTTAATTTTTATTACCGACGTTTCGAAGG
This sequence comes from Clanis bilineata, assembly GCA_036417725.1. Taxonomy (NCBI): domain Eukaryota; kingdom Metazoa; phylum Arthropoda; class Insecta; order Lepidoptera; family Sphingidae; genus Clanis; species Clanis bilineata. Next base: position 16,349,271 of record CM071137.1, read on the forward strand.
CTTTGCAGTAAAACATAATCGTGATAGAATTCGTAAAAATAGTTTATTTCAACAAAAATAATTTTTAAAATTCGACCACATTACGTAACATACATAAAAAAAAATACAGACGACTTGATGACCTCCTTATTTGGAAGTCGGTCGATAGATGAAATCGAATCGTAGTCAAAATCGAATCGAGCGTCAAAAGTCAGGAGGCTGTTTGTACCTTAAACACTTGGAACAATATGAGGCTGAGTAACTGCTAAGCACTTTCAATGAGCAACTTTAGTTTCGATAATGGTTCTATTCGACCAACTTCAAAAAAGGGAAGGTTCTCAATTCACCTGTATTTTTTATTTATGTTCCCTGATGTCTCCGGCAAATGTAGATCTATATTTAATATTATTTTTGTGTTCGATAGAGCTTTTTCAAGGGTGGTCCCATATTAATTCTGTCACGATCGGATAAATTTTGAAGTTGGTCCGTTGAGTTTTTAAACTTGTGATTATTATGTATGTTACTCGATATCTTCGTCAAATGTGGACCGATTTTCAAAATTATTTTTGTGTTCGATAGAGCTTTTTCAAGGTTGATTCACATTAATTCTGTCACGTTCGGATCAATTTTGAAGGCGGTCCGTTAATCAGAAATTTCTGGTAACTGTTGCCAACAACAAATTTAAAAAAACGGTCCAGATGCTTGCAGCATTACTGACCACGCACAGTGTAGGCACATATTACCTAATAGTTATCACCTAAGTACAGCAGGGTTACCACGACCTCTTATAACAGTATTATTATATACTGATTTCTTAAGTTTACGCGAATATTATACATTGAAATAAAACTATTATTACGGATTCTATCACGATTAGGTTTTAATTATTATTCCCGACGTTTCGAACGAACGTCTGACCCGTGACAACGAAGACTGCAAAGCCTTCGAAACGTCGGGAATAATAATTAAAACCTAATCGTAATAAAATCCGTAAGAATAGTTTTATTTCAAGTATTATTATAATCATTCTTCGTTTGTTTTGTATGGGAATATTGAAAAGTAAAATTATAATAATACTGCTATAAGAGGTGATGGTAACCCCCCAGGGTACCGAAGTAAGGATAAACGTTTCTGAAATATAATTTAAAAAGGCATAATTTTAAGTACATGGTCTATAAACTTGTATTTACTACCCGTTTTACATAAGTAACAACTTCATCTACTAATCGGTATTCAATAGAATTGGTACGCAATTTTGCTTTTTACTTTGGTCGACTATTACTCGTTAACATAATTTGTTTTTTTTTTTAATTTGTTATTATTGCCATTATTCGGTTCATGGTCAATGTTTATTCTTCTAATTTTAAGTTATATTTTTAATTTTTGAACGATATAGACAGCCTCTGTGGCGAAGCGGGTGAGTAGCCGGCTGTGAAACGTAAGGTCGCGGGTTTGATCCCGCACCGAGACAAATCTCTGTGTGGCCCACAGATATTTGTTTCGGGTCTGGGTGTTGTGAGACCGAAAGTCTCTCATAGTTTCTGATACCCACGATACAGGTTATACCTTGTGTGGGATCAGAAATATGTGTGTGGCTGTTGGGTGTATTTATTTATTTATAATATTGCTTTTTAGTAAGTTGCTTTTTTTTTGCAAGTCTTGTTCGCCTCTAATTGTAACGGTATTTAGCCTAGGTAATCTTATATCATTTTTTTAAGGTTGCATTGAGATAATGTACGTTGCGTTGGCGTTACTAAATAAATAAATATAGATATAATAATATAACGTGTAAAGCCTGCTAGCCAATATAGTTCTTTATTTAATACGTATATACGCTACTATCAGGTTTTCCACATTTCCAAAATCAATGTTTTGAACTTAAGCGGGAATTTGAATCTAACAAGAAATAGTAATCGCAAATGGATCCTTGAATCGAAAAATGGTTTAGACAAACCCGCAATGTTTTTGAACGACCTAACTAACGATAAGAACGAAAACATTCTATGGGACAAAAGGTCAATAGAGAAAAGTCGAGAAAAAATCATCTCCCCACTTTACGTAGGTACCATATATATTTTTTTAAAGCAGGTACTGCTTCTGCCAAATGAGCAAATGGGTCACCTGATGGTGAGTGATCTCCACCGCCCATAGACACCCAAGACACAAAAAAGAATCATAGGTGCGTTGCCAATTTAAAAGGAGGAAATGGAAGGGGAGGGAAAGGAAGAGGGGGAAATGGGCCACCGGAAATCTCATTCACCGAACGAAACGTGATAGCAAGCTGCCACTTTACGTCGGTTTTGAGTGAGACAGTGGTAGGTATCAAACCGGTCGAGCCGGCCCCTTCGTGTTGTAGACGTTACAAGATTTTATTTTACCATTTTGTCGTTGTGATTGATATGGATACTCATGCCAAATGACAGCTTTCTAATACAAAGCAGAGCTAAATCGTGGTCAGACATACATTTGATCACGGACAAGTCGGGCATGGTGAATCTATAAGGGTTCGTTTATTGCCATAATATGTCTTCGGAACCGTAAAACAATAATGGGGAGACTTAATGAAAATGTGGGTGTTCTGCTTCGCTAGGGCGCCACCGCTTAACCTTCCGGGGATTCAGTCGTGAGCTTATGTACTTAACTAAAAATTGTAGTCAATAACAGTACTTTAATTCAGTAACAACGGTTATGGGAGAGTAGCTCAGTTGGTAGAGCGCCTGCTGTATGTGGCAGGTCGTCCTAGATTCGAATCCTAGCTCCCTCGTCCCCCAAACCCCACTTTTGTTCTGAGTTTAAAATAGTTCTTAATTTTAACTGTTTTCGTTATGAACTTATTGCATTTTTAATGTAAAAATGAATTATTCATTTAATAATTCGAAAACGAATCCTTCAATCTACAAATGGTTGTCCCACCGCTACAAATCCCACAGTATTATAAACGACTTACCCAACGACATCTCACACCGGGACATAGTCGTCCAAAAAAATTCCTTCTCACTTTACAGCTTTTTAGTACTAATTAGTCTTTGTGCTAAACCACGGTCAGACAGGCAGACGGACGGACATGGCGAAACTATAAGCGTACCATTTTTGCCATTTGTGATTGTTGGGAAGAAAAATAATATATATTTTTTATTATGCAGGAAACTTACAGATCGACGTGGTATAATTGTATTGTGTGCTCAGCACGACTACGGCCCCTGAAGTCTTGGGTTCAATCCCTGGGTCGGTAAAGTGATGCATATTGGATTTTTCTCAGTATCAGCCCCATCATAAGGGACGGAAATGAGTGATCCAGTTCACAAGTGCACCTCTGCCTACTCCTTCGGGGATACAAGCGTGAGCTTATATAGTTGTGCAATCTAACAGACTAGATTCACGGGACGCGTTATAAATACTAAAATTTTGTCTGTTAGATTTTAATCTGTCCTAGACATGCATAATGGCTGATGCAAACAGGTTTTAGCGAGAAGTAGCGTCATTATCCTATCATAGATATTTTTGGACAACTTAACACTATAAATAGATAATCCTTTATGATTCAAATAAAATTTTGAATGTAATAAACGACTTGCAAGTATTTTAAGTTAAGTATGAGATTCTGATGTTTATTCTTTTTAAAAAATATTGATGGAAATGTAAAATTAAATTAAAGCACTCAAGATTAGATTCATGACCAAATAAAATATGACCATACATATCGATACTCACATATTATTTCTATAATTAATTTTAAGTTTCTTTTAAATATGTAGCGACGTTTCTTTATGACGCATGTAGCAGCATTATAATTATTTTAAAAAGTGATTAAGTTTTACACTTGGCATTAACTTCTCTTCACCTTTTCACCTCAAGTTTTATTAAAATAAAAAAAAGGTTACAGAATCGGAATATACTAGAATCGGTATGTACTTCGTTTGATTACTAACTGTACACAACGCGCGGTGCAACGGCAGCCAGACTAGATCATTTCTAGGTCATGCAGTCTGGCTATATCTAGGTCTAGACTGTAGTAGGAGGTATTGTAAATTATTCAATGAATTTCTTATACAGAGCCATTCAACAATGATAACACAGTTACATAAACAAATGTAAATAAGCGTGGTTTATTTTTATACATTAATAATTAATCAATTGAATTTCATTTTTAACCAATTTTATAGGTATTTTAACTGTCTATTAATAGTTAATTTACCTTAAAATCGGCTTTATTTCAAATTGTTCGTTGCAAATTATTATTTATTTGTGCAATGTGTAACATTTTTAAACAAGCGTGATTAATTAATTCATTAATATTTAATTCATCGAATTACATTTTGAATCTATTTTACAGACATTTTTAATTGTTTATTAACAGTTAATTTACTTTAAAATTTGCTTTATTTCAAATGATTCATTGCAAATTATTATCTATTTGGTGTGCAGTATGCACGCGCGACTTCCGGAGCATCCATGCATGCAACCCGTTCCGCGACTAGTCTAACAACAGATCGCCATGGTAGTCAAGTGGTCTGTGCTACGTAATCAGCGAGATGCGGCCGGTTGGGGAATCAATAAACCTACCGTGATGTCAGGTCTGCGCAGTTCCTAAATGTAGGGTGGATAGCCTCGCGTATTGACAAAGTTAGGTCTCAGACATGTAGCGGTACCAGGAGAACATGTTGCCGCGGAGCTTAAACAAAGATTTCACATTTCCATTTACTTATATGTATAGTCCGTAATAATTGGCACGGTGTGATTTTTTTTGGAATTTGTTTAGTATTTGCATACCAACAATATCTTTATGAAATCGTATTATTTCCGGTTCGCTGCAAAAATACGTTAATAAAATATATTCTATCTCAATAAAGACTTAGATAAGGGTTATCACGTTTGTTTTGTAATAAAAGTAAAAAATAAATGCATTTTTTGTTTGTAAACCTAGAATACTTTAAGTCCATTTTAGAATACTGAATATGAGAATAATGTATGTTTTTTGTTTTATTGGCTTAGTTTTCTAATTAGACAAAATAATGTCCCGTGTACGATACGGAAATCGGACTGAAATGCATCCTAATATGCTCAGAATGACGTAGTGGTTAACTTTTACTTTCAATATGCGCAGCTCTGTTATTGATTAGTTTCATATATGCAGCTCGCTGTGGTCTAGACTTCATAAATAATGTAGTGTATTCCGTTAGTGGGTTAACTCCTACGATGTCATGCGTTCCTAGTACAACGGCATCGTAAATTGCACAAAATGCAAGCTGCATCTATGCAGATTTGTTATAATTCTGCTTTTATCTCGACATTAATAGCTTCAAAGGTGGCCTATCTATAGAAATAATTAAATTAATTTTTTTTAATTCAATTCCTAGTCAATATAGAACAGCCAACTTTAAACGGAATTATTTTATTTTGATTGCCTTAAAAAAATTCAGCTAGCTTTAGCTTTACGGTGTTCGATAGTTATTTTTCAAAGAGGAAATCTTGCTTGAATAATTTATATAGTTTCTTATAAAGTCATGAAATTTTAAAGAGCCTTTGGACTGTACGTTTTTACCGGTGCAGAGAGCAGACGAAGCGCGTTTAACAAAAGTAAAATTCGATACTTCTTTTAGGAGTTACATCGGACTAAGTTACTGAAACTGACTCCTGGATTAGTAAATTCAATTTAGTGCTATCAAAACGGCATTATATCTCTTAATTCTTTCTTAGTTAACCCGTCAGAGGCGGCACATATATATGTTCCATAAGCGTATGGGCCACCGGAGGCCGAGCCGCCCGTGACTATTTAATACAACTATGAACAATGTACAATAATCCGCAGCAGTTGTGCGTTTTAGGTGCCCGTATGTGCGTAAAAACGTGATGTGTAAAGACATCTAAGGCGGTATGAAACTATTAGAACATCCGTTGGTATGCTTTTCCTTTTCACACAAATTTAAGTAATTCAAATAGCAAGTATTCAGGTCTCTGTTATTCCAGACGACATAGTATTTAGCATACATTACATATTCAGATGGATTTTTTTCATAAATATTTTATGGTCGGGGCTAAAAGACGCTGTTTTTCAAATATAAAAGCTATCTCTATAGCTTAAGGCTTATTCGAGATTCAGTGCAATCTATTCATGTTTCTGCTCTCCTAGTACTCAATGGCCTTTAAGAGCCATAGGGTACACAAATGGATTTTTGTATGGAAGGTTATTTATTAATGCTGACATTATTAGGAACAAAAATGTTATAATTGCATATAATTTAACAACTCAACCAAACAAAGTTATCTGTAATAAGTATACATAAATAATATTTTTATCGAAATATTTAAAAATAATTACTTAACAAATTACTGCATGAACGTATAGTAATTGTATATATATATTGTATGTTGGCGCTGCAGTTTGTTGGTTGCATATTTCCAACATTCGAAGTTGGACCAATGTTGGCGGACTTGTGTGTGCCACGCCATTTAGCCCGCCTAGCGTGCGCTCCACGAGAACATTTTGTCTACACTTTTTGTCCTGTTATAACCGGTTTTTCCTATTTGTTGATGGACACTAACATGCGCTCTTGTTTATTTTCATACAATATTGTAGACAACATGTAGACGACATTTCGACTGTCGATAATCGTGATATCTCATGGCGCGCATGCTAGGCGGGCTGGGCCGTGTACATCGCCGCCTCAATGTTGTTGCATCGTGCAGTACTTTGCTTGCAAATTGCATGCCCTTCATTGTGATTGATATGATAAAATTCTATTCTAATATTCTAACAAAACTATTACGGTTGCCTGGAAGAGATCGCTTTTAGCGATAAGGCCGCCACTTGTGGCACAGTTTATTTTATTTGTTTAATGTTACCTGTTTTGTTTTCTGTGTGTGTTTACAATAAAGAGTTACTATCTATCTATCTATTATATGACTTTAACGACTTCACTGTAAGACAATATATATGTTATCTACCTGTTTGGCTATTTTATATGGATTTCATTCGGTAATTGTATCTAACTATATCAGTCAATTTGAAATATAAATATATCTTATTTTATTTATATCCTCTATCTTTCTACCTCCCCTTATCCCACCTTACTGTGGGGTCGGCGCAATACACTTTTTCAAGCATGTTGCAGAATAGATTTGGCTTAGTTTTTACGACCTGACATCAACCCCCTCTAAGGGATCCAGTCAAGGGCAAATTAAATGACAAAATTTACGTTTCTCCGACTTGGGAATCGAACCCAGGACCTCACGGTCCACAGCCCATATATACTTTTTTTTCCCGGGAAAAAGCGGCCATTAGACCAAGGAGGCGACATATATATTGTATTTATATATTCTTAATTTTCATGTATAATTATAAATATATAAATTTTATAGTTCGCCTTTAAAATAAATAATGCCTCGGTGGCGTGGTGGTATTTCGGTACGACTACGGTTCTGAGGTCTTGGGTTCGATCCCCGGGTCGGGCAAAGTGATATTGGATCTTTCCATATCAGCCCGGAGTCTGGAATTTGTGCCCGATATGGCGATAGGCTCGCCCCCTATCATATCTGGGACTGAACTAAGCTCGGCGAAACGTGGGTGTTCTAGTTCGCTAGTGCGCCTCTGCCTCCCCCTTCGGGGATACAGGCGTGAGCTTATGTATGTAATAAATAGCCAAAAATATATACATTGCTAAACTAAAAAAAATATAAATATTGTTTATTTAGTGTCTAGTAATCGATAGAGAATCAACCGTAAATAAAACGTCGAATATTGTGGGTAAATCCTACAATACTGATTTATCCTTCACGCGGATCATACCTGTATCCCATGGGGCTAGGCAGAGCTTATTGAGCGCCTCAAGCTACAATCCTGACACATCTCTTTTGCCTCTTCCACACGCATGCATCTTTTCATACATTTCCGAATTACATCGACCATACACTAAAATAAAACGTAAAGTAACATAACTTGATAACCTCGTTTGTGTAGAACTCGGTGAAAAATCGACCCTGAATTGGATACACGAGAAGAACATTGCCTATGAATTACGTCATTATTTTACATTTCATTTAAGAATAATCATAATCACTGCTTTCTTAAGTTTATGCGAATGTTATACATTGTAATAAAACTATTTTCACGGATTCTATCACGATTTATTTTAATTTTTATGCCCGACGTTTTTGTCAGTCCGACCCGTGACCACGAAGACTGCAAAGCCTTCGAAACGTCGAGCATAAAAATTAAAACAAATCGTGATAGAATCCGCAAAAATAATTTTATTTCAAAATAATCATATTCATGTAAATCGCCAGTTTTTACGTGCCGAAATTCATATTGCCAATAAACCGCCAAAAGACGACGCCGCGAGTACATGGGCCAATAAATAGTCGAAGTCAGATACAGGGCCGGATAATGTAGGATTTATTGCCTCCCATGTGCGGCCCGGCCCGTTTCTCAGAAGCACCAACACTCCCTTACGGTCGTAAAAGCTGTGGTAACATGTGCAATGGCAGTGCCTGCATCACGATTCACGCCTCTGTTCAACTCGCCCACTTTGTACGTCGGCCCATGAAAACCGCGTTTTCGTGAGTGAAAGCCGGGTGAATGGAAATTTGCGGATGGATATAGATGAGATTTTTAATGAGATTCATAAGTTGGTTGATATAATCGTGTTTCATGTTCAAAATTTATGTTTTTTTTGGTAACTGATAATACACGCCATAAAATAATGTGAAAAATATGTTTGTTATTCATCTCATTTTAAAAATAAAATTTACAGAAACTTTACGATGTTCAAACAATTTGCTCTACAAAATTTATTTTTTTCAATTTTTTTTTCAGATTTCGAAACCAAATGGCAAAAATTGAATAAGTTTCGCTTTGTCCGTCTGTCTGTCTGATCGCAGTTAACAGCTGTAATTTAGAGGTATAAGTACCTACATCAATCACACCGTTAAAAATGGAAAATAAAATGTTTTCATAATAAAATTTTAGGGTACCTCCCCTACACGTAATGTGGGGATGATTTTCTTTCTGGACTGGTGTTCCGTGTCGTTAGATAAGGCATAAAAAAATTTTTTTAGGCAATTATTCCCATCCCCTGTCAGCTAAACGGTGAGTTTCGTATATGTAAAAAACCATGATAGTAGTATACATTTATAACGAATAGAAAAGGAAAATCACGACTAAGTAGACTTTACTACAAGTTAACGGACGAGTAAAAAAGCAAAAAGCAAAGTTTCAAATTCAAGAAAATCAGATGAAATTGTTGGTTGTATAAAACAAGCAGTGAAATATCATGTACATGTATGTAAAATTACATAAATTATGTAAAATTATATTAAAATACCATTCATCTCTACTTCGATCGGTCCTCTTTGCTGTGTGCGTGGTCAGACACGCACTTGGCCGTATTTTTTGTTTGTTTTGTTTGCCATGTCTTTGGCTAATGAAGTTTGTTATCATGTGGGTAGTCATTGATGAATTGAAATTACGAATCTTGTTAGTCCTAAACTCGATTGAATTATATGCCAATGACATGTAAGTTAAACTGAGTTAAGCACTAACTCTAGATTAGTAATAGTGGTTCAAGTCGCCCTTAGGAGGTTAATCAAAGTGATCTACGACTTTTATAAACTAGAGGTACGTATCTAGGATATTGTATATTTTTTACAGAGTCACGAAGCTAGAGATGCACATGCGGATAAAATCATCGTCATAGTCAATTGTCACATAAAAGCTCATACTAATAAAATAAACATTTTATTAATATGAGCTTTCATGTTACAATTTTTTAAATCAGTATTTGGATAAAATTTTACTGCAAAATGTTTGTATGCGGATTATACCTCATTATGTTTATGTAAGTTCACTCGTATATTCCACTATCACTTAATAGCAAAGTTTAAAAAATGCATTCGCTCAGATCCGTAATAAATGTGTGAATGAAATCACTTATTAAAAATGGAAATTTATCGCGTATCTAATGATCGCGGTATTCTGGGATTAATACACTCAATATTCCATTTTATAAGTTTCTTATAGGTATCTAAAATTTTCCTATAACAACCTAAAAGATAGATGCAGTTATTTGAAGAACTAAAGGTCTGCTGTCCGTCTGTCATGCAGCAATTTGACGAATTTTAAATACAAATTCCGTGTTTTATTTTCTGTTTACGAGAAAAGCATATTTTTTCATTAATATTTTGGCTAGCTAAAAAAAACTAGTGTAACTTACATCTAGGTTATAAATTTTTTGACTGCCTCGGTGGCGTGGTGGTGTTTCGGTACGACTACCGTTCTGAGGTCCCGGGTCGGGCAAAGTGATATTGGATTTTCCTTATTAGCCCGGAGTCTGGAATTTGTGCCCGATATGGCGATAGGCTCTCCCTCTATCACATCTTGGACGGAACTAAGCTAGGCGAAATGTGGGTGTTCTAGTTCGCTAGTGCGCCTCTGCCTACCCGTTCGGGGATACAGACGTGAGCTTATGTTATGTGTTTATGTATGCAGGTACTTAGTTCTATGATAATGTGTATTGCTCAAAGATATCACATTAGTTATCGTTCTAAGAAATAATTTTAATTAGCTATTAATGACAGACGAGCGCTTGGCCCGTATGATGTTGAGTGGTTGCCGTCACCCATATACATCAATCCAACGAAGCCTGGCTGCTTCTCGCCTAGGGAAACCCGGGGCCGTCCCTAATGCGCCGAAGAGGGTCACCGCGGGGTTTTAGTCGGTATTGTCATTGTAGGGTCTACATAGTGTTAGGGACTCGGGCCAACGGTCGCCCGGATGCTTTCCATCTCTCCCGGGCGGCTTAACGTTGGGTCGTAACACCGGCGAACCCGACATAACCGTAACGTCTCCCCCAAGGCGTGGGGGCAGCGTTAAAACGCTTTTCTCCGCGAAAATAAAAAAAGTGTACATCAATCCTGTAATCACGGACGTATTAAAAAAGAGGACACCGTTTCGTCTATAGTTTAACGGATGACATAGACAAGCCACGCACACAAACGCGTCTCTACAAAGGTGCCCTGGGAAGTACGCACACACAAACACCCAGTCGCCGCCATTATTAGCAAAAGAATTAGGGATTAGGAGGTATTAGGGATTTAGATTAGCAAATGGGATAGACCTTATCACGCAATTGCAAGCGAAATCGGGTCTATGGGTGTGAAAGGCTCTAGATTTTTTAAATAAAAATACCTGTAGACTTTGTCGTATGTTTAATATGGTATTTTTTAAATGAAGGAAGGGAACAGTACGGTTAGTAGAGCCACACTGTAGACAGTAACGTCTTCAGCACGAATGGGCCAGCTCGAGTGGTTTGATAACACTGTCTTGGATGTCTATGGGCGGTGGAGATCATTTACCATCAGGTGACCCATCTGCTCGTTTGCCAGGCTCTGCTATAAAAAAAAATCATAACAATTTTAATTCTGCGTTGAAGTTTCTTTATCCGATTTCATATATATAAAGGGTTAAACAGAAAAATATCTAACTCACATATACTCACGCGCGCGCCCCTCTCACATAGGGGTAGGCAGAGACAACGCATTTCCACTTGCTACGATTCTTGCACTCGTTTACATAAGTAGCTGTTGCTTTTACTTTTGCCCTTTAACTATACGCACACCTCTTTTGCTTCATTCAGTCTCATTAGCCTCTCTAAGCCGTAGAATAATAAGACATACATACATACATACATAAGCTCACGCCTGTATCCCCGAAGGGGTAGGCAGAGGCGCACTAGCGAACTAGTACACCCACGTTTCGCCGAGCTTAGTTCCGTCCCAGATGTGATAGGGGGCGAGCCTATCGCCATATCGGGCACAAATTCCAGACTCCGGGCTGATATGGAAAAATCCAATATCACTTTGCCCGACCCGGGGATCGAACCCGAGACCTCAGAACCGTAGTCGTACCGAAATACCGCTACGCCACCGAGGCAGTCTAGGTAGTCTGAGAATAATGATGTAAATCTTTTTATGTAACTATAAATCTGTATTTGTGTCTTAGTGGCGTGTCGTGCTTCATTATCGATACAGACTTCAGATTTTATTTAGAGGCATAGTTCCAAAGAGATTTAATATTACTAACTATAGAGGTAGGGGGGCTATCAACTATCAAGCAAGTTTCTATACAAAAAAATTGACTATTTACTACAATGCAAGGACGATTATTACAATTTACACCCTAGAATATTTTGTGAATGGTTTAAAATCACGTAAGATAAGTTTGTTCTCTCAATATTATTTCGCTGGCCGACCCGGCGCGCGTATATTTTAAATTAACTGAGCGACTAGCGGCCGGTTTCAATAAACGATCTCAGTTGGAGCGCGGATAGATCGCGATTATGAACCAATCAAATCAAGTCATTTGAGGGAGTCATGTTCGAACTGTGTTCTTATTGGTTAATTTTTGTAATCTATCTGCACATTCGAACTGAGATTGTTTATTGGAACCAGGCGTAAGTCACAACTTTTGGATCACAAGTTTTGTGCTGATGTCTCGTCTATCTACTGTTGAATGTCTTTGCACAATTCTGAGGCGCGCAGTGAGATTATTCAGCTAGTTAACATAAAACTGGCGAGTCGACGTGCTGTGATGTATTTCGGTTTACGTTCCGAGTACATAGTACAGACTACAGCTAATGGCGGGAGAGGTTGCGAGAGACCGGGCAGAGCACCGCGCGCCACACTACAGCGCATGCGCCGTATGATGTGTTTACACGAACGCCCGTTTGTTCAAATCGTTTGATCTTTATAAATGCAATAGGTAGGTATTTCAAAAATATCGCCGTCGGCGGAACTCTAACGTTCGCTTTAATAAAAAAATCGAAAATGATTTTTAAGAACGACAACCTTGATGCTCTGTTTATACTCGGCTATAGGTGCTCCGTTTATGAGCATTTTTTGATTTAAAGTAACTGACATGTGTTTGAAATTTTTAATTTAGTATAGTCTGCAGATCATCCCTTGCAAGAACATGTGCGGTGACTCAGACAACTTTTAAATGTACTGGACTGAAACGTCTTGTGGTTGAATTGAAACAAAGGCACAAATTATATTTACCATTGTTAATATATTCACCTGACCATCGACGGACTCGCGTCTAAGGGGGCCTTGCACCCGCCCTCGATTTGAAGGGGGTCTCATCGGATAAAACACAATATATTTTGGAAGAAAAGTCAAGGGGCCTCGCAAGGCTTATGTCGTCGACGGTCAGTTTTGGTTGAGCGCCGCTACTGACGAAACATCATCTGAAGGTCGTGTCTCGCTTGAAGTAGTAGATGTAGTTGTCGAAGTACATCACTCGATGCACTATTCACACAATGAAATAGTGACTTAATTTAGACAAGAAGACTAAACGCCGAATGTTCATACCTACACTTAAGGTATATGCCGTTTAAGGGCGCTTTATCTGGAAAAATTGTATGGCGAAAATTAATATAAGAAGCCGTTAAAGTTAAGTAGCGTTTGGCCATTCGGGCGTTAGTCAGAGATTTATAGAATCAACTTCGACTAAGTCTAAGTTAATGAAACGAACTCACTAAAGGTTTGGAATTTTAAAGTCGAACTTTGACTTAGTTCGAGTTATTTTTTAACAGAAAATATTTACTTAGTCTGTCTATCACTCTGTTTTTCTTGTAACAATAGCTCGGACTAAGTCGAAGTTCGATTTAAAAATTCACAGTTCGTATCTTTGACTCAGACTCAGTCCAAGTTCGCCCTATAGATATCAGCCTTACTGCCGAATGTTCGTACACTTAAGGTCGCTTTATGTCGTTTAAGGCCGCCTTATCTGTCAAAATTGTATGGCGAAAATCAATGTACGAAGCCGTTAAAGTTGAGTAGCGTTTGACCATTCGGGCGTTAGACTTAAGACTTTAAAGGTAGACTGTATCTTGATGCAAAGCGGAATACACGAAAAAAAATCCGGTTATCTGCTGACAAAGTATTGTTTTTGTATCTTGAAACGTATAATTACTATCAACAAGGTTTATTATTTTCTTTGTATTACAATTATAAGTAATTAAGTAATCGCTTAGGCTCAATTGCACCACTATTATTTTTAGGACTAACTCTAGGTTAATAATAGTGGTGCAATTGAGCCTTAGTTTTGTAATCATTCATTTATATTGTAATTAATGTATGTGTCGCATCTAACACTTACCCACTTGAATGTGGGTTCAGCGCAACTTACTTTTTCAAGAACATTGCAGAAAATATTCGGTTATTTTTTTTTATCGGCCACCACCTAACATCAACCCCCACCAAGGGATCCAATCTCGGGCAAATCGTGTTACAAAAACGTGTTTCCTGACCTGAGATTCGAATCCAGGGCCTCTCAATCGACAGTCCTCTCCGCGGAAGACTTATTATAATTCATCAATCCTCAAAGTAAGGCCCTATGCCTTACTTATAAAAAACATTTTCGCTTAGAATAGTCTGTCACTTTTTTCCTTACGTTACACTGTATAGAAAAGAAAGGGACAACCTATGGTTAAAGATAAGCAGAGTTTTAATGTTCTTATAAGTTAGGGGCCAAATGTTAAATTCGATGTTGTCCATCAGGGAAATGTCATTAGGTACAAATTCACATTACGTAAAAAACAAATCAATCATCGATAGAGATTCAATTAGCAAAAAAAAAGACAAAGTGGAGTCCATTGCAAAACAAAGGCGTAAAATGGCCGACGACCAAGATTGCTTACTTTGCGAAGATAAAAGGAATCTATTGACACCGAGATTAAAGAAGTAAGCAAAAATAGAACCACTTTGGCAGTTGGTAACACAATTCTTCGTGAATATGTTGTTGTAAACGTCTGCTATAATTAATTATAAACGTTGCATCAACCGCTGATTGCTCCGAGCTCACAAAGAGTTCGTGGTCGACCGCGAAATGTCTTATTATTCAGTCTTCTGTTATTTGTTCGAGTGAAACGTCGGGAACTGGATAATAAAATGTACTGAGACAGCATACATATGCATGAATGATGCACATTAAAAAGCAACTCTATCGCCCGAATGGTCAAACGCGACTCAACTTTAACGGCTTCTTACATCGATTTACGCCACACAATTTTGACAGGTAATGCGGCCTTAAACAATATAAGGTGACCTTAAGTGTACGAACATTCGCCAGTTTATATTTGAAGACTACTTCATCAGTTGTTCAGTTTCAAAATATTTCGATAATAACACATTGAAATCACTTTCGTGCATCTGATCTACGATCATCGATGTTCTCCCCAGTTCTCGAGTTTTTCTATGGTAGTCAGTGGCGAAGGGTGATATTTTTGAAAAGAGAAACCGATGCTGCAATTTCTTCTGATTAATGCGTATTTGTTAAGCTAATAATTTGGAAAGGTAAGCCGGTAGGAATCGAGTTGTATGAACGTTTCGCCACTGTATGGTACAGTACGGTGTACCTATCGGTCAAGTCTAGTGGTTTATATCATAACATAACATAACATAAGCTCACGCGTGTATCCCCGAAGGGGTAGGCAGAGGTCGCACTAGCGAACTAGAACACCCACATTTCGCCGAGCTTAGTTTCGTCCCAGATGTGATAGGGGGCGAGCCTATCGCCATATCGGGCACAAATTCCAGACTCCGGGCTGATATGGAAAAATCCAATATCACTTTGCCCGACCCGGGGATCGAACCCGAGACCTCAGAACCGTAGTCGTACCGAAATACCACCACGCCACCGAGGCAGTGGTTTATATCGATAGTTAATAATACATACTATATTCTTCTTCTTCATTGTCATATCGATAGTTTATAAATAAATTATGTAGGTCCTATGCCCAGAAAATGAACATGAAATAATATTAACAGTAAAATAACAATTTCATTTAACTAGATTTTCTGTATTTGAAGAAACTCGCTTTAAAGACTCTTTCTTATAATACGAAAACTTGGTAATATAAAACATCTAATTTAAAACCCTACTGATTTGTCTTTATATAAAAAAAAACTAAAAACCGATTTCAAAACTGAACAATTAAAAGCAAAAAATAACAACAATTTATATAGTCTCTGGTGGGTTGGTTGGTTAGGTCGGTGCTGGGACTGATGCAGAAGGAATGAAAAGGCGAAAGAGAGTAAAAAAATCGTTGTTTTTTTTACTTTTAAGGGTTCAGTTTTGAAGTCGGTTTTCAGATTTTTTAAACTTTAATTATTATAATTTTTCAGTGCTCATTCGTGTTTAGTAGCATAATATTAAGACCCCCGACGCAATCACCAACATGCTAGTCTATACGGTACTTTAATAATTATCTCTCAACTCCTAACTAACAAGGAGTTTTACCTTCCATCATCAGCTCACCTGAATAGCTCAAAACTAGCGGTCTATACGAGCCTATAATATTGAAAAAATTATCCACCAACTCTTACTTAATAGTTAAGGAGTTATATTTTCATTTTTCAACCTGAGATGATGAGTACCAGACGCAAATACTTGAATAGTTTGAGAAAATATATAAAACACATTATGCGTCCCTATAAAATTTGATTAAATTGCCCTCGATGTTTTTGGGATAGGATCACAATCAGATCGTTACTTGGTGCCAATGGGACGGCCTGGGAAGTATACCCTTTTAAATAAAAAAATAATTTAGGAACATACATAAAAAAAAGATTTTGACGAATTGTTAACCTCCTGCTTTTTTTGAAGTAGGTTAATAAATTTTAACAGTGGCTAAGAATGAAAATATTTATTTTTTTTAAAACATCCAACAGCCACACACATAGTCCTGACCCCACATTGTCTTGTGTCGTGGGTATCAGGAACTACGAGAGACTTTCGGTCTCACAACAACCAGACCCGAAACAAATATCTGTGGGCCACAAGCATTTGTCTCGGTGCACGAATCGAACCCGCGGTCTCTCCTTTTACAGCGGACTACTCGCCCACTGCGCTTCGGAGACTGTCGAAATGTTTTAAATTAATACCTATTTATATGGCGAGTCCCGTTACAATGTGAAACGGTTGTAGCGGGCATAAGCCCCTGACAAACAATGTTTACAATGTAATAGTAGATAATTTGGCAAAGGTAAGCCGGAAAGAATCGTGTCGTATGGATCCTTCACCACTGATAAATATCATCCCTGCATTTATTGGGTTAATTTAAAATCGGTATCATGTTACACGTGTGTGTGTATAATTTTTCTATATTATGCAATGACTAAAGAAAAAATAAGAG
Source organism: Clanis bilineata (assembly GCA_036417725.1). Taxonomy (NCBI): domain Eukaryota; kingdom Metazoa; phylum Arthropoda; class Insecta; order Lepidoptera; family Sphingidae; genus Clanis; species Clanis bilineata. Next base: position 16,366,439 of record CM071137.1, read on the forward strand.
AACCCGGCGTAACTACGAAAAATACGTGTTTACGATGAAGTCGATTCCGCCATTTTAGTTTCGCGTTCTTTTTACATGTAAGTTGTCACCGTGTCATCTGAATTAAATAACGTATAAATACTTTTTCATTTTATTATAAATACGGTGTTTTATTTACAACAATACTAATTTCGGGTATGAAGAAGATGCGTAACTGTTATATTAAAGGGATCTTTCTTACGCAAAGTCGCCATTTTTGTTTCGTTCCATACATTAGGAATACTTCATGTTTTCGTAGTTATGCCCTGTCCTCTATCTTCTTTTGTCTAAGATATTATGACAAAATACACACCAGTAAAGGATTGTTCTATTTTCGAACTCGTTAAAAATAGTCTCTGTAATTGACACAGATCGACGCATTTGATGCGTTGTGTGCGGTCTTTACTCAAGTTTTACTATCGATTATCGATTTTTTATTTTTTATATTGACCTTTTTTGGGGGTTTGTTATTGAAAAGAGTTGAATTTATGTTTATTTAACGTGATTGATCGTGTATAAGTTTTGGATCATATAAAGGAGTTATAAAACTTTCTAAACCTGTAAATATCGATATAATGATAATTTTTTTTTATGAAATTTGAAATCAAATTTAAAAATCGATGTAGGTTATAAGTTATTACTTTTTTCAATTTACCCAAAAATATCTTTAGCGTTTCTTAATGTAATGTTCTTTGTCTCTACTTTTTCTTTTTTGTTAAATTAATCGCTTCCCATTTCTGTATGTGTTTTTTTATTATGATACTCCTATCATAGACAACTCCGTTGTCTAATTCCAAAATGTGCTTTGTACATCCCACATACATACGTAGATGATATCGAAAATCTTTATTTAGGTGTGTGATGTATGTATGTATGTATACTCTCGTACAATGTTTGTACCCAACTTTTAATTCATTCCTATTTAAGAACACTATGAAAAACAACCCGTTAAAATTGTGCAACGTAATAAACAAGATCAAATTAACGTTTTTTGTGACGGTTAACCCCGCATGCACAAAAACATCGTTGTACAAAAAAATCACAACCCTAAGAAAACAAACATGCATGTTCTTGCGGCAAAAAATATGTTCATCGGTGTCGCAACTCGCAATGCCATGCCGGAATGTTTCGAAAAAACTTCACCCTTTCGTAAAAAAATCTTGACCGTGAGGCCATTTTTTTATAATATAGTATAAAAATGTAGGTCTAACATGACATGTCATAGGTTTAGGACTGCATCTCGAATGGGTAGGCAGAGGCGGACTAACGAATGAGAACACCCACATTTTGCCAAGCTCGTTTTCGTCCCAGATGTGATAAGTGCCGAGCCTAGCGCCACATCGAACAAAAATTTTAGACTCCAGCCCGGCTAGCATATGTGTTACAATATATCTCGATAACCGACTAGAGAGATGTTACGGAACGAAAATAAACGAGGACGCCTCTTAGTGTCCATAGAAAAAAAGGAAAAACCGGTTATAGCACGACAAAAATCGTAGACAAAAATTTCTCGTGGTGCGCAAGCTAGGCGGGCAGGCTATACTGGAAAAAAAATAATATCACTCCCTGATCGAACCCGAGATCTCCGGACGGACCACGCACATAATACCACTACACCACCGATGCGACGGGACTGTGAAAAAATATAAGTATAAATTACAGAAAATATTGACAATACATATATACTAATATTTACGTATTATACCTCTAAATGCAGCGTCCGTGGCGCAGCGGTCGAGTATTCCACTGTGAAGCGGCCGCGGCTTCGAGTCTCGCACCGAGACCAATTTTTGTGGCTCACAGATTTGTTTCAGGTCGGAGTGTTATGAGACCGAAGGTCTGTCGTAGTTCCTGATACCCACGACACAAGACTCGTATCTTAATATAGTGTGACGATTATGTGTGTGACTGTTATGATTATGTGGGTGTTATTTATTATTTTTTATTAAATGCGAAAATATACATCTGTCGCTTTTTTTCGACTAACTTGCGTAACTGGTTTTGATAAAATATATTATCTACCTTTAAGCTTTACATAAGGGATGAAAATATCTATGGGAATTTTAGGAGGCCATTAGTAATTGATATCTTCAAATATTTATTAATACTCGTAATTTACATGCCCCTTCATATATTTGTAAATAAACGACGACCCACCTTTGATATAATATTAAATTCTTAGATCAAATTATTAAGATATTATTTTGCTTGATTTAGGGAGGATCGATGGCGCAATACCAGTATACCGTCCACGGTACTTTACACCTGTCACTTGAAACAATATCTACGATTTACAATCAGGTATTAAAAACACCTTGAAGCAAATATCGCGAATTTTATATTATTATTTAATCATTGTTGTGTCTATATTTTGAATATTTGCACGATAATGTGAGCTCATGAGGTGTTCAGTATACCTTAGCTTGATTTTATGGATTATTCTTATGTAAAAGTATAATGTAATATCTGGAATATTGCGTCCTCGTGAATCCTTAATGTCCAAATTAATATCATGACTCGTTTCCGGCTGCACGTGAACCATTCATTTTTAAAATTAAACAGAATTCACAGTTACATTTTATAAGTCGTAAATGAATGTAATTAGAGAAACATGCACGAGCTAATGTTAAATGAATAATCCTGTTTTATTGCTCTAGTGACATAAAAATATTTTTGATTACGATCGTAAATTTCCGGCATTCAGGATTCACATAATTCGCTGGCGAAATTTTTTTTAATATTTTTCTTATTTATGTTTACATTTGCGACTGCTGTGCGACTTATGCGAATTAAATTTTAAATATCTTTTCACATGGTAATATTACACTTTACAGGTTGTATGTAAATTTTATAGACTGTTATGAATAGCATGTTTCCAATAAACCAACGACAGTAATTTGGCTACGTCAACGATTTAAAAATGAGAGTGCAGTTGGTTATATGAGTCATAGTCAAAATATTTCTCGTGGCTAGGTCATCGTCCACATAAGTGCCATCTGTTACCTGTAGCACTTAAATCCCAATAAATCTATAGTTAAACGCTTAAAGTAATGTAATCTGGTAACCGCGATGCGCGGCTGGGCGGGCGCTGCGCCGGCGCACGTCTCTCGTCGCCTGCCAACTTGAGAGCAATTTATTCCATCGACGAGGCCCTCTCTGTAGTGATCTACGAGCTTTAAAAAGTGATGACAACTACTGGAGCATGGCTTGTGAAACGTCTGCACGCGGCGCGCTGCAGAGTGCTTGCCTTCTTTTATTTTCAACTACCAAATCTGTTACTCAATGGGGAACTTGCACAAAAATTATAACGAGAAATTGTGTTGATAAATCAATAAACAAAATCGTGAAATATGATGTCATGAAATTTGTAGTATAAAATAATTGATATTTAAAAAATTACGCATAATGGAACGTAATTGCAAAAACCAAGTGACGTTATAGCATAAAGACTCATAGAGCTGTGCAAGTTGGGTTATTTTTCCCAATTTTGGCGATAATTGTTGTTGTGTTTACTATGGTGATTAGTGAATTAGATTTTGAAAGTCCTTCTCTTCCTTCTTCCTCATTTTTACTTCGTTATTTAAAGAAATAGCTTTTACATATCTACGCAGTGACGCCACGTTTTTTTAGCGCGGGATTTCGTAAGTCATATTTTGACTTGCGATAATTAAATGATTTGTGCATATTTTAATGTTTTTCTTTCTGGTATGTTTATTTCAGATCTAGTCCTTTACAATACACTAAAAAAATACATGCAAGTTTCCTATTAACATTGTACCGAACGCTCGCAACTTGCATGCAATGAAACTCGTTTCGTATATGCGATTTTTTTAATAGCAACACCGTCCATAACTTCGGTACCTTGCTGCTAATAAAACTGTAGGTATACGCACATAAAACCGAAAGAAATCACATCTAACAAATATGAAATTAACCAGACTTTAGTTATAGTCTGGTAGAATGATCGCGCGGTACCGCTTGCGCTCACTGTACGTAAATCAAGTTTACCTGTTTTACACATTAGATAAATTTGTAAATACTATTCTGAGCATTTTTGAGAACCATATTTGTAACTAACTCTATACAGCTTTATATTGATATAAAAACACAGTGTTTGGTAAGGATCATCATCATCATCATCAGCCATAGGACGTCCATTGCTGAACATAGGCCTGCCCCAAAGATTTCCAGCTCGACCTGTTGGAAGCGTAAGATTTGCGTTTGCGAAGGATACTTGATTCAAATTCTAGAATCATAATATAATACCGCCCCGATGAATAACGCAGAATCCAAAATGACTTGAGCTTAGTTGTATATAATTAAACATCGGTTGTGAGTATTAAAAATATAATTGTTCTGAAACGTAATAAATCAATGCACCTGGTATCGTAACATGTGCGTTTGGAAATTCTCAGAAAACGGTAACGTCTGTGTAAGATTTTATTCCTAAAGACGTACGATTGGGATCCGTTGGTTTGTTTAAATTATAGCTATTAGGTACCACGGGCGTGCATGTGGCCGACAACAGACGAGCTCCAGGCGAGCCGCGATGGATGGGAACTATAACTTGGCAAATTACCGTACGACTCCCGTTTCGACTGTAATACGTATTGTTTGCGGTGCTTCCGAAATTTGCCAGTGTGGTGTGCAATTATAGCCTACATTCGAATATCGTAGTTAGCAGGATTTAATCCGTCTACGCCATTTTGTTCGAGGGCGGCATAAGTAGACCAGCGGTTATTTTTTACCGAGTGTGCTATCTGTCGGTAAAATGTAGGAGGTATTTACGCGAAAATAGATTTTTTCCTAATGTCTGCGCGTCTGTGAAAAGTGGAAAGATTTGTGTATCAAAATCAATATAGTTATTCATTTACTGAAATAAGGTTTTAGTGTCAAATGGGGATTTTATTTTCTTAGTTTGTTGCTTTCCCGGAATTCTGAGATATAGCCATCACTTTCCGGGAAATTCCAGTTCCTGGGAATTTAAATTATGTACTTCAATAGTTTATATCATCCACATCATTTGAAGTTATTTAGATACCTATTTATATAACTGAAACTGCACTGTAGTGAAAAAATAATAATAATTTACATCAAGATGTAACTAAAGTCGTATTTCATCGAATTATGTCCAGTTTTATAGCCTTTTGCGAATGTGTTTCTTTAATGATTTAAGGATTTCCAATATATTATTTACTCTTTCTACCTGCCCTAATCCCACCTTAATGTGGGGTCGGCGCAACACACTTTTTCAAGCATATTGCAGATAAGATTTGGCTTCGCTTTTACAACCGGCCGCCCGACGTCAAACCCCTCTGGGGGCTCCAGTCCCGGGCAAATTAAATTAGAAAATTTGCTTTGCCCGACCTGGGAATCGAACCCAGGACACATCCCGATCCATAGCCCATACATACTGCCACTAGACCAAGGGGGCGACAAATATATTTATTTACTATGAACATTTAATGATTGTAATATGTCGATTGTTGGTTTCCTCTTCACAGGCTCGGCCTCGATGTTCGCCGGCATGCGTGGTGTACACGGGCAGATGTTGTCCGGGAGTTCTTCAATCTCCAGCCTGGGGGGCTTCGGTCTGTCGTCGCCCCTGCCGACGTTGCCGCCGGACCGTAAGGTGTACTCGACGCCGCCGCCGACGCCGCTGCCGGCGCTCCCCTCGCCGGCGTCCATCGCGCCCACGCCTGCACCGCCCTCAACCTCCACCACGGTACATTATTATAATTAGACTTCGAATTAGGTTCGGAATGTAGGCTCCTATATCCAAAGATATTGTACTACGTCGATCACTTCTCAAATTAAGTATGTTTTCAGTCATATACATACTATTGACGAAGCGCTATAAGTTACGTTTCTTTCTTTCAGTATTAAGTATTAACTAGTACATACTCATATATAGCTATGTCTTATGTAATAGAACTTAACCAAAGGTTTATGTGAAATAAAACTGATATTCTTGGAGTATTCTTAGTTATAATGATCTTTTTATAAGCATCGAATTGCATATTCTTTAATCAGTTGTAAATTTCAAATTGCCACAAAATAATTAATTTTAAATGATAATTGATAGTATATATTATTATGTATTATAATAATAAAATATAATACGTATTGTCATCTATATAGAGGTATTCATTAGGCTGTTGTTAGTCAGTGATACATTCGGTTCACAAAAATTAAAACGTAAACGTATGTACGTTAAAATTCTTTCAAATAGGTACTTAATTTGATAGCACTGATAGAAACAAAACAATTTTGGTTAATCCTTAAAGTAAGTCAATAGAGGTATTTTAAAGAAGTCTTAACATATTAGTTAACGCAGTATTCGTAAGCGCTGCCAAAGATGAATCCAAAGAATTTAAATTAAAAACAAGTGTATTTCTTGTTGAATACGTAACTAATATTAGTATCCATCCATAGCCATGATTGGGGAGAAAATGTATAATTAGTAGCGGATTTTCCTAAGGCCAAATAGGCAAGGGCCTAAGGCTGCTATAACATTAGGGGCGGCTAAACTCGAAACAAAAACTTCGGCGACTTTCACCTTACTGACTAGAATTAAATTGAGAACATTCTCCCTTTTTGAGGTCGGTTAAAAACAAGGTTAGAAGGGGCGCCCGCTAGTACCGGCCTTAGGGCGGCCAGCACTGTAAATTCGCCACTGTGGATGCACACTGCTGTTGGTAGGATATTCGTATCCGACCGAATAGCGACCACCGTACACATGGTGCAAAAAACCTACCATAGTGACCCACACTTCGTGTGTGGTTCGCGTTCCAGGATCAGCCAGTGTACTTCCGCTTCTCTCAAGGGGCTTGATAGTTGATTGGGAGTAACTGTGAGAGATAAATTGAGATAACTGTAGTTTCCTTCACAACCTGACACGTAATAGGGTATGGGGGTATCCCTGTGTCTGCATCGGTCATCCATCAGTCTTTTCGCATTCGATGTCGCAGCCTCTCGATTTGCTTCTACCCTCTTCGGATTCGTAGTGAAGAAGCATAAACAGGCCAGGCATGATTCTGGAGACTACTGATAAACTTATTGTTTGTCAGTGGTCGCTAGTTTTTTTTGGACTGCACTACGTTTACCACCAGGTGCAGTGTAGTCACTTTGCCGTGCCCGGATAAAAAGAAAAAAACACTCGGGCGAGCACCAGGACTGGCTGTCGCCCCTTCTGACCTTAATTTTAGCAGACTCCAAGACTCCAGACTCAGAAAAAGGAGGGGTTCCTCAATTTGTCTGTATATATTTATACTTATTTTATATTCTTATGCGTGTTCGTCCATCGATCGCTTTCTTCTAGTGCCAGCACTTATGGGGTCTGGACCTGGAGGTCCTGGGTTGGATGCCCATTCGATTTGTCGTTTATTTTGGCCGCCCCTAATATAGTCGTTCTAGACCCTGGCCTAGTCTGTTTTATGGACTATCCGCCACTGCCTAGAAACATATTGATATTATGATTCTATGCAAGTAAATAAATTAATCACTTTGGAGAAGTTGAATCTAACAAAAATGATGTGTAAGTTGAACCAAAAGGGTAAACTTAAGTTTCTAACATTTCTAATGTTAATGAATTAAAAAAAATATTCTTTCTTTATTTGAAGACTTCTTCATATAACCAGGGATTTATTTCGTAATCTAACGACTCCTTATGGCTATGGCTTTAAATGTTTTATATATTATGTATTCAAGTCTCAAAGAATCGATGGAAAGGGAGAGAAACATCGTATGTTTTCATGAAAATATATTTATGTACGCAAAGTTTAAAACAATCAAGATGTAATTATGCATTTCACGAAGATACATAGCGTTCAAAGCCCGCTTTTCTTATTAACTACCATTACGTAGGTAGGTATGTATGTAGTAAGAAGTAACGTTATGTCAGCAATGATAATAATAATTCACTTGCGGCTAATTTATGAAAAACATGACTTGAAAGCGTGCGTCTTCGTAAAATGTAAAATATTGTTTGAAGTGACATACTTAAGTGATCATAATTTTAAAATGTATAGTAAAATTAGTGAATACAATAATAGTATTAAGATTATTCCTATTCAGTGTTACTATTTATGAGTAATATTGTAATTAATTAGGAGCGTATTATGTTTGAGCGAAATACATGTCTTATCCGTATGCTACAATAAGTATTTTAGATTTTTGTAATCAAACATATACATAATTGTAAGAGTGCAGTTTGTAACATGTTACTTTATTGTAATTAGTCATTTGTCATTTTCACCAGATTTAATAAAAAATATACCTACTTATTGCGTGAACGTGATGGTATTTCGCTTCTTTAGTACATAAAATATGAACAATATAAATATGCTAAGGTCGTAAAAAATTATCCTAATTTTGTTTTATTCGATATGCCATATTAGTTTAGGCAGTGCATATATTTAAGTCAGTCTCTACATAGATTAGTAGAGATTCTCTATGGATATCCCTAACTAGTGACAAAATTATTAGTGTTACAATTTCCGAGGGTTATTTTTTGAGTTGAGCAGCTTTTGTTCTAAAGGAGCGATATATTAAAAGTCATTAGAATGTGCTAGAATAATGGGACACTTCTACAAAACGTAAAAGTAGTACTTATTGTTTCTAAGATAGTCCTAGATGCCCCAGTGCCTACAAGAACGATTTCTTATTAGTCATAAGCTGTTTCCTTTAAATAAATTATCTTTATTTACACTTGTTTTTTATTTTCCTGCTCTATGTAGGTATTTGTTTTAAATTCCGTTTCGTCAGTCCTTGAGGTGTAATAAGTATCAAAGTTGAAAGAAATTACATATATCTAGATAACAGTGGTTTTTAATCTTGAATCTTAAAATAAACAATGTATGTAGGTATAAAGTCGCGTCTTCTGCACTCGTTTTTTCAGTTTTTATTGCAGGAGACGCGGCGGTCTCCTGCACTAAAACATTGCACAAAACACCTACCCCAAAACATGCATTTTTTATCTATGGTCCATTGTTCTACGAGCAGGTGACAGCTAAAATCGTTGTATTGGGTATGTGTTTTTTTTTTCGTGAAAAACTCGAACATTAGACGCGGCTTTAGGGTCAACTTATAACGCAAACCTCTGGGGACTGCGTATAAATTGATTTATTTAGCATCAAATTTAATAGACTGCCTGGTCGTATTTCGGTACGACTACGGTTCTGAGGTCTCGGGTTCGATCCCCGGGTCGGGCAAAGTGATATTGGATTTTTTCATATCAGCCCGGAGTCTGGAATTTGTGCCCGATATGGCGATGGGCTCGCCCCCTATCACATCTGGGACGGAACTAAGCTCGGCGAAACGTGGGTGTACTAGTTCGCTAGTGCGCCTCTGCCTAACCCCTTCGGGGATACAGGCGTGAGCTTATGTTGTGTATGTTTATGAAAATTTAATAATAATACGACCCTTTCCAGTACTTTCCACTGAAATAAGCATGAATGAATTTTATCACCTTAAATCTACTTGGTGAGGTATCAGAAAATTGATATTGACTGCTTGATCAGCATTATGACACTCGCAGGCGTCGCACCGTCTTCTAAGAATTTTCAGTGGACGTCCAACGACATCACAGTAATCATGATGCGAAGATAAAGCCAGTCTTGGGCTTCCTCGATACTTATTACTGTTTTACCTAATTTTAAGCGTATTAGAAATTATTTTAAAAAACCGAAATCTGCCGACGGCTAAGATGGTAGTGGTGTTTAACTGTTACACATGAAATTAATAACCATTCGGCGCATTCGTTTTTAACGGGGCGCTATGAAATGTTTCAGACCGAGGCAGAGACGCTCCGGCCTTATCTATCGCTGCACAGTGGCAGGCGACGACAGCCGAGCGATAATATTTTTACGCCGCGCCGTCGAGTAGGTACCTACGTAAACTTGCCAGACGCGTTTGTTTTTACCTAGATATTAATTTGGGGTTGCTCTGTTTATCTAGTTAACGTATCTTCACGTGCTACTGGCGAGGTAGGTGGAATAGTGACATCCAGCAGCGACCGACAAGTTTATAGTTCTGATAATATAAAAGATAAGTCGTTTAGTTTTGCACATCAAAAATTCCTGCGAATATTATACCTACATTATAATTGGGATTTTCTAAGTTTTAAGGCAATAGTCAATAGTAAATCCAGTGACAAGTTTATGTCGCGAAAATATCTATCTACGGTAAATCGGGAATGCATTTGTAATTTATAAATCTTATTGGGCTCGCCCTCTATTACATCTGGGACGGAACTAAGCTCGGCGAAATGTGGGTGTTCTAGTTCGCTAGTGCACCTCTGCCTACCCCTTCGGGGTACAGACGTGAGCTTATGTTATGTTATGTTTTAAATCTTATTCTTTAGGTCTATGGTATAAATAAACTAAGTAGGAAATAAAATGTAGAGTGGTAGAGCGACGCTGTATATAATAACGTCTACAGTACAAATGAGCCGGCTAGATCGCTTTGATACCACTGTCACACAGAAAACCGACGCAAAGTGGCAATTCACAGCTAATCGTTCGGTGAGTGAGATTTCTTGTGGCCCAATTCCCCTTCCCTTCCCCAATAACTATTTCCCTCCTTTTAGGTTGGCAAAGCACCCACGATTCTTTTTGTCTTCGGTGTCTATGGGCGATGAAGATCACTTACCATCCAATGACCCATTTTCTCGTTTCTACATCTAAAATTCAGACTACCTACATATGTAATAGGTACATACTATGTTTTTATATAGCCTTAATACTCATAATACTTATATATACACGATAATCATTATTGTTAAGCACCTATATAATTATGGAGATAAATACCTAGATACATACCTAGAATATAATGAGGAATGAAGATTAATAAAACTTAAAAACAGATTGCAAAAGTGAAAAACAATTTTCATACCTACTTTCTTCCGTATCCCAGCAGGGCTTTGAGATCATCCACATCTAGGTCTCATGGTCATTGTGAAAACTTGATAATTGCTATACTTACCTTGACATTTGCTAAATCATCGCAAATGCGTGGAAGCCATTATTTTTAAAAAAGAAGAAGTTCTTACTTTCTTTGGAGTCATCATCAGACATCAAATGAACAGTAACAAACTAACGAACTATGAGAGTAAGTAATTATTTTAGACTTTTTGAAGTCGGTTTATTCTTATTTTAACATTATTTTTTTATATTTCAAAATATGGGATCAACTAATAACTCTTTATAAAAAAAAATCCTTTATATCGATTCACGCATCTCAAATATCAGTGGACGTACCTAATTAATGATGTAATACAGATATTACGGACTCCTAAATTTTTTGTAGTCACGTGACATTCTTGAAAAAATATTCAAAAATACGTAGAAATCTAAGGTAGAAATATTATTTGCAAAATTCTTGGTTAAGAAAGCGCCCTCTGTTAGTTAAAAGTTAAAGCTTAGTTATTAATTTTTGTTATTACCGCTAGATGTCAGTATAGGTATATGATAAAAATAAAATGGCTGTAGTCATAATAACTAGTAATAATAATATTTTTTTATTCATACCCTCGTTTTCTTTAAAAATAACATTAATAATTTTGTAAATATAATATTGACAATGGCAATTTAATATTTTTTCTAATAGTATGCTTCTTAGGTATGCTTAGATTAATCATGAAAAAATGTAATATCTAGGGATAAGGTAACGATAGCCAATAATTATCGATATTTAAGTTTCATACAATGTAATTCAGACGAATTTTGAACACCAAAGTATTTTTAAAAATATTTATACCACTTTTCAATAAAGTTCAAACTTCAAATATCTTTTGCGACTTTAATTACCTACCTGTTGGTCTCAATCTTTAGTGTGGTGCGATGCGGAGGTTTTAAAAAACTCACTTTACAAACTCAGAATCATACATTAACTGCCTCCCTAACACAGTCATGGGCAAGTAGACGGCTGTGAAGTGAGAGGCGTGGGTTCGATTCCCGTAGTTTCTGATACTCATAATGCAGATTATACACGGTGTGGGGATAGGACTATTTGTGTGACATTTGGGTGTATTTATTTATTTAATCAAGTTAATAGGTTGTTGAAAAATTATAGCTATTACAGAAAGACATTGTGGCTTACAAGTGATATCCGATGTCATTTTAGTTTGGCATTGTGTCATTTATGCACATAAGTTTATATGATTATTATAGTTTTGAACCTAATTTTCTTTTTATTTTACTTTCAGCCGCACAACTTTTAGGACAATCAAAAAATATTTGAAAAATAGTCTTTCTATGTATACCAAAGCAAAAACAATAGTAGATAAAGCTAAATAAGTAAACAAATTATATATAGGCATTGTTTATGGGTATTTTCGCCTCTGTCTACCCCTTTGGGTAAACAGCCGTGATCTACGTATAATGATTGTGTTCGTTAGTTCGATGTTTGTCTACCAAACAATCGAGTTTAAACATCTAAGGCCTTTATTCATAATAACTTAGTGGGACGCTATAATACCGCTGTAGGACGTTTCCGAAAAATTGTTATTCATAATAGCTGAATAGCGTTAAAACGTTCCCAAAATCTTCCATAAAATGTCTGCAATTTATAGAAGCTGGCACCCTACTTTAACGCTTCAATAGCAAAAAATATGGCCGATTTCGATCAACTGATTCGTATTTGACGTTCCACCAGTTTTGGTTGGGATTAATTTGAGGGTGCCTGCGACTTCTATCATAAACATTAAAAAATAAGCTCACGCCTGTATCCCCGAAGGGGTAGGCAGAGGCGTACTAGCGAACTAGAACACCCACATTTCGCCGAGCTTAGTTCCGTCCCAGATGTGATAGGGGGGGAGCCTATCGCCATATCGGGCACAAATTCCAGACTCCGGGCTGATACGGAAAATCCAATATCACTTTGCCCGACCCGGGGATCGAACCCGAGACCTCAGAACCGTAGTCGTACCGAAATACCACCACGCCATCAAGGCAGTCTTCTAGACTTCAGAGAGACTTCTATCAAATGCAATTAATGTTATAAACACGATAGTTTGTGAGGTTGTATGGATGTTTTGTTACTCTTTCACACCAGAATGGTTGAACGGATCTGAATTTAATTCGGTAAAGAAATGGATTATATAGTCTATAGAATAGTCTAGAATAAAAATGTCTAGGACAACAAGACAAATAAATGTGATGCAAAGTTATGACCTCATGGTCATAAGTCGCTCAGTTTATTTGAAATATACGCGCGCCAGGTCGGACAGCGTAATAATATTGAGAGGATAAACTTGTCTTAAGTGATTCTTCACCATTCACAGAACATTCGAGGATGTATTTATTTATAAAGGAATAACACATAGGCTACTTTTTTCCAGAAAATGTAGGGTCTCCGTAGGATAGATTTGTTTGAAGTCAGCTAGTATTTAATATTTTCCGTGTGGTATTTAATTACATACCTTGATTTCAACAAAACATATTTTTCTTCAATATCATCATTATCTAAACACGAATATAGCGTCACATGAATAAATCATGAGAAATAAAACACTTCAAAAATACAATGATGAATTTTATTAAATCTGATTTAACAAAAAATACTTATGCACGCATGTTGCCTAATTATTTTTCAATACAATGGGTTTTAGACGGTTCTGTTGAAGCCGCTGTGAACTGGAAAGTCCGGTCCTGAATTCCATTCTCAGAGAAGGCAGGGTATTTTTCTTACACGATTTGAAAGCCCCCTTTCTTTTCATTCATACGCTCCAAGGAATATCCTCCAAATCTAAATTTAATTTCCAAATATCCATAATCTACCCATCTTCGTTGATGTTTAGGTATTGCATAAAACAAAATCACTTCACATGCAACAAACATAGTTTTACTTTGATTAAATTAATTAAATAAATATATAAACAAACTAAACTGGTCGCCATGGTCGCCATTTGCCATTTCGAATTGCGCGCGCAAGACGCGCGTGAATGATTGTTTTTTTTATTAGGCCATCGTTCCATGCCTTTCCAGAGACAAAACTTGTTAAAATTACGTTTTATCTATGTACTAGCAACATTGTGACACGGTAAATATATTTTAGGTAATGGAGCTATAGTAAACTATTATGAATAAAGAATTTTATCGATCCTTCGATAGGCTTAAAATGCATTTTTACCAATATGAGTTTATATCTTCATTAGGGGTTTTATTATGAATAAAGGCCTAAGTGTATTATAGTGCATCCCTAATATTATTTATAGTTTGTACTTTGTTGACAGTCGACTTGACACTTGACATTTGAGCTTGCTTGTGTCAAATAATTAATAAATAAACATCAACTTTTCAATTTCATTGATTTTTCTAACCAAAAACTTAAGTAGACAATGAGCCTGCAGGATAAATTAAAACCGTTTTTAAAAATTCTAAAAATAACATCGCTATGGGGCAGTGGGGGTCTATTTGTCGCCTATCACATCAGCCAGACTTACAAATCTCTGAGTAATGTAGTCAACAAAAATGTATTGGATAGAGAGAAAAAACATACTCCTGAGTATATTTACATTGATGACCCCACCTACAACGTTACATTGGAAATGGAGCATAACAGAGAATCACGGCAGTCAGTCGGTTTTGCTCGAATATGGAAGAGTTTGAAACATTCCTTAGCATGGAGGTTGTTATGGCTTTGCCGCCACGGGAATAAAGAGCAGAGGAACATAGCGCTCGAGCAACTTGCCGCATTTAAAAATAATAAAAAATGGGACTGTTTGAAGTTGGCCCAAGCTTTAGATAAAAACACAGCAGTGTTGCTAGCACGGACGCGTGGTGCCGACTTGCGGTACTTTCTACCACCACCGATACATGTAAGGAGGGAGGCGTTGAAACCTGAACTTATGTCATTTAAATTCAAGGATATGATATTGACAGTTCAGAGCATCAACCCTCACAGTTGTATTCAACATTTCCTATACAAGTATTTTGCTAATATACAAGAAGAAGCCATGGAGGCAGACAGTGTTCCTACCAAACCAGACAGTATTAGTGAAAAAGATCTATGTATTTTATGTCTTGATGCGTTACATCATCATATAACTCTTTTTCAAATGTTTAATTATGAGGAGGATAACTCGACTATGGCGCTTATGAAAATGGGCCTTTTGCCAAGACTGGCTGAGTTATTATTAAGAAATAAGAATGATGTAGACTTAGATTTGGCTGTGCTCAAAATTCTTACAGTATTAAGTGTACACACTAATTTGTTAGCAGATTTTTTTGAAAATGGTCTCATACGAGAGCTGTCCCGTCTTGTTAGGTCTAAGGATGTTCGTTTATCAAGTTCTGCTGCAGTTTGTCTGGCTAATTTATCTGGAGAGTATCTCTATAGACCTGGCCTATATCTTCTACATCCATTGTATAGAACTACCACACCACATTCCTGTGACACTCTTTTGGTGCATGGCTTGAGGGGTGGAGTGTTTGTTACTTGGAGACAAAGAGACAAAAAATGTGCTGAGCCTATTGGAATTATAGAAGTTACTGTTTCTGATGTTGACTGTGATCCCTGTGAAGAGCAAACCTCAGATGCCAAATATATTGATCCTGAACTCCAACAGGTTATGGAAGATCTAATAGAATTAGATGATGAAGCGTTGTTGGCTGATTTAGAGGTTGTTCTGCATGATCTTCCAATGGAAGCCAAAAGAGAGCCAATAAAAGAATTTACTTACACTGCTAATAAAAAACGTATAGCACTTAAACAAGAGGAATACGATAAATGTAATTATACTTTCTGCTGGCCAAAGGACTGGTTACCAAAAGACTGTAGTAATTTAAGAATATTAGGTGTCAATTACTGGAGTTCATTATCAGAATGGCTTGAGCGATGCCCCCTACAAACTGCTGATATAGCACAGAGAGCTGCAGAACTAGGCCCTACCTTAATGGATGCGGGTGTGGGAAAGAAAAATATTCCTGTTGTTTGGTTAGCACACTCAATGGGCGGGTTGATAGTTAAACAATTACTTATAGATGCAGCACAAGACACTGATGGTAATTACAAAAAGCTTTCTGATAATACCAAAGCAGTATTATTTTTCAGTACACCACACAAGGGGAGTGCCTTGGCGACAATGCCCCGTGCAGCTGCAGCAGTCCTTTGGCCTTCTAATGATGTAAGACAGCTTCAAGAAAACTCTCCTGTACTGTTGAATTTGCATAATGCTTTCATACAAGCTGCTGATGCACATGGTTGGGAAACAATCAGTTTTGCCGAAATGATGCCTACATTGGTTACTGCCTTTAAAGTACCGATTCATTTTGTTGAATCTTTTTCAGCAGATTTAGGACGGGGAACTTTCTATCAATTGCCATTAGATCATTTATCTATATGCAAGCCGGCAACAAGGCAATCTATATTGTATACCACCGTTTTGGATGTGTTACAAAGGGTAACAACAAAGGATGTTCAATTGCAGTACTCAAATCCTCTCATCCAATACATTATGGATTGGATTTGGAGAATTCTAAGGAAACATGCTCAGAAAATAATGGAGTCTATTGATGATGCACAAACTAATGATAGACTGCGTTGGTTTGAAAGAGTATTACTTGATGCTTTTACAGATGGGTTTACAGACTAGCCCCCAGTTTTTTCATCAAAAGCCATAGTCAAAGTGAGGCATAAAGTAGACAACAGTTGAAGTCACTTTACAAGTTTAGCTGTTGCATTTATTGTTACTTTTGCCTCTAACCTTTGAACTGTTATTTACCAATGAATTTTAGCTGTACATGAAGAAAATAATGGTAAAATCATAAAAGAAAATTGCATGTTTACTTTTTTTGAATGATTTATTATAATTTTTAAGTAGGTACCTACCTCATAAACTTTAGAACTTTCCATATTTATTTCATAATAATGTGATAGTGGACCAATAAATCTCACGTGAATATTTTCCTTAGTACCTTATGCCTTTAATTTTAAGAACCAATGTTTATTTTCTGTCTGTAATTGTTATGTTTTTGTTACAAAACTGAAATAAATAGTTTAAAACAGCTTTGCGAATTGCAAGTACTGCATTTTTTTTAAATGTAATTATGAAAGTGGTTAGGTACTTTGAATGTTTCTTTAGAAGTGACTCAGTACTACACTAAAGCTAAGTTTATAAAAATTAATAGTGGTGATTTTTATTTTAGGGCTAGATGTATTTATTTAAATAAGACTAAGTAGAGTGATCTTCGTTCAATCATCAATCGCCTCCTTAGTTTAGAGGCAACACGACAGCCTCCGTGGCATAGCCGGCTGTGAAGCGAGAGGCCGCGGGTTCGATTCCCGCATTGAGAAAATGTTTGTGTGGCACAGATATTTGTTTCAAGTCTGGGTGTTGTGAGACCGAATGTCTCCCATAGTCTCTGACACTCACGTTACAGGTTATGCCTAGTGTGGAGTCAGGACTAGGTGTGTGACTGTTGGGTGTATTTATGTATTTCTTTATATATGAGCTGTGGACCGGGAGGTCCTAGGTTCGATTCGCCGGTAGAGCAAAGCTACTTTTCTAATTTAATTTGCCCGGGATTGGATTCCTCAGAGGGGTTGACGTCAGGTAGGCAGACGGTCGTAAAAACTAAGCCAAACCCTTTCTGCAACATGCTAGAAAATTTGTGTTGCGCCAACCCTACCTCAAGGTGGGATGAGGGCAGATAGAAATAAGAAAGAGTGATCTCTGTCCAGCAGTGACTCCTGTGACTGATTACTATGATGATGAAAATAGAGTATGTAGCTACTTTATACAGTTATTACATTTTTGCTTGCTTGTTCAATAATAAAATTAAATAACTTCTTATCTTTTATAAAAAAAATACCACCTTTTGAGAACGACGAATGAAATAATAAGCATAGTTTGGTATAAGCAGGGGTCGTCAACCTACAGCTCGTAGGTTGCACGTGTCCAATGTTACCACTGCGACATCTTTCGCGCACTGTGTACACTGCAAAACGTTTTACTTTGATAGATGTGGTTTTGATCAACTAGTTCGAAATACAACCGCTAGATGGCGCTTATTAAACAACTTGAGATTAAAATTATTCAACATTTATACAGCATCAGAAAGAACATATGTATACTCCCTCTATAACATAAATACGGATGCAAAACTAGCAGTTTTGATGCATATCCTCCTGTCTACTGTTTCGTGGGTAAAGATGTGAGCGCATTATGTATTCCACAAATCTAGTGATACGCTAAATTGGGGTTTATAGGTTGTACATCAAAGGCATTTAGTACATAGACGGGACAACAGCAAGAAACTTGTGATCCAAAAGTTGTAACCTCGAGGTCGTAAGTCACTGAGTCGTATTTCAAATACATACGCGGGCAAGATCGTGCTAGCGTTATAACAAATAATGTTTAGACAATTGGGTAAATAAATTAGGTAAATAAAAATTGTCTAACGTGATTCATGAACATTACCAGAACATTCTATGGTGTAAATTGTAATAAGGGCCTTCGCATTGTAATAAGTGGTTATAAAACGGCGTTAATGAGGTTTGAGATCATTTTTTTGTATGGAAACTTGCATGAGAACCCCTTTATAGTTAGTAATATTAAATATCTTTGTGTAGATCTTTAATGATGACGTCTACTCCGTGGATTCTTCGAAGAAATATTTAAGAAGCCACTTAATAAAGTTACTTGGTTCTTGTAAGGATAATAATATCTGTTTGGAATCTGGATAGCGACCACCCTACATTTATGGACTATGGTGTTGGAATCTATCTTATTAACTTAAGCCGCGTCTCCTGCACTAAAACATTACACAAAACATGGTATTTCTACAAATTTGTCTATCGTCTATTGTTGCATGAGCAGAAAACAATGAAAAATCCTGTTTTGTGTACGTGTTTTTAGTGATTTGTTTCGAAAAAACATGTTCAGAAGACGCGGCTTTACCTCAGTGGCGTGCAGTCAACATAGACAGAGAGACACTGTCTACCCTGACAATTTGGTTTCCATAAATAAAGAATAAAAATTATGACTAAATACAGATTTCCAAAATCAGATCAGCTTATAGTTGAACATCGACACGAAGATTAAAATGATAAAGATGTTGATGCAAGGGTTGAAGAAAATAATTGTGCAAGATTTTTGTTTACCCTGATCGGAATTCATATGCACTCACTGTCACTGCTTTACCTTGACAGTGACGCACCTAGTCCAGATCGCATTTCAGGATCATCCAGCGTTAATGCCAGTGTGGTTATCCAGAGATGCTTGCGACGTAATCTAAGAAAATGTGAAGTCTACCAAACCGCATTAGGCCAGCGTGGTTGACTAAGGCCTAACCTCTCTCATTGGTAGAGAACGCCCATGCCCAGCAGCGTGACAATAATATTACAGGGTTAATATTATTATATAATTTTATTATTTATTCAACCTTCACTGCATACTCGGCAAAGATCAAAGGCCTCTCTCCATTATTTAATATAAATTTAATCCGTTTTATAGTAGTCAGATTCTTCTGTGGTCTGATTTCATAACAAAGCAATGAATACTTGTCTGTGTTAATCAACCTATTCCAAAAACCTGGGTTGCAAATTCGGACGGTTTGTGAAACGAATTAGAAGCTCGGAAATGAACAACAATTTCAACCATTTTCATATTGAAATTGCTTGTTTCACATGCATTTACAGTGGAAATGAAAATGTTCGGTATATTCAGCTATGAGGTATTTCGTGTTCAATCAAACTATGTCGATATTTGCTAATTAGGTACTATTTACTATTTGTGGTATTATTTAAAATGAAACAGAATTTGAACACAGAACGATACATGCTTGATGGAACTCTGGTATTTGTCGGAAATAGGTAATTTCATAATAGTTCTATACTCAGCCATAGAAGTACCTATTTATGCAACCAAAGACATAATAGATAAATTAAATCCATATCCTAAAATTATGGTCGCGGATCGTTGCGGCCCATCTTTATTAATAGAGGTGTTTGGTCTCTGGCCAGCAGGCAGGCTTAATGCGACTTTGTGGCTAACGATTTTTTAGTCAACATTCAGTTTTCTTCTTATTTAAAGAAAGCCATATCATTAATTGAAAAGTATGAAATTGTTGCCTCCTTGGTATAGTGGCAGCGTGTATGGGCTGTGAATCTGTAAAGGTTGTGAGGGTGTGGGTTGAATTGAATGCTCCAGTGGGGTTGATGTCAAGCAGCCCATCATAAAAAAAATCTTTCAAAAACAGGCTTGAAGTATGTTGCGCCGACTACAAATTGATGTGTGACAAGTAGAGGTAGAAAGAAATTGAAAGATGTGTACCCTAGCCCCTAAGAATTGAATCTGCGACCTCTGTCTTTGTTTTTTCGTTCTGTGCTTGTTTTCGCCCACGTACAAATACATTGATATTTTATTTAGCAATTGCCTCGACCTCGGCAACTAAGCAATATTACACAAAGTATATTGATCTTACCGTCTGTACGGTACATTATTAATTTTTAAATATTTTAGTAGTAGTTGCACGCGAGGCCGTCTCGGTCTACTCACGTTGCATGGAGCAGTTGAAGCAAAGCAAAATGGATAATACTAATATACAATGCAAGCAAAATAACGTAGCTAGACTAAATCACAGATTAAATAAGCATGAATAAAGTGTCTTCAGACTCTTCAAAGTAGCACTTTTGGACATTTACCGCCGAATGTTCATACACTTAAGGTCGCCTTATGTCGTTTAAGGCCGCCTTATCTGTCAAAATTGTATGGCGAAAATCAATGTAAGAAGCCGTTAAAGTTGAGTAGTGTTTGACCATTCGGGAGTTAGAATACTTATCTAATCTTTCTTTCCACCTGCCCTTATTCCAACCTAATCCATATGTTGCACAAAGGATTTGGCTTAGTTTTTACGACCAGCTGCCCTCCTGACGTCAACCCCCATCTGGAAAATCCGGGAAAATGATGTTAAAAAAACACACCACTCGACCTGGGAATCGAACGCAGGACCACCCGATTTACAGCCAATATATGCTGCCATTAGGCCAAGGAGACGGCTGGGCGATATATCTATTCAAATTTATGAAGATACAGAGAAACTCCCATTACATTAGACATTGGCTGAATAAAAAAAATGTTTTTACCATTGGTATTTAATATTTTATTTGTATAGTAACTTTTCTTTTATCTGTCCTTATCCTACGTTAATGTGGGGTCGGCGCATCACACTTTTTCAAGTATGTTACAGAAAGGATTTTGCTTAGTATTTTCATTATTTAGTTTAAGGATTTGGTTCCATTATCACGTTTTGGGACACTGTAACATTTTTATCTGGAGCTGGGCGCTAGTGACTGCAACAGTTTTTCAACTAATGCAGTCATCAACGTACTTGTTTGTAAATGAAATATTTGTTGTTGTTCTAATAAATAAATATTATAAGTTTGTACGACCGGCTGCCTGCCTGACGTTAACCACCACGGAGGGAGAAGTATAGTAACCAATTACCACCAAATAGGCAGTGTGTTCGTCTGCCTTCGTAAACTAAATGGAATATTTATTCTGCGTAAACAGTAATACTATTTCTATGGCCAGTGACATCTAAATACCACTAAACTTACCGGTGACTCATTTTACTATACCGTAGTAGAGGCCTATCAATGGTTTCACATTGTTTCAAGGTGTTTCAGCACACGTGTTAAAATCCATGGCCATGGGTAAGAACATGTGTACTCATGACGTCTTACATCGTAAGGCCGTGAAATAAGATAAGAAATAAGAAGGCCCCTATCACATCTGGGATGGAACTAAGCTCGGCGAAATGTGGGTATACTAGTTGGCTAGTCCGCCTCTGCCTACCCCTTCGGAGATACAGGCGTGAGCTTATATATGAATTTTTCAATGTGTTCTTTCTTTATTAAAATCCAATAAAGCAAAATACTGTTGACGTAATCACCGTCCAGTCTCCATATCATCCAAAGTAAGCAAAGATAAGACCCCCCGTCCCCCTGTAGTGCTAACGTAATACTTGGATGGCCCCATAACTATAATTTAATAACGTACTAGATTAAGGCCACTTGCAGCTCCGCAATAAATCTCTTTTCTTTTTTCTACCTGCCCTTATCCCACCTTAATGTGAGGTCGGCGCAACACACTTTTTCAAGCATTTTGCAGAAAGGATGTGGCTACGTTTTTACGACCGGCTGCCTACTTGACATCAACCCTCTCTGGCGGATCTAGTCCCGGGCAAATTAAATTACAAATTTCGCTTTGCCCGACCTGGGAATAGAATCCATGACCTCACGGTTCACAGCTCATATATGCTGCCACTAGACCAAGGAAGCCATCACTATAACATAGCTAGATGCACAGTTAAACATAAGCTCACGCTTGTATTATATATCTATTCAAATCTATGAAGACCTCAGAACCGTAGGCGTACCGAAATACCACCACGCCACCGAGGCAGTCACAGTCATGCACAGTTCTTTGCAAATATCCTGCTAAAAAATGATCTCAGGAAAAACAAAGAAAAAACTCACAAGTTCATGTTATAAAGTAGCTTTTTAATTTTAAACGAAATGATTAAGCGTTCTTAAATTTGAATTTTGAAATTTAGAATTCTATCGGCGTCCGACTGTAGGGAAAAAGAGTAGAGCTTAAGCACTTCGTATATATATCTATGAAGGTATAGGTAAATAATATATCTATGAAGGAAGCGATAAATCTCTGTTTATTCCAAATCTATATTTAAAGATAGCTGTAGGATAAATCGAGATAAGGGTGTAACTCTAGATTAGTAATAGCGTTACAAGTGGCCCGTTGCAGATTTGCCCGGGACTGGATCCCCTAAAAAAAAGGGGGGTTGACGTCAGGCAGGCAGCCGGTCGTAAAAACATAGTCAAATCCTTTCTGCAGCATGCTTTGAAAAAGTGTGTTGCGCCGATTCCACATTAAGGTGTAATAAAGGCAGGTAGAAAGAAAGTTGCAAGTCGCCCTAAGAAATTATTTTTTTATTTGAGCATATATGTACATATAGTAAGCGCAGTGTAGTTCTTAAAAACCAACGACTATCGAAAACCAATGAGCATATTATTAGACGCTAAATTCATGGCCGTCTGTATAAACGAATCTTTGCATCCTATTCATCACATCGTCAGCCTATACTCGTCCACTGTTGGTCATACCGCCGAATGTTCATACATTTAAGGTCACCTTATGTCGTTTAATGCCGCCTTATCTGTCAAAATTGTATGGCGAAAATCAATGTAAGAAGCCGTTAAGGTTGAGTAGCGTTTGACCATTCGTGCGATAGGCACACCATTGAGCTTGGTCTTTAGCTCTTTGCAGACAGTTTTTACCCTCCACTTTCTGCAGGTTGTCACTCCACCTGGGCGCATCCAGAATGGTGTAATTATACTATCATGATTAGGCATGACGTGCAGTTATAGTTTGGACGTGCACAACCCTAAAAGTACGAAAGTTTTCACTAAGTTAAAGTGAAAGTAAACGGCGCGGCGTGGTGGCGCACAGTGGGTCGAAACGCCAAAAAAGGCACATATGATTTTTTCTCGAAAAGGGGATATTTTTGAATGCGATTCGGTAGAGCCATCAGCCAGTATTCTAAACATTGATTTCTAATTTATACTAAGATAGATAATATAGAGGTATAGGTAGCTAATTTAATAAGGCACATTTTGCCCCTTTAAAATTTTCAAAAATACATGGCTTATTTTTCAAATTATTCATAAATTCAGACCAGTCTGTTGGAAGCGGCCTGCATCCAGCGACTTCCCGCTACCTTTATCTTTCTGGAATTTTTTAGGGAGGCCTATGTCCAGCGATGGACGTCCTGTGGCTGATGATGATGATTCATAAATGTATGCGTAATTCACCCTGCTGAACTCAGCTCTGCAAGTATGTCCGAGGCCACTTGCTCGGAGAAGCGCCTTAATATGGGACCAACAGATTTCTGAACAATACTCCTTCAAACAAAAAAAAACGGCCAATTGCGAGTCGGACTCGCATACCGAGAGTTCCGTACAAACCTGTGGGTATTTAATGAATTTTGCAATTTTTCCTTTATCTGTGCTATAAGACGTTGCTTCGTACCAAATTTCAAGATTCTGAGTTCACGGGAAATAAGTACCCTGTAGGTTTTGATTCCCTTGCGAGTGTCGAAAATTTGGGCCTGTATCTTTTGATTGCGTTGGCTTAGAAGTTTGATTTTTTCACAGCTCAAAGGGACAGTAGACCTGAGTAATTGATATGAATTTCAGTTTGATACCTCCACGCGTTTCTGAAAAAAAAAGGATCGTGACAGACAGACAGACGGACAACAAAGTGATCCTATAAGGGTTCCATTTACGTTACGCCTAAACGTTGTAAGTAAGGGAACTATTTCACCTTGACATAAAGAATTGGTTGGATCGATATCAAAGTGTTTGTTGCTTAGAGACTACGTGTAGACATAGACTACGAGTATAATAGAGTTGGACCCTGACCTGACGCCATGTTACATTGGATGGAATTTGTTGGCTTATGAAATTTTAAATATATGGTACAATATGGCACATCTTTTTGCAGCTACCTAGTATTTATTTAGCATTTACCTAGGGTAGGCAAATATCTTGCAAAATAATTTTCTTTATCTCTTACATCATCAATATCAGCGGGCACTGGTATTTTGAACATTTGGTTTTGATCAGCATTTTTATTCTTTTCTTTTATTTTTTTTATTTTTATTTTTTTTTTTATAAGGGGGACCAGACTTAGAGGGGTTGAAATCAGGCAGGCAGCCGGTCGCCAACATAGCCAAATCCTTTCTGGAACACGCTTGAAAAAGTGTTGAAATAAAACAATTTTTACGTATTCTATCATGATTTGGTTTTAATTTTTATTCTTTGCAGTCTTCGTGGTTACGGGTTGGACTGAGATGTCATTTGTACAAGAATGTTAGTGTTACAAAATCTACCTTCATTTTAAAATTATACAAATTAAAAAAGTAGACCGTTTATGTTCCGATCTACGCAGTACGAGCCCACAGTGTCTTGAGGTTTGACAGCTGGTCTTTTGGGTTCCGATTTGATTAAATGTATAATTGGATCCCAAGCTTGTGCAAGCTTCCAACAATCTTCTCTATTGAAATTGGGATGTTTTTTAATTTCAATAACCTCACGTATCATCCTCAAAATAGTTTTATTTCAATGAATAGCATTCGCGTAAACTTAATAAATCAGTATTTGAAAAAGTGTGTTGTGGCGACAAAAGATTTATGCAAATTGTCAGTGTTTTTTGGCCTATATGGACTGCACAGCACTGCGTAGATATATCGTTAATAGTATCTTATAGTGCAACTTCAACAATAGGAGGTTCTCAATTGGTCAGTTTATTGATGTATGTTACTCGATATCTCAGGCAAATGTGGATCGATTTACAAGATACTTTTTGTGTTCGATAGAGCTCGTTACAAGGAAGGGGGCGTTACAAGTTCCAACTTTATTGAAGGTAAATGAAGTCAGGTTCTAAGTTTTAAACCTGTGTTTATTTCAAGGCCGTTTTTTTTCAATAATTTTAGCTGTAACTCACCACATCTTATAGTAGTATTATTATAATCTTACTTTGCTTTATATCGGTACAAGTAAGATAATGGTAATACTGCTTATAAGAGGTGGTGGTGACATCTCTGTAGGATAGTTTTGTTGATTTGACAGATGTCTCATACACGGTCAAAACGTTAAATTAATCTCCAGTAGCCCGAGCACGAAAAACTAATGTAAATGTAAACTCGCTGCGCACTGATGACATTTGATCAATATTTCATACAAATTTCATAGACGCGCATCGAGCACGATTACATTTACAGTTGTCAGAAATTTTCTTGCTCGGGCTGCTGATAACAGTTATATGGCTATTATTTCGGCCCTTAGTATGAAAAAAAAGCTATGATTACAGCAAAAGCCTTGTATTTCGTTTAAACATATTTTTACGTTCATGACGAAGCGGCAAGAAGAGTAATTCAAGTCACGAAACTTGCTCTAATAATGCTCATTGATGGCCTCTAAATTACTTCGGCACTAGCAAATACGAGATGTTATCTCCTTTTCACTCACGTAAAGTTTTGAGGTGCTAGACAAGGACAGATGGGGTCGATTTCACACGCAATAGCGTCGATCATAGATGTGTGAAGTAAAATAGAAAGTCCACGGAGGTGTACGAAATATACGCAGCGGTAATTGAGATTTTTTTTATGGATAGACAAATTTTATTCATTATTACTTTTTGATTGTAGCATTTAGATATTCGCAATAGGTTAAGAAGTGTGTGATTAACCAATGAGGATTTTGCAATATGATGTAAATTCAGTTGTGTGTGGTTAGTTAGGAAAATGGTAGAGTAGGGTTGTAAACATTTTTTTTTATCTACATCTTAAGTGGCAATTCCATTATCTCGCAGACTATCGATTGACGTAAAAGTTTTTATCCCACTTGTAAGCTTTTCTTTAACAATTCCCATGAATTGTATGAATTAAATTAGGAGTAGAATTCCATATGTATTTGTCACGAGGACAGTAAAAACCACTAAATGTCTGATGCGTTATATTTTTCTTGACCTGAGTGTTGCCGACAAGTCTCTCATAGTTCCTGATCTACAAAACTAGAATCTAATTGCATAGTCAGGATTACGAATCTATCTATGTAGATGTAGTAGGTATGTACCTACGTCGATATTAATGTACTTATTCTTATTTTATGTTACACAAACAGACCTTTATGTTATTTTTACTGTTTAATTTTTCATTTTAATAAAGAGCTTTAAAAGAATAAGGAAAACTTCGAAAAGTTGTTTCTTGTTAAGGGGATACTTTTATATGGTATCTCCTTTAAATAACTTCAACATAGGAAAGGTATAATTGTAGAATGAGACATAGAGATATTGTCATCTCGTAGCCTCCTTGGTCTAGTGGCAAAGTTTATGGGCTTCGTGCAGATGGTCCTCAGTTCAAATGTCTGGTCGCTTAATATAGTTTTCCTAACATTGTATGTAAAGAATGTATGTTATGTCGACCCCACATTAGAGTGGGATAAAGGCAGATGGAAAGCATAAGAAGAAAAGATAAATATTGACGTCAGTAAATTATAAATTATTTTTTTAAAAATTTTATTTGAAACCTTCTTGAAAAAGATTTTACGTCAGAACGTTTCATTTAAGCCGCAACGTTATATAAATAAAGGATTGAAAATTATTAACAACTAGCTTACCCGGCGAACTTCGTACCGCCTAATTACCTACCGTTACCATCGTATATATATATATATATATATATATATATATATATATATATATATATATATATATATATATATATATATATATATATTGATACGATACTTTATATTACATTGACATTAATATTTATACGATACTGACGTCACTCAATTGTCTTGCCTTCCCGAAACCTCTCCACTAACACTTAAACTTTATGGTATGGTATTAAAGTTCAAATTGACTTTTAAGTATTATTACGAATCGTGTTGTATGTGAGTATAGAAAAGTGTTGATTTTAGACGTTTTTAGGCAATTTTTAAAATTTTTCTCTCCGTAAAAACCATCCTCGTACTTCAAGGAATATTCTAAAAAAATAATTAGCCAAATCGGTTCAGCTGCTCTCGAGATTTGCGCTTAGCAACACATTCAACGATTCATTTTTATATTATAGATTTGCAACTAATTAGATATTGCTGTCCACAAGTAACTTACTTAACAGACCTCATTTCTTATTTATTTAGATTCGACGCATAAAAGCCTTCAATTATTTAATTCGTAGGTACATTTACGGTAAACACTCGGCAATAATAACAAAAGCCATGATAGCGTAGTCCGTACTACGAGGCTACTACGAACGTAGCTTCTAAATTTAGAATTAGTAAGCGAATTGTACATCAACATCAGGATTACAGGTTGAACATTCCACGACATAGTCCCAAGAATTTATTGCTTATCCCACACTAAATGATATTTTACATTGTTGAAAGGTCTGGCAATAAATTTAAGTAGCTCGAAAATGTTTTCCTTAAAATAAAACTGATTTTAGAAAGGCCTATGTCCAAAACTGGATTGGTAGAGGCTGGTAATGAAAATTGTTAATACGTCATTTATTCGTAATACTTTGTTTATTCGAGGAATAATTTAACGTCTGACTACTTACATTTAAGCAACAAAAATACTTGACTAATGAAAAATTCCTAATGTTAGAATAAAAACAGCAACAAAATAACATTCCTTTGTAATAGAATGCCGAGTTGTAATGCAACCTACTTTTTGTAGGAAGGCGGTGTCGCTGAAATTTTCGGCGACAGCACGCAGCGAGGAAATGGGATCAATACGGGCTTCGTGTAGCGGTTACCATGGTGATAAGGCCTCCGTGACCGACTTACCAGATGTCTCCTCTACAGGCCTACGAGTCCACTTATTAAATGCTAGTATAGCTTAGCAAACTATGTGTGACGAAGGCGTCGCTGGCATGAGGCATAATGGTCAACGTTGTGACTGCATTAAATTGTTGTTTGTGAATGTCAATGTCCTAACATAAAATAGGATTTTATTATTAAAACAATATTTACACATACTACCTATGTAAAACAGTTAGGTACTGCTTAAATTGATAATAATGTACGAATAAAGCTACGAATAAAAACCATGTTGTTTCCTTATTTTGACGCTCACACAGATAAGATTACTAAGCTTTATTTGAGGAATCGACAGAATGTGGTTATTCGCAGTTTAATTTTTATTTATTTACTTTACGCTGAATTAAAGAAATATTAAGAAATATCCATCCAAATCCGGTCCAGTCTATCGAAGAACGGACAAAAAGTCATACTTTCTATAGTCCAATAGCTAATTAAACGGAGTAAACTGACAGATCGAAATGTCACTTTCCAAAATAATGTTGCTTACTTACAAAACGTAGTGATTGATCTAGTTTCATTCTTATCATTCAAAGAAACAATAACTCAGCACTAGTTTGCAAAATTAGAATTTTATTGCGTATTTTTAGAAATTTCAGCTTAACCCTTCCACTAAA
This sequence comes from Clanis bilineata, assembly GCA_036417725.1. Classification (NCBI taxonomy): domain Eukaryota; kingdom Metazoa; phylum Arthropoda; class Insecta; order Lepidoptera; family Sphingidae; genus Clanis; species Clanis bilineata. The sequence continues at coordinate 16,395,487 of CM071137.1, forward strand.
TAATGTTGCGTAAATAATCACAACAGATACGTGAAAAAATAACAATGAAAATTACAAATATTACTTACTTTTATTATTTGAGAAAAATTACGTTCGGCACATTACACAGCACACACATAGCTTTTGTAAGTTTTGTTTATAATCAACCTGACTATATGAATGACTATAATTCCAGTAAACATGCCGTAATTTAGCAAGCAGTGATTTACTTTTACCGCAGCACTATTTAAATTTCATGAAAAAGTGGCAACATTCGAAATGTCAGTTTACTCCGTTTAATTAGCAATCCTACTATACAATAATTACTTATGATATACATAAACATATTGATCTTACCTATCAACATTAGTGTCATACAATACTGAGGCCTATTAAAGCAGGTAAAGATGAAACGAAATTGAAAAAGACATATGAAAATGTACTATATTTTTCGAGATAAGTATTCGTTTTGAGGCTGCTCTAACTAAATCCATAGCAACGCCGAATTAATACGTCAGAGGTTTATTATAACACGTCGCGACACCTCATTACGAATTGTACTGATTTATGCTTTCAACACTTTCCCTTTGTTGTCTGTTTGAGAATATATTGTAAATAGGTATGTTTGCGACTTAGTACGCGTGAATGTCTGAAACAAACTTCCCAGTACTCATCTGATGGTAAGTGGTTACTGTCACCCGTGCATTGCCAGAGGCATAATCAAGTCGCTACCTACCGTAAAGAAAATTATTGGAAAGTGATGGATCATGTGAGTGTGGCTCACTGACAAAAAAAAGAACTAGGATAAAGCGCGTTTACATTGAAACCGGTTTCATTTTAATTTCGCGATCTATTTACATGTAAGTTGTCTGTCACCGTGTCATAAGAATTAAATAACGTATACATCTTATTGTTTTTGTTATAAATACGGTGTTTTATTTATAATATCTACATAATACTAATTTCGGAATGTGAAGGAGATGCCTGACTGCTATATTATCTTTTTTCGCTAAGTCGACATTTAGGTTTCTCTGCATACATTGGACATACCTACTTCTTTTTTTCGTAGTCATGCTAAGTCCTTAGCCTTTTTTGTTATTGGTGGAACTTAAAAAATCTTAATTCAGTATACACCATTACGCTATAACATTTTGCCTACAGCTCGGTTCAACCGGATCATCTGTTGTCTCATAAAAACCGACATAATATGAAGGCTTGTTGTTGTGTATAGTAGTACTGTAAATGTAACAGTCTAAAGCTGCTAAACCAGTGATAAGTTAGTAAACACACATAAACTGTATTAATATTGATACGGACTGCCGAGACGAGTGTCGGAGGTTCAAGATAAACCTAAAAAAAACCACACCTATGACTTTTCTTTGTTAAGTGTGTTTTCATTGTGAATTGTTCACAATGAACACACTTAACTTACTATAAAGCTTGCTAAAGGTGAAAGAAAACATCGTGAGGTAACCTGCATACCCGAGAATTTCTCCACAAGAATTTCGAAGGTATGTAAAGTCTACCAATCCGCATTAGGCCAGCGTGGTAGACTAACCTAACTCCTCTCATTAGTAGAGGAGGCCTGTGCCCAGCGGTGGGACAGTTATATTACATGGCTGATATGAAAAAAAAACATAGAGTTTTATGACATTAAAACCTGTTAATATAGATATTTATGCTATTATGCCAAATACAATAATATTTTATTTATATTCATATAGTAATCTTTTTATATAATTTAATCCTTTATAAGTTTGCCAACAGAATATGGGTTGTATAGGTAATAGGATGTGCCGATGTGATAGTAGAAAAATAGAGCAAACATAAAATAAGCTCACGCCTGTATCCCCGAAGGCAGAGGTGCACTACCAAATTAGAACACCCAAATTGCGTCGAGCTTAGTTCCGTCCCAGATGTGATAGGAGGCGAGCCTATCGCCATCATCATCATCATCATCATCATCAGTCATAAAATAAAAATAAATAAAATAAAAATGTTTATTGGTCACGTAGGCACATCAAATGCACTTATGACAGGTCACAACAAGGTCTAGATACATTTATATAATAATAATCATGTTACAACACTATCAATTTAGAAAACAAGTAGGCAGGTATGGACACAAATCAAGGATGGGGCTTAGTTAAATGGTTGTGATTTGTAGGAAAGGGAACGAACGGGATATGGCAGGAATGCTAGCAGGGAATTGACGGGAAAATAAAATAGGAAGCTTGTAGGATTTGACTGGAAATGTGAGTAAGGAAAATCACGCCGTGGACTATAAGGCCCTATCCTAGCTAACCTACCAGCCTTTCTCTAGCTACCTGCGGATGACGACCCGAAGAAGAAAGACGGAAAGAAACTCCGGGCTTTTTTTTTTCATCATCAATTGACTTTCCTTTTTTTTCTCAATTTTACAAGATACAACTCATTTAATTTTTACATTTTATATTTTATACGGATTTATGCATTCTCAAAATACCACTAAAAGTATAAGGTACTGTAAGTATGATTGAAATAATGCAGCATTCTAGGATGCATAAATCCATACTTACAAAATATCCTTATATCTATGTCAAAACAATGTACTTAATTATTAAATTTTACAGAGTTGATGGCATACACTCTTCAAATTGGTCGATCGGTTGATTTTTGTAAAAAAAAAAAAAAATTAAAGTAAAATAGAATACCTATTAATAAATAAATATTATGTCAAATAACTATACTATTATGTCATGCCAGTCAATACATATAGGACGTCCATTGTTGAACATAGGCCTCCCCAATATACCGAGCTCAGTTCCGTCCCAGATGGGATAGAGGGCAAGCCCATTGCCATATCGGGTTCAAATTCCAGACTTCGGGCTTATATGGAAAAATCCAATATCGAAATACAACCACGCCACCGAGGCAGTCAAACAAATGTTTGTGAAAATATAAATGCGAATAAACTAACGCATTGAGGAGTTCTTCTAGATTTTTCGGAAATTGAGAAAACCAATAAAAAATAAACTTAAGGGAAACTATTAATAAATAAACTTAACGTAAGTGGAAAATAATTGACGTTTTTCCATTAAGTATTGAAGAATCGGCGCGAAGGCGCATTTGACCTAACATTGTGTTGTTTGAACTTGAATATGCCATATTTACTAGTCGTATATATAAATTACGTCAAAGTCGGTCAATTTAAGCTAACATTCCTTCTCATTCCTACTGCTGAATACCTACTACAATGTAATTTCAGCCATGTAAATTTTATAATTATTCGATCAAAAGCCGGTTAATTTTTTAAAAGTTTGTCAAAAGACTTTAGTTCCAGATGTCATTAATTTTCGCCTCCTTGGTCTAATGCCTCTAGTGGTAGTGTATGTGGGCTTTCTTGGATTCGATTACCAGGCCAGTTGTGATGTTTTTCTAACACTATTTTCCCGGGCTGGATCCCCGCCAAAAAGTCACCCATCCCCCAGATGAGGTTGGCGTCAGGCAGGCAGCCGTCCAGAAAAACTCTGCAACATGCTTGTGTGTTGCGCCGACCCGAAATTAAGGTGGGATACGGACAGGTAGAAAAAAGTGAACAAAGTATCCCGCTGTAGGGCATTGATACCTAACTATGTGGATTCACTCTCTTCCTGATTTTATCTTACAACTCATCTGCTAAAAATGTAGGTAATATACTGATTACAGATAAAACAAAAAAAATATTTTTTAATTACTTTAATCGAGTACTTGGACAAAGTGGCTCATTTCAGTAAGCATTGACAACATTTGTATTTGTCTCGTCTTTGTCTGCAAAGGATACTAAATTGGATTATCGTGCGATTTGCGAGTTGTCATGGCCCTCATGGCGTCCACCGGGTGTCACGTTCCGTGGAAACAGGCTCAGCATAATTGTCAAAATTCGCGCCTCCGTGGATCTGGGGCATCGATCCGCGCGGGTTGCGTCTTTACTCTTTGTCTACTCGGTGCCGTACCGCTACCAAAGATATTTAATATTACTGACTATAGAGGGGTTATCAAGCAAGTTACCATACATTTTTTTTATCTCAAACGTTAGTAACGCCATCTATCACTTGTTACGATGCAAGAGCGCTTATAACAATTTACACCCTATGTTCTGTGAATATTCAAGTATCACGTAAGGCAACTTTATTGTCTAAGCATACGCTGGCACGACCTTGTGCGCGTATGTTACAAATACGACTGAGTGACTTATGACTATGAGGTCACATCTTTTGGATTACAAATATCGTGCTGCAGGTCGATTCTGTAAGAAACGCTACAACGTTGCGATCGACGATGAGCTCCCGCAGCGCACATCGTTGAGATCGACGGAGCGATCAACGTTGTTGGGTCTTAGAGAATACCATTTTCCATACATTTATGTCAAACGCCTAGAGAGAGGGAGCTAGTTCGCATAGACGCCGTCATCACGCATAGCGCTAGTGCGTGCGCTTGAATACAAAAATGAAAACACCGTTGCCGCAACGATGTCGCAACGTTGTTTTCACAAATGAAACCTTAGAGAATCGACTGTTGTCCCGTCTACCTACTGTTGTAATATCTGGCCGCTACAAACACTTTCATCCATCATTCATGCTCACATTAACGGTGATGTGATTTTATTTACATTACTAACCAAAAGCTTCATTTGAAATAGTCATTGCGTTTAGAATTGTTCTATTTGTAACGGTATTTTATTCTATAATAGGTTTTTTGCCTGCAAAAATTCTTTAGAATGTTGCATTTCGAAAATTCTGTGAAAATGTCCCGAAACTTGGCTCGGAAAATATCAAAATATGGAAGACATGCGGTGCGATTCAGTGTAATTCTTATTACTGTGCCGCAAGGTTGAAAGCCAAGTGGCGAGCGTGGTGTATTGTCTTGAAGTATGTTGAGCATTTCTGAAACGTTGTTGTTATTAACGCTAGATTGCGCCACATACCCGTTACATCTACTTGCATTACTCTACACGTGGTCAATGTTTCTGAGTAAAGTGCAAAGTCTCAAATTAGCAGACGACTTATTATAGCTTTGAACTGCGACATCTGTAAAGTACCGTTATAGGTCGTTGTTTCCTTTTCCATTCGTATATTATGTATTATTCAAAATGAATAAAATATTCGCGTGGATTGTACCGTTTATGTTTAATAGCAAAACAGGAATACCAATAAGTAGGTTATATAGTGTATTTTAAACCGAATATAGGTACTATTGTCATGATGTTATGTAACAATGATTTCATATGTAATAATATACGAGTAATATGGCTTTGAAATAAAACTATTTTTCTGGGTCGGACTCAGTCGGTCAGGTCGGACGGGTCAGACTGACCCGTGACAACGAAGACTGCAAAGCCTTCGAAACGTCGGGAATAAAAATTAAAACCTGATCGTGATAGAATCCGTAAAAATAGTTTTTTTTCAATGTATAACATTCGCGTAAACTTAAGAAATCATAAGTAATATCGCTGTTCAGCAGACGTCCTAACTCCTAAGGCGATGATTATGATGAATATGGCGGTAAAAAGACTTGTAAATAAAACATACGTCGCACGTACACAATACAGAAGAATAACCTAACCTAACACATATTTTATAAGCCACAACAAGAGATAAATAAATAACGAAACAAACCTTTGGCCTTGCCGAACGGCGAATTCTTAAATAAATATCGCCTTGGACACAAAGAATCGCTTCCGTGGTTTAGAAATTCGCCCATAGAAACATACAAGGAAAAATCTCACGCGCGCAGCTCCGCACAAGGGCACCAGTCAGGAAGTGATAATCTATAAGGAAACAAAGAACAATGGCAAGAGTAGCTGAAAAATACCAACGCGCCGCTTATCAGCTATCAACTCACCGAAAATATATTCACAATATTAATATACATATATACTATATGTACTAGGCAACAATAATACTAGGGCTCGGATCTATAGAGCAGACTTCGAAGTCTGATTCAATGAAACGAACTCAGTGAGGATTTGTTTGATTTTTTAATAGAATTTCGACTTAGTCTGAGCCAGTTTTTACAAGAAAAACAGACTGACTAAGCAAAGACTTCGTTTCTTTGACTTCGACTAAGTCTAAGTCAAAGAAACGAACTCAGTGAGGATTTGGAATTATTAAATGGAACTTTGACTTAGTCCGAGCCAGTTTTTACAAAGAAAAACAGACTGACTAAGCAGACTTCGTTTCTTTGACTTAGACTTAGTCGAAGTTCGTTCTATAGATCTTTATTAGACTTCATAGTAGGTATAAAAAACTAAGAAGATAAGAAAACGAATAATATGCCTTATAATTTTTTCTAAAAATTCGATCGATTAACGTAAGTAGGTACTTGGAAAAATATAACGCCATTTTATATCAGTCGGAATTAAAGTTAACATAGAATCTACTACTCTCGTCGCCTTACTAATAGGTTAGGTATTTAGAGTGAAAGAATTTTGGATTTCAAGTTCCTCTTTTCGATTCGGTCCAGAAGCACGTTTTCCATTGTAACTCGCTTTCGCTACCGTTTTATTGAAGAGGTACGATCAGTGTTAATCTGAATTGAAGGCCTTATTTTCTATAACTATAATGAAAAATCACCTAATTTGAAAATAATAGATAACTGTTTCTTTAACAGATGTTTCATACTTTTACTGTGATTTGAGAATCATTCACCAAGTAGAAATTATCTACTTATCCATTGAAAAATAGCTGTTAAAGAAGTAAATAACGTTTTTTAAAATCAAGGATGAGATACTGCAATCCCATATTGAACCATTAATTTATAGAATAATCTGTCACTCAGACGACGTCGGCGGGTATAACCTATAAGTACAATTCAAGGTACAAGATCTAACAGGAAGTTTTAAATTCCAACGTCACAAAGACCTTCATAGATCGCAACGTGTTCTAATAAGGCTGACAGTACATTAACGATTAACGTTAACAACTATATTCTAATCCGTGTATTTATATAAAATGAGAACTGCAAACGTGAGCGTGGTAAGGGACTATAGTTACTGATATTGATCATCGTTACTTCGAGAAAGTCATAAGCCCTCACGTGGCCTTACAACAATAAGTGGATCCAAAAAATCGTATAGATCACGTATGGAAGCTGATTACTGACATTTGACTGATTGGAAGTATGAAATTTTTTTGAAAATGGATGTTACCAGTTGTTGTATAGCATGTATTCAGGCTTCAGGAATTAAATATTGTATTTATTTGATTATTTTCACAGTATAAGTAAAATATTTTGTGGCTGTTATTTTACGTATCTAACTAATATTTAAACAAACGTCTGTACTACATCAAGCCTTGGTATTATGCTTGTTATATTATTGTCTAGCGATTGCGGCCTCGCGATTAAGTCCATTGCTCTGAATATAAAATAAAAACACGAACCACTACGTTATTTCATATGGGTACCATAACTCTAAATAATCTTATCATGTTCATTAGAACAGAAACATAATCGCAAGAAAGCGCACGTTTATTTCCAGCAAAAATCGCAAATACGCAGAAAACCTAATTACTAAGTGCGTTCTACAGACCACTCACAACTCACAAGTCACAAGCGTCCTTGATGGACGCACTCGTTAGAGACGGATGGATCTTGGCACTGGCGAATATTCTCATTCTGTTATAGTAATATCACGGACAATCTTTCTAGCAATACCGACTTGTTTTACTGTTACACTATCAGCAAATCAATTTTATTGACAGTATTTTTCCCCGACTCGGCTCATCATATCTATCTGATATTGCAAGATTAGCTCGCAAATAAAGTTGGCTAACCCGAAACAAATAAAATTGGAGTAGGTAGTAATGGTCCGGTTTAGCGTGTTTAATTATAGTTACACTATGAACATGTGCGTGGTGCGATGACGTAAGACGGGTGATGTCAGTGGAAGGCCGAGCCCCGAGCCCGCGCATTCTAGATACGTTTGAAGCAGTCCCGATGTAATAAAGCCCGTGTTACACGGTCAAGATTTCTTGAGACCTTCATCAACAGTACCTATTTTAATCGAGACAAAAATATGTCATCTGTGGCCTGTGCTACTGTGTACAATAAAATGATGGTACTGCCGTTGAGTACGAATATTAACCGCGTAATACAATTTTACATGAATAATGCCAATTCCGTTTTAATGGGGAAACGGGAATGTTTTTATCAATGATTAAATACTAATAATAATATTAGCCCTGTAATATTACTGTCTCACTACTGGGCACGGGCCTCCTCTACTAGTGAGAGGGGTAAGGCTTTAGTCTACCACGCTGGCCTAATGCGGGTTGGTAGACTTCACATACCTTCGAAATTCTTGTGGAGAAATTCTCGGGTATGCAGATTTCCTCACGATGTTTTCTTTCACCGTTGTAGCAAGCGATATTTCACAAAGAAAACACACTTAATATAGAAAAGTCAGAGGTGTGTGCTCTTTTTTTTTTGGGGGTTGGTCTCGAACCTCCGACACTCGTCTTGGCAGTCCGTACCATTCCCAACTGAGCTATCGCTGCTTTATCAGTAGTATCAATGATTAATTACGAAATATTCCTGTAGATTTTGCCGTAATGATTAATGGTAAATATATTCAATAACACGTTGGCTGGGTTGTTAGTAATTTTCAACAGAGGGAGTTAATAACATTTAACAGACTTTACATTACGAGTGAACAGAGAAAGATTTTTAATATTTTAAGCATGGTTTTTATTTAGGGTTAAATTATTTATTTAATGTTGCTCAAAATAAATCAATTCAATGATAAACTAACACAAATCTTTCTTTATCGTGTTGCTTAAGGAGACATTACATTGCACATTCATCAACGTAGGTTTTGAGTTTTAGTGTATTGCTCATAGGAATTTCATGTCGATAAATAAGGGCGAAAAAGACTGAATTCGCCTCGTTTAGCGTCGAACAGCGCGACTTTTCGCAGTCCGATGATGGATTTATAGGTAATTAATAACAAATAAAAAATGTATTATTTAAATTACTTTATTTCATTGTAAAGAAGTCGTCATTTTTTTGGCTCTTATAAAATAATTTTAATTGATTATAATATTTATCAAAACAGTATGTCTTGATCTTGTCCGGACTACCTTATTATTCGCAAGGAGCGAGGGCGGCTATATTATGCTATTCAGTGTCTAGCTTCAAATGAACGTGTCCTTTCAGTTATCAACCTTATTTCTTTTCTAGTATGGTATCATGTTCTACACAGATAATATTGTGTTACTACATATGTAGTATGTATGTGCTTACGTTAAGTTTAATTTAATAAAATAGTTGATTTTATTATTTGAATCTCATAAATAAATTTTTTAGCTTTTTTTATGTTACTATAATTTTATACCCATTGTTTGGATCGCATTAATAAATATTTTGAATTACTCCAACTGTACCAAGAATTATCTTTGAAAAAAATTACGTAAAGCGAGACAACAAAATATACATAATAAGAGATACCTTAACATGATAAAAACAATCTTATGCCAACAATGATTTCATCCTGGGGTAGATAAAATTTTAAGTACACTTCGACTCTTGAGTCTTGACAGAACTAATTATAATAAAATATTAGTGAAATACTTAAAAGAAAAAAACACTAATCAGAAATTTGGTATTATAAATCGGTAATCTTTTAAATCGTAAAATATGGGTACGTAGTGCAGAAACAATGCACACTTGACGATTAAAGTATTGTGACGTTTACCGATCGTAATCTATAATCATTATAATGAAAAAGTTTACAAATCCGCAATATAGCGTAGTTCATTCTGACGGGCTTTACCTAAATTGTTTGAAATTACTTTTTATCTGTGACAGTCCGGCGGCCATTATTGGAGTTGCGGCACGAAGAGGCGCCGGGTATTGATTCTAAAATCATCTTGACCCAGTTACAAAGCGATGCGTACGGACTACCGCAGCCGACCTGTGTGCTCTCTACTTAACTATGTATGCGTGTAATGTACTTATCCAGTTGGCGATGGCTCCCTATAATATAATTACTACTGGTGTACCTTGTTAACTACTAACATAAGGTACCTTGTAATAACAACGGATGAAAAATGACTGATAAACCTTTGGAATATCTAATTGTTATCGTCTTTGTTTAAATTCATTCAGGTCCATTTTGTGGTTGCGTATAATCAGAGTTGCAATTATTTTTTCCTTACTACCCATGCAATATAGTATTAATTTATTATTGTAAACTCCGTTTGCAATCCTTAAATAAAATAAATAAATATTTTAAACCCGTTATTTAATAGTTCTAACACCATTGTAAAACATTTTCTTCTTAAATTATATAAATTAGATTTAATTAGTTTGCGGCTAAAAGAAGATAAGATGTTTTATAGCATAGATGCGTTCTCCGCGCTCTATAATGGCAAAACCAAAGCAAGGTAAATAATTGTCCCTATGATGTTTATTGAACAGAAGCAACATTTGCAGGATACATTTTCCGTAATTAGCATCTAAAGGTCCTTATTTCAAATGCTACTAGCACAGATACAGAGTTAATATGTTGACCAGTTGCGGAACAGCAGGGTGGCATGCCAGCAAAATGCCACGGGCCCCGGACCATAAGGAGCCCCAGCTGTGATCGGAAGGAGGCCTCGGACCTAAAAGGCCGTCACCATAAAGTGAGACTCAGGCTAAAAGACCTCCATGCATTAACATTGCCACGGGCCCACACGCTTTAGTTACGCCACTGATGTTGACGTATTTTTCCTACTAAATCAAGAACAATTATTACTCTGTAGACAATAATGTTTATTCTTGTCTTTGATCAATTTAACCTTCCTTCCCTCTACGAGTCTTGTGTCGTGGTTATCAGAAACTACAAGAGTCTTTCGGTCTCACAACAGAACTTATAACAACTCTGCTTCTTAAAAAAAGGAAATCCTGAGATAACGAAAGTTAATAAAGCTGATTACAAAACAATTGACGCAACTAACACCTCAATGTTAGTAAACAAAGCAAGGTTCAAACACGTTTCACTTTCTTCTCCGCTTATATTAAGTGTGTCTACTCTCTACCACAGAACATCGACCCGAGCACGAATATTTTTGACAATCGATTCAAATCGAATCTACGAAATTTGTATGAAATATTAACCAAATGTCATCAGTGCGCAGCGAGCTGGAACCGAATTCGATTGTCAAAAATATTCATGCTCGGGCCGCTGTTTACATTGTACCTACCTCAAATTCGATATTTTACAAAAAATCGATGTAATCTTTCGCGTCATCTTTTATATTGTCATACATTTCAGTACCTATTTTATGCCCTGGTGGTCAATGACGAAAATCTTTTTTATAATATCATAGTGCCTCGGTTGCGTAGTTGTATTGCGTGCGCGGTACGTCTGCCGTCCTGAGGTTTCAAGTTCGATCCCGGATGGGTAAAGTGATATTGTGGTTTTCTACTCAGTATCACCCTGAAGTCTAGAATGAGTGCGCTATATGGTGATAGGCTCGCCCTCTATCGCATCTAGGACGGAGATGAGCCCGGCGAAATCTGGGTGTTCTAGTTCGCCTTGTCTACTGCCTAACCCTTCGGGGATAAAGATAAAGTCTATGTATGTTAGCACAAAGATATATCCACGGATATAAAGAAATAGAAGGACCCCATCTCACACAGAGAAGCCACGCATACAAACGCGCCTATACAAAAGTGTCCTACGTATACACACGCCTTTACGTGTCGATAGATCGAATGGGCCATAAACCCTGCTTCAATTTCAATGTTCGCTCCGTCCATGTTTTTTTAAGTCCGTGGATATATCGCAGGTACACTGCGCATGATTAGATAATTCAAGGTACCAGCACGTTGTGACGTACATACACACACAACGAAATCTGGAGCATTTCAATCAGACCCAATTTAGTCGTTGATCGACACTAAACTAGTGTTTGCAACTATATGTGTAGTTTCGTCAAGCTAACACAAATCTTATTGCTTTGTAATAAGAGTATTGATATACGCACGATGTTATTTGTTAGGTCACAAAAGTGAATAGCGTATTGAAAGGAAGCTGGATAGTTATTAGTTTTTAAAAGTGGAGCGGGCGAACGAGCATGTAGGTCACTTGATGATAAGTAATCGCCACATGAGCACCGGTATGGATGAATTGGATAATTGACTACGTTTAATTTTTTTATATGTAATAGCAAAAGTGAATAAAAACTGCATTGAAATTGGTTGAAAAATGAGCCAGTAATTTAAATTATACAATGAGCATGAGTGGGGGCGTATTGGAATTATCTTGCTATCCTTAATATGCCCCCACTCCTGCTCATTGCAGAATTTAATACATTAATAGGCAGGCTCGACCGGGTTTATATCACTATCTCACAGAGAACCTACGTAAAGTGGCGGTTCGTTCCGTGAGTGAGATTTCCGATGGCCCAAATACCCTTTCCCAATTCCTATTCCCCTCGTTTTAGGTTGGCAACGCACAGCAATACATTATTTTTGTTTCTTTGTCTATGGGCGGTGGAGATTATTTACCATTAGGTGACTTACCTGCTCGTTTTCCAGCCTCTGCTGTAAAAAATCATTCCGGCGTGTTACAGATTTTTAGATTTATAATAAAAATATATATTATATATTATTTTATAAATCTTATTTAGCAAAGACTTGCCACATATTGTAGTATTTTGTTATAATATCAAAACCGTTGAACAAATTACAGTGTAGCCAAATAATAAAATCAGTCTTTTAATACTTTTCCATTTTTAAAATAGGAATTCTTTTAAAAGCATTCCTGTTTAATTTAGATCACGTTTCGCTCGGCTTCCTGGAGCGTGGAGACGTGATGAAAAATTATAAAACTAGGTATTAGTAATGGATCCACTATTGAACGCCGCTCCTGAACGTGGTTCTGACTTCTGTGCAGGAACCTAATTTTTTTTAATTCAATTAAATGGCGATTGCGAGGGAAAAATATGGTAATTTTCCATTTCCTTATGGAGGTTTAAGACTAACAAGAGGATCAATATCACAACCGGCTGCCTGAATACATATGAGATATCCAGTGCTGCAATAGTATTGGAAAATTTATTGGCTGAGAATCGAACTTAGAACCTCTCGGTCCACATAAGATATGCGCTTCCACTAGACCGAAGAGGCGACCACAATAATGCCGTAACGAGCCATAACTATTAAAATTTTAGAATCGATTTACGCTTAATCTCACTGTACCGGCATATGTAGAAGTCGACAATTTGTTACGTGATAAGCTAGTCGTGGTTTAACACTTATTATCGTGTGTCCTTGGCCCCGATATAGGGCTACGACGTCACACATGTGTGGAGAACAAATTAAGAACATTCGTGTATGTAAAAAAATTACAAAGAATAAATTATAATTATGACAAAAATTCCTGAGGCCTTTCGAGTTTGCACTATCGAAATCGATTCGAGCGTTCCATTTGTATGGAATTCCAATAAATGTAAGATACTTCTTTTGTGTAGATATCAGGAACTACGAGAGACTTTCGGCTTCACAACGCATAGACTCGAACCAAAGATGTTTCCTTAAAGCCGGGTCTCCTACACTAAATCATTACACAAAACATATATTTTTTATCTATGGTCCATTGTTTTACGAGCAGGAGAGAGCGAAAATCCTTGTTCTGCGTATGTGTTTTTGTGTTTTGTTTCGAGAAAAACAGGTGCAAAAGGCACGGCTAAAAATAGTTATGTAAAAATTCACAGTTCATAACTTTAGTGGGTAGTAGTTCTAGTCATTATAAATAGAGTTCAGAAATACTAAAATAATAATAAATAGAAATACTAATAAAAACTTTTGTCTATTCCTTCGGGGAAACAGAGCATAATTGCCTCTTCCCGCACGACACCTAACTGGAATCAATTAATTAAGTATATATTAATTTAAAACAATTAAAAATCATTAGGATATTTACGCAGATATTGTAAGTATTTAAGAAAAATCCAGACGTAAATTGCGTTTTGACTCTACATTTAAATGAAATCCTGAATCATTGCAGATAAGTTTATACGTCTAGAGATGAAAATGCCTCATGAGAATTCTACTCACAAACTGGAACCATATTTGACTGCAACTCCTTTTCCCGTTATTACTAAAATTATTTCCGCCTTCAATATTAACCAATGAAACGATATCGAACGGCAAAGTAAATACCGACTTTGCTTTTGATATAACCTATCAAAGTAATTTCAATATCTTGAGAACGTCCGACGCTCCGGTTGAGTTCAATTTATGAACTCTAAGGTTTCATTCGCTAAGTTTCCTCGCAATACCTGAAGATGTTGATTTTTAAACTTTGAAACAACAAACAAGTATGAAGCAAGCTTCGCAATAAATATTTTATACTCAAATAGCTCATACGATGCAAATTGTGGCTTTCATTTAGTTATATTTACGATCATTTAGTTTGATAATTTATATTTTCGACCGACTTCCACAAAAGGAGGAGGTCCTCAATCCGTCTCTATTTTTTTATGTATGTTACTCGATATCTCCATCAAATGTGGACCGATTTTCTAAATTCTTTTTGTGTTCGATAGAGCTTATTTTAAGGGTGGTCCCATATAAATTTGGCCACGATCTGTAAATTGGAAGTCGGTCAGTTAAGTTTTGAAACTTGTGATTATATTATTTTCTGGCTGAACGTTCTTGAGGAGCATATTAGAGCCAATGATCTCATTATGGAGGATGCTCAAGACCAAGCGAAGTGAAGCGTTTTTCTGGCAGAAGGCCGGGATAACGTCAGGCGGAACGAAATAGTATATATTTTATTTATTTTGATTATTTAGTTTCGTGTACAAATAATATATTTTTTTTTATATCAGAGAACGGTAAACGAGCAGATGGGTCACCTGCGGACCTGAGCAGGAAAATTTCTGACAACCGTAAATGTATTCGAACTCGAAGCGTGTTTATGAAATTTGTATGAAATATGAATCATAGGTGCATTGCCAACCTAAAAGGAGGAAATGGAAGGGGAGGAAAAAAGGGATTGGGAAAGGAAGGGGGGAATTGGGCCACCGGTAATCTCACCCACCGAACAAAATGCGACAGCAAGCTGCCACTTTACGTCGGTTTTCTGTGAGACAGTGGTATCAAACCTATTGATAAATTGGCCTTTAAAAAATAAAACACGAATTCAAAACACGTATCCATTACTAAGCATCGTGTATTCTGTATTTTACAGTTATTAAACTCTGACAAAAAATTTCATTTACTTTCACGCCCAAGCTCACTTACTTACTAGCTCTAGTGTACTCGCATGCTATTAGCACCATAGCTATAACATAATTGAATTTGGGATTAATGGAGTTTGAAATTCTGTTTGTCCCTGCTGATGCGGTTATTTTTGCGCATTACGCTTGCGGTAGTATCTATTGGTTACAATATGTACTGCTAAATAGCCGGAACCACAACGCTTTATAGAGCTACCATGGAATTTTATTTGTCAATATATCGAACCATATTTGCATAAATTATTTTGAGAGGGAAAATGTTTGAAAACTATAAAGTATTAACATAATTAAAATCGTCTGTATTTTTTATGTATGTATGCACGCTCCGTTCTGCACGGTTACCACCACCTCTTATAGCAGTATTATTATAATCGTTCTTCGTTTGTTTTGTATCGAAATCGGTACAAGTAAGATTATAATAATCCTGCTATAATAAGTGCTGGTAACCCCCCTGTATGTACCCTTAGTTCGATTCTCGAAATCGACGATAGTTTACTGTTTCTTCATATTTTTTTTAGTTCTTTAGTTCTACTTGAGGGCAGAACACAATACAATCATAATGCATTATGTTCGATTAGTTTCATTTGCATTGCTTTCGCGCAACTGTCGTTTTCGAAAATCATCTTTTAAGCTTTTATTGAGACGATTATTGCGATTAAGACTATTATACGACGTATTGCGTTGTTGCGGGTTGAGCTCCTGTGGCGCCGGAGCTCGGAGGTGTTGTTAAGACTTAAGACTTGCAGCGCTATCACTAATGTTGAGTTAAACCTAAACTTGGTTTAGCCTACAGCTCACTGCTATCTATAAATCAAAATTCGAGATAGACATTTGTCGCGAGGCTGCAAGTGGCCCTAAGGGTGATTTACAGCGCTATTACTAATCTAGAGTTACACCTTATCTCGAGTTATAATACAGCTCACTCGAATCTTTAAATCAAGATTTGGGATAAACAGCGGTTCATCGCATAGCTGCACGTGGCCCTAAAAGTCTAAACTCTAAAGACTGTCAAGCTGTGATAAACCGGGTCCGATACCACGCAACTTTGACTTTTCCAAGTTGAGATATTGTATTTCATCGCTTCTTTTACCAGTGAAGGAAAATATGTAGTTGTTGACTTCTTTCGTGTGATTTTTTTTTTAATTAATAATTCAATCCCACGGTATCGTACACTTTTCTGATGTATGATCTACATATAAAATTTCAAAGTTTCATCAAAATCCATTAAGTCATTTTTGCGTGAAAGATTACAAACATACATATATACATACATATAAACTTTGGCATTTATAATATTAGATTAGTATAATTTGGGAGGGAACCTACATAATTGAGAATTCTTTATACGCATTTAGAAGGTATGTAAGGTCTATGAACGTGTTATTATAATTATTGTTATGTTTTAATTTAAATAACTAAAGTATAAATAAGTGAGTTTATTTATATATCTAGTACATTCCGAAATTCAAACAGTAATATTCAAAATATATGTAGCTATATACCATTATCATCAATCATCATCATCATCAATTCATATAATAAGAATGTAAATATCGCGCGTCTGTATATTACTTAGATTTCGAAGAAAACTAATTGCGGGTAGGGGGGGGGGTTATAAATAGTAATAGAACACATTTATGATTTTTAGAATTTTTGTCGGTCTGTCTGTCTGTATGTTTGAGCACGTATCAAATGAAAACCACGAAAGTAATTTTACGAAACTGGATAGGAAATCGTAGACCACATCTTGGAATAACATTTAGGCTTTGTTTTATTCAAATCGGTCAACTCTATCAAAAGAAACGGATATTTTTGTATTATATGTGCGATTGTTGGGAGTTCTATGAACCCCGAAAGTGATTTTCAAATTTACCAATAGATGGCGTTACCATATTTTTTTAGTCACATTGGATTTTTTTACCAATTATGTTCCATTTTAAAATCGTTCAGAGATCCGGGGTTTACATCTAAAAAAGTTACCACCATTTTGTTTTTCTTTGATTCTGGGCCGATTGACTTCAAAATCGATACCTGAGTCGCCCCCTGGTTCCAAACAACGGAACCGATGTCAAAACTGTCAAAAGTGGCCGCCATTTTGTTTTTCTTTGTTTTTGGACCGATTGACTTCAAAATCGATAACTGAGTCGCCCCGTAGGTCCAAACGACGGAACCGATGTCAAAACTGTCAAAAGTGGCCGCCATTATTTTCTTTGTTTTTGGGCCGACCGACTGTCTGTTTGAACACCAATCCAGTCCCACACATACAGTAAAAGTAAATTATATTATAATATTAGGTGTCTGATGATATTACATCCTGTGCCGTGGCGAGCGTCAGTGTGAATTCACCTTTATACACTGTGCAACAGAGATTTATGACATATCTTTATCGATTACGTCACTATCGATTTTATTGTGAATAATAATCATAATATTAATCATTGTAGTATAATTTAAAAGTTAAAATAAAGGAATAATTAAATATTATTTTCATAGTATCGGTGTCAAAATAAAATAATCTCTCCTATCTTACTATAGTAGTAATACTTGAAATCATTGTATGCATTATTTCACGTCTTCACTGAGAAGATACATGGTGTTATCGCAAGATCATTAGATAAGCGGCCTTACTTATAAAAACAACTGAGTAAATGGTTAAGAATAGCCTGTCACTTTTTTCCTTGTGTCACATTGTTTAAAATAAAAGGGACAGACTATTATTTACCATTTGCTTAGCTAAACTGTTTTTACAAGGAAGGCCCATATTTTTTTGTAACCAAATAGTAAGATGAACACGTTAGATCAAGTGAATTAATCCAGGCTTAGATACAAATTTTCTTCACCTAGTCTTCAGCACCTACCGTTTGTAAACGCAAACGAGTTACGTGTATTTTTATGTTACAACATAAGAACTAATTTATCAAACACTATCTAGGTTCAGTAAAGAATATCAAGGGTCGGAGATTTCATATTATACTCCATATTTTTTTTTAAATCTTACGCTTCATTCTGGAGACATGTATATTATCACCCGTACAGCCGTACTTGTAGCAAACATAACTGAAACGTAGTTACGTTTGCTTCTTCCTAAAGTCACCGAGACAAAAGTTTCGCAGCAGCCAATCCTTCTCACCTGCTTCCTCAAATCATACGTCGGCCTTTATATTATGGCGTATGTCTGGCATTCACGGGATCATGGTCTATAATATTATAGACTCTATAACATCAAAGTATTGAGTACCTAATTATAATTTTAAATCACCACACAGTGGATGCCCAGATGTAAAAGTCGATTACGCGGCAGTCCCAGAAGGAGATGGCCGGATGAACTGGATTCACATCTACCCAACTGGCGAATCGTAGCAACAGATCGTGATAAGCGGACGGAGGAGGAGGCCTTTGACCAGCAGTGGGACACAAATGGCTAAAATAAATAAATAGATAATGGGACACAAATGGCTAAAATAAATAAATAGATAATTTCATACATAAGCTCAAGCCTGTATCCCCGAAGGGGTAGGCAGAGGCGCACTAGCGAACTAGAACACCCACATTTCGCCAAGCTTAGTTCCGTCCCAGATGTGATAGGGGGCGAACTATCACAAAAGCTATCATCAAAATGAACTATCACATTTTAATGCGCAAAAATCTTTGTAGGTAATAAAACTTCTTTCTTGCAAAACTGCGCGTGGCAATCGTGTCGGGAATGCGGCCAGATTAATTGGACCCCCGAAAATGAACTGACGTGTACCATATTCGACTATTTCCAACCTGCAAGGGGGGCTGCGGAGTTTCGGCGATAAAATGGTCGTGTTAAACGCAGAGACAAAATTAATGGTGCAGCCAAAAAATACGATGTGGATATCTGTCACAGAGTTAATAAGGTTTTAGGAACGGTAAAAACAAGGTTGTAATTGAAAGACCGATGGAAACGACACAGCTGTTGCTAAGGCATTTGTAATTGTAACGTTTTTTTTAGAAATTTGTATAGGAGCTGTAGTTATTGTAAGTACATTTATGGGTGTTTTATAACCCTTCTGGGTGCTTCTGCATTACCACATAATTGATATTTAGTATTTTATAGCGAATTCAATATTTAGACTATGAATGACATGACGCGACGTTCTCTTGAACTTCGTCGCCCATGAACATCATCGGTGTGAGATGATAGCTGATTTTTAGGCCTCCTAGAAAGTTGGTTGCAACTCAGACGAAAAGCAACCAAGCTGCTAATAAATTGCTTTGGCTTTTGTTCGACAATAGCTCTGCCATTTACTCATTTAAAAGAGTGAATTTGTTTCTAATATAAAAAATAGTAGAAAAATAGTAAAAAAGACTCGTGAAAGTATTTGCCATCTATTTTTTTCATAATTGTAGGAATATTCGCAGAATTTCTGTATAAACATTTCCACAGAATAGGACCTATGGCATTAAATTCCCTTATCAACGAATACTTTAACCAAACAAGCAACCTTATGGGCGTGGTTATAAGAGCGAAAGGCTTAAATAACAGTATCAACAGCAGGACGGCTGTAGGCGCTGGATTCCTGGATATTGACAAATAGACAAATTTATTATTATTACTATTAGGCAATTATTTACATTACGAAATATTAAACTGAGTAACCGCCGAATGTTCATACACTAGAGGCGACTTGCACCACTATTACTAACCTACAGTTAGCCTTAACCTCAAGTTAAATTGAAATAGAAATATATGAAGGACATGTGATTCATTACATGTAATTAATTAAATGTCATCATTTATTATCTGTAATTGCATGTAGTACATTACATGTAATGAATTACATGCACTTCATATATTTCATTTTCAATTTAACTTGAGGTTAGGACAAACTGTAGGTTAGTAATAGTGGTGCAAGTCGCCCTAGGTCGCCTTATGTCGTTAAATGCCGCCTTATCTGTCAATATTGTATGGCGAAAATCAATGTAAGAAGCCGTTAAAGTTGAGTGGCGTTTGACCATTCGGGCACTAGTTTAGTATCAAGTTTCTTGAACAATAAAGGAGGAATACCTATTCCTTTTGATGGCGTTTTTCTCATTCTGACAAAGCATACTTGTACTATGTAGATTGAAGTATTCGCGATCTGTGTTCCGAACACGAATAATTAACTATGATGATCTAATTTTAAAATGTGCTCCAGTTTTAAATTAAAATGTACAACGCTCTGCCTTGGTGGCGGTATTCCGGTATGACTACCGTCCTGAGTTCTCGGGTTCGATCCCGCGTCGAGTTGATATTGGGTTTTTCCAATTCAGTATCTACTCGGTATCGGAAATTAGCTCGGCGAAATTTGAGTGTCCTAGGTCACTAGTCCGCTTCTACCTACACCTTCGGGGATACAGGGGTGACCTTATACAACATGTATTAAGAGAGCGCATCCAGCTCGAAAATGTCAAAACTGTTTTTGTTATCATTGTATGTTAGGATCCTTCCATCCTTTAGGGTGACCAGCTCAATCTTAGTCCTTCAGGTATTCTGCTGCGTTGCTCGTCTCCTTTGTAAAAAATAAAAAAATATTAAACATCAGATATTGTCAAGTATAAGGAATAATATAATCGAAACTCACGGCGAAAGTGGAAAGCTTATTTTCACAAACTTTAAAGGAGCGTGGTTTATTATTCATGATGAAGGTATCGTCATCCCAGATTTAGAATCCCTTCAATTTACAAAATATATCGTAGAATTATAACAAATGATATTTCGAAGTAATTTCGCAAATATTGTCACATCTTGTTTGTAGCGTCGGTATTTTTTAAAGCCGATATTAGTCAATGGCCATCGATGAGGTGGGAGACCTGATAGTAAGTGATCACCATTAGTCATATACACTAAAAGACCAAAAGAAAACCAAAAGGAGGGAAATAGGGATTGGGCCATCGGAAAACTCAGTCACCGAATGAAACACAACAGCAACCACCGCTTCACGTCGTTTTTTCGTAAAATAGTAGCAAGAGACTAGTTAAGCTCATTAATTTTTTTAATGCAAAGACTGGCAAATGAGCAGGTGGGTCACCTGATGGTAAGTAATCTCCACCGCCCATAAGCACCCAAGATACAAAAGAATCATGGTTACCTTGCCAACCTAAACGGAGAGGACTATTCCTTCCACCCCTTCCCAATCCCTATGGATTCCCTATGGATTGGGCAAGGGGTGAAAGGAATTGGGTCACCATGTTGTAGACGTTCTGTCCACAATCCTAGTTTAATTTATCATAGCCAAGAATCATATGCCACAGGATGGGCCGAATGTACCTGTGCGCCAATTATAGTACAAAGAGCCCCACAGACATTATGATTGACAGAAAATTATACGTTGGCCGAGGTACAAGCGAGAACGGCTTGGTATTGAAGTGGAGCGCCGAGTGCCGAGGCTAGTGGATAGAGCTGACACTGTTTATCGGCTGCGACAAGGTCGTCGCGTACTTATAATGCCACTGTGTACACTATGAAGTGAGTACTGTTAGCTATTATAACATTCTTAAGCAAAGACCGATAGCATAAGATCAGCGGCTTAAACAGGAATAATATTGGGAATCGAATTGGAATCTAAATTGAATGAATGATGAAAAGGAATGAAATTTTATATGAAATTTAAGCAAATGTCATCAGTTCGTAGCTTATAATAATCAAAACTAGACCCAACTTGATTTCAAGGAATAATGTCAGTGAAAACTGAAAATTGTAAATAATATTTTTAGTGTTACTACAATAGTCTCCATCTATCAATGGTTTAACATAAGCTCATGCGGGTATCCCCGAAGGGGTAAGCAAAGACGCACTATCAAACTAGAACACTCTCATTTCGCCGAGCTTAGTTCCTTCCCAGATGTGATAGGTGAGGGGGCGAGCACATTGGGCACAAATTCATCATCGTCATCATCATCAGCCGTCCACTGTTGCACATAGACACAATCTTACTTGAATTGAATCTCAGTTGAAACTTACTTGTGCCGATTCCCGTACAAAAAAGTAAGATTATAATAATACTGCTATAAGACGTGATAGTAAGACCCTCTTAATGGTGTGAGGCGTTAGCGTGGATTTGTGCACGTCACTTTACGCAACCTCTAAATGCCTTATAAGGAATGCCGTAAAGATTTGGTTTTTCCACAACTTTATTTTAGTTCCGTTAGCTCTTCGAATCACTACATAGTATAAAACAAAGTATGTATGCTTAGATCTTTAAAACTTCGCAACGGATTTTGATGTGTTTTTTTTAATAGATTGAGTGATTCAAGAGGAAGGTTTATATGTATAATACATGCATAAATCCATTCCCTATAGGGGTGTAATGGGGGATGTTTATCAAGAATTTCACGCGGGCGTAGCCGCGGGCAAAAGCAAAATAGTTGTAATACTTATAAAATATCAATTGATATTTATATATATGCAGTGAAAAATTTATTTATTTGAAAAGTGAGAAATGTAAGAACTGACTGGCTTTAGGGTGCTGATGTAGTGTAGTGATTCTATTCGTAAAAAAATCGAAACCAATTATAATCATAATTATTTAAATGTTGAAGCAATGATTCATGAACAATTAATTATACAGAAAATAAGCTTTGGATCATAATGAAGTACCTAATACAGCAATAGGTTGTTTCGCGTGGGTGCGTCCTGCATCACACTTCATATATGTCGGTCTGTACCCTTAGGACGAGTTTTTCTCGATTCTCGAAATGGACGATAGTTTTCAGTTTCTCCATACATTTGAGAATCGAGAACTGTCAAAATAAACTCGTACTAGGGGTACCGATGACTGAAATGTATATTTGGTTATGGTTCGTTTGTATCTTTTCATTTTGTTCTTATTACTTATCGACCGATTTCCAAAAAGGAGAAGGTCCTTAATTCGTCTGTATTTTTTTATGTATGATACGCAATATCTCCGCTGAATGTGGACCGATCTTCAAAATTCTTTTTGTGTTCGATAGAGCTTATTTCAAGGGTGGTCCCATATTTTGGTCACGATCGGATTTGAAGTCGGTCCGTTAAGTTAAACTTGTGATTATTAATATAGAACACTATAAATACTATATACAATTAAATATGAATACTATACACGTACTGCAGTCATGTTTCTATTAATTCCCAGCGAGCTTTTATATCAGCGCTGATAGTTGATACAGTATCAGTAAGTTTACGCGTATATTAACTGAATATTTTAGATTAGATGTTCATTATAGCGAAGACCTTGATGGCAAGCGGCCATGTTCAGAGCATGGGTAGTCGCTAACTACAGTGTGCACTACAGCTGAGCGCCTACTAGTAATATACATATAGGTAGGTACCTACTGCGATAAACGTAGGTTGAAGGTTCACACGTCACTTGTTATAATGTTGCCCTCCAAACGTTTCCAACGCTTCGATGCTTCCGCCGAACTTGTGTGCTTTGTCTTGCTTAGGAAACTTAGGGGCACTTGCTCCGTTATAAATCTCTATTAATAAATCTTAATATATTAATTATCTCTTGTGGTTGTACTAGTTGGCTAGTGCGCCTCTGCTTACCTTTACGCCTCTGCTTGATACAGGCGTGAGCGTATGTTATATTCTTTGTAATAAATCTTGAATTAAATATAGGAGTGAGCTGTAGCCTAGAATAAATCGAGATTAGGTGTAGATTAGTAGTAGAGCTTAAGTCGCCCTTTGATTAGGTGATATAATTTTACATAAGGCTAGAGTGTGAGAGATATTTAGAGCCGCTCTTATTATTTGTATGTCAACTGATATTCATATCATAGAAATATTACTGTAACGGAGCGATTCTAACGTCATTGTTGAAAATACATTATTTGGGGTCTAAATCTAAACTCTAATGTCCAATCATGTTACGTCAGCGGCCCGAGCAAGAATATTTTTGACAATCGAATTCGTATTGAGATCGCTGCGCGCTGATGACGTTTAGTTGATATTTCATACAAATGTTATAGACGCGCATAGAGCTCGAAACGAATTCGATTGACAAAAATATTCTTTCTCGGGCCATTGTTAAGCAGACTGTTTGTTGTGTGGGCTCCATTTTCCCATTTTCAATCAGTCTCATAATAGTAGACCATTGTGCGTGGCTGTTAGCAGATTTCCTATTACATATTATCCTATTAAATACATACACACTCACGCCTGTTATCCCGAAGGGGTAGGTAAAGGCGCAACTGGTGCACCCAGTTGTCGCCAAGCTTACTTCCCCGTGATGTGGTACGGGGTACGGGGTGAGCCAATCGCCATTTCGGGCATAATTTTTAGACTACGCGTACAGGCGTAAAACCAGTGACGTGTATAAGCATTCCGATCACGGTAGACAAAATACTTTGTTCACACAATTATTTTGTTCAACCCTTTCATCACCATCACTATCATAATCATCTCCGTGTCATTTTCAACTTTAAGCCAATCGCTGCTAGTTTGGAAATCTGTATTTTGTCACGATTTTTATTCTTTAATTATGGAAATAGGAACTTGTCAGGGACCAGGGTAGATAGTGTCTCTTTGTCTATATCTACTGCACGTCGCTGGGTAAAACTGAACAGAAAAACCTAACATCAATTTTCCTGACCCGGGATTGTACCACAGACTTCAGGACGGTAGCCAATTTCATTATGTCATCATTCAGTACTATAAAATATCATAAATACCTACTGTACAACATTTAAAACCTTACTATGTTTTATTTCTTTCTATTCCCTTATCCCACCTTTTCTATTCCCTTAATAATATTAGCCCTGTAATATTACTGTCCCACTGCTGGGTACGGGCCTCCTCTATTAATGAGAGGGGTTAGGCCTTAGTCTACCACGCTGGCCTAATGCGGGTTGGTCTATTCCCTTATCCCGCCGACCTTAATGTGGGGTGAGAGCAAGTCACAACCAAAATCTTTATTGTACTGTACTTTATTACCATTATGTCTCTTTTCACTAAAATAAACAGTTAGTAACTATTAACTACTGAAGGTTATTTAGACGTAGACAAATAAAATGTGGTCAAGGCTCTTAGTTCTTAAGCGGCTTTTTAATGTTTTGACACCATATCTATTAAGAGTTGCAAAAGTGATATGCACAATAATACAGTAAAATTAGCTTTAAGCCAAAAATGGAATATTACCGAAAGGCAAAACATAACTGTAGTTCATCCATG
This sequence comes from Clanis bilineata, assembly GCA_036417725.1. Classification (NCBI taxonomy): domain Eukaryota; kingdom Metazoa; phylum Arthropoda; class Insecta; order Lepidoptera; family Sphingidae; genus Clanis; species Clanis bilineata. The sequence continues at coordinate 16,420,870 of CM071137.1, forward strand.
ATGAGTCTTTTTTGATACTTCTCGCTAACGACAACCGAAAATATTTGTATGACAATCGTCTCTAGCGATTACGCGGGGAATTAATGTTGTTAAAATTTTCAAATCGACCTATGAAAAGAATAAAGTTACAATATGATAATGAATCGATATTACGTTCATTTTTCTGAGCTTAAATTGATCTATATATTTAACTAGTACATTTTTTTTAATTATGTCATAACTAAACTTAATTAAGCTCAGAAAAATAAGCAATTTCGATTAATTAGCATAATATGTAACTTTATTCTTTTCATAGGTCGAAATAGTGTACCATGTATAGGGTTCCCATGTGCATTACGGATTTTCTGTTTGTACAATTAATATTATTTATATATTATATTCGTTATATTTAACACGATTAATAAACTACATAATCCCCCATAAAAAGCGGTGTTTGGTTGAAAAGGTATGTTTGGCTTTCAAAAATATATATATACGAAGAAGAACATGTGCGGTTTCTAGGGAAAAATGGCCGCCAAAAATACCACACGGAGTCCGGCTTTTATATTCAAGGAGCAGACTGGCTTTTTTACCTACTTGGTCTAATGGCAGCATAGATAGGCTATGAACAAATGAAAATGAAAAAGGTCCTAGTTTCGATTCCCATGTCGGGCGAATAGTTTGCTCAGGACTAGATTCCCAGAGTGTGGTTAATGTCAGGCAGGTAGCCGGTTGTAAAAACAAAGCCAAATCCTTTCTGCAACATGAAAAGATAAAGCTGCCATCCCTTACCGTTCTGGATATAAAGTCAACATCGTTTATCATCCCGGTCTTTTGTGTATATACAACATGAATATCGATTTTAAGTAATGTTTTAGATCCACTAGTGACTAGACGTATGTAGTACTACAGTTGTATTGATTCTCGAAATTGAAGATCGTTTTCAGTTTCTCCATATTTTTTTTAGTTAGCTGCAGTTTCCGCAAAGTGGCGCTACTAGTCAAATGTACGGAGAAGACGCAAACTATCGATTTTGAGAATCAAGAACTTTTAAAATAAACTCGTACTAGGGGTACTGATATAATTACATATATACATACATCACGCCTTTTTCCCATAGGGGTAAGCAGAGACAACGGATTAACAGTGATTAACTATGATTCGATTATTATTGATATAATTAACTACGAGTTATTAAAAACCAATCTTCCGCAAATACAGTCGGTAATAAACTACCTCTATATACATACTTCGGGTAAATGTAGTCTATCAGCCGCCCGAGCAGGAATATTTTTGATAACCGAATTTGTATCAAACTTGCGCGCACTGCAAAGTTACCACCACCTCTTATAGCAGTATTATTATAATCGTTCTTCGTTTGTTTTGTATGGGAATCAGTACAAGTAAAATTATAACAATACTGCTATAAGAGGTTGTGGTAACCCCCCTGACGAAGTTTGGTATTTCTTACAAATGGCATAGACGCGCATCGAGCTCGATACCAATTCGATTGTCAAAAATATTCATGCTCGGGCCACTCTGCCCCTGGTACGTGTTCATTTGGACAGTTCTCGCTTTTTGAAATCGATGATAGTTTTCAGTTAATCCATATTTTTTTAGTTCGTTGTAGTTTTTTAGTTGGAGCTGCTAGGCAAATGTATGGATAAAATGCGTTTTATTATTATATCGATTTTATATCGATTTTGGGATTCAAGGACTATCAAAAAAATCTCATACTAAGGGTACTAATGTGGTATAACAAATAAAAGCAACTTTAAAGAATGGTTAATTCGTACACGTTTTGCTGTTTGTACGTGATATATTCATATATACACAATCATTTTATATATCTACGAATAGATAATAATATATTTAAGACGGCAGCAAACGTGTCACTACTACACAAATCACAATATATTTACAAACACATGCATATACCGACGCGCAATAATGTGCTTACCCATCTGTAATTCTACACCAAGTATTACGTGAATACTGGGTCATTGAGAATATTGACTTCGCAACCCATTCCTAACACTAGACTAGACTTTGTGAGTGGTAGAGCCACGCTGTAGACACTAACGTCTGCAGCACGAATGGGCCGGTTCGATCGGTTTGATACAACTGTCTCACAGAAAACCGACGTTAAGTGGCAGCTTGCTGTCGCGTTTTGTTCGGTGAGATTTCCGGTGGCCCATTTCCCCGCTCCCTTTCCCAATCCCTTTTCCCTCCCCTTCCATTCCCTCCTTTTAGGTTGACAACGCACCAATGATTCTTTTTGTGTTTTGAGTGTCTATGGGCGGTGGAGATCACTTACCATTAGGTGACCCATCTGTTCGTTTGCCAGTCTCTGCTAAAAAAAAAAGACTTGCTTACCCCCAATAGCTCGACCATGAATTTTTTGACATTTCACGATAGCGACTAAAATGTTTTCTCAATCCTTATTCCAGTAATTAAACAAATATCTAAGTACACACTTAGGCCTTTATTCATAATAAAACCCCTAATGAAGATATAAACTCATATTGGTAAAAATGCATTTTAAGCCTATCGAAGGTTCGATAAAATTCTTTATTCATAATAGTTTACTATAGCTCCATTACCTAAAATATATTTACCGTGTCACAATGTTGCTAGTACATAGATAAAACGTAATTTTAACAAGTTTTGTCTCTGAAAAGGCATGGAACGATGGCCTAATAAAAAAAACAATCATTCACGCGCGTCTTGCGCGCGCAATTCGAAATGGCAACCAGTTTAGTTTGTTTATATATTTATTTAATTAATTTAATCAAAGTAATACTATGTTTGTTGCATGTGAAGTGATTTTGTTTTATGCAATACCTAAACATCAACGAAGATGGGTAGATTATGGATATTTGGAAATGAAATTTAGATTTGGAGGATATTCCTTGGAGCGTATGAATGAAAGGGGGCTTCCAGTCTTTGCAAATCGTGTAAGAAAAATACCCTGCCTTCTCTGAGAATGGAATTCAGGACCGGACTTTCCAGTTTACAGCGGCATCAACAGAACCGTCTAAAACCCATTGTATTGAAGAATAATTAGGCAACATGCGTGCATAAGTATTCTTTATTGAATCAGATTTAATAAAATTCATCATTGTATTTTTGAAGTGTTTTATTTCTCTTGATTTATTCATGTGACGCTTTATTCGTGTTTAGATAATGATGATATTGATGAAAAATATGTTTTGTTGAAATCAAGGTATGTAATTAAATACCACACGGGAAATATTAAATACTAGCTGACTCCATTCGCGTGAAAATGTATTAAATCGAACAAATCTATCCTACGGAGACCCTACATTTTCTGGAAAAAAGTAGCCTATGTGTTATCAGTTATTCCTTTATAAATAAATACATCCTAGGGGGTATCCATGGGGTGTAAGGGGGTCCAACCACCAACTCTCGGAGTCCAAGCCAACCTCACCTGCACGTGGTGCACCCTGCTGGCTAACGGACGAGGCTCTGGCAACCGATCGATGGCGGGATAACCATCGCAGTATGAAGGCGTAGATAAATGTCAGGCTGATGATGGGCAGCAGCATCATCAGCGCGGTAATCTACGCCCTGCGCTCGCCAACCCGCCTGCCAAGCGTGGCTTGTAATGGCAAAACCCCCCCTATATGATTTTACAGAGAAAGGCCAGGCCCCCAGTCCCCGGCAGCCCTGCTATTCCTGGCCTCGGTAGCGGCTACGGTAACGGCGGGGCAGGGGGTGCTAAGAATCCCCGGGTAAGATCCCGCTACCACCCCCGACGACGACTGGCCCTGGTAACACACAACATTCGCACTTTGAGGACAGACGAGAAGATTTTTGAGCTGGAAGAAGAAATGAGTAGGTTACGCTGGGATATCTTGGGGTTATCGGATGTCCGAAGAAACGGGGAGGACACGGTAATCCTCAAGTCTGGTAACCTGCTCTACTACCGGGAGAGCGACCAACAGTCCCAAGGCGGTGTCGGATTTCTCGTCAACAACATCGTATCCATTGAAAATGTGTCGAGCAGGGTCGTATACCTTATACTCGAATATCCAAGAGGTATTCGCTGAAGGTCATACAGGTATACGCGCCGACCTTGACACACCCAGATGAGGAAGTAGAGGAGATGTATGAAGACATTAGTCGGGCCATACACACCTCCGAAACCTACTTCAATGTTGTTCGGGTTCGATCCCCGGGTCGGGCAAAGTGATATGGCGATAGGCTCACCCCTATCACATCTGGGACGGAACTAAGCTCGGCGAAATGTGGGTGTTCTAGTTCGCTAGTACGCCTCTGCCTACCCCTTCGGGGATACAGGCGTGAGCTTATGTTTTTATGTTTATGATGGAAGTCGCAGGCACCCTCAAATTAATCTCAACCAAAACGGGTGGAACGTCAAATACGAATCAGCTGATCGAAATCGGACATATTTTTTGCTATTGCAGCGTTAAAGTAGTGCCAGCTTGTATAAATTGCAGATATTTTATGGGAGATTTTGGGAACGTTTTAACGCTATTGAGCTATTATGAATAACAATTTTTAGGAAACGTCCTTCAGCGGTACTATAGCGTCCCACTAAGTTATTATGAATAAAGGCCTTAACATTTAAGGCCTTTATTCATAATAAAACCCCTAATGAAGATATAAACTCATATTGGTAAAAATGCATTTTAAGCCTATCGAAGGTTCGATAAAATTCTTTATTCATAATAGTTTACTATAGCTTCATTACCTAAAATATACTTACCGTGTCACAATGTTGCTAGTACATAGATAAAAAGTGATTTTATCAAGTTTTGTCTCTGGAAAGTCATGGAACGATGGCCTAATAAAAAAAACAATCATTCACGCGCGTCTTGCGCGCGCAATTCGAAATGGCAAATGGCGACCATGGCGACCAGTTTAGTTTGTTTATATATTTATTTAATTAATTTAATCCAAGTTAAACTATGTTTGTTGCATGTGAAGTGATTTTGTTTTATGCAATACCTAAACATCAACGAAGATGGGTAGATTATGGATATTTGGAAATGAAATTTAGATTTGGAGGATATTCCTTGGAGCGTATGAATGAAAGGGGGCTTCCAGTCTTTGCAAATCGTGTAAGAAAAATACCCTGCCTTCTTTGAGAATGGAATTCAGGACCGGACTTTCCAGTTCACAGCGGCTTCAACATAACATTGTATTGAAGAATAATTAGGCAACATGCGTGTATAAGTATTTTTTGTTGAATCAGATTTAATAAAATTCATCATTGTATTTTTGAAGTGTTTTATTTCTCTTGATTTATTCGTGCTTAGATAATGATGATATTGAAGAAAAAGATATTTTGTTGAAATCAAGGTATGTAATTAAATATCACACGGAATATATTAAATACTAGCTGACTTCAAACAAATCTATCCTACGGAGACCCTACATTTTCTGGAAAAAAGTAGCCTATGTGTTATTCCTCTATAAATAAATACATCCTAGAATGTAATGTTCTGTGAATGGTGAAGAATCACTTAAGACAAGTTTATTCTCTCAATATTATTACGCTGTCCGACCTGGCGCGCGTATATTTCAAATAAACTGAGCGACTTATGACCATGAGGTCATAACTTTTGCATCACATTTATTTGTCCTGTTATCCTAGACATTTTTATTCTAGACTATAATCCATATCTTTACCGAATTAAATTCAAATCCGATCAACCATTCTGGTGTGAAAGAGTAACAAAACATCCATACAACCTCACAAACTATCGTGTTTATAACATTAATTGCATTTGATAGAAGTCTCTCTGAAGTCTAGAAGACTGCCTCGGTGGCGTGGTGGTATTTCGGTACAACTACGGTTCTGAGGTCTCGGGTTCGATCCCCGGGTCGGGCAAAGTGATATTGAATTTTTCCTTATCAGCCCGGAGTCTAGAATTTGTGCCCGATATGGCGATAGGCTCACCCCTATCACATCTGGGACGGAACTAAGCTCGGCGAAATGTGGGTGTTCTAGTTCGCTAGTACGCCTCTGCCTACCCCTTCGGGGATACAGGCGTGAGCTTATTTTTTAATGTTTATGATAGAAGTCGCAGGCACCCTCAAATTAATCCCAACCAAAACTGGTGGAACGTCAAATACGAATCAGTTGATCGAAATCGGCCATATTTTTTGCTATTGAAGCGTTAAAGTAGGGTGCCAGCTTCTATAAATTGCAGACATTTTATGGAAGATTTTGGGAACGTTTTAACGCTATTAAGCTATTATGAATAACAATTTTTCGGAAACGTCCTACAGCGATATTATAGCGTCCCACTAAGTTATTATGAATAAAGGCCTTAGTGGTTATAATATTGCATAAATCCATATTAATGAACTAAATATGATTTACTAAGTAATGAGTACAAATACAATTGCACAATAATGAGTATAAATACATCGAAATATTTACGGATAACGTTGTGAACACATGTATGGAAATGGGCTGTTTGTGTTCTAAACCACAAATCCGGCAATTACAGTTTGAGTTTAAGTTTTTGTACCCGAAAATCTACGCATGTGCAGGCCAAAATTTTATTTTGTGCCTGGCATGATATTTGATGGATGCAGGCCGCTTCCAACAGGTCGATCTACAAATCTTTGGCATAGGCCAATGTCCAGCAATGGACATCCTGTGGCTGATGGTGATGATTATGATAGACCATTCTTTTTAAACAAAGATACAGGTATAATACTACAGTCTGTACTACAAACCTGCATATCCAAGAATTTCTTCAGAAGAATCTCGAAGGTATGAGAAGTCTACCAACACGCATTAGGCCAGCGTGGTAGTCTAAGGTTTAACCCCTCTCATTGGTAGAGACCTGTGCCCAACAATTTGGTAATGGACGCAACGGTATATTGTTATTATTATTATTGTTATTTGATTCAATAAATAATTTGATTTAGCGCAACTAGCCCTTCATTTCTTCCCTGCCAGCCCTACCTAAAATACAGGGGTGAGGCGTTCTATGATTACCTTACAGCTACAATGTTAGTTTACAAGTACGTAAACGCTTATTATTATGTTGTAAAGTTTTTATTGTCATAATGATTTGCTGCTGATGAGCTAGTTCGCATAAGCGCTGTCCTCACGCATAGCGCTAGTGCGTGCGCTTTGTACCTTGCTGAATACAAATATGACAACATCGTTGCCGCAACGATGCCGCAACGTTGTTTTCACAAATGAAACCTTAGAGAATCGACCTGCAGATAGGAGTGACCTATTAAGTGATGGACAGCAGCAAAAGAGCAGACTTCTTCTGATGCAGATATTCCTTTAATTTAGTGTGCATGAAGGGAATACAGAAGTATGAATACGGTATAAAATTGCGTAAACTGAATATTTGGCACAACCTGAAAAAACATTGCTCTACTGGAGCATAAAAGTTAGAATATAGAAACATTTACATTAAAATTGTTCCAAAACCTGCTCAAAGTAAGCCTGTGCAGTCGGAATTCGCATTTAAATAAGCTAAATTGTAACATTTCCAAAAAATATCCTTGTTAATAATCATTTTACGTCTGTTACGTACATATATAATATACATTATACCTTACGATACGAGTTATTTGTACTAAAAAAACTGTTAAAAACAGCGAAATTTTGTTAAACAGTCGTTCAAAGCACCCTACTACTAAAAGGTTAAGAATCACCATCCTAAAGGAAATATTAATAAAAATTTTATGAAGTATATAAATTATTCGTGAATATTTTAAGCCGGGTCTTACACTAAAACATTACACAAAACATGTATTTTTTATCTATGGTCCATTGTTCTACGAGCAGGTGACAGCTAAAATCGTTGTTTTGGTCAAAAGCTAGTGTAGGAGACCCGGCATTAGCTATTCAATTCTTTATATGCTAAGGAAAATACATACAACACATACATAAGCTCACGCCTGTATCCCCGAAGGGGTAGGCAGAGGCGCTCTAGCGAACTAGAAAACCCACATTTCGCCGAGCTTAGTTCCGTCCCAGATGTGCTAGGGGGCGAGCCTATCGCCATATCGGGCACAAATTCCAGACTCCGGGCTGATATGGAAAAACCCAATATCACTTTGCCCGACCCGGGGATCGAACCCGAGACCTCAGAACCGTAGTCGTACCGAAATACCACCACGCCACCGAGGCAGTTCTAAGGAAAATACAGTTTTATTATTGAGTGGCCTCGGGTATTGTAAGTCCAAATAAGAATTATAAGAGAACTGTTATTTGAGTATCATTGGAGAATAAATATTGGATCTTGAGTTCCGTGCTCGTCCTTCTTCAGAGTTTTTATCCTTTCTTACCAGACTTATCAGTTCTTCTCGGACGAATGGGCTATCAAAGGCAGAAGAATATTATAAATCTGCAATATTCTTGTAATTTGGATTCCACACGATATACAACACGCCTTAATATAACGTAGGCTGTGTGCAATGGCTTTTGTTTTTGTTACTATGGTAATTATTCGGAATGAGCCACGTTTATCGAAATAACGGAATTTCCTAACGGCGGTAGCTGCAGGAAACTAATGTCTGATATCAAATAGTCTTAATATAAATTTGTAATTATTTTATACGGAAAATGAAATGTCGATATGTATCGTTATACTAATGTCAAAGGATATTTTTTTGTCATGTCAATAAATTAATATTAAAATTCTCAATAAAAATTGCTAATGACTGAATTTGCGATTAGATAACGGAACAAGAACCGTTATTAGCGTTTGTATTCCCATTACATTTGCGATGTTCGTTCTATTTTGTGAATCATAGATGTGATTTGCTTATTATTCATTTATGATGACGTTTTAATAGTCCATTACGTGCGCTTATCGAGTTTATGTTTTCGATATAGTAGGTAACATACTTAAAATGTTGTTTAAATATTTTTTTGTTATAATTTATGTATGATTTTTTGTTCATTGCTGTGAGTAGTCGTCACCGATGTCGTTTAAAAACCGGCCAAGGACGAGTCGGACTCGCGCACCGAGGGTTCCGTACAAAGCTGTAGGTATATAATGAATTTCGCAATTTTTCTTTATCTGTGCTATAAGACGTTGCTTCGTACTGAATTTCAAGATTCTGAGTTCACGGTAAGTACTCTATAGATTTGATTCCCTTGAAAATTTGCATCATAAACAATTGTATCTTTTGATTGCATTGGCTTAAAAGTTTGATTTTTTTCACAGCTCCAAGGGACAGTAGACCTGAGTATTTGATAAAGGGTCTTGACAGACAGACGGACGGACAACAAAGTGAGCCTATAACCCTTTGTCTCCATATGGGTTGAATTTTGAAATAGCTAAAATAAGTATTTTTTACAACGATCACTTCTAGTTTGTTGAACAATGGTCTTAGCTTCATAGCTTTTAACCGAGCCAAACTTTTCAGTAGTGTATGAACTCTACCGAAAATGCGTCCAAGTAGATACTTTCCAAGATTTGTACAGTATGTTGTAAATTATTATGAAAGTACTGATATAATCTAAACCACATTTTAGTTGTATATATGTACCTATGTAAATGATACACGATTGGCAGCCACGGTAGGCGTCCCTGCTCCCACCGAGCTATTAACATATTATCCTAGCATTTACCCATTTAACTAGAATCGGTTACGCATTACCAGCTATTAATTAATATTCCACTCTGTGTAGTTGCCGCTTGCCACACGAGCGCCATTAGGTATATTCAGCCACGATACACCACTACTATTGACGATTAGATCATTACTATTGGTAGTTATACAGGTTGTTTCATAAAGTTGGTATCCATAATAACTACATTCAAAGAGAGGATAGCTAGCAATCTAGCGGTAAAGTTTAAAATTTCGTAAGGCTCATAGTTAAGGCTGCCTCGGTGGCGTAGTTGTATTTCGATATGACTACCCTCCTGAGTCATATTGGATTTTTCCATATCTGCCCGGAGTCTGGAATTTGTGCCCGATATGGCGATAGGCTCGCCCCCTATCACATCTGGGACGGAACTAAGCTAACTAAGCGAAATGTGGGTGTTCTAGTTCGCTAGTGCACCTCTGCCTACCCCTTCGGGGAGATAGGCGTGCGCTTATGTTATGTTATGTCATAGTTTTTGAATAACTTGAATTTCTGATGAAAATTAGATTTTTGGCTCATTGTGTCAGTTGCAGTACATTCGCAAACTACCTATAGGGTAATTATTTTTAGCATACACAAAACCATTCCCATGCTAATTGCGACGATTTACAAGTTGCATTCTGATTTTAAATACCTCGTGCTTAATAATTAAGTCAAATTTTCTTTTTTAGCTTTTCCATTGCTCTTTAAATCGTTCTCTCTATTTGTGGAGTTGTTATTGGTACCAACTTTATGAAACACCCGATATAGCCTTAGAATAAAGATGCCTATCAAAAAGTTTACAAAGCTATGTTTTCTATTTTTGGTTAGAATAACTAAAAACATCGTTCATCATTCAAATTGTAAATGAAGTATATAAAATGGCTGTTCTGCGCCTCCATTACAATTTAAGTTGGAACAGCAATGAGCAGCTATATGGCTACGTTTTACAACCGTGGCACAATTCGAAATGTTTCAAAACTCCTTCATAAAATGTCAGTTGATGCTGGTCCGTTTAAATATAAAACTGGAGGGCCGCCAACCACCACACGGCGTGGCGTGGCGTGGCGTGGCGCACCGCGCACGCGACAACCGCCGCTGTTCCCCTCAATATTATAATTAGGAAATTTATATTTGCCGTCTTACTCAATTCGCCTAAAGTTTTCACCTTACAATAGACCACTCCAACGATCGTAAGAACGCCAGTTTTGTAACCCACCGGCGCATGTTCTCTTTCGAAATATTCTTTTGAAGAAAAGAAAACTGTTTTGATTCGTATTTTTATTTCCTATAAATATGTATTGCAGAACATTTCTTTTTGTGTTTTGTTCACTTATATTTTTTCTGTTTTAATTTGCAGAAAAATAACTTGAAATGTAATCTACGATAGTTTTGTGTGTGAATTAGAAACTTGAAAAGTGTACACACTATTTGTGTGTGTAATTAATGTAATGTGGCTATAGGTACGCAGTTCAACTCTTGTACTTTGTTATTAACAGCAGATACACGCGCACATTTTCTCATTATTGCTTTACAAATGAAACATTAATGTTTACATGTGTACATTGTCTCACAACAATAAGCATTGCGTAACTCAATACAGACTCTATTGTAGGTATTTGGACCGTTGGTAGTATTTTGTTATCTAACTTATCTATAAATTATTTATTTTGCAAAATCCGTCATGTTTGATGTGACCAAACGTCGGGCTCACTTTAATTTGTGTGTAGAATATATTTATATTCGTATGAATGGAATGTAAACGGGACGACGTTGTTAGATAGATATCGAACATTCGGCTCAGTCCGGAAGCGTCGTCGAATTAGTAAGCCGGGCCAGGTGATGACGTGTACGTTAAAAACCCGCCGTGAACAGAATAAAAGTGGGCAAATTCGACAGTAGTAGTTAGGGGAGTACATTCGCGTCGACTCCTATCGAAATGTCGTGGTAAGTGGGCCACGTAAGTGCGATGACACCGTCGTTTTTCGGCGCGGGCGCTCGCGGCCTCTTTTCCACCGATAACAAAATGATATAATATGCTAGACACGTACCGGGAGACCTAATTCAATGTAACTACTTTGTCTCTGCGTTTGAAGCGAACGTTTGTTTTAAACATTGTATTATATTAAGAGTTCGTTACTGGATATATTATGCTATATTCACTGACATAAAATAACAACCCTTTTAAAATAAGATAGTAGAAACAAAATACCTCCTCGATCTATTGGCAGCGTTCTTAGGTTGAGAACCATGAGGAGCAGGGCTCAATTACTTAGTTTATTTACTCTTAATTTTAATATACCTAACACACGGCTTGCCAGCAGAATTTGGATAGTCAAAGGGATTAAATATCACTAATTATCTCTCCCTCTCTCTCCCTCGACTGCCTCGGTGGCATGGTTGTATTTCGGTACGACTACCTTCCTGAGGTCTCGGGTTCGATCCCCGGATCGGGCAATGTGATATTGGATTTTTCCATATCAGCCCGGAGTCTGGAATTTGTGCCCGATATGGTGATAGGTCCGCCCCCTATCACATCTGGGACGGAACTAAGCTCGACGAAATGTGGGTGTTCTAGTTCGCTAGTGCGCCTCTGCCTACTCCTTCGGGGATACAGGCGTGAGCTTTTATGTGTATCTCTCCCTCCTTGATAATAGTTCTTTTCACTATGACATTAAAAATTGTGTGCCATATAAGAAGGTAGCCGAGGTCGATCCGCGAGCAAAAACTACTCGAAGTAGGTACCTGACTGATGCTGCTACTGACACTTACGTACATAACTACATTTTAAAGATACGATACATCTCCCTCTCAAATCAAACTAGGTTATCAGTACGTCGTACCTTTGTTAAACAAGATAAATTTAGTTCTGTTTCATAGTTTTGCTCCGCATATCCATCGGCCTTTAAGGCATTTCCGCACATTCCGAACTAATCTTATCATGGAATACTTTTGTTCTAGTAAAATACCTATTTTATAAACATATACGTTTATGCGGTTTCTTTATTTTTAGTTAAAAATAATATTATTTAATTGGTTAGTAGTAAATCTTCCATTCTTTAAATTTACCATACAATTATTATTTTACCATACAACGCCTAATTGTAGAGTATTTATATGTCAATAAATCATAATTTTTAATTAGGTACCTACTATTTATTCAACGATTTAATGTATTTGTATTGGCTTAAAGTAGATAATAACTTATCATTCTATAGATAGGTACAGCCATATTATAATATACTTTTAAAGCAAATTGTGCCAGCCTTCAATGGATTTCTGATGTATATACTTAATTTTAAGATCAATGATAAATTTTCGTTACTAACGAACAATTTTCATCGATACGAAACTAAAATTACTGGAAAAATTATCTCCAGATAATAAATTGTTTTTTTTTAATAGCAGAGACTGGCAAACTAGCATATGGGTCACCTCATGGTAAGTAATCTCCACCGCCCATAGACACACAAAAAGAATCATGGATGCATTGCCAACCTAAAAGGAGTGAATGGAAGGGGAGGGAAAGGGGATTGGGAAAGGGATGGGGGGAGATTGGACCACCAGAAATTTCACTCACAAAAATGTTATAATAGCAAATGTTATAACAATAAACATCTTAAACAAGCTAACGATTTGTATTAACTTTGTATAATGGGTAGATATATTGTGTTGTCTACAACGATATAATTAATGATGCAATAGAACATCCAGTCATTGCGAACAAAGAAGCACTACAACTGAATTAGACAGATCATCTGATGTCTCATTACTAAGTACGTACACGAAAAGTACAAAGACTACGAATGCGCCAAATACAAAGGCATTGAAGTACGAAAATAAAGGGAAGGGTTATACAATAAATGTTAATATTGCGATCCAATATCTTGCGATCCGGCTCAATATTAATTATCACCTTAGATTAGACGGATAATAAATATTGACATTACTAATGAAGGTTGTCGATTCATCACCATCTGCTGGACGTCAACTGCTGAACATAGGTCTCCAAAGATTTCCAGACCGACCTGTTGGAAGCGGCCTGCATCCAGCGCAGTAAGGAAGTCGCTGGTTGTCGATTGACCACATCAAATCCAGAATTATGTCATACAAAAATGCTTTTGGCTCTTAGACAAAAGAAGATAGAGGACAAGGCATAACTACGAAAAAATTAAGCATTCCTACGTATGGAACGAAATCAAAATGGCGACTTTGCGAAAGAAAGATCCCATTAATGTAACAGTTAGGCATCTTCTTCGCATTCCGAAAGTAGTGTTATTGTAAATAAAGCACCGTATTTACAATAAAATCATTAAGTATTTATACGTTATTTAATTCTCATGACATGGTGACAACTTAATGTAAATAAACCGCAAAACTAAAATGGCGGGACTGGCTTCATAGTAAACGTGTATTTTTCGTAGTTATGCCGGGTCCTCTTATTTTTTCTTTAGTCATTGGGTTGGCTATAATTATAATTGACGGGATCACAAATATTTTTGGTCTCCTTTGTAAAATTGTGCGTATGTCCATAAACATTGACCGTTATGAAATATTAATCACAACCGTTAGAGGCCACGTTTAGTCACATTAATTGTAACAATATAATTCTACTTGTAAGACGTAGGTTAATAAAGTCTACATTACAGACATCTTTGCTCACAAACGGACGGTGAGTAGCATCTGTGGCAGTAACAAAAAACAAGGTCAACGATGCTAAACTACTTTGAGTATCTAGTCGTTAGTAGCACGGTCGACGGTCGACGGTCGTACCTTAACAACCGTTACGCTGAGGTGAACCAAACGCTCGTCATGGCGTCAGTACAAACCAGCTTAGCTACGACTCTGCGAGTTGCGACACAATAGTGGCAGATAGCCATGTTACATCTCACACAACGCTATATAAACAGAATATACGTATTATACGATCGTGTTTAGAGCTCCTATCATAATACAGAGAAAGGTCACGTCGTGCGATTATTTCCGTGGCTGGCGATTGATAAGGCGGCTAATATCGTACGAAAACTGGCATTATGATTGCCAACTAAAGACCTATAGTATACAGCGGTGTGACAATCGAAATCGATTCGAGCTCGCTGATGAAGTTGGGTTAAAATTTCATACAAATGTCACACGCAAATCGAGTTCCATTCGAATTCGATTGTCAATTATTATTCCTGCTCGGTCCGCTGAGTAGAGCTCTTTATTTATTTGGACCAAATAGATTTAATGGTGACAATTGATGATGAAAAAAATAAGCCCGGAGTTTCTTTCTGCCTTTCTTCTTCGGGTCGTCATCCGTAGGTAGCTAGAGAAAGGCTGGTCGGTTAGCTAGGTTAGGGCCTCACCCACCAATCCCAACTGTACTGTTCTAGTATTTCCAGTCAATCCCCTGCCACCATTCCTGCCATATGCCATTCCCATACAATCCATTCCCTTACACTCTATTCCTATCTCCCCTTATCACCCTATCTTAGCCATCCCATCGTTATTATGTCCATACTTGCCTGCCTGTCGTCAAATTCAAATATATAATCTAAATTATATTAATCCTAATTTAAAAAATTACTTGTGTTGACTTGCCATAAGTGCTTTTTTACATGCCTACATGATCAATAAAGATTTTTTTTAAACACCACAATATAAATTGTGGTGTTTAAAAAAGGCAATCTAGATATCAGTTTTGGTTTGTCGCAAACCCCTCGATTTGCTTCCTCCCTCTTCGGATTCGGAGTGTGAAGAAGCATAAATAGGCTGGCATGATTCTGACGACTGCCGTGCCGGTATAATAAAAAAATGACAATAATATAAGTCGACTTCTCAAATTATTCACGCCAACCATTTATAAATAAGACGCGGTTTCGGCAGCCTTATTTTTCTGTTAAATTCTCAATTCGTAAGCGTTATAACCTCCCTCCATAAAGATCCACCACACGAAAACTTTTCTTAGCAGAGTGATTTTTGAAATAAGACTAACTTGAAATCTTGGTCTGGTGGTTAGGTACTTAGACTAAGAAATAGGTTCCAATCCAAGGATCGCCAATTGCAATTTATATTAGACTGGTTGTTTCTAAAGTAACTGAATATCCTAGGACGACCAATCGCAATTTATATTTCAATTTATATTTATATTTGTTTGTAACTGAATTGGGTACTTGACTATTTTTTAAAAAGTACACAGGGCTATTTATTAGTTTATCCTAATCATGTAAAAAATATGTCGTAATTTATTTTCATATATTTAGTTAAAAAAAGCAAAAATTAATATGTACAATTTAGTTTGCCGCCAAATCGCTACCTGTTAACTGTAGCTACGGGTAACGTCATTGTTTCTTACCATAGATACAAAATCGCTTTTAAAAAAGATATTTAGGAAATAACATTAATGATTTTAAACTAAAAAAAACGGGTCGGATATTTCGTCGATCAGATATCGACCGTCGATCACATCCGCGTTGATATTTAGTTGAGATTTAAATAAAAATACGAAAACAATTACCAAATAACCTGGCATTATGACTTTTGATCATAATTCTTAAGCCCTTGTGGAGCAAATAAACAAGAAAAATGAGTAATCTGACATCATGCATCACGATTGGTGTTTACCGTCACGTGACGCACAGATAAAAAAATAAGTATTTAAATTGCTAAAATAAAATTATCCTTGGAGTATTTTTAATAAATCCTTGTTGCATACGTTATTTAGATGATAAATCTATGTTCCTACAGAAATTCATTGATATTGGTTACTATTGTCAAGTACCCAATTGTCCAGGATTGGAATCGATATCGTGATATGCTCATACTCCCTGTAGAGGTACATCATGCCGAATGCAAGGTCGGCGAACCGTGTGTGCACAAGTTGTATTTGTACTTAATCCTTCCATAATTCGAGCGTGAACATGTCATACAAAACATACATCTAGCTAAATTCGAAGGCAGTTTTATATATAACTAACATTTTACACACACAAGCTCACGCCTGTATCCCCGAAGGGGTAGGCAGTGCGCACTAGCGGACTAGAACACCCACATTTTGCTGAGCTTAGTTTCGTGCCAGATGTGATAGGGGGTGAGCCTATCGCCATATCTGACACAAATTCCAAACTCCAGGTTGATACTGAAGAATCTAATATAACTTTTCTCGACTCAGGGATCGAACCCGAGACCTCAGAACAATATCGCGCACGCAATACCACTACGCCACCGAGGCAGACTTACTTAAAAGTATAACGTTTAAGACAAATATTGTTGTCATTTTCCAATTACTTCTAATTCAATTAATGAAATCTTTGCCTTTTATAAGTATTTCACAGTAAAGTCTCTTCTTATAGAAACTTTTTATCTTATCTTTTAGAGACCGTCCAAATATTGTGTCGAGTTGTCGCAATTTAAGCAGGTTAAATAAATTAGAGACCGAGTAAAACATGGTCTTATTGTGACTCTGTTATCCATTTCGAATTACAGAGTCCTTAATAATATAGTATACTATATTATCAGCTTAGCTCAGATACCCTAATTTTGAATTTAAATGCATATGTATAGAAATATTTTTACGGATTCTATCACGATTTGTTTCAACTGTCGGACTGAGTCCGACCCGTGACCACGAAGACTGCAAAGCCTTCGAAACGTCGGGCATAAAAATTAAAAATAGATTTATTTCAATGTATAACATTCGCGTAAACTTAAGAAATCAGTATGCACATGTATAGAATAAAAACAGTAAAAAAGAAAGAAAGAAATAAAGTTTATTTGACAAACCAAAAAAGGACGGCATCACCTTACTTAGTAATTGATTTAATCTAATCTCTATTATATATCAAGATATAATCGTTTATCTAATTTGTTTATATATTTGAACACACATTATATATATTGTGTTCAATACTCACATCATATAGTCCTGAGATACGAGTTACAGTATTGTAGATTTCAGGAAGTACATACGAGAGACAATTGATCTGTACCCTTAGTACGAGTTTTTCTCGATTAACGAAATCGACGATAGTTTACAGTTTCTCCATACATTTTTTAGTTCGTTGTAGTTTCCGCAAAGTGTCGCTGCTAGTCAAATGTATGGACAAAACGCAAACTATCGTCGTTTTCGTAAATCGAGAACTGTCAAAATAAACTCGTACTAGGGGTACTGATAATACCCGTAATAAAAATTACTATTTTGTCGATCGATAGAGCTTATTCCAAGGGTGGTCCCATATAAATTTGGTCACGATTGGATAAGTTTCGAAGACAGTCCATTGTGTTTTTAAACTTGTGTTTATTAATAAGGTAAACTGAATGATCCCGCTCTTATTCACAGTTGTTCGAGATCAACGTAATGTGGCCTGCAGCACGTAAAGCAAATTGTTTCCAACATCATTTCGCTTCACGGCTAGTCCATTGCTGCAATTAAAATACCTTAAATTAATTAAATTTTACTGCATTATATCCTCTTAATAGTCCAAAATAAATTACAAATTAACATTCCTAAATACTCTTTACAATATTTATTTGATGAGCGTATCAAACAATGCGCTTTCCCCGACCATCTTTAATTAATTAGCGTATAATATTAAAACATAATATTTGTACTACAATGCTAGAATGTAAATCATATGGGCAATTAAATTCACGTTGTCTCGTATAATCGTGATTTTTTTCACAGCATATCATGAGTTATTCGCTTAACTTAATCTTAAATTAGGTATTAACTATCAGATTTACAAGCTCTCGCGCCTCTTTGATATTTTAAGAAAATAAGCTTACATATTTTATATTTTTTAAATTAAGATACTAAATTGTGGTTATATTATTAAGTGGATATAAAGAACTCGGGTAAAAATAGGCATAATTATTCCGTTTTATCTGCCCTTATCCCAGGGAATGTGGGATCGGCGCATCAAACCTTTTCAAGTATGTCGTAGAAAGGATTTGGTTTGATTTTTACGACCGGCTACCTGCCTGACGTTGAACCTCCCCCCCCCCCTGTGGGTCAGTCCAGTGCAAATAATGTAAAAAAAAACATCCTGTCCGTATGGGAATCGAATCCAGGACTTCCTGGACTAACCCAGTAGACCAAGAGACGTCAAAAAAGACATACCACCAAATACTCATACAGTTAAAGTCGCATTATGTCGTTTAAGGCTGCCTTATATATCAAAATTATATGGCGAAAATCAATGTTAGAAGCCGTTAAAATTGATTAGCGTTCCAGTATTCGGGCGATAGTAAGTTAATTAATTAAAAAACAAGATAAAGCAAACGCTTCTGCGGCATGTACGAGATATATTCTATAATTCTATATTCTGTTTTTACTCTTTAGAAAGGTTTATAAATGTTTCCACGGGTGACTATCTGAGTGAAAGTTAACGTTGTCAGTGAACGGGCCTTTTTTGGCATTGCCAAATAGTTTAGAACGGTCGGGCTTCACTTGGCAACAGGTATTGAAGTTGTGTTTTCACAGGCCAAGCCGAGGCGTGTTTTTACTTGCGCTTTTTAAGTTAGCTCTTACGTGTGCCGGTTTCGGCTATTGAGTATAGTTTTACTCACATCCCAAGTTGAGATTGAAAATTATTTTATTTACTTAGACTTCGTAAAGGTCATCAAAATATTTCATATAAATGTAATTTTATTATTCGAATTATCGTGACAAAGTAATAATCCAAGTTTAAAAACTTAACGGACCGACTTCAAATCCGATCGTGACCAAATTTATATGGGACCACCCTTGAAAGAAGCTTTATCGAACACAAAAGAATTTTGAAGATCGGTCCACATTCATTCGGTAACATACATACATTTTCTCCTTTTTGGAAGTTGGTCAAAAATATATGGGTATTGGGCATGTTTTGCCGATTTAAACCTCAAGCCAAGTAGAATCTTGGGTAGAGCTAATTAAGTTTTACTTAAACTCACAAACGAATCATTATCTAACTTTAACGGACACTTAGAAAGAAATATTATAAACACCTTCTTTCAACAAAATGAATGTTGTTCCCAAATATGGCGTGAGAATTTACAACCACGTCAGGCGAAATAACTTAAGTTTTAGAAATCATATATATTTCAAAAGATAACGGGTTCCTCGGTGTTATATTTTACTATACCTATAGAAACTTAGTTGTAACTTGTAACTTTACAGGATATGGCAATGCTTTGTGTGTATGTTTGAACTTATAATGAACTAGCTGAACCAGCGAACTTCATTCCGCCTAACAGTCGATTCTTTATTTTTTTAGATTTTTTATTATATCTAAAATAAACGTAGCCTAAGTTACTCTTTATTACATCAGCTACCTGCCAATAAAAGTCCCGTCAAAATTGGTCCAGCCATTTCAGAGATTAGCCGGAACAAACAGACAAAAATTGTAAAAAATGTTAATTTGGTGTATATACCGTATATATATACTACTATAAAATATATGTATATATTCATATATTTTAGAGGTACATATATTTTATTTGAGGATTAGCAAGTTGCAATGGCAGTGGGCAGGGCACATAGCTCGTAGAACTGATAGCCGATGGGGCAGAAAACTTCTCGAGTGGAGACCACGTACCGGCAAGCGCAGCGTAGGACGTCCACCTACAAGGTGGACCGACGACCTGATAAAGGTCGAAGGAAGTCGCTGGATGCAGGCCGCTTCCAACAGGTCGATCTGGAAATTTTTGGGGGAGGCCTATGTTCAGCAGTGGACGTCCTATGGCTGATGATGATGATGATTTATATACAGGTAAAAAACGGTTATTTCAATATTACAAACAGACACTCCAATTTCATTTATATGTATAGATATAGTGTTGAACTTCAGTGAATGAACCTAGTATTCTTATATATTCGAATATTTATTATGATTTGTGCCCTATATGTTTGACCCTATCGCATTTGGGACGGAACTAAGTTAGGCGAAATGTGGGTGTTCTAATTCGCTAGTGCGCCTCTGCCTACTACTTCTGTATCCCCATACAGGTGTGAGCTTATGTTTGTTTTATTTATTTGCCATTGAAAATTATCAACAACTAGTTTAGAATTCAGTCGAGTGACAGCGTATATGGGCGGGTTGTGAACCGAGAAGTCTTGCGTTCGATTCCCAGGTCGGGAATTATTTTCTTACAGCATTTTCCCGGGACTAGATCCCCAGATGAGGGTTGACGTCACGCAGTTGACAGGCAGGCAGCCGGTCGTAAAAACCACGCCAAATCCTTTCTGCAACACACTGGATAAAGGGTGTTGCGCGGACGCCAATACGGGTAGTTGGAAAGAAAGAGAACTGACTATATAAGAATTTCTGTAGCATCAGTACACAGTAGTTTATCATATGTAACACATATAGTACAGTATAAGTACTTTCCTCACAAGAATTTCGAAGGTATTTGAAGTGTACCAACCCGCTTTAGGCCAGCGTGGTAGACTAAGGCCTAACCCCTCTCATTAGTAGAGGAAGCCCGTGCCTAGCAGTGGGACAGTAATATTATAGGGCTAATATTATAAGTAATGACAGATCAATTCGATGGAAGTTTTCAACGATAGTCTACAGCGCACCAGTCGCATTACCATGAACTCATTACTTACTCCGCCACACTGGCCCCACAAATAACAGCTTATACCACTCTTCTATGTGATCCACGCACATCCGCCACATAGTGCCCAATCAGCAGTCATTATAACTGTTAACTATACATTTCGGCCACGGATCGGGTCCAAAGCGGGCCGTATTCATTCCATAAGAGAATTTCGCGAATCGTCCATCCTATTTTAACACGTTAGAGTGATGTCGTCATCTCATTCGGACACGTTTCACCTCTATTCGGCTCCAGACAGGACCAAACTTGTCCAACAGGTTTCTAAAAATAGCGGAAACTGACGATTTTTTAAGAATAGCCTAAGGTAGCTTGCTCAATATATGGCCAAGTGGTACGTACGTTCGGTAACGTATAACACCAAAACTTGTATAGAATCTAAATCATTCAACGTAAAATTATCTTTACAAAATCCTATTCTTGCAATCACTTTACAAAAACCTAAATTTAAATAAGCGATTAAGGCTCCACGTTGGAAATATTCACAACAGGAAAATTCCAACGTTAAACTGCAGATTCTTTTGTAAATTCTGCTAACAGTCACCTGCAAAAGGTTTCTTTTTCGAGTTGGGTTATCCTAACCGAAACATGCTCATGCTGTATTCCCGAAAGAGTAAGCAGAGGCGAACTAGAACACTCACATATCCCATAGTGATTTATTAATGCTTGGTGCATTATTTGTATGGTGAATTCGCGTTTTACTTAATAAAAGTTTTAACAAAACGTACGTTACGTAAACGTACGCTTAACAAAATGCTTAAAACGTCATTTAAAAAATGTACATTGGGAATAATAGTTAATTCAGTAATTCAATAGTTTTTCTTTCTGCTTAACGTTACCCCGCTCTAGTCCCAGTTAAACGCTTCCACCTAGACTTGAGAATTCTCCACACCTAGGTTGAGTGAGATTTATAGAGCGAACTTTGATAAGTCAAAGCAACGATGAGTTCGTTGAGCGAACTTCAACTAAGTCGGAGTCAAAGGAACAAACTCAATGAGAATTTGGAATTTTCAAATCGAACTTTGACTTACCCGAGACATTTTTTACAAGAAAATCTTTACTTAGTCAGTTACTCAGTCTGTTTTTCTTGAAAAAATAGCTCGGACTACGGCGAAGTTCGATTTAAAAATTCCAAATCCTCACTGAGTTCGTTTCTTTGACTCCGACTTGGTTGTAGTTCGCTCTTTAAATCTCAGCCTGCGACCGTTGGTTCTCATATCTTCCATAGAAACGTCTAGTCAGCTTTTGGGCCGACCACGGAGATGCAACCCTGCTACGATTTGTTCCAGGCACTTGCAATCACCGTCCTTAATGTCAGTAATTCAGAAATGATTGCAACATATTAGTATTAATGTCATTATTTTATTTAAATTTAGTTCAGGGGGGTTACCACAACCTCTTATAGCAGTATTATTATAATTTTACGTGTACCGATTCCCATACAAAACAAATGAAGAACGATTATAATAATACTACTATAAGAAGTGGTGGTAACCCTGCAGTAACAATTTCATCCTTAGTCTAGATTTATCTATTTTAATAATGCTATAATAAAACCATTAGCTATATCTTTATAGTGAAGTGAGCAATTTTACACTTCATTGAATTTTTTTTTCTCATATGCTCATTGAACCGTTTTTATGAGAGAACTAGGCTATATCATTAACTAGGGGAGTTTAATAAATACCTGCATCACGAAGCTATTTTTAATAAAGGAGCTTTATATACTTTTCATATAATTTTCTGTAATCAGTGTTGAGTACATCGGTGCGTTAGAAGTAAAATGTACTATTCAATGTTAAATGCATGTACTGTAGATGTAACTACATAAATAAATAGTGTAAAAAGTTGAAAATCGCCTTCAAAACTCCAGTCGCAACGTAGACTGCCGTCTGTTAAGGAGTTCACTTCGTATTCTTCTTTCTTTGGATCTCGATGTTTATATTTGTTTCGTAAGTCCCAAGTTTATATATGTAAGGTCGTAATAAGTTTGAACTTTTAAAGTTTGGACATTTTATGGACATAAATCTTCCACCAGCTGATCCATGAGTAACTTCAGGCCGCTTCCAACAGGTCGATCTTGAAATCTTTGGGGAAGGACTATGTTCACCAGCGGACGTCCTATGGCTGATTATGATGATGAATATGGGCAATACTGTCTTTACCATAACGGCACACGGGGCCCGTACCCAGGGCCCTCGACCTCACGGGGCACCGATAGGCTGTTTCTTCAATAATTTGTACTCCCCAAGGGGCCCCCATTTTTTTTGTGCCTACGCATGCCTTAAGACGGCCGTGAATTTTAGTTTTACGCAAACTTTTTTACCATGTTGCAGAGTGCATTTGACTTTTTTATAGTATAGGCAGATCATAATATGTTTGAAGTCAACCACTTTTGTAGGATTCAGCGGCCTGAACAGGAAAATTTCTGACAACCGTAAATGTATTCGAACTCGATGCGCGTCCATGAAATTTGTATTAAATATTAACCAAACGTCATCAGTGCGCAGCGAACTCGAATACATTTACATTTACATTAGTTTTTCGTGCTCGGGCTACAGTTCCGGGAAAATCATATTAGATAAACCCGACCACAATCCATACACATTACCAGCAGACCAAGGAGGCAAGCACGCAAACTAAGCCGACTCACTTCTGCAATATGCATTAATAAAAAGTGTGTCTGCCCGTATTCTACCGCAATGTAAGGTCGACGCAAAATTGTTTTTCAAGCATGTCGCAGAAAGGATTTAACTTAATTTTTAACACCGGCTGCCTGCCCGACATCAACCCCCATCTGGGGAAATAATATACTCTACCATGTGTTATTAAAATTCACATAAGTTAAAATGCAATTCATTAATTTTCGACCGATTTCCTAAAAAGGAGGAGGTCCTCAATTCATCGGTATTTTTTTTTATGTATGTTACGCGATATCTCCGCCAAACGTGGACCGATTTTCAAAATTCTTTTTGTGTTCGAAGGAGCTTATTTCAAGGGTGGTCCCACACAAATTTGGCCACGATCGGATATGAAGTTGGTCCGTTAAGTTTTTAAACTTGTGATTATATGTTTTTTTGTTGGAATGCAACAAAAGCGAGCGAATTTTATGCAAAGCTAAATTCAGTTCCGTTCGGTATGGATAGCGTTTTTTGCATACGATAGTAAATTGATGACTTTACTCATGTGAAATACGATATTTTCGATACTTGACGAACATAATAGTTGCATAGTTTTGTATGCATCTGACATAATTCGATTGGTTCGTTTGATTTAAACTTAATATAAATAGTGATTTGTTGTGTTTGGAATAAATAAAAAAATAAAGTAATGTATCTAAATGTGTACTATTTTAATTCACCTTTTGACACTTTTTCATACAAACATAGCCTCACGAATCCTTGAAGGGATATGCAGAGCGATGAAGCGAAATAGATCCCCCACATTTCGCCGAGTTAATTTCGATCCCAGTTGTGATACGCGGGCGAGCCTGTCACCATATCGGACACAAATTTCAGACTCCGCTCTGGTACAAAATAGGAAAACCTGAATATCACTTTACCTAACCCGATAATCAAACCCGAGACCTCAAGACGATAGTCGTATCGCGCACGCAATACCATCATTATCAGCCATAGGACGTCCACTGCTGAACATAGGCCTCCCCCAAAGATTTCCAGATCAACCTGTTAGAATCGGCCTGCATCCAAATAGTAAAAAAATACGCCGGCCCGACGATTTCACAAAAATGACAAACAATGACAAGTTTCTCACACAAGCCAAGTGGTCACCACTTACCACCCTTTTACTTTAACTCCTAAACCCTATTGTTAGTAGAAAACAGCTTTCACGCTACGACGGTATATTATAGTTTATACTTAAAATATTTTCGTTTAAGTTTATTCAAAAAATAAAAATTCAACGGGTGTGAATGGTATTTTATTATCCTTTTTGGCAGCTGAGTGTTCTTTTAAGTCTCACTTAAGTTCGTATTACAAAATGATACTCAGGCTAGTTCTTTTCTATCGTAACTTGAGCATCGTGGGTAGTTTGTTTTATCGGACATCGATACACCGTGAACTACGACTAACTGTATTGTGATTACATTCCATTATTAGATTCGCCGATCAAATTCACTTTCAAACGCAATCGCTCCATCTGCATCATTAGAAAGTGTGAACCAAGTGTTTAATGTAGGCAGCATTAACAAGCAACGAAAATGTTTCTATATTAAAGAGGTATATAATAATATTAGCTCTGTAATATTACTGTCCGACTGCTGGGCCCGGGCCTCCTGTACTGATGAGAGGTCTTAAGCTTTAGTCTACCGCGCTGGCCTAGTGCGGGTTGGAAGACTTCCCATACCTTCGAAATTCTTGTGGGGAAATTCTCGGGTATGCAGGTTTCCCCACGATGTTTTCCTTCACCGTTATAGTAAGCGATAATTCACAAAGAAAACACACTTAACATAGAAAAGTCAGGGGTGTATGCTCCATTTTGGGGTTGGTCTCGAACCTCCGTCCCAATCCCAACTGAGCTATCGCTGCTTAATCCTAATTCTGCTTTATATTATATACTGTATAGTTTTTTATTATTTTTTAATTAGCAGAAACTGGTAGGTGGTATCTACCATCTATACCACGATACTAAGATGATCATGAGAATATAGTATAAAAATATATATTCGGGATAAAAGTAGCCTATGTGCTCTTCCAGACTACAATAAATATGTGCCAAATTTCATCTACATTCGTTCAGAAAACAGATTCATGTTTCAAAATAACATGATGTTATCTAAAATGCCGATTTGATGATAATTTTCACTGAACTCGTCTCTTCTGTCGTATAATAAATAGCTCGGACCGTTTAAAAGTAATTTAATTATTTTATCTACCATCGCTTAGCTTAAAAATATTTCACTAGGCTAATTTAGCAACTACACCAAAGTTGATCTCTAAAGTTTTGGGGCTATTTAATCGTTGCGTAAACTGCACACTCGAGTTGTTTAATTAGTTTTAATGCTGTTTTAAACTTCGTTCCTAACTTGATTTCCTATTTGTATTTCCGATTGGTTTGCGATTAATATACACAATACAGCAGTGGCGAAGAGTCCATACATTACCATTTCTTTTGGCTTACCTGTGCTGAATTATCTACTAATAACATAATAAGCTCACGCCTGTATCCCTGAGGGAATAGGCATCTGCCTATGCGCCTCTGCGCACTAGCGAACTACACGCACTTAATTCCGTCCCAGATGTGATAGGGGGCAATATCTAATAATTGACATAGAATATAGCTTCGGCTTTAAGGTCGCAGGAAGTCGCTGGATGCAGGCCGCTTCCAACAGGTCGATCTGGAAATCTTTGGAGGAGGCCTATGTTCAGCAGTGGACGTCCTATGGCTGATGAGGTGCAGTTTATGGTGTTAAGACTAAAGGCATTAAATAATGCCGTAGGTCGGAAATTACAATTAATATTTCAATTTTTGTTTCAAAATAGGTTTCGACTTTGTACACAGTAACTATGATAATAGGCTTATATCCAATTTTCCTCTATCTGCCATTTACGACCCGGCGAGATCGGCGTTACACAATTTTTAAGCGTGTGGAATAAAGATTCGGTTTAGTTACGACCGGCTACCTACCTGACGTCAATTCTAAGAGTAGTCCCGAGGAATCTTGTTAAGTGAAATGTCGCTTTGTTGACTTAGGATTTGAACCCAGTAGGTACTTCTATAATTCCTACTCCTCTCTGTTTGATTAATATCGTTGCGGGATCAAGTCAATTTTGCATTATCTAAGACGCCGACCTTCATTGCTCGGTGTCATAAAATGCGTACCATTGTTGATCCTGGCTTACAGGAGTTACAGTGACGGGGGCTGGATAGTGTCGTTTAGTAGGTATCTCCTGCCTCAAGCCAAGCCTCAAGCTGCCACTAGACCAAGGAGATACTACATTGATCTTTGTCATTGTCAACTGGCATTAAAAAGAGCAACGCCAGAGTTTGTTGTCCGTTCATCTCTAGCGAAACGGCCTTCCGAACTGGCGATAGAGGAACTTTGACAGAATCTAAATGATGTAGTAACATTTTGTGGATTCAAAAAAGATTTTGGTTTGAGAATGAAAAAGACTTATATTATGGGATAGATAATGTAGTATACATTATGGTCGTCAAACAACTACCATCTACTTGCACTTCTGCCCACCCCTCTATTAAAAACTCCAATTTTATGAAAATCGTAATCCAAATTCTCGTTATCTGCAGAGTCCAGCATTCGTCACGGAGAGAAAATTCTATTGTAAATGAAAATAAATCACTTGGTGAAACTCGGATGATAACCAAAAACCTTTATTGTTTAACTGTTCAAGCTTTACCTTTGATAGTTAACAAAAGGAATCTATCTCTCTTTAGTTAATTAATGAAATTTTATAATACGTTTTACTTTCTCAGTAATACTTTATTATAGCTTAAAATTTTCCAACATTTTAAATATATTTCGACACGGAAAACGTCCCAGCCTTTTTCTTTATAATTAAAGATACAACACGTCGAATATCATTCACGCTACGGCAATGCTGTTTATCAGTGGCAAAGGGTGAAAATGTTCAAAAGGGAAGCCAATGACACTTTCTCTTTTAGAAATACCTAGATAATCATCATCATCATCAAATTTGCAAATTTAATTCTAAATTCCATAAAGCTATAATGTAATGTTGCCGATACTATCATTTTACACATAATAAAAACCTAATTTAATAATGTTTTATTTATTTATTTATTTACTGAAAAAATACCAGAAATTATGATAGAAAATAGTGGACAAGAAAGAGGGTAGCCTCAATTCAAATAGCTATATTTTTCATAAAATCTAACATTTTCTGGGACAGGATAAATGACGTCATGCGGATAAGGATGAAGACATGATTTTAAAATATCATAAAACATGTAAGTATCACAAAAATATCTCATTTATTATGGCGAATTAAACAATTGAACTTAAAATTTATAACTATTGATAAAATAACATTTATGGGGATCAAAATTGCATAAGAGGATCTGCTTTATCGGTGAAAATGGTGACGAATCTAGATTGTAGACGGGATTCCCCGAGCTATACTTATCATTGCCAGCAATTCATGCAGATTTATTAATCATAACGCAATTTCATGTAACAATCATTCCAAAATTATAAATATTTATATATAAAGTTTATAGCAGCGGTGGTCAAATGAACAGGATATATCACTTGGTAGAAAGTTTTTCAACTGCAATGTATTCGAGCTTGTATGAAATATTAAACAAATGCCATCAGCAGCCCAAGCACGAAAAACTAATGTAAATGTAAATGTATTCGAGTTCGCTGCGCTTTGATGACGTTTGGTTAATATTTCATACAAATTTCATAGACGCGCATCGAGCTGAAATACATTTACGGTTGTCAGAAATATTCCTGCTCAGGCCGCAGTTCTCAGCGAGATCGAATACATTCACGATTGTCAGAAATTTTCCTGCTCGGGCCGTATTTAATCAGAGAGAATATAGATTTGATACAGATTACAGGGCGTTTTACTTCATGTTTTCCGTGATCTAACTTTTCGCAAGGTACAAAAGCTATAGGACTAATGAGGAGCAGATTGGACGCGGCTTGTTGGCTCAGGCTTTTCACATTTCCAATAATGATGTGCTGACCCGGGTAGTACGTAGGTACACGAACGATTGGTAAGTAAACACCTACCAAGCTGAAACCAGCTTTAATACTGCAGACTGTCAGATCGTCTATTCATTTAGTGCTTGTGTTACATTCACGAATACTAGTGTATTTAATTACACTTAATAAACAAATATTTTTTTCTGCCCTTATCCCACCTTAATGTATGTTATAGAAATGGTTTGGCTTCGTTTGTAGGACCGGTTGCCTGCCTGACGTCAATCCCCTTCTGGGAAATCCAATCCCAGGAAAATTATGTAGAAAATCACTCCGCCCGACCTGGGATCAAATAAATTGGCTTCATCTGTCAGTCACAGCACATCGCAAGATATTTCTACAAAGATATTTAATAGTATAACCTCAATATGTACTTTTGTTTAATGTCTCTACATTTTTATGTCAAACATCCGAACGCCTTTATCGGTTATGTGGGGAATTAACATAACATAGCAATAATTAAATGAATAAATTCACGCAACAGTCACACACATAGTCTTAACCCCACACTAGGTACAACCTGTATCGTGGTTATCAGAAACTACGAGAGACTTTCGGTCTCCCAACATCCAGATGATATCTGTGGGCCTTATTTTGTCTCGGTGCGGAAATTCAACCAGCGGTCTCTCACTTATGTTAATTAACATTTATCCACGGACGGCAAAAAAGATGGACGGAGCGCTAGGAACATTAAAAGTGAAGTTTTCGGCCCAATCGATCTATCGACACGTAATGGCGTGTGCGTGCGTAGGGCACTTTTGTACAGGCGCGTTTGTGTGCGTGGCTTCTCTGTGGCATCCGTTTAACTATAGGCGATACGGTGTCCTTTTTCTTTACGTCCGTGTGGTTACAAATTATTTTATGTAGTCGCTAGCGAGATACTACTCATGGTTGAGCTACAGTTGATGATTAAAAACCGACCACTCCGTAGTAATCCGCTGTGAACTGTCGAGATTGCGGCTTGCACCATGCGCACAAAAGATGACCGACGCATGACCCGTAACCATGCTCTTTTCAACAAACTGCAAATACGGGATTAAGATCCAGGTGCGGATTCAGTGAAACAGTAACGAGTGCAATTGACCCCCTGTGAATCAATAGCGAAGGGCATATACAATTTCCACCGGCTGACCATAGCCAATATAGAGTAATATGTAAAGTCAAAACTAGCATCAGCTCACTATCTGAAAACTTTCAATCTTCACTCCTATTATATTCCACCGGTATCCCACTCCAATATTGGGACGGCGCAAATCTTCTTTAAACATGTTGCAAAAAATATTACCTATTATTTCATGTGATAATAATTATCAAAACTCAATGTATACAGACCTTTATTACTTCTTTCTTTCCAACTACCTTTATCCTACCTCTATATGAAGCTTGAAAAGGCCGAATTTAAATACATATTTACGTACCCTCGTAAATATAGTAATTAATATTTTTTTACTAAACATTGAGTGAAGCTTCTCCCCGAGATAATTGTAGTATATTAAAAACGTATTCAATTTTTGGTAGTGAAAAAAATCGAAAACCGTTGAGCAGTTCTAGAGATTACCGATTTTAAACAAACAAGCAAACAAACCTTACAGCTTTATTATATATATTGAAATGTTATTAATATCGAAATTCATAAGCACAAACTCAAACCGGATGCCGCGCCGTTGAACATTCGTAATACTCGCAAAGCCTCGTCGTACAAACAAATAACGTCTTTTATCACGTAATTTGTACATCTTGATTAAATTAAGATCTCGGATCTTATATGAATGGGTTTCATTTTCTTCAGCACGAATGAAATGGCTCAACCGGTTTAATACCACTGTCTCACAGAAAACTGACCTAAAGTAGCAGGTCACTGTTGTTTTTCATTTAGTTGGTGAAATTTTCGATGGCATAAATCCTAATCCCAATTTCTACTCCCCTCTAAGGTTTGCAACACATCTATGATACTTGCCATCAGGTGACCCGCCTGCTCGTTACCAGTCCCTGTTATAAAAAGAATAATTCGAATTATTGCGACCCTATATATTACCCTATTTAATGACGTACAAAAGTTTAACACCACGCAACTGTTATAGAAGTAGGTCCCCTTCTTTGAATTTGCATCAGAATACCCACGACTTTCTTTACTAAAGGTGTGTGATTGAAACGATGCATAAGCAAATGCTGTGAAAAGAGACGCAGGATAAAAGGAACACGTGCTTGACTGTCCCTGCGACACCTTGCATGAATAAACGGAAACTGTTGTATACTAGATTTACAACTAACTCCTGGCACTTATTCTCTATTACCAAACGTACACAGACACACACACACTCATGTCTTGTTGACTTGACGTTTGTATGGAAAATTATTCTTTTTACCGTTCTCTTTTAGTCTATTTAAAAAGGACGATGAAGTGCATTTAAATTTTTATCAGCAGACAGAGAATCAGGCCCCTGGCCTCAGTGTCCCAAAAGGTTTTTGGTCTTGCAGAATTTGCTGCTCTAGCCAAACCCCTTGCCTTTTATAAAGAAAGACAAGATTGCTTTCCTTTTATCAGTAATGGAGGCCACGCCTATAACCACAAGGTGTAGACAGGGGGCGAATATACATATCGCTGAATTTATCTCTGTCCTTTCATCGAAACAAAAAACAAAGCTATTGCCACACTGGACACCAATTTTCTACATTCCTCGTCGATAAAGTGTGACATTTAACTCGAGGCTGCAAATTTTCAAGCTACTCGAGTAGTTTCAAGTCACATTTTCATCAACGTTTTCACTGATTCAACTTTAGTTCTTATGAGTTACAACCAACTGCCTGCCCAATTCAATCGCCAAGTAATTACTTTTTAATATTTCTATGCTTATTACACAGTAAAACCATGCGTTCTTCCAAGCAGATAATTTAAAGGCGCGTCTCCTGCACATGCTTTTTGAAAAAAGAACACAAAAAATCACTCATGTGAAAATGGATCATAGACAAAAAGGTTAGGAGAGACAGGAGACACGGTTTAAAATTGTAAACGCAAAAAATTGTGACAATGTATGTTTGTTACTCTTTCACGAAAAAAACTACTGATTGGATTTTGATTACACTTTACAGTTGTATAAATTATACATCAGAATAACATATAGGCTACTTTTATATCCCAAAAAATAAACTTCCATGCGAACAGAGCGCAGACACCAGCTAGCGTTTAGTAAAAACAAAAACCACCAAAAATAAAGAAAAACAAAACGTAAAAATTACTTTGGACATAATGCAAAAGATGCCATTGTTGTTGATTAAAGTGTGTGAATTTAATGTGGGTTACGGTGAGTTTGTAAATGTATGTGTTATATGTTTGTACATATATAACTATTATATGTCTATGCGTTCAAAGGATACGTGGTACAGCTAGTAACCATAGCAATTAGAGTTATAACTATGGTTTTAATATCTTTCCTATATCTTTAAAATCAAGGTTCATACAAAAATACTGATTTGCTAATTATGCTGCAATATGATAAAATTAATTTTCTGCCGACTTCCAAAAAGTCCTCAATTCGTCTGTATTTTTTTATGTATGTTACGCGATATCTCCGCCAAATGTGGACCGATTTTCAAAATATTTTTTGTGTTCGATAGAGCTTATTTCAAGAGTGGTCCCATATGAATTAGGTTACGATTGGATTAGAAGTCGGTCTGTCAGGTTTTTAAACTTGTGATTATTTATTCTAGTTTTATTAAGTATTCTGGTTTATAATCTATAATTAGCTTAATTAACAAAAACATTTTTATAGAAAAAACGGTCCGTTAAGTTTTTTTTTTATATTATTGGTTACCTCTAATAGAAACCACCATTCAGCAATATACTTGAAAAATAAAATTCGTGTAGCGACGACCCCGTCGTTGAGTGGTTTAAGGGCAGATGAAAATATTGAAAATATTAATTAATTTAATTGTAACAATGCAAGCAAAACGAATCTGACGGAACAAGGATATGACGAAAAAGTAATTTAACAAAACAACGATCTGATGAAAAACGGATCAGCGGCCCGAACAGGAAAATTTCTGACAATTGTAAATGTATTGTAGGCGCTTCTATGGAATTTGTATAAAATATTAAACACATATCATCAAAGCGCAGCGAGCTCTAATACATTTACAATTGTCAGAAATTTTCCTGTTCGGGCCGCTGACAAATGTCGTGTCTAGCATAGGGACAGATGGAAGAAGTGGAATATTTTCATATTGTTTGAGATAAATCATTATATAAAATTTAATATGCCCGGGACTGGTTCCCCCAGAGAAGGTTAACGTCAAGCAGGCAGCCGGTCGTAAAAACTGATCCAAATCCTTTCTGCAACATGCTTGAAAACGTGTGTTGCACCAACCCCACAGTAACGTGGAATATAATAATATAATAAAAGGGCAAGTAGAAAGAAAGAAATCATGATATAAGAGAGAGATAAATCAAAGCTTAGCTAATGATATGTATATCTAAAAAGTAGATTAATCTCGAATTAATCTACTCAGCATTTTTTTAACATTTCTCGCTAGCGACTCGGTAAAATATCTATATGAAAAACACCGGAACGCCTCTAGTGGTTACGCGGGGAACTGATGATTTTCATACAAATTATGTTACGTTGTCGTTACCGTGAAAAGTGATAAAACTCATGGTCCAGCTACAGACTTATTCTGTAAACACATGAACGTATTTATTATTCTGAGATAAAATTGGTAAAATATATTGTATTCCAATTGCTTGAAAGTGAAGTTTCATTCTTATTTCCCTAAGGATCTTATTAGGTACCTACTTACTCCAATGAAACAAATAAAATAATGTATTGGATATTTTCAGAGAAGGGAAAAGAATAATTGACATTTATTTTTTCATTCATATGATTACTTTTTAACTTTTTAATGTTTCGAAACCAGGGTTACAAAAATATAATACTTTTTCATTCTTTGTGAAGTTATTTCACAAAAAAAAAAAAACGACCAAGTGTATGCCGCATATCTGATCACGCACAGTACAGGGTTCAGCAGCCCGAGCAGGAAAATTTCTGACAACCGTAAATGTATTCGGGCTCGATGCGCGTCTATGAAATTTGTATGAAATATTAATCAAATGTCATCAGTGCGCAGCGAGGTTACATTTACATTAGTTTTTCGTGCTCGGGCTACTGAAGTAAGAGTAACTGTTATTTAAATATAATGTTATTAGACATAATTTTAAGTGTATGGTCCATAAACTGATATTTACTAACTGTTTTATATAACTAACAACTTCACATAAGTGATTTTGAAAATAACTTGTACGATGTTTTCTTTTTCCTTTGGTCGTCTATTTATTACTCACTAGCTGACCCGCGCAACTTCGTCTGCGTATGAGAGAGAGGGTTGAAAGAGTGAGTCGTAGGCACCTATAGCACAATAATTCTAAAAGAGGTAATGGGATGATCTACTTCGGCCGTCAGTCACCCCGTCTCTCACACCGTCAGTCACACCGTCTGTCCCCCCGTCTGTCACCCCGTCTCTTGCCCCGTCAGTCACACCCTCTGTCACACCCTCTGTCACACCGTCTGTCACTCCGTCTGTCACCCCGCCTGTCACCCCGTCTGACACCTTGTCTGTCACCCAGTAGGTCACCCGTCTGTCACCACGTCCGTCACCCCGCCTGTCCCCCCGTCTGTCACCTCGTCCGTCACCCAGTTGGTCACCCAGTCTGTCACCTCGTCTGTCACCCAGTCGGTCACCCCGTCTGTCACTCAGTCTATCACCCCGTCTGTCACCACGTCCGTCACCACGTCTGTCACCCCTTCTGTCACCCCGTCTGTCACCCCGTCTGTCACCCCGTCTGTCACCCCGCCTGTCACCCCGTCTGTCACCCCGCTGGTCACCACGTCCGTCACCCCGTCTGTCACCCCTTCTGTCACCCCGTCTGTCACCCCGTCTGTCACCCAGTCGGTCACCCCGTCTGTCACCAGTCTGTCACCCCGTCTGTCACCACGTCCATCACCCCGTCTGTCACCCCGTCTGTCACCCTTCTGTCACCCGTCTGTCACCTCGTCTGTCACCCAGTCGGTCACCCAGTCGGTCACCAGTCTGTCACCCCGTCTGTCATCACGTCTGTCACCACGTCCGTCACCCCGTCTGTCACCCCGTCTGTCAACTGTCTGTCACCCCGTCAGTCACTTCGTCAGTCACCCCGTCCGCCACCCCATCAGTCAGCCTGTCAGTCACCCCTTAGTCACCCTACCATTCATCCCCTCGGTCAACACTAAAATATGTTTTCAAATCGAACCAGTAGTTTCTGAGATATAAAATTCCCCGCTAGCAGCAGTTTTCATTTCTGCTCCGCTTCTATTGGTCATAGCGTGATGATATATAGCCTATAGCCACCGTCGATAATTGGGCTATCCAACACAAAAAGAATTTTTCAAATCGAACCAGTAGTTCCTGAGATTAGCGCGTTCAATCAAACAAACAAACAAACAAACAAACAAACTCTTCAGCTTTATAATATTAGTATAGATTAACTAGCCTGCTTAGCTGCTATAGTTTTCCTTTTAAGTTCATGATATATACTACTACTGTGAATTTTTTCACTTATCCAATACCAACCGTTTCGGAAATAGAGGAGGGGGGGGGGACGCCCTACTCTACCAAAAATTAAAGCTTAATATTTCCCAAACAGAGCCTGTAATCGAAATAGTGTTTGCAAACCTACATTCATTTTAAGAGACCTATCCAACGATACCCCCATACGATAGTCGAGAAAAAATTAATCCCCCCTTTACATGTAGGAGAGGACCCAACAAAAATATTGCTCAAGATTTTATTCCACGAATTTCTGAGTTTGATATATAATAAATGTATTATTATTATTATTATTATTATCTCAGCCTATCGCCGTCCACTGCTGAACGTAGGCCTCCCCAAGTGAGCGCCAACCATCCCGGTCTTGCGCAGCCCGCATCCATCCATAAATGTATACTCATGCCGAATTACAGCGCTCTAGTACTAATAGTCTCTGAGATAAAGTGGTCAGACAGACAGACAGAGAGACCGACGGACATGGCGAAACTATAAGGGTTCCTTTGTTGCCATTTGGCTTCGGAACCCTAAAAAAGAATAAGCTTGAAAATAAAAATATTACGAATTATTACACAATGGAAGGGAAATCCTGCCGAAGGTTCAGAGAATCCAAAAAATAGGATTCCGGTCGCGCCATGAAACTCACAACTCGAAGTATAACCATTATTTCGTTTAAAGTGCTTTACTTTCCTGGGTATAATAATCCTAATTATTAATTACATATTCGCTGGATGCAGGCCGCTTCCGACAGGGCGATCTGGAGATCTTTGGGGGAGACCTCTGTTCAGCAGTGGACGTCCAGTGGCTGATGATAATGATGAATTACATATTTTTGTACCAAATACATATTTGTTTCAGCCCTCCTGTAAAAAAATAAGATGAAGAATTCATTGTTATCGTAAACAATGATTCGGACTTCGCTCTGCCTCGGTTGTGTAGTTGTATTTCGGTACAACAACCGTCTTGAGGTCTCGGGATGGATCCCCGGGTCAGAGAAAGTGTTATTGGGTTACAACTCAGTCAGATCGAGACCAGCCCCAAAAGAGGTTCAAGATCCTCTTACACTTGGCTCGGCAGTCCGTACCACTCCCAACTGTGCTATCGCTGTTTTTTTATGTTAAGTATATTTTCATTGTGAAATATCTCTTGCGTTAAATGAAAACATGAGGAAACCTGCATACCTGAGAAAATTCATTTCAAGAATTTCGAAGGTCTGGCAAGTATACCAACCCGCATTAGGCCAACGTGATAGATTAAGGCCTAACCCTTCTCATTGGTTGAGAAGGCCCGTGCCCAGCAGTAATAAAATAAAATTCTATCTTCTAGCACTATGTAACTACGAAATAAGTAGTGGTAAACATATTGTCATATAATCACAAGTTTAAAAACTTAACTGACCACCATCCAACTTGATCCGATCGTAACCTGATGTGGGATATGGGACCACCCTTGAAATAAGCTCTATAGAACACAAAAATAATTTTGAAAATCGGTCTACATTTGGCGGAGATATCGCCTAACATACATAAAAAAATACAGAGGAATTGTGAACCTTCTCCTTTTTAGAAGTCGGTCGAAAAAGGTGACGTGTTAACGGTATAAGTATTTCAGAATATAGAACCAAATCTAAAATTCATTCTAGGAATATTATAATGCGATTGCAAAATGCCTGTAGAATTGTGAATTGAATCATTCAAAATCAAATATTCGAATATTTCAATACATTTCCACACAGATTTCGCGTAGATAGAATTTTCATTGTTTCTATCAGAATATTTTGTAACTATATTTCTATTAGTTGAAAACGGTAGGGTCGGATTTAGTTATCATTTTATTAGTTGCTAATTGCTATGCATATTAAGGTTGCTTGGTCAAATAACAAAACAAACCTCAATAGAATTTTATCTTGTCTGCTTATTGATATCTATTTGCGATATCACCCACCCTCTAATATTTAAATTAGAGTAAGGAAATATGAAAGAAATCAAATAGTAGAGCTTTAAGGACAAGATGTGTTGAACTGTTTTGGAGAAAATGGGATTCTAGTAACTTTCGGAACCATAATATATATTCGAAACCGTTCACTGTGCGTGATCGAACATGCAATTGCATGAATTGTTTTTTTTAGGCAACGGTTTTATTTCTGACGTTTTTTTTTTATTCGTTCGAATCCGCATTCTAGAGGTGTGTTACGTAGTATTCTTAGTGGATGTTAGCTCTATGTAGAGTCTTACATGATTGTCGCCAATCAAGTCGAAATGGATGTACGTGGGAACGTGCCTCTCAAAAGAAATCTGCATGATGTATCAGCTACTCCATCGCATAAGATCGAATTCCAAAATTCTCAAACACTCCTCTATCCCTTACCTTTTTTGCTGTCATCATTCAAGCGGTCCGAGCAGGAAAATTTCTGATAATTTTAAATGTATTCGAACTCGCTGCGCACTGATGACATTTGGTTAATATTTCATACCAATTTCATAAACGCGCATCTAGCACGAATATTTACGATTGTCAGAAAATTTCTTGCTCGGGCCGCAGTACTTAAATATCAATCCTAAGTAATATGTTACAGAATTTTGTGAGCGGTGGTAATTTTTTTTTTTGGATTTTCCGTCAACTAGCCTATTTGTTCGTCCTTGCTGGTGGTAGGATATTCGAATCCGACCGGATGGCGAGCACCGTACACATGCTGCAAAAACCTGCCATGGTGAGCCACACTCCGTGTGTGGTTCGCGTTCCAGGATCAACCAGGGTACTTCCGGTTCTTTCGAGAGGCTTGCGGCATGACTTGATGGTTGGTTGAGACGGTTATGGGGGTATACCTATATCTGCATCGGTCATCC
Source organism: Clanis bilineata (assembly GCA_036417725.1). NCBI lineage: Eukaryota > Metazoa > Arthropoda > Insecta > Lepidoptera > Sphingidae > Clanis > Clanis bilineata. The sequence goes on from CM071137.1 coordinate 16,459,160, forward strand.
GCCTGTCTTGTCGCAAGCCCCTCGATTCGCTTCTTTCCTCTTCGGATTCGGAGTGTGAAGAAGCATAAATAAGCCGGCATGACACTGTACGATGATTTCTATAATTAGACTGAGGCTGAGATCTATAGAGCGAACTTCGACTAAGCTTAAGTCAAAGAAACGAACTCAGTGAAGATTTGGAATTTTTAAATCGAACTTCGACTTGGTCCAAGCCATGTTTTACAAGAAATACAGACTAACAGACAGCTGACAGACTAAGCAAAGGATTTCTTGTAAAAATGACAACAAATATATATGTTTAGAGTTATATGATTTTTTCTATTTATTTTAATACATGTGCAACTGGTGTCTATTTAAATAAATAAATAGCAATAAAACGATTAAATATTAAATACTAAAGGAATGGACTCATCGTGACGGAACCAGAAATTGTAAGCTGGTAGAAAAAGAGTATTTTAAAGCGGAAAATATGCCATTCGCATATCGGTTTGGACTTTAGACAATTACATCTATGCGAATGACGTAATTACCGCTTTTATTGCATTGACATTAGAGATGAAACGGATATCCGGTAACTATCCGGTATCCGGCCTATCCGGCATTGTTTTCACTATCCGGCCGGATACCGGATAGTAAGTCGATATTCGGCTGGATACCGGATAGTGAAATTTAAAAAAATCTCATTATTTTAAACAAGGAAAATCATACCACAAGGTTATGGACACCGTTTATTATTATAATGGCACGTCAAAAAATTTTGTTTTATTAATTAGTTTAGTACGCAAAATGGACAAGTGGCGAATTGTGGTGAATAAATACAAAATTTTCCGCATATTTTTTATAGCAGTGACTGGCAAACGAGCCAATGGGTCACCTGATGGTAAGTGATCTCCATCACCCATAGACACCCAAGACACAAAAAGAATCATGGGTGCGTTGCCAACCTAAAAGGAGGGAAGGGGATTGGGAAAGGGAGTGGGGAAATGGGCCACCGGAAATCACACTCACCGAACGAAACGCGACAGCAAGCTGCCACTTTACGTCGGTTTTCTGTGAGACAGTGGTATCTAACCGGTCGAGCCGGCCCATTCGTGCTATAGACGTTATTGTCTACAGCGTGGCTCTACCACTTTAAAATGGTCACGACATTATTTTTTTGTTTGTTTTGTTTATTACAATGTCCAATTAATTAACACTGTGGCGATGCTGTATGAGTTTAGTAGCAATGGTATGATGGTGGTCTCTTTCTATTGTAATCTGTGATTGGTCTAGGTAGTCATGCTCACTTAAAAGTCCATGCTTGTGGCGACGACGTGTGCCGTGTCGGTAAGTTCCCTGCAACATGGTTGAGAGGCCGATGGCTGGCACGTGCGACATAATCGTGAACGGGTGCTGCTTGTGGGGACTGGTCTGCTCGACTTTTTTATTATTTTACTATTTGTATCCATCGGTCTAGTTTATTGTTTATTCGCCGTACTTGTGGGAGTCGCTCAGCAATCGAAATAGTACGTTTTATTGGTTTTATTTTACATTGAGGCAACTTTGTTGTAAATTAGCTGCTCTAATCTAATGAAATATGTTTACGATTTATTGTTTGTTTATTAATATCTTATTTTAATTGTAAACTGCTTACTATTACTTTTTTCTCGAAAAGCACAACGTCAGAGTTTCCTACTCGTTCTGCTCTGACAAACCAGGCTTCCAAACTGGCGGTAGAGTAAAATTTTTGACGGAATCTAAATAATGTGTGACATTTTATGGATTCAATAAATTATTTTGTTTTTGATTTTTTTTATATACAGGTTCAGTTCAGGCCGAATATCCGGTAGCCGGATATCCGGCGCTCCGGCCTTGTAACTTGCCGAATATTCGGTATCCGGTATCCGGTCAAACCACTATCCGTTTCATCTCTAATTGACATAAACTCTTTCTGAATAACGTAGTTTCTGCGTTCTAAGGCTGTGAGATCTATAGAGCGAACTTCGACTAAGTCTTAGTAACGAACTTAGTGGGGATTTGGAATTCTAAAATCAAACTTTAACTTAGTCTGAGTTATTTTTACAAGAAAATATATGCTTAGTTTGTCTGACAGTCTGTTTTTCTTTTAAAATGTAAATTTCTTGTAAAATTTAAAAAATGACTCGGATTAAGTCGAAGTAAACTCTTTAGATCTCAGCTTAAGATTCTAAACCGCCATAGATTAAAAAAAACGGTCAAGTACGAGTCGGCCTCCAGCGCCGAGGGTTCCGTTTTTCCTTTATTTGTGCTTTAAGACGTTGCTTCGTACCAAATTTCAAGATTCTGAGTTCACGGAAAGTACCCGGTAGATTTTGATTCCCTCGCGAGTGTCGAAATTTTACGGCATAAACGGCTGTATTTTTTTATTGCATTGGCTTAGAAGGGACAGTAGACCTGAGTATTTGATACGAATTTCAACTCGATACTCGTGACATATAGACAGATGGATAACAAAGTGATCCTATAAAGGTTCAGTTTCCTTCCTTTTGAGGTACGGAACCTTAAAAAGCGTCTGAAGAAAAATTATAATAAAAAGCTATTATTCACGAAACTGCATCCTACGCCTTTGAGACACGAACTTTGGACGCGCTTCTGCAGAGGACAGTTTTTTAATATTTTGAGTTATAAAAACCAGAACTTACGAATAATCATATTTCGTCTTATTTCCAGGTTAGCACTACAAAAATATGGACTTGTAGTTGAATAGGCATATCTGTACGTTAAGATACGTTGTTGCAATGTGTATTGAAGGGTCGTCATTGACTCGTTTAATTTTGTCAAGGTGTTGGTACCAACGGTCCAAAACATCTTGCTTGGACCCCTTTTTAACTCCGTCACAGCAGCTCCTTCCGGCGAGTTCCCTTTTGAGGTCAGCCGGTATATTCAATAAGTTCAGACGGACGTTAAAACTGGACCCAATACCTCTCGTTAGTCGACATCGTATATACTGTACTTACCATTTAGGCCAGCCAGAGTGTAAAACACCTACACCTAAAGCTGGGCCACAGGATGACCGGGCCATTAAGCTCATCCAGTGCCGTGCAGAGACATTGCGATCTTAACATGTAAAACTAATTTTTCAACTCTTACATCACCATTTCTTTCATAATTATCATCCTTATGTCGATTTAAAATATAATCGAGGCAGTGCTATTTTGATAATTTGTTTTTGGTCATGTTTTATGTATGTAAATAGCAAATTGTCTAGTCGTGGAATACACGCCACTGGGCTCAGCAGGTCGATTCTCTAAGGTTTCATTTGTGAAAACATCATTGCGGCATCGTTGCGGCAACTATGTTTTCATTTTTGTATTCAGCAAGGTACAAAGCGCACGCAATAGCGCTATTCGTGATGACGGCGCTTATGCGAACTAGCTCTCTTAAGCGAGGCGTTTGACATAAATATATGGAAAATGGTATTCTCTAAGACCCAACAACGTTGAACGCTCCGTCGATCTCAACGATATGCGCTGCGGGGGCGAGGCGTCGATCGCAACGTTGTGGCGTTTCTTAGAGAATCGACCTGCTGGTGGCTGCTAAGTGTTAGACCGTAGACGGCACGTCAAATGTCAGACGAGACGCAACAACATCATGGTCAATCAATACTTGGGCCTTGAGTAGACGGGTCGTGTCTGTCTCTCTGTCCTCGGTTTAGCTCAAAAACTATCAGTATTCGGTAATAGAAAACTATAACTTGGCATGAGTATATATACTTATCAGTCACACCAAAAAAATAGTAAAACAACATTTTGAAAAAAATGTAGGATACTTTTCGTACACGTAAAGTAGAAGATGATTTTTTCACGATTATCCCATGGCGTGGGTAATCGTTATGGGATAGGTCGATTAAAATAACATTTTTTGGTAGAGTGGGACGCCCCCCTCCTATCTGCTAAACGGTTGGTTTTAGATCATTGAAAAAATTCACAATAGTAGCTTATGTAATGAATTTATAAGGAAAATTATCACGGCTAAGGAGCCGTTCAAGTATTACGTAAGGAGAGACCATCCCCCCCCCCCCTGATAACGTAAACATTGGTACATGAATTTTTCAATGTGTTCTGGTCTCTTTAATAAAAGAAAATTCTATAGAGTAAAAAAATATGTTGCTGACGTAATCACCATCCAGACCCCCATTCCCCATGTCATCAAAAATAAGTAAAGAAAAGAATTTTTTCATTGGTCTAATTGCAGATGTTTTTGCTTATTGGCACCATTAATTAATGCAGCACGTTTTAGCGTTTTTCTAATATCCTATTTTTTTCTAACCGTTTTCCACCTGTCTTGTCGCAAGCCCCTCGATTTGCTTCTTCCCTCTTCGGATTCGGAGTGTGAAGAAGCATAAATAGGCCGGCATGATTTTGACGACCACTGATAAATCCAATTGTTTATCAGTGGTCGCTAGTTTTTTTGGACTACACTACGCTTACTATGAGATGCAGTGTAGTCACTTTGCCGTGTCCGGATAAAAAAAAGATCCTGTCTAGTAGAAGAGGGGAGGAAGGGGAGGAATTAAGAATGTTTGTAGCTGAAGCGCCAACGCGGACGAAGCCGCGAGTAGTTAATAGTCTTGATAATAATAGGCTCGGACTAAGTGGAAGCTCAATTTAAAAAATTCAAATCCTCACTGAGTTCGTTCGTTTCCTCGAAGCTGAGATCTATAGAGCGAACTTTGACTAAGTCTAAATCAAAGTAACGAACTCAGTGACGATGTGGAATTGTTAAATCGAACTTTGATTTTGTCCGAGTCATTTTTTACAAGAAAAACAGACTGACAGACAGACTAAGCAAAGATTTTCTTGTAAAAAATGACTTGGACTAAGTCAAAATCCTCACTGAAATCGTTTCTTTGACTTAGACTTAATCGAAGTTCGCTCTATGGATCTCAGCCTCAGACTTCGTCGAAGTTCGCTCTATAGATCTCAGCCTAAGTATGTTCACACCCTAATTTTACTGTGAATAGTTATACTGGGTGAAATTTACTTCGATATCGGTTTGAACCGCGATTTTGCTTGGTGCTAAGCATACGATGCTCACATGCTATTTCGTGTTTTTGTTTTGATCATATAGGTTCGTCATAATGCAGATATACTATTTTTTGGGATTACGAGTACATTTATTTACGTTACTTTTTCCACGTTTTTTTTTAGTTTGGCCTCTGACCGTTTGGTAGCACCGGTATATACCTGACTTGCAATCAGGCGAAACCTGCCCGTAGCTAGACTGAGTATGAAGGACGTAAAGCTAACGTACTTAATCTGGCGAATTGGTTTTGGCATGTAGTAGCCATTAAGAAAAAATTCACGAAGTAACGCAAAAAATATTTTGCAATAACGTGGTTAGTTAGCCTCGTATGTTTATGTTTCGGTATCTTGTCAAGAGTAACTAAATTTTGCAGCATCAGTGATGCACTATTGACGTTAATGTTTATCAAAATGTTATTTTGTATGACGTATTACTAAATTGCATCGTGTGTTGCATTGTTGTTGTCTGTGTGCATCTTTATCATTACTTTTTGTTGCATTGGCTTTATCAGTTCCGAGTAATGTGGTCAAAGCAGTTGATTTTCCCAATTGTCTCTATTGTAATTGCAATTCGCAATCAGCTTTCTGTCAGAATTAAGTAAACTTTGTTAATAATTGCTACATGAACATGACTGTGTGAGTTTCAAACTAGGTGTTCATTCGCTATGCTTAGTATGTTTTTTTGAGCGAGGATCGTTTTGGAAGCTATGACGGTTAAGGGCAAGGACGAGGCTTCCCATTGGGTGGCCCCACGGGGGCGGAGGGCGGGGCGTAGAGCAGCCCCCGCGATTATGTGGCGCGGGAAGCGTGCTCTCAAAGTTATCAATGTTAACAAAACAAGGAAAATTAGGCATCATGCGTGATATGATAACAAAACATAAAATTGATAAAAAGAAGTTATTTTCCACAAAACAATTATTTATTCAAAATTACAATTCGCTTTGCATAATAATCGTTACACGATAACAATACAAATAATAATCGCAAGCGCAGACAAGTGATAGAGCGCGGCCCTCAAGCGCGGCTGCCGCGCGCGCTGCTCTGCAACAAAAAGAAAAATTAACCAGTTCCAAATTCGTATTCGGTCGGTTGGATTCGCGCAACTCCGGCGCAACAGTTCAAAATTTTAGGCAACGACGAGGCGCGGCGCGGAGGCACGCGGGGCGGGGCGAGACGCGCGGGACGGGACATCCGCTCGCTCGCGGATTGCCCAATTCCCGCCGCGAGCGTGCCGCGCCGATTATTTCGATTTCGTCATGTCAGTACGTTGACTCAAACCGCTTGATTACGACACAGATATTTCAGGCAGAATAGACATCGGGCACACGTGACGGCACATGAAACAGTATACGTGCTTCGTTGGTATGTTTCCACCTCAGCCGTGTCTTATGCAGAAAATTCAGTGATTTCGCAGCCGAATCGAATAACAGCTTGCGTAATCTCCGACGTCACTGCGGACATGGCCGAGAGAGGCGCGAGCGCTGGCTGCTGTCGCCACTGGCGGATGGTGATCTGCGGTGAGGAACTGAGGCGCGGAGGCCGGGCACCAGCAGCAGTCCACGATGCTTGCATGCCGATCATATAGGAGAGAGAAAAAGACTGACTAAAGTGTAAAGTCGAGTCAATTTCTCCCCCCGACACGACTGACAAATAAATCTTGCTTGCATAGAGACTCCAATTTTCTTTTCGATTGTCCATCTTGATCCGCAACTGTAATTGAAACTTTAAAACTTTACAAGGAGCGCGCGCCGCGGCGGGATTCTCAAGCGTCGCTCGCAAAACGTGACTCACATGACGGGACAAAAGGAAAAATGTGACTAATTGAGTTGTAGAGCCGACGAGCGTAGACCGCGTGCGCTTCTATATTAAACTTCGTATAGACGAATTATAAAAAAAAAACTGCAACTATTTGCCCGACCGCATTACGGAAGTCGAAGTTGAAAAGTAGGTCGCGTGAACGAACATCTCACAATTTTTGTAAACTATCAACCGAATTTATTTAAGACACTTTAGCAACGAATAATAAACACAAACGCTTTCTATTTCCCGTTAAACTGAACGTGGTTCAAGTTACACATCGAAAACGAAGTTTGAAAATGTTCAACTAAACTTTAACTTCACTCTACAGAAGTTGGTTTGAAGAGAGCGACCGAAGCTGACGACGACTACAGAGCGAATGAGGCAGCGTAGCAGAGTCCCATGGCGTAGTGGTGATGGGCGAGGCAGGGGCCGGCAGCGGGGTGCGCGGGAGGGGCCGCGGGGCGTACTGCGCGCGCAGAGAAAGGACGCAAGTGGTGATGTAATCGCGATCGATGCACTCCACTCTGTGCGTCGCAACAACCGCGCACCGCCACCGTCCGCCGCGCCGTCCGCGTCCGCCGCGCTGGCCACCGCCGGCTCCAGCGACCGACGATGCCATGCCAGCCACGATACTCCTCCGGCACGCGGACATATCTACTTAAACTGCTCGGGAACATTAAATCGCAAATCGATCGCATGTAGTGAGAGTGCCGAAGGCTCGACGGCGATAGTTCGGGGCGAATGCGTGAAGCCGTACAGAATATGTGATTGAGGTCAGTGACCCCTTATTGACACGTGATGGTCCACGTGGAACGAGTAATGACGAGGAGTGCTTACCACCACTCAGCGACCAGCCAGTGCGACCGCTAGCATGAGTTCACTTCGGCGCGAGCGCATCGCTCACGAATTCACGATACCTCAGAGAGAGCGAGCTAGAGCAGAGTGTTTGTGCGATGTAGATAACGTTAGTAGGGTTCGGTATTGATCACAGAGGCGAGCGGGTCGGTCGGTCGGGAGTAGTCGGCTGTTTCCGTCGGCCCTCGGTTCCTATCTAGGTCACACGTGTAAACGTTATCCCCTCCACGCCGGCCTTGGCTTACTTTAGGCCAAATGGCATAGCACCTCCCCTTCTCCGTGGTCTGCACCGCGCACCGCGAACCGCGCACGCTGTATACTGTACTGTTGACTGTACAGTGTACACTCGTAGACTCTTCGGTCTTCACTGGCAAGTGGCACACACAGAGAACACAGTTGGCTCGAGTAATGTATGTACGAGAAATTTTACGACAGACAACAATGACGTACAAAGTCATAAAAATAACATGCAATCATGTTATGATTCTCATATAGAATTAAATTTTGTAAATGTAAATACTTATTGTAATAAACATTAGTCCAAAAGTGTACGTCATTTTGCATGCTGCCGTAATACTACTACATGATACATAGTTCACGTAACCGAAATTGCGATAACGAAAAAGGAGCGTTAACTAAAAAAAAAACATTAGGATCGGGGCCGTTGTGGGGCGGGACTGCAACGCCCCTCTCTCTGACCTAATGCGGCGTTTTTTCTCTAGATATTTACTAGTTACTTATGGACATAAATTATACTGTTAGAATCTTCATTAAATACTTATGTTATACTATTATTGACGCTTATAATATTTCGCGAATCAACCTGGATCGTTACAATTATAATGGAACAAAGAATGTAAAAATGTCCAGCAAGCCGAATCTAATCGGCGACTATCACGGCCGCGGCCATCGCGAGTCGGCCGGTACATAAAAGCATTTTGTACCAAACATGAGTACAGAGTTGGTGAACGGCGCGGCGCTCGTCTATCTAAGTGGATAGAGGCGAGGTCGGCGCGCCCCACGCGGCCTCACGCGGCCCCATCGAAACAAACTGGTGATGAAAACAGCGTTCCGACCTCGTTCCAATGTAGGGCACCACCCGAAATAACTAGGGCACAGTTACTGCGCAGCCGCTAACGCAACGTAATTCGTACGGCGACTAGTTTATGCTGGCCCACGACAAATCACGCAATGCGCCCCCACCAAGCCGCCTGTCAAAAAACCTCCTCGGCAGTAGGGGTCTATGTTATTTGGCTGTGGGTTGCCGAAATCGACCTCCGGGAGTGTCGTGCGAGGTACGTACAGTAATACACTCGGTTTGTATCTAATGCCTAATATAAACGTAATAATTTATACTTTCTACAATTCCATGGTTAATATAAATAAAAATGTAAATCTTTGGTTTTATAAGAAATATCACTGTCAATTGTAGTTACATTTACCTGGTATAAAGGGAAATCCACGGTCACAAATAATGTGTTTCAGGTATTATCAAACAGTAACAAAACAATGACGGGGAAACCTGCATAGTATGTTTATTAAGCATATCCTGAAATAAATTAATATTTGACAAATAACTCCAATTTTTTTTGTACAACAATTCAAGGTTTTCTAATCATTGTTAGTACAAAATTATATACTTATATCACTAACGGAATGACCATACTAAACTTATCTTGGCTGAGTCGAGCACTAGTCGTATGAAGTCGATCGTGTCTCGACTCGACACTGCTTATCGACTGTCGAAATCACGTTGCGAGTAATAGTCCACACAAAACTGCGGCCTTCACAGTTTCGGAGTGGCTAGCTTGCATATGATCGATAGTAAAGTAATATACAAAGTACTCTAGGGACAGTAGCGTCGTCGTTGATGCGATATCGTGTCGAAGCGACACGATTCTGATACGTAATATGTTCATTCGTCCGAATTCGTCCTCGACGGTGACACAGCGCGGCGCAACCTCTTATGGCGGGTACACACCGGGCCGAACAGAGGCGAACGAAACTATGCCTGTTTCATTCACACAACAGCGAAAGTTTGTTGGTATGAACGCAACACGTATAGATTCTTTCGCCTTCGTTCGGCCGATGTGTACCCGCCATTAATGCGAGCAGAAATTCAGCACGACGCGACGCGACAAAAAATCGTTAGGGAAAGGTGTAAAACATAAATAAGCGTGTTAGTCAAAATAATTTCTCGCGTAGTTATCAAATATATTCTGTGATATTATTACTCGTATTATTGAGATATATTTTTGTAGGTAATAAAAATCTTTCTCAACATAAGTAGTGATTATTTATTTCTAATATCTGTGTTCTTATCATTATTACATTTGATTAACAATAGAAGAGCCTACTTCAAGGCATTTAGACTATGATAACATGTATACTTTAACAAAAACTCCTTTGTCCAACTAAATAACATATTGCAGTAGAGATAACTTATAAAAGCAACGCTTTATGTCGTTCTAATAGAACCGGAATGCGTTCTCTGTGTTTCGAGTAGAACGTTTCAAATTAATAGACTGATTTATTTAGTAAACAGGATAATATATCTGAATAGCCAAATCAACATTATATTAAAAACGTGTACTCAAAAATGTATATGTATTATAAGATAGTTTCGTAGCTGTGCTACGAATAACTTTCGATTACGTACTCGTATCGAGTTTGCTTCGCAAATATATAATAAACAGCATGAGAGCAAGAATCACTAAATTCGAATACTTAATCAGAAACTATTTGTGCTACAACTTCTATCCAAACGAACAAACCACAGTCCACTTTTAAACCAAGCATCCATTTGAAATCATTAATGAATTCATTGATTGAATGAATCAAGGTTATTTTGACGTAAATGTATTTACTAAGAAGTAAGAACAAAGAAGAAATAATTTAGGTTTTTACCTCTACAAAATATGATCCATAAAAGGAAAATATTATCGACTCTACATTATCATTTATTGGAAAAAATTATATAAATATTATTTATGTTAAACATTTTTTTAGATAACGTACTTTCAATAGTTAATGAAATATATCAAAGCCTTTTATAGAGCTTTGGCTCTACATCAGACTAATCATGGTCTGGCAAACTTCACTTATGGGAAAGCTTAACTTTATAATTGCACATTATAAAAAAGGTTTTTAGCGTTATCTAGTTTATAAAACTCTTCTTTTGTCATGATATGTGTTTTCTATATTTCGTCAAAAATGGTAACAATTTGAGATTTTTCAATACTGAAGTTACTTAGAGTAAAACATTCAACGGTAATTCTGTTGAATTCTATGATGGGTGATGGATGATAGTCCAAAACGAAGAAAGAGCCAAATTCAGAAAGGAGTAAGTAATAATAAAGAACTAACACGTGCCAGTTACAAATGATAGTTAATTTGTAGTTTAAAAACGGAGATAAACGAAAGAATGCTCTATCGCCGTGTATAACAATAGTTAAATTATACCTCTATAGAAAGAAAAGTATATTATATTGCGAGTATAGATTGAGCCTTCGCTCGTTCGGTTTACATCCACCTTTACAATTATTACGTATATCCTATTGATCAATCGATGTCGAACGTCCTTGACAATTAGCTCAAATATGAGCTAAGAATGTAACCTACGGTCAACCACAATCATAAAACCTACCCACCGATTACCCGAAGCAACCTCTCCCTTCCCATTCCTCTATTCCCATATACGGGATACGTTATTTCCGCAGCATCTAGCTTACACCGGAAGTTAGTAATGACGAGCTTGACGAGCTGATATGTACGTGGTTACAGATCGCTTTCCGCTATCGCAAATCTTAGGCGTGCTCAATGACTAAAGAAAAAATAAGAGGGCCTGGCATAATTACGAAAAATATATGTTTACTGAAGTCGGTTCCGCCATTTTAGTTTCGCGATCTATTTACATGTAAGTTGTCTCGTATAAAACGAATTAAGTAACGTATAAATACATATTAATTTTATTGTAAATACGGTTTTTTATTTACTATTACTTACTAATTTCGGAATATGTAGAAGATTCCTAATTGCCATATTAATAGGATCTTTCTTTCGCAAAGTCGCCATTTTGGTTTCGTTCCATACATGAGGAATGCTTCATTTTTTCGTAGTTATGCCTCGTCCTCTATCGTCTTTTGTCTGAGGGCGTGCTACCACCACGTATTATAGCAGTATTATTGTAATATTACTGTTTAATTTATAAAGGGATGCGTACAAGTAAGATTATAATAATACTGCTATAAGACGTAATGGTAGCCGCCCCTAGGTCACGGTCGTAGTGGTGTATACCCTGGGCGATGGAAGACGGTGTAGTTGCACTTGAATCAATTGATTTAAGCCTTCTTTATAAAAAATATTTTTCAGACAATGTTTGGTAAAACGTTGTTAAGTCTTTTATATTAGAAAATAATTTTAAAAAGGGTTCTCTAAATCATATTGTAAAAAAATATGTAGAGTACTTTTTTATAGCCCCCTTGCGATCTGCGATCTGCGGAACAGAACCTTTAGAAGCATTTTTTTTGTACATGAGTATTTTCATTTATTGTATTTGAATATAATATTCATCTATATGTACATAATATTTTTATCTTAAAACTATTTATGGTATTGGTATATTAATTCAAATTAATTTATTTACTATGCATATTTTTTACAATGTTTAAATAATAAACAATTAATTCGTTGCTAATTATTGACAAGCAAATTAAAATAATCAGTGATAAGTAATTAAATCTGTAATTGACTATCCATACCAAAAACTACTTTTTGGTAGAGTCGTGGCTTGTTTAGAAGTGATTTATATTCCATATAATTGTTAATATCCGTTTACTATTATTTGTATCATCATCATCATCATCATATTTATTTGTATAATGTTGTTTAATAGTTGTAATGCAATATGAGTATATAATGGAAGGTTAAATCCACAAGCGCGTTTTGTAGTCATAGTAGAGTCAGCATGACTATTGTGTTGACTTCTAACGCCATCTATAGTTCTACGTGAGCGACAGATGGCCAAGTTTACATTCATGTCCATTTCAACACTAAAATTGGTTGCTCAGTTTGCACCAATTATCTTCTTTTGTTAACGGTAGTTTTTCCTTGTGTTTTTATATTATTTTACGGCATGTAATAAGTCAGAATAAATACCGCGCGTACTTTCAAATAATACATTAATATAACGATATTCATAGAGAGCAAGAAACATTGTAGTATTCTTGTAAGTTATTTCGGAATATACTCAATTTCTGTAATTGAATAATATTACGTAGAGATTAGGTTAGTATGAGTATCAACAAAAATACTTGCGTGGCCAATTTTGAATTTTAACCGTTGGATTAAAAGAAATACGTAATAGGCCTCTACAGGCTGATAATCTCCGCTTGTGGATCAATATATTACGTAGTTTCTAGTTAGTAAATGAATGTTTATTTATTACATATTAACGCGACGTGCGAGGTGAGTAGGTACAACTGATATACAGAAATTCCTTGGACACGCCACGACCCAGCAAACTTTGATAAGGATGTAACGATATACGCAATGAGATGATAACGTGTGGAATAGACACGCACACGCACGTACCGGTTACATGATACACTGTACACAGGACGATTCCACGAGCTGCGAGCTGCGACCGCGGCCGCGTGCCACCGTGTACACAGTAGGTACATTGTACAACACTCACGGTACTACGCACCTATCGACGTGTCTCCGTACCGCTCAAAACTTCTAACAAAGAGCACGACGAATATAACAAAACCAAACCAAACTGAACGTTCGAAATTCCATTTCACTGCGTCGGAAGTGCACGTTGCGTCCGATAAGAGCGCGTTAAATCGCCTCGTGGAAATTTCGCCAGCACCAACTCAGTAACTCGCTATGTAATAATTGTTAATACGCGCAGCGGGACTCACCTGGCGGGAAACGGGACGCGGCTCCTCGCGCTCGGTCGCTGCTGATGTGCCGGTAATGGGTGCCATGTTATGTATATTTATGATGTCCGCGGCGTCTACTACGCTGGCGCGTCGTACCACGTCGACGCAGAGCGGTGCCGCATTGTGCTCTATACTCTATACGTATGCTATGCTCACCCTCCCCCCTACTCTCCTTCTCCGCGTGCCATCTACCCCCCCTTCACCGCGCCACTTTGCTGCCAAACGTCGTAAGTGTAAGTGGAACACGCTGCTGCAATAAAGACTCAGTGATCATGATTGGCTCAGAACGTAGTTTTATATCTAGATAGCACTGAATTGGTAATGTGGCGTTGGAATTAATAATGGAGATTACTCATGTTTACTACCCTGAACTCATGCTGACATAAATTTTATGGAAATTCTTAAAATATATAAATATCTTTTCAAACGCGAAAATATACGTCATTGTGTATTTTACTTGGACTGAAATACCCGATACTGTCCTATCCACCACATTTTATCTATTTATGTAATAATAAAACCGATAAAAAGGTCGGTCCATAATCGGAGTAAATAGCGATTCGTCATTGAGCCCAATACAATTAAAGTAGAGTAGATGATGATGATGATGAATTAACAAGACCAGATAAAGATATTTACATTTATTTAAATGATTTATAATTTAAATTATGTATAATTTAAATGGTTTATAATTTAAATTAATGATGAATTTGTGCCATTGATATACTCAAGCAAAATTATCCATCAACTGTATATTACATATTACAATAAGTACTTAACTTAGGAAATACTTATCGTTGTTAGTTGTTACTAAGTAAATATTTTCCTCGTGATAAGTTTTGTCAGAAGAATTAACCATTTAATCCTAAAAAAAACATGAGCCATGATGATCATTAATTAATAATTAAGATTGCTTTGTATTTTTCCATAAAAACATAGAGTAAAACAAAGGAGTATTTATATACTTATCTTACTTAGGTTATCCTAACAAGTTAAAAAAACTTAACAGACGAGCTTCAAAATTTATCCGATCGTGACCAAAAGACTACCCTTGGAATAATCTCTATTGAACACAAAAAGAATTTTGAAAATCGTTCTATATTTGGCGGAAATATTGCAAAACATACATAAAACAAAAATACAAACGAATTGAGTACTTCTTTTGTTGAAGTCGATCGAAAAGTATTTCCCTCCTAGGACCTTGTGCAGTCTCCATAGAAACTAAAGCTCTTCCTTATCAATTTTAGTCATGCCGGAATGTATCCTGTTTACGGGAATTACCGGAATCTGTAACGTAATTCTGTGACTTAATCAGGAAAACATAATACACCAGTATTTTTACATACGTATTGAAATGAAAAAACATCTAAAATTGGCAATTACAAGTTTGCAAGTAGAGTAGTTAGCGAACGCACCGTGTATGAAATTTGTGCCAAAACTCGTAAGTTTGTGTAAAGTTTTTAATAGGGATAAAGTTCTCTTCATGTCATGTCGGAAGTTCAAAATAAAGTAATGTTAGTTTAATAGTGGTGGTGGTGAATTTTAAATTGGTAGAGTCCCTACTTTTTTATTTAAAATTCATTTGCGAATTTTTACAAGCCAAAGCTTAGATCATCCCAATTCCCACCCTTTTCCTTTAGGGTCACCAACACACCTATGATTTTAAGGACATAGATATCACTAACCAGGCTTGTTTGTCGGCATCTGTTATAAAAAAAAAATAGTAGAGGGTATATATACACTTTCCATTTTTCAATTAAACTTATTATTGATTTATAAGTCATATTACTTTCAAAACGCTTTTGTGTACTTTTAAATCAAAAGTATCGTGGTATTACTTAAACATTTTTAAATATTATTGCCATTAAAGTGACCTCTCATGGCCTATGGACTGGGACGTTTCTTGAATCCTCAGCGGCTTGAGCAGGAACATTTCTGACAATCGTAAATGTATTCAAGCTCGATGCGCGTCTATACATTTTTTATGCAATATTAACCAAATGTCATCAGTGCGCAGCCAGCTCAAATACATTTACGATTGTCAGAAAATTTCCTGCTCGGGCCGCCGATGAGACAAAACATTATCTAGGATTTTTCATACATGTTTTTCCTGGTATTGGATCGTCTCACCAAATATAATAATACATTATAATGTTAATGTGTATTGCGCTAAATTCTTATTACAACATCTAAAGTGCAGCGTCGCTAGTAGATACCTTTTTTATGTCTGTTGAGAAGCCGATATACCGACCGATCATATTTTTTACAATCAAATCAGACTCGATCTGAATGGGAACTCGTGACATTTATTTCAAAATTTCCTTCTATGAAAGATTGTATCTCCCAGTTCCTCCTATTATAACGAACTTCATTCGATAGCTAGTAAGAGGTTATTATATAAAGTATTTTCACGAGTTGCCGCGCGTTAATATAGCGAGGAGTTAAAAAAGAATAATGAACTGTGCTCATTCAACGGAGAATTGTTAAGCGGCTCTTCATTCGCATGAAAATAATTTGCCTTCTCTTAATGAAAATATCTATATGTTTGTATACTAATATCTATATGTTATACTTTTAATTTCGATGGCATAGCTAAATGTAGTATTACTTATACGTTTAATGCTCTAGATATCGCTGAAAATAGTCTTTACATCAATACGTAGATGATAAGAATTTCGCCCACGTGTACAACCCGTCACAGACGTCAGCTTCATCGGCGTCATGTCAGTAAGAGTGCACCGGACAAGTCTCGTTTTCCACTTGTATTGCTACCGTTGAGACAAAGATTTTCTTTGTATGAAAACCACCGGGTTTTCTTTGTATCAAACATCGTCAACACCAGTTGACGCTCGCGTTACTGACATGACAATACGCACTTTTAATTAGTATAAGAGAGACTATTCAACGGTAGCAATACAAGTGGGAAAATGCGACGCGTCCGGTGCTGTTACTGACATGACGCCGATGAAGCTGACGTCTGTGACGGGTTGTAAACGTGGGCGCAACTCTTTTACGTGCGATACCAATGAGCCGGGACGATAAGAGACCGGATTATTGCTATCTCTCTAACTCAAAAAAATATAAATCGAAGACTATGAAAAATCGTGGATCATTATCTACATGGGAGTAATTCAGATATCCCCAAGCGGTGCTATCTCTTGACTTCCGCTTGGCACTATTGTTTGGGACACTCTGTATATGCTTTTGAAGTTACATCATCATCATCATCAGCCATAGGACGTCCACTGCTGAACATAGGCCTCCCCCAAAGATTTCCAGATCGACCTATTGGAAGCGGCCTGCATCCAGCGACTTCCTGCGACCTTTATCAGGTCGTCGGTCCACCTTGTAGGTGGACCTTGTAGTTACATACATGTCTTTTATACAAACTTAGTACTTCTTATAGTACATATTGTGTAATCTGCCGCTCTCAAGCTAAAATGCTGTTAAGTGAATAAAGCTAATTATGTGATGTCTCCAAAAATCGTGGAAAATATTATGCTTAGAGGTTTATTTATCTGTGGATTTTATATTGCATGAAATTTTATAACTTGTTTACTTTAAGATTAAAAATAACCATAAGTCTATGAAATCTCTAAGGAACATATTTTCCACGTTTTTTCGAGACA
This sequence comes from Clanis bilineata, assembly GCA_036417725.1. Classification (NCBI taxonomy): domain Eukaryota; kingdom Metazoa; phylum Arthropoda; class Insecta; order Lepidoptera; family Sphingidae; genus Clanis; species Clanis bilineata. The sequence continues at coordinate 16,476,431 of CM071137.1, forward strand.
TATCAGAATATTCCCACGATATTTTAGCTTGAGGCCGCCAGTAATGTTATGTGCACGAAATGTAGACATTCGTGCTGTAGACGTTACTGACTACAGCGTAGCTCTACCACTCAATATACAGGAGTAATATAATATGACAATAGTAATATATTAAATGTAATACTCCTAACGACACAATTGAAATGTTAAACAGTCAATTGAATCGTTGATAGAGATAGTGTAATAGTTCAGACAACTGACAATTGAGTAATGGATCTGCATTACTGCGCCTGTCAAGGATTGCGATTTCTCTAGTAATGGCAAAGACTTCTACATACGAGTATGTATTTAACATTGGTCATTTTATAACTAGTGATCTAGATCTACTCATGAGCTATGCTGTACAATAATTGACTGCAGTGATTCTGGAGTACGTATTGAAGACTGAATCAATGACTTTTTTAGATTTTCAAATAAGCAGGCGGATAAATTGATCTTTACTGATTTGATTTCTTAGATGATTTCTTTCTTCTTTACTGTTTTGTGGAAGAAAAAAGAATGAAAAAATAAAGAAAGAAAGAAATAAACTTTATTCAGCCAATGTCTCAGGCAACAGTAAGTGCGATGTTTTGAAGACTGAAGAGTGGCAGTGTATATGGGCTGTAAACCGGGAGGTCCTGGGTTTGATTCCCTTGTTAGACGTGATGTTTTTCCAATACTATTTTCCCAGGACTTCCCCTTACATGGGGGTTGACGTCAGGCAGGCAGCCGGTCCTGAAAACTAAGCCCAATCTTTAATGCAACATGCTTGAAAAAGTGTGTAGCGTTAACCCCCCATTAATGTGGGATAAGAGCAGGTAGAAAGAAAGAGAAAAACTGTCTAAGTACCGCCATTAATAATTCCCTTCTGTGAAGCCATTTGTATGAAGACATGAAGCTAGGAGTTCTGACGACGCTAACCCTCTTAGCATCAAGTAAACTCCTTATTTACGAAGAGACTATACCGAGTGCCTTTGTTTGCGCGTTACTAATGTACTGCACGGATCGTGCGCTTACCAAATGGAATTATTTTACCGGATTTAGGTTGAAGTAGGTTTAGTTCTGCTTTGTGTTAGCTATTAATTTAGATACACATTTACATGTTCTAATTAATTCAAAAAGAATTTCGTCATAATGAGAGTTTTGTCCCTTGTGACTACCGATCTAGGTAAATGTATGTAAACGCTCGTTGTGATGTGAAAGGTGACTAGTTGACTAGGTGCTAGCTGCTATATTTTTCTAGATAGTCACCGGTGGACCTTAAGGTGATTTATAAAGCGAACTTCGCCTAAGTCTAAGTCAAAGGAACAAACTAAGTGAACGAACTTTGTCTTAGTCTGAGTAATTTTTTATAAGAAAATCTTTAGTTAGTCTGTCTGTCAGTATGTTTTCCTTGTAAAAAATGACTCGGACAAAGTCAAAGTTCGATTTAAGAATTCCAAATCCTCACGTAATTCGTTTTTTGACTCAGACTTAGTCGAAGTTCGCTCTATAGATCTCAGCCTAAGAGATTTGCTATTAGGCAATGAGTTATATGATCTGAAAATATATCTCTATACATTATCATAACTTTTACCAAAAACGTGACCGGATGTTCAGTGATCTCTAGTATACTCTAGGATAAAACAAATCTGATTCTTCTACATTATGTCCAGAACAGGGGGGTTACCATCACATCTTATAGCAGTATTATTATAATTTTACTTGTACCGATTCCCATACAAAACAAACGAAGAACGATTATAATAATACTGCTATAAGAGATGGTAGTAACCCTGCAGATCTTATTTCGGTTGGCGGATGTTGCTTTCTGGCTAATAAGTTTATCTGTAATGCGTTGCAGACGAAATATCATGGAATTAAGAAATAAGATATATTTCTGCAATAATATTTTATAAATAAAGCTATTTGTATTCATAGTGACACACCTATATTCTCAGAGGGTAGAAAGAGGTGAATTAGAGCAACAGATCACACACATATCGTTAAGCACAACTTTTTCTTAGTCTACTTTATTGCCTTTAGGTACCGGGGAAACATTTCAAGCCTCATCTATGGTTGTTTGTGATGGAGTCAGGTGTCAGCCTGAATAAAAATGAACTGGTTTTGAAAATAATTTCGCTATTAAAAATCTATTATTGAGACCCTATGCGCTTAAAATACAACCATGCGTAACATAAAGCTGAGACATACAAAATTTGAGAGTTCATTGCTATTTTAACGTCGGACGGGCGTCCCGCTGGTCCCTAATACAAGACGTTTTGATAGTTTTAAACTTTGGTTTCGTCTATACATTTGACTAGCCACACCATTTGCGGAGACTACTTTCTTTCTTTCTTTCTGCCTGACGTTATGCCGGCCTTCTGCCAGGGTCCGCCTTCCTACTTAAACGCTAAACTTAACTTTAACTAAACTTGACTTAACTTTCCTTGCGGAAACTACAATAAACTAAAATAAATATATGGAAAATTGAAAACAGAATGACATAGGCTACTTTATATCCCGGAAATAGATGTATACGGAAGCGGAGCCGCGAGCAATACCTAGTATGTAAACTGCGATTTACACTATTGAAATGCGCACATATTTTAATTGCTCTTTGCTCAAGTGGATAGAGTTTAGTCACTATTCAATCATGAAGCATTCTCCACTCACCGATTCCCAATAACTACGATATAGGTCATAGTAAGAGCCCTACTGCCTCGATGATGTTGGAGTGCTTGCACGTTACGACTACCATCATGAGGTCGTAGGTTCCATCCCAGGGTCGGGCAGTGATATTGTTTTTTTTTAAACGAATTGGTTCGAAACCATCACAAGAGAGAATTTACACATAATAGATAGAAACATACGTACTGGAAGCTGCATGGAAGGGGATTTAATATTACCAACTAGCTGAATAGATATTGCAGCGCATAATACTTTCCGTAATAGATACAGAAAACACGCTTACTTTAATGTGTCACGTTTTAAAAACGTGAGTTTAGTGACAAGATGGCACGTCGCCCTATAGTCCTCAGACCAGTCAGCTTTCAAACTGCTTGAGTTGCATTTACTTATGTTGCATGCGGATGGCCCGATGACGAATAAATAGCTCATGTGCCTAAATAATGGGACAACTCACAATGCGTGCAGGAAATGCATGATGATACTAGAGACGTTACGGACGTGCGTCCAAGGAAAATGCAGCTAAAAATTGTAGCCCACAAGTATGGACAATGTCGAAGCTCCTACGACGATCACCATTATTGCATTTTTTTTTGTTGTGGGCTGTGAGTGCTGTGGTTCTAACGCGTGCTAGAGAAAGTGCCTCGCTGTTACGTTTCAAATTTTAACTTTATCGAACCACGTCACTTTCCCTTGTTCTCTTTTCGTACGACGCGACGTACCTATACATAAGTTATTTGTTTCGTGCGGCTTTGCTACGACCCAGTTTTGATTTTCGGAAGTTTAGCAATCATTTTAAATACAATTTATAACTCTAAACTCTATTATAAATGTTATCCATAACACGTGTGGCGTGCCATTCATAAATAATTGCCCTTTCGAACGTAAACAAACGAAATAAAAGAAGAAATTTATGAATGCGCAAATAACAGAAGCTAAACAGTGGAAGCGGGCACGCTAGCTACATAATACATAGGTGGTGTAGAAACGGGCCACGAAGGACGGGCGCGAGCGGGCGTTCTTACGTAAAGCAGGAAATAAATAGGTCGCGGGGCCACGGGACTCCCAGGGGGCGACGGGGCGAGGGGGTGATGGGGCAAAGGGGGCGGCAAGGACCGGGTTCCGGGTCGGGAAACTAGGTGCCCTACATATGCACCGAGTCCGCTGCACAAAGCTTTTTCAACTAAGTCGTATTGTAGATTTTATAGTAGAGTAATTTGAGGATATCACCATTATTTCATGAATACTGTCGCAGACTGACGTATTGAGCTTGAAGTGCTATGATAATTGAAAATGAAGTGACAATTCGTCACTATTATCTGAATTATCTTATTACATAATCAGAGTATTTTTAAGGAGAAAGTAAAGGCGGAGATGGTCGTTGTTCAACTAACTAACCTTCGATACTTGCCTCCATTCTGTGCATTCGTCTCACACCGTACCTATTTCGACTTTTTCACAACTAGTCCGAGGTGCATACACCAAAACTCTGTTTTATGTGTATGTAACATATTTTTTTATGTTTCCCAAAGACCCCGTTAATTATGGATATGAATTGTATGCCCTAAGGTTTTGAGCCGATTCCGTATGTATAGGTATTAGTTTTATGTGGCTACGAATTAGTTAGACATTAATACAAATAAGAATTATGATTTTTACATCTCATCACCTGCGATATGTGGAGATTCATCACATCATATATTACCATCATCATATTAACTTATTATTGCTTACTGTATGACACTTTATCATCGAAATAGTCACAACTCCCAGAGTCTGAACTTCCAACCTATTGTAGGAAAGCTTGAGCCCGAAGTCAGCACGTAGAGACTTAGACAACTGAAAGCCCTCTAGATAAAATTTGTTTAATATGGCGATGTAATAATACCAGCTACTTTAGTGTTCAAATCAAGTCGGGTCTCCTGCACTAGCTTTTTCGAAACAAAACACTAAAACACATACGCAAAACAACAATTTTAGCTGTCACCTGCTCGTAGAACAATGGACCATAGATAAAAAATGCATGTTTTGTGTAATTTTTTAATGCAGGAGACCCGGCTTTATTATCATGTTACATGTAATGTTAGGTTGCGCTTTTTCTGTAAACATTTAATGAGTTGGTATAGCTTATTTTCTTGAGTGGACTAATGCTTATAAATGTACATAGCTCCCAATTTGAAACACTGTAAAAGATCATAATAAATAACTATAACCGAATAAATGATGCGCGACGGTTGGTGGCTACGAAACTTTATGAAATTGCAAAGTTACACAGTTAAATAGACATCAAAATTTCCGAATTCAAACAGCAATTTATATTTAAAGGTGGTCAAGCGCATGTCGAACCAAGTAGGATCCTCCGAAAGGATGTTTACTTTAAAAAATAAAACTACAAAGACAATAATTTACGTTATAAAATGCCTCAGAAAGCGACATAAGTAAAAGGAATTTTCGTAAAAAGATTTCCTGGTTCTATTTTCAAAATTTGATTAGTGTTACTGGTATCGGTAGTATAGTGAGTCACCTCCCTGGTCTAGTGGCAGCATATAGGGGGAGGTCCTGGGTTCGATTCCCAGGTTAGGCATAGCGAATTTTCTAATTTAATTTGCCCGGAACTGGATCCCTCAGAGGGGATTGACGTCAGGCAGACAGCCGGTCATAAAAAATTACCTAAATCGTTTCTGAAACATGCTTGAAAAAGTGTGTTGCGCCTACCCCACATTAAGGTGCGATAAGGGCAGGTAAGACAAAACAGTCATTAATAATAGTTTAATGTGATTCACGTAACCTATTTTAATCTTAGAAGAAAGAAAATTTAAAATTCAAGAATATAATAAGGCCAATAAGGGGTCACGGAACACGTGTTTCCTTCAACACTGTCGCAACAAAGACGCCCCTGATAGCTTAGCGAATCCTTTGTACGCTCCAAAGGACACAAGTTAAAGTAACCACACTCTAGAGGTAATTCGCCTGAGGCTACCAAATAGTATGACGCAATTACACTTCCCAATTTATAAAAGTAACTTTTCTTCTGGCTTTGTCAATCGGTAGAAATGGAATAATAAGGTGGAAATTGTATGTAGATAATGTTTTTTCTATATTTATAAGATTCTCGTTGAGTATTATTATGAAGAAAATGATATTGTGTTTAGGTAGAGTATTTTATTATAGCGCATTATATTATATATTGTCTATGCGGTGGGCGTCACCATGCTGAGGTCTCGGGTTGGTAACCCTGTTTGGGTAAAGTGATTAGGCTTTTCTGGGTTTGATGAATTTGAAATTAGTGTCCAATACAGCAATTGGCTCGCCTTCTGTCATTCATCCGACGGAAAGCAGCTCAGCGAAAAGTAGGTGCACTAGTTACCTCTGCCAAACCCTTCATGGATAACAGGCGGGTAGATAAACATTCCTCATTTTTGGCCTCAATTCGTCTGTATTTTTTTCATTTCGAAATTCTTTTTGTATTCGATAGAACTTATTTCAAGTGTGGTCCCATATAAATTTGGTGAAGATCGGATTTGAAGTCGGTCTGTTATATAATAAAAATACAAATTATCTGTTTATTTAAGCTCACAGAATAGTTAAATAATGTATTATGTAGTTTCGCTAATCTTGTTGCATGAATCGAAAGTACAAAAACGAGTAATCTGTTAAATTCATTGTCCCCTCGCGAAACGTAACCGGTACATACAATTCGCGAGTCACAGAATAAAATAACTCTTTCAGACCATCGACAAAAGCCACTAAATGTATAGACAAATTCCTTGATAAATTATTCAGTGGCATGAAACGAGTTGCAGTGGAGTTGAAATGATTTTCTTTGTTGCTGAGAATGGCCATTCCGACATTATTTGACCCGTTTCCATCGCAGTTCGCACAAAGGAAATTATTATTAACTTTGTCTGGACGATAGCCGCGGGGCGCGTGAGATCGTCTACGATACTATGAAGTCATCATATGATGTTTATTATTAATCCTAGCGAAATTACTTTTACTTATTAGTATTAAGATGAAGGAAAAATACACTGATTAACGGATAGTGTATTAGTGGTGGCAACAGGTTTTTTATCAAGAAGAACGAAGCATCCAGCTTCAGTTTTTACGAAAGGCGCCCTTTCTTACGTGATGGTTGTTCGAAATGCACGAGTATTACCTCCCTAAAGCTCACCAACACCCGTATTTGCTTCTAGTTGCAGACCTTTCGAGGTAAATAAGTACTCCATTATTGCATATTATTCTTAAAGTATTTCTTTCCTATTAAACGTATTCATAATCAACTGGAGCTAAATTCTACATATGTACGTAGTTGGAAATAGCCAGAGAATATGAGAAATCTTCCTATGCCGGATGCCGCTGTTCGATTTTGAATCTTGCTTCAAACATAATTAAGTATATATTTTAAAGGCCATGTACATTTAGCTCGTCTATTACAGCCTCTTACGCCCGCCTCGGGGTATAACAATTGTTACTTTCCTCTGCCCTAAGGCGTATGTCGTGTGAAAGTGAAAGAGTTACGTACAATGTCGAGAAATTATCGTAGTAAGGCAATAACACGTGGTTGAAATCTAAACATTCAACCGTTTACAAATCTTATCACGTGCGTTTTATCACTTTATACTCGATTTAATGTTGTTTGAAAAATGTTTAAATTATCGCGAATTTATTATTTCTTGACATCTTTGTGGAATCTACAGTGTTTTGAAAACGAATGTTCTTTCAATTAATTGTTAGTTGTCATCAATCAATTAAAATGATCTATTAAATTAACCCCGTTTCTGAATACGCAGGTAAAGTAGCCTGGTAAGTAAGTAAGATCTCTGTGGGCGACCGATCATTGCAATGAAACCACTATAATCGTAATATTAATGTTTGTACAAAAATTAAATATTAACAGTGTAAATGACGAAAATAATTTATGTAGAGTGTAGCCTAAATAAGATTGATAATCTTTTCTTGTTCTTTGTAATAGAAACTCCAACTAATAAACATGCAGACTTCGCACTAAGGAATATTAATTTGACGTAATTTATATAAAATATTAGTGGGCTCAAATTAATATGTTACAATAAAAAATGTTACACAATGAACAGCTGTCAGCGCCTATTTAGTATGAATAGTATTAAATGTGAAAGTTATCCACAGATAAGTATGCAGACATAATAAATTAATTTCGATAAGTGTTCATCGACAAGCGTCGTCGGGCTTTCCTTGATTATCATAAAAATACCAACGTCATAATTGTAGTTTTGTTGTGAGACAGTGACCGTGACAGTGAATATGAGTAGTATTAAATCTCTTTTGTCCTAAGTAAAGTGACAAATAACTAGCTTTACTTCACGGACGTAGAAAAAAGAGGACGTAACATTGAAAGTGAAGCAAGGTTTTGTGCCGATCCGATCTATCGACACGTAATGGCTGCGACCAAGTGTACTAACACTCAACTGTACTAGTGTGCGTAGGGCACTTTTGTAGAGGCGCGTTTGTGTGCGAGGCTTATCTGTGGCGTCCATTTAATTATAGGCGAGTCGCTGTCCTCTTTTTTATACATCTGTGCCTTACTTATTTGGAACATCTTTGTCCTTGAAGATGCCACGAAGGATTCAGAATGTGGTGATAATATACAAACTCACGCCTGTATCCCTGGAGAGGTAGGTTAGAGGCGAATCAGAAGACCCTAATTTCAGTTATCCGTGTCAGATGTGATAAAGCCAGGGGCTATCGCCAAATCGGCACATTTTCCAGCCTCCGGGTTTCAATAGAAAAACTTAATATCGCTTTATGCGATCCAGGGATGGAACCCGAAACCTCCAAACGGCAGTCATACTGCGCACGCAATACAACTACGCCACCGAGGCAATCGAATTTTAGCCATGATTCTTTCTCAATTTGGGGTCGGTGCGACACACTTTTTCAAGCATGTTGCAGAAAGGCTTTGGTTAAGTTTTTGTGACCGGCTGTCAGGCTCTCTCCTCCTCTGGGGGATCTAGTCCCAGACCAATTAGAAAATTCCCTTTGCCCGACTTGCGAGTCGAACCCAATACCTCTCGGTCCACATCCCATATACGCTGCCACTAGACCAGGTAGGCAACATTATCTACGGATAATCATAGCTAAAATTCGGGAAATGCATCAGATGCATTTCAGATGTAATTAGATGCATACCTAATTACATCTGTAAGGACTAAAGACATAGTGGGAGGTCCAAGTAATGGTATTTTATATTCAGTCTTTAAAAAGTATTGAGTTCAAATAGAATTTTATCCGTGATGTAAGAGATCAAATCGTAAAGGAAGCAACGATTGACGACGACCGCTGTCGCATGTTGCACATTAAAAAATGAATGGCAATTACAAATTAGAGGGCGAATAGTCTTTCAAAGACGATTGGTGTCCGTACAGAGGTCGTACGAAACGTACCCACATCCCGTCGACACACGAGAATTGCATCTTAAACGACAGCATCCACGCAGTCGGCCTAGGGTAAATGGTAGACTATCTCAGACGATATTAATGTTATTTAAAAAGAACCGTGAGGTCCTGTTCAATCACAAATATATGTGTTTGAATTATTCAATTCTTAGAATCAGCTAGGAATTGCCTGGAGTTGATATTTGAGTTTCCACCACATAAAATGATCAAGGGTGGAATTAAGCTTTGCGCGATATGGGTGCTCTGTTGTCTTATTTATCTTTATCTACCCATTCGGAAATACATTCCCGAGCTTATGTTGATTGAGCATTTTTTCCATATTTTTTTAATATAGGCTTTTTTTATAGCAGAGATTGGCAAACGAGCAGATGGGTCACCTGATGGTAAGTAATCTCCACCGCCCATAGATACCCAAGACACAAAAAGAATCATGGGTGCGTTGCCAACCTAATAGGTGGGAATGGAAGGGAAGGGAAGAGGGATTGGGAAAGGGAATAGGGAAATGGGCCACCGGAAATCTCACTCACCTGGCACTTTACGTCGGTTTTCTGTGAGACAGTATCTAACTGGTCGAGCCGGCCCATTCGTGCTATAGACATTACTATCTACAGTGTGGCTCTACCACTCAAATAGGCTTGTCTACGCTCGTGGTTCAACTTCATAGGGCGTGAATAAGCACATTCATTCCTTAGATACTATTCCAAAAATTGCACTACACAAAGATCATTAGATTCTTTCATAAGAATAGTTAGTGTATTTGTGTAAATAAATTACCAGCATGTCTCTGTTTTTATAGGTGTGCCGTGTGTAGTCATGATAATTAGTTATGGTGACCTTTACAATATATGCAATATAACATAAAAGCAAAGACTTCTATGTATACTACTTGACAGGCTGATCGGTACATAGAATTTGCGCACTAAGTTTCCGTCAATTGATCGCAACTCACTTTAAATATCTGCTTCTTTCCTTAGTCGTCAAATGTCAAACACTCGCTGTAATGTGAGTAATGTGACACAATTTTACTTATAAACAGCTTATCTACTAGTATACATAAAAGTCTTTGCGTAAAAGACATTATTTAGTGATGTCCTTCTGCAGAGCTTTTTTAGTATTATTACCTTATGCCACCTTATTGTAGGGTCGGCACAACACAGTTTTTCAAGCATGTTGCAGAAAGGATTTGACTTAGTTTTTACGATCGGTTGCCTGCCTGAAGTCTACCGCCATCAGGGTAATATAGTGCCGGGAAAACAGTGTTAGAAAAATACCACGCCCGACCTTTCTTTTTTGGTAATCGATACGATGACCTCCTGGTTCACAGACCATATACATTTCCACTACACCAAGGCGGTAACGACGTAAAATGATTTGAATGAAAAACATAAATTCGCCACGTAACCGCTAGGGGCGTTCGGGTGTTTGTCACATAAATATTTTGCGTTGACGCTAGCGTGAAATATCAAAACTCATGGGTGAGCTACTGGTAGGGATCACATGGCGCTTTATGAAACGGCAGCAAATTCCGCTGCGGAATACCGGACGACTAAAGTATTTGTGTAAACTTAATATTCTCTCAAATCCGTGACTTATGTACGTGTCGGATATTTGAATCGTGAACTGAATACATGTGGATATGCCTGACTAGTCAGCTGAACTATTGAAAACTGATTTATCTGTCGAACTAATAGTGTGTGTTGATAGAAGTAATATTATTTTTTATCATTATCTCTAACTGCCTCGGTGGCGTGGTTGTATTTCGGTACGACTACCGTCCTGAGGTCTCGGGTTCGATCCCGAGGTCGGGCAAAGTGATATTGGATTTTTCCATATCAGCCCGGAGTCTGGAATTTGTGCCCGATATGACGATAGGTTTGCGCCCTATCACATCTGGGACGTAAATTAGCCCGGCGAAATCTGGGTGATCTAGTTCTCTAGTTTGCTTCTGCCTATCCCTTCGGGGATACAGGCGTAAGTCTATGTATGTATTATCTCTAGATTATCATTTTTATTGGCATTTTATTGTTCGTTTTCATTTTATTGTTTTAATTTAATATTAGATAATTATGTCGCCTCCTTGGTCTAGTATATATATAGACGGGCCTGGGTTTGATTCCCAGGTCGGGGTGTGGTGTTCTATCACTACTTTCCCAGGACTGAATCCCCCAGATAAGGTTGACGTCAGGTAGGCAGCCGGTCGTAAAACCTAAGCTAATTCCTTTCTACAAAATGATGCTTGAAAAAGTGCACAAAAAGTGCAGTTTTCATTATTTTTTGTAATAGTTATTTTATTGTTATTACCCTCTCAAAAATCGTAGTTTGACGAAATTTTTACTTAACAAATACGAAACGAAATGTCACTTTCATTCAATAAGGCAATAGGAATTTCCTTTAAGTGGGGTTGTTAAGAGTTATGGAAATAATGTTCTAAAGTTTCAAAACTCAAAGTAGCACCTGTTCTATGCGTAAAGGGCTGTTTGTAGACCAAATTAACCATTAAATAACATTCAATGAAGAGCGCCGCGCCACGCCGCGCCGCGCCTCGCCTCGCCGTACAAACGAATCAGTTTACGCAAACTGTTGCAAACATGAACTATTTACAAATTCTATCATAATGTTATGAAAACAGCTTTCATGTTTTAGCGGTTCGTTGTTTTCAATTGTTTATTTTGTTAACTCCATTTTGGTTGCGACTGTACAATTGTTAAGGAATTATCACATTTATCGATGCGGAATTAACTCAGACGTTCAGTAAAATCTTTAATATGTCAATGAGTAGATGAACGAACTACCAGTGCACTCTAAGTTATAATAATCAGCGTGGTCCTTTGGTCAATAAATGGTCCTGTAGCCCGAGCACGAAAAACGAATGTAAATGTAAATGTATTCGAGTTCGCTGCGCACTGATGACGTTTGGTTAATATTTCATACAAATTTCATAGACGCGCATCGACTTCGAATACATTTACATTTACATTAGTTTTTCGTGCTTAGGCTACTGGTGTATATAAAGAAACAAAGAAGAAAGAAAGGAAATTAATTTACCTCTATATCAGCTGGTCCTAAAAACTAATGTCGAATATTTCCTGTAATATGCTTGAAAGTTATGCCGACTCCATACTGATGTGTGACAAGGGCAGGTAACAATAGAAGTATTATTTTATATGCTCCATCACATATTACAACGAAGTTAATCGGTTTTATATTTCCCATGAAATTGGTGATTTTTGTAACGTTTGACACACATTTCCGTACAGTTTGCCCCAATTTTGCGTATCTAATCAGATACTCATGAGTACAATAGTACAATTGTATGAATTTCCATTATCTACAATGTTTTAGTAATATTTTTTCTATTTCGCCTGAAGTATACGATAACCCATTGTTTTTTAATGCTGGCCAGACAACCGTTATCGTGTAATTAAAAAAATACAATAGTTGCTTTTGAATTTTCCGACTCTCTTTGAATTTGTCCCGATTGTTTTCCTCAATTTCCTATTTAAAAAAAAACAATGCATATAAAATATCCATAATTCGGATTTGGATCGTAGGTTAATATCTTGAGTTTAGAGTTCACGAAGACAAAATCCCCAGGAGAAAGAAAGGACGTTTAGTTTCCCTTCGGAGCCTTCGGATTTAATAGGTTAGTAGGCCTTCCATTTTAAAAGGTTTTAAAAAGGTTATCTACAATATAGTTCGATCTGATAATTATATTTAAAAACTGATAACCGACTTCCTCCGCAACTTCTTTGTTGTTCATTACTCGTTCATTTCCTCCGTACTCCTTCATCAGATCTTAACAATTGGACCACTCTTGGGACAACAACACAAAAAATCGATCCATATTTGCCGGAGATGTCAAATATGGAAATGGGTAAAATACATAAAGAATAATACATATACCTATTGAAATCCTTCTTTTTGAAGTAGCTTGAAAATACCTTTTCTGCACAATCGGTATTGGCAGAATCGAGGCGGTAAAGTGCAATAAATTCTATTCCACATTTTTGTATTCATCTCACATCAATAACGCCTACAGCATTTTGCCTCGTGAAGCCGTTGAAGGCTGTGCCATAGAAATGCACTTCAGAAACCTATGTGCCTCTATATGTAAAGGAAAATGCATTGCCATATAAATTCAATACCTTTTGTACTGAACTTCAACTGAATATCGATGAATCTGAATAATAAACGAAACGAATTTGAATTTGAATTCAAATATTATGATTATTTATGATAGATAAAATCATGCATAATAAATTGTTTTTCTTATTGTACGATGTACCTGTCCTTATCTCACTTCACTGTGATGTCACAATATACTTTTTTAAATATGTTGCAGAAATGATTCGGCTTTTATTTTTAAGGCAGGCTGTCAGCCTGACGGCAACCTCCTTTGGGATCCCGATCCGGGTAAATAATATTGTGTTGAACGAAGGACGTCTCGTTGCACAGTCCATACATGCTGCCACCGGACTAAGAAAGTAACATGAGTGCACATACTTGGTAGCCATAGATAATCAGATATACTCAGAATTGGACATGTATTTTATGACAAGGTGGGCACCTTCAGGCCAGTATTACAATAATTATAGTTTTAACATATTGAAATATTGTTTTGAAACTCGATTAACGCTTGCGAATCATACTATAATATGGGCAAAATCAAGTTGCTGGTCTACCTTACCGGTCGTAAAAACTAAGCCAAATCAATTCTGCAACATGCATGAAAAAGTGATCCCACATTAAGATGGGATAAGGGCAGGTAGAAAGAAAGAAAGAATTATCTGTAAGTTAAATAAACCACGTTAGTAAACTACAAGTTTACAACATACTACTTTTAACCAAAAAACTTCGTGACTCGTGACGAAAGCGACGCTCACGCTACATGTGCTTACACTACTAATAGTGTAAGCACATGTATGTAGAGGTATAATGATGTAATGATTCGGTTGTCGCGGCAACCCTGCAACCTAACACATCGTCCTTATCCTTAGGTTGTTTGGTGTGCTAATCGTTATGGACATATACCTCTAGTTTTGTGTGTGGTGTGTTTAATAAATAACAACCTCATTTGTCTTCCCTACCCATACGAATTGATTTAGGCTGAGATCCATAGAGCGAACTTCGACTAAATCTAAGTCAAAGTAACAAACTCAGTGAGGATTTTGACTTAGTCCGAGTAATTTTTTACAACAAAATCTTTGATTAGTCTGTCCGTCAGTCTGTTTTTTATCGATTTAACAATCCCAAATCCTCATTGTGTTCGTTACTTTGATTAGACTTAGTCGAAGTTCGTTCTATAGATCTCAGCCTTAAACTCTATAAAAATGCTTTGAGTCCCTGTTGAAGTAAAGCTACGTCTCTTGCACGTGTTTATCTCGAAATAAACCACAACACCTGCACAAAACAATGATTTTCGTTGTCTCCTGCAACCATCGACCATAGACAAAAATGTGTAGCAAAACTATGTTCTGTGTAGTGTTTTAGTGCAGGTGACTCTGTTTTAAATATACAATTTTTACTTCTTATGCGCATCGAAGTAGCATGCTGAACTGTGGTGCAAATTTTTTTTGTTTATAGACGTGGTAAACGAGCAAGTGGGTCACCTGATGTTAAGTGATCACCGACGCCCATAGACATCCACAATACCAGGGGCATCATGGATGCGTTGCCGGCCTTTGAGTTGTTTGTTGTTATCTTGGTTGGGAAAATTATTTCAATAAACACACGAAACATAAGATTGATAGGTTTTTTTTTGTTTTATGACTCTAGTCAGTCTACTATAGTCAAATCTTACCTCTATATGTGGGTAATCGAAATTATTATTTAGGAAATGTTTTATGGTACGCTACGCTATAGTCAATTGTCTACACTACACGCCATGAATAGGTTGGCTCAATTTTGAAGTGGTAGAACACTTTAAAGATTTTTTTCTGCGTTATGAGTGGGTCGCCTCGACCGGATTGTAACTACTGTTCCGCCGCCGTGCAAGTTCACTTCTGAAGTTGTGTGAATCACACAAGAACACGATTAGGTTTACTATGACCGATCCGCGGAGGCTTTGGCTGCTTGTTCGCTGCACGCTGGCTTTCGACATAAGGGAGAGTTCGAAACACCAAGGTTTAATTTGTAAGTCCAACGCCTCCAAGCTTCAGCTTCGAGGGACCTGTAAATTGATAATTATCTACAGATATTTTTTATCACTGTTTCACAGAAAACCGACACGACGTGTTACAGCATGACTCATTGACAGGGAGTCAAAGAAGGACTAATTAGATACACACCACGGATTTTAAAAAATGATGGAAGGAGCGCTAGGAACATTGAAAGTGATTCTCGTTCGATCTACCGACACGTATTGGCCGAAAACCCTGCTTCGACTTCTTCTCAATTTAACTAAAATAAAAATAAAAATGTTGTCCACATGTTTAAACTGATTTTATGAACTTTTAAATTGGTGTTATGATTTTTAAATATATCGCAAAACTAAAATACGTAATTTCTGAACTCTGAAATTGATATTCAGATACTTGTTTCCTGACCGTTACGAAATTGGGACATTGAAGAAAAGAGCCTATAGTTTTCCTAGGCCCGCAACGCATCGACGATTCCTCTGATATTGTGGGTGTTCGTTGGTGACGTTAATCGCTTACCATCAGGTGGCCCCTCTGCTCATAACTGCCCCCCTATTCTATAAAAAATGAATTTAGTCTGCTGCATCAGAATTGGTACATTCAATTTTGTGAATATTGTTCATAAGTCGTAATACGCTGTGACGCAGTGTGAGAATTAATAAAACTATACATATTGTATAAATGCTGCCTCGGTGGCGTGGTTGTATTTCGGTAAGACTAACGTCCTGAGGTCTCAGGTTCGATCCCCGGGTCGGGCAGTAATATTGGATTTTTCATATCAGCCCGGAGTCTGGAATTTGTGCCCGATATGGCGATAGCCTCGGCCCCTATCACATCTGGGACGAAACTAAGCTCGGCGAAAGGTGGATGTACTAGTTGGCTAATGCGCCTCTGCCTACCCCTTCGGGGATACAGGCGTGAGCTTATGTTTTGTATAAATGCTGTAACGTTACAAAGATAGATTAACATAAAATGACAAAAGAAAATGTAATGGCGGGCGAGGATGTCTTAAATGTGCTTAAGGAACATTTGGCTACCTCCAAAAAAGGGTCAATTTAGAGTTATTGTAACCGACGAACGCGCTTGTTATGTTGACTGATGGCAGAGGAAAAAGCGAAAGAGGTGTATTGGGAGTTTGGCCAGTACAATTGGTATTCCATAGTCTCTGCCTATCTCAACACGAGACGAGTTAGTCTTGAGTTTATGTATGCATATTATGCAAAAAAAATATGGACATCCAGTTTTGGATGATGAAATTAACATTAATAATTATTCAGCTATCGGGATAGGAACCTTATACCTTTTGACTTGATATGACATTTGACAAATAACTAATAAGCCTTTGTGAAACCAGTTGTAAATTTCATATAAAACGATGTTTTTCAACCACGAATTGACAACAAATGCAGAAATGTAAGAAATGGTCGTGATCCCAGGTCGTGATTATAGAGTTATAACGTAAAACAGGTATATTATGACTAGCTACTATTTTATATTGTCATTATCAAACTGGTTTAATAAATAAACTGCTTAGACGCGTTGCTATCACATTAGATCACAAAAATCATAACGGTACAGTAAGCGGGTACGTGGGAAAAGGTTGTTGTTATGCTCGTCATTCGGGACGACGGTATGTCCCGAGTGTTACTAACGCTATCTAGGTCGAGTGCCTCGTCCCACTGCCAAACTCACACACGCGAGCGGACCTACTGCACACATACACAGCGACACGCCGTTGAACACGCACGCACACAGACGCGGCCTCGTCCGAGAACTAGGCCGAAAAACTCGCGCATGCGTCTTTTACTATAGCTACTATTATAACTCATTTTTAATAGATACTAGCAATTATAATAAATTCGCTGACAATAGCATTCTGCTATTACAAATAATATATTGGTAGATATACCAATTTTATTAAAACACACGTAATTTGTTTTGTTAGATGCTTTACTCCAACTTACTGCTTACCTTAGGATATGTGACTAAGATTAAAGTAATTAAATTAGGTTAAACACACGATAAATTTATCAACTGATAATTTATCACATAGGTCAATAGTAGCACTAGCGTAATAACAAAACCGATGATGACTTGAATTCATACTAAGCGTATAGTACGTAACAACACAGTATCACAAAACTCTATATAAAGTAAGGTTATGTCCAACTTACTAGGTATTCATTAATTAATCAATCAATCCTGCTTTAAATTACACATTTACACTTACACCCTATCACAATAATTTAGTAAATATTGAAACATATTTCAATCTTGTAAAAAGTAAATCTATTTAAGTAAGTACCTACCTACTTACATTTCCCAGATGTCCACAATATTGTAGTCCATTGCGCTCATAGACCCAGAAAATAAAAATAACTGCGTGAATTTAATAATAATAAGTAATAACAACTTCCTGATAATAGATGATTACGATGAAGTAGATCATGTCATAATAAATCCATCCCTTTTAAATTGTAATTATGCACGTTACTATTTAATATACCTTTTGTCTTATCAGACACACATTGTTTTCCTTTCCGTTAATAGCTGTATGACATGATATTTGATATTGGGGACCTTATTCGGTCTATCATATTCCGTAAAGATAAATTGCGACAATTCACTATATTTTAATTATTGATTATAATGTTATCAGTAATCACTAAAGTAAATAACATTGAAATTAACTTAAATAGCTCAATTGTCACCAGTCACCACTCCAGCGAATCAACAGTAAGTATGAACGAGGATATAAACAGTTGACAAAATTAGATAGCGTACCTAGTCGGCTATATCTTATCGTCTGTGCTATCTTGGATAATACTCGTATATGGATGTCCTTTACTGTGCCAATCTGAGCTAGATTTAGAAGCATCTAGCAAATGAATGATGGGAGGCTGACGGGAAATAAAGCTATTTTTTCCTTGCATTTGAATGCACGTACCACAGTCAGCCAGGTTTACAGTAGCTACAACGCTGGTGAAAGGGCGAGCTAGTCTCTAACAAATCACAATAATTATGAATGTGGATGGACAAGTTGGTACGACAAACCCATCCAAACGCATCTACGATCATTTAAATACGATTATTATCATACATAGGTATATTTTTTATAGTACAGGTTAAGAGTGTCTAAACACGGAATGACCATATGAAATTATTAGATGACGAGAGGTATTTTTACAGCAGAGGCCCGCAAACCTGCAAGTGTACTAAATTTAGTAGCGTTTGATACCTCTGCCCATGAATACCTGAAGGAACACCCGTGGGATTGTTAGGGGGGTTTCCTAAGTACCTCTAAGTAGGTAGGTACAGCTCAAATTGAACCTGCGTGGCTTATTCGTACTTTAGCGTGTAGATAAATAAAGCGTGGTACACTAAGCCCTTTAGTCTTTAAAAATAGTTTATAAGCCTGAGTACATCACATCCGAATCCACACACTTTTTCAAGCATGTTGCAGAAAGGATTTGGCTAAGTTTTTAGGACCGACTATTTGCCTGACGTTAACCCCCTCTGAGGGATCCAGTCCCGGGCAAATTAAATTAGAAAATTCGCTTAGCCCGACCTGAGAATCGAACCCACGACCTCCCGGTCCACAGCCCATATGTGTTGCTACCAGACCAAGGTCCACCAAGGAGGAGGTTGGCGTGCTAAAATAAATAAAAAGAAAATTGATATGCATTTTCACTCATCAAATATATCTCTCTACCTCATAATAGACGGGTGGTGGGATGTTGCTGGTGAGACTTTCATGTGCATATTCACGTGTAGATTGTCACGATGCAATTCATATTTTCATGAATACGTAAGAAGTTCCACGCAAACTTGGAATACCGCGTAGAATTGACCTTTTTATGTTACTAAATAATCTCGTGTTGTCACGAAATCCCAAGTAGGTTACCATTTAATAACATTTTCTAACACAACTACCACGTGTAAGGTAGACGTGATTAAATAACATAAATTAACTTATGCCTATCAGTGGCGATGGGTCCATACAACCCGATTTCTACCGGCTTCCCTTTTCCCGTGATATGTCTTACAGATTTTATCTAGAAGAGAAAGTAGCACTAGCTTCCCTTTTGAAAATGATCACCCTTCGCCACTGATGTCTATTACAGTCTCTAATCTGTGGTACGGCTATGAAATTGAATTGCAAGTTCGATTCCCGTACGGACAAATGTTTGTGTGTGGCAGCCTCCGTGGCGCAGCGGGCGAATAACCGGCTGTGAATCGGGAGGCCGCGGGTTCGATTCCCGCATTGAGACCAATTTTTGTGGCCCACGGATATGTGTTTCATGTCTGGGTGTTGTGAGACCGAGAGTCTCTCATAGTCTCTGACACCCACAATACAGGTTATAGGTACCTAGTGTGGGGTCAGGACTAGTAGAAATAGTAGAAGTTATCAAAACAAACAATAACATAATGCTTCAAACATTTATTGATTCGCTTGGACACAGTAAACGTACATAATAAAAGTATTGCACCTACTAGTATCAAATTACATAGGTACATGACGAGTACAAGAATTTCATAGTCAGTTATCCATGTAGACATAACATTATACTCGATAGCAATTTACAAACGGACACAGAGCAACTCATGCAGTTTAATTTAATGACGTCAAAAACGTTGCGATCAAATCTCTCTGTAATTGCAAACGGCATTACGAAACCAACAAAGGAAAGGCACGTAAAGAAATTGTGCCTGTTGCATAAAAATGTACAGATGTGTGAGTCTGTTTTCGGCGGTGCAAGCGTAAGTTGATCTCGTTCGGATGCGGGTGGCTGGAGCCAGACAAGAACCCGCGCGACTCTCGAGGGTCACCTTACTGTGGACGAACGTTTGGTAACTTATATTGCCAAATGTGTATGTGTGGCACCAGCGTCTAATAGACAGGCTTTGCATGTAGTGGTGGCCGCGGGGCTCGGTCTGGGTGTTCAGATTACGAGTATTTCCCAGCGACGAAAATCTACACAAATTCGGTTTAGTTCTGCAGGGAAATGTCCTGTTTGTGAATAGTACATAATCTGTAATGTTTGTTATTTTTGTGTGCGATTTTTTTTGTCGAGTTTCTATTGGTCCAAACGAGGACACATAACGTAGAAATTTCGTAACGTTGTTAGGCTATGCATTATTTAAGGATGACCCACAATATGTATTACTAAGGCTGAGATCTATAGAGCGAACTTGGGCTAAGTCGAACTCAGGGGGGAATTGTAATTGTTAAATCGAACTTTGACCTAGTCCGGGTCATTTTTTACAAGAAAAACAGACTGACAGATAGACTAGGCAAAGATTTTCTTGTAAAAAATGACTCGGACTTAGTAAAAATCCTCACCGAGTTCGTGACTTTGACGTAGACTTAGTCGAAGTTCGCTCTATAGATCTCAGCCTAAGTCAAAGGAACGAAGTCAGTGAGAATTTGAATTTTTAAATCGAACTTTTACTTAGACCGAGACATCTTTTACAAGAAAATCTTTGCTTAGTCTGTCAAGTCTGTTTTTATTGTAAAAAATGGCTCGGACTAAGTCGAAGTGTTAATCCTCAGTGTTCGTTTCTTAGACTCAAACTTAGTCGAAATTTTCTCTATACATCTCAGCCTATATTAGCTTTGTGTGCTTGTAACGGGTATATAATTTCCTTTGTTGTCCTGTATATTGCAGCGAATTAAAGGACGTTAGATAACTTTATTTTGACTATGGATCACAATCAAATATTTGTGAAGGGCGAACTGGAAGCGTTTGAGTATGAAAGCGGACCCTGGCATGGAGACGGGATAACTGGGCAGAAAGATAGAAAAAAACAAATATTTGTGGCTAGTTATGTAACATAAAGGCGTACCTTAGACCAAATAAGGCGTACCTATCTTTTGTTTCACATAATAAAGCTCGTAATATTTAGCATTGACTTGACAATATAATTCGTTGGATAAGTCCATGGGTTAAAAAAAATGACGTTTTGTGGAAAAACTAAACCTTTTAGTAGGTAAAAATATTTCGTTAATTTCGTTCCGCCGGGGGAGACACATATATATGTTACATAAGCGTATGGGCCACCGGAGGCCGAGCCGCCCGTGACTATCTACTTCACGACATGTCTCTTGCGAGTCTCCTGCACTAGTTTGTCTCTAAACATTACACAAATACACATACGGAAAACATAGAGTTTAGCTATCTCCTGCTCGTAGAATAATGGACCATAGATAAAAAATAGACGTTTTGTGTAGGTGTTTTGTGAGATGTTTTAATGCAGGAGACGCGACTTAAGTTATACTTATACACATCTACCACGGAGCGAATGAAGGACCCGGCTATTTAAGTAATGTTACCCAAATTACACACGAATTAATCAATTCTCAATTAAATTAAAAATAGTTGTAATGGCTGTAGTATTTTATTTAACACAGTTATTTCCATTTTAGTCGTTCCACGTTTAATTATTACAGAACTTCATTAATATTAGTGATAAGTATAAGAAAAAAAAAATGCCGCAACAATTTCATTTGATACGAACGAAAAACCCATTTATACAGTAAATTCCAATTTAAAACATGGAATCCTCTGCGCAAGCAGTTATGAACAAACTCTTATTTAAATGGGTTGGGTTGGGGATTTTCAGCGCTGACCTACAAAATGTAGGCCGGGTTCTCACTGCGGACAGGGCACACAATGAATATCGGTGTATACTGTGTATACCAACCTTAAGTTACGAATAAAGCCGCGTCTCCTGCACTAAAACATTACAAAATGATTTTTCTAACTGAAAGCATGTATTTCTTATCTATGCTCCATTGTTCTACGAGCAGGTGACAGCTAAAATCGTTCTTTTGAGTACGTGTTTTTGGGTAATATTTTGAAAAAATCCAATGCAGGAGACGCGGTTTTAGTATAATAATATCAAGAATGAGCAAATAAGACATCCACCCATAGCAGGTACAATAATACAATGAAACAGAAATGCTCCTAGTTCTATCCCAGGATACAAATGCCAAATATGGCGTCGAAGGTTTATAGTACGCTCATTTGCGACGGCAGTGTCACATCTCGAAAGTCTCGATGGTACAAAAAACTATTTTAAAATAGTTTTTGAAGTGAAAACTTTTTTAGCATCGTTGTGATTTGAAATTCGATGAAACGAAAAACCGACAGTAAAAAGTGCGCGCATGCGTAGTACAAAGCTTGAGAAAAGGCATCACACAACCTACCGTGGTGTTTTGTATACGTGTACGTATTATACGTTTGTAGAGTCTTTTCATCATTTTTATAATAAAATCTATGTAATATATACGAATAAAATGTAAAAAAATATCAAACTTTGTATCACTATGATCATAACTAAAACCTACAATTATCCTCATCCCGAAATTTTACATTCGTCTCGTTATCTTGAAGTCAAAATTTTTGAAGGTTTCACTTCTACCACGTGTGAATTGCACACATGTTTTTTTTTGCATCATCGAGGCTTTCGAGATATGACACTGTCGTCGCAAATGAGCGATTAGTAAAAACTACTACATAGACTTAAATATATTTACTTAAAATTACAATTAATAAAATTGTGATTGAAAATTGACATTTTTGTTAACCTACATTACGATTACACATCACACAACCGTACATACATTAGTCTTGTCATCTCAATTTTGAAATTCAATAAAATACACAGACTTGTCTTATCACATATTGGAGAATACGTAAAGTTACATTTCATTTGGGAGATAACCCACTATCTATAAAACTTTGTAAAAAATCACTACATTATTTACACAATACTTACGTAGTATATGTACAACTCATATAGCAGCGATAGCTCAGTTGGGAATGGTATGGACTGCCGAGACAAGTGTCGGAGGTTCGAAACCAACCCCAAAATGGAGCATACACCTCTGACTTTTCTATGTTAAGTGTATTTTCATTGTGAAATATCGCTTGCTATAACGGTGAAGGAAAACATCGTGAGGAAACCTGCATACCCGAGAATTTCTTCACAGGAATTTCGAAGGTATGTGAAGTCTGCCAACCCGCATTAGGCCAGCGTGGTAGACTAAGGCCTAACCCCTCTCATTAGTAGAGGAGGCCCGTGCCCAGCAGTGGGACAGTAATATTACAGGGCTAATATTATATTATTATTATATATGTACAACTGATGCCGCGTACACACCAACCGAACGAACGTTCGCGAATCTACGCGTTGCATTCACACAACAGCGAAAGTTCGTTTGTATGAACGTAACAAGAATAGATTCGCTAGTGTTCGTTGGGTTGGTGTGTACGCGGCATCATAGACAAAAAAGGCAGTTACTAAAACGTAAAATTAAATTTATTGTCAACATTCCTTATTATGTAGGAGGCCAATGCTAGCAGACGATGTCTGGTGGGCGGACTACGTTTCTAATAGCATTGTACGTGGAATAATTTGTCAGTTACTTCTAATTACTGGGAAAGTTACTGCGTAGTTAACGCGAAATCTCGGTTACTTTTGCAATTCATTAGTTTAATTTTTCTTCATATAGTCACAAGTTAAAAACTCAATGGGCAGGCTCCGAATTTATCCGATGGTGACCAAGTTTATATGGGACCACTATTGGAATAAGCTCTATAGAACACAAAAATAATCTTGAAATTCGGTCCATAATTCGCGAAGATATACACATAAGCTGACTCCTGTGTCCCAGGAGTAGGCAAAGGCGCACATAACATACCTATAAAAACATAATAGACAAATTGAGTACCCCCTTTTTTGAAGTCGTACGAAAATGTCAGTTTCTTGCCCGTTCTTCTCTGACCAGCATTCCGAACTGCAGGCTTAACCAAGTGGCTTATGCACTAGTCGAATAGAATAGTAAATGTATGGGAATGACATAAGAGTACGTTAACGATAGCGTATAAGCCCGCTGGTGGAGAAAAATGTTGACGGAATCTAAACAATGTATGTTTTATGGATTAAATAAATTAATTGGGTACTTGACTATTTTTTTAAAAGTATACAGGACTATTTTTAGTTTATCCTAAACACGTTAAAAAATATATTTTATAATTTATTTTCATATATTTAGTTAAAAAAATTATATATATATATATGTACAATTCAGTTTGTCGCCGAAACGCTACCTTTTAACTGTAGCTACGGGTGACGTCATTGCTTCTTACCATAGATACAAAATCGCGTTTAAAAAAGATATTGAGGAAATAACATTTATGATTCCAAACTAAAAAAAACGGGTCAGATATTTCGTCAATCACGTGAAGTCGAAGTTTGAACGTCAAAAAATGAAGTATTTAAATTACTAAAATAAAATTGGAATATTTTTAATAAATTCTTATTGCATCTTATTTAGATGATAAATCTCTGTTCCTACAGAAATTCATTGATATTGGTTACTATAATTAAGTACCCAATTGATTTGAATGATTATCACAGTTCACGCCGACGGTGTAGAACAGTGTTTATACCGAGCAGCGAGGATGTCGCGTGGAGTGCAGAGGGGCGCGGACGTCGCGATCTACTTCCATTGACCCAATTCCTAGCCGCTTGTGTGCCCCAAATTACTGACCCGAACGCAGCCTCGATAAGTGTTTGCGCCTTCTCGACGCTCTGGGTAGTTAATGAACACTCCGCCTAAATGAAACTTTATGGAATGAGAAAAAGGAAATGTATAAATGCAATCACACACAGATAGGCTTTGAATATCTACAAATAAATCAGTTCTGTTAATTGTACACAAAATAAACAAAAAACATATTTTCTTAATTAGAAATGGATACCAAAATGTGAAATTTTTATTTACAAATACGGCAATATACGTTATAAAAACAGTAAAACTTATACACCTAAGTAGTAAAACAGTGTGCTTGCCAAATCGATACTCGATGGGTGATACCCACCCGCCGATTGTACGTCGCACCAATTTTAAACAGTAGCCCTAAAACAAAGTAAAAGCTCACGTCACGGGGATCGAGTATTAACTTGGAAAACACAAGAATATAAATCATGGAATATCATCAAACAATAATGCACAAATAAAGTAGTAAAAAATCCAGAAGTCGGTGCACCCATTATTCGTCGTGATCGTAGAACAGTGACGGACCTGACAAATATTAAACGTAGGGGGCAGCCATTTAAAATAATTATGGTTGTTTTTTTTACATTTTTTTTTTACAATGTTTTAATTCTAAATCTGTAGTTATTAAAATTGGCGTAAATCATTACACGTAATAATAAACACGTACATTTTTTTTAAATGTAATAATATTTAGACAGTGTAGTATTCAAATATAGTGAAAACTGGTTTTTTATTTTTCAAAGACTGATTGATGATTCTACGATCAAGACGAATTTAGAGAATCGAGTTCGAAGCGTAATTAACATTGATATTAAAACAATTGTCACCTGCAGCTCTCTCGAATCGAATTCGATTGTCAAAGTTGATCATCGGGTTTCAGTTAGATTCCTTCCTATAAGTATTTTGTAATGCCACATGCCAGTATTCTTAATTCTATTAAAGGCTATACTGGAATGGCTTCATCGGCCAAAGGCGGAAAAACTTAAATACCACAGAAAATCCTGTCCACAGACCTCGAATGGATGTCATGTGTCATACAACAACTACAGCACAACGTATTGTATTATCTATGCACAGTATAATAACTTCTGTCTATAGTAAAAAGATTTTTTCGTTTCGCTACAGATTGTAGTAGTGTGTAGTGATCTATAATATTTTTAGTCTGTGGCTATGACTAATACTGTATATAAAATAAATTGACCTTCCATTCCAATAATTTAGTTAAGTGTGATGATACCTGTATCGTTCTAACAGCGAACGTTTACACCAAAAAAATGCATCCGACGCTCAAATTTTAATCTATGCAATATAAAAAAAATTATAATCCCAGACCAGACTGATTGATAAAACCAGACCAGACTGACTCCCCGTCTTATTAGATTAGCAATATTTACTAGATAGAAACCCAGTAAATTCCCGTCAATATAAGTCCGATTTGACGTCATTTTGGAGTACTGTAGGAAAGTAGTTGTATAGAAGAACATGCCATAATATATCTAGTTAGACTACATCAAGGACCATTAAACATAAGCACCAATTGTCATTTCAAATGGAACAAAATATACCGAAAAGTGACGTTTCTATTCATGACAGATGTCATATCGAAGTATTTAGATTAGCGGGGGTTTAGTATTCCATACTCATCGCGCCAACAAATTTATATTTACTTCATCAATAATTCAATACCTTAATATACCAAAAATTGGTACTACTAAAAAATTGGTACAAAATATTTTGTACAAATATAATAAAACTGTTAACAATACGGAGCACTACATGCTCTTAGTTTAAATAAAATCTATAATAAAAAGCTTAAAATACAGTTAGGAAATATCGACAATTTCATTTCTGCTATAGAGCAGGTCTAATGTTATCGTAATACACTTTTGTAAGTTGCAATTTTCCTTCATAAAGAAGGCATTTTCACGACGACTCCGAGCCGGATGCGCACCGGTTTTTTTACTTATGTTTCTATATACTAAATACCTAATAAACAATAGTGATGTAAAATGGAAGAAAAAGGATCTATAAGTAGAATGAAGCTCGAAATTTATCAAGCGCGGTTTCGTGAAATGCACTGCTAGACGTAATATTCAAAATAGTCATGAAAATTCCTGATACTTAAAATAAGTGTTAGCGTGTGGATCGAACGCTAACAACTGGGAGATAAGGACTAGTAAATTTATTCGCCATATAAAACTGCGTACGATACGCATGAAGAAACGCAAGATGATGAATCATCTTGCGTATACCGCCTCTGTATACCGGCATGTTGAAACATGCCGGTATACAGAGGCCCAAGCAAGATTCTGACTTTTGACATGATCCGATTTCATTTAGGCTCAATTACACCACTATTATTAACCTAGAGTTAGTCCTAACCGCAAGCTAAATTGACAGAAAATGTATGAAAGACATGTAACTTAACTTGCGGTTAGGACTAACTCTAGGTTAATAATAGTGGTGCAATTGAGCCTTAGTGACTTAAAATTCCAAAATCAAGTTAAATTGTGCACCTAATGTCGCATTAAAAATGGCCAAATCCGCACTTTGTAACTCTATTTAGGTGGAATTTAAAGTTCCTAAATGAAATCGAATTATAGCCGAAATCGAATCTGGTGTCAAAAGTTACCCTACAGGAATATTTTGGACAATCGAAATCGAGCTCGAGCGCGTCTATGACATTTGTATGAAATATTAAGCAAACGTCATCAGTGCGCAGCTCGATACGAATTCGATTGTCCAAAATATTCCTGCTCGGGCCGCTGAAATCAAAAGCTCAACTAATATCGACGTCAGTTAAGACATCGTCATCATCAGCCATAGAACGTCCCCTGCTGAACTTTTAAAAGTAATTTTACAGATTCAACGCCAGCGTCGAACATAGACATCGCTAGGGAGAGATGTACCTCTCATCCCCGCTTCATCGTAGAACCTGCTACAGATCCTGATACAGAAGGTAAAACGAGACCTATAGTTTATTTATTAGGGTTGCAAATGGTGAGTATCGCGGAGGCTTTGTTTATATCTCCGTTGGCCTTGTCGAGTTCGGAGCAGCAGTCTTCCAGCGTGACGTCACCCACAGATATTCTCACGCGCATCAACTTAATGGCGAAATGTACATTCCAGTCGCTTAGTTCCAGAGCTTCTAAACACTCTTCTGGAGTTACCTGAAGAACAATGATAAAATATAATAGCTAGTTTTTTTTTTACTGATCGTCGATCGGAATTAAGCAAGCGGTAAGAGTATTAACTTCTAATAGCAAAAGGTGGTATTTGGAAAATTGGTTCCACTATCATATGCTAAGTCACCACAAGTAAATAGAGAGGGGAAAGAGAGAAAAAGGGCGAGGTAAAGAGACTTCCTCGGTGGCATGGTTGAATTTAGGTACGACTACCATCCTGAGTTCTCGGGTTCGATCCCCGAGCTGGGCAGTGATATTGGATTTTTCCCATATCATAGGCTCGCCCCCTATCACATCTGGGACGGAACTAAGCTCAGCGAAATGTTCTAGTTCGCTAATGCGCCTCTGCTTACCTCTTCGGGGATACAAGCGTGAACTTATGTATGTATATAAGTGGAAAGAAAGAAGGAGAGAGTAGTGTGTGTGTGAGAGAGAGAGAGGTAGTATACTAACTTCCTGTTTTAATACTTTTCGCATGATCCTGACTTCGTCAGACTCAACTCCTCGCTGCCTCCCGCACGGTTTCTGATCGGCGAATTCCAGTAAATCTTCTACTGACACGTGATCTGTGCAATCTAGAACATTATTTGCTCGTGAGTACTTAGGGAACAAACCTCTATTACGTGACCCATTTTTATACCCCTCCCCCCTCGGTGACCACCCGTAGTCTATGCTAACCCCCCACCCCCAAGTTTTTACATAGTAAATATGGTTTTAAATAATTTTTTGTCGAAGAAAAGTTAAAATACAAAATATTATGATGTGTTGCCACCTGTGTCTTTATGATAAACGCCATATTTGAATATAGGTCGAAAAAGCACGAGATTTCCCTAGGATATTGACTACGCGACGAAAACCTAAGATCGCCTCCCCTGTGACCAAGCTTGGTATTTTGAAGAGCCCCTCCCCCCATGAACGGGGCATGTAATATGGGTTCCCTTATATTATCAACTCACAACATCCAAATAGCAGGAGGTTATCCGTTCACGTGTACTTTTGTCTATTTTATCGATATGTCCATCGAATTCATTAAATTCATAGGATCATTTCTATAGTAAGCTCTTCCTGAGAACTTCACACCATGTAAACCACTCGTTGTGGTACTTTAAATAAATAAATGTATTTTTTAAGTTAATTGAGATATTGTACGTAACGTTGGCGTTACTAAATAAATAATTGTAGACCAATTTTTATATTCGATAGTTTCCTCTAAGGATGATCCTATAATAATGCTTTTGGTGGCTGTAAATGTTATAACGGGTTTCAAGGAAAAGGAGAAAAACATCAATACCGCGAGTCAGGTTTAAAATCAGTTGTCTTAACTTTCAGTTAGGTTAGGTTATGTTTTATTTGAATGAACCTATTAAATTCTTGTACTTTTTAAAGCTATAAAAATATACTAACAATAAGATTATAACATTAAAGTGCAAGGTTATGTTTCAAATCATCGAGTGTATGTAATTTGTCGGTGCCGGATGCTAATTTCAATTAGCATTTTTTTATCTGAATATTTTAGTCAACTTTCATGCTACACTTGTTCTTTATTGCCATTAACGTAACCATGAATATTTATATTTCGCACTAATTAATTAAATATTATAAATATGTATCTCACAACGCATAGCATCTGAAAGCAACTGTGTTATTTATATTAAATTAATTTAATAGTTGATCGAAAATCCTGCCAGACAAACAAATCAAGACAAGTCTGCCCACGATGGTCGTTGAACTTAACAAATTTAATGTATGCTTGTGAGATATTTGCAATTTAAAGTAACGTGAATTCTTTAATCATTTCATTCTCAGGCAATATAACGTACACGACGTACTGCAATGTGTATGTATAATAGAAATTAATCTATGTCTAAATTAAATTGGTTGGTACTGTATTTTTTTTATGTTAGAGGGTGACTGATGGTATAGACAGCATGAGTGATTAACATAACCTTGGAACAGTTACTTTGAGCGCAATGAATATCGAAGGCAATGAAAGTGAAAAATTACAAATTATATGATTGAACTGCTATGAAATTTTTTTTATTACCATAAAATGCCGATTAGGTCATTCCAAATTTTCAATTCTCCTAATAAAGAAACGCGATTGTTACCTCACTTTAGCTTTGCTGTTGCATTTCATGCAATGAGTTACGATTTTTTTATTTACTATTCGCAATTAGTTATTCAGGGCCTTTACACAATTTTCTAAAAAAGTATGGAGAAAACTAAAATTACCAGCATCAAAACTAACTACGAATAGGGGTTCAGACATACCTTTGACCAAACTGCCTTCAATTATGTATTGTACATCATCATCGTCGCTGTCCTCCCTCCTTATACTCGGCAGGTTACACTCCACCGGCTCCATGTAATGGTTGAAGGGGTTGGCAGAACTGGACCCTGGCTGTGAGAACGGGTTGGTGGCATTACCCTCGGGCCCATCACATACATCGTCCCCGTTGCTGTGGCGATTGTACTCTATCTGCACCTGACAGACTATAGGCGTGAAGGCATTCTGGTATATAATTTGTCGAGAACTCGGCCCGGCTTGTGGCTCCTTCACATCGCTTGGTAGCCGTAGTGGATACTTTCGGATGTGCCTCCGTTTATCGACTAACTTCGGCTTTGTTGTCCGAGGGGGGAGAGGAAGTTCGTTTACAACCTGAAATGAATATAAAATAATTTAAATATACCAGAGATTGCCAAACGAGCATATGGGTCACCTTATGGTAAGTGATCTCAACCGCTCATAGACACCTAAGACACAAAAAGAATCATGGTTACGTTGCCAACCTAAAAGGAGGGAAATAAGGAATGGGAAATGGAGGGAGGTAATTAGGCCACCGGAAATCTCACTCACCAAACGCAACGCGACAGCGAGCTGCCACTTTGCGTCGGTCAAATCAAACCGGTCGAACAGACCCATTCATGCTGTAGACGTAAGTGTCTACAGCGTGGCTCTACCACTCAAATTATAATCTTTACAGTATTCAGTAGTAAATGTATAAAATAAATTTTAAACAATGTCTGTAACACTCACTTCTTTCGTATCTTGTGGTTCTGCATCACCGGCAGACAATGGTCGTAATCTGTAACAATTATTGAGTTTTATTTCATTTGAATACATATTTATTATATTATGTACTAAACATAATTAAAATAGTGGACTATTATTTTATGCTTGCATTATTTTTAATACCATGATCAATAATACATTAATTGATTGATGATTGATTAATTGACACAAAGCTCCTGAACGGACATTTGGATGTTTCAATCCCTCATATTGTATGTGTATCGATACAATTATGGTTCGGTACAAATTGGAGGTCGACATCTCGGGTCTCATCCTCATGGAATCCTATTGGTAAATTACATCTATTGTTTGGATATTCATTCGGTACAATATAGATGCTCATGTTTTTTTTTCAAAATAAAACACAAAAAACACCTACACAAAACAAGTTATTCATTGTCTCCTGCTCGTATAACAATAAACCATAGAGAAAAATATTTAGAAATACTGCCGATTACTTATAAAAATATTTAAGCGCTACCTACCTTTCAGCATAGCTTGTCCCTGACGTTTTTAAACAATGTAACGCACGGAAAAAGTGATAGACTATTCCTAGCAAAAAGATAAGCGTAAATGTTTTTATAAGTAAGGCCCATTATGTTTTTATAGGTTATAGGTTATGTTTTGTCATAATGTTTTAGTGTAGGAGACGAGACTTTATTAGCACATTCTCATTTTTGTAATACTTATTGGTAACTTAAGGTTGATGTACATAATATACAATATACACCGATGTTCATTATATGGCCTGTCCGCAGTGATCACCCGCCCTACAGTTTATAGGTCAGCGGTTTAGTAAAATATCGATAGATGAGCCTCCGTGGCGCAGCGGGCGAGTAGCCGGCTGTGAAGCGAGAGGCCGCAGGTTCGATTCCCACATTTAGACAAATGTCTGTGTAGTCCTCAGATATTTGTTTCGAGTCTGGGTGTTGTGAGACCGAAAGTTTCTCATAGTTCCTGATACCCGCGATACAGGTTGTACCTAGTGTGGGGTCAGGACTATGTGTGTGGCTTTTTTTTTTTTTTTTTTTTTTATAGCAGAGATTGGCAAACGAGCAGGTGGGTCACCTGATGGTAAGTGATCTCCACCGCCCATAGACACCCAAGACACAAAAAGAATCATGGGTGAGTTACCAACCTAAAAGGAGGGAATGAAATGGGAGGGAAGGGGATTGGGAAAGGGAGTGGAGAAATGGGCCACCGGAAATCTCACTCACCGAACGAAACACGACAGCAAGCTGCCACTTTACGTCGGTTTTCTGTGAGACAGTGGTATCTAACCGGTCGAGCCGACCCATTCGTGCTATAGACGTTACTGTCTACAGCGTGGCTCTACCACTTGAAAAAACTTGGCTGTTGGGTGTATTATTATTATGGCCAAATATAGATACTGATAACTAACCTTGTCTTATTAAGAGATTGTTTTTGCAGCGAGTGGAACTGTGGGCGAGGATCGGTGGGACTTCGAGCTGGTTTGGGCATGGTTGCCGGTTTGTGTCGAACTGTCGACTCTTTGGGCATGTGGGCTATCAGCGAAGTGGTGGGCGTGGGCTCGTCGATCAAACACATGTACGCTGCCTTACTCTCCTCCGTGATTGATGACTGGAATGTTATCTAATTTTATTATACGAGAAGTCATATTCACCAGTCTCGATTATTTTATCGATACAAAACATGAGAGTAAAGTGTAGTTAAATGCATACCTGTATATCAGGAACTCTGTTGGCTTCTTCACTAAAATTACGTCGCTCTTGTTTCGCTGAAATACAATTTTAAATATGAATTCGTAAATATTCAGGATTTTCGTAAATATATATTCGTGAATATTTACGATACTGGATGCAGGCCGCTTCCAACAGGTCAATCTGGAAATCTTTGGGGGAGGCCTATGTCCAGCAGTGGACGTCCTGTGGCTGATGATGATGTTGATCATGATGAAATATTCAGTTATTTATTCCCTATACAGTGTGTCATTTGGCTATGTAAATGAATGATGATATAAAATTAATAACGTTTAACGAAATTTAACTTAAATTTATAATTCACTAACTCGCCAGTAGGCCTATCGAAATATACCTAGTGTATAACACAAAATTGCGTGTCGAAAATATGATATACACACCAGGTTCAGTACTAATTTTCGGTACCTATCTTATATTTCAATTAAATGTTTCGTGCATATTAAAATAAATAATAAAAAAATTACCTGCGGCTTCTTTATCGATTTCATTCGGAGTGTTGTGATGTAAAGATAGTTGTGGAAACTTAAAATGGAATTTAGACTTATCATTTGGTGATTTCGGTAACTTGATGTCACCGCCGAGATCTGTCATTGACCTTTTGAAAAAAAATAATAATAAAATGAAAACTGTCTAGCTATAAAAAAAAACTAAATAGAATTCTATAGTACAAACATAAATACATCAACTTCACAACTTAAATAAAGCGGTGACTAATGCTAATAAGCCTTAAAAAGCCTCTCCTAACTTTCTTATCTTACCTGCCTGCCTCGTCCTTATCTTACCTGCCTGTGGCATCGGCACAACACACTTTTCCAAGCATGCTGCAGACAGGATTTGGCTTTTTTTACGACCCACTGCCTGCTTGACGTTAACCCCATGGCAGATCCAGTCCCGGGCAAATTATTAGAAAAACACCCGCCCGAACTGGGAATCGATTCCAGGACCTCCTGGTTTATAGATCAGGGAAGCAATAAAGAGGCTCTTCTACCGTATTCTATTGGGTACTTAACTATTTTTGATTTTATGCACATATTTATATGTAATAGCAAATGAAAAAAAACAAAAAAACATTCTGTAAAAACTGCATCGAAATTGGTTGAAAAATGAAGCAGTATTTCGTTTTTTTAATTCTGCAATGAGCAAAAGTGGGAGCGTAGTAGGGATATCTTGCTATCCGTTTCCAACGCACGCGCTGTTATGGCCGTGACGAGATTTTACTGATACTTCTCTTTCCCGCTGTTTGAAGGTTACACCAAACCACAAAGGCTTATAACTTTTTTATTTTTGAAAGTATTTTAATGTTTCTTTCTGTGTTATGTTTTAGATGACGTAGATTTCGTATAAAATCAATTTTAAAAATTAGTCAAGTACCCAATTTGAAGGTTACACCAAACTTCAAAGGCTTATAACTTTTTTATTTTTGTGAATATTTCAATATTTCTTTCTATTCTATATTTGATATTAGATGACGAAATTTTCATATAAAATTAATTTTAAAAAAATTGTCAAGTATCCAATTACAGTAGACGACTTACTTAGTGGTTATTTCATTTGCCATGGCGACGGCGGTCTCCAATGTTTTCTCATCGTGAGCAGACATTGGCTTCATGGTGCCCGTGTGGGAATGCTTTTTTCTATCGCTTTTACTCAGTGTTTGGGCTCTAAAATAAAAACAAAGTTGTACTAAATATACATATCTAGCACACACACACGCACACAGTACACTAGCGAACAGTACACCCACATTTCGCCGAGCTTAGTTCCGTCCCAGATGTGATAAGGGGCGAGCCTATCGCCATGTCGGGCACAAATTCCAGACTCCGGGCTGATACTGAAAAATCCAATATCACTTTGCCCGACCCGGGGATCCAACCTGGGACCTCAGGACGATAACCAAATACTGGCTATGTTTTAAATAATAGTCAATAAGATAGTGGTGAGAGTAATTCTACGCCGAAATCAGAGCAGATATAAAATATTTTATTTCATATCCTTCATTGCCTATCAATGGTTTAAGACTTGTTATTCGTAAACCAAATTGTCGATAGGTTTAAACATTTACTAGGTTGAACCAAAGTTATCCGTAGTGATATTATTTTATGTTTACATACCTACTACTGACAGCCTCAGCATTTGATAATCCCTGAAAATTGACAATATATTAAAAATTGACATTATATGGAAAAATCCAATATCACTTTGCCCGACCCGGGGATCGAACCCGAGACCTCGGGACAGTAGTCATACCGAAACACAACCACGCCACCGAGGCAGTTTCCATAATTTCAGAATTATATAATGTTTTTACAATCCATTATTTTGTTATATAGAATAAATTGTATCGACATTAAAAATATTTTATATTATGTCCAAACTAAACGCAAAAGATTCAAAATCTCATTAATAATTATAGTAAACTATTTACACACAAACTTCTGGAACTATAATTTTTTTTTTATTCACAAAACTATCTTATTATAATCGTGCGCAGTAAATCTATACAATTTAGTATGGCAATGGAAAGTAAAGATATGCAATGACGATATTATAAATATCATTATGCTTATTGCTTATGTATAAAGAAAAACTGGTACAAATGATTAAATACTAATTAACTATATTATGTCATTTTAAATTATTACAGAAGCCAATGACGTAATAAGTATACTCTAATAGCGTTTAGCAATGTACATTTTATTAATTAAATTAATAAATTATTTACTTCTAAGTCAATAACTATTACCGCATATTATAAAACAAAGTCCTCCGCTTGTACTTTATGTGCGTTCATACCGGACTGTATTTTGGTATAATAAGTTACATCAATAATAATAATAATTTACTGCATCTTATCCCCCGAAACATGACGACGAACTATTTTATCTGGGCGGAGCAGAGAACCATTAATATTATTATAATCTAAAAATCTTTTAAAATCCACTTTGATTACGATAATACTTAGTATATTAATAACGGTAAATAAAAATAATTTAAGTAATATTTTCACTAACCGGTTCATTTCGTTTCGAATCCAAATTTCGAAACATCGACTCCATCTCGTCGAGTAAACTTTGACTGAAGTCCGCGTACCCTTTCTGTAAGGGAATAAATATTTCTTTTGATCATTATGATAAGTTTCACCATCAGATGCATCGATCTGTACCCTAAGAATGAGGTTTTTTGAATTCTCGATTCCCGAATTCTCTTTTGGTTCTCGAAATCGTCGATCGTTCATTTTCTGCATATTTTAGTTTTTTGTAGTTACCGCAAGTGGTACTAGTAGTGACATAACGATAACTATCGATTTCAAGAAGCAAGAAGTAGCTAATAAGAGTACATCTAAAGACTT
This sequence comes from Clanis bilineata, assembly GCA_036417725.1. Classification (NCBI taxonomy): domain Eukaryota; kingdom Metazoa; phylum Arthropoda; class Insecta; order Lepidoptera; family Sphingidae; genus Clanis; species Clanis bilineata. The sequence goes on from CM071137.1 coordinate 16,512,601, forward strand.
ACCTAGAGGTTTAAAATGGCAATTTAATTGTTCATCTATTAGTTCAGATTTAAGTGATGGGCATTACCTCTATAATTTTACCGTCCCTACACGTTCGAGCACTTCGAGAAACCATAATAATAACAATGTTAGTGTATAATCACAGTAAAACACGATAAAAGCAACTGACCAGTATGCCAGGACTTTCAGGAAGTTGTAGAAACTCTGCTTTCGCATTCTCCATTGCTATGCTCTCCTAAATAAAATAAAAAAAAACACATTAAGTGTATATAATGTTTACGAATATAAAGCTACAAATAATGTCTATGTACTTACGTAAATCTGGTGTTCTAATAATAAGTTAATATATTTTTATCAAATTTATAATATGTCGTAGATGTAACAAGTAGACGGGATATTTACTTTAAATAAAAAAACTCAATATTCTTACTCTATCACAACCTTAAAAATGTACATAAACAAACATAAAGTCACGCCTGTATACCGAAGGGGTAGGCAGAGGTCTAGTGCACCTCTGCCTAGATCACCCACATTTCGCCGAGCTTAGTTCCATCCCAGATGTGATAGTAGGCGAGCCTATCGCCATATCAGGCACAAAATCCAGACTCCAGGCTAATATCGAAAAATCCTATATCACCTTCCCCGACCCGGGGATCGAACCCGAGACTTCAGGACGGTAGTCATACCGAAATACAACCACGCCACCCAAGCAGTAGAAAGAGATGCATATATAAAAATTTGTTTATTCGTAATGTAAGAGATCACTTGATGATAGTCAATCTGATAATACTTCGAATATAATACAATAACCTCAATAGCTTACAAACGCTAGCCATAACGAAAAACATAACTAACATCCTTGTTAGTTATAAATGAACGCATATGCATCTCTTTTAAGCATATTTTCATCACCAATACATTTTACTATAAACTATGGTGGTAACCAACTTACCGTATCAGTGTCCGAAATCTCGTGGTACTCATGTACCTCGTCAGTCTTTGAAGGCACCCCTTGTCCGTCGTCAGTTTTGTGTGACCTACCTAATGTTGCATTTTTAACCTATAAATATGAGAATATAATCAGCATTGCTTATAGTAAAACCCACTGACTCTTACACTCAATTCGACTTTGACTGCGGTTCTGACTTAAAATTCCACCGAAATCGAGGTAAAAAGTGCACTAATGTCGTGTTAAAAATTATCTAATGACAAGTTCTCGAATTTAATGCGATATTAGCGCCCTTTCTAAGTCGATTTCGGAGGAAATTTAAGTCGATAAATAAAACCGAATCGTAGTCGCAATCGAATCGAGTGTCAAAAGATATCCTCCAGGTCTTATAAGATCGATGTATTATGTTATAATAAACTATCAAACACTACATGGCACTAACACAGTAAGCAATATTAGGTACAAATACATAACCTGACTAAAATATACAGCTTCCATGTCATTTATCTATTCGATAAGTACGTAATAGTAATAATTATCGCATTCGTATTGTCTATCGTCTTATCCTGCTTATCTCGATGTTAAATATCAACTCAATTACACAGCGAAACATTGTGCAGGTATGAAAGGCGTATACAAAGATTTATTAGTAAGGCTGTAAATATCGTATAGAAAGTTTTGCAAGTAGCGACATGTATTCATTGTTTCAGCTACGTTACTCTAAAATAGTCAAGTTTTGTGTATGTGTTTTTAGATACTGTTTCGAAATGCACTCGAGTTGAAGACTGCCACTTTTTCGAGGAATTAAGTCGTCTGACAGTTTGTGTGCATTATGAGATAAATAAGACATACCTTATTAAGAATACTTTTACTTGTCGTCGGTTCTGTGATGGTTTTGTGATTTAATCTCTTTAGACTTTTCTTTGCTTCGGCACCTGTAATTAAAAAAAAAGAACAGGCTTGATTAATGGACTCAGCAACTAAATTTATTCCGTAGACTTATTTAGAAATATATACATCATACCAAAAGTTACTGAGACAATATTTTGCCAACGGTACTCACAAGCTAGATCGACTTCATCGCAGTCAGCATCGGCTTTGGTTTCAGGTGTGGAATTGAGTAGCGGGTACGAGGAAGTGCATGAGGCACCGGTGAGATGCGACGGCGAGTTCGGGTTGATAAGAGGCACCTGCTCCAGGTCCTCGGACGGCTTGTATGGAGGGACGACCTGTCGCGGCGGCTGTAACGTCACAATTTTATTCCGGTTCAAATACTAGATGAGGTAATAGGAACAGATTCACTTTTGATCTCTAAGAGACCGGAAAATTAGCAAGTCTGTAAGACATATATAGAGCCTGGTTTAATCTAAGGTAGTGTCTACTGACACAGATGAATCATAATAATATGACTTTATTAACAAAGAGGTCGAATTTCTCCATTCATTGCGTATTTTGCTTTTTTTAAGTGTCGATTACATTATAATCGGTTTAGAAAAGCGATCATAATCTTTAAAATATATATATTTTTTATTATTTTCGTTAACCTGTCATATCACTTACATCTCAATTACAAGTGAATGCAGTGTCTATTTGTTAGACTCTAAAATAACCCCCTTAAAATTGTTAGTTGTCCCGCTCCAACAAATCACACAACACAAAGTTCACATCACAAGTACACTAGAGGTATGCTGGCATTTTTGATATTATAAGTTTCCAAAATGTTCACAATGAATATGTAATACACTGTTTATTTATTAACAATATATTTTTTTTTGTCGTGTCCAATGCTATAAAAAGTGCCATCTTACGATACGGCTAGTATAATAGTAGGCAAGTCAAAAATACGGCTGGCAAATGCCGGAATCTCTCATTTGCACACAATAAGCTTGTTTACAACTGTTATGACCATCGATATAATAATATACCTAGATGCACAGTTCCATACAAATATCATTGTAAACAGTGTCCTCGACAGACAAAACAAATAAACATCACAAATTTAATTAAATTAACACAAATATGACCTTATAGACGCGGCATAAAGTAGCTTTTTAAATTGCATGTTCAAACGTTCTTATATTCGAAATTTTTGAATTTCAAATAGTTTTTGAATTTGACAATAATTTGACATTATTAAAAGAAACATTCTAGTCACTTGGACAAAGATTGAATGGAGTCGATTAGTTCTTGTATTTATTTGTGAGAAATGTTGACCACATGGCGTACAATGTAGATGAGAATGGCGATATCTGTATAATAATTTTACTTACATTAAGAGATAGATAGAGTATAAATGTTTAGAACATAATAAAGCTTATTAGTTATGAATATTAAATAAGCACTGTTTTGCCTTAACGTGATTCATAAATAAATAAATAACATCCAACAGTCACATACATAGTCCTGGCCCCACACTAAGATCGTCCTTTGCTCTTTAGATTCTTAATAATTTCTTTTAGACTATCATTTCGTTTTCTTAATCTTTTGTTCTGCCTTTTTAAGTTTCGCACTAAATTAGATTTAAGTTTAAATTTTTGGTTGCGTTCTTTCAAATTAACTGTTAAAAATAACGTCTTAGGTGTGTTAAAGATTGATGAAAATTCTGATGGTATTGGTGATCCTTCATTATTTATTGGTTCAATTGCTGGTTCCTAGAAATGAATATGTTTCCAATAAATGATGACGCCACAATTACTGTTGTAGTAATTATGCCTAACGACCGGTTCCAATAAATGATCTCAATCCGAGAATCAAAGACAAAAATGAAAAATTAAAAAATGAAAAATCGCGAGAATGAACCATTAAAATTATTATTTGACAGCGGAATGTTCAACTTTGTTCATGTTGGCAAATTTTTATGATCTGCACACTTTGATTGAAAACATTTATTAGAATTAGCCGCAAGTTATTAAATAGTCATTTTACATGGCAGTATGTACCTAGTATATGCTTGCTATTGATGAATTCTGTATCAAATATTTTTCAGCTATTACACTTGTACTGCACCCTGCCTCATTTAAACTTTTAGTTACGACAATCTAGAATAAAGTCAATAAATGTGGCAATATTTATTTACTTATTTATTTATAGGTACACCAACAGCATACATATTGTTAAATTAAATAGTAAACATTAGTTAAGGACAATGTAGCTGATGACAATTTATCACCTTTATTTTTGGTACAGCATTGTTTTTAATTTTCCTAATCCCTTTTTCTGTCCATCGGAATCGGCAAAATGGTCTGAACAAACCACACTTGAGTGATTGGGTTTAAAATTTTCTTCTCTCCTTTCTTCGGAAATAATTTTACGCCATTTATCTCTTACTATTTCATTTCATGGAAATCTGTAATTAATAAATAAAATTAATTAAAAAAATCATAAATTCAAAATAAATATAATATATTTACAAAAAAAAACGACTCCATGTATTTCATTGTTCCAAATCATGATTTCAAAAGGGACAAAATAATTTATTAACTGAATTCGTTAAATTAATTATTTATACACGTTTAATACTTAATTTAACATGATTAAGGTTTTAAGAATCAAGTAAAGGAATTATACTTACTTAAAATATGAAATCCCATGTGTTTTGCGCTTTGTAAGAGTGTTATTTTTGCACTCTTTCACAGAGAATTTAGGCATCTTCACAGGCGAACGGTCGGCGCCCGACTGACAGCAAACAAGTGCTTACTTACATTTTAAGCACTTGTTGGCTGTCCCACTTTCTGAGCGTCAACTGTGCATCTAGGTATATTATTATATCGATGGTTATGACACTCAAATGGTGATGATGATGAAATTTTGAGGTGCAAGAAGATTATATTAACACTCAACGCTCTGTCGATAATTTTATCGATAGAGATGATTAGTTTATCTTCCATATTGATCAAACTCTCGATAGTGCTATAAATATTATTCATAATGGCCTCTATATTATGGTAATTATTGTTAAGTACTATCATATTATTAAACTATACTATATGACTGTTCAGTAGTATCATAGCACTATCGAGGAGTTTACTGACATCAAATTTAAAGGTCAGATATCGATAGCGTTTTGGTAATTAGTGCTACAGCACTAGAGACGTGTGGCGTCGCGTCGGGTGTTACCAATATGTTTGCACGTCTATTCGACGCTTATAAAACTACGTATTGATTTTTAAAAAACATAATACTAAGCAGTCATTGTCAATATTAAGAGATGCTTTGATGTATAATGAATTGGCATAGACAATGCGATTTTATATAACAGGATTAATTTACAAAACAATGTCAAGTTCATGCAAACGTTTCGATGTGTAAATGTGACATTAAAATGTGATTTTGTTAATTCATTGCATTGTAAAATTGTCACGACCTGGTGAATAGATAGATATTAAAATATCTATAATATATTTACCAACATTACCAGATTTTAAAACAATTATTACTGTGATAGAAACTCTCATTACATCAAATACAATAAAGCAAGTCATAATGTAATAATGTTGTTTTCTAAGTGTTTGCTCGGAACTGAATCCTTCAGATGGAGTTGACGTCAAGCTGACAACCGGTCAAAAAATTAAGCCGAATTATTCTTGCAACACCCTAAAAAGTGTGTTTCGTCGACAAAGGTGGAAATAAATATCTATGTTTATTGCATAGAATATTAAAAATTATGCCCAATATGGCGATAGGCACGCCCCTTATCACATCTGGGACGGAACTAAGCTCGGCGAAATGTGGGTGTTCTAGTTCGATAGTGCGCCCCTGCCTACCCCTTCGGGGATACAGGCGTAAGCTTATGTTAATATTAACATACGCGTAGTTTTACAAGCGGCGTACTTAACCCGTCAATGATCGTTCTAGGAGTACACTACTCACACAGCCGGCAGGGTCCAGGAACGATATGTCGCCGAAGTATGCCCCGTCGAGTCCCACGTGACCCGTGTGCTTGACCTCACCCTGCGGACTCGATATCATGCTCCGCTGTATGGACCTCTTGCCGGTGTACGTGTGCCGCTTCACGTCGGACCTCAGCAGCGGTCGCATCGAGCGGCTCGGGTGCGGCGACAGCGACGCGAGGGTTAAACACTTCTACACACAACGCGGACGTCCCAACCATGTTCTATTCTCAGTTACCATTTTGATTTTTTGCGACTATAGTAATTGTCGAGACGAGCCGTTTGTGTTCAGTATACGATAGAATTGAATACTTGACAATTTTATAAAAATTGTTTTAATATGAAATTTACATCATCTAAATTTCTGTGCTATAAAGAAATATTGAAATATTCTCAAAAATAAAAAGTTATAAGCCTTTGAAGTTTCGTGTAATCTTCAAATAGAAGAATCAGGATAATCACGTTACGTGCCATAACGGTACGTGCGTTGGAAAAAGAGAGCTTGATATCCCCACTAGGCCCCCACTGTTGCTTGCAGAATTTAAAATATTAGTTACTACCTCATTTTACAACCGATGCAATCGATGCAATATTCAAAGAAGGGTTTTATTTGTTATTTGCAATTACATATAAAACTGTGATAAATCTAGCTTTCTACAAAATATCAAGAATATTTGTCACTGCAGTCAGGTACTCAATTACTGCATGTTTTAAATATCGATATGAGAAAATTATGTGCGTAATGAAAACTCCATCTTAATCGAGACAAGTATTCCCTATTCAAGAATCAATTACATAGTATAATACTTGTGCCTCAACTAATAAGTTTGCTGCCTAAATTATATACAATCAGTTATCCGAAATCCAAATATTTTTTGATCATAAAATCATAACGGAAAATTCGCACATACGTACAACAACGACTCGTTTCGTTCAACTATCTAGCGAGTGTAGAGTAAAAATAATCAATGAGATGAGATGATGAAAAATAGAACAAAATTGTTATCAATATGAAAAGTGGGTGGTACACGTAAAAGCTTCCTGAAACACAAGATGCACGTGTAAAGCCGCGTCTCCCGCACATGTTTTTTTCGAAACAAAACAATAAAAACACCTACACAAAGGCTTTTCATTGTCCTGCTCATATAACAATGGACTATATACAAACAATTTTAGAAATACCATGTTTTGTGTAGGTATTTTGTGTAATGTTTTAATGCAGGAGACGCGGCTTTACATGTATATGTACATGTGGCAAAACAAGCAACATGAATGAGGTAAGAACAGACAACACACAAAGCACGTCGTTTTACATCTACTCATTTATTTATTCAAAATTGATTACAATGTTTGATCTAGTCGTCTGACATATTTATGTCAGGTACGTATATTACAACAATTTTTGTGTTTTGAATTGGGTGTTTGATATGATTTTATTATGAATGCCAAAAATAACTTTCAGAGGTATGAGAAATTCCAAATCGAATTGATTTAAATACTGAAACATTAGAAAGTTTAAAACAAATCGCCCATTAATAACTTCAAACACATATTGGCCACCCTAACTGTGACATTACAACCAAATATTGTAAATGGCGTAACTTTCATTACATTATTCGACCAACAAAATATTTTTCGCCTGTTACCATTTACCTTCCATTTAGAAGTTGTCTATTAATCGACATAATTTGTTTATAAGTGGCTTTTTAGGATGTAACATGGTTGGATCTCGAATTTCTATCAAAATGCATTTTCCAATTTCTAAAAATATGTAACTTGTATTCACAGATCCATGTATCTACATGGATTTGCTTTGCAATTTCTGTCTGACATGACCTTTGTATATGGCCTTTTACTTATTACACCAAAGGAGAAATGAGCGATAAACAAATAGCCTCCACATGGTCATGTTTCAGTTGTTAATGTTAAATTTCAATCAAAAATACAATGCAGAAATAAATCATTCAAACACACAATAATGTAAGTTCTGTAGGGTAACGTTTGAAACTCGAGTCGATTACGACTACTTTTCGGTTTAATGACTCAAAATTCTACCGTAATCGAGGTAAAAAGTGCACTAATGTCGCGTTAAAAACTACCTAATAACAAGTTTTCGAATCTAATGCGACATTAGCGCACTTTTTTACTCGATCTCGGTGAAATTTTAAGTTACTCCGAATTGTAGTCGAAATCGAATCTAGTGTCAAAAGTCAGAGGACAGGTCGATGTAAAACAACGTTGTGATGCACAAGTGACAGCTGACGGCTGGCAGCAAGCTAAGATATGAAGCATGCAACTAACCTCGTGTCGGTTGTATGGCTTCGTGTTGTTAGGGTCGAACAAACCGCAAGCGCCGCCGGCCAACACTCCGTACCACATCGATGACTTCGTCATACTCCTGAAACGTATCTTGTATAGAATATTTTTTGGTAGTGCCATGCTGTAGATTGGGAGAGTGTAGGCTGATGCTGATGATGATGATGATGATGATGATGGTGTTGCTGTAGATGTTTTTAGAACAGCTTGGGAAAATTATCAGTGGCCCACATAGCAAAATTAGAGCTTAAGAAAAATTGGAGTTGTTGCATTTCGTATCGTGAGAATTTCGGAGGTATGTTAACTATCTACACTCTACAGCAGGACATGATGCTCTAACACGTTTTCTTTTAATCTGTCGTTATTCCACAATGTGGCGCCGATGCAGCACACTTTCTTAAGGAAATTGCAAAAAGGATTTGGATACATTTTTACGATAGGCTGCTTACTTGATGTCTCAGGCAAATCAGAAAAATTGCTTTTTCCCGCCTGTGATTCGAACCTAGGATCTACCAATCAACAGCCCATAAATGCTGCCAACACCAAGGAGGCTATCCATGATAGCCCTAACACTAAAATAAAGATTTTATAGTTACCGAAATACGTTAAAATTCGTAGAAAATCTAGGATTAGGGACAAAGTAATCTGAATATTAATAAACCCAATCACACGTAATAAGATCTGACAAGGTGAACTGATGCATCCATATAAATCAGTGAAGCAAAGATTTTTCAGGTATCATTAGCATGGTTATAAGTGTTACAACATAGTATACATACTCTTTTCCAAGAACAGTGATGATCTGGTTGGTTTTGTACTCCAGGAAGCTTCCACGTCGACCGTCTCTTGGCTTTTGGAAATTAACCACCGCTTGCACCTGGAAGAAATTAATGAATTGTTCATTAATAAATATTTTTAGAACACATGTAATAAAACACCTGTATCCCCGAAAGGGGTATTAGCAGAGGTAAATAGTAATTAAATGTCATTACATGATATTTTATATTAATTTTTGATAAGTAATTACTAATTAACTGGAAAGAACAGTTAATAAGAAGAAGTTTATGTACCTATCAATTGGCTACTTGACTAATATTTTTTTATTGATTTTATACGAAATTTACGTCATCTAAAACGTAACACAGAAAGAAATATTAAAATACTCCCAAAAATATATAAGTTATAAGCCTTTGTAGTTAAGTGTAACCTTCAAACAGCGGGAAAGAGAAGTATCAGTAAACCTCGTCACGGCCATAACGGCGCGTGCGTTGGAAAGGGATAGCAAGATATCCCCACTACGCCCCCACTCTTGCTCATTGCAGAATTTAAAATATTAATTACTGCCTCATTTTTCAACCAATTTCGATGTGGTCTTTAGAGAAGGGTTTCATTTATATATATTTTTTTATTTGCTATTACCATCGATATATTATTTACCTAGATGCACAGTTGACGCTCGGAAAATGGGACAGCGAAGAAGTGCTTAAGCACTCGTTTTGCATACAGTCCGACACCGAAGGTATTCTAAATTTCAAAATTCAAATTTAAGAACGCTTGCTCATTTCGTTTAAAAATCTACCTTATTAAACGTATATAGGGTTATATTTGTGTTGATTTAATTAGAACTTGTGATCTTTTTTTTTGTTTTATTCCTGAGACCACTTGTTAGGAGGATATTTGCAAAGAACTGTGCATTTAGGGTATATTATATTGATGGCTATTACATATAAAAATGTGTATGAAATGAAACATAGTCAAGTACCCAATTCTAAAATGTTAAGTAACTACATATGTAGTTTACCATAACCCTTACTACGTGACCCGTTCTGGGAGGTAGGGGGTCTTCAGAGTGGAGGGTTTTATATTCAAATGTGCCGTGCAGGGTTTACCAATTTTTAAACTAACAGATGGCAACACATCGAAATATTTATTTTTTTAACTTTTCTTCGACAAAACATATTTAAAACCATATTTATAAATTACCACGTGAAAACTAGAGGGGGGGGGGGGGTTCTTGGCATAAAAAATGGATCAGGTAATATGGTTACGTTCCCTTAGTTGCCATCCAGGCAATTACTAATAGAGATGTGCAAACATGCTAAGTGTATGATAGGTCGGAAACTGCCATTTATAACCCACCTATAGGCTAATCGACTCGTGACACAGATTGCAGTAATTTTGCGACAATTTGAATCGATTGAACGTAGTTCGTGTCAGTAAACGTGATCAACCCCCATTACACACAGTGGTGGCGTAATCTACTCGTATCAAGTGCGAGCTCGACGGTGGCTAATGCAACTACATTTCTGAGCACCAGACACGATCGACTTTCGAATATGTATTCAAATCAAGAACTCTACATGACCCATGCATGATTCAAATTCTCATCAAAGTTCTTAATTTGTGGCGCAGCGGATGAATAGCCAGCTGTGAAACGAGGTCGCGGGTTTGATTCCCGCACCGAAACAAATGTCTATGTGGCCCATAGATATTTGTTTCGGGTCTGGGTGTTGTGAGACCGTAAGTCTCTCGTAGTTACTGATACCCACGATACAGGTTGTACCTAGTATGGGTTCAGGACTATGTGTGTGGCTGTTGGGTGTATTTATTTATTTATTATTAGTAGTAGAAATGTGTCTCTCGCCAAAACATAGAAACAAACATGGCCTCGATTTGCGCTCTGCAGACATTGCGAAGCCACGTGCCTGTGTCCAAACGAAAGACGTCATTGGAAGGGGAGAGAAATCCTCCTCGAATCAATTGTGCTTACGTGTTGATTGTGTTTGATTACCTCTTCCGGGCGTATTGCGCGTATCTTGGGTCCTAGCTCCTTGAACCGAGGCCGATCGCTTGGCTCGTGGGACCAGCACTCCAACATCGCATTGTAATACGCTTCGGGACAGCATTCCGGCCTTTCTAAACGCTATAAAAACAATTTTATACACATGTACTAATCTATCAAATAACATACATCCATAAGCTCACGCCTGTATCCCCGAAGGGGTATGCAGAGGTGCACTAGCGAACTAGAACACCCACATTTCGCCGAGCTTAGTTCCGTCCCAGATCTAATAGGGGGCGAGCCTATCGCCATATCGGGCACAAATTCCAGACTCCGGACTGATATGGAGAAATCCAGTATCACTTTGCTCGACCCGGGGATCGAACCCGAGACCTCAGGACGGTAATCATACCGAAATACAACCATGCCACCGAGGCAGTCTGATCAATCAAATAGAGTAAGATAAAATATATAAAAAAAACATTTATTTTCTTGTCTCAAGCCTGTGAATGGAGGATAATTGTCTTCAGGTCAAAATCATCAGCTACAGAAGGTCGACTGCTGGACATAGGTCGCTGGATGCAGGCCACTTTCAACAGGTCGATCTGGAAAACTTTGGGGGAGGCCTATGTTCAGCAGTCGAGACAATATAAGGTATATATTTCAATGAATAATTTGTTTATAATTGCTTATAAAGCTTAGCAGTCGCCTCCTTGGTCTAGTGGCAGCATGTATGAGCTGTGGACCGGGAGGTCGTGGGTTCGATTACCAGGTCGGGCAAGGGAATTTTCTAATTTAATTTGTCCGCTGGGGATGACGTCAGGCAGGCAGCCGACGTAAAAACTTAGCCAAACCCTTCCTGCAACATGCTTGAAAAAGTGTGTTGCGCCGACCCCACATTAAGGCGGGATAAGGGCAGGTAGAAATAAACGTAAGTATAAAGCTACCTGAAAGTTGGGTGCATCTATGGCCTCCAATATCTGCTGTCCCGAGAATGCCGCCCACGGCTGGAACCCATACGTGAACATCTCCCATAGACAAACGCCGAATGCCCACACATCGCTCAACGATGTAAAACGTAAGTAGAGAATGCATTCTGGCGCGCACCTGATCGAAACAATTTTATATTAGAGACCGAAACATGGACATTTTAACATACTAGCTGTTCCCTTGGCTTCAACCGCGTGGAAATATCCCACGGGATCGTACATGTTTTCCACGGCTTCTGGGTTTTTAAAACATAATTAATATCAATTAATTGGAAAACAATGATGACTACAATACAGTCGAAAACAGGATAAGTGTTTAAAATATTATTTATCGTAGGAAATTCATTACCGATGTGGTTATTGGTTGGTACTAATATTTTTGGGTAGTATGTGATTACCATCGTAATACATACTACATAATACCATACCATCTGTATACTGTAGTCACTTAGGCATGCTCGGATAAAAAATATATCAATAATTATAGTTCGTTTTATTTGTCTATTTATTTATACTGGTCTGGATCGGTTGCTTTATTGTTGTTACGTTTATTGTGGGAATCACTACAAAACCGCAAAACATACTACTTGATACATGATCTCATATTCCGGTACCTATCCGACTCCATATTACTTTCAACATTATGTAGAATGAACGTCGTGTTGTCGCACATTCTCCGTTTTCAAACAAAATAGGAACTTCGAAATTATAGAATAATTATATTATCCTTATGATGCAAATAATTAAATATATCAAAACACAGCTTTAGCGTAGCTATTATCAAAAAGTAATTTCCCCTCCGACGACGAAGACGACGCAATGTTAATAAGGGAAATGTCCGGGAACAAAGCGCTTACTTCCATTGTCAGTCAAGACCTCGCGCAAGGGACAATTAAGTCACGCTCACGGGCCAACAAAAGAACACACGTCGTCGGCTACACGAGCTTTTGTCCCCAGCGTATTTTGTTCAACACAAAACACGGCGAGATGCGCAGATATACGATGCAACGTGGACCTTGAACTTGGATATCTGTACATCAAACCGCATGAATAATACCAAGGGTGGATTTTAACATAACTTACCACGCGACTGGCAATTTGAGATTCACGTTGTAATTTGTCTGATAATAGTCTTTCCCGACGCCCAGCGCACGGGACAGACCAAAATCTGATATCTTCACCCTGTCTTTGCTAAAAACTAGTATGTTTCTTGCAGCTAAATCCCTGGAAGCATTGTTAAAATTATAACGGTTTTGTATAAAGGTTTTAATAAATGATAATATTCTACGAAATAATATAAATGATAATATTCTATCTACGAACTATTTCTTTCGACAGCTAAGGCATAATTAGCATCGTGGTGTATTGTATCGTCAAATTATTTTATCTTACATCGGGAATGTTGTAAAATATTTATAAGAAATGAATCATAAAGAAATACCTCCAGAAAATCCAAGGTTGCCTCCTTGGTCTAGTGGCAGCATGTATGGGCTGTGGACCGGGAGGTCCTGGGTTCGATTCCCAGGTCGGGCAAAGCAAATTTTCCAATTTAATTTGCCCGGGACTGGATCCCTCATAGGGGGTTAATCTCAGGCAGGCGGCCGGTCGTAAAAACTAAGCCAAATCCTCTTTGCAACATGCTTGAAAAAGTGTGTTGCGCCGACCCCACACTAAGGTGGGATAAGGGCAGGTAGAAAGAAAGAATCATAAAGAAATACAATTAAAGTTTCATTTTCAAAGCGGAGTAATTCAATTTTAATCTACTATATAAAAATAAGTCGGGTTTTTCTTCCTGATGTTATAACTCCAGAACGCACGAACCGATTTCCACGGTTTTGCATTCGTTGGAAAGGTTTCGGGCTCCGTGAGGTTTATAGCAAAGAAAATTCAGGAAAAAATTCAACAGAAAAGCGGGAAAATCTTTTTTCACATACAGCGCCATCTCTGATACATAGCATGTACTACAAACCAATATTTTAAGTAGATGGCGCCGGTGCGTGAAAAAAGATTTTCCAGATATTAGAGATTTCACAGACGGGGTGACAATCGAGCAGACAGATGGGGTGACCGACTGGGTGACAGACGGGTGACAGACAGGTGACAGACTGGGTGACAGATGGGTGACAGACGGGTGACACACGGGTGACAGACGGGGTGACAGACTGGGTGACAGACGGGTGACAGACGGGGTGACAATCGAGCAGATAGATGGGGTGACCGACGGGTTGACCGACAGGGTGACTGCCGGGGTGACCGACGGGGTGATGGACGGGGTGACTGACGGGGTGACTGACGGGGTAACTGACGGGGTGATGGACGGGGTAACTGACGAGGGTACTGACTGGGTACCTGACGGGGTGACTGACGAAAACGGACCAAAGTAGATCATCTCATTACCTCCTTTAGAATTATTGGATTATAGGTGCCTACAACTCATTCTTCCCTCATTCACCCTCTCTCTCCTACGCAGACGAAGTTGCGCGGGTCAGCTAGTCTAGATATAATAATAAAGACTACTGTCAGATCTATATCTTACTTTTCATCAAATACTGTTACTTACATAAATAAAAAATATGATATTCAAAGTTAAATTTTCCTTTTAATAATCTACTTAAGTACGCACGTATATGTGCCGCGTGGATATATTCTATTATCATTAAAAAGTATGACATAGTTTCGTCCAAAAATGAATCTGCAGCAAACATTTAAGCATAACACACTATATATCGCACGATGCGTTACGGCAGCATACAAGAATTTTAATGAGGACGAATACATTTTAGTGTTATGAGTCTCAGATCCCGTTATGTGAGTTATAATTGTAGACGCTACGGTTGGTATCTAAGCACAATATAAACATCTGTCCCATGACATTTTGTTAGGTGTTAATGTGTAGCCGGCACACAACGACACAATCGCCCACTGCCGAGAATTTTAGATATTTGCATTAGCCGTGATAACTTTGATAACCGGTTGGGGAACTGATGTCATCGATTATTGTGGGTATCCCATAAATTGATTTAACAAACGTGAGAAAGCGTTACGTGTTTATGTAGATGTGTCCGACTTTATATTTGCATAACAGCACTTATCTGTGATTCTCTGTGAATGATGTTAGATGTAGAACGGCGACGCAAAAAATATCAGTCAAACTTAAAATTACGTCACTCTGCATAAAAAGTTATATCAAGTAGAAACCGATAAAGATAAACATGTTTATCGTTAACGTTGAAATGGTATGATATTTTTATTGTTAAACTTATTTTAAGTATTATTAATTTATTGAAGTACCTATTTATCTTATTGAGTGATCGATCACTTATCCGGTGTGATCTTTCATGCTATGAACCACACAGAATACAGACCCATCGATATCAACATCTGCTTATAAATACGGTATAACATGGATTGCTTTTATGCACACCTATATCCAGTCCCGATTCTTGACACTCGATTCGAATTTGACTTCGATTCGATTTCATTTAGTGTCTTAAAATTATGAAATGGAATCGAAGTCAAATACGAATCGAGTGTCAAGAGTCAGCCCCCAGGATACAGTTATGTAACTAGTGACATATTCCCGAACATCGCCCCGCCCCTAAATATGCATTACGGAAATATAATGGCGGGTACACACCGGCCGAATGAGGGCAAAATAATCTATACCTGTTGCGTTCACACAAACAAACTTTCGCTATTGTCTGAATGAAACAGGCATGATTTGTTCGCCTTCGTTCGGCCCGGTGTGGACGCACCATAAGAAGTTCCTCCATAAATTGGTTGTTTTTTTTTTCTTTACCATCTGCTCCGTTACGTTGCTGTAATTATAAGAGATAACGCGGGCAGGTTTTGTCACCGTGACCGGTTCGCCACTCGTCCGGTCTAGGAAAATATAGGAACGTGCATTTATGTTCATTTGGAACAGTTACCTAGTCACACGGACACGAGCGCGATGCCCGTGCGCTATTGCTAACCATATACATAGTAAAATACTACACGTATAAATACACACGTTAAAAACAAAATTCACTGTTAGTTCAAAAGTTAAAGTTAATCACGCATGCACGCTAAACTTACATTATTTAACTCCACTTACGTCTTTATACGTCTGTCAAACTTCAAGTACAAAAAAAAACTTTAATTTCAATATACATAATTGAAGAAATTCACCTTGAATCCCAATATTGGTTTTAGCCCTATTATATATCACTACTCTGTACTATAATGTGACAATGAAAAACTTTTTTTTCTACGCAAATGCTGACGATATACAAGTAAATAGGTCACCTAATGGTATGACGCAATACGTGAAGATTCTAGGGTGTGATTTCAACCATAAATGAAAAAAACATACAGTCGAATTCAAAACCTAATTTTTTTTAAGTCGGTCGATGAGGATTGAGAAGTAAACGGGCTATATAGGGTTATCACTCACCTGTGTATCAGTCTTTTGTTTTCCAAATAAGTCATCCCATCACAGATTTGCTCGGCGAACTCGCACAGGTTTGGCACGGGGAAGTTGGGCCGGAGCGACACCTCACGCAGACATTCCAACAGCGAGCGCAGTGGCGCTAGCTCTGTCACCTGATAAACAACACGTGGTCTTTGTGTTGGTGTGGTATTTATCGCTGCGGTGTAGCAGAGCTCGGTTACTGCACGAACTTGATTGTGTGGGTTGTAGGCCTTATTACGTCTTATAACATAATTAACCCTGTGATATTACTGTCTCACTGCTGGGCATGGGCCTCCTTTACTAATGAGAGGGATTACGCCTTAGTCTACCACGCTGGCCTATACGGTTTGGTAGACTACACATACGTTCAAAATTCTTGTGGAGAAATTCTCAGGTATGCAGGTTTTCTCACGATGTTTTCCTTTACCGTTATAGCAAACGAAGATTCACACAGAAAACACACTTAACATAGAAAAGTTAGAAGTGTATGTTCCATTTTGGGGTTGGTCTCGAAACTTCGACACTCGTCTCGGCAGTCCATACAATTCCCAAATGAGCTATCGCTGCTTACTTTTACATCTTATATTAAAACTATATCAACTATATTAAAAGATCTTAAAAAGGGGTATTGTACACGGGGAACGGTATTTAATTGCCTTGATGCTGATGTTAAGAGTGTACACAAAAAACAAAAATCCTGTAGAAATGACAACATCTCAACTGTCAAGTTTGCCCAAACTCCTTGATTTTGACTGATCAATTCTAGATAAATTCTAGTTAAAAAAGCACATAGATATTCGACAAACAAAACCATGAACTAATCAACGGTAGGCATTATGAAATGCACTTTATCTGAAAAAGATCGTCACTTTGAAGATAGGTATAAAAGAGAGAAATCAAAAGACCAAATATTTAGCAATAAAAACAGATATTTAGGCCACACGCTACAAAGACGAGTGCCAAACGAATTTCAACACAAGACAAGATTGCGTTGTGAACTTGTGAGTTAACAATGGAAACACATGTTATCTCAATCTATTACAAAGTATCCGCGACAGCTCCCGATCACGCTATGGCCGAAGTTTCAAGGATTAACTATATCGGCATGTACATGAAATAATTTTAAAATTTAGTAACATGTATGATTTATGAATAATTCATCCCCCATTACATCCCTTTAGGGAATGAATGTATGCATATATTCTACATATAAACCTTCCTCTTGAATCACTCTATCTATTAAAAAAACCATATCAAAATTCGTTGCGTAGTTTTAAAAATCTAAGCATACAGACGGACATACAGCGGGGAGCGAACCTGAGACTTCAGACGGTAATCGTAACGAAATACAACCACGCCATCGAGGCAGCACCGAGTAATCACGACATACACAAATATTCACGAGAGATTTCTCAACAAGCGTTTACTATAGGATCTACAGTATATATGCCTTAGTATAAAACATCTGTAGAAGCGAGTGGAAACGCATTACTGCGTCATCTGTTTTAACAATGTTCTTAAATATTAATTGTATTCTAAAGTTTCATAAGTTCGTGTAGTTCGTCTCTATTCATGACAGTTTTGGTAATATTCAATTTCCACCAAAAAATTATGTCTAAATAATATTATCAGTTAACAATAGTGGTGGTGGTAGGATATTCGTATCCGACTGGATGGCAACCATAGTACACATGGTGCTAAAACCTGCCATAGTGACCCACACTCTGTGTGTGGTTCGCGTTCCAGGATCAGCCAGTGCTCGAGGGGCTTGTGGCATGACTTGATGGTTAGTTGAGATGGGTATGGGGGTATCCCTGTATCTGCATCGGTTATCCGCCTATCTTGTCGCAAGCCCCTCGATTTACTTCTACCCTCTTCGGATTCGGAGTGTAAGGAAGCATAAATAGGCCGGTATGATTTTGACGACCACTGATAAACCTGATTGTTTGTCAGTGGTCCCTAGATTTTTTTGGACTGCACTACGCTTACCATCAGGTGCAGTGTAGTCACATTGTGCCCGGATAAAAAATACAATAAAATATTCCTCCTTAAAAATAAGTTTATGATGTTTAATACATCTGCAAGTTCATTATATGTTTAGATTTTTTCGATATTTTTTTCTGTGTTAGAGTAGAGCAAACAGTACAGGTATGTAATTTTAAACAACTTACCAACTTCAAGGAATCAAGATGCAGAACAACTCCAAATAAACGCACAATGTTTGGGTGTTCAATACTATGCATCACAGCAGCTTCCTTCAGGAACTCAGTCGAGTTGGACGTCATCCGCTCATGCCCGAGGCATTTTATAGCTACTTGTAACTGTATAGACAAATATGGAAGTGACCACATTAATCAATGCAGAATCGGCTAAGCTGGTCAAACAGTGGTTGATTGAAATGTGAAAAGAGAGTAACAAAACTCAGTCACGGCAAAATCATCATCAGAATTAGGAGCCTTGTACGGGTTGAACAAGTAGCAAAAACTATAAAAGTTTTATATTTTTTCTATACATTTGACTAGCAACACGTTTTTCTGAAACTAACTACAATTAACAAGTAGGGAATAAACAAAAACTCTTCGTTTCTAAGTCAATAAACAAAACTAGTTGGTTTTAATTAGTACCTTAACAATAAGCAAGATTTCTCTCTCATATGGAAAATATTTAGTTGTGCTTGCTATGGTACACATAATTTAAAGGAATGAGTATAAGTGTACGTAGCATGTTTCATCTGTCAGTTATTGCATGTGATTTAACTTTAATAACAATGACAGTAGTTTACATAATCTCACTACTGATTCAAATCCAGTAATGACATAATTTTTGTATTAATTAATCATTGTCCATTTCATGATTTTATTAATGATTGTCAATCGTGTTTTACCAAGCCATTTCCATTGTAAATGTAACTAATAAATTAAAAATAATTGAACTGAACATTTGCTTCAGTCTATAAAGTTAAACAAACTAATGACAATAACTGACACATGAAATTCACCCTTAAATATTTTTTTCTTACTCGTTGATTCCCTGTAGTCCAAGTCCCTTGTTGTACAACACCAAATTGTCCCATACCAAGCTCTTTATTTATTGTGATATCTTCTATTGATATTATGTGTTTTGGAGGAACTTTGACATTATTTTCAGTAAATGGTTGCAACTCAATAGTGCCTTGTGAGCTGTGACCGTGAGAGTACTGCAACAAAAAAGAGTTTAATCATAAATATGTAACACCTTACCTGATGTAAGATTCATATGAATGAGATGAGATTGGAATATTGATAAAGATGTACAGTCAACAGAAAATGCAGACAAATAATATTTCACACAACATTCCACCATGAGTTTTTATCTATTTTATAAAAGACAAAGTTATAAATAATAATAAATAAATAAACAACACCGAACAGTCACATACATAGTTCTGATCCCCCACTAAGATCGAGTCTTGTATCGTGGGTATCAGGAACTATGAGACTTTCGGTCTCACAACACCCAGACCCGAAACAAATATCTGTAGGCTATACAAACATTTGTCTTGGTGTGGGGTTCGAGCCCATGGCCTCACGGTTCACAGCCGGCTCGCCCGCTGTGCCACGGAGTCTGTCAGGAGTTTGTAATTTGTGAGTGTGTAGCAGTACCGTGTTTACTATAAGGGCACATGGGGACTAACTCAAGGGCCTCCCGACCTTAAAGAGCTCCCCAAAGGGTAATAAGTAGTTACTTCTCTTACACCAGAAGTGAATATATGACAGGCAAGGTAAGTAGGTTTGCATACATCAAGGCGGGATGTGGTCCTATACATTTAGGGGGCCCCCAATTCTTGTGTGCCCAGAGGCCCATGCATGCCTTAAGACGGCCCTGGTATGTAGGAACTAGGAAATTATCACTTGAACTTTATTCCTGAGTGAGATATGTTTCTTTTTAACCCAAAAATATGTATGATTCCTGTGGAATATCCACATGCATGCATAATCAACAGCCAATATACATATTATGTGAAGATGGTTTTAATTCCAACAGGTTATCAAATCTTTAGGGGAGGCCTGTGTCCAGCTCTGGACATCCTGTGGCTGATGATGATGATTAATTGTCCTGGGTTAAAAAGGTTTTCATGTTAACATAAATTATAATGATGAATGTAAACCCTATTAACTATTGGCAAGGATTCATTTGTTATGTTGTTAAAATTACACAAAATTACTTAAACATTTCTACTCATTGTTGACATTTCTAGTACAATCTTGGTAAACAAATACCACACTAATTGTATGGTTATCAGGAACTTAGTCTTACAACCTTCATGCCCCAATATATCATAAATATAATACTAACCTGATCATTTCTTCTGTTTGAACTAAGCAATTTCTTTAATTTGGTAATGTAAGGATTTGGAAAATACTTGGAATATATTTTTTTGTATCGTCTCTGTTCAGGCTTTGACAAACCGATGTGCACTAAATCTTCAGTGACAACAAATTTGAGCTGCGACAATTTAGTCACTTTTAACACCTCTCTGAAAATGATTTGATCTTTAATTTTCCTTATTGCATCGCATAATTTACGTCCGAATGGTCAAACGCTACTCAACTTCAACAGCTTCTTACATTGATTTTTAACATACAATTTTGACAGATAATGCTGCCTTACACAACATAAGGTGACCTTAAATGTATGAACATTTGGCGGTTGATATACTAATATAGATATGAGCACAGCATTTCAAGATGATACTATAGTATATTAGACTTTATTTATTATCAAAATAATTAAAGTACAGATTCTTTATGTAATTTTTTGGTGGATAATTTACTTTAGAAAACAATATTTATTTCATGAGAAGGAAACAAATTGTGGGTCACCTGACAAGTGATTGTTCATGAACAGTTAAATACTGCAAGAATCATCAATACAATATTGTATATTTGAAAATAATATAATAAAACTTGTATGGACAATGATATTGTGTGTGTTATTAATCAGTGTGCTACACTATGAATTTGTACTAATAAAATTGTAGTAATTTTGTTATACTTAATTTTTTTCTCTAAGTGTGTATTTATCAGCTTCAATAATTATAAAGGTACCAAATAAATCGCCAGCTAATCGATACGATATCTGTGATTGCTAAGAAATTCGCAGTTTACAAACAAAAATACCAAAAACAACGAATGTCGAATAAACTATAAATCGCAGATGCATCAAAGCAAACAAAGAACAAACACAGAATTATAAAAAAGCCAATAAATCGTATTAAAGTTCCAAATAAAAAAATAGTGAAAGGACGCCAGTTAAAGTCATGTGCAGGACGACTTGTTTCAAAATAGATATGGAAGTAAATATATTTTCAATGTTCATCATATTTACCTAAACAATTCAAAATACTGCTGAAGCTCCGCTTCTTCGAGGAAATCGTTTAAACTCTCTCGGCCGTCATCTATATTTTCTGGAAAAACAAGCCAAAATATTGTTCTTACATTGGTAAGAAAAAGCATTGGCTTTTAATGCCGTAAACAAACTTGTTTATTTGTACGCTCACCCATAATATCGCTGTACACTATCACAATAAAAAACGAATTATTTTAATTAATGATTAACACAAAAAATATTAGTGCAACATTCAAATGCAAGTCAAGTTATCGGTATTTTGATACAGGAGCCCTTCATAGTTCAACTTGAGACAACTTGAGAATAATTATTGTCTTTTAGCTTGAAGTTTGAGATGCCATCGGCCATCTGTCATATTTTTTTGTCATTATCGTAGGCCGTAGCTTTCAAGTCAAATTGTTGTTCTTGAAGTCGATTATCACATAATCCGATTATCTAATCGATTTATAATATGACTATAGAAGCGAATCACGAAGTAGTTGATAAGTTCATTCATAGTAAGTTTATGACTGCCTCGGTGGCGTAGTTGTATTTCAGTATGACTAGTGACTACGGTCTTGAGGTCTCGGGTTCGATACCGGGTCGGGTAGTGATATTGGATTTTTCCATATCAGCCCGGAGTCTGGAATTTGTGCCCGATATGGCGATAGGCTCGCACCCTATCACATCTGGGACGGAACTAAGCTCGGCGAAATGTGGGTGTACTAGTTGGCTAGTGCGCCTCTGCCTACCCCTTCGGGGATATAGGCGTGAGCTTATGTTATGGTGTGTTATGTGTTAAGTTTATGACTGGAAATGCCACTCATAGCATTTCCCCTCTGCCGAGGTACAAGATTTAAAAATCTAACACGTTTATAAAAACTGATTGTGGAATCGTTTCAGTCATTGTCACGATCGTTTTCACTGCGGATCGTCCTGAGTGGTTCTTCGCTAAAAATGACAGTTTGCGCAGTTAGCATGTACAAAAAAAGTCCAATACATCCAGGTGACAAAAATATGGAGTATTATTTCATATGTGACTATTTTAGAAGTAAACTATTTCCATTTCCCATTTCCATTTTTGTAATACATATTACGTAAAAACGAAATACATAATCGATTATCAATTGTATACGGAGCAATCAAATGACCGTATCTCCGACTCGATTGCTCCGCAAATCTCCGCTCCACAATTAAATATCGATTATATGGTTTCCATTTTACGTAATATGCATTACAAAAATGGAAATAGGAAATGGAAATAATTATCTTCTAAAATAGTCACATATGAAATATACCTCGATATTTTGTCATCTGGATGTATTGTACTTTTTTTGTACGTGCTAACTTGCATTTTTACGGAGAACGACACAGGACGACCCGCAGTGAAAACGTTTGTGACAATGACTGAATAAATTCCACAAACCGTTTCGGCAGAGGAGAAATGCTATGAGTGGCATCTTCAATCTAAATGCTCTAATTTAGCAAGTGATAAAATAAATCGACTTAAATTAAACAATGAAAAAGCTTTAGTCGATTATACCATATAGCTACGCACTAGTATCATAGACGATGTTGCCAGCAATAAAGAAGTAATATTTTATGTTTTATCGTGGATTATACACAATATTGATTTTCTCTATGCTAATATTATCTAAAGATTTTCACTGTAAGCGGCTCCAATGTCATTGTATTATTTTTTATAACAATCTGATGTTCTTCTGTAGAATATCGAACTGTAAATTTTCCTACAATCATATACGTTTAGTATTAATTAAAATCTTCTGTGGCAGCACTGTTAGGTACTGACAAATAAGTCTGAATTTTGGCGGGAATTCCGTCAGTGCGGAATCTAATCATATTTTTGTATTATATATAGTTGTGTTTGTTGTTTGTAAGTGATATTGGTTTGTTACACTAAATATTAACAAATAAGACCGTGCATGGATACGTTTAAATTAGTAAATTTGGAAGAAATTTATCTGTATCACGCAAATTTAACTTTAGATATTTACGTCAAAACCTGATACAATCTACTATATTCGGTTGTTCCGTTTCCAAAACTTCGTCCCGGTTTTCGAGAGCAATGTACAGAATGGAATTGGCATCAAAACGTTTTATCGTTTATCGTTTTATGTGAAAACATATTTATTTACCGTAAATGAAAAAAATGATGTTATAATGTATCCGGCTGAAGGCCTTGTATCCATAACTACGAATAATTAAAAAAAAAACTAACAAATATGGCGTAGGATTGTACAAAATGCAGTGGGAGATATTTGTTATACCTGTCAATTCGGGAATTTATTAAAAAAGACATGCACATAGAATACGACTTTTTGAATCGAATATAGTGTGATACAAGACTTTTAAAAGTGAAATGTGAATTTTACGCAATGTAGGTTATAAATTGGTATATTCAACTATTTGAAAATAAGTTAGGGATGTCACGACTTATCGTCTAGCTACTCAGTCGTTTGTTTTTAGTAAAACGATCTCATGTTTACGTACCGCATTCACCTTTTGTTTTAGTTACTGGTAGGTGATAGTGTAATTTTGTGAACAGTTTTGTCAAGGCATGTATGAGATAAAAGGCCCTATAGAGCAAATGATCAAAATAAATATCGTAATTTATTTCAAACATTGTATGTATTTTTTATCATAATGTAAATATTATTGTAACGCGTAGATAAAATTACTAAGTTATTAAGTTAGTTTTTAGGTAGTTGTAAGAGTTTTATGGACTTTAAGTTGCGAAAAATAATGGTACGAAGATTGAAACGATGCAGGATCGAGACTGCGGCAAATTGCGGCCTGGGTGAGTGAACTAAACTTTTACTATTTGTCTCTATATGGAATAAGATTTTAGTACCTACTTAGCTGCTATCTCTACATAGTTTTCATTGGAAGTTTATTAATACAAGTCAATTTTAATTCCACAATATATTTCACAATTCCACACACAATCTTTACTATTAATGTATGAATGGACTTTTGCTTAATTATAAGGGAATGCAATAGAATTCTTCCAAAAGGGTTATATTTTTGGAGTTTAGACTTTATGAAATACAAATAATTAAATAGATTAGATTTGGATAAAACTTTGTATTAATTAAGGAGTTCATCTTTGCCAAGCTATATGCACATTACCTATTTTATTAATCTGTGTACATTTCAATTCAATTCAATTCAATTTTATTGCTCTCCATAATTGTTTACAATGGAGTTAAAAACTAATTACAGTACATAATTATGGACCCTGTTGGGCACGGCAAAAATAATGAGATCTGACAAGCCAGAGTGCTAAGGATCTCTGAATACTCACAGATTTTTAAACAATTGTATTATTTATATTATGAATTCATAGTTTATGTGACAGATTATATTTTTTTAAATAGTGCAAAATATACTATTATAGCAGCTGGCATAGGTTTAAAAAAAATTGGTATAAAATTCTATGCAAAGCTATTGTATATTATCAAAAATACATCTAAATTCCAGTCCTGCTGCTGGCTTCAAAAACACCACTTGAACAATTTCTCTTTTTGTCTAGAGTTGTAATTTTCCTTATAAGATTTTACCTTAAACTTATAAATTGCAATGTAGATGTATGTGATGTATACTATAGTTGCTATTTTAATGTCATTTTATTTTATTATATTATTTAATAAAATATAAAGAAACCATCTTAATTAATATAACAAAAATTATGATTTATGAAGATGTTGGTACTGCATTTATTGTTAAATAGTCACGGGCGGCTCTGCCTCCAGTTGCCCGTACGCTTATGTAACATATATAATATATGTGCCGCCTCCGATGGGTTAAGATTGGTTGCAATTATGTTTGATAAAACCATCTAGAGGTAGTTTGCTTTCGGCAATCTCAAATATTCCATAATAGTGTATTAGAAGGTTCCAATGTTGCTGTAATATACTGAGGATCATTATAAATTTAGTACATTTTCAGTTCAACACCATTAACCAGTAAGCATTAAGAAATAAGATGTTGGTTGGTTAAACTTTGGGGTTAAACAGATAATCAATTGTTTATTAACTAAACATATCATGAAACATAGCAACTAGATTTCCTAATTTGTACTGTGTATATTTGGTGAGTAAGTATCTTGGGTTTATGTAGGAAGATTACTTAGAGATATTTCAGAAAAGAAAGAAAAGGAAATTCTAACAGCATCTAATCCAGGTTAAAATTGGTTTATTGTGATACATATAAAAAATAAAACCCCCACAATATCCTATAAACAGAGATGTGTTCGTAGTTGTCATTGTTTGTCTAGATTGAAACGTGATCTATACTCTAGTAGTTTTCAATCAATTTTTCCTTCTAGTTTTACAGTAGGTATACTGTAGTACACACTAATATCATTAGTAAATAAAATAGCTCATAATATTAAGCATAATATTATAACTCTTACATTCTCTCTTTCTACCTTATTGAACTATTCTCAACAATTCTGTCCCATACATAGTATACAAAGTGATATATGTACACTCCAATAAATATGATAATATTGAATTTTGATCATCAAAGTTGTAAAGACTGAATGCAAATATTGTGCAAAATAGGAGCAAATAATTCCAACAGCAATGTTGATATTTTCAAGTTTCAATGGGACTAATTAATCCGGCGTCGCTTTCAGTAAACCACCACAAAGATCTTTATTAACCTCAATGAATGCACGTCTGTTGGATTTCAGTTTATACGTACACTGTACAATGCAACTATCGTAGCCATTCGATTTAGTATTGTAAACCGAAACGTTGCCGTAACATCGTACTGTCTGATATTGTTACCCAGCAATATAATTGTATTAACAATCCAACCTGCTCCTGTAATCTGGCATCGAGATCTACAACATCGGAATAGGGATTAATCATAACTGTTGGCAGTACGTCTGACCGCCTATAACTCACTAGCCGTCCAACAATATCACGTACTTGCAAACGCTGCCATAATCTATGTATGCAGAATATACCGTATGTACGGCATGTCATGAACTCCACAGAACAATAGTTAATAATAGTGCATCAAAACTATTCACATGAAACACAAACTTGGTACCTGCAGTATGGCTGTTCCTTTACGATACCCAACTCGCGATCCTTAAAGAGTTGTGTCATGCCACGGTAAATTGGCACGCGTACGACGGGGAGCCGAAGTTTGGCCACATTACACATACCTAATATATTTTTTTGTATATGCACTAGCTATTTAAGAAAGTTTGATTAGACACGTTGCGATGCGGAAAATTGCGGAAAGCTTGGCCACGAACCGTAGTAACGTCTTTAACTTCTTTAATTTATTATTATTATTTTTTTTTATATTAGAAAATAATTGCAAATAACCAGCAAGATTACAATGTTTCCTACCTACCGTATCGAAGCACTGGTTTGGCATTTAAAGCTGTCTTATACCTGAGTGGGGCTAGACGTCCAATAAATTGTCTATAAATCTGTTAAATCCATCGAAGCATAACGGGAAAGGCTCACAAAATATAGATTGGTATATCAGAAAACTTTTCTTAAGCCAAGAAGTACGCTAGGGCATTTAGAGTGAATGCATGTAATTATTACGAAAAGGAGTATGTATGATTATATGTTTTTTATGAAAAAATGTTCTAATTACAAATTTACAATAGCAGCACACAGCGCCAACGTCCCGATGCAGTTTTATACTCCATTATCTTTTTGTCACCGGATTGTGCGCATGAGCGTCTGCGAGACAATGGATGTGATGTCATATTTAGCATATGGACGGGATAGTGCTTTTACCGATGATACAGATATAACGTATTGGTTATAAATAGCTTGAGTTTACTTGAAAATTAACAGTACGAGACAGCAATTTGATAACTCTACTATAAACTAAATTCGTATTCCAGACTTTACAGTAGGTACTTCCTCTAAGTCGCCATTAAAAGTTAACTCATTTATAACGTATCCCTACGTTACGAGTTAAACAAGTATACGTTAAATTCCAAGCGAAGAAATAAACGTACAAGTAATCTAACTTTCACATTACGCGCCACAAACTAAGATATCTTCCAGTACCACGATGTAGAAATACTTGTAGATATTGCAAACATTTGTACCCGATGGGATAGAGTAATTCGCATCTCACAGCTCAATTGGTTTACCCGCCCTCTAAGGCGCTGCATCCGTTGTCTATTGTGATGACACTATTCCGTTATTGCCGGTCGGTTTAATCTGCGACGTTTTGCTGACGGTCTGTGGTTTGGTAGTCGGTACTCTCTTTTCATACATTTGCATTTGATGCAATCATAATGTAAGGTTTCAAGGGACGTGGAACGCTTTGACGTCGTTCGTTGTAAAAAGGGAGGTTGCATAAAATTACAATACATACGAGGGTGATGGAGCACATAAAATAATTTGTATACATATGAATATAATATTACTTTATAGATATTTGGCAGCGAGATTTAATATGTCGATATGATATTACCCTGCACACAGTGCTACAAACGCCGATTACGATGATGCTCAATGTCTAACAAGGAGTAGAGTAGCTAATGGATAATGCATTGCCTCGTTAAATCTAGCTTTACGTGTTTCATATATTGACGTGCACCAGCACTCGTTAGTAGTTGGACGACTCATCCTTGACGTGTATTGGTTTTCAAATTATCATGAAATAAATTTGTGGTATTGGATAATAACCTATTGTGCATCAATTCGTAAATACTTCTTCTTATCTTTTTTTATATGCACACACATGTAATTTAATGTATCATTTTGTACCTATTTTGATTAGAAGACTTCGTAATAATTGCCTGAAGCTTCGGTTGATATAAGTTATCGTGCAGTTATAGTGCATTACTCAGTAATCGTACAATATCTACTGTATGCACATACAGCAATAGCGGTGTACGTACACGCTACCTTATTTGCATTAATCTAATTGAAGTTGCATCGGAGGCACAATCACGCGAGCCAATATACGCTTCCACATTTTGTATGAATATTTTTGAAATTTCATTTTAAAGTCTAAATCCGTTTTCTGATATTATTATGTTGTATAGCAAACACAGGTAGATCAGTTAAAAGTTTACTGGACTACCGAGAATACAGTCGCAGTTTGGAAACCAAGCAAAAGAGCACACACCTCTGACTTTTCTAAATGTGTGTTTATTATTAAATATCGCCTGTTTTATATACAAAAATATCACGACGAAATCTGTATACCTGAGAATTGTTCATAAGAATTTCGAAGGTGTATGAAGTTTAACAACCCGCATTAGGCTAATCTAAAGTCTATCTTTACGCATAGTAGAGAAGGCCCCTGCGCAGCATCAGGGCAGTAATATTGCAGTGACATATATATTCGCTTTTTTTATTTTATTTAATTTAATTTATTAGCTTATTATTAATATTGTGAAATTAATATGAAGTTCTTTCAAAAAGGTAGTATTATTTAGATAACTACTGCGCAATTTGACGTGAAAAGTTACATGTTTGTCAATTTTGATCAGTGTTCTGTATACGCAGTGCCGAACAAATGTACGATATATAAACCCCGCAAACGACAGCGTTTGTGTTTGCGCCCCCAATTTACACGTGTAGGTACTAAATGCGGTGTAATTTGAGACATCTGACCAATAACCCCAATGCAGTATATAATATATGCGTATATGGTGTCCACTGTAGAGTATTTATAGTATGGTCGGATGGTATTTGCCACATGTGTGTCCTCGTCAGTCCCACATGTGCTTATTCTTTCTTGTTTATCTTCTCTCTTCTCTACCTCTATATAATAATAGATCAAACTAACCTATTAGCGTACAGTCAAAACTAATTGAACTAGGAACGCGTAATTTTACACCCTGCTTCATTTTTACGTGATAACTAAGAAAGGATTTTTGAAAATTCATCCCCTAAGTGGGTGTGACAATCTGTATAGAGAAAGCCTCACGCGGGTGTAGCGGCAAACTAAAGCTAGTTGCTCATATGGCGCGTTTTTGTACACCCAATACTCCTGTCCTGTATCCTACCAAACCTCCTCCATCTTTATTATGCAAATCTTTCACAACGTAAGCCTATGCCGTTATAAAAGTGTACACGACTCTCTTTTGTTTTACCAAAGTTTTTACTTCGTCACTAAAATATTCGCGGCATACACAGCCCTTGTATTGTCCGTATAGCTACCATTATTTAGTAAACAGCCAGGAAGGATAAATACCTACTTCAAAGATAAAGTTTATCACCGCATTAATTTGGTCTGTTCATATGTAAAATTTATTTCACTTTTGAACGGTACAAGTAGTATTTGCTGATTTTAATACTACAGTTGAACTTTGTCCCTGTATTATTTTTTACAATGTCTGTGCTTTGTCATCACTCATCAATAATAGTTATGGATGAAAATCAGCAAAATGCATTTGAATAAAACGTAATAAATGAATAGTAAAGTTGCAAAATGCTAATATGTGCAGATGGGTCTGAAATTAAAAACTTTGTACACAAACGGTCACCAATAGCTAAGTAAAATAAAAAGTTTTGAAAAGATATTAATGTATTTTGGTAATCGCTCATAATGTTGCTCATAAGCATCGCATATGGCGTAGTTAAACACTAGCTGATGTTCGTGATTTCGTGGATTATATTAAAAAAAAAACTTCCACGAGAATGGTACATTTTTCCGGGATAAAAGTAGCCTATGTGTTATTCCGGACTACAATCTAACTCTGTGCTAAATTTTATCCAGATCCGTCCAGGCGTTCTGGCATTATTGGTAACTAACATCTATCCAAACTTTTGCATCTATATTTATTTTATTTTATTTATTTTACATTGTTTTCAGTCTTGGCTTACACTCTGTCAGTCGGGATAGCAAGAAAAATGTTTCAAAATCATATAAGAAGTATTTAATAACCTTTACAACTACTACATTATAATAGTAAGGCGGTAAAGCTTATCGAAATTTTACTGATAGTTATATTTAAGAATATTTGGCGTAGCGCCAACCCCACCTGCAATCTATGCACCCTAGTACATAGTAAATGAGACGAATAAATATAATTTACCATGGGTTTTGAAGGTCACGCGGTATTCTATGTACGTTGCTGCCAAATGGTAAATGCCATCCATGGCAACCGAAGGCTTTATTGTTGCGCTTTAAAATTAAAATGTTGAAAACTTAGATTAGTGAATAACTGGTTGAAAATTGTATTATTTGAGATTACTCTATTGAGTATCACAATAATAGTGGTTATACACGCTGTTTTTATGAATAATTATGCCATTATTATTCTTAAAAACATTGTATTAATGGATACGATTCTACGACTTTTTACTCGTTATTTTCATATTTAGATTTTATTAAACATAATTATGTTGACTTTTTTACTTATTTTCATGTTTAGATTTTAGAAAAATAAGTCATAAACGTAACATTATGTTTGGTGGTAAGTACATCGAATATTCTAAAAATGAGTTCCTGTTTGTTTAATTATATTATTTAGTGTATTCTAAAAAACATACTGTCATTCATTATTGTAAAGCACTTTAAACAACTTTTATTTGACTTAAATATATTTATGCGAAACATACCAAAAGGAAAAGTTGATCACTGTCACTTTAAGTTCAGTTGAACCTTAAAGTGATTATTTTCCTTTTCTTTGTGTGTAATTTATTAAAATAACCGTTTCGCTCGTAGGGTATGTGGATACCTATAATGTATTTGAACGACCTATCCACTGATACTACTATGGTAGGGAAAATAAATTCGCTTTCCACCCTACGAACTTTTCAAGATTTTATTTTATCATTTTGTCGGCGTAATTGATGTATATGCCAAATTAAAGTTTTCAAGTACAAATCGTCTTTGAGTTAAACCGCGGTCAGACTTGGCGAACAACAGGCTGACATGGCGAAACAATGGTGTCTTATTGCCATTTGGCTTCGGAACACTAAAAATGAGTCCTTATCAAGTGGGCTACAAATGCGAAAATTCTGATTATTGTCGAGTCGATGAAATATATTTTAAAATTATGAATATTAACTGCATTGTATAGGCATGTGGTGTGAGGATGTTTGTATACACCGTTTGCACTTCATATGACGTGGGTATCGGTAGCAAAACAACATTCTATAAGAATATAAAATTGCTGTACGTTTTCCGGTCACTGGACACGACATAAGAATGTTGCTAATATTTCGCTTGGTTTGCGTTGCTCGGTAGTCGGTAACAGAAATGCCGTCATGCAGGCGTATTCAATAACGATATGTTACTTGTTATGTTGAATGAAATTCAATACTTTCTACTCGTATAGTCGAATGTTGAAACCCGCATACAGCCAAAAACTCGGTGTGTGATGAATATTTCACGCAACCACCTATTATTATCATTATCATCAGCATTTGCGCATAACGCGCGTAAATTACAAAATACGTCATAATCTCTGTATTAGTGCAATGTTCCACTTTATCAGTTTGAGCTCCGTAACCAGGGGCAACGGTGTGGTGCGGCGCAAGCCATGAGTGGGGGTCGGACGTCTGACGTCTCCAGACCCCGCAATCCACGCGAACTATATAAACACAGCTACCAAATATCTTCAGTCAGAGAGTGAACATAAGATTTTTAATAAGACGAATATTTTATGAAATTTTACGAGGACTGCCTCGGTGACGTTATGATTTTGCTTGCGCGATGCGACTACCGTCCGGAGGAGTTTGATCCCCAGGTCGGGCAAAGTGATATTGGATTTTTTCTATTCAGTATCAACCCGGGGTCTTGCTTTTGAGCCCGATATGGCGATACATTTTCCAGTTATGACACTGGGATGGAAATTTTCAAGTGGTAGAGCCACGTTGTAGACAGTAACGTCTATAGCACGAATGGGCCGGCTGGACCGGTTAGATACCACAGTCTCACAGAAAACCGACGTAAAGTGGCAGCTTGCTGTCGCGTTTCGTTCGAGATTTCCCGTGGCTCATTTCCCCACTCCCTTTCCCAATCCCCTTCCATCCCCTTCCATTCCATCCTTTTAGGTTGGCAACGCACCCATCATTCTTTTTGTGTCTTGGGTGTCTATGGGCGTCTATGGGCGGTGCAGATCACTTACCATCAGGTGACCCATCTGCTCGATTGCCAATCTCTGCTATAAAAAAAAATGAGCTCGGCACAATGTGGGTGTTCTAGTTCTCTAGTTTGCCTCTGCCTATCCCTTCGGGGATAAAGACGTGAGTGTATGTGTGTACATATATGTACTTTACGAGTTAATCTTAACTGGTTTTATACAGAGTTCATCTATTTAGGCGTTGCGTGTAAAAGGTACATGTTACATTACTACGCATTCCATTTGAATAATAATAGTTATATACAAAATCACCGAGTTGAGAGTTCGCAACTGCCTTGTTTGCGCCCTGCTTAGCCCAATGAAAATTTGTTTTGGCAACAATCCGCCAAACCGACGATGGTGGGCAATTTTAGGAGCATAGTATTTAGTAAGTTTGTGTCTGTTTCTATGTGCGGAGCACATCTAAGTTAATTTGAATAGGTTCTTTGCATAAGTATGTCGCCTCTATGGTGTAGTGACAACGTATATGGTCTGTGGACCGGGAGGACCTGGGTTCGATTACCAGGTCGGGAAAAGTGAATTTTCTAATATTTGCGGGGACTGGATCTCTCAGAGGGGGTTGATGTCAGACAGACAGCCGGTCGTAAAAACTAAACCAAATCCTTTCTGCAACATGATTGAAAAGTGTAGCGCCGGGCAGGTAGAAAGAAAAAAACACAAGTATAACACACTCATCATTTGCAACTGACTGGGTATAAGTATGTCTAATATAACCAGCTCGCTTGTAACTTGCGACGGTCAAGGCGGGTGAGATAACCTACTTATAGAGTGGTACTTAGTGGCCGGAGAGGCGACATCGATACGGTTCGGAAAATAAACCGTTTATGTTACTACTAAGCTTTTAGGGGAAAAATATAAAATATCGTAATGGACCACAAGTCGCGGCGCGTCATGTTATTTACCCATTTTTAAGATTCGGGAGACAAATGTCACTAACCTAATAGTAGGCAGTAATCTACGGTTTCAATACTTGGTAGTAATCTCTCCTTATTCCCAAATACGCCCAGATTATCAGACTGGCTTTCTAACGCCCGGTTTCAATAAACAATCTCAGTTCGAATGTGCAGATAGATTACAAAAATTAGCCAATAAGTACATAGTTTGAACATGACTCCAATGACGATGACTTGATTTGATTGGTTCATAATCGCGATCTATCTGCACTCTAAACTAAGATCGTTTATTGAAACCGGCCGTAAGTCATTAGCTTCATTTCCCAACTGCCGCAGAAGGAAGGTATTGTCTATAACCTGATTGTTAGCCGAGAACGTACATGCCTACTCCAGACCCTTCCCTGTGCATGGTAAGATATGAACTGTGCATTACACGCATACACATTACATTGCAGTATTTTGTGTATTGTAATGAAGCACCCAATTTGAAGTTTCGATCCAAATAGACACGCGTCTTGCTTTTTGTTGAAATATATCATTTTAACTCAATAATTTTAAGATGTATCCTTCGTCGATGCTGAAATATCATGTGGACTGAGCGGCCATATAAACCTTTCCCTCTCAACTCTGAAAGTGTTCTGTACATACATATGTGTAAATGTACAGTATAGATCTGAAAGCTGTAGCCCCATTCACCAGCGCTGCGTGTCTATGTTACGTCGACAATGTATTGAACCGTCATTGAATTGAATTTTAATTACGAATTCGCCGCACGGATGAGGTACGGTATACCGCTTTTTATTTTATTACCGTCCATGCGGATGCATTCATTTATTGTGTGCATCAAGTGCGCCAGTAAAAATGTGACCTCGTACACTTTATTCCGTCGTTTTAGTGGGCAGTAAAACATGTGATCTTCACGTGAGAGACATTCAATTTGAATGTTGCAAACTTTGTGTACATATAGCGAACTGAGTTTAGAATTCTTTAGGAGACTACTACCAGGATTTTATTTATGTAGATTACATCCAAATAATCATAGATTACGTTTTCCGGGTGTTGACATTTTATTTCTGTGAGCGATTCTTCGAACTTTGTTGGCTCTATTTCACAAACAGAACTGGGAGGCAAAGTTCCACCTCTGCCAACCCCTTTGAGATACAGGCATAAGTTTGTGTTATGTTAGAGCCCGTTTTGTTTAAAAATACACAGAAGAGGAACATTTTCTAGTATGCGAATAATGTCGTTCACTTGTCAGTACTCGAAGAGAGCACAAAACGTGGCGTTAATTCGAATTGATGTCGGAAGTTTATAACGACGGTTTGTCAAACAGTGAAAGCTTTTATTTAAAACTTTTTACTCGACATCAACAAAGGAAGCAAATGTAGCTCCTATCCTAAATGATCATTGGACATGGTTGGGGTGATTAAGATAGCCTTTGAAAAGAGATAACTAAATAATTTTAAACCAGAATGCGATGGAGAAACTGCCTATATAAAATAATCACACCAAATGTATATGAGACCACCCTTGAAATAAGCTCTATCTAACACAAATATAATTTTGAAAATCTGTCCAGATTTGGCGGAGATATCGCGTAACATAAAAAAAGTACAGTCGAATTGAGGACCTTCTCCTTTTTGGATGTCGGTCGATAATTTTAAACCAGAATGCGATTGTGGAACAGCCTATTAAATAAAACAATAAGGGTATATTTTATAAATATGCACTATAACAACTTATATGTATTGCGTTTAATATCCAGCGTTTACAGGTAGCAGAGCTCAGGGGGGTTACCACCACCTCTTATAGCAGTATTATTATCATCTTACTTGTACCGATTCCCATACAAAACAAACGAAGAACGATTATAATAATACTGCTATAAGAGGTGGTGGAAAACCTGCAGTTGCATATTCATTACAAGATCGGAAGATATGCGAGCGGAATTTATCGGAAATAGCAAAGCGAAGTTGTAGCATACAGAATAGAGATGTATCGCTTATAAGCAGCGATTTCTTCTTTTTATATAATTCCAAACCTTAACATATTTTCTGCGTTTTACTTGGTAAAGCCTTTCAGATCTTGTTTTTCGATTTTTATTTTATCTTAAAAAAGATTTTGTCGCTTGTTTTATTTCTTGGTGTAAACAGTAAGAATGTTTGTAAAGTCAAGCTTTTATACAATCTTCTAATTTAGGAATGAAAATTAAAGGTTGTTAGATGTTTTGATTTGATACAAGCCCCTTAGAGCAATGAATGATAAATTATTTATCAGATTATTCCTTTTTTCATGCAAATAAAATTATTTCGTCGTGTCGCTTTTTTGATACTTGCGAGTGAATAAGCACTTTGCGTATTAAAACGTAGATACTAAACACAACTTTAGTTTAACATCGTTAGATAAAGGTAATACAACGAAATAAACGAAAGCGATGTAACAGGCTTTTATTTTCGTCTCCTCGGAATAGGCGCCTAGGGGCAGCGCATGGGCTAAGAATTTCCTTTGTTATTCTGTTGAATTATCTGCTCGCTTATCTGCTGACCCATTTATTGCACTACGGCATAAGGTTGTCTGGTAGAGTTCGCTTTTAGCCATAAGACCGCCTATCGTAACATTTTATAGTTCATTAACTTTTTTGTACCGTTCCTGTTATTTAATAAATTATTATTCATCGAATTGCTTGGCTTATAGTATATTACATACTTATGTTTTATTTATCTTCCAAGAGATTTATTATTACTATCTATAGAGAGCCTATCAAGCAAGTTTCCATAGAAAAAAAGGTATCTCAAATGTCAGTAACGCCATCTACTACTAATTATACTTCAACAAAAGGAGGAGGTTCTAAATTTGTCGGAATCTTTTTTTTATGTATGTTCCTTGATTACTCGAAGACGTCTGGATCGATTCGAGAAATTATATTTTTGTTTAAAAGAATAAACTTCCGAGGTGGTCCATTGGCACCAAGTCAGGATCTCAGATGGGATCCCAGAAAAATCAAGGGCAACAATCAAATTTTATGAGGACCCATAGTGTGTTGTATATATTTTCTTAAACTATCCAGGTATTTGCGTCTGGTACTCATCATCTTTGTTGCTGAGCTGAGGATGGAAATATAACTCCTGAACTATTAGGAGTTGGCGGATAAATCTTTCAACCACAACTATTACGGTGATTGCGTCGGGAGTCTCAAGTTTTGGTACTGAATACTAATGAGTACTAAAAAGAAATAAATACTAATTAAAATTTAACAATACTTAAAACCGACTTTAAAAATGAACGCTCAAAAGTAAAAAATAAGAAGAACTTCTTAGTCTCTTTGGAGTCGGTGCCTTTTCATTTAATCTGCTTCGGACTCAGCACCGACTCCAAAGAGAGTAAGAAATTGTTATTTTTTATTTTTAAGTGTTCATTTTTGAAGTCGGTTTTAAGTTTTTTGTCTAAACATTATTACACTGGCACGACCTTATGCACATATGTTTAAATACGACTGAGCGTCTTATGACCACAAGGTCACAAGTTTTGGATCACAAGTATCGCGCTGTTGTCCCGCCTATGTACTGTTGAATGTCTTTGCTTTTCTATCCCTTGGAAGAAAGAAAAGGTTTATTTTGTCTTACCAAAAAGGACAGATAGATAACAACTGAAATAAATTCTACAATAATTCAGAAACGTGAGCTGATTTCGGTTGTACTATCAATTCATTATCGATTATCTTGAAAAATAGAATAGAATTAAAAAAACAGAAGTCCTGCTCATAACTTGATAATGTGATTTGGGATGTGACATGACTTGACGTTTGGGACGGGTATGGGGATACCCCCAGGGATACTCCTGCGTCTGCATCGGTCATTCGTCTTTCTTGTCGGTTTGCTCCTTCCCTCTTCGGATCGTGAAGAAGCCTAATATGCCGTCATGATTCTGATGACCACCGATCACACCTTGATTGTCGGTGGTCGCTGTTTTTTTTTGTACTGCATTGCGTTTACCATCAGGTCTTATCAGCAGCCCGAGCAGGAAAATTTCTGACAACCGTAAATGTATTCGTGCTCGATGCGCGTCTATGAAATTTGTATGAAATATTAATCAAATGTCATCAGTGCGCAGCGAGTTTACATTTACATTCGTTTTTCGTGCTCGGGCTACAGGTACAGGTAGTGTAGAGTAGATAGTTACTTTGCCGTGCTCGGATAAAAAAGACTCCTTATTATCAGCACGTACTTTCCGTTTTGCATCCTTTGCAGACATCCTGTCAGTTCCGATTTCTTTTAACTTGCCTTTACCGAGTTGCAAATTAATTTTCCTTTTGTAACCATTATTAAAAGAATATCTATGCTATCAACATCTTTATTTATTTCTTGTTTCAAATGTATTCATGAAATAACAGTGGGAAATATTGAACAATCTACTGAATTTTTTAAGACTTATTTTATGAGATTACCATAAATAATATTGAATAATTTTGCATAATATGTTTGCTGAGAGTATGTTATTCATACCGTGAGAGTTTACGCGGCCACAGTCCGCTAGGCAGGTGTAAAGATACACCTGACCTTAGCTCTCCTATAACCTCTCAATATAAATGGATTATCGGGAACTTTGATGCTGACCTTATAAAGGAAATGCTATTTCCTCGCAAGCCGTGTCAATCGGGCGTGCTCTATCTCAAAAGCTTTCGTATTGAGTTAATAAAATTGAATTATTACGTTCATATCTTTTTAGCATTGGTGTTAATATAATTTGTGCGGAATTCCTTTGAACCAATTAAATGTCTCTCATAAAACGATCGATTACTTTTTATCCTTTGATGTTTAGATACTGCAAAAGGAAAAATATTATGCAGTTTCTTAGAACAAAATCAGTCTTACGTTTATGGGTTTGTTGTAATTCTACGCAGCAAGAAACCCATAGGTATTTTGATGATAAATAATAGTTGCAAGTTGCAACAGGTCGGACTGCAAATGAAGGTCTATTTCGAAAGTGGCTGACAAGACGAGATGTACTCGTACAAAGTGTGATACGCAGTAATCACAAGCTTAAACATTTAACAGAAGGCCTTCAAATCCGATCGTGAACAAATTTATATGGGACCACCCTTGAAATAAGCTCTATCGAATACAAAGAAAAAAAAAATACAAAAAGAATTTTGAAAATCGGTCCACATTTGGCGGAGTTATCGCGTAACATACATAAACAATAAATTGAGGACCTTCTCCTTTTTGAAAGTCGATCGAAAATCTCTTCTAAAAACAACGTCAGAGGCTCTAGCACGAGTAACTAACGACTTCGTATTCGTAAACAAGCTCGCCGGGCTTCACATTTAATTGTTTTAAACAAATGCCATTAGCCCGCAGCGTGAAAGTTATTCATACTCCGCGCCCAGTATTTTTACTTAGTTGAGTTTTACTCAGATACTTCCGGACCTCCAAACCTTTACTTAGCGTCAACCAGGTTTTTTCAGATATGGAGAATGTTCTCAAACTGTTTGATCACTTACCAATTACCAATTACTCATTGGAAATTAAAATGTAAAGAAGCTGTAGTTTAGATATTATTTCCGAGTCTACACTGATAGTGTATTTGGTTCTATATTTATGTTTATAATGTTACTATCTTGTAAGATGACAATGTTACAGGTGTCTTGGCCGTGCTTTAGTGCGGTTGTCGCATCACCACAAATAACTTGTCATTAATAAACCATCGACCCAGGTACCGCTCAAAATAATTCCGTATAGGTTACGTTACGGGACTATTTTTTCCCATTGCACTTTAATAAAGCGCTTATAAATAGGTTTTATTTATGTGCTAGATATTATTAGATTGTTGCGGTGGTGCTGTCAGATGTTTATAGTGGATCCAGTGACGAGATGTAGCTTTTCGACTTTATCTATTATTATAATATGATTGTAAATGAATTGCATTTTTTAAATGGACCATGTAATCTCACGGTGGCCACACGCTATATGTAAGCTGTACCTAGTGTGAACATTATACTATAAGTTACTATATATTACTTACACTATAAGTGTACTAGTTGGCTAGTGCGCCTCTGCCTAACCCTTCGGGGATACAGGCGTGAGCTTATGTTATGTTGCATCATCAATCATCAGCTATAGGACCTCCACTGCTGAACATAGGCCTTCCCCAAAGATTTCCAGATCGACCTGTTGGAAGCGGCCTGCATCCAGCGACTTCCTTCGGTCCACCTTGTAGGTGGACATCCATGTTATGTTTATGTTATAAGTTTTCTATTTTAAAGTCTGCTTAATAAATTATTCTTATTCCTAAATTAAAAGATTTTGTTTTTACCTGTAGGATAGTCGACTATCACGCGACCTAAACCTTCCATTTAACTTATTATGTTTTAGTTCCACAAATGTATTTTATGTCAATTGAAAAATGTTACATAATAACGACAGATTTGAATGGGACTTGGTGCAGATGAAAACCCTTACAATGACGTCATATTAGTTCGTCTGTGCGTTTGTATGTCCGTATGACCGCACATATAGTATAGGATAAGAATTTTCGGATTGCCGCTTTTAAGTCGTAAATTGCGGGTCCTTCTCTTTGAACTCTTACAAATACTCTTTCTCAATAGTTACATATTGATCGAATAAAAGGGATTTTTAAAAGAAAAGTCGTTTTATAACACCATCTTTCACTAACAGATTTCCAAGTTTCATTAAAGCTCGACTCTGCCTACGTTCTGGCATGGTTTGTAAATCGATGGCTGAATGAGATATGTAATGTTGGCGCATGTTTAACTGTAATCATCATAATGCATATAATATAGACCAATAAAGACTCTCCGGTTACATGCCTCCTATTGAACGACTTCCCATTCGTAATGTATTGTTTGAACTTACTCGCATACGGCGTACCTAGTAAAATTATTAAACGTATCGAAATAAATCAGATAACAGATATTTGTTTCAAGTC
The DNA here is from genome assembly GCA_036417725.1 of Clanis bilineata. Taxonomy (NCBI): domain Eukaryota; kingdom Metazoa; phylum Arthropoda; class Insecta; order Lepidoptera; family Sphingidae; genus Clanis; species Clanis bilineata. The sequence goes on from CM071137.1 coordinate 16,553,300, forward strand.
TGGGTGTTGTGAGACCGAAAGTCTCTTATAGTCTCCGAAACCAAGGTTATAGCTAGTGTGGGGTCGGGATTAGGTGTGTGACTGTTGGGTGTATATATTTAACAAAAAATTCACCTGACATAATCTACATAAGTTTTGCAACACACAGACCTGTGAGAAATATTCGTGGCACAAACATTTGTCTCATTGTGAGAATCGAACCCACGGTTTCCCGCTTACAGTCTTCTACTCGGTCTACATCACGGAATCTGTTTATTAATAAGTTTCAATCTATCAATTAATAATTATTAGTGTCATTAAATCTATCTGAAATTGTGGAATATCTATTTAAAGTGAACTAAAAACGTTGCTTAGGTACTTTATGAGTTCAATAATTTCTTATAAGTGTAACTAACCTAATTGCTTATTAGTTTCATCATTACGCTATATTTCGAATGAAATAAGAGAAACACCAAAATAATCTCGAGTAACTGTAAATAACGTAAATATGGTGTAAATGAATATGTTTTTTTCCAGCTACGTTTGAAGAGGTTGACGGCGCTGCGAGATGCCTCGCGTAACACAATTATTGTGAACTTTTTACGGCGCTGTTACTTTTTCGGTCTATCCAACGCCATGTAGAACCGTTGCAATAACATTTCTATAGTTGGTGTGTATATTTTTTTCGCCATTAATTATTTTCTCGGTCAGGTGGCGGTTGCGTGTCTGTGCCACATTTAACCTTCGGTGTAATTTCCGCGATAAACGTATAACCCCATTCGGATTGGACGGAGTAAGGCAGTGCATTTATAACGAGTTTGTTGTTAGTTATATAATTATAATTCTATTTTCTGGCTCACGTCATTTGGTTACGGATACCATTCGTGCATCAGTCGGCGGATGCCCGATGATTGGAAGTGTTATATTCTAATGTAATTATATACATTTGTTTTGTTGTTAAATAATACCTACTTATATAATAGAATTAATAGAGTTCATAAATTTCATCTACTCACTCTTTCTAATAATACTTTTAAAACTCTCGTGTGCGCATTATACTATCATAAGCTAATTATAAATTTATTAAAGCAACGACTAAAACGTATTACGTATATTATATTTTAAAATAAAGAAATCAATTCGAACGTGTGGTGAGGTGGACTCGGTTGGGAGATGTGACGACTCGAAATAATTATTTTAAGGCTCGAGCGACTAAAAATAATCTCGGCTGTGATGTCATAAAGACGAGTGTTACGTACCAAACCGACACACATCCGAGTATGACATCAGTTTTGTCAGCCGCGATCATCTGTTCCACACGCTGAATTATTATCACTGTTCCCACGATTGTGATTCACAATGTTTTTTCTAGAGCTTTACGGATATAATGGGTTTTGCAGAATGTATGTTGACTTATTTAGACCATTATTATTTATTTTAACAATTTATTTTTGGTGTTGTATAGTATACGTTAATATAAAACGCTGTTTCCTTGTTAACGCGGACGTTGTTACGCGTAATCTTCTGGGGGCAAACAAAAAGCTAAAAGCCCGTAGGCCGAGTTGTTTAAGTAGGTAATTCCACCAAATGACATCGTTTGTTAAATGTAAATTATTTTTTCGTTTCTCGTGGTTAGAACAATAAAATTGTCGGCGTTCAGTGTGCACATGTGACCTTGTCGACATCTTAATTTGCATGTTACCTATATTAAGGGATCTTAACTGCGCGCTTGCCATAAAATTGATTGCGGCCGTGGTTTGTTCACTTTGTACGGAGTCGAAAGGGCTTTATATTGTTCCATAATTTAAACGTCTGTAGTAAATGATCAATCTCTAACGACGCGTAGACCGTAGCCGTTCACAATAGTTGATGAGGCGCGCGTTTCTCAACATGCTGTTATTTTTATGCGCCACGTTACGTCGTTAATGCGTCACTGGCGGACCTCCATAACTAAGTATTGTCATGCTAGTTATTTAGCACGAGTGGAAAGCAGTCTCGCCGACATGCTGGGTCGGGTGTCGGCGCATATTAGCCGCGAGGACGCTGCGGCTCCTGCGGCCCCTAGGGCCTGCCTCCTTGGGCATCGAGCGACGCGCGTGTACCCTGGAGCCGGGCCAGCCCGCACAGACGCAGCGAGCCACACCGACTCGTTCATGACGCCGCATATTTTTAACGTAACAACGCAGACACACGCGCCGGTGCCAAATGTAAAGTTCACTAACATAGATTTGGCAAGAGTACCTATTTACGCGAAGTGTCTATGCTACTAGCGAATAATAGGGAATAACGTATACTATAGTACAAGTGAGCACGTGGGAGGGGGAATAAGAATGTTAACACCTGTAATGACGGAACTACTAACATTTATATTGAGTGTCTGCTCCGTCCACATTTGGAACGTGTCCCTCGAGCAATCGGCGCCATCGATGCGCTCACCGTGCATATGTGTAGCGAGATAGCGTTAGTACGCACTAGTAGGTACCTACGCGTGTGCGAGTCGTTATTATAAGTTCATAAGTTAACACGGTAAAGTATCAGTCCCACTGAATGGCGACACAGCCTTCAGGTGAATATTCGAATTGTGCTGCGTGAATTGTCTAATTGTATAACAGCAGGAGCTTATCAATGCAGGATACGTCTTCCACTGTTGTACCTGCCGCGCAATGGCTGCTACTGTGGTCGCTGCTCTCACACAGTGTACTATTAGATAGTGATGTGGATAATCGATTATTTTTCATAATCGATGATTTTTTAAAGACGTATTATTACTACCTGACTGCCTCGGTGGCGTAGTTGTATTTCCGTATGACTTAGACTACAAAATTTTAGTGACAAGTGGAATACTTTTTGTGATATGGATAATCGATTATGAATAATAATCGATTATCCACATCATTACTATTAGAGTACCATGAGACAACACCGATCAACATTTATTTATACAATTATTTATTATTATTTATATATGTACAGGCGGACTTAATGCCAGAGGCATTATATAAGTCAAATTTCAATCCGGTACCCGCGCCTTGTCCACGCGGTGTCCGCGTGCTGTCCACGTTTCGTCTGTGGTGGGTAGTGCACGTCAACTGAAATTCATACGTTTTCGCCATAGTGTCGAATAGCAAAAACGATAAAGATTGGAAGGTTGACATCTAATGAACGACCATTTTCTCGTACCAATCAAATGATTGTACTTGTGCAACTCTTTAACGCCCGTTTTTAACCAAACGATTTCGAGACGAGGTGATGCTAGTCGGGTGCTAGGCGTTGTAAATGATTATGACCTGCCTTTTGTCTGCAAAAGATTTTTGTGCAAGCGGTGATTTGGATTTTTAATTAAGCATGTAAACCTAGTGAGCTGGTTATAGCTCGCGCTAAGCTGCTCTATTGAATTGTATTCTTTATTTATGCTCCGGGTCTTTGATGTTACTAGATGTGTCGTCTAGGGACTTAGGTCACTTTTAGTCTTCAAAAAGGTGAAATGCTTCAGCTCTACATCCAGGATTAGCTTTTTCTCAAACAACTTGTAAAGGTGTAATGGGGAATAAAAATTCTTCAGGAGAGTATGAGATTGTCATGCGCAATTATGCAATTCGGGAAAACACCATATAGAAATAGGATAATTAGGTGCGTGATATTAGCAAACCTTCCGAACCTCGCCGTGCGCAAAATCAAGTACGTACTATGGTTGAAGTATGAAGTACAGGATGGTATGTATACTGACATTGGTGACTCATGTTCTGGCATTGTTTTCAGTGACTAATCACGAATATTCGGCGCTTCATTTCATCTAGGTACGTCGTTCGAGGACAATTGTATCTGTGACATAACCGGCATAACACAGTAGCGGTTTATCTTGTTTAGGCGCCATTCATTTATTACGTGAAGACTATTTTTGGTAGTTACCGAACCCCTCTCCCCACTATATGAGAAAAAATTAGAATAGGCCGATCCCCTCCCCCCTGTTTAATATTTATTACGTCAGAATCTAAAGGAAAAACTTTCATAATCCTAGCGCATCAGGGCTTTTGCTCTATTGTACGCGTTTTTTTTAAAGTATAATCTTAACTTTGCGTATTTTTTTTATCTTACGTAAGAACTATCAAGTTTTTTTTTTGAATGGCCCTACAACTGCTTGCCTGACACGAGTCGGCGACTTGTACCACTATTACTAACCTACAGTTAGTCCTAACCTCAAGTGAAATTGAAAAAAAATATATGAAGGACATGTAATTCATTACATGTAATTAATGAAATGTCATCATATATTATCTGTAATTACATTACAAGTCCTTCATATATTTATTTTTCAATTTAACTTGAGGTTAAGACTAACTGTAGCTTAGTAATAGTGGTGCAAGTCGCCCTAATAGGTAACTATATTCTTTGTGACTGCGTAGTTTTCTCGACCGGTCGCGGCCGCCACTGCTTGACGTCAATCCCAGTCGGGGACAGTCCCGGGATACGAAATCAGCACCTCGCAGTCGATAGACTAGATGTAATAAAGTTTTTAAATTGTTTTGCAGTAGCAACCAGATGATTTTGTAGCACTGTTTTGCCAGACGCTCTTGAATAACCTTTATCAATTGTCGTCCCCGTCGGGTTTTTTAAACTAGCGATAGAATGTTTTTCCTAGAATTGAATCTTTGTTCATTCACTTTCGAATTTATAATTTGTCGCCTCCTTGGTTTAGTGGCAGCAAATATGGGCTGTGGACCGGGAGGTCCTGGGTTCGATTCCCAGGTCGGGCAAGCGAAGTGTAAGTTGGGGAATATCGTATAATATACATACATACATACAGGCGAATTAGAATACCAACATTTTGCCGAGCTTATGTCGTGCCAGATGTGGTGGTACCTATTGACATACCGGGCACAAAATTTCAGACCCCGGACTGAAACTAAGTGGAAAACCATCGATATATTATTTACCTAGATACACAGTTGACGCCCGGAAAATAGGACAGCAAAGAAGTGCTTAAGCACTCCTTTTCCCTACCGTTGGACGCCGATAGAATTCTAAATTTGAAAATTCAAATTTAGGAACTCTTGATCATTTCGTTTAAAAAGCTACTTTATAACACGTGCATAGGGTTATATTTGTGTTTGATTTAATTAGAACTTGTGATCTTTTTCTTTGTTTTATTCCTGAGACCACTTTTTAGGACGATATTTGCAAAGAACTGTGCATCTAGGGTATAATATATTAATGGGAAAAACCCAATATCATTTTGATTTCTTAAGTTTACGCGAATATTATACATTGAACTAAAACTATTCTTACGGATTCTATCACGATTATGTTTTAATTATCATTCCCGACGTTTCGTAGGCTTTGCAGTCTTCGTTGTCACGGGTCAGACTGAATAATGATACTAATTAAAACATAATCGTGATAGAATCCGTAAGAATAGTTTTATTTCAATATCATTTTATCATATTTACCGGAGACTCGGAGATCTATAGCGGGACTTGAGGGATGATAATCGTACTGTACACCCAATACAACTACGTCACCAAAACAGTCGTATAGTAAACCAAGTGTTACATAAAGTTGGTACCAATAACAATTCCACATACAGGCAGAACGATTTAAAGCGTAATGAAAAAATAACAATATAACATATTTTTTTTTATCAATTACTATGTATGGGGCTTTTAAAATCGGAATGCGACTTGTAAATCGTCGCAATTATCATAGGATTTTTTTGAGTATGCTAAAAATAATAAATTACCTTATAGGTAGTTTGCAAATATATTGCAGCTTATACAATGAGCCAGAAAAAATGTTTTCGTCACAAATCCAAGTTTCCATTATTTAAAATCTATGAACCTTACTAAATTTTAAACTTTACCGCTAGATTACTATTCATCCCTCTTTATGAAACATCCTGTATACGGAGTGGCGCCGACATAACGACATTAAATCATACCAGATATACCTTACAACGTTGCAAGGCTTTGTGTAGAAATAGGTGTAATAGTTTAGACATAGAATTGATTTTTAATTTTCTCAATTTTTCGTTCGGAGCAACAAAAATCAGCTGATATTAGCGGTCAAAGACTTTTGTCGATAACAAACATGAACGGACTTGTCCGGCACGGCTTCGATTCGAGGTCCACGCGCCGCGTACCTACTGAAGTTTACCTACATGTAGATTTCCACGCATTGTACCGGTTTTAACAGTGTAAATGGTGTGACATTTAGTAACTGAACTTTTGCTATTTATTTTGTTCTAACGTTAAGTCGGCGCCACTCTGTTTGTTTAGAATTAGCGAAGACACTGACTATTTGGATAATGTTTGGTTTATAGGTAGGTTTATATGCGTTCGCGTCGGTGTGACTACAATCTTCGTATTTTCCGCTATTTTAGCATGACCTGTATGAACCTTGAGAATTCGTGGATAAACTTTACAAGTTGCAGAATGTAATGTTAGTTGACATGCCTTTTCAGTTAAGTCTTGGCAAAGTTTAATTTGTTACATTAAACTTTGTTAAAAGGTATCTTGGTTATGCCTTACTATATGTATTATATTACCCATAATTTGTTTTATTTAATTTGTTTTGTTTAACAATTTTTGATATGAAAGATAGGTCTTTGTGGATTTATACAGGGCCATCCTTTATAAAACTTTCGATACAATATAAAACATTCAAATTCCTCATTTAGTGGATATATCACGGGAAAAATAAAGGTTAATAATTTCGATAAGAATTCCCATTTTTTTGTTGTCCGTTAAAATAATGCAATTGTCTCAATAACAATTTATATTTGTAATTGCCCATTACATTCGTATTTACAAGTTATTTCAAAAACATACATATGTACATAAGCTCACGCCTATATCCCTGAAGGGGTAGGCAGAGGCGCACTAGCGAACTAGAACACCTACATTTCGCCGAGCTTAGTTCTGTCCCATATGTGACAGGGGGCGAGCCTGTCGGGCACATTTCCAGACTCCATGCTAATACTAATTGAAAAAAATATCACGTTGCCTGATCCGGGGATCGAAACCGAGCTCTCAGCACGGTAGTCGTACCGATAAACAACTACGCCACCGAGGGAGTCAAATAAACAAAATTGTACAAGACAGCAGTATATATGTTTGAGTGGTAGAGCCACGATGTAGACAGTAACGTCTACAGCACGAATGGGCTGGCTCGCCCAGTTAGATACCACTGTCTCACAGAAAACCGACGTAAAGTGGCAGCTTGCTGTCGCGTTTCGTTCGGTGAGTGAGATTTCCGGTGGCCCATTTACCCCTCCCTTTCCCAATCCCTTCCCCCTCCCCTTCTATTCCCTCCTTTTAGTTTGGCAACGCACCCATGATTATTTTTGTGTCTTGGATATCTATGAGAGGTGGAGATTACTTACCATCAGATGACCCATCTGCTCGTTTACCAATCTCTGCTATAATATATTTAAACAATTTGTTGTGTTTGTATTTATCATATTTGTTTTAACTCGTGGTTGACTCCACCGCAAGTTTTTCATCAGAATATACTGGCATACTATTCCATTGAAACGAATTATTTTAGTATGTTAGAAACAAATATAAAGTATATAGAAATATTGGATTGAATAACCATATTGTTTACATTGCAATTACATATTTTAAAACTCGCTTACGGCAGCATTTTCGTAATCGGAATGCGATATCTTAGGAGGTGCTTAACGCGAACAAATGCGAGTAAGTATTCGCAATCAACGCATTTGATATGCAACATACATCTTGAAATCATTTTTACATTATATTAAAACTGGAAAAAGGTTAGCTTATAATAGTTTCGTATAACAGGGCTAGACTGGTTTGATAATAACGTCACAGAAAACTGACGTACAATAGCAGCCCGTTTGTGTTTCATTCGGCGAGTGCGATTTCCGATGACCCAAATCCCTCCTCTTTCTAGTCCTTATTTTCGTCCTCTAAGTTTGGTGCGTTACCATGATTCTTTTGGTATATGGGCGGCGAATACTTATCATCAAAAAAGTCGGAGTGGTCTGGGGCCCTAGACAAACCCAAACGTGACGTTTGATAACGCTAGACATTAATGCTACTGTTTTTTTTTGTATCCAACAAGATTGGCACGTGACTTTTCGGACGCCAGTGTAAACTTCATACAAAAAAAAACCGTAAACGTTAACGCGAACAGAAAAGGGTTTTTGTCTAGACCCTAGTCTCTAGAGCAGTCTTTCCCGAAGTGGACGATAACGCCCCCTTGTGGGCGCTGCATGCCTGAAGGGGAGTGGTAAGAGACCCAGAAAGAAGGGAATCTCCGCTGATATAGCTCACAATAATTTATTTAATTTGAAGTTACAGTGGTTTTTAAGTAATAATTTATTTTCAAACTACACTAAATAAGTTTGGGAACCTCTGCTCTAGGGGCACAAAACTTAACTCTGATTTGATAGTTTTTATATGCCGGTAATAAAAAATAAATAAATCGCACGATGTGAAACGTATCGTTGTGTAAATTGTTAACAGCAACGGCGGACAGAGTTTAAAACGCAAACGAACCGCAAGCTAAACTAAGTAAAACTAACTTCGTCTCGCTTAACTAAATTGGCTTAGCGTACACACAACTGTGCGGGTTAAGCAAAGCTAGGCAAGCTCAATGATCTGGATTTACACCATATGTAAACTAACAACAGATATATTACGAGCTGGGACTTTCCGGAAATCTTCTGAAAATATAACAGAAAAAATCTCGCGGGCGCAGTCACGATTAAAAGTTGAATGACAAAAAATAAAACTGTTCGTAATTATACTTAAAAATTAAAGAACCTTCGAATGATTGAGCGAAATTCAAATAATTAAGAACATTCTTTCAGAAATCTTAAGGCTTCAACCTTAAATCACGAGATTTAATACGCCCTACTACGTCAAGTCTTGGTCGTGACGTCAATTTTGTAATGCCTATTCGCAACAAGATCCATATATACAGAATTAAGTTCATTTTAATTTCATGGCATTTTTTTAACACAATTAAACGTTTGTTTATCGATAGTTGACTCTTCTGTTGCGTAGTTGTATTGCGTGCGCAGTACGGCTACCGTCCGTAAGTCGCGGATTCGATCTTCAGATCCAGCAAAGTAGTATTGGTCTGCTGAGTATAATCAGGGAGTCTGAAATTTGTGATTTACGCCAAAAAACATTAATAACAAGTTATTCGACCAGAAAAATATTTAACCATACATTTACAAACGTTTTTCCTCCTTTTAGATAGCAATGCAATATCTAGAGTAAACTTGTCTAAATTCGACAGAAATGCTTTAAGGGCGACTTGTATCTCTATTACTAATTTAGAGTTACGCCATATTTCGATTTATCCTACAGCTTACTCCTATCTCTGAATCAAGATTTAGGATAAATAGAGAGTAATAATCGCGGAGCTGCAAGTGGCACATAAAGTTATTTAGTTTGAACAAAGACTTCTATGTATTTACTAGACAAGCTGCTTCGAAGTAAATTTGTGGCACATGACGGCAAGTGTTTGACGTTTCACGGCTAAGGAAAAGAGCAGATTTCTATAGTGAGTTGAGGTCGATTAACAGAGACTTAGTGCGCACATACTATGTACCGAACAGTCAGTCTAGTGGTATACAATAGAAGTCTTTGAGTTTGAATTGAGAAGTGAATCGCGTCAGCCGGCAACAGCCGAGAGTCTATAATAAAGCTTAGATAATAAGTCATAAAATGTCATCCGCAACAGTGAATGTTTGATTTGCATCATTACTTTACATAATATAATATAATATTTATATTTATAAATTCTTTGTATGTACATAAATTTTAGATTTCTACACGCAATATCTAAATCGTATGCACATTTATATTTAAAACCACCAAATCTAATAGATAATAAATCTCTTGATAAAGACGGCCTCCGGGGCGCAACGGGCGAGTAGCCGGCTGTGAAGCGAGAGGATGCGGATTCGATTCCCGCATTGATGTTTGTGTGGCCCACAGATATTTGTTTCAAGTCTGGGTGTTGTGAGACCGAAAGTCTCTCCTAGTCTCTGACACCCCACGATACAGGTTGTACCTAGTGTGGGGTCAGGACTAGGTGTGTGACTATTGGGTGTATTTATTATTTTATTTATTCTGCTTTATTTTTTTACAAGTTATTTTGGTCAAACATTATAAAAGAAAAAATAGTAACGCGTGTAAACAGACGTATGAATTCGTTTTCAGAAAACGATTTCATATAATATTAATATTTCTTCGGAACGAATTATTTTTGCAGGAAACTATTTGTTGAGAACGTTTTATTTTATATTTTATAATTTTTATTATTCATTATACGGAACAACCGCGTAGTGAATTTACTTGAGCTCTAGTCTATGATGCATGGGCTACGAGCGTTGCCGCTCGAGAACCCCTCGCATTAAGTGATTTCAGGAAGCGTAGCGTTGTTACCAGCAATTATGCTCGGCGCAGCGCCGACTGAGTGGTAATATGCTCGAGCAATAAACATTTTATACATAATTGATTATAAACTTAATTATAACTAAAATAAAAGTTAAACCAGCGCGCAAGATAGAAAGGATAATTCCCTGTAGACTATATCATTGTCTCTTGATCCCTGAGCACTATTTTTAACTTTAGTTGTGATCAAGCTTAAAATCTATAAAAACTTTGAGCATGCTCCCGTTCCATCGGCATCGTTTATATAAATGTTGCAATATGCTGTAAATCAGATTCTTCACCTCTCGTGGGGTCACCTGGGCGATATTGTATACATAGTTATGTTTAGAGCACTTTAAAGAGTGTAAACGTTGTCGCAAACTATTATACACCGTAGCGTAACATCAAAAGATTTGTTCTTTATTCAAGTTTAAATTGAAAGCTCTTGCAAGCTATAAATTTCAATCCGGGTCAACTCCGATGTTTTTATGAAAGGGACACGATAAAGGGGTCGAGATAAAAGAAACTTTACCTTTGTTTGATTTTGCTTACAGTTGAAGTAAGAGAGGACATAGCATTCGCAATGTTATTTTTTTGTGTTTGAATTATTTTTGTTATATCCCTATCGATCATATTTATATAAAGTGCGTAGTGATAAGATTACGATACAAGTAAGATTCTCGAAAATATGAGTTGAAGACGGTTACTGATGCAAATAACATAATTAATTGTAAATGTGGGTGTTCTAGTTCGCCTCTGCCTACCCCTAGTGATAATTTCTGAATTACTTCTATCAAGATTCGAAAACATTGTGGTTCCTGGCAATGTCCAATACATACGAATGGTTGAAATCTATTGTCACCAATAATAATTGACGAAGCATGAACACCTAACGTGGACGTCCCATAGGACGTAGCCATAGCTGATGATGATGATGATGATGATGAACACCTAACCTCCGAAAGATTGACCGAATCCAGTTTAGCTGCAATTTAAACCTACTGGTGTTGGTAGTTCGATTCAACGATTTACATGTTATATTGTTTGAGTATATTTTGTTCAATTTCCCTTTGAACTGCGAACTTTAGTATGGATGGATACTACCGCGCGCCGTTCAATTAAAATATGCAATGAGACGAGGGTAGAGTCGGAATTTTCATGTGACCTGTATGGGAGGCGGCATATGCATCAACATCGATTTCAAAAAGACCTTTACAATCGTTATTAATGACTACTTACGGAAGTACAATCTAAGCCAAATCTGCGACGTGCTAAAAACGCGTTTTTCGTCGACTTCATATTGGGAGTTGCATAACGGTAGGAAAAGAATTGAACGTCTATTTTTGAGTTGGTTTTTAAGTTAATGATCTTGCGTGCAGGCAAAATGATTCTAGAGATATATAATATACCAGGGGTGGCCAACCTTTCGATCGCGATCGACGGGTTGATCGCGACTGTTTGTCAAGTTGATCGTGGTAAAGCAAAAACATACAAGTTAAATATATCTAATAATAATATTTATTTGTAAAAAGTACGTAGAATAGACTGTGTAATGTAATCAATGCATGCATCATCTTGTATCATATTCATTCCTGTTCCAGCATGTATTAGTAGATCGCAAAGGGCTTCGTCAGTAAATTTTAGATCTTGGACCTACATAATCAAGTTGGCCACCCCTGCTATATACGGTATCATGGCCTATATGGCTAGTGGAATCATGACTTTTTCCACAAAAGGCAATCTATAAAATATAATATGACCCATGCATTTCCTTACATATGCGTTGTAGATAGGTACATATTGTCTGGACTTCAAGGGATTTTGTTTTGGCATTATTTTAAGACATCTAATTGACACGTAAAGGTGCTATAAATTCCTATTTTCATAATAAACTATTTGAATATTCCATTGAATCGTGATTGAGCCACAAACAGATATTTACCAGTTTTCAATAGTTGTTTTCATTAAAGCTTCAGTGTTTGGTCTGGCGACTGGTAATTTGTTTGTTAAATGCTCAAGTGCTACGACTTGAGATGTTTAAAATGTAATTAATAATAATTCGACATATTTAGGTATTATAAAAAATATGTTTAGAATCTTTCGCCGTGCACATCTTCTCCAGCCTCGGGTAATTTATTTGTAATTTTTTAATGTTGATTGGCCAACCTAGTATTTGAACACAGGACTTCACGTTCTCGGCCAATGTACTCTACCAGACTAATAACGAATGTAGCTACATAATTAAAATAATATTACCCCTGTAATATTACTGTCCCTTTGTTGGATAAGGAGCTCTTCTAAAATTTCTCGGGTTATTGAAAGATAATAAGTACAGTTTATTTCAGTAATGCTATATAGATTCTGTACTATATAGAGGACAGCTTGTAAATTACAAAGGACGAGATATCGTTGCGGGTGGCTTGGTGTACTTCGCAATATTTATCTCAAGGGAACTATACATTTTCTCCGGATGAAAACGATACCGAAGGAACCCACTCTATAGGGGGTCTTTTGTTAACAGTTGCCGAGTTATGGAAAGATAAGAAGAATATATAAAAAAATCTTAACAAATTAACATTAACATTAACATAAGCTCACGCCTGTATACCCGAAGGGGTAGGCAGAGGCGCACTAGCGAACTAGTACACCCACATTTCGCCGAGCTTAGTTTCGTCCCAGATGTGATAGGGGGCGAGCCTATCGCCATATCGGGCACAATTTCCAGACTCCGGGCTGATATAGAAAAATCCAATATCACTTTGCCCGACCCGGGGATCGAACTCGAGACCTCAGGACGATAGTCGTACCGAAATACAACCACGCGACCGAGGCAGTCTTAACAAATTATCCGTTCAAAATAGTTTATTTACGGTCGCGTCGGTCCCAATAAACGATCTCAGTTCAAATGTGCAGATAGATTACAAAATAAGCGAATATGAACAAAGTTTGAACATGACGCCGTCAAATAACTTTATTTAATTAGTTCCTTTTTGCGATCTATCTGCACACTCGAACTGATATGGATCGGCCATAGTAATCAAAGATTTAATATTGCCTATCCGTTGTCGCCGGTATAAAATAGCCACATCTAAAGCTCTTAATTTATACTGAATAAATATTGTCTGTAGTAAGCAATTTTGCAAAAATTCCAATGTGGTTGAAAGGTGAACAACTATAAAGGATTTCAAGCTATCAAAGAATATGGTGTAAATCCAGCGTATGAATGCACTTTCATCGCAATCTAAGCGTACAATACCGCTGCATAAAGGATATCGGAAATTGCCGGCATGAGTGAGCGGTACCCACTATACGGAAGATGGCTTTAACATACATTACATCAATAATGCATCCGTAATCGGATGCAACATTAAGGCTGAGATGTATAGAGCGAACTGCGACTTAGTTATGCCATAACTGGTTATATACCTATTATACCCCTAAAGAACATTTATGGTGGTATACTTGTATATCATAGCGTGTTCATTTGATTAACTTGCAGTGTTATTTTAGTGCTGGCAGAGCCCCCCTTATTTTGTCGCTGCGAATAGTGTTTTACCACTACCGCCGTGCCCGGGAGGGTGGACGTGGCGTTCCAGCGAACGGGTTTCAGCGTTCGGGTTCCAGCGAACCCGTCATACTCGCTGGGTCGTAAGGTCGGCGTCTTACGACCCAGCGCCGTGATGCCCGGGAGAGATTGTCGACATCCGGGCGACGCGACGCTGGGCCGCGTTCCTAACAAATGCCATACCGACTAAAGACCCCGCGGTGGCCCATTCGGCGTTTAGTGGGGCGGCCCCGGGGTATCCGGAGATAACTCGGATTGCTACCGGAACCGCCACTGCGCGGTGCCGCCTTGCGGCCCGTATCCGAGTAGGGGGGGCTCAGAAGCCCCCGCCGCCGAAGGACGCCCTTGGCGTCTACGGCGTCCGTCTCGGGGCCGCATGTACAATAGTACTAAAAGGGGCGCACAGTCCCTCGCTGTACGCCCGCGACCCCGGAAGGCCCCTATTAGTCGCCTCTTACGACATGCAGGGGTTACCGTGGTGGAATTCTCCAAACGCCCTCATTCCATAGGGCGGGCTGGTAGAGCCCCTGCGAGGTTATTTTCGGTAGAATTTTGCCGAAGAAGGGCATCTTAAATAAAATGCGCTAGCAGAGTACCTTGGTAATAATAATGGTAAGGGCAGTAATAGCAATAATTTTGTATAATTTTATTAAGTACCGATAACTTGTATAGAATAGTGCGATTAATGATTGCACCTACGTCGTTTTCCCCCTTCGCAAACGCAGTATCGGCGACCCAAGTTCCTTATCATCTTAAAATAACTTACAAAAATACATTGCTATTCATAATATTAACGTGATATAAGTTACGTCATACGTGTACCGGAAAGTCGTGAGTTGTGGTCCACCGTAATGGTAACAATTTGTGTAAGTTTTCCAACATGTATTGGTTGGGAGTTTATCCCCTCTGTCGCTCGCTCTGGGGATTTGATCCCAAGACAGGTAACTTGGTGTAAAGTCAATCATATTAGTAACATACATACATGATTCTACATCATCATCATCATCATCGTCAGCCATAGGACGTCCACTCAAATGAATATGTGGAAATTATTGAAATGAAACTATTTTCACAGATTCTATCATGATTTGCTTTTAATTTTTATTTCCGACGTTTCGAAGGCTTTGCAGTCTTCGTTGACATTTTCGGTGGACTTTTATGTCACAGTGAGATAAGATTATAATAAGATGTTTTTATTTTATATAGCCTTCTATGTTGCTATATCCTGTATGATAAATTTCCACATAAATCTTAAAACTTCTCATAAGATCTCTACAAAAAGCATTTTTGAAATAATTTCATGAATGCAGGTCAGGTATCACTTAGGTCTTGGGTTCGATTCCTAGGTCGGGCAAAGCAAATTTTAAAATTAAATTTTCCCGAGACTCGATTCCTCAAAGGGGGTTGACGTCAGGCAGGCGGCCGGTCGTAAAAACTAAGTCTAATCTTTACTGCAACATGCTTCAAAAAGTGTGTTGGTCCGACCCCACATTAAGGTGGGATAAGGGCAGGTAGAAAAAAGAATGCAGTATCTACAAAATTGCTATTTACACCTCCAGTGCCTTGCAAGTTGCAACTACTAAATACACTATACTCGTAATAACGAGTGTACGACCATGTAATTACTAAAGATTCTCAGCAACAAACGGCATACAGTCACGGTACAACATATTGTATTGTCAATCAAATGTAGTCGATTGTCTCTTTTAGTCTAGTTTGCATATTCGAGACTCGAGAGAGAGCGCGAGAACGCGGAGCACGTTGTCATTAATCCGAATCGTTTACGATCGCATCCTTTCGAAACGATATTTTATATTTTTCAAGACCATTCCAGCACCGCTTCGTGGCCCCTAAACTGCCCTACAATTTAAAAAAGCAAATATTTCCTCTTTATAATATTAGCATAGAAAATTCAGGGGTGCCTGCTTTGAGTCGTATTGGCATGGCTATCGGTACTTATCACAGCTGAACTATTACGAATTATGTACATTATACAATGATTTCTACAAACTTATACAATGTACAAACGTTTACTGGACAATGAATCGAAGTCGTATTCTCGACGTTTTACGCTATCATTGTACCAAATGGCCTGGAATAAACGTAATAGTAGTTATTTAGGTCCTCGGACCACCCCTAGAATGTACGTGTTTCGGTCCGAATCCGTTGCGACGAAGGAATTTATAGCCTCTCGGTCCCCACCAAGACGTCCATTCACAGTACAGCTACGTAGATACAATACAGTGAGGTACAGATACAAATTAAACTTGAAACCTCTTCAATATGCCCCCGTATTTGATAAAGTCCCTAACTATCCATTATCGTCCGAAGTATGCTCCTCAGCTGGAGAAGTCCATATATACACTTACATAACTAAATTGCTCTTGTTATGCGAATTCTATGAAGATTGTTTAGTTACGGCCGATTTTTGAAGAGCCAAATAACATTTATCCGAATGATAATTATAAAGCTTTGACAGACAATCGTTTTATAGAGTAATTAGTGAGATATAAGTTATCTGGCTGTCGAAAAATTAGCTCTTAATAAAATGTAATGTCTATAGATATCTTTATATTAAAGAAGCTGATTAAGTTATACTTAAGACAGTTCATTGGTTTAAAGAGCCGTTTTAGTCACGACTCGCCTTTCTGTTAATGCACTTCTAATTCAATTGAGATATATATTTAGTAGAACAGGATTCTGAGGGATTTCCATGACCAAGGAAATTAACCAGAACGGACTACATTATATGTCTTGTTAAAAAATGAGTTTTGTCGTTACCGCATCATGAAGACTATGATCAATATTTTTGGTGGATTCGAACGAAATGTGGTGCTAATAGAATAGCGACACGTCTCATACAGCGGTGCAGCGTCCGCACCAATAGACTTATTTAAATCAAAATTTGACGATACGCTGAGTTCGAGAAATGGACTTGTAAATTGGCCTCCAAAGTCATTCGATTTAACACATCTCGATTATTTCTAAGGTGGACCGACGACCTGATAAAGGTCGCAGGAAGTCGCTGGATGCAGGCCGCTTCCAACAGGTCGATCTGGAAATCTTTGGGGGAGGCCTTTCTTCAGCTGTGGACGTCCTATGGCTGATGATGATGATGATGATGATTTTTTCTTGTAGGCCACGTGAAAGCATTGAAGCTATTGGATTAAGCTGATAAGAACAGCAATATTTATCGAAGGCGCAGTCTTCGTACTGCATAGAATTCCTTGATTAAAAAAAAAAATTCGTATCCCACATATGGCCATCCAAGCGAAACTGTGGGCAGAGGCTAGTTAAACGTATAAGCCAATTAAATTTTTATTTGTTGTCTTAATTTGACGGCATTGAGTTGCCGGTTCAGTTCTGTGGTTCCAGAATTTGCATTCGGTAGTATAGGGAGCCAGTGCTAGAGATTCAGAATTGCAAACGAACAGGTTGAGTGAGTCGGCAGCTTTTGAATAATGTACTCACTACGGCCACTTACGTTAGCCGGTTTCCTTACTAAACCGGCTTTCCTGCGATTTCCTAGCGTCACAAACAATGAAGCCGTTTGAAGTAATTTATACAATATTCGATACAAATTAAGTTCTATTATCCAAAGTTGCGGTAAGTTTGAAATACTTCGGCCCGCGCGCTGAACTATTCGAATCCGAATGCGGCAATTAAAGAGTTTATTTCAATTTATATTGCAGCCGTTGCACGCGGGGATACTCGCCGAGTCACGGGAGAGTGGAGACTGTCGCCATCTATCAGTGTAAACTATGCTTAATTTTATTTGAACACCTTTATTATGTACTGTTTGTACAATAAAGACTCTTGTTTACAGAATTGATGGAGACGAGAACGATTGAAGTCTCGCTATTACATGCTCAATAGATTTTACAGCAATAGACTCGATTAAAATGGAAGGCATTTTATTATAAGCGCTTTTGTTTGGACTTTTCTCGTATTGTACAACTGGGAGCTTTTGTTTAGATATAATAGCAAGTTAAATATTTCTTATTTTGGGGTTTAGAAATAAAATTTAATAAAAGGTGTTGGTAATTCAAAAATGTCATATTAAAAATTTTCTAACAGCTACGCGCTTATACCTTCATCCTTTAAAATTAATCGTATGTGATTTAGCATACTGCAGCATTTTATAAGCCCATTAACTTTTAACATCGGTTCAAAAATTTCGACGTCGTTCGCTCGTAGCTTATGTTATCCTTGAAAATGTAGCTTTATATAGTTGAAAAATTTAAAAATCCGTTCAGTAATTTTTGAGCCTATTCACGTCAAACAAAAATACGAAAAAAAACTTTCCTTTTATAATACACAATCATGTAAGGTGTTAAAGATCGTAGCAAGTGGAAATCCGTTGTCTTTGCCTACCCCTATGGGAAAAAGGCGTGAGTCTACGTATGTATGTACAAATATAATATAAACAACCGTAGAATTTGTTTGCCCTGCAATAATAAGTATAGATAATGTCTATTGGCAGTAGTAGTCGACGAATGAAAGTACTCTATTATCTCTCCCGAACGGTGCAAAAGACAAGGCTAGCCGGGGATGAAGGTGAAATTCATTTTAAAGATTTTTCTGTGTGGTTTATCGGGATTGTACCCACAAAGCTTGCTTTTAATGCCCCAGAATATTTGAACAACCGAATAGAGATATGAACGTGCAGTGTTTTAAAATTAAAGTACAATTGCTTATTAAATTATTTTGGTTCAGAAATTAGAGCAATTTACGTGTGATTGCTTGCTGATCTATGACCAATTAATAAATATTAGAACAATAGAAATTGATGGTTAACTTGAATGCGTAGAGTGTCTAACACACGACACTATTTCACATAATGTTAATTGGACCGAGTTACGCAGAAATTTAAAAAAAAAATGTTATTGATGGCAACATGTTCTAAACCATTAATAGACCATATTGGTGTCAACAATTTTTTGTTGTGGGTTGGATCATTTCTGCGTAACACGGTTCAATTGAAAAAGAAAACTTATAGTAAGTAAACTCTTTTTGGTTTAGTACGGTCAGTGATATTGTCAGAGGCCCATTGGTGCCTGTAGACAAAACAAACTATCTCGTAGAGCCCGGCTCTACCGCTTTAGTTTTCATAGCTTAACATTATCTGTTGTCAACAGACCTGATGTCTAGCGAGCTTATATTTCAAGCATTATGTAGGTAGTCTTAGCGCGTTAACATAACATATTTTTAGGAAATTTATCAACAATAATGATAATATCACTAACAATGACCGCGCGGTTGAAATAGTAAACATTAGCTTCATACATACATAGACTCACGCTTGTATCTTCGAATGGGTAGACAGAGGCGAACTAAAGAATTCCCACATTTCTCCGACATCATTTATACGATATATGATTGGGGACGGGCCTATCGTCATATGCAGCATAAATTCCAGACTCCGGACGGATACTGAAGAAAAACCCGAGATCGAACCCGAAACCTCAGAACGCTAGTTGTACTGCGCACGCAATAGAACCACGCTACTGAGGCGCTTAATACCTAGCTTCATTTTATTGTTTCACGATAATAATAGAAATGCACATGCTAATGAAGAGGCTCGCGCTTTGACAAGTGTTTCTTTTTTTTGTACCTGAAGGTGCGGTCGGCGCAACACACTTTTAAGCATGTTGCAGAAATTATTTTGCTTACTTTTTACGACCGGCTGCCTGTTTGCCATCAACTACTTTGTGGGGGATCCAGTCCCGGGCAAATCAAAATAGAAAACTCGCTTTGCCGTACCTGGGAACCAAACCCAGATCTTCCCGGTCCACAGCCCATACATGCTGTCACTAGACCAAGGAGGCGACTAATGCAAATGTGCATGCTATTTGCACCAACCTAATGCAAAATTTTAAGGGCATGTGTATTTTTAATAGTTTTTTTGGTACCCTGGAACGACCTCTAATGTGGTAATATCAACTGGCAGCCTTTTGCCACAAAGAATAGTTTGCGGCTGGCGGTATGCGTGATTGTAGGCCGTGTCGTATGTTTATTATTCTCGTTTAATTAGGGCCTGTGACCTGTACTCGATTACATGTCAGAATAAAATCGCGACCGTATTTTATTTTAAGCTTTCCGTAAATAATTTACTGTTAAGAATGTGCATACGAGCATATCCCCATGGAATACCATAGGTGTTGTGTGTTTCGTTCTGTAGTAACAATGACGTTTAAAACCGTTTGTGGTAAACTTCAATGACGTTAAACTAACGAGCCGAGTTAATGAATCGATACTTTACACATTTTCATTTAAAAAGTCAAGGTTAGCGTTGATAGAATATCTGAAATAGTAAGTTCATGACTTTCGTATATCGTGCTAACAGGTTCAACAGTGGAGCTGATATATTATTATGTATTTATTATCATTAATATCTATTTTAAATACTACTCTGCTTTGTTATTATTTTTGTATATTGTTTTAACTTTAACGGGAGACACCTTCCAAGTCTTAATGGTCTCTAGGTAGACTATGGCTACATGGTGAAACTATAAAGCTTCGATTCGGTTTGGCCTCGGAAACGTAAATAATGTTCCGCAATACCGTACATGATATGAATATTATTCCATTTTCGAAATATCGGAATCGAAGCTAACGAGCGTTCGTGCTTATTTGCTAATTGCTTATTACAGGGTGCTGTGAATAGTTAGGTAGGTACATAGTAAATCATAAAGCACTACAGTGGCCGAGTAAGGTAGAGGGTGAAGCCTGTGCACAAATGATCAGACGGATCTTTCCCAGATGGCGCTGTTTTACCATATTGTTTTTCATACCCTCTATCGGTAACAAAAGACAATTTCATCCCCCCGATGGTTCTTATCCTTGTGAAAATCTCCGAGAGCGGCTATCAGGGCAGCTTTCTTTACAGCGCCATCTAGCGGAACATGTTGGAACTACGTGCCAAACGCTGTAGTACATGATAATGATACTAGGTGTCGTTAGTAATTTTAAACTAATACGTTTCGAAACCAAACCTACGAAGAGTTTGTGTTGTTTTACGTCGCCTCCACTATGGTTTCTGCAGGTCGACAGCTAGGTGGCGATGCGACTGACGATTTATTCGTTGTAAAGGTATATAGACGATTTTGAAGAAACCACAATAATATTATTATTATTATTATCTTAAATTAATGATTGAGACCTAGACCTGCCCCATTACTCTTGACACTCGATGTGACTGTGATTTTGATTTGGTTTCATATATTGACTTAAAATTCTACCGAAATCTACTTTTATTAAATTCGAATCGAGGGTCAAGAGTCAAGTCCCCGGTCTGGTTATGTGAAAATAAATAATGACCATACAAAACAAGAGCTTACAAAAAAAATTAATTATGACTGTACTGTGAGTTGTGACTCTAATACTAGGTACTTAAGAAAATGAACCGCTAATTACTATCCTTATGCTATCTATTATACTGTATCGATACATAACAAAGAATTCACTGAATACTAAAAATATATTTTGTTCTATAACATGCGATCGACCTTTTGACTAGACACTACGTCTAAGCAATGCATTCATTGTCCCTATAGAACGTAAAACTAACGCATAGTAAATTGAAAAGTGTCCCTAGAGATGAATGGCAAAAGTGGCTTATGGCTAGGGTTGTCAGGTGTGAACGTCTTTAGCCTTTAACAGTGGTGTTCAGCTCGTTTCGGTTTTTTATTCGCAGGCTCTACGCCCGCCACCTCTGCCGCATTGAATATCTCATTCATAGTTTGTTGAGCTGCGTTCAATTTTTATACGTTACGTTAGCTTTAAAAATATAGTTTATAGTAATAAGATTCATGATAAGAATATTGTTAATTTGTACACATTATTAATTTGCATCTTTATTGAGTTATCAAGAAAGTAATTAAGTTCATCATAAAAAAAATATTTTTGATATATTTACTCCAGCTCGAGCAGAAAATTTCTGACAATTGTAAATGTATTAGAGTTAGCTGCGCATTGGATGACATTTGGTTAATATTACATACAATTTCATAGACGCGCATCGACCTTGAATAGGTACATTTACGATTTTCATAAATTTTCCTGCTCAGGCCGCAGATTACAATAGCTTATTGTTTGATGTAAGGGAGTTGAAATAGACAAAACGTGCATTCAAATGCTTGAAGTTAAAGCTTTCATAATGAAGTTTAAATAGAAATAGAATATAATATGTATGTATATTCTATGTATATTTTTTATCCGCGGATAACACAGTGGCTACGTTGGAGCAGTGAAATACATAATATCGATTATCGAGAGACGTGGCAGTTGTCGAGGGTCGATAATATTATGTTGGCTTGAAGTTAATTGATAAATCTTCCATAGTTTCCAAACTTCTTGTCGAAATTGGAGTAGAGATAAGCGACGTAACCGAGGTTACAGTGATCCAAAGAGCTAAGACAATTGACGAGGGGCAAAGAAGCTTTACAAATCTTACAAATTCTGATGCTGATGGCGTTTATTGGGTTCTATAACATTATCCAAGATTTTGACGGGAAGTCTGACAGGATGGGCGTCGCTTGTTAAAATTGTTTCATATTATTCTGTAGAGCTGTGTTTGTTGTTTTTAAGTGGTGTGGTTTAATGTATCAAACTTTAGTGAAGATGGACAGTATAATGTGGAAACTCTTTAAACGGTGATCTTTGATGAGTTTTGCTTGGTGCGTTGGCTGGCTTTGTTCTGTCGATTCGCCGAGTGATGGTCATCTGAGGGGCATCGCACTGGAAGGAATTACCGCCATAATCCTATCAGGACCTTGAGATCATCCACATCTGGATCTTATGGTTGAAAACATACTTAATTGCTCTTTTTACCTTGACATTGGCTAAATCATCGCATATGCGTGGAAGCCATTATTTTTAAAAGAAGAAGAAGAACATTATCCAATCAAAAGTATAATTGGTAAATATTTACAAATTAAAGGTGATGATTTTCGTGTTTTATTATGAGGGGATCGTAACTTTTTTAGAGTGCAAGCTCTGAGAAAATCATTACGTTGTTGTATTTATTGGTGCATGTGATATTTTAAATTGATGCAGTGGTTTAATAGTGACGGACGGCTCGGCCACCAGTGGCCGAAACGCTTATGTAACATATAGAGGTATGTGCCGCATCCAACGGGTTCATGAGTTTTGTGAGTACCTAGTGAAAGTGTTGATATGTAGGTTGATGCATGTCTGTAAATTTTTTTGTTCTGCAACATGTTTGTGAATATCAATAAGTGAGTGGAAAGTGGTGTAGAATAAATAAGCTACAAAACCCTACAAAGATGATCGTCAATCTTCAGTCATGACCAAGCTCGTGTCTACTGATAGTTCCGACCAACGCGGCTTAGTTTAGTAGGTACACTCGTAATAAAAACCGTGGTTAGTGGAAAATGGCGCAGAAATAGCACTTGCTAAGATTGTACGGCGTTAAGATTGGAAATAAAAATAATATACTTTTCTCCAACGCCTTGTGAGTTCACCATCGGTAATAGACTTTACTTTCAAGTGTGGACTGAACTGACATTTAAAAGGAGA
Source organism: Clanis bilineata (assembly GCA_036417725.1). Lineage (NCBI taxonomy): Eukaryota > Metazoa > Arthropoda > Insecta > Lepidoptera > Sphingidae > Clanis > Clanis bilineata. Next base: position 16,576,796 of record CM071137.1, read on the forward strand.
TAACCCTATCAACCTACAAATTTCATGTTCCTTGTACAATAAAAATTGTCTAGACATTGATCGTGGTAAGTTTTTAATCGTATTTTACATCGAAACAAAAATAATATTTTTGTGCGTTTTTCTTTATTTTTCTGGAAGATATTTTTTTTGTTATTCTATTAGTTTCAATTACGATATATGTTTTGAGTAATGTGGTAGTTTCACTGTTTTATTATTTTTATTAATATTCCATAGCAATCTTCTTCATTACTTAAAAATGTTTTTCATTAATGTATTTTTACTTTATTTTGTCCCGATGTAAATAAATAAATAGACCATTTTATTTTTTACCTTTATATAATTTTAATGTCATAAGATGATTTTATTACAGCGTTAGTAGGTAATGTGGCCAGCAAGTTTGGACAAGTGGTTTATGCGCTAGTCGAATAGAATAGTCGAAAATAATAAATGTATGGGAATGACATAAGAGTACGCTGCATGTACCCTACTCGTACCTACGTACATTCTAGGGGCTTAGTTTGTAAAATGAAATCCGCAGATGCGGACTTCGTTTCGGACGTTTTGCTATTCTATGTGGATAACGGTGTTATAAGTTTCGTTTTGGAGAATGCTATGCTGTAAACCATGTGACAACCCACTCTTCGGTGTTTGACTTTTATTTAATCCACGTGCATCTATATTAGTCGGTGCGGTAGACTATCGGCTTGATATCGTTCATCCGATAGCGTTTTATAGAATAGACACCCTTATCTCGGCTGCTGCATTGTCTGGAGCTTTATGTAAATGGCGAAATATACCCACGGCAAGCCTCACGTTTGTGTACAAATCTAATATTATAATATATAGGTAATGGTTATATGAGATTATCGCTTTATTAGTCCAGTCACAGTCTATTTGAACTGAGAATTCGTGAGGAAGACCTTCAAATTAAAGGTTTATGATTCGTGTTATTTTTCGATTCGAAACGGTTTCGTATTACATTGAAACAATTGTTTCACAACTAACGTGAGTAAATACTTCGAACTGTGGATTTACCTTTCGATTCGAAACAATTTTGTACTACATTGAAAAGTATGTGTAATATAGTCGAATTGTGGATGCACCTGCCTTCAGGTAATCTGCGTTAGGCCTTTTACTTTAATACGCGTTATAAGTTATTAATTTTAGTACAGCCTTTTTGGGTTTAAATGTAGCTGACAAATCTCTAAGGCTTTCGTCTGAGACTTCAGTTGAGGGTACACGTGACGTAGACAGTATTTGCGCGACGGCTGTTAGGCTAATTGCTGACATTAGCCCGGTTATGTCGTTAGTGCCATGAGAAGTTCTAGCTTGATGTACACCTGACGACGACGCCTCGCTGCCGAGGTCGTGTAGCCTCATAGTTGCACGTTTAAATATTAATCACAAACGTAGTGTTAGTATCGCAAACGTTGGGTTATTTTACCAGGTCGATATAAGGACTTAATATGTATTGTGATAAAGGTCGCAGGAAGTCGCTGGATGCAGGCCGCTTCCAACAGATCGATCTGGAAACCTTTGAGGCCTATGTCCATCAGGGGACGTCCTGTGGCTGATGATGATGATGTATTGTGTATCGAAGGATTTTCTCCTCAAATGCGGTTGACTTCAGGCAGGAATTATTTCTGCAATATACTTAAAAAATCTGCATCGACTTCACATTGAAGTGGAATAAGGGCATGTAGGAAGGAAGTGTGCATAGAAGGATTGGGCAGTCGCATTATGCGGACATGAAGCCAATTTTTAAAAGGCGATGTTTAATTTTTTGAGTTTCCGCAGCTAAATGACAAAAATGGAAACCTTTTAGTTAGTTTCGCCATGTTCGTCGGTCCGTCTGTCAGTCTGTCTGTCTGACCACGGTTTATCTCGGAGGCTAAAAGTAGAGAGCTGTAATTTGGCACGAAAATGGTAAAATAAAATATTATCATCATCAGCCTGTACCTATCCGCTACTGGTCATGTACTGCTGGTCTTTCCCAAATCGCGCCAGTTTTGGCTGTCCTCCACATTCCTCATCCAGCTTCTTCCTGCTACGTCCTTGTTTTGATAGTTATGTGTAAATCAAATCTCTGTTAATTAAACGTTCATGTGATTGAAAATTGAAAGATAATAAACAAAGGGTATGCTTTAACGATTATTTGAAATTCAATTCACGCTGTCTATTGTTTTCGAAAATACCTATTACCTCCATATCAGGATTAAGCGCCACACCGTCGCATCGCGTAAGCCTGCGTCGCCCCGACTTCCGATTGTTCCATCGCACGATAGGTGGCGTAGCAAATATGTACTCATAGTCACTCAACATTTGAATCCGCTATTATTCGCTATTATAAAATTCCAGCAGTAGTAAGACTAATTATTATTAAGAACGTGAATAAATATTTGTTAGCATTTTGAAGTTTCGACAGTTGTCAGTTATTCACTATCGTTAGTCGCTAGTGGCAATTTAACGCCACAAAACGGAGTAAATCAGTAAACACTCGAACACAAACACCGACAATATTTAAATAATTAATTATTAATTTGTGTTTTGGATGAAGCTGACTCACCGCAATCCTTGTGTGACATATATATTGTTTAGTGGGCAGGTGGAGAAATCACAAATCGTAATTGGGTACTTACTATGTTTCATTTTATACACATATGTATTTATATGTAATAGCAAATAAAACGAAAAAGAAACCCTTCTGTAAAATCTGCATCAAAATTGATTGAAAAATGAGGCAGTAATTCATATTTTAAATTCTGGAGTGGACATATTGGAGAAATCTTGCTATCCCTTTCAATCGCGCGTACTGTTATGGCGTGACGTGATTATACTGATACTTCTCTTTCCCGCAGTTTGAAGGATACACCAAACTTCAAAGGCTTATAACTTTATTATTTTTAAGAATATTTCAATATTTATTTCTGTTCTATATTTTAGACGTCGTAAATTTCATATAAAATATTTTTTAAAAAATTGTCAAGTACCCAATTGTACGTAGTTTAGTAGAAGTTTCAATAAAAAAATGATATAAATTCAAAGTGGTCTATTAAATAAGCCCGTTTATATTAAACCTACATCATTTTCCACAAGGTGAGCGTATGGTGAAGCACTTAAAATAATTATGTATATTGAATCATTGATTATAACAACATAAAAAGTATAAAGTTGGGTAAATGATCGGCGCTTTTGTATAAAATATAATCGATCGGAAGGTGTTGTCTATCGAGACACATCTAATTTGGTCCTCTCAAATAGTGTATTGTACAAAACCAGTGTTTCGTAATAAGGTTTACGTCAAACTTGTGGGCGATATAATTAAAGTGTACCACCGGCGCTGCGCGACGTGGCATGGCGGTGGCGGGGGCACGTAATGGCATAAGGGTTGGCAGACGTTAAGGCTGAGATCTATAGAGCAAACTTCGAATAAGTCTGAGTCAAAAAATAATAAATTCAATATGTTCAATCTTTATACCTCTACAATAACAATTATTCAATTTCTAATATGATAAACATTTCTAAGCCTCATTTAAACAGTACGAGATTTAGCCTGAGATCTATAGAGCGAACTTTGACTAAGTCTAAGGCTGAAATCTATAGTTCTTACTTAAGTCTTGTACCAAAGTCGACTCAGCGTAGTCGTCTTTGGAGTGAACTAAGCGAAAGTCAACTTTTGCGTATTTATAATTCGAACTCGAACTCAGGCTAGCCATAGTTTGTCTTTGCATAGTCTACTCAGACGTTATCGGTTTCACGCAGTTCCTTTGACAAAAGAAACGTAAGATTTTTATATATTTACAGGAGACGCGCCTTTATATTTGTAGGTTGTAAAGGAACGTATTACGTAATTAACAGCTGACAAAATGGCTGACGCGCTTTGAAATGTCAAGTGAAAAACAAACCGCATTAAACATAAATCGTCTTATAATCCTTTCAGCAACATGCTTGAAAAAGTTTGCTACGCCGACCCCACATTAAGGTGGGATAAGGGCAGGTAGAAGAAAGAATAAACATGAATCGTCATCATTTGATAGTCAAAACATGGATTTATTATTTATTACTATTGTTGGCAAAATCATTAATATTTTGAAGAAGGCCATAATTTTTAAAGTAAGAAGAAACAAGATGATGATGATGAAAACATGATGACATAAAAAAAGCATTCTAAGCTCTAAAATGATGAAGTAAAGTGTAAACCACCAAGAGAATTACAAGGGCTCAAATATGCCAGGAGTCACAATCAGGTGAGTGAGTGAGGTGATAGACTCTGTCATACCTATTCCTGGAGCTCTAGCTAATCCACTGCCATTATTTCATATTAATATATTGACAAAAGTTTTATTAATTTATCAAAATTGTTAAAACAGGGATTTTGTATTTTGGAGACTGTTTACTAGCAAATTGTCTGTCTGTCTGTTTGTTTACTAGCAGCCCATGTAGAGTATAAATTGCATCTCAGTCAGCCAGCAAGCCCAAAGCAAAACCATGCCTTATTAACATTTCCTGCCAGCGGTAAACTGTTGAGGCATTACCATCTGGGTACCATCTGAGTGGTTAACCTGCCAGGCAAGCTTATTGTCAGCTAGACCATGCAAATTGCCATTGTGGTGATCTGCTGATTAATAATGAAAGATCTGAGGGAAACTGTCTGATATTTATTTCTTCTGTTTCAGAAATAACATTTTGAAGTTATTAAATATTCACACATGCAACCAACTGCGGAACAAGTTATGAAACACAAGCAATATTACAGTAGTTTGTGCAGTAGGTATATTGCACAATAGTTGAGAATACCATTTATGTACTGTGTGGATTGAAAGAGGAAATAATAACGAGGATTGAGAAAGGAATGTTACGGTGGTTTGGGCATGTAGAAAGGATGGATGAAAGGAGACTGACAAAGCAAATATATATGGCAAGTGTGAATGGTAGAGGTGGAAGGGGAAGACCTCATCGAACATTCTCTGACCAAGTCAGAGATTTACTCGAGAAAGGTCAAGTTAAAAGTACCCTAAACCAAGGTTAATATCAGAGATTGTAATAAATAAATATTATTCATGATAATTATTATTTTATTTACCTACTGCAAATCAATTTCCTGACAACATGTAACCAATTCATTCTCAAAATATCTATACATTATTTAGGCCGACTACATAATAATTAATATAATATGTACTTTCACTGATTCACTGATTCACTGTCTGTTTAATATGACTGCTAGGTGGACAGACGACCTGACAAAGGTCACATGAAATCACTGGTTATAGGCCGCTTCCAACCGGTCGATCTGGAAATCTTTGGGGGAGGCCTATGTTCAGTAGTGGATGTCCTGTGGCTGATGATGATGATAATATTATTGGAGCAATAGCATGATGGTCACTGTTGCATTGTGGGTCGCCGCGGTGAAGTCCGCCGTCCGTCCATTCCCACTGGTTCTCGGGTCACCTTTCGCGCTTTGCAAATGGCTCAGCAGAACGTTTTTTTTAATTCTGAGCACGGTTTCGGGTTTAATGTTATATTAATTATCATTCAGGACAATACTGGAAGTTGTCAAAACATTTGTCTATTTTTTTGGCATCTTCTGGGTTACAAGTTTATTCCAAACAAAATTATCTATTTTCGTTAAACTTTAATAATTAATAGATCGACATACGATTACATCGATCATAGATCGACATACGTGACAACACATCGATTACAGTATAATAAACGGTACTGCAATATAAGAAAATCTCGTACCTTTAATTATTACACATTTTCTAACAATAGTTTTGGTATTTTAATTTAAAAAACGTTAGAATGAATAAAACAATTTCTACATTTTATGTCAGTATTTCGATACTGGTATTACTGCATGCCGAACTGACAGACCGAAGTCAAGGTTTTGTGGACTTGAACTTAGCAAAGTTTTTCTTGTGAAAAATGACTTGGACTAAGTCTGAGTTCGATTTATAAATTCCAAATCCTCACTAAGTTCGTTTTTTTGACTCGGACTTAGTCGAAGTTCGTTCTATAGATCTCAGCCTAAGTCTAAGGAACGAACTCAGTAAGAATTTTGAATTTTTAAATTGAACGTGACTTTAGTCCGAGTCATTTTTTACATGACAATATTTGCCTAGTCTATCTGTCAGTCTGTTTTTCTTGTAAAAAATGGCTCGGACTAAGTCGAAGTTTGATTTAAAAATCCAAAATCGTCACTGAGTTCATTTCTTAGACTTAGACTTAGTCAAAGTTCGCTCTATAGATCTCAGGCTAAATCTCCTACTGTTTAAATGAGGCTTAGAAATGTTTATCATATTAGAAATTGAATAATTGTTATTGTAGAGGTGTAAAGATTGAACATATTGAATTTATTCTTTGTTAATGGTTTTTTGTAATGTATTGTACTTATGCCAAATTGATGCCATAGTTTCCAGCAGTGACCTTAATTGTAGACATCAGAATAGAGGTAATGTGAAAAAATTACATAATCAAGAAATCTCCATTCGCGACTTCTGTGCTGTTGTTTAATTAAAGATTTACTCCTCACAATTTTATTATTTTGCAGAATTTACAAATCAATATCAATTTTGTAAATTAATACGCACTCTTGGAACAAACTTCATCAAAAATTAAAATAACTTTGAAGGTTATCTAAACAATATGGGATATCAAAACCAAAAGCATATCGGTTGAAAGGACATTTTGTTCTTTAAACACTTGCGAGAAAACTATAATCACCGCGAATCTTTTATAATATAGCTTGGCAATAAGTAAAAACCGGCGAAGTACATGCTGCGTATCTGATCATGCACAGGACAGGGTTCCAAAGTAGGGTTAAATGTAATTGATACATAATTTTAAGCACATCGTCCATAAACATATCGACCTATCCAAAGAATAAAGTTACATATGATAATGAATCGAAATTGCTTTTTATTTTTCTGAGCTTAAATTGACCTACATATATATTTAACTAGTATTTTTGTTAAAGTTATGATATAATAACCAGTTAAATTACATAGCTTAAAAAAATATTTACTTGTTAAATATATAGGTCCAAATTAAGCTCAGAAAAATAAAAAAGCAATTTCGATTCATTATCATATGTAACTTTATTCTTGGGATAGGTCGATATATTTACTACCTGTTTTGATTTTTTTTTTGATTGGCAAACGAGCAGATGGGTCACCTGATGGTAAGTGATCTCCACTGCCCATTGACACCCAACACAAAAAGAATCATGGGTGCGTTGCCAACCTAAAAGGAGGGAATGGAAGGGGAGGGTAGGGGATTGGGAAAGGGAGTGGGGAAATGGGCCACCGGAAATCTCACTCACCGAACGAAACGCGACAGCAAGCTGCCACTTTACGTCGGTTTTCTGTGAGACAGTGGTATCTAACCGGTCGAGCCGGCCCATTCGTGCTGAAGACGTTACTGTTTACAGCGTGGCTCTACCACTTGAAACATTATTCAATCACATAATTAACAACTTCATCTATGTTATAATTTGTACGAAATTTTGTTTTATATCTTGATTGACTATAACGTTTCGTCTAGTCTTCTTCTACTTCTACACGAGACTCAGTATACCAGCGCTTATTGGGTCGTCCACGGGGAAGCCCTTTGGTACGATTAGATACGCTTGTGAACTTGATATTATTTTAAGCAACAATTGTATATTTTATCTGCCGTGTATTGGAGACCAGAACTTCACGGATGTACGAGTTGTATATTCCATGTAATCGTCTAACTGCACGGTGTCTACGGCAGTATATTCATCTCCGTAACGTGGATCCTTACAAATTGAAACGCAGTACCGCATCATAGCACAAAGCCGCCGCGGACAACCACCCTAATATGTCATGTCAACGCGAGGAAGTATGCTCCCTGCCGGTGACACTTTGGTTATTGGTTTCTCGTAAATCTTTATAGTATCTACATTTTATACATTTTGTGTCCAATTTCGTATGTGGCTTGTACATTATTTGTTTAATTAATTATTCTAATATCGTTGCTGGACTGGATGACACCTAGATTGACTTTTGGCGTCTTGGGACTCTCTGTGTGGTAGAGATCACTTACTATCAGATAACCCTGCTCACATGCTAATCTTAAAAACCAAAATTAAGTCGAAAACGTGTGAAAACTAGCTTCGTTTTATTGATTTAGCTTTAGGGGTTGAACAAAGAACCGAGCGCAATTTAAAAAATTGTCTTAATCTCTTTGGTGAATGAAACTGATGGGTGAGCTAACTTTAACGAGAGCTTGTATTTTTGTAAAATGTTTTTCAAAGTCACGTTCTTTGCCAGCAATGCCGTTCCCAAGTTCTAACATCATGACTCGTTTAAATGTTATTATTCAACTTTCTTGTGTTTTACTTGTTACAAAGGGGACGATTTCATGTAAGGTTTCGGATACCAAGTAAAAATGTTTAATTTAGGTTATATTGTAATTTTTTTTTAAAAACCAACGTAATAACAATATTTATGTATTTGATGGTAGCGTTTAGCGTTTTAATGCTTTAGCCTAGTTCGCGACTCTACGTTGGTGTTTGACTGGGGGCTTCTTTTAGGCGATACTTTTGTCTAGTGTAGTCGCTAGATAGATGTATCGTTAAAAAAAAGCAAACGTGTGGCACTTGGGGACTGCCGCGGTAAAGCTATTGCATAGCATCCAAAACCAATATACTTTCTCACAAACAGCTGATTACGTATTCGTCCGATTTCGGAGCAGCTCGTCTCGTTTCGTGCGAGCTTCGTAGAGTCTTACCATGAAGTAAATACAAATAGGAGGTGGCTTAACGCCAAAACTCTAAGCAGGCATGAGTCACCAGATTGCGGGGCGAAGAGGGGGATTATGCATGCGCAGTTACGCCTATACAACCAATGCCACCTAGAGGCGAGTAGCTGAACTAAAGAGACAAGCGTGATATTTCAAAAGAGTCATTAAAATGTCTGCTATTCATCGATAGATGGCAAAACTAAAAAGTATCACCGCTGTGCCGGTCGGGTGTTAGGTTATTTTCATTACGGACTTTCTGGATTCGGTCGTCACGCTCAGGCCCGCGATAGAAGCTATGCAATAGCTTAAAATAATAACGACGAAAGAAGAATCATGGATTAGAGTCTAGTGACTTTAGTCCGTCATTCAGAATGGCCACAGCGTGGATTTTTCTTTCTTTCTATTTGCCCTCATCCCACATCAATGTGGGGTCGGCGCAACACACTTTTTCAATCATGCTGCAGAAAGGTTTTAGTCCACTTGGCCACAGCGTGGAACAACAATCAAAATCCATCAAATCCCTTCTATTAACACTCCAGTAATAAATTGTTCTAGGTTTTGCAAAGTGTCTACGTAACTGAAAATAATGCAGGTGCCCAGCTTAAGAATAATCAACAAAGCGGCAAATCGCAAAGCGAGCGGCACTATTCTATTGAACGTTATCGGTGCGACGCCGGCACCCATTGTGCGACTACGGGCCGCGTACCACCAACACTATCGACCGTCTGGTACCGTATAAGTACATACAGATAGGTACTTCCAAGTTGACGTTAAGCCGCGTCTCCTGCACTAAAATATTACACAAAACAACTACACAAAACATGGTTTCGCTACACATTTTTATCTGTACATTGTTCTACGAGCAGGAGACAGCGAAAATCATTGTTTTGGGTATGTGTTTGGTGTCGAGAAAAACAGGTATAGGAGACACGCCTTTAGATATGCGGCAGATTGCAAAACAATAAGTCTAACTTGACCACTGACGTGCATAGGCATTTCGATCAGGATAGACAAAATTTACTAAATTATTTCTTCGACACTTGCGAGCACCGTCACTACAATCATCATCCCCATATCGATATAAGCCAAGCGCTGCTATTTTCAAAATCTATTTTCGGTATCGATTTTTATTATTTATTTATGTAAATAGTACTAAATAGAAAATTGAAAGAGTAGACAGTGTGTCTTTGTCTCTAAATGGTATGCACGTCACTGAACTTTACAATGCTGTATGAAATATAAGTTCTGTATATAAATTACACAAGTAGAGGCAACTAGAGTTTAGAGTGTAGAGTTATTGACGCGGTATTAAGGGGCTTAGGGGTTGTTTTACTATTGAATTAATATTCATGTCACGGGATGTAACAAAGTCAGAATTATTTACACTATATCATCATCATCAGCCATAGGACGTCCACTGCTGAACATAGGCCTCCCCCAAAGATTTCCAGATCGACCTGTTGGAAGCGGCCTGCATCCAGCGACTTCCTGCGACCTTTATCAGGTCGTCGGTCCACCTTGTAGGTGGACGTCCTACGCTGCGCTTGCCGGTACGTGGTCTCCACTCGAGAACTTTTCTGCCCCATCGGCTATCAGTTCTACGAGCTATGTGCCCTGCATTACACTATATATACACACCCAATATACACCCACATATAGTCATGACTCCACACTAGGTTTAGACCTAGGTTTAGGCCTGGATGTTTTGCGTCCTGATACACGTACAGGTTAGCCTGTACGTGTATCAGGACGCAAAACATCCAGGCCCGAAACAAATGTCTGTGGTTTACAAAAAATGGTGAGGAAATCGAAGCCACGATCTTCAGTCGAGTATTGCGCCACAGAGCTGTCAAAATTATACATATAACATAATATCCATAAAAGAATTTGTCATTTCCCCATGATTAAGCTGGCGGTGTTCATAATTAATTTTTATTCTACATATCCGTATAATATGCAGATTTTTTGTAAAAGGCTCGGTATAACATATCGGATTAGCCTTTGATTAGAATAATAGCTTGTCAAAGGAACGTCCATTTACGCCATAGATTTTTCATACCGTGAGATATCAGAAGGGCTTTTAACCGCTATCATATTTTTTTTTATTTTTGCTTTTAGATCGAAGTTGTATTCGTTGAGTCACGATAAATTTTTGCATTGCCTTGTATTGTTGTCTTGTATAGGTAAGTATTAAATTATATTAACATTTTAATCAGTTACTTGATTAGTTGCTGGGCAATGGTCACCGATGGTCATCAAAGTGCAGTCATGCTATAAATCCGTATTACGTGAGGGATTCCGACACTACGACTGCCACGGTGGCGTAGTTGTATTTCGGTATGACTACCGTCCTGAGGTCTCGGGTTCGATCCCCGGGTCGGGCAAAGTGATATTGGATTTTTCCATATCAGCTCGGAGTCCGGAATTTGTGCCCGATATGGCGATAGGCTCGCACCCTATCACATCTGGGACGGAACTAAGCTCGGCGAAATGTGGGTGTTCTAGTTCGCTAGTGCACCTCTGCCTACCCCTTCGGGGATACAGGCGTGAGCTTATGTTATGTTATGTTGTTCGGACAGTAAGTTGATTCAATTAGCTGCATTCTGTATTCTGTAGCCCCTTTATAAACAAACAATTCCGCACTTTTCATTCGGCATACAAGAAGCCCTGTACTTGAATCCTGTACAAATGACATCTAAATGACATTCATAGCGTACGTTTTACACACAAAAGCGTTAATTAATTTGGTAAGGTAACAAGCTCGCCACTCACGACTTATAAAGTGAATAGAGAACGATGTTCACGATACGCATGAAAAACATTTCCGGAAGTACGTTTGGAGTATGAGGACAGTGCACGCGCCGGGTCGAGGGCACTTGTCTCACAATACCATGTAGACATACAGCAGACCTCAGCATTGAATGCGTGATTATTTTTTTAAACGTGTATTTTTTCATTATCTATATTTTGTTTATACATGCACGATTGAAGACGTCGATTTCAATGTGAAGATGGCAATATTAAACAATGGTGTTTTATTGGCAGATGAGCATGTGGCTCACTTGATGATAATTGGTTCCCTTGGTTGGTAGCTCATGGACAATGGATATACTATATAGTGCCAGGGACATTAGGTCTTACTTATAAAAACATTTTAGCTGAGCAAATGGCTAAGAATAGTCTGACACTTTTTTCCTTGTGTCACATTGCTTGAAAATAAAAGGGACAGACTATTCTTAACCATTTGCTTAGCTAAAATGTTTTAATAAATAAGGCCCATTATCGCGACCACACTCTAACTTTCGTGTGAAGGACATACTATGTCAGAAATTATAGGTCTGTGGGAAAAATGAGTTCTGGGGGAGTTAGCACAATCTCTTATAGTATTATTATTATAATCTGACTTTTATTGTTACTGGAGGCGAAAAACAGTAGAAGTGGGTGGTTCCCTGGACCTGTGTAGAGTTGTAAATATAAAAAAACACCCTCCTTTAAAAAAAAAAAAAACTAGCGACCACTGACAAACACTGTGTTTATCAGTGCTCGTCACAATCATGCCGGTCTATTTATGCTTCTTCACACTCCGAATCCGAAGAGGGAAGAAGAAAATCGAGGGGCTTGCGACAAGACATGCGGAAAAAATATGAGGAAGGACCTAGTTAAGAAACTTTTCAGACAGCTGGTTTATAATAAATAAAATGCATTTTATTTTCTAGCAAATAACTATTAACGAAACTTACTCGTTGGCAGCACCTGTTTAAGAATGTAAGTAGTGAAAAAATAGATGTGAACAAGAATTCTCGTGGACGCTGAGTTGTAGATATTCTTAACTTGTGCACGGCAACAGGTTTGTGAAGTATTGAAATAGTTTTTGCTGTATTGTCACTGTTTTACTTGTTTGTAATGATTTTATTGTATAATGCTTTCATTGCTCCTACATAATATAATATCAGCCCCATAATATTACTTTCCCACTGCTGGGCACGGGCCTCGTCTACTTATTAGAGGGGTTAGGCCTTAGTCTATCACGCTGGCCTAATGCGGATTGGTAGAATTCACATACCATCGAAATTCTTGCGAAGAATTCTCGGGTATGCAGGTTTCCTCACGATGTTTTCCTTCACCGTTTTAGCAAGCGATAATTCACAATGAAAACACACTTAACAAAGAAAAGTCAGAGGTGTGTGTGCTCTTTTTCGGGGTTGGTCTTGAACCTCCGACACTCGTCTCGGCAGTCCGTACCAACTCCAACTGAGCTATCACTGCTATTAGCTGCTCCTACATAGTAAAATTTAAATTAGAATAGATGCAGTTATGGTACAGTAAAGTATTTTTTTTAAATAAATACGAAAGCTTATTAGAATGTTAGAAGATTACAGAGTTTCACGTTGTATTTTGTTATAAAATATGCATAAATCTGTCATATCAGATATTCTTCTACAACTTTCCGCATTATAAGATAAAATAACATAGTAAATTTTCTTTAAATTTGGACTGGATCCCTTAGAGAGGTTTGACGTCAGGCAGGCAGTCAATCGTAAAAACGATGCCAAATCCTTTCTGCAACATGGTTGAAAAAGTGTGTTGCGCCGACCCCACATTAAGGTGGGATAAGGGTAGGTAGAAAGAAAGACAGAAATTCACAGTGTAATATTTTATTGTTAAATCTGTTATATTCTCTTATCAAATACAACGTCTTCAATTATATAACAGGATAAGATATTGAAGTTTTCTTTAAAGTTTAAAGAAACCAATCATTTTTCTAATATCCGGTCCTCCGTCTTTATTGCGTTTACAAGAAAAATACATTTCATAGTAGTGTTCATAACACAAAAGGTATCAAAGAGCGAGTGGACATGAATCTGCGTTATTTCAAGGAAATGAAAATGTACCCGTTTGTTTTCATTGTATTGCGCGGCGGTGAAAGCGGTGGGCACCTCGACTGAACCGCGGCTCAAGGGAGACGTTTCAATAAATTCACTGTCCTTATGAATCCGGGAGACGTAGCAATAAAAGTGAAGAGTATTTTTTTGAAGTAATATGCAACAGGATAAAGATTGTAGGTTTTTCCAACAGCAAGATATGAAATGAAAAAATACGGCACTCTACAGCAAATTACTAAGATAGTTAATTATCATATATTGCCGTAGTGGAAATATTAAACTCACTTTATTTTGTCATTATCTATTTGACGTGCCAGTAAAACACATATACCGGGTGTTTCATAAACTTGGTACCAATAACAATTCTACATACAGTGAGCACGATTAAAAGCGTAATGATGAATGTAAAAAATAAAAATTGAACTTAATTTTTTTAATCAATTATTAAGCAAGGCGATTTTAAAATCGGAATGGTATCTGTAAATCGTCGCAATTAGCATAGGAATGTATATGATAAAAATAATGAACTGCCCCATAGGTGGTTTGTAAATATACTGCTGCTAACCCAATAAGCTAGAATCAATTTTTTCGTCACCAATTCAAATTTCCATTCAAAAACTACGAGCCTTACGAAATTTTAGATTTTATCGCTGGATTGATAGCCATCACCCCTTTAAGGGTAGTTATTATTGATACCAACTTTATGAAAACTGTATACGCGGTAAGGGTTTTGAACTCGTATTCGTGTGAAACGACACGTGACTTTTGTTCGTTAGGCTTTTCTGAGAGATGACTTATCTCTCAGAAAAGCCTATTATTTGTATGGTATTGCATTGTATTATACTGAGAAAAGAAAGGCAGTAAAATAAGCTGGATTTGTAATATTGATGATCTGATGACATGATGATGGGAAGCGAGCTGCCGAAAATCTACCCTGTAGAGAAGAGTTAACGTTATGAATGACTGGGATTTTGAATAAAATCACTGTTAAATAAAATTGTATGTTCCTTGATATCTACTAAATAAAAATAAGTCGGGTTTTCCTTCCTGACACTATAACTCCAGAACGCACGAACCGATTTCCACGGTTTTGCATTCGTTGGAAAGGGCACCGTGAGGTTTATAGCAAAGAAAATTCAGGAAAAAATTCAACAGAAAAGCGGGATAATCATTTTTCACATACAGCGCCATCTCTGATACATAGCATGTACTGCAAACCAATATTTTAAGTAGATGGCGCCGGTGCGTGAGAAAAGATTTTCCAGATATTAGAGATTTCACAGACGGGGTGACAATCGGGCAGATAGATGGGGTGACCGACGGGTTGACCGACAGGGTGACTGTCGGGGTGACCGACGGGGTGATGGACGGGGTGACTGACGGGGTAACTGACGAGGGTACTGACTGGGTGACTGACGGGGTGACTGACGAAAACGGACCAAAGTAGATCATCTCATTACCTCCTTTAGAATTATTGGATTATAGGTGCCTACAACTCTTTCTTTCAACCCTCTCTCTCCTACGCAGACGAAGTTGCGCGGGTCAGCTAGTTAATTAACAAAATGGACCTTCGGCTCAAAATATAGAAATTCATCAGAATAACGATGTTGGTTTAAAAGGACGTCATAAAAATTGGAAATATCAATCGAATCGTACAGAAGTTTTTACGGGTTGCAAGTTGCTGACCGGTGTAAACGTTCCACTGGAGACTTCGATTCCTTAATTATATAAACTTTTATTAATCTGTATATAGAAAAGGAGAAATTGACTGACTGACTGACCTTTCAACGTAAGTACCTACAGCCGAAACTATTGGAGCTAGGAACGTGAAATTTTACTAAGAAATGATTTTTGAGAATACATCCCCCCCTAAAGAGGTGTAACAGGGTATGAAAGTTTGTATAGAGAAAATGAAAGTACGAAGAGCTTCACGCGGGCGTAGCGGAAAGCAAAAGCTAGTTTAGTATATAAGGAGTACTTTCAAATCCCTGCATTGGACGAATATCAGTAGCGGTCACCTAGGGGATTAACAGACAACGCTTGCTGAATCATATGAAACCAGTTAGCTCGGAAATAATCCGTACCCTGCACTGTCCATTCCAGCAATTTTGTTCATTTAAATATGATATTATGTATGCTTACTGTGATATTAAGGCATTGTTCATTTTGGTCTTGCTATTCGAAATTATTAAATTCTAGTTTTGTTTACATCAACTACTTTTGGTAAATGTTCCTAATGTCGGTAATGTGACTCACTAAATAAAATATTATTTTATAGCTTAAACGTTACTTGGGGAGGCCTAAGTTCGGCAGTGGACCGCGATAGGCTGAGATAATAACGTAAATCAAAAGGTGAATCCACTAAAAGTGAATCACATATGTCTAAGATAAATCAATTCAGTCGAAAAATAATGATGTCTTAATTAAAAAGAAAGTTCTGTTATAGATAATGAATGGCAGTAGGCAAACGTACAAAATTAAAATAATAAGCTTTACAATCCTAAATAAAATATTGCACAGTGATGGATTCACCTTCATATACATTTACGCAACCAAATGTCCATTAGTAGTAATATTACCTGCTAAGATATAATTTTAGTTTGCTAACAAGTAACAACATAGATCGATTAATAAAGTTATTGAATGCAGAACATTTTCATTAAACTGACGTTAAATTAATATTTTCTTGTTAGGAAAATCATATTTTGCTGACCTTTTGAACCATACCCAATTATTTTGCGATCTCCTTTAATACGATGATGCCGCCGTAGACATCTTTGAAATTAATTAACAAACTAGTGACTGGTCGGTGTTAAAGGTATTCGACGAATATTTCCGCCTCCATAGTTTATATCTGGATTATTTCCTATATGTGAAATTATTAATTTTATTTCTTATTTTTATTATTATTTTATTTTTATTATTATTTTAATAAATTATTATTTCCTTTCTCTGTTGAAGAATTATGATAGATTAGTTGGTGGAAATGTGGTTTCTTATCTGGATAATTTATGTGTTACTCTTCTAATACCACCTAGTACCTACCTAATTGTCTACAAAATTAATCTCATTAAATAATATGTTTGCAAACTTTCATCCTTACTTTGAGAAAATTTAAGCTTAAGCTTTAAGCTTAAAATTATTGAATCGCTGGTTTGGACGTAACATTTTAGTGTCGATAAATTCAATTTCGCAACTCAATATCGGTGCAAATTGCTGACACGTGACGTAGTTTAACATTGTTTTGCAGCAGAACTCAGCAGAAGTGCTCGTAATTAAATTTCTTTTTGAATATTGAAACATTGAAATCACGTTGTTGGACGTGTGGAATGAGTGATGCGGAATACGTCAAATATCGATAGTACAAAAGAGACGTAAAAATCGACCAGATTCGATTATAGGCGTTCAGATTTAGATTCATTACTTTTTTTTTCTGCCTGGCGTTATCCCGACCTTCTGCCAAGGTCCGCCTTCCTACTTAAACGCTTCCACTTCTGACTGACTGACAGACTAAGCAAAGATTCGATTTAATAAAAAGTTAGGTTTAGGAATTCCAAATCCCCACTGAGTTCGTTTTTTTGACTTAAGACTTAGACGAAGTTCGCCCTAGATCTATATAGAGGTATAGATAGATAGATAATCAGCTAGCTCAGCCTAAAAGTGGCCTCGTCTTAAAGATTTAAGATGGTATAAAACCGTATTTTATAAACATTTCAGTTTCTACGTATTAAATCTTTGAATTTGAAAAGTTGTAGAACCTAAAGTTTTGTACAAAGTTTTTACCATTTTGTATACATTTAACCGTTTTTGAGATACAGCGTGAAGAGTGTAGCGCTTAGCCATAACATGACGTACCATCATAGTATTTATTAATAGTAACTTTATACTTCATGTAAAAGAGGGCGTTTATCGTCTAAAGTTATAATATCGTTTATGTCTTGGGGGAGGCCTATGTCCAGTAGTAGATGTCCTGTGGCTGATGATGATTCATCAACATCATTCACCCCCCTGCTGGGTATAGGCCTTCCATGTTTCATGACATGATGACGATTATGATCGTCTCAAGAACTGTGTTAGAAACATGTAGCGCATACATTGTTTAAAAAGAGTTTTTAGTAAATGACGTAATATAGACGTGTAACCTGTGATTAATGGATTAATACCTGTGGTTTCGATGTCCACTACATAGGAGCAGAACATTCTGGGAGCTACATGCATCGGCAAATTAGCTGTTAACGGACAATCTGCTAATGTGCGATGTAATTGGGATTCTGATTGTGCATGACAACCGTAATTAGAACCTATTAATAATGCACTGGATACAGAATAATTTGTTGGATCATGATGTGTGTTTTAGCGATCGTAATTAATTATCTGTGACCAAAGACATTCAACAGTACATAGACGGAATAACAGCGCGACACTTGTGATGAAAGTTGTGACCTCGTGGTTATAAGTCACTCAATCTTGTTTGACACATACGGGCGCAAGGTCGTGCAACGTAATAAGATTTAGACAAAAAAATTGTACTATTTTTACGGATTATATCATTATATCATCACATTATCACGATTTGGTTTTA
This sequence comes from Clanis bilineata, assembly GCA_036417725.1. Classification (NCBI taxonomy): domain Eukaryota; kingdom Metazoa; phylum Arthropoda; class Insecta; order Lepidoptera; family Sphingidae; genus Clanis; species Clanis bilineata. The sequence goes on from CM071137.1 coordinate 16,595,030, forward strand.
ATTTTTAATTTTTATGCCCGACGTTTCGAAAGCTTTGCAACCTTCGTGGTCACGGATATAATACTACTACGTGATATAATCCGTAAAAATAGTTTAATTTCAATGAATAACATTCATGTAAACCTAAGAAATCATTACAAAAAAATTGTTTTACGTGATTCTTGACCATTCACGAAACATTCTAGGAAATAAGAGCCCTCGTACATGGTAATAAGTGGTAGGTGGCGTTACTGACGTTTGAGATAAATTTGTATGAAAACTTGCTTAATTTAATAGCCCCTCCATAGTAAGTAATACTGAATCTCTTTGGCTGTGAGTTATGAAGCAGGGACGAGTAGAATCGACTCATATAATTATGGAGGTTACGGTTTTTTTATATATAGAAGAAGGGGCAAACGAGCAAGTGGGTCACCTGATGTTAAGAGACCAACGCCGCCGATAAACATCCACAATACCGAGGGAATCATGGATGCGTTGCCGGCCTTTGAGGTAGATATAGGCTCTTTTCTTGAAGGATTCGAACATTTATACCATAAATCTATGAATTTTCCATGTTCAGAGTATATCATTCATTACCGCTCTCTTAAACGGTCTGCAAATTCCAAGAAAATATATTTTTCGGTAAGAAAGTCGAAGATAGTATAGTGATTGTCTCAAGTCTGTCAAACCACAGTAGGTCATAGTGGTGGATCACGGTCTAATAACAAAGACTAACATTTTTGTGACGTATAGTACTATATTATTATCATATAATTTACTAATAATGAATATTAGCTCATACTTGTAAGCCTGGTCGCGTATAAGTATTTTGGGAAGATCACAATTTGATTATGTATTCAGTCTTTCATCTACGTACACAACATCAAAATCATTGTAGTGTTTTGATCAGATTCCTGATTCTTGACACTCGATTCGAATTTTACTTCGATTCGGGTTCATATATTGAGTTAAAAAGTGCATTAATGTTGCATTACATTCGAGAACTTGTCATTTGGCAATTTTTAACGTGATTTTAGTGCACTTTTTAATTATATTTCTATTTAAATATACATACATACAATAATATACACACAAGTACACGAGATAAGCAGAAGTTTGTAGTCAATGAGAAATTGATGGATCATATTTTGCCGAAACTCACCGAATTTAGATTAGCAAAACTATGTTAGTCGCCTACGGGAGCAAATACTGATTTACAATTTTGATATCCACGTATGATTTGTTTTATTATGATGTACTTAAGTTTTGTCTTAAGTAGGTATATGATGATAGAGATACATTAAATGAGTTTAAAATATTTTGATATATAAGTCTAGAATAATGACTATGTATGTACATTTCCTAATAGATTGTACATGGAAAATTTAAGTATGTGTTGATTGAAGACGGTATTTGTCTATACGAAAACATTCTATTATTCAAAGATATTTAAGTCTAATATTATTTCGTTGCCAACCCTTTCCGAAGTAGGAGAAATTTTGGCATCCTCTGGTACACTTTTAAAAACATAATTATATTTGCAGATTTTGTACGACAGACGCGACGTCTCGCCGACGCGACATGGTAAGTTACGTCTGCATGAAAATATGTGCTTTGTTTGTTTTTAACTACACCTTATTTCAAATTAATTTAATAGTTATAACTTTACAAATTAAATTATCCTTTGAATATCACAGCAAAACTGCATTGAAGAGGTGGCACGGCACCTTAAGCAATTTTAAATTGACAAGCCATTTTTGCTGCCGCATATTGATTTTGCAATCTATAAAGAACGTGTTATTTGATCGCAATTAAAGGTCATCCCTATTACATTGATTTGAAACGGATCTTATAATCTCGATTTGACTGTATTGATGTTGCATGAAAATTTGTCACAGTACTGAATACAAATAATGTCCACCATTACTTGTTACGATTTTAACTTTTATCGACGGATGATGCAATCCACCCGTACAAGTGCACTAAGCGAGTGATCACACTTATCGGCGCGGAATTAGCTTGAACGGGTCAGAAAGAGCTTTATGTACACAGTCCATGCAATAAAGCGAAGAAGACGCCAACTACCCTTTTATTGCATTGACATATAAAGCTTTTTCTCATTGGATTAAACCGATTCTACGTCGATAAGTGCGGTCAGTATGTTTTATTCAAAAAGTGTATGTTTAGGATCCTTATATGTAATTGTTTAAATATATAATAATAAATATCATCGTAATATAAGATGAATAATCAGGATAGCGCCTTTAAGTTTATTCTAGCATGTAAAATTTCTGCTTAGTCGCTATGAATTTATTATTCATTTCATTTATGATTGCAAAATAACTGATGCGTTTCATTTTGCTTTAATTAGCGTTGCAATATCTATCGACAAATGAACGGATGAATAATCTAACTTGTATTTTCCTTATATTAATAACTGACCCGTAACAACGAAGACTGCAAAGCCTTCGAAACGTCGGGAATAATAATTAAAACATAATCGTGATAGAATCCGTAAGAATAGTTTTATTTCAATATATTAATAAACTTTGTAGATGTTACCTAACACAATTGTTCTGTCTGTATGAAGACAAGCGGATTAGTGTGGTATTTTTTACTTTGTTTCTCAAGTAATACAGTGCCAGGTTTTGCAACCAAATGCAATATGTGTAGTACCAATGTGTAGTAGGGTAGAGCGATTTTCTTTTTTATTTGAATTTTCTTGTATTATCTATGGATGTTCCATAGCATTATAAACATTTGTGAAAAATTTCAGCTTTCTAAATGTATATCTTCAGTTGGCGTATTTGGTTTCAATTTTGAAAGAAACATAGAAATTCAAGTTACACGTAGAGTTTAATTTAAACTGTTATAACTACGAATTTCAGAATATTGCTAGTTGAAATTACTATTTACCTTTTAAAATAAGGAGAAATGTATTAAATGATCTTAAAGATATCGATTCATTTTCTAGATCGCAATTTCCCGCACCTTCATTTTCGCGGAAATACTGTGATTATGTTTCTTGTTAAATGTTTTAACATTTTATATGAGCTGCATAGAAAATATCGTGTATTTGTACGTAAACGTATCACAGAGTTATGTGCGTGGTTGTCGTCGTCGTCGTAGTCGTCGATATACTGAGAGGCAGCGCTCGGAGGATACACCCTCAGGCGGTAAGCCGCAGCCGCTTTTTGGTACACATCGGATGTAACCCGCTAGAACTTTATTGATCGACCGCACTTTTACGCTTCACTTGATTTAAAATTCAATCTTCACTGTTACGAAACAAATGTCCGGGATTATCTTATGACAAATGTAGTATAACGATAATAATGAACAAATCGCAAATTCGGTTTAATTAATAAAAAGTGCATTATTCTTTTTATGGCTGTAAAAACATACTTTTTTATTATATGTACCTCTATAAAGTACATAGTTCGTGTAACAACAATTCTAGTGGCACAGTATACTTTTATAGGCCCTTTTGTAGTTTATTTATAACAACAAAAAGCAAGGCTTATGCAACAAATCCATTTATTTGCTATTTATTTTCAGTTCGACGCTTTTATGATGCTGGACTAAATTATTATTAAAGGTTGCCTTGCAAGCAGGGATTCAGGGTAAGTCACGCTGAGATCGCGCTCTAGGCTCGCTTGCAGAAAGATTATCCCACGCTAGAAACGAGAGAAAACAGTAATATCCTGTGTGTTATTTGTTAGCTTCCTATTTTAAAATTATATGACGCAGACTCATAAGTGTACATTTTCTTTTAAATTCATGCCCTGAAAGTGCAATAAATTCTATTCGTCTAAACGGGGCTTTAAATATTTCCATGTCTCATGTAACGTGACGACAATAGATGGAAATACGCGTATACCGCTTAGTGAACAGATGCACTCACTGCATTATTGAAGATCCCGCTGCGAAATATAAATATTGGATGTTGTAGGTATATGATTTGAATAAAATATTTGCGTGCGCCGCCGATACTCTGTTTATGCTTCGGCGAGTTCTGTCGGATTATTGGAAAATGGCAACTGAGCTGCACCGATACGCTCTGTACTTATCAAATGCGGTTGATTCAAATGCAGACCAATGCAACGAGTTGATGTTTGATAGCTTCCCCGAAGCTGATACTTTAATTTAGGGATGTCACAAGTCATTCCCGAACAACTCTTTGAAATGGTGCTGTCTCGCAATAAACTAATATGAAGTGGCAGCTTGTTATATTACGTACACATTTTAGTCACTTCTGAACTCTTTTTCCTGACGCCAAATGCCCAACCTTCAATCTTTTCTATTACTTAGGCCCGTATTAATAAACCGATCTCAACCTTGAGCTCAGTCTTGAGTTCACACTTGAGATGCTGGACTATATAATAAATAAAACTTGAGCTGTTTACTTAAGCACCCGTTATCAGTTGAGTAGGCGCGTATTAATAAATTAAACTCAGATCTCAAGTGCTGTCTTGAGATGTATCTTAAGATCGCGATTGTTGAGTGCAGTCGATTCGTGACTTAAGACCGTGAAAGTATATTAGCGGGAGATATGGAATTTCGAAATATTATTGCTGAGATTGAATACTACGATTTATTTGATCATTATGACGAAATTTTACGGCCACTACGATATCGTTTACCAAAAGTTTATATAAGGGATGCCGCCAATCCTTTTGAATTACCATTAGAACATTTTAAAAAACGTTTCAGATTCAGCCAAGAATCAGTGTTGTACATAGTGTCTTTAATAAGACATCAATTAGTGAAAACTGATAATAGAGGTCTTCCTGTTGCTCCAGAAATAGCAGTATTATTAACTCTAAGGTTTTATGCGACAGCATCCTTTCAGGTAAAGTTTTCGTACTTTTTCCGTAAGTTTAAATAAATCATATTATTTGATTATACATACCTAGTTACTATTTCGATAATATGTTAATACTCAATGTGATAATAACAAACATTTTCAGATTGTTTGTGGAGATTTATTACATTTGTCTCAGTCTACAATATCTAATATTGTAACTAAAGTTTCGAAGTTGCTGGCACAATTACACTTCACGTATATTATAATCCCCCGAGGAAACCAGGCTAATACCAATAGAGAATTATTTAAGGAATTGGGTAAGCATGGACACTGGCCTGGACTGCCAGGAGTGGACGGAGCGATTGACTGTACCCATGTTAAAATAGTAAACACACCAGGGTGCCAGCATCATGAAGCTTATAGGAATAGAAAATCATATTTTTCCATTAATGTTCAAGTAAGGCAGTTCTCAATAAAATAATGTGTTTACTGCGTTGATAAAAAACATTGTTTTTAAAATTATTATCTCCCTACCTACATATATTACAATGTTATACACAATATATAATAATATGCAGAAACCACACCATATTTTGAAACCTATGTATGTAAGTATATAGGTATTTTATTTTTTCAGGTTGTTGTTGGTCCACAAACAGAAATTTTAGATATTGTGGCTAGATGGGCTGGTAGCACCCATGATTCCAGAATATTCCAAATGTCCTCTGTCTACACAAAATATACTCAAGGTGTATTGGACGGAAGACTTGTAGCTGACAGTGGGTATCCTACCTTACCATTTGTCTTAACACCAATAAGACCATCACCTCAAGATCCTGCATCACTACGATATAATAGAGCACAAACAAAAACAAGAAATGTTGTTGAGAGGACTTTTGGGATTTGGAAGCGTAGGTTTCCTTGTCTATCGAGAGGCCTCAGTAATAAATTACAAACTGTGTCAAATATCATAGTAAGTTGTGCAGTGTTGCACAATTTATCGTTGATTTTGAATGATAATATGTTAATTAATTTTGAGTCGCCCCTAAATCAGGAGGAAGGTGACAATAGTAGTTTGATACCTAGTACTAGTTCTGGGTTTACCCTTAGGAACTCAATAATAGAAAATTATTTTCAACATAACATACATGTATCACCTAGTACATAATGAGGTATTTGATGTGTTAGGTAATATACAGGGTAGAAATATATATTATTACAATTTTTAATGACTTTTTAGTTGTTTACTTGCTTTCGTATTGTATATAATATTATTTTTTATTGCCAAAATTAACCTGCGATGGTAATTTATGTTTTAGGCCATTGAACCTTTAATTGATGTGTAATTGTATTATAAGGTAATAATGTGTATGTAGTTAGTCAAGTTACAAAAACCTACTAATGTATATTTGTGATAACTGTGGTTTAATAATTATAATATACATACTCTTTATTTAAAAAGTTTTTTTTTCTTTTTTAACTATAATATAAAAATACATTTAAAAATATAAAAGTATATCACCCTCCAGCAGCAAGGCTCAGGTGCCAAGCCACAGGACCCAAGAGTGAGGAACTATTATTATTGAGGAATATTATATTGTATTGTATGATGAATATTATATAGCAGTCGCCTCTTTGGTCTAGTGGCAGTACATATGAGCTGTGGACCAGGAGATCTTGGGTTATATTCCCAGATCGGGCAAAACTATTTTTCTAATTTAATTTACCCAAGACTGGATCCCTCAGAGGGGGTCGACGTCAGCAGGCAGCTGATCGTAAAAACTCAGCCAAATATTTTCTGCAACATGCTTAAAAAAGTGTGTTGCGCCGACCCCACATTAAGGTGGGATAAGGGCAGGTAGAAAGAAAGAAAGATTGTATGATATTGAAAGTGAAACATGCATTTGCAGCATTATAAACACTTTATTGAAACCAAAATATATGTAATATAACTATACTGAAGCCAGATCTGAAATAAAAAAAAGTAACATAAATAAATTGTCTATCATAGAATGTATTTAAGGTGGGGACATCTGCGAGAAGCATAGACAGGCAACCATTGAACTACTTCACCCTTATTACAACTTTGGCCAGCACTACTACTCCAACCTTGGCTGTCTGTCTGAAGTCACGGTGTCTACCATTGATGGTCAAAATATATGTTAATAAATATTGTATGCAATATTTTGTAAGATTTAGTTGGGATAGTGTGATTATTATTACCTTGTAAGTTCATCTTACGCTTCAAAATCAGCTCTGCTAGATCAGCTTTGGCTTTTTGCTCTCTAAGTTGTTCTTGAAGAATCTCTATTTCTAATTTATGTTTTTCATCAGCTCGTTGTTTTCTATCATTATATTCTTTTTCTATAATAGTAAGTTTACTACACTGTTGCATTCGGATGGAGGGTCGGCTAGTTGAAGTGGGAGGTGAGAGTCTGGGTATAGGAGCAGCAGGATTTTCTTCTTCATTATTTTTTGTATCTAATTCTAGTGTCAGCGGTTGTTCTGGGGTAATGATTATTTCTTGTTCATCAATGTTTGGGCTCTTCAGTAAAATTTCTAAAAATTAAACAAAAATATTAAGTTGACAAAGTATATTCAAACAAATAGTATATTTAAAATCGATATATATAGTATAGGGGGTTAGGCTATGTTATATATATATAACATATATATATATAACATAGCCTAACCCCCTATCAAATCTCGAATGGAACTAAGCTCGGCGAAATGTGGGTGTTCTAGTTCACAAATGTACCTCTGCCTATCCATTTGTGGATACAGGTGTGAGCTAATGTTATGTAATGAAATCTAAATGTTACCTTGGACTGTATCTGAGTCAATGGCTGAATCAATTTCTACTATGAGCGCCGGGGCAACCATTGACACGTCAGGATCTATATCGGCATCAAAAGTTGATGGCCCTCCTCCAGTGGCAAGGCGTTGTTGGCGTTCTTTTGTTAATGCCTCTCGCTGACGCTGTTTTAAATTTGCCCACAATCGACGCATTTGTTTATGTGTTGTCTGAAATTTAATGTAAAATATAAGAATGTTATAAAGAAGTAATGAATAAGCAGTTGACGAGTTCGAAAACAACCTACTACAAGCAATTAACCTCAATTAACCAGACAAGCATCTTATATCTATTGAATGATATAATATTTACCTGTGTTGTTGCAAAAGGACTTGCGTTGAATTCTTCGGTAATTTTGTTCCATGTGTTGTTTTTATGTCGAAGTGTAGCACCGTCCGTATCTTTATTTTCTATTATTTTACTATACTTTTTAATTATGTCCATGAAATGTTTCTTTTCCATTGTGCTAAATATATGTTTTTTTGTGTCCATTTTATTTAAATAATTATTAAATACGTAACACAAACAAAAATACTTTAGAAAACTTAAAAGGAACAAAGATCAACACGCTCTTTGAAACGTCAAACGTTAAAGTTGGCGTCATTTACGTTTTGTTATTTGTTTGTAATAAAGTTTTTTTTAAATGTTTCCATATATTTTTCATGACGTACTAATAATATACTGTATAAAAAAGAAACGTATACTTAAATTATATTCTCATTCTATTAAAATTTAACTCCAGTACAGTATTGCGCCAAGTTGATATTACACTTTCGATATGCAATAACAAAACGTAGATAAATTACACAAAATACTTCGTTCTGATCGTTCATTTCCTATTCTGTGGATGTAAGACGTTATCAAGATCAAGCTCTCAAATGACGTAATTTGATGGCTTGCTCTTGAGACCGATATCATTTGAGATGGTGTTGATATGTGTTTATTATACAGGGACGATCTTAAGATGCTAACCTCATCTTGAGAACGTATCAGTTGAGATCGAACTTGAGACTGAACCTGAGATCGGTTTATTAATACGGGCCTTAGATACCATTTGGAAATGACTTTCTCTAAAAAAAAAAAAGGGGTTGCAGCACTTACAAAAATTGAGGCGATATTTTCAACGTCATAAAAATTTTAACAAAATATTTATACTTTTAAGCGCCCGTTGTGTTGCGTTGAACTTCGGTCACGTAACTAAGGCTAAGATCTATAGAACACACTTCGACTTAGTATGAGTCAAAGAAACGAACTCACTGAGGATTAGGATTTTTTTAATCGAACCTCGACTTAGACCTAGCCATTTTTTTACAACAAAAAAAAACAGACTGACAGACAAAAATGACTTGAACTAAGTCAAATTTTGATTTAAAAATATTCTTTGACTTAGACTTAGTCGAAGTTCGTTCTATAAATCTCAGCTTAAAAGTTTAGTTGTATCTCTGTACAGCGTTAAATTGTAACCTCTGATTTGATCTGTCTCAATAGTCAGTCGCCGTAGGTACTGGATTCAGATCCGTATTACAGGATTATACCTCCGCATTAATGTACTTTTAAAATATGCTGACTAATAAGCTGACTTCCAAACCCCAGCTCATTTAGATCAAAAGTTTAAGGAACCACCCTTTGGAGAAAGCTCTATAGCATAATAGCTTAAAGAATCGGTCCCGATCGTGGCAAACGTTACATACAAAAACAAAATACTGATGAAATATACGGACCTAGTTTATAGTTTGCGTTATATAGGATGCGATGGTATAGATTACAGGAAGTCAATACCTCTGAGCTGTATTCTCGGGTATCGAAGCGCGAGGAAATTGTTTCCAATTACTCAGTACCGTTACGATTAGAAGTTTATAAGGCTGAGATCTATAGAGCGAACTTCGACTAAGTCTAAGTCAAAGAAACGAACTCAGTGACGATTTGAAATTTTTAAATCCAACTTTGACTCAGTCCGAGTCAGTTTTTACTAGAAAATCTTTTAGTCAGTCTGTTAGTTTGTTTTTCTTGTAAAAATGTCTCGGACTAAGTCGAAGTTTGATTTAAAAATTCTAAACTCTCACTGAGGTCGTTTGTTTAACTCAGACTTAGTCGACGTTCGCTCTATAGATCTCAGCCTAAATGTAGCTCCACAGTCTGCGTAAATCTGTCTCCTCAGGTAATATCTACAAATATTAGATATAAAAGAGTGTGTTAACCTAACAAAGTAATATCCAATTCTGATTAAAATATTTTTTATTTGATTTTTCGTGAGCTTTCTTGAACTTTTTACTTCATTTGGGAATCGGCAGATACAATATATGTAATATGATAGTAAATCATTTATGCGGAGAAAGCCTCGTTAAAAGGTGAGTGAATTTAAAACACAACTTTATTATGACACAAAAACTAGTTTTAAATCTAAATTCATGTATGATTGTCCTGCTATAATATAGGGCCAAGTTACGAAAATTGCCTTTTTTGTAATGCGGTAAGCATTACATGATTACAAGATATATTTACGTATACAAGTTATACTTAGATATAATACAACCGTATATGGATGTTCGTTAATTATTTTTTGATTAATTAATATGTATTGTTCAGGGATTTCGCCAACTATTACAGGAAAATTGCTCCAGGCAAAGGAAAAGTAATTTCTTATGTTGTTAATGAGCTTCACGAGTATGACTTACAGTTGACTGCCTCGATGGCGTAGTTGCATTTCAGTACGGCTACCGTCCTGAGGTCTCGGGTTCGATCCCCGGGTCGGGCAAAGTGATATTGGATTTTTCCATATCAGCTCGGAATCTGGAATTTGTGCCCGAAATAGCTATAGGCTCGCCCCCTATCACATCTGGGACGGAACTAAACTCGATCGATAAACAAGACTCTGCCAGATGTAGCCTTAGAAATAAGTAGAATAAGTCATTTTATTATAATAATAATAAATACACTCAACAGTCACACACCTAGTCCTGACCTCACACTAGGTATAACCTGTATTGTGGGTGTCAGAGACTATGAGAGTCTCGAAAGTCTCGAAGGTCTCACAACACCCAGACTTGAAACAAATATCTGTGGGTCACACAAACATTTGTCTCAATGCGGGAATCGAACCTGCGGCCTCTCGCTTCACAGCCGGCTGCTCGGCCGCTGCGCCACGGAGGCTGTCACTATTATCATTACCTGCAAATATTACCAGTCGCATTAATAATTTAAGTAATCACAATAAGCAATCACAATTATTTGAGTAAACGTCCCGAACAATGTCAGAATTTAGTGTAATTGTAAAGGAAATATTTTCTTTAGTAATTACTTTTACTTTATTATAAATACAAGGGAGAGCCTGAGATCAGCAGGCCATTCTTCTATAAAAACTTTTCGTTCGATAGTGTCGAAAAAGAAATCAGTTTTCTGCTGTACGCGAATTGGGTACTTGACTTGACTATTTCATTAGTTTATCCTAAACATGTAAAAAAATATTTCGTAATTTATTTTAATATATTTAATTTAAAAAAGCAAAAACTATTATCTATAATTTAATTTGCCGCCAAAATGCTATCCGCCTACCTGTAGATACGGGTGATGTCATCTTTCCTTAACATAGATACAAAATCGTTAATACATGTATGACTTAGACTAAATAAGATGTATGAATTTAAACTAAAAAAAGGGTCAGATATTTCGTCGAACAGATATTGATTGTCGATCACATCCGTGTTGAAATTAGGTTGAACTTTAAACAAAAATACGAAAATAATATACCAAATAACCTGGCAGTATGACTTTGGATCTTAGGTCTTAGGCCATTGTGGATCAAATTTATAAGAAAAATGAGTAATGTGACATCATGCATCGTGATTGGTGTTTACGGTCACGTGACGCACAGATAATAAATTAAGTATTTAAAATACTAAAATAAAATTATCCTTGGAGTAATTTTAATAAATTCCTATTGCACTGGTAATTTCGTTGATAAATCTATGTTCCTACAGAAATTCATCGATATTGGTAACTACAGTCAAGTACCCAATTGTTCGAAGGCGAGATTTTTTTTTTCATCAGCGAAATAGTACTAGTATAGGAGTCTAGTTGCTAGGATGTACTACGTGTTTCGACAGTTTGCGAAAACGATGATAGTTTTCGTTTCAACTATAACTTTACGTATAACGTGCAAACAACACATAGTTAATCTAAAGCATCAACTAGCTAGAACGGTGTAACAAAACAAAGTACCTAATGACTATACTGTCATCTACAGAAAAAATAAACGAACGTTTGGGTATTCATCACCATTTAGGTGTGAATTGTTTTATTTATTAATTTCGGCCAAGTTTCAGCGCTCGACATTAAGGAGGTAGCATAGTAGGATGAAGTGCAGGTTAGTACACACTCTAGCCACTTTCCTGTTCTAGAAAAAAAAACAGGGTCACACTTGATATTATGTAGGCGACGGAGGTTTCTATCTATATTCAAATGTGACGAATATTCTAATATTCGCACGTATAGTCGTTTCGGATAAGCCCGGTGAGTGATGTTAGCAATAAATACACTTGTGATATATTAAAAAATGTAATTCACAAACATTTTATGTGTCGTAACGTGTCAAAAATATGTCGCATAATAAAATATCTTTACCGTACATTCGCGAAAGTGGTTATTTGAGGTTTGATTTTTTTGGAAGCGTATTCAGTCCGAATATGATAGTCGGAGTCTTCGTTAGTCGTTACTACCACAATATACTACTAACCGTTTACAGTTGCGTGTCAGCATTATTATTTAGAATTTCATTGCTCCATTTTATCACGATTATAGCCCTATAATTCTTTCGCAGTGGCTCCACACGGCGGCATAACTAATACAATTTGTTAACAGCTCGCAGACTACGTTCGTTTTGTTTTATTTGTAGCACAACACCACACAAAGAAGCGTCGTGCGGACATAAAGTCGATTATAATCCCCGTATTAAATGATACTGCGAAATGTATAAAAATACATAAATACATACAAATATTAAGGTTATATGTGTAAAAATATAACCTTAATTAAGATTCATCTCATTAACCTAGTGGGAGCGAACTTTGAGCCTGACTTATGAGTTCAAGTGGTGCTTGTGTCGTATTATATACATAGAAAAGACAGATGTAATATTTGAAAATCTGTAGTTTCTTGTTCATTCGTCAGACCTCTATGCTAGTATTCTATTCGGAACCACAATAATTGATGGATTCTATTTCATAATATTAATTGGCCTCGCGGTCGTCAATGATTGGCATTTTACATTTATTTACTCATTCATATGATTCATATCATTCATACGACTGATTGAATAGAGGAAAGCATAGAGTTCATTGATATGATACTCGTTTTATATAATTTGACCGTTATTACTGGATACCGCACACGACATGCAATTACATAGTTTACAGCTGATTATCAATATTAATTTGTATTGAAGGAAAAAGAATGTTCAAAGTAAGCGTATTAATTTATTTCGATAATTTTGTTCTCGTCTCAGTCTGCGTTACAGCCCCTTACTTATAAAAATATTAAAGCGCTGGTTATGTTTATAACATAGGTTGTCCCTTTCATTTTTAAACAATTTAACGCAAGGAAAAAAGTGACAGGTTATTCTTAACCATTTGCTCAGCTAAAAATGCTGTTTTAAGTATTTTTAAAAATGAAAGGGACAACCTATGGTATAAAGATAAGCAGCGCTTAAATATTTTTATAAGTAAGGGCCATTATGTCCAATGTCCATCATGTCATGCATTTTGACATTTACAACATGCACTTTGACGTTATATTAACACAATTAACAACAAAACCTTCTAAAAATCCAAGATAAGTTGTCTAATTTTTCTTTCTTAACAATAGTCAGCGTTCATCAAAGAGATTAGATAATGTTCATTAAAATACACCGCTGAGTAAAAAAACTAGTGGCCCTTAATTTGCTTAGACCATCTATTAATTTGTGTTGAGTAGTTGAAACATCTTCCAGAACAAAATTTTGTGTACGAGTAAGTTACAAATCAGGTTGTTTTACAAAGGTACCTATGATTGATTTCCAAAATAGATCAAAATTCTCGAACTCTGCGATTAATTTGAAGTCTCGTACGTGTTTGTGAAACGCAGAATCGCGATTTGAAAGTGTTTTCCGGATCGTGATCATCGATACGTTATATACCTAGATGCACAGTTGACGCTCAGAAAATGGGACAGCGAAGGAGTCCTTAAACACTTCTTGTTGCTACAGTTGGACGCCGACAGAATTCTAAATTTCAAAATTCAAATTTAAGAACGCTTGCTCATTTCATTTAAAAAGCTACTTTATAACATGTGCATAGGTTTATCAACATTGTGTTGGTTTAATTAGACTTTGTGATCTTTTTCTTTGTTCTATTTATAGGGCCTTACTTATAAAGACAGTTTAGCTGAGCAAATGGCTAAGAATAGCCTGTCACTTTTTCCTTATGTCACATTGTTTTAAAATAAAAGGGACAGGCTATTAGCCATTTGCTCAGTTAAACTGTTTTTATTAGTAAGGCCCATTATGACTACCGAGACCACTTTTTATGACGATATTTGCAAAGAACTCTGCAAATAGAGTATATTAAATCGATGATCGTGATTGCCAACTCTTGTAAGACAACTAATTACGCTAATTGGCAGTAGTTCAACCATTGATCGGAACCTGCGAGGTTACAATTAACTTAATGGGCGTTTCAACATTTTTACTGATTAAATAAATGTAGTGATTTTAACATAAGCTCGCACCTGTATGCCCGAAGGAGTAGGCAGAAGCCCACTAGCGAACTGGAACACCCACATTTCGCCGAGATTAGTTCCATTCCAGATGTGATAGGGAGTGAGCCTATCGCCATATCGGGTACAAATTCCAGACTCCGGGTTGATATGGAAAGATCTAATATCACTTTGCGCCACCCGGGGATTGAACCCGAGATCTCAGGACCGTAGTCGTACCGAAATACATCCACGACACCGAGGCAGTCACGGTATAGTGATTTTATCTCACTATTTCTCTGTAATAATAATTTTATTAACTTGTTTCTGGAGTGGATTAACGTCGTTTGAGCTACTGCAAGGGTTACCACGACCTCTTATAGCAGTATTATTATAATCGTTTTTCGTTTGTTTCGTATGGGAATCGGTACAAGTAAAATTATAATAATACTGCTATAAGAGGTGATGGTAACCCCCCTGATGATATATTTAAACGTTATGTAACCCTAATTTAGTTTTACTATGTTTCTAATATTCTGGTTTTACAAGATTCATTTTTCCATTTAGTTACAACTGTACTATGTATGTACGAAACTGTAGTATGTACGAATAATTATGCCGGCAAGTGTATGCACCTGCAGCGGCTATAAAATCCTCTTGCTTTATATTTTATATATTTTTCAATTTGCATGTGCACTCTCTTCTTAACAATTAGTAAATGGATTACCTATTTTTTAACGTTAATGCTCTTGAGCAACGCACCTGAATAAAAAAAATACATAAAAGTATTATACAAGCAAGAGGTATATTTAGCTACTAACTAAAACTAAAGATCGCTATTAGCGATAAGGCCGCCCATTGTTACACTTAGCTTTTGTTTATTGTTTTAATTATAAATTGTAATTTGTATATGGTGTACAATAAAGAGTTAAAATAAATAAAAAAATAAAACGGTAGCATAATGGAGTCATTCATACCTGATTTGAAATTAAATAAAAATAATAATTTATAAATCATGAAGTTTATCTTAAATTTCGATTTTCAATTTACTGTATACCCCTTTTTTAGTGTAAGTCTCTGTAACTTGGAACGTAAATTTTATTTATGTATTTCCATTTTTGATAACGCTCTTAGGGCTTAAGTTACTTTGACTTAGACTTAGTCGAATTTCGCTCTATAGATCTTAGCCTAAGTTATCCTTTTTATAATAGTACTTTTAATAGTATTACTTACAACTTTCAAAACTTAAAATCCAGCTTCGAAACTTATCGCACCGTGATTAAATTCGTATAACGCCACCTTTAGAATAAGCTCTAAGATAATATGAATTTTAAAAATTGCTCCACATTTGCCGGATATATTGGGGAACATACAAGAAAATACTGACGAATTGATAATTCTAATAATAATCCTTTTGAAGTCGGTTGAAATTAATTATCTTATTTAATATGGATATTTATAGCTATTATATTTTCTATCAAACACTGTACCTATTTCTGCTATTTTCGGTACGGATGAACGACTTACAAACAATTACCTTAGTCTGCATTTGAAGACGCTGTTAAAGTGTAGAAGGAATTTCTTAAACTCATTATACTTTGACGGCACGGAAAGAGAGGTCTGGACTTCACTGTGCAGGTGCAGGTGGTGTAAACTGCAAAGAAGTTTGACACCGCCTTTACACTTTTTTGTAATTTGTTGTTCGCATATTATTGAGTTGGCCTCAAGTTCGTTGAGTTTATTAAAGTATAGTAAGTAATGAGACTTTTAAAATATTTTGAAAGCATATTGTTCTTCATTACCGATGACCTTCAGAACCATTCAACTTTGGCATCTTCAAAAATCATCATCATCAGCCATAGGACATCCACTGCTGAACATAGAGTTTGATTTTCTGTTTGATTGACGCAGTGGATATCACAAATATATAAATAATATACTGCGTTATAGGCAACGTATTCGTTTATTGCACTTATATCATCATCATCATTAGCCACAGGATGTCCACTGTTGGACATAGGCATCCCCCAAAGATTTCCAGATTGACCTGTTGGAAGCGACCTTTATCAGATAGGTTAACTTAAAAAATAGGTTAGATTTGATAAAAACCCGACACAGGGGTCGTTAACGGCTTCTCGATTCTTGAAGGTTTCCCAATAGAGTTCTGTAGTAGGTGTAAACGGAAATTTAGTACACGAGACTCGGAGACTAGACTCAGAGTACTCATGAATACTGAGGAATAGGCTATATATTCAAATTTGGTTGTGGATCCATTGTTCAATTTCTAAAAAACAGCAACCAATTTAATCGATTGTTTTGCGTGACCGTAATACAAAACACATAGCATTATACGATTGCTTTGGATAGGGTTAGGGATCCCTCCACGATTGCATATTGAGTTATCATCATCAGTCAGCATTCTTTCAAAAGACTGCATCTTTCCGAAGAGAAGCGCAGGGATAAGCGTATGATCAATAAAGCCCCGAATTGAAGCGGTATCCACACATTAATTTGAGAATTGAATCCCAACTAGTGCAAGTGATTTCAACCGCTTTGTTTGGATAAAGTCAATGCTGCAGCGGTCTCTCGTACCGATGGATGGATTTGCTCCGGCTATAGCCCTAAATTAGTCTCGGTCGGTCGAGTCCGGTTGGCGTGCATTATTGACGTCGAAATCTCCAAAATGGAAATTGAGATACTTACCAGTTTTGCAGACTCATAATGTTAAACGATTATCTCCATTTTCACATTATTTATCTGTTTTGCTAGTATGAATATGCTTAAAATATGTCATTTTGTTATGACAGGGTGTAATCAAATGAGTAATATTAAGTGAATAATGTACATACCTTGATATAGTATCGTGTTAATGTGATGGTGTTATAGAGATTAATGCATTGACGGGAAAACGAGCGAACGAATGCCCCGTATGTCCTAAACGTCCTGTGACGTCTTACAGGTAGAATAACTTCAATAATACGACACATTTTGCTGGCAATTTTAGACGCCCTAAGGCCTAGACTACTTCATTTTTCACGTCGTTAAGCTAGGCCCCAGTGATTTATTATTA